>OV839567.1:151226123-154152321 GCA_929447395.1 Epistrophe grossulariae | reverse complement strand
ATCATGAATGCTGTCAAATAAACTTCATTTTACTGCCTTGAGGGGCAGCCCGTCATCATCAAACTTAATGTGAATTTTTGTTTAAAGCAGCATTAGGATCAATTAAATCGACGACATTATTTAAAATTTCATTTTTGTATAAATTTTTTTTATTAAGATAGAAGCGGCATAATGTTGAATTTTATTTGATCTCCTAGTTTTTGGTAGTCAGGTAAATTAAGATTCGATCATAGAGCTGTGTTATCTAATGCATAGCCACGGTGATCCCAAGGTAATCTTGGTTTTACTTGCATGTTGGCTCAAAGCTTAGCAATTTGTATATGTCTCAGTGCATAATTTGTGTGTTGGAGCATGTTCAGAGAACCAAATCTTTTCTGTTTTATTTTATTTTTATTTCATTTTGACAGATAGTATATGCGGGTCTATATACCTACGTATTAAACACCCCACTTAAACCAGGTTGATTTCTTTAAAAGAGCAGTGAACTTTGGATTTTTACTTCAGGAAACCAGTTATATAGCTATAGTTTTGAACACTTAAAATAGGATCTACTTTAGTTTAATGTAATTATTGGCATTTAATAAATTATGCAAGCAATCTATATTGTATGCCCCCTTATGCCTGGCGCCTATATGTGCATGGAGACTTAGTCAATGCCTCACCCCTGTGAATGGAGATGTTCAAGAGTTCGTTCGTTTTTATTTATTACAAAATATGAAGTTTGCAAGATTGATTTCATTTAAATAATCCGGTTTGCCGCAACTGAATTCAAATAAACTATCATCTATGACGAATAAACTGCAAGGAAATTAAAAAAAATTGTTTGTATAAAGAAAACAAAAATATACTCTAAATTTATATGTGAGGGATATCACTTTTTACGCGCCTTTTTCAGAATTAAAACGCAAATTTTCATTAAGACATTTTAACTGCGGTTTGCCTGCAAACCCTCCTCAAGGAACATGCCGATGCACTGCTTTTAATCGCCCTCCATCCTCAAGGAACACTTCTTGCACTTCGCCTCTATTTTTCTGTTATTAAGTTATAAGAGGCGATGCCACAGTGGCCCGTTTCGACGTTTTTGGTTGCTAAAATCATAACTCAAAACTTATAAATATATCGTAACAATTCGTTTTTTTTACCCTAAAGGGAATTTCCAAGGCTATCTGGTAAGTCAAAAGTTCAGTTCTCGAGTAACAGCAGAGTGAAATTGAGTGAAACAGTTTTTTTTTATTTATAAATGTAGGTAGATACATATATTTAGATTTTTTGATATAAAAAAATTAAATTAATAAGTTTTAAATTAAAAAAGTTAAAGAAATCATTTTTATTTTGATAATAAAGAAATATATCAAGCAAAACAAAAAACACAAGTTTTCTCATCCATCAATTGTTTTGTGAAATAACGTTTTTATGAGTATATACATATTATTAAAAAATGGGATACTACTCTAATTTTTTACTTGCGATATGTTAGGTACTATAAGGCAAGTTATGGATTCGAAAAAAAAAATCAAACTCGAGATTTTGGTCAAAGTTGACATTACGATGATAGCGAAGTCGAAAAAAGTGGGTCTCGCAATTCTTTTTGTCCTTTCGGCTGCAGCCTAAACGGGTGGTTCGATTTTCTTTAAACTTGGAACATTGCGTTTTTTGGGCACTCCCCCGTTTTTTTTTTTAATTTTATTTTAGGACCAAAAATAACTGTAGCTGCGGTACAATTTTTTTTAACAGAAAATGAAAATCTTATTTTCTCAAAAACGTGCCCACAACTTAAAAAAAACATTCAGTAATTTTTTTTACAAAAAAGGCTAACATTTTATAAAAAAATTCGAAAATGGTTATAAATGGTAGTCCCATGGAACCTTTTTTTGATTTTCAATTTTCCCAAAAACGGTTCAACTGATTTTGATCATTTTTTTTGTGGAGAATGTTTGAAAAAGTTTTAAAAGTAGGTGATGTATACCAAAATTTTCAATTTTTTTTTTTGATTTAAAAAAAAGTTTCAAAATTGTTTTTCTCAGAATTAAATAATTCGAAAACAACTTGATCGATTTTTATTAAACTTGGCACCCTGTAACTTTTTAAGATTATCTAGCAGATTTTAAATGAATATTATTCTTAAAACTAAAAATAACGGTACCTCCCATACAAGAGTTTAAAAACTGGTAATTAAAATCTCACTTTTCTCCAAAACAACTCCTACGATTTTGATTAAAATATGACCTCATATCAGTACAATCTAACATATTATTAAAAAAAAAAGTATCTATCGTTTAAAAATGGTATACCTCTCATTAGTGTCCGACCGAAGGTCGATTTTCAGCCGAAGCCGAAGCCGAAGCCGAATTATTAGGCTGAAAGAAAATCTTCGGCCGAAGCCGAAGCCGAAGCCTAAGGTTGAAAAAAGTCAAGGATTCTCCTTTCCAATTGGATAAAAATATTATTTTTATTAAAATTTATTGCTTAAATAACATAAGACAAATAAAATAAAAATAACTTATAACTAATTAGTAATTATAAACAAAAAAGAAATAAATAATTTATTTTTAGTAATAATTTTTAGTAATATTAATTCAATACATTATTAATTAAAATCAAAGAGTCTAATGTTGTATGCTAAGAACAAAAGTTTGTTTGCTCGATATAATAAACAGATTCTTCGGCTTCGGCCAAAACTTCGGCCTAAAATGGCCGAAGCCGAAGGTTTGGCCGAATGTTGTTTTTTTGGCCGAATTCGACCGAAGCCGAAGGCCGAAGCCGAAGCTTCGGTCGGACACTACCTCTCATAGAACCATTTCTTTGGTTTTCGACTATCGCAATATGTGTTTAAGTGATTTTTATGAAATTTTTTACACAATAGCTTCTAATAAGTTTGAATAATATTGCATATCAAAATCTTCAAAAAAAATTAAATTTAAGTTTTTTAGAAAAAATTTCAAAATTATTCGCACTCATTTTTTTTTCTTAAAAATGTTTAAAAAATTGTATACAAAATTAAGTTTTAAAATTTTTTTTCTCATAAATCACGATAATTTAAGAAATCAGATACTGTACAACTTATTATTACTAAATTATTATATTAAATTATTAAATTTATCTCACCGCGATGCTACATTCTTAATTTGTATAGGTACTCTCACATATAATATTTACTACTTATACTAATTTAAGTTTTTGACATAAAATATAGGCTCCCATAAATAATTTATTTCTTTTAAAATCAGATGAGTAGATCTAAACTCCTCAGACTTTAAAACCACAATAAACTGCAGTGTGATCGCACATAAAAGCAAGTTTGTGGGACCGAGTCGTGTACTTTATTTCTTCATAAATTCATTTTTTGTTGAAGAATTCAGTATTTTTTTAATTAAATTTTTAGGAGCTGTTTCAAAAACGAGTTTTATGCTTCTTTTCTATTTTTTTTTAAATTTATTATACTATAGGTACAAACATATTATATTTTTATTATTATTATTATTATTAGTTTATTATATGTATGTGTAAATTTATAATATAAATCTTTAAAGTTCTCAGCCACTCGAAGGGACAAAATAAATATTTAAGAAGAATTTTATTTTACTCGAAAACAGTTCCTTAAAATTTAAAATGTTTGTACCTAATAATATTTGTATACACAATCATCATCATCATATACATTTATTATTTCTAAAGTCTATAGACTCTAGACTAACTTTCCGACTCTCATACCATACTACACCGATTTTGACAAATAAGGTGTCAAAATTACCTGAATTATAATTTTATTTTAAAAATGTTAATAATTTGTTCAGAAATTGCATTTGTTTGTTTTTGTGCGTCTTTTATTTTTATGTAATTGCGAGAATTCTCGCACGGGTAGGCTAGTTCTGTTTATTAATGTAGATACTATCCGCCTTATCGTAAGAAACAATTTTTCAAAATCCTGTCATTAACGGTAAGTCTCGTAGAGAATTTGTATACCTAAACATTTTAAAATATTACCAACATATATACAAATTTTCAAACAAAAATCGTTAAAAAAAATCAATTTTTTTGTTGAAAATTCGTTGACTCATTTCATTTTTAGAATATCGCATATGTACGTTAGTCTGTCTAGTAATAATAATTTAAAAAATATACAAATTTTCATTATGATGTCCTTAACGTCCATAAATACCCTTTATTGTATGGTGGATACCAATCTTTTTGGCCATCAAATAAAAATACATCTGAAAAACTGACCCTAACACTTCTGAGTTATAGCTAAAAATCAGACAGAATAACGGAAATTCCCACACATTTCTTTCACCTCTATCATTTAATGTTTGCTTTAACCAGTATGCCATAAAAAAAAATACCAAATACATATCGATCGTTCAATAAAATCTCTTGTAGCTGAGATAACTCATAAACAACAAAATTTAAGTTCTACGAAAGCTACGTCAACCTTACTGTTGTTTTATTTAGATAAAAATAAAAAAATCAATTCAAACATTTTTGAAATCTTATCGGTAAAATATTCCTAATAAACGCAAAGCTCAAAACAAAATAGAAATTAACTTAGTGAGTTTCTATTGAACGACGAAAGTACACAGTTTTTACAAACATCCAGTAATAGATAAGTGCCCACTAAAAATTAGAAAACCAGTTCAATTGCTTGTAGAAATATTGAATCAATTTAAATGAGCCTTTTACAATTTTATACACTTTGATATACAAACAGATGAAAAAAGACATCAACATGTGCTGATGGACCTTTTTCTATTTTTCATTTATTACTTTTAAACATTTATTTCACTTACCTAAACGATTGTTTGTTGGATTGTTTTTTTTTTTTTTTCAAAAATATCGATAAACACTGAGAGTGAGTTTTAAAAACAAAAAATCTTCTTCAAGTTAATTTAAATCAATTTCATATAAATTGGAACAAATTGAATGACTTATAGGTTGTTGCAGGTTGTTTATTTGCTCACTCTGGATAAAACTTAACAACAAATAAAAAAAAACAAGAAACAAATCACACAAATTGAGTTAATTAATTTATCGTTGATTTTTGCTCACTCCTTCTTCAACAAGTTCACTTCCACTTTTTTGAAATAAAAATATTGCCATCAACTCTTTACTCGTCGTTGAACCTAACTCAAAGACTTTCTTAAGCTGCACTAACTTTATTTTGTATATTTATAGTTCTGCAAAAATAATCACTGCACTTTTGGATATTTAATCAAGTTTATTTAACACGATTGCACAGTTTGAAACAAAAATATTAGTTTCAATAGTGAACACGGAACCGACAACGTTCAAGTCTTTACGAGCTTATATTTGATCATTCACTAGCCAGAATCTTAGTTGTAGCAAACTTATATAGCGCCACTGATAAACTAAACCAACCACTCAACATTGACAGAAAGACCAGCGATGCAGGTCCCTATGTAAGCTTTGGCGATCTCGTATATATGAAGATCTCGGTATGTGGTCAGAGTCGTAGATAATTTGCGGAGGGAACCACCATGCGCGCTCTTCATAGATCGGAACTCGGAATTTTTCCCGAATAGCGCAGCATACTATATGAATGGCTTGAGAGCCGATGTAAGTGGTGGGGTTTACTATTGTTATAGTCAGCTCCCGGCGCAGAGTAGCTTCGATGACGACGATGACGCATGTGAATCTATATACGCTCTGAACTCAAAGTACGGAAAAATAGATACATATGGTTGGAAATTTATTGTAGATAAGTACTTCTGAGCAATATATGTCGATGATCGAGGCTGTCGACGACGACGGACGCCGCGCCGCGCTGCGACGTTGTACTCTACAAGAGCCTGCCTACCGGAAGAAATACAGGCTCGACGGAAAATCTTTTTTATGATTTGACTTTGTTGTCGATTGGTGGTTTGGCGGCTTTGAAGGTACTAATTAATCCAATTTTATTGACCTGTGGGCTATATACGATAGACAAGAGGGACTTCGTTGTACGCGAGCAATTATTATTTAGCAGTCTGCAAAGCTGTCTAGCTAACTAATAATTTGTATGTTTATCTAACAAATCGATCATGTAATTCTGTAGCTATAGCACTGCTGCACAGATTCTATATTGGATTGGTAATTTGATAATTTGCGACAGCAGCTGGATATAACAATAGTAACTACTTTATGTGACATACCTATATGGAAATTAATTTAACTGTTGCACTCTGACTTTGTAAAAAAAAAATTGATTTACTGTGTGACTTTATTATTCTGAGAATTTTATCAGGTATATGTAGGTACCTACATATTATAGGTGTATATATTAAAATACAACAATTTGTTTGGTTTTTCTATTTTGTTGTTGTTATTATTGTTATTGTGAAACTCGAGATGAATACCTAATTTTCTTGAAGTTATCATTATAATGAATGATATACATATCGTAATGTAATGAGATGCTTCTATTCTGGGTTTTTACGGATTGATTGTTCATGCAATTCTAGAAAAAAATTTTTTTACTAAATACTTGGATGCTTCAAATTAAAAAAATAACTATACTGCAGTTTATTTTTTTACCTATTTCAGTTTGTAGTTTCTAATTTTTTAAGGTCATGTTAAAAATGCCCATGTCAGTGTTTAATAGATCCTCCCTTCCCTTTTCCATCAGTGATGACGACTTCAATTTTTTTTAATGAATGTATTTAATACTTCAGCAAAGTGGCCTTGCTGATAATATTTATACAAAGTTGAAGTTGTACTTCTTCACACATTGGATTTGCGGTACAAATTTTCAATTGCAGCTGATCACCATTAATTAAATATTGTTGCAACTAGAAAATCATCGAATTGCTAATCATTGGTACAGATTCAAAAAACTACAAACTGGCCCCAAAAAGGAAACATAAATGGGATGGAATGGAAATATGTGTATGTTTGTGCAATGTGCATGTCCAGTGTCACAAGGAAACAATAAACAAAAATTACATCTACATTGAGGTTAGATTTTTTGTTCGGCAAAATTAAAACAAGGGAAGTTGGTACTAAAAAGTAAAAAAGCCCAAAGAAACACACCTTATTTTGGCTTAAATATTTGAGCAATTTATATTTCAATGATTTGTAGTCTTAACACCAAAATATTACATTATTCCTTTTTTTTCGATCAACATAAAATAGTTTTTATAGGCTGGAGTTATAGCTATTTAATGTCTGCCACGCCGATCATCAGACTCCTTTTTTGTGGAGCTTGGTCTCAATTTTATTAAGAAAGAAAAACGTTTGCCTCACCTCACGGGGCGAGGTGGCGTATGTGAAACACTTTTCTTTTTATCAGACTCCTTTTTGGTGGAGCTTGGTCTCAATTTTATTAAGAAAGAAAAACGTTTGCCTTACCTCACGGGGCGAGGTGGCGTATGTGGAACACTTTTTTTTTTAATTAGTTTAGAAATATTTTAATTCTTGTAAGAATTATGAAGGTTTTTAAATTACTGTTATTCTAAATTGTTTTTCTTAAGTCTATTTGCTGAAAATGATTACAAAAATCAAATGGGTGGCGCGACAGCTCATGTAGAACCAGGGCCTAGTGACTTAAAACTCTCCTGTCTGCGTGTTATTGGGAGGAATGGAGCCAACGATTTTCTGCCGAATCCAAACGACTAAGATGAGAATCACTTTTTCATGACAAGTGATATAATCTTTGAGTATTTGTCATATCCTCGCAAGAGGAAGTATCCCGTGAAAAAATATTTCTGTTTAAGGTGGCATAGACTGGGAAGGAAACTTAAATATATATTTTCAACTTCAACTTGTCCTCAGCGTAAACTGTCGCATAAGTTCTTATGATGAACTTTAAATATTTCCTTTCAGGGAATGGGTCTTTCTGTCATATTATTCGTTTGATACATCCAGATTAAAACTTAAATCCGGATGTAAATTATACAAATTCAATGTAAATACAACCGGATAAGTTTTAATTTGGATGTATTGAGTGAATAATATGGGAGTTAATGTTTTCCAGTGAAAAAACCGTCTGTCATGTTCGTAAAGCGACACATATTTTATTTCCATCGAAATTACTCAGTTATTTCTGGACTTTTCAAAATTTATTTTGAACAAAAATTTTAATTTATGTAAACTGTTTTTGGAAAGATCATTTTTTTTCATGTAAACGCTAATGTGATGGAACTTATTGGACTTCGGTCAAAAATAACTGACCTTCTTCGCAAGTTGCACGAAGTGATATAGAGCTCTTATGGAAGGTACAAATTTACCATTTAGTAACAGCAGCGTTTTAAAACTAATGAAACGATACAAATCAGATTTCATTTGGGTGTTTTGAGACTTTTATTCTTACCATTAATAATATGAAAACAACACCGCTTGATTGATAATCTTAAACAAAGTTTTAAAGAATTTCTACTGTAATGAATCAAGTATACCTATACCAAGTTATTGCAGTTATATGGTTCATAAACAATCTTTATAATTCAATGGTCAAGCAATAAAAACTTAAAATCATCATTTTTGCTTGGGTTAACCAAAATTATTAGAAAAAAAAATATTTTGAAGAGGTATTGAAACTCACGTATAAGATAACCAAATATTTAATAAAGTGTTCAAAATAAATCAATTAGAAATAATCTTATATTTTTGTTTCTTTGTGTATATACAATTTTCAGCGCTGCCACTATTTCACTTCTTTTTTGTTATTATACTTTTTTTAAATATTGTTTGCACATTTTCCATCAAATATTTTTCTTTAGTTTTGTTCATACATATTTATAAAACATTACAAATATTTCACTGGTAAACATAGATTCCGACAAAATATTTTGTGAAGATATTCTATCTTATTACGTTGATGAAAAATTAAAAATTCCACAGAATTCCGAATTTTACAGTTGTAACAAAACATAAAATATTCCGAAAATATTTGTTAAGACATTTTGAGGACTATATGATGGTTCCTTGCAAAAAAAACTAAAAGTCATTAGAAATTATAGAGAAATTTATTTATAAAATACTAGCTGAGCCCCATCCCCCAGCTTCGTCTACCAAATTGTATACAAATCGCTACCCTTAGGCAAATTGTTTGGTTCACATGTCATATTTATCAATACTACTGTCAGAAGTCGTTATTGACTTAAAAAGTGTAAACTTTAAATTATAGCCTAATTCCTTTACTTTGAAACTCTGTGCATTTCTGTGAATTTCTACACCAAAGTCTGTCAAAGTTCATATAGAAAAAATAAAATGACGTAGAAATTCACACAAATGCACAGAGTTTTAAAGTAAAGGAACACACCTAATATCTAGCTGTACATGACCACACAACTTATTTTGAAAAATGTTGCTGTGAGAAAAAGTAACACCGGAATTAAGAAACCGTAAGATTGCTTAATAATAATATTACAATTGACATAAACCAACGAAACGCGTACAAACAAAAATATAGGAAAATGTGTTAAAAAATGCAATAAAGTGCGTATACGCCCAAGTGTACCACGGTGTTATCAATTTAGAGAAAATCAAAAATTACGACTTATTTAGGATATTTTTTAAGCTGATCATAAGTAAAAAAAAAAGACTCAACATGAAGTTATAATAACCACCATTTTTGAAAAAAAGTCGTTCCATTTTTTTTTCAAAGCACAAACTTTATCCTCACTTTTAGTTTTGAAAACAAAAAAATCGACTATGCTATTACAAAACCCACTCTATTCAATTCCATTCTATATTCTATATGTTTGAAAAAGAAAACACTTTGTAATGCGGTTCTACAGGTTTATTATTTATTTATTTTGAATGTCAACTATTTTCATCTGTGAGTCCATTTACGAAATTTCATTCATTATGTACAATCAATTGAAAAAATCTATGAAAATTGTTGATTGTGCAATAAATTTATTCAATGCAATTGAGTTTATCTTGATGGCAATTGAATCGTGCGTGATGCTATAGCAAAAATTTAACGACACATACAATACAGGTAGTAGGTACTTACATACTTACATTTGTATATATCTATAGGTGTATAAAAAGGTTATTGACATATATGTTAATGATTTAGCTTTACTAATAAGTAGGTAAGGTACCTTCCTCGTATATTTGAGTTTATTTATTTGTTGGAAAGTTGCCATATGTTTCCGACACAAAATGACGACATTCGACTAACTAATATAATGTTTTTTTTTTTGTCGAGTGTAACGACTTTTCAAAAGTTTATCTATGTATATAGTGATGCATCTGATAGATAAGACCAAACAAAAAATGTTAAAGCACATTATGGTATGTTCAGTTATTTGCTCATTTGAATATTTAAACAGAAGCACCAAGTTTTATTTGTTGTCTCTTAATCATTAGATAAAATTTGTATGCGGTTTGGAGTAAATCAAAACTATTAAGGAATTTACCGATAAACCATTATTAATTGAGTATATAATATGTGTACATTGAAAAGCTGTTAATACTGTGTTATATGATTTCTTATATATTTCTATTGAACTATAAATTCTCGCTCAAGTCAAGGAAATAAAATGGAATGCGTCACAAAGTTACAGCTATGCTGGGTTTTTAAATGACAAAAACAGTACTCCTCAACTTTGTTTTGAATTTGGATTTCCAAATCCATTTTGAACACACACCTTTAATTTATAAATGTCGTCAGTAGAGTTAAGAAAAAATACAACAGATAAACATATTTTTCGTGGAAGATATTAAGTAAATAGCGAAAGCAAAAAATGAAAGGCTTACAACAGAAAACTCTGATTATTGTGCTCAGTCAGCTCCACAACACACTGCACGACCCTGTTTAGATTGAGTCCGGACTGGTGAGTGCCATCGTGTTTACATTTGAAACTTTAAGGGCCCTCAAAATACATTGAAACAACAACAATTTCAACATTTCACACATTGAAACAACAACAAAGTAGACTCATGAGTCCGGTTTTCATGTTTTCTTCGTGCCTCAAGAGATTCCTCACCCCACACTTCTCTTGCCTACGAACTGCCGTGATACCGGCCTCAATCTTCCCAATCTAAACAGCGTCCACGAGATAGGTGTGGCTTCGGATTAGTTCACTATCTTTTCAATCAAAAATACCGATCATAATTTGTCGGTCTTTCATGGATCCTTGCGAAACGGAATATCTCATGCACATTGCACACCTACAGAAATTCTTTGTGTCTACAGGCATTTTGTTTTTTTTTTCAAATCTTTTTTTAGTCCAAAAATCTTTAACTTTAATTAAGTTCTAGTCCAATACCTTTTTAACATGATAAGTTTAAAATGACGAAATGTGAAGGTACTAAGTTATTATGTGCAAAATGTTTACGGGTCCACATAGAAAACATCCATTTGAAATGAATTTGAATCCTATACGCACTGATTTAAAAGTATAAAATTGCAAATTGACAGACAAGCATAGTATCATGGCAACATAAATTACAATTCTAGTTACCATGCACTTAGAAAAAAAATCAAATCAAATCATTGCTATATATAAGTATCAATTCCACATCTTTTATACCTGATTACCTCAAATATCAATTCAATTTATTGATTCAGGCAAATATGTATAAAGGCGGCAAATAAAGTTGTTTGAAACGAAAATATTTAGTGCAGAAATTAAAATGCATATATTATTTTTAATTATATATGTACCTATACTGCAATAGAAAATAATAAAACACATTACAAAATAGAGTTATTGATACTAAAAAATAGTGTTTCTATTTCCTAAACAAGACAAGGTGAGTTACTGGTATAAAAATTCTCTGTTTATCTCAACTGCATAATAACTACATCTTTAAGTTAAGCCCCGATAATTCTCTGGGTTTAGCTAAGCCAAATATTTAACATGGTGATAGCTTAGCCCCGACATTTCAAACTTTTCCTTAAAGGCGTTTACTTTTTGTACTCGAGTATCTTATGTTCTTCTTATCGATAGAAGAGAAAATGCTTCTGGATTTGAATTAAGAATCGAAACCAGAAGCTTTTATACTTCAGAATCGTTAAAACCATTCGATTGGAATTCTCTTCCAGATTACCAATCTGAAAAGGCCATTAAATAGGCTATCCTAGTGCCCAGAACGCGGCCAATGGGAAGTATTACGTGTTTTTTTGTAATCCCGGGGGCAATTGTTTGAAATAAACGACAACGGGGATAAGCGACACCATCACAGAAAAAAATATGGAGTTTTCATACAAGCTATCGATAATAAGTATGTTATTCCTACCAGTAACACAGTTTTTCTTGGCGCTTAAGTTATGCCTAGAAAAATATCTGTGTTTAGCCAAACCCGTTAGGGATTAGCTATTATTGCAATTAACATGCAAATTATTTAGCCCCGAATCGTTTTTTTTTCCGTCCAATTCCTCCCGGGCTTGCACGCCTATTGTTAAAATAAAGTCACACACCAAATTAATTTCTATACGCTTATTTTATTTTTAAAAGGTCCAAGGTGATACATCAAAGGTACACGCTTTGCACTTTTTGATATCTAAAGTATTCGCTTTGGTTTGGGAGAGCCTAAATGTATTGCGAACCTCTTTAACTTAAAGGAGGTCACTAACTAACGCTTTTAAAGAATAAGATCCCACTGCTAAAAATGTATTTATGCATCAAGGAAAATAAAATCAAATGCTGACACTGATTTTTTTAATCAAACAAAAATAATAAATATAGTTATAAGTGTAATCTAATTGAATTACTGTCGGTGGTTTAAGTCTCTCGCTTTTCCCCTACCTTTTTCATTGTTGGGGTTTGAATTATAGCATAATATAATTGTCCTAAAATGTCAAAACAAATTTCATTCAAATTAGGACGTAATTAAGAAGTTTGACGATTATACCTACATATGCGGTATGCCACGTTATGACGTTCTGATTATATATGTATGTTTTAATTTAGTTTGTTTTGTTATCAATTAAAAAAATTTATACTTTAAATACTTTGTTTTGATTTTATAAGTTAAACAAATAAAAAATGTAAGCTTTGATAATTATTTTTATTTAACTTCTGGAATAATAGCCATATATTATCTTGTATGTAAGATGTAGTTATTCAAAGAAAAATGTAATAAAGTGTGGTTAATTTTTAAGGACCGATGTTGATTTTTGAATAAAACACTAATTATTTAGGAAATTATTGTCATTTCTTTTTATTATGATAATATTGGTATGGTTCAATTATGTATGGAACAAAATATCGGGCAAATGGCCGCTGCGACCTCGGTGGCACACCTCCATCCGATGGTCCAAATTTTCGATGACCCTGAGGCATAATTGAGGTTCTATGCCGTTAATGTGCCGAATTATCTCATCCTTTGAATTGTTGCTGGCTTATCGACGTACACCTTTTCTTTCAAATAACCCCAATGAAAGAAGTGCAACGGTATCAAATCACATGATCTTGGCGGCCAATTGACATCGCCACCACGTGAGATAACACGGCCATTGAATTTGTCGCGCAAAAGAGCCATTGTTTCGTTAGCTATGTGGCAAGTGGCATCGTCCTGTTGAAACCACATATCGTCCATATCCATATCTTCCAATTCGGGCCATAAAAAGTTCTTTATCATCTCACGATAGCGAACACCATTCACAGTAACTGCCTGATTGGCCTTATTTTGGAAAACTTACGGCCCGATGATGCCGCCAGCCCATAAACCGCACCAAACAGTCACTTTTTGTGGGTGCATTGGTTTTTCGACAATCACTCTTGGATTATCATTCGCCCAAATGCGGCAATTCTGCTTATTGACGAATCCACTGATGGGAAATGTGCCTCATCACTGAATATGATTTTTTTAGAAAGTGCACGACATGCATTTTGATTTGAACGCCCATTTACATAATAAGCCTGAATAACTTTAACGCGTTGCTCGATTGTGTATCTTTCCATGTTTCAAATTGAGCTAGTCTGAAATTGGGAAATGTCAAATGAAATGCAGAAAAGAACTTGACGTTTAGGTGCGGTTCACATTCAACATCGGCCCTTAAAATTTAACCACCCTATACAAACCTAAAAAAAATAACAATAAAAAAAAAAAAACAATTCATAGCTACTTAGAGCTTATATATAATTTATAATTTATTTATTGAACTAAAATATTACACACAATTGGTTCTTAATTCTATTTTACATAATATTACATTCACATTTTATTTTGTTTTGGCACATAAAGGGCCTAATTTTATACATTGCCTTATTTTTTTCTTTTATAAAAATTATTTGAAAAAATTGTCATTGATAATTGTTTTATACTACTTATTTAATACTTGATGATTTATCTCGGGTTGTTCAAATCCGGTTGTCTTTGTGGTGGGATATGAGGTAATGGTGGCTTTTATCCACGGTGGTAGTTTAACGCTGCGCCCTCGTAGAATTGGATTGCCTCGTCGTCGGTGATAGAAATAATTCCTTCGTCCAATAGTCCTGTCACATCTAAGTATCGTGGCTCAGGGTCACAGTACACATATTAAAGGTAATATCATTAGCGTTTTCATTTTTGTTCAGTTCTGCGCATCTGTCAAAATCAAGGTATTATGGTGGTAAAATGGTGGATACAGTGCCCCTTTCCTTGTCTAATTTGAATATTTTGTTGTTGTTTCTAATGATGCGCGTTGAGTTCCTATGGTCACTCGAACAGCCATTTTTAATTTTTTTTGACTTTTCCAACTTTGACAACCTGCGCAATATATTACCTTTAATATGTGTACTGTGGCTCAGGGTGTCTCTCTTCGCTTGTGATTGTTCTCACCAGCGGGTTTGGATGATTGCTAAGGTTGGTCGTCAACCTTTTGGCAGCACTGATCATATATTTGTCTAGGGGTATTATTCCGGATGCCTCGTAGAGTCCCTTGTTGCTGACGTGTTTTCTTCGCCGTTTGTCAAAGTGGAGTCCAGTGCAGATCCGCAAGATTTTCCTCTCAAACACTCCAAGCTTTCTCATGCTGGTTTTGGAAAAAGTAAACCATACAGGAAAACAGTAAATATGTGATGATCGGTCTGAGAAGTAGCTTATAGAGAAGCAACTTGTCTTCTGGCTGAGTCCATTCCTTTTCCGCATTAGGGGGTGGATGCAGTGAAAAGCGAAATTCACTGGGTGCGTTCAATCGATTACGTTTTACATCTGAATGGGTGGGTTCAATAAAAATAGCTTAACATCTGAATTTTCAGATTTCTGAATTTATGTCGTTGAACGCAAAAAAAATCTGAAATTTCAGTCGAAAGTCATTGTGTCAAATTCCTGCATTTACCTAAAAGATTTACATTGAAGTGAAATAAAATAGAACTTTAATTACATTTGTAAATTAAACATTGAGAGTGAGTAGTTGTGAGGATGAAAATATATGTAACTAAATCCTTTTATTGAAATGTATGACTTACAAAAACATAGAAAAACTTTCCAAACATCAATTAAAAAAATTGTTGATTTAAAAATTCACTAAACAATAAATAAAAAATTCGTTCATTTAAATAAGTATTAAATTTTCATGACAAAAACTAAAAAAATCAACCACCAACAAGACGAAAATTATAAAGTTCAGCTTTTATGTGTGCTTTTGGCACTTCCCCCACCACAAAAAACTTTCATCTGAATTTTCAGATGAGAATTTCTTGTCTGAAAATTCAGATGAAACGTAATTAAACGTAACTAAAAGTCATCTAACTTTTTATGTGAACTGGCCAATCAGAAGCTCCAAAAATTCAGAAATCTGAAAATTCAGATGTAAAACGTAATCGATTCAACGCACCCAATTTTCAGATTTCTGAATTTTTGGAGCTTCTGATTGGCCAGCTGTCATAAAAAGTTAGATGACTTTTAGTGACTTTTAGTTACGTTTAGTTACGTTTCATCTGAATTTTCAGACAAGAAATTCTCATCTGAAAATTCAGATGAAAGTTGTTTGTGGTGGGGGAAGTGCCAAAAGCACATATAAAAGCTGAACTTTATAATTTTCGTCTTGTTGGTGGTTGATTTTTTTAGTTTTTGCTATGAAAATTTAATACTTATTTAAATGAACGAACTTTTTGTTTATTGTTTAGTGAATTTTTAAATCAACAATTTTTTTAATTGATGTTTGGAAAGTTTTTCTATGTTTTTGTAAGTCATACATATCAATAAAAAGACTTTTAATGAAGGTAATGAAACCTGTTGCTGATTTAGTTACATATATTTTCATCCTCACAACTACTCACTCTCAATGTTTAATTTACAAATGTAATTAAAGTTCTATTTTATTTCGCTTCAATGTAAATCCTTTAGGTAAATGCAGGAATTTGACACAATGACTTTCGACTGAAATTTCAGATTTTTTTTGCGTTCAACGAAATAAATTCAGAAATCTGAAAATTCAGATGTTAAGCTATTTTTATTGAACCCGCCCACTTTCTTCAGAGTAGCTGTTACGTGAGGATTAAAACGTAACGTTGATACCCAGATATTTCACCGATGGTTTCGTTGTCAGCTGTGATCCGTCGGGCAGATTGAGGAAAATGTCGTGGCAGATTGTGGCTGAAGGTGTGTTTCACTGTTCCGCTGGTCTTCTGAAGCAAGTGAACTCGGATTTGGCAGAGTTAACTTTGAAGCCCCTTCTTGTGTAGAATTCCCACAACCGTCTAACGTGCTCTTCTACTCTTCGGGTAAATCGGGCTTCAGCGACTGGTGACGTAGCTGGCATATATTAGCGAGTCATCCGCATAGAGCAGATTCGAAGCGTTGCAGAGATATGGTCCTTAGAACATATACATATGTATGTATGTATGTACTTATATAGAAATAAAATTCATACTGAATTGCATTCACTTGATATTGTGATTTAAGTGGATTCGAGATTTCAAGATCTTATATTATGAAACTTATATAGAAATAAAATTCATACTGAATTGCATTCACTTGATATTGTGATTTAAGTGGATTCGAGATTTCAAGATCTTATATTATGAAACATGCATATAATAAAATAGAAAAAGTAATGAAACTATTTTTTTTAAATGGCTAAAACTCCTTAAAAAGCTTCAAGCCCAAAAATACCTAAATTTAGATTTTTCAATAAAGAAAATAGGTTTTTTTTAACTAATAAAAAGTACCTACATACCTATATTTGCAAAATAAGAACTTCATCGGTCCGAGCCAATAGCGCATTTGGGTATGATTTTTTGTAATCGTCTATAGACAACAATTATTGTTATTCCCGCAATAAACGATACTGTTTAAATCCCGATGAACAAAATCTTTAGATTAGATTTGATTTATTTTATATAAAATGCTTACACATTAAGACATTAATAATCTTATAGCTAGTGAAGCTTAAAAAAATTGGAAAACAAAAGAGCGAAAGTAAAGTTATATAGAAAAACAAGAAAAATAAAAACTTATAAAAATTACATAAAACAAAAAAAAACTACATATACATCCTCACGTTAAGATACGATTTATTATTTTTAAGATTTAAAAGCTCTCCATACCAAAATTAAAGCAAATCCGTTCATCCATTTATGCTCTATATTGTTGGACAGGTCGACGCACATATCATCAAAAACCAAAATAAATAAATACCACAATTCAATTTCGACCACTGTTCCATGCTAATAATAATTAATTATTCATTATATTTTTTTTTCTTAAATTCTATGGTTTCAATTTGATTATAATTTCTTAAATTATAACTCGTAATCAATTATAATGATAATTTTTTTTTATAACAAATCTACAAGGCTTTATTATTATTTTTTATTAGTTTAATTGAAGAATTGTTGGCCGAAAAAAACAATTACTTTATTGCTGTTCACAGGTTTACCTAGTTTTCTCATAACTCATAGGTTATAATGTTTGTTTATTACACTTTGGTTAACTACAAATGTTCAAATAACCTGCTGTTTTGATGTTTGCAGTGCCAGATGCCGGAAGGCATGAGTATAAAGTGGAGCAAAAACAGAAGACTTTCAGACAAATTGTCCCATAACCCATACATGTTGGATTGGTTCAAACGTAAGACTCAAGGTAAAGGTTACTTCAATTCAAGAGTAGATATTATATAATGCGACAATCGACAACACGAAAAGAGATTTGATAGTATTTTTTTTTAATTCCATAGCATTGTAACGACTGTAACTATTTTCAAGAATTTAAAAATTGTTGTTATAATTTTGCTAAGAATAAAAAGATGATTTGAACCTACATACATACGTCACTGACTCAGATCTGATATTCTCTTCACTTTCACTTTAAAAAAAAAATCTAAGGCACTATTGTGGCCAAACGGCTGCTGCAAAATGCAATAATGTGTGCAAAAGCTATGTATGATGAGACAGTTTTGTTTACTCATTGCTTTTACTTTGTTATTTTTTCTTTTAACAATAAAACAATTTTATTGTAAATCAGTAATCTAGAAAAGAAGTTTTAGAAATTATTTTTCCAAAAATAAAACCATATCATTCAAGTTGAAGAATTTATTTGGGTGTTTATCCAAATCATTAGATATGTCTTCCCCGAAGAAATAAAGGGGAAGTTTTTCATATAGTACATGTCTCACCAGCTGGACAAAAATAATGTTTAGTCTATAAATAATAGGTGATTCACTAAGGCCCGTTGGCTGATACTTCACATAACGATTTAAGTTGAACTTAAATTCTTAAGGGGTACTTTTTCCATGTCATAAAGTGATACTTAAGAAATTAAGTTCAACTTAAATCGTTATGTGTAGTATCAGCAAACCTCCCCAAGTGGTACTTTTTTTTCAAATAAAAAATTGAATTTCATCGAATGATTTGTATTATCTTACAAAAGATCCGTTCTTTACATTTATTAATTTAAAGATTATTTTTCATCAATCGTATAGCTGGTTAAACTATGTAGACTCACATATGATCATTCATCATGACGGCTTCTTCTCTGGATCGGCTGGTATCAACCACAGTTGACAGTACACATATCTAATGTCGAATTCCTTTTAACCTAATTTTTTTCAAAAAAGAATCGAATTTTTTCTGCCGTTGAAAGGAATACGAAATAACAAAAAGAATCGATTTTTTGTGATTGTGTGTGTGGCACTTGACAGAAGAAATTTTGGATTAAAATGCACAGAAAATATTCAATTTGGAAATTATGATCTTATAACATTAAACGAGCTATTCTTGTATATATTTATATATTTATATATATATGTATATTTGGTTTTTCGGAAATGGCTCCAACGATTTTGATAAAATATTCAGTGTTTATTACGATGAACGAGAAAAAAATAAAAAAGTTGGATTTAGTAAAATGCGCCCACTCTCACGCCCACTTTTCTTACTTCTTAGTATGACGGAAACGGGCGGAAATGTCTTTATTTCTCGGAAACGGCTCAAACGATTTGAATTAAATTTTCAGAGTTTACTTTTATGGGTACGAACAAAATTAAAAAATAATATTAGTAAAATCCGCCCACTTCCACGCCCACTTTTATTAGTTTTTTATTTTTCGAAAACGGCTCCAACGATTTAAATGAAATTTTAAGAGTTTATTCTTATGAACGAGAAAAAAAATAAAAATTAGATTCATTAGATTAAATTCGCCGACTACCACGCCCACTGCAACGCCCACTTCAATGCCCACTTTTATTATTTCTTAATTTCTCGAAAACAATTCAAACGATTTGAATGAGGTTATAAGAGTTTATTCTTATAAAGAATAATTGAAAATTTTCTTTTACTAAAATCCACCCAACTCCACGTCCAGTTTTATTATTGCTTGGTGTCTCGGAAACGGTACTAGCTGTTTTACTGAATTTTTCAGAGTTTTTTCTCCACAATAAGAAAAAAATGTAAAGAAAAATTTAGTGAAATCCACCCAATGCTCCGCCTACCTTTTTCGTTTTTAGTTTATCGGAAACGGCTCCGACAATTTCTATGAAATTTTCAGAGAGGGTTCTCTTTTATAGGTAGGAACAAAATTTAAAAAGAAATAAGTAAAATCCGCCTACTGCCACACCCACTTTTATTAGTTTTTAGTTCCTCGAAAACGCTTCTAACGATTTGTATGAAATTTTCAGTTAATTTTTTTAAACAAGAAAAAAATTGAAAATAAGATTTAGTAAAATCCGCCCACTGGCACGCTCACTTTTACTATTTCTTAGTTTCTCGGAAACAATTCTAACGATTTAAATGAATTTCGTAGAATTTATTCTTATGAAAAAAAATTAAAAAATTGTTTTACTAAACTCCGCCCACTGGCACACCCACTTTTATTATTGCTTGTCTCGGAAACGGCTGTAGCTATTTTGGTGAAATTTTGAGAGTTTTTTCTTACGAACGAGAACAAAAATTGAAAACTAGATTCAGTCAAATCCGCTCATTACCACGCACACTTTTCATACTCCTTAGTTTAGTAATGTCTCTATTTCTCGGAAACAACTCAAACGATTTGAATGAAAGTCTTAGAGTTCATTCTTATGAGTGAGAAAAATTTAAATTAATTTAAAATTAAACAAATAGCCTATGTCCTTCTTGTACTTCTAATACCTCGCTATACTAATTTTCATTTTCAGAGATTAAGAGGAACAAACAGACAGACAGACAAAGAAACTTTCACATTTATAATATTAATAGAATGTACATTGTACATATATGTATATAGGAAAAGAAGAATTATTGTATAATTTTCGCAGAAAATGTATTCTATTATAGGTCACTTAGATGTTGTGGAACATTTTTTTGTTCGACAAAATTATAAAATAATATGTATGGGTAAGTGCAATGTGCTTGGAATCGTTTTTGGTTTGAAAAAAATATTAATTATCTATGGGTAACTCCCACGTAGCTATGTGACATATTTTTATTTTCACTAAATAATTAATAATTTGTGTGTAGAAGTGATTGTGATGCATTTGGAATTGCTTTTTATTGATTGTTACCTAAAATGATTGTTGCAAATACAGTTTGCTACTAAGTATGTCCTATATTTCTATGTTCGGAAATTTACTATTGTTTTTGAAAGGTATAGAGGGCGGATTTTACAGAATCCAATTTTCAAATTTTTTATAATTCTCGTAAATTTTCATAAGAATAAACTTTAAATATTTCCTGCAAATAGTTCGATTTATACAGTGAAATTTAATGGATGGCATAATATGTTGTTTTCCACTAACTCTCATATATATTTTTCTCATATACATATTTCAATTTTCTCGATTAGATAAAGCCAGGTACTTGTTTTTAATTGAAAAACGATTCACCGAAAATTCGTTGCAACCAAAAACACAACTTGTTTTCATAAAAAAATGTGTTTTCTTAAAACACCGCGACATTCAATTTGACATTTCAGAAATTTAAAATCTTGCAAGTGTGTGTGCAATTCAGTGTTAAATCTTTCTTGAATCTTCCAAAATTAGCAAGATTTTTTTGCAAGTGTCTTTCGAAGTTTTATTTAATAACTAATGTCGATCGTATCAAAAACTCAAAAAATGCGCTTTTCGATTAAATAAAGTTATCCTTTGTTTGGCTGATAAAACAACAACTAAAAATTAAATTATCGATGATCGACTTTGAATAAGTTTCAAAAAAATTTATGATTCTTCCTCTGCACAAATAAAAACTGAAATCTTTGAAGAGCCATTTAAACTACAAAGCGGAACTAAGCAGAGGACCCAATCTCACCACCTTTCTTCGAAGATGACGAATGTTGCAGAAAATTAAATGGGGATCCATTTTCATAGAAATCAACGGAAAGTATCTTTCAAACTTGCGTTTGCTGATGAAATTATTTTGATGAATGATAATCCTGAAGATCTTCAAAAGTTGATTAACGAATGCTCTAAGGCAGGTCTTCATGCAAACGAAAACAAAATAAAAGTCATGACAAATACGACCAGAACACCTACATATCCATTAAATGGAGAACTGATCGAATATGTGGAGGACTAACATGTCCTAACAATACAATATAAATACTGTATGAAAAAACCATGGAAAAAAATGAAAGAATATGTAAATTACTCCTACACATTTATTTACTATCTATAAGTACTCGATTTATAATATGTATATATGTAATTTAAATGTGTATAAACTTAATGGGAATTTGGATTTTGCAGCTCATTCAAAGCTTTACAACCCTTAAAATCGAATTATTTCGAAAACTGACAATATTATTACCGAATTGTTCACTTTTTAACATTTCTTGGGGGATTTCATTTTCCACAACATTTTACTGAACATGAATCTGTAGATTTTTCAAGTGAAATGATTTTCAGCCCTTGGATTGACTTTAACTTTCAATCTCTTTCGATGAAAATCCGCATATATGTAGGTTTCAGCTTTCATTAAGGGAACTACGAAAAAAGATTTCAAAGTTGCAAAAAATAAGGTAAAATAAGAAACTATTCATGGCAATAAGAAATTATTTTTTTTTTTTTTTTTTTTTGACGGAATAAAGAATGGTCAAGTCTAATAAACTGACATTCAAGTATGAATAATACAATAAATAATAATAAGAAATTATATTTGTTATTCACTCTACAAAATAAAGCAATGCGATCCATTCTATATCGGTCGAAATATTCTGGAAATGCTCTTAAATGGTAAAGCATAAAACAAAGAATAATTATGAGTACATTTTTCTTTATATTTAAAATTAAAAACAAAAATCTGCCTGATTATTTAAGTAGGAAACTTACTACTAGTGCCTGTGTACAAGGTTTTAACTTAAGAAATAATAACAAAAATATGTTTTTTTTTTAATTTTACACAGGAATACACTTTTTGTTCAAACTTCAAAAATATAACAGAAACAAATGTATAAATAAAAACGAACTGCTTTATTATTTTTTTTAATTAATAAATATTAAATTTAATATTAAAAGATAGTAATGTAATTAAATTGAAACATAAAGGAAATGTTATCATGAACATTATCCCGCATTATTATGCTTAAATCAGCTCACAAGATAAAACTTAACTTGCTAACTTTGTACTCAAATATCCACCAAACCATTTAAATGAAAGGTTACAAGAGAACACCCAGAAAGGCACTGATATGGCGTTGGGAACACCAGTGGGAAACGTAACAATTCCACTAAATGGAGCTAAATCGAATCGATCATCAAATACAACCACCGGAATGTATCGATACTTGAATGAAATGTATGCAAGCATCAGAACAAGAACCAATTTTACAGCATATCCACATAAGAGATCTACTGAAGCTCCTTTCAGTCTAACCATTTCCTGGCTTTCTTTTACATTTTTACATAAAGCACGTATTTTGTTTTCAATGCGCATTCTACGGACGACTTTGCTGTAATTCTCCATATCTGATTCATCTAGTTCCTTGAGTTCTTGTTTGGCCAACTTAATTTCTTTCAGAATCCCACTGTTATCTGTTTTTGTCATGAATAGTGACCCAAATGATAGCTGCAATGCAAACTGTTGTAATAGATTTTAAGGAAAACACAAATAATTACTTACGAATTTAATAAAGCTTTGAGAGAAAGTCATCAAAAAAGTTATTATACTTATGCCCACGAAGAGGTACATGATGTTAAATTATAATCAACTTGTATTGTGATTTTTAAATGTGTATTTTGTAAAAACTAAAAACGTTTCAATTTTTGGTAGAACACGAACTCCAGTCTCCAGCATAGACGTCAACTGTCAACAACAGATGACAGATTTATTTAGTGAAAGCGTTCCGCAAAATAATTTCAGCAAAGACTGCTTTTAGACGATTGCAATTTTTAAACGGCGTTTCTCTTTTGGTCTTCCTTCGGTTGCAAGGATGCTTTGTCCCTTATTACACGATGATTCTTTGCGTCTAACTCTTTTTTCGAATTTCTCTTTGAAAATCATCCTGTGAATCGCACGCTATTACACGATGATTCTTTGCGCCTGACTCTTTCTCGAATTTCCCTTTGAAAATCATCAAAATAAAGTTATATAAAAAGAAACGTCAAAAAGAGTCTCGAAAAACTTGGCCCACGACTCACAGGGCAACTGGTCTTCCGTCTCATCTTTTTTCTCTTTCGCACTCGTTATGTTCGAAAAGAGTCAGACGCAAAGAATCATCGTGTAATAGGGGACTTTTAAACACTGCGATTTTTAATGGTTCCAATTTTTTTTAAATGAAAAGGAAACATATCTTCACACTCTTCCCTCTGCTTATGTCTCAAAAACACGAAAAGGCACAAAGAAGAAAGAGCAATAACTCTGCAATTTTTTCAACCTCAGCAATTTTGTCTACCCCGGCCAGCACATCGTCCCCGCCTAGTTTCTTAAAAATCGCAAGGGGTGATTGCATCGTTTAAAAGCAGTCTATGAAAGGGGACTTAAGAAGTTGTTTAGATTGGGAAGATTGAGGCCGGTATCACGGCAGTTCGTAGAAAAGAGAAGTGTGGGGTGAGGGCCCTCGTGACGCACAAAGAAAACATAAAAACCGAACTCATGAGTCTACTTTGTTGTTGTTTCAATGTGTGAAATTTTGAAATTGTTGTTGTTTCAATATATTTTGAGGCGCATCAAAGTTTCAAATGTAAACACGATGACACTCACCAGTCCGGACTCAATCTTCGTCCCCTTTCACACGTGGAAACTGAGTTTCCAGCAACTTTCAGTTTTTGGGTGAGAAGGGCACCAAATAAGAGGATTGAACGGTCTACGATTGGTGGGAATTGAAAATTAAAAGAAAACGTCAAAAAATCTCCAGCAACTTGTTTCCTCGTGTGAAAGGGGACTTCCCAATCTAAACAGGGTCTAACGACAACACGGAGCAACCGAAATTTTTGCACCTTTTGAGCATTGAATAAATACAAATACTCCACAACTCAAAGCGCTACATGGAATCCAAGTGGCGAAACTGAGAATCGAAAAGACGATGTATGATTTTTGTGAACACAAACCAATTTTCAATTTCCAATTTTGAAATTTGTTTATAATTTTGATTGCCGAGGAAAAAAGAAATGTGTGAATGTATTTTTCTTTAGCGGTATGGGTTGTTTTTTTATATTTTTGTTTATTTGACTATGTTTTTTTCAAGCGCTAGGTTTGATCTTTTTATTGAAACATAAAACTACTTGCGAATAGCTTTTTTATTTGATAATGGTAGACGCATATTATGTTGGCAGTTAAGAGAGTTAAAATAATTAGTGGATTTTAATTATTGTGACAAATTTTGTTTTGTTTTCAGATTTGAAATTTCAATTTCAAATTATTTTACGAATAATCTTAATCACTGTGAGATACAATAGGGGTATTCACGATCCGATGCAAACTGGTCATGTATCATTGCAAAAGAGCAAAGTTTTTTCTTTACAATGGGGTTAGGGTATAGCAATTTTACACTTTTGCATTTTTGCAATGATACAAGACCAGTTGCATTGGATCGGGAATACCCCCAAAAGCCCTTTCACACTATCCCACTGAGTATTAATACAAAGTGGAAAAGAATTCCATGCTACTGCCAAATTTGTGAGAGAGAAATTCCTCTTAATTTTTTGACCACTCACAACAGTTTAATTTAAGGCTCTCCCAAACCAATGCGAAATCGTAGCGAATCATTCACAATAACACAAAATATGACAAATAGACAACGCTTAACAACAACAAAAATCTGTCGTCGGCGAATGTTTCGCGTTGGTTTGGGAGAGCCTTTAACCTCAATAAAAATGTGATGAAATGTGTGACAGAATTAGAACCATTTCTAAAAATCCCATGTATTAACACATGTCAAATCGTGTAGGCTGGGAATATCATATTTTTCTTCCACACTATTATGCATGATTTGTTTCACACTTTTTTGACATGTATTAATACTCAGTGGGATAGTGTGGAAGGGCTTTAATATCTTATAATCTAGTGTAAGCTTCAGATTTTTAAAGTACGCATTCTGGATGTACCTTAAATTTCCTGGGAAAATAAAATTCTTGGCATCACAGGTTCTGTCATAATGGACAGTTCTCTAATAAAAAATTTTTAAAAATAAAAGAAAACTATTGATGAAGTAACTGGTCAAGATTTTATGGAAATTGTTAATAAAAACTCGAATCATCTGAACAGATAAAACTGACAATGAATCGCCACATTCAACTTGGAATAAAAGAGGTAATACAAAAAGATTACATAGATCATTTCAGAAAACGGCCCATCTTTTCAGCTTGGTGCCTGTTACCGGAATGGAACTCTTAATCCACAAATCGTGACCGATTTTGCTCTCGAAGATGCTGTTAAACTGAAATCATTAAATGCATTCATTCGTCTCATGCCCGAGAATGCATTACATCAAGCAAAAGAATCAACATTTCGATTCCAAGAGAACAAACCAAGAACGGCCCTCGATGGAGTAACAATTGCTATCAAGGATAACTTCTGCACCAAAGATACCTATACTACTTGTGCCTCAAGGTAGGTTTATGTTCTTGTCTTACGATTTGAGAATAATAGAAATGATGTTGCAGGATGCTTCAAGACTTTAAGCCGCCATACAACGCAATGGTCTGTGAACGTCTCATGGATGCCGGCGCTGTACTTATTGGTAAGACAAATCTCGATCAGTTTGGCATGGGGTCTGGAACCGTAGATTCCATATATGGACCTACCAAGAATATATGGAGTGAAAATTTGACTGACGATGCCTGGCGCATCACCGGAGGTAGTTCGGGGGGTTCTGCAACGGCTGTCGCTTCTGGGATTTGCTTTGCGTAAGATAATCTTATGATGGTCATAGCTTTTTGTGAAAACTTCTCTGTTTTAAAAGTGCTATTGGCTCTGATACAGGAGGATCTACTAGAAATCCAGCTTCATATTGTGGTGTAGTTGGCTTAAAACCAACTTACGGGCTAGTATCGCGGCATGGTTTGATTCCTTTGGTGAACTCAATGGATGTGCCTGGTATATTCACACGTTCTGTTAACGACTGCGCATTGGTTCTTAATGCCATAGCTGGACCTGACAGTCACGACTCAACAACAATAAAAACTAGTTTCGAAAACTTCGAACTGGATCCAGAGGGGGATATTGCTAATATCCGCATTGGGATCCCTAAAGAATACAACTGTCCCGGGTTGTCACAGGATGTGAAAGAAACATGGATAAAAATAGCCGATATGATGGAGGATGGAGGTGCCAAAGTCAGACAGGTATCTTTGCCCAATACATCGGCTTCAATATTTGTATATTCGATTTTGAATCAGTGCGAGGTTAGTAGCAATATGGCCCGATACGATGGGATCGAATTTGGTTTGCGAGCAGATGACGAAAGCAGCACTGAACAGCTATATGCCAAGTCAAGAGCAGAAGGATTCAACACTGTGGTCAAAACGAGAATCTTGACTGGCAATTTTTTTCTTCTTCGGAAAAACTACGATAAATATTTCGAAAAGGCCTTGAAGGTACGTCGCCTCATTAAGAATGACTTTGATCATGTTTTCCAATCCACTGATGTCCTCTTAACACCAACTACACTTAGCGAAGCTCCACTTTTTAAGGATTTTTCATCGCAATCGAATCGTGATCAATGTGCTATTCAAGATTTCTGCACACAGCCAGCCAATATGGCAGGAATCCCTGCGATTTCTATTCCTATTCGACTGTCAAACAATGGATTACCGATTAGTTTGCAGTTAATGAGCAGAAAACTATCAGAATCGATGCTCCTTAAAGTTGCTGGTTGGATAGAAGCTCGAGTGGATTTTGATTGTTTGGGTAATAAACAAGTCTACGAAGCTAGAAAGTGAAGTTAAGGCCATTTGTTATATTTTTGTATTTATTAACAAGTAAATAACTATTTATAACTAAAACTAGCTTTTTAAACATTTAACTGTATCAGTTAACTCTCAATATTATTATAAGAAGAGATTTGCACTTTTCATTTTCACATTTTTTATTCAGAAATGAAATATTTCTATACTGACCAGACATGTTTCATTGGGCAGATTCAATAAAAATCGCTTTACATCTGATGTCGAATTCCTTTCAACAAAAAAAAATCAATCCCTGTGAGTCGTGAGTTTTGATCCCGGACCAGGTTTTCACTTTCCTTTCAACCAAAAAAAAATCGATCCCTCATGATTTGGGATCAAAATCTCTGATCCCGATGTCAAGAGAGATTGGGTACGTTCAATGCATTGCGTTTTACATCAGAATTATCAGAATTCTGAATTTTTAGAGTTTCTGATTGGCCAGCTGTCATAAAGAGTTGGAAAACACAACGGAAAATATACTTGGAGAGTTTCAATAATTCCAAAAAACAAAATAAAACATAAACACAAATTTGAAATAGTAGGTTTTTTTCGAATTTAACTGCGTGTGAAGAAAATGGCCGTTATGGTGCTAACAACAATTAAATGGGGCTTTGCAAAAAGGAGTGAGACCAGACCGAAAACATAAATGTTAAAAAGAGAGCCAAGTTCAATTCTATTCAAAAACCCTTTGCATACATAACATATATAATTTATATACAATGAAAAAACATGTAACAAGTCAGGCGTGAAAAGTAGTGAAGGTTATCTAGTAGAGTAAAACACCTCCAAATAATGAGAGAAATTTATTATTTAATGATTAATGACTAAAACTTGGGGGCTTACTCGGCCAGTTTCCGAATTCCTTCTGGGCTTGCATAAAACAAATAAATTTTATTTCGGAAAAGGCTCATGGGAAACGATAATTAATTCTGTGACACCATTTTTCAAAAAAAAATATACAAAGGTTTAAGTTGGTACTCAGCTTTACACTATTTGAATCGAACAAAAATTTCCCTATCCAATGCAACAACCAACTTTAGTTAAATAATGACCAAATGCCATTTTCGAATAAAAAATTTAATTTTTTTTTGTGTTGTGTTTTGACAGTTCATTTTAATCGCGAAAATAGAACAAAAAAATTTAACAAAATTTTGTTTTTCTTCTGACAGAAAGGGAAATTACGAATAATCCTCTGCCAAAGGCGAAAATTCAGTTTTTGTTTTGAGAAATCTTTCGCCGTTTACATCAAAACAAAAAACGAAACGTCCTCAAAAGGTAAATGGCCCCACCGGCTATGATAGGAGGCGTTATAAACAAAAATAATCCCAAAATGTCACACCAGCATGGACATCAAGTTAAATTAATGGATATCGCAAGCAGACGGAGTCTGCGAGGATTGAAACGTTGCCCTTGTTGTGGAACATTTAACGGCAATCGCAGCCAAATGTGCCGCAATCCCCAATGCGAGCTACGGAAGCAAATTCTTAACAACAAGAAGTCCATAGATCCGATTCAGTTGATCTCGCACACTGACTCCAAGTTGTACAGTGTCCGCACCAAGGAACGAGAATGTGCTCCGAGAAACTTCGTCCAAATCACCGACTCATATACTCAAGAAGGCAAGAGTTTGCTGATAAAGCGAAAAGCCATTTGTTTTGTAGACACCTGTAAGTATGATTCCAAGGACATAGACATTAGCTGCAAGCATGTGAAGGCAACGTCCGAATCAATGAAAGTTGCTGAAGAGTTCATCATTCACTACCACTCTCTTTGGAATCTTCCTATTGGAGTTGAAGACAAAGTTCGTCTATGGGAGACGTACAAAGAAGAGGAATCTACTGTCCCCGCCGTGCAGAGAATTAATAACACAACATTTGTGACAAAGTGTGCTCGGTCAAATATATTTCCATCGGGGAGACTTCATGTGACGGCCCTGCCTAATGACAGAAAGATAGAAACCCAAACATTTTCGTGTGCTTGTAAAAAACTGAAAATTCTCCTCTCGCCAAATAATTCGGTGTCCCTGAAGGAAGATATCTGTGATCATTTGCTTTTGGTGCTAGCCGCCGTCCTTAGCAAATGGGCATCTCCATCTCAAAATGAATTCAGTAACTTTACTAAAGATATAATGTCAGTATGGATCCCTCAAATACCGCATCCCAATCAGGAAAAGTTAGTGGTAGAAAATAATTCTGGGAATGGAGATATCTTTATATTCGACAATGAACTCCTGCCGACTGATGTAAGTTTACTCTTCTTATTGGTTTGCTCTTTAGTGAGAGTTTCAAATATTTTGAAAACATTACATTTTTTATTAATTTTAATACAAATGGCACAGATTAATATTAATTTTAAGCTGTAGCTCTTAGTCTAAGATCCCGCCATAGGAAGACTTACCCTCATCGTGTTACCAGATAAGTAAGGAGTATGCAGTTTTTTATTTATTTACAATACAAATACATTTGTATCATCCGGAATACATAGTGCCGGGGTACTGAGCCTGTTATAACAATTGTAAAATAGGTATAACTTAAGATTTTTTTTTTTGAGTTAAATAGTTTGTGTTGATAAAAAGGTACAAGATTTTTGAATTTTATTTTTTGCAAAGTAAAGAATTTTAGAAAAGAAATAATTTTAAGTAATAAGGTTTATGGATCTAAATTTGATTAAGTTTGTGTTTTTTTAGTAGAGGAAAAAGTGGTGATTTGTCTGGGTGAGTAGTTGTGTCAACAAGCTTTTGTAGCGGTGGGATGTTATTTGCGAAATTTTTCCTAGTTAAAGGGCATCTTTGTAGGACATGGTCTAAGGTCAGAGTTTCTTGACAGAAGCTACAAAAAGGTGGAGGTTCGTTTTTGTATGGATGGACTTTGTTGAATAGTGTGTGACCCAGTCTTATACCACAGAGTTGCACTGAATTATCTGGTCAATGACTCATTGTAGGTTACTTGGCCTTAGACAGCCTTATGTTTTCTAAAAAAGGAATTGGAGCTGTTCCAAAGCTCTTCTGATTCACGCCGTATAATGTATAAGGTATATTTGAAAATTGATGATGCTAAAGGGGGTATGATAAATTTGAGCGGCATTTTAATGATTTCACGAGCGGCAGCATCTGCTTGTTCATTCCCTGGAATTCCTACGTGTCCTGGGGACCATATAAGGTGAATTCTTGGGAAGTTACATCGTATAATAGAACGCAAGAAATGAAAAATTGGTGTTTTGTTTTTATTGTTTAGAATGTTGAGTTTTGCACTCAATGCATAGTTGCCACCCGACTGGAAAGTCATGGAAAATAAGGGAAAGTCAGGGAACGCGAATTTGGTCAGGGGGTTAGTCAGGAAATTTCGAAAGTGGTCAGGGAAAACTTTTTCAACACTGAATTTTTTTGTACAATGAAAAAAATTTAATATTTTGTTGAACTCAGGGACCCCACTCTGTATTTCGTTTCGAAAATCAATTCTATTCGAAAGTGCTTTTTCGTCCCGCTTTTGAATTGGAACTTTGTAAAACTTTCGAAGGGCAAAAGATAGTTTTAATACTTTATTCACTTACGGATTATTTTTTTTCAGGTTGCGAAATTTTTGATTAATTACAAGCTATTGAAATAATTTTTTTTTTGTAAATCTTGGAAAATGTTTTTGAAAATGCGGTAAATAAATAATCAAAAAGAAAATAGTTAAATTGTTTGAGAATTGAATTTAAGTTTTAGTACGAGAGCTAGCAACGTCGACAAAAAAGCATTTTAGTCATGATTTTTTAATATCTCACTATCTCGAGTGAAATTTTAAAAGTCTGGCTGGTGGATACGTTGGTTTTTTCTGAACGCGTCACTTTTGAAATGGTGGAAAGTTGATTTTTAAAGTCATTTCAACAATCTTGGCTTCTTTTTCATTCCGTTTCTGTTTGCCATATCAATTAACAGGTCATGTAGGTGTCAGACGTTGCAAAATACGTCTGGCAAGCTATTTTTTAATTAAAACAAATATGGAATATGAAGTTTTAATTCAGAAAAAAATTATTAAAAAATAACAGTAACACTTACAATATTACTATAACTTTTTGAAATCTATTCTTCAATTTTACATCTAAATTACCATATTGAAATGAAAAGTTTTTTTAATATTAATTTTCAAACTCGAAACTATTTTTTTTTTCTTAAAAATGTATGTTATTAAGTTCCTTTTCATCTTTTAGTATTCAATACTATTATCCATTTTTATTCGATCATTTAAGATGGTTAAGGGCCAGTTTGTTCACAGCTGATCATCTTTAATCAAGGATTATTGCACTGGTAAAGCATCGAATGTGCATGGAAATTTTCAAGGAATCCATAATTTAAGTTGTTGATCATGGAAATCGTTTATCAGACGATTTTGGTTGATTAGCACCATTTAGTTAGAAGCTGTAAAAGTCATTGTTCACATTTAATCCACTGTGAAGAAACTGGTCCTAAATGTCTTCTATTATTTGAGCAATTTTTTTTGAATTTTTTTTGATGACGTCACAAAAAAATTGGTTCTGCTGACTTTTTGTCTGCTAACTTGAGAGACATGTCAAATATATTATGTATGCATGCATTTATCGTTAAAAGAGTTAAGAGTTACTATTTTAAGTTTTTTTTAAGTTTCCGAACTTTTAACTATCCATATTTTCTAATTTCTCAGAGCGTTGAAAAAAAAAATAATTCTAAGAGAGATGACAGCAAATTTGAGTATTGAAAGTTAAACCAAAATCTGAGTAAGTGGGTTAAAAGTCACAAGTGTCATGATATCAAATTAAAAATTCTGGTTGTTTTTTTTCTCTTAGGTTAAAAATTGCCATTTTCCAATTATTGTGTGAAGAGTATGACCTAAGTGGTATAACAAGAAATGGTGCTCTGTCACTTTCCCTCAAATACCTCAATCTTTGTAATCCAATCAATAGTACCCAAGTTATAAGGTTTTTACGCGAACCGTATTAGCGCTTTTTGGAAATATTTGTTTCATTTGTTTTTTCATTTCTTTTTCTAAGAAGCCATATGGTTTGCTTTAAATCTTATATCTTGAGTTCTATTGATGGGATTTTCAAGGTTTAGGTTTTTAAGTTTAGGCAAAAAGACTGAGCATCGGTTTTTATTTTTATCTATGAATTTAATTAGTTATACTCCTGACACAACAATTGGAAAAATGACATTTTTAAACCCCCACAACTACCACAGACTGAAAAAAAGTACCTAACTTTTGAATTCGGTATTGAGACACTTGACTCACTTACTCAAATTTTGGTTAAACTTTCAATCCTCAAATTTGCTGTCACCTCTCTGAGGTGGACAACGTTTTTGGAAACAAAAAAAGTACTATCGTACTCGTAATGGAATTCTCTTTATTTTGGTGTCGCTTTAAATGAAAATACCAATGAGAATTTTAAATTCAAAACTGATGAAAAAATATATATTGTTCAAAAATTCACCTAGCTAAGAAAAAAGCTTGAATCGAAAATTTTGCAAATACGGGTCTTTTAACTTCTTATTTGCTTCTCAAAAATATAAAATTTATTTCTAGAAAATACTCCTGATTTTAGGTGATTTTTTTCTCCAACGTCTATTTTTTTTTTTTTTGTTTCGAAACAATTTTTATATCGAGTTTTAGAGTTTTTTTAAATTTTCTTTTGTATGTACGACTTTCTAGTATTAAAAATATCTATAGATTATAAAAAAATTCAACTCTATATCATTTTTGGTTTAGAAAATAGAATCTACACCTTTTTCTTTGTTTATCCAAATTTACCCTACTGAAATTCCGATTTTAAAAGAATCACGTATTTTAAAACTTTTAAATAAAGTTTCCTTTCACATAATATTTTTTTATATCACTAAACCCTACCATATGAGCTGGGTCAAATAATTGAAAAAAACCAAAAATGCTCCTTTAATGCGTGGCAACCCTATGCCTTCATAATATTTCGCCAGGAAACCCATGCGCAAAGTTTTAGTTTAAACAGTTCCTAAAAGACTGCATACTCTTTATCAGGTAACTCGATGTGGGTAGGTCGTTCTATGGCGGGATCTCCTAATATCTTTAGTTTTTGCAGCAATTGTAACGTTCAGATTTATTTGTAGAACATAAAATAAACAATGGCGAGATTTTGATCAATTTTTATTGCGGGGGGATAAAACCCATCCATTCATCCGACTTGATAGAAAATAATTTGTTTCTTAATCTAACTTAAAAATAAAGAATTGATAAGATTGGGTTAAATGATTTAGAAGACGAATTTTTAGGCAAGGAGTACAGAGGATGAAGTCGAAACAGGTAACATTTAAAATTAAACTCTCCACCAAGAGATGGGTTCAATGTATTCGTACATAAAAATTACGGTAGAAATAAATATATATTTTGTACATTAGTGTGGTCCATATTTTTGTTTTATGTGTTCCCAAAAATTCAAAGGGTTCGAAATTAATAAAACATGACGTTAAGGGTCTGTTTCACAATTTCTGAGTAAAGTTCTGATTACTTACTTGACACATAAATACTGGCACGGGGTGATAAGTCCACAGGAGAAAAAATTACAATTTTTTTTTGACGACTTGAATAGGTTATAAATGCAAAAATATTGTTTTTTGGTTTGTGGACTTATCACCCTGTTTCAATATTTATGTGCCGAGTAACTAATCAGAATTTAATTCAGTCAGCTGTTTTGATTGCATTCTTTTATTCTCTTATTGACATTGAATTTTGAATTTCTATCCACATAAGTTTCTAAACGGCTTTTGAATTAAACACATACATTAAGAGTAGGGAAACGATCCTACTAATTATAGTAGGTGTGTTTTATTCATTGCTGCATAGCCAGCACAGCAAAATTTCCCTTGGCAAACAAAAACAATTTCATTGCTGGCGAAAAAGAAGTCAGTAAAAAAAAAGATGGCTGTGCTGGCGATACAACTTTGAATTATTGAAATGAACGTATAGGGTGAGTAATCGTTTTATTTAGACTTGTGCTGTGCTGGCTATGCAGCAATGAATAAAACACACCTAGTATCTGAAATAGTAATTTATTTTCTTTTATTTTCTAGGATTTATCCGATTTTACTGATAATATCCTAAAATCAGTCTTAACCGACGAGAATGCAAACTCAAATGCTCACCAAAATTTGTACCAAGGTGATCCGAGTATGGTTTCTGGATGTACAACTGACGATGCAGATATTCCCTTCGAGGCTATAAGCTGCATTGATGTGATGAATGAACAAAGTACACGTTTAGAACTAAGTGATTGTAATATTGAATTGATGGATCAGTTTGAACTAACAAATCAAATTGACTTGTGCAACAATGGAGTTATTCTCTCTGACGCCGATCTCTTTCAAGGAAACAGCATAGTTATGCCCGATTTGTCGGATACAATTGTTGATGATTTAATTGTTGCACAAAATCAAAACCAACCACAACTTATGTTGCCAATCACTCCATTGCCTGTTGTTGAGAATAATGCTTTGAGAATTTCTAAGAAGAAAGTGAAAAAAGTTAATATTGCACAAAGTCCTAAGAAAACAATAGAAGTTGCTGCTGTTGTAGATGTCGTAAAGGTATCCAATCAGCCTGGTCCATCGTTGGATTATGTGATGTGGCTGGATCATGTCATTGAGTGCATAAATATGAATGTTGACTTTAATTCAGATGAGCCAAATGTTTCCCTTAGTTTTAATGTTCATGAGGTAAGTAACACGAATAAAAGTCAAACTATAAAACTTCCAAAAATCAGTTTAAATTGGAACTAAGACAAAAGGCTTTTAAGATTAGAATAAATACTCATAATTTATCAATACAATTAGAAAATCATGGCTTTTCCGTCTACATAATCGACAATAATTAAGTTCCATAGACATAGTAATTTAGAGTATAATAGTTTAAAAATATTCGCCTAATATTCTGCTTTTATAATTAAGTACGGTTTTGTTAAATTTCAGCATCTTTGACACGTTTATTTCATGTAGCAGTATTATAATTTCGTTTTTTGTTAGAAAATCGCTGCCCAGTATGTGTCTCCTCGCTTCCCTTAGTATCGGAAACCTTCCGACAAAATGAAATACATCATCGTGCTCTGCCATATTACGCATCTTACAATGTAATGGAAAAACTTCATTATGCGGTACAAAGCTTATGTTCAGAAGTTGACCTCTTAATTTAAATTTCAATTTATTCAATTCAATAATAATGGGTAGGTAATACGTATTAAAACTTTAAAATAAGGCATATTATAATACTCGATTACCCGGGATTCGTTTAACCGAGACACTCTATTAACAAAATATTTGATAAAAATAACTCTAATAATCAACATTCACTCTAAAAGAAACAAAAACGTTTTCCCTCTTTGAAAAATGAGCACAATAAGCCTATGATTATTTAAAAACAAAAGAAATCTATAATCAGCCATTCCGGTTGATCGAGTTACAACTGTATAAGAAATAAATGTTTGAAATTTGTTCAATTGCATGGTAATCTCGGAAGTAGTTTCATTCAGTAGGGTTATGATTCAGCCTACTATAAACTCTCAATATTTCATCCAAGCAAACTATTAGCAGATATAATGAGAATTTCAAAGTACATACTCTGGTCGCTGATATTAAAAGTCACACCAACCTCCTATGCTAGTTTGATTCACTCTTTCTTGCTTAGTATAGCTTGTAAAGCTCTTTTCTTCGGAAGGCGATTATTTGGCATGTTTATTACTTTCAATACGTAGGCCAATTGGAGTTTCAGCGTCTTGATGAATAATAGATAGATATATAGATAGATAGGTAGATAGATAGATTAAGTCTTTATTTTTTCAAAAATTTAAAAGTACAAAAATTTTTGATTATAAGAATAACAAAGCATGGCTTTAATAAGCCGTCTGCCGGGAATAATAGGGATAAACCTGTTTGCAGCATAATCAATAATCATGTAGTTCGGGGTGGTCGCAGAAAGGCGAAATATTCTATTAATATAAAAAAAGTTTTTCCACTGCTCAATCCTTGCTACCCACAGCTCCTGGCAATATCTCAATAGTACGAACATCAATGCTTCTCGGTCAACTGTGTCGGACGCTGTTTTTGAATCTACAAAATATGTGTGCAATATTTCTTGACTGGAATTACTCAGGAATATTTCTTTAATCAAAGATGTGGTCAATCCCCTGAACCGTGCTTGTAGTTTGTTTGAGTCTATTCCAGTTTTTAGTTTTATGGGCTATAATTCCATTTTCAAAGATTTGGTGAAAAAATATGTTTGTAAGACTTAATTAGTTCATCTGTGCCATATTTGTAGAACTCCGCTGATATCCTATCCGAGCTTTAAGCTTTATTATCCGTAAATTAGTTTACCGATGCATGCACCTGTTGTTCCACGTGGAAACCCGAAAATTGCATGGACTTAAGGAAAAACCGCATTCGGCGGAACTGCACTTCAGCGACACCGCGCTTACTTTCGCACAAAAATGAACGAAACTTCATGTCTCGACAAAGTTGGTGAAATTATCAACTTTGTCACATAGTTCCGCGCCGTGAAGTACAGTTGTGGCTTAGTGCGATATAGCTCATACAATTTCCTACAAATAAGTGTGAAGTTCAGTTCCGCTGAAGTGCATTTCCTCCTAGTGCGGTCTTACCTTTATGGTTGTTGGGCTAATCAATTTATTGAAATAATTTTGTAATCTATTGAAATCTAATCCACGTACGATTATATATTTCGAGTCATTTAGTTACCCGACCAATTTCCAAAACAAGGAAGAATTATTACACGTCACTAGTTTCCCCCTTCTGCTTCGTAATAGATAATGTTTCTTTTTTCCATGCAAAGTGCTTTAAATCTTTGATTGTACTCAATATATAAGTTTCTGGCAGAGCATTCATTAAAGCGTCTAAGCTCATTAAGCCAAGCATATGAAAGACCATGGTTCTCTCAATAGCTACTCAGACGTACGGAGATTTGTCTTGGAGAATGTACATACATATTAGATCCTTCAATAGAAATTATTTCCTATTTTTAATGTAAAAGAGTAACTACTATTCTGCAAGAAATAAATAAATCGAATAAAATTTGTTATAAAGAGATAAAATATTTTAGTTTGCGTTTTTTGTTTTTATAATTTTAGGATGTCTTCGCACACTTTAGTACAAGTTTTACAAATGGTATCAAATGTCGCCTTCCAAATAGCACTGTGGTTATAAAAAAAGGTAAATTCAAAGGACTTTTAAAGTACACATGGATTTTACAAAACGCATCTAAGGTTCAGAATATCTTTAAAACAAAAAATGTAAGTAAAATCAGAGAAATTATTACTATCACAGCTAACAACACCATTTCTAGATGTCGGTGGAAGTGGAAAGGAAATTCCAACCCAGTGGCGATAAATATGTTCCATATGTGGACGAGAAATGTGATCTCATTATACTTAATAAAAAGTATAAGAAAATTTCTCCAAAAATGTATGTCGCACACATTTGGTTTGACTGTAGTAATAATGTAAGTCGTTCATAAGTTTCATTATTATCTTTATTATAAATTTTAAATTTGGATAGAATCAAAAAACTGGATTCAAAATCGAGTGGATACCGAATGTTTTTCCAAAAAGTGGTTTCGGGGTACTGAATATTGAGTTTTCTGTAGGCTTGAAACACTAAACACGCTTCCAGTGTAATGTATCTAGCTTAAGATATATATGTAATTCCATAGTTGTAGGGCTAAAAGTAACTGTTTATAAAATTTCGTTAAAAAATCTCTATGCAATAAAAAAACAAAAAAAAACGATGTAATCGAAAAAACTGTTTTTTCTTGTGTAATCATCATTTTAACATACAAATTAGAATAATTTCAAGCTAAAAGCCCCTCAGCAATATACAAAACCAAAGGAGTTTTTTTATGGGAATTTTAAACTAATCATCGCAAAATGGTTAAGTAATTTCCAGGCTGATTGAATTGCAACATCTTTTGAAACTACACTACAACTACAATGCTAATCTAAAAATTATAGAAAAATAAATTTATTAATCTGCTAGCACATGTTACATGTTTGCTGTCCTGGCGGTTTCGGCACAAAGATTTCATCAGGGGCGTGATTTGGCTGTGCCTATGTAAAAAGAAAAAAACAAATTATTTTAATAAAGTTTTTGTTATAAAAAATTCTCGTATAGGTAGTAGGTATACATTTTTTCAATATTCATACAAAAAATCGGTTCTATGGGAGAAGCCGATATTAGCAAAACGTTTGATAGTTATTTATATATAATTGTTTAATTTTATGTTCGGTGATATTAAATTAAAAAAAAATCTTCATAACTTTTCTGAACGGATCATCGATCGCCCGAGGCCCATTCACAATAGAACCCATCGATTTTTCACTGAAAATTCTAATCATGATTTTTTCAAAACAGGAAATCTAAACGACCGACTGCAATTTTGCTCAATTTTGCGTTGAAGAATATTAATTGAGCGCCATAGTATTCAAATGTAAAATAATTGTGCTTTTTGTGAGAAAAGCATTACATTATATGAACATGATTTTAAGATATTGGAATCATGAATCTATGGCTTACCCGTCAGCGAAGTTAGAAATTAAATAAATACTGAATTTAGATAATGCACACAAAATTTTAAATATATAAACTCAAAAATCTTATATATTCCGTTATTAGAAAGTTGCTTAAAATCTTCCAGTCACACTCGTTCAAAATTTGAAGTGTTATCTACTTAACTATGTCAATTTTTCAGGATACAATTTTCATTATTTATGATTTCATTCAAAATCATCCAATTTCTCATCCACAAGATTTATTTTTTAGATAAAAACTCATTATAGAATGTTTGGATTCCTTCCAAGAAAATAATTTTATTAGATTTTAAATTGTTTCTTGGTTTTTTCGACACAGAAAACTTTATCTTAATTTTTTTAATTAATTAAAAAAAGTAAAAAAATTGCAATTCGATCTTCTTGACTTTTTCTAATAAATATTTAATTTTGGTTGGTTTTATAGTTATTTAGGAATACGTAAAGCTAATGTTTTGTTCTTAACATTTTATTTAAATATATGTGATACATTTTCTATATTTTTTAGCACCGTAAATTAAAGCGTTTTTTGTATAGCGTTTTGTATACTAAAATTTCCAAACAATTTTTTTTTTAGATTTTTAAAAAAAGTTTTAAAATTTTTTCTTGAGGACTTAAAAATTCGAAAACGACTCAGTAAATTTTTATTAAACTTGGCACCCAACAGTTTTTTAACATTATCTAGCAGTATTTCAATGAAAATTATTCTTATAACAAAAAATAACGGTACCTCCCATACAAATGTTTAAAAACCGGTATTGAAAATCTTATTTTTCTCAAAAAAGGCTCATACGATTTTTGTGTAAATTAATATCTGTACGATCTACCACATTATTGAAAAAAATTATCTATCGTTTAAAAATGGTACCTCTCAAAGAACCATTTTTTTGATTTTCGACTATCTCATTATCAGTTGAACCGATTTTAATGAATTTTTTTTTTCACAAAAGCTTCAAATAAGTTCTAATAATATTGCATACCAAAATTTTCAAAAGAATAAATTAATTATTATTGAATTTTAAAAATTATTTTTTGAAAATTCCATAGGTATTTCGAAAATGGGTAGATGATATTTTTTTTTAAATTAATTCTTTAACTCTGCATTAACAAAGGCTAAAAAATTGCGTACCATTTTCTTTTTAATTTTTAATAAAATTATCCGCTCCAACGATTTTCAATTTTTTGTCTCATAAATTGAGATTTTCCTTAGAAATCGGATGATGTACATCGCATTGGTGAATGGTGTCAAAACAATTTTAGAGGTTGTTTTATCAATTTATGTTTAATTACATATTTTTTTTACAATTTTTCAGTCTAAACTGTAAGTTCCATGCATATTTGCAACACGGTGCTATATTGTTCATAAATAAATACATATAATAATATTTAATACTACCTAAACTTAAATACATTTTAAGCAGGTATACAATATATGTAGGTGCCCATTACTAATTTATTTCTTTTATGAGATAAATATAGTTTTTGAAATATTAAAACATTAAAAACACAGTGTGATCGCACATAAGAGCAGGTTCGTGCGACCCAGTCATGCACATATTTATTTAGAGATTTGTTTAAGAAATCAGATTATTATGATTAATAAAAAAGCCTGCTGCTGATTTTTTTTTGTGATTGTGTGTGTGGCACTTGACAGCAGCAAATTTTGAAGTAAAATGTCCAGAAAATATCCAATTTGGAAATTATTATTAATTGAAAAACAACGCACAAATATTTACAAAATTCACCGAAAATTCGTTGCAACCAAAAACACAATTTGTTTTCATAAAAAAAATTTGTTTTCTTAAAACACCGCGGCATTGAATTTGATATTTTTAGAAATTTCAAATCTTGCAAGTGTGTGTGCAAATCGGTGTTAAATCTTTCTTAAATCTTGCAAAATTAGCAAGATTTGTTTTGACCGAAAAAATTCGAATTGTTCTGAAAAAAAAATCGATTCGTTTAGAAAAAATTCGATTCTTTTGTTGAAAGGAATTCGACATAAGAAAATCAGCGGGAAATAAAGATTCTGTTTATGTGAAACATGAATCTACTTAACATACAAATTAAATACAAAAAGGTAAACCATTTTTTAAGAACTCGCATTTATCAAAACGTAAGTGTATAATGTATAAACTTTTTGTTAATAATATGGAATAGAAATTACGTGTAGCGGTAGCTCTATTCAGATACTATCGGTATATAAATATATTAATATTAATTCTTAAATTTTTGCGAAGCAACGCGAGCACGGGTCTGCTAGTATATATATATATATAAATGAATTGATTTTTTGTTAGTGCAAGCATACCTCGGCTGAAAATAAAACGATTTGCATAGGTTTTCTTTTGTTGGATTCGTATTGAACCAGGTATGAACGCAACGGTGTCAAAAAATGGAAATTTCGACCGGAAAAGTCGGAGAATCGTAAAATTACATACTTTAGGGATGTATGGTGGCGATATTAAGATGCGAGAGATTTCAAAATAGCCCAGGTGGAACACGAATCCGCAGATTCAGAGATCATATGGTCAACATACACATTAATGGCTTCTATTAGACAGATAATTTTATGAGACTCACTGCTATATCTTGATAGCCGAAGTAGCTCTTGGAAGGCGGCCGAACGGCTCAGCGTTAAAATATCCATTGAATCTTCATATGTATCAATGTCGAACAAACATGCAACATTTCAAGAAACTGCGATATCACAGTTGTTGAAAAATTTGTAAAATTAAAATCTTAGCACGGAAAATTGTACGTGGCAAATCTTCGTATTTCCAAAAGATTTTCATTAAAGATTTTCCTGTAGTAATGGTTAATCCCAATCAGTAACAGTAATTCTCTAATCGATTTTGCAGGTTTTCTGGTGATTTTTATAGTAGAACAAGGTATAGCAAAACATTTATAATCGAATAAGGAATTATTCCTCCTGGCAAATATTTTCTTCGTTTATAAATAGTGAAAACAACAGAGATTATTTATGAATTATAAAGATTGAAAACCTTGGCTTATTTACCAACTTGCAAATTTGTATTTACAAGCGAATTTTGACAAATTTTGTTGAAAATCGATTTATTGTAATTTACAAAGAGAAATTTGTGGTAATATCTTTATTTTCGTTTCACCAAGACTAATTCTTATTTGTAATTTAGAAAGAGAAATTTGTGGTAATATCTTTATTTTCGTTTCACCAAGACTAATTTTTATTTGTAATTTACAAGTACATACATGTTTGTGCAAATTCGGGATTTTTTTGTAAGTTTTTGTACACGCAAAATGTATTTTTGTTTATTAATTTCAAGAATTTTGAAAGGCAGAATTAAGTAAATAAAAGGTAGACTTAATTTTGAAAATTAATACCAATTTTTAATTCGCACCCTTAATAGTAATAAACAGATTATAGATTATTTTAAATTAATTAATTATCACCTTATTGTTTTCACACTTTTTGTTTTATTGTTTATTACCGAAACGATATTTAAAAAGAACGCGATAAACACGAAAATATTAAAAACGAGACGAAAAACAATTAAAAAACGCACACGCATATAATCATACTCAGACTTATAACTTGCAGCCGACAGAGGTAGTTAAGGCTGATAAAGGAAATAAATTAGTTATTCTCAACAAAACTGATTACGAGATGAGAATGTTAAATTTGATTGAAAGTGCGAATATAGGCTTATAAATAAGAACCCACTGCCAAAGATGGTGAGAGATCATCATCATCTCCATCTTATCTGTTAGCGAAGTGGTTAGTGAACGAAATAAAACAGTTGCCCCCAGTAAACAGCCTGTCAGTAAAAAATTCGTACGATTTTGTTGATAAAGTGATTTGTGAAACTATCCAAGAGGATGAAATTTTAGTGTCATTCGATGTAGTGTCTCTGTTTCCTAGTATTCCCATTGACATTGCAATGGTAGAATTTGAAAAATACCTAAATGCGGTTGATATACCTTAATGAGAAAAAACCGTGTTTTTTAAATGTTTCAAAAGTGTGTATGGACAAAACTTTTTCCAATTCAGGAACAAGTTTTTTAAAGTGGAAAAAGGAACAAATATTGGAAATCCTCTAAGCCCATTAGTTTCAGAACTCTTTATGTCTGCTTTTGAAATAAATCTAAAAAATCAACAACTGTTACCGCTGTTATGGTGTCGTTATGTAGATGACGTTTTCTCCATCGTGAAAAAAGATAAAGTAGATAGTACTTTAGAAGTGTTAAATAACAAATGTAGTTCTATAAAATAGATTGTTTACAAAGCTGTAAAATAATTGGTAAACTGTATGTTTTTTTTTATTGTAAACTACAACTGTATTTTTTACAGTTTCTTTCGTCTTTGTTGCAAACTTGTTGAAAATATGTATGTAGGTATGGATGGACAGATCCCCCTCTCATAAAATGTTTTTCTGAAAACTATCAACTCTGGTTTAAACATAAACCGTGACATTCTAGGCGAATAATCCTTTATTTCATTAAATATAGCTTGATTATTTAATCTCTTACAGGGGCTGAGGTTAAAAATCTCAAAAAAGTTGTAGAGAATTTTTGTTTCTCCACTTGAGACCCATTTAAGAGCATCCAAATATAAAAATAAAAAAAAAAAAACGATCATATAATGACAACCCGAATGTGTATGTATATAAATATTCATAAATACATACATATGTGGGTATATGAACAGTATATAGTATGTACCTACCATAAGTGCCCGACCTATAGCCATCTCTGCGACTTTTTCAAATGCGAAATCCACATTATTACCATTTTTAGCCGATGTCTCATAATATGGACATTGATATCTTGAGTTGCACCATTCATCAGCTTGGATAATTGACACCTTTAATTACCAAAAATTTAAACAAATTAAAAAATAGGCATTTTTGGAAAACATACTTTACGTTTGCCCGGCATGTCCATTTTGTTTCCCACCAATACAAATGGAAAATGTTTTTCATCTTTGGGAGCAGCATATCTTATAAACTGAATATACCAATGATTCAATCTTTCGAATGATTTCTGGTTTGTCAAATCGTACACAAAAACACACCCATCAGATCCACGATAATATGCTGTACAAAGGGAATCAAAGCGTTCCTGTCCAGCAGTATCCCAGATCTTTGTGAAAAACGATTTTAGGATTTAAAATAAAAATAATTATTAAAATGTATTTTGATACTAGCGCTATTTTATAAGATATTGTATCTTAATGTGTTATTCTATTGCCTTGTTAAATAAATTATATTGGAAAAATTGAATTGAATTTATTTATATATTAACTTATAAGGCTATTTAAAATTACCTGCAGAGTTGCACGACTATCACCTATTTCGAATTCTTTTGTAACAAATTCAACTCCCACGGTACTCTTGCCAAAAGGTGTGAATATATTTTTCGTATATCTATGCATCAAAGCTGTTTTTCCAACATTAGAATCTCCTAATAATATAATTTTTAACATATTAGGTTCAGTGAACATTGTGAAAATCACTGTTGACACTCAATCACTGCCTTGAATTAAATACTGACTAAACAATAAAAGACTTTTCAATTCGGCGTACCATACTAAGATTTCGAGTCATTTAAAATGATTCAAGTTAAATTATGATATCAAACAAAAAACTCTTATCGATATTATTGGAACACGTACATATACATATGTACATACATATATGTATATGTACATACATAAATAAATGTACAGTATATTTCTGTAAGTATATTTTTACATTTATTTCAGTTTTGAAAACGATGTGTCTCAAAATTATGTACGCAGCAGTAAAAAATAACCAATCCCCATTTGCTTAAAAATCTGGTGCTAAATGATTGGTGATTTCTTATCTATAATAATTATTTTAATTATTATTTTATGAATACGAAATAATTATTTACTTATATCATGCGTAATATCAAAAGGTTATTATCAGATATACTTGAATGTTTTGATATGAATGTGTAAAGATATTTTGAAAATGTTTTTATTAACTTCCGTTTTTCTGAAGCCCCTTGAAGAATTGGTATGACTCAACAGCACTGCAGTCTGCAGGAATTTTTCTAGGCGTTATGCATTGACAGTGATATGACATTCTATATGGGCTTTGTAACGCTTTCTTCCCTACATTCTGGAAAATGTGTTTGCTTTTGTGCGTAGGTAATGACATTTTCTGATTTGGGTTATATGACGTTGAGTGATATTAATTAAAAACGATAGAAATTAAAATCTTCATAAACCAAAACAAAAGTCAGAAAGCCCAAGGCCTATGTCATAACGCCCAAATTAAAAATAAAAAAAAAATCTTTTGGGCGAAATGACAATCAACGATTTGGGCATTCTATCATTTCAAAATTAATTTGGGCGTTATGACATTCCTTTTGGTATTTTATTTTTATGGTAATTTTTGGGCTTTATGACAGAGATACTGATATTTTTGCTTTATGACATTTCTTTAAGCGAAAAGACATAATGACAAAAATTGAAGTATTCATATATTTTTTTTTTTAATATTGCAATATAGAAAAAAATCTTTCAACGGAATTTTAGAGAATTTATAGCCCAATCCATTTATAAACAATTCTTTGTAAATTTGTAAATTTTGATAAGGAATGTGCTTTCTTAATTTTTAACTTTAGCTTTAAATAATTACGATATATGTACATAAAGGTAGTCGTTAAAAAAAGTTCATATTGGATGCGTCTATTATTTATTCTAATATCAAAAAAACTCAAACTCAAAACGTTGAAAAAAAAAAAATAAAAAACAATTTTTTTTACATTTTTTGATTTTATTTAATGTAATTCAGTAATATGAATTTTCGTTTTGATGCTTTTACCAATTTTTAGTCTAATGCTAAAAACCAGATGATTTTTGTCTTCTAGTTTTTGAGAAAATCGAAAATTACTACTACTTTTGCCATAAAAAATTAAATTTTGTATTATTATTTATTGTATTATTCATACCCAGAATGTCAGTTTATTAGACTTGACCATTCTTTATTCCGTCAATTTCATTGAATTTAATAAATTGAATTTAATAATTAAATGTTTTGATATGTATATGTGTTTATTTTATTTAAACCATCATGATCAAAAACATTTTTACACTTGGATAGGTATAAATCATTTGTCCGTAGGACATGAAAATAAAAAAATTGAAAAAATTAGGGAATTATGTTTTCTTCATTTGGAGTTGATTAAGACTCATTCAAGATGAACTTTTTTTTTACCACATATGTACATTAACGACCACCCTAATGTACATAAGTTACCTATACCTACTGGCTACTATACTATATGGAAACTTTAGAGTTCGTAGAAAAAATAACCTCAGAATTTTAATCAAACATATGACATTACGTTAAGAGAACACATACACAGTTGGTCCCAGTTGGTTCAGAGCGAGTGCGCTCCAGTCCTAACATCGAAACGTAATGCTTTCTATATACTATATATAATTGTCCCAACAAAATTGAAAAAAAAAACCTTGTGATGATAACACATCAAATGCATTTACTTACTATAATATAAAAAGCTTTCCGGATAGGTTTGTATTGTAATCCTTATGAACGTGAAATTTATAAAAATGTTTACAATTTCCTATCAAAACGCATAGAAAAAAAACTTAATTTTAATAAATTTGTTGAAAAAAAGTTAGGCATAACAAATCAACGGGTATGGTATGTTTCGCACGAATTGTCTGGCAAACTAACGTTTCGCGGGGGTTCATTTCGCCGTTTTTCGTTCCGCATTTCGACTGTTTATCATTTTGTTATTTCGCATTTTACGTTTTGCAAATCATGTTTCGTTTTTTAAATGATTTGACATGTACAGAATTTTGAGACACATCAATTTGAAAAATTAATACAAAAATAAAAACCATACGTAAATGCAATGTAATTTGTATAATATTTACTTAGTACCTACGTGTTCTTATAATATTGATACCAATTTTCTTTCGATACCATAATTTAACTTGAATCATTATCTACTTACATTTTAAATGACTCGAAATCTTTCTTTGGTCAGTCTTTAATTCAAAGTAGTGGTTGTTACAAAAGATGTCGTAGTAGGTGATACTCGTGCAACTCTAGAGGTAATTCCAAAATAGCCCTATAAGTTAATAAATAAATAATTTCATTAAATTCGTTTTTCGCAAAGATCTGGGATTCTTCTGGACACGAACGCTTTAATTCCCTTTGTGCAGCATATTATCGATGGATCTGGTGTTTGATTGTTAACGCCACATTTACATTATTTTTTTGACAAAATAAAACTAAAACAAAAAATCCTAATCTCTTCAAAGTGTTACGCTTGTACTTTTTTTTAAAATTAATAGCCTAGTTCCTTTACTTTGAAACTCTGTGCATTTCTGTGAATTTCTACACCAAAGTCTGTCAAAGTTCATTAAAAAAAACTAAAATGACGTAGAAATTAACACAAATGCACAGAGTTTTAAAGTAAAGGAACACACCTAATATAACTAACACGGCCCACCTGACGCTGGTGACGTTCTCGACACCTAAGATTGTGTCTTCAAAGCTGATTATATATACTCATCATTAATATTTCATGAAATTTATCAAATCAGACACTAGACGTGTTTTTTTGCAAGCCCGGGGGGAATTGGTTGAAAAAAACGACAGCGGGGATTAGCTGACAGTAAAAAAACATGGAGTTTTCATACCAACTATCGATAACATGTATGCAATTCATGCCGGTAACACAGTTTTTCGGTGCGCTTAAGTTAATCCACGGGATTAGTTGTTGTTGCATTTAACATGTTAATTCTTTAGCACCGATGTCGTTTTTTTCATCCAATTCCCCCCGGGCTTGCAAAAAAACACGGCTACTGTTAAAACAAATACAACAACACTGAAGTGTGACGGAAGCCAACCATAAAACAAAACTGGTGAGACCGCAGCCAACACCATGGCTCCAATTCTAACGGTATAGACACCATAAAACAAAACTAACACAAAGTGCAAACAAAATATATATGGCAAATCAAACCTGGATTCTGTAGCTTCAGTTTCGAGAATTCCAATATTTGTTTCTTGTCACAAGTTAGGAGCCAGTCCAAAGGACATGCCCTAAATTGTGCCTATTATTTTTATCTTCTTCTTATTTATCTTCTTCATACAACCTGGTTCTGGTTCAGGAAACAATTTCAACGCTATATACTTTCCCTATCAAGCTTTCGATCACTAATAGGTATTAGTTCAAGAGAAATATTTCGCAAGATTGCTTAAATCAAGAGTGTTGAAATTCAAATTTTCAAAATAAGTTGTTTTGTTGAATAGTCATGTACCCTAGTTTAATTTTCGGTCAAGCACTTGGCCGTTCTGATCCACTTTGTCTTTCAATTCTTATATAAGTTTTCTTATATGGTTCTCATATAATTACCCACTTGGTCATTGCCTCTGTCAAAATCCGGAGACAGAAGTAGTAAAATGATGATAAAACTTGTATTTTAAGCGATGTAGATATAAAAGTCCACAATTTTTTTTATTTAGAGGACTCGTTCAGTTCAAATGAATTTCTGTTTAAAACATCTCTGGCAAGGCATTTCCAAAAGCTTCTTGTAGTCATTTTACCTTGAGTCTTTGGCCATGGTTCGAGCACGTATAAGGTTGAGTTTTATATTTCATTTTTGTATCCCACTTCTGATGTTAGAAATGGAAGAAAACGATTTTTTTTCTCAATTTCGTAATATTAATCATTTATTTTATTTTTCTGACAAAATAAAACTAGAACAAAAACTCCTTAATTTTGTTAAAACAGGGTGTCCTGTTCTCTTCAAAGTCATACGCTTGTACATTTTTTTTTTAAATTAATATAACTAACAATATAATATAATATAATATATAATAATATAATATAACTAACGTTTTCCCGCAAAACGTTTTCCCGCAGAACGATATCCCGAATCACAGTTTCCCGTGTAATGTTTGCCCGCCGATTCCTACTTTTTCAATACTAATCGACAGCGCATGAACAAAATTCATTGCAATAGCAGTTTTCTTGTACAAAAGTCTTTTCTTGTACAAAAGTCTTTTCTTGTACAAAAGTCTTTTCTTGTACAAAAGTCTTTTCTTGTGTCAAGGTGAGGTATGTATGCTGCCCCCCTGCAACCCCCCTGCTTGGCACACTATAGGATTTGGGCTAGGTGCGAGGTTGAGTATATGAAAAGTTTCTTTTTATCATTTGGCAGTTTTTTTTATGTAAATTGCCAAATAGCCCTTTTAACCGTATGAAATAAAAAACCGCTTAAAATGAAAAAAAAAAATTAAATATTTTTACAAACATAAAATATTTATTGAATAAATGCAAAATAGTATTGTCAAAAAGTACTAATTAGTATTGCCTATCCCGCCGCCAATCCCGCTGAAAATTTTATAGGCGGGATATCGTGCTGCGGGATTGAAGCAAAAAAACTACTTTTCAAATCGGCGGGCAAACGTTACACGGGAAAACGATCGCGGGAAAACGTAGTGATCCCTCATGTTCTACTTCGCATCGTCCAAATTCTGGTACCTCGGAAATATGAGTAGATCCGGGATTTCTATTACTTGAGAAGAATGATATGTCTTTATAAAAGTTTGTTGCAATTTTATTCAGATCCTTGCGAATCGTGGATGTGGTGTTATCGGTTGTGAGACTTGTAGTCCAGAACTTATCGGATTCTAATTCCTTTTTTGTTTTCTTTATTGATCCTGTATTTTCTAGTGTCTTTTTTATTAAAGCACAGTTATATTCTTCGATGTCTTGTTTGATTTGCTGTTTGCATTCTTTCCATAAACGTTTAAACTCTTGTTTTTCAAAAATTGTTGGATTTTGTTTAATTTTTATATCTTCTCTTTGAGACATGAGTATTTTTGTGGAGTCTTTGAGTTTATCTCTTTTTATTGATTTTTGTTTGTAGACTGTAGAGTGATTCTCTTGCTATTCTTACAATTCCTTCAAAGAGGGTATCACTTATGATTTTTGTAGGACAGTATAAGAGTGGTTGGTAGTGTAAAGTGAGAATGGGACAAATTCATTCAACTTTGTAGTGTAGGCGATTTTAGTTTGTTCGGATATTGATTTGTCCAATTTCTCCTAAATCCTTATGGTTTCAAATTGTTCATGCTCTGTTGGTGCATAAAATTGAATTAGAGATATTTTATGTTTTCCGACTAAAAGTTTCAAACCTATTATGCGATCGCCGATAGTCTTTAATATGTCTGTTTGGTAACTTTTTTTCAACAAATTTCCCAAGAACTATTTTTTTACTATGGGTTTTGACAGAAAATTGTGAAATGTTGTGAAAATTTGTGCAAATTCGCAAGAAATTTCACGTTGCCAAACAGACCAATTATTCTTTGTACAGTAAAATCTGCTTAAGGGAAATGGCAAAATGTCACAATCTTTCGATTAAGTGAAACAAAATTCGCACTAAACGGAGTCCGGATAAGTGAACAAAATTCACCTAAGAGGATTTAAAAATTCCGAAAACGGTGGTGACATATCAAAGATTCAAATGCCATTTTTGTGGTGAAAAATTGATGAAGGTGAAAAATAAAAGAGAAATGAAAACGTTCAGAAAATTTTTTGTTCTGTTCGATTCAGTTTTTTTCACTTAAGAGATTTTTTTTTAATGAAAAATATAATATTTAACTGGAAATATGTTTCAGGTATCCGGGTTTTTCACTTAAGCAAGTTTCGCTTAAGCGGAGTGTTTTAAAGACAATTGGTCGACAAATTCTCGGGGATGAAAAAAGTGTTTCAGATAAGCGCGTTTTTCTGTTAACCGGGTTTCTCTTATATTTTATTATATTTATTTGCATTAATCATGAAACCAACACCATACATTCCATGTCGTTCACCGATATATGCAAATAGATTTCCTTCTGTGTCTTCAATTATGTCTTCTCCTATTCTTCTAACTTCTGATAGACCAATAATACTTTAGTTTGTTTTCTTCAAAGCGTCTTCTTTCATTTGACATTAATGTTCTTACGTAAAGCGTTGAAATAAAAAAGTTGGTGTATTTTTTGATTGAATTTGTTTTTGAATAACAAAAACAGCTCATTGGTGGTTTTAGTCTACAACTCCTACGGTGGCCGATCGTGTTTTGAGTTTTGTTTCGGTTTGTTGTGTTCGTGTTCCTTTTCGTTCCGTTTTCGTTTTTGTGTGTTCTGAAGAGAGTTCTATGTGTTTGCTATATTGTCTAATAGAGATTGAGTTAATGAGTTTTGGTAGACATGTTGACGCCTTTTTACCTTTTGCCTAGTCGAAAACAACTTTCTATGTCTTGACTTGGGATGTTACAATCGTTGCCCGTTGGTACTTGCGTTCACTAGGTTGATAATAATTCTTTCAAGGTCTGCTGCATCCTTTTCTTTTTAAGTTCCATTTCCAGCTGTGTTAGCTCCTTTGCTTGAGCTTCGAATCTAACATCTTGATTCATTATAACAGTAGCTTGAGGTTCTACAACTTTTTATAGCTTTGCTACTTTTTCAGAAATGATTCCAACTTTCTCATCTGTGTTTTTAATTACTTTTTTGTTGCCACATTTATGTTCATGGAAATTTCATCCTTTTGCTCTGAAGTTCTGTCAGAGCTTCAATTATGATCGCCATTTCTCTATAACACCCCTACCCCCTTTGCGTCATAGAAGATTTTCGATAAAGACTTTAAAAATTGAAAATTGTTAAGTAGTATCATGCTAATAATTTGTTTTGTATCCATCGAGTTTCGCTGATGATGAGCTTCAGTCAGCTCGAAATGTATTCGGTTTGATTAATAATTAGTATTAATTCGTAATAAGTAGGTAAAGTTTAGTTTTTCAATTTTTTCTCTGTGGTCAATAAAGGAAGGCTTTTTATATTTTTATTGAGAAAACTACATACGTTTTATTTTCATAGGTTACTCATGTAAATATAAAAGTATTCAAATTTGTATGTATACTTATGTTTATATATTACTTAATAATAAACCTTATACACATGTATACAAATGCATAAGTCTAAGTGCACAAATTTATACATACCTCTATTCCGCTATCTAAAGCCATCTCTGCGACTCTTTCAAATACGAAATCCACATTAATTCCATCTTTAGCCGATGTCTCATAATATGGACACTGATTTTTAGAGTTGCACCAATTTTCAGATTGTAGAGCTGACACCTTAATAAAATTTCAATAAATAAAAAATAGTAATTTTTATAAAACATACTTTCCGACGACAGGGTAAATCCACTTTGTTTCCAACTAATACAAATGGAAAACGTTCCTTATTCTTAGGAGCAGTATTATCTAAAAACAGATCGTACCAATAATCCAAATTTTGGAATGATTGTGGATCTGTCACATCGTACACAAGGACACAACAGTCAGATCCGCGATAATATGATGCACAAATGGAATTAAAGCGTTCCTGACCAGCAGTATCCCAGATCTTTGAATAATTAAGTTACATATTATGATTAAATTAAAAAAAACTGAACTTTATCTTAAGGCTATATTCAAATTACCTGCAGTGTTGCAATAGTACCATCTATTGAGACATTTATTGTACTAAAATCAACTCCTATGGTATATTTGGTATTATTTGTGAAGATATTTTTCACATATTTATTCATCAGAGATGTTTTTCCAACATTTGAATCTCCTAATAATATAACTTTTAAAGTAATTGTCATTGCAGTGAAAATCGTTTTTCACCAATGCCTTGAAATAAAGACTGACCAATTCAAGGCGCGATATTGAGATTTCGAGTCATTTTTTTTAAATTTAAGTATGTAGGTATAATGATTCAAGTTAAATTATGATACAAAACAAAGAACTTACACGTACAATGTATATTTTTGGAGTGTTGTTGCCGAAATCATATAATTAGTAATGGGTTATTATTATATTTTCAAAATGATGAGTTTCAAAATTCTTTAGAATTGTTGTTTTACTTATCCCTTCCAATTGCTTAAACATTTTACGAAGAATTGACGTTGTTCTTTGATAATAAGAAGTTATAAAACAATTGCACAGGTTTTGAAATAACGGTGTACTTTTGGACATGCAAAGACAAGATATTATTTTTTTCAACAAAATTCGGTACAATCCCCGAAAGTTCTGATTTTCTTTTTTAAAATACTGCTTACATTTTTTCTCACTCTCACTTAAATTTTCTTTTTGGTTAATCTTTTACACAAAACGAAACACTCCGCCGGATTCTAAACTGAAGCTCGTCGGTTAACGATGGACCTACACTCTTTTTCGATGTGTATTGATTTTTGTACGATTTTTAACAAATTAAAGTTACATCCTATATATAAAAATAATTGAGGTTTATTTTAATTGTGAATTAAAAAGAAAATTCATTCATAAACAAAAATAATAAGTAATTATTTCAAGTCAATGGTATTTTGACATTTTGAAAGTGAAATAATGTGAGATTGTTTACATATTTTTACGTTTTAAAGGCGATTTCAATATTAATTTGTCGAAGAAAATACACGATTTCTGTTCTGTAAAATTGTATTGGTGAAACGAATATAAAGATATTCCCACAAGTGTCCCTTTGTAAATTACAAATACATTTGAGATTTGAGATTTATTTCTCTTACCGGCATATTATTCACTCGATTAATCCAGTTTAAAACTTAAATCCCGATGTAAATTAATACAAATTCAATGTAATTACAACCGGACTTGAGTTTTAAACTCGATTAATCGTGTGAATAATATGGCGGTTACGGTCGGTTGAAATCGTTTCCTTCAAATTCAAAAAAACTACATATTATTCAGAAATTTGGTTTTGTTTCTATTTTTATTACAATAAAAAATATTTTATATATACAACAAAGGAAATATCAAATTTTCACTTTAATTAGCTTAATATTTTTAACCTTTTGCTCGGAAAATAAAACTATGTAAATTTTGAAATTAAAGGAAATTATCATATTATCTACTTTGTCTTTCTTTTAGAAATAAAAAAATGTTTGGATATCTTTTCCTATAACATTACATATTATTCACTGTAAATTTGTATCCATTAAGGTAAAATGGTTTATAATTTTAATATTACAAGGTTACTTGTAGGTAGGATGGTTAAGATAACTCAAATTAAATTGAATAATGCTTGTTGCTTATTCAATAATACATTGCTAACGAAATATTAATAACATAATTAAAAGATCTTTAAATAATAATATATTGTTTGCCCTTTTCAACTAAATGTTTTTTTCTAATTTTATGTTTTTTTTCAATTTAATTTAATTTTCCAACATAATTTTGGATTTTTTTAATTTTATTTTTTGTATTTGTAAAATTCATTTACTCAATTTAATGTTTATATTTAATTACATATATTTGAGATAAAATAATAAATGTTTGTTATTTTTTAGTTATTATTTCCGCGACAGGTTCATTTAGTTCGTTCGTACAAGCGAACTTTACCAATTATTCATTTAACTTTATCTACCTCCATAACAAGAAAATGCTGGTGGCATGATGGTGTGTATGATTAAATCGTTGTTTTAAAGAATAGATTCAGAAACCCATTGCTGCAGAAAAGACCGGTGACGATGCAAAATAACATGATTGAACCGTGTCCAGAAAGTTCTTGATATGTTGTTGCGGATTCGTCAGCTGCGTTTCGTATGACTATCGTAAAAAGCAGTGATGCCGAAATATATTTAACGTTTATGAACTTACTCATATTAAATATTAGGATGTGATTTTATCTCAAGTCTCATTTATTTTCCCGAAAAGAATAGGAGAAAAAATTAAATGATGAAACTAAATGTAAATAGCGTAAGGCTATAATTTAAATCAAATGCCAGTCACCAGCTGTATAAAAATAATGCATTGTTTTTTTCTCTAAATATAGTATATTATTAACTTTTATTTTCTCTGGAAATTGATTTATTTATGTGAAAGACAAACAGTAGTAATTGTTGCTTATAAAATATAAGAACATTTCCAAAACAAAACAGAAATAATTAAATAATAATACCACGAAGAAAGTTTTTTGATTTTTTAAAGAATTCTTGCTTAAAACAAAATACAAGTTCTACACAATGTTTGCATACATATCTAATTTTTGTCTGTTTCTTGTATTTTTTTTTTAAATGTGTGAATTTGGAGCTTAACTTCAATTATTTTTTATTTTGCTTCTTCTTTTATTATATGTATTTACTTAGTAGAATTCTTACTTGTTTTATTTATAAATTATTATGCTCTCATTTGTGTATAATAATAGAATTAATTGTTGATGCTTATTACGATTGAAGAAATATGTAAATATTATATTACTAATAGAATAATAAAATTACAAATTACAAAATTACAAAATTACAAAAATAATAGAATTAATTGTTTTTAGTTGAATGAACATTATTTTTCCGAGTTTATTAGCATTTACAGTTGTCAGTATTTCGGTTACGATTATTTCTGTCATCCTCAAGGCGAATCTGGTCGGGGAAATGATTGTCTATTTCGTCCCTCTGCTTGCCAAAGAAGAAAAAAAAATTATTTATTAAAGTAAATGATAATATCTACCAAAATAACGGATAATGATGTTTCTATGGGTGACAATTTTTAATGGAATTTTTAATATTGTAAGATTATAATTTTTGTTAGAACGATTTAAAAAATAATTAATTTATTAATACCTAACATTTTTGCAATAACGAATATAAAAAAGAGAAGGAAAGGAAGTATGAAAACAAACTACCTATGGGAGAAAATTTGAAATTATTTGTAAGTTTACGAAATTAAGGAAGCAATTTATTAAATAACTAGGCATAAATTTCATATAAAATTGTTTGGCCATTTTTCAGATTTTAAAAATGGTATTAAGAGATCGCAGGGATCAATTTTATTTATACAAACGAAATTTAATTTTTAGAATAAATTTCGATATTTTGGTATTAAAGTCAAATTGAGCATGATCTGAAAAAATTGGTAAGTTTTTTGAACCGGGGGAACTTAATTCCAAGAGAAACCCAAAATCGATCTTTTTGGTTCGAAAAAGGAAATCGTAGAACACGTTAGTAAGAAGGTAGGCATTTTACTCACAATAGCCGTTTTTTATTATCAGAATTGATCTATATGGATCATCAAATAGCATACATAATAACACATGAACCTGCTCTTTATCGGGTTCACGTTTCATGATCCGAAAACAGGCTTCTGATTCTCGGCACTGTGAGGGTGTTTTATTTTCGCAGGATGATCCATATGGATCATGAGTCATAATAAAAACGGCTTAATGTTATACTGAGTTTAAAATCGTCAATTTATTTTAGTTATGCCGGTATTGCAGCAGCCAGCAAATGAGATATATATTAATAGAATTTTTTTTTAGTCGATTGAATTTTGTTTCAATACGTTTTTTAAGGATTGGCAACTGTCTGTATTTTGGTTTTGATTGTTTTCGTCATCTCAAATATGAACAGTATTCGAAAAATAATCAAAATCATAAAAATAATCGTCCCCCTGCTTGCAAAAGAAAAAATAGTATAGTACCTAATGAATTTAAAAATGAAAATAACACTTAATATGAGCCTATGAGTGACAATTTTCAATAGAATTTTATCACCTATTTATATTTATTAATACGTGGGTAAATCGTTTGGTAACTTTCTGTGAAACTTAAATCAACGGAAAGGCAATTTCGAGAAGATGTGCACAAAATAGGTTTCAGTTTTGAATGTTGCGTTTAAAGCAGGTAAAACTCAGGCCAAAATAGATATAAAGGTAGCAGTGCAATTATCAACCGTTGAATGGTTGAGAGTTTTAAGTCACTATGCCGTGGTTTTATTGATTTATTTTTTAAATTCCTCCACCAAAGTACTGCCAAATCATAAATAGTAGTTGATAATCCAACATAACATAAAAGCTCACCCCCCTGACTGACAACTTTTGTTGAATAGATTAATAATACAATAGATTACATTTTTGAAAAATGGTTGATTGCAATACCAAGTAAATCATGGCTTTACATTTTTTTAATGAAAGAAGTTTCTTTTCACAGCAATATTAGTGGTATACTTATATATTAGTCTGTAAAACCCCATACCAACATAAGTCTCTCAATGAATATTCGTAAAGCAGCGAAAGATTAACTAAAAAGATTTTTGAAAACTTATGTGGAAGGTTAAAAAAAAGTCTTGGAAGAATCTTGTTGTTAATTTTTCTGTGCCTATTAATTGCTGAATTATTGGTGATAGAAGTCAAAAATTTTCATAAAAAAAATCGAATTAATAATTTTAGGGAAATTGCATCCTTTAAATATTAATTGCGATATTTCGAATGATTGTGGAATAACGGTATCTTATGGAAATGATTTGCTGAAAAGGAACTAGAAACTTGATGTTTTAGAATGCTTTTTTTTTAGATGATATTCTAAAAGACAGTCAAATATTTGTGTTCTCTTAATTTTGTAGATTATAGCTTATAAAGGCTCATTCATTTTTCTGTTTCGAAAGTAAAGCTAAATAAAACACACACAGCGATACATTTTTCATTATAAACTTTGGACTTTGCCATTAAGTGTGAAAAACAATATCATTCAAATGGCCAACTCGGGAAGATTCGCAGCATGCGATTCTTTTGAGGTAATTTTTAACAACTTTTTCGCACATTTCGGGTGATATCTCGGCCATAACTTGAGTAATGTTGGTTTTTAATGCGTGTAGAGTTAGGGGATTATTCGCGTAAACACGATCTTTTGCGTAGCCCCACAGAAAAACGCTGTCAAATTGCATGATCTTGGTGGCCAATTGGCGTCGCCAAAACGTGAAACTACGCTACCACTTTTCTCGGAAACGCTGCAGACGAACGTATTCGTTATCACCTTCCCCAGGACTACATATGGTATAAATATCGTTTGGTTTCCATTCACTTCAAAAATCTGCTGCCAGCTCTTTGACTAATAAGAAAAATATTATTAAAAACATATAACACACCCCAACTTCCTCAGCAAGAATGTTTTTGGCAATTGTTTTAAAGGCTAATTCAACATTTGTTGCGTCCTTTGCTGATGTCTCGAAATAAGGTATATCGTTCTTTGACTGACACCATTGTTTAGCTCGTCTGCTTGATACCTGTTTTTGTTTTAGTTTGTTTGAAGAAATAAGATTAAATAAATTTTAAGTATTTTGATAGATTTTAACAGGAATATATTTCTTACTGAACGTGTCTCCAAATCGACTTTATTTCCTAACACGACAAATGGAAAATGCTCAGGATTACGTGGACTGGCTTGAATTAAAAATTCATCCCGCCATGAGTCAAGGTTTTTGAAGGAAGTTGGATCGGTCACATCATAAACGAGTACACAACAATCAGCTTGACGATAGAAGGCAACACCCAACGACCGAAAGCGTTCCTCTCCGGAAGTATCCCAGATCTGTATTTTACAAAATAGAATTAATAATTTCTGATAATAATTGTTAACAAAAAATTTGATTGACCTCCATTCTGATAACGTGATCGTCTACAACAATTTCTTTAGTTAGGAAGTCAGCTCCTATTGTTGCTTTGTAATGATTTGAGAAACACTTGTTCACATATTGATTTATAAGTAACGTCTTGCCAACGCTACTATCACCCAAAATGATGACTTTTAATTGATTTCTTTTCCTCGCGGCCATTGTTTTTTGTTTATTTAAGAGCTAAAAGGTCAGTAAAAAAGTAGAGATTACAAGTAGATATTATTTGCAATAGAAAAAAACATTGTTGCATGACTTTCTTTATATATCTATTTCATATTCGGGTAGAAAATGGGTTACATATACAGTAGAATCTCGAATAGATGAACAGATATAAAACAGGGCCCGTTCATCTGTTCAAATTGTTCATCTTTTCGAGCATCAACATTTGGTTAAGGAAGAAGATGCAGTTTTATAAATAAAAACATTAAATATTATTTACATATAACAAGTCAAAACAAGCCCCAAAGTACTGTTCAAGAGGAACTACATAAAAGGCAAAGAAAAAGTAAAAAATTATGTTAGGAATAAAGTGTTCATCTTTTCGAGTACTAAATTTCAACCTTTCATCTTTTTGAACACTGAAAAGTGGAAATATTTCGTTCATCTTTCCGAGCTGTTCATCTTATAGAACCGGTCATCTTTCCGAGATTCTACTGTACTTGTATTATGCAAAAACAGACCACATATTTTAAAAAAGGGCTACTGGTAGTTCTTGATTTCAATTTGTGATGATTTGATGATATCCAATCAGCAACAATCTAGATTACAAATCTTATTTTACCTATGAGCAGCTTTCAGGCGTTCATTGTACCTGCTCTTGAGAAAAGGAGTATTGTCTGTGAGCTCCATGAACAAGGTAATAATCCTTCAGAAATTGCTAAATTAAAGAAATGTTCACCAAAAGTTGTCAACAATGCCATTAATTTGGAAAAAAAACCGATCCTGAGCTCAAAATTAAAAATACAATTCGCAAGCCCCAGCCACGCAAAGCTTCAATATTCGTTGACAGAGCCAGAAAGTGTATGTCACCCTTTCAAGTCCTCCCGCATCATTATGATGGAAATTAATTAGGAATAAGATGTTTATGTATCCAGCAGACGTGTAAGAAGACGCCTCAATGATGCTAAATCATATGGACGCGTTACCACAAACCTTATACTCAAAAAAAGAAATATTAAGGCTCGTTTAGCATTTGCCAAAACTCATCTCAACACAGACCTTAAATTTTAGAAAAGTGTGCAGTGGAGTGATTAATCAAAGATTAACCGCATTGGACCAGATTGAAAATAATTTGTTCATCGCCCGTCAGACTTACTTATACTCAAATACACCTTAAAAACTGTATATTAAGGTGGAGGAAGTGTGATGGTCTGGTGTGCTTTTTCTTGCCATGAAATGAAACCAGTGGTGGTGAGAACAGATGGAAGGATGGATAAATTTTCATAACTTAAAATAATGAAAAACATAACGGAGCCATTCTCGTTCGGGTCAATGCCAGTCGACTGGATTTTAATTCATGACATGACAATGATCCAAAACATGCAGCCAAGGTGGTGAGGGATTGGTTTACCAAAGAAAATATTGAGCTGGTCAGCGCAAAGTCCCAATCTTTACCCTATAGAAAACTTGTGAGGTGATGTATGAAATTAAAGATCGGGGGAAAAAACTTAAACAAATCGGAAGAACTTTGAAATGGAGTTCAAGAAACATGATACTAAAGGGTGATTTTTTAAGAGGTTTAGAACTTTAAAAAAAAAAAAAACACAAAAAATTCGAAAAAATGAATGAAATATTTATTTGAATCGATAGTTTGAACCTTGCAATTTAAAGTTTAAAGATAATTTCATGCAAATGTTGACCGCGGCTGCGTCTCAGGTAGCCCATCCGCTGAGTCCAATTTTGGCATACTCTTTCACACATATCGGCCGGTATCTCACGAATGAATGCATGGATGTTGGCTTCCAGTGCGTCAATCGAAGCGGGCTTGTCCCTATAGACATTAGCCTTGACATACCCCCACAAAAAATAGTCTAATGGTGTCAAATCGCACGATCTAGGCGGCCAATTGACCGGCCCGAAACGTGAAATTAACTGTTCACCAAACTCGCCTCGCAATTGCGCCATTGTTTCGCGTGCTGTGTGGCATGTGGCACCGTCTTGTTGAAACCACATATCATGCAAGTCAAGAACTTCCATTTCGGGCAAAAAAAAGTTTGTTATCATCGCTCGGTAGCGTTCACCATTGACAGTAACGCTGCGATTCGCATCATCTTTGAAGAAATATGGCCCAATAATGCCGCCGGCCCATAAACCGCACCAAACCGTGGCTTTTTCGGGATGCATTGGTAGCTGTTGCAATGCTTCTGGCTGATCTTCACTCCAAATGCGGCAATTGTGCTTATTTACGTACCCATTCAACCAAAAATGAGCCTCATCGCTGAACACAATTTTTCGCGCGATGAACATTTCGAACCGAGCACGAATTTTGATAGTAAAATTCAATAATTTGCAAGCGTTGTTCATTTGTAAGACGATCCATGGTTAAATTGCAAACCAAACTGAAGCTGTTTGATAGTGACACAAGGTACTAAACACACGTCAGCTGTCAAAACCAGTGTTGCCAAAACCAAACCAGCTAAAAAATCACCCTTTATATTCCCCAGAGCAAATGCCAATAATTGTATAATAATAAAATATGTATAGTTAAAATGAAAAAAAAATATACTGATTTTCAAGGTAATAAACCATTAAAAGATAAAGTGATTGCAGATAGTTAACAATTTTTGTATTAAAAGTGTGATAGAAATTAATAATGAAATACCAAATGTTCAATGGCAAAGTCTTTGGGTTAATAGCGAAAGTTCTTTCAAGTTTTAAACTCTGAACTGAATGGAAGAACTTTTAAAAATAATTGACTGCAGTTGGAGTTATGCCAAATAAAAATGATTTTAATTTCATGAATAAACTAATGATAAAAGACAGTTTTACCATAGTGGGTCCGGCTATATTGAATATAATACATAAACTATTCGCTCCAAGTGGTAAATTTCCAAGTCCCTGAAAAACGGCGCGCGGTTATAACTCCTGTGAAAAAAAGTTTCCAATTCCAATAAATTTGAAGATTTAAGACCTGTGAACATGCTTCCAATCACCCCATTACCCCTATTACACGCCAGCACCGAAAAACTTTACTGACAAAGCAATCCGATTTACACACCCATATGTCGGTTTGGGGCTGTAAAATGTCAATTGTCAAAAATTTTCATTTGGTCAACAATTTTCTTACATATTTGTTATTATTTCTAATAAAACATTAACTTCGGAATGAAGCTAGATACATTTATCGGTTTCTGCCATAATGAATTAAGGCTTAACTACATAAGCCAAAAAGTACTGAAGTACAAAAGTAAAAATATTTTTTTTACCGCTAGCGCCGTTGTTTTGTGAAAAAGAATACACAAATTTGTTTTTAAACCAAAATTTAAGCTTTCTGCATCATTTTTATAAGTTTTCTAGTCAGAAAAACTATCACAAAATCAATTTAAAAATTTTCACTTTTGCACTTTTTCACTTTTTTGGCTTATGTAGTTGAGGCTTTATCCTTTAATTTCACTTACATACATAGATAAATACAAACTTAAAAAAAAAATCAAATCACATCGGTAACGCATTCCGTCCCTTTTTACACACCAGTACCGGTGCAATACTATTCGAAACACTGTGTCGGTTAAACCGGGTATATGTCCATTTCACATGACCATAAAACCTTATCGAATATCGACACTATGCATCGATACATTGTTCCGCGGCGAGTAATAGGGGTAAATTTATAAATCAAAAAGATTGGAAAAAGTTGTTTAAATGCAACTGGAAGAATACCTTCAGCAAAATAACATACTAATCGAGGAACAATCTGTTGAAGGTAAACAAACAGAACGAGAGAGAGCGTCCCGCATCAATTTCAACTTTTGAAAATCAAGCCGCCAACAATCTCTTCATTATTACATTTTTGTGTTAATACTTTTTGTACTTTTATTAACTTGATATTTCTTTTGCTAACAGGTTATGGACCCACGCAATTAGTTTAGTTTATTAAAGTTGTAAATGAGTATCGTTTGTTGTTCCGCTTATATTGTCGATTAATAAAGGCGAAGAAGATTTTTTTAACTTGACTCAACGAGATTTACAAAATGGTAGACGACAGAGTCTGTATAGTGTAAACCCAAATTAAATAGTACGAATTGGGAAATCTGGAAAATTCGTGTTGAAAGTTTTCTTGCTCGAGACGATTTGTTGAAATTCATGATGAAAAGGATCTTACAAATTTGTGGAAGACAAAACAAAAGGCACAATTATTCTTTTTCTGGGTGAAAACTAGCTGTCCTTGGTTAAATCATGATGAGAAGATTTCTCGATCAACCCGTGTGGCTCTTCTTAATAAATTGTGCTCTATAAGGCTGCAAGAAAATGGCAACGTTGAAAAACATCTCTTCGATGTTGAGGAAATTTTCGATCGGTTAGCTGCTGGACATGTGTTGGATAAAGACACGCATATATGTATGATGCTGCAAAGTCTTCCGGACTCTTTTGAGACATTGGTTTCAGCTTTAGATAGTCGCTCAGTTAATGATATGACAGTAATTGAATTCATCAAACAAAAGTTAATTGACGAATATCACCGTCGAATTGATAGGGCTGACTCATCGAAACAGAAAAAGGCAATAAAAACCGATTCCAAGCAGGCCTGGCAGTGGACACCAGGACTTGTTTTAAGAAGGTTGGGCACATTCGATCGAACTGTCGCAAATATTTAGCTTCGAAAAAGAAGGATCACGTTAAATACATAGGCGAAACTAATGTGGCGTTTGTAGCTGGGAGTAAAAAATCTGTTTCTTGGTTGATCGACAGTGGTGCAAGTTCGCATATGACAAGCAATAAAAGTTTCTTTACCTCTTTGACAGAATCTGTTGGCTCGCACGTTACTTAAGCTGATGGAAAACAAACTGCAACTGCTGGCCGTGGTGAAGGTGTTCTATGGTTCCTAGATGGAAGCCATAATCCAGTGAAGATTACAATTCACTATGTTCTGCTTCTACCGGAATTGGAAGGGAGTCTTCTCTCTTTTAGTAGATTGGTAGACAAGGGTCTAAATGTTAAGTGGATGGAGAGGCCATAGCAACGGTTGTTTGAAGCGGCAATCTTTACCAACTTCATATCCAAGAAAAAAGCTCGATGGCATCGCAGAGACACCAAGAGGACTGTGAACATCAATGGCAATAGCGATCCGACAGAACGAAAACCTTGTTATAGGCTTAAAGATACAACCATGTGGTTTGAAAAATGCTTGCAATCGCTGCATGGAAGGAAAACTTAGTCGAAAACCATTTCCTGGAGTTTTAGAACGAAAGTCAAAGAAAATCCTGGGGCCTAATTCCGTAAAACGAAAACGATCAAACGATATCGTTTAGACTATACACATCTCTATCACATCTAAAGAGAATGATAGGGAGAGCTATTGCCAAAACGATATCGTTCGATCGTTTTCGTTTTACGGAATTAGGCCCCTGGATATCGTCCATACTGATTTGTGTGGGCCGATAGATACACCACAACCATCTGGTAATAGATACATCATGACGATGATAGATGACGTCAGCAGTTTTACTACAGTTTATCTTTTAAGACGTAAGTCAGAGCTGACCTATCGTCATTCGATCTGATGGAGGAGGAGAGTATGACCATAAAATGTTGCGTGATTTTTACCGATCAGAAGGCATTAAGGCGCAGTTTACAACACCATACTCTCCTCAACAAAACGGTGTTGCTGAACGCAAAAAGAGATCGCTCATCGAAATGGTAACATGTATGCTCCTCGATGCTGGTTTGCCCAAACGCTATTGGGGTGAAGCTATGCTGACAGCAGCTTATGTACAGAATCGAATGCCATCAAAATCCATTTCAAAGACTCCATTTGAGTTATGGAATAAGACAAAACCATCATTCCAAAATCTACGAGTCTTTGGGTGCCAAGCATATGTGTACGTTCCTTCTGTTAAACGTCAAAAGTTAGATAGCAAATGCCAAATCCAAGAAGCTAACGTTCGTTGGATATTCTGAACAACATAAAGGATATCGTTTTGTGGATTGTGAAACCGACGATTAGCCGTGATGCTCGTTTTCTGGAACTAAGGGAGGGAGTTGTTACCAAGGTTCCTAATACTGAAATTGTAAAATTATTTGATGAAATACAAATTAACCCCACTCCTGTTTCTGAACTTTCGAATTCCGATGGAAACCAACCAGTTGATGTTCTAGTTGATAATAGTTCCAGTGAAGATGAATTTTTTGGGTTTGACGAATCAACTTCTGGAAATCAGGAGGAGCTGATTGAAACGAGACATTCGAAAAGCACACAGGGTAAGCTGCCAGTTCATCTTAATGATTAAGTTGTAGATGTTATAGCTAAGGCATCGATTGTTTTGACTGAGCCTAAAAACTATAAAGAAGCGATGGATTAGGAGATGTCATCTCACCAATACAACGAAACTTGGAAACTAACAACTTTGCCCAAAGGAAGGAAAGCAATTGGTTCTAAATGGGTGTTCAAAATTTAAATGAACGAGAAGAATGAAATATCAAGACACAAAGCCCGTATTGTGGCGAAAGGATATACACAGAAACTTGTTGTGGATTTCGATGAGGTTTTTGCCCCTGTGACAAGAATCAAAACTTTGAGGACATTTTTGGCTAGGCAACGCATGTTTGTAAAGCATTTTATTTTTAAAATTTTGAGTTCAAAAATCATTTATTCAAAAACTAAGCACTAAAATAACTTCATTTAAAAACATACATAAAGAATGAATATCTGGCCTTAAGATTAGCTATAACATAATATTATAAGTGTTGCCGTTGTGTTTTTATATTCATTTTATATTTTAGAAAAAAAAAATTTTAATTTGCCCCTCCCACCTAAAGGGGTGGACAAATAGAGTAAAACGACATCTTAAAATAATGTCCATATAATTTACCAACAACAACAAAAAATGGTGCTTTTATCACAAAATGCACAATTTTGGAATTAAGTCGCCCAACTACATAGAAAAGTAAAACCCTTAACTCTTCTGATTGGTTTATTTCAAAAACCGTTATTTGTATGAAAAAAGTATGTTCTACGTTTTTCTAGGAAATATTCTAAGCTACAAATTAGTCTTTGACACTTTTTTTGTACAACTTACCATTTGGGAGTTATTCTTGAAAAACCATTTTGGAGGGCCTTCAACCCCCCGTTAAATTGTTAGCGGCGCTCATATCGATGGGGACTTTTGACAATTTCTTAAGATCACAATGAGGAAACTATATACCAAAATCCAGCTTTCCGGCGATTATTTCCGAATTTAGCTATTTTTTTCGCTTCATTGACTGGACTAAAAAGGCACCATCGATTACAACCTTTGTCTTGGCGAAGCCAGTGAATGAAAATTAGTTGGTTTCTCAGATGCAGAGTGGGCAGGAGACCAAGAAAGCAGAAAATCAACATCCGCCAATATTTCTGACGAGTCGACGTCAAGATTGTGTCTCTCTTTCATCCATGGAGGCTGAGTATGTGGCACTCAGCGAAGCTTGTCAAATGTCAAGAGGTAGTATGGCTACGACGTCTTCTTAAAGACTTTGGTGAACACAAAGTGAAGCTACACATTAATGAATGCGGACAACCAGAGTTACATATCCTTCGTCAACACAGAACGATTTAGTCGACGATCGAAGCACATTGAAACAAGAGAACGCTTGTACGGGATCTATGTAACAACAATGAGGTCTACCTGCAATAATGTCTAACGGATGCAATGCTAACTGACATCTTAACAAAGCCACTGGGACCTGTAAAGCAGTTAGGTTTCTGTAAATTACTTAACCTTTTTAAATAATGGTTCATCGAGGAGGAGTGTTGAAGGTAAACAAACAGAACGAGAGATTGCAGAGCGATGAAAATATCCTGAAGGGATACCAACTTAACTACAATCGATGTACCTCCCGCATCAATTTCAACTTTTGAAAATCAAGCCGCCAAAAACCTCTTCATTATTACATTTTTGTCTTTATACTTTTTGTACTTTTATTAACTTAATATTTCTAAATAAAACGTAACTTTTGTTAACACAATCTGGCTTCAGGCGAAAACACTCTGTGAATCAGCTTTAAATTGTGTGATAGCGGACTGGAAGGAGATAATACACGAGAAAAAGAAAATTGCTGCTGTATTTATTGATTTGAAGAGAGCATTCATAAAATATACGGTTATGGCTGAACTGGCTGAAGTCATATCCAGGGTTCGGACTTAGGTTTTGAAGTTTCGAAATAAATACGGAAAAAAACTGAAGTAGATCCAAAATTTTCGAAGTAGTTTTAGGAGATTAAAAAAAATGTTCGAATTAAATTCTTAACAAAAGTTTATTCAGTATTATTTGATTATTTTTCATTAATAAATAAATAATTAATTGCGAACAAGTAACTATAAGGTACAAGAAAGTCAAACTTAAAATAAAAAAAAATATAACTATAACACAAACTTCAGACTGCAATAGAAACAAATTAAACATAGATATTAAATCAGCACCTTGAATTTTAGTTAGGTTTAAATATTGTATTAAGCAAAGTTTACTGTCTTCAAATTCAAATCTTGATTTGTTTTGAGTACACAAAGCAATATAATATTTTAAAATGTTTTGTTGACCAGCGCTGTCCTTAAATTTGTTGGTTAAGAATTTTTTCAAAGAGAAGCAAATCCTAAAAAAGAGGAGTAGAGAAGTAGATTAATCTTTTTTCTCAAAATCGAAGTAGATCTACTTCGATCGAAGTATAGTCCGAACCCTGGTCATATCTCATAGGGCGTAACAAATAGTGAAGTTGAATGATTTGAGTTCGAAAGTAATAAGTTCAGATTTAAGAGTTCCTCACGAGTCAATTTAAGGAACATTGTTGTTTGTTCTTTGCATTAATGATAGAAAAAAGTTTTGAAATATTTTAAATTAAACCTGTTTGCGCATGATGGATTAAGCTAAGTACAGACGATTGTCAGATATTACAATATTGTCAGAACTGTCAATTGTCTGATAATAGCTAACAATTAGCTGAAAATTGACATATTTCTTACAACGAAAAATTGTACGTTCACACGGTTGGTAGATTTCTTCCCAAAGTCTGACAATTTGACTGTCAGCTCTTCTATCTCTCTTTAAACAACTCATTGGTATTTCGGACAGTGAAGAAAATGTCAGCGATTGTAAAATGTTTTCAATGAAAACATCTGACAATGACAAATGAGTCTGACAATGTCCTAATCGACTGACAATGATAAAAATTGTGTGTTCAGACGATTGTAAGATACCTGACAATTTTTTGTCAGATTGTCGTCTTACAATGACGTGTCTGACAATATTTTCAGACAAAATTGTGTGTTCAGACGATTGTAAGACATTTGGAACAGTTTATTCACTGACAGATCTGACAATCGTCTGTACTTAGCTTTATTTGATATCGAAGATATGGACATACTGATGATAGGTGTTAACAATATAAAGATTTACTGAACTATGAATAAACTTAAACTTAAATAGGTATCTGGGCGACCGAGTTCCGCTCGTATACTTTTTTATTTTTTTTAAATGCACTGTAACAAACTAAAACATTTGGCTTTGAGTTTTGTGTCCTGTCATGGCAAATACAGATCTCACTGGAGATTTAAATCATGGAAGATTTGTTTAACTTTTTATCTTGTTCAGCAAAACAAATTCTGCAAATCTCATCCAAATCATTATATCCGTTTCCGTAGTCACCAACCAAAAAAAGTGGGCGGGGCAGCGCCTTATCCATAAAAAAAACCTTGAAAATTTCATGCAAATCACTTGCGTCGTCTCCGAGAAATAGAGCAGAATCCGACCGTTTTCGAGAACCAAAGAAAAGAAAAGAGACGCCCTCTTTTGGTGTTGGTGAACTGTACTAAATTAAATTTTTAAATTGTTTTATCATTCAGAAGAATAAACTCTGAAAATGTCTTATAATAGTTTAATTTTTTTCGGAAAAAGTAATAAGTAAAGAAAGTGGGCGTGGCAGTGGCCGTATTTTTCTCAATTTAATTTTCGAATTTTTTTCTCGTTCATAAAAATAAAGTGAAAATTTCCGATTCCGATTAACCAAAAAAATGTGGGCGGGGCAGTGAGCGGATGTTACTAAATTTTTCTTTAAATTTGTTTTTTAAGTTAGAAGATTAAACTCTGAAAATTTCATTCAAATCGTTTAAGTCGTTTCCGAGAAAATGAGATATTTCCGACCGTTTCCAAGAAACTAAGAAGTAATAAAAGTGGGCGTGGCAGTAGGCGGGTTTTATTAAATTTAATTTAAAATTTTTTTTCTCGTTCGGAACCGTTTTCGAGAAACCAAGTATATACCTATGTACATATACACAGGGTGATTTGTATAAGGTGCACCAAAAAGTCAGTGAGTAGGTTGGGTTAAGACAAGAAAAAAATCGTATAAGAGGGGGGTCTATTTCCCCCCGTTTAGGCAGGAGGGTCAATTTTCTAAAAAATTGACTTAAAACGGAAAAAAATTATTTAAGAACAACGGTTAAACTTACATACAATGCCATGCTATACATTTTTGGAAAGCCAGAAATCTCTTCTTTAATTTTCATTTTAAATTAAGTTGTGTTAGTGAATAGTTTTTGAAAAATTAAAAATAATTTTTGTTTTCAAAATTCAATGCTCTTATTAATTTTCACTTACTCTAGCTTTTTGGTGCACCTTATACCAATCACCCTGTATATACAAGAATTGCTCGTTTAAAGTAATAATAATAATTAAACTTAATACAGAAAAAATTTAAAGCTAAATATACATTCTAACTAACTAATAACACACAAAATGTATACATACCTCTATTCCGCTACGTATAGCCATCGTTGCGACTCTTTCAAATACGAAATCCACATTAATTCCATCTTTAGCCGATGTCTCATAAAATGGGCACTGATTTTTCAATTTGCACCATTTTTCAGATTGTATAGCTGACACCTTAATAAAATTTTAATAAATTAACAAATAATTGTTTTTATAAAACATACTTGACGACGACCGAGTAAATCCACTTTGTTTCCAACCAATACAAATGGAAAACGTTCTTTGTTCTTAGGAGCAGCATTATCTAAAAATAGATCATACCAATAATCCAAATTTTCGAATGATTGTGGATTTGTCACATCGTACACAAGGACACAACAGTCAGATCCGCGAAAATATGGTGTACAAAGGGAATTATAGCGTTCCTGACCAGCAGTATCCCAGATCTTTGTGGAGAATGAATTAAGTTACATAATATGTAAATATTTAAATTTAAAAAAAACAAAATTTTATATTGAGGGTATTTTCAAATTACCTGCAGTTTTGCAATAGTACCATCTATTGAGACATTTATTGTACTTAAATCAACTCCTGTGGTATCCTTGGTATTAGTTGTGAAGACTTTTTTCACATATTTATTCATCAACGATGTTTTTCCAACACTTGAGTCTCCTAATAATATAACTTTTAAAGTAATAAAACTAGTCATTGCAGTGAAAATCGTTTTTTACCACTGCCTTCAAATAAAGACTGACCAAAGTATAAAGACTTTTGAGATTTCGAGTTCTTTTTTTTTTTAAATTTAAGTATGTAGGTAATGATTCAAGTTAAATTACGATACCAAACAAAGAACTTACACGTACAATGTATATTTTTGGACTTTTGTTGCCGAAATCATGTAATTAGTAATGGGTTATTATTGTATTTTCAAAATGATAAGTTTCAAAATTCTGTAGAAAGTAATAAACAATAAGAATATTTTTTGTTTTACTTATCCCTTCCAATTGCTTAAACATTTGACGAAGGATTGACGATATTTTTTTTGATAATAAGAAGTTATACAACAATTGCACAGGTTTTGAAATAACGGTGTACTTTTGGACATGTAAAGACAAAATATTAATTTTTTCAACAAAATTCGGTACAATCCCCGAAAGTGCTGATTTTCTTTTTTAAAATACTGCTTACATTTTTTCTCACTCTCACTTAAATTTTCTTTTTGGTTAATCTTTTACACAAAACGAAACACTCCGCCGGATTCTAAACTGAAGCTCGTCGGTTAACGATGGACCTACACTCCTTTTCGATGTGTCTTGATTTTTGTACGATTTTTAACAAATTAAAGTTACATTCTATATATAAAAATAATTAAGGTTTATTTTAATTGTGAATTAAAAAGAAAATTCATTCATAAACAAAAATAATTAGTAATTATTTCAAGTCAATGGTATTTTGACATTATTTGTTGAAAGTGAAATAATTTGAGATTGTTTACATATTTTTACGTTTTAAAGGCGATTTCAATATTAATTTGTCGAAGAAAATACATGATTTTTGTTCTGTAAAATTGTATTGGTGAAACGAATATAAAGATATTCCCACAAGTGTCCCTTTGTAAATTACAAATACATTTGAAATTTGAGAATTATTTCTCTTAACGGCATATTATTCTCTCGATTAATCCAGTTTAAAACTTAAATCCCGATGTAAATTAATACAAATTCAATGTAATTACAACCGAACTTGAGTTTTAAACTCGATTAATCGTGTGAATAATATGGCGGTTACGGTCGGTTGAAATAGTTTCCTTCAAATTCAAAGAAACTACATATTATTCAGAAATTTGGTTTTGTTTCTATTTTTATTACAATAAAAAATATTTTATATATACAACAAAGGAAATATCAAATTTTCACTTTAATTAGCTTAATATTTTTAACCTTTTGCTCGGAAAATAAAACTATGTAAATTTTGAAATTAAAGGAAATTATCATATTATCTACTTTGTCTTTCTTTTAGAAATAAAAAAATGTTTGGATATCTTTTCCTATAACATTACATATTATTCACTGTAAATTTGTATCCATTAATTAATAATTTTTTGTTTTTCCTAAGGTAAAATGGTTTATAATTTTAATATTACAAGGTTAGTTGTAGGTAGGATGGTTAAGACAACTCAAATTAAATTGAATAATGCTTGTTGCTTTTTCAATAATACATTGCTAACAAAATATTAATAACATAATTAAAAGATTTTTAAATAATAATATATTTTTTGCCTTTTTTAACTAAAAAAATTATGTTTTTTTCAATTTAATTTAATTTTCCAACATAATTTTGGATTTTTTTAATTTTATTTTTTGTATTTGTAAAATTCATTTACTCAATTTAATGTTTATGTTTAATTATATTTCAGATAAATTAATAAATGTTTGTTATTTTTTAGTTATTTCCGCGACAGGTTCATTTAGTTCGTTCGTACAAGCGAACTTTACCAATTATTCATTTAACTTTATCTACCTCCATAACAAGAAAATAAACAAATTATAATAATAATAATGTTTCAACATTGTAATGAAAAATGTTGTTTTCTCATTTAAGAAACAGAACTTCAAACCCCAGTCATGGATTTATTTTATTCACTGTTTTCTAGTGAAATGTGTAAGTTATTTTTTGCATTCCCACAACCCTTATTTCAAGAGAGCTGGTGGCAATTTGTGTATGATTAAATCGTTGTTTTAGAGAGTAGATTCAGAAACCCATCGCTGCAGAAAAGACCGGTGACGATGCAAAATAACATGATTGAACCGTGTCCAGAAAATTCATGATATGTTGTTGCGGATTCGTCAGCTGCGTTTCGTATGACTATCGTAAAAAGCAGTGATGCCGAAATATATTTAACGTTTATGAACTTACTCATATTAAATATTAGGATGTGATTTTATCTCAAGTCTTATTTATTTTCCCAAAAAGAATAGGAGAAAAAATTAAGTGGTTTTTTTAAAATAAGAAAGAATTGTTGTGATTGCGCAAAGAGCAAGTAAAGTTTAAAATCATTCGAGTTTCCTCAATTCTGAATAAGTGAAGTTGTTGGTACGATTTGTTTTTAGGCATAACGCTTTTGCAGACGTTGGATGCGCCGAAAGGTAACTAAAATTTTAGTTAATTTTATTGAGATTTTCTTTCATTACATTATTTTCTTATAATTTACACATTACAGCAACACAAATTGATTTGAAAATGAATTTGGAAAGCTACACAAGAAAAAAAAATTATATGATATGGATGAATAGAGATAAAGTGATATAAACATGCGTCAATTTAATAGCTTGTTTAAGTTTGTAATAAAGGTAAGATCGGCGCAGAAACGTCACAAACTGAACAATAAAATGTAACCAAGACTTTAATATCATTCCTTTTAGTTTTAACTTGATCTCATTTCATAATTTTACATATTTTAATCAAACTAAATGTAAATAGCGTAAGGCTATAATTTAAATCAAATGCCAGTCACCAGCTCCCTAACTGGAAGTTTTTTTCTGTATAAAAATAATGCATTGTTTTTTCTCTAAATATAATATTTTATTAACTTTTATTTTCTCTGAAAATTGATTTATTTATGTGAAAGACAAACAGTAGTAATTGTTGCTTATAAAATATAAGAACATTTGCAAAACAAAACAGAAATAAATAAATAATAAGACCACGAAGAAAGTTTTTTGATTTTTTAAAGAATTCTTGCTTAAAACAAAATACAAATTCTACACAATGTTTGCATACATATCTAATTTTTATCTGTTTCTTGTTTTTTTTATTTTTGTGAATTTGGAGCTGAATTCCTTCAATTATTTTTTATTCTGTTTCTTCTTTTATTATGTATTTACTTAATATAATTCTTACTTGTTTTATTTATAAATCATTATACTCTCATTTGTGTATAATAATAGAATTAATTGTTTTTAGTCGAATGAATATTATTTTTCCAATGAGTTTATTAGCATTGACAGTTGTCTGAATTTCGGTTTCGATTATTTCGGTCACCCTCAAGGCGAATCTGGTCGGGGAAATGATTGTATATTTCGTCCCTCTGCTTGCCAAAGAAGAAAAAAAAATATTATTTATTAAAGTAAATGATAATACCAAAATAACGGACGATGACGTTTCTATGGGTGACAATTTATAATGGAACTTTTAATATTTTAAGATTATAATTTTTGTTAGAACGATTTAAAAAATAATTAATCTATTGATAACATTTTTGCTATAACGAATATAAAAAAGAGAAGGAGGGGAAGTATGAATACTAACTGCCTATGGAAGAAAATTTGAAATTATATGTAATTGCGAAATGGAAGCAATTCATTAAATATGTAGGTATACCTACATAAATTTCATATAGAATTGTGGACTAAGTTTGGCCTCTGAAGAAAATAAACTTTTGATTAAGCGGGTTACTGATTCGAAGAAATAAAACTCGGGAAATAGCCGAAACCTTAAAATTTAATATAGACTTTATAAGTGTAATTTTTGATAAACTTAAGTTTTTTTAAGTTACATATTTAGCGCGTATTCATAGTCGTTAGCTTAACTCGTGTTTATCTAAATTGCAGTTTAAGATCTATTGGATCAATAAATATATGTAGGTCCTATTTAAAGCCAAATAACATTCTGTATTTATCAAAATAATTTCTATTTATGGATTTAAGATATTGGAATGAAAAACCATAAAAATTCAAATAAATGTTACTAAAAATTACTATGAATGCGTCCTATTATATTCACTTCGAGAAAAACATCACTTCAAGTTTATATTTGTCCTGTGTTTTACTGTTAGATAGTCGGTTTGTGAAATTGGAAGAAAAATACCGATGTAGGATGTTCGATAAAACTAAAGGACTATTCACATGAAAGCGACCAACGAATAAAAGAACAAAAACTAGACAAAATGGTAGAAAACTTACTTAAAATAATGTTAAGATACTAAAATTTGCGTTTTAATTCCTAAAATAAGAGAAAATAAATTGGTCGTCACGATTTGTAATCTGATTGTTACGAACTTTCAAACTCTATTCGCGTTCCACATACCATCCACAATGCAACGAATGAATTGTTGGCGCGCGAATAACCTCAAAATCATTCTTGTTTTTGTTTACTTGGTGATTGGTCATGGCTGAAACAAATATTGAAAACGTCCTTTGCGACGAATAAAAAAAATGTTATGTAAACGAAATGTAAAAATGGACGAATGTTCGTTCATTCCTCGGAAGTTGGTCTAATGTGAATAGTTCTTAAGAATATGGTAGTCCATAAGATTTAATTTTTTTTGTTCGACTTTGGGCTGCTATTGGAATTAAGTAGCCCTGGTAACAAACATTTGCTATATAAATGTTTTTTTCAGATCGCAGGGATCAATTTTATTTATACAAACAAAATTAAATTTCCAGACTCCATTTTGACATTTTTGGTATTAAAGCGAAATGTCAAATTGAGCATTATCTGAAAAAATTGGTTATATTTTTAGACCGGGAGAACAATTATGTTCCCAAGAGAAACCCAAAATCGATCTTTTTGGTTCGAAAAAGGAAATCGTGGAACACGCAAGTAAAAAGGTAGGCATTTAACTCACAATGATATACTGAGTTTAAAATCGTCAATTTATTTCAGTTATGCCGGTATTACGGCAAATGCGATATATATGAATAGATTTTTTTTTAGTCGATTAAATTTTGTTTCAATAAGTTTTTTTAGCATTGGCAATTGTCCGCATTTTGGTTTTGATTATTTTCGGCATCTCCAATATGTACATAATCATAATCACTACATTCGTTCTCCTGTTTGCAAAAGAAAAAATAGTATTCATTAAAGGTAATGAATTTAAAAATGAAAATAACGATTAATATGAACCTATGAGTGATAATTTTCAAAAGAGTCTATTCACCTAATCTATCTATTTATTAATACGTGGGCAAATCGTGTTGTAACTTTTTATCTGTGAAACTTACATCAAAATAATGCAAGACTTTAATATTTGGATATGAAAAGTGAAGACCTATCTAAAAATACCAGTGAATTTTTGCTAGGCCGTGGTTTTATTTATTTATTTTTTTAGTTCCCGGAAATCATAAATAGTAGTTTATAATCCAAAATTTACTAAAAAGATTTTTGAAAACTTATGTGGAAGGTTAAAAAAGTCTTGAAAGAATCTTGTAGTTATTAGTTGGTGAGATTTTAGTGATTAAAGACAAAAATTTTCAATCCAAAAAAAATCGAATAAAAAGTTTAAGGGAAATTGCATCTTTTAAAATAAAAAAAATATTTTTTTCGTGGTATTTCGAATGATGGTGGAATAACGGTATCTTACAGAAATGGTGTGCAAAAAACGAACTAGAAACTTAAGCCTTTTTTTACAAATACAGATATTCTAAGACATTAAAATAATTGTGTTCTCTTAATTTTTAAGAGTCTAGTAGTCTTAGTAATACAAATAGTATGTACCCATATGCTTAAGATTATTGTTGAATAAACAATTTATAAACATTTTGTAACATGCAATTCATAACTGGCGTCGTTGAAATTGGATCTTTCAACATTAAACCAGTTTTACCATCTTCGTGGTTAAGTAGTTTAGTCTGAGTTGAATTTCGAAAGTAAAATCTTCGCTAATTATAATTGTTTCTTTGGAATAGAGAACACTATAAATTAAACAAAAAAGTACCATGTTCCATAAATATTGCATTGCAAAGTGTCACCATAGACAATAAGTAAAATTTTAAAAGCATATAACACACCCCAACTTCCTGAGCAAGAGCGTTTTTGGCGATTGTTTGAAAGGCTAATTCAACATTTGTTGCGTCCTTTGCTGATGTCTCGAAATATGGAATATCGTTCTTTGACTGACACCATTGTTGAGCTCGTCTGCTTTGTACCTTTTTTGTTTTAGTTTGAAGAAATAAGATTAAATAAATTTAAGTATTTTAATAGATTTAAACAGAAATATATTTCTTACTGAACGTGTCTCCAAATCGACTTTATTTCCTAACACGACAAATGGAAAATGCTCAGGATTACGTGGACTGGCTTGAATTAAAAATTCATCCCGCCATGAGTCAAGGTTTTTGAACGTAGTTGGAACGGTCACATCATAAACGAGTACACAACAATCAGCTCCACGATAGAAGGCAACACCCAACGACTGAAAGCGTTCCTGTCCGGCAGTATCCCAGATCTGTGTTTTACAAAATAAAATTAATAATTTCTGATAATTGTGAAACAAAAATTTATTGTACCAACCTGCATTGTGACAACGCGATCATCTACAACAATTTCTTTTGTTAGGAAGTCAGCTCCAATTGTAGCTTTGTACTGATTTGAGAAACGCTTGTTCACATATTGATTCATAAGTGACGTCTTGCCAACGCTACTGTCACCCAAAATGATGACTTTTAATAGAGATTTTTTCCTCGCAGCCATTGTTTTTTTATTAAAGAGCTAAAAGGTCAGAGAAAATATATTTTATTATCATAATATCAAGTAGATAGTATTTGTAATAGAAGAATGCTTGGTTCGATGCAAAAATTTAATGGATTAGATTTGCGTCTAATTAAGTGTCATTCCCAAATAATTTGGTTATCTTATCTCTTCTTTCGTCATCAATTATTCATGTTAGGTACGCTGAGGAAAATATGCCTCTTTGGTAGATCTTCCAAAAGGATAATGTACCAAAGGATACGGCAAACCATTGAAAAATGTTTTTCTACAAAAAGAATATGCCGGATTTAAATCCAACAGAGAATCTATAGAAACATGTTAAGGATCGTATTTGAAAAGAAAAAATTAAAAATCAACAGTTTATGGAAAAGAGTTCAGGAAATATGAGAAGCAATACCAATCGAAACCCGTCGCAAACTTTTTGAATTCATGTGTCGCAGATGCTAAGCTGTTTTGGAAGACGCTGACCACGCAACTAACATTGTACATTGTATAACAAGGGAAAACAATGGTTTTATCCTAAAACTTTATTTTGAAGCGAAATCTGTGAAGTTTATCAATTTTATTTTTATTGTTAAACAAGCTCGGTTATCAAAATAAAATATAACTTAATAAGCGTCGGCACAATTTATTAGTTGAAAACGCGATTATTCTAAAAAGGATATATACTGTCCCTAAAAATATGACCACCACTGTATGAATGAATATTGTATAGAATTTCTACTGTTACCGTGTCTTTTTTGAAATAGAAAATGAAACAATACCTCCTATATCGTCAAATCGGACAAATATTGGTATACCTAACTTATTCTTAAGCAAGATGCAGTAGAGAAAAAAGACCATAGGTGGAACAGCATCGCCTATGCTGGATCTGAAGCGCCCCAAGAGTTTGATATCTGTAATTTTCTCTGTTACAGGTGTCATTACGAACACTGTCTAACAGACAAGAACGCACTCAGGCTTCGAGAATTTTCTAACGATTTCTGCAGAAGATGTATGTATTCAGAAGAGCAATTATCGATATCTCACCTTCTCTGTACATGGCCTGCTCTATTATAAAGGCGTACAATGATCCAGCTCTTCGTAAGAAGTTCTGAGTAATTTTTTCTCTTATATTTTATTTATTATTTTTCAATTTCTTTATTTAAATTAAAATTTAAAAAATTTTAATATTGCTATTAAGTTTTCAATTAAATATTCATATATTTCATGTAAGTTTAAAATTAATTACATATGTCAAAATTTGTTTTTTTAACATCAACATAAATTGTATTTGTCCAGATTTAATAAACTATCCCTGAAGAAACTTTTTCATATGCATAAAAAGAGAAGTGTGACCAAAAAGGCCTGTTGAAACTAAAAAATCATTTAAAATCCAAAGAATTGATCTATTAAAAACTATTTATAATGAAGTTCTAAGTAATTAAACGAATAGGAAGAAAGTTTCCTAGAATCTTATGGTATCACAATGGACCAACGTATGGTCTAAGTGTTTCAAACGTCTATGCTGACAGCCACGTAAACCTAACCTAACCCAGGCAATACAGTGTATTCATAAGATAGATACCATCATACCCAATCTAAATATTAATGAGACATAAACAAAGTTTGTTATCTTAAACTTTCTTTCAGCTTAAAAAAAAATAATAAGTTTTTTATCCTGCGACAATTTTTAAAATTTTCCCTGTGAAAATGTTTACTCCGTAGGTAGCGACAAATTCACCAATTTAATGTCATGATAAGGTAACTCTCATATTACATGTTCGGAATCGGAAGAAAATTGTAGGTCGCCTCCATTCCAGCCGATTAACAAAAACACACAGAAATGGTTGAGTCGTCAGTAATTGGGCCCTGGTTTTCTACGAGATGACTCACCACTGATTATTATTATTTCTGGAATATCTGACTATTTGAAATGCTGAAATAGCAAAATTAATTTATAAGCGGTGTTACCGAATTTGGTTTAATTGAGCAATGAAAAACTCAGCACTAAGTGTTCAAAACTTTTTTCTTGCTTGCTCAACCAACAACGTACTTAATTATATTTAATGTTGTTTTTAAAATCAACTTACTGAACTGTCTATATGACAGCGGGTTTGATATACAAACAGTTTTTGTTTTTTATTTACACAAATTTTTTTAACTTAAATTATTGTTGTTGTATCTATGAGCTGCAACAAAACCTATCATAAGCAAATTTAACTTTAACATAGTGAAAGTGGAGAAAATTTGGTATCAATATTAATGAGATAAAGAAAAGGACTTTGTTTTAAAATCGACTTGTTATCGTACTGATATGATAAGGTTTCTAGGTCAGCATCTTTGGCAAGACAAAGACGAGGATTCAAATTGCTATGAAGTGAAAGCTGATAAGCTACAGTAGAAAAGTTGCATTCTCAAATTATGAATTTCTTATTGAACGCTTCGTTCCATTTGAGCACAATGTGTGATTCGATACCTACTTCCTGAATTTCAACTAGCAAATCAGGCTGCTTTGTTATCTTGTTGACTATTAAAACAAACATTACCCATATGACTCATGAATCAGCAACCATGATCAGTTCAGCTTCAGAAGTGCTTTATGGAAATTATTATTCGACACCCTCCCACTTTATATCATTTCGAGCAAGAAAACAATGCCCCCGTTGGAAAACAATCGTTCCATAAGCCCCCGTTGTGTCCATTAATTAAATTTTCCGATTTCCACAACGTCAAGACCAGTTTTTTTTTTTTGTGATTCCTCTGTTGTTGCTGTCGATGGAGGCAACAATAAAAAAAAAATTTCAAAGGCAATTCCTGACGTAAGTCGTGACGTCTTTGTTTAATTTTTCACTATTTAAAGATAAAATAATAAAAAAAAACTAAAACGCAGTTGATAAATATTATGCTCACAACTCAATGAAATTATTTAAATGATATTCTACGCGATTTCTGGTTTATTTATCAACAAATTATCTATTTATAAAATAAAATTTGTGATTTTGAGTTCTTTGAAGACCAAAGAACAAAGGTTTTTCTTTTTTTTTTGACACTTGCTCTTGTTGGGTTGATTTTCTATTGTTTTTATTTCTATAAAAAAAGAATACTAACTTGTGAAAACACTGGATTATAGCACGAGTATAGTAATTTAATTGGTTAATTACTTTTTATTGCAATCTTCTTCGCAAGATAAATAAATATAACTTCTTTTGATGAAAAAATTCCACTTTTTACTTTCCTTTTAAACAGAATGAGTACTGCTGGTTGAGTGAAGAAAAAATTTATGACACAACAAGAATACAAAATGGTTGTGAGTGTAGAGTTGTAGAGTTAAGTCGGGTATGTTCCTAGGTTAAGCAATTTATTTTAGGGGTATGATGGAAGCGTTTAGTGAGTATTTCTAAAATTGATAATTCTGATTTTGTTGATTGATTCATTGGAGGAAAAAATGAAATATACTGATTGTGCCTGTTTACATATGAATTTTCCTTAAAGTAGTTTCACTGAAAGCGTGTCTATACATAAAGAAAAAACCTTTCAGTTCAATCTACCTTTCCATATCCCACAATCTTAAAATTCATGAATATCTCACTCGCAAAAAAAGTCTTTCTTGATTCACCCCAGAATATTAAGCCGGAACCACACCTATCTCGTGTGGTGTGTTGTGGAGTGGTGTGTCGCTATCGCTCCAATGTGTTTCATATGCTTAGAACCACATTTGTGAAGCGTGTTGTGTTGTAGAGGAATCGCTTCTGTATCGATTGCAACATACCACGATGTGGAGTTTACTATTTGTAGAAAGAGAACACTTATATTATAAACAAAAATCAAAACAACAGTCATGTCATGACATATATATCTGTACTTTTCTTTTTCAACATCACTATACACAAGTGTGCTCTTTCAACGACACACCGCTCCACACCACAACACACCACACGAGATAGGTGTGGTTCCGGCTTTACTTGAATCTCTCAACTTGCATTTCTTTTTTAGCTCAGAGCTCGACCGGGGCTCGCTCGATGAGCTCGGAAAAAAATGACCGAGCACAAAGCTGAGCGCGGCTAACTTCATACAATTTTCATGTAATTTGACAGATATGAGAGTTCAGTGTTTAATTGAGTTTCTTAAGGGCCAGTTGTACAAATATTTAAACCGTGGTTCAACAATTTTTATCTACCGATTTCGGCGGATTAATTGAGTTTCAACAGTGGTTTACTGTTCAAGTGTGTGATAATAACCAATTACATACTTGAACCAGAGTTGAACGTTGGTTAATCCGCCGAAATCGGTGAGTTAAAATCTTGAACCGAGGCTGAACCACTATTGTACAACTGGACCTAAATAGATCGGTGCGCTCAGGTCACGCTCTGTTCGAAGTGAGCTCTATTCGCTCAGAGCCCGCTCTGTGCCCTGCTCGGGGCTAAAAAAGAAAAACCCCTATTAAGGTAATAAAGAAATCAATCTCATACTTTTAGCAGGTTTCAAAAACAAAATGGATTTAGGATTATAAGTTTCTTTATTGTCAACGTTAATCCTTATTTAGCTAGTTTAATTTTAAAAACTCTTTTAGTTTAAGAGGAATTTATTCAAAAAGGGGCGTAAAAGTGGGCAGATTACAAAAATTTAATGTTCAATACAACTATTAATAGTTTGTTCAAAACATTGTTCATTTATTTTTTAACAATTGCAATTTAAATAAAAAAGGGGCGTGAAAGTGGGTGGATTTTTTGCGATCAAGATAACAACATATTTTTTTTCTTATTGAAATAAGGAGAAAATAACTCAAACATTCCAAAAGTAAATGTTGTTTTAAGACCAAAATGTAGCACCGAGAACATTCTTTTTTTTAACAAATTACATTTTCTCAAAACATTGCAAAAAGTTGCAGCTGCAATTTAGCATATAGTTAAACAAATAGTCAGGCTAAAATATTCTGGTAATTTTTCAGCGGGACCTAGCGAGACTTTTTTTGTAGCTCTATTCAAACCTCAAAAACTCACAAAAAAGAGATTTTTTTGGTTTACTTATTTATTAAAAATACTAATTTTTTTTTATTTTATTTAACAAAACAACCTCGTAACATTGAATAAAAGTAAGATTTTCATTGAATGTGCCATAATTGCAATAAAAAAAATAAATAAATTCGTTTTTTGTTAATTTTTTTTTACTCTAGAACAAAATTGCCCACCTTTGAAAAGTAAACAATAATTAAAAAAAAAATATTTTGTTTGCTGTTTTTGAAGCTCTGTCTATCACCAAGATTGGACCAAGGTCGACTGGAGCAGAGTTCTTTTCACTGATCAGTTCAGGTTTTGTCTGTACTCACCACTCTACAGATGGACGTAGCGGTAGCAGAGGCGATCAGGGGAAAGTTATTCTTCGGCAACAGTTGCCCAGCGGGAAAATTTCTGGGGAGGTTCCGTCATGATGTGGGCAGGAATTCCGATGCAAGGAAAAACGCATGCACCGTGGAATGGTCGGTGAACATGTTTTTAAATAGATATGTCAATTGTTGAATAGTTCTTCTTACAAGTGTACGAGGCATTCTAATTACGAAAAACACATGGTAACTTTCAAATAAACATAAAAAAAAATTTGGATGAAATTGACTTGTTACTTTCACCGCTTTACTTTTGTCCACATTTTTCGAAGACAAAAAAATGAATGTGTTAATACTCAGTGGGATTGTGGAAGGGCTTTAAGTTCAACTTCTGTATGTGAGTATGTATTTATAACCTTTTAAAATCTCGTTTCTTGATAACATATTATGTGCAAATTTTCAGTTCAAGTTTATTTGTTAAATAAATGGGTGCGTTCAATCGATTACGTTTTACATCTGAATTTTCAGATTTCTGAATTTTTAGAGCTTCTGATTGGCCAGCTGTCACAAAAAGTTAGATGACTTTTAGTGACTTTTAGTTACGTTTAGTTACGTTTAGTTATGTTTCATCTGAATTTTCAGACAAGAAATTCTCATCTGAAAATTCAGATGAAAGTTGTTTGTGGTGGGGGAAGTGCCAAAAGCACACATAAAAGCTGAACTTTATAATTTTCGTCTTGTTGGTACTTGATTTTTTTAGTTTTTGTCATGAAAATTTAATACTTATTTAAATGAACGAACTTTTTGTTTATTGTTTAGTGAATTTTTAAATCAATAATTTTTTTAAATGATGTTTGGAAAGTTTTTCTATGTTTTTGTAAGTCATACATATCAATAAAAGGACTTTTAATGAAGGTAATGAAACCTGTTGCTGATTTAGTTACATATATTTTCATCCTCACAACTACTCACTCTCAATGTTTAATTTACAAATGTAATTAAAGTTCTATTTTATTTCGCTTCAATGTAAATCCTTTAGGTAAATGCAGGAATTTGACACAATGACTTTCGACCGAAATTTCAGATTTTTTTTTGCGTTCAACGACATAAATTCAGAAATCTGAAAATTCAGATGTTAAGCTATTTTTATTGAACCCGCCCAATCTTTCAATTAGCACAATATACCAATCTGTTGTGTCCTTACGTTTGTTTAAATTCCTGCCTTTATATTACAACCCTTCAAGCAAACGAGTCCGCTTTGGATCCGCGCACGTAGTAAACAACGTATGGATGACTCCGTATACGGCAAAACTGCGTATACGCAAAACTGCGTTTGTCGGCTCAAATTAGTATCACTCATTTTGTGCATGTATTGTGAGAGAGAGAGCTTCCCATTTCACCATACTCAGCATGAAGCGAAACAAAATGGAATCCAGAACGGATCCAAAAAAATGAACGAACGAGACAGGCGTTTTGTGGTTGAAGAATATTATGCAATTTATTTTCTTCTATCGTTTGTATATAGAAAGTTGGGTCAGTGAATTTGCATGAAGGGAAGTTACTGGCTGAACACAATGGATATGGAGCTGCAACTGGAAGCTGCCCTTCAAGTAAATTCACTGACCCAACTTTGTCGGTCTTCCTTGGATCATTTCAAAACGGAGTGTCATACACACATTAGCACATTTTTTGTATATGCATGCAAAAAAAAAACGAAAATCGAGAATACTTTTTTTTACTTTTTTTTACGCAATACCCTCATGTTGAGTATTTTTTTATGGACTGAAAACAAAGGAGAAGACAACAAAAACAATTAACTTTTTTCAATGTGTTCACGTTCGTGCCCAGCGCAACAGTTTAATAAAAATTCCCTCGAGAAAGAAAATCAATTTAATATCAAAAGTTAATTATTTAATTATTAATTACAAAATACATCGTGATGTTTCATTTATATACAAACGATAGAAGAAAATAAATTGCATAATATTCTTCAACCACAAAACGCCTGTCTCGTTCGTTAATTTTTTTTTGGATCCGATCTGGATTCCATTTTGTTTCGGTTCTCGCTGAGTATGATGAAATGGGAAGCTCTCTCTCTCACAATACATGCACAAAATGAGTCCGTGGTGATTCTAATTTCCATACTAATTTGAGCCGACAAACGCAGTTTTTCGGATCCATGTTTGGATCCGTATACGGAGTCATCCATACGTTGTTTACTATGTGCGCGGATCCAAGGCGGACTCGTTTGCTTGAAGGGCATGCAACTGAATAGCTGTCAAAATATTGAATACACACAAATTCAATGTTACGAACACAACGCAACGCAACTGCAGTCGGTGCTGCAGACGGTGCTGCAAAGGTTCACCAACTTTTAAACTTTTTCACGTGCAGCACTTCTGACGTTTCAATTTATATGAAAAAAAAAAGACCCGGAAAAAAATATTGAAGTTTTTAGTGCTCATTTTAATATTAATTAAAAGAAAAATATTGGAAATAAAAAAAGTGAATAATAAACTCGTGGTTGTTTTTTTTCCTTTAAAATATATGAAAAGCTGTACAGCTCATTGTGGGCAGATAAAAAAAAAGACGTACGACATTTTTTTAAAGCAGTTGCAGCTGCAGCTCCGATTCCAGTTGCAGCAGGGCATTTGTTAAACTGGAAAGTCATCTACTAGCCAGAAGTAAAATTGTAGAAGGAGCAAGATCTCGTGTACAAGTATAAAAACCTACTATAGCGAAACTTAGTTGTTTTCCGATATCTAGTTCTTATTCTTCTTAGAAAAAACTATTAGGTACTTACCTATCAAATAATAACTCGTAAAATCGGTTTCGTTTTTATGTGTTTTAATGAAAACATACTCGAATTTAGTTTAACAACAATGACTAGCTATATATGTATATGTACGCAAATACCCAAGGTTCACTGTGTGAACAAAAGGAAATACTATAAGTTTGTTCGTGTACTTCTCGGACTAAATCTGGCAAACTGTCAAAATTGGAGGAGTGGGGCTGAAATTCTCTCAAAGAGAAGCAAAACTGTCCGAGAATACACGAACGCCTTAAACCAAAATATTTGCCAGTTTTTAAACGTCAACAAAAAGTAAACAAAAGCAAAAAAGTAAACAAAGCAACAAAATTGAAATTTTGATGATAATTTCACATTCTTTATTAAATTTGATGATGAACAAATTAAAATTAACGTTGTTAGTATTTACAAATACAAAATACGACACTAAACAGGAACATCACGTAATTTTTTTTATTAATCCCGAATTCTATGAAGAATTCAGAACTACATAAGACAGAATTAAAAAAAAAAACACTGAATTAAAGTACACTTCACAAACAAAGTTTCTTAAATAATTTATTAATTTTTTTATTAAAAAGTCACTTCTTTTACTAAAATAATTAATTTTTGTAAGTTAACGAATTAAAAACTACATTTTTACCAAAAAAAAAAACAAAAAGTAAACAACAGCCATTTTGTTAATTTTTTGTTGTTCTTTGTCTTTCAAACTGGCTTCTGACACAACACAGCACTTACCAGTTTTTGCCCGAAGAAATTTCTCGGGTAAAAACTGGCAAGAAGGGGAAATTATTTTCTCTCTCATGAGCGCTCTCTCCTGCCAGAAACTACCCAAAATTTGCGTACGCGAACGCCTTCGGACTAAATCTGGTAAAAAATGGTAGTTTTGGGTAGTTTCTGGCGTGTAAGCGAACGGACCTTATGTCTGTTCGCGTACTGTCAAAACTGCGAACTTCAACGAATTTTAGCCCCAATTCAAGTTCATTTAAAAACAATAAAATTCGTAGAAATTCGCAGTTTTAGACAGTACGCGAACAGACATACCTAATAATTTAATAATAAAAATATAACAATGGTTTTTCAATGCAAAGTTGACTTAAGTTTTATCATATTGTTCTAGGTATAACATCATTTATATGATTGCTGTAAAATTTCATCAATATCATCTTCGATGGAAGCATCAACAAATTCCTTTACTTCATAATTAGAAGAATATGTTTCAACTGGTGTGGATGTAATCCTTTCTTGAGATTCAGATGAGATACTCCCATTTCTTAATCTTCATTGATTTGCTCCAAAAATAAATTCGACAGTTTGAATTTAAGCAAAGTTTGTCTTCTTTTTGAGAATTTTTTCATCGTTTTCGCATAGCCTCTAAATAAGTCATCATTATCATCTGAAGCGGGTTCAGTTTTCTTATCCAAATAAGAAACCACTTGACTAACTGCTGTTGATTGTTTTATATCTCTTTTTCATCGTTTCGGAGTGGGTCAATGGTTCTGTTTCGTATATTTCTCCTATAGTTTCTTCTGATTAGACTGCGTTTTACTTAATGCTAAAAATGGCTTTAAAAAGCCCATTTGTGCAGCCCAAGGCCACGTTTTGTACCGTTCTAGACTTTTCATTTCCTGCCCCGGATAGTCTTCTAATACTATATGAGAATGATTTAATGTTGAATATAACCCCTGTTTTATAATTTGTTCCTATTTAAGATAAGAACCCTTGATTACATTACCATTTTTAACCATTTTGCGGAAAATTTTTTTTTCAGTTGTGGGCTCGATATTGAGAAAAATAAGATTTTCATTTTTGGTACAAAAAAGTTGTAAGACGCAAAAACGTTAGGTACCAAGTTTTAAGAAAATCGAATCGCCCGTTTAGACGGCAGCCGAACGGATCAAAATCTAGAGTTCGATAAAATTACGCGCACCCTTGTTGAAATTCGTGTGTTGCAACTTGTTGAGTTTGTACCCTTCGACAAAAGCGATTACTAGAGTAGATGCTTTCCTTGATAATCATGTCGATTATAGAATTCGCAATTCTCGATCCGTAGTGATTCGATGTGCAGTGTTCTCTTTTCTTCTTACGCATTTGTCGTGAAAAGAAAAGAGAACACTCTACTTAGAATCACTGCGTATCCAGTACTGCGGATTCCATAATAGACATGAATATCAACCAAGGCAGGCGTTTGATATCTCAAACGACGTCCTCTTGTTTCGATATAGGTCCGTTGGCGCGACAACTTAATACTTATGCGAAGGAGGTAGTCACTAGTCGAGAAACTTTTAGGTTCTATCGCCAATGTTGGTGAATTCCATATTGTATTGTCTTTGATGGATATGATGGCTGACTCATCAGCTGATATATTATAAGACTATACATAAAGTATGTTTAGGAAGATAGATAAGATTGGAAAAGTATAAATTTACTATCTCCTTGTTACAATAATGTAAACAATGGGTTTCGATGAGTGAAATGGAAGAAGGTTTGACATCTTCATATGTATGTTGTGTTTTTGTTAATTGTAAAAATATAAACAGAAACTGAATTTCAGAATGCTAAAAGCGAGATGCGGCATTTGGCAAGTTAAGAAAAATGAGATCTCCGAAACTTTGTTCGGTTAAAATTTGAGGAAGCGATAACAAAATAATTTTGCCTCAATTTTCTTATGTAGATACTAGTTAGTATTTTTGAGATTGCGTTTTTCTGAACTATACAATTCTAAGCTTAGGTGGCTAGAAAATTAAAATTATTTTCGAAATTTACTTACCATCTTTTTCCCCCAAGGATTCCTTTTTTATATATTTTTATAGTCTTTTTTTGAAAGATAATATAAAATTGAATTTTCCCGAATTTTTTCAATTAATCTTTTTGTATTTGAAGTAATTTTAAAATTTTATTTTTTAAACTGTCATTTTTCTTCGGGCGACAAAGCAATAAAATGGTGCTTGCTGCGTTCAAGAAAAGTCGCGTAACTGAACGCAGCAGTGGAACGTGAACGCAATCCACATATCGCGTCGATGTGTGCCCCTCCATTGATTTACGTGTGCGGCATCCACATTGTTGTCACCATCGCGTCGGTTAGCGCGTAGCTTTGGGAGTTTCTCCACTAAATGGAAAATCGCTGTCCCAAGCTAATTTTATGTAATAAAACTTAATATTTATCATTTTTTTGTATCACTGACGAAATGGTAATAGGTATCCTTGGCATGCCACAGCTTTTCTATAAATTTAAATAAATGAAATTTGAATAAATGAACCTCAATCACCTCAAAAAAAAGTCCCCTGGTGTGTTCCTTTTCCAGAATTACAAACTTTGTTACCAATATTTTATTTTTTACATTGATAACTGAATAAAAAATATCGAAATACATAAAAAAAAACTGTAAGCATCTTTATATATCATAATTATAATTTTACAACAGAAATTTAATCAAATTATCTGTGCGAATGTTGTCCTCAAATTATTAAAACAGTCCCCTGTCAAAATGTAAAACCCGCACTAAAGTTTGCTTGTCAACCACGCGTCTTGGCTGTTAGTGAAAACAGTCCCCTGGTAAGCCCTGGTAATACCATTGAAGTGGATTACGAAGAATCAAGTGATGCAAATACAGATGACATCACTCATTCAATAAATCCCTATTTACAAAAAAAAACCAATAAATTAGAAACCTTAATTTTTTTTTCATAAATTAACTTATGCTAATATAAACTTATGAACTAATAACAAAAGTTATTATGTAAAAAAAAAAGAACTTCATAATATATATGAACTAATAAACTCAACTTCATATATTTTCTTATAAACTAATAAACTTAAAAAAACTTATTCTATGGAAAAAAAGGAACTTCATGTGTATATTCTTATGGATTAAAAACAAAAAAATTTCATTCTTCAAAGACTTATTCTAATACATAACAAAGAGATATATCGTATTTCGCCTTTAATGACAAATTAAAAGACAAATTAAGGCTAAATACCAAAAAAAGAATAATAATAAATAATAACTAAAAACGTTCCAGTCTTCTGAGTTTCCTGAAAAAAGAAAAACATTAAGAATTAAACAGAGTACCTACTGTTAAATCTACTTTGAGTATTTTATATATTATATATTTATATATTATATTCAATAGTCTTTCCTTGAAGACTTCAGACTTCCTAGACGGAGCCTCTGAATGGAGCACATACTACATATGAAGTGGAAGGAAAATCATTTCCACCAGAATTCGCCACCGAAGCAGGATTCTAAGAGCTTATGGTGGGGGCAACCTTCACTCTTACTTTTCCGGCAAAAACTTCGCCGACCATTTTTTATTCATAGCATTTGATGCTTGAGGCAAAAAACACCTTTTTTTTAATTTTACCTGCTGCCGGTATTCCCAAGTATCATACAATTTATGGGTTTTTCCGCGATCTTGTTATTGATTTTTATTTTTTTTATTGTTACGTTCACAAGAAACAAATAGTAAAAGGTTATGTTTATTATCATTTTATCAAGAAAATCGACCTCAAAGTAAAAAAATTAGCAAAAATGGGAAAAATGGAACAGGCTATAAAAACTGGACATCTTAGACAGAGACAGGATATGAACTTTAAAGCAGTTTAAAAGGCTAGTATTTCTTCTAAAAATAAAGTCCTAAGCGAAGTTTCTTCCACTAGGTTAGCAGAGCAGTTTTTGTTAACATGGGTCAGGGTACACCAAAGTAAGCGTTTTCTTATATCCACGATAAATGATATCAAAATTGGAGATACACTTTTACTGTAGAACGATTCTTAGAATATACCCAAGAACCACACCCTAAAATACTTCACACCAGGTCCGGGACACCCTGTATATCAATTTTTTACTTTCAAAGTAAAATAATGCTCATTAAAACTTTAACTTTTTTACTGAACAGAAAGTTCTTTCAATATAATACATCATTATATTTTGTACATTGTACATATATAGATTTAATAATTTGCGCAGGGTAATAATTAAACTTATTTCTTGTTTGTAGTAATAAAAAATTGACATCAATTTCTTAACCTGTCAACAGAAAATGCATATCTATATCTATATGTATATGTATGTACACTATATATACATCAATTGGGTTGTCCAGCAAGATCGTGAAATTCCTAAGAAAACATCATAATATATCGGATTTAAGAAACCTCCTCCAATCATCGACAATCGGTTATGTCCACAATTAATGAGAGCACGATGCCTCCTTTGGGTAAAATAGCCTTAACCAACCCGAGTTGCTCGCTTTTCATCGAAACGAATTCCCAACCGACAACAAAATTGTACAATGCGCATACTATTACCACATAATTTTCACCATTCCTAATAAATTCGACCAAGACGAAGACAAAGACGATGAGGGAAATAGTCCGCGATGTCTGTAGACTGGAACACCATCATCAGCCCTCCTGGTGCATCACGAAAATCCATCGATGGACCTTTCTTTTAAGTTTGTTGTTTTTCATGTATACATATGTACATATATATACTCGTAGCTGCTGCATCGGTCATCCATCCTATCCGCCGGATCGCGATGGTCCATGATGGTCTTGGTGAAGAAGCGATCAAACCAGAGTTCCACTGATGTACTGTACCATCGAGCAGCCCAAGAAGCACCACCATCTCACCATCGTCAGTTAAAGCCGAAATAATTATAGTTATTAATCGGCTGTTGAATTGGCTGCTAATTTGCAGTTTAGTTACAAATTCTACCCGCTGGCGTGCAATTATGGGTTAAATTATAGCATAAAAATAAACAAAACGCCGCGATAATTCGCCTCATTCACTGTAAACCTTGTGCGATTCACCTCAACGCCACAACGAGTGAGTGCATTTTGTCTGCGTCGCATCATCTCTTCGGCAAGAGAGTTGGGTCCTGGATCGCTTGGTTTGGCGCTCCAAAGATCAGAACAGCGCCATTATATCGAAAAGATTTCCCCTCATTACCCCAGAGATACCATCGTGTTGTGTGTGTGTAAAATATCATCTAATATACCTACCTCTTTGCGAGCTATGTGAAGGAATCATCACATCTCGCACGATTTGCGCACCACAAATAGCTCCTTGTGATGAGCAATATATGTAGGCACATCCCAGCCAAAGTCAAAGTTAAAGCCAACAGCAGCAGCAGTTACAATATCAACAATGGGGATCGACCGAGAGCTGTCCACTTCCATGTCTTATACCTTATGCGCCAGGTTCATCACTGTTTGATGCATAAAGTATAAAGGAACAATACATAATGGGCCATCTATATGGTGTTCCATTCAAGTTGCAAAGGATCATTACTTGAAGTTTTTACCATGGGTTAGGTCTTCGCAACCCTCACAGTAACTAATTTAATTTATCATTCCTTGCGTTCGGTAAACTATCAGATAGGCTATCCACGCATCCAAAAATTTTCAGATACGTTGGGTTGTTGTTGAATCAGCTGTTTTGTCACCAGGGATTACAACAACACAAACCTATCCGTATAGCTTTCGATTGAATCACGAACGTGGCCATTATAATATATTAATATGTGGAAGAAAAACATTTTTGTTTAAAGCTAGGGTTAGACGTTGAACGTAAAAATGGTCAACGCGTTGACCAAAAATATCGTAAATATACTCCCAACGTAGACTGTGTTAACGCATGAAACTTTGACGTTCACATAGAATTTCGCAAGTCGATCAATGCTGAAAAAAATGCATTGAAGTGTTACCTGCCTTTAGCTTTTAATAATAATATCAAAGACGCTGATTACACGAGTCTTTTTTTCGGTCGTTTCGTCTTTTTGAGAGCTTGTAGAAATGTATGGATTTGTTGCTTCATTCCCCCTACATTTCTACACCCCTCACCCGAGCTGTCAAAAAGACGAAAGGAAAAACAACTGAAAAAACGAGTCGTGTAATCAGCGTTAAAGCTTTGCTACATAAATTATGACGAGCACACGACTTGATGACATTGGGACATTTTGAGCGTTGACGTGGAGTCAACGAGATAACAAATCATTTTTCGCGTTGCAGTCACTATAAACTGCAATAAACTGTAAAATTTCATTGAAGGATGACCAGACCATATACGATGCCGGTGCATTAAAGAACTTCTGACAAATCATGACTTGTTGCGATTGCCTTGAAGGTCAACGCAGACTACGTTGACGCTAAGATTTCTTCAGCTGAGTCCCCTGACGTATCAATAAAGACTTAAAAATAAAATAGTCGTTTAAGTAAAAGCTGTGCTGCTCAATCTCACCGACGACGACGAAGACGCGACGCGACCGTTCGCTTCACTTTAATGCTACGATTGGAAGTTTTTTCAAATATCTTTGATTTTTAATATTATCTTGAATCCTAGTGAAAACATCTTGAAACTCAGAAAACAGCTGCATTTTATTATCCACATGATCTGATCTGGATCAGATCCTCATAATAAAACAAACACGATCATGGTGACAGCCAGTGGTATATAACAATCTCTTTTTTCAATGCTTTTTTATATTTTTCATGTGTTCGTTAGATTTTTTCTTTGCACTGCAGTTTGCACTACATTACCATAATAAAGTACTAGTTTTTGAATCATGAAATAGATCCATATAAAAAGCAGGATTACATGTTGTTTTTGTATTGACGTGTTAAAATTTGATGTGGATCAGATCATGTGGATACTAAAGCTGAAACAGAAGTGATTTTAATTAATCTTGCGCGGAAGGCCTACTGATAATTTAATATTTTTACACTTGTATTGTTTATTGTACATACATATGTATACATACATATGTATATTGAATATTGATATATGAAAGTAGAAAAACAGTATAGTTAGAAAGTAAAGAGGCCCATAGACACCACACTTGTGCGCATACCGGAGTGCACACACCGGTGTGGCCTTCCGCCACACACGCCACACCTAATCGTACACACTTAAGTTGTTCAAGTGATCTCAAGGAGGAAAGATCAAACAATGAGTGTGAGTGATGTGGACGATGAAGTTTGCGCAACTCTTTATAAAGATCTATAAATGATCTCCAGAAATCACAATCACTACGAATTGCCATTTTACTTTAAAAACTGCCAACGCTCATTATTAAGCAACGATTCGGATGCAACTGAATAGTATGTGCGCGTGCATCCCCATACACATCACACCGATCGAGACACCGACACCAAAAATCAATAACTTTTGATTTTACTCGCACCGTGTCTGACACCGAAAATCGGTGTGCACACCTGCCCACACAGAGCACACATTTCCGCCGACCGACACCGGTGTGCACACAAGTGTTGTGTCTATGGGCCTCTTAATATTTAAAATATGTTTTGGAAGTGAAGGTAATTGATTACTTTAAATAGAAAATGAATGAATGAAAGTTAATAAGGAAGAATGAAATTAAATCAAAATAAAATACGTGAAATTGAAATAATAATAAAATGAATAAAAAATATTGAAGTGATGATCATTGTTGTTGATTGTTGTTGTTGTTACAATGCAGCTATTGTTGTAGAAAAAAATTTCCCAAATGTGGTTGGCAGGCATAATGTTTTGTATGGTAGAATTATTACAAATCAAATCATCTACAATTTTTCTGAAGAGTGCACATTCCTCATTTGTATGAACTTTTAGGATCAAGCCCGGTGCACACATGCGTTTTTTTTAACGCGCGGTACCAAAGCGGCACCACCTTTGCGTCTTACAGTACTCACAAATAAATTGAGTAGTGCACACACACGTGCGGTGACGCTGCGGCATCGTGCGTCATTCTTGCGGGTAAAAAGTCCCCTTTCACACGAGGAAACAAGTTGCTGGAGATTTTTTGACGTTTTCTTTTAATTTTCAATTCCCACCAATCGTAGACCGTTCAATCCTCTTACTCGGTGCCCTTCTCTCTCACCCAAAAACTGAAAGTTGCTGGAAACTCAGTTTCCTCGTATGAAAGGGGACAAAGACTCCCAGGTTTCCGCGAGACCGCTGCGTCACCGCATACGTCGTTTTGCCACTAATTATATTCGAAAGAAAGATGTCAAACATGGAAGACTCGAAAATTACTCGTTTCTTTTTATAAACCTCCATTGCTTGCCAAATGTGAACTGCAGATTGAGTCCTGCGAGAAAAACTCGCATGTGTGCACTGAACGACTGCGGCACCGCAGCGACACCACTGCGGCACCGCGCGGTTTTATGAAATTTTCGGGCGTGATAATGATTTTTTTTAATAGAAAATAGGTTTTTTAGATTTTGAATGGAGGCAATCTTATTTCGATAAAATCTGAACAATCTAACCGATTTTAAAAAGTATAGGGAATGGTCACAACAAATTTAATTGGTTTTAAGATCTGGTATGAAGGTGCAAAGTTGAACTAACAAATACATCATCTCTGTCTAAGTCAATATTCAAGTTCACTCATATAAGAACCAACCCAACATTTTTATTTTTGAAGCAAAGAAAAAAAAATCAAGCCCTAATTAAGTGTGCTTGTGTACTTTTAAGTTTCAACTTATTCTTATATCGACGAACATTGTTTCGTATAAAACTTAGTAGTTTGATTTCATAACCTCTGTTCCGTGCACGGTGAATGGAATTTTTGTGTGAAGTCAATCTACGCAAAATTAGGGGGCGTACCTTAATCATGACTAGATTGGACTCCCCTTTTATATCCTGGGGACCATTATCCTCCTATTAGCTTCACTCCTGAAACTTCAAATGTGCTCGCTGGCTTTTTAAACTGCGAAGTTCGAACCAAAGGAAAAACAATAAAAAAAAACAAAAAAAAATACATTGCGTTTCTTAGCCACCACATTCTGATGTGGGCTGACGTATGGACACACTGACTGACGGATGTAAAAGGCAACATGGTATATTAATATAACTACAGTGATAGCGATGCTGCCTTCTCACAACCATCGGTCGACATTCAACCAACAAATTACCAGGATATATCTGTGTGGATGATCCTTTAAGCACACAATTTCATCCTCCTCTTTATTTTGCGGGTATAAACACAAGAATCGTGTGCTGTTTATTTAAATAACCATAATTTGGATCCAGAGAGGCGCTATTTATTATTTATTATTATTCGCTTAGGTATGTAACGGGTGATTTTTTAGCTGGTTTGGTTTTGGCAACACTGGTTTTGACAGCTGACGTGTGTTTAGTACCTTGTGTCACTATCAAACAGCTTCAGTTTGGTTTGCAATTTAACCATGGATCGTCTTACAAATGAACAACGCTTGCAAATTATTGAATTTTACTATCAAAATTCGTGCTCGGTTCGAAATGCTTTTTTATCGAAAAATTGTGTTCAGCGATGAGGCTCATTTTTGGTTGAATGGGTACGTAAATAAGCACAATTGCCGCATTTGGAGTGAAGATCAGCCAGAAGCATTGCAACAGCTACCAATGCATCCCGAAAAAGCCACTGTTTGGTGCGGTTTATGGGCCGGCGGCATTATTGGGCCATATTTCTTCAAAGATGATGCGAATCGCAGCGTTACTGTCAATGGTGAACGCTACCGAGCGATGATAACAAACTTTTTTTTGCCCGAAATGGAAGTTCTTGACTTGCATGATATGTGGTTTCAACAAGACGGTGCCACATGCCACACAGCACGCGAAACAATGGCGCAATTGCGAGGCGAGTTTGGTGAACAGTTAATTTTACGTTTCGGGCCGGTCAATTGGCCGCCTAGATCGTGCGATTTGACACCATTAGACTTTTTTTTGTGGGGGTATGTCAAGGTTAATGTCTATAGGGACAAGCCCGCTTTGATTGACGCACTGCAAGCCAACATCTATGCATTCATTCGTGAGATACCGGCCGATATGTGTGAAAGAGTATGCCAAAATTGGACTCAGCGGATGGGCTACCTGAGATGCAGCCGCGGTCAACATTTGCATGAAATTATCTTTAAACATTAAATTGCAAGGTTCAAACTATCGATTCAAATAAATATTTCATTCATTTTTTCGAATTTTTTGTGTTTTTTTTTTTTAAAAAGTTCTAAACCTCTTAAAAAATCACCCGTTATAAGTATAGATACAGGGGTTCTTCGGTATCTACATACATATGTACATATATGGAGAATTAAGCGTAAGAATGCTTTATGAGGTTATAAAGCTTTGAAAATTCACATAGATTATCTTAAAATTTTTAAATAAAATAAGGAATTTGAAATTTTAGTTTTCTAAACTTTATTTTTAAACTTTCGTAAAATATTTACAGCTGTTTCTATAAGATTTGTTAAAACGTCTCTTGAAAGTCAATTACTTAATTGTTTTTAATATTTAAATTGCCTTTAAATGATGTAACTTATGTCGAATTCCTTTAAAAAAAGAATCGATTTTTTTCCAAAAGAATGGAATCTTGCTACACTAGCAAGATTGTTTTGACAGAAAAGATTCTGCTCTTTCTTCATTTAATTAAATTCTTATACCGTAATTGTTTTCTTATTGCTGCTCAACTAAACGACGCACGATTGTGTCACGTTACGTCAAAGAATCTGCAAATCTAGTGTAAAAACAAAACGATATCCTATAACATTTTATGCTTGTTTGTACCTTTTTTTTCAAAAAATTTCCCAAAAACTGAGTTTATTCTTTGACAGCAGTATAAAAATTTGTGAAAATTCACAAGAAATTTTTCGTTACCAAATAAACATTAGGTGTGCCGTGTGTTCCTTTACTTTAAAACTCTGTGCATTTGTGTGAATTTCTACGTCATTTAATTTTTTTATATGAACTTTGACAGACTTTGGTGTAGAAATTCACAGAAATGCACAGAGTTTCAAAGTAAAGGAACTAGGCTATTTATACATCTTGCTTGTTATTTGACAGCTTCAAAAAAAAAGTAATTGTAAGTAAAATTTTAATCATTAATATCAATCGAGCGTTTATAAGTAACGTTGCTTAAATTTGCAAATTGATTATAAATACCTACTATAATTAAGAGTTATTTAGAGCTATTTTAAATTAGTTAAGAAGGCTTTAAAATTTCTTTATATAGATACCAGCTGTAAATCTTACTTTGCTGTGACGCATTTTTTTAAACAAAAATGTTTTTTGGAACTCTGTTTACAGCACCCTGAAGCCAAGATGCAGATGACACATAAATGCAAAGCCCATTCGCAAATAGCTTTTATCACTTTAATATAATTTGAATTTATAGCATGTAAACAAAGTAGACATGCATTTATAATAGCAACGGTATTATAAGGTGCACAATTCTTCCAAATTTAACAGACCTTAAGCCCTTGAACTAAGTTTCCTTCATAAAACTGTTACGCAATCTATAATTAAGGTATACTCATTTTTCCACGAAGGTGCATTTTGACAAGATATCTTGACTGATACTACTGACAGCTGTTCTGTTTGATTCTTTCATTTGTCAAAATAAGCCGTGCTCAATCCAGAAGAGAAATGCCAATCGAACGCTTTTGTCGATTCTAAAGTGTGAGTGCGTCTGGTTTCGATTCTGAATTCAAATCCAGAAGCATTTTGTCTGTCATTTTGGAAGGATCAGAAGGCTTCTGGGCCAGAGAGAAAGAACTAATAGAGAGGGTCAAATTCGACGGCGGCTCTCTTTTAGCCTACAAGCTACGATGTTGCGCACCATCTTGCATATGTATTAATTATTATTATTAACTCCATATAAAAAAAATGTGGGGACAAATACATATGCAAGAAGATGTGCATACTCACCACCTTTTTTTTTGCACTGCCCGAAGTGGAAACATGTATACACCGATAGGAATTCAACACGTTATAAAAAATGTAAACAAGAGGTTTCGAGGAGACGTAGACGAGAAAATTTGACTCTCTCTATTAGTTCTTTCTCTCTGTCTGGGCAACCAATCGAAAATTCCATTAAAGTCACGTTAAAAACCTTCATTAGTTACAGGACTAGTTTGAAGTGTTTAAAATTCAGAAAATGTTAGACAAGGGCTTGCAACTAAATGACTGCGTTGACTAGAGTCCGTTTTATTCCGTGAACGAGGACTGTTTAAAATTTTTCGCCAGTATTATTAACATAAAAAAGCTAAGTTCACTTAATTTCTCATATTTTCAACTTATATTCAAAATCGCCGAGAACCATTTTGAAGAAGTGTTTCACCTTCTTCAAAATGATTTCTCGGCGATTTTGAATTTTATTTAATTTAATTTATTGCCTCAGCGATGGAAATCAATAATTGTTTTTTTATCCGCCTATAGCAATATAGCCATTGTCATGGCCAAAGCGTCATTAGCAATATTCAACCGAATAATTGAAAAAAATCGATGAAAAATAGGAAATTTTCAATTTTGTTTAATGTTCCGGAAAAAGGTGATTTACGGACAATTGGGTGAAATTTTGAACGAAATAGACTATTTTCCCTAAAATATAGTTCAATGACTAATGGATTGATTTACGCCGCCGAAAGATGAGAATTTTGAATTGAAATTTCGGTCTCAATAATGCATAATTTATATAATATATAGCATTATTTATAACGGGTGATTTTTTAAGAGGTTTAGAACGTTTTTTTTAAAAAAAAACACAAAAAATTCGAAAAAATGAATGAAATATTTATTTGAATCGATAGTTTGAACCTTGTAATTTAATGTTTAAAGATAATTTCATGCAAATGTTGACCGCGGCTCCGTCTCAGGTAGCCCATCCGCTGAGTCCAATTTTGGCATACTCTTTCACACATATCGGCCGGTATCTTACGAATGAATGCATGGATGTTGGCTTCCAGTGCGTCAATCGTAGCGGGCTTGTCCCTATAGACATTAGCCTTGACATACCCCCACAAAAAATAGTCTAATGGTGTCAAATCGCACGATCTAGGCGGCCAATTGACCGGCCCGAAACGTGAAATTAACTGTTCACCAAACTCGCCTCGCAATTGCGCCATTGTTTCGCGTGCTGTGTGGCATGTGGCACCGTCTTGTTGAAACCACATATCATGCAAGTCAAGAACTTCCATTTCGGGCAAAAAAAAGTTTGTTATCATCGCTCGCGGTAGCGTTCACCATTGACAGTAACGCTGCGATTCGCATCATCTTTGAAGAAATATGGCCCAATAATGCCGCCGGCCCATAAACCGCACCAAACAGTGGCTTTTTCGGGATGCATTGGTAGCTGTTGCAATGCTTCTGGCTGATCTTCACTCCAAATGCGGCAATTGTGCTTATTTACGTACCCATTCAACCAAAAATGAGCCTCATCGCTGAACACAATTTTTCGATAAAAAAGCGGATCCTCGGCCAGCTTTCCAAGAGCCCATTCACCAAAAATTCGGCGTTGTGGTAGGTCGGCTGGCTTTAGTTCTTGCACCAGCTGTATCTTAAAAGGCTTTACGCCCAAATCCTTCCGCAAAATTTTCCACGTAGTGCTGTAACAAAGGCCTAACTGCTGGGAACGGCGCCGAATCGACATTTCGCGGTCTTCTGTCACACTAGCTGATACGGCCGCAATATTTTCTTCACTACGCACAGTACGTAAACGTGTTGGTGGTTTAATGTCCAACAAAGTAAATTTGGTGCGAAATTTGGTCACAATCTTCCGAATAGACTGCTCAGAAGGTCGAGAATGCCGACCATAAAATGGAAGCAGCGCGCGATGAACATTTCGAACCGAGCACGAATTTTGATAGTAAAATTCAATAATTTGCAAGCGTTGTTCATTTGTAAGACGATCCATGGTTAAATTGCAAACCAAACTGAAGCTGTTTGACAGTGACACAAGGAACTAAACACACGTCAGCTGTCAAAACCAGTGTTGCCAAAACCAAACCAGCTAAAAAATCACCCGTTATAATAAATAGCCTTTGTTTATCCAAAAGAAGCATATATAGTGGGGGGTAAGCATTGTCGGCAACTGAAGCTAGATTCCCAAATTCAAATCTCGATTTCAATTATGTACTTTTAATATACAGTCAATAAATTCACTTTTAGAAATTTTTAAAAATTCATGTGAACCATTGAATTGAAAGTGAGTTTTGATATGATAAAGATTAAAATTTATCAACCATAACTAAATTGCCAAGTTAAAGTATTACCATTTTAGTGGAATTTGGGATTATTTTGAAAACACCAAGCCAAGAAAAAATGACAAATTATCAAAGGTGAAATAAAAGACTTAACAATAAAACTTGAAAACAATATTTTATTTCGAAGTGTATACGTCCTCTGAAAAATGTGCTATAATATTATAGGCTTTTAAGAAAGAATTTCAATTTGAAATCCCCCCTTTTAAATTAAAAAAATAATTTTTATTTTGAAAGAGGATTTCGATCAAAATCTTTTCTTAACGAATCAATCAATATTTCTTTTTATAAATTTGAAAAGCTATCTATGGGAAATTAGTTTATAAATTGTATTTATCCTCTTAAAATTCTTTTTTCCATATCTTCTTTATGTTCTTAACGTCTATACTTTCAGCTCAAAACAAACAAAAGAATTAGGAAGAAAATTATACCATAATATATGTAGTGTTCTATTGTAAATGATGACTTACTTCATTCAGTAACACAGCTCCCCGACTTAAAAGTTACTTTTATATATTTAAAATTGAAATTCCAATGACAATATATTTTATGTTCGTTTTATTAAAAAATTTGAATAAGAATTTGTTGAATCCAATGAGCTACTAAACACCTCAATCAATCAACGCCTAAATAGTTTCATATATAAGAAAATCTCTATCCCACAAACAGACGTTCTGTCTTCCAATAAATGGATACAAAGTCTCCCTAACCTATGTCCACAGGAATCCCTATATTCTTAATTTTTATCGATTTATTTGGTCAATTCATACATTTTAATGAATTATATTATAAATTATAGACAAAGAAAGAGAGAGAGAGGAAAGTAAGTCCCCTCAAAAGATATAAATCATGAAACCCGAATCGGTTGGGAGATTCCAAGAATCCCAATGATGAGTTTTGGATCTGCAAACAGCAAACCCCATGATATAATCATACTATGGTCGAGTCATATAGAACGAGTCCTATATAAACAAGCGATAGAGAATCAAAAGAAGGATCATCTAAAAAAGGAAAGAAGGTGCTCGCAGAGGGAATTCCAAATTAATTAAGTTGTCGTTTTATGCTTTTATCCACTTTATAACTAATATGACACCGATTATACGAAATATGTTCACTAATTAACGAACAAACACCATTTCGTGGTAATCTCAACTCCTCTAACCGCGCGCATGCCCCGTGTGCATATATAAATACCGGCTTTTTTTATAAGACGCACGAGAAGTGATCACAGGAACACTTGTAGCGGACATCATATATATAGCATCATGGCATCGCGGGAAAAAGGTAACGAGATCTCGGCATCTCTTCGAGCTCGACGAACAACGCTGACAGCGAAAATGCTCAATTTCGAATAAATCAGGAGGCGATAAATAAGGATTTTTGTCTCGTAATAACTCAGCGGGAACCATTTAACATGCAATCATATCGAATCGAGCAGTTAAGCTGCAACAGCAGGCTAATGCAGCGAAAGTCTTTGGCTCAATAGTGTACGGTTGCCAAGTGATATGCACAACATAAGTGTTTGAGTTTGGAAATAGTGAGTGAAACTCTCGTGTAGTAGATAATCAGTTCGCCATTGTGAATTTACCTTCCACAACTCCTACTTATAAGAAGAAACTAAAGCCAAGTACAGACGATTGTCAGATCTTATAATATTATGCCTGTTTGGTAAATTTTTTATTTCAACAAATTTTCAAAAACCGATTTTTTTTTCTATGCGTTTTGACAGCAAATTGTGAAATTTTGTGAAAATTTGTGCAAATTCGCAAGAAATTTCACGTTTCCAAACAGACCAATTGTCAGATATGTCAGTGAAAAAACTGTTCCAAATGTCTTACAATCGTCTGAACACACAATTTTGTCTGACAATATTGTCAGACCCGGCATTGTCAGACGACAATCTGACAAAAAATTGTCAGGTATCTTACAATCGTCTGAACACACAATTTTTATCATTGTCTGTCGATTAGGACATTGTCAGACTCATTGGTCATTGTCAGATATTTTAATCGAAAACATCTTACAATTGCTGACAATTTCTTCATTTTTCGAAATGTCAATGAGTTGGTTTAATTATAGAGATACAAAAATAGCTGACGATCAAATTGGGAATAAATCTACCAACCGTTTGAACGGACAATTTTTTATTGTAATAAATATGTCAATTTTCAGCTAATTGTTAGCTATTGTCAGACCATTGATAGTTGTGACAATAGGTGTGTTTTATTCATTGCTGCATAGCCAGCGCAGCAAAATTTCCCTTGGCAAACAAAAACAATTTGATTGCTGGCGAAAAAAAAGTCAGTAAAAAAAAAGATGAGTGTGCTGGCGATAGAGCTTTCAATTATTGAAATAAACGTATAGAGTGAGTGATCGTTTCATTCAGACTTGTGCTGCTCTGGCTATGCAGCAATGAATAAAACACACCTAATATTGTAAGATCTGACAATAGTCTGTACTTAGCTTAAGTGATAGGAAAAGTCAAGCTTTTTGATAATATTTTAGGCGTCTTTCAATTTTGTAATACTTACATAAATATATTAACAATAATTTAATACAAGGCTTGTGAAATATCGTAACCTTCATTTTTCATTTCCGAGAGTTGATTATAAGTAGACTTTTTTTTAATGCATGAAGCCAAATCAAAACCAATGTGAAATTTAAACCTATAAAGCAATCCTTAAGGTAGAACTAGAATATAGGCGGTAGCTGTCGGAAGCTAGTGTCAAAACCGAACGAAAAGTTGCTTTCCAAAACGACAAATTCATAAGTCACCCATAATGCACTTGAATGGTTGGAAGTGAAAGTGAACTGTCAGTGAAAATCAAATCATTTCCCGCGTTTTGTGTAAAGGTAAAAAGTTCTAAATTTTTGCGCTGTAGCTGTTTATTTTTTTTCAATTCGAAAACGGCTTCAATGATTTTGATTAAACTTTTTACTTACAATATCTAAACTGCTTCTCTTTTTGGGAAAAAATTCACATATTAGAACAAGAGTTTTAACTTTTTTTTTGAGGAAATTGCTTTAGTTTTGGATTATTGTCGTATATCTTGTTCTGGACTGATTTTGTTACAATATAGAAAGAATTTTTCCAATTAAATTACATTATGTATATTTTTTACTTAAACCATGACCAAAATCAAATAAGACAATTGAAACAAAATTAAACCTGGCAATCTTGTTGTTGTATATATATTTTGAACAAAAACATGAAATTTTCGCGCATTACGTTTTAAGCCATGAGTTTTTTTTTTGCTTTCTGAATTTGTTGCCAAATGATGTTCGCAGGAGCAATACGTTATGGCAAAATACATACATTGAACAAACAACCAGACACGCAGAGAGGAGTTAAAAAAAAGCAGACAGTTTCAGCAGCGCGATACTGGGGCTTGTTAGGATCGCACTTACTTATCATCTTCGGTATTCCAGATTCATTTCATCCGTTCTGACAGTAAATCGGACCAGACGACTTGTAATCTTGTGTCTTATTTAACACGTGAATGCGATTGAACTTGAAGTCAGAATTGAATTGTACGAATTATAAACCTCTATATATACATAAATACATATAGAAATCAGCTTCTCTTTTTTAAATTAAAAGTAAAAGTATACGCACTATGAGATGGGTTTGTGTTAAATAGGATTTTTAGGGTAATTTTGGATATGAAAATGAAGTTTATAAAAGGCGTGTTGGAGTAAAGACAATTTATCAAACTGCTTTTAAAAACAACCTATATAATGTGTAAATGGAATAAAAATTTTCTTATAGCAACTCTTTAATAAAATAAACAAATCTTTAAAACTATTGTGCCAAAATCACTAGTTTGTCAGAACAGATCCATCGTTTAAGACAAATTAATTTTGTGACAAATGAGTTGATCGTGATTTTAAATAAGAGGTGTTTTGCTGGAGAAAATCCTCCCTCCCATAAATGTTTAAATTTTTATTTAAGATTAAAATATGATTGGTTGAATTAGAATTTCCTGGGGACAGAATGTATACATATATATATCTTGGCATATTTTGACAGATCAAATTAAATTTTTTTTAGATCTTTAACAATGTAGATTTTATGTGTGTAAAAACGAGAAGGGTAGGTAAGTAGATTCAAGTAATATTCTCGGATTCAGCATGAAAGACTTTTTATAATGTGAGTGAGAGATACACCGGATTTTAAGGGCGTGAGATAGAGCAGGGTTTTGATTTTATTCTTTATTTAGCTTCAGCTATTAATCACAAGTTTTAACTTAAAAATAGTTAAAAAGAAAAGAACAAAATGATAATTAAATAGAATTAGTTTTAACAAAGAAATTAACTTCTTTTTAATTGCTATAACATTATTTTCAGACGGTTTTTTTTAATAATACAAATTCTATATATACTATACTACTGAAATACATCAGCTAAGTAGAAGACTTAGCACTATTTTAATGGACTTTGTTGAATTATTGATTCAAAATAGCTTTCAACGGCCTTTAAGTCCTACGAAAATTGGCCTTTCGTCCCGGCGATCTCACTTGGACTCATCAGTTGACTATAGTGAGGGCCTTTGTCAATACGCAATTTTTGCTAAGTTCAGTTCATCTTACATAGATTTCGTGACGAATACCTACTGTGAACTATATCCAACAAGACTAGAATTCCTAATCATTAAATTGGAAGTTTTTGTTTTTGTTTTTAGCCCAGGGCCTAGCTAGTTTATATAAGAAGGTTTTTTTTAATAATATAAATTCTATATACTATACTACTGAAATACATCAGCCAAGTAGAAGACTTGGAGAAGATTACAAAATTCTGTATGACCAAAATTCTGTATATGAATTGAAAATTCTGTATGATCATAATTCTGTATTTCATTATTCTGTAAATATTTTATTCTTTATTCAAAAATTCTGTAATACCAGAATTCTGTGTATCAAAATTCTGTAAATCTAGAATTCTGGAGGTATATCAAAATTCTGGAAAATTATAAATACTGTATATTCTGAACTCCAAAATGCTGAATTTCAAAAATTCTGTAAATTCTAAAAGAAAAATTGTTTTGATAATGAAAAAAAAGTGCGCACATTTTTTCATTATAAAAACAATTTTTCTTTTATAATTTACAGAATTTTGAAATACAGAATTTTGGGATACAGAATTTTGAAATACAGAATAATGGTTTTACAGAATTTTGAAAAACAGAATTTCAGATTTCCAGAATTTTGATTTTCCTGAGTTTTGGCACTTACAGAATAATGACCCCAACCCGATTTATATGTTAATACTCATTAATGGTAAGCCATTTAAAGGTATCTAACATAAAAAGTATATGTGTTTAGCTATTGTACGTCAAAATACATCACATTCCAAGATTTTGTAACCTTTCTGTCATTCGGTTAGATTCTAAAAATAATATTGTTGAACAGTATTCAAAATGAGGTTTGATCATTACATTGTATGTATTGCACAGACCACAGTTCAATGATATCCTATTTCTTATTCTTTGAAAAAATCCAATTTCCGTAGCAATTTTATTACATAATATGTAGTTAATGTGCGATTCGAAACTTAATTTTGTATCTATAATAACTCCTAGATACATTATTTCATCAACTTTTTTAATTATTTCATCATTAATTATACAATATTTTCAATAGAGTCTCCATTAATTACGACGGCTTTTGTTTTAGCAGTGTTAAACATAAGTTTATTAATTTCAAATAGATTTCAATATTCTTTAAGTCTGCAGTTGATCGATACACCCTTCTGCAGAACTCCCAGAAGCATAAAGCAAAGTATCAAGCCTTTGCATATCTCAAAACCTTCTCCACAACATTGATGTAAATTATGAAAAGTAGTGTTCCTAATACACCCAGAGTTACATCTATAGTACTTCAGAAAATTCGTTTGCCACTTTGGTTCGCTGATTTTGTTTGTTAGGTAAATTTTGAACCATTCAAGTTCAACTCCCTGAATACCGTATCTGTTCAGTTTCTGCATATATATATTTTTTAACGGAAAGAGTTTTTCTTCCTTGTGTAGACACGATTTGAGTACAGAGACTTTCAGTAAAACGACTGTGTTAAAAGGGACTATGCCAAAAAATCTAATAATTAAAATTTTAAAAATAGCCATAATAACGACTGTTTTCGAAGACTTCAAATAAATTTGATTGTCAAATGATCATAATTTTTTTAAGTAGATATTGCTTTCGTCAAATATGCACGAAATCTTTTTGATCAACGTCACTAAAATTTCTTGCAAACACATTCCAAATACACAAAAATTAATAAAATGAATTCTAATTAATTCGCAAAAATTTTGTGTAAAAATTGCTATCGGAATTTGTAACATTTATTAAAATAATTTATTATAGTAAAAATAATACAAATACAAATTTGTTGTAAGTATACAAAACAAGACAAAATATTTTGTCAACTCCAGTTTTTACTGCAGAGTTGTGCCGCAAATTATATTATCGCACGTATATTGGTAAAACTTAAACAATCTTCGTTAAATCAAAATATGGCTTTTGCATACAAAGTTTGGGGTTTTCGAACAGTTGACTTTTGCAGTTCGCATTTCAGAACATTATGTAAATGCATTTTTTCACGCAGATGACGTTTTCTCAAATTGAACCACTTAAAAGTCAAAAGAATTCACTATTTCATTTATTTTTATTTTTTTTAATGGCACAAAAAAATAAAAATCTTTTGATTGAATTGACAGCAAAACCGAAGAATTTGTGTGAGAAATTTCGTTTATACAATTTATGAAATTATACGAAGTCCTTAAAGATCCCAGATGTCAGATTCACTGTAAATAAATTTTTTCTTATAAGCAGCACGGATTCTTGAATTCTGACTGAATTAATTTCAAAGACGCTGTCTGCCTTAGAAGAAGGTATAAAAATTGATGTCATTGGAACAAATTTTATTGAGGCGTTTGACAAATTTTCCCACGATATCATACTTATTAAACTAAAAAAGTTTAGTTTTCCGTCCACTTCTTGGATACCTATAGTCAACCGTCAGTATTGAGTGCTTTTCATCTGAGTGAGTGTCTCCAAACATATTCATGTATTTTCTGAAGTACCTCAGGGAAACCATTTGGGACCACTTATATTTGTTTTGACTACGCTGGCGATATCAGGATTTCTAAACCACTTTTTTAGCACTGACGATGGACTTATGCTGCAAACAGACTTAAATAACTTTTTTACTTGATGCGAAAAAAAATAACTTGAGCTAACATTTAGAAATGTTAAGCCATAACTTTCATTCCAAAGCGCCCTCTTTTGTCTCAAAGACAATACTCGATTAAGGATATGCCTGTACTTACTGTAACCTTTGTTTTTCATTTTAGCCCTTGGCCCCAGGCCAACAAGAAATGGCTCGCATATTCAATAAAGTAAACATTCCATTTTAAAATCAGCAATGTGTTTCCCCCTTAAACAAAAATTCAGATTTTTAAATTTGTCTGGCTCCTGATTGGGCAGCTGTCTTAAAAAATCTGATAACTTTTAGAGTCATCTCACCAATCAGAAGCTTGAAAAATTCAGTAATCTGCATTTTCAGATATAAATAATTGTCAATGTGTTAAACCCGGCCAATTTCACAAAACAAAACTGACCCGATTACATTCATTCAGGGCTCAGGCAGTTTAGTTTTCATTTGTTCCTGGTTAGGGTTATACCAGCTCTAAAATCAGAAAAGCCTGACAGTAAAGAAAGAAAAGCCTGATTTTTGAGAAAAACACCTGACAAATAAAAAACAATTTTTTTCCTTCATTTCTATGAAAAAAAAAATAAAAAAAAAAACATTCATAGATAACTCACCCTGATTCGGATGCACGAAGACGACGCGACGCGAAGATGAAAAGTTTTGTTTACGTTTTAAGATCAGCTTATAATAAAATTAAATTCAAATAAACTGACCAATTAAAACATTCTAATTTTCCAAGTAACAAAACGTAGGTATGTATACTATAAGTAGGTACAAAGTATCTATCTATATAGGCACACCCCATTTGCAACTATTACAAACGCATCATCAAAGCTTCAATATGTTTAATCTCAGAATACTTAACAATTTTATCAAGATGATTCTTGTACCTCACCCAGGGGCCATAACCGACAAAAGCACCCTGTTCTCCACAATCATCCTTCAGTGCGTGTTCAGTCATATAGCGTTTCACTGGGTACGTAACTTCTCTCCAACAACGAAGCAGGCGATGACGACGCGACGTTTTGGCCTCGCATATATCCCTAGTCAGACATGGTATACATACATACATATCTGCGCTGGTGTAAGCCCCCCATCGAGCCCCAAACACTTTAATGCAAAATGTTTTATTTATTAGCATTGTTAGGCGCTTTTATAAATGAAAGAAAATTATTTGCTCGATGTGTACATCAATAATGTATCCCTCCGGCTCGGCGGACGGGTGCGGCACGGCAGCAGCAGCAGCAGCAGCAGCAGCAGCGTCGGCTCATGGTTTCGTCCTTTTTCTTGTCCAACAGAGTCCAAGTGCGAGTTTGCTGTTGCTGCTGTTGTTTCAACTTTTTTTTTCTGCGTTTTGCTTACTCCGGTCGTCATTCGACTCCATCCCTGTTGTATCGTTATTGGGTTTATGATTTGCGAAATGGACAGAATCCAACACCAACCATTCAATTCCATTGTGGAGTTCATAATTTATTTGGAGTGAAGGCATAAAACGGATGGACTTGCATGATGGTAAAATACCAAACTTCACAAGTTCACAGGTGGGGTTATGACGCGTTCCATGGACACATCGGAGCTTAAGTAATTGGCAGTGGAATTTATTTCCGGGTATCCGATTTTGGGGGAATTTATGCGACAGTTATTGGTGGGCACTATTGTTAGTGGGCCTTGCAGTTGCAAAGGTGTGATCGTAAATTTGGATTATTTGCGCGAATGAATAATCCCCGAAGTTATGGCGCTCGATTTATGAGCCAATTTGTTATATTTTTTCGCAAATAATTCGCGCAAGGAGCGTTTTTCATTTTAATGTCGCATGAGTCAAAGCGGGCTACCTGAGGCATTTTGCCAGAATGAAAACAACACATTAGTTTACCTTAATACATTGGCAGGGTCTGCCGTTGCCACTACCACCGAGCCGTGCCGCCACCGAAAATGTCCTTTGGCCCAAAGCCAATCGAATTTTTGTAAAAATATTAACGACGGCTCTTTACTCAAATAAATAGTTAAACTGTCAGCCTGGGGCATAATTTAATTTCAAAGAAGAATGTCCATGTATATGTAGGTATTCCTGCATCATGGCGAACGACACGACAGACGCTTCTGGTAATCAGAAACATTTGTGCCAAATAACGTAGCTATATCTGTTGTTGGAAGTTGGCCAATAATTTCCCTGGCGACTCAAACAGGAAGCTGTCTGCATTGCTAGTAACGTCTTTAGGATTTGTTCGAGCGTTAATTGAATCAGTTTTATTCTTTTTCTCCATAGAATGCAATGACGAATAGAAAATATTTTGCAATCACCTTGACATCATCACGAACTCGTAAATCATCCGCATCCTTCTGGAATATGTCAGGAGATTAATTTATAATTAATCAAGTGTTGCGATCCAAGGCAAACGAAAACTCTTGTGCTCTAATTACATACTCATGAGTCATGACTGGCTATTTTAATTTGCCCTTGATGATATATCCTTATGTGGTCTTATTTCGATGTTGCGTGTATTGTTGTTGCTGTTGTGTTTTGTGAGCCTTTCAGCTGGGAATCGGACCGTGGCTTAATGATAGGTTCACGATTATTATTTAAAGTTAAATTAGTAGATGTTCCTGCACCTATGAATATAAATATCTCATTGGGGTGCTATTGCGAAGAAGTTGAGGATGAATGTAATATGAAGATCATTAAAAAGCCATTAATTTTCATAGCCTGGAGACACATGCTGTGGTAGGATAAAGTTAAATGTTTTCGTTTTTTATATGAATAACAAGATCAAACACTAAATACCTTTATGAAAATAGATACCTACTTTTTTTACACGCAGAAATTTTTTTAAATTTACCTTTAGAGAGAACTCGAATTTCGATGTTGCTGTTAAAAACTTTACGATACATATTGAAAAATTATGAACGTGTTGTTTTGTTTGGTGTGATGAAAACAACTTAGGCACGTTAAATATATACTCAACGTGGCGCTACAGTCGAGCACAGGTAAAATTTCCCAAAAACGTGGCCAAAACTATAAAAACTAAAATCGTTTTGATGTTTTTTTTTTAAATGTAAAGTGTTTAACAATAAACAAGAGCTTAATTTCTGATTAATCTCGCTATTAAGATTGCAACCGTTTCGTCAGTTGATGTGTCTAAAGTGGTAGCTTTTAGAGAGCACGTTCAGGACCAATTTTGGAGTGCGATACGAAGTGAATTTACTTTGTTTTTCTTTTTTATATATGCTTTTTGATAAAAAAAAATATTATGGAATTTGTTGCTGGTAGTAAGTAGAATAATTTCAATAATAAATAATAAATAATTTTTTCTGTGATATTTTAATTATGGGATAGATTTTTTATTTATCAAAAAAAGACCAGTTTTGGGACCCATTAAGAAATCGTAGTTTTTGTTTCGTAAAGAAAAAGTTTAACTTCTGGGCATTGCTCAGCATTGAAATCAGCCTTTAAATTTAACCTGAAGTATTCTGATTCAGAATCAATCAAAAACATTTGCGACTTTTTGCGACTTTTTAAAATAATATCAATGCAAAATATTAAAATAAGTGAAAATAAAAGTGTGCCGCAGAAACTTAAAATTAATATTGCTATTTTTTACAAAAAAACTTATGTCAATAAGTACCTACTGTTTTGACTTAAGTAATAAATACTTCTATTATTTTTTAATCAAATTCTAAAAACTAGATGGCACTATATCTTCTAGTTTTCGAGAAAATTGAAAATAACTAAAACTTCTCCTAAAAATAAAATTTTAACACCTTTATTAATAAGCTCAAATCGAACATGAATTATTTTAAATCAGTGAAATAACTGCGAAATTTGAGTTAATTCATGTTAATTAAATAATTTGCTTAGTAATTTAAAAATATAGACATTTTTTCCAACGATTTGAGATAAAAAGAAAACAAAACAAACGCTAGTGACACATACAATATACATATTATGTAATTTACAAGCATAAATGAGAAAGAATGTGTGCAAAAGTCACACTTTATGAAAAAGTTTATGTATGGAAACTAAAAAAGTTTTTGACGACAAGAGAGTTCTTGTTAAATGTAAAAGATTTCTTGTTAACATTTGCTACTTAACGTGAATTAAAAATTTGATTGATTACTTATAAGATGAATTAGAAGACAGATAAGAATTTTGTATTCATTCACAGTACACAACAACAAGAAATAAGTGTGGATAATTTAGTAAAAAAAACTTTATAATATATGATATTATGAAGTTCTGGAATATCAAGAAATAGCTTGACACTCAATCGGGTTGTAGAAAAATATTTATTAGTCAAGGATGTGTTCGTTCATATTTTTTTTTAATGTTATCATTTATTTTTACTTATTAGCTGAAAAGTGCTGACCAGATACATAGTTCCAATTTGGGTGCAACGATCGAACACCACATCGACCCATCGATTATATTGAGCAGATTGTCAAAGTTGAAAGTGTCAAAAAAAGGCTGTTCGAGTACCCAAAGGAACTCAGCATGCATCATTAGAAACAACAACAAAATATTGAAATCAGAAAAATAAATGGGCACTGGATCCACAATTTAACCATCATATACATACATACCTCGATTTTTGACAGATGCGCAGAACTGAATAAAAATTGAAAACACTAATGATATTACATTTATTACACTTAATCGTGATGTGATCCGTGTCAACGTGTGAAAACACATTTGACTTCGTTTCTGAAATCAAATTCAGATGAATTTTTGTTTCTTTGCAAAAGAAAGGCTGTCATTCGATACAGGATTCAATTTGATTGCAACTTTAAACATGGAAATGGTGTTTCAATTCGGAAGTTCCACCATATTAATAAGTTCCACCATAAAAATTTTCAAAATTTCACAAATTTTCAAAAATTGCTGTCAAACCTATAGGAAAACAAAACATTTGGAAATTTGTAAAAAAAAAGTTGTATTCCATTTTTTCCAGTAACAATTGTCAAATTAGAAAGAGAAAAGACGAAGAAAGTTTCTGGAAAAAGACCAATTCTCGAATGTTAAGGTTAATTCGATTTGTTACATAAAACTGATAGACCTATGAAGATTTAATGAGAAACAAATGTATGCCAGTAACTTTGTGGTCTCATAGGAGGAAGACCTTGAGTCAGATCGGGTAGTTCTAGATACTTAATACTTGCCTTGGAACATGGAGTTACATTGAATTTGAATACAGACAATGTTTCAGATTGGCAAAATATTTTTTACAATTGTATTTCAATAGTAGGTGAAAGATTACATCAGATCAACCTTGATAGAGCTAGGGAGTCAAATTCGAGGGCTATGTACAGAAATTTAAGTTTGAATTTAGGCAATAACAACTACTTTAGAAATGATCTATCTGTCTCCTTATCTTTAAAATTAGAACAGAAATTCTCGAACTCAATTTCAGACTCTATCGAACAGACATTAATCCTGTTTGTTCTCTATGTAATTTAAACGAAAATGAAGACGTCTTTCATTTCCTAGCAGTTTGTCCTATATTGCAAGAAATACGCAGATTTTATTTTAGGAAGAGTTACCTGTCTTTCGAAGAATGTGTTCGTATTCTGAACAGAGAATTTGGTTGGAAGTTATTGGTACAGTATATTACATACGCAAGGAAATACCGAGACACATATTTGAGCTTGTCGTGAGTAATACACACATAAATTTTGTTTTAGCTAAACTAAAAGCCCATTTTCATAATTAATAACAACCATTTTTTTTTTAGCTAAACTAAAAGCCCATTTTCATAATTGATCACAATCTTCTTTTTTTGTTTTAGCCAAACTAAAAGCCTATTTATTAAAGATGTTGCAGTTTTTTTTTGTGTAAATTAAACATTTTTGAAATATTAACTTTCAGTAAACGTACTATCTTTAAATTCGTTTTGATTAAAAGTATAAGATAAAAATCATTCTTTTCTATAAATTGAATTATTATACAGTTTTTATTTAAAAAAAAAATTGCTTAAAACTTATTCTTATACATATGTATATTTAATAGCCATGTCCGTATTCTTAAGAAAATTTTTGTACAATACTGATTTTGAAAAAATAAAGAAATTATCTATCTATCTATCTACATATATTTAATTTTACTAATTGTTAAATTATTTTTTGTTTCTAGAAAACCAAAGTATAAGTATACTTAAAAATGTTTGTAATCTCTCAAAGTAAAATTAAGAAAGCGGCAGACGGCTTATAGCCATGCTTTAAAATCTTATAACAATTGTATTATGGATTAACTTGTTTTAATTTTCAATAAAGAATTGCTATTTTTATGTTTCAAAATTTGGAAAAAATCTAGTTAAAAAAAATGCCTTGTTTTTTTAATAATTTTGCGCTAAAAATTAATTAAAAAGAACTTTATTTAAAAAGAAAATTCAAGAATGAATTTCTGGCTTTAAGGAAAGCTATAGGATTTTGATGCAGATGGTGCTATTATTTGTGAATGGTTCTTTTTCTAATTCAAGTTTGTTTTTTAGAAAATAGCCTCTTTCATCGAAATGGGGAGAGATAGACACCCGCTCCCATAAGATTTTTTTATTCTTTTGTTGCAGCCTACACGCTGTAGTATTTTGATGCATCTTATGCCAAAGACCATAAATTTGTTATTATATTGTTAATTTCTTACTGTATCTACTATGTATAAATTGTTGTTTTTAAGCTGTATTTTGGAAACTGTTGGATCTACAGACACAGTTCATAGCTACAATTGAAGAAATTTATTCATTTAAAATCGTAGAACAATAATAGAAACGAAGACTATTCCTTTATGGTGGATTTACATTCATCTTCATCTGCAAATATCAAGAAAACTAGAGAAGATGAGCATGTTCATCGCTTTATCTGCACTATGGCATCTTCCTATGATCTGGATTCATGAAGATCTCTGCATTTTGGTCTTCTCTCTCTATTCGACAAATGTAAGTTTTCTATTTTACATCCCTTTTTTTGCAGAACTCGCATGAAGATGAATATAAATCCGCCATATTTGGGTTAAAATCGGCAACAACTAAAAATCGCGAAAATTTAGCTTTTTTTTTATTTTTGACCATGATGCGTTCGGCGCTCAATGTCAAAAACTTGGTTTCTTCATATAAGACCAAAATCCTAAACAACATATACCAAAAGCCAGAACTACCGGATCTGACACAAGGTTTGATATATATAAAGTTGATAAATGATAAATATTTGATATTTAATAAGAAGATTTGAGGGTAAATCTAATTAAATCTCGGTTTATCGATCGTTGGAAATTTACGTCCATATTATTCACTCGGTACATCTGGATTAAAACTTAAATCCGGATGTAAATTATACAAATTCATTGTAAATACATCCGGATTGAAGTTTTTATCTGTTTGTATCGAGTGAATAATATGGCGGTTAGTTTTACATTTGATGGGTAGGATCGGAGTTATTAAAAACTAATTTTTTTTCGATGTAAATGTGGGAAAAAGTATGAAAAATTGATTTTCAAACATAAGCCAATGATGCCCCGAAATTGAAAGCACTGTACCAAACACTCACTTTTTTTATGAAATAGAAACTGAAGGTTATTCATATACCTATGTATGATGATGATTTTATGTTAAGCCCCCGGGGGGTCCCTTATTCTCATGACCTCACTTTGAAAGAATTATGAAACAATATCTAATTATATACACAAACCCATAATGGTGTATAGGTACTCCAATTAAAATCATCAAAAACCATTACCGAATGGGAACTTCTCAGATGCAATTAATTTCTCACTGCCATACAACACAACTTTCTCGAAATTCATTTTCCCAGGCCATTTAACGATCTTTTATTCAATCGATTTTTTGAAAACATTTTCCTTGTAATTGAGTTGTGATCTCCTCACACTCTTCCCTCTGTTTTCTCACCAAAACAAAAAAAAAACAGCTAATCATCTAATTTTTTTCTCGTTGATTGCTATATTAGCAATCATTTTGTTTGTTGTTTTTTTTTTGTATTCCCCATAAAAATACCAATACACACAGACACATAGTTTTGAACTGTAGATATCCACCAATGTATACTGACTTTTTGATTTATCTATCACGAAGGTAATTTTTCATTTGATATATCTCAATTAAAGGTCGATGGTATGTCAAAATAAATCAGAGTTCATGCTATACCTACTTGCTGGTTGTTTATATATGGATGGCTGTATATATATGAGGCGGAGGTGCGGTGTTTCAATAACCCTTCTCTGTTCGATGGACATTGACTTATTGATGGAATGATTGGCCTGGTCTCGAACCAATTGTGTTTGCTTTCAACAACTCTCTTGATGTTTACTGTGAGCTTAATGTTGCCAAATCGATAAAATCCAATAAAGCATTATATGTTATAATATAGTGGGATCTAAATCATATCGTGTATCATGATAAAATTGAATATTTCTTAGATGCTTTTTGCAAAACTGGATTTAATAGTGAATTTTTATTTAAATTATGTTTATAGGGAATTTAGTACCTTATAATTGAATACCATATTGACATGCAAGCAATAACATAAATTTATTGTAGTGTATAAGTTATAGATATAATCAATTAAGTTAGTGTCAATCCAGTAATTAGAAAAAAATAAAAAAACAAATTGGGTGACGTTTCGTCGGCTTGTGTAAAACCAGGGCCTATAGTGACTTACAACTCTCAACCATTCAACCAACTTTATAGATCAACAGTCCTACGCACACTCCCTAAGAAGGGGAAACTGGTCAACAATGGATCAGGGTAGGCAGTGAATCACTTGCACTCACACTGTCTCTTTTTATTTTAAAACGAATTTAAGAAGAACACATGTTTCCTGTGCCTTACATCGCGGTGCATCGGTCTGCGCGACCCCGTAGACGAAATTGGTTAGTCTAATGTTTTCTGCATCGGTATAGGTTTTTTTTTGTGTATTGTTTGGTTCTTATTAAAAAAGTGTTTGCTGTTTCTCCATTTAAATTAAATATGTATTTGTAATTCTTTGGTCGATTTGGTCGATTTGTTTACTTTCATTTCATAGTTTATAAATTATAAACATGTTTTTTGCAAAATGACAATAAATCTATCAAAAATCGTACACAGTTAACCACTGATTGATGCTCCAAAATTCAAATGTTTTATTCAATGTCGATATTTCAAATAGGGATGTTCGCAAAAACTATCAATACAACAGCAATTATAAACAATTGAATTACAAGTTTTATTTGTCTTTTAGTTCCTTAAATATACAAAAAAAATTATTTTTTGTGATGTTTTACAAGCTGAATTTATAAATTTCTTATTTATTTTTTTATTAATCCTATAAAAGCTTTTATTTTTATTTTTTTAGTTTAAAGCATAGTACGCAGCTGAACCGAAACGAAAATTTCCATACAAAAATTGAAATCATAAACGAATAATTTCGTTTTCATTTTTGTTCTGCAGTACGCTGTTCAACGAGCGAAATGTATAATTGTAGCAGATTATTTGGAGAAGTCTCCACTCTTTTTCGCACTGAATTATTTGCACGAACCATTAATTGTCTGCGGAAAAGTGACATTCGAGTTTTTATTTGTATTTTTATTTGTTGTTTCCTTTACTACAGCATGGGCCTCTGTGATTTTGTTTGTTTTTTAATTTTTTTTTATAAATTGACATTTATTTTTTCCGTAGTCGTTTCGTTAACGTTTTCTTTATCGATTTGGAGACCAGAGAAAATTTTCGTTTCGCTTCAGCTGCTGCAATTTCCTGTGATCTCCAAACAGACAACGAAACGCTTGCGAAAACACAACGGAAAATATCCTTGGAGAGTTTCATTAATTCCAAAAACAAAATCAAACATAATCGCGAAAAATCAGAGAAACCCATGATGTAAGAAAATGATAAACAAAAAAAAACACAAATGTCATTTTTCCGCACACAATAAATAGTCTGTATAATTAATTCAGTGCGGAAAAGGAGCGGAAACTTCTCCAAATAATCTGCTACAATTATAAATTTCGCTCTTCGAACAGCGTACTGCAAAACGAAATTTTCTGTTTCTGATTTCGTTGTGTCATTTTTGTATGGGATTTTTCGTTTCGCATCAGCAGCGTACTAGGCTTAAGCATTGTATGAACATTTTCTAAATAAAAAAAAAACATAGAAAAGTTAACTTTTGAATATTCATTGAACGGAGTAATGTCCTTCGTTTTCTCATATATAAACAATGAAAGAACTCAAATTTGATATACATATTCACAAGATTACATTCCATATACCAAAAGCATGGAGATATTATATGCATAAATATATAACGTAATGCTTCATTGTATGTATAGCGCCTCGTTTAACACTGAGATCAAAATCAAAAGACATCGCTCCTTCGCTAGTTGTTTTGTCATTCGTTTTACAGTTTATCACTCCTTTACCATTATTTGCTAACACAAACAGAACAGAGGAAAGGATGCAATTTGTTTGAGTTACGGCGCTCGAAAGCACACTTTAAGGGCCCATTGTATTCCAATCAACAGAATAATATGAATTTATTTTTGCCTGATTTGGCCAAGAAGCGTCCTTTACATTTCAAAGGATCAAAACGAAAGAGTATGAAAACAATCGTTGCTCATCATGTGACCTGTCGGGGCAAGCTAATTTTTCGGTTTAGTTATACCTACACATAATATGATCAGCTTGGGGATTGAAATCGACTTCGGTATCGGCAGTCATTCGGTCGCCGCTGCCGTCGCCAACTCGCCGTGCTGTAGACCATGGAAATGGAAAGAGTTGCACCGCACCGGCGGAATTCCTTGTGGACTGTCTTTTAATTTGTTCTTCTCTGTCTTGGTTCATTGTCTTTAACCGGAGTGGCGCAGGCGCAGTGTGGCGACCAAGCAAGCACTTTTATGGGACAGGCCAATATGTAGATTTTTGTTTTTATTGCGGTTGAATTTGCAGTATGATGCTCGATCATTGTGAATCGCATGAGCGCATGTGCACTGTGCAGCACACTGGGACATTGGGAGCATGTAAGTTGATAGCATTTGCGATAAATTTGTGCAAAATTCAAAATATTTTGACATCGCACACATGCGCTGTGTGTCGGAACTTGGAACGGCATTAAAGGTGCTTCGCCATGTCACTTTGATCACCACAGTTTTGCATTTGATTATGCGGGATGCAGTTTGCACACATTATATCGATGACATTTTGAATTTTGATTACGCGGCAGTGGGTGAATTATGTTTAAAAATCATTGAATGAGTACCTATGTATATATGTATAGTTAAATGATTATATCATAAATGTTTTCAGTTGAAAAAAAAAAAAAAAAATCAAAAAATGTTGAATGTCAAGGTTGTTCAGAAAAAAAACTGATTGTCGTAAGAAGCAAAACATTTCGCCTAATTGATGAGCTGGGAAAGTGTTACTACCTATACCTACTCCGGAATGTAAAACATAATAATTCGGAATTTTATCAATGAATAATTCTATGTTTTATCGGTAAATTAGTAGAATTTCCTCATATTGGTGTTTTGCAGTTTTTCCGTCCCCGAACCGCATTAAGACCATCTCTATAGGTATTATAGGTTCCATATACTATAGGTATACATATGTGCTTTTAATAATTGCACCATTAAGATCATAATTTAGACTTCAAACTCCATAAAGTGCGCAAAAAAGTCCACAACAATTAATTACGCCTATGATGCCATATCATTTATACGAATATGTATAAGAGCAACTTGGGCATTTCAATGGACTGGCAACAATGAAAATCATCATATTGCAACTGAAACATAGGACGATGAAGAACGCATGGTCTATAGGCGGCAACAGGAACACATAAATCAGCGCCTCTACACTTGTACCGCACAATCTTATAACTTACAAAATGAAAACCTGAAAGAATTTCATTTTGCATGCTACAAGTAATTTGCTCTCTCACCAAGTTCCGCAGAGTCACAATTCGACTTCCACAGCGCTATGTACAACATATAGGTATTCCAGGTACCGTCAAGTGCAACACTATTGCACCAACCTTCTTCTTCATTCTTCTTATCCTATTACCTTGCCTATATAACCAACTTAACTTGCAGCAAATATGTGACACAATTTTTGCAATTAGTCACAGAAAACACGTAAACATGAAATTGTTTTCCGCCGCGCACTACCTCTCACTACCTCCCTTCGACCACAGGAAGTTACAGACATGATAAGGCAACATTGCAGTCAAAACATGCACCATTCCTTCATTCATGGACAAAATCTGACCAAAGACGAGGACGAGTATGAGGCGGGCTTTGCAATTTTAACGCAACGCAATGACGAAGAAGGCAGCAAGAGAAAAAGGCTAAAATTTTAATTACACTAATAAATTACCGCGCTATAAGGTTAGGCGAATGTTTACATCATAATTACCGCCGAGGTATCGGGTAATAGGCTCGAAACTTAAAAGTCGTAAGCGAGCCCGTTGTTCTTGCACTGCACACATATCCCATATACATATAAACTTCCATAGGCCTCTGCCACGACCGTCGCTATTACAACACCCAATTCCATATATCCTACACTGATGGAGGAGGCTAACCCACACAACCGCCGCGCCGGCCGTCGCCGCGCCGCGCCGCCACGATGCACTGCGTCGCAACCGCAATCATTTCGACAAACAACGACGCTATCATTACCGGCCCCTCGAAAGCATGAATCAAGGCGATTGCCATCTTGCAGCTCATTATATTTTATAAGCGAAATGTGTTTGTTGATGCTCACAAAAAGGACTCACATTCGCGAAGCTCTGAATCAGGAATGACCATAGGAAAAGAACGGGTGCAGGTGAGATTTCTGCAAATTCTCTCGTGATTCCCATTGCAGCTTCTGCTTTGTATCTAGTAAACTTCAGCCCTAAACATTTTAATTGCATGTAAAGGTTCAAGAGATGAGATACAAGGAATTGTGAAGTCCATCAGAGAGGTTTTATGAAGACCTGTCTGTTGTAAATCCTTATTTTGTTTAAGTTTAAGCCACCAGTCTTTTTGTAGTTGATATGTTGGGAGGTTAAGAAATTAATAAAATGAAGTTGTTGATATAGATGAAGATAGGGACTTTTCGTCGTATCTATCAAACTTTCTAACTAAGTTAGAAATGGTCCCAAAAATGTTCCTAAATTTTAGCAACTGGCCTTCAATTTAACCTAAAATTTAAATGAATTCGGTTTTTTTTTTAATTTCTGGTAAGTATATTTTTTTTGAGGAAAAGTCAAGGCAAAAATTAAAGCCTAAAAAATTGAAAATTATATCACCCAGTGGTCAGTGGTGATGGTGTGGAAAATAATACACAATAAAACACATTAGCTAAAAATTCAGCTTAATTAATTATCGACTCTACAATGTTGATTTTTATAATCTCGACAAAAAAAAATCGAAAGGTTAAAAGACCGACTGATCAAAAAATCGATTTATTTATCGATTTAACAAATGTCGACACTGATCTACGCGAATCGATATTTTCCCCGAATTTTGTTGAAGGCAGTCGACATTTTTTCAACTCGAAATTTAAAAAAAATTGACATTTTGTTAGTCAATAAAAAAACACAAAGAATCTAATAAAGAAAATAAGATTTGAACTGTTTCTTTCATAACGCTAACATCGATAATTGAAAATCGTTCAAAGATAGTTCGTTCCAGTTGGCTGAAAGAAAAGAAAAATAAGAAACAACCGCGGTGCATCAGAGACGAACCATCAATCTGGTTAAGACCAAAACCAAACAGCAATCTACTGTATGGCTCGCTCGAAGAAGCGCGGTATACCTGTAAATCTAAAGTGTCTGTGTTAAATACTACAACCTTATTCCTTTGTCCTTTTTTTTCGAAGAAGTTATAGTATTTTATTGCTCCTTAAGAATCCATTTAACCATCCTTAATTGCTGCCCCAGAAAAACAAACAGTTTTTTTTAACATGACAATTATTTGACAATTCCCAAGTTCAAATTATCAAATTCCCGAGAAAACGATGTCATCACACCATAAAAGTTCCCATTTGAATTCCATTCATGCCATTATGATCCCAAATGAATCGGTGTCGGTTATTTCCTATTTCTTCATGAGCACAACTTGCCAATGAAAAATAAATAAAAAAAAACAACCAAAAAAGTGTAACAACCCTGCTAATGCCCAACATTAAAATATTTCATTCGCATTCATAGCCATAAATCAAATCGATCAAAATATCTGGGACGGTAACATTGAAGTTGACAGATTAAATGCACGAAAATGGCCTTTTTTGCTCAACAAATAGTCGATGGCGGTATTCTTTTGGATGATTTAGTGGCTGAAGCAGGTCCCGTCCATGGAAGGGGACCTATTTTTTGAAATGAAATTCCATTTTTTAAACAGCTTTTCGCTAATATGTAGTAAAAATGTCAAAGTGAGTCTGATTTCCTGCGCAGTTCTTTCGTTGGATTCTGTAATCGGGGTAGTTATTCACCCCATTACAGAATCCGACGAATGAGCTGTGGAGGGAATCAGCCTCAAACCTGCATAAATTTTTCATAGCAGCTGATACTGTATCGGAACAACTAGGAGAAATATTTAAATTGAAGCCTGAATAGATAACCTGAGTCCTGACCTATAAGTAGGGGATTATTTTTCAATTGAAAATAATCAGGGGAAAGTCCGCTGAATGAAATTCATTTCTAAAAAAAAATCTTAGCAATAGTTTTAGAGGGGTTAAGTGTAAATCTATTATCACTTACCCTAAGTTGAATTTAATTTAAATCCTCTATAGTTCGAACTACAGCGTCTTCTATCAATCCAAGTGGACGATTGATGTAGATTAAAACGTCATCTGCATACATATGTACCGCACAATCTTCAACAACATCAAGAAGATCATTGATAAAAAGTGAAAATATGAAGTGGTCCCAAAACAGAACCCTGTGGTACTCCTGTGTTTACAAAAAATAGGGAAGATATTCCGCTTTAACTTCTATCGATTATTCTCCATGTAAACAGGGTATAAGTAAATTAAAGGTTCCCCCACACCAACGCGAATTTTCGGTGGCGACGATGAAAACGATAATAACAACGTGTTGTTTTAATTGACAACCACGTGTTGCTTTTATCGTCGCCACCGAAAATTCGCGTTGGTGTGGGGGAACCTTTAACCGGTGGGAGGCTTAATTTTTGGTACAAAACAATTTTATATAGTTTCCCAAGAGCAGGAATTTGAATTTTAGTTTTTCTTTAATTATGTCTGAAAACGGATCTAACGAGTATTATCAAAAGACCCCAAATAAAATTTCTGGATACGCGCTTGTGCTAAATTTATTCCAAATTTTCGACCGATTTATTTCTGCATTTGGATCGATTCTCAGGAAACTTTTTCTTTGTTTGGGGGTTTATATTGAATTAATTTTATATTGGTTCTCTTAACGAGTAGACCCAAAGGGGTTGATATGCAGTCCTTGCCCCTTGGTTACGTTCGATATTTCTGATTCGCGGAAAACAAAGTTCGATTGGATTTTTGTCTGTCTTCAATAAAACTGCAAAATCCTTTCGCGTATGGTAAAGGATTCATATATGCAAGATGGTATACCATAAGCTATTACAAGATTAGATTTGGTGGACAAAAAATACACACACGATGTTCTCAAATCAAGTGTGCAATTTGCACACAATAAAATGTAGGACTGTTTGATTGAAAAATATGCTTGGCACAATTATTAGCATAACATACGATTTAAATTTTGAGAATAAATTTGACTGATTGTATTCATGAGGTCATGAAGCCAATTCTTGGTTTAATTACTAACAATATCTATTATTTAAAAACTTACGATCGTGTTATTCGTCAAACTCCAGTTAAAAGGAACGTTAAAACTATCTTAGGCCGTGTCCGAATTGCGTTAAAATGTTGGTTAAAACTTGAAGTTTGGGTAAATTTTGACACTAGCGTGGTGAATAAAATGGGTTAAAAATTACCCAGCTCCAGAGCAGTTTAAAATTTGACACTAGTGGTTAAATTTTGACGTTTCTCAAGAAAGACAGAAAATTGAATTTGAAATTATTTTTAAAAGTGCAACAATGGACAATGGAAATAATCAATGTTATGAATTTTGAATTTACATGTGCATGTACACATACCCCGCGTAGTCACTGCTGTGTTATTCCTCGTAATAATACGCTGATATTTTAAAAAATATAAAAGAATTAATATAAAATACTTCCTCAAATTGTTATTCATCTTGCAAAATTAAAGCCAATTGGTTGTTTTGTTTTATTTTTTTTGTTTTTTTTTTTTTAGTTTGTTCACAGCTGTGAACTAGTGTTCGCAGACTGCATAGTCAAGCAATACACAATAGGATTTTTTCCGTAATGTTTGGGGAAATAAACGATGCAAAAACCTTTAAAAGTAAATCAAATTAAGAAATTTGTACTTTATTCGCATCGAATTTTTATTTTGATACATTTCAAGCTGGATTTTGTATAAAATATTTATTTTCTGAAATAATAAAACACATTTGTTGTTAGGAAAATTTCTTTAATCTTGCGGGAATTTTAACTAAAAATCCCATTTAACCCATCCTATTTTAATCCAGTTCGGACAGCAAAAATAAAAAAAATTATCCCATTTTAACCAAACGTCAGAATTTAACCAGCGGCGGTAGAAAATTTTAACGCAATTCGGACACGGCCTTAAGCTTTGAAATGAACTTTAATGAGAAAAAAATAATTTTTTGATATAATTGGAAATAGTTTGGGTCCTAACAGCACAGATGACAGCCGAACTGAGGTAGAAGCCACGAGTTGTTTTTTTTAAATTTGTGATCTGCTTTGGACATTTCCATTGCACACTTGTGGTTAATTACAAAATTCCTTTGAAGGATGGGTAATACCTTGTCTATGGATTAAACTGGCAGTTTCAACAAAATACTTTTAATAAGAAAAAAAATAAATCTCTGTCTGTCAAACCACGTAATAAAGGTCTGTTTATTTACTTACTAAAACTATTAATTTAAACCAATTTTTTGTATGAATTTTTATAAACTAAAGCTAAGTACACACGATTGTCAGATTTCATCCCAAAGTCTGACAATTCGATTGTCAGCTCTTTTTTTATCTCTCTTTAACCAACTCATTGACATTTCGGACAATGAAGAAATTGTCAGCAATAGGTAGTAAGATGTTTTCAATGAAATCATCTGACAATGACCAATGCGTCTGACAATGTCCTAATCGACTGAAAATTATAAAAATTCTGTGTTCAGACGATTGCAAAATACCTGACAATTTTTTGTCAGATTGTCGTCTGACAATATTGTCAGACAAAATTGTGTGTTCAGACGATTGTAAGACATTTGGAACAGTTTTTTTCACTGAAAGATCTGACAATATTGTTAGATCTGACAATCGTCCGTACTTAGCTTTGCACTAAGGTAGAAATTTGTTTTTTTATTTTATTAAGTCAATATTTTATAAAACTGTCTTGTTACATGTGTAAACATATAGGTAAAGTCGCCGGATTTTATGAAATATTAACCATTACCTTATTGTGAACCACTAATGCCCAGATGAGATTTTAAAAATCCCTCACGGGATTCGAAAAAAGTCCCACCATTTTCGTACTGGAAAAATAAACAGTATATGTTTTTTCTGCCATAACTATTAAGTATCTACCGAAATATTAAAAAAAAAAAAACTTTTATGAAAAGTGAGAATGTATTCATTCACATTTCTTACCTAGGCTAAGAAGGCACTTGCGATTTCAATCGGGCGCCTATTCAATCCCAAAAAAATACAACACCAATGTTATTGACCGCTTATGATACCAAAATTTAAAAGACTGAAATTTGTTTCATTTTCTGGCGTCGGAAAGCAAATTAAATTGAATTAAATGCAATTGTATACTTTTGTGCACGACGATTCAAAAATCGTAGTTGCAACAAGAAATAAACACATGTTTTTCAATCGCACGATTTTTGTTGACCGTTTTTTGGTCGCACAAATCACAATGCGTCCTCACAATGCGTCCTAGCCTTATTATACGATAAACAAATCATCAGCAAATAATTTTCCATTTCCATTCATTATTCCCACCATTTCGGTTGGAAAAATCACCAATCAGGGAACACTGAATCCATGGGCATGTTCAAACAAATTTTTATCGTCCTTTTATTATACGTAGGTTCCGTTCAAAAGAAATAAGTTCTCAATGCATCACAAAAATTATTATTAATTTAAGTGCATTTATTCTGGAACAAAACGGATTGAAGGCCACGTTGGGCGCCAATTGTATCGATGATGACTTCCAAACATATGTATCTACATATCGTCTCTTTGGAAGAAAACCGTAACAACTTAGCAAATGAAATGAAAATTATTTTTTTTTAAGTTTAGGTCAAAATTTTATTTAACTCATTACAGGAATGCTGGTAAGAAAACTAGGTATCGTTTTTTTGAACGAAATGCATGATACTATAATAAAGCTTATTTTGAAGTTTTCGGGACCTCATGACTTTAGCGAAAGCTGTCATTTGACTTACGCGAATAAATCTATAGCTCTAAAACTTAAAGTTTTAATGGGAGATTTAGGGCCAGTTTCACAGTGCACACTTAACAAAATAAGTGGCACTTAATTTTCCCATTTTGGCCCTTAAGCCGCAGTTTTACTACCTGGGTAAGTGGAACTTAAGTGGCCAACATCGGAGACTTAAGTGTCACTTATTTCGATAAGTTTACACTGTGAAATTGGGAATTAGTTTTCCATATTCGGGACTTAAGTGACACTTACTTCACTGTGAAACTGGCCCTAAAGCTCAAAGCTCAAAGATGGACGAGTTGTAAGATTATCTTTAATCGGTAGGTATATATATGTATTTCTTTTTGCGTGGGCAATATTTTCGGGGTTATGTCGTTTTGATTTATTTTTTTTTTTTACTTTTTCTATATTTTCTCATTCTCTGAGAAGCTCAGGTATATTTCGTCCCATAATGAAAATTTTAGCACATGGATTTTTTAAGCATTTTCATATATTTTTGAAAAAACAAAAATGCGTAATCGCAGTCCAATGCCAAGAACCTGGAATTTAGCCCCACAAAATAAACCTTCTTCAATTTCGTGCCACGAAAAAGTCTATATATCTTGCTTTTACTACTTTCCTTAAATTTGTATTAAACATAAGCACGTTTCAAAGGGCACGGTTTATTAATTACATAATATGTTTTTTTTTCTTATTTTCACGTAAACATCTTTTTACTTTTATTGTAGAAATATAATAAGTAATTTCTATAAGAAATAATTCAAACTGTTCACCAAGAAGAAAAACTAATCACATGATACTCTTGTAATATCAAAATAGGTAATAAAATGTAATTATGTCTGTAGTTAACAAAATCCAATTAGTTAAAACAAGTTTTGTTCTTTGTTTTTTTTTTTTTAATGTACCTCAAACACTAATTTCCTAAAGAAAATATACTTGCGATGCTTCTAGGCTATAATATGATAATTTCTTTAAATGAACATGTTAAGTCGACAAATATTAATCACTGCGAAGCGCGCAGGCCGCCACGCCACGCTGCGCCGCTGTACGTCTCCCGAATGTTTGACTAATGCAAATAATGATTAATAACTGTCGGTCATCGTTTTGATTCATTTTGTCGGTGGTTCACTGATCTTCTATATAGCTATAGTGGTACAAAGTCTACGTAATAGCGCCCCAAGAAACTAATCAAGTTCTTTCCCTTTTCAGTTGGATGATGTACATATTATAGTTATCGTTCATCCAGGTGCGCACTGAAAAGATAGCCCGTTGAAGGCGCCAAAATTACACTAAAATTTATATTGCACAAGAAATACAAACATATTTTAAGAGCCATAATTTGTTCCAATTCGAATTATATAAAAGTCCCACGTTGTGCGCCATTTATATTGTAACTATAAATCTATAACACAATGCACCAAATTAACAAGTTTCTTATAGAAAAATTAGGTGTGTTCCTTTACTTTGAAGCTCTGTGCATTTGTGTATGTATTTTGTGTGGAAATTCACACAAATGTACAGAGTTTCAAAGTAAAGGAACACACATATTAAACGTTAATCAAGAAAATATTTAATATTTTTTGTTTTTGTTCTTTTCTTTGATCTTTCAAAATTCTGTGAAAAAATCGGACATGCTTTTACATATTCAATTTAAAAATCCGCCACAATTAATGTAAAAGTAATAATTTGAGAAAGTGTTAAGACGAATAGTATATTGTCTTAAAACTCGGATCTTGAATTTTAAAAGAAAAAAGGACTTTCTAATCCAACAAATGCGGGCCTTATAATATTTTTTCTAGTATTTATAAGAGTTCAGGTTATTTAAACAGGGATTGATCGAGGTATGCATGAGTTGATTATATACATATGTACTTAAACGTTGGACCGTTGCACGATGCATGATGATCCGATCATATATATATATGTGCATATAGCCGAGGATACACCTCTCTTCCCAAACATTCGATATTAATGAATTAGGTGGAATATCTATATTGCTTTAATTACTTTGATTACTCATCTCAATCTTCCCAGATGAGGCTATAAGTGCCGGGATATTTCTTGTCTACTAGAAAGACTCTGATGGATAGCCTGTGATTAAGCATGTTGTTTGGCCATCATGTGAACTAGAAGGTAGGTTCATGGTTTACTTGTAAATTCTACACACATAATCAGTTTTGATGAAATCAATGGGGGGTGTCTTAGAAGGTGCTCGTAATGTTATGAATTCCTTAATAAAGACATTAGCGGAAAGCGTTAAATGAGAAGAAAAAAAAAATATTAGAAAGTGAATTTAAACAAGCCGATATTATTTATTGTAGGTATAGATTTTAAAGGAGACGGTGGTGTTTTGATACGACGATAATTAATTATAGTGTTTTGGAAAAGTATAAGTACATATATACCCAATTTCATAATTATGATTGTTTGTTCCCTAATCCTTAAGTTTTCGCAGAATAAAAATTAAAAAAAAATTTAATTTGAATACAATTTCTCATGAAATGGAAAAAAAAATATTTTTTTCTGGCATTTGCATTTAAATAGTTACAATTAATAATATAAAAATTTCCCACCAAATAAAACCCCTTTAAATTATCCAAAATAAAAAATCAATCCCAGTACCCAAAGGAGAGATCGGGACGCAAGCTGTTCGAAGCTACCGAAGCACAGAGAATAGCAGATACATATATTCAAGCTTCTGCAACTTCTAAATGGCATCATGTAGATCAAGTGTTAAACGCATCCATGTTACAGTAACCCGGTCACCTCAAATATAGTATCTCTGTTTGGTAACGTGAAATTTCTTGTGAATTTGCACAAATTTTCACAATTTTCTGTCAAAACACACAGGAAAAAAACTCAGTTTTAAGAAATTTGTAAAAAAAAAGTTACCGAACAGGCATAAGGTGACAGTTAAAAACCAAAGAACCTATTGACAGATCAACGGTCATCATAAATCTGTGACTCCAAATTAAATGAGCAAATTTAGGTTTCTTGAGATCTCAGAAATCTGAACGTAATTCCTCAGTTAGATTCCTCACTTTTGCTGTCAAAAAGCTGAGACTGAAATTTGTTGGATTCGTTTGCTCAATTATTTTTTTTCGCAGTTGATCAATTTAAAAAAGAGATAGGTTTCTCCTTTTCCTGAGCGGAGCTGACAGAAGTTTGCTCAGTGAGATCTCAGAAACTTGAACTGGCTTCTTCTGTGGCTAATACATCAAATTTAGAAATGTCAAATCACAAATAATGTCAATACATTACAAATTAGGTCCGTTCCCAAGATTTCTCGCACTAAAAGTTGGTCAAATGTCAAATTTGAGGAGTGGGGATGAAATGCTCTGAAAGAGAAAGAAAACTGAAAAAATGTCTGGAACGGTTTTCGCACTAAATTGGACTACTTTTTAAACGTCAAAAAATATATTCGACTATGGTTGCCGTAGATCAGTGATAAATCTTAAACAAAATTTTCAAGAATCACATCCCAAGAAAATAAAATGTTAACGGAGAATAAACAAACAAGCTTACATCAAGTATATTAATATACAAACAAACAAATCTTTAATTATACATTAAATTATGAAGCTTAAGCGTGTTTTTCTTCAAGTAGCACTATATAATATAAGTAATACTCAATATTGTCAATTTTAAATTTTCTTTTTAAGAAATAGTTTTGCTTATTGGCGTAAATTTTTTGTAATTGATTAGTTAAAAGATTAATAAAATGATAAAAAGTATGCTTATCTTTCAAAACTAAAATCAAAATAAAATTAACACTTGGGCAACCCTTGTCCGGCATTGATATTTGTACTCAACTGACAAATTACGTCATCTGACATACGGCAACCAGACATTTGACATCCAGCCCAGAAATAGCCAGAAGAAATTCCTCGGACTAAAACTGGCAAGAAGGGGAAATGTTTTACTCTCTCGAGCGCGCTCTCTTTTGTAAGAATTAGCACAACTTTTGAAGTCTGGAACGACTTCGGACTAAAAATTACTAAATCTGGCAGTCTGAAACTGTTTGAAACTGGGTGTGGAACACACTTATTATTACCTACAAGAGCAATAAAGTGTTTTCAAAGAATGTTGTGTGTTGTGTTCTTTTGTTTTAATTAATTTATTTTAATAAATTTTACTTTAATATTTAAAAAAAAACTATACAGCTAGACAGCGAATGATAACATCATTAAATTAATACCTAGTTCCATCACCTAGTTAAGACATAGGTCTTTGATTCCTTTGCGTACCTACACGGAAGAAATTCCTCTCGAATACTGCCAGTCTCTTCATATGCGATTTTGTCGTCGTGTACCAGATGGAAAAACAGTAGGTGGTGACCGGTCTGATGAGCTGCTTGTATATTAGAAGGTTTGTTTTCCGTCTAAGATCATTCTGTTTTCGTTTTTGGCTTTTCTTAATACAGCTGCTGTGTGGGTATTGAACCGGTATAACTCATTGAATTGTATTCCTAGGTACATATTTGCGTTATTTTATGCTGATAGTTGAGTTCGTTGGGTGGGGTGATATTAGTGTTCCTGCAATTTGTGGCTGAGCGTCCTCTTTCACTTCCTGAGTTACTTGGTCATCTGAAACAGATCAGTTCGCATTTGGCCGCTATTTAGCGGCGGAGATCCAGTGTTCCATTTCAATGACTATTCATGGAAACGAAATATAAATATATAAAAGAGCTAACACAAATTTTAAAATCACCTGCTGAAAGTGTATTTCACATTGCTTTGCCAACAAATATGCATAACTTATAACATCATGTTTCTTTATCATTTTCAACAAAACGAAATGTTTGTCCTTGTATCCATGTATTTTTTCAGTTGCATCTATTTGAACACGACAGTTCAAATCAACAAGGGCCATAACCGAAAACCTCTTCGTATTCCCACTCCTTCGCATCGCCATTCACCATCTTTGCTACAAACCAACAACAAAAAAAAAAAATAAACAAATTATTTCATTCGCATTTAATTCTTATCTGCGACAACAACTAATTAGACGTGTAAAATAAGTCGTTGGCTAAAAGTTTCAGTTAATTAATTGGCCCTGAAACACCAAACTATACTTTTCAAGACAGCGCTGTAGCACACAGAAATAATCGCTGATCGTTGGTATACCGACCTGGGTATAAAGGAACACCGTACATATATGTATGTAATATATATGTATAAACTTTGAATTCGAAGGCGACATTCGGTCTGCGACTGAAATCCCCAACCAAAATGAGGTTACGGCCAAAAGGGACAACAACAACAATAACAACTAAAACAAAGAATATATACGCGATAAGCGACACGATAAGGTGATGTTGTTGAATTCGAAAGGAAATCCGCACAATTTATTGAGAAATTCTCCACAGGCACTAAATTAGTCGACAAAAGGAGGTGAGCTCGCATAAGATCGAATCCGCAATGAATTCCACAATTCCGCAACGTAAATTTCGAACATCCGTCCCGGGCCCGGTCGGCCGCAGCCGTAGCCGTTAAGATATTTAAGGATATTTCCAGGGCATAAATTAAAAGATTTACATAAATACACACATTCCACATACAGGTGTCAGATTTCCAGCCACCACTTCTCCTCCAGCGTACGAACTTTACCTTTTTTTTGGTGGACTGACGGTGGGGCTACCGACGCGACGGGGACAATTCGTTGCCTCTACACGATCATCAGATGTGCAGAGAAGAATTGCAGCATTTTTTTTTTACGTTTTTTGCGTTTAATTTCAACCGAAATGGAATGATTAAGATTTTATTAGCCAACGTTTTGGGTTTCAGCCAATTAATATTCAGCCTTTGTAAACGACGACACTGAGCCACAGCTCACACCACCACCATCGACTGGGTGTATCATGGAAAAAGATGCCAGCAAGCGGCAGCCTTCAGTCTGAGTTTCAATCCCTTACCATTTATTATGTAGGTATTAAATATTTAAAAACACAAGTTCTATGTGCAGAGTGTGTGACTTCAGAGATTCATATCAATATGAAATGTAATAATTAATATTGGAGACGGTCCAAACGACCGACCCGACTATAGCCATCTATACCGGAATGAGTCGAAAAGGTGTCTTTAAGACGCTAAAGGTGATGGCCATTATGGTTTTCGAAACGGCTTACGTTTCACAAACGACAAATGCCTTTGTCCTCATATGATCGCGTCATCCTCAATCGGGGGACACGACTCCATTCCAATGCATGAGACGAGCAGCACGCTATAAGTGTAGAGTGCGACAAGTTAACACACTCATTTGGAGGTTCTAATTGATGGACAATTTTTACACAAGGATTGTAATTTCTTGGGAAATGTCATTATACTCGTATTTCGCTTGATTGATGATTAAAAATTGCCATTTCAGAGAAGTTTACCTTCTTACTTATGAATATTTATACATTACCTATAGGCTATACCTATATACATTGTGTGCCTGTATAGGGTTTTTTAACTTTTTGCAAATTTTATCAGTCAACTGGCTTCGATCTTTCAAAAAATAATTGTTCAAATGTTATTTAACTAGCATTAATTTAGACGAGATATTTAAAAAAAACTAACATTCCTGATCTATTTTTGACACTAACTTTGAGAAATTAAAAAACTAAGTACCTATGTATGTATACACAATTGGTGAGTTTATATTTAAGAGTCCTCACTAATTTTGTTCCGTCAAAAATTGAGCAGGCGAATACAAATTTGTTTCCACAATACACAAAAGCTGTCAAATTTTGTTAAGGAATCCTGTTTATGCGTATATTTGTGAAAATGACAGGCACCAGTATTTTCTAGAAAGTATCTATTGTTCGACTGATTATCGACAGCGATTGTGGAAGCGACTGCAAACGATCTAACAAAGAGACTGGAACACTGTTGGCTCTGAAAACTACCAAATGGCCAAGAGTGTGCTGACAAATTTTGTTAAGGAATCCTGTTTATGCGTATATTTGTGAAAATGACAGGCACCAGTATTTTCTAGAAAGTATCTACATATTGTTCGACTGATTATCGACAGCGATTGTGGAAGCGACTGCAAACGATCTAACAAAGAGACTGGAACACTGTTGGCTCTGAAAACTACCAAATGGCCAAGAGTGTGTCATAGTTTACGCAAATTATATTAACGTAATCTCTTCAAAATTTTAACAACAACCAGTTTAAAAAAATGCCGTGGGACCCGATGCATTTAAGGAAATCAACATACATAATTATTGACAAAAAACAACAAATGCCAGAAAACATTTATAGTAAAGCAAATAAAGCGATGTCACGACTGCTCACGAGAAATCGAATACTTCGAAAAAAAAATTCGTGCTTAAATAATTGACATTTTTTTATAGAGATTGAAGATAACCAAAAAAGTGCCGATACAGATGAAAGTCGCGATAGGAGCACCGTTTTTGAATATCGTCATATATATCTGTTCTTAGAAATATTAGCAAAATACTTAAATGTCTTATTTTTCAGATTACGTTCCAGACCACTTTTTGGAATACGTTCTACACCACAACATTATCCCGGATATTCAATTTGGATCAGCGATATAACAAAATGCATTTTTTGGAGGTTTAAGGGTTCTGCTGTAATAGGAAATGTTAAGAGCTATACGAACGTGGAAAGAAAAGCCACATTTCCAAAAACTGTCCCAACAAAACTAAACCTAACTAAGTCAAGAAAAATGAAACCAAAAGTGCAATATGTGCAGTGCTATCATGCCGAACAGGAACGACAACGACTGGTACACCGACAGTGGTACTTCGAGACACAATGACGTAAAAAAATACTGGATGAGTGCATTAAGAAAATCGTCAATACATAGTAACGGCTAATAATCAAAAGATGCAAGTGACTGGAATGGAAAATTTGATAATATCGAAGTCAAAGACGTCTTGCATGGTCCTGATTTATCAGCAAACTTAATCACTGTTGCACAAATAATCAATCTCGATAACAAACTGATTTTTAATAAGGACGGTTGCAGCGTTTTCAACGCTAGTGGCAAATTTCTGGTTAAAAGCTGAATCTTCTGGTGGTGTGTACAAAATTAAAGGGCAAGCTACATGTACATATGTTTGCAAGTGCATCATCCATATTAATGATATGGCATAGATAATTGGGTCACATTTACTATGCTGTTTGTTTTTGTCGAAACAGAAGCGAAAGTGATTGGTTATGTCCCATTACTCAACAAAGAGAAACTGTATTCAACGGGATAATTCGAAAAAAACGTTCAGTGATGAAGGTGGGCTTCAAATCCCTTGTAATGAACAAATAAATTAAGAATTGCTCACAGCTGAATCTGAAGAAGATAGATTCGAAATTTCGGAAGCACTGATAAGTTCACTACACGTAAGAAGATCGGAAAGAATTCCAGTTCCTCGAAAATTTCAAGATTTCGTAACGTACTCATCTGTCACAAACGACTTGAATATCGACCCAATAACTATCGAAGAGCCAATGACAACTGACAACAAAAACAATTGGGAAAGCTCTATTCAAAACGAGCTAAAACCTCTTGAAGGCAACAAAACTTGGACACTTGTAGACTTTCTTCTTTTAGCTTTCAGATAAATAGTACTTTTGTATTACATATATTGGTTTTTCCTTGCAAAAAAATCCCTATAAGTCCTAAGATCTATAGGCCAAAAAATCCTTGCACCAGTCCTTTCAGTATAGTTTTGATTTATCAGTATATAAAACTTAATGGCATTTGCTTTAAGATAATAACTGTTTAGTACCAACTATTTTTTACTATTAAACTCCGTTTGAAAATTTAATTCAAAGTTAACGACCAATGTTACCTGACAATATTACTTGAAAGAGTCTCGATTCAGGTAAAACTGATCGTTAGTAGGCACTTCAATGTTCGTCACAAGTAAAATTGATACATTGAAGAAACACCAAATTATTTTGATTTTCGTCAATGTTCAATGACAAAATATTTACAGTGTGTAGTGTGTTTCAATTTTTATCTGATATTATCTGATTGTAAACGGTTAATTTTGTTCAAAATGTCTGATTTTCGACTGTGCTCTCGGGAGTTTTTAAAATAAACAGCCTCAAATCCAATTTTCGGCCTGAATTAAAAAAATTCTTAAAAGAGAAGACGACATTTACCAACCAAAACTATGGTATTTCAATCAATTGTTCTTTCTGAAAGACCAAGAATCTGCAAGGAGCGGATTCAGCAGCTGCAGAGAATCGACTCCCTATAGTTTCCCCGATTTCAATTCGCAAGGTACAGAAAGCAAAATTGTCAATGTTCATTGAACGTATGGAGGTTTGTTCTGTATCAATGTTATCTGATGAAAAAAACGTCAATGTTACCTGACAAGTAGAATTGATGGTGTGCAGGGCCCTTTAAAACATTCTACATCACAGTAAACGTATTAAAGGCAATATCATTAGCGTTTTCATTTTTGTTCAGTTCTGCGTATCTGTCAAAATCGAGGTTCTATGGTGGTAAAATGGTGGATCCAGTGCCCCTTCCCTTGTCTTATTTCAATATTTTGTTGTTGTTTCTAATGATGCGCTTTTAGTTCCTGTGGGCACTTGAACAGCCATTTTTAATTTTTTGACATTTTCAACTTTGACAACTTGCGGAGCTCTCTTTTAATTTCTCTGCAGAGGATTTAGATTTGTGTACTGTGTCTTTACATATTATTATTTATTACATATTGTTTGAATTTGTTTATTAACTTCTCAAAAGCATTGACTTATAATTCAAAAGTTTTCAAATGATAAGTCATATTAATGGAATTTTATTTTTGTAAAAAGCCATAGCGATTTCTATTTAATTTGACATGAGACATAAGTCTAAAGGCGATTATATCTCAGAATAGCTTAAGAAGCATCCATGACACACCCTGAAGTCCACTTTTCATTTATTACACTATACCTAGTACCTACCTACATATGTACTTCCTGATCTAAATTCTAAAATTCTTTAGATTGCCCGCTTCAGTCAATAAAACTGGAGTAACCTTCTTTAAGCAATTAAAAATTTCTTGTAGTATTCCACAATGCTGATGAACGGTACTGTTTGACAACAGGCGCATGTCCCATCAACTATTTATACCTCACAAGAAGTTAAAGTGGTTTTTTCCAAAATTATTCATCGTAAAATTCGGTCAGTGGTCGTCAGCGTCATTAAAGAAACAAGCCAAATTAATCACCTTTCAAAATCTCAACTGATGTGTCATCCCTCTAAAATAATTCAAGCTAATAAAAATTTTGCAAAAACACTTAACAAGATTATGATTAATTTAGTGTCCAATTCAAGCCTATATGCAGATGACTGTTAAAAGCCTTCCTCAAAGGACGTTAACCACAAGCCAAGATTTTAAAGCTTTTTTTCAATAATTTTTTACTCGCACGCAATCACCACATGTAGCTACTTACTCTTATTCTTCTTCTAACATCGATTACAATCAAGTTTTATGAGGCAAATAATGAGTTAATGTCGTGTTAGTATCACAGATTCACAGCCGGCAGTTCCGAATATTTGGATCATTTGTTTTTTTTTTTATTTGAATTTTTCTACAAACCTGCCACACACGGTGGCGGTGGTGACTGAAGCCACCGACATTTACCAGAGCCGCTTAAGTTTGCGTGTGACTAATATCCAAAGCATTAACCCTTAATGCGCAGATAATATTCGGTTCATAATGTTTGACATTCTCTTCACATGAATCAAGGACAGATTATTCGGGCCACCATCTGCGCAAAGATGATGTCTGGAAAGAGGTTAAAGTTCCTCATTAAGCAGCGCGTAGAAGCTCAAAGCACGTTCTGATATGAATACATAAGTGATTCGCGCGTGCTTAGTTTCATTTTGTGTAATTTCTTAAGGGAATCCGGGAACCGGGAACTATAAATGAACATGGTATGGTTATAGCATATATTATACGTCTACATTTAAGAAAATTACCACTGCCAATTAAAAATTATTACGACTTCTTAACGCACTTCTACAGCCTAATCAGAATATCATCGTGAAGAGGCTCTCTGACCATTTTAAATAAAAACTCATAAAGCTTACCTATGCCAGTTTAAAGAATCACAAAAAAAGACTTTTGACACAACAGCGGCGCGGCGCGGCAGCTTGTAATTAAGAAGATGGCCGGAATAGACAAAGTTCTTTTAAATATAAAGTTGTGACATTCAGTACCGGGGTCATTGGGGTTTAATTTATTTTTAACAACCGCTTATTTTATTTTTATTTTCCAGGAATCTATTTCGTTAATGTTGCATAAATACTAATTTTGACATGTCAAAAGCTGGTAATCAACAATAATTCAGTCGCAATAAACTTTTTAATGTCAAATAATTAAACTCGTTTTCCACAAAAATTTTAAAAGATTTATTAAGCTTTAACGAAAATGTTAAAGGTACAGAGAAGATTAAAACCTAAATATATAAACAATTTAGGTTTTAATCGTCTCTGTAGATATTTGATAATTCTATTGATTTTTTTTTCAACTTCGTTATAAACTTGATTATGTATTTTGTATTAAGCAAATTGCTGTTGCAAAGCTGCTGGGTTTGGTACGATTTTGATTTGGAGCTCGCCTGTTTTATGGTCCGCATAAAAAGTTAGGTCCTCCATGAGTAATTCTGCAAAGAACAATGTTGATAAAGTTGGATGAAACCAGGAAGAAGTCCAGCCAGGATGATGTTCTTGGGATCGCTGTCTTAGTTTGAGAGACTGCTAGCACCATGCTTTATGACGAGGCTGTGGCTTCAAACTATCTTAGACTGGGGATCATGACTTGTGCTTCTCTTTCTTTGATCACTGTAGATATTTTCGAAAGATGTTGTATTTGTATTATTTAAAGTCTACGTTGTTTCGCTTGGTAACGTTGGTTTCAATCCCAGTTTATAATGCGGCGTGAAAACGAGACTTTAGGTGACGAGATCTCTTCACAGTTGTCCTCTTTTAAAACCAAATGCTAAACCCTAACCACTGGCTTTATTTTTTTCTTAAAAATACCAATAATATTATGTATATCCACTTTCATCCGCAGTGTAATTTCATTTTTGAAAACAATCAAATATGAATGTAACTACAATTTTGACACTTCAAAGCACAGTACACATATATTAAAGGTCATATCATTAGCGTTTTCATTTTTGTTCAGTTCTGCGCATCTGTAAAATATGGTGGTAGAATGGTGGATCCAGTGTCCCTTTACTTGTCTAATTTCAATATTTTGTTGTTGTTTCTAAAGATGCGTGCTGAGTTCCTGCGGGCACTCCAACAGGCATTTTGAATTTTTTGACACTTTAAACTTTGACAACCTGCGCAATATATTACCTTAGATTTGTGTACTGTGACTTCGAAGTATGTAATTGAGAAATTTTCGAGAAGGAACGAATTGTAAAACATAGAATTTGGAGTCTTTTCTTTTTTCTTTCTCCAAAATGCCAATTAAATAGCATTCATTTACGTCTGCAGAGTAATTTCACTTTTCAAAACAATCATAAAATGGATGCAACTTCAATTTTGACACTTCGAAGTAATTGCGAAATTTTCGAAAACGAACGAATAGTAAAACATAGAATTTTGAGTGACATCGAAAATCGATTTTTTTAATTTATGAAAAAAGAATAAAAAATGACGTATTTCATTCTACATAATGATGTTGTTTACAGTATAATATTAAAAAGATTCAAACTCGAACAGCACGTCTTAAAAAGTTGGAAATTTAACCACTAAATTATCCATATCAAAAACTTCCATCGCTTTACAAAAATCATCAAATAAAATTCGATTTGTTTTTGTGTTATCCATTTCTTTCATCACATGATGCACAATTTTAACCATTGTTTGTATATCTGTATAATCCGAGAACAACCTGTGCACAATATCCAATAGATCTTCCTTGGATATGCTGCCATCCTTGTTAATGTCGTACATAGAAAAAAGTACTTTAGAATAATTTTAATATTATGCTTATTTCTTCTAGATTAGATGCTTACATTTTAACTTCTTAGTCTTCATTGCAATTCGTTCTTCATTTGATGTTTTAGAATCAAGTGGACGAAAAATATGCAAGAATTTTGCAAATTCGATAAAATTTATTTGATTCTTATTTCCAAACATTTCAGTTAAAATAATAGAATGTAAGGCATGTGACGGAAAATTAAAGTCTCTTTTAATAAGGTATTTATCTCTGCCTCTGGGTTCACCAAGTGCACGGAAACGAGTAAAGAGATATTCTATTTCACCACGAGTAACTTTTGGATGAAGATTCTTTTATTTCTTAGAATTGGTCAACACATATTATGTATGTACTTACATTTGGTAGAATCTTTAATAGCCTTAAATTCTTCCTTGGGAACAGGGAGAGAGCTTGAGATTTTGCTGCCCATTTTATTTGCATAAACTTATGTATGTATATAATGAGTTTGGTCTTCTAGTTATTTTTTAAAATTAATATTTTAACGATAACTATGTTGATTTGGAAAAAAAAACCTCTTCAAGTATCTTTAATCTTAAAGTTATTTTTTAAAATTCTATTGTTCTGTCAAATGTTATAATTTAAGGCCTTTCGAAGTTAACGCTAATACTTTGGAACGATATCGAAACTTTCGCCTGTCTTAATTAATTTACATGGTGTTTAATAAGAGTTATACCGACACTGGAACGATGCAAATCTTTGAACAATTCTCTGTCGTCGCATATAATTCGCCCCGAATTGTTCATCCCGATTTGGAAGGGTTTTTTAAAGTTTCAAACTTTACGAACATATATTTCTAAATGTTCAAACTATACGCGAAAGAACTTCTTCTTATAATCGTGGTTGATAAAACAGTGGTTATTAATTCAACTTTTATCTTAATCCATAAAAGCTTAGTTGTAGTTTTATAGTCCCATATAGAGTGCATATAATATTTTCTTTGGAAATGGAGGGTATTTTTTTTATACAAATTATACACACACACTTTTGAGGGCGATTTTTAGTACAAATCCAAAAAAAAAACAAGGAAAATTAAAAATTAATTAACGAAAAAAGGTATCCGCAGGAGACTGCTGAGAGCTGATGCAGAAAAGAATAACCCCGGAGCTCGTTAGTTCCTCCACAAACTACTATTTAATATCAGTAAACTGATTTTAATCTCCGAGTCTGGCTTTAAACCAACATACATATGCATATACTTACTTTGTTCAGGACAATAAAAACTGCGAGCACGTCCCAAATTGGAAGACATTAGCTTTGAAGTGCGAAAAAAATCATTGCGAAAATAAAATAAAATTAAATTAATTAACTGCGGTTGTGACCGCGCGGATCACCATTGCGATGGCCGGCAGCGGCGGCGATGAAGGTAACCTAAAAAAAAGTCTTTTGGGATGGAAATCCTCGCACAAAAATCGTAAATAGGGTTTAACACATGTGGATGCAACGACGACGATGATGATGATGATGATGAAACGATAAAGATAGCACAACTTATAAATATGCTGCCGTTTCTGAGATTCTGAGACAAAATGACGAAAGAACCCCGCGCTATAGAACATGTTGCGACACCAACATTTGTGTGCAATAAATTCCAAAGGATTCGCGCGAAAATGAGTGTTATCCTCGCGTTGAATCAGTAGCCACATATCCCAACCGTGTGCAACAATAAAAACATTCATAATTGCTGTAGTGTGTTATATGTTTGCTAGACTATATTATGGAAGAGGAAACCCAGCATATATCTATACAAAGGGCCAACCCAGTTTTAAAGTCAACTTAAACAAAACAAAAAACAACAAAAACAAAATCTGAATTCCAACATAAAGTCTCCAAGAGTGATTACATTAATGAGAGATGTTAGTATCTACTGAGAATCTAAGATAATTCTGTGCAGCTCATACGTTCTTATATACCACTGGAGAAGTCCAAAAAGGGGATTTTCAAGCAGGTGTCACAATGGAAACCGAATCATAAATTCTCTTGTCAAGCTCCTGGGTTCTTTTGTGATATTGTTCTGCCGACACCAGAAGGCTTAAATGAAAAATATGTTTAAATTTTTTTTTCTTTCTAAGAATCAACCTGCTCATGTTTCCAAGATAACAGTTGACGAAAGAGAAACTTTAATGTTCAAATATGGCTTTGAGAGAGTTGGTAATTTTTCCAACCGTGTGCAACAATAAAAACATTCATAATTGCTGTAGTGTGTTATATGTTTGCTAGACTATATTATGGAAGAGGAAACCCAGCATGTATGTATCTATACAAAGGGCCAACCCAGTTTTAAAGTCAACTTAAACAAAACAAAAAACAACAAAAACAAAATCTGAATTCCAACATAAAGTCTCCAAGAGTGATTACATTAATGAGAGATGTTAGTATCTACTGAGAATCTAAGATAATTCTGTGCAGCTCATACGTTCTTATATACCACTGGAGAAGTCCAAAAAGGGGATTTTCAAGCAGGTGTCACAATGGAAACCGAATCATAAATTCTCTTGTCAAGCTCCTGGGTTCTTTTGTGATATTGTTCTGCCGACACCAGAAGGCTTAAATGAAAAATATGTTTAAATTTTTTTTTCTTTCTAAGAATCAACCTGCTCATGTTTCCAAGATAACAGTTGACGAAAGAGAAACTTTAATGTTCAAATATGGCTTTGAGAGAGTTGGTAATTTTTCCTAAGGACGATAACGCAACCTACTCTTGGTATAATGTAGGTGTGGTCTGGTCCCTTGGAATTCAGCATCATCTACTGTCAAAAACTTCCATAGCTGCATTAAACTGACTGCTCTATGAAAACAACTGTACTTTTTTCATGCAAATAGCCGTTTTCGAAATAAACCAATCAGAAGAGTTGAGGGTCTAACTTTTCTTTGTAGTTGGGCGACTTAATTCCAAAATTGTGCATTTTGTGATAAAATCATCAATTTTTTCATTGTTGGTAAATTATTTGTACATGATTTTAAGATATCGGCCCACTCTGTTTGTGCACCCCTTAAGGTGGGAGGGACAATTTAAAAAAAAAATTCTAAAATCACTTACAAAATTATGTTATAGCATTTTTTAAAGCCAGCAATTCATTCTTTATGTATGTTTTTAAATTAAGTTATTTAAATGCTTTAGTTTTTGAATAAATGCTTTTTAAACTTTTAATTTTTCGAAAATTTAAAAACATAATTAAAGAATGAATTACATTGTAGGTGTTACCGTTGTGTTTTTATATTCATTTTCTATTTTCATTTTTTTTTTTAATTTGCCCCTCCCACCTACAGGGGTGGACAAATACAGGGGGTGATATCTTAAAATCATGTTCATATAATGTACCGACAGTAAAAAATTGATGCTTTATCACAAAATGCACAATTTTTTAACTAAGCCGCCCAACTATATAGAAAAGTAAGACCCTTAACTCTTCCAGTTGGTTTAATTAGGAAACGATTACTTTTATGAAAAAAGTATATTAATGTTTTTTGTAGGAAATTTTCTAAGCTACAAATAGATATTTAACATTTTTTTTGTACAATTTACCATTTGGGAGTTATGACTGAAAAATCATTATGGGGGGCCTTCAACGCCCCGTAAAATTGTTAGCGGCACTCAAATCGATGGGGACTTTTGACAGTTTCTTAAGAACGCTATGAGAAGGCTATTTACTAAAATCCAGCTTTCCGGCGATTTTTTCCGAGTCAAATGCTTTATTGACTGGACTATAAATTGTGAATTCCATAATTTTGATTTAATTTAATTCTGTCTAAAATGATTGTCTCTATATATCAAGATGAAACGATTCGTCTATTTTCGATTTTTCAATTACAATCATAGAAAATATGTACTTTACAAATTTGCTACATGGTTTAAATCCCAATTCAGATGGAACATGTTAAGCCAATAAAGAAAGTTCTTGACAGTTCTCAAAGGAATTAGATCTGTGGTATCGATAAAAACTGAATTATCATGATTGTATTTCTCACATGATATATTTCTCGCATACGGTATTTTACTCACATGATCTTTTTCTTTTTCTTATTTCTCGCATGATATATTTCTCGCACGGTATATTTTTGAATGATATATCCTTTGAATGATATTTTTCTCTTACCTGTCATATAATTTTGAATAATCTTTTTCTTGAATGACATATTTCTTATACCGAAGGATTACCTACACTCACCCATATTTATAAACGTTAGTTAGCGACGCAGTTATAATTAAGTCATCTGCTCCAAATATAAAGTAAAAGAAATTGTGATCTACCCAAAATGCAAAGTCACTGTCACATTTCAATGGAGTAAGGGCCAGTTTGTTCACAGTGGGTTAAATCTGAACGATGACTTTCACAGCTTCTAACGAAATGGCGCTAATCAACCAAAATTGGCTGATTAGCGATTTCCATGATTAACAACGAACGGTTTGTGTTTATTAATAGAAAATTTTAACTGACCAGTTGACTCCTAATCCATGGCTTAGCAAACTCGTCGGTTAGAGATGAGTTAAGCGTTTTTATTGGAAGGGGTTCATCAAAATAAATAAAATTTTGTTATCCGTCGGCTTTATGGTCACAATGGATCAATGGCAATGAAACAACGTTTCGGCAGGGGTTGCTGCCTTCTTCAGGGGAACTTTATTACACATAAAAACAAATAATGAATATAACAACTTTTAAAATTGAATAAACAATTAGTAAACTTACGTTATTTAACAAAATAAAAAGTATAAATTGAATTTAAATTTGTAAAAATTATAATAAATTATTTTAAAGAAAAATATTCACTTCAAAATTATAAGTTTTGTCTATATACTTTATATAAGAAATAAAACAACAAAAACATGACGTTTAGTTAGTTAGTAGTTTAGTTAGTTTCTGACTAAACGTCATGTTCTTGTTTTTTTATTTCTTATATAAAGTATATAGACAAAACTAGGTAATTCTCCCTAGAAAAAACTCCTGTGTTCATCTCCTCCATACATATGGTGTTTGAATATATCAACTGTATTTAAATAGAAATTAAGTAGCTTTCCCATCAGCAGTTGCATTACTTTTAACAGTTTTTTTTGTATAGAAAATGTAACCTGGTATTTAAGATATAGATCCCGCCCTAACCCTCTTTCTGAGAACGTACTTCCAATTAGATCAGAATTACCGAGTTCAAGAGAGTTCCTACAACTATGTAGGTATATTAACAGTATATTGTATCCAATTTAACTTGTAATAAATGTTACCTGTTCCATCTTTATTTATATAGCAGTGCAGTGTGCATTGTTAAGGTACCCCAAGGAAAACAAGATTAATTTGTGAATGCTGCACATCTAACAATGGCAACAAAACCGAGCATAATGATCATCATTTTATGGATACGTTTGTACTTTTTTATCTGAGGATTGGTAGAACAATTGTCTTTTTTGATTAAGACTCTTTAAGACACTTGTATTGAGGACCTCTGACCGATTGCCCAATGCACAATGCATCACAAGTGTGTTTTTGTACGCTTCTGTTCTGAGATATATTATATCTTTGTTTTTTTTTATGGTTTCATTTCAACGAACCTATAACAAAACAATTGTGAACTGTTAAAACTATAAAACGATTGTAAAAAAAAAAATTATAACGAACAAAAAACGGACACATATTTACGGTATATATACGGAGGAAGGAGGTTACTCGCAGGGATTTTTTTTATGCAGACGTCATGGCGCTTGGGAAGCAATTTCAAAACGAAAAGATATTTACAAAAGAATAAGGATTTTTGTTTTTTTTTCTTTGTAAATATAAAATTGGAAGGTACCTGTTATGCGAAAGAACACCTGTGGAATATTAATCTTAAATGGATCTGGTTTGTTCTCATTATTTTATTAGTTTTGCCTTTTTGCTTATTTTTTTAAAATTTGTTTGCTATTTAACAAAATAATTTATGAATTCTTAGAATATCGTGATATATATGTATATATTTTTTTTTTAACTAAAAGTGAGATTTTTTCTCAAAAAAAGTTGTTGAAATGCAACTGTTTTTTCTATGCCAACTTTATTCTCAGAAAAATCAGAAAAATTAAAAAATTGACAATGTTACGAATGACAGCATGCTATAGAGACGAACTGACGTAAGTATTTTTTGGATACTTTACAAAAACGATTTTTAAAGGTGTTGGCTCTTGTTAAAACGATTCTTCTTATACTGTTTTGTAAACTGCAGGATAGATGAATGATTTAAAAACGAAATATGTCTTAAGAACGCGGTTTTCTAAGATGTTAAAAAAGCATTTACGTCAGTTCGTGAGATGAGGGACGATAAGTATATAATAAGTACAGCTGTCTACATTTGACATCCCTGACAAACTAGCCCGTTTGTATACGATGACGATAAAAATGACAAGGTCGGCAAAGACCTCACAGTTATAATTGGTTTCAAAAATAGATTAAGACAAGGCAATGCGCTTTCAAGCGACTTCTTTAACATCGTTCTTTTAAGAATTATATAGAAGGCACAAACTTTCAAAGTAACACCACGTACACCCCGAAAATAGGGGTGTGTTTTTGCAGTCCAGGGTACAATTTGTTGAAAATAATGACAACTGAGATCATAGCGACGTCATCACAGAAACAAAATGGAGTTTTCATACCAACTATCGATATAACAAGTACGTATACGTATGTAATTCACGGCGGTAACACAGTTTTTTTTTTGTGCGCTTAAGCTAAGCTCGAGAAATTTCTGCGTGTAGCTAAGTCCGCAGGGGATTAAAAATTGTTGTTGCATTTAACATATAAATTGTTTAGTACCGACGAACGTTGGTTTCTTCATCCAATTTTCCCGTGTTGCACAAAACACAAAGACCAAAGTGCCAGTAGCGATTTTGTGAGTGTTGAATATGGGTTTAAGGGTCAATGAGTGCAACACCAAGTATAGGTATATATGCTGTCGTCAAGAAAGGACATCCAACATGGACGACGCGACCGCGACGTCTTGGTCAGAACATTACTACCTATATAGAAATTTTTAACGTTGAGGTATATTTATAGTGATTTTGGAGAACTCTTGACAATCGCTGCTTCGTTATATGCGGCTAAGAAGGCAACTAAATAGCAAAGTCACACAACTGACAAGGCTGATAGGATCCATGATTTTACAAATAACACATCTCTTGCATAAATAATTATAAATTTCATATTACTGCAGAGTTTTTGAATCGATTATTACATTGCATAAATATTTATAATTAAATTTTATTTGTGGGAAGCGATATAAGGAAATCATTTCCCATCGCGTCAGCTTTTACTTGAAAGCCGTGTAACAAGATATTGGTTGGTTGGTAGCTTTATTAGATATGTTATGCTTTACTTAACAGTGACTCTGGAGATTTTTTTCCATGAATAAAGTTTTTTTTTTTGGATCCGTCGGCTTTTAAACAAGTCAGAAGAAATATTGATAAAAGTCAAGTTAGCGAAGCAACATTCGCTGCTCGAAAATTTGCCGTTAATTAGTATTCAATTAGTTGTGATACTTTCGAATTTGTTGTTCGATGTTTTCTATGTTTTTTTTGCTACTATGCTAAGTTGCAGTCAAGTGAGCGAAATACCCTCTCAAAAAGCTGTACAAACTTGTTAGTGAATGGTTTATTGCTGAATAATTGGCCGTTAGCTATCCTATAATAAGTTGTGACATTTTAAATTGCGTACTATGCTTTCTATGTTTTTGTTATTAATTTTTTGCTAAATTCATATAATATAATAAGCACCCCTCAAAAAGGGCTAACTACTACATCAAACGAATAACCTTTTATATACAAGATCGTAACATCGTAACATCGTCTCCTGATACTAAAAATCAACATAACTTCAAAAAGGGTGTGGGAAATATTAGGTAGGTAAAGGTATACCCAACTTAATATTCTGGGGCAAAATGAAATACATTACGTCAAATGCCCTGATTGCACGATTATAATAATGTTTTAAATTTTTAATTTTAAAATATTATATGTACCTATGTACATATACCTAAACAATATTTAAAAACAGTAGGACGTAGGTAACAATAATTGCTGGCAGCCGTCTTTGGGTCGCGTCAAAAATCAATTTCAGATATATATTACAATTTATAACGGCTCCATATAAGCACATCCATTGAATCCAATTGCTATTCCAAAATGTATAGACCATTTTCCTAAGCTCAATTCTGTTAGATTTTTGGAATTCTTTTGCCACATTATTGAACAATAGATATGAATAAGACGTTAAGCGCCTAGATCATGTTTCAACTAAATAATCGAGCCCTCCTACCGGTGCAGATAAAACAAAAACAACAAAAAAATCCCAAAAATTATAATAACTGACAGATTACAATTCCTTTTATTTAAAAAATTACTCCACACCATAGACAGAGCGGGAATCAGGCACAAAGGGAACAACACCAAACTGTCAAATTTACAATTTCATTCCTGTCAATTGCCTACACCCAGGTGATTATGATGTATTAGCGGAGCGTTTAGGAATTCATCCGAAGCACACAACAAAGGAACATTATAGGCGGAATCATGCAACGCCATAGGTGTCGTCGCGGGTCCAAAATCACCTCGACCGAACGCAAGACATGAAATTCTTTTAGTCTATGACATGCGACGCATTTAAGATCGTTCCATTGGTGCCACAACCAAACGGAACGAACGCGCCACGACGGAGCAGGCGTGTGATTATGTTTACTGAGTTCTCGGTTCGTTTTCGATTTTATAATTTTCTTTCTTTTATTTTGGCCTGTCTGTTTGTTATTTGGTGTATTGATTCGCTTTGGCTTAGCCACGACCAGGCCAAGTCAGGTCCATCGTTCTCGTTATAGTTATATGTTCACCACAGGTGGTAGCGATCATCTAAGAATGGAATAGTGCCATGGGAACTTCTTCTGTCACTCAGTGGGGGTGGATCAGATGAAGAGACCAATATTGTTGGAATTGCCAACTATCAGTATGTGAGCTCAGGAGGAACAGCAGGATTGTGTGCACCAAGCTGTGACATCTCTATATTGGTTGTTTGGTGTTTATTATGTGATGTTGTCTGTAAATATTGTGTTGATATAGATGTCTTCTAATTTATTTTTTTTTGTTTTGGAATGCGGTATCCCTAGGGGGACATTTACATTATTAAGTTGTTGTCAAGTCCTGGAATGTAGAATTTGCGATTTGATCAATTTTAACAGTAACAATTTTTTTTTGTATAAAATATTTATCCGCTTGTTTTACATTAGCCGTGTTTTTTTTGGGATTTTATATACCTATAGTAAAGCAGAAATTCCCAAAAAAAACCCCGCCCGCAGTAGCCTACACCCATTCGCAAAAGGATTCCACTTCTGCTTTTATTTTCAGTAATTCTATTTTGGATGTTGTATTTGTAACTTTTGTGTGCTGTGAATAGCTTCCCCAAAAAAAACACGTCTATTGTTTCAATGTTTTGCAATGTATAGCCGTTTTTTTATTATGAACCATGATCCATATATGGATCATCCTGCGCGAAAATAGAACAGCCTCACAGTGAGTAGAGGCAGAAGTCTGTTTTCGGAACATGAAACTTGAACCCTATAAAGAGCAGGTTCATGAGTTGTTGTTGTTATGATCCACATGGATCAATTCTGATAATAAAAAATGGCTTATATTGAAGTTCAGAGAGATTTTTTTACAATAACTTTCCAGGGGATTTTATCATTTATTTTTAAAGTTGGAATAGGACAGTATAGTAATGTCATAAGACACTGTTTAGATTGGGAAGACTGAGTCCGGACTGGTGAGTCTCATTGTATTTACATTAGAAATTTTGAGGCGCCTCATAATAAATTGAAAGTAAAAAAGATAACTTTTAAGTCTTAGGGCCAGTTTATTCACAGCTGATCATCTTTAATCAACGATTATTGCAACTTGTAATTTATCGAATTTGTGTCAAGGAATTCATAATTTTAAAGTTAACCATGGAAATTGCTAATCAGCTGATTTTGGTTGACTAGACTCCTTTTTTTAGAACCTGTTAAAGTAATGGTACAGATTTAACCCACTGTCACCCTTACCGCCATATTATTCACTACAACACATCCAGATTAAAACTTAAATCCGGATGTAAATTATACAAATTCAATGTAAATACATCCGGACATAAGTTTTAATCGGGATGTATATGGAGTGAATAATATGCGCGTTAGACATTAATTTAATTATAACTTGGACGACTGGCATAAGTAAGAGAACGTTTATAATTACGACTTTGTACGTTTAAACTCAAGCAGATGGTTCGTTTTTTTAGTTTTAGCCAATTTTCATATTATGTATGGTGTTCAGCGCCATCTATCGGAAAACTTGAAAAATTTCGATTTACAAGCATTCATTTCAAAACAAATAAATTGTGTCATTTTCAGTTCTATTGGAATTTAATTAATTAATAAATTTTTCTTTTATTTTTTGAGCGCCTTCTATCGACAAAATTGAAAACTTTTTATTGTTGACACTTGACTTATACACTTCTCATTTCAAAAACTAAAAGACATTTTAAGCATCTGGTTTTTAGTGTTTGAATAAAAAAATTATTGATTTTTAATTACTAATAAAAACAAATTGATTAAAAACAAATATTTTTGTTTTTGAAAAAAAGCGTTAGCATATCACCGATGTTGCTTAATTTATTTTTTATAAACAAACAGACAGGTAGCGATTTAGAAGTCAGTTTAAATCTATGACTTTACAGAGCAACACTTATAAGTCAATATTCTAATTCACTCTCGCAGTCTTAAACAATTATGTATATGAACACATAATGAAATCGAGCAATGAAACCCAATAACTCTTATACTACTAGGCCAAAAATCTAAGTTCATCAATCTAGGGACATAAATTTTCAAAGCAATTACCACCCAAAATGAATGTCTAACATTGCAAGACATGTGTTCCAGATCTCTAAAAGGTTATCCACAGAAAAACGATTACCTTTTTTTTGTTGAAAGAACAAACACAGAAAAAAAGGTCAAAAGTAATAATCTTGGAAATTTATAGCGAACGCATTTCAATTGGAAACAACATAAATTTTAAGCTCTTCCCCCATCTAAACCCAACAAGAAATAACTATTCATGCAACCCAAAAACTCCCCACGTATTTGACAACGCAAATTGGCTACAATTCTTTACAATGCCGATGGAGATTTCTAAGAAGTTCTTCCATGTAGATCGGCACAGTACACAACATTTCCCCAAAAAATACGACCTGACATCCATCGTCTCGGTGTCGTGTCAGAGGACAGATTAAAATTCCCATTAGTTGCGCACTTCATCGGCGGTATATGATGTCAGAAGTTAGGAATTGTGATGACTTCTGCTGTGGAATTGAAAATGAATGAAAATGATATTCTGGTACCAGTACCTTTAGATAAATTAATTTTTATGATTTTGTTAATCATTCAAATAAGCATTTGTTTTCATTTTGGAAACACATTCATTCTCATAGTAAAAATCGATTGATGGATTGCTTTTAGCATATAGGCAAAGGGAAAAGTCGATAAATTAATTTTTGGAGTAAATTTCATAAATTTATCATTTGAATGGAGAAAGAAAATCTTATGAGCTTACAATATCAAGGGTTAGAATGCAAATGCATCTAGGCCTAGTGGTATTAGACCTTTATGGCCAATGCTATGAATTCTAAATGAAAATCATTGAAATGTTTCGTATTCAACTCTTCATTACATGATTTTAAAAGGTAAAAAAAAAACTATAAGTTGGATGGGAAAAAATAAATGCACTTTCCCACACAATGAGAAATTTGGAAATTCAGATTTCCTAAATCCAATTAATTGATATTGAGATATGTTTCACCTCTATCCCGAGATTTCACTCACGTTTTTCCAATAACGGAGTCACTGTTCGTTTATCTTAACCAATTTACTTGTAAGTGTTATTTGAGTTTACTTATACTTCATTATTTATTTAATTGCTTGCATATTTTTTTACAAGTAATGGATTTGTGTAAAAGTGTTCTTTTTATTTAAAATTAACATCGTAGATTTTCGAATGTTCGATGTCCTTCCGTCACTTTGTGGCCGGGAAGTCACCCCGACGGCACGACCCCCAAACCATGTAGAACCCGACCCTTAGTGTAGCTCCAAGGATGGGTCGTCGGATGAACTGGTCCTTATAGGACTTAGCTCCGACTATGTCGTAGTAGCCCATATATGGTGTTCACATAAGTAGTTCAGCCTGACTGGAACCGTAGACGCTACTGTTGATTCCATCTGGGGAATTCTTCCGTTGTGTCCTCTTGAATGCACGTGTCTACCCTTTGAACATAAATGGAATTACAAGTATGTAATTCACGTCGGTAACACAGTTTTTCTGTGCGCTTAAGTCAAGCCCCAAGAATTTTCTGATTGGTAGTTGTTGCATTTTACATGTTAATTGTTTAGGACGGACGTGGTTTTTTTCATGAAATTCTTCTTGAAATAAAAATACTCATTGCAACAAATCCAAGTTCTCATTTCGGTCTTGTAGGTATACCAAAAAATCAACTTAAATTAATTACCTATAAATGTTATTTTTAAAACTATACTTTCCAACTTAAAAGTATACATATAAACCTACCCAACCCTTTTCAAATAAAATTTTCTAACATTATAGACAGCACACACATACTCGTATAAACATTAATTATAGTATATCTGCCATATTCCACACACAATATGACTCAATGGAGACAAATAAAATCACCTCACATCTTTGAGCCCCATGCATCTGCCCATTAGGCCCGTCAATAGAATAATTTATAATCCTCACCTTTAGCCCCAAGTCAATTGTTTCCAACAATTTATTTCCATTTTAGATTTCGCAAACACCACACAATCGCCAATTAACTAAAGTCCGTTTGTTCGCCAAGTTTTATGTGCATTTGTAAGCTGAAGCAAAAAATAAAACAACAACAAGGCAAACAACCAGACTCAGACTTACAACCTTACAAGAGAAAACAACAATTCACTCAATTAGACTTCGAAAAAGCACAAAACCTCCTCCGCCTAGGGCTCAGAGGGCATCCATTCAAACACAAAACAATTAAAAACCCACAACCCCTGGCAACTGCGGACTGCGGTCTGGGGTCTATATAGAGTGTGATGGTCAAAGCGGCGGGCGCGGCGCGGATTGCTGATCTACTGCAAGCTCAGAGTGCAAATAAATATTCGTCAGAAAAAGATTTAAACACTGGACGTCTCCACCCCTAATGGTAGGTTTCTCTCCATACCGATGCATGGATGACTACGAAAACGAAGCCTTTTTAAAAATGCACCTACCAATTCTGTCTTGACTCGCTGCAGAAGCCCAGGCAATATCGCTCTTTCCTTCAAATCCGATCTGAAGCCCTGTGGAATATAGAAGTTTATCCTCGCAGCTCAGAACTCTTTGATGGCGATGGCAATGAAGTTAGTATAGAACTCTCAAGATGGATGTTGTGCTAATTTGAATTTAATTACAACCCAGTGAGCGGGTAGTCCATTAACACATGGGGCCGTCCTAGACGGAGGATGTGTGTAACTCGAATGGACATGAACACAAGCACAAGGGTCGACATGGTTATCAGGAAGGAACGTACATATTGAATGAACTGCTATACAATGCTGCTTCTATTTATGTAAGCTGCGATTCTCCACAACGAGTGCTATATAACATCGAGGCGTATAGAATTAATATAACTACCACCTAATTAAGGATCATTTATTATGGCTAAAGGATTTAAGAACTTTCAAAATATGGAACTTTGAGTTTAGGGTGATTTCGCACGCTCCTATACGAGACGAGCAGAAAGGTATATAGATGGTCGAGTATATCGTATGTGAAGAAGATGGCGCCATTGCATGCGATATGTATAATGACTGAATTTTTGAGACGCAATAAAACGCACGCGATGCGACGCTGCAAGCTGTATAAATAGTGTGGTTAAAAGTTTTATGTTTAAGATGATTAATAGCCATTAATTACCGTTATATGAGATCTATGACTTGGTATGCGATTAAGGTCTTACGACATTTTAGTGGAAAATTAATTGTTAGACTTCAACAAACAAAAAAAAAACAAAAAAAAAAACTCATGAGGGCATGAAACTTTTGCCAAACGGCGCACGATGAAATATTTTCAATTATAAGTATCATATACCTTCAAAGAAGAATATAGGGTCTTTGAATAGAATCATCTTTTGGATATGAATTTAGAAGCTAAATGTAGGTATAACCAGGGACGTCCCGTACCCATGCAAAGTGGGTAGACAGTTACTCATTTTCAGTGATTATATTTTGCATTATTCTTAAGATACCTACATCATTTGGTTTAAAGCCCTCTTACCACGTCAAGGTAGATGTATTCAAGAAGATGTTAGTTGTTTTTTTCATTTTCTTTATTTTTTTATTTTTTTAATTTAATAAAAAAAATAAGAAATTACAATATTTCTTCCTTTTTTTAATTGTTTTTATTCTCACCACAGGCAAAATCGTAGCCTCAGCCATCCCAAAAGAATTTAACTCAAAGTAAACGAACGATTAGACATTTTCAATTTTGTCTATTTCCTCCATATAAAATACGAAATGAGAATGGTATACCTTCAATATACATCCATTTTTTTTTACCATAGTTTGGTTGAAAGCGAAGACACTGTCTTCGGCTTTACGAATGATTGATCGGCCCTGTGCCGATCGTTGTTGTTCATACTTCGTGTTGAATGCACGTATAGAAAGAATGAAAAAGGTTTGAGTGCGTCTGTGTGTATAGAGTTTACGTGTTGATTTATATAGCGTGTGTGAACAAAGCAAAGTTTTTTAAATAAATGTATATTGGGGTAAGAAGGGACATTATAAACGTAATAAAAATATAAGATTTCCTTGATTTGAAGATTATCTTGTTATGGCACTTGTATTTATGTTTTAAACGAATGGTTTGGGTAGACATTGTCTAAAATGTCTAATTGACGCCTCGTCACTGGGTATAACATAGAAAACATTGCACGAAAAAATTGAGATTGTCACAAATAATTAAAGACTAATTAACGGCAATTTATAAAGCAATAAGCCATCTACTATTAAAAAGTTATTAATGCTTTTTTAGGGGGTACTTCGCACAGCTTATAGCAAACGAGCAAACAAAAAACATCGTTAACATCACCGAGAAAAAAACACTTTAAATTCCTGAACAAATCACTATAAAATTAAATGTCAACATGTATGAAAGGCAACCGTATTGAAGAGTTTTCGACTTGAAAGTTACAATTTGATATTTTTTTACTTCAACTTGAATCACTTTGAATTTAAAAATGATATCGTTCTAAGTTTGAGTGCGTGAAGTTAGCCCCCCTTTTTTGGAATTTGTTATTTTTGAAAGTTGTTCCAGGTTGTTCCCGATTTGTTCCGCATTGTTCCAAGTTTTTTTTGAAAAATATTCAAAAATGGGGGTTTTAGAGCCAAAAAACCGTTTTTGACCTAGCCCCCCTTTTTTCGAAAATCAAATTTTTGAAAGTTGTTCCAGATTGTTCTAGTTGTTCTGAACATTGTTCCAAGTTTTTGGACCCCTATGTTCAAAATTTCAAAAGTTATGGGCAAAATTCGAAAAAATTCTAGCCCCCCTTTTTTTGAAATTCTTAATTTTGAAATTTTTTTCGGGTTTCAAAAAGTGTTCTAAACATTGTTCCAAAAACTCAAAATTGTAGGACGTGTATTTTTAAAGATAAAACCTTCCGAACATTTTTTCAAAAATCCAAAAAAACGGCTCTCTAATATTTTACTTTTTTTTTAATGCATTGACTTTTGAAACCTTATGATAAATGCATGTATTGAAAAAAAGTTCTGACCCTATATTCTTACTACCAGCTTAAAAACTAACTTTAAAAAAACATCTCCGATTTTTTTAACTTTTCAAAAAGACCCCTGCCCCCGCTTTTCCAAAAATCCAAAATCTAAAATTTGTTCCAAGTGCAGAATCCCTCAAATCCAATTGTTCCAAAGAATCATCAAAAAATATTGAAAACTGAAGATTTTAAGCCCAAAAAACACTTTAAATGAAAATATCTTATTATCCTTGCTCTGGCCCCCCTTTTTAGAAATCCAAAATTCAAAAATTTGTTCCAGGTTGTTCTAGGGCTCTTCTAAATTGTTCCAGACTTTCGTTTCTTAAAATTGATTTTTAGTATGAAAAATTTCAAAAAAATGCTCCCCTGCCCCCCCTTTTCCAAAAATCCAAAATCTAAAATTTGTTCCAAGTGCAGAATCCCTCAAATCCAATTGTTCCAAAGAATCATCAAAAAATATTGAAAACTGAAGATTTTAAGCCCAAAAAACACTTTAAATGAAAATATCTTATTATCCTTGCTCTGGCCCCCCTTTTTAGAAATCCAAAATTCAAAAATTTGTTCCAGGTTGTTCTAGGGCTCTTCTAAATTGTTCCAGACTTTCGTTTCTTAAAATTGATTTTTAGTATGAAAAATTTCAAAAAAATGCTCCCCTGCCCCCCCTTTTCCAAAAATCCAAAATCTAAAATTTGTTCCAAGTGCAGAATCCCTCAAATCCAATTGTTCCAAAGAATCATCAAAAAATATTGAAAACTGAAGATTTTAAGCCCAAAAAACACTTTAAATGAAAATATCTTATTATCCTTGCTCTGGCCCCCCTTTTTAGAAATCCAAAATTCAAAAATTTGTTCCAGGTTGTTCTAGGGCTCTTCTAAATTGTTCCAGACTTTCGTTTCTTAAAATTATTTTTAGTATGAAAAATTTCAAAAAAATGCTCCCCTGCCCCCCCTTTTCCAAAAATCCAAAATCTAAAATTTGTTCCAAGTGCAGAATCCCTCAAATCCAATTGTTCCAAAGAATCATCAAAAAATATTGAAAACTGAAGATTTTAAGCCCAAAAAACACTTTAAATGAAAATATCTTATTATCCTTGCTCTGGCCCCCCTTTTTAGAAATCCAAAATTCAAAAATTTGTTCCAGGTTGTTCTAGGGCTCTTCTAAATTGTTCCAGACTTTCGTTTCTTAAAATTGATTTTTAGTATGAAAAATTTCAAAAAAATGCTCCCCTGCCCCCCCTTTTCCAAAAATCCAAAATCTAAAATTTGTTCCAAGTGCAGAATCCCTCAAATCCAATTGTTCCAAAGAATCATCAAAAAATATTAAAAACTGAAGATTTTAAGCCCAAAAAACACTTTAAATGAAAATATCTTATTATCCTTGCTCTGGCCCCCCTTTTTAGAAATCCAAAATTCAAAAATTTGTTCCAGGTTGTTCTAGGGCTCTTCTAAATTGTTCCAGACTTTCGTTTCTTAAAATTGATATTTAGTATGAAAAATTTCATTAAAATGCATTTTAAACGAAAATGCTTTCATTAAAAAATTTCATTAAAATGCATTTTAAACGAAAATGATTTTTAATGAAATTTTCCATTCTAAAAATGAATTTTAAGAAACGAAAGTCTGGAACAATTTAGAAGAGCCCTAGGACAACCTGGAACAAATTTTTGAATTTTGGATTTCTAAAAAGGGGGACCAGAGCAAGGATAATAAGATATTTTCATTTAAAGTGTTTTTTGGGCTTAAAATCTTCAGTTTTCAATATTTTTTGATGATTCTTTGGAACAATTGGATTTGAGGGATTCTGCACTTGGAACAAATTTTAGATTTTGGATTTTTGGAAAAGGGGGGGCAGGGGAGCATTTTTTTGAAATTTTTCATACTAAAAATCAATTTTAAGAAACGAAAGTCTGGAACAATTTAGAAGAGCCCTAGAACAACCTGGAACAAATTTTTGAATTTTGGATTTCTAAAAAGGGGGGCCAGAGCAAGGATAATAAGATATTTTCATTTAAAGTGTTTTTTGGGCTTAAAATCTTCAGTTTTCAATATTTTTTGATGATTCTTTGGAACAATTGGATTTGAGGGATTCTGCACTTGGAACAAATTTTAGATTTTGGATTTTTGGAAAAGGGGGGGCAGGGGAGCATTTTTTTGAAATTTTTCATACTAAAAATCAATTTTAAGAAACGAAAGTCTGGAACAATTTAGAAGAGCCCTAGAACAACCTGGAACAAATTTTTGAATTTTGGATTTCTAAAAAGGGGGGCCAGAGCAAGGATAATAAGATACATTTAAAGTGTTTTTTGGGCTTAAAATCTTCAGTTTTCAATATTTTTTGATGATTCTTTGGAACAATTGAGGGATTCTGCACTTGGAACAAATTTTAGATTTTGGATTTTTGGAAAAGCGGGGGCAGGGGTCTTTTTGAAAAGTTAAAAAAATCGGAGATGTTTTTTTAAAGTTAGTTTTTAAGCTGGTAGTAAGAATATAGGGTCAGAACTTTTTTTCAATACATGCATTTATCATAAGGTTTCAAAAGTCAATGCATTAAAAAAAAAATAAAATATTAGAGAGCCGTTTTTTTGGATTTTTGAAAAAATGTTCGGAAGGTTTTATCTTTAAAAATACACGTCCTACAATTTTGAGTTTTTGGAACAATGTTGAGAACACTTTTTGAAACCCGAAAAAAATTTCAAAATTAAGAATTTCAAAAAAAGGGGGGCTAGAATTTTTTCGAATTTTGCCCATAACTTTTGAAATTTTGAACATAGGGGTCCAAAAACTTGGAACAATGTTCAGAACAACTAGAACAATCTGGAACAACTTTCAAAAATTTGATTTTCGAAAAAAGGGGGGCTAGGTCAAAAACGGTTTTTTGGCTCTAAAACCCCCATTTTTGAATATTTTTCAAAAAAAACTTGGAACAATGCGGAACAAATCGGGAACAACCTGGAACAACTTTCAAAAATAACAAATTCCAAAAAAGGGGGGCTAACTTCACGCACTCTCTAAGTTTCCCAATTTTAAGCTGCTGTTTTAGCTAGAGTCGGGAGAACTGTTTAAAATTTTGCGCCAATAATTTAAAATTTTTTATTTTCCAAATATTTGCTGAAACATATACGTATTTACTTTTAATCATTACCATTGCTTTAAATATCTATATATCTTCATAAGTTGAATGGCAAAATTTCACTTAATGTACACAGAAATTAGATATTACGAATTGTTAGTTGACCTATATCCAAACAATGCTCAGAAATTAAAAATGTTTCTCCTCTAAATCAAAGCGTTTGCTTTCAAATACCGGCGTTTATTTTTCTTTTCAAAGTTTTTGTATCAAAAGACATTTAAATTGAAACTGAACTCATAAATAAAATTAAAAGCAAACACTTTAAAATTGACCGTTGGAATTTTCAATTCAATGGCTTTTATTTGAACGCCAAATTTAAATGAACGCTTTCAAATTAAATGTAATTTGGTTTGAAGTCAAATGACATCCTTTCCATTTTAAATCTTTAAACTATAAAATTTAATGTTTTCATATTATATTCGAAATTTTTGGGTTTACTTTTCAAATACATATTAAAAGCAATTTCAAAGTTAAACGTTTTAAAACAAAAAAAATTCCTTTTAACTTTGGCAATTTCGTTTTATTTCTTATGAAATACTTTAGATTTGCACAATTTAAATTTAAAAATGCGAACTATTGATTTTAAAGTGCACTTCTTCCCTCAGTGATGGAACGGAAAATTCGAAATTATGACACCTAATTAAATACAATTATCCAATTTACCAATTTTCCATCCGCGAATGTTGCTCCGGTATAATTTGACATATATAAGAAAATCGCTCAGTATTTAAGGCTGAATGGTTTATGTGAGTCAGAATGACATGAAATGTCAAAAACTTCGAGCCGAATATTAGGTTTGTTCGTGTACTTCTCGAACTAAATCTGTCAAATTTGGAGGAGTGATGAAATTCTCTCAGAGAAGAGTAAAACTGTCCGAAACCAAAATATTTGCCACTTTTTAAACGTCAACATAAAGTAAACAAAACCCAAAATGTAAATAAAGCGGCAATATTGAACTTTCCATTATAAATTCATATTATTTATTAAATTTGATGATGGACAAATTAAGATTTTTATTGTAAATACTTACAAATTAAAAACACCTGCACACTAAACAGGAACATCTCGTAATTTTGTTTGTATTATTCTCAAATTCGATGAAGAATCCTACAGTGGAACAGAATTTAAAAAAACACTGAATTAAAGTACACTTCACAAACAAAATTGCTTAATTTACCTTCATAAATATTTCAAGTTAAAAAATTTAATTTCAAAGTTCAATTCTTTTTATTTAAATATTTCATTTTTTAAAGCAACGAACTAAAAATCCTCTTCTACCAAGAAAAACCTAACAGAAACTACCCAAAATTTGCGTACGCGAATAACTTCGGACTAAATATGGTGGAAAATGGTAGTTTTGGGTATATGTAGTTTCTGGTGCGTAAGCGAACGGACCTATTTTGTACGCACACACCGCCGCGCCGATCAACTGGATTTAAGGTAAATCGATTTAATTAAGGAGCTTAGCCTATTACAAATTTTTGTAACGTCAAATGCAAGTATACCTAATATACCTACACTGTATACCTATAATAAGTTATAAAGGCAACTTCTAAAGAATTATATATTTTTTTATTGGATTATTTTCTTTTTAACGATATTTTTAAAATCACTAAGTTTACTCGTGACTTTTATGTAAGAATTCTAATGTATAATCATAGGTTGACAATCTTTTCCGAAAACACATATCTAAGTAACAAATAAGTATAGATATTATGACTTGTACAATGAAAATCGAGTTACATTTATAGAACAACGAATTCTTATAAATATAAAAATGAACTCATTTTTTAATTGTTTCACCTTCTTGTATACCTTTTTTTCTTTTTTATTTCTAAGAATTGCAACTAAAAAAAAAACATAATTTTATTTATAGTCTCGATTTTTAATAACCTGTACTTTCTCGTCGTTGTTGTTATTTATAAAACATTTTTTATGCTCCTGAAGACATTTTTTTTATCTTTGTGTATACAGAAATATGACTTTGTTAACAATCAACAATATAGTTAAGAGTTGGTTTCATTTCTTTTATCCTTAACCTAAATCTGTCAACATGATAAGAAACGATACAGAAGACAAGAAGCTGCGAAAGGAGATTATATTGCTCGTAAAACAGGAACATCCCTATTTTTTGATGTTTTTTTTCTTTTCTTCAAGCCTTTTACTTTTGTTATCTTTCATCTGCCGAATAGAGATGAAGACATGAAAGCTGTATACCTACTGTACAATATATTGTATAAAATATAAAAATGTCAAATACCACAGGTAAAATAAAAAAAAAAAAAAATATTATTACCTCCTTTTTCGCCGAAGAGTAATTAAATGAAACGAAACTATTTTTGTTTACTCATTGCGGATGCTTATGATCTTAATTCGGTACTTTTAGTTGAATTCATAACCCAAATTATGTTAAAGGTCCGAATGTATAGCTTTTAGGAGTTACGACTGAATTCAGGAAGAAGTGATAAGAAACGATACAGATACAGATCTGCTATAGCTATAAAATGAATGCGCTTGGAAGGTTCTAAAATTAAAATATTGTTGATTGTGGTCACTTGAACAAAAATTATTTTAGAACAATAGTTTGGTTAGATCATTTAATTCAAAGGTTTAAAATTGCAAACTCATACACATATATAGTCTTATTAAAACAAATTTAGTAGTAACCTCAGGAACACTATTATAATAAAGAACTGTCATTTCAGGAGAGAAATTAAGTTTTCGTAAGACCTAAGGGAAGTAAAAAAATTGAATCCATGCATCTTCCGTTTTGTTTTGAAAACTCAAATTTGGTCAGAATAATTGTTCAATCGATTTCTCTGAGAGCGTTAGCAGATCTGTTAAGCCTGGTTTTAATTATTTTCGACCATCTCAATAAAGAAAACAAGCCTTTTTGGTTCTGCTAAGATAACGATTTTCTTTTTTTATAAGAAGGTTTTTTAATAATATAAATTCTATATAGTAATGAAATACATCACCTAAGTAGAAGACTTAGCACTATTTTATTTGGACTTGATTGAATTATAAGGTATTGATTCTTTTTTCTGCATTAAAATGTTATGGGGGTATACCACTAATTCGAATGTCACAGGTCTTGATTAAATAAGCGCTAAGTTTGCTTAGCTGCTTCTTACTACTCTGTTTTTCTGCCACAGATATATACTTCCGTAGCTAATGTTTGTCCTTAATAGTATTCTGACCACATGAATTTGAAAAAGTAAAAATTATTGCTCTACATAAAATTTTTTTTTTTTTAATGAAATGCAAAAATAGCTCAAATCAGAGTAAGAAATGATTTTTTCAAAACAAGTCGGGTTTTCAGGCGAAAAGAAGTTGGAAAATGGATATTACTGTTGTTGTTGTTGAAATAATAAGAAATATTTGAAATTAGTTTATAATGGTTTAACTTTATCGTCATATTATTCACTGATTTAAAAACGAGTTTAAATTGTCAACAAGTGCGACTAAACACATTTTGTTTTAGAACTGAATTTAATGAAACAGTGTGTCACTGTTGAACGAATTAGCTCTCACCTTGGTCCTACGCTCTTTTCCTTGTATATAAGTGAATTTTATTGGCTAGCGTTACTATTTTGATTTTACGAGACAAACTAAAAAAATATTTTGTATTATTAAATGTGTGCTGCAGCACTGTCAGAAGTCAGAACCATACCTATTTAATTGCTCTCTTGCTAATGGTGAATTTATTTCTGATTGGAAAAAATACTTTATAGCTCCAATTTATAAATCAGGTTCCAAGGAAGAAATATCCAATTATCGTCCATTTTGTAAGTTGTCAACGATTGCAAAGCTTTTCGAAAAGCTTGTTTGCGATAAATTTACATTTGAGCATTTTACATTATCTCACCTATGTGACATTAGGTGTCCCTCAAGGTAGCCAACTTGGACCGCTCCTTTTCCTTATTTTTGTTAATGACATGGCTGATATTTTTTAAAAATTCCTATCGCCTTTTGTTTGCGTATGATCATAATTTGGTATGATGTATTAAACTTGAAGCTGATTGCCTTCTTTTGGAAGAAGTTGTCTGGAAACTTGGCGGGAACATTGAAATGTATACCACAAGATGCCAATTAACTTATCGGAATACAGTCACTTGAGAATCGACGCTAAATTTTGTCTGTTATGTTTTTTTTTTTAGTGATATTTTGTATTAGCTGCCCTTACCTTTTAACTTTAATTGAAATATATAATCTCTTCCGTTAAAATGATGATAGGGTGACTTATATGCACTAAGGCCAATCGAAGTGGCAATTAACTGCCAAATATGGAAAACTAATGCCCAATTTCACATTGTAAACTTATCAGAAAAAGTGACAGTTAAGTCTCCCAAAATGGCCACTTAAGTGCCACTTACTCAGACAGTTCCAAAATGGTAAAATTAAGCGCCATTTATTTTGTTAAGTGTGTACTGTGAAACCGACCCTTAAATAGTTAATAACTCGCTGCGTAAGAAGGTTTTTTTAATAATACAATTTCTACTGAAATACATCAGCCAAGTAGAAGACTTAGCACTATTAGTTTTATAGCTGCGTGTTATATATAGGGAAACTAATTTTATCTCCAATGTTATAGTTGATTTTAATTTCCATTATAGCAGAGTCACTTATAAAAATAAATTTCTGTTTTAAAAATCTAAATGAGCTCAATAGAGTGGGTTGCATCCGACAAAAACCCTGGCATTATTTTTAACACTACTCTTTTCCCTGGGAAACGCATATTAATTAGAATTTTTCCGAATTATGAAAAGTCTAATTTCCCTTACCTACCTATACAAACTTATGAATACTTAAGCAAATATAGGTATTAACGTAGTAAGAACCTGGATACAATGGATTAAAGGAAACTTTTAAATTATAGACTGTTGTCTATTTTTTGGCTTTAAGGCGTATGTGTTAATATTGATTGTTTTCAGTCAAACGACTCTGCCGCCAATCCGCACCGCTATGCCATATATTTTTCATTGCCGAAAAGCTGACCGACTTTTTACGATCGAGCCGTATGCGTAGCCGCCACCGTACGCCATGCCACCGACTTATAAAATCCTTAAACACTCGGAATCGGTTAATTAATATGCAAGCTAAGTCTTCTTAATAGAAATTCAAATCCAAATATTTGTAAATGAGTAGTCATTAGCGAACGAATGTTTGCATATTCACAAAACAGCTGATATTTATCAAATAAAATTTCTTACCTTACGTGCTCAAATTTGAATCTCGTCCCGTTAAGGTGGCATGGATACGAAATTTGTGTCTGATTTATTGCCCATCATAATTTATATTTTATATGGTAACCCACCTCACTTTCTGCCATTAAACCAAACAACAGCGTTCACCACACCGACCATCACCGCAACCACTTAGAGCTCAGTTTGGTACTAATTTATGTTTGCAGTTGCCATAAATTCCACCATCAAATATGAGAGCGCATTAATTTCATCGGGCGCACCCTCTTAAATCGAGCTTGTATAGTGAATTGAAGCGAATTCGCCGCAAATCGCGCCAATGTAAAATTAATCGGCGTCAATTTCAAATGAAATTAAAATGTGATTTGATTGCAACAATAACAACAATACCGCCGCGTCGCGCCTCTCGAGCCGACCGGTCGTCATCAATAAAAAATCAAATCAAAGTGATTTACATGGTTGCATGCCTGGTCTATCATAATAAAAAGCCAGTCGCAGTCGTATTTTTTCACGGAGGCTTCCGGCAAAATGAGCTTCGTCGCCATCCCGCGCTGCAACAATGAAGTCAAGGGGTCTTAATAGCTGGGAAATTATTGTATTCTACCAAAGTACTGCTGTTCTTTGCGTTTAACTTTCAATTAAAATTGATTGCAATTTAATCACATAGTATGAGCTGCATAGCGAAGTTATCTCTTTGGTTATAGAAGGGGTACGGGTGGTTCGAACAACTTTTTCCAACAACAACAACAAAAATTGAATAAAAAAGTTAAGAACACTCATTGAAGTTACAGCGATTAAAATAACTGCCCGTGATGTATATTTGCGGTGTCTTATAGCAATGGGTATACCTACAGACGATTTCGAGAAATGCGAATCAAATTAATTGGAAATTAATTAAGAGAATGCAACATGCAATTTGTCATCGTCCGTATAGAATGATTTCACGGATATGTGGCATCTGTTGCTGTTTGATGGTTGGCTTATAGCTTGCTGTTAATTCTCGTGCTATAATAAAGTAATTGATACTTGTATTAGCGAAATAATTTATTAGCTACGACACGACAACGTTATGGTTCGTAATTTTCAATCTATAGGTATAGCAATATGTTTTGATTTATTTAACTATTTAACAGGAAAGAAAATGGGTGATTGAAATTGCAATGAATTAACAAAGAATTCTTATGGATAATTTATTTTATGGGGCAAGTATTGGTTTCGTGTAAAAAAATCGATATCAAGAATAGCGTTAGAGAAGTTCTTATATTTAGCTAGAACACGCAGTGAGCGATAGGCGATAGAGAGCGATATAAAATTAATTGAAATACATACATAATATTAAATTGGTTACATACAGATAAGTTTTACTGACCGAAGAAGCAATACTTCGAACAGTAGCGCAGGATATTCTAAAAGTTCTATACTTAACATTCCATCTTGAACACTTTCACCATTTGCAGCTTGGCAATACTTTGCGAAATGGTTTTCTCTCGGCTTAGTTAGGAGTAAAAATTTTCTAAAATATGGATTCATAATGGACACAAAAGCAATAAAAAAACAACAGTAGTACTTACAACATTAAGCTATAGTTTTTTGACCACAAATCTAATTTTTTAATTTAATTATTCATAATTCAATTGCAGAAGTCTTTGTTATTCCTATGAGCAAGGTAAGCCACCAAACCAATAGAAGTATACATACCTTCCTACAGAGTAATATCTTTTATATACCAATTATGGCAAAAGTTTTCGAAAAATAGCTCCTCAAAGAGCTTGGTAAAATAATAAAAGAATCAAAAGTAATTACCAACCATCAGTTTGGATTCCGAAATAAACATTCCACGATAGACAAAGTGCATCGAATTACGGATGTTCCGCTCTATTTCTAGATCTTACTCAAGACTTTGAAAAGGTTTGGCATTTAGGACTTGAGTACAAACTGTATAGAAATCTCCCAAGGCAGTTCTACGAAATACTGAAACCCTATGTTACCGACTGACTCTTTCAATTATTATTCGGAAATTATTTAAGAACTATTTAACAAAATTGAAGCCGGTGTACCACAAGGAAGTGTCCTAGGACTAACATTGTATTTGTTATATACTAGGGATATTTTAGTGGACAATAATGCTATCATTACTACATTTCCAGATGGTATACTGCCAAATTAGTGGCTGATAAATGCTTTGTCAAGGCTACATAACAGTTGTAAAATGCAACATGTTCTGTAGCCTTGGCAAAGCAATATAGATAAAGATAAATTAAGAGATTGGACACAACAATGGCTTAACAAACTAAATGAAATAAAATCAACTGATATAAACTTTATAAACAAAAAGAATATTAATGTTCCAAAGTAAAGCTGTATGCCAATACTGCCTAATACCTTTTAATGACTTTGGATGACAAGCTAAAGTGGAAAGAGCTCATCAAAAAGAGAAGAACATAACCTGAACTATAGAAAAAAGTGGGTGTGACCTAGGGTTACCAGCTCTAAAATCGAAATCGACGAAACCTGGCCAAAGACTGATTGGACATTAAAAGCCTGACGCGTCAGGCGAAATCCTGACGGATGGTAAGCCTAGTGTGACCTCTTATTTATTTATCCAGAACAACCAAGTATTGAAATCCTTTTGGACGTACGAGACAACGTTCAGAGATTAAGAAGATCTAAGGAAGTGGTCTAAAAGCAATGGGAAAGTATTAAAATTTTAAATTTCTTTTAATGGGTATTAAGAAATAAAAATCATTTGTCGATCTTTCATAGATTGGTCCTTATTTCCTGGTGGTTTTAGTGCTTTACAAATCCCAATCTACTTGGTATCGAATATTACCAAGCGTCTTGAAGATTTCCACCTGAAGAACAAAACAAAATAAGTTATAAAAATTTTGGAAACAAATTTAAAACAAATATTTGTTCTAATTTTCTTAAAAAAAGTAGATTTACAAAATTAAGCTATTTTTTCGGTGAATAATGTGGAAAAAAAGAGAAAATATGTTTGGGGCCAGTTATAGCGATTAGGAAAACGAAAAAGGACAAACTTTCAAATGGATTATATTTACTAGGTTTTCATTCGATTGTAACGCAATTGATTCACTAATGGCAAATTACTCAAAGAATTTTGCGTGTCAATAAAATTTTCAATTGCACACATTTTTTTGTGAAAAATGTATTTATATATTTTCCTGACTGAATTTGATTTTCCGTACCAGCTGATAGTCATTTCGATCAAAATGAAACAAAATTCCTGTTTCCATCTGTTTCAACTTTTCCTGATGGTTTTTCCTGATCGCTATAACTGACGCCTTTCTTCTATTAAAAAACTTCAAATGTCTGCAATTTCTTTGGCCAAGAAGTATTCTTACTCCCACAACACCATCAAGCTGTCAATTTCTTTCAAATTTCACTAAAAATTAATGCAAATAAATCCTTTTCCAAACTGATAATTCTACGGCCGCGCCGCACCGCCGCGCCGTAGCCCAAGAATGTGTTACTTACCAATACAGAACCAATAACGTAGATTTTTGTAGGTACGGATTGTAAAATTCACCGTTAATTCTAATCTTTTATTGGATTTATTGAATGAACAAGCGAAAAACTAAATAAATAAATAAAAAATGATCATTAAAAAACATCCTTCAAAAATATTCGTGTTTCGTTAATTTTGGAAACAATTAAACTGAAACTTGTATGCCGACTGTATAAGATTGTTATCAAAAAATCGGAAGTAATATCTCATCAACAAGACTCATATCATATAATCACTGTTTATTTCTTGCTTTCCTGTATACTATTACATCAACAACTTCAAAACCTGACCACTTAATGAAGCACTTAAGCATATTGCTCGATAAATTAATAGCATCAATTCATCACAAGCTCGTATCCTCTTGCAATGGAAAGAAAAAAAAAATACACAATATTGTACATAATTTCGAAAAATTACTTCAATACATTCTCAATTAATGTGCGGACAGACGTACGCTCTTATACCCATGCTAGAGAAGCCCCACATGGTAGGTACCTACATAAATATATACATATCAGCAAGAAACGAAGACGATGACTACGCCAATGACGATGGAGATGGTTGCAGACAAATTGCCCTCAGATTAATTTCCTATCCTCGGGAAGTAATGAAAAGCTCTTTCAAAACAGGCTAAAACTTAATTTTTCATCCGCAAACGACAACACCGCACATCATGATGACGGCAGTGATGATGTTGGAGTTCGATATACCGATGGTGCCTGCGGGGAAAAGAACCACGACCAGACACATTGAATTTAATAACTTTTGCCATACAGCAAATCCGACCGGACACACATCATGGAATGGAATACAAACAGCCAATTTAGATTATCGCCATTGATCGAGGAGGTGATCCAAAGCTGATGAAGACCAAGCTGGCCAGCGTCAGCCACGACGAGAGGTATACATAAAGTTAGGACAAGAAGAACAAAACGCGAGGTACTCCAATCGCCAAACAATAATAAAACCAAAAGTCTTTCTGTTTGGCTTGTTGGCATAAAGTTGGCACTCTGGAACTCTGAGGCTGAGGTCGCCTTCTTGGAGAGGAGAGATGTTAATCATGGTTCATTATTTGAAATTTCGTTGAGGGAAACATTTTTATTCAGGCGTATATACAGAACATCGGGAGCTATGATTATTACAATACCTCCTCAGATAGACTCAGATCAATTAGAAGGAGAGAAGGGCATCAGCGACTGTGAAGAGGGCACAAATTGAACGAAGAAATTACCAAGTTGCTAGAATGCCAGAGCCACTTATCACCTCGTGTAATTTATCTGCCCCTTGTTGGCTTCGATTTGCACGGATTGAATGGTATATAAGCGAATTTATAGTGTGCAATTCGATTATGTTTAAGAAATACTCACGATGTTTGCAGAAAGTCTCTGATGCCTTATGCTCGATGCCTGAATTGGGATTTGGGCTACACCTACATATTATATAACTTGGCCGAGAGTATAAATATAGGTACACTTAATGAAGGGTATAGGTGCATATACTGTGTTATGCAAGAATATACGGCTGTTCTGAGCTTTCCAATAAAGTGTAAAGATATTTGTTTCGTTTTAATAGAAACGTTACGCATAATATGTAAGTTGCTATTTGTTTCATAAAACCGAACAAAAAGTAAAAGAGTAGATTTGAAGGCCAAACAAGTGGTGTTAACTGATGAATATTTTAGCAGATATTCTGCTCTGAAGATGGATAAATTTAGAACTTCGAACTTTTTTAAGAAAGTTGACAAGCTTTGAAGTACTGTATTTCGAGAACTATTCAACCAATAGTGCAGCTACATGTTGCGGTGAAATAATACCAAAATTTAGTGTACCTTAAAAGTGTAACTAGTAACTTTTTTCTGGGATGCAACTTCTAAAAGTTATAATCCAAAAACTGAAAAAAACTACGATAAAGTCGAGATTTCGAGCACTCCGCAGTTAGCACATGGTCTTACATTGTTTTACACTGCTGGGTATCTATTCTAACAACTTCTGGTTTAAAAAGCTATTTTGAATTAATAATTCAACAACATAAATAGTGCTAAGTTTTTCTACTTGGCTGATGTATTTCAGTAGTATACATAAAACTTATATTATTAAGAAAAAAAACCTGCAATATTCACAATATTGCAATGTTAAACTTTCAAATATCATTTGTTGAATTAAATATTTCTTTGCAACCGATAGAGCGGTGTTTTTTTGCCCGTAGATACGGATAAAATATATTAAGGAAGCACTGATATATATATATATATGTATATAGGTTTTTCCATCTACTCATGTAAAAATTACAGAAGTTTTCTCAATGAGATCTCGTAAACCTGAAATTTTTTTATAATATGTATCAAAAGTCAATTGAGATGTGTGAAAAGGTATTAATTTTTAAATAAATTGATTACATTTTATAGCAATTAATCCAAAGTAAGAATTCCATCAATTAATAAGCAGGGAATTATGTCGCCCATAATAAAGTTCATTTCTTTTTTTATTTTAAATGCAAATTATTTTTCTAGCAGGTACGAGTATCCACTCAAAACGTGACAGTTGATTTATTCGAATACGAATATTACCATATTATCTATTTGTAAATTATAATTATAATTATTAAATCATGATATATAATGTACATACGTATGTTACATTGTGATTTTTCCTTTCCGGGCCCGAAACTCTTAGAATGAAAAGCGATTTTTTAATAGAACTCCAGAGTCAGGCCTCTATCTCCCAATTGAATGGGTGTCTCGAATTTGATCTGTGACTTAAGGCTTATTAAATTTAAAATACGCACAAATGAATACACCAAGAAAAAAATATAACTTTCCACTTGTGCAATAGCCTATAATGAAACTGAAAAATTACATTTGTCGGGCAAATTTTTTTTATTTTTTATCATGGTCACCATAATCGAAAAAAAACTGTACGCAATGTGGAAAAAGAAGCAATTGTGTCGTCAACAAACGGTGTAAAGGCACTTTTTTTAAAAAAAATATGGACTTTTATATTCAAAAATTTGCGTATCAAAGAGAGCTATCAGATTGTGAAAAAATTTTGTTTCAAAACCAGATAATAAAGAAGTTATTACCTACTATTTTAATTTTGAGTTTGGGGTCAAAATATATAAACAAATAATTAATTTTCAAAATGCCCATGATATATTTTTTTGATATGTAAACATCTATACTGTCGGTAGGGTGAAAAAACGTAACGTATCTTGTGATCGTAATTGTGATTCACGTTACGTTACGTATGTTTACACATCTTAACCGTGAGTCCCGGCACTCATACTTTTTTTTTAACAAACAAAACTGCCTTAAAAAAACATTCCTCGAAAGGACGATTATAAAAGGTCTATATATAATTTTTGTTTAGTAAATCTTAATAGAAAAACTTCCATATATATGTATGTATATAGAACAAAATTTACTGCATTTATTTTAAATATTTAACTCGATTTCAGGTTCAATTTTTGATTTTATGTTAACGCCACAATTGTTACCTAAAGCCTAGTACTCACCTCCCGTGAAATGAAAAATAAAAAATATTTAAAATACATGTGGAAATTCAATATGAACCCATAATTAATTCTTCACATAAACTTTGATACTCAGTTTGGAATTACTAATTCTCGCTTTGAATAGAAAAAACCTTCAAAATGTTGAAAATGTTATTTCATGACATTTCATCCGGAATAATTTTTTTTAATTCAGAATTTATATTTTGAGGAAAACAAATTGAATTGAAAATTCCACTCAAAGTTTGTTTTTTTCCTGGTGGTCGTATGTCGGGAAATGAACATTTTGCGGGAAATAGATTGAAGAACCGGTTCATATTAGACTTCCATATTTTAGTACTCACTTCTTGTTGTGAATTTAATATCTGTGAAAGTGAACTAGGCTTCACTTTAGTATGAAAATTTTATTTTCACCAGTACTGAGTACTAGGCTAAGGGGACAGTTATAGGTATTAGGAAAACGAAACAGGAAACATTTTCAAATTGTTTATTTACTAGGTATTAATTCGATTTAGAACGCAAATGACAAAAAACTCAAAGAATTTTTTGAACAAATAAAATTTTCAACTCAACAATTATTTTATTGTTAGAAATGAATTTATTTGTTTTCCTAATCCATTTTTCATTTTTCGTGCCAGCTTGTCGTTCCAGTGATTTGAGTTCCGATTTCTACTTATTTACTGACTGCAAAATTTTAGACGAAAATTTTGTTTGTGCAATACGAAAAATTTTGCGGTGGACTCGCCAACTGACATATTTTTTCTTGTTCGCTGAAAAACGAACATCAGGAAAAAGTATTTAATTTCGTGATGTTTCAACTTTTCTTGATGCGTTTTTTATGATCGCTATAACTGGCCCCTAAGTCTGAATCTTAAAAACAAAGCAAATGCAAAAATGAATGCTTTACTTTCATCCTTGAAACTTTTATACTTTTTTTTATCAAAATGAGGCCCTCTCGTTAGGAAACGTAACTAAAGCTAAATGCATATTAAAAAAAACCTTCTAAATGCATATTATTTCAACTGCATATTTTTATATACCATCAAATCTAGGACAATACCTGTCCAATTATCGTCGATCTAATGGTACCTCAAATACCATCCACGGCATTATACTAATTTCAAAGTCACGAATTCCGGAAGCATTGCTACCCCGTTTTTATCCTTCCCTATATACAACTCTCTAGCATTTTCGAACGAAATACTTAACAACATTTAGTAGGAAATTTGTAGATTTATTCATACCGCACATCACGTTGAATGCCCTTCGGGCGGTGGCGGGCGCATAGTGTATATTCCCCCTATCAGCTGACAGTTGAATTTACTAGCACATACCTATATTGCAATTTCACGATTGTTCCCTCATGGATTATCTCTATGGGCGCAGAGGGGGCAAGGAGGCATCGAAATATACGAAGTAGGTTTATGGCCGAGGATTACACACTACCACATTCTTGTATATGAAAAAAGTGTTAAAAGCACACACATGAAGTGATGATTGCTTAATTGAACTTTGCAATAAATTTTCACTTGAATAAGTGGCTGACACTTGTAAGGAAGTTGAGCGCCCAGACTATGTTTATGACGTGACTGTGGCATGCAGCAGCGTGATTTAGTCTGTGTTCTGTGATGCATGGCCACAAAGCAGAGGTGCGGAGCTGGGATGTGGCAAAATGGGATGTGTTCGGATTAAATTGGTGAAATGGAGTAGGTATAGGAGATATAGGTATAGAATAAGAAGAGGGCAAAAATGGCACCTTTGGAGCATTTAATAGGTTATAACGTTGAACACAGTGATGAAAGCTTCAATTATAGGGTAAAGGCGATCTGTTATATATAAATTGGACCTTAACTTTTTAAATGTACCTTAAACAATTGATTTATAAGGGAGAATTTCACGTCTCGCTTTTATAGAGTTCATCATGATGATAATAATGATGAAACTATAATTCATTGTTGTAATTCGGTGGATTCGACAATTCTTTACTTCGATGAATTAGAAATTGTCTTTTGAACCTTTCAGTATAAGTACATAGTATTGAATATATATGTAGGTCCAAGTCTTTACTCTACTATATAAATACTGATGCGCAACAGGGCCCTGTTTTATTTCTTAATTCTTTTATTATTTATAAATAATCTTTTAGCTTAAACTTCTAATCTACTTGATTGTTTTGCTGACGATAATTCATTCCTAGTTTCTTATTTGTATTCGTTTCCAGTCCCACCTTAGCCTAGTACTCAGTTCGAGTGAAAATGCAATTTTCATATAAAAGTGACACCGAGTTCATTGATATGAAATTCACAACACCAAGTGGGTACCAAAATAAGATAGTGGAATAAGAACCGGTTCTTCAATCAGTTTCCCGCAAAATTTTCATTTCCCAACGTACGACCACTAGGAAAAAACTGAGGTTGTGTGGAAAATTGTGAAATTTGTCAATCAGTTTGTTTTGCTCAAAATATAAATTACGAAATAAAAAAAAATTATTTCGGATTAAACGATTGTCTTTTCCAGCGTTTTTATTCTTAAGAATACAGAATATTAAAACCCCTTTTTGGAACTTTTTCAAGATCTAAATGACAGTCATTCAAATAAATAATTTTTTTTCATTCAAAGTGAGAAGTGAGTCAAATGGGGAATCATATTTACCGGCGGCGTGGAGTTTAATGATTCAAAACCATGCAATGCTGCTTTCTGTCACTAAAGCGAAACTTACCCGCTTCTTCTATCAATGAAGGAAATTTTCATTGAAGTATCCCAAAAGCCTTCAGTTTTCAGTTTTATTTTTCTGAATATTTATTTCTGACTAGTGTTGAAGTGTTGATTTGTTTGTTATGATTGTTGAAATATTAAGAAGCTGGTTGCTAAATTATAAAAAAAAGGAATTAGAAATATAAACGCGAAGAACTGAAAAATAGGGCAATTTTCTCAAACAAAAGTCAACTCATTAAATTTCCGCTGTTCGAAGTTTTTGTCAAAAAAATCTAATTTTAAGTAAGAAAATAAGGCCCTAAATTGTTTTTCATAACATAATGAAGTTGATGGTAGGGTCTTATTTCATTGGGGCCTTGTTCCATACTGAAATATTGCTTTAACAAAATTAAAAAACTAGATATAGCCTAAAGAATGTGGTTTTGTAAGGTATGCATATTTTTGGACCCTAATTTCATTTTTGTTGGGACTTTTTTCCATTGGGCAAAATTTTGTGGAGCCTAAGTTGAATATAGGATATATAGACGATATTATATTATAATATGTTAATTAATTATTTAATTAATGACACGACAGCTCGTGGAGAAACAAACGAAGGCAGAGAATTTCCTATCATTTATGTTTGAGTGTTTTTAGTCTACTATTGGGGAAACCTCCAATTTTCTACCAATAGGTATTTCATCTTGACAAGGTACATTCTTAATTAATTTGCCACTATTTGACAAGAGGTAATGCTTCGTATACCCTTGAAATATAGGATGAACTTGGACTCGACTCCATAGCCTCCTCTGGCGATAGGCCTGTATGCCCATATGGCCCTATTATTATACAAAGAAAAGTATATTTAAAACCATCGGAAAATAAATTTAAGAAAACAAAAAAATATTCCACATACGCCACAGTGACCACATTCAGTAAAGAAGCAATTTATTAAGTTTATGCATGAATACTTGGAAAGTTTGCCGATTGTCTATGTTTACTCAAATTTTCGCTTAAATATCGGATCTACGACGAAACTTTTGCCTGCCAAAATATATTTATAGGGCGATAATTAATGAGAGTGCCCACACCAATGCGACGATGAATATAATGACAGCCGAAATGTTTGTCGTCGATCCGAATGTTTCGCGTTGGTTTGGGAGAGCCTTAAGCTATATGGAAATCAATTACTATCAAATTAAAGTAACATACATTTTTCTTATCTGATTTATCGAAATAAAATCGTAAATTATTTTATTGTTATTTTAACTTTTTTGAACGACTCACCATACATATATTTATACATATATCACATATATATGTATATCTACTGCTGGTACAGGAACTCTTCGAACGCGACTTCAATTAACGGCGAACTCATTTGAGGTGCTTCTTGGAAATTTTCCAGAGGATGCAAGTTTTGTTTTCATTGATGAAGCCTTAGTTTTACTTGAGCGTCAAAATAAAGAGATCGCACTACTAGGCTGACAAAAATTTCCAAAAATTGCATTTAAGTCCTTTTCAGTTACCTTAAAAAGTAACAGTGTGGTGTGCCTTGAGAATCGTTGGTCCAAGGGTTTTTTGAACAAAATGTTATGTTATAATGTTAATGAAGTTGTAGTTTTCATTGAAAACGATAATTGAAAATTTAAATTGATAATTTTGAGATATTATTCAAATAATAAAAAAATATTTTATGTGGACTCTTGGCAAAAATGAAAAATTTTGTTGACTAAATTTAATAGTTTAGTCATAACCTTCATTTTGCATTTAAATAAACACTTATTTTGCTTTCTAAACCAATCAAAACAAAAAATGAACATTTTCAATGATAGTTTTTAATGAAAGCTCTGGCACTTTAGGTGGGTTAAAAGTCTACAAATCTACTGTGGACTTTTAACCCACCTTGGAAGGCCAGAAGTCCATACGAAATTCTTGTGGACTTCAGGCCTATCGATTGTGGATATCTCCCCCACTTAGGTGATTTCAGAAATATTCAGGTTATTATTATGTGTGTTTCTTAACTTTGAAACTCTGTGCATTCGTGTAAATTCCTACACATTTTATTTGACATTTTGACAGACTTTTGATAAAATTTTTTAGAAATTAACAGTTTTGGACACATGTACATATTATTGAAAAAAATTATAATTAATATAAAATTTATAAATAATATAATAGCCGTTGGAAAACAGATAAAATGCTGTGTTTTGGAATGTATTTTTTTCCTGTTGCAACACACTATCCAAAAAAATCTAAGAACCGTTCTTTAAGAATGCAAAAATATTTAAAATCACTTCACCCGGGTCACTTACATACAACAAAAGTTCCGCTTTAATAATTACACGTGTATTTAGAACCTAAACGTGTAAACGTGACACGTGGCACGTATAATACACGTGTAATTAATTTCACCTTTAAAATCATAGGGATTTGGATCTTCTGTACCGCTCACACAACACCGTTCCAGCTTAGGGTAGGAATGCGCCAATGTCAACAGTTTTCTTAATAAACAGTAAGTGCTTTAGATACTTAAAAAAAATTTAAAAATGTATTTGTGGATTACGGAATATTGCCGAAACTTTTTTGGAATTCTGGCTCATCAAGGTGGATTACAAGTCCAATAATCAGGTTGGGTTATAAGTCCACAATTGATTTGTTGACTTGTTATCTAACCAAATGGGTCAAAAGTCTATTGTAGGCTTTTGGCCTGTGGACTTATAACCCTTCAATATCGAAACCTCGCAAAAACAAAATCTGGAAATATTAAAATCTCGCCGTATTAATTCTTAAAATTTGTAACATCGCAGTTTTGAAACTCTAATTGGGTATAGGTGGCGCCCCATTGTCCATACCTTAATAAAGCGCTTTTTTTTTTAGTTTCTGCCTCACACAAGGTGCATATTAATCGTAGAAGTTACGTGCCTATGACGAGACGTTTCGTGTGCAGAAAGCTATAGTTTTAGCCTTAATTGTTTGGAACTTTTCTCCTGGCAACCCCTTCGTGGGATAATAACATGTTTTTTTTACAAGAACACTATAGCTATGTCATTCAATATTCAGTGGAACCATACTATTTTACAACCTTCAACCAAGGTATACGCATCCGAATACAATTTAGAATTATAAAGTTTCTTTTGATTTTCAAAAAGAGCATAGTATCAGAAATTTATAATAACCACAATTTTAGTTTTCCCTTATGAAACACAATCGACTTATTTTGGCATTTAATTGATAAAACCTAACTAAAACACATGCATACAGTTAATTTTCTTAAATTTACTTATTTTTTTTTTGTTTATAAACAATAAAGGAACACAAAACATTTACATTATACAACTAAACTGAACGACACACGCGTGAAACCTTGGCCCCGTTCCAATTCACACAATTTTCTATTGCTGGCCCTGCAGTTGCATCTGCTGCTGCTGCTGTTGATGTTGTTGCTGCTGCTGATGCTGATGCAGCAAATATGAATGCTGCAGAAATTGTTGCTGCTGCTGATGTTGTTGGAAATGTTGCGCAAATTGTTGCTGCTGTTGGTGGAAGTCTTTTTCATCTGTCTCAACATCACTCGAGCAATCATCCATATCGATGACTTCATCTTCCTCCTCATCAGCTTCTTCAGCATCTTCTTCTTCGAAACTGCTCTGGGTATTGTCGTTGTGTGAACCCTTTTGGTCGCCATCGTTTTCACCCTTACCTTCGCCCTCTTGCTGCATTCGCTTATGCTTGGTTCGGCGGTTTTGAAACCACACTTTCACCTGAAACGAAAAACAATAAAAACAAAATATAAAAATAAATAAACCAAATGAAGGCTTTAATTAAGTGCTACTCAAGATAGGATAGAAAAAAGGGTGGTTAAGGTGCTTTTGAAACGTGCTTAAGTGCTTGCTTTCACACAATCATTCAATTAGCCCGCCCACAAGGAATTTCCATCGACTATACCTACTATGACTTTGAGGAATTCCAACCCCTTTGAAAAGTGAATGCTTAACGCCCTTTCTTTACCAATATATAAGAAGGGTGGAAGATTGTTGAAATTTTCCAGCAAATAAAAGACCAATAAATAAACTTAACGAGTATATTTATAGGATATATAGGGTGGTTATATTTGTTGCCCATTCCTTTTATAAGATTTAGCTATATGGCTCTATACCTTCTTGAAGCAACACCCCAATACTTCCATGAATGCCTTCATGGATGGATTAGAAATGTTGCTATTTTTAAGAGGGTGGGTACATACATACATTTATAACTACTGGAACTATAATGTCTTTTTCGATGGAGGTCAAATAATTGAGCTAAAAGAGGGTGATAAATGGTTTAAAGTTAAATACTGTTAGACATGCAATCCATATTCTTTTTGAATTTAAGGGATATGAAAAGGAGTTTTTTTTTTTTGCAATGAGTGTGAGAGAATGTACTTTAATAGGGTTTGCCGACGGAAAATAACGTTCTGCGTCAAAAATGTGGCAACTCTAAATTTTGATATTGTACACAGATTAAAAAGTGTGAAAATTTCAGAGTTTTGGAAAATTAAAGTCTCGAAAACTAAACTACAGTTGGTTAAACTTGGGCCACTTGGGTGAAACTCCAAGTGGGACCTAAGGCCAATATATTTTTTGTTAACAATGGGACATAAGTCCCAAATTTTTTAGAGTCATAGAAGATGATAAAAACTTGTTGATGTTTTATTTGAAAGAAAATTAGTACATTGCCAGCACCCCCAGCATTACGGTGTATAAACAGTGAGGTATGTATGGGGGGCATGCTGCTTACCTGCAATCCCCCTGCTTGGGCATACTATAGAATTTGGGGTAGGTGCGAGGATGAGTGTATGCAAAGTTTCATTTGGTAGTTTTTTATTTAATGGGACATAACCCCCAACATTTTTATTTGGGACTTGGGTCCTACTTGAGTGGGACTTAAGGCCCAAAAATAAAATTTGGGCTTTATGTCCATGGCCCTGCGCCGCGCCGGTTAAACTATCGAATAGTGGAGCATGAATTTGAAGTAGTGTAATCCTTCCAATACCTGGGTCAATAGTAGCACCGATAGCAAAATAGAAGAAGAAATACGCAGGTGGCTGCTCAAATCCAACAGACTTTACTATTATATGTCAAGGCTCTTTAAATTCAGAAACTAACCCTATCTTCTAAACTGCTACTTTACACGACCAATGGTCCTGCCAGTACAATCACATGATTTGGGAACTAGTGTGCTTAAGTAAAAGGCACTCCGAACTCTTCGCCACATTCGACAAAAAAAGTCTTAAGGTAGAAGTATAATAGTTGGGAGATGTCGGAAGAAACCACTTACGTCGGCATCCGACTATTATAGTTTTACCTTTACGGAAAATTGTTGGCCCCCTATATAAGGAAGGACGATTTTGGAGACGCTACAATCTGGAACTGTACGCAATATTACTTGAAGCAGATATTGTGAAAAAAAATTAAGCTCGATAGACTTCGGTGGACAGGTCACCTAGCTCGCATGAGCGAAGAAGGACCGGCTGGGAAAGTCCTTTGTAGTACATTCTATGGTAGACGTCATCGTGGCAGACCTTGCTTACACTACAGAGATATCGTAGACCAGGGTGCGGTGCGCAACAGTATTACAGCGGTTCTCGGGATAAGTGAACAGACTGGACCCCGGTTGTCGAGCCGATGATGACACTTTTAAGCCTTTAACAAGATGATGTATTTTTCAGCTCAGCTACACAAAGGATATTTATCCTTTCTAAGAACATCGTTGAAGATTAAACGTCTTAAAATCCCTCTGTTTCTGTTTCTGATTTTAAAATTTAAATTTAAAATTTTTTCGTTATTGATTTCGGCAAATTGCAAATTTTAAACCAAAATGTATCCATATATACAGGGTGGCGCACGAATCGTGCTACAAAAATAAAACGTAATAACATTTTTTCTGTGTGAGTAATCGGCTTATTTTTTTTTTTATTTCGTAGGTTACTATTTAGATTTATAAAAATGGATGCTTGGGATACGGAGAAAAGAATTTGGATAGTGCAACGGTACCATGCTTTGCAGTCCGTCATTTCCGTCCAAAGGGAATTAAGGCGGGAGTTTGGCGGTAATCCCCCGAGTAGATGGCGACCATTATGAGGTTTGTAAACATGTTTGCCGAATCTGGAAGCATCGCACGAAGGCCGTACCATCGAGATGCCAATGTTCGGGTTCAGGATACAATCGCAGCAGTAGCATCTGCAATACAGGCCAATCCGAACGTTTCGACCCGAAACTTATCGGGGCAAATTGGAATTAGTAGACGGTCATTACAACGGATACTTCATGACGATTTAAACTTGTTTCCGTACAAAGTCCAAATTACTAGCAAGTTAAACCCTCAGGATTTGCCTGTTCGCCTGGAATTTTGCCAAAAAATGATATCAATGGCCGAAGAAGACAACACATTGATCAATTGTTTGTTCATGTCTGATGAGGCCCATTTTGATCTTAACGGCAATGTAAACAAGCAAAATTGCCGTATATGGAATGAGTCTAATCCAGAAATGCTCCATGAGACGGAACTGCACCCAGAACGAGTCACTGTGTGGTGCGCAGTTTCATCAAGGTGTATTGTCGGGCCGTACTTCTTTATTGAAAACGGTGTAACCGTTACTGTCAATGGGGACCGTTATTTAAAGATGTTGAAGGAGTTTTTTTACCCAGAACTGCGCCGAAGACGTATACCATTCAACAGCGTTTGGTTTCAGCAAGATGGAGCAACTGCACATATAGCCAGACCAGTTATGGCGGAGCTAAACAAAAAATTCGCAAACAAATTAATTTCTAGGAACTCCACTCTTCGCTGGCCCCCAAGGTCACCTGATCTGACTGCACCAGACTTCTTTTTATGGGGTTATGTCAAGCAAGAGGTGTATAAAACGAAGCCCAGGAATTTAACAGAATTAAAGCAGTCCATAACGACAATAATTGAGGCGATCCCAACTTCAACTCTTCAGGCCGCAATGAATAATTTTTTGACCAGGTGCCGCATATGCGTGGGACAGCGTGGAGGTCATTTGCGGTCTATAATCTTTAAAAACAACTAACTATTTAAAATAAAATTTAATTTTCTAACCAATAAAAAAAAAAAATACATGAAATACATCGATTAAAAAAAAAAGTTATTTGAATTTCTTATTGTAGCACAATTGGTGCGCCACCCTGTAGTAAATTTAGCTTATTGCAAATATATGTGTCAAAAAATTGTATGAATGCCAAACCATCAAAATAATTTAACGACATCATCTACCGGCATACAATTAAAATCCCCCGGGTAACGTTCAGAGCAAAATCGAGAGAAATGTATCCTTAGGGCACATGTAGAAAATTTCGTGGCTTTCTGTCAGTTCTCATTTTTGTCACAATGTCATTACGTATGCAGCTTTGCTAACATGCATTTCCACAGCTGCATTTTGGTAACCACAACAAAACTATCAATAAAATGAATAACCTACCAAGTGCCAGTATATAGCAGTCACTTTCTCAAAACCAAAAAAAAAAAAACAAATTCAACTGAAATGCAAATCGATTAACTCATCACACAGTCCAGTTGTAGTCATATAATTAAGACTCACTCTCGAGAAAAAAAAAGCTCACCTGTGTCTCTGTTAGGCTAAGTCCTTGTGCCAATTGCTTCCTTTCGGCTCCAACCACATAATGATTGCCCTCGAAAGCATGCTCCAATTTAAGTAATTGTGTCGGCGAGAATGCTGTCCGGATTCTTTTCGGCTTACGGAATGGTTGCAACAGGAAATCTGCAATGAACAAATATAATTAAATTTATATAAATCGAATGCAAAACTGCTTAAGTCTATCGTATAGGTATGTATGTTTGTGTGAAATATAACAATAAAAGTGTATATAACTGTACCAATATATAAAATTTTATAATTGATTGTGGTCTTATGGTTGCACACAGAATCAAAAAGAACGATTTGGAGAATTAGGTCATAGTAAGAGTTACAAAATAGTTTGTGGGTTGCATAATAATGCTCAATGCACAATTGCCCATGCATCTTGATGGACGTAAGTAAGACGCACGTTGCCATTTTTGTGTCGCACTCTATAGAGTCTACTGTGCATTCATGTTCATGATCAATGATTGATGTCTGTCAACAGACAATGGGAAAATTCTTTGGCGAGTGAAGATGATATCCGATAAATATAAGTTTTCTATGATTCGCAATGGCTTGTGGTCTCTTAATCAACTAGTTTCCCATGGTTGCATTATAAAAAGACTAAAGCCAGCTGAACAGAAGTGGCTTGAACTATTTAGTAGGTACTGACGTTATAGAAAAATTAGATAGAAAGTGATAATTTAAGAAAATCAGAATGAATTTGACAATGGTTACCATTCGACATCATTTTAAAAAATATAAGAATAAAAGCCTTGAAATGGAACACATAGAATATTATAGGATCGAATTAAATGAACAAACGAGTTAGGTGATGGTTCAAGCTTTGTTGAAGCAACAAACTGTTGACATACATAATCAAAACTATAGATATATACAAGAAAAGACAAAAATTTGGGATGAGATGAAATCGTGGAACCGTATTGAAGTAAAGCTGGCTGGAAAAATTGAAGGAGAACTTCTCCCATGTGCTTAAAACAACCAAAGAAATCGTCCAACTGTTGAAAAGCAAGAAATACTAAACATAATGCAACCGACTACAAATTTCTCAGCAAAATAAAAATTCCTCACTATACTCACGAAGAAGCTTATATCGTATCTGAAATTACCAATCTTCTTTTTTTTTTCGGGTTTATGATTTTACTATTTTAGTGCTGTTTCTATTGGAAGATCCCAAACCAAGTTTTCATTTGTTGCATAATTCGATGGAATTGTCGCTTTAAATTTTGAAAAGACCAAGTATTTGTTATTAAATATATCATGTCCATACTCAGCCGTATGCTTTTTATATATTTTTTTAGGTTGGTTGCCTAGTAAGACAGTGTCTTCGTATTTCAAAATAGTTGGAAAAAATCGTAGAGCTTAGTTGTTAAAAACTTGTATTATTCATTATAGACCAACATTATAAACAAAAAAAAATCAAAACAACCGAATCTGATGCCAGTCCCCTTCCTTCAGCCTACAAGGTGAATTACGACATACGGGGATAATTTTTAGAATTTTCAAGTAATGTCGTAATTAGATAAGGAATTGTTTTTTAATTATTGATGGAATTTTTCAACAAAAAAAAGGTAATTCGTTTTTGGTATGAAATTTGTATGAAATTATATAGCAGAAGTATAACAGGGGTTCACTTGGAAAAACTTTTGGTTTTTGAATAAATAAATCCAAAAACTACAAACTAGTTCAAAGAAGACTATTAAAATAAGAACAAACATTTAAATTTATAAAACATTTATGTGCGTGGTTCACTGGTCTTCAACACACTTTTAAGTTTAATTTTATTAAAATTGAAATCAAAAATATTTACATTCAAATTCAGTAACTTGCACATGCGAGTTAAAGATTCATGCAATCCGTAATTAGTACGATGGTGGGGTAAATTCATTAAATTCAAACCCCGAAGGCTGTGAGCACCCCCACGATAGTTGAAATTCAAACAATTTAACAAATTAGTACATACTATCAATGATACCACTAATTAGTTGGTGAATAAACACAATATCATTATTAACCATCTTCTGAGCCAAAGTTTGAGTCTGAAGAAGATGTTCATACGGTGGGAGATTAAAATGATCGGACCACTGTAACCCTCTTAAGGCAAAAGGAATAAATTTACGCTGAACTGCTTCTAACCTATTTTTGTGGACTTCGTAAAAAGGAGACAATACCTGAGATGCGTATTATTATATTATATTATATTAAAATTATAGTTATTTATTTTACGAATTTTTTTGGAACATTGGTATAGGTAATACTTTTTGATAAATAAAAAAAGGTTAAAATTTCGAGCTAGATTTTTTCGAATCTTTCGCTTATGAAATTTTGAATATATAGCTCCAAAAACAATATTAAGAACAACTAAAAGAATTTTGAGTACATTTAAAATGATTGATATTTAAAAAACGCGGGATATGTTAAAAATGTTTTTTTGGGTTTAAATCAACAAATTTCTAATATTTTTCAAACTGAATTTGGAACAATCCGCAATAAATGGAGAACAAAATAACGAATTCCGAAAAAGCGGGGAAAGCATTCGATTGCCTTAAAAAAAAAAAAAGTCTGGGGCCTATTTCACCATACACTTTTCTCTTTTTACTTTGCAACTTTGCAAAAAAAAGTAAATCGGATATTGTATCTATTAAGATTAAATATGCATTGAAAAAAAAATTATTGACAGTAGGTACCAAATTAGTGTAAATGATTCAAAATGAAAGTTAGCAGCATTGGAGGTGGTACAAAATAAAAAGGTAATTTCTGAATATTATTTTGTTCCGTAAAGATTTTTCAAATTTTGTTTTCTTTTTTATGAAGGATATTCTGTTCGCTTCCTCCTTGAGAAAAAAATTGCAAGGCTATCCCTGAAGACTTTTGTGGCCAGCAAATGGTGTTTGGGAAAAATTCATCAATGATTTTATTCGACACTCGATGAACTACTCTGCAGACGGTTGCTTTGCTTATTCCGTGCATAGATGCAACACCGTGATATTAGGCTCCATTCCCAACACAATGTATTGTACACAAAAGTTGTTGCAAGGGACTTAAACACATATTCCTTTGACTGTTGAATTGTAGTTTTTTTCCAATTTTAGACAAAAAAAATTCGATGGTAGTTTTTGTTAATCTACAAAACTTTCTTTTGTCGAAAAATTATTTCCGATATCGAAGTTAACTCTTAGCTTCACTACTCTTTGGTCACTTTGGTCACTATTATTTACTAATTCGTTTTCAAAATATTTTTCAAAACGATTAATTTTTTTTATTATTTTAAGACAACTTTTCCAAAGAAACACTTATTTGCAAATGAAAATTTCTCTTTGCATATTTCTGAAAAACTTTTCAAAATTCTTAATATAATTTGCAAAGTTTATTTGTTTGGTGAAACAAAAAGAACAAATTCTTTGAAAATAAACAAAACTTTTCACTTTGCAAATTTTTGTTTGTTGAAACGTAATTTGCAAAGAGGAAAACTTTTCAATTCAATAATTTCCTCTTTGCAAATTTGCGTTTGGTGAAACAAAATTTGAAAAGTAAAAGTGCAAAGTTGCAAAGTGAAAAGTGTTTGGTGAAATAGGTCCCTGATCTAAATTTCGTTGTAAATGTGAAAAGTTGGCGAACTTGTAAGAACAAAATTCCAGAAGAAAATAAAACACTCTAATATCTACTGACAGAACAATAATGCACCATCCAACGATGAACTAGTTGTGGAATATGTGTGGACAAGTTTTGAACCGATTGTTTTACAAGATTTTGCATGTGAATAGGTTGCCTTGTTTAAGAGTCAGACTTTAGAGGCAACAAATGTTTGTTCTCTGGGGTAAGTAAATTTTTAAAGATAGATGAAAGTCAAGAAGTATTATTGCTTTTGCAATTTAGTCAATAGAAAACTTGGTTTGGTTTAGTTCAAAATGCAAGGTAAGATAACAAAATTGTAGGAAAATAGATAGTTATACGTACCAAAGTATACTAAGTTGCGATTATAGTAAAAATATTATTTCCTCCCATAAAAAAGCGTTTGGAATGTTTTCCCACCATGAATATTTTCCCCCTTAAATCCCACCAAACTGATTTTTTACCACCATTTTGGTTGTAAAAACCACCAATCTGGGAACACTGTCGTAAAATTGAACTTGTGTGTAAATTCAATATTTGTATAGCTATTGAAGCTCATATAGTATCATTGGCAGCTCCGTCTCCATTGTGTTCAGGCAGTAAGGGAGTTGTTCGCGTCCAAGGGATACAAACGTTATGATACTTCATTTGAATTGGTGAACAAAATAGAACCAACATTCTAATTCATTAAAATATCAGCACTATCATGAGTTTACCCGACTGTAAAACTTATTTGGAATTTCATGATTCGGATTCAGCAGAAAATTGTAGGTCCCTTCCATTCTTGTCAATTTCACGCTCGCAGGAATTGGTTTAGATTTGTAAGTTTTTATAGGCCCTAGTTCTACACGATCTTATGCGTCAACAAAGTTGTTTATATTATTTTTTTGTTGAAAATTTGAATTAAGATGAAGTAACAACTTATTCCAATCGCTTGTAATGACAAGCAACGTTCTTTGTGAATGCTATACACACCAAAAACAAAATGATTATTTTTTTAATTCAAACTTTAATTTTAGATTTTTGTATTAAACGTCATCTGTCGGAAAACTATAAAAAATTTTATTTATAAAGATATCCAGAACAAAAATATCGTTTAAATTTCATTTCAATAGCTGATGGTTAGTTTTTGTGTTGTAACTTATTTTGGTTTCCAACGCCATCCAACGAAAAACTTGAAAAAATTTTATTTACCCATATGCCAAAAATATTTTCTGGAAGTTTCAGTTCAATCGGATGGTTAGCTTGTGAGTTTTTAGCGCTAAGTTTTATATAATATACAGATTTTTATATTAATAATATTCTCGACTTTTCGTGATTTGTTGAAAATATTGTATTTCTATCACTTAACATCAAGGCTTCATAGTCCTTTTTTATGAAAAAATGTGTTGGATATTTCTAGAGTTTTGAAATGTGATAAAGCTCACATACATACATACATTACATATTTTATTTTATGTATAAATTTAGCTACTGGACCTTTGTTTTATTCATTGTTGTGTGTTGAAGTTAAGATTAAACGAGGCTGGCATGTCAAATTCTTTACCAACTGAATCCCGCAGCCTTATATACCGCGCGCATAATTTCCAATAACAACAATGGCTACAATAAAGCCTTTGCGATGAATGCCAATGATTACATATATATATTATATGCATCACTGGAACACGGTGTCTAAAGAGCAACGTTAAAGATGATGCGCTGGGCAATGGTGGCAAAATTGCATGCCAACGGTGCAGCGGTTCTCCTCTTTTGGGAGATGATACCGCAGAGCACTGTTGTGGGAAACCCCATCAGCCCTGCAGATGCCACTACAATGGTTAAAGTGTGCAAATAGCTGGCGGTTGAAGCGTTTTCGCTCCTCTTCAGTGTCTTATCTTTGATTTAGGTTGTTCTCGCTGCGGTTGGTGATGAGATGCAAAGGCCATTTGAATAGTTGTGCCGCCCGTTGCGGATCATGGCATTTGTTTATTGTTTCGTAATGAGGTATTTGTAATCAACCACGAAACAGTGATGCTGTCGTTTTTATTAACAAATAAAAAAAAAGCGGCATAATGTCAAAGACATGATAAAAAACTCCAGGCATTCGATTTATGTTAGTTTAAAAAATATCTCCTGGGACAACTTACATAATATATTAGAACTTCTTTAGCTTAAAGGAAAAGCTATTGGTTGTTTATATAGAAATTGTTGATTGATGTGAGGTTCAATTTGGCAAAATTTTATAGTGAGCAATCTTGACAATAATCAAAAGTTGCTGGAGAACTGTTGTCTTGATTCCCATCTTAATGGTTAGCATCGCGCTATTCAAAAACCTCCATTAAATATCAAACGATCCAACAGGTGTTGAATACGCATGTGAAGATCATAAATGTCAACGGCTATATTGAAGCCAGATGCAATTCAAAAATTTATAGACATTTTATGTCTTGTAATAATAAAAACCAATTGCTAAAACTATTAACCACCAACCAGAAATATAAAAGAGATAATTGCAACTTCACTAACGGTAGCTATTGAATTTCAATTATAAATTCCTCTATACCTATACGAAAACACTCTTATATTATATTCTGTTGTATAGTCTGTATACTGTACTCCGTATAGAGTGTCTAACTCGAACGCAACCAATTTTAAGTATAATTTCTTATTCAACCGGTTGGTTGTGGATCCATCAAGATGGCAGAACCGGCATCTGAGATCAGACATCAGGCACCAATTTTAGCCTGTGGCAGTTATTTGCATGTGTATAGATACGACCACGATTATACGTATACACATAACATTTTGTGATAAAGGCGAGACACACATTAGAACGTCATAAATTATCAGAAAATTAGTCCTAATAAATTAACGATAATTTAGTCGTAATTTCTTTTTAATTTGCGCTCATGTTCCACTCCATGCAACTTCAATCTTCAACAACTAAATTTGTAACTATAGGTATGCAGAGGAAGAGGAGTAGAAACATCATCAGGAAAAACAGCTAAACAGTAGGTTAGTTATAGGCACTCCCAAGTAACATTTTTAGTTCTTTAAAGGCTTTAGCAACGCTTCTAGAGCTAATCTTAAAGCTCCTTTTTTTAATAATGAGCTCTAGAAACACATTTAGAACTTAAGTCGAGCTCATTTGCAGCTATTTCTTTGAGTTTGAGAGCACTTTTTTTCTCTTAAGAAGCACGTTATTAGTGGCAAGTGACTCTGAAGGTCTATGTCATACACCTTTAAAGAGCATCTTTTGAAAGATGTTTGTTCGTATTGGTTTGAGTAATAAATATAATACCAAACATAAACGCAGGCACGCTTTAATACTTATATAGAATAAGTGAATCGTTTGATAGTATAAATAATGTATAATTTTCTAAGATATGCCAATTATAATTTCCTACCAAAATAAATAATAAAGGAATTTAATATTTTTCGGTGAAATGTTAGGTTAATTTAAGTGCGAATTAAATTTTTTCTCAAACGTTATGCGGGTACTTTGTTAAATTACAACGCGCCTTCGAAATTTTGTATTTTAAGCTGTCAAATAAAAATAAATAATAACTAAAAAATTTTAAATTCTAAAAAGAAAAAAAATTTCAAATTCGAAATAAATTTATTTTGGTTAAAAATACAATTTAGTTTGATTTTGAGTGAGAGCGCGGGGATAGATATTTCTTTTTTTTAGTGAATAAAAGAAAATATTGCATTACTTTTTTTTCTCGCCGCCATGTTTTCATAAGGGAAGAAGGTTTCTTCAATACAGCTGTAAAATCATTTTGAGCTATATTTTTGATTGTTATAGAGCTGCAATATTGATTACTGTTGATATCTAGCTCTTATATCACTTAAAGATTTGCTTTCTGTACTTTTGGAGCTAGTGTTAACAAGATGGCATTTTTCTGGTTTCCATATTTTTTTAATGAAATAAAAAGGGTGTTTCAGAAATTGAAAGTTTCGGCAAGTGGATAATAAATAAAAAAGAATTATTTCTATGAACGAAGATTTTTATTTGAAGAATATTTTATTCCAAAAATGTATTTTAGGTCCTCGGTGTATTTTTATATGTACGTAATAAAATTTTCAAAGCGTATTTTTAGAAACGAAATTGTCATCAAATAAAGTTTTTATAACTCACCCGCCATTTGGAAAAAACAACCAAAATGACGAGAACGACACATCATGCAGAATGAAATTAATTAATTTATTTTAAACTGGTTTAATTTTTTCTTTTGAAATAATTATTTTCTTCGTATTCTAGTATGGAACACCCTATAACATGAGCGCTATAGAATTTTTTTTAGAGAGGTTTCATATACAGCTGTTATAGAAATTTTTTTAAACTTGAAAATGCGCATGCGCTTCACGCAGTATTTGTGTGCAAATATTAGTAATTCGGCTCTACAGCCGCTTTTTGTACAGCTCTGTAAATGCTAAATTTTTACATTTCAGAAGATAATGCGTTAGTATTTTGGGGATGTGTTGCTAGCAGCTGTATAACGTCTCTAAATTGTCTGATATTGACAGGTTGCACGATAGTAGACGTGTAAAGTTTGTTATGGAGCATATTTTTAAATCTTGATGCGTTATAAAGTTAATAGAGCTAAAAGTGTTCTCAAACTTCAATTATAGAACATAATTTTTAAATAAAATGAAAGGAGCTGTTAAATAATCTTTTACAGAGCAATAGCTTTCAATTTTGCTAGCTAAGAGCTGTAAAAGAACAGTTTTGCATCTAATAGCTCCAACGATGTTACTTGGGCTGCCATGGTAACCAAATTGGCTGATTTTAATTAGAGAATTTTTTTTTCAGATTTCTGATAACACAATATTTTAAATGTTAAAGTATAAAAATGAATGCGGATTGATCATTAAGAAACTTCCAAAACAAAACTTAATGCCACACTTCATTTAGACCAAGATGGTGGAGGATTTATTTGTACATATTATCACATATTATCATGAAAAATAAAAGTTTTTTATCGAAAAAATTGTAGTTAATTGTAGTAATTGTAGTAATGTTACATACAAAAGTTAATAACACTTTTTTTCGTTAGAGCAACAGATTTTAAGAAAAACGTTACAATATCAGATTATCAGAAGGATGAAGACATATAAGACAACCCGTTCATCATTTACTTTAAGAAAAAAATATACATTATAAAACATTAAATATAATTAAAATACCAAAGTTAAAACAAGCTCGAAATTACCGAAAGTAGAACGAGGAAAGGCAAAGAAAAATTTAAAAAATAAAGATAAAGATTTCATCTTTTGGAAAACAAAATTTTAATCCGTTCATTTTTTTGAGCACTGAAGATTGAAAATATTTCGTTCATCTTTTCGATATTCTACTGTGTTAAGTACTAAGGGCGTTTGTGCAAGTTTTTATTCTAATCTGTTGATCTTAAACGAAAAAAATGTGTATAATCTTATCTGTGTAAAATTTTAAGAACTTAAATTTTTGTATTCACATTTTATTCAAAAAATTGTTACTTATCGAGAAAACAAAAAAATTTCTCAAAAACAAAGCTCTGTTCTAAATATATAAAAAAATATAGCTGTCATTGGTTGGGAAAAGCTTAACGCACAAAAATAATCGTCTGCACCATAATGTCTTCAAGTTCTAAGAAGTGATATAAAGAAACAATTATTCCATAGTTTTTATGGGTTGGTAACCGTGGAATAAGCCTGGCCTGACTTCGGACTTTGTCATGCGTATCCTATTGCCAAACGTGTTATTTCACATGCATAAGTCTTCTATAGAAGGAGCTTCAAGTTTATGTTTGAGGGACGAGATGACAGTTAAATTGTCATGATGTTGCTTGTAGCGTACATAGATATAGTAGTAGTAGTAGGGGTTCATTTGATTCGCTCAATTTATCTTTTTGTTCAAATTTTTGAATAAAATTTATACATAGGTGGGGAATTTGAGGTAGGTATAATCGTCGTCGATGATAATTTTCAAATCGACTTTGCTTGGCGTTAATGGCGTATCAAATATATATAAACATAGTTGGAAGAGGCAGAGCGGAACATAATTTTTTTTTTAAAGAAGCACACTGTAATTGTGATAATTGGTTGAAATTATAATAAAGTACATTTCAGTGAATCATTTTAATGTTAAATATGTAATAGCTAATAGAATGCTTAGTGGCTACCTATAATAAAATATGTTTTTATTTTGTATAACTGATTACTTCCGATATTAGGGTCAAATGGAGTTATTTGAAATTCGAAGGAAGCTGGTCTAACATATATAATTTGGCTCTACTGCGTAGATTCATTCGAACATTATGTAGTTGAAATTAGAGTAATTAAAATGCCGACACTATATGTAGTGGATTATTGCAAAGCCTATAAGCTGCAAAACCTTTGTAGCTTTAAAATCGATACATAACTGTCTTCATGAATACCGAATGAATTACTTATTTTTACTTTTTGTTCTCATACCTTCTATCTGGATTTTGATTTTCAGGAGAAAAATAAATAACAAAAATTCAATCTTCTCCCATACACAGGAAAATTTCAGTATGGACAACTCACCTAGATAAGTTGTTATTTCTACGGAGTTTTCTGTATGTTTAATAAGTTCCTACATTTTGTATGTACATGTATTTTCCAAAAAAAATTTAAGAATTTTTAAGACCAAAGCCCTTAATTTACAGCTTAAATCAGAGGAGTAATAGTGAAGATAGGAAGAAGTCTAACGGCCTACATGATAAAGTAGTAAGATATAGTGCTGCTGTTATAGTATTCTTCGCTTGAGTAAGAAATAAAAGCTATAGCAAATCGTAGTTACGGGGACTTCAGCTATTATCTACTACTTATCCTTGGTAAAGTTTTAAGCTCAGCTCTTTTTTTTATATTTAGGTCAAGGGATTCATTCTTTTTTTTTTTTTCTTGTTTCAGGAAATTTAAGGATGACCCCGGTTTAAGAGTAAGCTGCAGTTGACTCAAGAAAATCCATGTTTCCAATTGACCTATTACAAGCTCAAATAAGACTACTTTATATCGGAGTACATATCTCCATCACAGGGTTGATCATCGATTTTTTATTCGTATGCGTTAGTGAAAAAAATGAATAAATTCACACCCAAAAACGTCAAACCCTATAGCCAGATTTGGGACAGATATAACTTGCAAGTTTCTGTTCAATTTTAATTAGGGAATTTTGGAGTAGTCAATGTTATCTTATCTTGTATTTGCTACCTCATAAAAGTCGGCTCTTGGCTGTAAAAATATCGAAGATAGTTTATCGAAGTTAACATTAAGCTTTATAATTATATTTTTATTTCACCTTTAAATCCATCAAAACGTAACCATTTTATAAGCTCATATTGTTTCTTTACTTATAGCTTATAACTTTACGGATTATAAGACCATTGCACTTCACTTTTCTCTGGACTATTTCTAACGTTATTGAATAACTATTAACTGAGATTAAAACAGATATTTGATTTTATTATTATTGTTTACACTTCAGGTTGTCATCAAAGATACCCCCCCAACCAAACCACATCTCAAACTGCTATTTATAACTATTTATACTTATAAAATGAGCTACCAACCATTATTAAAAATATATATAGAATGTTCTTATTTAAACTCGTCAAAAGTAATTCAATTAAATGTCAATAAAAAAAGACTGAATTGACTTTAATTCAAAATAGCTAAATGTGTTATTATCCAGAGTTACGGTTGAATGTATATTGTATATATGTGTAGTATAGCTATTTATACACAAAATATTATGATTAAAATGATTAAAAAGAAGAACGTGTATAGAGAGGGCTATACCTATGCAACAAATAAAAATAAAAATGTAGAACACACATTTATCTTTCTCGTTTACAGATAAATATCTTATTAATGCGATTTTAATTGAGGCATGCGGATATATGCGGCATGCCCCATGCATTCTCTTCTAAAACCGCTCCCTCTCTGCTTCTCAAATTGCAGTGTAAAATTACATCAAGTCGACAGTTTTCATCCATTAGTATATAAAAACCGTGCACGACACTCTCTTGTTACGAAGTTAACATCAATAACAACAACAACAAACAAAAAGAAGCAATGTGATGTGAGCTAGATTTAAAATTTCTACACTTAAATTATGTCTATCGTTATTTTAAAATCTAATTACGGGGAACAATTTTTTTATAATACTTAATAACTCAATATATATCTACCTATTATGTATTCAAAATGGTGCCAGGCTGTCTATATCTAATGCATTAATTTAAATTAAATTGAATGCCTAAAACATGGTATTACAAGTACATTTACGATATAATTTTGATATAATTTCCTTGATAAATAATTAGTGCACAGTCTAACATGCGAAAGAGTGTTTAATAAAGGCTTACGGAGGGAATGGATTTTTTATCGCATAAATGTTAAATAGAAAAAACTCTCAAAGCCTTTAGATTTCTTTCCTGTATCTTAGGTTTTGGATTAATGTCACAATTTTCGATCAAGAAATTACGATGCAAACTCAACCGACACAATCCAGCTTTTCATTTCATATAGTGCTTCTAAGCTAGGTCTGTATACTCTTTAAAGTGTACTAAAGGATTGTTCAACCATTGATGAAGTACAAGGAGTAGCTTTCAAAACTAAGAGTGTTAAAAATTCTTTGAAAATTTCAATCTTCTATTTAATTTTATTTATGTTTTGATAAGTCTCTTGTTTGCCCATATATTCAACTAAAGGTCTAGTTAAGTATCTGCAGTAACATCCAAATTAAGGGGAAAGATTAACAGGAGTTTTGAATTTTTGTTGTATAATTTCCGATAGAGCTTTTTTAAGCACTGAAAAATTTGGAAAAGTTTTCGAATAATAAAAATAAACTGCGTTATGTATTTGAATGATAATTTTGTTCGGTTCGTATGTGGGAAATGAAAATGCACGTATACGGGATTTTACTACATGGGCTCTATCAGTGAACAACTCAATTCAAAACTCACTGCTTCTAATGGCTATTCAGTAAAATGCCATATACCTACGGAAAAATATCTCTATCTGAATAGGTTTAAATAATATAATTTTCCAAAATTTGGAAAATATAATTTTTTTATAAATATAACAAACATCTTTTTCATATCATGCGTTAACATTGTATAACTGAACTGATGAACAGATATTGCTACGATGCATATGTAACTTAATGACTTCTCTAAATGTTAAATTAAATTATTTGATAAACTATAATTTTTGAAAACATTAAACTAGTTGATATTATACTATCCCAATCCATCTTGATGTAATTATTTCTTCCTTTGAGAATATTCAGTTCTCCATTTATAATTGTATATAACCTAACATATATAACCTTAAATGAAAATCTCATTAACAAAAATAAAAAACATCCTTTCAAACAGCTTAAACTGCCCAGTTTCATGCATTTTCCCTTAAGTCTATGATTAACCTTAATGTCATTAATCATCATTCCATATTGTGTGCATGTTATAATTTTGACAGCTGTACATCGTTATTAGATATAGATATTCCTATATAGGTATCTTATTTGATGAGCCAAACTGAAATGTCCATCACCTAATTTTTCATAAAGGAGGTAATGTATATAGAGTCCGAAAAAAAAACTAATTTATAAATTTCCACACTATCATTTAAAGATGTTCCGTCCGTTGTTTGTAATTCCTGGACTGTTTAATGTTCGTTATGAATCCTATTTCGAGCGCCACTTTCTTTGGTACAAAACATATTTATGCCATTTCCACTTCATAGGTAGATAGATTATTATTATTCGATTTAATAATAAAATTCTTTGTAATTTAAAGAAGAAAAAGAGAAAGATATATAGAAAGAAAAAAATCCAAATCCTTAACCCATCATCGGGTAACACATCGCACTCTGACAGCTGACAAGGGTGTCCTGAAGTCCCGATGCATTCCAAGAAGCCACCATCAACCACTCTCTCCCATAATAATTGGATGGCAGCAAACTATAAAGGAGCAGTGACAATGACAAACAATGACTTTTAGAGTAGCTCAGCTCGCAATATCCTACAGATATTCCGCCTAAAGATTCAATAAACGAAGAAAGGTATTTCATTCGTTTAAGTTGGTATTATAGATATCGGGATGGCCGCATGGCTGACAAAAATAATTAACTTCTATTATGTGCCATTTGCTGTGAAATGCACCACATCACGACAGGAGGAGGTTGATCCGAGACTTATGCTGTAGTCGATACCCGCTGTCGATAAACGAAATGTCAGAAATCTGTAACGCGGATAAGGCTCACTCATATAAACAAGAGTAAATCAAAATCAAAACAACAAACAAAAAAAAAACGAACAAACCTTTTATAAATTATAAGTTAATAAAAAATGGAATCAAAAAACGATCAAATATCACACTTGGTTGCATCTGTCAGTTAAGCAATCAACATGAGCCATGGGTTTGAGAATTGTGTAAGTCGAGGATAGTCATGACACGAGGGGTGTTTTGGTTGCATTTGAAGAGCATCAAGCGCGTCAGATTCTTGTTTGCCATTTTGTTTTATATTTATTTTCGTGTCACTTTTTTTTAGGGTTTGACGCGATCAGTGCGTGTTAAAAAAATAATAATAATAAAAAAATAAACAGGATTTGAAAAGCAATTGTTTTTTTTATTGTGTTGTGTTGTGTGGTTCGTGCGAAGGAACAGAATTAATTAAATTTAAACGAATCTTTAATGTTATCAAAGGAGCGCGTTTTTACTTTTGTTTTTTTAGCTGTAATATACGAGTTCTGGTATGTTTAAGCTTTAAATTGAAATAAATGAAGCTTAGGTTAAATAAGCCTGAGAATGATAGATTTTACGTAAAGTAAAATAAAATAGGAATAAAATAAAATGGAGCTTAGATATAGGTATATAGCTATTAGTCTAATCACAAGTTACATTCGGTTGTTTGCAAAAAGAAATTATGAAATTTTAATATCCTATATAAAAGCCTAACTCGAAATATCATCTCATGGTTCTGGGCCCGCTCCAAAACATAGGTATATATACCTATACCGCAATCGCTACTATTTCATACTACGCCAAAGTAGAGCTACACCTGTCTCGTTATTTAGGCCCATTTGCATTTACTTAAATATATCTTATATATTGAACTCTTATATTAAACTGAAATATTTAAGTTTAGTTTCAGCAAATTTCCCTTACGGCCATTTTATTCACTATTGCTCAACTTGAGGCACAATTTCAAGTTGGCCAACTAAAGATTTCACTCCACAGTTGAAATTAAAATTGAAATTTCTTTTTTTCACTAATTATTTTCTTAACTCTCCAGTTGAAGATCTAAAGTTGGCCAATTTCCAGTTTGAAAAATATCTCTGGGATATTTTTAAATTTGAATCTTTCATATCTACATATATCATAGTTGTGTGTTATTTTGTGTTAAATTGTGTCAAACTGTGAAAAGAACAACAAAACTTCCCAAAATAATTTATTCAAAGAATGCCTATGCCAAAATGCTTTGCTGCACCGTAAAATCATTAAAAATTGAATGGATTTCATAAAACGCGACAAGGATAAAGCATGGGAAAAAATCCTATCAAAAAAAGAACTATCAAGTCGTTGTGTGAAAAATACACACAAATAAATAAAGATTAAAGAAATCGTGCATGCTTCCTACGCTTACAAAAACTGGTGGTGGCCCTCCAATAAAAAAACCATCCTCCAGGAGTTATTTTATATTTTAATGCTTTTAACCCACGGTTTGAGCTTCAATCGACTTTCAATCATCGAGTCAATCAGCACCCCAATACCATTATGTTGACAACAAAGCACATATGATGCTACTGCTCAAAGTATTAAGATTTAATATTATGTAATAGGTTAATGAAGAATTATCCATCCGTAGTGAAGATAAAATTAAATATTAATATTACTCATATTGACATAGATGCGATATAATATTTCGCATCTATGTCAATGTTTAGAGAGAACCATTCCTTACGATTTTTAAAGGAATCTGCAACATTTCCAACTGGTGATTGAATGAGGCTATGTGTGCAGTCGATTGCACCAATCGTCCTAGGAAATATGAGTTTTGCGAAAAATTCACGTGTTGACTCCAGCTTTGAAGATCAGCAATTGCTATCGACACTCGCTTCAAAATATGATGCACGCTTGAAAAACTTTTGTACAGTGGAGGTCCAGTATAACGAATGCCGATATAACGAATGATCGATATTACGAACACTTTTTTCAAGTCCATTAGGTATTCTATATAACGAACAAATAACGAATTTCAGAAAATGAAAAAAAAAATTTACAAGCAACAAATTTTAAAGAAACTCTTGACTGTATAAATGTGATAATTTCTACTTATATGTATGTTTATGATAACATTGGAAGATATGTACAATGTACATACACAATTTTCCGTTAATCAAGTATTTTTTTTGTCGCTTGCTTTGTTATGTCCTACGTATTCGTCTTCGTGTATGTAAACAGGTGCTCAACGTGAGAGTCACCGCTAGCAGCGGTTGGCTAACAAAATTTCAAAAGCGCTTTGGAATTCGACTTCTTAAAGAGTCTGGTGAAAAGCTTTCATCGAGAGCAGACCTTGTCAAACCGAATGTTGAAGAAATCGAAATTGTGGATAATGATAGTGATGAAAATGCTAGCTCAGAAACTGAAGTTCAAAGAGTGAGTCATTACGAAGTTGTCGGAAATTTTGACAATTGCATCCAATGGGCAGAACAAAATGGCATTGAATAATTCGTATGCACTATTTAAGTATGTTGATAATTTGAATAAGTCTATTGAAGTTAAATATGTTTTGTTTTGTTCTTTTAAGTGAAGTATAAAATAATATAATGAAAAATACAATGGTAATTTTTATTTATCTAAAGATTTGTATGAAAAAAATGTATTCGATATAACGAATTTTCGATATAACGAATTGACTCTGGAAATTATATCATTCGTTATACTGGACCACCACTGTATAAGTAAAATCTCAAGTTTGTTCGGTCGACTTCTACTTTTTCCAGGATTTACTTTAGTGTTGAAAATCAAAAGTTGAAAACGTAAACCTTGAGTGAGTAAAAACAAATTCACAAGTTGAAAATAGAAATCCTTAAGTTGTGTTCAACTTCGAGTGAATAGCGAAAGTTTTTTTAATAATACAAAATCTATATACTATACACCTGAAATACATCAGTCAAGCATAGAAGACTTAGCATTATTTTAATGGACTTTGTTGAATTATTGATTCAAAATAGCTTTTTACGGCCGTAAAGTCCTACAAAAATTGGCGTTTCGTCCCGGTGATCTCACTTGGACTCATCAGTTGACTAGTGAGGGCCTTTGTCAATACGCAATTTTTGCTAAGTTCAGTTCATCTTACATAGATACCTAGTGTGAAGTACATAATATATCCAACAAGACTAGAATTCCTAATCATTAAATTGGTAGTTTTTTTTTTTGTTTTTAGCCCAGGGCCTGGCAATTTCGACACGAAATCTATGTAAGGTGAACTGAACTTAGCAAAAATTGCGTATTGGCAAAGGCCCTCCTAGTTAACTGATGAGTACAAGTGAGATCGCCGGCCAGGACGAAACGCCAATTTTTGTAGGATTTGAAGGCCGTAAAAAGCTATTTTGAAACAATAAGCGGATGTTTCGGTATGTATTTTCTTTATTCCTATTTGTCATCTGTTACATCAGGAAATTTAAAGAAATAATATGGCATGTTTAACGATGAAATGAATCATATTTCCGTGAGTGAAAAAGGGAATGGTACATGTGGACTAAGTGCTTTATTGTTAACTTATGTATGGAAATTCACACGTCACTATGCCGATGTAGAATTATATAGGTACACAATTTCATTTCATTTGCTCAAAAATTTTGTTGTCTGATATTATATAACGATTTCAGACTGGGCCCAAACACATTCTTCATGCTCAAATTAAATTTTTTTTTGAGACAGTCCCCACGTTCGGTGAACTATCAGAAAGGCTATCCACCTATCCCAAAAATTGTGATACCCGGACCCCGAAAAAACAGTTATCCATCAAAAAAAAACTTTTATATTTCGTTGGGGCGTTCGAAGTAGTTACTCTGTTTGTACTATGGTATTTTTTTCACTATAACTACTCAAATAGTCTTTAATTGGCTGTTCCCATCAGTAATGTTTTCTAAGTACTTTTGTGTTCCTTATTTCATTAGGGAGTAGACCAGGAAGCCGCCAACGAAGACACATACCTATATATAAAGATTTTCGCGGGATTATACTTGTCAAAAAGTGATAATTGCAGAAGACATTTTGTTGAATGGTTTGTGTGTGTGTTATTTTCGGATTTCGATGTCTTTATATTATTCAATTGAAATTAAAAAAAATGGTGCAACCGTCTTAAAATTCAATCGAAAATAATAACTGGTAGTCCGAATTACTTGCAATGCCAATGTGTCAGAATAGAATGACGAAATAGCACGTTCATTTCAAGATGCCAAAATACGTAAAACTAAGCGTCAGTTACATACCTGTAATTTAATTTTCTGACGAAAAAACCGGTAGGTCATAGAAATCATAAATTTTTAGAAACCAAGAAAATGATGGTTTTGATCCCCAGCCTATGCCACCAGAAATATTCTTCACAGGCAACTGCCTCTTGTGAGGAATTGACAAATCTTCCAAGAGCATCTATGTTTCTCTTGTCATAAAAAAGGGCTTCTCACCTTAGCCGTTTGGATACGGCAGAAAATTGTAAATTCCTACGAATAACGCACACAGGAATGATTGAGAGTTGTAAGTCACTATAGGTTCTGGCTTTACATTAGATGTTAATTTATTTAATTTTTAATAGCACTAAAATGCAAATGAAAGTTGGTTGTTTTGATATTGTCATCACTCAGGGCAAGCCCCAGCCAATTTTGCGCCACATACATACACATACATACATATGTACATACACATGGCAAATGGCAGTACATATTTGTTTGCGCAAGATCAAATTACATTTTCTTGTGCCCCCAGAATTTGGTGCCCTTTGCATTTGCACATCTTGCACATATGGTTGGTCCGGCCGTGTCATCACTCATCACCCACACAAGGGAAAGTATGATATAGAACATAGTTTTTCCATCACTGTACCTTAAGATGTTTGTTGTTGGCAATCTAATCTTTGGAAACTAGAAGATCATATTTTGAAAATAATATTTGTAATAGAGACATCATCATTAACTACAAAATTAATTGCCGTTTCTTGCCTTCGTTGGTAGGTAGGTATGTTTTTATGCATCTCGTGAGAACATCAGGAAACTTTGTTGAAAAGCCACTTTTCATAGGGTAAATACAATGAGCCACTGACACGTTATTTAAGGCAGCAAATTCAGTTTGTAAAGTTCCGTGATTTTAATACGTATAAGTTAAACTCTGGTTTTTAATAAATAAATAAATAAATAAACTGGGTGGCACGACAGCTCGTGTAAAACCAGGGCCTAGTGACAGTGAAAACTCTCAGCCAGTGCTGTGTGTGTGTTATTGGTAGGAATGGAGAGGACCGACAATTCTCTGCCAAGAGATACTATTGGAGAATTTAAGAGGCAGTATAACCCGTGAAAATCATTTCTGTTTTAATGTGGCATAGAGTTGGAATCGAACCCAAGAACTTTGGCGTAACAGTCCTACGCACTAACCATTACGCCACGGGCTATTATACTACTGGTTTTTAATACTTAAGTGTAAATTCATACAAACGCATCACTGAAGTAATTATTTCCTTCACGAAAATGGGATCACCAACAGATTGCGTTATTCTCTCAGGCTGCTACTTTTGTATATAAACATTTCTGGAGTGTGCCAAAAAGTTCATTGTATAAGGGTTAAATTATTTACCTAGCAAGTTAAAATAAGCCCCAAAATACTGTTCAGGAGGAATTAAATGCAAAGAAAAAGAACATTATTATGTTTGGAATAAAGTTTTCACCTTTTCGAGTACATAATTTCAACCCGTTCATCATTTTAAACATCTCAAAAGTGGAAATATTTCGTTCATCTTATAGAACTGTTCATCGTTCCGAGGTTCTATGTAGTGCATTTTTCACCTGATCTATAGTCTTATGGGTGTGTGTGAATATTTTTGTGTCGAACTTTACTTAAAGATACTGTGAAAAAGGCCCATAATGTCATACCTTCATTTACACGAATTAAAATAACGGGGCTCTAATGCTCTGTCATTATAGTGGAGAAAATGAGCAGTTTGTGTATTGTCACTATTTTTAAAATGGTATCAACACAATATTTACTCAATAATAGCATATAGTGGAATTGAAATATAAAAGTCACTTGCCGCTATGCGACTTTAGTCGCATTTTGACCCCTTTTTCATAACCCTTAAATATATTTTTAGCTACGTTACTGTCCTCATTTGAATCTTAATTTTATCTGAACACCTTCAAAATTAGTTTTAAGAAAAAAAAAATGTATAGATAAAATTAAGTTTTGCTCGATTTGCGTACTAGGCTTAGGTATTTAAAAAATATTTTTGATACTCAAATGCAATAAATCATACTAAGTATACAATTAAATGTAATTCAATAATTATTATCTATATAAAAATGTATTTTACTTTTAGTATCAACTGAAAACTGATTTGTTTTGCTTGTTTAATTTTTTCAATATAAAACTAAAATTACTCCAAAACAAGTTTTATTTATACGGATTTCGTTTCATTTTGCTATCTATTATCTATAATTTCAAAATCCGACCTTTTCAAATTTCTTAGCGGCAACACTGCTGCACTTCATCACTGTTTATGACAAACAAACTTTAAACATTTACACGATTAGTCTATGGCAAGATGAAGAAAATATTGCAATTTGTTACTGATATGTAAATGCTGTTTAAGAGGCTGTATGAAATGTGAAAATGTGAGTAAAGTTCATATTGAAAATATTTCTTCGACATTTGACAGTATTGAATTTGAGATTGAGATTAAAGAACGTTATGAAGAGTATTGCCTATATGATAAACTCTATATATATTCCTCTCATTTTATTTTACACATAAATCTAGCATAGCAAAAAAACCGGCTAAGATCTGAATTTAAACAACAACAAAAAAAAAATAAGAAAAGTTGTTGGGTGAATGGACCTTTTTCTCAAAAATCCGCGAATCGCATTCGCATCGCATAGTAGCCCTTACACAGTTTATTAATTTGTAGAAGCTATCAACCGGTTAAATTTTTTTTAAAATCTTAGTCATCATCAGTTTTGAAAACGATCAAAGAATTAAATATTTAAATCTATACCAACAAAAAGCATATTTGATTATACATCATACCTTATCATTTCTTGTTTAAACTTAAAAAACAATATTATTAAAATATTAATTGGATTTCTAAGTTTTAGAAGTTAATTTGCAGATTACCATTCAAATTAAGATCAGAAGCCAAATTTATCTCTCGATCAAAATTATTATAATAAAATAAATTTTGTTTTTATCTTCCTAATGCTTCGGATTTTTTTCAATAAATTTCAGATTTTAATTTAAAATTATTGTTAAAAAATTCCAATAAGGAAATTAAAAATAATAGGTATATTATGTTATTGCCCGCTGTGTTATCGTTTTAATTCTGTTTAATCTTTGCAGTTTATTAAGATCGGTTTAAAGATAAGTCTAGATTTTGAATTTCCAGTTTAAAAATTACCATTAATTAATTGTCTGAGGCCCATTTGCTGAAATGAAACTTGAATGTTCAAGAGGTTATGTGACAGTTTTCGGTGGGGGGAAAAATAAAACATAGGCGTGTAAGTTGAATATTATACATATTTGAGTTTTGTTTCAGCAAATTGGCCTAAATATTTTAACACTGTTTGTGGTATAGAAAAGATCTTAAAATATAATACTCACTGCCAGGAAATCTTGGAGGAAATATTCGCCCATGTCGGCTTATCAGCCATGGATAAAGCGGGTAACTATCTCTGACCATTCCTCCACCGAATTGCGGGTGCGTTGCAGGATGAAACATTATTCCGGGTCCAGCCTGCCCATGCTGATGGGCTAGAGCTGCAGCCATTTGAAACTGAGCTGCTAGAAAATGAGGATTCGGTGCTCCATGGTGAGGTAATCGTAAAATGCCAGCATCCTGATTATTCATATATCCTGGTGGAAGCTGAGCCGGATGATGTGGTTGTGAATTGGGTTTGTTCAAATCATTCGGTGGCTGCAGGGGAAACGGCCTTATCAGTCCAGCTGGTAGACCGGGCACCACAATAGGCCTGCCATTCAAAGTGACCGGTGCCATGTGCGATGCAGACGCTGATGTTGGTGGTGGTGGTGATGTTGCAGATAACGGTGAGGTGGAATTGACATTTCGCCTGTCAGTATCTCCATCGATTGGCCGGAAATCCTCGCTATTCCTTAATTCTAATGGCTGTTGAGAAGGTTTTCGTTGATGATATTGTATTTGGCAATTACTTCCACTACTATTCGAACTCAATGGCCGCTCCGGAGGGCTGTCACAACGAACTGATGACGGTGACGATGGCGCGTCACCCACTATCGAGTCTATGCTAAATGCAATTTTTGGTTTTGTTGACGACGCAAAGTTGTTGCCGCTGACAAAAGGGTTTGTTACCGTTGCCATTGGCACTATTACACGCTGTTGACCGCAAGTGACCATTTAAGGGGAACAATTTATGAACTTTTTAACAGTTCAAAGGCGTTTTTTTTTGACAGTTTAAGAAAAAAAAAATTTATAATATTTTGGTGTTGAAATTAGTTAGATATTGTTCAATTCAAGCATAAACTTTTGTTGAACTGTCTTTATAAAGAACTTGCACCTTATAATCTCGCACTTGTGTTTTCCATTTGACAGATGTCAAAATGTTATTAACACGATGCCAACGACGACGACACAATAGCGGCGGCAATTTCGAAATCTTACCGTAAACGAGAATCAAAACACAGAATAGCTGTACCTACTATGTGCACAACTAACGAGTGTTAAGCACACAATGAAAACCATTGGCGTGCGATTGTGAATTGCTATCGTATACCTATATCTACACATTGACAAAACAGTTCTTTTAGTGATTGTATATGTGCAATCACACAGAACCAAAGCATTTTTCAACCAGACAGCTGGGCGCAGTAGACATAGAGTCACATCACAGTCAGAGGAGTGCTGGTGCTGGTGCTATAGCTTCAAGCAAAGAGAACAAGAAACTTGAAATCGTGTAAACCTGATTTCCAACATGAATATAATATACAGTCAGAGTTTACATTTATACCTACCACTCTTCTTTTTTTTCTTGTGTGTTATTTTTGTGTCCCACCACCATGGCATGCCAATAGGGAGGAACTGACAAAACTTGCTATACGAAAAGGCGGATCCAGCCGCCATCGGATGTTTGCAGCACGCTCGCTCTATACAATTGTGTTGGGCTGTTTCGCCCCCTTGCAACTTGCAGAGCGAAACGATTCAAATTCAAAGACAATAATCATCATGTTTGGTGCAATTGGGCAATTAAGTCGCGTTGCACACCTCTGGGCTTAAATAAACAACCTGTATGCAGTATGCAATGCCACTTTGTTGTTTACAATGGGCAATGGGACTTTCAATTCGATGTTACCAGAAGAAATAATATTTTGTGAACAAAAAAGTTTAAAGTACCTATAGATTAAAAGTTCGAAATAATAAACAACTCCTAATTATATGTATGTATTTTATCCTAGATAAAGACATCCAATTGGAATTAAGAAGTTTAAAGCGAAACTTATAATATTTACACCATTATTAATAAACTAAAATAAAACATAAATTATCTTTAATCGGTAAGTTAAAGGTGAAATCTCATAAATAAGACAAAATTGAAATTTATTTATGTTACCCAAGTTCATGTACCCAAGTAGGTGCATTAACGAGTAAGTTAAAAATAACTAAGATATTTTTACTAACGACTAGAGGCAATACAAAAAACAAAAGCTAGTGAGTAGTGACACTATGTTTTTTACAAGCTGAAATGAGAAAGTATGTATGTATATGCGCACAAGTTCATCGGTTTGTGAGAAAGTGTATGTGTCCAGGCTGAATTATACTCTTTGTCGACACCAGAGTTCTATATTTGAAGGTAGTAGATTTTCATTTAGATTTGTTACTTAACGCTAATTAGCAGTTAGTTATTTATTAATAAATATTTTATTCGTTTTTAATCAACAATATAGTTGGTTTGTGAATTAGACGAAAATTATAAGCATATTTTTATTAATAGTGTTAGACATTTGCATTGAAATTTCTAGTAAAAATAAGATAATTTGTGCCCATTAAAATTAGGAACCTATACATATCTTTAATATTAATTTTGCGTCATGCTGGCATTTTTAGAAAAAAGTGTTTATTCGATAATTATTTAATAAATATATGTTGTGTCTCATATGGTTTTCCGAGTTTAAGGAATAACTATACCTTATGTAAAATTACCATCACACAATTTTACTATTAAACGTTGGTAACCCTAAATTTCGAAAAGCTTTAAAAGGCTAATATGATACCAACTATTGGCAAGTGCATTGAACTGTCAGGCTGGACGCTGGTGGTTTATAGTCAGGGGCGGATTAGGCAACCGCAATCTCGCTCTATGGGCACTTGGGAAAATAAAAAGTGTTTGAAAGAAAACTTTCTCATAAAATTGGATTTCTTAGGGCCTTACAGTTACAAGATTATTTTAACGAAAACTTTAGTTTGGAGATGTGGCACGCACACTAATTATTATTGAGTTTATAAGTCGAAAGGATCCCTCCCAGTACTCAGATGCCTTAAATTGTTGGGGCTCGCTCACATAGTGACCGAATCCCTACCTAAAAAAACCCCACCAAACTATTTTTTTTTTCAGTGGTACCGGTCTACTGCCTCTTGAGTACCTATCTATGTATCTTTTCGTGCCATTCGTCTTAGTCATTCGGATTGGACATACAATTGTAGGTCCCATGGTCCGACAGCAAAACACGCATCATGCAGGAATGGTTGAGAGTTGAAGTTCACTAAGGCCTTTGTTTTATTTTTTTATACAGATGAATCAAGTGATTTTTGTAAAGGTTTTTTTTTAATTTTGAATTAACAGCACTTTTTCCAGCATGAATGTCAAGTTAGCGAAGCAACTTAGATGGATAATTTGTCATTTATTAGTCGTTATTTAGTTGTCGTTCCATATTTTATATTTTTTTTTTTTTTGTGCTTTTGCTAAGTTAATATCAAGTAAGCAAAGCATCCCCCAAAAAAGCGGTAAAGACTTCTTAAAGTGAATGGTTTATTGGTCAACAATTTACCGTTAATAACTTGTTATTTGTTTTAATTGGAAGATACTTCGCTAACTTCATACCTTACCACCAACTCATTTTGACGTCTCAGTAGGTATTAAATAACACTGAAAAATTGGCCTTTTCATATACGCACCCAATTAATAAACGCGAGTTAGTGCGAATTGTCTTCAACTCGTGAATAAAGTTCAAAATATCGTTTATAAAACAAATTGTCTACTAATTGAAGTTTGCTAAAAAAATAATATTTTTTTCTCAGATTTTTCAGCATTTGAAAGCAAAAACAAAGCAAAGATTAAAGACAAACAATTGTAAAAAATTTAGGTTCACTTAGGACCATGCTTACTTCTTTAAAAAAAAATCGATTAAAAACAATATAATCATTCTATAGTAGCTCTTCAATAAATATATAGCCTTAATTTATTTTGTTGCACGCATCTGGCAATAATGTCAAAAAATCATTTTGCGTCTGATTTCAGTGCCAATGATCGTTTTATTTATCAACAAATGACACCTCTTAAATCTGCCATTCCAGACCAGGTTCATCCAAACAAAACAACCCAACACACAACATAACAACAATAAAAACACACACACAAATACATAAATCACGCACACTTTTTCAATGAATGTGCATCTTTACCGTTGATATTCATCTTTGTCAGACATTTCGCGCAGAGTATTCGATTGGCTGTTGCCCATCCAGCTTCATTTACACATTTAGGGTGTTAAACCACGCCTCATGTGGAAACTGTTCATAGGGTTACTTCCATTCTTGTGTGAAAAAATACTAAAAAGAGACAGCCATATGAACTGTTCATGTGTTGGTGCAAAGTTGCTGAAAAAATATTTCAACCATTTATTTGGAAAATTGTCATTTTCATGCCAACACTAGCAATTTGTTTTTCTATTCAAATTGCGAACGTGTGCGAAGAGAGTGGCAATTATTTCATTAGGATGGCATGGAAAGAAATGGCTCGCTAACCGGTCTCGTTAGCATTTATTAATTCCACTTTGGCAAAGCCCTGATTCATTCCTGCTATGCTTCCCCTACCACTAATCCTTACCATTTACCTCCAGCACCACAACGACATCAATGCATCCCATCCCGGGAAAGCAAACTAAATTCAGGCAATGGGTGTCAATTAGTAGATAAATCCGTTGATTGTGAACGCGATTCCGTTCGGTTGGGCTGTAGTGTGGGTGAGCAGAAAGAAAACACAGATTGTTCAATTTCCAAGATGGAGTCTCACAGCATATTGTGTTGTATTTGTATATTTTTTTTTCAATTCGACCAGTTTGTATATGTTCATTTTTATACCAATTGAGTTTGCAGCAGGAGAAGAGGCTACGTGTAGATGTGTAGATTGATATCAAAATGGTGGAGTGTGGAGAAGTAGAAGTAGATGTTGTTTTGTATTTGGACTTTTTTGCCTCCTGCCCGATGTTGACACAACTAATTGGAATTATTTGCTCAACAAATGAGCGTCTGGCTGTTCGGGTCCAATTAAAGTGGAATTGCTTTGAATAATTGTGATGGGGCGTTGTGTGTTTGTTAAATATATCTAAAAGGGTGATTGTATAATAGAATGTGGGGGTATATTTACTGAAGGATTTGTCACATTTAAGGGTTAAATTGAACAATTCTGAAAAAATATAAATTTGGGGTTGATGGAAATTATTTGTAGCTAACGTTATTCTTTATGGTGAGAAGAGGGTATGTCGGTTAGGCAGGTACAGGTAGGTAGGTTGTATGACGTACTTATGACGTACCTACTTATGTATACCTTATAGGTATTTCTTGGTGGAGTGTGGGAGGTGAAAACAACAATTAGATGAACATAAAGCTATAGGTATGTACCTATTAAGTATACCTACCTATATATAAGACTACCGTATACATACCTATACTTAATTCTAGCATATACTTAGATACCGGCCCGGCAGAACAGCTTCAGCCCGAGTGGGTAGTTGGTGTAAGATGTAAAAGCTTAAATTCACTAATAAAAAAAATCAATGGGCCTTACCAATAACCAAATTTAAAGACGACTTAAATATTCATGTAAAATGAACCATAATGGTATGGACTATAAAAAATTAACCATATACCTACATCACATGTTTCATATTTAAGAGTCCCTACCATGCAATATTCATTACTGAAGGTCTACTTAACTGGCTGAACACAATGCCCTGCTGCAACTGGAATCCGAGCTGCAGCTGCAACTTGCTTTAAAAAAATGTCGTACGTCGTTTTTTTATCTGCACACAATGAGCTGTACAGCTTTTTATATATTTTAAAGGAAAAAAAAAACAACCAAGAGTTTATTATTCACTTTTTTTATTTCCAATATTTTTCTTTTAATTAATATTTTTTTTCGCGACACAAATGAGCACTAAAAACTTCAATATTTTTTCCGGCTCTTTTTTTCTTCATATAAATTGAAACGTCAGAAGTGCTGCACGTGAAAAAGTTAAAAGTTGGTGAACCTTTGCAGCAGTTGCGTTGCGTTGTGTTCGTAACATTGAATTTGTGTCTATTCAATATTTTGACAGCTATTCAGTTGCAGCTCCGTATCCATTGTGTTCAGCCAGTAAATATTTAAGTCATATACCTACCATAATTGGTTTTTTATATAGATATACATACTATTATCGTCTATTTTACTTAAATATTTAAGTCGTCTCTAAATTTTGTTTTTGGTAGAGCGCATAGCATTTTTTCATTTTATGTTTTTTATTTATTATTTTTTTTGATGAAACACTAGTTTTTTTTAATGCGAAAACCGCACTGTGTTTGGAGTATTTTGAAATAAATTTATCTAAATTTAGATTTTCCGTGTGGTCGATAAACATGCAAAATAGCAATATTGTTGAGCCGATTCTGCAACTTTGTTGACCTAAGGTAAGATTTTAAAGGACGAAGAACGGAGAAACTTCGTTCATTATGAGTAAGCTGATCCTGAGATTGTTATTAGCAACCGGATGAACCGTACAAACTCGGGAAATTTTTTACTTACTCATACTGTCTTTTAAAAAGCTATGGGAATACGTCTCTATCTCTAATAAGTCTTTGTTTATCAAAGTCATCTTTGTAGAACTTAACTTAACATCATCGACATCTACTTTTTGGCCTACAGCTTATCGTAGTTTGAAGAAACGAGAAGAATCATTTATGAATCTTGCACGTGATGCAAGTGATGATAATAATTGGTTAAATATTTCAAAAAATGATTTTCTGTAAAAAATCTTTTGGTTTTTTGAATTTGTAATCTCATTAATAAAAACAAATTAAATAAAAAAAAACGACTGACGAGTGACGACACCACAGGACGTTTTTTCCCCGGATGAATTAACTCCCTGTACTCTCCGTCTCGTTCTGGCACTTTATAGTTAATATAATCTGTTTGGTAACGTGAAATTTCTTGTGAATTTCCAAAAATTTTCACAAAATTTCACAATTTGCTGGAAAACCCATACAAAAAAAAACGCAGTTTTTGGGAAATTTGTTGGAAAAAAGTTACCAATCAGGTGCATCTTCTTTTTTCTTTGCAGTAGTACAACACAGTAAATGTAGATAAATTATATAACAAGTAAGAAATTTCGATTTCAAAATTCCCGCAGTTTATTCTCCTTAACTTTTCATTTTGTTTTTATCTATTCAAATAAAATGTTTAGTTCCTTTTTAGGATTCCATACCCAAAGGGCAAAACGGGACCCTATTACTAAGACTCCAATGTCCGTCTGTCCATCCGTCCAGGCTGTATCTCATATACCGTGATAGTTAGCCAGTTTCTATTTCTTAAAATTCGGAGAAAATTCCGTTTCGATCGGATACAGGACTATTGACCTTTGACTATTTGTGTTCTGATATTAAATTTAAAGTTTATTTGCTCATTGAATTTTGGAAGATACATAATATGTATAACCTTCTCAACTACCAGGGTGTTTTGCGTTCTAATTTTAAAATATTAAAAAAATAGAAAAATTAGTTGTCCTTTTCCATCTTCATCAAGTTTTATTGAGCTAGCCATTTCTGTTTCTCTTTTACGGATGGGTTGTACGTATTAAATCCCTCCAGACAGTGAGAGCAAACTATGCTCAGCTAGTGAAATTTTTCCATTATTGTTCGGTAGATCAGGAAACTGACAGACGCCAAAGCGTCAGGTTTTTATGAATGCATGGAGTCTTTTAAATTCATTTTTTATCTGACATTAATGATTGAAATTTTCGACCGAATTAAAATCTTAAACAAAGATTTGCAGATGTCAGATCTCAGTGTTGTGGAATCGCTTCAAAAAGTAGAGTCTGTTATTGATGTGCTGGGTGCAAAATCAAACTTTAAACGTCTCTCCTGAAAACAAATAAATACACTTAGTATTGTTTTGCATGGGGCCATCGAATTAGTATCATCACTAAATGCAAGATTCATAAATGATTCTTCTCGTTTTTACAAACTACTGGAACGATTCGCTGTAGGCCAAAAAGTAGATGTCGATGATGTAGTTAGGTTCTACAAAGATGACTTGGATAAACAAAGACTTATTAGCGATAGGGGCGTATTCCTACAGCTTTTGAAAGACAGAATTTGAGAGAAGTAATTGATCTCTTGCAAAAATACGCCTGGAGTCGAGGGATTATTCCCGAGTTTGTACGGTTCGTCCGGTTCGTCCGGTTGCTAATCACAACCCCAGGATCATCTTGCTCAAATGAACGAAGTTTTTCCGTTCTTCGTCGTTTAAAACCTTACCTTATCCTTTAGGTCAATAAAGCTGCAGGATCGGCTCAACAATATTGCTATATTGAAATGTTTATTCCGATCACACGGAAAATCTAAATTTGGATGAATTATTAAATAAATTTATTTCAAAGCACTCCAAGTCCGAACGAAGTGCGGTTTTAAAATAAGCATTAAAAAATTGGTGTTTCATCAAAATAACAAATTTAAAATGAAAAAATGTTATGATTTTCTTTTATTAGTGAATTTAACCTTTTACATCTTACACCAACTACCCACTCGAGCTGAAGCTGTTCTGCCGGGCCTGTACGTTTTGGTGCTTTTCGTTGACGGGGAATTTGGGGTTTTTCAATTTCAAGATCAACAACTGCTGTTATGGAATTTTTCCAAATTGCCTCAATTGCACATCAATAACAGCTTCTACTTTTTGAAGCGATTCCACAACAATGAGCAAATAAACTTAAAATTTAATACTAGAATACAAATAGTCAAAGTTCCATAGTCCTAACATATTATCCGATCGGAACGAAATTTTCTCCGAGTTTGAATAAATATTAGAAATGTAAGAAATATCACTTTAATTTTTCCCTTTTCAACCGCACGTTGAAATAATTTTCCGGAGTTGAAACCGATTTATGAGAAATTTGTATCATTAAAATGAAAAATAAAAAAACATTTTGTATGAGTCGGAGAAATTTCCGTTCCGATCGGAAATTTATTTATTTTTTTTATTAGTGCGGTTGAAAATTTCTATAAGCTTTTCTAAAAAGTATTGAAATTTCGATTGGGTAATTTGCCCACTCGAAAAATCTCGAGTGGGTTTTACCAATATTACCTGCCGGGTTTATTTGTCCCCTCAAAAAAAATAAAAAACTTTAATAACGACAACATTAAAACTTGCATGTGGTTTTATTTATCAAATCTTTCGACATTTTGACAAAATTTTGAAACTTAAATGCTGTTTTGCGCGATTTCATTTTTGCAAATCTTGTATTCATATACCTATTTCTTCTTCAATGTTATTAAGCATGTTTATTTCAACTGAAATAGTCGCAAGACCGGTTATAATCACTTTTGGTTTAGTTTTAAGCGAAGATAGGTTTTTATAAGTTTAAGCTTCGAAAAGCTATAGATTCACTTGATCCAATGCTTACAAGAAATGTTAATAGTATCTTAAATGTCGTTAATAAATTTGGATACACCTTAAGTATGAAGTGTGAAGCTAAATAGTTTAAAATTGACAAAGATTTGAAACAATAACAACAGCAGAAGTTTGGTTTATTTCATTCAAGAGATCTTTAGCTATATATATCCTTTTGAACTTCGTTGTCAATTAATGCTGTTAATATTGCTTTAAGTTGTTCGCAGTCTTTTAACTCCACCTTCTTTGTATTATCGCAAAGAAATCCTAAATTTTGGTTGAGAAATTGATACTGCAGAAAGCGCTCCAATCGAGAGAAGATAGCTTGACATCGATAACGTAAAATAAGAAATCTATTTTAAATTTATATTTTGGATCGATTGTTTTAAGAGATTGTTCAGATTGATATCGGCGGACAAGTTGGTTCATCGAATCGGACTCAATGAAATCCACTAGCTATAGAATAATGTTTCAAAAAAAATTCCTTTGAACGGTTCATCAGAAAGTGCTGTCGCATTCATATAAATGCTCCAAACAGGTTGATTTTGGTTGAAGCATTTTTGAAAGAATACCAATTATTTTGCAAAAAAACTCGTTCAAAATTACTGTTGACAATACAAAGTTGAATTTGTGTACGCGTTTACCAAGTTCAGTTGCTTTAAAGCTTGAATTTTCAGCAAAGTAGTTATTGCAGTTTATAACGGATGAGTTACCAATTTTTTGCTTTGAAATTATTAGTCAAGTGCCGCCCTAGGCAATTGCCTGTTTTGCATACAGGCAGGTTCGGCACCGGGCATATGTTCAGGTAAATGAGATGTGACCAATCTCAGTTACCTGAACAGGATTCATCAGCAAAGTTTCTCAGCATTTGTTGTCAAACATCTGAAGAATCTCATTTTTCTGAACGCCCCATATTCTTAAACGAATTGCGTAAATTGTATGACTATAATTTGACGTTAATGCCAAATTTTGGCGTTTACGTCAAAACAATACGTGAACTTGATGAATTTGATGTATATATACGTGAAAACCATTTTATATATCTTAGCCATGAAGGAAACGGAGCAAAACAAATACTAAGCTTTGGAAAAAGCCATCGAAAACATTCCTTGATACCTACACCAAGTGCAAAAAGTGAATTTTGGCATTTACGGCAAGCCAATATTTCTTATCAATTAGGTAGGTATGGATATTGGACCGCATAATATCAAAGATTCAATAATTTTTTTTTTTTAAAGATTTTAAATGCGACTATAATTCAAACACAGGCATTTGCAAATATTTATACTTAAAATACAAAAACAATTACAAATAATAAAAAATACATAATTACCGATAGTCATACCGACATATTAACGGCGGACAAAATTAACCCAGCTTAACTACTTATATTCATCGTTCGATTGATGAAAAACGTTTGCTCTAATTCTTTATGAATATTTGTAAATCCACGCATCTAAATACCGATCGCAAACGCCTATAATATTATCTTAGCTCTTAACTGGTATAGCATTACAAATATTTTACTTTATTACGCGAATATTTTGATCCTTGATTCGAAGAAATCCCAAACTTAGGATTTTCAATGCTAAACGATCACAGATCCATGCAGATCGCACATAGAAATTCCCAGGAACAACAAACAAACAAACATTGCCACAACCATAAAATCAATAATTACTATAATATCCACCTTCGAAAAAGGATATGCGTGTTCCGGAAAGACATATCATCAGCAGGTAAGTTAGATATTAACTAAAATAAGCATATATAGGTAGGTATAGGTGTATGCAAATTCGATATCTTCTTATCCTAAATCCAATTATCGACGGTTATTAATGTGTCTATATTAAAGGTATATAAATCTGCATCCGCCAAAGGAATGTACCTTTAGGTACCTAAGAAAATCCACAATTTTACAACCAGAAACGCCTTCGCCATAAAAGGACTCTTAAGCCATCATAAACCATTCCGAGTGACAAACCGCATATATATAGAAAAGCGCAATGCGGACACTTACAGTAGCTGCTATCTCTGGAAAGCAAGTTTTTTTCGCATGAAATCGCAAAAATAACTACTGTAGGCGTGACAGAAGAAAATTGCACCGATTTCATTCTCGGGGCAGGCCCATAGAGGAGAGAAAACAGATTATTACTGTGGTATTACCTTAAGCTGAACACAATTAGCTTCCTGCTCTCTGAATTACTCTTGATGTGACCATAACTAATTGTGGACACAAATGGATAGCCGTTTTATACTCATAAAAGTATACCTGAATGGCGTATGACGACGACAACATATCCTACAAGTATAATAACGACACTGACACGAGGATTTAAAAATTGAAATTTCTCGCAGATTATGCGATGAATTGTCGCTGTCATTGTTTTCTGACTTTCACGGTGGAATTAACCTTCCATATTTTATTTATCATATACATATATAGATTATGGAAGGAAAAGGCACCTTTTGAATCTCAAGGATTTATCATACAAATAAAATAAAGTTTTCCATCGCAGAATTGTTTAGTTGTGGAATTAAAAATCCATAAAGGCACGCAATACACCCCACCTTTCCATCTGCCATTTGAGAATTGTCATCACCATAATCGGCTGTGAAGTTTCGAAAAAAAAACAGTTTGAATACATTATATATGGGGCTGAAATCTCTTTTTGACTGACTAATTTGGGCATTGATAGCTGACTTTTTTGATGTCATATAGTTGTCATATAGCCGCAGCCGCACCCTTTATTGAAAGCCACACAATCGTTGATGTGCAAATTTGTCACCTATACGAATGTGCATGTTTAAATGATCAAATTATTGAAGCATGTGTTTAGCATTTATTTAGGTAAGTATACAGGGTGTCCCAAAATCACCGCCTCAGAAGAAAACCATGAGTCCCTGAGGTCATTTCAAGTCGAAAAACTTAAGATGTAAATTTCTCATTTTCGCTTCGTTTTCGACTTGGTTTTTATGATATTCATTATTTCTTCCTTTGACTGGCTCTAACTTTGCCCAACTACAACCGATTTTTGAATTTTTTTTTTTATTTGAACAAGAACAGTTAGAAATTTGTATCTACCGAACAACTTTTTTCTGTGTGGATAACGGTTTTCCCGCAAATTATTTTCAAGCACATTTTTAAAGCTTTTTTAGGTTGTTTTTTTGACTTCGAAATGATTTTTTTCACAAAAACACGTTATTAAGTCCATTTTTTTTAAATTATTATGAAAGCCCTATATGTGTTCTTAAAAATACTTACCAATTTTCACCTAAAAATACATTTAAAAAATTAAAACGAATAAAAAATTTACGCTGAGCGGTTAGTGTTGAATGTTAGAAAGAGTAAAGTAAGAGTAAGACCCTTAGAAGTTTTTTATTCGTTTTTATTCAAATATTCATATTTTCTTGATTTTCCTTTATTTTTTGTTTTTTTTTTTTATTTTTTTAATAATTTTATATCTATTTTTAGGTAAAAATGTTAAGTAACTAACTGTTCTTGTTCAAATAAAAAAAAAATTTCAAAAATCGGTTGTAGTTTGGCAAAGTTAGAGCCAGTCAAAGGAATAAATAATAAATATCATAAAACCGTTATAAGTCGAAAACGAAGCGAAAACGAGAAAATTGCCTCTTAAGTTTTTCGACTTAAATGATCTAAGGAACTCATGGTTTTCTTCTGAGGCGGTGATTTCGGGACACCCTGTACTTATAATATCAAGGATTCACCACCTCGTTATAAGATATATGTACCTATAGTGGCTATGAGTTTTTGATATAAATGCAGGAAGGTGTGCACGTACGTGTGCAGATACTCTGTAGTCTGTGTGTGTTATTATTCAAAGCTTATATGAAACATCCGAATGCGGCGATAAAATCAATTAATATAGTGAATTACTTTTGAAATTATCAATCATAATCAAAAACCTGTTTCATAAATTCAGTGGTAACACTAGTCATCTACATGGTGGTCGTGTTTGTCATAAGCTCTCTATTTTATTTAAATAGTTTTGTAATTGTTTTATTTTCATTTTGAATTTTTAAATAAAGGGTGTTTTTTTTAGACGTGTGGTTTTCAAGAAGAAATAAAACGCATATAATTTAATGTTATGGCCAAGAATTTAGCTTTATTATAAAGATAATGGTTTGCCATTATGTTTTTGAAATGATTTCGGGCAACTGGCCGCCGCAGCTGGCTCGAATAAATTCCAGCCCAGAGGCCCAATTTTCGACCACTTTTTGCAGCAACTGGAACCGTATATCAGCAATAACGCGCCGAATATTCTCTTCAAAGGCGTCAATCGTCTCAGACTTATCTGCGTAGACAAGCGACTTCACATAACCCCACAGAAAATAGTCCAGTGGTGTTAAATCGCACGATCTTGGAGGCCACGCCACAGGCCCACGACGCGAGATAATGCGCTCACCAAAGTTTCCTTCAATAAATTGATTGTTTCGTTGGCTGTATGGCATGTAGCGCCGTCTTGTTGGAACCAAACGTCGTCCACGTCAACATCCTCGAATTCAGGCACGAAAAATTCATTAATCATGGCTCTATAACGTTCCCCATTGACTGTAACATTATGGCCGGCTTCATTTTTGAAGAAATATGGACCAATGATTCCCTCTGCCCATAGAGCACACCAAACGGTGACTTTTTGAGGGTGTAACGGCGGCGTCTCCACAATGGCTTGTGGATTATGATCACTCCAAATACGACTATTTTGCTTATTAACGTACCCATTCAACAAAAAGTGAGCTTCATCGCTGAGCAGAATTTTCTTGTGAATATCGGGATCGGTGGCCATCTCGAACCATTATTTTGGTAATAAATTTGCACGATTTGCAAACGTTGTTCAGGAGTAAGTCTATTCACTATTAAATGGCAAACCAAACTGAGCATAAATCAAGTGACAGCTGTCAAAAAGACAATCTCCGGAAAAGGTATTGCCAGATTGAAAACCACACATCTAAAAAAAAACACCCTTTACAATATATAGGAGCATTAACCCTATTAAAGATTTCTGTGAATTAATAAACTTAATCATGACCGTCACACATCTTCTATATTATCAGCATCATCATATGGCAGCAAATATATATTAATTCACACGTTGTCTTCCCCCGTCAGTTTTATGAAAACAATTATACTAAAACTAATTTCCAAAATTCAAATTCATAACACATTTGAAAAATTATAAAATACCATAATACAATTTAAGTTCCTTATTCGTGTATTATATAGAGATCCATTTGAAAACTCACATATATTTTTGTGTAGATATGCATATACATAATATAGCCGAGCAACCAACTATAAACTTAAACTAATGTTTCCTGCAACACATTTCGACACATTCACTAAATTTTTTTTACTATTAATCAATCAAATCAACAAAAAAAAGAAACAAAAATCTGTGAAAATGTGGCCATAAAATTTGTTGAAAATTATCGAAACTCATTAAAAGCATTCACCACTTAGCCAAATTGCTAGAAAGAGAGAATTTACACAGCCGAAGTCTATAAGAAGGAAGAAATGTAGACAAATCGTTCCTCATTAATTTATCCACTCATCATCAATTGTGCACCCATTACAGCGTGGTGCTTGACTCGGATCAGCCAAAATATATTACTTAGCCGCTCCCGGAAAACAAACTACAATATAACTAAAAAAAAAAAAATAAAAAAAAAACATGAACTGCTACAACCTAGAATCGACCGCGGAAAACTCTCCAGAAAACAATTCATATTAATTTCCATTTCGGGAAAGTTGCGGGTTCTGGAGGGTGCGGCAGCAGCAGAAGCAGCAGCGGCGCCGGCAATCCCATCTGCCGCTCCATTGGCTCCTTGTTAACATTAATTGCCACAAAATGATTTCGTGTTGTTAACTAAGAGGTTTTCTATACTTTCGGGTCAATGTGTGAAGTGGGGTGCTTGTCAGCACCCTGTTCGATAGCTCTGACGTGCCTCCTGTATAGATATAATAAAGCTGGGATATGTGTTTTGTATCCATATAGCAGGAATAGATAGAGAAGTCAATTAAACGAAAAACCCAGAGTCAATGAGGGAAATACTAGTGCAATGAGTGCGCAGTGATGATAACTGCACTTAAACGCGCTGATCATTACCTCAATCTGCAGATGCAGTTTGCTCAAATAGTGATGATGACATGGAGATAGGAACATCCTGGCCTATAGCATTCTGATTTCTGATTTCTGATTTTGATGGTGCGCGCGTTATAAGTTTCTCAAAATAGAAAATGCTTTCGTGGGAAAGTGAATTGGTTTATTGGAGGCAATCAATTAATTAATTTATTTTTTTTTTGTTGGAGCGCGTTTGGAATTAAGATAAATGTTTTAAATGATTAACTCAGTTTGTTCAATTCAAGAGTTGATTTAAACTGGATGAAATTGGAACGATTATTTGAGGACGAGGAAATTTTACATGATGATGTCGCCTTTTTTTCATTATATGTTTTTACTTAGGATTCCGTTTTAATCATGTGAGATGTAAATCTCTAAATTTAACAGAAGGTTTGCATCAAAGTAGCCCCCTCTTAGGTAGGTACTTACCTATACTTCTACAAAACTTTTTTTTGTGTTTGGCGTATTTGAAATCTCGCATTACAAAAACTCACAATCTTATATCACGAAATTTTTTGAAAAAATTCAACATTTTTGAAAAAAGGTCAAAATTTTTGAAAAAAGTAAAAAAATCTCGAATTAGAACAAATAACAACCAAGAAATTTTTCCCAACACAATAGAGTACACATGAGCAAAATTAACAACTTTATCGTATATGTACTTTTAAGAGTCAGAGTCACCTATGACAAAGTTTTTCAACAATTTTTTTAGACAACAGTACTTTGGGTAGCGGGCTTCGCAGGTGCAAATTGCAATTTGCGAGATTTTCATATGCGAGTTTTTAATTTGCGAGATTTAGGATGATATTTGCTAGATTTTTTTGTTGCGAGATGTAAATGAGAGTTGAGTTAGTGAAAAGCTTTTTTTTTTTTAATTGGGAGATTATTTGCGAGATTTCGTTTTACGAGATTTTGAAAAAATTGCTAGATTTCGTTTTTTGCAGGATAAAGTAGCGTTTTCACGTTTTCGATGTCCTGAATTCGCAATTTGCGAATTACAGTTGTACTGCCATGTGCTGTTAATATTTTAAAAAAATCGCAAAACTGCAAATTTTACGGATGAATTTTTTTTTCCAAATTACGATTATCTAAAAAATTAAAGTTGTGCTGTCCAGTTTATACTGTTTAACAGGAAACGAAACACAAAAAATTTGCATATAGCAGCCAAAAATAAGTTCGCAATAAATTTCCAAAATGACGATTTAAACAAAATTAAAGTTTAGCTATTTTGTGCTCAGTTTGTTTATGATGCCAAGAAGCGAAGATCCCTTAACATATAAGCGATTTTTCTTATCTTACAAAGATTTCATATAGGTATGCAACTTTTAAATCCAAATACAGTAATACCCGCTTAAGAGAAATTGCAAAATGTCAATTAAGCGGAGTCCGTATAAGTGAAAAAAAATGTCACTTAAGCGGATTTAAAAATTCCATTTAGCGGTAATTTAAAGGTAGACAAAATTTTAATTATCTTTCGGAGTTGCCTAGAAAAATTTAAATATCATTGTTTTTTTTTTCACTTAAGAGGGTTTTTTTTTCAATACAAAATACAAAATTTAATTTCTATCCGAGTTTTTCATTTAAGCAAGTTTCGCTTAAGCGCGGAGTGTCTTATAGGTAGGTAATTGGTCGACAAAATACTCGGGGATGAAAAAAGTGTTTCAGATAAGCGGGTTTTGTCTCTCAAGTGGGTTTCTCTTAAGCGGGTTTTACTGTATAAATATTACCTAATTTGAAGTAAGGACCACCATTTTCGATTTTCAAAATCAAAATTGTGCACATTAACCCTAATTTTAAAAAAAAGTTCGCAAATCTGTAAATTTTATGAGGATGACATTTTTTTTTCAAAATTAAGTTAAGTGCTGTTTTGTGAGCAATAAATGCTAAGCAACAAAAAGACAAAAAAATTCAAGCATTTCCAACTTTTACAGCCAAACTTATATATTTTGCGAAGCGAAATGATATATGTATATACGTAGGTATACATATACCGTCATTTTCAAAAAAGGCAGCAATCGACATTTTTTTTTTTACAAAAAATAGGTTTCTAAAACAAATAGCGTATACGTCCTTCTGAAACAGAAGGTATATCAGATCTTGAATAATTAGTTCTATTATAAGCCTAATTTTAAAAGTCCTTAAAACAATTCTTCATCTCCAGCTCGCTTAGTTAAATTTCTTGCTTTTTTATTTTTATTTGTAAAGACCAATTAATGTAGGGTAAATGTGGGTGAGATGGCATACCTTTTTTATTTTGTCAATATCTTCCAAAATAAAAAATATTTTGTTTTTTTAATTTCATATAAATATTCCTTATTATATTACATAAGTAATATTAACATTACAATGTTTTATAAATGTAATTTCTATTTTTAATTTAAAAAATTAAAAAGTATTAAGAAAAACCATCTCCCCCTATAGGGTGGGGGAGATGGTTGTCCCAGGTGGGTGGGATGGCGCATATATGATAAACAAGGGCAAATGAAGTTAAGCACATGACCACTAGCGAAGTAATGATAATAACTAGTAAACGTTTGATACGTCCATTTAAACTTCTTCACTTGTGCCAAAAAAATTTCAGAAAAACAACGCTTCATATTTTGAGATACATATTTAAAATAATAATAAGTAATTTATCGGGTGAGATGGTATGCGGCCATAGTACACAAAAATGAAAATGCGTGAAGTGGAATGCGCCAACTCACCCTCAAAAAACTGCACCATCTCCCCCTCTTTGTCATATTACATTATTCTAAAGCACAAAATAACACCCGTTGCCACTTTTACAAAATTCTAATAGAGAGTTCATAGACAATACTTTTTGTATGTATTGATATATCATAGACATCCAAGCAACAATCGACTTACAAAAAAAACTAAAGCAAAAAAGAGTGCAAAAAAATTTTTCGAAAAAAATACCTACCTTATTTTAATTTCAGATTTTTTCTTTTTTTGCAATACAGACAAATTGGCAAATACTGGCTACTTCGATTTAAAATCATAAAATGCATAGAAAAAAGGTTTAAAAGTTTTGATTAAATAATAAATGTACGAGATATTAAAGGTGCGCCATCTCCCCCGCTGCGCCATCTCACCCGCTTTTACCCTATAAGAAACTTAAAAAAAACTACCACTAACCGAACTCATGGAAAAAAAGAACCAATAAATTTACTGCCCATCTGGCATTGGGCCTCCCAAGGGGAAAATCTCTTCCGTGTTAAAATCTATGAATTTCGAGTGCAGTTTGATGATGAAATTTATGTCCTCTTTTCAACTCCCCATAAAAAAAAAAAATAAAACAAGTGCACCAAAACTTTCTGTCACTTAAACAAATTTGTTCCCTCAAAATATGTATACATACATATGTATATAGTATATACACACACGTATTACAGCGATCCAAAGACAATTCCCCAATAAATTGTGAACACCCAGTATTATAATATAAACTCGTATAGATATAGGTTAGGTATCCTTGACCAGATCATGAATTCGATTTGACGATGATTCCCCCAGGTTAAGTTTCATTTGCTTTGGCAAACAGATTTACGAGCGATCTGTCAATTAGGTATCGAATTACAACTTGTTTAGTGCCCGCAGCAAATTTGTTCAAGAATATTCTGGAAAGGGTTTCTTTTTTTTGTTGGTTTGTAGTTTGTTCTGAACTGGTGTGAGCTCTGGGGAGGAAGTTAATTGAAGTTCAAGAGTTGGGATGAGATGAATTGAAGAGAATAAATTCCTCAATTGACTTTTGGTGTTCGACATGCAAAAAACACGCATATAAATTGTTGCAAGATCGTGGAATGCTTTTTAAATGGATGTAGACGAAGAATTATACATACATAATATATATGTACATCGAACTTCTCAAGTTTCCACAATATACCTAATGTGTTTGTTCAAAAATAAGTCCGTAGTTTTGTGAAGAGGAGAGTGTGGTTTTATAATTCAAAGGTATTTGCTTTAAGGTCCTCCGAAATTTGTTATCTTCTGTTATTTTTATCCTAATTGTTACTACCTACAATTCATTAAAGAAAAAATGGAAGTTTTTGTTGTGAGGGGGTTTGGACACTCATTTTAAGCGAAATTGAATCTTTTACTATTTCAACTTATCTTGAAAGCTGTTTGGTAAATTAGCTTAACTTGAAAACACCTTTTAATGTTGTCCTTACTTAAAAGCATGTTCTTTTACAAAGAAATAGGAAGGTGCGTTGAGATTTAAATTGAAACAATCAATATCTTACTTCTTAAAGTTAAAATTAAGCAATCAGAGAGAAATAGAAATATTAAAAAAAAAGACCCCTTCACATATACAACGCTTTTTAACTCGAAGACAATTTTTTTTCTTATTAATAATTGATTGGCAGTCAGTGATGCCACACGTAGGAAAAAATCCCCATACATGTAGGGATTTTCGATTTGAAAATTACACCGTAGGGAAAAAAGGACGAATTTTTTAAATATTAGAATTTTCTATGAAGACATAGAATTTTGGAATTTGACCAAAGACAATAATGTCAATAAAATATGTCCGCAAAAAGTTTATATATGATCACCATTATACATATGTAAATTCTCTATCAGTATTATTTTTTTATTAACTTTACTATTATTATTTATTTTGATATGTAAAACTAAATAAAACAAAAAAAAAGAAAAACAAAAAAGAAACGATATCCTAATTTATTTTATGAGTTTTGTGGGTGTAAGGAAAATTTAGGGATTTTTCATCTATGCCGTAGGTACTTTTTTGTTGTTATGTGGCATCACTGTTGGCAGTTCTAATACATAAAAGAAAAAAGATAGAAAGAGATAATGAGTACTGCTTAAAGTTAAGATAAAGGAGCAGGAAAAAATCACAACGAATTATGATAAATCTTAAAATTTAAACAATTTGGTACTGTTGCTTCATTTGGCAATGAACCCCTACTACTTTTTCTTAACTCTTTGGAATACCTACTTGTTGTTTTATCTTATTTCAAACCCAGCTTGGTGAACGGCTTTTTTACTCTACCTTAACTTTATAAGAAACCTCATTCATTTAGAAAGTTTAGGTTCCAAAAGAAACCGAAAAAAAAGTTAAGATAAAGTAGCAGGTGCTTGATTTTTTTTTATTAAAACCACTTGTGACAAAATCAAAAGTTGTAGGTAAATTTTTCGGTCAAACTCTTTCTTGATAATTTTTGATGTGTAAACATATTCTATGCCGGTGGTATAGGGTAATCTAAAAAACGTGAACCTATACTTGTAATACGTTCCGTGTAAAACGTTCCGTGTCACACTGAAGGTTGTAATTGATGTTTTCACATCTTAACCGTGAGTCCCGGCAGTTAGACATTTTTTTTACTATACGGCCTTGGATATTAGAGTTTTTTTTATTGAAAAAGAAATTGAATTTATGTATTATTTATTTAACATGTTACATTTAAAGTATATAATTGACAAGCATGCTTGCACATTTAATCTAACATCTGCTTGATTGTTCGTGAAACGCATATTATTATGCGATAATTTGCTTGGCATGTCTGCAAAACATCAATGTTCGTCGATTTTATTTATACCAGAAAAATTTTAAAATTAAAAATGTTAACCCACGATCTTTGTGTGGGGTTGGGTGTTATTGCAGGGTACTTGGTTCAATTTTCCTGCCTAACAACTTGAAACAAAAAAAAATAATCAAAATCTCTACTAAATTGAGCAATTAAATGTGGCGCAATATTCCCAGAACCGGGGGCGGCTGCCACTCCGCCTAAACGCCACATAAATTGTAATTACTTAATCCAAACCCTACCGTGCGAGGAGTAAAATGAGCCAATTTTAGATGTCTTATCTGCGTTCCGGCCTTAATTGAGACATTTTCTGTTTACGTAAAAAAAACAAAAATAATTAAGTTTTGTTTGTTGCGATACGCACACGTGCACCCACTCAGATTCAACAATGCCGATAACTCTTCAAGTAGTGATTTTCTTTCTATATAAAAAATATATAGGTACGCTTCTTTTGGGGGCCGATTTGAATCTGATGGAATCTGAAAATCAGAACCTCATTGACTCCAAATCAAAAATGAGTTTGTTGTTTGTCTGATCTGAGATTACATATATAGGTGCCCAGGTGTGGGCGAGTGGATCGTTAGTGCATCCACCATTCTACCATTATTATCAATCTTATATGCACATAAAATGACAGTCATTTAATCACATTGTCATTGACAGTTGTTGTCTTTGTTGACAATCACAATGGTAGGTATATCGAAGGTATATATACATATATGGTGAAAAGTCATAAAGTCACATCCCTCACAATTTTTTCTTATAAATTCTAAGCGTATACCTAGTGAAAGTGTTAAAATGTACAACTCATCGACGTTAAAATAGGAAATGACGTTAATAAAATGCACTTTATTGACAGTTATTTGACAGGCGAACGTCAAATGTCATGGGTTGTGTTATTGGGATTGGTCGATACTCGAAACAAACAATACTCGTGTATTAAATTAAAAATTCCACTCATCCGGTAAATAGCTTTAATAGTCATCCTTTTCTTCAAACGTCAATCGGTGTTGTGTTATGTGTGTGGTTGTCTATGTATGCTGGCAGAAGGTGTTGGAATTTAATTGAGCATTTTATTACCACCTATGAAGGTGGTGAATATAGTTTGGCAGGTTGGTATATGTACATATATCTGTACAGGCAGGCAGGTGGTATAAATTAACTTAACTCTACGGGCGGATGTCAGAGGTGTATACCTAATCTTCTGTCTCGTCATTTATTTCAATTTATTAATTTCGGCGATTACCTAATTTGAAGTGTTAGGCGTGGTTTGCATAAGAATTAGCTTCGCAAATGGCTAATATAACGCTGATGAAGCTTTATTACGCGAAATTAGGTGCGCAAATTTGAATGCGTGGGTTTTTGTTCAGTAGATAGCTAATTCATTTTATTTTTATAGCTCTCGCAATATATGAATGTATATGTTTATTGTATATGTATCTGATCCAAGATAAGATTGAAGTCACGTTATAGAGTTTGGTTTAAGATTAGATTAAAGTTTTACTAATGCTTTGCGTGAAGTAAATTCAAAAGTGAAATTGAAATAAAATAATAAGTATATGAAATCAATGTGTAGTTTGAAACATAAAATTAAAATTTACGACTTTTCGAAAGAATGTACCTACCTATAATAATCTAATTTTTATGGGCGATATCAAGGTTGTGTGATGCGGTCTTTTATTTTATAGATTTGTTTTATATTGTGCCAGATTTTTATTTGAAGAATTTGAGTTTTTTTTTTCTTAAACATAAAGTTTTCCAATACAACTCCTTTTATTTTGGTAGGTATAAATATACCAGCGATGTTTTTCGTGTTTATTTTGTTTCCTGAAAGAGATAAATTATTTTAAATTTATTTCGTTATAGTAGACCATTTTATGAGCTACAAAATCGATTTCTAATTTTTCATGGACAAATTTAAACATAAAGCCCTAGTTTGACAAGGAATGCGCAGACAAGTTTTAAGCCTTCAGCTGAAAATGAAGCATACAACAAGCGGCGCAGGCTGTGGAAGAAGACAAAAGAGGAACATCGGCTTCTATAATGAAAGAAAAAGACAGAGCATAGGAAATTGAGGACATCGAAAGGGGCTATATATACTCAAGAAACTATACTTATATAAAGTTAACAGAACATGTGACGGCAAAAAAGCCCAAGAGAACACATTAATAAAGATATAAAGGAGAAAATATTTTATCTACATTCAGAGCACAGTATACAAATCCAAGGTCAGAGAATGGAATATCATGTACCGTTTGCCTGATTCACGAAAATGGATAAGTATAATAATACCGAAAACTAATCGGCACCTTCCCGTTTGGTTTTAAGTCAGAAAAAAAAATTCCACAATCGATCAATATGTCACATTACGGCAGGGCAGCTTCTAGAGGAAACTCAAGACGTAGAAATTGATACATACCTGAAATTGGAAATGCGCTATAACTTCGACATTTTAAAAGAACTTTCTCAACTGAACGAGTGAAGTTTTTTTTTGTTTTTGAAGGTTGTTCCCAGGTTGATCTCAGGTAGTTCCCAAGTTATTCCCAGGTTTTACCCAGGTTATTCCCAGTTTGTTCTCAGATTAATCTTAGGTTTAGTATATTGAATATAATTTAGAAATAATTCAAACAACTTACATAAGGTTCAAAATAAGAATAAATAAATTTATTAAAACATATTAAAATATAAACTTAAACAAAAATAAAAACAATACCGAACAAAGTGCTAGATAAATTAAACAACTATTTAACAAAAGATTCTTAAATTTTCAAAACCCCTACTATTTCTATATTTATTAAACTAGCACAGTAAATTATTTTTTCAGTTGGTAGTTATTTAGTTAAAATATTTCAGAAGTCTTCAAATAGTTTAATTTGATCAGTTCTTCATTTATGGCATCTCTAACGGCATGATGCCTGACATCTATGTGTTTCATCCTTGCGTGATAAACGTTTATTGTAGACTACAGTTGACCAAACTGCACTTTGATTATCACAAAATAAAATAATTTTTTCTTGTAGGTCTGGTAATAGTTCTTTAGTTAATCCGGTAAGACACAACAGAAGACATCTCAGTATCCTCGGCTTGGTAAGCAGCGCCAACTGCAGATTCTGCGACGCCTATGAGGAGACACCGGACCACATTTTAGGTAGTTGCGAAGCACTTATGCATGAACGACACAGATATCTGGGACGGCACCAGATAAGAGGGAGCGAATTAGCCTCTCTAAAAATACCCCAGATACTGAAGTTTCTAAAAGAAACAAATCTGGAGGAAGAGTTATAAATGAGACACCTCATCTAGCTCTAAAAAGGGGGCACAATAGATCTTTAGGTCGCAGTGCAATGAGAATATATATATATATTTCATAAAAATCCCAAACTTTCATTCATTCATTCAAGACACAACGCTTCTTGAATAGCCGCACTTAACGACATATTGTATTCGGCTTCTGTATGGTCGACAAGACCACTCACATGTAGGTTGTTTCCAGGAACACCAAAAAATCGCGCCACCTTGCATTTGAAAAACATACCTCACGACAGTTCTCCTGTCGTCAACATTTCCAGCATAGTCTTCATAAGTTTATAGTTTATCTTCTTGAATATAAGTTTATCTTCTTGATTCTTCTTAGAATAGCAAAGTTTCAAGTCTGCAGTAACTTTAAGATATCGCAAGATCTTCTTTGTTGCTATGCAATGAGCTTTTACTGGGTTCCGATTAAACCGACTTAAGTTATTCACGGCATAGCTAATATCTGTTCTGGACACTTGTGCAGCAAACAGCAGTTTCCAATCAATTCCTGATATTGGGCGTGGTATCCTTCCTTTTTATTAGAATTGCAATCAATTATATGGAGCACATCCGATTGCTGTAGAAAATTAAAATTTGGTAGAGCGGTAGGGTTTGAGGTATATAAAAAGGAAAAAATATAAAATTTGAGTTTTTCCATTCAAGGTGGAAATGGAGCACTTGCGATTGCTGTAGAATGAGTCCCACACTTCTTGTTTCACTAGTAGAATCTTTCAAGAATTTGACATTTCAAACAAAAAATCTTTGCAAAAAGTAGTGAGAACACATAAATATTTGAAAGATAGCCAAGTTCTTCTATAAAAAAAAACCTGCAGGTAACAAGTCAGCCGTGAAAAGTATAGTGAGATCTAATAGTACGCTAAGTTCTTACTTTATGAATGTTTGCTCAAATATATTTTGGGTGAGCAGAGCTCACCCTAGCGAATAGCCTAGGGTCGTGCTGTGGTTTATTCAGATTTACTCTTTTGTTCAAATATTCCTGAAGGAAGAAATCGACGTGGAGAGTTAATTCAAATCGGTGCTTTTGAAAACAAAGTTTTCGTCGAAAAAAGTTTTCCCACTGCTTTCCTTGTAGTATACGCTGTGACTCTATAGGCAGTTAAAACGTTGAAATATTAAATAAACCCTTTCACAAGAGGAAACTAGTCACTGACGATTTGTTGACGTTTTCTTTTGATTTCTTCATCTTTCACACGAGGACACAAAATCTGTAATTTGAGTTTTCTTTGAAAGTCGCTTGGTTAAACGCGAGGAAACTGATTTTACAGAAACTTTAAGTTTTTAGTCGAGAAGGGTACCAAGTAAGAAGAATAAATGGGCTACGATTGGTGGAAATTGGAAATTAAAAGATAACGTCAAAAAATCTACCGCAAATTGTTTCTTCGTGTGAAAGGGGACATACTACCTATATATGTTAAGTGTGAAAAAGGAATGTGAAACAAATCTCCTCAAATCGTTGACCTCAATCCATTTTCTTACTGTAATCGTTCGGACATTTTAATTTGAACTGCCAAGTGCCAAAGATGTTGAGTCATAGAGGAATTCTAAAAATATTTCCAATATTTCCGAAAACTATGAAAGGTATATAGAGAGAAACTATGATGGAGACAATTTCGCACACGTTTCGCAGATGGAATTTTTTTTCTTCCCAAAATAACAAATGTGTTTGAATCATATAATATGTATGTAATTACGGCATGGTTATATCATGATTCGTCATTCGACAATGACGTTGCTTTATTGTACCTTGGATTTATGTTAAAACATTTCTCATGAAATCAAATTAAGTTATAATATATATCTACAATCAACTTATGAGTCCACAATAGTTGCAAAATATTGCCAATTAAGTAATTGTCCTCATTAATTGTTGCATCGCGTTCTTTTTGAGCAAAGAAAAACAACTTTTTCTTTTAAATTCAGTTTATTCGCCAGTTCCCATAGTTATGTAGGCTTCATCAAGAAAGCGTGTAATTGCTGGATTAATTGCATGCAAGACATTCCAGCTTTGTAGAGTCTGTCATCTCAAGACCTCTTATATGCATATACTGTTCCTGGCCGGCTGTAGGCTAACATCCATTACCATACATGTGCGTCGTCGGTCGGTCTTCTCCATCTTTGTGAGTTTTTGCTTGGAAACACATTTTTCATCGCCTCGTCAGAAGTTGTAGGTAGAGGTAATGCATCTTAGCTTGTCTTTGAACTACTGCATGATATTTTGGATGACATTTTCTCGCGGATGAACCATAATCAGTGGTTTTGTTCCCTGTGTATGTATAGCTATATGCTAGTGTGCCTGCTTGGTTTGGAAGCTATATATGTGTAGGTATATTATAGATGTACGCGGTGTAAAGTGATGCCGCGCATTTTTACCATATTTCATTGTGCGATTGGGATCTTTTCTTGTTAGCTTTTTTCACAAGCCAAAACCCCGGTATATACCTGACGACTAACTAACCTGACAGACAGTCAAGACTGTCATATTCCGCATATTCCTTGGGCCACCGGAGGCTGGGGCTCGCAATACAGCTCATATGAGAGACTCAGGACGTCTTTTCCTTTAACCAACAGCCAACGGCCTCATGATCATGATTATAATGACGACGACCGACTATGAAGATGATCCATTAGCATGGGCCGAACACAATGTGAGATCGCGCTCATAAATGTGCGGCAGCTCTAATTAGCTGGATAAGTAGAAGTGGAAAGATCTTTTAAGTTCAGACTTCAAAACTGAACCTACATAATATGTATATAGAGTCGCAAAGTCAAACTCTATAGGTATAGAAGCTGGAGAACTGGCTTAAGAGTTGTGTGTTTTTTTTGTTGTTTATTGTGTAATTCCTTATAATGTTCCGGGCATTGCTAGCGATGTTTATGATGGTGATTTTTGGAATTTAATGTGATGACGACACCACGCTGAGCGGTGTTTCGTTTATGAGTTTTGAGAGTTTGAAAAGATGACAAAACAGTTGATGAACGCGGTCGTTCTAAGGAGTGGCTATCATGGTTATATGGCTACGATGACAGATTAAAGTTAGGTGTAAATTATGTTTTTTGATGATGCGGAATTCCATTCCACCATTTAATTATACATACCTATAGGTACATAATGCCTTTTAAGAAAAGAAAAAAAAAATATTATATTTTACGACTTTTTGGCTATATGGGCAATGGTCATCTCTAAACAATGATCATATGAAACTTTTATTAAAATTACGACTTTGAGTTCAAAGTGTAAAGAATTTGAAAGTCAGGTGAGTGATTTTTACCATAAATACCTGCAGGTAAACCAAACCCCATAATTAAAAATAAATATAATAGTTTCAAAGGAGGTCAATGAATTTGGGATATGATTTCAAATCAAAAACATACAAAAAGAGAAATCAAAAAATTTCGTAAGGAAATTTCTAAGTTATAAGCTGGGCAATTTGACGGTTGGCCCAGAGACGTAAGGGGTTCTGTCCAAAGCGGGACATTACGAATGTTTTTTTTTCTTGCTGGTCTTCGCAACTACGACAATACTATATCTATTGTGGGGAATACCTATTAAGCTTCGCCGCATGCTCTCCGAATCGCCAGTGTCCAGGTGTGCCAGCATATAACTTGATACAATCGAGTTGAGTCGATACAATCGAGCATAGAATAGTTCCTAATTTTGTTCAATCGAATCGAAAACAGTCGACCGAGTTAAATTAGGAACTGCCTGTCCTCGATTGTATCAATGAATTCGATTGTATCAAAGTTACGTGCTAGACCCCCAGAACATGTCACTTCAACCCTGGTTATATGGGCGCAGGGACATAAGGCCCAGTGGAATGTAAGCCCAAAATAAAAATGTTGAAGGTGATGATAAATAAAAATTACCAAATGATAAACTTTGCCCAAGCAGGGGGGTTGCCATACATACCTCACTGTTAATACGCCGTAATGCTGGGTGCTAGCGATCAAATTATATTATTATCTTTTATGCCTCTAAAAAAAATTGGGACTTGAGTCCCATTGTTAACAAAAAATATTTGGGGCTTGGGTCCCACTTGGGTGGGACGGGACTTAAGACTACACTCTGCGATCTTTTGAGGTAGGTATAGGAACATCAAAATTCCAAAATGATTTAGAGCTCTCCGGATATTTCTTATGAGTCTACGTCAAAAATATGCTGCTGCATCCATGAAAAAATCACCTCTTAGATATAGATATTTGAGTTTTAAAGTACAGTAAAACCCGCTTAAGAGAAACCCGCTTAAGAGAAAAACCCGCTTATCTGAAACACTTTTTTCATCCCCGAGTAATTGTCGACCAATTACCTTTATAACACTCCGCTTAAGCGAAACTCGCTTAAGTGAAAAACCCGGATACCTGAAACATATTTTCAGTTAGATTTAATATTTTTCATTGAAAAAAAAAAAACTCTTTTAAGTGAAAAAAAAATTTAATAGAACAGAACAAAATTTTTCTGAACGCTTTTACTTCCTTTTTTATTTTTCACCTCCACCAAATTTTCATCACGAAAATAACATTTGAATTTCTGATATGTCAGAACCCTTTTTGGAATTTTTAAATCCGCTTGAGTGCAATTTTTTTGTCACTTAACCGGACTCCGCTTAAGTGAATTTTTTTTTTCACTTAAGCGGGGTTCGTTTAAGTGAAAAACCCGCTTAAGTGAAAGAAAGTCTGACATTTCGCAGTTTCTCTTAAGCGGGTTTTACTGTACATATATATAGAGGAGCGTGATCGAATTCTTATCGTTAGAAATTCGGACTTGTTTTTTTTTAGGTCATTAAAGAATTATTGTTCCTCCGTCAAAATAGGAAGACATTCTACGGAAAAAAATAAACTTCCTTACCTGTGGAGCCTGCCGGTAAACTGTACAGATAACGATTAGCGGTGGGAAGGTCTAAAGTAGTTTTCAGTAAATACCTATACCGGCTATATCTATACCGTTTACTGCCATACCGTCTTTTTATAAAAAAAAAAAAGTAACTAAACTTTTTTAAATCTATAGGGCATGTCTTGAATTGATAATTTTAAGTATTTGTGGACTACCTTTCACGAGACGATAATGAAATTTTTCGATTTTTTGAGAACGAGACGAGACAAAACTTACAAAAATCATCTGGTCGCGTCTCACCCATGTATAGCGTTAATTTAAAATTATCACGGTAACACCTTAAACCAATTCAAATAGTTGTTCATCCACATCAAAGCACCGAAATATCATTCTTTACATAATGCGTCTTAAGTAAAACAAATGTACTTATAGGTACTTATATGAAGGTATAGTTCAGTAGCAGCGCTTTATCAAAGTTGAGAAACAAAAAACAAACTTAAAAGTGCATTCGAAATGTCAGCTACTTGACATTTGACAGACATGAATGCATCTCATTGTCTAAAAACTCTTAATTTATACCACCGTTTCAAATTTCAAATTAAAGAAGATATGAGAGGCGAAAATTTTTAAATATTTACGACTCTAAATGACCATAAATCCTGTGTGTTTCTTCTTCTTCTGTCTGTTCGGCTTAACATTATATATGCTCCATCTATATATACAAACTCAACTACCACATACCTTTAGGGCCAATTATTATTTCGAAGGTGGTCCTTAACAAAAAAGACACCACGTTAACAACCAAAACGTGACGTAACGATAATTTGACTCGCACACAACAGTCACAGTTGCTTTGGCAGTAGTCAAATTCGATATTCATCCGAAACCGAAACCCGTGCGATGACAAACCACCGAAACCGAATCTGAATTCGAATCTAAACCCAACGAAAAATTTCAATTTGGTCCGTCGTCGTCGTTCGCATTCGATTTGATTTATACTCGGCGATGGACATCAAATGTCATCCATCAAAATATTTTTCGACAGCTGAATGCGAAGCGAACGATCGAAAAGCCATCGAATACCATGCGAACAACCATCAGCGGTCATCTTAACTGCAATATATTATAGAGACGGTGATTGCGGGGACAAAGTGAACGCGTATACAGCGTAGTAGAGTTGGGAGCAATTATTATGGTTATTGTTAGCGGGTATAAACCACTTCTGAATGCTAATTGGGTGTGGGGTGGCAACACTTGCGTATGGTGTGTCCGAGGGGGCTAATGGCGTCAAAATGCGACGCTCAGCTACTGTTGGCTTGGTCTGGCATTGTGATGCGTGACAGAAACTTCTTAAATGGCCACTTGACTTAACATTATGGACTATGGTTTACTTTGCTGCCGATTTTGTGATGATGGTGATGTTGGTTGGCGGGGGTAAATACGGTCGGTCGGCAATGTGATTTCTTTGACATTTGAATGATATCTCGTTCGGAGAATATTATGGGTGCCTTACTTTTGTCGCGACATTAAGGTGTTTTTTGTTTTGCATTATGCATATTTAAAAATGGACTCCGGCAGAAACACCTCTATACACATGCGAATTTCTTGGAATCCATGTAGAGATTTAATAATGGCTAATAAATAAGGTAAATGCACACATTTTTATCAACAACAAAATATTAAGCTGGCAGAACACGAGTAGAGTACATAATAAAAGATTGATGGATGTCCGAAGTGATTGAATTATATATGGAATCAATTTAAATATTTATTAGGAATTTTTTTTTTTGCTTAAATAAGGACGCGAAGATTAAACTTTGGTCACATACAGATTGATGTCCTTCAAATACAAAAAAAATTCAGAATTATAATCCGGTTCCCTCATTATAAGACCTGATGCACTTTCAGCCTTGAACGTGTTGAAAAAGTCTTCAATTGCCACAATTTACCAAATCTTTTCAAATTTATAATATTTGTATATTTTAAGTTTACTGATCACATAACCAATAGGAAAGTCACCCGTTTTTAAAAACGAACGATATATGTACCTGCCAGGAACTTAAATTTGTCCATATAGCTAGATAATAAGAGGGCCTTTAGAAAAGCTTACGTTCCAGATTTTTGGGACTTCGTGACCCAAAATCTACCATTTTAGAAAACACGAATATTGAAGTACCTACATATTATGTACATATTATATGTAGTTTCCGAAACTATTTGTTTTAGCTATACAATTTTTAATAATCTTTTTCTTCGCGGTTAATGTTTTTGAGGTTAAATTTTATTTGGATAACAATTTTTTTTCGTTTTTTGATCGTTTTTATGAAAATTGAATAACAACAAAATTTTTAACATTTTCATATATTTTCTTGAAAATGTAAAGTCCAAAATTATGTTGCCAATTCTATTCTATTATATAATATTCTATTCTATTCTATTTATTCGATTTTACTTTATTGCTTAATTTTTACTCGATTAAAGGATTTTTTAGTAACTACACTCAAAAATTATCAAGAAATCATCAGATAAAACAAATAAATAAATATTAAAAAAACAATGGAAGCATAATCCCCTGTTTTGGGAACATCCCTGGTATTTTTTATATTTTACTTTTTGAAAGGTGCCTCGTGTCAAATTTTTTAGTATTCATCCAGTTTGAGGTAAATTATCCTTCTTTTGATTTTTCACTAGGAACATTTGTTTCCATTTTTGGGGCAATTTTCTAAAGATGAAGTAAATTAAATAAAAAATGTTAAGAAACATCGGCAACACTAATCTCTGCAATTATATAAAAGCTGTTTAAAGGTCAGAACATTTTTAAATACTTGTTTTGATTTGTTGTATTTTATATTATTTTTGTTTGTTTATTTTATTTTATTTTTTTTATTTTATTTTATTTTGTGTTATTTTATTTTATTTTATTTTATTTTATTTTATTTTATTTTATTTTATTTTATTTTTGTTAAAATTTCACATTGACAGTATATGATGGAATTTCCAAACAGCCGACTTCGTCATTAGCGCATGCTTGCTTTTAAATTCTGTTTTTTTGTTCACTAAATCTAAAAGTTTTTGGACTGATTCGGGGCTAACAGTATAACTCACGCAATGAAGCTGATTAAATCGAAGGCATATTCAAAATAATTGTGATTGGTAAGTTCATATTCACGAGCTCATATTGGGACATTGCTATAAATTTAATAGGTTTTTTTTTTACAATTCACAAGTCATGTAAAGCAAATCGCACGTGCGTGTCTAAATGATCGCTGTAGCCTGTAGGGGTATTGTTTTTCAAAAACAATCTAATCTTTGCTCAATAGTGACACGTTTCGCCATATATGTAGCTATATTTTTTCAAGTGTCGAAATCGTCAACCCGCTAACTTGAACTAAGCCCTTCCATAATTAATTATTAACTTTATCTCCACATGATTTAAATATGTGTATAATGTGTGGTCCCCAAAAATTTCAATGTAAACGGCTGAATCGGATAATTCAATTAATTGTAACTTTAATTTCATTTCATTTTGATTACTTACAACACAATGGAATACTTATAATATAGACAGCATAATTCGATCAAAGTCCATTCCATTCCAAGCATAGGACTATTAATTGACGTTTAATATTCGTTTAAGTGGTACTAAGTTTTTTTTTTTGTTATCGTTGCTAAACTATATAAAGTAGGTATTTATTTAATTTTCCTAACTGAAGCGCTAAACGGTTCTTACCACCATAAGCGAACTGTCGCCCGTTCAACGATAATAACAATAAATTTACGCTCGCTTTCTAAGGCCGCCAAGCTAATTATCAGAAATTTATATTCTGTCACCATCGGTGGCATTAATTGGTTATTATGGTGTAAGAAGTGTCAAGACAAAAGGCAATGTGTGATGGCTTCCGGCAGCAAGTGCGCGATAATCGCCAAGCTAGTCAGACCACCCGCAGTTAGGGTCTGATGGTAGGTTTATAGTAGAGTCGCCCTAGACGAAAGTAAATATATGTATATTCGATTGATGTCTGGTAGCCCTTTTAAGGCCTTAAATTGGTTTTGTGCAATTATAGATACAGTGCGTAGCCCATTGAACATATACATAGATAGAAGCAGCTTTCGAAGTTGTTCACCCGGATTCCATCAAATATGACTTATGGGCTGGATTTGCAAAAATTAATTTTATAGTAGGTACCTCGTGTTGTGCAAATCGAAGATTAAAAGTACCGCCAATGCTGCCGTTATCGCACGCGGCGGCATCGGCGGCGGCGTCAAAGCTTTAGTCAAATGCATCAACTTTATGTTATCATTTTTATGATACCAGATTAAAGAAGTTCTTTGATACGCGGGACTATTTACAGTAATCAGGGATCAACTGTAAGTGGAAATAATTAATTTATATGCGTCGAATATAAAATTAAAATTAAAACTTGTCACAACAAAAGTTTTAATTATAATATACAACAATTGTTAAGAGGTTTTTTTGCGGATCAAACAAAGAGGTCAAAGAGGTTATTTCGATAGATTTTAGTGAAATTGGATGAGTCTTCAATGTGATGCGATGGCTATCTTATTTGAAGAAAAAAAAAACTATAGCAGAATTGAGATATGACGCATTGTATATGAGCTATTAAAGTGATTTAGATATACCATACAAGATTGGAGGAACAATTGAAAGAGATTTTGTATTTCGCACCTTTTTTTCCACATTTAATTGAGCCATTCATTTATATGAAGTGTAAATGTGTGGGCTATGATACTTTGACTATAATGCGGATTATAGTAGTATAGCTTCAGTTACCTGGAGAGATTTGTTTTTCGATATTTTTGCACGGATTTAAAGACACTTCATATTATAATATTCGGAGGGTTCAATGGTCGAATAACAAAATAAGATCAGTTAATATGTAGTGAGATTTGGATAAATCTCAGGATATCCTATTTCTTGATGAATGACAAATGGTGAGAAAAGCTTGTGAGGAATCGATGCAAATGGATATAAGTTACTGAAAAAAAAAACAAGACTAAATGTTGGAATTGATTTATTGAATAACAATTAAAAGGATATGTTTTTGTTATCTTGTTAATGATATCATAACTAACAAATGAAATAGAATGGAAAAAGACTAAAAGGAAAGTTGGCTATATAAAGCAGTAGCTGTCCAATGTTTCATTATCGGATAGAAAGATCTACAATAACTATGTATCAGCAAATTGGAAACAAAATGTGTTTGTTTAAAAAATTAAATTAAAATACAAAAATTTATACTTGCAGTTATTATACATACGAACACACTGTTTAAAGCACGTCGTTGTATACCTATTTCAGAGTGGGCCACTTCTTATTAACAGAATTTAGTTTCGTCTTTATTTAAGTTATCAATCATTTTTTTAAGAGTTGACGGCACCATCAGCACCTGTTCTTTGTTGATAAAAAAAGCAACTGGCATCAGCTAGCAACTCTAGGGTAAGACAAAGTTTTCAGTATAACAAATAACTGATGTGTTTTACGCTGATCTGAGTAAAGCATTTGATATGAGTTAGCCACTCTATACTCTTATAGAGAAGTATAGAAAAGTATGGGTTTCCAGAGTGGATATACTGGCTTGGATCCGTTCGTATTTAGAAAACCGTACGCAATATGTTAATTATAAAAATTGAATGTCTAAAATTATTCATGTATTTTCCGGTGTACCTTAAGGAAGTCATATTGGACCTCTACTATTTATACTTTTTATTAATGACATTGGTGCGAATATATTATATTCAAAAATCCTGATCTTTGCCGATGACTTTAAGCTTTTTCACGAATCCAAGTGGATACTTGTTTTTGCAACACGATATTGATAGAGTTTCTGAATGGTGTGTCTCAAATGGAATGCAACTCAATAAAAATAAGTGCAAAGCGATGCCATATTCAAGAAGGAGAGAACCCTTAAGCGGAAAACACAAAATTACTTTTCTGTTAAAAAATTGCCTCTCTTGTTAACCCTTCGGATTCGGCAGAAAATTGTAGGTCCATCCATTCCTGCCAATAACACACAAACATGAATTGTTTTGAGTTCCAAGTCACAACGCCAGAGGCCTGATTATACACGAGCTTTCGAACCGCCAAAGGTTTTTCATAAATTTCGATATTAGAATTTTTCAAATATTATGTGATCCCTGCCACGCTTCGCAGTGCAATTTTTCAACTTTCAGAGAAAACTTTATTTTGTCTTATTTATAAACCCATTCCTTATTTATAAACAATGCGATTATATATATGTAAATAAGGAGATGTACATACAACTATTAAGACAGTATGGTTTGCTGGACAACTACTGTATAGTCAAAAAATAAAAGTTTCTGCCAATTTTTACTCCATTGTTCGCAATTTTCCTTAAATTTCTTCAAAATTCACTTTATTTGAATTAAAAAAATGGAAATAAGAAGAGTGTGCCATATTGAAATTTTTCTTACCACAGTGCCACGATACAATTTTCGTGTCAAAAAACCTTCGACCTTATTTTTTTGTCAAAAGTTAAAAACGGCTGAATTGTTCACTGAAAACTAATTCTTCGTTTAATCCAAGATAGCGGCTCCGAGATATTTTGCATTAATAATATTTTTGGAATTTTTCGATTTACGAGGTTCTGCACTTTAACCGTCGATATGCTTCTAATAACACCCTCTATAACATATAGTGAAAAGAAAGTGTATAATTATATTTTGTTCATTTCAGGTCTTTTTTTAATATTATAGCGACTAAGATAAATAGCTTAATAGTTCAAAGCCAATCTACGTGTTTCTGTGGATATAAGTTCATTACGCACAAGAAGCCTTAAATTCGACATTTTTACTTCGGTTACAAAATATCAGATTTGTGTGTTAAAATTATTTGGATGGGAAAAAAAAACTAAACTAAATCAATTTTATTTTCATTTTCAAAATGCAAAAGTTGATAAAAAATAAGTCATTTTCCCAACCTCTACCAACATTGTATTCGTTTTATATGGTTAAATAAAACAGAAAAGGCGACAAGCCTCTTAATTTTCTACCCAAAAATTGATTTTTATAAAAAAAAACAAAATCTTGAAAAAACGTCAATTTGATAAGCTTCAAAAAGTTATAACGTACATAGCTCCTCATGCTTGGATCTTCAAGATTGAAAATTTAAAACTTTAATGTCAAGCTATATTAATTGTAGGTATATGAATATGACAAATATTGGAGAGTACCGAAAAATTTCATACTAAAAGGGTGATTAGTTAAATTTCATCAGTCTTTGAGTTTCTTACTTTTCACGTACAGCATTTTTGACGTTTCAACTTCTATTCTATGGTGAAAAAAAGAGCCGGAAAAAAACATTGAAGCTTTCTAGAACTTTTGAGAGTCGACATTTCGTTTGTTTTGATACGAATGGCTTTTCCTTATAGTTATGATCGGCCCCTAAGGAACAGCCATCAGGAAAAAGTTTCTTTTGTAAAATTTAAGTGTTATAATGTATGATTTGAATTATAAAAATGGTACGAATCGACCAGAAATCACTTTTATGTATTTTTTTTACAAACAAAATTCTTTGAAACAAATATCTTTTCCAAAAAAAACATTTATTAATTCTACTGATGAAAATTCTTTTTCCGTATCAGCTGATTGTCAGTTCTGATAAAATGAACAATTCGTTCCACTTATCCGTGTTTCAATTTTGTACTGTTAAACTGACATCAGGGCCCTATTCCACAAAACAACTTATCAACTTATCACATAACAACTATGCAAAGTGAGTATGCAAAGTGTTCCACAAAGCATTGAATCATCTTTGCATTTCTGTCTTATCACTTTTCATTTTACATTGCTGTTCGGGAATCATCATCATTTTATTTCTTTAGTCAAATGACTTAAGCTTTAATCCTATTTTTTAACTTTCATTTAAATTGCAAACTTGCATTTAAAACATTCATACTTAAGATCATTCAAAATATTCACATTTAAATTCATTCAAATCATTCGTGCTACTAAAATTGATACCAATCATTTGTAATTATTGTTAAATTTGTCAAACATTTCAATGATAAACTATGTATTAGTAATTTATCTTGAACTATGCGGTTATTAAAATTTGAATAGTGTAATTCTCTTGCTAACATACCTACACATTTTTTTTTCTCGCTACATTTAATTGTAACCACTCAATTTATTTTCTATTATAACTTCGACAACTCTATGGATGGTTCTGCAAACTGTTGATTTTGCAACACCATGCATAGCAGCAACTCCATGGTACTGGCAACCATTTCCGAGCCAATGCAAGCACAGTAGCAGTTGATTTTCAGCCAACAAAGCATGTCTTTGCTGTGTATTGTGCTCTAGTTTTTCTCCAATTTTATTTAAAAGGAAATTAACTTGAATTCGGAACGAAAGCACTCTTTAAAATTAAAGTTTTGTAGTCCCGAAAAATTAATTCGGTCTCTATAATTTCTTGTTATAACCGCGTTTTCACTACCCGGGTAGAAAATTATCTAGGAAAAACTAATTTTAAGCGTGGCCCTAGCTAGATTGGCCATTATATAGTAAATCCTATGCTGGGCCTAGACAGGCGCAGGTCTGGGTGATCTTGACTAATTTATCTTATTCTGGCTTTATCTTGGCCCTGGCTAGAATTGCCTATTTATTGGCTTTGTCAGATGTAACTTAGACTGGGCCTAGATAGTTTTAACTTGACATAGCCTAGATATGAAAACTTTTGTTGGTGTCATTTTGGGCCCTAGCTAGTGTCGCCACCTTATTGGCGCTGTCCTATAAAAACAGGAAGGGACCCAAATAGTTTTCGCTTGGTGTAGCCTGGATAAGGAATTGTATCTGGGCGTTATCTTGACGTTAGACAGTGTCACCTCTTTATTGGCGTTATCAGGTGTAACTAAGACTGGGCTTAGATAGTTTAGACTTGATGTAGCCTAGACATGGAACTTTTTCTTGGCGTTATATTGGTCGTAGATAGTGGCGCCTCTTTATTGGCATTCCCAACGACCAATTTAACTTGTGTAAGGTCCACATAGCAAATACGTGAAGTATCAACTCATAAACATTTTTACATCCCTATTCTGTATCGCAAATCAGCCTGGTAGGTAGCATGTTGGATCTTTGATTGGAGGAACGCGAGTTCAAATCTCGGAGAAACCAAGTAAGTAAAAGTGAAGTTTTTTTAAAATTAAATTAAATTCTATACATTTCAGTTAAAGAGAAAAGCGGTCTCAAACACCCCTAATATGAGAGGGGTGGGGGCTATGGGTTTCAGTAAAAATCTACCTAGGCCCTAGCTTGTCACTAAAAATCTCTAAATTTTTAGTTATCTTAAGCCTGACCACAGAATACAGAGCATTAACAAATTAGCAAGGGCCAAGCTAGTTACTGCTCGAGAGGCCCATTCCTGACTTGGAAGATCTATCAAGCTAGTTACTGCTCGATAGGCCCATGACATAAACAAGGCGAAACTAGCTGGGGCCAAGGCAATACCGAGTCGCAAATTCTACCCGGGTATCGTTGAACAAAAACTCACGTCTTAACATTTTGAAAGCTTCACTAGTTATAACAATATGATTTTATAAAGAAATCGTTTACCTTGCAAACTTTTGACAAACTTATCAAAATTTGCTAGATATAGAATTTATACAATTTTTGTGGAACGAAACACCATAATGAAATTGACGGAATAAAGAATGGTCAAGTCTAATAAACTGACATTCAAGTATGAATAATACAATAAATAATAATAGAAACACCATAATTATTTGCAAAGTCTTTGCAAATTACACTTGTCAATTTCAACTTATCACCTATCAAATTTTATAGTTCTGAGGAACATGAAGTTTTGCAAATTGACGATGATGCTTTTTCTGTTCGCTATGAATGACGCAAAAAAAAAAATACCTGTTTCCATCTGTTTCAACATTTTCTGATGGGTTTTCCTGACGCCTTAAACGTAGGTATAAAAAAGTATCAACATTTTTTTTGTAGAGAATCTCACGATCTACAAAAATTAAATGACTTCTTTCGATAACATTAACCGTTCAAGAGTAATTGTTAATATGTATATTTTCGACACTTGAATTCATGCGGACTTTATAGTCTTAGTCCAATGATTTTTTAGAGAAGATATGTACTATGTCTAAACCTTCAATGTTATGTGTACCTAAAAAATGTCGCTGAATTTCGAACGTGGGTCGTCGTTGTGCCTACATATATAGGACTTAACATTTAAATTCTTTAAAATCAATCAAAATGTCAACAAAAACCCAAACAAAAGAAAATGTATATCTTTCCGTGCAACATCTCGCACGCTCTTTTCTTTTTTTTTGTATTACATATTTTGTTCTTTTCGATAGTTATACCTATTTTTGATCTTAATTAATCCGGTAACTTATCTGATCGAACGATCGTATAATCATATTATGAAATCGATATGAACTCCTCCGTAAATATTGTATTGCTCATCAAAATCAACGCTGAAGCAAGAACAAAATCCGACCGAGCGATGGAGACCAGAAACAAAAACAAAAAAATAAACTTCAATTCGCTGCCACTAATCCTATAATTATGGCGTACATGCTTAAGCCATCGATTTCGTTTGCTGTCAATTAAGTGATCTGTCAATGAGACAGACCTACAGAAATGTCCGATTGATTTGGGTTGTATATGCGAGGAAGGTTTTGTATAGAGAGGTAGTATTGAAACTTGTTTGTCTGTTTTTTGTTATTTCGTTCGTTGACAGGACTCGGACAACAAATGAACATAAATAATTAATTTGCGTGCGGCATTATTAGAGAGTTTGAATATGTATATAGAAAGCGCAAGATGGTTGTATATTGAGCCACTCAGAAATATGGTATCACTTGCACCGTCCGTCCGTCTGTCATCGTTGCCGTCGAAGTCGAAGTCGAAGTCGACGCAATTCTTTAACAACTTGTGCGGTCTCCTTTGTCTAATTAGTGACACATGTCAAATCAAATTTTGCCCATTACCTGTTAGCTGCTCGATGGGCAATTCGCTCAGGGTCGTTTATTGTCGTCAAGTGGACGAGACAAAAAGGCTAAGCATCCAGACTTAACTTCTTAATATTTTTTTTAGTTTTTTGTTGCGTTCACTTATAGAAGAATTGATGACGGCGGTGATGTGTGGATTTGGTGACGTAATTGTGGGTGTGAACGTGACGTTAAAAATAAAAAAAAAAATGTATGCAGCTATGATATATGTAGGTATAGTGCTACTGGTACTGTTTAGTTCACGCACTATAAATGGACTGTCGTATGCGGTAGGTCTTATATTATAATATGTAGGTTTTAGTGGACAAATTGGGCAGAAGTGGTTTATGGTGTTTCCATATTTGAAAATTAGACCACCAAAGTTGAGTTACATTGTTTGTATTTCTAAATTAAGATATAATAGATTTTCACTTAAAAAGTATAAGAGGAAACCTATTAATGCGTATAACATTTTGGACAAATAGTTTCCACATAAAAAAATGATATAAAAACTGAATGATAATGTTGTCATGCTCGTGCTCTATTCTAGTTCTCTGTTTCAAGAGAGAAGATTATAGAAAAAATTATAGTTATAGTCGCTCATATAGGATTTCCACGTATAATAGGTATATGACAAAATCGATGGATAGCAACTATTAAAGGGTCTTTCGATAGGAGACTTCAGAACTTTGACATTTAATAACGGCCATATTTTTGAAGTTACATCTGTAAAATTGGCTGCCTATTCAGTCTAATTTTCGAAATCACCATGCACGGATATAGTGTTCAACAACACGTGCAAATGATAAAATTGTTTTATCAACATGGGTGTTCCGTTCGGGCAACGTTTCGTGCGCTTCGCCCATTTTACGGTTGCCATAATCGTTCTACCGAGTGCACTATTTGCAGTGTGGCGGATAAATTTTAGTCCACCTGGTTCAGTAAACGATAAACCCATACCCCCGTCGACGAAACGTAAGATCTGCCGAAAACATCGCCGCTGTCCATGAGAGTGTGCAGGAGAATCCAAGGCAGTAGATTTCTCAGACCACAACTTGGGGAATTTTGCGACGTGACTTAGGCCTTCACCCGTACAAAATTCAACAGATCCAGCATCTGAAGGTAAACGAACATAAACAACGTCGTGTGTTCGCTAAATGTGCTCTTGAGCAGATGGAAATATTTGGTGTGGATTTTGGGCTGGCGACGTCATCGGTCCATATTTTCTTTGAGAACGACGACGTGGGCCAGGCCATCACCGTTAACGGCGGGCGCTATAGATCGATGATTACCAACTTATTTTGACTTGCATTGAATGATATGGACACGAAAACCATTTGGTTTAAACAAGACGGCGCTACGTGCCAAACAGTTGACGCCACATTGGAAATTCTGCAAGAGCGATTCAAGGGCTTGGTCATCTCACTCGGAGGTGATGTGAATTGGCCACCAAAATCGTGCCTTTTGACCCAGTTATACTTTTTCTGGTGGGGTTTTCGAAGTTGCAGGTCTATGTGAATAAGCCAAAATACCATTGGTCGAATTCAGCCTGATTTATGCACCAGCCATGGAAAATTAGACATTTTGGATGCGCGCCACCCAGAAAAGAGTACTTTTGAACGATGTAGTATTTCATACATAATGGCATCAATATGCTTCAAGGGAACGAAACATTTCGATTATATCTCACTCAAAGTTATTTTTTATTTAAATTTAAAGATGGGAAGCGTTTAATGAAAGACCCTATATTATAGACTATCAGATTAAACAACATGGCCGCCGTGAATTATCAAAATTCTATTAGAAAACTCGTTATTTATATGTTGAAACCAAAGCTATCACTTTGTGTATGTTTATTTTTATCATACAAGTGATGTAAAAAAAAATCTGTTAAATTTTATCATACATTTCAATTGTTACACCTCGCTGTTTATTGTTATACCTACTTAAATAACTTTGATATACAAAGTATAAAAGATAAATTAAATTGATTATTTAATTTAAATGTTGCTATCTAATATTAGCCATATACACGCTATGTATACATCAATTGTATTTTCTAAAACGTCACTTTCTAAAATATGTCTATCGAAGTGATTTGTCTAACTTGACACCTTATAGAAATATTATACTCTCTGTAGTCTCTATATGTACTACCCAAAACGATTACCATTTTATTGACCCAAACGTTTACGACGTACGTCGATTTGCCAGCCAGCGCCATCAAGATCCGATTGACAAGAGGAAACATCAAGATGATGAGAATCAACTCATTGAGAATGGCATATTAACTACCTACCTATAGCTATAGGCCTACGGAATAAAATAAGTACCTTCGTTTGGATGGCTTTTAATGTATAGGCTCACATCATTTGAAATGCTTCCTCCTCAGAGTCCAAGTCCAATGCGATTGAAATACATATACCTTGCAGTGATTCGAAGAATTCCATTCTGTAAATGTGGTTGCAATTGTGGCAAATAACAGACTGGCATCTTTATTTGAACTTTTAAAGCATCCAAACGATAGACGGAGGCACATATAACTGCCTCAACCCTCATCCTCCAACTTCCCCTGCGGTAGTTTTGGACTTGCAAATAATTGCCAACTGCCATCAATTGCCATATGATTAACAGCAATTGAATTGACTAGCAGGGACAGGAATAGCTGCAGCAGCTATATAGAGAGCCAGTGCAGCGTCGGTCGGTCGCTGCCGCCAACATAGTAGGTAGGTATATATACTCGGACTCATTTGGCCATGGGAATTGGAAATTACACCTCAGCTCTCGAGAGTTGGTTGAATATACATACATATATAAGACCACAGTCCACAATGCAATTCATAGAGAAGGAGCTCTCTAAGCCGAGCAATTACCAGCTGATTTGCATTCGCTCCAAATGTGAGCTGCACGATTTTTCAGTTAGCTGGCAATTTGCGCGAAATTAACCCAAGTGATTACCCAGGCTTGGCTTATATAGGTTTTGCCTTTGAATGTGATTTTTATAGTATATGCTGCAGTTGGAATATATAGGATCCTATATATATAGACAGGCGACTTTGAGCGGGAGGTGGCTTGGTATTTGCAGTAAGCCCACTTATTATGGGCTTAAGTTGAAGCTGGAGTTAATAGTGCGATAGAGTTGAGCAAGTTTTAAAGGGTTTCGCGCTATCAATTCGGTTATGTTTAGAGAGAGGTACCTATAGGGAAAAAGGTGCCTAGGTATATTCTATAGTGAATATCATCTGCAACGAGCAACGGAAGCCAATTTACTTTGGCTTTTTGGGAAAATTTAGGGAGTTTACACGAAATTTTCGTGTAATTTTCATTCACTTTCAGTTGATGGTAATAAAGGAACCTGTGTACATAATTGGGAGAGAGTCGATGTTGAAGTTGCTGATCGTGCATTAAGTTAATAAGGTTTATCTTAAGAAATAGTGTTTTCTATAATCGCTCTGTAGTCACTATATATATGTATGATATTGGGCTATGGTAAATTGGATTTTTATATAGTATAAGTGAATTAACAGGGAAACATTATTTAGATGTATACCGTATTTGTAAGTTTAAAACAATCAACCACTGGTATAGACGCCAATAAGCCATATCACTTAATCTTGTTAAAATATTAGATAATCATGTAATTTATTATTATGAAATAATAAAGAAAGCCCGTCAACATTTAAAAACAGCCGGTAAACAGAATATCATTTAGAACTTAGATAAACACTCAAGGTCTTTTTGAAATAAAAGGCAGTCAATTAGCGATTAGACATTTTTTATACCGTCTGTTTCTGATGAAAATAGGGATATCATTGATCAACAAGAATAGAATAGGTCACAAGTGACTCCCTTGTGGTACGCCTGAATTGATCTGATTGCCATCGTCCAAACTGTGTTTAACTGTTGAAGTAGGGTGGAAGTTTTACACTTTTGAACGCTTTTGGAAAGTCAAGAAATATGAAATCCGTTTAAAAGCTAACCTGATTGCACAAAATTGATACATTAGTTGTTGTGGATCTTCCAGCATCAAATCCATATTGAAATGGAAAAAACTGTTTCTGAGAGAATAAAGGCCAGTTTATCTTATTAAATTTTAATGAATATAGAGATAATGTAAGAAATTTTTCAATCATCAAGTTAAATACCATTATTAAAAGAAGCACTAAACAATAAGATAAATGGTATCTACCGAAAGAGCTGCGACATAGTTTTTTTTTTTTTTATTCATTTGTGATTTATGGTGCTCAGGTTCATTTTTATCACCGGGTAGGCTGAAGTCCCCTTCCATTTTGCGTCCGCCACCTGAGTCGGAGTTTTCTTCTATTGCGCCGTGCGTCCCTTAAGGTTAGATTCAAAGATTCTTCGGGCTGGAGCTTTGGTGTTCATTCGCTCTAAATTACCCAGCAAACATTCGTCGTGGGCGTTCTACTTTTTTGGCTAAGTCGATATTGCTTTACTATACAACCCGTACAGTTCGTTGTGGTATCTTCTCCTACCATTCCCCGATTATGCAAAAGGGACCAAAAATCACCTTGAGAATTTTCTTTTCAAAACATTCTAAAGCGTTTTCCACAGATAACTCGAGGTGAATTTCTTTCCGAATGGAAAAATTCTTTTATTTCACCGATCCATAAGTGCGGTCTAAAACAAGATACACAAATATCGAATTATGGTCCAAGTTGCAAGTTATCTGTGATAGTGGAAGGTTATCACTGAAAAACTTGTTTATGATAAACTTTCAACATGACTTTGTCTCTGAAAATCAACTAGGTACTTAAAACTTTACAATCTTTTTCAACTTTGTTCTTTCTTAACAAACTTGAAAAGGGATGGATATCAAGTGGATGTTATATATCGTCGGCTAAGGATGCAAGCCTCGTAAATCCACTTTTTTCAAAAAATGAGATTTTAATGCAGATATCAAGTTGGCATTGAAATTTACATCTCTATTCAATAAAAAATTTGTAAATATCATTTTAAATGCAAAAAAAAGCCAAAAAAGAAAACATTTTAAATCCAAGTAGCCAATTTGTGAACGTGAAAACCTCGTATATCCACATTGTTGCAAAGAAAAGAGCTGTGAAAAATAACTTAGTATTAAAAACTTGATATTACTTGTGAAAAATTCCTTTTTATTGTTATATAAGTGTGAAAATTAAAGAACGTAAGTATTATTATTACAAATACCTTAAAATAATAAATTTTGCAGTCATATTCTTTAAGTAAAAGAATTTTTATTTGCACAATGGATATACGAGGTTTTCTTCGTTATTTTTTTTTGCAGTTGAAATGTATTTACGAGTATTTCTTCCTAAAATATAGAATATTTTCATGCTTATTATAGGAAGAAATTCATTCAGATAAGTCCATAGGTGCCCGCAGGATTAATTACAGGGGGGAGGGGCATACCAAAGGGGGGTCAAACAATCGACCCCGACAGAAAAATGACAGTATAAAGCTCGAAACTGTCGAAAGTTCATAAAAAAAATTATAAATACATAACATTGGAATTGATTTGATATTGGAGATTTTCAGCGTGTTTTTTCATGAAATAAATAAAAGATATTATTTTAAATAACTTAAAAACACTTATTTTATTTAGCATAGCTTCCGAAATGCATTTAAGTAAATAAATAAATAAAATAAGTGATTTTAAGTTATTTACAATAATATCTTTTATTTATTTAATATTGGAATGGTTATATTTTCCAGGGTCAAGGAAGCCTGACCCTGTTGCTCTCCACCCTTGTTAGCCCCTATGGATAAGTCTTCGTGAATTTGTTTTATTAAGTCTATAGTTTGTTGTAAAAATTTTATAATTTGAATTCAAATCTATAGGCCGCATATATGTATGTGTTTAGGACTTAGGGAAAATGACAGACCTTCATTTTGTATGGTTAATATATATATGTACTTACTCGTATATCATTCCAAATCTACCTACTTATTTTTATTTTATTTGTTTATCTTCTACATTTTCGAAATTTACTTTACCAGTTCTTCTATTTTCTTTACGGACTTCTCTTCCAACCATTAAGCTGTTATCATGTCACGTGGGTTAAAAATGCTAAAACTTGCTTTAAAGCAACCAATTTTATTAATGGAAGAAGTTCTTAATTTTACTGTCGAAGAAGAGAATAAAATGTATAAAACGGAATGTAATATCATCGATATGCCAAAAAATGCACACGAAATAGACATGAGAGACTTCGAACAAAACCTTGAAGCTTCGATCTCAAATTCGATCAAAATTGATAATTCAAACTATGATCTTGAAAACGAAGAAGGTTTATTAGCTATCAAGCGGTGATCCTACAGTCAATCAAATTCATGCATTGAAATACAATAATGAAGGCTTTATTGAATACAAACTAAATTTTTCCGATCCTTGGACCATTTTACCTCAACGCATAAAACCTTTTGATCCAATTGATCTTGATCAAATTCCGAGGATATTTGAAACACCCCCAAAAATATCAGAGGATAAATACATCTTCAAGAGCTTAAAAAATCACTTGAACAAGATTATCATTCCTTTTACGATACTCTACCACATTAAAGGTTTTTTATGATATTTTTTGACACGAATCTATAACTTAAAAAATTTTCTTTCAGTTTTCTTTTCAAGACCTCCGAAATTAATTTAAGATTTTATTGATATTTGATTTGTCTAAAATTATTTATAGATGTACCTACTAAACTCTTTTCTTTTAATCAACTAACTATCTTTTATAAAAAAATCTTTAAATGTTTTACTTTTACATGTACATAATTTTTAACTATAATTTCTTTAACTCAAAAGCTCGAATGGCCATTTTATTATTTATCTTTTTTTCTAATTTTATGTAATTCAAACTTAATTGATTGGACTTGTTAAAAATTATTTTTACACATAAATGTACCTACTACACAACTACACCTATTTATAAAAATATCATTAAAACTTTCCTTTATACTAACTACAATTTCTTTAATTCTAAAGCTCGAAAGGCCTTTTCATTGTTTAACTTTTTTTCTCTGATTTAATGTGTCAAAACTAGTACTGTTTTGATATAGAATCACCTTGATATAATAATATAAAAAACCATAGAAAAATTAAATAAACTGAAGTAAAGAATTCTCATTAAGTAGAAAACCTCATAAATCCCTTCATACCTTTTGGTTTTGGGGGAAGAAAAACTCGTAAGTCACAAAAGAATGGTAAGTAGCTATATTTTTAAGTTATATCACTATTTATTCTTAAATAACGGAAAAAAATTAAATGACATCAAAAATTTTTAAAGTAATATCAAAAAAAAAACGATTGGTAATACTTTGAAAGTTAGAAATCACTCTCCTGTAAAATTTTCAAAAATGGACTTACGAGGTTTGCATCCTTAGCCGACGATATACAGACTTCGCCAAGGCATTTCACAGAGTTCACCACAATATATTAATTAAAAAACGTCAAAAACTAAGATTCCATTCAAATATGCTGAATTGATTGCGTTCTTATCAATCAGGTTCTTCAATATGTTCGTATTGATTTGACTATTTCAAATCTGATTATGGTTTCATCTGGTGTTCCTCAAGGTAGCCATCTTGGACCACTTTTGTTTCTTATATTTATAAATGACCTACCTGATATTCTTACGAACTGCTTGAAACTGATGTTTGCTGATGAGCTCAAGTTTTTGAGATGCAGAAAATATTCAATGGACTGTGCGCTTCTGCAAAAAACCTAGAAAAGCTGTCTGTTTGGCGTAAAAATAACCAATTACATCTAAATATTTCCAAATGTCAGTTTTTATCGTTTTCCCATCGTTCGGTTCTTATCTTATATGATTTTACAATTAAGAACAAAGTTCATGAAAGGATTTCTGTTAGAAAGGATCTTGGAGTAATTTTTGAATCTAAACTCAACACATAGAATTTATGGTCATTTTTGTACTGTCTTTTATCAACTTATATGCCCTATAACTCGAGTGCTTAGGTTCAATCTATCCTGTCGTGCATATTTTTCTTACAAGTCTTTAAGTTACCTGGTACATTATTATAACAAAAACACATGGAACAAGACACCATGATATTATACTCGTTATTTTATATCCACAATACCTAAGCAGTTACGGAATTTAAAAAAAAATATTTGAAGCAAGAAATCATATCTGTTATAAGTTTTAGCAATTTATAGTTTCCCACAAACATCCTATACATATAGGTACATAAAGTATAGATATCAGGAATTGGAATCAAAAATTTTTATAGTATCCTTCCTGGTACTGCTTGTATGTACATACATATTATTACATATATTTGAAGGGAGAAATAAGAAAATGAAGATACAAAAATTATAAACACAATCATGCAATAAATAAATTGTCACATATGAATAATGGAAAAATTCCTTTCTATATTTCTCTGTTTGTATTTACACTTTTATATTGTGTCCTTTTTTTATATTTTTCGTTGCTTTCAATTGCTAGACTCAAGCAATAAAAATGATTCATTCGGAAGAAAATATTGCAGTTATGTTGATTTTATCGGTTGGTACTGAGTATATATTTATGTATATATTTATAGAACTAGATTTGTATTGAAGGTTTAAATAAACAACAAAACTTGAGTGAGCTACCACCAAGATCTTATAGACTGGAGTTATAGCTATTTCACGACTGCCACCGCGCCGATCATCAGACTTGGTGCTTCGTCTATATTTGCAGTCAATTTTATTTAGAAAAACTTTTGCCACGACTAAGAGGCGAACCAGACCAAGCTCCCTTCATAGCCATATGTACTATACGCACTATGCTACCGAAGGTCACGTGATCGGTCCACCCCAATTTAGGTTTTATTGTTTGACAAATGAATTTGAATCAACCAGCATTTTTGCTAGCTACACACAAGTTGTTGTTGTACTCAAGTGTCGTTCATTCAAACTTTCAATATTAATGATGGTGCGAAAGCTTGGTAGCCAATGACGCAAGTGTGTTATAACACAAAAACCCCTTGTGACTGTAGATTTGTATTTTATGTGTTGAAAAACAAAAATCTACCAAGCCCTGAATTTAAAACCCAGTTTAGTTTTTCTGAAATATGCACAAATTATATGCCAATTAAATATTGAATCACTCCACAGTCCACAGCTGTGAGAGAATTCAAAACAACTCCACTCTGCAATCCTAACGTAAATTAAATCCTTCCGAGAATATCCCACAGTCTGCGGTAATGTTTATCCTGTCTACCTAACAATTATGTAACTGCATCTTTGTTACACAGTGCGCACCACCTGCACTCCATATATACCATCAAAAGCATCAAAACAAAAGGACTTCATTAACCCTGATCGAAATCTCAACATGAATGCCCAATGAAGCGCAAATTGAGATCGTGTATATGCGTACAGTGTTGTCAGTGTTTATAATCCTGCACCCACATCACACGAAAAACTCAAATCAACTTCATCATTTAAGTCCATTAGGATTACACACAAAAAGTCGAGAAGTTCCCTTGAAACCTCACAGCTCCTACTTTGAGGATCAGATAAAAAGGATGAATAGATATCGATATGAACATTTGTTTTTTTCTTTTTCAATTCAATCATACAAACAATATCCAGAGTGCATACTTGACTTAATTTTAAGCCAATTTAGAGCTATTTTCAGCTTCGAAGGATTATATAAATTCACACAGTGAGTTAAGAGTTTCGTCCTTTATTTTACTTGATATATACATAGGTAGGTACTACTGGAACTGGACTCGATCTGATGAACAAACCACAGGAGTTAAACCGATCGGAGATGCAACTTTGTGCACCTTTCTTTATTGGATTGGAATTGGATTTTTGTTGTTCTTTTTTGTTGGTTCCTTTGCAAAAAAAGGACTTGCTTCAATGGTCATGATTGTTCTTTTTGAGTCTTTATGTGAGGGGAAGAGTGTTTTGATAGTTTTTGATGTGCAGTGACTTCAATGGTTACATTTAGGAATTTTAATTTATTTTTAAAAGCATAAACATATAATAATTGAAAGTATGTATAAAGATTTTTGAGGACCTTTTTTGGAATTAAACATTTTTTTTAATTATATGAGTGAGTACATACTTAAAAATATGTGGGTGGGATCGTGACGAAGGCGGAATTCTTTGTGGTGTATCTCAGAAGCTGTCTCTTGTTATATGGATTAGAAATGCCAATATCGATGTGAATTGCATGCAAATAACTTTTAAAATGGATAATACACATGCGGTGGTCACTTTGATTCTCAAGTACGTTTACCTTTCCTATATGTAAAATGACATAACGTATGGTATAACAATCGGTGCACATGTTTGAATTGAATTGAATTGAATTGAATTGAATTGAAGCGCCTACCTACAAAATTATGAAAGCAATCCTTTAAAAAACCATCAGTGACTCAAAACAAGTTTTTATTAAATTAATTATTAGAAAAGGTGTTCCCAAAATTAACCCAAGATTCGAATATGCCGTAAAGTAAAGTTATGGCACCGCCACCATACAAAAAAAAAAAACAATTTGACAGCTGGCAGTGTTTAAGGTTAGAAAAAATGGAGCATTATACAGGAGAGAACAATATTTTAAAAATAATGAAAGTTTAATTTCAGTAAAGCCAGTACCTACAGTTGGCAAGTAATTATTTAAACGGAAAACCGAATATTTAAACCTGAAAATTTTCATATTGATATTTTTTTCGCATTGTCACAATGTACATGTTTTTTCCATTAACCAGAGGGGATTATCAAATTGTATCAATACATCAACTGCAAAGAATGCAACAAAGGAATTGAAGTTTTCTCAATTCCAGGCCTTTTTGTCCAGATTAAAAACAGCCATTTGACAAGAAAAACCATCAGATCGCGATTTTCTCAAGGATAAAAGCTTGGACCGTATCTCTACAACACATACACGTCCGACCAACCTCAACGCAACAACCTTTTGCTCTATGCTGACACAAGCGAAATCATTAAATCAAGATTTAAATCAAGAGTAGAAGAGCACGTCAGACGAAGTACGAAAAATGGGGTACATATCAAAATCAACTCAGCCAAATCTGAATTGACTTCTTTCAGAAGACCTTTGGACGTCGAAACACGCGTTCTACTGCAAGCTTCCCTAGCACCCTCAGTCTGCCCAATGGATCGCGACTCACAATGAGGCCGAAAATAAAATACATGGGTATCAACTTTGACGAGAGACTAGGTTTCAACCGACATCCAACAGCCGTCCTCAAAAAGCGGAACTACACTTTCGATCTCATTCACCCCTCAATGCTGAAAAGGAATGGGCTTAGCCAAAAGACAATGTTGCTTCTCTCAGGCAACTTATCAGGCCCATCGTCACTTACTTTTTCCCAGTAGGTATTGTTTACCATTTTCAAAACTATAGCATGAAAAAGCTTGGAGCGTTTGAGAGGAACATTCTGCGGATTTGCACAGGGATCCATTTTGACTGAAAACAACAGAAGCATTTTAGCAACCAAAGGCTCTACGAGCAATCAGCAATCACTCTTCTGGACAAATTCTTGAAGATGGAACAACTTGTGTAACCGTCCAAACCTTCTATAGTGATTAGTGAGGACTATTATAAGCCAAGAGCCAAGTTACCTAGATGTGAAAGCAATACTGGAGGAAAGAATTATTTTTATCAACGACCGCGACGACGAGGTAATCCAATTTTACGAGGACGTGGATTTAATGGGATAGTCAAAACCTAATTTCTCAATCCACTGTGCCAACAAAAATCTTTCCTATCCTTCTATTCCTTCTAACATTTGTCTAATTTATAGGTCTTACTGGCATTTATATGTTTGTGTTGTTGTTTTTGTTGTTTGTGGCGTCAATCTACCACCACCCCTACCCAACATCACAAACACAACCGGATTTGAACAACCCGAGAGGAATAATCACCATTTATGTAAATATTATAACCCATTTAATGACAATATTTTTCAAAAAAATTTTATTAAAAAAGAACAATTTATGTTCTAAGTGCCTCTCACCTTAAGCCTAGTACGCTGCTGATGCGAAACGAAAATTTCCTGTGATCTCCAAACAGACAACGAAACGCTTGCGAAAACACAACGGAAAATATCCTTGGAGAGTTTCACTAATTCCAAAAACAAAATCAAACATAAACGCAAAAAATCAGAGAATCCCATTATGTAAGAAAATGATAAACAAAAAAAAATACAAATAAAACTCAAATGTCATTTTTCCGCACACAATAAATATGTCTGTATAATTAATTCAATGCGAAAAAGAAGCGGAGACTTCTCCAAATAATCTGCTACAATTATAAATTTCGCTCTTCGAACAGCGTACTGCAAAACGAAAAGCAGAACGAAATTTTCCGTTTATTGAATTCGTTGTGTCATTTTTGTATGGGATTTTTCGTTTCGCATCAGCAGCGTACTGGGCTTTAGGCGTTAGAATTCGGCAGAAAATTATAGGTCCCCTCCATTGCTGACAGTAAAAAACACAGGAATGGTTGAAGCTGCAAAACACTATTGTACGAACTGTCCCGCCACCCAATTCCTTGCCAATTATCCTATAAATAACAAGGATTAAATTTTGTCTGTAAAGAATAACAGTTGCAAAAAAACCAAAAAAAAAATAAAATCAACAAATTTCATCCCACAGTCTATTCATTGATATAATAAAAAAAATATTTCCCATACAACAAATAAAAATGCTGTTAAAATTAATTAAAATCGAAAAATATCTCTAATCCGTCGAATAATATAAAAACATCCTCCAACATTAAGTAAACAATAAAAAGGGTTGAATATTTCAATAGCCATCAGGAAAATAGACAATCTACCTACATATAACATCGGCTGCGGGTGCAACACAGCTCGGGGAGAAAAGTCAAATAAAACTCAATTTAACTGTTTTCATTATCGACACGCTCCGTAGATTATGATCGTTTGGTCTCTTCGTTTGTGTCATCAGCCACGTCCATTTGTATAAAGGATGGAAAAATAAAATCCCCTAATCCATTGCCATCCCCTAAATCCATCTTTCCATTACAAACATTTAAAAATACCTAAAAAAAAAACACACTTTTCTAATGGAATCGAATATTTTCTTGCAAAATATTGATAAACGCATGCGCATTCCTATAGCATCTCTTATTCGAATTCTTCTCTATATAATTTACATCCCCGCAATTCGCATCCATCTGAGAAATCTAGAACAACCCTTAAACGGAGGGGCTTCCTCCCATGAATATTGTTTGTTCGCCAAAATGTGTACATATAGGAAGCACGATATAATGGCATGGTTATGCTAGCTATATGTATATCTATACGATATATAGGTAGCATCCGCATCAGACGATGATTATGACGACGACTAACCGTGTTAGCTGTGTATAGGTGTATATCGGTGAGTTGAGTCTATTATTTTTGCAGCCATCTTGATTATCAGCGCTCATAAAATAAATGAATTGGTTCGTTTCGTCGAGCGAGGGGTGGGAAATTGGAAGCAGCAGGAGCGTACAAAAGAGCGACAATTTCCTTTTTATTACCCTTGTCATTATAATCTCGATTGTCTTGGTCTTGATGTGCGCCGCACTGAGTTTGAGTTCCCCCTTCGTCGCATGACACTGTTAATGGATCGCAATAAACTTTACAGGATACGCGGTAGTTAGCCAAAAGATTTTCCTCATTATATTCTAACAATGAACGAAGATGACGATGACGAGGATGACGACGACGACGCTCGATGAAGATGATGAAAATGAGGGAAGAAGGGATTCTGTTTTGTTTGAAATGAATGAGAGTCCTTATGGGAGTCCTTGTTTTTACTGTGCAGCTTGGCTATATTCCCTTCTTTTCGATGGCATTAAGGGATGAATTAAAGCACAAAGTGCCGAATAAGTGGATGTGAAATAATCACCTTGGTTGTTATTTCGATACATTTTTGTTGGGGTTGTTTTCATATATACCTACATACTTTACAGCTTATACATATTGCTTGTTGACTTTTTGCGTGTGACGCGTTAGTCCTTTCTTGTTGGTTATTGGCTTGTCATTGGAATATACATATATGTATATAAGTAAGATATGGTTATAGAGTATATTATTGTATATTGTTGACCGAATTTCTGTCATGGGAATTATCAAGGGAGAGTGATTTTTAGTTTTATAACCAGAGTATTATTATACAAATAAGGGTTGCCATACATACGTACATATTTAAATGGCTTGATAATGGCATTTTTCACTTGGTAATAAAAATAGATGATGGTTATTCATTAGATTGTGTACTATGAATTAAAGAAAGTACCTAGGTATATAGGGGATGCGCAATTAAGAGGGGATTACTGGTTGAATAGCAGCAATTTGTTGTTCGTAGAATATGATGGGAGAATGATTGAGGAAGAGAGAACCAAATCAGTATCTATTCAGTAATGAAGATAAAGGAGTAAGTATTTTAGACTATGAGTTTATTAAATATGGAGTTCCGCAAGGGATCGTTCTTGTTCTAACATTTTTCTGCATTTATATTAATGATTTTGACCTTACCTACGCCAATTGAAAGCTTACTAAATTCTCAAAAGTTGTTTCTGAATTCTGAACATAAAAAAAAACGAAGTAGGTAATAATGTTCAGTAAAAACAAATTAGATAACCCAATTAAAGTTGAGTACAAGAATAGTTGAATCGAGCAGGTTGAACAATTCAAATACCTCAATTTATGGGTTAACTCATCACTTAGCTGAAAATATCACATCTTCAAACTATCTATACCTATAGCAGGAGACTTCGGGTATATAAATTGTATAATTCCAACAAAATTAAAAAAAAATATACTTTTGACTTTTTCATAGCCACTTGAATTACGGTATTAGTGTCTGGGTAGCTTGTTTTCAATATCTTGTCATTTGCAATGTCTTCAAAACAAAGCACTAAAAAACTTATATGGTTTCGGAAAATTTACAAATCCATACTCACTTAATTTACATTATAATCGATTAAAGATTTTTATGGACAGAGTACTGTGGAGATTAATATTTACACAAAATAACAAAATCAACTGTTCATACAAACACAAATCTTAAAAGCTACAACGAGTTCGAACTGCAATATAAGCAATTGGCCTTTCGGCCTCTTCTTTAGATTTTTTAAAAAGCAAAAAATCAGAGCAAGAACGATCGGCGATCGGTTCGCTTAAAAAGCTAATTTCTTGAGTTCTATTAATCGGATCTTCAAGATTAAGGTACTTAGAATTAGGGTTATTTGCAGAGCATCATTTCCTTGAATTTATTTCAATATCAGCGCTTGTACTATGAGTTTGCACGGTCGCGAATTCAAACAGCGTTATTTTAAATTCGCGCACCCGGATTTCACTTCTGTCTTCGGATTTTTAATAACTTTTATACTGCGTACGAATTTCACTTTTATAAAAATACAAATTTAACATAAAATTAGAACCATTGCATGTGTGAAGGAAAAATAATTTGAAATTGTGAACTTTTAAGTACCGTAACTTGGCCAATAGCTCAACAAAGCCGCAAATACTAAGATATGCCACGTGTTATAGCATTAATATTGATTTCACAATTTTATTTTAATTCTAAAAAATCAAAAATGGAATTTTGAGCACTGGTTTCAGGTTTGTATGAAGAGGTCCCAGTGTGCGACGTCTTTTTTTTTCATCCAATTCCTCCCGGGCACTTCAAATAATTTCATTTGACTGAGTAATATTTGAATTCAATTTGAGTTATCTAGTAAAGCCTAGTACGCTGCTGATGCGAAACGAAAAATCCCATACAAAAATGACACAACGAAATCATAAACGGAAAATTTCGATCTGCTTTTCGTTTTGCAGTACGCTGTTCGAAGAGCGAAATTTATAATTATAGCAGATTATTTGGAGAAGTCTCCGCTCCTTTTTCGCACAGAATTAATTATACAGGCTATTTATTGTGTGCGGAAAAATGACATTTGAGTTTTATTTGTGTTTTTTTTTTTGTTTATCATTTTCTTACATCATGGGTTTCTCTGATTTTTTGCGTTTATGTTTGATTTTGTTTTTGGCATTAATGAAACTCTCCAAGGATATTTTCCGTTGTGTCTTCGCAAGCGTTTCGTTGTCTGTTTGGAGATCACAGGAAATTTTCGTTTCGAATCAGCAGCGTACTAGGCTTTAGGAAAAAAACTCATTTAACATCACTGTCTGCAAGTATGCAATTAGGTAGACTTTTGACGTCATTTGCAAAAAATTGTTGCACATACACATTTTAATACTGTGGCAGTAAGACAGAGTAGCTAATATTAAAAATCTGTACCTAATAGCAATTAATGTAAACTTTTTTTAGGAATTATAAGATAGCTTTGGATAGGGATTGGAATGAAAAGTAGCTCTCAAACTGTGGACTACTAACAATCGAAAAACCAAAAATTCGCTTATGTCGACATAAGCTACTCTGTCTTTTTGCCACAGAAATTATTTTTGTCCATTTCCGTATCGTTGGAACAAACATCAGCTGAATTGCGCATCTATATGCATCGGAACAATGGATGCAGAAATATTTGACGTTTATGACTTTATACATATACATATACCTATACTCACTGTTTTCAAGGGTCCTTAACTCTAATTTTTTAATGAGGAATTTTTAAAAACACTTAATTCCTATAGTAATTTCTTCAAAAATATAAACATTAATTAAGCTTATCAAAAGTTAACAGCTATTATAAAATTAATCAAAAATGGTAAACATTTTTAGTATGAAAACATTTCGTTTTGTGCCCGATTGGCGATTCGACATGGGCCTGTATATATTTATGAATATAGTCATGAAAATAAACGACTTTCTGTTCGCATCCATATGACTTTGCTATTTTATATAATTTTTATTCTTGTTGTGCGGATATACTTTGTTGCCCCTTGAACTTTCCCAAAAAATCTAAAATTTTGTTCTTATCATTAAAATATGTGTTTCTACAGCATTTGAATAGCTTTCTTGGTCGTTAAACAATACCTACTTACACAAAAGCATCATAGCTTTGTCCTATTCGTTCCATTTCATTGAGGTTATCAGCATATAAAATAATAATAATAATCTGTGGCAAATGGCAATTTAAGTGCTTTTTATTGCTACCAATTAAGATAAACCATTCAGTACATGGCATCTTACTCGTATTTGTGTTTTTTGTATATTTTTCATTTTTAAATAAATAGTCATTAATTTTCTAGTTTGCCACTTAACGTAACGAATAAAAGTAGTGTTTCTGATTGGGTTCATATAATTGGATCGAAAATATTTTACAATTTATTTAGTTTTTGGGGTTTGAAAAAAAAAAAAAACACGAAATTGTGTATAGTATACAAGATTTGGCATTCCGTAACTATGTACCTTATCAAAAAGAAATAAAATTGATGTTTTATGGCGGATACGTTCTTGAACTTTTAAGTGATTTTTGGAATTTAGAAAAAAATGATAATAATATATGATAATTAACTATGTTAGCAGGAATACGTAGACCTTTTTATTTGCAAACTGTGATAGTGATTGGTCTTATACGACTTTTTTATTAGGGCAAATGAGATTATTTCATTAAAAGTTTGCAAATAGACTAGAATAAAATGAGGTAATTCTTAAATTTAATTATTTTTAATTTTGCTTGTTGAGATACATACATACCTACCTATACATAATTATTGTCAGATTATCACCTCATTTGTACGAAATTGAATACATATTATATATATACATTATGCATCGGTTATATCCCAATGTGCAATCGTTGTTTTTTCAAATACCTAAAGATTATAAAAGAATTTGTTAAATGAAAATGAATTTTGTAAAACAAAAAATATTAAGAAGTCATCAATATAGTAACTGGCGCTATTCTGCTGATTTCTGATTTATTATACTAAACGCTTGGATTGTAAAACAAATATCATCACTTTAGGCCATCAATCATCAAAAACCATTTCAACAGTTTCGTCATGACAAACGTGTGGATAGTCCAGGTGGTAGAGTAATAATAATGATAATAATTCTTTGGGGAAGCCACACAAATTTACAGAAAATAGACAAATTCTTCAACTTGAATTATAGCTTTCCTAGTTTTTGACGCGCGAAAACAAACAAATGCAGTTTTTGAACAAATTATGTACCTACATATTAAAATTTTTTAAATAAAATTATAATTTATCAAATCAGCAAATAAGTTTGCTTCGTTTGACACCTCATTTGTCAAGTGTAGTAAGTGAGGATAGACATATAGAAATAATATATAAGATTCTTTTGGAAACACAAATTCTAAGAGACCCTGCACACTTTCTATAGGCCAACAGTTTAGTCGGGCTCTTAATCAGTATGAAAATCTATATTAAAGTGCGCACACTACAACGATTCAGTATCTTCCGATAATATGTTTGATGTGCCATACGATTTTCTTCAAACTAATTACTAAAGTATCGGGAAACTATCGGGCGACTACTTTATAAGTATGGAGCTCTGCATAAGCGCGAACACTACCGAATATTTAGTCAACCGAATTTGTCGATACCTCAGTTTGCTCCTAAAATTAATTCAGTTTGTTCTAAGTTCTGGATATTTGTACGTCTTATTTAACATAATGGAACTGCCTTATTGTCCATATCGTTTTTTAGTCCAGTCAATGAAGCCAAAAAAACAGCCAAATTCGGAAACAATCGGCGACTTAATTCCAAAATTGTGCATTTTGTGATGTAAGCATCAATTTTTTTCATTGTTGGTACATTATATTGACATGATTTTAAGATATCGGCCCACTCTATTTGTGCACACCTTTAGGAAGGAGGGCAAGTTTAAAAAAAAAATTCTAAAATAAAAAATGAATATAAAAACACAACGGCAACACTTACAATATATTATAGCTTATCTTGAAGTCAGATATTGATTCTTTATGTATGTATGAAATTATTTTAGTGCTTAGTTTTTGAATAAATGATTTTTAAACTCGAAATTTTAAAAATAAAATAAAAAAAAAAATAATGGTTTTGGTAGTTTTCAATTTTCTCAAAAACTAAAATACTTACAAGTTAGAGCCATCTGATTTTTAGCGTTAGACTGAAAAATAATAAGAGTATCGAAAATGATAACCCAAATTAATACTTAATAACGAAAAATTAAAAAAAAAATTATTATTTTTTTTTTTTAAATTTTATTTTTAAAATTTTGAGTATTTTAATTAAATATGGGAGGATGTTTGTGAAGCAGCTGTTGTTCCTGTTTAGAATCAGCTTAGTGTCGTTGGCAAAAAAAGAAAACAAGGTATGTACGTATATCGGTACATGTTCTCTGCTATGTTAATTTGTTTATCAACTAGCAAATCGTTCAAGAAAAGTTGGCCGACTGTTGTCATATAGTGTGAGCCATCCCGACTATTTAATCGACCCAGTGTTGGCACTAGCTACCCAACCCGACCAAATTATCGGTCGATAAAAAGTCTGCAGTGTGCGGGGCTTTATAAATTCCTTTTTTTCAGACAATTGATCAATAACATTTTATAAAACTGAACATTAAAAACAGTAACAGCTCAAAATAAAAAAACATTACAAACAAGTAAAAGTAATAACAAGGGCCCGGATTTTTATGCACTAAAAAATTCAAAATATGCGCATAAAATATGCACTAAAAATGAAGAAATATGCAGCAAAAATGAAGAAATATGCACTAAAAATGAAGAAATATGCACTTAAAATATGCATAATAAAAACGCACATTAAAATAAAATAAGGTAATATAAGTTTTAATTTTATTTATTAAATGAAAATAACAAAAATTAAAAGAACTTCATTTATAAATAAAAATTTATATTGTTTTAGCTACATTAAGTATGTTTATACAGAAGGAACACATTTGTATGTCAGTCACAAAAATAAATGCAGTAAAGTTTCATGAAAAACTAAGTTGCGCAAATATGTTTTATTTACATGAAGATGAAGTTTTTTTTTTGAAATTTTGAAATTTTGAAATTTTTGACGGTTAGGCCTTAAAAAGTTTTTATACATGGAAAAAGACCGTTCGACGTCAACAGACGTGAGTGGAGCATTTTTTAATGAAACAATCTCATCCACTGTGGGAATCCACTAAGTGGACATTTTAAGGGTGCGTTTACATTTTCTAAGAATTTGTTAGCTTTGAAAAGCATGACAAAAAATATTCATTTATTGTTGAAAATGTTAAAATATGCACAAAAATATGCATTTATTGTTAAATATGCAAAAATATGCATTTATAGAAAAATATGCAAAAATATGCACAAACGATTAAATGCCATTTTAATGCAAAATTTCCAATTCGAAAAACTATCTTATCTATTTGTTAATACGATTGTTGACAACAAATATGCATTTGCATAAAAATCCGGGCCGTAGACTACCTAATAACTAAAGTATAAAACAAAGATTTCGCACACATTATTGCATTTTGCAGGAACCGTTTAGGCTATAAAGTTCGCCTTTAGTTTCTTCAAAAGTAAAAAGGACCTGGTTTTGAAATTTTTTTTGAAAAATATTATAATGAACTATTTTTGACATGACACTATTTTTCTTAAATCAATATTTACCCAGATAATTAAACTTTCCCTTAAACATGGTGGCCACCCCAATCCAGTCGGTGTGAGCTGGTGATCTTTTTTTTACCTATATACATATACCATTCGTTGATCCGAAGTTATATGGATCAAAACTTGTTTTGTATATCTTTTAAAGTTTCATGGTTTAGTAACTTTAATAAGGAACGTCGCCTTTAAAGTAAGGTTGCCTTCATAGGGCAATTTGTATTTTGTTTAAAAACATTTATTGTTATAGTCTATTTCCACTCCTAAAAAAATAGAACTTTAAAAGTTTAAAACTCTTAAAAAAAAAATATGACGAAGCACAATTTTAAAAAAGGAGGTAACGGAATGAAAAAAAAATTTCGAATGTTGCGATCTTCAGCTTCATTAAAAAGCGGTCCTTCGGACCAGTAAACGATTATTGATACAAGCATAGTTTTATTAATTCTGTTTATTAATTCATTTACGTTTTAAAAAATTGGTTTGTTGGAAATAACGAATTTTTTATAGGATAACTAAAGGATAACTATAGGATACTAAAGTTTATCGAAATGACCAAATTCGTTTGTTGTGCCAATAAATTGTTTTATTGATTCAAGCAAACTTATTTGTTGAGCCAATGAAATTTTTTATTAAATTGGAAAAATTTGCTTTCCTTTTGCATTTCAGCTTCCCTTTACTATACTCACTCTTTCTAATATTTTCTAGTAACTCCTCTAAAAATATGAAAGTAAACTAAACAATTTAATTTAAAAGTTTAAGTGACCTCAACTCCAAAATACGTTTTGCGAAAGTACGACTGTTAAAGATGCTGTCGTAGTTTTCTAAGACGCAAATTACGGTCGATTTTTTGACATTGGTCAACAGTTTTCGTGGCATTTATTGGTGGATAATTTATTTTATTTCTTGATGTATTTAACACACAAAATCCTGCAGAAATCTTTGCTTAAATTGCGTTAAGTGTTAAGTGACAAAAATTGGCTGGCTATTGATAATTAAAAATTATTTGAGTGGACACGTTCGAAGGTTACACATCACTGCAATAACAGTTGATTAATAAAAATGTAACAACAACTAAAAAAGCTGACCCTCTTATCACCCAAGTTGGAAGCTTTCTCAAATATTAATTATAGTTCCGTCCTATAAAAAATAAAATAAGTAATTTGTATATTCCAACAGATGATAATAAAATTATTTGACATCATTTAAAAATTCATAAACATACAAAGTTCACTGCTATCATTTTTTAAAATAGTTCTAGATTATATAGCCCACCCAGAACTAATTAGATTTGATAATTTATATACACTATATAGGTACATATACATTATATACAGTCTAAAGCTAACCATGCTGCCAAAATAATGATGTTCATGGAAAATTAAGATTACAATAAAAAACTTTTTAATCCATAAGACCTCATTATTCAATGTTTCTTTCAAATTCAAAATTCCGGCGTTAAAATGATTTACAGAGAAAAAAGAAGACAAAAAAAATATATTTTATTACGTGATCCATCATTCATCCCCATAATAAAATATGTATTCAAAAGAAATAAAATAAAAAAAAAACAGATAATAATTGGTTACGCGGTAGAGATTCTCGTAATTTGAAAACATATTTCCACAAAAGTGTCAAGTCTCACTTCACATAGCACAAGCACTAAGCAGACATTAAAATGTGTCATATCACATGTAGAATCACTCAAAAAACAACAAACGTAGTTCAATTTATTTTAATTTTTATTCAAAAAAAAAATAATTTATTAATTCCATTCGCTCGCACTTAAAGTCTTTACCGCATTCAATTTTGCTGCCAGAAAAACCAGAAAAACACTCGTGCAGATAAGAAAACTCATTAGCGTATAAATTTGTATTAATTCAAATCGCACGAAAAACATTCGCTGAAATCTGGTAATTACATTTTGGTACGTGTTTTGATATACAAATTGAAAATCTGAATCTGATCAATCATCGTTCGAATATAAATTGAATGGAAAATGTTTTGAAAAAAAAATTAAATATAAATTCAACTGATTGATCAGTTTTAAGAGAAGAGAAGGCGAGACGAGATACTTGAGGAGAAAAGCAATAAATATAAACCGATTTGCTGAGTGAAATATATGAAATTTGATGGATTTGGGTTTTTAGCGAAACTGCCAAAATTTAGAACGGATGGCCCAAATGACCTGTGGGAATAATATATTAAGCGTTTTCTTTTTATTTTGTGAATTTTTATTCGTTTCCTGGAGTGAAAATGTGTTCACACGCGAACACTATCGTGGTTTCATTCATAGAATTTTAAGTGTTAAAAATTTAATTCATAAAAATTCATAGTTGAACTTCCTTCAACTTTGTAGGTAGACAGACGTAATTTAATGGAAATTAGATGTGTTGGCTGGAAAGCATCATCAGTTTGGCAATTTTTCTAAAAAAATAATTAAGAAGAAATTATAAATGAGTTCCTATACTTCAACATATAGTATAAACAATAGCTGTGTCCCGCCTTCCAAGAAGGAAAAATCACTCAGTGCTTAGAGATTTTTTTAAGTGGGACAAAAAATCGTACCTGAGTTTTCGTTTTTATAGTAGCTGTGGAGAAAACTGAGACGAAGAATTTTTTTTTGGAATAATTTCAAAATGGAAGATACTAATTTCATTCTATAGACGTAAACAAAAGCAAGATATGCTACTGATCTATAGTTTTATTTTTGTCGTTTGAATAAAATTACAAGAATGAGTAATTATAGATAATCAGCCGAATTTATAAACGCATTATAGCGAGTGCATAAAGTTATACACTCTCATGCCTCTAAACGCGAAAAACTTATTTATAAAACTTTGCAACGTTGCAGTATGAGCTAAAAGCGTTTGAGGGTTGAATAGTGTCCGTATAAGGATATTTTAGTATCAAAAAAAATGTCACTTTGACTCACAGACAAAAACATAACACATAGATATTAGGGTAGCGCTTATTTTGGCAATGTTTGAATTTCTTTTTTGTCCTCCCCTAAAAATGATTATTATGTACCAGTGAAATGTACCTACATACTAACACGTTGTGCATTTTTAAAGCGGCTAACGTAGGAACACCGAAAAATAATTATACGGATTGAATCTCAGCCTCTTTGCACCTTGAAAGTATAAATAGAAATGTTTTTTTTTTATTGGATAATACCTCTTCCGAGGAATTAAATTTTTGTACTCTTAATAGAACTTCAAATGTGTGATTTTTGATCACTTTCAGGAAAGGACTTAAAATAATTTTAGACATTGCGAACAAAAGAGCCACCCTAATAGATATATTTTCTTTTCAATAAAAACACCACCGTGTAGAGTGAAGAAAACACAAATCTTTTAATGAATCAATAAAAATGATTTTTTATTCCAAAATATATTACTTTATTGACAAACAACACAAAAACCACACAAATAACAATAATCTGAATAATAATATTATGGAGAAAATAAAAGAATCCAATCGGCTGCGCAACAGAATTGTTTTTTTTTTTTGTGAACAGCTGAGATTGGTTTGTCAGTTTTGGATTTGACACAAGCGTATTATAACCATACAGGGTAGGAAAATCTTTTATAAATAATAATTTATGATGCGTTGAATAGTGGCTACATATAAATGCTTATGCATTATATAACTATTCACCCGTTAGAGGTGTTTAGCGAATTCTAACAAATATAAGGCTGAATGAGTATAAGAGAAACCTTACTTATGATATATGTACATAATATATACAAATAATTTAAAATTTTTAAATCGATTAAGGACTACATATAAAGAAATTTTCAAAATAACGTTTTTTTAATCAATAAATGATAATTATACTTGACTATACTCTACGAGAAACTACTTAAAGGTTGTTTTTTTTTGCGAAAAACCATCAGAAATATAACCACAATAACTAATATACATGTCTCGGACCAAACAAATTTGGTTAATATGCACGAAAAAATTGAAATTGTGAACGGCAAAGTATCAATCACCACTTTTCGATCGGCAAATGATGATTCCCTAAAGAGGCCGATCTTTTTTATGAAAAAAAGCTAAAAATAAATTTTTTTTAAAGAAATTTAATTTTAAAAAGAAATAATTTAAATTTATTTATTTATTGAATATATTTTCACAACATTAATTTATATTTACAATTCAGCAACGTATCTACATATATATCTGAAAGATCATCATTGGGTTTAATTTGTTGACTTGTTATTGACTCAACAAATCAAAGCCCGATGATGATCTTTTAGATCGACACGCGTTTGCTGAATCATAATAATTATGAATAAATGTTGTGAAAATATTCAATAAATAAATAAATTTAAATAATTTTTTTTAATTTAAATAAAAAAATTACCTTTCTCTTTTTTTTCAAATTTTGTTAAAATATGTTTTGTCAAATGGTTCGATTTGAATAACGCATCGGGCATTTCATTCGAAAATTTTGTTCAGTGATGAAGCACACTTTTGGTAAAATTTTTAACCAATGGTGTCGAAAACCCATTACATCCAGAAACATCGTTTAAAAATGTGTTTAAATTATCTATGAATAAAATAAAATGGAATTTAGTTTATCAAAGACAAAATCACAACTTGTAGAAGACCTATAAATATGTCCCAATATTTTTTAAGATAAATATTTGTGAAGTTTATATTTCTGAGATCTTGGAGATCACAGCAATCTCATACAAATATATGTAAGCAGGATTCTACAGCAAAATTTATCAGTTTTTGGTCAAATACTGCAGAGGAAAAAAATTGGATTCGCCTGCTTGATTTTTTACGGACATTTTTGAAATGAAATGACTTGTCTTTGGCATTTTCCCAAAAAAACTCTGGTAGTTTTCGAGATATTCACCAGACTGATTTTTTTTCAAAAAAAAAACGCATTTTTCGGAAACTAGCCCTACAAAATAAAAATTGTTGGCTGAAACTTAATCCATTAAAAGCAAAACTAAGTTTTCGACAGAAATTCAGATCTGTTGAAATTTTTCGTCAAAGAGTAGATTTACTGAGCTAATTAGTTGAAATAACTGGAATTTATTTTTTTTTAACATAGTTTTCTAACGTGCAAACCATAAAATACAGCGGTGATCTGCAAAATTGTACATTAAAATATATAAAACTGGTATTGTAGAGTTTCCGATAAAAAAACCGTTAGAGCTACAAATTTCTTCCTGGTGCAGAAACAGAATTTAAAAAGTTACATTTTCTGGCAAAAAAAAATCGAAAATAGCATATATTGTTATATTTTGTCCGGCAACTGTATGTATTTTAAATGATCAGAAATACACTTTTTAAACTAACTTCAGACTTATTTCAGCGGAAACTTTAATAACTAAGGAATTATGCGAGTTACAAATTTTTGGATTGCGCAAAAAATTAGCATTTAATTATATCTAATTCAGATATCATCATTTTTTGATTCTGTCATAAGCCGTTTTTTATTATGAACCATGATCCATATGGATCATCCTGTGAAAATAAAACAGTCTGGATCAACGAACGAATTTGTGTTGTCTGTTGTGGCAGCACTTGCGACTGACATAAATGAAAAAAAAAAACTAAAATTAAAAAAATAATTAAATATCAAGTTAAGGTAAGGTTAGTAAAATGTATTAATTAATGAGGACATCGGTTTCATCCTGTGTGGGTGTTTGTCATTTCCTAAATTAATTTCTAAGTTTTTTTTTTGTATTTTTGTTTGTTTTAAACAAACATCCAGACGATGATCTTTGCACGGCTAACTGGAACAGAGAATGCAGCATTTGCTTTAAAACTGAAAAATGTCAATTTTAGTTTCTTTCCGAAAGTGAAGAAGACAATCTCTCAGAATTTTCAACAACTGACGAGGAAAGCTCGGATTCATCGCAGTTTAGCCGTGAAACCCATCCGTGAATTCAAGACTTAGTCGATTGCTTAAGCGATTCGGATTTTAAGAAGCACTTTAGACTCCATTCGTTCAACATCCCAAGTTTTAATAGGTACCTGTATATATACAATTCAAATAAACATCATCATATGTTCAACTCCTATATAATTCTAGACCGCTACATGCTCTCTGAAAGGTTTCGTAGAACGCCACAGAGAGGACTACCAAAAACTTCATCAAAAAAGAAATATTTGTATTTCTCTGGTACATGGCGAATACGAAATACGAATACATTCAGAGAGCTGTCAAATCTATTTTGAATATCTATTTTAACAGCTTAATTGGTCATGAGTATATCAAATGGCCAAATGCTAGTGAGGTACTACGTAACGCTGCAGTAATGGCAGAAAAAATTAAAATTCCAGTAATTTTGGGGTGTAAAGATGGATCCCATATTAAAATCAAAGCTTTAGCCTACAATAAAGAGGGTTATTTTAATAGGAAGCGGTACTATAGTATTTTGCTGTAGTAGATGCCAACAAAAAATTTGTAAACTATAATTAAGGACAACTAATTAAGTACTTAAAATATTTACTTACAAGGTCCTCGAGAACATTGAGCATGGCATACTTCTTCTTTCTTGGGTGCTGAAATTCGGACATTCTTTTTCCATATGCCTCTAAGAAGGCATTGGTTTCTGGAATAGTTCAATTTCTTCTTGGGCTAAATGAAAAGCAAAATGTTAGGTTTATATGTATAGAAAAGTGTATAATACAAAGCAAAACCTACCATTTAATTTTAGAATCGTCCATTTCACAATTTCTAAATACGCAGAAAATTGACAAAAAACCGAAAATTTAATTAATTTTTTATCGTGTCTCGTTTGAAAAATTTCTGTCAATTGGTTGTTGCTGAGCTACCATTTTAGTTAATACAAACCTTGAGAAATAAAGTAATGGCATGCCAGTGCCTCACAGTGGCGTATAGCAGAAGCCTGTTTTCGGATCATGAAACGTGAACCGATAAAGAGCAGGTTCATGAATTGTTGTTGTTATGTATGTTATTTGATGATCCATATGGCTCAATTCTGATAATAAAAAACGGCTAAAGTAAGGTACGAGTATTGAAATCGTTTTGTTGAAAAGACTGGGAAGCCCTCAACTTTGAAAAGATTTTTAACTTCTTATAGTTTTTAGAGCGAAAAAATTTGTTTATGTGATGACAGAATAAATAAGACAGTCGAAACTGCTTTGTCTGAAGCTTTATAAACTGTTTTTTGGATTAAGATTTTCTTCCTTTAACATGTTTATTCCGCTTTTCAATTTTACAATTATTTTTCTTCTATAAGATGGCATTCTTAAAAAACTTTGAGTGCAATACAGTTAACAGTACCACACAAAATTTCGGTGCCAGTTATAGCTTTCATTGAAACTCTTCATTGAAAATTTTAATTTCTTATTTTGAGACACTTAAAAAACAGGACCAGTAATTATTTTGATGCCAATAAAAAGCTCATGACTCAATTATTATTTTGAGTCAAAAAAATATTTCATTTTGGCCCAATCTTTCACATAAAACCATTTCTAAGATTTCAATGATCAATGATAAGGTAGTTCAATCATTGAATTAAAGAAATTCATTTGATTTGTAAGGTTTAGCCAAAACGAAAATTTTTTGGTCATGAGTATATCAAATGGCCAAATGCTAGTGAGGTACTACGTAACGCTGCAGTAATGGCAGAAAAAATTAAAATTCCAGTAATTTTGGGGTGTAAAGATGGATCCCATATTAAAATCAAAGCTTTAGCCTACAATAAAGAGGGTTATTTTAATAGGAAGCGGTACTATAGTATTTTGCTGTAGTAGATGCCAACAAAAAATTTGTAAACTATAATTAAGGACAACTAATTAAGTACTTAAAATATTTACTTACAAGGTCCTCGAGAACATTGAGCATGGCATACTTCTTCTTTCTTGGGTGCTGAAATTCGGACATTCTTTTTCCATATGCCTCTAAGAAGGCATTGGTTTCTGGAATAGTTCAATTTCTTCTTGGGCTAAATGAAAAGCAAAATGTTAGGTTTATATGTATAGAAAAGTGTATAATACAAAGCAAAACCTACCATTTAATTTTAGAATCGTCCATTTCACAATTTCTAAATACGCAGAAAATTGACAAAAAACCGAAAATTTAATTAATTTTTTATCGTGTCTCGTTTGAAAAATTTCTGTCAATTGGTTGTTGCTGAGCTACCATTTTAGTTAATACAAACCTTGAGAAATAAAGTAATGGCATGCCAGTGCCTCACAGTGGCGTATAGCAGAAGCCTGTTTTCGGATCATGAAACGTGAACCGATAAAGAGCAGGTTCATGAATTGTTGTTGTTATGTATGTTATTTGATGATCCATATGGCTCAATTCTGATAATAAAAAACGGCTAAAGTAAGGTACGAGTATTGAAATCGTTTTGTTGAAAAGACTGGGAAGCCCTCAACTTTGAAAAGATTTTTAACTTCTTATAGTTTTTAGAGCGAAAAAATTTGTTTATGTGATGACAGAATAAATAAGACAGTCGAAACTGCTTTGTCTGAAGCTTTATAAACTGTTTTTTGGATTAAGATTTTCTTCCTTTAACATGTTTATTCCGCTTTTCAATTTTACAATTATTTTTCTTCTATAAGATGGCATTCTTAAAAAACTTTGAGTGCAATACAGTTAACAGTACCACACAAAATTTCGGTGCCAGTTATAGCTTTCATTGAAACTCTTCATTGAAAATTTTAATTTCTTATTTTGAGACACTTAAAAAACAGGACCAGTAATTATTTTGATGCCAATAAAAAGCTCATGACTCAATTATTATTTTGAGTCAAAAAAATATTTCATTTTGGCCCAATCTTTCACATAAAACCATTTCTAAGATTTCAATGATCAATGATAAGGTAGTTCAATCATTGAATTAAAGAAATTCATTTGATTTGTAAGGTTTAGCCAAAACGAAAATTTTTTTGGACTGAAATTAATAATTGAGTCATCACCTTTTTATTGGCATCAAAATATTCTCTGATTTTGCTTTCAAAGTGTCTCAAATTAGAAAATTAAATTTTTCAATGATGAGTTTCAATGAAAGCTATAACTGGCCCCTTAAGTAAAAAGTAAAATTTTCAAAATGTTGACAATCCGAAAAGACTATACATATATCATATATTTTTACTTAAATCCAGCTAATTGGTAATTTAAGACAAAATCAGATACGATTAAATGCTACAAATTCAAACTATAATTTTCATTTCAGTGGCATAAGATCAAAATACACTTGCACTGTGATGAGGTTTTTATTATATGTATATTTTTGGCTGAAAGAAACATCGAAATTTAAAACCTTTCTAGTAAATATAATGATGCCATCATCAAAATATTACCATATGCGCGACACCCTTATCTGTTTATCTAAATTAAATTATCGATTTGTGTTTTCATTGTCATGTTGATGATGCTGTGCTCCTGCTGCGGCCGGCATATTCGATTACCTACATATGCATATACCTAACCACCAGATCCACAAGAACGATCAACGTTCACGTAAATCACCGCCGCTCCACCGCGCGCCGCCGACGGCCAACCGTCGCTCCATGCTTAGATGCATTCGGAATGCATGCTCAATTTCTAATAAGTCGTCGATGACATTTTAAACAGAAAATATGAGAAATATTAACTGAAATATGCACCCTGTTGCCCAGGAGAATTATAAATTCGACAAGAGAAGAAGAAGAAAAAAACGATTATTATTTTCACGCCTCGAAGATCTACTATCTCGAGAACAACACTTGAATCGAAATGATGAGCATCATGGTTTGGAGAAAAAAAAATATTAGGGGCAATATCGATTTCACAGACGATAATTTCAAGTCTTGTTAACGCACAGCGATGTTCGATATGTGTTTTCCCTCCCAAAACAAATGATTTGTCCCGCTATCTAATCATTTTTTATTTTTTTTTGATCGAGCTAAGTTTCATTGGAATCCTTGTTCGTCCGTTCAGGTAATCGACGTGCGCTGCTGATTTTCTTATATTTCAAATCAAAGAAGTTAGACTTTCGTATCGAATTCGGGTTCTTATATTATATTAATATGTCATGATTGGAATTGAATCATGGAATCGATGTCCGTCGCTATTGTTATGGCGTTCAGCGATATCCATTGTTCTCTCCTTACAAAAAAAAAAAAACAAAATGTAGGGTGGCTGAGTGCATTCCCTTGTGGCACCTCAGTCCGTGTTAATTGTGCGAGTATTTTACGTTTGTTGTTTGTTGGTTTTGCTATCATTATATAGCTCTTTATACGGGGAAATTGGATAGAGCTAAAAAAAGAAAAGCAAAATGCATCAGCATCAGCATCACGCTGGGCCGATGCATCACCAAATGTGTTATTTCTTGACACCTTTTTCACTTGATAGATACATTTTTTATGATCACAAACAATGGTGTGTTAAAAAAAAGTATTTATATAGGTAGAGGTTTTCATTGAATGCGATTCGAATTTTTAGCAACGGGATATCTTTATTTATGGAGTAAACATTTTAAGACCTTTTTTTTTGTTTTTTTTTGTTCAATAGGTATAACGTACAGATCTTCATCGAATTTTGCACTTTAAGGGCGTGTGAAATTTTATTGGTTAGTGTTTGAATGGGGACAATAATGATGTGATTAGTTTTTATATATTTCGCAGTAACTCTAGGTGTGTTCTTTTGTGATGGACATAATAATAATTTCAAGATCTTTAGAAATTTGTAAGTAGGTACATATATGATTCTCTGAAATGAAGTACCTACTTGTGGTTATAATCGGACAGAAGCAATTCAATTTATGTTGCGAGAAAGTATACATACATATAGGTACCCATCGGATACTCTTATCCTACATCATTCAATTATAAACCTATGAAAATATAGGTAGTATTTTTTTTTTAAATATATAAAGGACAGAATTTAACCTCCTCGTAACTCAGCGTGCGTTGTTTAAAAACATTTTTGTAGAATCATTTTCATGTATGTATACATACATAGCTTCTTCTTCTAATTCAGCTAACTTATGAATTTAAAATTGTCCAGCTCAAAATTCACCCTTTAGCTTATGAATTAAAGCCGAACTTAAGCTAAGAAGTGCATAAAGCTATTGCAAGTCTCTCAAAACTTGAAATTAAAATTTTCATTGATGTTTTTCAATTAAAAGCTACAACAGGCGCCTAGAAATAGAGCTTTACAAGAAAGAGCAACGCGCCGTTTTGCTAAGCAACTATATAATGAAGTTTTTGCGGTGATTTTTCGAACAAAATTATTTTCAGCGTTGAGGCTCATTTTCATTTTGATGGCTTTATTAACGGAACGGTCATGGAAAATATTAACAAAAGATTATAGGTATGTATGTACCTATACCAGAAAAGCTGAAGAGGCAACAAATAACCCTTTATATTTAATTATTTAATTCAATAAAATATACATTTTTTAATTGGTCAATAAAATATAATTTTTTTAATCAAAAAACCCATGTTTTATATATACTTATACTTGTTATCGATAGTTTGTATGAAAGTTCCATTTTTTTTTCTGTAATGGCATCGCTAAAGCTCAAAAAAAAAATGTCAAAATCGTCATTTTGTTGCAACTGCGCATTTGTTTATTTATTTTTAAACGCAAAAACTAACATTGTGTGAGATATGTAAGCAAATATATGTGTATTGATAAATAGAAACAAATTAGTGTTAAAAGATTTCTGTATGTTCTGTTTATGTACATATTTTATTTTCATTTGGATCCATTTTTCTTCAAAATGGAACATTTTATCAGTCCAAAGAAATTATTTAAAAGTTTTCGAGCGGTACACAGCCAATAATTGCAATTCTCCTTCAATTTTAAGAAGGAAAATAAATCTACAACGTCACTTTTGAGCTAATTTTGTTTCAAAATTTCTTTAGTCAAACCAAAATATAAAAGTAAATGCACAGTGTTATTATATTTTGCAGCTATAATTCTCACTGTCTGAATCTGAATTCTATTCAGTTATGTGAAACAAATTATAGAATTTATGAGATGTGTTTTAAAATATTTTTCTTTGTTAAAAATATTGTGTTTAAAAATGTTCCTTAATTTTAAAACCTACTCGTTAAATTTTCGGTTAAGTTCACTTTTTTTACAAGTCTGCTCCGAAATTTTAGTCCTCTGTTCGAACCCTGCTCGTAAGTCGTGAGATTGAGACTACGAAAAAAATAAAAACATTTGGTTTGTTTTGACTGATTCGATGTGAATTGGCTCATATATCGCTCACTTTTACCACCGAAAAATTTTAATTTTCAGTAAAATCTGACAATTTCTTAAGTTATTGCTCTCGGTTAATTGTGTCATTTATCCGCTTGGGCCTGGGGCAATAGGCTAGAGTGTGCCAAATTTTATTTACAATTCTCATATTAGCTGGTTAATTTGTTCTTCGCTTTAGAATGTTTAGTTTTTACATTTACTGAATATTTTTCACAGGGGGTTAAGTTAGGTGTAAGTTAATAAAGTCAATTTTTTCGTATCGAAAAGTTGCTAGGGGCGGCAAAAAATGACTCTGCCCCGGGCGGCAAAAACCCACGCTCACTAAGGATAAGATAAAATTCGCAAAAATATTTCAACTCCTCCATTTTTCAATGAATAAAAAAAATATTTGTGGTCAACCATTTATTGTTTTTTATGATCTTGAAACGGTTTTGAATAAGCGTGCTCTCTTTAATTACCTATAGGTATACCTTGTATTCTTTGCGTTTCAAATTTATTACGGTGTTTTTGAAAATCCTTCGGTATGTAATGGAGTTAGGTACCCTTGAGAGAGAAAAAAATCTGAATATCGAAGGTTAATTTCAAGTGCAGAATCTCCTTAGTTGTTTTTTCAAGTTTTTTTCAAAAATCAAAAAATCTTCCAAATTTTTAATTTTTTACTTTTTCTGTAAAATGTTCAGAATAACATTGTTATAGGCTGAAATTACCAAAAGGTGGCTCTGATTCTGCCGATTTGTTTGCTTTAATAATAATTTTTTTTAATTTTTCTACTTATTGGATCCTACGGTTTAACCGTCGATATGTAGGTACCTATAGCTACCTATCATATGTATACCTAAGACCAATTTTATAAAATAAAATTGAACTTCAGGATTAAAGAAATCAGGCTTATTATTCTCCAATTTTGTTTAATCCTATAGTTATAACTACGGCTATCCTTATAGATATACCAATGAAGCTACCTTAAATTTATATATACATACCTATGTACATACATACTGTGTAATGTGTATGTTATGTATCTGTGAGGTATACATATAAAAAACTAAGATGTGTAAAAAACTAAATTTATCTTAAAGACCTACTTATATAGGTAGAATCTTTACAATAAAATAAAAAAATACCAAAATGATGAAGTTACCTAAGAATATAGGTATATAGGTATATATACCTAACTATACCAACCTCCCTACAAACCAAACCTCACATCTAGCTATAGGAATGTATGAACCTAGGTACATACTTGTCTATACATAAGAAAACAAAAAAATCTTAATTGGATTACCATTCTATATGCAACGTAAAATATTCCTTAGAGCTCAATATAAAATTCCTAAAGTCCCTATTCCTAAGCTCTTAAACAAACAGTAATAAAACAATTAAAAAAAAAAACATACCTATAAGTAAGTAGGTACCTATAGACAACAAAAAAAAAATAACAAAAAATTACATTCAACCCTCCCATCAACCACATAACATCATTATTAGAGCAATGAGATAAATGCCACAAGAAAATGAGATAGAAACTCCATCCACTCTCTTTTGAAAGATACTAAATTAGGAGCAAAATAACGAACAATAGATAAATAGATACTTATGTATCTATACATCCCCTCGCTTATATCTATCTATCTATACGTAGGTACCTACTTATTCTTCCTACAAAAACCATCCTAAACTAATAGGAAAAAATCAGTATTATAATAAAATACAATTATACCAAATGAACCTAACTAATTTTCCACCAAACAGAAACACACACATATTCACCTAACACTAATGTAGAGAAAATGTATCTTTAATCCCGCCCCTGGGTTATCTCTCATTCTCCCGGATAAATTCACTTCCATTTACAGTCAATCAAAGGCCAATGGTATCCATGCGCATTCTATACTATTTCTCACCCTAAAAGATATAAGATACTTCACAAAACAAACAAAAAAAAAAATTAAAAAAAAGATACAAAATCTATATTCCGTCGAAGCCCTGCCTACTTCGTTGTACTCTCGATAGATACACACCACTTCACTTTTAGTTACTCAAACTGGTTTTCTGCCAGTGGTGAATTGTGAGTGTGGTTGTGTGAACTGGACAAAAACTCGACTTCCCACATACAGCACACTTGGTCAATCCACTGTTGGTTCGAGTTTTATTCAGACTCTGACTCTCGTCGAGATCATACACAAGCGTGCGCGATCCGTTGGATTAATTTTGTTCTTTTTTTTTGTTGTAAAAACCGCATCATCGCATAGACGACAAATTCCTCCCATACTATACTAATTAAGTGACATTTTGACGTCTTTTTATTTTGACAACACTAATTATCCATCAATCGGTAATAACTTGATTCCGGTTCTCATATATAGGTATACCTACCTTTACCTACCGTGTGACACTTTAAATTGTTTTATTATGTGGATTTACCTACGGTGATCGTATAGATAGTTTAATATCTTTTGTGTGATGAAATTAATAAAACACAATTTTAATTGTGTTAAGTTTTTGTGAATTAAAACATTTAAAAAAAAATACAAAAAACAAAAAAAAGATAAAAGATACTTTTTTTCTTCTAACTATACTCTTGTGCCACATTGAGCATTAAGGGATATTTTCAAAATTTTGGTAATTTATGACTAAAATGATTCCGCCGGTTCCTACATCAGCTGTGATGATGCCAACACCAAAACAAAAAATCGGATTCAGTATTGAATCTATTGTTGGCGGTAATGATGCTTCGAATCAATCCTCAAATTCACCACCGCCGCCACAAACAACCACCACCACCCATCACCAGCTGCTGCATCATCAACTGCATCACCATCCGTCGCTCCATCAGCACATATTACAACAACAGACTTCACCGAAATTAGAAACCCGGCATGATATTCAGGACATCATCAATCGGTTGCACAATTCTGCCGCTGCTGCTGCCATCCACAATAACAATAATAACAATCATATCTTAAGTGGTTCGTACAGTCCGCCCCATCAGACAAGACTAACCCCGGAAGAGTCAATAATGCACCTGAAACGTGAACGCTCACCCGGACCCAACCAGCTGCCGCATCCAATTCGCCATCAACCGCCTCACACACCACCACGATCTGCCTCACCGAATTCCTCGCATGCCTCACCCATCAGTCATCAACAGTCGCAGCAAGTGCAACAACAACAACCACCTCCACCACCCGCCTACAATAAGGTGCCCATCATGGTGCCGGGAATGCCGCCGGCAGGTCTTGTTCGACCATTCCCAATGGGTCCAGCTCCACCACAGCCACCGCAAAATCAAATGCCCGACATTAAAGCTCTGCCACCATACATCAATGCCCCGCCGGAAATGCAAGTTCCATCACACAATCCACACTTGTTGGCTGCGGCGCAATTCCAAATGGCTTTACAAGCCGGACACGTGCTGGGACCAGCAGCGGCTGCCGCTGCAGCAGCCGGTCTGCCACCACATTCACCATTCTTGCCAAATCACGGTCAAATGCCCCGAGAAAGCTATCCCCTATATCCATGGCTGTTGAGCAGACACGGACGGATTTTTCCACATCGGTTCCCAGGAAGTAAGTACCTTTACAATAATTTAAAAAAGTGTAGAATTTGTGCAGAAGTGTTTTTTGTATTCCGAGGAAGAAAGAAATTATGAAGTTTAATATTTTATATGCACATAAGAGTACTAAAATAGTAGTAGTAGTTGAGGGGAGACAAAATCTAATAGTGTTTCGCACGACACACACGGGGGTCTGAAGAAGTATTTCCGTGTAAAAGTTCGAGAAGATGAATTTTTTGTTTTATTGAACTTGTGATAAACATGCCAAAGTCTAAGGAAAACCGTTATTTTTCGAAGGATAAATTTTGTTTATGATTAAAACAACTAGAAACAGGCAGGGTACCTGGAAAAAATTTTTTATCTAATCAAAAGTAATATTAAATTTGATCCCAAATTTTGACAGCAATGACATCTACACGTGGAAACGCCAAAACTTTATCAATCGATCAAAATTGACACATAACATTTTTATGGAAATTTCCCTTAAAAGTTTAATGATACTCAGGTACTTATTAAAGACTTTCATTTGCCGTCGGTAAAAGCTCATATTTTTGTTTGCTATTTTATTCTTGTATAATATAATGTATATTAATTTATTTTTCTTTTTGGTAGTCTGTAAAATGTTGATTGATGTTAAATAAATAAATAAATAAATAAGTATTTAAATTTATTGTGTCGTTAAGCTTTTTAATAGTTCTAGCGAACAATAAAGGTTAGCAGATTTGTATTCATTCAATTTTTCGTAGACAATTTGAAAAACGTTTTTATTTAATTATAAAATTTATTTAGGTATCTTATCTTTGGGGATATACCTATATGTAGGTTCATAGGCATTTCCACATGACGTGTCTCAAGAGCTGATCCGACTAGAGCTTTCTTTAATTTAACCTTAATATAAAACACGGTACCTTTGTTGTTCACCTTTGTTTATAGACTAAAAATATTTATAAATATCTGTTAAATTTTTCATATTTTTCCGATACGTAATTATCTCAGTCTAATACCCGAAAGTTTTAACTATGTACACATTTTATTGAAATAATATCTATAATTAAAATCAGTCAGTGATGTTTGCAATCACAAGTTGAATTGGTCTTTAAGCTGCAGGCTGAAAGTTCTCTGATATTTTTATGATGTAAATCAGGAAATTCTTCAAAAATTTTGTTCATCTGTTTCAGTTGTCAGTAGAAATAGATTGCTGTAAGAGTTTTGGTGTTTATCTGGATAAAAAATAAAGTTTTCCATACGAAACAGATTTTTGCTTTATTATATAAGAGTTTACTAGAAATTCTCGGACCCTCAACGACAAATTTCGATCGCGTTAAAATTTCTTTTAAAAGCTTATCAGGATTAACGATTTTGTTGTCGCTTTTTAAAACATTCCTGATGACATATTGAAATTTGATGCAACAATAACGCTTAAATAAGCTTGAATTTCCAATGATCTTCTTTCGACAAAAATCGTTTATCGATAAACAAAGGACACTTGTAATATTGTATAGGTCTTGATGTTTGTTTTATTAAACTTTTTGTAATGAAATAATAACACGTGAGACACCCCGACGCGGCGACAAAAATGTAATACGTTATTATAACGATCCATCTTTCGATCGTGAAATAGACGTAGATAGTTGATTTTGGCATAATGGTTAGTGCGTTGAACTATCATACAAGAAACCTGGGTTCGAGTACAGCATAATTCCATTTGAAAAAGTTTTCGGAGCTATATACAGTCTCTAGCAAGGAAGTGACGAACTCCCAAGGTTATATCTTGTCATGATAAAAGGCCTCGCATCTTAGCTGTTCGGATTTGGCAGAAAATTGTAAGCCCCATGAATTCCTTCTGACTATAAATACTTCACATTTAACGTTGATATTGATCTCTTAATATACTTTATGTATTTTTTTTTTATTTTTGTTAAAATTTATGTATTTTAAACTCCAAAAAAAAAGAAACCCATTTATTCGTACTAAAAAATATTTTTAACAACAGGTTCTAAAAATAAGATAACCAAATGCAATTTCTTTTTTTTTGTTGACGTCCGCGATGTTCTTCTCAAAACGTAGGTTAGGTATATATTTTCCTAAATAAATCCCCGTTTGACTCAATTAAATTTTGGCAAAGTCACAATAATTTATTGGTAAAATGTGACTATAAAATTTGCAAATAAAATACTTCCTCAGAAGGTAAGTCACTTCAAGTCTAGTTTGCTACCAAAATTTGTATACAAAATAAAATTTCAAAAATTATCATAAACTAATTTTGTACAAAATTCTTCATGTCACTTTTAAAAAGATCTTATCTAGCAGATATTTTACGATCTCATGTAAATTTCTTTAACCAAAATCTATTGATCTCTAATGACATAAATAGAAATACCAATAAAATAAACAAACAAAAAAAAACCCAAAGACAAACATTTAAAAAAACATCGACAAAATCGTAGAACTAATTAAGCCTGTTAATTTATGAAAATTAACAATTCAATTAGTTAAAGAAAAAAACAAACAAACTTGAATGCGGTATAGATAGTCGTTAGTTTAATTATAAGCAATTAACTTAAAGCTGAAGATTGATTAGGTTCGATAGTTAATTAACTAAATACATAATATTTATTTCTTTTGAATGTCTTAATCAAATTATACTAATTCTTCTTTTTTTTCAGATTTCCTTCTTCAACCATTCCGCAAGCCAAAACGTATTCGTACTGCATTTTCGCCATCACAATTGCTAAAATTGGAACATGCCTTCGAGAGCAATCAATATGTGGTTGGTGCCGAACGCAAAGCTCTCGCTCAATCGCTTAATCTATCCGAGACCCAAGTGAAAGTGTGGTTCCAGAACCGACGCACGAAACACAAACGCATGCAGCAAGAAGACGAAAAGGGCAGTGGCGGCGGTCAAGGTAATTCGTCATCAGACAAGAATTCCAACAACAATGGTGCCAGCTGTGATGAGGAAGATGATGAGCTAATCGACATGGAGATGGATGACTGTCCAAGTGATGACGAATTAGATACAAGTCACTAGGTATTTGTATCTTTTGTCAACAACAATAAATAAATAAAACAACAACTATATTAATAATAATATAATTAGCCCCGAAAAGTCTGTGCGCATATGCATGCTGGTGTTGTGATGCGTATCGTTGTAAATAATTCTATAATATTTTTTTTTTTTCTAATTTAATTTATAATTTTTGTGATATAATATTATAGAAGAAGAAGAGAATGAAAGAGAGGGAGAGATAGGGAGAAATTAATTTGTGTAAATATATTTTTTTAATTTCTTTATAATATATGAAAAAATGTATAGTAAATAATTCATAGAACCTTGTGCCAAACTGGATTTTGTGTGCACTAATTAAATACGCAATTATTATATACAACTGTATAAAACTTTAAAAAAAAAAACAAAAAAATGTATTATTTTCAAAATAAAAAAAATGTAAAAAAAAACAACATAAATAAATGTTAAATGTGGCACTTTTTCGAAATAATGGTGCTTTTAAATCTATAATAATTTGTAAATGATTTTATAATTTTAAGAATGTTTATTTGATTTTATACAGAAAAAATATTTATAATATGGGAGAAATAATGCATAAGTAAATATAAAAACATGAACAAAAAACAATCTCAATTAAATTAAATTAATTTAAATTTAAGATTTTAGAAATGAAATTATTGTGAGCTAGGCTTAGAATGAAATTTAAAACAAAACAGAAAATATACCTAATTATATAGTTAAGAAAATAAGTAATTTAAATAAAAAAAAAACAAAGAAAATCAAATTTTAACAACTTTTCATTTTACAAAATTCACCAAAATATCGTTTTACGGATGCGGATGTGTTCCGAAATAAGTTGATCTGAACACATTATTAAAAAAAAAAACAACTAGGCATTAATGAAACGGCCTTTGAAAAATGTAAGTAAATACATAGAATTAACTTTTCATATATTTAAATGATTGTTCATTATACATACCTACAACATATTCCATGGTATCCTTCCCGTATGATGGAAAAAGCTCTATGATGTTCTGGTTGTGGTGGCTCATTGTTTAGTTGTGATCGGTATTATTTAGATATGACCACGTCTCCGTAAGTGCGTTTGACTGTCACAAGCTTCGGTCGTTGGGATTTTTTTCAATGATTATACATGTGGGAAGTAGAAATTGTCATAGGCGTCTTTATCTTTTAAAAAGTTGTGCAAGAGAGAATGTTTTTGCTTTAAAGTAGAAGCATATTAAGCAGATTTTCAATAACCACAAGCCCGACTCATAATTTGCCCCTTGCAATTGCAGGATATTTCTTTAGGAATATGCTTCGTGGAGCTGGATCCTGGAATGATAATAACTGGTTCCAATTTCCTCTTGGAGTTCGTTGTCATCCCCACTCTAGCATAAAATAGTACCAAGTTTGTATGAAATGTATGTGCTGTGGACGAGTCGCGGCATTACTTTGGATATATTGGGCAAGGATGACAAATTCTTTTAAAGTTATCAATAACTGGGCTTTATGCGGCTCATAGGGAATCTATTATACGGGCGTGTTTTTTTCCAAGTCCACATAGAAATTTATTTACACGTAAATACAACAATAACTAAAGACCATATGGACTTAGTTAAGTCCAGATATTTTTCGGCAATTAACTCTTTTTCCGATAAAAACTATTATCGACAGTAATTATTATTTTTCTGTCGATATAGTTTGCATGGAAAGGTCAAATTCTATAATTTTATAATTAAAACAACATGGCGATCATTGTTATGGAATTTAATTTGTTTGTGTATCATTGATTTGAAAATAAGTACCATAATATGTCTTTTTTTTCTACAAATCCATATTATGGACTTGCAAAAAAAAACACGCCTATTAGTTTAATTTTATTTCATTAAGCGGAATAATTTGAGTTTTCTGTTTTTATTTCAATGTGACATGGCTGTTAAGTTTTTGTTTTGGGATAGTGATGGCTTTTAATAACAATGATGGACTTGTTTGCTGTGACGACTTTGATATTTCCTGATGTGGTTTTTTTCGTTCAACTCCATATGGACCTACTAAAAAATACGCCTATTGCCTCCGTGCTTTTGTGTTTCTTTTTCGTTCAGAGTATTATCTTCAAAACAGGCTCTATTTAATGAGCTCACAAAATTACCGAGGAGTTTGAGATATAAAAATAAAAATAATTGACGGACGGATTGGGCTGTGTTTTAAGAAAACTCTCAACGCTCTGAACTCAAAACGTTAGGTGAGAACATAAAGAACAATTACAATTAAAGTTCGATATCCTCGAGTTTGTTCAGAACTAAAAAAAAGAACTTAAAAGAAAACAAAAAAGCTACAATGCTTACATTTAACAAGCAATACATAACTCTTTTTCCCGCAACTTCCAAAACATTTCGCTACTAAATAATTTAACATTTTTTTATAAACATTTTTCAAGAATACACAGAAATTTAGTTGTCCTATTGTTGTTAAATGTAACCGAAGTTGTATCGCTATCGCAGTAAACGCATGGTGAAACAGTAAGTGCCTTCGAATTTGAATAATTGAAACTGGTTGTTGCAATATACATGTGAGATCGTCCAATATAAGGTTTTTCTGAAAGATACATTTTTATATAGTCCCGATGGATAGGTACATTTTGGAAGTTTGTTAAGGACCTGGGCTCCACTATTACCTCACATACTGACATCAGTGCAAAGATCAAACGAAGAAACACTCTTGCCAATCGTTGTTTCTTCGGGCTAAGAAGGCATCTAAGCAGTAAAGCCCTTTCTCAAAGAACTTTATATAAGATCTTGATCATCCCGGTCCTGCAGTATATCACACTTTGTCAAAAATGGACGAAAATTTGCTTGGATACTTTAAAAGGAATCATTTTCGGGTGATTTGAAGAAGACAACGAGCTTAGCGGGCTTTACAGCGATGTCGATCTGGTCAAAAACCTGAAAATATAGCGGCTGAGATGGCTGGTACACGTGGAGAGTATGGACATCGACGCACCAGCCCGACGGGTATTGAATCTACCCGGTCTGCGCAGCAGAGAAAGACCCCAACTTATGTGGCGCTGTGGAGAGCGACCTCAACAAACTTAGTGTGAGACCGAGCTGGCTGAAAGGGCTTGTTGGTTGAGACCGTAGTCCATCCTAGACTAAAGTAAAGTAAGATATATTAGCTATGGGTTGCATTTTAATTTACTCGCGCGATAACGAATGCGCACATTCCGTGTGCATCAGTCGAAAAGAATTGAAAAATAAACTGCTAAATTCTAGAATGATAACATTAAATATTTAAAAAAATGTTCATAAAATGTTTTTATTTTTATTTAATTTACTGACTCCTTTTGAATGAATAGGATTACCAGTCAAGCTATAAGTTTCAACATCACGAATTGGTTGGACTTTGCATTTTATTTAACCTCAAAGTGTAAAGCATATATACAAATCAAATTTTGCACAATCTCCTCCACAGTCCTCCCCGTCGCTTTTTTTATATTTTAAAAATTTTAACATGATCTATGAATGAAAAAAAAAAATATATTTGTTTTTTAAAAGAATATAAGTACCAAATTTATATTTTTAATTGGAAATATACAATTTAAATTATAAATTTTTTTTTTTTTTGCTGTTTTTACTGTAGCCTGTAGGTACTAGAAATTAATTTAATTAATTTGTAGGGTTTTTGTTATCAAAAAACTATCTTTTCAACTTTGTTAATATACACACTTTAGAAAGATTGTTGAACGCCCACCTCAGATTTAATCGGTTGGTAAGAACGTCAACTTCAGCAAGTTGAGATAATTTTTGACGAAGTGACTTTGATATATTGAAAGAAACCCAACTGATTTTCAAAGGTTTATGGAAAAGCTCAAATATGAGTATTAAGATTTAAGATTTAACATTTTAATGTCAGTTTCACTTCTTACTTTTAATATTGATATATGCATGTATAAATCCAACAATTATAGTTTAACTCCAAGAGTACAGCTTATATTATAGGTATACATAATATGTATACCTATATTTTTTCTACCATTGGTTTTTCGCAAGCAAAAATTCAAATGCACGAATTCCCCTTGAAAATTTTGAAAATCTTTAATCTGTTATCTGATTAAGCGTATTTCAATTTCCTTAATCAATAGCAAATAGTCTAATAGAAGTGGACGATGAATTCGACTGTATGTTTTTTGAAATAAAACAAAAATATAATCGGTTTATATTTAATTGATCGTTTTCTAAAACAAAAACAACACTGCAGAAACAATCTATTTATAAAAAAAAATAATAATCATAATGAGCATGCACCGCACATACACAAACATGTGTGCCATTTATTACTTTCCTCCTCCTTAACTGATTCCAAATTACTTGAAAGCAAACATCAATTCATTATTATTATTTCTACTCAAAAATTATACTTGTGGCAGACACACCTATACTGAACGAAACGATACATTATAAGCCATTATTTACACCACAAAATAATTTATATAAGAAATTCACATTTTAATTGCTTCTCAACTGGTGGTTCTACATCATAATCATAATTTTCATATTTATATACTAAAGATAGAGTATTGGATTTGTGAAAAGGCTGGTTGTTTAATTACATATTTATTTTCCAAAGAAAATGTTGATCATGAGCAAAAAAAAAAAATAAAATGCTCGACTGAATCTCACAAAACTGCAATTGGTGTAGGTGAGCTATAAATTATTGAGAATGAAGTTGTAAATGGTTGATTAAGATGTTTATGTCAATGCCAATCGAGAAAGTGTGAAATTATATAATTGATTGATGGAATAAAATCCTACCAGTCATTCACGAGATACATGTACGCAAATAACCCAAAAATAAAGCAATTTTCTCCAAGGCATCAGTAAGAAGAAATACTAATTTTTGTGGACTAAAAACAATATTAAATCAATAATTCAATAAGTTCAATTGAATTCGGCCAAATATTATACTTGGCTTGTTTAATTTGATAGAATTTTTATTGAAAAAAACCTTCGTATGTAATTAGTTTTCATTTATCATTCCATTTATCCATTCGTTTTACCCCATTTTACCCTAATTGGTGCTCGATATTTATCCTCTAAATATAAAACACCTTTCAAAAAAAAAATAATTTTTAAAATCTGGGGCCTATTTCACAGAACATACATCACAGAAATGTATATGACGTAAAATAGGCCCCATATGAGTGGTCCTAAATTTTAATTTTTTTTTTTAAATTATGCGTTTTCTAAGTTGACGGATAGTTTTTCTAAAAATTCAAAATTTACACTGAGCCAAATTTGGAGACTACTTTAAAGTACATACATTCATACAATGTATGAATTGTATGTTCCGTGAAATAGGCCCCTGACTGCATTTTCTTTGCCCAATTTTGCCCTAAATAAAAATTAAAAAAAAAAAATATTGTGGCTTTGTTAATCCATTTCTTAAGTAAGACTACAAAAATATTTTTTTAAATAAAAGTTTATTTTTTGTGTTTACCCCATTTAACCCTTTAAATGGGTAAATTGTGAATATGTGATTAAAATTTTTTTTTTCGTATTTTGAATTTCAAGCAGCAATTCTGTTCAACCAAATTGGATCCTAACCACCTATAAGCTCGCTCCACTTTATTTTAATTTGGGTATACCAACTCTTTTTCCCTTTAGAAAAAAAAAAGTAGAAAAAAACAACATCATTCTAGTAATCAGGTAATTTAACCAAATTGGATTACATAATTTTTTTATTTTTTTTCTACCAGGCCACTTGAAAATTTCTTGGAAAAACTTTGGAAAATATATGACTTCCCTTACCCCATATACAAACAATCGCAGTTCATGAGTCTCGAAAATTTGTATCTATGTATCTTTCTGACGAAATGTGGGTGTAATTTATTATTAATTATTTAAACCTCGGGCTACTCCAATCTACAGAATATACTCGTAACCAAAGCCAAACTCAAAGGTAACTCATGTAACGAGACGAATTATTGTTCTAATTCTGATGCTGTAAGCATCGCGCCTCTCTGTGGTACCTACCTATATAATATATACTGATTGTTGATGATCGTTCAGGGCTCAAATTCAACAGAAAATCAAGATCTCAAACGATCTCCAAACCGATCTACCTGCTGTGTTGTGGCTATACGAGTAAGTATAGCATCGGATGGTGTATATATACCTCTGGAGTCTGGACAGAGGAAAGACCAGGGCTAGGTTTTTACGAGACACGTTCAGGTATCGATTAGATCGTGTTCGTTGTATATTTTGTGTGGATTAAGTATCTATAAAAATGTATCTTTTATTCGCTTTGGTTCTGGTGTTTTTTCGATTGGGATCTCCACCGGAATTTTATTGTCTATATCTCTCTGTATGGTTGGGTTGTTTGGAGCTCGCGCATATTGTGGGTATCCGCTGTCTCTGGGATTCGTATAGTTCGGTTAATTTCGATCAATGGGATCGGAATACAAAAATATTTTGATGTGTGCCCATTGATTGAGGAATAATATGCAACTTTTTTGATTGAGTGCGTTACAGAGACTATTCAACCCCGCGACAGGCGACAAAAACAAATTAAAGCAATTACAATGATAGGCATATACGGTTTTTTGTGAGTGGGTGCGACTGATTTGAATGGAATCGAAGTTTAAGTTGGAGTTGGAGTGTTGCAGTTGAAGCACGCTCCTCTCGAGTGTTCACAGCTTTGACCTCATGCGGCGTGCAGCGGCGGCGCGGCGGCAGCTAAGTTTTATGAGATATCTTCTGGAGTTGCTCTCGCGAGAAGCGATTAAATGTGGGTTAAATCTAAATACGATCTGATATAAGCGCATTGGCGCCGAATAGAGTTATTATAAAAACTTGAATTGGTTTGTTTGTGTATTCGTGTGTGTGTGTGTTTGTACGCAATTTAAATTTTGAATTCGATTGAAAAAACTGGGTTGATTTGGGAGTCGATATATCTACCTACATTTTATCTATATATTTTGTAGGTATATGATGTCTATACCAGTTGAGCTTGATATTATATATTCATAACGATAAAGAAGTCTGGAATTGGAGACTTTTATAATGGGTCGTAAAACTATATTTATTTTTTTTCATCATTTTATCGGGGATATCTCTTTGTTCAGCTTCTGAGGACAAACAAAAAACATAATTCATTTCCATAAATAATAAAAATTCATAAGGTCATAAAATGTGTGATAAAAAGGCGTGTTGTTGTCATTACAATAATTTTGATGTCTAAGTAGCTGCATATATAACTGAGAGTGAAGACAAGATTTGTTTACAAACAAGATATACACACTCAACAAAGTTGTAGCAAAATGAAACAAAAACGCATATTTTGAATGTGAGCATCATGTAGTTCAAGTAATAGGTATAGCTATGCTAGAGACCTCTGCAAAAATATAAACGATGTTTAACCTTGATACTTTATAGCATGGGTTGCCAGCTCGAAAGAAGTGTTGACCCAAAGCTTTATAGATATTTTATTATATTCTTTGTTCAAAAAAAGATTGGTAAGTATATATTGCTCACTATTCCCCTGATTTATATATTTTAATCCGACTTTTGTTCACTTTTATTGGTTACTTTATTTCATTTTGTATTGATTTTTTTACAAATTAGACTTCAAAATTTGTTTTGTGAAAGTATATCAAAATGATTGAAATTTTTCAATTTACATATTATATTTGTTGATCACCTTGCTCCGCTTAGGCTAGCATCAGTCATGCACCAGCGTCAACAGTTTTCTTGGACAACAGTATCTTGGTTGTCCTGCTTACCAATTATAAATATAGTGGTAAAAATCCGGAATGAAATATGAAAACAAAATGTTTTGGAACTTAATTATTGGGACTTATATGTTCTATCATAACGGGATTTATGTCCCTTTTGGCTGACAAAATAGTACCAAAATATATTTAAGACTCAAATCCAACAAAAATGTCTCTTATATTTCCATTTTAGCTGGGAAAATAGTCCCATTAAAGATTTGGGAGTCATGTCCCTTTTGACTGGGATAAGAGTCCCAAAATTTTTTTTGTGCTATCGTAAATGAAAAAGCGACAGAAAAATCAGGACTTATGTACGACTTAAATGGAACAAAAGTGTCCCTTTTGGTAAAATAGATTTCGGACTTATACCAATAAGAAATATGTCGCTTTTCACTGGGACAAAAATTCCGAAATAGACTTGAGATTTATGTCCCACTCAAATAAGACTCAAAGTCCCTTCGGGAACTAAATGGCCTATAGAATCCCTATAGGACTCATTTCTCTGCGCCAAGCTTTCAGTGAATGAAATGGTGTCTCAAAAAATGGTTATCCTTAACTCCAACTCCTTCAGTTTTATTTGTTGACTTAGCCGTTAAAACAAAAATGAGATCTATAGCTAAACATGAATTTGTCGTGAAATAGCAAAATGTATTGAATAAAAATCAGCCATCAATTGTCAAAACATTTGTCTCAAAAAAAAGTGCTGCCAACTTGAACAATAAAAAAATGTTCTCTAAAATTTCTATTACGTATTTGAGTTAACAAAAAATGTAACTTAATTTTCGAAAATATTACTGCAATATAATGCAGCTTTTGATGTTTCCTACTTCTACCGAAACTTCGTGATACTCACAGCAATCAAAATAGCTGTATAGTTTTTCTTTTCTGTTCTATTTTTGCAGCTCTGAAATTTTTTAAAGCTTTCCTTCAAATCAATTGAAAGTACTCAAAAAAACCTACAGAATACAAAGTTTAGTTAAAGTAATGTGGGGGTCTCCTTACCTCAAAATTTAGTTCGGGAACTGTTTCGTTTATAGTCTGAGAGTACTATGGGAGGCCTTTTTGGGCCTACATACATTTTGCATAAGGCACTAGGACAATAGTGTTGAATCGAATATGATTGCCAGATACAAAATATCTCCATGTCAATTCCTCGGAAACCATAGGTACCACCAAGTTATTTCTCCAAATAGATGTCATCGGATTTAAGCTTGTACCGTGAATTATTATGCCTACCTTTATTAGGTACTCTTTTTGTATATTTAACATTTCTTCATAGCTATCAGCTGAGCAGTCATACAACAAAGGTCTTCTTTACTCTTCATCAGCAGGTATCCCGTCGGTAAAAAATATCTCGAGTTATAAACGTCTCATTGTTATACCATTCCAGTTTATTAAAAAAATATTATAATAACCGACTTCTTCTGATATTTTTTTGTTGTTATTTACACCATCGAATTAATGCATAACAACAAATTTAGTTAAATGATACTTAGACCCACGTAAAGGTAAATTATTATTTTTCGTATGCTAATACCCAAAGCTTTGCCATTATTCATATTTTATATTTTATTTTTATTTTTTATAACAAAGAAACGAAATTTAAACATAAATTTATATACACACAAATAAGAACATGCAAAATAAAACACAATTTAAGCAAAATAAAATATCTTAATTGACTTAATTTACACCGGTTGGAGTTTGGTTAATTTATTAGCTATATTAAAGTCCATTTAAAGAGAAATCTCCTAAATTCATTTAAATTTTGATATCGATATATATGTATGTATGTACATAAATATGTATAAATGTTGTTTAGTATATATAAAATGTTGCATTCCCAAAACTTTATTTATGAGCCAATTAATTAGGAGGAATACAAGTTTTCCGACACATTTGCAACACTTTTATTGCTGATTCGAAACGATTATCAACAAAAAATTTAATAAATTTGGTTTTTAATAGCCCTTTGGGATAAAAAATGTTGGGCAGGTTTGTATAGAAGAAATATGTGCAATTTAAATTGATATCTGTTTATGAGGTAATTAATATATTTTTGTTACATTTCTTTAAGTTTAAACCGTTAAAAAATTCTTTTGTTTATACAAAACTCTTGCGTGGGTCTTATATATAACATAATTTATCACACCTTTAGGTCTTTATTTTTCCTTGCGAAAAAATCGGACTTAATAGACAAAGAGCCCACAGTTTTTTTTGGCTGTGAGTGATATCAAAAATTCACTGGTATTTTTAGGTAGGTCTTTACTTTTCATATCCAAATATAAAAGTCTTGCATGTCGTAGTTGGGGCCTTTGTCGGTAAACTGCATTATTTTAGTGCATCTGGTAGATAAGCGGCCCCATGGAAAAAGTCTTGGACTAGGCGCCAGTTATAGCTTTCATTGAAACTCATCATTGAAAATTTTAATTGTTAATTTTGAGGCACTTAAACAGTGAAATCAGTGATTATTTAATGCAAATAAAAAGCTGATAACTCAATTATTATTTCTTGTCAAAAAAATATTTCATTTTGGCCCAGCCTATCGCAGGAAATGAATTTCTTTATTTCAATGATTGAACTACCTTATCATTGATCATTGAAATCTTAGAAATCGTTTTATGTGAGAGGTAGGGCCAAAATGAAATATTTTTTTGACTAGAAATAATAATCGAGTCATCAGAGTCATCAATGATGAGTTTCAATGAAAGCTATAAATGGCGCCTTACCATATTATGTTATCAGAGGGGAAGCTTCTATCAGTGCAGAACATATTTCTAAATGCTAAACCTAACATTTTATTTAGAGACTGGTTTCATACTCATCTTTGGGTTCCTCTTGGATGCAGAAGACCCCATCCAAGACGTGTTGAACCCACATTTTCATGTCTAGAGCGCTCAGATCTTTTATTAAATATAATGATTTAGTTGCTATACTTTTTATCTGGGATTCAAAAAAACGCATTTTCAATGCACCATTACCGACAAAGGCCCCAACCACGGAATACAAGACTTTCATATTTGCTTATGAAAAGTTAAGATCTATATAAAAATGACACTGAATTTTTGCTATAATTCACACCCAAAATTATTTCTATTTCTATTTGTACGGCTATCGCCTAAACAGTTGGGTTGATTTGGAAGGCCAGTTTACCACCAACTCGAACAGTTTTTGTTTTTTTGCAAGCCCCGGGGGAATTCGACGAAAAAAACGACGTCGGGCCTAAACAATCACCATGATAAACACAACAACAACTATATCCCCTGCGGGTTTAACTTAACCCAACTCAGAGAGAGGCTTCAGCAATCTTTTCATACTTATATATACGCCAATGCCAATAGTGCGGAACAACATGTAGCTAATCGCACCTTTATAAACGCTCAATAAGCCAACATGCCCTGATGTTGTGCAAAAGCAAAAAAAAATGCAAACAAGAAATATTAAATTCAACACCAATAACACGAAGACTTAAAGAAGAAAATAATACAACAACAACAAAAAAAGTTGGGTATAAAAATGCTAATGCTCCTTTTCCATACAATATGTGTTCATATAAATGTTTCTCCTATATAACGACAAGTACACATTTAATGTTTTATAATCGATTTAACAAATTCCCTCGCGCAGCCATCCGCAGATGATGATGATGATGATGGGGTGCGTTTGCAGTCCGTCCGATTCCGAGCCGAGCCGAGCCCGCGAACCCGAATTGGTCGACAAGAAACCCAAACATAAATAAATGAACACAGAAACATAAAACATGGTGCCCATGGGTCTTCGATTCCTGGTCTGACACTATATGAAAGAGTCCTGCTCTTCATCTCATTCCTCCGCGCCATCCACGTATTTCCTCACACCTCTCGGACGACGTACATGACACCACAACAGCTATATTTAGCTGACCACAGGTGTGCCCCATGCCCGCCAGCCTATAAAGATAGATACCTGGAGCTGAAGGAGAAGAAGGAAGATTGGATTTTTCCAATGCAACAACATGCTGGCCAATTAACCTGTCTAATGATCGACGACGACATCGGCGAATTTTTACGCAAATGTTGACGAAAATGCGCGCCAAAATGAGGAACCGAATCATCGAACGCGCAGATATTATACCATTGCCAGATCAGAGAGTTCTGCTTTCTGCAAATGGAATGCAGAAAAATGTTTGTCAAACATTGGCATCATTCGAATTCGCCCCGCAAGTTGCCCTTCTGCTTGTTGTACGAAAAGGTGATAATGACAATGATGAGTCTTGCTCTGGGTTTGAACGATTCTGCTGGCTTTATGAATTCCCAACACGTCGTCTGGACTATGCACACAAAGAACGAGTAAAGTGAGAATTACCTAAACCCCTCTGATGCTGATATGATGGCGTAGTGATGCTTCATCGAAAAAGTGTTGCCAGAATATGACAAAAACCAAAACACAATTTCGAGAATTCAGCTCTTTTCTACCAGGTGTTATGACTTGCGAGTACAACGAGGGTACTTCTGTCAATAATACTGTCAAAAGGGTTTAAGGTTTAGGGCTTAGGGTTTAGGGCTAGGGTTTAGGGTTTAGGGTTTAAGGTTTATGGTTTAGGGTTTAAGGTTTAAGGTTTAAGGTTTAAGGTTTAAGGTTTAAGGTTTAAGGTTTAAGGTTTAAGGTTTAAGGTTTAGGGTTTAGGGTTTAACGTTTAGAGTTAAGGGTTAAGGGTTTAGGGTTTGGGGTTTAGGGTTTAGGGTTTAGGGTTAAGGGTTTAGGGTTTAGGGTTTAGGGTTTAGGGTTTAGGGTTTAGGGTTTAGGGTTTAGGGTTTAGGGTTAAGGGTTTAGGGTTTAGGGTTTAGGGTTTAGGGTTTAGGGTTTAGGGTTTAGGGTTTAGGGTTTAGGGTTAAGGGTGTAGGGTTTAAGGTTTAAGGTTAAAGGTTTAAGGTTTAGGGTTAAGGGTTTAGGGTGTAGGGTTTAAGGTTTAGGGTTTATTTAAACGCGAATATCTCGAAAACCTAATCCGATAAAACAATTCTAAAAATTATACCTTGGTTTTAAAAAGAGTCAAAAAGTAGGTTTTGCAGAACAGTTTGAATTAATTTGTGGATTAAATAACAATCTAATGTTCGATTTTTTTAATATTTGTAGTTTTAAATTAACTCAAAAGAGCAAAATTAAGTCTTGCTGTTTCATTTAACCATATACCTACTGTTCAATCTGATTATAATGCATTATTTTAAACTGGGATTTTTTATGACCTAACCTAACAAATGAAATTAAAGCCGTACACCTTAAAACACTTCACAAATTATTACCTAACAAAAAACACTTCTGATGGTAACACTCAACCCAAATCAAACTTAACTTATCATGTGGGGGACAGAGTAAAGGCGCGAGAGCAAAATAACATCCGAGTGGATGTTGGATGTGTTGTACCTGGATGTTTAGCGTTTAACGTTTTTCCTGGAAGATTAATACATGGAATTAAATAAAATAAATAAATGTCACCATGAAACAAGATCGCTATCTTATTTAACCATAATTACCCTGATATGGACTCAGGATCATCTCTGTTTGTTTGTATCTTTTTTTTTGTATTCTTTTTGTGTTGTTCCTTTCGATTTGATTTTTTTTTTGTTGTTTTGTTTTCTCATTTGGAAATGATTTCGTTTTCTATATCATCTGTGGTGTGATTTGGATTGAATTCGACATTGGATCGAGAAGAGAAGGTGATTACTAAGAAACGCTCTTGTACTACAAATGACCAAAAACTGATAAGATATAGGTATTTAGGTAAAGATTTGGAAGTGGGAAAGGACGAGACTTATTGAATGACAAATTTATTGAATTAAAATTTTATTTATAGTTGATAAGCAAGTGTTTTCTTATTATTTTTTTTTGTTGAAATTTCAACAACGTTTAATATCGGAACGTCAATTATAGCACAGGTATGTATTAGAAAAGGATAAGGTATATGTGTTGGTATAGTACGTTTAGAATCAAGAAATCTGGATTGGTTAAAAATGTTCAACCTTTTTAAAAAGATAAGTACCTACCTAAATCTTTAACTAAAAATATATCGAGTTGTCTGTTAACCACCATCGTATTCGAGTTCTTCAAAAACTTTTACGGGTTTTCTAAGATTTCTATCCCACATTAGACAACCTTCAGTAAATAAGTGTACAAAATTAAACGTACACCCTACCTACGTAAATAGGATCGATATCCAGCTATTTCTCTTGGACAAATATTTATCCTATACCTACCAAAGTGTCAGAATCCATATACCCTTTATCATATTTTATTAATTTTTCTGACAGTTCTGTGTTAACATTTGTGGATCATCTTCAGTTCTAATATAGGTATACAAGGATAAAATAAATATTTTCTCTGTGAATAGAATAAACTCTGTAAAAAAATAATGTTGTTGCAGTTGCACCATAAAGTTCCGAGAATCAGCAACCTATCCCTGCCCGAGTTTGTAAATTTTACCCGCAATAACCTCGTTACTATAATATGATGGCAAGGGTATACGAATATATATACCTAGTTAATTGCTTAATTGGATCTGATCGACTCAGTAGCTGTTAATCCCAAACCAAAATGTTTATTTATTTTTCGAAATCAATCCCGGCCAATTTAGCTTCTATATTGACAACCATTTACAATCTCAAGGCGAAGAATAGCCTTCCAAAGCCAAGATCCCTTAACAGGATTTCAAAAAAGAAAGAAGACAAAAAAAAAACATCCCTTGCAGAATTGGATAGTCGAATAATCCTTTTCGCCTTGTGACAAAACAATCAAACAATAGCACTGAGGACGATATCAGTATCTCTTAAGGATATCTTAGTCCTCTGATGTAAAATGCAGCTCGTTTTATATAATCTCACAACCAAACTAACAAGATTAAGGCTTAAGGTTGAACACAGAGGATATATAATCCTATCCTGGTGTTTGGTTAAATGTATATACGAAAGGGTTTGAGCATCTCTTTATAGGTTCAGTTTCGCTAGACAAGCAGGCAGTCTTGGAAAATTTGCGTGTAATCATAAAGAGGTCCTTTGGTTATTGTCTGCTGCAGAAATGAAGCTGCATATAGGTATCTAACGATGGGCGGTGATGCCATAAATCATAATTGTCCAGCATTTTTGTCAGGTCCTTAGGTAGGAAGGTAAACTGAAACACCAGTATCGAAAAACTTACAAGAAAAGGATCCATATACAGTTTTATTTTTGAAATAATTGAATGAAAAAGTAGGATGGTGCAAAAAGGATCACAATTCGAGTCTAATAATTTCTATATTGAATAGACTCCCGCATAGAGTACGAAGAAAGAGTTAAGGATAAACTCTTTCAGTTCATTATTTAATGTTTTGCTGAAATTTCTGATTTGACGAAGGACACAGCATGAGGTGACATCAAGGATGATGCTGGATATGTATAAAGCGCGTGCAGTGTGTTTGCCTTTTAAAAACCAATTCACTATTATTGAGGTTTTACGGTCTTTTGTGGGTTTTTTTTTCTTCTGTTTCTTTTTTCAATACGAGAGATTAACTGGGAAATTTTACGGTGGACTCTATTATTGACGAAATTTAATTAATAAAGCTATTTTGGGGGATGGTAACTGCTTATAACGGAGTATTGTTTTCTTTAGATATTTATGTTCGGGTATTCAATATTTTTAAGTTGATACTAAATCGAGGAGCATAAATGAACAGGAAATAAGGAAGGTATTGTATTAAGGATATTATAATAAAGGTATAATATGCACTTTGTACATACATAGGTACGATATATGTTTTTCTTTAATTTTGTTTTAAAATGAATTCATCTCCGAATACCATTGAGAAAGAGTAATAAAACAAAGCAAAAAGATTATGATGGTCAAGCTTAAGATTGTGATGCTTTTTATTCGTATAGCTATGAGGTAAGCTCATGAACGGTGTCCAAGATTCTTCGCAAAGAATCAACAATTCTTGGAAACTCTCGAAGAGAACATTGTCCAGTGAACTTCTTGAAGATGAGCCAAAAGAATTGAAACGGTCGGGAATCTCGATGGAAGCCCTTATCCATAGCACATCAACCTGGGAAATAAATTATCGGAACGCTTTAAGGAGAACTTTGTCCAATGAACGCCTTGAAGAAAGGCTAAGAGGAAAATCGTCTTTTATCTTAATTGTCCGCATTCGAGAGCAAATTGTATTTTATGACACCTCCCTGCGTAACATACATGAATGCTTGAGAGTTCTAGGTCACTATATTATAAGCCCGGATTCCCCACGAGCTGTTTGTTGCACCACCAAATTGAGCGTTCTCCGAAAAAATCGTTTACAAAGTAATTGCCGAAACTCAACCCTCAATTCAGGGAAATCTTTTTTAATGGGACCGTTTGTTTGCAGTCTTTTTTTAAACAATACCTTAGTTAGAACTTAATTGTTCGGTTCCAATAACTTCTTGATTAAATCTATTAGTCTAGCCCAAACTTCTCACAAAAGTTAGTGACAACATTCTGGTATACTAATGGGAAACCGTCAAAAATCCCCATACATTCAGTAATATAATTAACTATCATTGCTATCTTCTACACTTCTTCTAAAACACGTTTCAAGCTAGTTGCAGAAAGTTAATTTGAATCAAAATTCAACGATCTTAAAATTTAAAAAAAAATCAAAAAAAAAAAATTAATAATAATGAGCACACCTAAATACTTTTATTTTGCATAATTGATTTGCCTCATTAAGAAACAATCTATAACCCAGTGGGAGATTTCCGCCAAAAGCATCTCATTATATGGACAAAATCGCGATCATTAGTTTACCTTTAGACTAAAATAGAATGACGCTGATTCACTCATTCATATATCGATTCGATGTTATCGCGCAACTTGTTCTTTCGTAGTTAAACAAAGTCTAAGTCTATTTAATGTTTACCTTGGAGAACATAATTACCACTTCTTAAATACCACTATATCTAGGTATTATATGCCGTTATATGTGGCCATGAATATTTATGCGAGGAAAATAGCTATTCCACGTCAATTGAGCGAACTTGATGATTATATAGGTGTATAAGTTAGGTATATATATCTCTATCTAATTATATTTATGCAAATTAGCGCCAATATAGATACTTTGAATTCGTGCGTTTCGTGTCGTCTAGGTTAATGATTGAATTTCTCACATAGGTTTATAGAGAAGGGATTAAATTAATTAAAAACTCATAACTCGCTCCATCTAAGTCGCTGCCGTTGCCACTAACTGCCGCCACCGGCAAGCCCCGCCAGGAATTCAATTAATCACTTTATCATATATTGAGTCTTCCGCGCACTACAACAACACAGCTCCTCTCGTTCGACACCGTGCCGCCGCGCCGCCGCACTGCGCCATACACGCCATTGATCAGTAGTTGAAGGAGTTCAATCAAAAGTGCTTCGTTGTCTGCTAATTGTCATTCGAAAGACATAGTTAATCCGGGCGAACAACACAACAGCAGATATCGCACGAAATTAATCTCGATATGGCTCATTTCCGTTTCTGATGGGGATTATTGTTCAAACAGTGAGTTGGCTCCAATACTTCATTGGGAGCTAAATAGATGGGTGTGGTGTATAGAAAATGTTTTGCCAGAGGGTAGGGCTCAGATTTGTAAAATTTTTTTTTCTGTACAGTGTTGCCAAAGTTGTTTTGTACAGTATCTAAATTTTGTATGAAAATGTTGGAAATGAAACTAACTTACCGTCAATTTCTTCCCCAACTATTCATTAATGTCTTAACAGCAATTAGAAACAAAATAACGCATCACTCAAATTTGTACATAAAGACATTTCTATACCAAATATGGCTAGCTATGGCATTAAAGTGCTTTTTTGGTACGTGAATTTCGGTATATAGGGATCCTATGATTTAATTAAAGCTAACATTTCGGATTTATGATATACCTGTACTTTGAAGAAAGTATATCCCACAACTCTGGCTGATTTGTTCCAAGGAAATCATTCGGAAAAATGTATGAAAATTTTCATTCGTGTGGCAACACTTGTCTGTAAATTGATTCTTATTAATTTCTTAATATTTGAAATGATCAGCAAAACCATTGTCGCATATATAGAAGCCCAGAGCACGTGGTTAATTAAGTAATTGGCACAACAACACTCGATTAACAATCTGAGTAAATCCGATATTTATATATGCGCATATCTGCAGTGCGATCAGTTGTACGACAAAGGCGACGTCAAATGATGCTAACGCATATAAATTCGAAATTATTTCTGCTAGCGTGATGTAAGGCTTGATCAAAAAAAAACTACATACTTAAAACAACTTAAAACCATTGCATCGAAAGTAATTAACAGCAGCACTATATACATATACATACTGTAGAGGGCGCTATAATTCGTTTCTTATAATATGAATTAAGTCAAGGCGTTTGAAAACACGGAATAAAAACACTATAATAATACAAAATATGCCTCAAAAACACCATAAAACAGATGCTGATGTAAATTGACCGTAATGGGAATTTATTGCGCTTCTTTACTGCCATGCCACGCCACGCATCAGCCACAACAATCGTGCTGCGCCTGAGAACGCGCGTGGTTAATTAGGCGAACAAGTCAGGGAATCGTAAACTAAATATATATTCACAAAACGCAAACCTATATACAAATAAGCTCATTTTGATGCCAGTATAGTTGCAGCAGAAAGTTGCAGTTGATGGCTTTATGAGGTGTTATCAAGATAAGCAGCCGCACTAATAAACAAAGTTGTATTCTCTAAGCCTGATTAAAATGACGTTTAATTCATTTACAATTAACAATGGTGCCGGTAGTGGGGGCAGCAATAAATAAATTAACATTTTTACCTGTACGTATAGGTACCTACTTACACTGATCTGATGGTACACACACCGGGAGTTAGAATCCGACAAATTGTTTGCCTCTGTTTGTTAATTAAGTTTGCTATATAATAAAAAGCCGGCCGGCCGGCCGGTTAGTGGTGGGTGGGTGACGATGAATAATGAACAGGGAATAACTTTTGAATGAATATTCAAGGTGCAACGAGTGCAGTGTATATAGAGTTATTTTTATTTTCTTAAATGGTCTAGCGATTTATTTCACAGATGCATCAATCATGTTGCCAATTACGATTTTTGTTTAATCTGAATCTCAAGAGCTTCCCTTTATTCTGTAACTCATTGACTCAGCGAGCTATTAAAAAGCAGAAGCTGTTTTTGCGAGCGTGAGCTTTCAGGAATATGTTTAACCAAGATTAACAATATGATCATAAATATGGTTTTTCTTACACAAATTAATATCTACTACTGAAATAATCAGCAAATTTTAGATGTCTTACCTTTATTTAGCTGGTGTTTATAACATTAAATAATAAGTTTATATAAGTGAAGACCTTGTAAATACGTAATTTTTGTTAATTTCAAATAAGCTATAGGTTATATAGTTATTATAGATCATGAGCAATTTAGTTCAGTGACCCAATTAGAGCTAGAGCGCGCTGCTTCCTCATTCTGGTAAAAGTAGAAGTTTTTTTTACTTAACTTTTCTTTTGTTTGACAAAATATTTCACATTAAAAAGAATTAGCTTTTATCGTCATCCTGAAAAAAATCATATTAATATAAAAACATTTCAAGCAAAGCCTCGTTTTTTGAAAAATTCTAAATTGTGGATAAAAGGTACTTAATTTTCGTAGTTTAAAAAATTTCATTCAAAATTTGGCTGCGATGTCTTAATGCAATTTTATTAAAACTATATAAAAAATTAAATAACACGTTCCATATCCTGCCGGCTGCCATTTATAACTTTTATGGATTTAGAGTTAGAATACTTCTTCGAATTACTATCGCTAATATAAATATAGGTCACAATTTTGAGGAATTGATATATGTACTGCATTTTCCGCCTTCCTGAGGTTGCGAAGGATAAGTACACTCCATTCCTTCTTCGGTCGGTAGTTTAAACGAAGTCACTTATCTATATAGTTTTGAAAATAGTAAAAATCGTATCAATGGTAATTGGTGGTATCGATCGTTAAAGATAGTTTTTGATGACGTGATTGTGGTGGGGGTCTCAGTCCATTGGACAAACTCAGTTAAGTTTTAAAAACTTGTCAGCTCCATCCTTGTCAGCAATACTTTAAAATTCTCTTCCCAAGTTGCACATCGTCCCCCTACTAGATGAAAGTTGTGCTTATTTCCAGGTGCAACTATTCCATAAAAAACTGGGATTTTCGCTGGAGTAGTGAATTTACAGTTCAAGTTTTAGTTTTGAAAATACTTTTAAGACCTTGTAAACACGAAAATAAATTTTGTATTGTTATTTTGTTTCACCAAAAAAGAGGACAAATTGCTTATTTTTTCAAAAAGATACCGGACAAAGGTTTATAAGGTCTAAAAGAGGACGTCTGGTCAGCCTACACTTGAGCCACTTCAATCAAAACCACTCAAATATTTACTTGCAACAAAACAGGTTTCGACTTCCTTATGCAACGATTGCTGACGTTGAACTGAAAAATTTCAAGGCTACGAAAGAAAATGTAAAACAAAATAGATCGAAATAACTCCCGTTAACTTTCATAAGCAACCACGGTTGCCACTTGAAAATAAAGTTCGTGTCCAAAATTGAAAATAAAAATTACCAACTGTAGCTAAGAATGACCAAATTTATTTAAGTCCGAAATATATGAATTCATCACATTTATTTCAAAATATTCTTCATACCTATTACACAGATGAAATATTATTTTTTTTAATTATATTAATAATAAAAAACGGGTACAAACAAATTCACAAATTACCTAACAAACTTAATTAAATTAGATTAACATAAATAAATAAAAGTAACAAATCATAAATAACGAAACATACAAATATTAACTTCACACGTCATTTTAAAATGAGATCATTGCGTATAAGCTTTAGTTTGCATAAAAATTAGTTTCATTTTTCATTTCGTAAAAAAATTACCAAATAAAATAAAAAATGACCATGTGACCAAGTTAAAAATTAATGACTCGGCATCTCTACTGCAATTTACCCTACCAATTTCCAATTAAGGTGCTTCAAACTAGGGCGCGATTACAACTCTGCGAGATAGCTAATTTTATCTGCTTTTAAACGTGTTTAATGTCGATTATTTTCCCAAGTCCATATTTTCCTCTCTGCAATATCTGCCTGTTCCATTACGGAAAATTATTACTTTTGTCTTGCTGGTGTTAACTGTATAGCTATAAAGACGACAGTTAGTCTAGAGTTTATTGTGATCATCATTTGCATTATTTGAGGGATTTCCACTGAAATGAAGATATCCTTAGCATATAGATCAATGATTTGATGCTTACACCAGCAAAGTTAATACCTCCTAAAAGGGCTGGAGAAATTTCAAAAAAGCGAAAACAGAAGAGGGCTTAATATTCTACCTTGTTTGACCCCACCCCGACGTCTCATACTGCTGTCATTGTTCTATTGTTATCGTATATAGAGGCATTTTAAAAAGAGTTATGATTTGTGGCCAGCCTGATACTGACTAATTCATTTGTTTTGCTTTACCCTGGGTACATTTCCAGGAAATGAAGGAGCAGGTTGGCAGAGTCCCATTGTAGAATAGTAGTAAACTTGATTAAGAACAAAATAAAAACAGAATTAGTGGCATGATTTCTATGATCTTAAAAGAACTCCCGAAGATAAAAAACGCGACAAATATTCGAAAAAGGTGAATTTCATAGTGTTGCCCTCTATATATTATATCGATAGTGTTCAAAGCACAATCTGTCAGAAATATGTACTATAAGTTAATCCAGACTCACCAAATTCTTCGAGTTAACTCCAAAACTGGGATGATTTCGCATTTCTTTTTGTTTTCATATTTTGTCACTTAACTTCTTCTAAAATTGAAGAAAAACAAACAAAAAAGAAATCTTGTGGGTGCTTTAGCTTTATAACATTTTTGTGCAAAATATAGCAAACATAATGGATCAGCCTTGTCTGTTATTTTTGTTTTAATATATTACCAAAGGTCTAGGTATTATAGTAATGCTCGATTAAAAAATATAAATTAACACTATTAATATGTATTTGAAAGTGGATTTTTGTAGTCTTTTTTAAATTATAACCAAGCCATATGGCGTGACAACTCTGTATTCTCTTCCCCGGACAGTAAACAATTATTGTATTGCTTTTTTTTTCAATTTAACCACACATTATCAAATTCAACCTTGATGAGGATTTTTATAGAAAAAGAACCTAAATGCTTCCTGAATTTCTATACACATAAAAATTAGACCTTTTGTTTCTTCACAGAAAAACTAAAAAAACAAAAGTATTAAATTTCTCTTGAAAACTATTGGCATTATATATATATACGTGGGCAATCAATTAATCACCTGTTCATATATTTTGACATTTTTGTCTATTGTCATCGATAACACACCCTCCCCTGATAAATTTACACTATCGATTAAAGACATATAACAGAAAATTCAACCAAACAAAAGGGACATCTCAGCATGAGTTGCTGCACGAAGTACGAACAAGATATCATCAGTGCAACATGTAGCACAACAGGTTAAGAACTTTCATTACCAAAACAAAAAAGAAAAACACAGGAACACATGCGGACGAAATATAACTGTTGAGTTTCATGGGATAAAGAGGTCGTATTCCCGGAATACGTTGACAAACCTTCAAACTAACAAAAAAAGGACATCACTTCTAAACCAAAAGGACAAAGACCCACGAAATCTTGTTAAGAAGAACCTACATACATTTTTTATTGTCTTCACGGATTGTGTCATTTACTCAATATAGATAAAGATAAACAAACAATGGTCCGGACAATGGGACACCTTAGAGGCTTCATCATGCATATGGTAGGAATTGGACTGCACTATGCACATGGGCCCATACTTCAAGGAATAACACAGGTATAGGTATAAAGGTTTTTTTTTAACTTCCTAGGAACGCCAGTTAATTCGGGCGTGTAGTGGCAATTATCCACTTGTCTATGGGTTGATTTTGGAGCCAGAAATGAATCAATTAATTGGATGACTATAATTATATTGCTGATGGATCGACATTCGACATTGGTCGACACCTGGTTTAATTTTTAAAAATTGTTCTTGGCACTTCCTGTTTATCATCATGCATGAAAAAACCTATGGAAAAGCGATTGGCATCATTTAGAGCTCCTGTCTGGACGTCTCAAGAGTTTGGTCGTATATAACATTATCGTATACTCGTATAGATACGTTCTTCATAATATGGTCATCTTCCAATTAGGCAAAGGCACGTTATATGCGACAGAGTGGAGAGAGTTTGTTTTTTCAGTAGCACTACGGTTACACATGAATTTGTTTGTATAGCAAATGGTTTGGTTTGGCTATTAGTATTCATATACCCTTCAAGACAAATTGGCCATGTAATGGAAAAATTGTTTGTTGAGTTGAGGAGTTGAGCAAATTAATTAAGATACAAACACTTGAATGACGATTCTAATTGGCTGCTGGTGGAGTGGTTTTTTTGGACAGCAAAATCGTCATGTATTTTAATACTCATCGATAAAAAGGCCCTTAGAAAAACATAATTATTATGTCTGGAATACAAAAAATCCAGACCTTTCCTATATTTTATTATTTTGTTTTACAGTGCAGGAAAGATTTGATATATAAGAAGACTAATTTTCGTCAGTAATCCAAAAACTAATACAGTAAAACCCGCTTAAGAGAAAAATCCGTTTATCTGAAACACTTTTTTCATCCCTGAGTATTTTTCGCCCAATTACCTTTATAACACTCCGCTTAAGCGAAACTCGCTTAAGTGAAAAACCCGGATAACTGAAACATATTTTCAGTTAAATTTAATATTGCTCATTAAAAAAACCTCTTAAAAAATTGCTGAACGCTTTTACTTCTTTTTTATTTTTCACCTCCACCAAATTTTCATCATGAAAATGACATTTGAATTTCTGATATGTCAGAACCCTTTTTGGAATGTTTAAATCCGCTTAAGTGCAGTTTTTTTTTCACTTATTCGGACTCCGCTTAAGTGAATTTTTTTTTCACTTAAGCAGGATTCGTTTAAGTGAAAAACCCGCTTAAGTGAAAGAAAGACTGTGACATTTTGCAGTTTCTCTTAAGCGAGTTTTACTGTACCTGCACAATTTCGTGGCCGGCTTTCAGTGCTAAAACTTTGGTATACGATATAACATCTTTAAAAATATAATAAAAAAAAATTTACCTGAATTTCCATTGCAGCATTAGAAATGAAAAAAGCATTTATGTTTTTTAAAACTTTGAATAAGGAAAGCGGTATTCTTTTTTAAATTTGCTCTTCTCCGCATGGAAATCTAAAAAGCCTACGATTACGAATACTTCTCCGTTTTATCATCTTCTTCGTATTGTTTCCTCAGACCAGTAAGAACAAAGCATGAACGCAATAATTTTGTCTATTTCCCTGACTTCGCCTTCGGCCGCGGCGCGACGTTTCACATTATTGAAATTCTGTTGATTTGTTCACATTGTAAGTAGGTATGCCTCTGTTTAAACATTTCTAATGTTAAAATTTAAGTTCCGTGCTCTACAATTTTTGTATCTAATAGTCGAAAATTACGTAAGCATTTTACGGAACAAAAAAAAAATGAGTAAAAGTAAACCAAAAAATTTAGAAATAGTCTAAAAGAGTTAGGAGTGTACAAATAAAATAATAAATAAAAAAGCACCAATACTTTTTGAGATACATGATCAACTCGTGCAGTATGATCGTTTTTAAATTCTTCGATTTTCTACCCTAACAGTATTTCCAATGTTGAAAGGATAGGGACCCATAGTAGTTTTACGTTGACGGAAAAACGTTCGAAAAGTAACAATTTCTTTTGAGTGCCAAACGCGGGGTAATGGAAATCGCTCACACGAACATATATGACCCCCGTTAAATTCTAGGGATTCCAGACGAACTATATTCATCATGTAGCTATTCTCAATATAAATTTTCAATTTCTTTGCACAATATTATCAAAATCCGCTCTTTTCTGACTAATTCATTCCATAACTCCAAATTTGATATGGTTTGTGCCCAATGAATTGGAGACGAAGGTTAACAGAAGCTTGTAGTTCTTAACAGCATTTTCACACTGCCAAGGCGAATAACAAAAAAATATTTGATATTGTTCTCCAAGAGTGTCAGCTTAATGCGGAACGTTACTATTCTGGCCATAGTTTGTTCTGACGTCGCTAAAATCCGAGTCCGTTTCACAATCAGCTGATATGAAAAGGCCTAATTGATTTGCTGACCTTCTATATAGTATGTCTAGCCTCAAAATAATCAGCTGTTATGTATTGCGCCGGCTTACATTTCTTTGTAAGCCTTTATCCTTAAGACAGCTGCCGCTCCGCTAACTGTAGGTAAGAAATTTAGACCTTTTGACCAAGCCCCCCATTTCTGATAAATGAAAACGAAATAATTAGAGCATAATTCGAGTTTTGAGACAGTCGTAAGAACGGTCCCGACAGCCTTCGGTAGTATAAGACAGTTTCTTAAGTAAATAGAATTTTTGTACCTTATACCTTCATGTAGGTATATTGGAACGTGCGGCTAAAGACTATGTCATTTCGAAAGTGCGTTGAAAGACTCTAGAAACCCTGCGCCCGTCTTAACGAGAATGCCCACCTAAAGTCGTATTCCAGGTTACTAAGAATTTTCGGAAAGCGATCCAGGGTTGCTAAGATCGTAAATTTGAAAATGTTTCATCATGAGTTAACCCAAAGAGATAATTGTGTCTTAGTAATTTTTTTTTTTTTTCAAAACTGTCCTTGGTGAATAAAGTCTTACTCCAGTTATTTTCGTTCTTTAATATTCTCAACCGAGTTATATAAATCTCTCGAAGCTTGTAATAGCCATACCTATCAATATTATTATTTTGCGTTGCGATTGAAATAATAAAACTAATTCATATATAATATATTTTTTATGAATGTATCCAGTTTTCTCAAGAAGATCTATTTATTGATCCGGTGGATGTCTCAATTATAAAGGTCACACCACCCACATTGCATATAGAAAGTATAACCATGTACTTTTGGCATGCAAATTGCCAAATAACAATCAACTTTATCGACCAATAAAACCTGTAAATTATATTATCTTTTGACATTTTAAAACGATTCATTCAAATTCACATGAGGTGTGTTACCGGCTTATTAAAATCAATAAATTTCCCATTAAAGTTTGCGGACGACTCACAGTCACACAAAGACTAAAAAAATAACTTTGCATTTATAATGGAATTCATCTCCCAAGTCCATAATGAAGTCTAAATATCCCCAATAACCATAAATTGATGTCATTCATAATTCGCGCATTAAGCTTGTTGACCTTATACGCGAGAGTTTTTATGACCAACATTTATATTAATTCTGTTGACTCTTTTTACGACTTTTTGTTTTTTTTTTTTTTAATTCAAAACTAAATAAAAATAAATAAAGATTCTTCCTCCCCCCAGACCCCCCCCCCCCCTTGCTTATTCAAAGTAGTAAAAATATAGTCCGCCCGTAAACACTCGAATATATCGTCAACGAAATTTGATATCTTTTTGTTGGTAAATATTTCGATGCCCTATACGCATCATCGACGCTATTATTCGTTTCGAATTATTACGTTCATCGGTCAGAGAAAAAGAGCTTGTAGCCAGCCCGAAGCAACTTCTTCTACTATGGTTAAAATCCCGAATGCCAGCAACTCTGGGGCGTGGGACATTTACAAAATTTAGCTATCAAATGTTTTTATGAGCCATACCTCTGACTAAATCACCATAAACACTCGCATAACACGCAATATCGATTGTATCTTTGTATCACATGAATTTTGAATGTGGGACCCATTCGTTTGGTTTTGGTTTTAATATCGTGGAATGGACATAGGCAGGGGTCCGTGTTGGGCAGTATTACTCGATCGTTAACTGAAACATAATCCTTTGGGGACAACAACTATTTATAATCAATTAATTACGCGCACCATTTTATTTTATTTTATTTTTTTTTTGTTAACTGCATCACTCTTGAAACTGAAGATACAAGTTAAACTGACTTTTCTGGCTTATAGAGTCAGCAGATCATGGTATGGTATAAACAGTCTATGGGCAGTAAATTTAAATTTAAGTGGGATCTATCGCACGGTGAATTATCTTTCAGATATTCGTTTGAAATATTTGAATGAAAGTGCCTATCATGTCTGCGAAATTTTATAAAAAAAAATACACTTAGACAAAATGTCTGATACAATTTAAGAAAGTTTATTGAGAGTGTTTTGACGAAGACTTCAATTTTCTTCAATTTTTATTCTATTAACAGTTACCAATAAATATCATTTTATAACTGGACAAAAATATCGAATTTTTTCGAGGATGTTGAATTTCTCATCAGAACTAGTATTTGAAAATTGGAATTAAAGCTGGCCCTTGGTGTTGGTTGATCGTTTACTAAACCAGTGGACTCAAATTTATCCACAACACTACGAATAGTATTCTCGGTAGGACGATTAGGACGTATCTATGTAAAATGGACGAATTGCGCGGAACGTTGCCCGAACAGAACGCCTATTTTGATATAAAACAAAAGCATGTTGTTAAACGCTATATTTGTCCATGATGATTTGGAAAAACAGACTGAATAAATGACAGCCAATTTGACAGATAAAGCTTCAACAATATGGCAGCTATTAAGTGGCAAAGTTCGAAAGTCCCTATATTGGAAGACTCTTTATATTCAAGGCACCAAATTTATTTATAAGTCCATTTTCAATAATAAAGTTTTTCCTATAGTACGCTGCTGATGCGAAACGAAAAATCCCATACAAAAATAACACAACGAAATCATAAACTGAAAATTTCGATCTGCTTTTCGTTTTGCAGTACGCTGTTCGAAGAGCGAAATTTATTTTTGCAGCAGATTATTTGGAGAAGTCTCCGCTCCTTTTTCGCACAGAATTAATTATACAGACTATTTATTGTGTGCGGAAAAATGACATTTGAGTTTTATTTGTGTTTTTTTTTTGTTTATCATTTTCTTACATCATGGGTTTCTCTGATTTTTTGCGTTTATGTTTGATTTTGTTTTGGAATTAGTGAAACTCTCCAAGGATATGTTCCGTTGTGTTTTCGCAAGCGTTTAGTTGTCTGTTAAAAATGAAATGCTAAACAAGAATTTAAAATACTTTAGGAGTTGGGATTTTGTTTAGCACAAAAAGTCATCAACCCTTTTCATCAATCAATTTTCCATTTTTTTCAGTGTAGAATTCTCAGGATAGCACTTTCGTGTTCACATCAATTTACACAAGTTGTACACCCGCAAGCTGCTTGGCACGAATACGAAGCGTGAACTCCTCGCGCGCAATCTCAGAGGATATCGGTAAAATCAGTGTGACACCACCGCACCATGGCCTAAGGCCGCTTTACCGAACATGAAATCGAAAAGCGACGCAATGCCAAGCCTGTAGCGAAGCCAAAGAAACGAAACACATTATAGTCTTGATCATCATGTAACGGCCAAGAGTGGCGTGGGGCAACACGCGAAATGTCTTAATTTGTAGCTCGTATTAGAATTTAAGTAACGAGCAATTAATGTTCGCCTAGAAATATCCCCCTGCCTCCCCCACTCTAAAGACACCCCATTGACATTGTCGATGTCCAGCCGTGTTTGCAAAATGAACACTGGAATATTGCTCGTCGCATCACTTATTCCCATCTCCCATCCAATTCTTTCGAACTTTTAGTTCTCGATTTCTCTTGCCTGATGCTCGAAGTCCTCGCCTTGGATATAGTTTTTGAGAGGACGCAAGGTGATTAGGTTATTTATTGGGATCTAAGTGATTCCCAATGAGATCCAGCCCAAAGATTAAACGGCATAAGTCTCAGCGGGAGGCCACAAGAAACTCTCACATTATAATATGACGACCGAATGAATATGGTATGGTATGGTATGGTAATACTATGAATCGCGCCTCTTTCTTCTGATGCTATATAAACCAGAGTCGGGTGATTCATTTTCTTGGCGCATTAGGTGAGAAACAAAATTAATGTTTTGGGGGATTATTTAAAAAATAATTATAAATATTATTTCTTTTTTATATTCATAATCTGTATCAAAACTTGTTTCATAAGGAAACTTAAATAACCTTCTTATTGTTCCGTAAATATATATTTTTAGGTTGGTCTTACTTTTGCGGTGGATGCAATTAATTAGCAACTTAAAAAAGCCTTTTTTGTAGTTTTGTTTGGTTAAACTTTCTTACTGGTGAGAAGTGTGAAAAGAGAATCGAATTTGGAAACAAATTAATCAATCAGAGTTTAAATTAAGCATTTCAAGCTTCTCCTAAAGGACAAAGGCGTAGCTTGAACAATATTTCGGTGGGGGTCAAGGTGTCCTAACTGCATTGACACGATCGCACAAAATAATAATAACGTGAGTGTCAATGCATCGACAGTACTCTGCGGTGACAATCACGAGCTTTGACAACTTTGGGGCAGAACTTGACGCCATTTTGACTTAGAGAGTCAACGCCTTCACTATTTGTGTTATTCGTCTACTTTGAAAAGGTTGATAGTTAATGCGTTGATCATAAAATTCGAATCAATGCGAGTGTCAACGCAGCCGTTAACGCACTGACTATTCTGCTTTGAAGATCATACGCCTTGACAGCTTTGGGACATAATTTAAAGACATTTAGGTGTCAGAGAGTCAATGCGTTGACTAGCTATTTGCGTTGATCGTCTACCTTGAAAGGCGATAGTTAACGCGTTGATCCTAAAATTCGTGTCAATGCGAGTTTCAATGCAGCCAGCAACGCATTGACTATTCTGCGTTAAAGATCATACGCCTTGACAGCTTTGGGACATAATTTAACGTCATTTAGCGTCAGAGAGTCAATGCGTTGACTATTTGCGTTGATCGTCTACCTTGAAAGACGATAGTTAACGCGTTGATCCTAAAATTCGTGTCAATGCGAGTTTCAATGCAGCCAGCAACGCATTGACTATTCAAGACCATACGCCTTGACAGCTTTGGGACATAATTTAACGTCATTTAGCATCAGAGAGTCAATGCGTTGACTATTTGCGTTGATCGTATACCTTGAAAGGCGATAGTTAATGCGTTGATCATAAAATTCGACTCAATGCGAGTGTCAACGAAGCCGTTGACGCACTGACTATTCTGCGTCGAAGATCAAACGCCTGGACAGCTTTGGGACTTAATTTAACGTCATTTAGCGTAAGAGAGTCAATGCGTTGACTATTTGCGTTGATCGTCCACCTTGAAAGACGATAGTTAACGCGTAGATCCTAAAATTCGTGTCAAAACTAAAACTATTCTACGTTGACGATCATACGCTTTGACAACCAAAAGACACAATTTAACGTCATTTAGACGTCACATGAGAGCCAATGCGTTGGCTATTTGTGTTAAGAGTCTAATCGTAAATCTTAAGCTCCCGTATTATATTGTTATTTTAAATACTATCAAATTTAATGTACATAAAAGGTTCCAAAAGTGTACAATATTATTATGTGTCTCTCTTTCGCCCAAAATTAAATCAATAGAATCACATTTTGTTGTGTTCTTCGATTCTATACTCTGCGCTACGGCCTTGTCAAATGTAGGTGTATTATAATGTCACACACTTCGTGTTAATGCGAATGAAAAATCTAACTTTAACGATCTTTAACAGATGTTCAGCTCTGTCCCAATGCGACACAAATGGAGAGACAAAGATTATGTTTTCATGTTTTAAAAATTCATAAATCCTAAAATAGAGTTTATGGTGGGCGTGTGAGTTAGTTTGGACTCGCGTCGTCGCATCGGTCGTCGTTCTTATTCTTTTATTTTTCTTTTCTTTTTGAAAATCAAATAAATTATACGGGGCGATACAATGTCAGTTGATACAAAACGATTTCTTGTTATTTAATTAAAAAAATCGACGATCGAGAAGTGTTGTTTGTTTTTTTTTCTATTTTATGTTTTAATCCAATCAAGTGACATTAAACACGACAGCTTAATAAAAATGAGTGAGAAAAATAGGCAATCAAGTTTGGTTAATAGTAAGTTGAGTTGAGTTAAGATGAGATTCTAAGGTCTTCATTTTATATAGAAAACAAAACGGGGCACATAAAATATAAAAGCACTATAAATATATGGGAAAGTATATTGTTTAGGCTTAATTGTAAAATATGGTGCAACACAGAAATTTACCTTTTTTTTTACAAAATATTTGAAGATACCCTATACGCATTTTGTAGCAATAAAGAAAATAACTACCCACACAGAAACCATGGCGTAAAGTTAACGCACCCTTATATTCCTAAGTTTTTAATTTTTAACAACGTTAGGACACTGTTGACCGGTCAATGAGGGTAATACGAACCGAGAAAGGACACCCAACGCCGAAGTCTTGGCCAGATCATTAATATATATTTAAAGTAGCTATGGGTATCGATAATTTCGAAGTAATTCGGGACTTCGCATATCTATAAGCTCGGAGAACGATATCAGCGCTAAAGGAAACGAAGATAAATTGTTGCCTGCAATCGTCCAGACTTTAAGTTATGATATTTATGATTATTATTAAATAATAATGCTGAAATGGACTATGGATAATCTTTGGTTTCCCTAAAAGCACATAATTTCGATAATCGTGTTATGCTATCAACAAATGGAAGCTTGTAAAATGTTTATGCAACTACATTGGTATTTAAGGAAGAACTATAATAGTCGAAAGGCGACGTAAATGGTCGTAGGAAACGAAAGGAATATGAAGAATTCATATGACGTGCAAGGTGCCGAACCTGCCTGTAGGAAAGACAGGCAAATTAGGGCGGCATCTTGACTAAGGCGGCAAAATCAGTACAATAATTTCAAAGCCAAAAACTACATTTTCAACTATATTATATAGTTACAATGATCCTAGAGCGATTAACTGGTTTTGCAACTATTTCATAAAATTGCTTAATCGCATTGAAGAAGAAAAAAATCGCTTAAAGATTTCCAAATATGAAATCTCGTAGTATTTTATTTAAAAAATTTTTGTAAATAAAGCCTTTGATTGTTATTAAATAAAACCCGATTTGAATGTTAATGTTGTCGTTATCTTCTTCTTTTTTTTTTTTGAGATGGAAAAATAAAAATTTTCCTACGGCGGCGGCAAAATTTCCAGGTTCGGCACCGGACGTGCCCATAGTTGAGGTTTTCTTCGTTTCTTCTAGTTTTCGTTATACCTTTTGCTTTCGGAAGTGAAGAGCACTCACCGACCGGTCCATGTCTAAGTGAACTGTGAGAACTGAGCGATCTATCAAAGATCTTCATATATTCGTACGTTTCACCCTCTAAAACCAATTTGCAAATTGCTGTTTTTTTGTAATTTCATTTTGTGTAGGTACATGAATGGTCATGTGAAACAGAACAACAAACTTAAGGAGTGCGCTGATGAAAAATATCTATGTGTGCGTTGTTTATACACATCCCTTTCATTTCTTATCAGAAAATTGTTAATTATCAACTTACAGAGAAAGTTTGGCATTTTTATATTGAGTATCTTTGATTTATCGGTGACTTGTGTATTTTGCGTTTCGGAGGGTAACTTTTCGTCCCGTTTTAGAATTTTCTTCCTACAGCTTCCGACTATTACGCCCATATTATTCACTCGATACATCCACATTGAAACTTAAATCCGGATGTATTTACATTGAATTTGTATACTTTACATCTGGATGTATCGAGTGAATAATATGGGCGTTATAGTTCTATCTTTAGTTTTAACCAAACAAAATAGCAGAAAAGTTTCGATCAATTTTTAATTCAAATCGCACAAAAATAAACCATTTGAATGGCCACCATATTATGGTCATCAAAGATCAGTTAGTTTCAGTAATTGTTCAGGCATACATTTTTTAAAATAATATTTTAAAGTTTTATTCAAGTTCTTATAGATGTAGAACCTCTTCTTTGGATATTTAAAAAAAAATATTAAAAAAAAAAATAGATCATCTGACAGGTCAGGTCAGAGATTTGTCAGCCATACCTACGTATTATATAGATTTCTTTTAATGAATTTAAAAAAAAATTGAAGGTTGTATAAATATTTTGAGGAAATTTTAATGTTCCTAAAAGTGCCAACGATACCCTACAATTCCCCCCTCTTAACTTGTGAGGTGTTTATGAATTTGTAAAAAAACTAAACTCAAAACACTGATCAATCTATGGGTAGGTTAGGTACTACAAGTTACAACCGGCGACGAGGAGACGTAAAATGTCTATCGATTTTCTTTGAACTTTCTCTTTCCTACATTTCATGGACATTCACCCCACCCATTTTTGTTTTATTTTTTTGAACCAAAATAACCTCAAAAATAGTTCCACAGATTTGAAAATTCAGTTAATTTTAATTTGTAAATACATACCTACTATTTTGGTATAGGTAACTAAAAAACATACCAATTTCTTTTTTATTGTCGCACTTATCCCGAAAACAGTTTAACTGATTTTGATGACTTTTTGTACAGAAATTATTTTTTTGAATATTATTTTCCAAAAAATATTGTTTGGGTTTTTAAGAAAATTTGCAATACGTATATCGAAAAGGATTAGCTCAATTTATATTAAACTTGGTTCCAGGCTGCTTTTAACATTATCTTGCATATTTTGAATACAAGTTATTCTTAAAGCTAATATTAATGGTACCTACCATACAACCGCATACTATACAACTGTTTTAAGGTAAAGAAAATCTTATCTATATATAAGATCTAAGGTTTTGATTAAAATTTGTCAGAGTGCTTATATTAATATATGATCTACTATTTAACCATTGTTAACAGTACCTTGAACATATAACCATTTTTTGATTTACAATTATCTCATTAGCATTATCAGAAAAATAAGTTTTGGATTTTTGAAAAATAATTTCAAAATACATAGTTTTTCGAAAATTTGATACTTCAAAAATGGTTAAATCATTTTATATATATAATTTTTTTTAAATAAATGTTTAAAAAAATCACAAAAAGTGAACATTGGATAGTGTCAAAACAATTTTTTTTGGAAATTCCCAACAAAAATCATCAACCCAGATGTCATTAACTTAAATTTTCTTACTGTGATTATCCAAAATCCAAACAAATGTTAAACATTGGCAAGTCTTACGTCGCTTCGTAAATTATTTGGAGACATAGAAATAGTATACCTAACTTGTTGATGGACTGTTCGCAAGCCTGTTTACTTTTTATCTCAAAAATTTCTGATTTTGTAATTTTTTTTTTCCAAAAAACGCGCTGTCATTGATAACACGTTAACGCATTTTTAGACAACATCGTCAGACTGACGTGTGATCGTCAACATTTCATGCGTTGACACCGTCTAAGGTAATAGGTATATTAATAATATTTTTGGTACTACAGGTTGCGAGACAAATAAGACCAAACAAGATTTACCCATATAAAAAATTTAAATTGGGCAAACACTGCTATGCTAACGCAAAACCACTGATAACGAGGACAATACGCTATACGTTCTCGTTGGTACGTATAGGTCTTGTTATAGGCCTGTGCTGTTTAAGGAGTCAACGTATTGGCCATTAACCGTGACTGTTACTTTAATAAATTACCATTTCGTTAGTCATTTCCAAATTATATATTAGCTTCAACTTTCAACAATAAATAACAGAAATAACTTGATTTTAACTGTGATTTAATTTGCAGTAATAACATTTCGGCGTAATTTTAACTTGCGTCACATGTTCAATTAGTTAATGTTTTTTTATAAATTATTCCTTCTGATGGTTATTCTTCAAGATCTGATGACAAATTTAAAAATTTACTCATTTGAATAAAATAACAATCGATTATGAGAATTCATTGCCCGAAATATACCACCTAATTTGACTTTTTATATTTTAATTAAATTATTGCACTTTTATTATGTATAGGTATGTAAAAATTTGTTTTTTATTGTATTTTTTCCCAAAAAAAAAATACTTTTGCGTGGATTTTTCTTCGAAGGGAATAGAAACATTTGAAAAAAATGTTTCCACTTCTGGAAAATTATTGTTTAGTTTTTCTTGTGTTATATGAATTCTACTCCGAATACTGGACATTTTAATCACATTTCAATATTATGAAATGATTGCTATATTAAGTAATATTATTTAACTCACATCCAGCGTACTGAATGGATACGGTTAGTGAAACTTCCTTTGTTCCATCACGAACGGTTTTTATTGAAAGTCCAACTTATTAAAATTATCTATAAAGTTCACGCTCATCAATGTAATCAGAACTAAACTCACCTTAAGCTCTATACAAACATTTTTTTAATATTCAATAAAACAAAAGTTAATCCACATAACAGTCAGGACTCGATGTTTCTGTTGCATGTTTTGTAATAATATTTAAACTCACAAAGGGTTTGAAACGTTATATGATTTTTTTTTCAAAGTTGTTAGTTTTTAACTGCGATCGTATTTCATTCAACACTTTTCCAAGCATCAAATTACTGAGTTAACACAAGATTGAAACGATTTTCTCACTTTAGCTTCATAATCACAGCTAACAATAAATTTCCAATTTAATTGTGAAAAAACTATTGTATGACAGGACTGTAAACGCCATATATACACTCAATTCTACTCTATACACTTATAACATCCCACTTTTCCAATTTCCCAACCATTGACACAGTCAAAGCAATAAAACATCAATAAAACACAACACTCCATCCATTGAGTTTAAAGAAAAAGTCGTAAATTTTCATCTTTTTTTGAACTTAAACTAAGCCGCAGTTGAACTTTTCTCATATACAGAACCCTGTGTAGATAGTTTATTCCCAAAACACCTTTAGAGCTTCACGAGCTGATGAGGCCAACGTCACCAGTTCAGCTATATATAAGCGGCACTGTTTTAACCATTTCATTCGCTTTAAAACGAACACATTCATTTATTGGATATGGCAATTGAAAATAATTGATGCGACAAAAATCGCTCCCCAGGTGGCAGTTTCTAATATTTTCCAATTTTCGTTACCACATTGTTACCAAAATCGAGTTTTTATATCCATTTCTTTCGATTTTATTGCCCGATTGGAACTCTTGGAACAATAGAAACCAATGATGGTATGAATTTATTTATTCGAATTTTCGGGTAATAAAATCGAAATTTCAAAAAACAAAAAAAACAACAATGATTCAGAATCTCTTAATCTAAAGCGGATTATAGGTTTTCTTGATTTGAGCTTTGAATTGAATATACATATCGTTGTCATCGTCATCTTCATCACAGAGGATGGGTTTTTTTTTGTCATTTTCTTTTAACTGCCAAACATGAATAGCTGACGTTAAAAAGAAAAAAAACCACAAAATTATGAGTTGGCAAGGCTTAAATTGGATTGGCGTTAATAAGCTGATGTTTTGCATAAATTTCATTGAATACACTTATTCATAATTCGTTAATCAAAAACTGAAATTGGTTGTTTAAATAACGCTTTATATTATACAAAACTGTACATCAATATGGAAATTTAAATTCATTAGTGGATTAATTTTGACTCAGAATATCTAACAACTTTTTCATCGACTTTATTTAAATCTTGTTTATTGTTGGAAACTAGCTTTTGTGCCCAATAATCGAAAGAATTATGTGATAACGTTTATTTTTATTTAAGTTGAACAAAAACTTAAAGAAGAAAAAAAATAATAATCTCTGAATTATAGAGTTTTGATTTTGGTACGTTTAGTACTTTTTAGACATAAGAATTATTATCTGCAGCTTGCTAAATTTTTAATTGTGGGAATGAAAGTTTTAAAATGGAGATTAATTTATCACCTAATTATAATTATGAATGATTAATTAATAGATGAACAAATTTCTCAGATTTAAGTGAAACTTTGCAATAAAGAGGAAGTCATGGAATATGGTTTTATTTGTTGGTATCTAAAATCTAAATATGATGAATAAATAAACGTGGTTCTCACATAGAAATATGAGATTCCTATACTCTCTCGGTAAAAATTGGTTTTACATGAAAAATCTACAAATCAAGAATTCTTAACGACAATATTTCCAATAAATTGTTTCTTGTATCGAGGCAGAGTTAAGTTCGCCGTAGTCAAGGGTAATCCCGAAGAAGGCAACTAAAACTAGGGTAAGGAACGAAAGAATTATAACCAGATTTATTTACATATCTTTATTTCACCAATATATGAGTTTTACAATTCCATCAAAAAATTAATCTAAATAACGAAGTTTTTCAAGTTTTTCGTATATGTAATATAAATTTGTTTTAGTTAAGCTACAAGGCTACATTAGTAAACTTAGCGTATGAGATTCACTCAGAGGAAATGAACCGGGGAAAGAGTGAGGGGTTGGCATTTTTGTTATTTTGTAATTGTAATTGTAATTGCAATTGCAATTGTAATTGCAATTGCAATTGCAATTGCAATTGTAATTGTAATTGTAATTGTAATTGTAATTGTAATTGTAATTGTAATTGTAATTGTAATTGTAATTGTAATTGTAATTGTAATTGTAATTGTAATTGTAATTGTAATTGTAATTGTAATTGTAATTGTAATTGTAATTGTAATTGTAATTGTAATTGTAATTGTAATTGTAATTGTAATTGTAATTGTAATTGTAATTGTAATTGTAATTGTAATTGTAATTGTAATTGTAATTGTAATTGTAATTGTAATTGTAATTGTAATTGTAATTGTAATTGTAATTGTAATTGTAATTGTAATTGTAATTGTAATTGTAATTGTAATTGTAATTGTAATTGTAATTGTAATTGTAATTGTAATTGTAATTGTAATTGTAATTGTAAATGGTAATTGCAATTGTAGTTGTAATTGTTATTGTAAATTATTTATTAGTTTTTCAAAAAATCTTAATTCTAGAATGATAACATTAATCACTGACGCGAAAAAAGCCTATAAGCAATGACGTTTTTAATTTTCGTGTCGCACTGGACTATAATAAAATCCAGCCGCCCGGACGCTTCCCCTATACTAGGATTTTTTACTTTTTTGTTATTATTTTTTGTTTTATTTTTTTTACCAACTTCTTGTAAATTTATGTAAACGATTTTCTCAAGTTCAGTGATCAGTCGTGTTTCAGTCATTGGGTAATAGTGAATCATCTATAAGAAAAGTTTTGAAGTGGTCCAAGTTTGAAAGCAGTAGGTACTGTATATGAAAATACAATTTTTTTGATTTTTTTCCTTTTTTCTCAGTGAACACTCAATATAACAAGATGTCATCTGATCCATGGTACATGTAAAAGTATGTACATAGATTCAATGAATGAACAGGAGGTTATCTGCTTCAAATCATATTTTTCTTTGTTAAAAACATTAAATACTCCTCACTCCTTTTCCTATATGTATGTATATTGTACATATATGTAGGTATATGCATCATATAATCAGAAACGGAATAATAGTTTTTAACAACTTAATTTCAAAACCGATCTGAGATGAACGAAAGTGACAAATGAAAATTACTCAGAACAGGACGCGTATAATCGTGCAACGCTATCTACATCACGCAATCGACCTGCTCTACTCTTATGAAAAATAAAATTCAAAATTAATCACTCGAAATTGTTTCCAAATTCTCATTAAAAGCGATCACGACCAACGAGACAACGCTGTATAATAGATGCAACGCGTATATAAGATCTATGAATGAAAAATGCATCTTGAAGTTTGTTGGTTTTTTTTAAATTCATTCAGAATCTCTTAATCCAATCAGATCACGTATGTTTACTCGAACAAAAAGATCCCAATTAACTGGACAATTTCGAAGTACCTTATAACTTCCTCCTCATATGAGTTTATGTATATATAGCTGTATGTGGATACCAAATTCTCGAAAATTAACTCCAAACACCATCAAGCACACTAAATCGCTGTGCCCCTACCCTTTATTCCGACGAATTGGACATGTTCGTCGCGCCATCCCATTCATATAAGTCCTCTTATCAATCTGTCATCTATTGGAGGCCTCCATCACTGGAAATCCGTGTGATAGACAACGATCTTAAATGCTCATAAAATGTGCCCAGATATTTGCACCCTCTAACGTCTAACAGCCGAGAGACACGCAGGACAGATCCCAGGTATATAAAAGAACAGACCTCAATCCTCCTACATCTATAAGGGTCTAGGACTAGGACACACAATTTAAATCTATGTGCGTCCCCATCATCATATCATCATCATCATGCGTCCCAATACGTGATCATTGTTTTCTTTTTGTTTGAAATCAATTTAACATTTTTAATACGAATTAAGGCTGACCATGATGGTGTGGCAGGTCAGTCGAGTCGATATGGAGGGTATAGGGACACATGCAATGGCAGACGCAGGACGCAGAACACAGAACACAGAACGCACGAAGAATGCAACACCACCGGAAAAAATTATTCATTTCATGTGAAATTTAATAATTTCCACGATATCGTCTCATTTGGATTCCGATTAGGGACATGATTAATTTCTTAAAAATGCTAAGTACATCTAATTGTTGTTGTGAGGCGATGTGGCTGCAACTGGTGGCAGCTTGTTTGGGTTGCATGATGGACGGGTACGAATATGAGCGACGTAAAAATGCAAGACTTTTGAACGAGGAATATTGGAAGCACGCATCTCTTGAATTTTAAATAAAATTTTCTGACTTTTGATTAATTGTTGGGTCTATCAACCACAAATTATGACCATACGAATAATGCATGATTTTTATAACTATCTCTATAATGTACATACCTATGTACATATATGAATTTTTATTGATATTCTTTGTTGAAGAATTATGTATTGTTTTTTGTTAATTCTAATTGCACTCGTGGTGTACCGCATAAGGTTATAGAAATTCGTGTTTTTTATTATCTTTAAAAATCCAAATAAATATATTTAATGTCTCTATAGGTGTGTATAAGTGCAGGCTTACTCATTTCGAGATGCTTATTTTGGTTTGTTTATTGAAAATAAAAGTGAGAACATTTTTAAAATAGATTCTGAATTGAATTAATATGCCCAGCTCGTAGCTGTTTATCGAATTCTAACGAACAAAATATGTATGTAGAAAATTTAAGTCAATCCTATTTTCAATTTGACTTTTCAAAAAATTTCATATCTATGGATTTTTTCATTCTAATTATGATCTTTTAACAACAAAATCAATGGTATTTTGTGAGAATAGATTCAATTCTCTATAAAAACCGGTCTAAAATGTTTTACATTCAAGTACAGACACAACGACTTATGGTGGAAGTTGCAAGCTTTCTCCTCATATTCTACATTATAATCAATACAAATGGGATATGTATGTTAAAAAAGCAACAAAAATACATTATATACAGTAGGAGACAGAAGCGTGTGATTAAACGTCTTAGTCAAAGTATACGTAGGATTTGACTATCAGGTGAACTTTAAACTTTCATTAGATATGATTCATCAACAATACAAAAATAAGCAACACGTGCCACATGAAAATAAAAAGATACTTATGTGAATATGCTCAGCAATTTATTCGCATAGAATTTCTTATACAAATTTATTGCATTCGATAACAAGAAGATACTTTGAAATTTGTATACAAATTATCGATATCGAATTGGTAAATAATAAATAGACTACCAAAGTGGCAACAAAAATTTTTAATGAAAATCGAAGAAGTCGTTTCTGAAAAAAAAATTAATTTTGTTTTTAACAGACAGGCGGAAGGTACCGCTAATCTCGGGTATATATAAGAATAATTTTTATTTAAAATCTGATAGATAATGATAAAACAAAATCTTAGGTGCCAAGTTTAGTAAAAATCCACAAATTCGTTTTTGAAATATTGAGTTTAAAAAAAATAAATAAAATGCAAGAATGGGTCACATGAACTTGCTCTTATGTGCGATCACACTGTGACTTAAATAGCTTTGAATTGGGAACCTTTAGCTAGCAGTTAGCAGAGCACTGCAAGTCCGAATAAAACGAATAGTCCACTATTTTATCCAATTAAATCGTCGCAAAGTTGGTATGCGTGTCAAAATCAGCTATCACCGAAATGGAAAATTACATATTTTGGAAAAAAATCGAAACTTAATCAGAATTTATTTGAACTATAGCATTGTTGGGCCTATATGTTAACATAATTAGTAAAGTGTTTGAATATATTTTGTTTTCTACTTTATACTATTTTGGATCATCACTGGGTGATTTTTTTTTCAAAACAAATAAAAAATATCTATTTATAAGTAATTCACTTTTTAACAAGTTAAGGGATGTGTTGGAAAAATATTGTCTTTGGAGGTTGAGTTGGATAAGAGTTAAGTTATTGTTGAAAGAAATTGAAATGACAAAAAATAATCTCTTTTTTCCATACCTAATAAGACTCACTTATGCTTCTGGAATGCGAACTGTCACCAGAAATTGAAAATAGCGTTTTCGATATGCACCTATATTTAATTTAGAATAGAAACCGAATCTAGAAGCGAACAAACGTTTACACAGATTACATGCCAACGCAACTAGTAACAACATTGTGCGTAAAGTATACTGCCGTTTTTTTTTGACGCCAAGGAGTCAATGCATTGGTTATTTACACTGACCGTCTAACCGTTGCTTAATTTTCTAAACTAACACATGAAAACAACGCAAAAACATTAACGAACGCATCCTTAAATGCCAACCTTCAATACAAAATTTTTGTCTGCAATCCCATTGATTGTCAAACTATTCCAGACACTCCAAAATTGTATCTCAACATTCACTATTTTTATTCCCAATAAAAAACGGCTATAGAGACTGTAAAATTATTAAAAAAATAAATATAATTAGAAATAATTTGATTAAAATACTTCTGAAATTGTTTTGACACCATCTGATTTCTTAAATAAATCTCAATTTATGAGAAAAAATTTTTGAAAATCGTTGCCGCGGTTTTTTAAAACTATAATTTTGTATATATAAAATTTTGCAAACATTTTTAATAACAAAAATTGGTACTCCATTTTTTTAGTATTTATTAATGCAGAGTTAAAAAATCAATTTTGAAAAACATTCATCTACCCATTTTCGAAATATCGAATTTTCAGAAAATTATTTTGAATTTTTTTTTTAAATTCAAAATTGTTAGAAGGTTTTCATTAAAATCGGTTAAACATATTGAGATAGTCAAAAAGCAAAAAAAAGGTTCTATGAGCTATATCGTTTAAAAATAGAAGTTATTTTTAAACGATGGGTCTTGTGAATAAAAAAAAAGTTAAAGCTTTTTTTGGAGGAAGCTAAAGCCAACTAGTCATAGCTTTTACTAGCAGCTAAAGCTAGACAGTTCTAGCTTAAGCTTTGTTTTATGTGAATAAAAAAATGAATACTCTAAATAGCTTGTGCTAGAAAATTCTAGTTTAAGCTTCGCAATTTAAGCAGTTTGTTTTTTATCCACATGTTTCGACTAGGTAGCTTTAGCTAGAACTGTTCATATATAGACCAAAAGAAAGGTTGTTTCGGATTTTGTTTTGCCACTATCTGTATTATAGGGCAAGTTTTGATTTTGGGTAAAAAATGTTTTTATCATATCGTCCGTCAGTCTCTGCGTCTATACGTTCACTGTGGACCAATTGGTTTCAAATTTGTACATATGTAGGTCTGGTAGCTCCAATAAAACAGTTTTGATATTTTAAAAGGAATAATGAAAATTGTCTTATTTTTGAGTTACTAACATTAATTTAATTAACAGCTCGCATTATTTTTAAGTACCTGCTTCATAATTCTCCATTAACTTTGTAATTCTACCTTTTAATGGCTTATATATGTACCTACAATGCCTAGCATTTAATTCATGCTGCAACTTTCAACGACAACGACAACTACGTGCTTAACAGTCTTACATACAGAAGAGCGTTCAACTCCAAGATCTTGTCCTACTGCACCATACTGAAATCCAGGTTCACTTAAATATCTTAAAAATATCTGTATTCTCTGCTCAGAGGTCAGTGCACCTCTACGCTCCGTTGAGTCTTCTATAAGGTAATCAGGTAATCACCACTGCACATTTCTTTTGAAAATCTAAATACATAAACTATAAAAATCCTCATCACTTACTTCCGTTTCTTCTAAAATCTTAGTTTTCTTACCATAATCACACTACAACTAAAGAGAATACTGAAAAGAAGACCTAGTCAAAGCTTTCTAGACAGGGAGAAAAAATCTTGAAATTTTTGTAGCTTTAACTATAATATTCTAGTTAAAGCTATTTTTATTCACACAAATTGAAGCTTAGGCTGGGAAAACAAGCTAAAACTAAATGAATTTAGCGTTGGCTATTTTAAAATAGCTATGACTAGAAAACATCTTTAACTAGCTAGCTTAAGCTTATTTTTATTCACCAAAAATCTAGCTTTTACTTAAAAATCCAAGTTTTAGCTTTAGCTTTTTTTTTATTCACAAGGCCCGATATAGCTAATTTTTTTTCAATGGGCCTTGTGAATGAAAAAAAAGCTAAAGCTAAAACTTCGATTTTTAAGTAAAAGCTAGATTTTTGGTGAATAAAAATAAGCTTAAGCTACCTAGTTAAAGATTTTTTCTAGTCATAGCTATATTTTAAAATAGCCAACGCTAAATTCATTTAGTTTTAGCTTGTTTTCCCAGCCTAAGCTTCAATTTGTGTGAATAAAAATAGCTTTAACTAGAATATTAAAGCTAAAGCTACAAAAATTTCAAGTTTTTTTCTCCCTGTCGAGAAAGCTTTGACTAGGTCTTATTTTCAGTATTCTCTTTAGTTATAGTGAGAATATGGGCGAGTTTATACGCGTAAGAAAACAAAAATTTTAGAAGAAACGGTTTGAAGTAAGTGATGAAAATTTTCATAGTTTATTTAGAAAAGAAAATGTGCACTGGCTTTCAGATTACTTTTTAGAAGACTCAACGGAGTGTAGAGGAGGAGTCTGAGCAGAGAATGCAGATATTTTTGAGATATCTAAGTGAACCTTGATTTCAGTATGCGATATAGGACAAGATCTTGGAGTTGAACGCTCTTTTGTATATGTAAGACTGTTAAACAAGTAGTTGTAGTTGACAGTTGCAGCATGAATTAAATATACGATTCAATCCAGGCATTGGAGGTATATAAGGCATTAAAAGGTATACAACTACAAAGTTAATGGAAAGTTATGAAGCCGGTACTAAAAAATTGTGCGAACTGTTAGTTAAATATTAGAGAATAACTCAAAAATAAGACAATTTTCTTTAACCTTTTTTAAATATCAAAACTGTTTTATCGGATCTATCCGACCCATGTAAATATTTGTAACCAATTGGTCCAAAGTGAACGTATAGACGCACAAACTGACGGACGATATGATAAAAACATTTTTTACCCAAAATCAAAACTTGCCCTATAGAACAGATAGTGGCAAAACAAAATCCAAAACAACCTTCCTTTCGGTCGTTATATATATAGGAACAGTTCTAGCTAAAGCTACCTAGTCGAAACATGTGAATAAAAAACAAACAGCTTAAATTGCGAAGCTTAAACTAGAATTTTCTCGCACAAGCTATTTAGCATTATCATTTTTTTATTCACATAAAACAAAGCTTAAGATAGAACTGTCTAGCTTTAGCTGCTAGTAAAAGCTATGACTAGTTGGCTTTAGCTTCCTCCAAAAAAAGCTTTAACTTTTTTTTTATTCACAAGACCCAATAATATGGTAGATCGTACTAATATGAGTTCACATAAAAACTTTAACCAAATTCCTTGGGGGTGGGGGGTGGCCCCGGTGCAGTGGAAGTAGTGCGAGACTGCTAACTTGGATGTGTGGGTTCGATCCCCAGTCTAGGCCGCATTCTTTTCTATATTCCCTCAACTGAACGCCACCCCTGGGATTAAATGAGTTAATCAAAAACCTAATTTCTCAATCCACTGTGCCAATCTTTCCTATTTCCTTCTATTCCTTCTAACATTGCCTAATTTATAAGACCCTAGGTCTTACTGGCATATATGTACATAATATATTATGTTTATCTTGTTTTGTTTTTTTAAACGTAAGAAGCCATTTTTGAGAAAAATGAGATTTTCCTTACCGGTTTTTAAACGCTTGTATCGAAGGTACCTGCCGTTATTTTTGGATATAAGAATAATTTTCATTTCAAATCTGCAAGATAACCTTACAAAACTGCTGGGTGCCAAGCTAAGTAAAAATCGATCAAATCATTTTTGAATTATAAATTTCTCAAAAAAAACCTTTTTTGATAAAATCGAAAATAAAAAATGCTTCTATATGGGAGGTACCATTTGTAACCATTCCATCCGGTATTTTTTTAAAGAATGGTAACCTTTATGTAAACAAAATTTTAACAGAAGATAAAATGCTAGGCTACACTTGTGTTTACAAAATGTTGAGGAGTGTCAAAAAATTCATACCAGATAATTTTGATTTCCGTTTTTCAAAATGTATGAACAATTTAAGAGTTTTGAAAATTTTCCACAAAAAATGGAGATTAATTAGTATCCATTGATTTTAAACAAAATCGATATTAATTTAAAAAAAGATACCGTTGCACAGTGCGAATGGCTCCACAGTGCGTCGGTATATGATTAGAGCTTAGAGGGATTTTAACATGGAGTTCTAATGGTGGGATTTTATAAGTTTTAATGTCACGCTATAATGTAGAATAAAGTCAGCGAAGCAACTGACACGAGAAAATCATCAACAATTTTTTAACTAGAACAATAAAAAAAAAACAAACAGAACCGCAAATCTCTTCCGAGCACGCTGGTCGTTGACTATATAAGCTACATGTTTGCAATAAGCTGACCAATTGATCAATTAGCAGATAGAAAATCTATTTCAATGACCAAAAAAGCAATAAAAACTAAAAAAAAAAAAGGACAGCAACGGAAACAAAATCTTCTAGAATCCTTTTCGATCTGGAAACAACATTCCAGTCGAGCAATAAGACAAGCGTTCATTGAATTCAATGCATTTAGGTATGTTTCCCCAAGTGGCTTGTGAACCCAGCATCGTCTGAGAGATAAAGGTCTGCGTCGTCGTCTTACCCTTGGGCCTTTAGCGATCATCCCGAATTTTAAATTTAAAATGGATTAACCAAGGCAAAACAGATTCCACGACAATTTGTTAAGGGAATTCCTTTTGGCCTTTCATGAAACTGCAGCAGCGAAACGACGAAATCCATCCTCGAGACACCATAAAGCCGCAAAAAGAAATACCACTTCAAGAACAGCGCATACACAGAGGCGAGTGCACGAGGAATATGGTCCAGGCCCATCCGACTGTCATTGTCATTCGCGTCATCTTGAATCGTCACCATCACTATATATAAACTCTTGGCAACGGGCAAGCGAGCAGAAACCGAAAAAGAAACAGAGGCAGACACAACGACGATGGCAGCCGGTACCCGAATCTATATCCCAGAGCCAAAGGGACTAGCCAAAGCCGACTATACGGTATACGGTGATGACGATGAGACGAAGAGGAAAACCAAACCGACAACGCTCCTTGTTAAACAAAAGATTAACTTCGCTTGGTGTCGTGATCCACTTTAACGGCAGCACATCGCGCGTACGGCATTGATATCGGGCAGCAGCACAACACCAAACAGCAAACACCACACTTCGAGCCTAACGAGCCCGAAATGAATTCCCTTCCTGTAGCCCGGATGCGGACTCCATCATAATACATACACGACCAACAAGTAGCCACCTTGTCACCGCCGCGTCACCCCATCGCGAATGGAGTGCACACTGTCCGACGACGGCGATGGCGACGGCGACGTATTCAATTCACGTCATGTTTTTGTCGGTTTATGGAGTCCTAATCGGCGATTCCATCAAGAAGCTCACAGCATCACCCATCCGAGTGCTAACAAAGTTTAAAAGAATTAAATCACGCAGAGCTCTGGAAAAATGCTTGGATTAAGATATTTAGATTACCCCTTCTGCGTCGCTGCTGCAGCTTTTCACCCCAGCTCCACCGAAAAGGTGTGAGGACGCTTAGAGTTCTCGCCGATGAACGAACTTACCTAAAGGTACGCAATGCAGCAGAAAATTCGCACCTCTATATCGGTCGAGGCGTGTGAGATAAAGAAGACGTCCGTCGCATCCTCGCAACCTTCACCGACGAAATCGGGGAGTGTAAATAGGGATCAACCTCAGAGAGGTCCGCAGTTCAAACTCAATCTCGGAGACACATTCCAAACCAAAGGTAATCGTGGGGGAAATTTAGATCCATTTTACCATATACGCCCAGGTAACGAGTGAATCAGGAGACCTTGTTGTGTCCATCGTGTCGAGATAGAGTCTTTTTAGCCGATGGTGATGCTGAACGTTGATGTTGGGTTTCTCTGTTTCGGTTTGTCCCAGAAAAAGGTGTGAATTGGTCGTTGTTGCCCGGCACTCGGCAGTATAAGTATATATGGTATACATTTGTGCACTTCACAGATATGGGCATCTGGGGACTTTCAAATCTAAATAAATGAGTGAGCTGTGCAACCGCAAACGACTCGGACCCACCATTACATTTAATATTCCAAGTCGATAATCGAATATGGTCAGATTGGGGGTTTGTATACTTTTTTGGGAACGTTTTTTTGATTTTTGGGGCGGTATAGTCGGTCGAATAGAATATTGAAACTTATTATCGGAAATGTATAACAATGTTGAATGCGATTGATGGGAAAGGGATACCTATATAGTATTGATACATGTAATTGGTTTCACTTTGATTTTTGCATTTGAATGAGGGTTTAAGGGCGTGTGCTGCAGGAATTGAAAAACTCAAATGAAATTAAATGTAAATATTGTCTTTATTGGCTTAGAGAAATTAAATTACCTTAATTTTTAATTTAATGGGTTATTTAGCGCCTATAGTAAATGAAAAGGAACGACTTCAAAACAGCAAAGAAATTTACATGAAGCAACAACAGCCAATATACTATACCTAGCCCATACAGGATGATTTTCCAGAGATAAACAGCAATTAACAATTAAAAAAAAAATGAACAAGCAAGTTTTCAACTCAGCATATTTCAAAGCAATTTATATATTTCAATCAGGTTTAGGTTTCTTCGATACAAGTCAACCTTTTGCACATGGCAAGAACACATTACAAGCACTACCGCTTCTGTGTTTAAAATTTATGATAAAACTTGTCAACAACTTAATTTCAATAGAAAGACTTGTCTAAACATCCATTCTAACCAAACAAAGTCATATCATATGTCACTCTGCTTATATTCGAAAGCTCGATTGACATTCGAAACTATCTATACATATATATGTAGGTATATCAGCAATTTGCACCAAAATATTAATATATTCAGCTCAATTTAAGGCTTTATTTTTAAAACCATTAAAACATCAATAAATGTTCCATACAAGAGTCGTTAAGTATAAACGTTAAGATCCCTTATCGTGCGCCCCGATGACATCACACCCATCAACTGTCATCGGCGATGAGCAAAACACATTCTATCTATACCTACCAAAACCGAAAAGCATAAATTTTTTTTTTTTTATTTCGAAATTTAAATTTTCAATCAAACTGAAGCCCATCAGCATGCACAGCTATAGCAGCATCCAGCGAGTTAACCAACAAGCGTTAAGGAAATCAGTTTGTTAATAAAACCACGTTTGATGACCATTTTCGATTAGAACTGTCGATAAGTGTGAAAATACGATATAGCTCCCCGCGTGTTTATCGTCGGGTCGGGGCCCCATCGCTTGAATATCATTTGGTCAAGTTCAATTTGTTTATGTTACGCCCTAGACCATCATGTAATTAGTTGACATCTCGATTCTGGATAAACGCGATATAGCAGCAGAGGCTGGGCCGAATATATTCGATAACGTGTTTTTGAGGCACTATGGCGCATTATGGTGTGTCATAGGACCATAATTTTGGGGTTAATTTCCATCTCCGAAAAAGTGTCTGGGCTTTTATTTTTGGAACATATAATGAAAATTAAACTATTCGCCCATGGAAGATTAGAGAATGGAGAATGTATTTAAATGTTTGGTAGTTATTAACAAGTTTTGTTGAAATTTAATCACCAAATTAACGAAATTCTTAATCATGATGAATTTATTTGGTTTAATGGTAATAAAAATAAATAAAATAATAAAAAAAAAAAACAAAACGCACGTCCCGTAGAAAATGAAATCAATGGAAATGGAATAATATCTATATAATTAAACTGGTAATTTAACACATCAAAGAAAGGGCTTGACATTTGAAGTGATGTTTTTAATTAAATAATTTTGAGAAGATTAATGGTGGTTAATTAATTAGTTTAAAATGATCCAAGCTGTGAGTATTTTCTAAAAAAATTGAACTATGAATTCTAAGAATTTTTGCGATCAAGTGTTCATGATATCGTAATGAGTTAGACTTGTCGTAATGAGGCAGACTTGTCGTTGGTCGTTTTAAAGCCTTTTCACAATGAGTTGAACAACAAAATTATTGAAAATTCCGATTGTTAGCAAATCGCATAATCACAATTTCAATGAAAGGATAGATGGTATCACAACCAAATTCTTGTTCTTTCATTTATAGTCCAAGCGGCGACCCTCATATTACAAATTTATATCCTTTTATAACGTTAAAATTGCTAAAATACTTTTTTATTGAAATTCTGAACAACAACAACAACTTAAAGGTGCTACCACCAATGGTATACGAATTAATTTATAATTCGTTTTAATTAATTATTTGGCTGGAGATATAGCTATTTCAAGGGGTGCCAAGCCCTATCATCAGTCTCCTTATTAGTGGTGCTGAGCTTTAATCCAATTTTATTATGAAAAACTTTCTGCACACCATGAGATTCGAACCCACGCATATCAGATTTGCTCAGTCTTAGAAGTCGTATGCACTACGCATTCCACTACTTTAGACCACTGACGTCACAGGTCGAGATGTGTATCGTTTGTTTATCAAATGCATTTGGAGCATCAGCATTTTTCTAAGCGCCTTCAAGTATGCTGTCTTGTTCCGCCTCCATTTTTCTCCATACCTTATTTCAATAGACTACAATTCGTATAGTACGTATCAAAGGGGGAGAGGTTGGAAGATCGCTCAGCACCACTAATAAGGAGACTGATGATAGGGCTTGGCACCCCTTGAAATAGCTATATCTCCAGCCAAATAATTAATTAAAACGAATTATAAATTAATTCGTATACCATTGGTGGTAGCACCTTTAAGTTGTTGTTGTTGTTCAGAAATTCAATGAAATTGACGGAATAAAGAATGGTCAAGTCTAATAAACTGACATTCAAGTATGAATAATACAATAAATAATAATAATAAAATACTTCTTGTGATTTTTTTCACAAAATTTGAAAAGTGCAAAGACTTTTCACTTTTCAATTTTTTCACACTATTTTTGAAAAGTGTAAAGTAAAAGTGTTTCACCAACTTTCAATAGGACTTTGCATTTGAATTCGTATTTTGCAAAAATGCAAAGTAAATCTGAGATTGTATCTATTAAGATCAAATATGCAAAAATCGTTGACAGTAGGTACCAAATTATATGTAAATGGTTCAAAATTAATCTTTTTATTTATTTTCTTGCAAAAAAGTACCTGGCTTGGCCCGCTGCGGGTTCCAAGGTTTTTAACTCCCTTTCTATTTTGTTTAAACGCGTTTTGCTAGAAGAACTGAGTTAATTCATAATTAAAACAACTTTTCGAAAGAAAATTTCTCTTTGCATATAACAGAAAAACTTTTCAAAATTCTTAATATAATTCGCAAAGTTTATTTGTTTGGTGAAACAAAAAGAACAAATACTTTGCAAATAAACAAAACTTTTCACTTCGCAGAAAGAACTTTGCACTTTGGAAATTTGTGTATAATTTCCTCTTTGCAAATTTGCGTTTTGGTGAAACAAAATTTGCAAAGTTGCAAAGTGAAAATCGAAAAGTGCTTGGTAAAATAGGTCCCAGGGCTTTATTTGTAACTTAATATATAATTTTCTTATGAATTTCTGGTTTGAATTGTGGAAATAAGTTTGAACTACAATTTACATTATAAAGTGTTTAAAAATTTTCTACCCTTTCCCCTTGACTTGAAAAAGTATACGCAAAATGTTAGGACCGTGGCATGTCTCATTCTTTGTTTTTCTATTAAATCTACTATTTTCTATTAAAATACATCGTTGAATAAAAATATTGTTCTCAGAGAAGTTCGAGTACAATAGTTGATTGATTAAATTTTGACAATATCAAGTCAAAATATTTGCTCTCGAATTAAATAATAATAATTGAATGCGTGTCCCCGGATTTCATTTTATTTTTGAATTCGAAATCTTCCCGCCATTTTGTTTTTAGTTCGATGGCATTTGTGTGATACCATTTGAAAGAGGCACTATTTATTTATTGTTAACAAAAGTCATTAAATTTCACTAACATAATTTTGGCTGTAAGAGTGAAGTGTTTTTATTCTAAAATAGTGTGTCACAAAATTACATGTCAGAACCGTGGTAGTGTTATCCAAGCGTGTTATAAAATTTGGTGAGGTGATTTTTAGAATATTGTATTTCTTTTTAAGTCATATTAGTTAAAATTATAACGGATTTTATTTTTCTCAGAAGCTTTGAGATATTAGTTTACATCAAAGCATAATTGTCAGTACCGTAGGTGTCAGTACCGTGGTATATTTATTTATAATGAACTTAAATTAAATGATTTCAAGCAATTTTGCTAAAAATCTTGGTATTTTTTTTTATAAAGAATGATACCAATACTTCGGATAAAACATATAAAAATAAGTCCGTGCAATAAATGTTGAGTTATAACCTTTAAAAAAACAGATTTCAAAAACTAAAAAACATACAATTTTGAATAAAACATTGCCTTTCAAAGTTGAAATCGTCGAAACGTAAGAGGGAATTTAGAAACTCACCATAAATATTGTCAAAAAGAATTAATAAGTATAAAAATAAAAAATCAGTGTCAGCACCATGTCTTCGAGATTTAGTACTTTTTACGATGTTTTTTGTTCCTTAAAAGTTGTAGTAAAATGCTCTTACAGATTTAATACCATTTCTATTTAAAGACAAATAAAATAAAAAAAAATAATTTTCAATGAATTTTAGCAAAATTTTTAATTAAATAATCACAGTTGGCAGAGAATCACCCATAGGTAGTATGAGGAGTAACCTTTCTCTAGGCGTTTTATAGTGTAAATGTATTAAGTTTCAACAAAGGCTTGCCAATAATTGTATTACAAATATATTTGCTTTATCGTATATGAAGCCGCATATGTAAATTGGCAAATTGGGTTTCTGTCTTCTTTTCGATTATCTAAGAAAGTGGATTTTTCCCCTTTGAAAAGTCAATCTTCATACCTACATACAATTTCCCTATTTATAATAGAAAAGTATCAAATTTCAATAGTACCTAAGTTATCATGTGCAAAATTTACTTAGAAAGAGTCATCATCACTTCACCATCAAGTGCTCCAGAGTTATATTATATAGTTAACCGACTTTCATATTATAGATGCAGCCTCAGTGGAGCAATTTTGTAGTAAACAAAATCTCAAAAAAACAACCAATCCCATAAACTATCACCCCGTCTTAAAGAGTTGACAAATAAAAAAATATAACAATGATCTATAAACCAGAAATCCATCGATATCAGCACAAGTAAAAAAGTAAAAAAGGGGCTTCAAGAACTCCCAGATCCTCAGATCCAAAACAACAAACCATGTTCCCAGAAAATTTACGACCCAATCGCCTATTAAGTATCATATTACACGATGTTCGATGAGATGTCATGTGTTCATTCGTGTTCGTTCCTTGTTTCACGGGACTTGTTTTTCATTTTTTTTTTTTTTTTGTAATTTTGTTTTTATTTTGTATTCCTTGTCCCAATCGAATATTGGACACAAGTTAACGACAATAAAATATTTAGATCAGTTTACATCAGTGCCAATGGGACCAACAACGAAGAGTATGAAGGAGGGGGGGGGGGGTATTGTGTCAATCGAGTTAGTGTGCATACGGAGCGAAGCGCAAAACATTTTGAATTACAAGTTGACCACTTTGGCCGCCGCGCCGCGTGCTGCAAGAATCAATTGGAATGTAATCGAAAGGATTTAGTGCTTGTAGTCTTTGGAGACAAATCGTCCTTTGGTTGTTTTTTGTGTCAGTTTTGTGTATTTTTTTTTTTGCATTCCAATCACAGATGCGGAGTAAATTAGGCATTTGATCTGGCAAGAGATGAAAAAGAAAAACCCCTTTTTTGTCCGCGAAGTCTCGTCTTGGTGGTACAGTTTAAAACTTCAAGGCAAATATGTTTCTGGCTTTTGGCAGATTAATTTTGCGTTGCTTGATATTTTTCACCAACACCAGTGTTCTATTTGGTAAATTAACCAGCTTGTAATAATTTTATAAATAAAACTACATTTTTATGTAAATTTCATATCCAACTTGTGATGTATTGTAATATACCTGCGGGTTCTATAAGTTTGAGGTAGACTAGTCGGATTCCAAGGCCTTACTAAAAGGAGGAACACTATAAATCTTTAGTTTTAAGGACTTTTTTTATTGAGACTACAACGTGAAACTATAAAATTTGTTAATTCTTAAATTATATTTTGCAGTAAAATCTGCTTCAATGAATCCTAGATGAACGGTTTGTTCATTGCTGTTTAAGTGCTCTTCAAGAATTTAATGTTCCTTGGTGGTTCTCGTCAGCGTTATAACATTTTTCCAATCGGAGTAAATTTACTCTAATTTTAAGAAAGAAAATAAATCTACTCCGCCACTCCGCCACTCCGCTTTATTGAAATTTACTCCTTTTTTTGAAATCTTCTCCGGAAATTTTCGATTTACTCCACTTTTATTTTACGAAATTTTACTTCCGAAATTTACCCTTGTTCTGGACCTCTAAGACCTTTGTCTTCTCTTCTGGCTTTGGGTTCCTTTATTACGTGTGTTTACTGGCTTATCATCGGATTTCGTTATTGAAGGCTTTTAACCGACTTATCAACCGATTTTATCTGGTTTACCTACCTCTTCTAACCTGCCTAATTAACAACATTTAACTGGGTAATCAATAATTTTTAACCAGCTCATTAACGATTTTAACCGGCTTATCAACGGACTTTATACGGATTATCAATTGCTTTTAACTGGCTTATCAATGAGTTTAAACCGGCTTATAAATGGCTTGGAACCGACTCGTACTCGTGAGCACAGTATAAGAGAAAACTCTCTTAAATTCCTTGTCTGTGAATACGTGTGAATTGTTGATACAATACAAAAATTTTGCTCAAAAAGATGAAAAATTGATAAAAACCCGATTTGCGTTCTTTTAAATGCATCCAATGTTCGGATTTTCAAAATTCAAAATTTAAATTAAAGCCAGAGTGACAGGCTTGTACCAACTACAAACAAATTTTTGAAAACCGTTCAAAATTTCATACTAAAAACGCAAAATCCATAACACTGTCATTGTGTTGGTGCGGTTCCATTTAAAATGCATTGAGGTTTGGGATCAAACATCAGCCTATTCTACCGCATATTGTAGACTTAAAAGGTGGACCGATTTCCTTAAAATTTTGTATACAGAGCATTTGTGTGTTATTCCACAGAGGAGGACTTCTAAGGTTTTTTTGCCACGTTATTCGAAAATGCTCGATCATAGGCGCTCATTCAAAAGTTCGAAGTTTATATTTAGCTCACGAGAGTGAGCAAATATCAACAAATCATGGGCGTGAGATGTAAGCTAAAAGCATATTAAAGAAATGCTCCCTCACGAGCAAATTTCATCCTGGTTGATATTTTTGTTGATCTTTTGGAATTATGGGAAATGTTTCTGTTTTGGTTATTTTTGTTCACTTAATCCAAATTTAATTGAATCGAATCAGTATAACTAATAATTGAAGAAGTTCTATATTAATTAGTCTTCTATACCTTCAAACTTTTTTTTTCAGTTGCTTATAAACTTTTCATTTTACCTCGTGGTTGTTTAATTCTAAATATATTCATCATTTAATCTCCAGGAACTATTTATGACTTTAAAAACAACACGTTCGGCAAATATTGCTAAACATCTACATTCGATGTTATTTCAGTGCATCATCAGTCTTAATAAAAGTGTAAATTAATTAAGATTGCAAAAGCTTTATCCTGAGTCTCGAAAACCACTTCAAAGAATCAGTATTTGCTTTTTTTTTTGTTCTGAGAAACCCTCAATTAGCAACCATCGAATGCAATAAATTTGCTGCTGTCAGTTAAACACGAATTAAAAAACAAAATATTAAAAAATCGACATTTTAAGACTCAATTATTGTTTTATGATCACTCGCGCACCACAACACTATAACTCTTAATATACCTTCTGCCCCTTTTCAACTCGCTATACAATATTATACAGGTATATATTGTAGATATAAGTGTGTTGGTCTACGGCCCATTGCAAGATTTTAAAATAAAAAACCCATAAATTAATTACCAGCATTCAATAAAATCATTTGAATAACCAACTCTATAACGCAACACACATAAGCCTTGAAGAAGAAACAAAACAGTTTACAACAGCACGTCACAAATCGTTTGTCCCATAAATTTGCCTCGACAACAAATCTAACAAGACAGGATACACTTCATTGGCGCATAAATCTTCTACCAATCGCCAAGGCACACTCACTCGTATAAATTAATCAAAGCCTAACTTGACAGCCAGGAGAGCCCCCCAAACAAAAAAAAACATCAACATCAACAATAACATAAAATACGAAATGGAAACCAAATGACTAGGTTAAGGTATATATGCACGGAGAAGGAATCTCGTAGAACTATACGACCAGAAAATTAAGCCTTTAAAAAAAAAACGAAACTTACCTAATAACCCATTGTCAATCTTCGAAGTGAGTCATTAAAATTTTCATTGATTTTTTTCTTAAAGATTCCCATGTTTTCCTTTTTCATATCAGGAATGTGCATATAAAAGCGAAGGGTTACTGAAATATCTAGTCCTCAAGTTAGATTTATGTTCATATTAAGATTAGACGAGATGTCTCCACTTGCTGGAGGTAAATGGTGATATGAAATATGAATATTTTAGAGCAATAATTTTGCTGCGGAAAATGTTTGATCGTCCTTTCAAAAAAGTTGAAGATTCACAATAATCTTATAAAAATGATTGATGGTTTTCCATTGAATTAGTTAGCCCTCAATTAATAAATAAACCTCGGTTAGTCTTAATTCTAGATGAAATATATTCTAGAGCCTTAGAAGGCTAGAATATTCCACAAATACCCGTTTGCTCGTTGTTAAGATGATTATTTCATTTGGACAGAAAGAGAGAGAGTTCAAGAGGAGTTATAACACACACCGTCAAGTTAACAGGAAAGACTGTACTTCAAACTTTCTCTATAGTGTCTCGATAAAAATAAGTGCTTTAAGTTTTAACTAAAGATGAAGAAGTATTTTTTGTATAAATGATCAAAATGCTGTACCACGGACCGTGGATAATTTCTAATACTCATTTCTGATCGTGCAGAAATTTTATTATTCGAATATGATGATTACCTAGACTATCTATTTCAATTTTCGTCGGTGGGGTTGGCTTTATAACTGCAGAAACTTACTTTCCTAACCAAAAGGAATACAAGAGGGCCTGCTTCTTACTTAACACTTTCTCATGACCATTGATACTATTGGAAGATTTGTCACTTTGAGAAACCCGTGACAAACATTTCTGTTTCTTTTTCATGACAAGTGATACTCTTGGAAGATTTGTCAATTTCCTTGGAGAAATAAATATAATTTTTTTTGAGTGATGATATAATGTGATATAGGTGCCAGGCACAGTACACATTTATTAAAGGTAATGTCATTAGCGTTTTCATTTTTGTTCAGTTCTGCGCATCTGTCAAAATTGAGGTATTATGGTGGTAAAATGGTGGATCCAGTGTCCCCTTACTTGTCTTATTTCAATATTTTGTTGTTGTTTCTAATGATGCGTGCTGAGTTCCTGTGGGCACTGGAACAGCCATTTTTAATTTTTTGACACTTCCAACTTTGACAACCGGCGCAATATAATACCTTTGATTTGTGTACTGTGGGTGCCAGGTGGTGGTCGGTTGGATGTTTATGTAGGGTGCTGGTGGTTGGTTTATGTGTGTCAGATGATGATGTAAGCTTATGGTATGGTGTGGCCACTGGTCGGTAAGTAAGACCTAAGTTATTTGATTATGCCGTTTTTGATACTTTTTTCAATACCACACCTACAAAAATTTCAAAAAAAAAAAACTTGATACTCAGTGGCTTAAGACAAACATAGCAAGAATTTAAGGGAAATATCTTTGGTTTATCGTCATTTCTATACTTTCGTAATGGCATGATAAAAATCTTTATTTTAATGCCTAAAATATAGCTTGTCATATATTCACCCTATGTAGTATAGGGTGATTCAAAATAACACCTTTCTCGAAATTCAACCGGGACCGGACGAAATTAAGAAGCTTAGACTGAAACCAAAAAATTAAGATCAACAAATTTTAAATCGAACACCATTTAGAGGTCGCTTCCAGCGTTTTTTTTAATAATTTTGCTTAAAAATCTTTGAAAATCCGAATTTTTCTCAAATGTTAAAAGCTGCATAACTTTGGAGTTTTGTTGCTAAAAGCATGAAATTTTCAGAAATTGTTCGTAATTTTATGTACCTAATTTATGAATATTTAGTTAGAAAATTAATTTTTGAATAACTTTTTTTATAATTTTTTTTGTTTAAAAATAAAAAGAAAACGTCTACAGAAAAAAATCGCAAAAGATATGGGATTTGTTGTTGACTCCAAATTACGTCTAGTTAAACCGAAAATGCATTTCAATGACCAAGAACCTGCCCCAAAGTTCATTTCTTGCTTAAACTTGTTTAAACAATATTAAAAAAAAAAAAACACTTTAACCATGATGTAGATGAACTCATATCGTATTGTACAGGGTGCGTCAAAAATTTTTGTTTTAAATTATTTTCTTAAGAATTTCATAACCTCTTATATTTCAATACTATCCTAACAATTTTTGAGTTAACACACTTTTTTTTAATTAAGAAAAACCTCTAATTTGATTTAATTTTTGGGTCACCCTGTCTAAAATAGATTTTTAGTTTTTACCATTTCTTTATTAATAATGCAAAATAGTTAGACTAACATTTTGTAAATAATATATATATTTAAATGTATACCTATAATCTATATATATATATATATATATATATATAAATAAATCGATAGCCCTAAATGATGGTCAAAATTAATTTGTACTTGAAACGTTTGAAACAGCACCCCGTATAAAAATCCTACTACTCAATAATATTTTTTGCTTTTGATAGCTTGTCCTAGTTTTGCAGTTTATTAAAAGGTACACCTACATTATACAACTTATCATAATTTACCTTAGATCAAAAGTTATTAACGATTTCACCACCATACCATATTTCTATATAGTAGTACCAAGTTTATTCAAAATCATTGGAGCCGTTTTCGAGGCCTTTTCAAAAAAAACGAAAACCCATTCGATGAAAATAAAACACTAATTTTAATCCGGGTATATACAAATCTATTGAGTGAATACATAACTAAACGATCGATGAGAAATCAACAAGCTGCGCTTAGCTGCACTACAACATTGATATTTTGTTTACGAAAATTAATAACAGTATCTCAGTTTAATTGTGAAGTAATTTTTTTGCCTTATACCTCTTACAAGTAACAATTTTAACGAAGTGAAAGGGATACGATGTTCTTATTAATTTTTCAATGAACTCTTTCCGTTTTCAATATATAACTACATAAAATTACCTACATATCGAAGCAAAGGACACTAAATCGATCATATAATATATGAGGTTAGATCAAAAGTTCAACAAAGTTGCCATGATCTTTCAACCAAATTCTATGGGGATTGCATGCAGCAGCAATTTAAAGCAAATTGAAATAAATAACCAATAACTTTATTAACATGCTGGCATGTCAACAAAACGACATCTTCATGGTAAGCTACCATCTCACCCCGGTTCATAGCATCAGCAATAAATCTCTCCCAATTAAAGTGGAACGTAAATTTCCAATCTTTTTTGCCAAATCGATTCCCCGCGTCCAATTGCCCAGGATAAAGGTGGCAATTCCCACAAATTATCCCAACCAATTGCAGATGTTCCAATAAATTTTGTCCCATAAATTGAAGCTCCGCATCAGCTCTCTAAAAGAGGTTAACTATATACGAGTATGATGGAACTGGCTGATGGGCTGTGGTGCAGTGCAGCAGGGGCAGGAAATGTGCAATTATCTCCATTTGCCATGATGGCCATATAGTAGCAATACTTATACACCAATACTAATGCACGTTCGTGCAGCTGATAGAGCAGGACTCCTGTTGGTACTCCGAACCAAACCGAACACCCACTCCAAATGCTACCAATTTGAAGCAAATTGGAAAATGACTTCTTCTCCTAACCACATCACCGTATGGAGCTTGCAGTCAGCAGTGTACATTCTACCATCTAGATGCGGCAGTGAGACAGTGAAACAGACGCAGACAGAACCAAAGTGCATTCCAATTCCATTTCGACTTGACAACAATTCAAAGTTCCATCGCGAAGAGGAGTGGGACGAGAGGAGCATTGATTCGTGTGCAAATGGAACTGGGGATTGGAAGACCCACCATAATCAATGGCTGATCAATTACCCATCAGAGCCATGTGAAGCTGCAGCAGTTGCATCAGCAGCCAATAAATTCTGCATTACGAGGTGATTGTTTGCAAAAAGGAGGCGTAGCCGTAGTCAAACATTCGCGGCCAGCGAGTGATGCGCACGATAAGGATCTCCCTGCTGCCAGCAACAGCAACAGCAACATCCAGCTTCAGTTCCAGCATCCATGTGATGCCCACTACGCAGCTACATACTTAGGTCATGCTCATAGGGGAGCTGGCACATGCTAAAGAATTGAAGTTGTATAGTTGAATTCCTGCTCCATCGGTTGTTCGCAGTGTGATTGTCGATGTATTGGTGGCAGCATTGGGCGGGGCTCTCCTTTCGGTGCTTGGTGCTTCTCGAAATCAGTGGAGCTGGTTCTAGGAGGTACTGGTCTGGTATACTATACTGGGGTAATTTATACGCGCGGGAAATTAATGCTCCGTTTAAGTTCATTTGATAATTGCATGAGGCCTCGAGGTGCCATTGCCATTATTGTGTTGTTGTGGGAAGAGTGCTGGGAACTGTGTATGGAACATCCTTTGTGAACTTGTAGGTGTATATATGTAGGTTTATATGTTTGTGTGTGGGGGTTGGTTGCGGAACATTACTTCATTGTGTGTACATAGCCGGGTTAATCAGGCGTTGAAATGGAACTGAATTATGGGACGCAAATTGGCACCTTGGAGATGGCGATGATGGGTGCTGATAATGAAGTATAAGAATTATGTTTGTTTGAGGGTTTTTCTTCTGTTTTTGTTGTTGTCTTTTTCTTCATTTTTTTGTCTTTTTTTTTCCTTAAGAGGATAATTAAGTCTTTCGTTGGAAAGAGGTTTGATATTTTGTTGGGAAGATCGAATACGAGTTGAAAGACTGAAAAGATTCAATGCCGCCGGCAAATTAAATTCGAAAAATATTTAAGTAGGTACCTATAACTTATAGGTACACTTTTTAGTATTTCCTTAAATATTATATTATTGATAATTTATTATTGTATTTGTTATTGGATTCATAAAAAGGACGTCCTCAGCTTTCATTTGAAGAAATTCCTTATTCATATACATACATCATAGACATAATATGTATACTGTATAGGTATTTACATATACTTAGCACAACATCCAACGGGAAAAGGATACAAACTTGGACAGAATCAAATCGATAATTGAGACTCATGACCGATTGGAGAAAGACCCCCAAAATAGTGAAGATGGTGGAAAAGTTTTCAAATTTTTTTTGTTCATGATTTTCCAAAAAAAAAAAAACGCGACGAGACTACGATTTTCATTTACCTAATAAGTGAAATGACAGATAAAAAAAGAAGTGCACTGATCTCCATCTCAACTGGATATCGTATAGGTATCTTTTAATTTTCAATTAATTTTTATTAAACATAAAAAAAAAGATGAATGAAAGAACATCAAAAGTGTTTTATTTTGTGAGTTGTTATTTTCTTTTCATATTATTCTCACCATTATAACTCGCAGCATTGTGAACTGGGGAACGATTTTATAACGAGAAAAGGATGACTGCGTTCCACGTCACGCTCTCGTCTCGTTTCCTCGACGCATTGGGAATCAGACTTGAAGCAGTTGGAGGCGAAACCCGATTTCAGCAAAAAAAAATATTTTCAGCGAAGCGACGCACGAGGCGAATTTTCAGATTTGGGACGAATTCAATATTTGGTGAGGATTGTGGGCCGTATTTCCTCCAAAACAACAGTGGCGCTACGATCGACGTGAACTGGTCACCGTGATTAAGTAAAGTCAATTCAAGAAAAACATTGCAGTTTATCACTTTCAACTTTTAAACTACGATTTTAACCGAAAAGAAGTTCAGCTTAAGTTTGAAGATCACGCAATACGAGTACTTTACAAAAAATAATTAGTTTTGCTAGAAGGTATCGCTATTATTGTGGATTGCTTACCTAATTTTGTTTGTCGCGTAGAAAAATAATTTAAAATGAATTACACACTATTGTCCGCATTTGAGATTTCAATTTCATCAGCAGCGATTTTAAAATCATAGTCTCAAGAAGAATTAACATTGCATTAACTTATCGTTATTTTCAAGGAATGAGACGCACGGTTTAAAATGTGATTGCACACGTATTGTTAAGAAAAATCAACTGGTGGCAACACCTACAAATGTATCCATCAAATATTTTCCACCACCAGAGGTCGTAAGAATAATCAAGAAGAAGATTCATATCCAACAGATAAAAAGATAAAACATTTTTCACTTGATTTGTAGACGCCAAGAGTGCAAAACAATTTTTGAGTGGTTTAAATTTGTCCTTACAAACAAAAAAATAGTATAGAATATTAAATAAAAGGCAAAGTCTACTTCAAAAATTTAAGTCTTTTTATTTCGAATAAAGTTTTCTAACTACGTATGTATGTACATATGCGATTGAAAAATCGTAGCGTTTAAACAAACAGTTTCAATTTTGTGACCATGAAACTGCAAAGACTTGAGATTTTAATAAAAATTATGTCAATGCAAAATTTGATTTTACTGTAGGATATCAACAAAATAATGATTTGTTTTTAAACGCTGTTACTCATTTGTTGCAAATGCTTGCGTTATAATTAAAATATTTTGGTTTGTATGTTTCATTTGTTTGCGATTAAAAACAGAAAATGTACGTACACTAGATCAAAAGCAGCAGTCTGGCTTGGAAAAGTTGTCTCAGAATGTTTTGTAACAGAAGTATCTTTTAAGTGCCCTATTATTTTCATTGTTTATAAATGTTATAAAGTAGACGCTCGATATAGTGAAGTTTTTAAATCCAGGCCTGTTCATTATTTCGAGATTGTTCACTATTTCGAGAGAGAAACTAAAAAGGCTTCCAAGCGTGATTTTGATACAAAATTAATTTAATAATTTTAACATTATTATTATTATTATTTATTACATAAATATTTCAAAATATTATAAAAAAACATACAATATACTAAACATACAATATACTAACTACTAATAACTTTAAATTGATTTGAACTACTTTTTCTTGTAAATGTTTCATAAATATTTAAAAAAAAAAGTCCACAATGCTGTTAACGCATAATCCTGTTAAATAGGCTTGTGTAGTTCGCGAACGAACTACTTCAAAGAACTAGTTCAGTTCAATGAACTAGTTCAATGCCTTACCAGTAATCAAATTTCGCGACGACTTAATTATTTCAGTAAAATTAACCTTAATTCTGGTGATCTTAAATAATGTACCATTCATGGAATGTTTAATTTTTTGAAGTCCATATAAGTCCATATGATTCATTATTATAAGAGTCCACTTGAATATTAAGGTCATACTATGTATGGTTTATTAGCTAGAGCCCATTTTATTACGGTCCATTTTACTGAAATATTTAAGTCGTCACTAAATTTGATAATTGGTATAGGGCCCATTGAAAACAACAACAAAATACAATACCAATGTTTCGCATACGAACAACTCGCAATCATGGTTAGGGAGAGCCTATAACTTGCCACTTTCTTTAGATAAAAGGTAATTCAACATTATAAAAATATTGAAGTTCAAAAGAACTTTAGCTTAAAGCCTAGTACGCTGCTGATGCGAAACGAAAATTTCCTGTGATCTCCAAACAGACAATGAAACCCTTGCGAAAACACAACGGAAAATATCCTTGGAGAGTTTCATTAATTCCAAAAACAAAATCAAACATAAACGCAAAAATCAGAGAAACCCATGAAGTAAGAAAATGATAAATAAAAAAAAAACACAAATAAAACTCAAATGTCATTTTTCCGCATACAATAAATAGTCTGTATAATTAATTCAGTGCGAAAAAGGAGCGGAGACTTCTTCAAATAATCTGCTAAAATTATGAATTTCGCTCTTCGAACAGCGTACTGCAAAACGAAAAGCAGAACGAAATTTTCCGTTTATGATTTCGTTGTGTCATTTTTGTATGGGATTTTTCGTTTCGCATCAGCAGCGTACTATGCTTAAAGGTAGAACCGCACTAGGCGGAAATTTTATCCTAACAGAATTTTTTTCGCAGACTACAGAATTCAATCATGACATGACAGACTATTTTATTTAAATTATTAAGTTTTTTTTAAATAAAAAATTAAACACCCAAACAAATGCGGTTCATGCGTTGACGACGACGAACCTTAATTCTGGTGATCTCAAATAATGTACCATTCATGGAATGTTTAGTTTTTTGAAGTCCATATAAGTCCATATGATTCATTATTATAAGAGTCCACTTGAATATTAAGGTCATACTATGTATGGTTTATTAGCCAGAGCCCATTTTATTACGGTCCATTTTACTGAAATATTTAAGTCGTCACCAAATTTGATTATTGGTATAGGGCCCATTGAAAACAACAACAAAATACAATACGAATGTTTCGCATACGAACAACGCGCATTCATGGTTAGGGAGAGCCTATAACTTGCCACGTTCTTTAGATAAAAGGTAATTCATTATTATACAAATATTGAAGTTCGATGGAACTTTAGCTTAAAGGTAGAACCGCACTAGGCGGAACTGCACTTCAGCGACACCCTGCGCACTTTCGCACGAAACTGAATGAAACTTCATGTCGCGACACAGTTGGTCAGATTATCAACTTTGTCGCATAGTGTCGCGCCGTGAAGTGCAGTTGTCGCTTAGTGCTCATACAATTTCATACAAATAAGTCGTGAAGTTCAGTTCCGCTGAAGTACAGTTCCGCCGAGTGCGGTCTTACCTTAAATGTCAACACTCAAAACTCTATATTCTTGATATTTTGCTTACATTTGATTTGAAATAAAATAATGAATTTTTGTTCTGTGATCTATTGCAATTGTTTCAATTTTATTGACGCTTAGACGCGATCAATTTTAGAGCCTAAAATTAAAATTTCTGGTGAAAAAATATTTTGAACTAAATTGAACTAAAATTGACGAACTATTTCAGTAGCATGAATTGAACTAAATTGATCGCTCACTCAAATGAACTAAACTGTCCAACTCTACTGTTGAAAAAAATGTTCACTATTTAGAGTTGTCCGTAGAAAATCTTTTTTGTTCACTATATGAATAGTTCACTCTACCGAGATTCACTATATCGAGCGTCTACTAATTCTCCAATTCGAATTCCAGGTGGAATTCGAATTGGCAATATAGTTTTCAATGTCTTGTTCTACGGTGATAATGTTTTTATTCTCTCCGAATTACAAACAAATCTCCAATTACTGGTAAATCGGTAAGCAAACTACTGTACAAAATGGGCTTTACAATTAATTCTGACAAATTCAAAGTATTGATTTTCTCACGATCATTTGAGGACAAAGTGGAAACAGCTGGTTTTACAACGAAAACCGTTTAGAAATAGTAAAAGAACTGAAATATTTAGAAGTTGAATTGAACCCATCATAAGAATTCGTTTAACATCTAGCAGATACGACAACACTATTGCCTCTCGAAGTTTACCAAACATATCGTGGGAAAATATTTTTCCAAACAAACGGAATGTATATTAAATACAAAATATTTGATTCAGTTGTCAAGTTAATTCCTGTGGGCTTAGCTATGGCCCGGAGAAACTTATATACTTGTTATCGATAGTTTGTATAAAAACTACATTTTGTTTCTGTGATGGCATCGCTAATCCCCGTTGTCGTTTTTTCAACCAATTCTCCACAGGCTTGCAAAAAAACGCACCTATTGTTAAAATATGCTCAAACCTATACCAAGACACATGGTAAACTTAAAAAAATGGTCTCGTATGAAACAAGGACTGGTGGGTGACAAGATGGCAAAGTATTGGGAACTATAGTGTGGTGAAACCTTACCATTTGATCCAAACAACTTAAAGGATAATTATCCAGGAGTATGTATACATGAAGCATTTATTGAGAAGGCTCGAATATCTTATAGCATATTATCATACTCAATTTTAACCTCAATGATAGGAATTATTTCCATTACAATAAATACAGTTAATATTTTTCAATTTATTACCATCGCACATACCTAAGAAATTAAATATTTAGATTATCACAAGATTCCGCAAGTCTTCTCTCTAAGAAGGTAAAGTTATAAACTATTACATTGTGCAGAACATTATCATTATTTTTCTGAATAAATTGAAGTGAAATCATGGGATCTTCCTTGATATTTTAAAACTATTTTTTTCATCTACCAAAAATGGTTAAAAGCATCAAAAACAATTTTATAAAATGTTTCAAATAATAAATGTAATTTGCAATGAGCAATTGAAATGAAATACAAGAAGATATCCGTTTGCAAATGGTATTGTACTTACACATATCCAATCTATTTGGCCAAAATGTTTATTCTACGTACAACAAAACAAGACAAGAAAAAAAAAATAAAAAAAACGTAGTCGGATAGACGACCTATCCCGGATGGCCATTGCGTTGCGATTCATTGAAGTATGAGCAAATGATTATGTTTGTTCAGCCATCTTGATTGCCAATGTTATAAAATAAATACGTTTTACCCGGGGACAGGATATTCGAAAAATGTCGTCCTATTTATTCGGCTATGAGGATGATGACAATGTTTATACAAGGGTTTTTCAGTCGGTCGGTCGGTCTGTTGTGTTGGTTGGTATGAGCTCTATATATATAAAATAGTATGTGTACATGTGAGTTATGTTTCGAGTGGAAACAATATTCTATCCTGGTAGAACAGAGATTTGCGTTAAATTGGGTGGAAGAATCGAATGGAGCGAATCAATTTGATTGCTGAATGTGTATTCAATTGCAATATACCCCACACAAAATGAAAGGACATTGTACCCGTTTGTCATTTTGTATTGTTTTTTTTTTTTTTTAACAACAAAATTGAAAAAGGGAGAATTCGAAGGATCTTAATATGATGCTGGTTAAACACTCTTTAGAAAAATTGAAAAACAATTTGCACATTTATTATATTTGGAAAAATCTGGACTATAATGTAATAGCTTAAATCTTATAGATAATTGGGTCATTTCCGAATTTCAATGTTTGCAAAATTAAATTTCGGAATTTTGAATTTTTTCCATAATGTCAATAGCAATGAATTTTTAATTCTTTCATATATAACAATTGAACGGAAGAAGTTAAGATGACACTTCGTCCGAAAAATTTTTGGTTAACATATACATATTATAATACATATTACTTTCTTCCAAGTCACTCTTTGAAGCGCTAGTTAAAAAGTAAGGTCACAAGATTTCATAGCTTTTGGAGAAATTTCATTTGTGAACCTATCCTTGAGATACGATGCTATTATGTCGATCATGATGTGGTTAATAATAATAGTTACACGCGGAAAGGCTGTTGAGGATCATCAACTTTGGTACAGTTGATTTGCGTTTTTTTGGCTGAGTAAGTTGGTTGCATACTTAAAAAGTAAAAGCGGAGTAATGGTATTGGAATCATGATTTCAGCCCACATACACATTATACAATAAAGCGAGGTAAGAGTAACAGTATAGATGGCTAGAGTTCTTTTATGGCTGAAAAGGGTTTAACTTTAATGCCACACAAATTCACCAAGAAAAGGAATCTACTGCTATTAAATTTATACTGTTGCTACAAACTCAATTCAGATGGAAACTTATTTTCTGCACTTTTAATTCGAAACAAAAAAATTATTAGTCGATAAACTTTGAATTTTTGTTTACTGTTTAACTTCTTTACTAAACAGATATATTTACATTTGGTTCTTAAATTAAATTAACTTAAATTCTTTTTTAATTGGATCAAATAAATTTTCGTTGGGTTAACAAAAAGTGAATCAATGCATGCAAGAAATTTCATAACGATAAGAATTTAATTTTTAGTGTATATGCAGTTCATTTTACTGTCCAAATAAAGAACTCATGAGTATGTAGAATGAGCGACTATTAATGTTTCCATTTTTTTTTTGTAAATAATTTTTTCCGTAATCATTTTTCGAAAAAAAAGTCTTATACAGGGCCTAACGTAACTGCGCATGTTAGTCCTATCTAATTGAAACAACATGATGGGGCATGGAATAGGGAACTCAGCGGCGGTCGTTAAAAATTGTCGAGCATGGTTCAAATTTTAACTTAGCGTTAAGTTGTAACAGAGAAATAGAGCTTTATGATCTTCTCGGTGCGACTTGAATAAAACGAGAAATGCCGCTCTAGAAATATTCCTGGGTTTATGCACTATATATCGTGGTGGAGCAGAAATAAACTTCGTCTTTGCCAAGTTGTTGGTGACTTAATAAAATTTTGTAAAAAGTAATACAAATCCCTGTTTCAAGTTCTCCGCAGGTATCCTGTTAGGACACTCAACAACGTCTACATCTATACCTAATTGGTTTAAGGATAGAATTTCATCCATCATATTCCATCATTTGTTATACAGTATTTTTTAGTAAACAAACAAAAATTAAGTGCTGCCTAAGAAAACATACCTCAAGAAAAATTCGTTCTTATATAGTCAACTTAAACATTATAGGCGTGTTTTGTTTTGTTACACGCAAATTATTTTATTAGAAAATAACGAAATACATCTTCGATGATGCTGATACAATTAATTTAATACAAATTATCCTCCACGATTGGTAAATCATACATGACACCAAACAGCATAATATTGATTCTGGTAAATGGTATTAGATTTTAAATTTTTTTTGAAAAAGAGAATTAGATCTTCATCAATTGAAGTGAAGTGGCACCATTTTTGTTGTCTCTCTGCGCAACCACCGTTGACCAAAAGTGATTTAGTCAGTGTTTCCGAAAGTACTCCCATGGGAGTATTGTACTACTTTCAACCCCTCCGTACTCCCGTACTCCTCCCTTCACATTCGTACTCCTATATTTTTTAAAGACCTAAAATATCTTACACTTGCAGCAAAGTATTAAAAGCTAACCTTAATAAATCTAATTCACTTTAAGTTTAATGCAAATTTGGCAGCACTTTTATCTTCCAAACTGTCTTAAAAAGGGATTTGTTTTTGTTTTTCATTGGCTTCATGCAATTTTCATTTATCAGTTCGATATTTATTTTATTATTAGATACCTGAGGTTTTGGTTAGGTGCTGTTTTTTTGTTTGAATTCCGTGAAAATGTAAATGAAAAGGTTTTTAATTATTGCTTGGAATATTGTAATTCCTATTAGAATAATTCAAAGTAAGCTTATATTATATAGATAAAATAGATTCCTTGTAGGAGGTAAAGGCAAAAAAAGCTGTAAACGTATTTTGTGTTGCTGGAGGTTCTACTGCTGTTCCTGGAAAATCTGAACCAAAATCACTTGCAGCAAGACCCAACGATATTGAGTTTCCAAATGCTGAAGAAATATTTGCTGTTGAGGTTTATACACCGAGAAAATCTAAATCTAAGTGAATTTTTTTTCTTGATGATTTTTTTGTGCACACACTTATTTTTGAAGACAAAAAATGTCTGTACTACTATTTTTTCGAAATACTCCTCTTTTTGGCTGCAGTACTACCTTATAATATTTCTCCCCGGCAACAGTGGATTAAGTTCAAGATATACTCACAAGTCACAACTGTCACCAAATAAGTCGGAGAAAAGCGTGTTATTCCTTTGCATAGACTATAGAGAGTGTGGACAGTACTTATGATAAAGACGTGTTGAGAATAAAGTTCAATTGAGTTGGTGGAGTGTGCAGCTTGCCCAGGTTAATGAATATAGATACACATTAACAGCCCTATTAATAATCACAAAATAGATATGAAATAACACTAACACATGTTTTAACTTATAATTCTTAATAATAAACGTGTTTTAGCCTTAAATGACATTTGGCAATGAGCGGATATTTTATCTCACCAATTTTGGTGTTCAAGGAGCGGATAACTTTACCGTTCACAATTCAATTCAAAGCTGACTGATAAGACTGATAAGCTTTCAAAAATGACAGAAGTACTTGAATATTTAGTACAATTTAGGGAAGTGCTGCCTACTTTTCGGTGTTATTCAGTGAACAGATAAAATGAAGACCGAATAAGTTTATTAATATTTTAATTTATCAAACGGATAAGTCCACTATCCATGTGCAAGGTAAAACGTGTATTTACGAGCGGATGGTTTTTTTTAATAGGGCTGTAAGTATATCTCGTGGGTTTTATGTTGCTCGTTATTTAATAAACAATGTTGTGTGGCAAAGTTGTTTGGTATTTAGTAAACATTGTTGTTTAGCAGAAAATTTGAAAGGTAACCTTGTAGGTTATATGGACGCCACGCCATTGATGTATATACATATATCATTGAAATAATTTTCCAAAATATCAAATGCAGTTGTAACACATACATACATAAAAGAAACCACAAAATCGGTACGTCTCATCAAATACATATATGTAATTAAAAAAAAACAGAACAATTAAATGTCAAACTCGATTACAATAGCCGCAAACAAAAATTCCAAAGTCACACCCTATGACGACTTCATCCAATATCAATCGATCAATGGGCTATTCATGTAGTTAAAGTGTCATTTGTTCTTTATTTCAAGGATGGGTCCCTGAAATATGGCTTTTCATCCTCGTTTTCATCATCAGCATCATCAATATAACAACAGGAGTGGTAGCTTCATATACTTACCGATCACTACTACTCTTTTAACCATCTGCCAATATCCATTTCAAAATAAAATAAAATACCTATACCACTCCATATATTGATTTCGCAAATGTAGGACAACAATGGAAGTGTCCTTTTGAACATAAATCGAAGATAAAAAGATAATCAGCACTACAAAATGACAAGCCTAGAGGTCCTGTCCCTGCAGTGCCCTGTCCCACATAGTTCTGTCTGCATGTACAAATGTGTTAAAGTTGACCGCACTATACATATTCATTGTCGGCTGTGCACAAATGATTCAATGCATTTATTAGCACAACAATCGAAGGACAATACAGTTGTCATTGCAAGATATACATAGTCAAGGGCTGGATCATGTCCGCTCAAGTGGTGTGAAAATTTAAGTACCTACCTACTCTGTTTTTTTTGCCGAAAAGGACGAACAAAAAAATTAATAAAACGATTATTTTGATAGCGATCTTGTGTTTTCTTCTCTTTTTGAATGGTTTTCTTTGAAATACAAAATCAATTCGTTTGTGTTTATATCGAAAACATCCTTAACAATGTCGATGATGCCTTGTTGACTTTTCAATCTCCACCTGAACGAACAAAAAACCAAATGGACAATAGATAGATCATTCAGCTAGAAAATTGTTTTATTTTGCTATATTATATATTTTTTTTGACAATTATTGTTGATTTATAATTGGATGGAATTTGTTTTTACGTATTGCAAATTCCACCGAAGGCAGATGTGCGTGTCTTTTCCTTTGGCAATGGTTGATTGTCATGACAAAAATCAAAATCCATATAAAAATGTATATTGGAACGTTGCCACGGTGCAACATTCCTAACGCCTACTCACACAATAGCCACAATGGGATGTAATAAAGATTGAATCATTTATCTAATGTTTGGCTATAGAAAATTAGGAACGCTATTCAATGGCAGCAGCAGGACATGCGCTGTGTTGAAAGCACCCGCACAAGGACCTCCTGGGGTTTTGCATTTTTTCTATAGGGTAAAAGTACATATATACATAAATGGATCTCGATGGGAGTCAGTTAATGGTCTTTAAATTGTTAGAATATTTACTTGGAATCGTGAAAATTGCATTCAATATGGAGTATTGTTTGCGTTTTGGGTAATTAATTAAAATGTATACCTACGGTTAGTATATTTTCAAGTTGATTTATTATTAGGTGAATAGTTTTATTACAGTTCAATCGAAAATTATATGAAATAAAGTCAGGAGACCGAAAAATTCACTGAAGAATTAAAACGCCAATAAATTGAAAACCAATTTAAACATTTACAGCCCTATTAATAATCACAAAATAGATATGAAACAACACTAACACATGTTTTAACTTATAATTCTTAATAATATACGTGTTTTAGCCTTAAATGACATTTGACAATAAGCGGATAACTTATCTCACCAATTTTGGTGTTCAACGAGCGGATAACTTTACCGTTCACAATGCAATTCAAAGCTGACTTATATGACAGTTAGCTTTCAAAAATGAAAGAAGTACTTGAATATTTAGTACAATTGAGGGAAGGCTGCCTACTTTTCGGTGTTATTCAGTGAAGAGATAAAATGAATACCGAATAAGTTTATTAGTATTTTATCAAACGAATAAGTCCAGTATCCATGTGTTAGGTAAAACGTGTATTTACGTGCGGATGGTTTATTTTTATTAATAGGGCTGTTAAAAATCAGTTGGTTTTTTGTTTGTATTCGCATAACTCCGTTGAACATCATTCGGTTTGCATGGAGTTGTTTTTGTTGAATTTATATTGAATGAGGTAAACACATACATCGGAGATGAAAATTGGAAATTTCGACCGAAGAAGTAGGAAAATCGTAAAAAACGAAATTGCATACTTTCAGGCGTAGATGATGGCTATATCTTAAAATTCCATTTTGCATGCGGGAAGAAGAATTTGTTGGATCAAAGGAAAACACTGCAGAATTGACAATCGGCTAATTTTGTCCCTCAAGAAAATGGGATCGCCAACAGCTATGGCGTTACGCTCCCAAACTGCTACATATATGTGGGTGCAAAACAAAATAACACGACCAGCATCTACGATTATATCACGACGTTTGGTCTTTGGTAAAACGAATGTTAACTAAGTAGGAAAATGGAATCGAAGGTATAGTTCGATTCGAATTCGAATAAAGTGTAACAGGTAGCACCTTAAATTCTACCACCACGACTAGCTGAAAATACGGGTGGGTTTCGCTAATCTATTTTATTTCTACAGTAAATTTTTTCTATTGATTAATTAAAGTTGTTATACAGTATACTCTGTGCAAACGGTATGACTCTCTAATAACCGTACGCGGATACCAAAGTTAACTACCGAAATAGAGTTTGGCTCTCTCATAAGCGGACAAAGTGCATGTGGAGAACTATTTTTCAATTTTTATAAAGTTCATTTCGGTATTTTTGGATAGTAAATTACATAACTTGTAGAAATATGAAGACTATGTAGGGGTGAAATCCTCGCAAGAAAATATCACACAAATTTTTCTTCGACAGAAATTCATTCATATAGGTGAAATTTTTTTGTATCTCGCATGCTATAATATTCTGTTTTTAAAGTACATTCCGATTTTTAAAATACGAGAACGCACTCGGATTAGAATAGGAAAATTCTAGAATATCAATATGCCTATGTCTTTTTTTTAAAGGTTTTCAATATAATTTTTGTTGTTTTCTCATAAGCGGACACCTCTAATAACTGGACAAATTTCTGGCTACCATCAGTAACCGGTTTTGAGAGAATTCACTGTATATTGATTGTGAAAGGGGCGTCACATCTGAAAAAGCAGAAAAGGGCGGCAGCAATTTTTTAGAAGATAAAAACGAAGTTTCAAACCCTCGGAGCGGTGAAAGTAATTTTTGATATTAAAAGACAAATTTTTGTTTCTCGGATCGGGATTTGAGAATTTGAGAATTTATTAGTTTGGCAAATCCTTTTATGAACCAACCGAATATATTACTGATTAAAATTATTTTTTACCACGAATAACTTAAATGTTTTCAATAAAACCACTTTTTAACAAAACAGTTTTCTTATCTTATTTTTCTGTGTGAACTGACAGTTATTCCTTTCTCATCTTCTCTTCAAATTCCTCGTTTTTCTTCCTGTTTTCACTATATAAATACATATGTCTTTTAACTTTAACCCTTAGAATTATTTCTTCTTTGACCTTTCGATTTTCCAAATTAAACTCTTGAATCTTTGCTTCTATTTTTTGATCTCTTAAAATCTCAACTCTTTTGTATGCTCTCGGGTTAAGAAGTGTCCTTCGGATTTTTGGCTATAGTGCACTGTCAGCATGAACCCGATGAACGCATCCAGCTATTTTCCCCCTGTTTTATTTGAAAAACAAAAACAGAAGAATTCAATTTCGAATTAATGATACATTTTACCCTCAAATTTCCGTAACCAAATCCCAAAATAAGGATAAATTCGTTACAGTAAAATAACCAATGACTATAGTTTTTCAATAATTCGACAGAAAAGTTGGCAATTATTTTTTTAAATGCGTTAAATAAAAAAACTACATTGGTGAACTTTCGTTAGATTTTGGGTGGGATTATGGATAAGCCAATAGCGCTTCATGTTTTTTATAAAACATTAACTTTATCTCAAAGGAACAAAGTACATAGACATTGTGACGTAATCATGCATTTTATGAACTTCAACCAAAATAATTCAGATCACCCCTTTGCCGATCTCATACAAATAAACAAAAAGCTCCTTCAGTTTCATATCTTCGTATTTTACACTCGCCTGATATGATATTTCCATTACGAAAGCCATTAGCATTAATAAATTTCTCACTCCCATTGTTTTTCGTTTGTTAAATTCACTTGAATCTGCATTCGAACATCTGCACATCGCGATATATCCTCAGCCAATCTGCATTCGCTTTGCTGCGCCTTGAGTGTGAATCCTAAACACAAATATGAAACTAATCCTGAGATATGATCTTGTTAAGTCGAGACCATTATTTATCGCGCCCCATGCCTTCGGCCATCGAACAGTTTTTCATTTATTATTGTTATATCTACACGCGTTCCTTATAACCAACTCTTCAATGCAAAAAACCACCATCACCACAACTACATCCAAGCAAATCGGACATCATTCAATCTAAGCGCCTTATCCTTGCATCATATACATGTATGTGGATGTAGACACAAGGGACCATGACTTGGGCTTGTCTCTCCTTCTGCCAACTGCCATAACGATTTAAATGTAAATTTTCCTTTTATATATTTAAGCAGACAACCTAATTGTCTGAGTGTGTATCTGTGTATTGTACCTATATTTTTTTCGCGCCTTCACCTAAAGTTGTTCCCTTTATTAGCCAATGTAGCGTCTTTATTACTCTGTTCAAGTTCTCGCAGTGATATTTTCCAAAATAAAAAGAAAACGAACAAGAATACAAATAAAAAACAAACACATCTCTTGGTGGAGAACAACTTCATTCACAGCATGATGCACCATAAATGTGTTTTAAACTTGTGTTAATAATTTCCAAGAGATTTCTACTAACCGATATTATCTGACACCTTCTTCGGAATGGGCGCAGCGATGAAGGAATAAAAGAAAAAGTGGAATCATCATTTGCATATATACATGTATAAGTATACCCTAAGCAATGGAAGGAATGTGATGGAAGTGCGAGCTGACAAGTGGTAAACTAAGGATGAATGATAATACTTCCGGTGTTTAATAAGAGAGAGGTTTAAATAATCCCATAAGTTGGTTGTTCTTATATTGCTAAGTTTTCGGTTCATTAAATTGCACAGCGACCGCTTGAAATGATTATCAATTATTTTGAAAACAAAAGAGCTGATGCAAAAGCTTGAAATAAAAAAAAAAAAAAATTTAAATCAACCGTTTACCGGTTATTTTATAGAACTCTTATGAAAATATTTAAAGAGTCAAATTTTTCAAAATATTCATTAAAAACCTTAAATTTTTTTTTAAATAGAAAGTTAAAAATGTCAGTACTTTGCAAACTTAAAATTGAATTTGAAACTGAAGTTAGTTTAAGGTTGGCTCAGTTAAAGATCATTTAGTTATGAATGAGATTTATCAAAATTTTTGAAAACTATAGGTCCCCTTCATTCAACTGTCAATAAGGTTTGAGTTGTATAAGACACTTTAGGTCCTGGTTCTCCACGAGCTGCCACTCCACTAAATTTATTAACATTTAATTACTATACAAAATTAATAAAATTTAAAACTTCTTTAATAATAAATGTCTTTTTTTCAAGTGCATGCCTTTTTATTAGAAAGAAATGACGCTTAAAAATTACTCCAACTTGATAATGACTCCAAATTTTTTAGTCAGTCCAAAAATTTAAGCATTTTAAAAATAAATAAATTTGGAATCGTTTACAGCTCGATGGGGAACTTCTAACTCTCAACCATCATTCCTGTTTCTGTAGGGTGTTGCTAGCTTTCAGAAATGGAGAGAATCTACGATTATCTGCAAAATCCAAATGTTTAAGAGAAAGAGACAGAATTTTCCTCTTGTTACTTATTAGATGACGATTGTTCAAACGTAACCCATTTAGAATCTGTTTTAAAGTATCGATTTAACTCTTAGTGAGAAGTTCTAACTGATCATATTTAGCATAGAATATTTGTAGAATTCAACAGAACTGAATTTCTAGGCTCTATATATGAACGTGTAATTTCAATGAGCCCATTTCAAACTCTCTCATCACATTGCGTATACCTACAAGCAAGATTCTCAAGCCTCGAATACAGCACACCATCTCGTCCCACCGCAGCAACCGCTATACACAACTGTAGCTCATTCATTAACTCTTTCCATTGTCCATCCAAACGGATATGAAGATAAATTGGTTAAGATTGAATTAAAGATGGTTGGATATATAAATACAAGACGGTATAAAACAGCGAAGTCAACCGAATAAAATCGGCTCTACAACGCAGTGTGGCTGCAATACAATCTATATATGAACCTAAACCTCATGGAAGACGACGACGACGAGCGCGACGCATTGAAGTGCAACAACTGTCAGAACTGGGCAAACGTTCCCCAGCTCTCATTAAAGACCTATCATTTTGTCTTATTTATCTGAACTGGTATTCAGAGCAAAGCAGCAAATGCTATGACTGTGGTCGAAGTAATGATCCGCATTGAGGTGGTACCTATATGCTGCCTGGTTGCCCGAGGGATGGCAAAGAGCTTCAACTTCATAGAAACGCACAAATAGTCATTTGTGTGGACAAACCATTTGTTACAGCTTCGAAATGTGAGTGACAGTTGCAATGCATGTACCTACTTCTCAATTTCACTTCATGGATCAGTGGCGATGCAAGACATTCGACCAATTGCCCCGTTTAAAGATCCAAACATATAAAACGCACGTCACGCGTAAATTCCAACTGTCGCATGTAACCTTTGTAATTCGTGTGTGGATGTCAGCAGTGCAGCGTTTTATTCACGTTTCATTATTCGATTGCCTCTCTTGCCTGATGAGCCCTTTGGCCCGCTTAAGTCGCTTTATAGAAGTTGAATCAAGCGCATATATATTCCCGGTGCTTGCAACATGTGTACAACATGAAATAAAACATCGCGAATTGGATAAATAATTGGTGTTCACGAACTCTGTCTCTCGCGCTTTGATTTTCTTTGCTATCAGATTCGAATATCAAATTGCGCGCACACATTGTCAAAGCCTCTCCCGTGGATCTGGACCTGGTGCTGGTCCTGGTCATGTCCCTGCACTGCCGATGGACGACGACGGACGGACGAACGGGATGGCCACAATGTGCCTTCTTCGATTTCCCTTATGCAGAACCAGAAAAACGAAAAGGCTACAAGCTGGACGACCAACGAACGACAAAACGCCGATTTGTATATGGAGCGATTGGATCCATCCGGCGATCATCCCGGCCACACTTTCTGTCTGGCGATGGCTATGGCGATGGAGTATATAGTCGAACATTGTGTCTGCAACAAGGACCGGCAATATTCCAATTTCAATCAGCTCACCTCGCTGGCTAGAGGTGTATCTAAATCTGACTTATAACACGCATTGTGGCACATATATGTACCTGGCCGCCACTCGTGGTGGTCGCCATCGCCATCGCTGAAGTCATTGTGTGTTCTGATCTTGGCCGCTTGCATTTGCACTGCAAAAGCCTTTTTGCTGCTCGACTCTGGTAAGCCTTTTTTTTTTCTGTTCGAAGAGAAGCATTTCTTGTGCACATTTTGGAATAAATTTTGAAATTCAATAGCTACGGAGCGCCGAGCCGACAACAAGGATGCTGCATTTGCTGCACTCTTCACTGCCCACCATTTGAGCAACATCTCTGAATATTTTAATTTAACAAGACCACAAGGAGACATTTGTATTCACTCGCAAAGACACGTGATTACGAGCGCGCCTCTGATTAGGATGATGGTCACATGATTATGTCGTTTTTGCTACATTGGTTCGCACTATTAAATTTCGATCGAACTTCATAAGTGTCAAAAGGTTGGCCGACGGTTTTTTCTTCACTGTTTTTTTTTTTTAATGTAACAATTTCAAGTTTTTTTGGTGGATTAAAGAAGCCAATTAAAACAGATTCTTTGACAATATCTAAAAAATCTATCGCAGGAAATCATTGTGAAAGTGATTTCATGTTTGAAGTTAAGAATTCAAAACCTTTTACCTATTTTCTGATTTCTGAAAAATATGCATATGACTTACGAGGTCGATTTGACCATTCAGATCATTTAGAAAAACTCCCAACTGTCTATCAATTCCAAATCTACCATGGGCTGACCTATGATAGACTTGAAGAAGAATCGATTGGTATGCGGAATGTGTACTCCGATGACTAAATTTCATCTTCTTAATCAATGAAGCATGATTTAACAAAAATGTTTGACTTTTGAAAAAATATTCACTTCAAGAAAAAGTGATATCAATGCATTTTTTCAGACAGCCATGAAGCCAGGTAAAATTAAAAAATGTATAAGGTATTTTCAGCAAGGTTAAATATTTCCTAATAAGACATCATGTTGAATCAACACAAAATAATTTTTTGATCTGCATGGTACCTTGTAAGCTTTGCCGAAAATAAGGGATCCATTTAAATCTACATGAAAATCTACAAATAAATAAACAATTGGCCTACTATTAAACAGCTCTAACGAGTGTCAAATAAAGGCAAAATTAAGCCAGTAGCCGTGTTTAGTTTATTCGGGAACAAGGATGGATTGACATGGCACGATGTAATTTCAACTATGCTAACTGTGCAGTTTACCTAGACCAATTGCCATATTTAACTAGTTGCCCTTATAACACTTGCATGAGAATCAGCTGACAACCATAGGTAAAAAGAGGAATAACTAATATTTTTGCCAAAATCTTTCGAGTTTCAATCGGAGTTATGTATTGCGATTCTCTATGAACTCGAAGCGCTCCGTATTCTTTACCAACAGTTGAATTAATGTGATTTTCCCAAGATAAGGACTTGTTAAAAATGACTTCTATATTTTTAGCTGATTCAACAAAATCAATAGCGACATTAGTAAGCATTAAACGGAGAAAATAAGAAAGTATCAGGAACTTCTTAGAAATAAATAAGAATTTAATTTTTAAAGCGCGATCAAAAACAGGCCATTTTTCTGGGACCTAATATGGATACTTTGAAGATCCTGATTTATGTTATGAACACAGTTTTCAAAGAGAGAGTGGACTGCTTAAATAAAGCTGTACATCATCTGCGTACATCTTTATAAGTATGTATTTTAATATGGATGGGAATTCATTAATATGTGGTGAAAAGAGAATTGGACCTAAAATCGATCCTTGTGGAACACCAACACCATTCTAACAAGAATGGTGAAAGTGTATTTGATATACTCTCAGCCTGTTTTCTTTCACTCAGATATTATGAAAGTAGCAAATTAGCATCAGAAAATAAAAAATGAAGCTGGTGGAGTAGCTTAAGTATGAGATTCAAGTGGTTTATTGTATCGAAAGTTTTCGAAATTCTATAGCAGTACTCACCTTGTCCTGATCAACAGTTTGCCTCCACTTTAATTAGTGCTGTCGAAAAGTTATCGTACAGACATATTTGATTATACATATATCTCACTGGAAAGGTGTTAAAATATTGGATCTGCTTTGATTTAATTGATTTGCCTTTGCATTATTTTCTACTTGAACTATGAAAGAAAAGAAAGCAAAGAGATTGGAAGGTATTCTTTTCCATGAGGAGTTTTTAGTACAGAGACTATATATCTTGACTTGATTCCAAAGCATATAGGAAAGATGCCAGCAGTTAGCAAAGTATTAAAAATTGATGTGACGTACGTCAAAATTAATAAGATTGAAGTTTAAAAAAAACAGGATGTATATCATCAATACCAACTGCATTAGATTTAACCAACATAAAACTATCAAAAACTATGAACAACTGCAAAGCAAGTACAGAAAACTTAAATACAGATTCAGAGACATAAGAATTAACTTTGTTCAATTGTTCATTTTGATAAAGCGAAAATGGGAAGTTTTAAGAATTGTTTGTTCAAATCATTTATATTTATGTTAGAAGAGTCAGAACTTGTTCGCCTTCCAATACCGACATCGTGAAGATTGTTCCACAGTTTTCTCCCATTCGTCGATAAATTAAAGCGATTGTTAAAAACTTTTGTTTTTCAGTTCGCATATCTCTCAAACGACTTGGTTTTGTACCAACCGATACGATCTGTGTAACTCTTCTAACCTGTATTTTTTCCATCGAAGGTAGGCTTGATTTCTGCAGTACATGAGCGGTGATAATTCCAGTGTGAATTATGGTGGAGACCGATTGGTTAAGCATTTCTGTTTAATTTAAGGGGAACATGTACTATGAAAGAAATCTACCTGTTCGTTAGGAGATGACATTCAATCATTGACACATTGTACACAAGAACAGAAATGTTGATATTAAGTAATAGTAATTTTCCTTATTAACTTCCTCTACGTTACATATTCCATACCTAATGAGCGTCAAATGGTCGAGAATAGGGAAGAAGTTTCCTTGATCAAAGTGATATCGTACAATGGATCAATGGAAGATGATTTAGATCAGACACTTAGCTGTCTCGGTGTTTCTTGCTTTTACTAATATAAAAGCAGTTCTATTTATCATACATCTAACTTTGGTGGTTTAAGATATAAGTCTGAGCATATAAACCTCCAGCCATGCAAAAACGCTTCATATATTTCTTTTTTTTTAATTCCCTCTAATTATACGAAATATGGACACACAATTCATAAGTTTCTTACTCAACTAGAACTGGTAAAGCCGTTATAAATGAGTTAAGCCCTGTTTGCGACTTGCGAGGTTATGGTAAAAGAAAAAAATAGAAAAAAAAGAAAACAATAAAAAATTCGCAATAAATGATAACTGTATTCCATTATAGTGAAGACAATTTAAAAAAGCATTCCAAGGCTACTTAAATAGCAGAAAGCCAAATTCAACATACATTTAAGAAAATTCAAATAAAAAAAATATAATCCTAATTAATAGGTGTTATAGAGCTCTTCTTATACGAGTATACCAATCTGTAAACCGTTCCACTATTTGAATTTAATTTCACATTTTGTGACCTTCCACATTATTCCCATTTCAATAACAGGTAGCGTTAACAATATAACATTTCTCATTTCTCATTTGTGCAATCAGATAACACACCCACGCCCGTCATCCATATAATATCATAACATTTAGTCTGATTGACGTTCACATTGCCTTTGTCTCAAAACAAAACCATAACTTTTCAATTTGAAAGTCTTCAATTATTCCATTCTTGTGGCCATTGTTAATGGGACGATTAGGGTCAAAAATTCAATATTGACATAAGAAGATGCAAATCTTCTCACATAGAAAAAAAGGCCACACTGCTCAGATCACCAAAAATGAAAAAAAAAAAACAGCTCTCGATCACCGCACAAACCGCCAGACATCATTCCATTTTCCACAAACAAAACAAAACAAAAAACAGAAGCCTACAATGGTTTATTCGATTTTAAATGCATCCAACAGGCCACATCCGGATGTGTATCTTTAGCATCTTTGCCACCAATAAATAATGGTAATACCCACTTACCAACGAGATTTCCAATGATTTATAGAGAAATTATGCGGCATTAAGAAATCTATCTCGATCGCAGTGTTTAGCCATCCCGTCCGTGTGTTTGCGTCCGTCCCAACTCCCTTTAGACCAACTTCATCTCCGACATCGACATGGAATGTGGATCGCACCTATTAAGCGGTTATTAAAGCATCGTCGCGACACCAAAACCAGTTGACATTGCCAGGCCACAAAATAAAAAGGCATCCGTCATAGACATGGCGGACTTCCTGCAGTGGCAGCAGCCCGAAACGAACCAATCCGATCCGATCCGAACAGGAGACGGCGGTGGCGAAGGAGGAGGTGGAGTGGAATAATCCTCTGGAGAATCGATTAGTTTCCATTAATTCACGATCTTATTAGAAGAATTAATACTGTGGATGGTGTCTGTTGTTCGAATGTTGTTGAGCCTGCGACGCTGTGGAATCATCTGTCTCTGGTGTCATAATTCCATGCAGCGAGATATCTCAATTAATATGGAGCGGAGTGGTAGAGGTGGCGGTGGTGGTGGCGGGCGCAGGCAGTCAGTATAGCATTGCTTGGCAAGCTATGTAAATATCACGCTGGCATAGGAGACCGGACTGTACCAAAGAAGGACGACGAACGATGCGACGCACCATGCCACGAAGCGATGGGATTAATTTGTTTAGATGCATTATCTGGAGTTGGTGAGATCGGAATCTGTTGTGAAGATATACCTGTGTGCCCTTGTGTGTGCAATGCCTGTGCAAGTTCCAGAACAGAGCAGCAGGATGACTTATGCGAGGTGTTTGAATAAGTTTCCACTTAAGTTAATGACGTTGGAATAAATAGGTGTGTGCCTGTGTCCGATCAGGGTGCTGAAAATGGATGGGCTATCAGACTTTCGACTTCGATTCTCTCTTATTCTGATGCTTTGTGAGGAGATCTGTGATTGGAATACTTACCCGGACCCGCGCTCATGGAACATGGACATTTATAAAGATGTAATATGCATTCCAGGGATTTTGTTTAGCTTTGTTTTTTTTTTGTATCGTTAAACTATACAAAGATGCCTTAATGTGTTCGAGGGATTGGAGTATACTGGAATATCAATGCTAAATACATAACACGTGCAGTGGTGTTTGTTTTTTGTTTTAAATCAGATTTAGGAATTCTTGGTAACGAATGGTGTGCTCAAAGTTGTTAACGAAACGTTATTTGTTATTATATCTGATATTGGACTGGCATTATTGCAGTATATTGATATTAACTTGTAAGTGTGTTGAAGATATATTGAGATATTATGTACGACTGAGAATTACCTTATGATTTTAAAATTTTAATTTGACTGCGCCATTTGCTACACAAAATTAAGATATACATAAATAAAATATTTAAAAAAATTGATACTTTCCAAAGAATCCAAAAAGATTCGCAATGACCATGTATAGTTGATTTAATATTGAAGATAATTTAAATTATGAATAACGGCCTTAAGTCCACAAAATTTCGAGTTTCGTCCTGGCGAGGCGAGATGTCATTGAACTCATCACTTGAATAGTGAAAATTTTATCAATACCCAATTTATATTATCTTCAGTTCGACTTATATAAATTTTCTACAAAAATCCAATGTGGACTATGTATACAGTGAACTCTTTCATTACCGGACACTGATGGTACCCATAAATTTGTCCTGTTATGAGAGGTGTTCGCTTATGAGAAAACACAAAAATAAAATTGAGACCCTTTAAGAAAAAACATCACATTCATACTTTAGAATTGTCTTGGAATGAAAGTTTATAGCTACCCGAAAACCAACGCGATAGCGGTGGCGATCACATATAAAAATAAACGAGACAAAACCAATTTCACCTATGAATGAATTTCTGTGTGAGAAATTTTGTTGTGATTTTTTTCTTGTGAAGGTTTCACCACTTTAATCTTCATATTTCGAGAAGTTGTGAATTACTATCTTAAAAGTACCGGAATGAACCCCATATAAAACTTGAAAAGTAGTACTCTATACATGCACTTGGTCCACTTATAAGAGATAGTCGTTCACGTTCGTTTATTAGAGAGTCTGGAGAATTATTACTATGAAAAATTATTAATTTAATTTCATTTTTTGAATTCTGTCCGCTCATGAGAAGTGTCCGCTAGAGAGAGTACACTGTAATATATTTAAGTTTCGTTTCAGCAAATCGGCCTAAATCACGAATTAATTTATAATTCGTTTTAATTAATTATTTGGCTGGAGATATAGCTATTTCAAGGGGTACCAAGCCCTATAAACAGAAATGTTTCCTGACTTACACAATGTTTTTTTTTATTTTGAAATTTCGTACCGTATTCTGACCTAAATTTTGAAGCGCTGCATTTGGAACCCACAAAATGAAAGCAGTGACAAAAGATCAATTGATTAAATATTCCAAATTTCAGCAAATCGGCCTAAATCTCTTAAGGAGTTCAAGCGAAATCAATTATAAAAGGCAGTTTTTATTTTAACCTTTCAATTGGAAGTTACTGTAATTTGTCCGATTTGTAATTTCGACATATTATATCGAGGTCCCAAGAATCCGAATCCATCGTTTTTAGAGAGATGCCTGTATGTGTGAGTGTACATAAGCTCGTACGTTCGTGTCAAGTTTTTTTTGTTCACATTATCTCGATAACGAATAGAGTTATCGACCCTGAATAAATTTTTTGTTTACAGTCATAAAGTGCAGAAAAGGTGTTTCAAAAAAAATCAATAAACGGCTACATCAATTTAAAAAAAGTTTTAAAAAATCTTTCGTCTCTAATATTTCGACAATAAGAAATGCCATCGACTCCGGATTAATTTTATTCTACAAATAATGACGTAATGAAAAGAATTTTTATAAAATCAACACATAGTTTTTTTAAAGCTAAAACACTACAACAAAATAATAAAAATTGTTGAAAAACGTTTTTCGACTCGAATATCTTAAGAACAAACACTGATTTCGAAGCCGAACCAATTTTATTTTACACACAATGAGGTAGTCAATAACTTATAAAGTTTGTAGAAACACTCAATTGGCAGTTTTTTTTTTAAGCAATAAAATTGCAAAACAAAACTACTAATTTTTTTTTTTCAAAAATAATTTTTGGCTCGAATATCTCGAAAAAAAATAACGCTATCAGCTCCTGGATAATTTTATAATTTTATTCTACACGCAATGTTGTAACTAAGAATTGATAGGGTTTGTAAAAAATTAATTGACAGTTTTTTTTTTAAAGTAAAACAATCTACCAAAAGTTCTTCTAAAAATAATTGAAAAATATAATACAGCCCAATTCTGGTTTTCACTTGATCAAATATTGATTTTTGAAGATTTTGAATTAGAATTTTTCTTATAATATTTTGCTTTTATAATAATTGCTTTTAATATTTTAATATTTTTTGAAACGAAAGAGTTGACGTAAAAACTTTGGTTTTGCACAAATGCTTTTTCACAATTTCGTATCTGTACCTATAGTCTACGCATAACAAAGCTAATTTGATAATCATTTTTAAATGCTTTGAGAAATAACATTGCAGTTTTTGGCTAGAAACCTCACGGTTATACCATATGTAACAGCTATAAGGAAAAGTCTAGATTTGTGGAAGAATAAATTAAATAAATAAATAAATAAATTAAAATATGTAAATGACAACTGCTATACAAAATTTTGAACAAGAATCATAATTGATAGTCTTATTGGTAATAAGGCATTCTAAAATAATTTGCTGTAGTAGCCCGTATTGTTATGGTTGGTGCTTAGGACTAATACACGTCGAACGCCTTTTTGGTTTGATTCTCAGCCTATATACCAACTAACTAAACAAAACAGAAATGATTATTATTATTTATTGTATTATTCATACTAGAATGTCAGTTTTTTAGACTTAACCATTCTTTATTCCGTTAATTTCATTGAATTTTTGAACAACAAAACAACTTAAAGGTGCTACCACCAATTGTATTACGAATTAATTTATAATTCGTTTTAATTAATTATTTGGCTGGAGATATTGCTATTTCAAGGGGTACCAAGCCCTATAAACAGAAATGTTTCCTGACTTACACAATGTTTTTTTTTATTTTGAAATTTCGTACCGTATTCTGACCTAAATTTTGAAGCGCTGCATTTGGAACCCACAAAATGAAAGCAGTGACAAAAGATCAATTGATTAAATATTCCAAATTTCGTCAAGAATCGGCTTGGGAAATGATGATTTGTTACCTAAAATATAAGAAGTTGATGACCACTGTCTGTCGGAGATTCTTTGTTCCTACAGGAGCAAATTATAAGATAAATATACATTAAGGTATACATAGGCAAAATGTACCAAAAATCACACTTACTTGTATTTACTCGGACCACTACCTTGTTGTATTTAAGGTACGCCCTTCCTTCCATAAATTCATCTTTGCAGACTAGTATAGCATTAATAATTAAAAAAAGATAATATGGTATATGAGTACATCCCAAAATATCAGCTTCATACGTAAAAAGAAAAGCATACATTAACCTAAAACCATGAAACAAAAAAAAAAACCAACAACAATGGCCAATAGAACGAAATACGACAATAATGAACGAACTATATAGAAGTTTCGTTTTAGTATATGTAAGTAAAAATGTGAGTTTGCCATATTTTTATTGGATTTCCAAAACAAAAAAGAGGGTTGCAGCAATAAATCCGCAAAAATAGGTTATCCGCCAGGACCAGAAAAGTCATGGCATCAGGATTAAGGGACAAAATATATACCAAAGAGTGGTTTTATGTCATGCATTACAAGCAGGCACGTATATTTCGTTGGGTAGGTAGGTATATGGAACAATATATACGACGACTAAGGTATGTATAGTTTTTATTGACTATCAGGGTCGCAAAAAAAAAAAAACACATAAAACCTTAAAACGAACAGCGAATTCCAACTTTTTTTTTGTCCATATTTTTCGGGTAATTTTATAGGGGTTGTGAATTGGTTTTTCATGAAGTGTGTGTGACTGTATTTTTAAATAAACTACTTCCCTCTGACTGTGTCATCATTTATCATTTCGATTTGATTGCCTTGTAACGAACTAAATCAAATGGTAATTTGTAAGTTCATAAAGGATGTTAACTTATATAGAATATACATATATCTGGGCCATCCGCAGACTTGAAATACAGAAAAGGGATATATAAATATACATGGGGGTTGAAGTCTTGATCAATTGCCTTTTTTCTTCTTGATGTTGTTATTTTTGTCGACTTCTTTTATTGTAGTTTTGTGAAGGGTTGACAAGAGAAATCATCTATCTTTGGGATGTTAACGTCATGGGTTATTTATTTGATGAATGGCGTTTGATTATAGAACACTTATCCGTTGGGATGTAAATTGAGTGATTGGTCTTACAATTAAAAGTGATTTTATTCTTTGATGATTATAATTTAGGTATTTATTTTTAACTCTGTAACGTTGTAGGGTGACATCGCTTATATCTTTGACATTGAGATTAATTTTGAAATTGGCTTAACGATAGATTGAGTGCAAATAATTCTTTTTAGCGATGGTACTTACTTCCCTTTGTTATTTGACTTTTTTCTGGATTACCTATTTTTTTATTAAAAGTTCTAATATTTTAATTTAATTATTTTCTCAAAAATATTCTGGGATTTTTATATTCATATTTAAAACAATTGTCAAAATGTTCTATATAATAATACCAAAACACCCTTAAAACTAAAATCTCATTTATTTTAAATTGATTATGCCATTGTTCCCTTCATCAAATAAAACTTCCACTTAACCACTGAATAGAATTTAATTGACATTGAATTTATCTCATGCGCGCATGTATGAGTGAGTATCTATGCGTTATGCTTGTTTCGCCTTATAAAAAAGGACAACATTTTATCGTGTTAAACATGGCGTCATATATAGTAGAGAAATATAAATTGATATCCCTTCCATCCATCAGAACTTTTATAATTGTAACCCTCCCTTGTTGACATACACTTCACCCCAATTACCTTATCGGATCGACCCATTTAATTATATTTGGTGAACGGGAATAAAGATTTCACATCCCTTGGATTCTCTCTATTCATACATCATGATAGGGTTTTGAATTTAACAAAACAACAGCAACAGCAGTTGAGATGAATGACTGTATAGCTAGCTCTTGGATAAAGTTGAACATTCCCAGGGGATGCATCAATTTCACTGCAATAATAATAATCTACCGGGTCGGGCGTATTAAATTACTCGTCGCTGTTGCGGATTGTGTTGTTAAAAGGATACACTCACTTCGACATGACAGACACACACACAAAAATGTATCTTATATAATTTGTGGTTGATTTTTGGACTTGTAAAACATGACGAAGCGTCGGAGATTTAGATTTAGGAGATAATAATGTTTAAAATCTGCATTGAGTCAATATTCGTTTGGTCAAAGGATGGTAAGTCATAATTTAATTTGGAAAGTCTTGAGCCAATTATAAGTATTGGTGTGGTACACGTACAGTGGCGCAGCAACCACAAAATAAGTAGGTTATTCAAAGCAATATTCGCAACCAGGGAACCTCCGAAAGGATTCTCCGAGCTTCTTGTGAAAGATGTTAAACACCTGGTCAGTTCGCACGACCACTTTCAATTCTTTTCTCAATCAGAACACACACACAAAATAAGAGGATAATTGGCTTTTATGAACAATAACAAATTACGTGGCATATGTTCTTCCGATCGGAAGACAAAAAAAAGAAAATGAAATCTTTATATGAAGTCGTTTAGTAAAAAGTGGTTATTTACAATGAATACTTATATTCTCTTTTGCACAGATTGTTGCGTGATTTGCTGCGATGAAACAGAAAAAAGATGTAATTTCCTTCTTTTGTTCTTAATTGCTTTTGTTGTTTGGAAGTGCCTATACCACAAGAAATATATATAGTTAAACCTTTTATTTGTATAATTGTTTTTGTTTGGCAGTGCAAGAAAAACTTGTTAAATTTGCCGCAGGGTATGAGATAAAATGACTGTTGATGACTGATAGAGATGGAAAAAGTATAATATACAAATAATGATATTCTCTTTTTTCTAAAAAAAGAAAAATATAACGAACCCAATTAAAGTCACATTTCTACGACATATGTCTAACATATATAGTTTATGAAATCAGTTGGTATATAGTATGAGAACTAATAAAACTGATTAGTTCAGACCTACAATTAATCTTCATTGCGGTAAGGGGAAACAGTTTTCCCATCTTTTCTCATATAAAAATTATTCATTGAAAAAAATTTGTCTAAACTTTTTTTTTCATTTTATTTTATTAAAATTTTAAGTTTGCATGCGAATTTTTAAAAAAACTATTGACATAAATAATTTAGTTTAGATTTAGGATTATAGAATAGATTTCTGGCTTTCAAAACCGGTATAGTACTTTATTTTAAGTGTTGCCGTTGTTTTTTTAATATTTTTTTTAAATTTAAGTTATATTTTTCTAAAACTGCCCCTACCTCCTAAACGGGGTGAGATGGACCCACCCTCTTATAATAAAAAATGCTTGTTTTTGACCCCTCTACAAAAAACCGTTATCAATTCTTGGCGCCATAGTTATCGTACTCTCCCCAACTTCCCCAACAAAGTGTTATAGAAGTTGAAAGTTTGTAAATATTTTCAAAAAATACTTGATTTTATTTTTTGTGTACTGATTATGTATACCCCTTACTGATACGAACCCAAATATCACTTACATATATTTTAGAAATCCCTTGGAGATGTTGTGTATGTTGAAGAAGGCAGTCACTTATTTTCTTTTTTTATTTTATGTTTACATTACATTGACTTTGTTATTTAATTAATTTTTAATTTAATTTTCAATAATTGAATATTTTGACAAACATTTTTTAACTACCCTTTGTTTTGACTATATTTCCTATATCGTTTTTACTTAAGTTATCTTTTTGTGTTTTGTGATAATAGAATATGCATTGATAGAACATATAGAAGAGAACCACCGCAATGGTCAATGCAGATTCACTGGCAGAACACAATGCCCTGCAGCTGCAGCAACTACTTTCAAAAAATGTCGTACGTCGTGTTTTTTATCTGTCCACAATGAACTGTACAGCTTTTTGTATATTTTAAAGAAAAAAAAAAAAAACAGCCACGAGTTTATTATTCACTTTTTTTGTTTCCAATATTTTTCTTTTAATTAATATTTTGTTGCAGCTCCTTAATTCTTCATATAAATTAAAACGTCAAATGCATGTGAAAAGTTAAAAGTTAGCAACAAATGCTCCGACTGCAGCTCCATCTGCAGTTGCGTTCCATTCTGCTCGTAGCATTGATTTTTTGTGTATTTAATATTTTAAAATGTGTTCCATCTCCGGCTGCGGCCAGTTAATATGAATGGTAACTGGCGCAAAATATTTGTTTTGGAAAAACTGTGGCTTGATGAAAAGCTATACACTTTTATAGCAACTACCAACGTAGACGGGTCGAAGCATATAGGGAAACCTATTTATAAAGTGCAGTTTCTTGATCAGCTTTTTTTGCAGTAAAAAGTTAAAATGTTTAAAAAATTTATTGAGTTTTCTTTTATGAGGCAAATTCATAAACAATTTTTTTTACATAATTCAACGCAAATTCAAAAAAAAAAAAATATTTTTCATTTCACCTACACACCTTAGCTAAAACCATTTTTTGTTAAAAGTGGTAACTTTATTAACATTTTTCTTTTGTGGATTAAAGCCAACAACTTAATTTCAAGCATGAATACCTCTTCCAATTTTGGTTGACAAGTACAAAAGGTAACTTTATGAAAATGAAAATTTTTACACAATTCTAGAGAAAAAGTGGACATAGTATTTTACAGGTAAGGGTTGAAACCAATCCTAGGTTATAGCATCTACCTAGCGCAGTGCGTAGTGTAGTTACAGTCGGCGCCCAAAGTGGGGCCCGAATTCGTTCAAAATTTGGTGATCATTTCAGATCAAATTTGGGAAAACCAAAAAAAAAGTGTTTTTCTTGGATAAAGTAGGTACTTTTCATTTATTTTAAATTTCTGAAAAAAACTAAGATATATTTTAGCATCCAGTTGTCTGTATTGAAAATTCTGTGGCAATACGACAGAGTAGCTTATGTTAAAAAAACAGGTTTCGAGAAAAACGCATTTTTTTGTTCAGTCTGTAATAAGAATTAATGTAAATTTGTTTTAGGAATTACAAGATAACTTTTCAACGGGTAATGATTTCAAGATGGGGTTTGGACAGAATAGTAGCTCTCAAACTGTAGACTACTAACAATCGAAAAACCGAAAAAAAGCTTTTGTCGACATAAGCTACTTTGTCTTATTGCCACAGAATTAGTAACACCATTGAATTTTGGAAACAAAAATTATTCTTAATTATACATACAATTTTGAAAAAAAAATTAGTTTAAAATTAAAAAAAAAACGGTGGTAAATAGTTATAGACCCCTCTCCTATACTATTTCGGTGCACCTTATACTGATCACTCTGTTTATAAAAATGAGTCCGTTTCCCTTGGTGACGCCATAACGAAAGGACCTTACAGATTTCATCTTCTTTTATTAATTTTTATAAATTTTATAAGTTTACTTTTGTACTTTTGTATGAGGTTCTTATGGAAAGAGATTTAACAACTACCCAACAGACCACAGAATACGGAAGAAATTAAATTTGAATTTGTGTCGTTCGGTGACTTAAAAAATTCTGTGAACTATATAACCAGGTGAGAAGCTTTGATAGAAATATAAATTTGAATAGTCACACGACATTTTGATAAATATCAGAAACAAATTTTTAAACCACTTACTCAAAATTTTACTATTTATAAGCTAAAAATAGCAAGATGACGATATCTTGAAATTCTATATTTTATATAGGAAGGTAAAAATATTCATTCTATAAGGAATGACGAACGCTACGGAATTGATAATCGGCAAATTTTGTCCCTCACGAAAATGGGATCGCCAACAGATGGTTTAACGTGCTCAGACTGTTGCCTTTTTGTATTCAAATTTGTTTGAAGCCCCTATAGATTTTATTTTCACTTTTTAAAATGCTAAAATTGATGAAGAATTCCGTGCGAAGCCGGATGGTCCAGCTAGTGTTTTAATAAAATCATAGACGAAAAATAGTTGCGTGGTTCAAAACAAAACCACTGATTTGGTTGTAGGTACGCAGTGTGAAAAGTACCTGGCTCCTCGGGAGTAAAATACTGTAGATTTCATAAATGGTATAAAGATTTTCCCAAAAGAATATTGATATATTGTACATACCTAATACCTATTTATTTTTTTTATTAAAAGAAAGCATTGACAAATAGTTTCAAAAAACTATATCAAGTTATAATTTTGAGATAATGAAAAATAAATACTCAATTTTTTAAATACAAAATCTGTATACAATTTTGTTAGCAATGCTAAATGCATTATATGCTTTTGATTATTAATTATTTCGTAAAGAAATGTTTTTATTATTATTTACTATTCTCAAATTGATCTTCAACCGATTCATTAAATTTAATCGAAATCGCTTCAATCATTTTCGAGAAAGTCAAAAATAAAAAAAAATTGTTTTAATGGAGGCATCGTTACTAAAGTTAAGAGATTTTTTTATTATTTGCATAATTTTCGACACTCTCGACATTAATTTATATTAATAAGTTTTTATTTTTAATTAATATGTAAAAAGACAGACCACATCTCATATTTTTCGAAAGTTCTTATTCAAGAACACATGTTTATGTTATGTAGCTACATTTTACACGTCTCGCTCAGAAAAAATACTCCCTTTCTTGTATTTATCATTAACCTTAACATGTTCCACTCAACAGAAATGTTTAAATTGCCTACATTCCTCCCGCATCATACTGGATCGCCGTGTCACTTTGCAAGGGTGACACTGATCCACTTAAATACATCGAAACACGCATAAATAAAAGAGGAAATCTCATCGCTTAGCTGGTGTGGACCATTTTACTTTTGGTTTTCTTTTACAACAAACCATTACATCTCCGCCCATTTACAGTAAATCCACCCTAGGGAGTAATTGAACGTGATGATTGCGATGATTTATCCCCCGCATCATCTTGAAGTTGAATAAATGTTTTGCTATATCTAGCTGATGCACACCCCATCATTTAGCTTTGTACCATATTCGAATACCCTGTAGAAAATAATAGGTATAACAGTCTATTGAGGGGAAAGAAAGAATAATGAAAGACGTGACCCTGAGGCTCTTTAACTTGATGATGGTGCTGACAATGGTGGGTGTTTCATCATATCATAAAATCTCTCTTCTTGTGCAATACAACAAAAGGCAAAAACATTTTGCTGCGGCTTTTGGGGTAGTAAAAGTTTTACAGCCCCAATTTGAACTGATGGTGTTTTTTATGAGATTCACATAAAAATATGGAAATTATGAAATTGAGTAGACAAAACCTAAATTGGATTTGTGTTTTATTTTACTGATCACTGACGGAGGAAGTGTATATTTGTTGTTGTATATACAAGGAAGGATTTGGTACTTAATCAGTTTATTGTCGAGAAAATGAAGAGAGAAACAAATCTGTTTTGTTGATAAGTGCACGTACATGATTTGAAAGGGGCCATTTCTTCTTACCTGATGTTATTGGCATAAATCGAAATCCACTGTTTTGAGGATCAGCGAAGAATAGAAGAATAAAGTTCATTTATATATTTGTTTTGCAAACATAAAATACATTTTTTTATATTAAACCCATTTTTTTTCTTCAAAACTTAACGTAACTTATCATGCCCTTATCAGTTTTTAGTTTAATCCTGAAATCCAAATGGATTTATTTATGAATGTTTTAGGTGACTTATTCCTTATATAATTTAAATTATGATGTTGAAGTGGGCTTTTTTGGTCAAATTGTTTATGATGCAAATAAAAACAAACTATTTCATCTTTCCCAATGCAACGTTTCGTCGATTTTTGAGACTTCTTCGGGGGTTTAATCTTTAATGTGTATTATTTAAATTTATTATTACAATTTGGGTTTTTTAAACTTAATATTTAAACTTTCTTATACATGTTTTTTTTTGTTATTTTTTAAATAAATAAATAATTGATACACATTTTAATAAATTAACAAAGAAAACAATACTAAATAAATTAAAACACTGAGACTAGACTGACTTCAAAAACGAACAAAATTTATCACAGTATATTGTTATCGGTTTATTTTAGGTTTTTATGGCTAGAGCGTAGCTTACCATGGTGTTCTACCTGTCTTTTTTGGTGTTCATCGTTCTCTTTAGGTTTTGTTGTATTCTAAAATCTAAAGTATACCTTGCGTTGGCTCTCTTTTCTTTGTCTAGTATTTTTGTGTTGTCAAAAATTGGGGTATGTCCACTTTCAAGCATGTATTGTGAAAGCCCTGTTGCTTCGTTTCCCTTTTTGACGTCCGCTTTGTGTTCAGCTATTCTCTTTCCTAATGGATTTATGTTTTGAAAATTACAAAAACTATACCTACTTTAAAAAAAGAGTGTGCGTACTTATGTACACGCGCTAGAAGTAAAACTTCTTTCACGACAACAGGGCAAGTATTTTTCAAGTCCTACCACTCAGAGCACCCGATTTGAAACTCAGAACCGTTGCAAAATCGTGACGCTGAATTTTGTAATTCGTGACGGGAATTTGTATGTCGGTTTGACATGTCACTGACAGCTCCATAGAAAATTTTTTTACCCCCATGCCGCAAAAGAAGTTTTACTTCAAAAAATAATGTTTGTTTGGTATTTATTGTGATTTTATGATTACAAAAATTTGTCTGTCTAAAATTTAGTTTTCTGTTTAAAGTAATTTTTTTAGAAAACTGCCGATCCTGCTTAAATGGGGGGAAAAGAAACCTCTTGTTTCGGCCCAAGGTATAATGCACGCTTTAGTGTTTGAAAACGTATTATGCAAATCAGCGGTATAAAGCAAGTGTAATATACCTTTTAGTAAAGAACATTTTAATAATTATTAATTTATGTTTTTGTGGAACTAATGTATGTATATACAGTGTGATTTGTATAAGATGTAGCAAAAAGCTAGGGCGTGTAGTTTGGACTTATAGATAAGATAAAAATGGTATAAGAGGGAGGGTCCACCGTTTAGGCGGGAGGGGAAATTTAAAAAAATCACTTAAAACAGAAAAAAAATATTTAAAAATAACGGTAATACCTACAGAGTCATGCTATAGCCAGAAATCCATTCTTTAATTTTATTTTTTAAATAAAGTTATTCGAGTGAATTATAGTTTTTGAAAAATTAATATATATTATATATATGTATATTAATAATATATTATTAATAAGAATATAATTTTCTTATAAATTAATGTAAAGCTAAATTAAACAATTATTGTATTAATTATTAAATAATAATATACAATATATATAAATAATATATGTATATAATATATAATATTATAATATAGATAATAGATACATACACCTTTTCAAAATGATGAATTTAAAAAAAAGAAGAAAAATATATCTCCATTGGATAAAAAAAAATTCATTATTGTTGACGGTTTGAAAGCAACAACAAAACTTGGGTGAGCTACCACCAAGTTTGTTTATAAGGTAGGGGCTATAAATTGGAGTAATTACTTGATAGGGTTGGAAAGTAGTATAGGTAAGTATGCTAACTTTCTTTGAAACTCATCATTGAACATTTTAATTTCTTATTTTGAGACACTTTAAAAGTAAATTAAGTGATTATTTTGATGCCAATAAAAAGCTTTTGACTTAATTATTATTTCTAGTCATAAAAATATTTCATTTTGGCCTAACCTTTCACATAAAAGGATTTCAATGATTAATGATAAGGCAGTTGAATTAATGAAATAAATAACTTCATTTTATGTGGAAGGTTTGACCAAAATTAATTTTGTTTGGCAAGAATTAATCATTTAGAGATCAACTTTATTTTGGCATCAAAATAATTACTGATTTCGCTTTTCATGAGTTTCAATGAAAGCTATACCTTATTGGAACCTTGAAATCCTCTTAAAAAAAAAAAACAAACAAAAAATATAACAAACTCTACAGGTATATAAATCCAGTCCTGTGTACAATTATTGTATATTGATTTTCATTTAGCACTTCAAAGTAAATGAACTTTATGGTTTGCCTGCTAATTGGTTTCTTTAAGTTGTCTATACAAAAATTCAGATAAGAAAATATATCTATTTTTTTATTCAATTACGAAATTAAGTACCAACTTACCCTAATTGCTCGATTCACCCTTAAATGTTTATCAAATTCTTCTTTTGATGAACTCAGTATTCTACAAAGTACCTATATATTTAAATAACTTCACATCACCCGTTGTGTGGTCTTCAATTAAAAATGTTGTACAACCTTAAGGTGGTGCTCTGCTCAGTGCTCACGTTCTTTCCTCAAAGAAACACATGTCTATAGCCTCAGCGCACAAATCATCCATAGTAATTATATTTCAATTGCCTAACCAAACGACCACACCGTTGATGTCATTCAATATGCATATCGTTGGGTTAATTTGTCCTATATAGCTATAAGTACAATGACGTCTTTGCGGGTATAGACGAAACCACTTGAAACAGCTGAAAGCGGAAAATGTTAGATTTCAAGTAGAAAATATGCTCAGCTTCATATCCTTTCAGCGAGGGCGATTGTTCCTTACAATGTTAAATTTTAAGTGTTCGAAACGAATCTAGAATAAATTGATGCTTGTAAAAAAATCAAATGCATTTTTGTGTGATTTCGTTTGTTTTTCGGTTATAAAACAAATTTTCAGTGCGGTAAGATTTTCATAGTTAATTATTTTTTTCTGAGTTTCATTACCAGTTTATTGAGTAAGTGTGAAATCGTGTGACATGACTTTAATTTTTTAGTTAACAATCGTTAAATTAGGTTCTCATAAGCGATCCTAATTGAAAAGCATAAAATTAATATGCTCATAATCATACACTATATAGTGAAACCGAGAATAACAGATTCACAGGCGGAGTGCGGACTAAAAAATTTTAAAAATTTTTGGTGCCGCCATAAATGATATCATTTTTGTTTGTCCACTTTCACTGCTTACGAACAACGATATTTTTAAGTTAAGGCTACGTACAGTTTTTTTTTAACCCTCGCTAACATTTTTTTGAATATGAGGCCCAGTTTTCTCATCATTTAGGTCATTTCGTCTATTTTTAAGCGATTTAAATTAAATCTTTTGATATGTGTTCTTAGAAGAGCAGATGCTTAAATGATCCAAACTCATTTTGTAATATTTGTGGTGAATTCACAGTGAAAAAACGTCAAAAGCCTATTACAAAATGGAAGTAAATTAGGTGCCGTTCCACTAGTTCATTCCACGAAAATATAGAAGAGTATATCATGTTGTCTCTCTCGTTTTAGAATAACTGAAATATCATGATCATCAGTGGGTTACATGCGTGCATTTAAAAATGGTTAACTTTTTACTGGGGAAACAAAGTGGATTCACCAAATTTTCATGTTTTATGTTTCAGGACTGTCCCGTGAGAATCTTTAACTATTGGCAAACACAGCGGGCCTTACCAATAATCAAATTTAGCGATGACTTAAATATATCAGTAAAATTAACCTTGATTCTGGTGATCCCAAATAATGTATACCATTCATGAAATGTTTAATTTTTTGAAGTTCATTCCATATGTGATTCATTAAACAGTTTTCATTTTGGCGGCACCAAAAACACTGTAGGCCTATGTGAAATTATGTAAAAAATTCCATCCGGTAAAAAAAACCCAGTTTTTATAATTATTCATTCCAGAATTTTTGTCAACAGATTTCATCGACAACAGTATCTACCTTGGGTGTCCCGTTTACCAATTGTTGATGATGAGAAGTTCAGAATGTATAAAGAAAATAATAAATAGCGGACTTTTACTTGTTCCTGGAAAATTCAAAGTTTTATCCGTAAATTTTAGGATTTTCAAATTTCGGAGTTTTAGAGTGACATAAAAAGATTATCCAAAAATTGTGTTTGAAATTTCGAAAGTTTAGGGTTAGTAAAAATGTCTTTTGACGAAATAGTGTGTAAAGTGCCAGAAAAACCGTGCTGCAGACCATTTTCCCAATGTGATATTCCATGCATAAGCCTTTAATGTGTACTTTATTTGATTAAAAAAAAAAAAAAACAACAATCAAAAGAAGAAACGCCGTTTTTTCTATTCAAATCAAATCTTGCGTACCTAGGTTTTGGGCTTTCATAACTAAAGTCTTCTTTTAAAATTCAGACGAATATGGGTTTACATTGCGACTTTAAAATCAAAGTGTCAAAGTATAAAAGTATAAATTAAAGCATTTTCATGCGACTCAGTCGTACATTTTAATTTTAATACAATTATGCTGGGCAAAAACAACTGCTGCCATTTGAAATCCTCCTTTCTTCTTCAAAAGGAAATAATCCTGAATTCCAAAAGCTTTCGCTTCTATAACTACTGATGGCTGCAGCAACCTGCTGACAACTGGTCAGCGTGTTTAATGTTGGGTCATTTATCTTCGTGCAAATTGGCTCTTAATTTCGCGCATCCCTGTTGTGCTCTCCTTCCTACCCGAAATGCAAAAATGGTAGTGAACAGCCGTCCTACACACGTTTTCCTTTCGGCCAAAATGAAAAAGATAAAAAAAAAAACAAGAATACTAAATTATGTCTCACATCAGATATGAAGGGCTACGGGCTTCTTGCAGCAGTTTATTGTTGCATTGTTATAATATCCTCAACGATGTGGCATGGATGTGAAGTTGTGTGGTGGGAAGTTGTTTCTGTTTGGTTACGTTCTGGCATGGCATTCATTAATAAACATTTTTTTTTGAGGCTCCTCCGTTAATCTAATTTAAAGAAGAATTAAGGATCACAATTCACAATACAAAACGAGTAAGAGTTAAAAAAAAACAGATAATAATATATGTACTTGTATATAGGGTGAAGTGCTGGTCTTTTGATGTTTAAAGGCTCATTTCCTCATTTTAGCCAAGCTGGGGAAACGACGCGGTACTAATGATAAAAATCTGCATGTTTCACGCAATTGCTTGTGGCTGAGGAATCCACTTGAGTTGCGGTTTTGAAACTTCTGTTGATTGTCGTGAGAAAACAATTCAATTGATAAATCAAATAATCGCTGAAGGTTTTTTGAAGCTATAAGAAGAAAATGAAAGACCGATTCTGGTAGGAGATATTATTTGGAAGCCTAAGGCGACCTGATCTTACGACCTGATCCAGGTCTTACGACCTGGTCTTACGATCTGGTCTTAAGATCTGGTCTTACGACCTAGTCTTTCGACCTGGTCTTACGAAATGGTCTTACGACCTGGTCTTACGCCCTGGTCTTACGACCAGGCGATTTGCGATATCAACACAATTATAAATACCCAATACGCAGCTGGTATATCACGAGAACCTTTTTATATGCTCCAATCGCTTCTAATTCATATTCACATTCATATTCATATTAATATTCATATCCATATTCATATTCATATTCATATTCATATTCATATTCATATTCATATTCATATTCATATTCATATTCGTATTCATATCCATATTCATATTCATGACAAACAAATCTTTAGAACTAGAAACGGTATAATAAAGCTTTAACCATAAGAGCCAATAAATACGACACAGTCGCACATGATTAAGTCCTGAAATGCATTTCCAACAAAAATTGATTATAAATTTAAAAACTAATAACAGTTCGTGTCAAAATGAGTACTTTACGATGCAAGTCACACGGGCTTAGCCTTTCAGGCCGAACTAAATGACATGACATTTTTAAATGTTTCATCTGGTTATTGCTGCCATGTGAAGCAGCAGTGCAACTATATATACATTATACATACTCATACAAGCCCGTCTATCCTTCGAACGTGTGTTTGATTTATTTACATTTTTGTGGTGTCAAATTGCCACTGCAATCCTCGGAGGACCTTATATATAGTGCAGGGATGTGTGCGACTACTTGCATCATGTCTTCTTTTCATGTTCATTTCGATTTATCTTAATTCATGTGACCGTATGACTTAGCTGTCAACTCAGTCCTACGATTCGTGAAAAAATAACCCTATGGTATAAGAAAGACTGCAGAGAAAAAATGATGGGTATTATAAATTAGCCTCTAGTTATGTTTAAGAAAGATGGAACAGGATCTTTAAGGCAGAGGGTATAGGTAAACAAAATTATTTGTGACTCAAGATTGTGGGATTTTGGATTAGGAAAATACTATCATCAGAGTACTTAATCAATTAACTGTCCACTCTAGAAGTTATCGTATAATTGGATGGTAAGTAATTGCATGTTTTCCTGAAAATTAATCAGTTCTTAAAAAATTGTTCCTCTGGGATGATTTCTAAACATGCTTGTATATTATGGTGATAAGACATTTTCATCTTATCTTCGTGATCCTTTTTTGCCACACCTCTCACATTTTTTGAACATTCTATAACTATAACAAGTAAAAAAATATTGAACGAAATTATTTATATTTAATTTTAAAGAAATATAAAACAAATATTTTAATTTTATTAAAAATTATAAGTGTTAGTCTTTAATTTATCAACATTTCTGTCCATAAGGGCAAGTCAAACTGTCATTTCAAAGCATCCATTTTAATGCCATTGTATTGTTCTTCAAAATTTTGCAAATAAAAAAATAAAAATATAAATATAAAAAGTTAGAACATCAAAATGTATTTACATATTTACATTAAAGTAAATGTTTGTCATTAATAATCTGTTTGTATCCATTATTTCGATAACTCTGTAGAAGAAATTCTGTGAAATGATGCTTTATATAAAAAGTGGGGACCGTGCCTTATACAAATCTGTATACACAAAAAATACATTTCGTAATTATTGGTATGTATTGTGGTTTTCAACAAAACTTACAAAGACTATACGTTGAGTGGAATGCTTTAACTATATATTCATTGGGTTATCTCAATTCCTCGTCTGTTGGGACAACCATCATAACGGTCGTCAATTGAATTCGACATGAACACCAAAATTCCATCAAAATGTTGAATGACAAAATGAAAGGTTTTTGTTTGTGGGCACTGTTTAGGTATGACTGCGCTTATAGATCTGTTAAGTACCATAACGCATAGTTTACAATTCTACATCAAATCACAATAAAGCATCAATGTAATAAATTTCCCAAAATCCTTTAAATTAATATTCATCTTTGATTAAACGAAATAACTCGAAATTTACGGTCTTTCTTTCGATGACATTGATACCAATTAGTTTCTCTTATTTCATCTCGCGGCATGCAGTCCCCCACACTTGATTATCTATCTCTTTAGAATTACAGCACCCACGGTCCATATAACCAAACCATATTTTTAACACCAACATTTTTTGATAAACACGCATGCTTAAGAAAAAGAAAAGGTTGTACACTTGTTTCAAAAGGGTGATGCCATAAATCCCGCAATCGAAACTCAATAGAGCCACTTAATTGCTCAATTAAAGAGAAAATCTTAAAACATTTTATTAGTGCCGTCAGTCATAACAATTTTTATGATTTGAACAAACGTCATTTAACATAATAATATGTGCCTTATTCGGTGTTTGATTGTTTGTTTTTTTTTTTTTTTTATTACGGGCTATAATTCAGAAAGCGTTTTGATCATGACTTCTTAGAATATAGTGGCTTAATGGCTTAAACGGAGCTCTCGTAAATTCTAAAAAAAAAAGACTTCACCCACGAAAACCACGATTAATAGAATTTACGAGTATATTTTATTTATAAATTTTTTTTTGTTATTTTGGTTTATTGAGTAGGAGAACATTTCAATTTGTAGTCAAAGCTACTTTTTGAATTTGTTGATGATAATGGCTCTTAGGCTATGGTCGGCATCTCCAAGGCACAAAATGTTTTGATGCAACGGGCGTTAGGACCGTGGGGCACTTCGCGAACCTTAAAAAATAGTAATTTCATTATTTTTTAATTGTATCAAAGCTTAAAACAAATTATTTAAATATTTTTTTTTTGTTTTTTAAGCACTTATTTCGCAGTTTGATAAAATTATAGTAATATCTAGGTGAACCTCTTCCGTGCTTTGCTGCGCCATCTATTGAAGATCTGTCAAACTACAAAATTTCAAATTTCAAAGGAAAATGTATTTGAATAACGAAAAAAAAACTTTAACATAATTAAAGTGGGTGTGGTAGTAGGCGGAATTTAAAAAAATTTCATAGTTTTCGCTCAAGGTAGATTTATTATAAATTATTATTCTTTTTAGGACTTTATAAATTTTTAATTCTAATGTAAGAAAAGTGGGCGTGGTAGTGGGCGACACAAATATCACATGTCACGCTTTAGATTTTTATATTTAGGTAGGTTAAAGAGATCTGAATTACAAAATTTTACCTTTCTATATGAACGTTCAATAAGGGGAAAATCAAAATATAATGGAAGTGGGCGTGGCAGTGGGTGTATTTTACTCAAGTTTGTGTTATCTTTATTTTATTAATTTCGAGGAATATAGAGAATATTCTTTAAAAATATAAAAACGTTTTGAAAAGAAACAATACTGTGGTAATTAATAAATATAGACCCTTATATATGATAAAAAATCGATTAATCGAATAAAGTTTCTTTAGGCGATATTTTTGAACTAAGTCAAAAATGCAATATAGGAATTAGAGAAGTTACATTTTTTCTACCATATCTACCTGGAAAATAGCTTCTCCGACTGTTTTCTAAATGTTTGATATTAACAATTTTTAATAATGTTCAATTTTTCACTATAGTCCTGCTGAAAGGTAATAATTTGGTTTAACCTTTTAACAGTTAATTCGTTGTGATGATGGAAATGTTCGTTTATCAATTTTCCACATTCTGTGAATTTTGCCAAAGTTAAATGATTATTTTTTTCTGAACTAAAACTCTTTCTTGCATCGATCGACCTTCAAAAGGTTCATGAATTTCCCATATATAAAGGGATAATTTGCATTTATACATCATACCAATACGACACGTTATTTGCTTCGTCCCATCCGCTTCCATATCGTATCGGTGCAATTAATCTTTTCAAAATGCAAATTCCATCAACTTCTTATAATTCCGCACACTGTGGATATATGTACAGGGATATACCTTGGACCGGGCGACCGCCCTGAGCAGACTCTCAATTCATGACATAGCGAAAGCAAACGCAACTCAATACGATTGTCGTCACGATGCAAAATGCAATGTAGCCAAACTGGCTGGAAAGAGCTATTTTCCCAGATTGTCAACCAAAAGTTTCAGTTTCGCTGGTCAAATATATATTTCTCGCTGGCATTAAAATCATTTAATTTGTTGTTCAGCTTTCGAGTGAGTTATTAATTGTAGATGGCCTGACAGTGATTTTACCATAGGCCCAATGCGTCTTATCTTCTCCAGAATTCAGAGACGAGACACCATCAGGAACGGAGGGACATCACTGTGACTTGGACGGAGGACATGAACATTGAACATGAGCTTTAATTGATGGCCATTATGTGCAATCACTTTGAATGCTGTGAGGTGAATTTTAAGCGCTCCCCCAATGGAGACATCAGCGATAGCATGAATTTCCTCTCTGGCCACCCTCTGTCCCACAAAACGAAAACGAACGCGTCGAATAATACGCGCTGCGTGCGCATGATGGTCTATCGCTGTTAGCGCGTAATTACAATAAGCGCGCGCGCATGCGTGGTGGAACTGCGTTTGGTGCTATAGTGCTGGTGCTGCGAAGCCCTCTGTTATATAGGTAGGTATATCTGAGTATCTCGACCACGGTTCGCGGTTTGAATGGTTTTAATGGACATTATTAAGAGATCGTATCTTGAGTGATTTATTCATTAAAAGTCATTATGAAAATAAGACACAGCGACTGCGACAGCAACAACAACAGTGGATGAGACGGCGAGAGTGCGGGTTGGTTGATGATTTTAAAATTCAGCTGGCGAGCCAAGTTCCTGGAAAGAGTGTTTCTGCTGTTGTTGTTGCTGTTTGCTGATGTGGTGATGGTGACTTGACTACTGCTGATGATGATTTTTCTGTTTTCTTCATTAAATCAGCCAGCCAGTCACCATCACCACCGTCCACCTGAAGACAAGCGAGTTACACATATGCACCTACTTATAAATATGTGAATAATTTATTTTTAATTCTTTTTTTTTTACTTAATCGGTTAATTAATATCACTTTGATTTTTTGATATTCGTTAGAACGTACGGCATTAACGTCAGTTGTGATGGGGACATCTTGACATTTACCTTAATTGGGGGTTTGTGCAATATAATTTGCATTTTAATAGTGTACCTAATTACCTAATTTACGAGTATATAATATTATATATATTATATACTCGTAAAAATACTTTTTTTTATTAAACTTAATTTGGAAATAAAATAAATTTTATTTGAAAATTTATTATTTTATCGATGTCATTAATTAATGTGAATTTGTTAAGTCTTTTTTAATTATACTTAGAATTACATATATTAAAACGAGGGTATTAACACAGCATGCGGGATCTGGTTAGCTTAAGTAGCAGAATTTATTCGATTGAATGGAAGAAACGACAGGTTGCAAAAATGATGACGTAATTTCGAGAGAAACACAAACTGCATTTATCATCCAAGGTGACTGAAAAATTGTAAGGAAAAATTTAAATTTTGTCGGAATATTTTACTACCGAAATCGGCAAATGAAAATTAGTTTTTGTCTTTCTTAATATCTATTTATAGTCAAGGTTCCATTTTTGCTTGATTCCAAGTTTTTTTAATCAAGCCAGTATAACGGTTTGCATATAATGCCAGTGGCTTAGGTATAACATATTCAAAAATAAGATCACCTACGGTCTTTGGCGGCAGAAACTGAGAGAGTGTGGGAGGAGTGCTCTCATCTAAGGCACTTCTCCTTCATTAAGGCGGCAGCCGAAGAATCCCCAGAAGGAATCAACGGTGGCGTCTACAGTTCCAGTGAGGCTGAACTACTTCTTGAACACCTTATATGGGAGAGGTACTACGATTTACATATTTAGAGCTCAAGCCTATAAATAATGGTTTATCCGGCTTCCCATCCTTGGAGTAATACTATAAGTCCTGCGTTGGGTTGACTTCCCGGCCATTTAAATTTAAATATTTGCGAAACAACAACAAGCGGATAGAAGATAGATAGGAAAACGAACTTCGGATCTGTACGTGGGATGTTAAGTCCCTTAACAGATCACGGGCAGCCGAACAATTAGCGGAGGCCCCGGACTGCTGCAAAGCAGATATTACCGCCATCCAAGAAATGCGATGGGAGGGGCCTGGCAAAAGAAAATTAAAGAACTTCGATGTATGTATACTACGGCGACTACTACCGCGAACAAAGTCAGCATCTATATGGGTGTGGATTCGTCGTTGGAGGAAGGCTTAGGCAAAAATTCTTGAGTTTTAAATCTATAAACGAACGCCTCGCAACAATGCGCATCAAGGCTAAATTCGCCGACATGAGTCTTATATGCGCGCATTCCCCCAAAGAAGAGGGAGGTGATGACACCTTTGGTTTTTATTTTAACTAGCTGTTGGACCAGACTTTTGCAGTGCCCTAGCCATATGACATTAAAATTGTACTTGGCGATTTTATACTCTGCTATCAACTCAGACAACAAAGAATAACTCTTGCCAATCGCTGCTTCTTCGGGCTAACTGTGCAATGAGAAGCAAATCCCTATCTCGAGAAACTTAAGTGTCCATGTATAAGACACTTATCATCCCGTTCCGGCTATATGGTGCAGAGGCATGGACCTTCTGAAAGTCGAATGGAAACAGGTTAGGTTGTTTTGAAAGGAAGATTTTCCGGGTGATATTTGGTCATATCTCTATAAACGGGGACGGGGAGTGGAGGAGATGATACAACGATAAACTGTATACGGGCTGTACAGCGACACCGACCTAGCCAAAAAATTAAAAAGCCAACGGTTGAGGTGGTTGGGTCATTTAGAGCGAATGGGCATCAAAGCTCCGGCCCTAAGAGTATTTGAATCTAATCCAGAGGGACGGTGCAGTAGAAGAAAATCGTGACTCAGGTGGAATGGAACACGCAAACCGACCTGGACCTCAACCAACTTCGCTATCGAAACTGGAAACAGTGAGCTAGGGACCAAGCTGCATGGAAGAAGCTTGTTAGTTGAGGCCCTGGTCCACTCCGACCTACAATGTCAGCTAAAGTAAGTAAGTAAGTAAGATCTACAAGCATGAAGTACTTTCCGGTAGTAGCTATAGTTGAAAAGCTATAAGCGAAAAAACAATATATTTGACCTTTAATAATGAATAACTTTTTATGCAAGGCAGATTTGGCAAAGAACTATTTAACCGCGACATCTCGTGGAGAACGTGACTTGCACGGAAGGAGAGAACTACAGAGTGAATACCAATGCAGATGACGTTACTGTTCCCATTTCTGGAAGCATCTAAGCAGTTTTCTTACAAAACAATTAAAACTAGCTCGGCATTTGATCGGTGTGGACTGGGCATCAACCTTCATAAAACTGATGTTGCCTCCTCAAAATTTAACTAACTCTAACATACCAATTCGTAAAAAAAAACTCGACAAATCCGATGCATTTTAATAATTCAGCAACTAAAATAGCTTCCATTTAACATTACACATTTCTCTTTTCACCGTTCAGGCAGTTTTAAAAACACTTTTAAACAAAAGTTTAAGATTCAATTAGATTTAACTTATTTCGCTATAGAAAAATCTATGTGGTTTTTCCAGTGTGGAAAACTACTTTCTCAATAAATCATTAGCAATAAAGCAAAACACTATACCTACCTTATACCTTCCATTATTGAATATATAAACAAATTTGTTTTGCTGTTTAACAAGTAGAAAAAAAAATGAATATGAAACAGTGACAAAAAACTGCACACATTTTTCAGATGAACACTTTAAAATGCAGAACACCACTGCGCAACTCCAAGTCGGTCCCAAACATGTATCTGCCTCTGACTCAAAAAAACAGTCAGCTCTCAAAAAAGCCACAAAAACAATGAACGAACAAGAAGAAGTCAAAGAATGCGCAGGCGATTTCAATTGATGATGTCGCCTTGTCCGCTTTGTGTTGTTTACACGTGTTTTTTGTCCCCGGTCCGGACCAACGCCGATCAAAGAATTACCCAAGCATTTAGCCATTTAGGTGGCATTGGCTGCCCCAACGCTTTGTCCGGCATCACTTACTATACACTCACTGATCCTGCTGGCTGGTTGCTTTGCTGTGATGTCTCGACCGGGGCCTGGGCCTGGATATATGTGCTTGAAGCTTTTCGGCGGATGTCTGAGGCCTATTGGTAATCACCGATGAAATTTATGGCCTCACTGAATCAATTAGGCCTGCGAGGACAATAGGATGTCCGACAATGTCCATCTCTTTTGTTTTATTTGTGAGTCCATGTTATACTCTGCCTGCATCCACTTATGGATTTGGCTTCGTATGTTTCTATCCATGGCAGACTCACAGTCGCGCCGGCCGGCTACGCTGCTGGTTTTTTTTTTTGGTCGCCGATTCGCGTGAACCTTAAAGTTGGGCACTTTCGGGGCACAATCGCCGAAATAAAATCACTTTACAGTTAGCTTACAAATTTTTTCATCAATTTGTGTCCGTTTAGTGTAAAGAGAGAACCCGCTAACAAAAAGCCATCCAACTTTTGGCATTGTGATGCCCATGTTGCGATATCTGATCAAGAAATTCAGGTTGCCTCAAATAGGCTGACTGGCTGGCTGCCTGCCTCGGACATCATCAGGGAGCATCGGCCCTTGATGCTGAGCATTCATGAGGAGCTCTCCAATGATCCAATGCTAGGTATGCGCGTCTGTCAGTCCAAAGGGAAGATGGCTCGAAGATGGATTAGCTTCATTTCTGGGATGGATGGTGAATCGTTGATTGCGATGATACTAAGGTGACATTGAGAGTGAATGTTAATGGTCCTTTTGAGAGCTGAGGCTTTTGTGATTGGACATCGTGGATTATCTCTGGGTCGCTGTGGATGTAGCATTTTGGTGTTTCTCGGAAATGATTATGCGTGGAATGTTTTTGCGTGGAATATAATTTAAATTGAATTTGTTTGACGGTTTTGTTTTTTGGGGTAATTTTGAAGGAATTTTTTTTCCTTTTTCGTTGCTGTGCGCAGATGATTGTTTGAAATGGCCCTTTAAAGGCATTTGAAGGAATAATGACTTAATCCCCAAAAGTTCTCAACTAAATTTGGAGAGCTGGAATCAAAGGTTTTAAATGATAGACTTGGTGATACAGCTACCAACCTTATTTTCGGAAGCATTTGGAATATTTTTGGATAATTCAGCTGTGATAGATTTCTGAGGAATCGCTATTGAATTTCAAAACAAAAACCTGACCGGTATGACCGTCGTTTTAGGTTTTTAACAAAAAACTTGGTCAACGTATGCACATGTTCCGTAAATATTAAAAAAATAACTCCTACAAAATTGTAAGGATTTCTAAAAATTAAATCTAAGCTTTTTTGTGCCGATAGTTTAACGCTGCTTAGAGATTAAGAAGTAAAAGAAATCGTGTACTTGTAATTTTAACGGCTAAAAATAAATTTTGCGAAGCACTTTAGTGTGAAGTAAATTGCAACAGTTATTCAGTTAAATTTTGAAGAAAATCGTAATTTTGAAATAGAAATAATAAAAATTTGACATTTTTTAATATTTACGACAAATGGGAGCACAAGTTGAGCATATCGAGCAATCGGTATCGGGCGGTTCAACGATCATGGTTTTGATCATTACTGTGTCCATCAAATTTGTAGGGAAAGATATAGAGCAACTGTGGAAACGACGATCGCTTAATAAACCGATTGTTCGATCTGGAACGAGCCTTCGTGTAATGTGTTTTTTTAAATATCTTCGGCAGTTAGCAACATAAGTTGATCATATCATCAGCAATCGGTCTCGGTCTATTCAGCGATCACTATTTTGATCATGGAAAGGTAGAGACAAACTGTCGAAACTACGATCGCTTAATAAACCCATCGTTATAAATTTTTGCGATCTCGAACCAGCCTTCATATTATACTTTTCCTTTTCCAAACCATTTCAAGTGACTTTACTTTACTAAGACATTGTGAAACAATCAAAAAATCAGAGAAGCGCTTTTTTTATTTTCTCCATCTGCAGCCTGAAAAATTCGAATTCTTTTCTAAAGTAATCTGCTTGATCTTTTTCAATTTGTCTCCCTTATCTCGGTGCGAATTACAATAGCAACATTAACCAGAAAAGACTTTATGTATCTTTTTCAAGATACAAAAAAATACAAGCAATTGTTTTTTATATATATATAACATTTTCAAGGCCTAATACGTGCTCCAAATAATCAACTAAGGAATTTACTTACCGAAAACTATCTTTGGCGCCAATCTTTAAATCGTTGAATAGAAAAACATGTTCGAGTTAAATCAGCTATTTTATATATGTAATGTATATTTGACAAATATCTTAAAACCTACGAAATCAACCTCAATATCACCCTAACTCATGGTTAAGTCTATAAATCCATATGTGCCTCATCAATTTTAACACACGGCAATCAAATTCAAACAAATGCCAAGTGTTCACCATTTCGTTGAATCATTGAATCGTTTCACGCAAATTTGTTTCAGTCTTCGGCATCGGCATCGGCATCAGCCTTATAATATTGTAGGCATATGTAAGTATAACTTGACAATCACGATTTACGTTTGACGGACTTCATCGATCTACACACAGCAACTACCAGTGAACAAACCCTTTTATTATATGAGCCCGTATACACATCATCTATATTTCTAGCTTATCCTATATAGGTATCATGTTTTATAAGATTCCATGGCTGTGGAATCGCCTTGCCCCTACAAAAGCCCATTAATCACACTGCGTAAACAAAATTCCAGTGGCTACATTTACATTACCAATTCCCAGTGAGAACTCACGATGAACTCTTATCACTCAACTGACAGTCGAACATAAGAATTTTGATAGCTATATAGTCCACCTGTTGCCATGTTGGTTGGGTTATGATGGTTTGAGAAAAGGTTCCTCGTTCACTATAAGGTATAGGTACTTAGACATTCACTGAAATAGTAATCCCTCAATTAGAATTTATAATTCATCTAATGTGGCACGCATTTAAATGTGTTTACATAATATATATACACACTAGCTTATAGCTGTGGTATAACAGGACCAATTGAAAGCTTGTTAATTATTTTTAATCACCAAACACTTACGTGACATTTGACCATTTCGAGCCACAGACATATTAGACAACGCAGCAGGAGAAAACCGATAGATGTCGTTTGTAGTGTAAATAAATTGTATCTGTCACAGCCAGCCATATTGGTTGCGACAATTATTGCACGCTTGAGTAACAACTAACAACAACAACAAAAAGTTGCATTGGCCATTTTTGATTTATTTTTGTTGTATATTTATGCACGAACGTTTATGCGTTTTAGCAGCGTATGTATGTTTTTGTAGGCAACACATTTACTCAATGTGTCAAGCTGGTGTTCGGGGTTGTGTCACATGACAGTTTGACATTGTAAGCACACATTTATTATAACTGATTAATGCGAGTGCTGCTGTTCTGAGTGTAAACGTATTAATAGACTGTAACGGATTTTAAATGCATTCTCGAAAAACCGACTTCCTCAAAATAGAAATATGGTTGATTTGTTAAACTTTTGAGAAAAAAGAATATAAGTAGACTATTTTATTGTAGGTAGTTTTTTTTTTTCTTTTGTACTGTAAAATAGTTAAATTCATACTTGCGGATTGCGGAAAATTGAAAATGTCAGACTTGGAAAAGACTGAATATTTCGGCTTGAGTTTAGGTTATATCTTTAGACACACCTCATTTTCTACTCGAAGAGCTTCATTTTAGTAAACGGAAGCTTAAAGAACGGAAGTGACCCTGTAGAATGATAGGAAGTTGATGGAAGTTATATACCTACATACTTCTTTACACTCGTTGATGCGGACAATTTTCATATAGAGCTGTCAGTGCAGACATGATAATTGTCAGAAAAGCGATTGGATTATTTTCAACCAAAGTGACAGGCAATTGCTTAATGACTTGTTCTTTTTAGTCAGCATATCAGCGTCATAACTTATCTATTTCATGCCAGTATTCTTCACTGTCAATAAAAGAATTACTAAATTGATATATTTTTGTTTGAACAAAGTAAGCGTCGCAACGCTTGTGAATTTAGATTATATTATGAATTCTGCACCGGCCACCGGGCTGGGAATATAAATAACGCTTGGTCATGAGCTTTAAGATTTTGTGAGTAAAGTTTTTCTTTGGTTTTTGTTTAATTTAAAATTTAAAGGTGAGAATAAAGTTAGGGCCTGCTGGTTGCTTCCCATTAGGTGGCTGAACAGAATGCTCTGCTTCAACTAGAATCGGATCCGCAGCTGCAACTGCGTCATACGTCATTTTGTTGTATCTGCCCCCACAATAAGCTTTAGATACAGCTTTTTGTATAGGTATTTAAAAGAAGAAAAACAAAAAAACAGCCACGGCCCACGAGTTTATTATTCACTTTTTCTTTTTTTCTTCATATAAATTGAAACGTCAAAAGTGCTGTACGCGAAAAGTTCGCAAACCATTGCGGCTCCGACTTCAGCTTCGCCTGCAGTTGTGTTCCATTCTGCTCATCGAATTGATTTTGTGTGTACTTAATATTTTGACAGATATTTAGCGACGCCATAAGATACAAATAATGGAGAATCTTTTATGCATTTAATTTTGAAAATACGGAAAACCCGGGATATGAGGCGGAGGTATGGGGATGGGAGGAGACAAGAAATGGAAAAAATGCAGGAGAGGTACCTCAAATGGACACTAGAGGTAGAATGGCAAACTCCAGGACCCATGTTCTGTAACTCGGCGATAACTTTTCGAGGCGATAAACGGCGAAAAATGGAACAAAACCCATAGGATTCCTATGAGTTTTGTTCCATTTTTCGCCGTTTCTCGCCACGAAAAGTTATCGCCGAGTTACAGAACAGGGGTCCAGGATACATAGTGAGAGAGGAAACCAAAAGATATAAAATAACGATAAGAGCTGGGAGAAGGGCGTGGAATTATGAAAAGAAATTAACAGGTGGAAAAGGAAGCGAGATAGCGAGGGAATGTTTAGAGGAGATGAGAGAGTGAGAGAGAGATGGAAGCGACAGAGGATTGTGGCGACACATATAAACACATAACATAAAATGTTCAATAAAACGTCACATCTAAAACCCCAATTAACTGAACGAAAAAGAATGTAAAAAACGAAAGAAAGACAAACTACTAGAATTATTTTTAAAAGATTAGAGGAATATGGTCTCAATGTCAACGTTTCTAAATGCGTGCAAGGAGTTCCAGAAATTGATTTCTTAGGCTTTGTTTTTCAAAAGATGGAATCAAGCCAACTTTAGATCGTGTTAAAGCGATCAATGAGTTTCCCAAGCCCAATTCTATGAAGCAAGCCCAAAGATTTCTTGGCATGATAAATTTTTATAATCGTTTTATACCAAACATTTCAGAATAAAGTATCTATTGTGAAAGTTTAAATTGTGTTTTTCTATTATAATCCAAATGGGGATTATAAGGATCACAATGGGAACTAGGGAGAATGGGAACGAGAAGAAAGGAAGGAAGAGGAGACAGTATGACAAGATACGAGAGAGTAGAATGGGAAGACAGAAGAGAGCAGGAGAAGGAAAGACAGGATTTAATAGTGGAATCCAGATACATATAACAGGTGGTATAAGGAAGTAATGACCGAGGGGATCCCGCAATATTTGAAAGCGGGATGGAAGGCAGACAGAACAAAGAGAATAGCGAGTCAAGCTAGGGAATGAGGTGAGAGAAAGATGGTACTGGAAACAAGAAGAAGAGAGAATGTGAAGAGTGTGTGAAGGTGAGCCAGAGACGGGGGAACATGTGATAGAAAGATGCAGGTCAGGTGGTGATGAAGGGAGATCAATAGGGGAAAAAATGAGAGATATAACGGTAGAAGGAGGCAGGGGGGAAGAATGGATAAAGGCACTAGAGGTTGCGAGAAGGAGCAAGGAGGGCCGGATGGGAGGAGAATTGAGTGGAGATTTGTAACCCTTAGAGGGGGGCAATACAATGCAATAAGGAAAACCCTCATTGCTTCACAAAACATTTATTAAATTTGGTTTTCTAGGCAATTACGAATCCATACTCCTAATCTAATTTAATTACTAATTATTCGGCTGGGCACCTACTTTTTCTATATATTTGTTTCTTTCCCTACACGTAAATTCTGTGTTAGTTTATTTAAGTTGACTCACAATTGTAAAAAAATAAATATTGTAGGTATAAATAATTAAATTTTTATTTTTAGTTAAATATAAAAACGAAGTTTTAAAACTTATAACACGAGTTTTGTGCTTTCTTTGGGGCAAATCTAACTGAGTATTCACAAAAAAGCATCACAGAGCCATTATTTGCCCTAACAGTTCTTCTTATAACTTCGTATTTCTATTTAATTATTAAACAAAATATACTTCACCTCTTCTAAATATATAACCAATTTTCAGATTTGAGTAGGTACACGTAAGACATTTATACTTGCTTTATAGAATTAAAGATAGGTAAATATTTATTAAAGTTAAATTTTTTTTTTCATCCCTCTCTATAAGTTATTTATTTCGCTTAGTGATTAAAACTGCTTCTTGCTCCTTTTTTGTTATGTCCTTGTCCCCCCAACCCCAGGTTGCGTGACTACCATCTCCAGTTCTCTGTACTCGCTTTTTAATAACATCTTGGGACACAGTCTTCATGTCATAAGCCCAACCAATTTGAGCAAAACTATCAATAAGGAAAGTTGTAAAATTCAATGCCGAACCAGGCCATTCCGAAGCCTTGTAGTCCCAAGGAAACACGTGATGATAATTGTGCCATCCTTCACCAAATGTGAAAATTGATACTCCAAGATTTTCGGTGGGGTTTATTGCTCTGAAAAAAAAAAATCAATAAAAATATATATATTTTTCCACTGTATATTAGGCTGTTTTGGTCTTTATGATGGAAATGCGAATAAAAACAATATTTCAACACATCAAATTCAAGTACGACATCGAGACATGTATCACATTAAAACATTACAGCAAAGAAAAGCAAAAGCTTGCTAAGCAAAAACAACGGCTAATTTACCTTCTCACTTGCAGAGACTATGGACTGGTACCTAAACATCTTACCAATACTACATCTAAGTTAAGTCAACTTTTTACAACGGAAAGAATTTTGAAACAAATAAGCAAGATAGAACAAAAACTTCATATCAAAATTTTAAACCTAGAAATTACACAAACTAACCTGAACATAAAAACAATAGAAAAGAATATTTTCCATACAAACAATAAAATGAAATCTATGCTCAATGAATATGAATATAAGACATTCATCACCAAACAAACATACCTATATAATTTCATAACAACACAAACCAAACAAACACATACATCAAAAATTGATAAACTTAAAGAAATACAGGTTAAACAAATTGGAATTACATTCAACGAAGAATGGTTTGTAAACAAAACGAACATAGAGTTTCCCAACGAAGTAAAATGGTTACTTTCATTGGGGGATAAGTTTGCTTTACCCATCACTTCAACAAATTTTTCACCGATACATATTATAGCCGACATTGAACAAACTATACAAACAATAGAAGATGATTCAGAAAAGGATGTTACTAGATCAAAAATTGCCAATAAAATATCAGATTTTAAAAGAAGAATCAAAAATACAACAAAAGAGAAATTCATTCTGAAAGTGTATAAAACAACAACACAATTTCTGAATAATCACAAAAATAACATCATAGTTACAAAAGCTGACAAAGGCAACAAAACTGTTATAATGTACAAAAAAGATTATGTAGACAAAATGAACGTACTTCTTGAAGACAAAAACACATACAAAACAATAAGAGTTGATCCAACACAAAAGTTACAAGTAACAAATAACACACTTATAAACGATCTGTTCAAAAATGAATATATTGATCGCTTTCAAAAAAACAAATTACATTGTTCAGCATCCACAGCTCCGAGACTATATGGACTCCCAAAAATCCATAAACCAGATCTTCCACTTCGCCCAATATCATCCTCAATGAACGTACCATGCTATAATCTATCCAAATACATCGGAACACTTATAAGGAACATCGTTTCGGAGAAATATAATATCAAAAATTCTTTTCAACTTAAAGAAAAGTTACAAGATGTAAACTTAGATGATGATGATGTAATGGTATCTTTTGATGTCATTTCTTTATTCACCAATATACCTACATACTTGGCAATAAAAAACATTTTAAAAGAGTGGAACACAATAAAAGATCACACAAAAATACCCAAACAAAAATTTCTCAAACTTTTGGAATTCTGTCTACGAGATAATAATTATTTCCAATTCGATAACAAATTTTACTCGCAAACCTATGGAATGCCAATGGGAAATCCACTTTCACCAACGGTAGCAGACATTATTCTTGACAATCTTCTTGATGATACCATAGAACAATTAAACAAAATAGGTATACAGATAAAATTTATTGCCAAATATGTGGATGATATTTTTGCAGTCATCAAAGCAAAAGAAAAAGACATAATTTTAAACAAACTAAACTCATATCATAACAAAATCCAATTTACCATAGAAAATGAACACAACAATAGCCTTCCATACCTAGACCTAATACTACATAGAGAAAAAAACAACAAAATAATATATAACTGGTATTCGAAAGAAACTGCATCAGGACGTATGATCAATTTTCATTCAAACCAACCAACGAAACAAAAAATAAACACAGCTTTCAATTTTATCAACAAAGTCTTAGATCTGAGTGATAAAAAGTATGAAATTGACAACTTAAGAAAAATAAAAACAATTCTAAAACTAAATGACTACCCACATTACATTATTAATAACCTACTTAAAGCAAGAGAAGACAAATTAAAAACGAACCTTAACAATAACAACAATAATAATAACAATACAAAAACAAAAATTGACGACAATGCAAAAAAGTTTTTCTCTGTACCATATGTACCTAAGCTCACTGACAATAGAAGCTTACATCAAATTATTAAAAAAGAGAATATTTCGTTTGCACATAAATCAAATCTTACACTCAAGTCAATATTCACAAACACAAAATCCAAAATACAAAAACAACAACAACATAATGTAGTTTATGAAATCAAATGTAAAGGAAAAAAGAATGAAAACTGTGATCTAGTGTACATAGGACAAACTAAGAGAAATTTAGCAACGAGATTAGCGGAACACGAAGCAGACATAAGAAAACACAAAGAGACGACAGGGCTTTCACAGCATATAACAAATAGCGGACACACAGTGGACTTTAAAGATGTAACAATAATGGACAAAGAGAGCAAACTCAACACAAGACTAACTCTGGAAAGTCTTAGAATCCAACAACAAATAAAACGAACGATGAACACAAAAGAGGACACCGACAGTATAAAACAATGCTATGCCGTAGCTATTTAATTAAAGTACCTGATGCCAAGCTGTGATATAAGTGTTATTGTCAATTTTGAGTTTGATAGTTTTTATTTTGTTGTTCTTATTTATATTTATGATTGTTTTTTTTTTATGTTCAATTTTGTGTCAGTGCCGTCTCCGGGAAGGATGCAATAAGGGGCAAAAAGGAAGCAATTTAGTATGTAATTTTTGAATAGCAAAGTAAGGAAACAAGAATGTTCTATTTTAATTCATTTAATAAACTTAAACCTATTATGTATTATATATTGACAGATTGAATAAAATTACCCTGATGAAGTAAGGAAAACTTACGAAACGTTGGGAAAAATAATGGAATAAATATTGTTTTTATTCGCATTTCCATCATAAAGACCAAAACAGCCTAATATACAGTGGAAAAGTTTTACGAAAAAATTGGTCAAAAATATAAAACAACAAAAATATATATAACCTTATAATTATAACGAAAATTTAGAAAATTTAGAAAACTACTTTTGTTTTAGTGGAGCGATTGAATATAATTCAATTAATAAGTTCAAGTGACCTCAACTCCAAAGATAGCGTTTCGCCCAGGTATGACTGTTGGGCTCATCAGCTCATCAGTTAGATGCTGTCATACCCTTCTAAGACGCAAATTATGGTCGATGATTACCGACTCTAAATTTTCTTCACCTTCGTTATAATTTAAAAGCCAGACCACGGGCTACTTATTTTTCTAAGTGTCTGAATTTAATCAAATTCCCTTAGAATTATAAAGTTCACAGTATATTCATGCTGTGAGTTTTATAAGAGTCGGTAATCATCGACCATAATTTGCGTCTTAGAAGGGTATGACAGCATCTAACTGATGAGCCCAACTGTCATACCTGGGCGAAACGCAATCTTTAGAGTTGAGGTCACTTGAACTTATTGATTGAATTATAACCTTATAAGTTAACGAATTTAAATATTTTATACTTTTCATATGATTTGTATCCGTAAATATGTGCTGCACTATTGACGCACCATGTTACATGCAAAAAGAAACACCAACGAAACGTTGTTGCAACGAACCATGAGTTAGCGAAACTTTCATTCCAGCAAACCATCGGAATAATAGTTGGTATGATGAAGCATATAAGTGGCATTAGAATCAGATAGTACCTACAAATGTATATAAACTTAAAATTTGAACCATAAATAGCTCCCAATTAAACTTACTTCTTTTGAAACCTTAGAATGGGATCTTGTTTGAGATCCGAAATATCGACGTTTTTGCCTTTTTCCTTGACATCAGGATGTTTTTTGCACAACAACCAACCCATGTGTGAGAAGAAAAATCCTCTCGTGGCATTGTGTGGATCAGCATCGGTCTCAGAATATTTATGATGCACTCGATGGTCTCGAGCCCAATCTAAGACAGCGTCTTCAAAAGCAAGTGTATCGAAAATAACTAACAACACTCTAAGTTGCCATTTAGCTTTGTACGAACGATGGGCCCATAAACGGTGGGCGCCACCAGCTATCCCAAATCCAGAAAACATATATAGGAGCTTAGCTAAAAAGATGAGAGGAAAAATGAAAATTTCAGTATTGAAAAGAAATGAAAAATTTCAAAATTTTACAAGATCAGTCAGAAACTTAATCTTGAATCGTTAGTACGTGTTACACCTCGCTATTGATTTTCCTTCAAAATGTCTAAAGTTTGCTCTATTTGTGACGAAGTCATTAAACGATCCAAAGATGTAAAGTACATAAAGTGCGATTATTTTTGTGGTCGTTTTTTTCACAAAAACTGTATCGAAGTTAGTGACAACGATTTTAATATAATCTCAGAAAAAAGATTGTACTGGAAATGTAATTCTTGTACTAATCTAAATTTCTCTAATTTCTTTAAAAGTTTCAATGATCTTGTTTCAAGTGTAAGTGACCTGAAAAAAGAACTCTCTTCTTTCATCTCTACTCATCAATCTAACTCACCACCACGAAAAACTGCCAAAAATAACGTGTCAATCTCTCTAAGAGATCCCATTATCAATAATAATATCCCTCCCAATAACAATAAAGAAGATCTTGGAAATGATATAAATTCTGATAATAACACCTTTCCATTACCACACATAATACAATCACCAATTAATAATAATGAACAATCCGTGAATAATGATGTTCCATCAATAACATTATTTAACAATGAAGACATCGAAAAAATAGTTCACATGGATTGTGATGTAGTGCTAAATAATAAAAATAAAAAAAAAGCAAATTCTAAAAGAGAAATGAAGATAATCGGTACTGATACGTCTTCCTCTCTTAGTTCTATACCAACAAATACATGGCTTCATATTTCACGATTCTCTAATAAAACCACATCTGATGATATCGTCAAATACATATCTCAAAAAACTAATATTTCTACTGAGTTATTTAAATGTTACATGCTCATAAAGAAAGATGCAGACTTATCCGAATTGAAATTCGTTACATTTAAATTGAGTGTTCCAATAGACCACTTATCAGCTATCTTGGATTCATCAGTTTGGCCGCAGCATGTTCGTGTTAAATATTTTTTTTCATTGAACAAAAGAGAGAAAACACCGATAATAACTCCCCCGCCTCCACTTGTGCAGCTCCAAACATAATATCATCTCCTTCATCGCCATCGCTTTTCGTCAGTACATCTCAACTTGCTCCTTCTACATCATCACTCCCCGTCGTCAACAACTATCATCTTACTGCATCTACATCGTCTAGCCATCTCACCTTCTCATCACCATCGCTCTTCGTCTCACATTCATCGCTTTTTATCGAAAATTCTCACCTTGCTCCCTTAACAGATACACACAATTTGCATGGTTATTATCAAAATGCGGGAGGTATGCGTACAAAAATGCAACAACTGCTCTTATCATCTACTTCCCAACTATTTGATTTCATTATACTCTCTGAAACCTGGTTATCTGCAAAGCACTACAATGCCGAAATGTTTGACGATCGACATTACTCTGTATTTCGTAAAGACAGAAGCTCTCTTGCAACTGGTTTAGACAGAGGCGGAGGTGTACTAATTGCAGTTCGCTCTATTTACGCATCAATTCAATTGCCTCTTCCTTCATCATCCTATTCTTCATATGACATAGATCAGATTATTATTAAACTTTCATTAAAAAGCAATAAAGACATTTATATTATAGTCAGCTATATTCCACCAAGAAGTTCACTAGATATTTATAAAGAACACATCAATAATTGTAACTTTTATTTATCAAACCTTAAAGATAACCAAAATGTTATTATCGTAGGTGACTTTAATTTACCAAATTTAAATTGGGTCTTTGACTCAGATGAAATGCAACTTATTCCATTTAATGTAAACAATGAATATGAATCAGAAGTTTTAGATTCTTTTGCAGCGTATGATTTAGTGCAGATAAATAATTGTAAAAATAACTTAGATAGACTACTTGATTTAGTATTTGTTGATAAAGAATTGGGGATGTCAGTTACTGAATCTCCTTTTCCAATTTTTTCCAACTCCATTCATCATACTGCTTTAAATTTAGAATTAAAAATACTTAATTTTTTTAAACCAAAAACTCAACACTCATTTAAATATAACTTTGAAAAAGCTAATTTTGTTGGTATAGCGAGCTATATGGATGAGTTAATATTGTCCAATTATTTTAATTATGATTACGATTTATCCTACCTTTACAACGTTTTTCTAAGCACTTTAAAGGAAGCAATTGACATTTATGTTCCGAAAACTCTAGTGAAGAACAACTCAAAGCCACCATGGTATAACAAAAGACTCATTAATTTGAAAAACAAAAAGAACAAAGCTTTTAAATTGCTGCGGGTTTCTTCATCTGATGCCAATTTGCGAGTTAAATATATCACCCTTGAAAAAAATTTCAATGTCTTAAATAAATTTCTCTACAAAAATTTTATTTATTCAATGGAATCTAAACTGAAAACTAATAGTAAATACTTTTGGACTTTCATAAAAAGCAAAAAAAAATAATAATGGAATTCCAAAATGTATGGAATATTTGGGTTCCTCCTACACAAGTCTACCTGAAATTTGCAATGGGTTTGCTAAATTTTTCAAGTCAAACTACTTAGTTTCATCAAACATTAATGACCTTTCCTCTGATCAATCTGATAATATAATTAACATTGATCAGTTAGATTTTTGTACAACTGAAGTTGAGAAAGCTTTATCGGGGCTCAGTGATGATAAGAATGCTGGACCAGATGAAATTCCTCCTCTTGTTTTAAGAAAGTGTGCGTCATCGCTCTCCAGAATATTATGTTTTATTTTTAACAGATCACTCGAAAAAGGTGAATTTCTTTCCGAATGGAAAACTTCTTTTATTACGCCCATCCATAAGTGCGGTCCAAAACAAAACATATCGAACTATCGCCCAATTTGCAAGTTATCTGCGATCCCCAAACTGTTTGAAAAAATTGTTTATGATAAACTTTCGTTTCTATTAAAAGAAACAATATCTCCATTTCAACATGGCTTTGTCTCTGGTAAATCAACTACTACAAACCTTACAATCTTTTCTAACTTTGTTCTTAACAAACTTGAAAAGGGATATCAAGTGGATGTTATATATACAGACTTCGCCAAGGCATTTGACAGAGTTCACCATGATATATTAATTCAAAAACTTCAAAAACTAGGAATTCATTCAAATATGCTGAACTGGTTGCGTTCTTATCTATCAGGTCGTATTCAATATGTTCGTATTGATTCGGCTATATCAAATCCGATTGTGGTTTCATCTGGAGTTCCCCAAGGTAGCCATCTTGGACCACTTTTATTTCTTATATTTATAAATGACTTACCTGATGTTCTTTTGAACTCCATGATACTGATGTTTGCTGATGATCTGAAATTTTTGAGATGTATTAAAGATGTTATGGATTGTGCGCTTCTGCAAGAAGACCTAGAAAAGCTGTCTTTGTGGTGTAAAAATAACCAATTACATCTAAATATTTCTAAATGTCAGTGTTTTTCGTTTTCCCGTCGTTCGCTTACTATATTATATGATTATCATATTGAGAACAAAATTCTTGAAAGAGTTTCGGTCAAGAAGGATCTTGGGGTAATTTTTGACTCTAAACTCAACTTTGTTAAACACATAGAGTTTATGGTCAATAAAGCCAACTCCATGCTTGGATTTATTATCCGCAACTCCAAAGGGTTAAAAGATCCTTATACTTTGAAATCTCTATACATTGCTTATGTAAGATCAGTTCTTGAGTACTGCTGTGTAGTATGGAATCCCTTCTATAAAACCCATTCTGTTCGAATTGAAAAAATTCAAAAAAAATTCACAAGGATAGTCACATACAAACTCAGATGGAACACCGTAGTAATGCCTCCATATAATACACGGCGACTGCTCATTGGCATTCAGTCTCTAGAAAACCGCCGCAAAATGTTTTCTGTAATGTTCATTAAAGATATTTTATCCTATCATATAGATAGTCCGTTTTTATTGTCTTTAATCGATTTATATGCGCCAACTCGAGTGCTTAGGAATCGAAACTTATTCAATGAGATAAATCATAGAGTAAATTATGCTTTTAACGAACCCATTACTCGCTGTATCAGAGAAATTAATCTCATATCAAATAGAATTGATTTAGATTTTCATTTCAATAGAGATACTTTCAAAAAAATGTTAAACTTATTCTTTTTAGTAAATTAACTAGCAAAAAAATATTTCCTAACTGTAATTATATTATGTGTATTTCGATAGTCTATAAGAGTAATATTATAAACTCAAATTGATGAAATAAACCTAAACTAAACTAGATTTTGAAACTAGGGGCGGCCAAAGCTATATTGTGATTTTTTATTCTTTTTTGGCTTCTTTTTTAAATTTTGTTTTTCTTAGTTTAAAAAAAAAAGGATTTCAAAAGGAATTGCAATTTATGTCAACATCTAATTTGATTTATGAAAATTGTAAAATGTGATGCACATTGCACAATGCACATACACATATGCTGAAATCATGAGTTTGCACTTTCTGAAAAATGGCGACGAATATAATCAACATGCGTAACGAGGAGAATTATTTGTCATCAAAAATAAAGAATGATGTGAAGTTTTTTATTAATTTAAATTAAGTTTTTTAGTTTTGTTTGTTTTGACAAAATTTTCGTTTATAAATCTCTTGAAATTTAGTGTCTTATTATTATATTCCTTTGCAAGGTTTCCTGTTGGCCCTGGTTTTAGTGATATTGTATGAAAATTCAGCAAAATTAATGCTTCAAACTGCTGCTAAAGTGTTTTAGCACTAAGTTAGCATAAGTTTCAAAGTTTTCCGAACCATTTTGAAATATTGAAGTTTGTGATATTTTTGACTTACCTATACAATATACACATAAACTTACTATAAAAAATTGTTGCCCATTTCGCTGAAGTTACTAATAACCATGCGCCATATATAGCTGATATGTGTAAAATACCAAATAAAATTATATTCCTCCAAACAAGCTCAATTTTACGTTTTTCGGGCTTAGTTGGAATGGCAACAGTGGCCGCTAATTTTTCATCATCAAAGGGGTCAACATCGGTTTCAAATAAAACTTTTGTAATTTCCGAAGATTTAGAATTTAAATTCTCAACTTCATTTGAACATGGAGGAGATGATTTAAGTGATAGATTTTCATTTGTAGCATTGGGCACCATTTGTTCTGAAAAAATAAAATAAAAATTATATTGTGGAATTAAAATACTCCAATTCATCCGATAAATCGAAAATAATTAATAGAAAAATTTCAATCCATGGAAAAAAATATTTGTTGGCTCCTTTTGCTTAAAATATTAATTCAAATTATGTAGTAAAGCTTTTTTTAATTTTTGTATTATTTTATAACTAAACGGAACTTGTTACATATTATACAAAAATCTTCATCGCGAGATTTAAAAATCATTAACTTATTAAATTATTGACAATTGACTTGAGACTATCAGGAAATATTTTATTAAATTGTTAACAATTTATTTAACAATTAATTTGAAATTATCAGGAAACTTTTTGGTGTTTTTAAAATTACACTCACTTCTTTATAAAAATATCACTTTACACAAAGGCACGAAGCCCAACAGTCGATCAACACTTAACAATTGAAACTAAATGCATCTATATTTAATATCACTTGATACTGCTTACTCGTTATTATAGTTCAAATATTTACTTTTCATTGATTTTTCATAAATGAATAGTTTATTAATAAATAATTCTCAATCTAGACGGTGCATTATTAAACGCACCTGAGCTCGACGGTACACAGTGTAAATGTAGGTAAGTTAAAGGAAGCATATTTGCAAATGAATACATAATCCAAAGAACTATATTAGGTATATTTGAAATGAATTATTTTGCAAATTTTACTTATATATGCTAAGTAATGATTTTCTATTCATAATTTTGAATAGTAAGCAAAAATAAACAATGAGCAAAATACATTTTGGGGTTGATAGGTTAGTAGGTAAATACCAAACTGTGTAGAATTAATTTAGTATTGGATTAATGGAATCGTTTGGGGTAAGAAGAAATATTTTTCACTGTCGGGTTTAAATTCTTAACAAGATAAACTTCTAACTACAACTTACTAGCTAATTTATTTTTGAAGCAAACATATAAAAAACGATTCATTATTAATTTTCATATTTTTTTTTTTTTTATTAAAAAACGATTTTTGAAATCTTAGTCCCCATTCTCAGCAGCCACGATGAACTTACATAAAAGGTCAATGTGTTGACTACTTGACGTCACCAAAAGTCATCAATATACTGTCAATGCATCACGAAAGCTACGTCAGCCGGTCAATATTGTTCCAAAATGCGTTTACGTATGATATCTGATGTTTACACTTTGGTGTCAATGCGTTGACATGTTAAAATATGATATATAGATAGTTTTATTCATTTGATAAAACAAGTTTACATATATATTTGTGGCTCCTTAATTGAATAAAGTTGGTTATGGCATCTGCCCGAGTGACTGTTGATTTTATAAGTGTGATCATGATTTATGTATGTCTAATTTCGAATAAGAATTTTAAGTTTAGTTAAAACAAAATTCACTTTTATAATGGCTTTTAGTTTAGCTAAAACGGGATATAAATATATTTTTTGCAACTTTTAATTTAATTAGGATTATAAATAATTTTATTTTCGATTGAAAAATCTTTTTAGAAATTAATTGAAAAAATAATATAATATGTGACTTTAATTTAAGTTTAAAAATTATTTTATTATCTTCGGTCTTTTCCTCTAGGAGACATTATTTACGCCATTTTGGATTACCATCAGTTTGATTTCTCACTTCTCAATATTGACTATAGAATTTCAAGCAACATCTTTTCCAGAAGTCAAAAAGTCTGTTCATATTCTATGAGTTGGTGATTTTATTTAACTGTCTCCATATTCAAGGCATTGGAATGGTGGTTTGGAATGGATTGGCAAAATTCGAATGGTTCCAAACTCAAACAGGATCAGGAAGGGAAGGGTGACCTAGATGTTTTCCCTGTTCATAGAAAACTTAACTTATTATTTCCCCAGAGGCATAGAGTATGCAGGGGTGGAATCGGCTAAGGTGATTTGTGATAGTTGACAGTCACAAAAAACAAATTCGGTCTGCGTAAGGTGATTATCACATATGACAATCACATTTTTGTGACTTTTACTTGTGACAGCTATTTTGTTATCATATCTACGTAAAATTGTCGTGTTTTCAATTCGGTTTGTTAATTTTTCTTTTATTTTCATACAAAATGAAAGTGTTTGTGCCGGTGCAATTATTTTTAAGAAACGAAAATGATGAAAGTGAAAATAATTACCGCATACAAGTTCGTTTACTGAATCTGAATCTGCGGAACAAATTAAATATATTTGAGATACCAAATGCAAAGTAAGCTTTCGTTTTATCAAGATTTTTTTGTGTCTTAATGACTAATCTTTAATTTAATAGATTTCTAAAAAATTTTCGCGTAACAAAAGAGACTTTTTCATATATCCTTCGGCTTTTGGATTTGCCCACTGGAGAATGATCCACCCATATTCCACCTACCCTCCAGTTAGCTGTGACGCTGAACTTTCTTGGAGAGGGAGCCTACACAAGGCAAGTTGGTTCCGACTGGTCGACTCCGATGGGACAAAGCACGGTTAGTGAAGTCACTGCAGCAACTTTGAAGATTATTGAGAGAAAATTGTGTCCTTTGGCAATTAAATTTATTACCTCTGAGACAACAAAAAGATTTTACTTTGAAAAATTTGGAATCCAGGAGGTACCTTAACATTATATCTCTTACTGGTGCACGTTTTTTAACCTACATATGTATATACATAATTATGTATGAAATTCTTATATTTTATTTCAAGTAATAGGCTGCATAGATGGGAGCCACGTAATGATTCTTCGCCCATCTGAAAATGAGCATATGTTTTTTAATAGGAAAGGAAGACACAGCATAAATGCAATGGTTGTAAGTCAAATTTGATATGCTCTTTAAAGTATGAATATTCATTACATTTTGTATTCTAGATTTGTGACGAGAAGTACAAAATACTATCTATAAGTGCAAAATATGGTGGAAGCTCCCACGAGGAGGCAGATTATACAAAGAGAAAAGTTGAATTCGGAATATTGTGGAGGTAGAACAACATCGTCATGGCTTCTGGGTACTGCTTAGCAACAATTATGGCCAAACCACAACCACGCTTCGGGCGCTCGGGCTTTTGACAGGCTTTTCACCGACTTTACGATATTTTACGATATCATGTGTCATAAAGCGCGACATTAAGAATTTGCGAAACGAAATGTAGCTTCAAACCTCGGGCGTTGAGATATGAGAGAATAAAAGTTCTGTTTCCTTAAAATAACACTGCGCAGATTCTTCGCAGATAATAAGGAACTAAAAATGTCCCTGTTTTTATGGTTTCAATTAGGTACTAATAACAATTTAAATAAAAAGCTTTGCTAATGAAAGTATTTATTAATGTCGATGTTTTCTTTTTGATTTCAATGAAATATGAAACAACCGTCTTACGACATTGACACAATGCTAGTTTACGAAAAACCTTTCTTCAATCATATTGAACTTTGACAAGTAATTCGAAAAATGACTTTGTATTTGCAATCGGGATGTGAAAAAATAATTAATTATTATTACTATTATTATTATTATCACTAGTTGTATTTTATGTTCCCAGATCAAATCCAGTGCCTATACAATTTTTAACTCTCGCATCGATTAAATTGGTCAAGAAACGTTTAAAAATGGAACAAAACTCATACGAGATGTTTCAATTTTCGAAGATGAACATTTAACAAATGTAAATTTTAATCTTACATGTTTTTTTTTGCAGTACTCACATGAAGATGAATGTAAATCCACCATTATATGGTTTTCACAAAATCTTGGATTTCGGCAACAAGATCACGAAATCCGTTCACACCACACATAAATTAGATTTTGTTTGACATTTCGAACAAATTTCACTATTGAAGAAAACTATCGAAAAATATATGCATTGTAGTTAGGTAAAAGTCCCATAACAATTACCTATACACATATTTAATTTTAATTTTCTTTTCCTATTGAGAAATTCACAAAACGGAATGAAATGCCTCTGCCTGTGAACACTTCACTCAAAACTGTAATATGAAGAGATAAAACAACGATCCCAGTGACAACGTTGTTATATACCTATCTCTATTTTCCATTTGTTTGTTTTATTTGTATGTACTCGTATCTGTTTCTTTACACTCCTGCACCATTTTGCAAATTAAAACAGTCATCTACCCGTAAAAGTCGGATCTTGTGTTGTTTTTCCTATGCACACAAAATAAGACAAGTGAGAATTCGGCATTACAGGTACGAAAACCAGAGAAAATTCACTCTCCGGAACCAGACAAAAATTGCCTAAATCAAACAAGTCCAACCAAACAAGGGTACCAAGGGTACTTCCAAAACAGCTGTTGAACGTTAAATTTTTTTTTTTGGAATTTTAGAGTGAAATAAATAAAACACAAGCAGATTTCACTTTAAATATGATTTATTTGTTATATTTTTATTGTATCCAATTACCTAATAAAATCTTATCTACAAAGGTGTGTGTATCTTGAACCACAATTCAACAAACCACACGTACATAGGAATAATTTAATTTTTAATACAGCAATTGTTGCATTTAACACTTATTTTAGTCACTCACACACAAATATTCCAATGGTTTTACTGAAATAACATATTTTTGTATTTTTATTTTAATAAAAACTTTCACATCCAAAAGAAATGGAATAGCAAATTAAAAAAACATTGATTGTTGTTTGCTGAGCTGTCAAAGCGCGACCAGAATAGAAAATAGATCTATTCGGGCGTTGCGCTCCGGCTTACGATATTTACGATCTAAAGCAAACGCTAAGCGTGAGGTAACATTTCAAATTGCTTCATAAGAGCCCATTGTTTCTATTCGATATGTCAAAGTCAAAGCGACCTGACGCGTGGTTGTGGTTTGGCTATTATATGAACTATAACATTATGTATGTACTATTTTTTTTGTTGACAAGGTGACTAGTGGCTACTCTTTGGAGCCCTTTCTAATAACACCATATAGAACTGCAGCAGATCACTCACCAGAAGCACACTTCGATTATAAGCATTCATAGGCGAGAAGCACGATAGAACGATGTATTGGTGTCATTAAGAGTACCTACTATATTCATTTTCTCCTATAAGACAAACAAAGTAAACTTTTGTTCACCTATAGCTCGGTGGAGATGCATATTAGAAGAAAGAAAACTGAGGTACTCCCCAAAAAGGTCAGCGCAAATTATAAATGTATGTGCTGCTTTGCACAACATATGCTGCGACCAGAATGTACCACTCCCCGAAGTATTGAGAGAGAAAACACAAACAACCAACAACAAGAAAACAACATCAACGCTGGAACCCAAATAAGGAATCGTATTAGGGATGATCTCTGGGCTAACCGTCCAATTAATTAAAGATAGAGCAAAATAATAAAAAAAAAAAAAAATAATTTATTTATAAAAATAAAATATATCACTTCATAACAATTATTTGTACTTATAGGAACTTTGTGTTAATTTAAAACTTTTAAGCTAATATCACTTCTTATTTAGTTCCAAAATTTTCATTTCGTTAATAGCCTTTGCCAGCTCCAGCTCCATGCGCTTTAAATTCAATTCTTCTCTCTTAAGAGCATTGGAACATAACCCTTCTTTGTGATTTGTTGGCTTGTGACCTATAGAAAATATGGACATTTCATTCCTTAACATTCTTAAAATAGGATTTTAGCATTTACTTACATTTTCAACTTTTTTTGTCAGTTTAATTGTAAAATTAAAATTGTTCACATCATAATATTGGACTTCGCGTTCGCGGCAAAAATTGAAATTAAATAGAAGAAAAACAAAGAAATATGAAATGACAATTGTCAATGCTTTTCTTCTAAAGGGATGCCAAATTTTGGATAATTTTTTGTGATCACCTTACCCAGATGGAAAATTAAAGGTGATCACAAATGTGACAGTCACCAATCACCTTAGCCGATTCCACCCCAGGATTTATAATTATTAAAGTATGTACTTCTATTTTATTTACGAACGATATAATAATTATGTGAAAAAAACATGGATGAGGTTGGAAGCTCGAAACTAATAATGTATACAGGTTATTTAAAAGGCTGGATAATCAATACCTAATTAAGTTCTTATAGAAGGAGCATCGATATATTTGCATAGGGAGATCTATAGTCAACTTCATCACAATATACTAGATAAAAACTTTTTCCGAGATTCGTGTAGTATTGAAGAAAATTCCATCGCATTTCGTTTGAGAGGAGAACTTCTTCAACTCAACTTAATACAGTATAAGCAGGATCTATCTCTTATATGTGGCATCTGCAATATGAAGGAACGGGAAAACATTTTATATATTTTTTGGAAGGAGACAAGAAGAAATCTCTCAGGAAATTATTTCCAAACTATCGAGTTTTTGAATGCAGAATCAAGTTTTTTTTTTAATATCTGTTGGCAACCAGCTGCAGACGGCTAGGTCTTGTCATATTGACTTTTGTAATAAAATTTCTGAACTTTTCAAAATTTATATCAATAGAAATTGTTTAATCTAGTTTATACATAAAAGTGATCTCTTCTGCCCACATTTATTTAAAAAGTAAACTCTTTTGCCACCAAAATGTAACAAAATATCTTAAAGCTGAGATATCATGTAAATCATGCCATTCAATTGACTACTTGTAATTCAACTTTGGAATATGGTGCTCAAACTGTCACTTACAAAATTAAATTTACACAGAAGAATGTTTCAGCACCTCTATTAGCACTTTAAGCAATGCACTATATATATACCAGTTGCTACTTGTGAATTCATACATTTATTAATTCACCGCATATATAATGGAGCCAAGCAGACAGCGTCATTGAATCAAATGAAAATTATGAAAAAAATTATATTATATAGAAAATTTACTCGCTATAGGACCACTTTAAATTTTACGATCAAATGTAACGCGAGCCACACAATTGGTACTCCTTATCTTCGATAATATGTGTCCACATTTCGGTGGCTCACTTACATACTCGTATATGGTCGATTATAATCAATCGTCTGGCCGTAAATTTTAATGAGCCTGCAAATTAAATGCAATTATGTGCAACGCAACCCCCTTTTTGCATTAAAATGACTCTCTCTCTCTTTCTGTCTCTGTCTCTCTATGTATGTACATACATATATCTGACGTGACTGGAAAAGCGGCCTCTGATCGACAGCCAGCAAGAAAAAAAAAGCCAAGGCAAAAACACTTAATTGCACCATTTAACCTGTCTTATTGATCATAATAACTCCATAATGGCTGAGCAATGTTCCACCGAAAACAACCGAAGACCAAAAACTGAAAGCCTAAAACTTAAACAGATATACGAGTAGGTACGATTCTCCGTATCCTCCGCTGTTGGAGGATGCATATTGTGCTTGGAATATCATGGGTGATGTGGTTGAATATACTTTGTGCCTACTTTGGCCTGGAATCGAGTTGATTTCGAGTTCGAGATGCAGCCTCTGGCTGTTTTGACAACGCATACATTTCGCTATATTACGGTCATTATAGTTCATTTAGTGATCATCGTGAATGCGAGAAGTCCGGGTTGAGTTATTTAAGTTTTTTTTTTGCCAAGAGACTTTTTTCTTATTTAAATTTTTTTTTGTTTTTTATTGGTGAATTTTTATGGCGGGAAATTATTGTTAAGTTCACGAATTAGCATTTATGAAGCAACGATTAGTGGATGGAGAGATCGTAAATATCGAGGATAACTAGGTGCGCAAATTTAATTTTTCAAAAAAAAAGAAGAAATATACTTAATAACAAAATTAGTTAATGGTTTATTTTGTATAGATATTTGCGCTCTTATACATGAACAAGATCTATACGACACAAATTTACATATGGCATGTAGCCGTAAAACTTCAAAGAGATTTTGTCAAGACAAATCGATTCTAGTACTTTTTTTTCTCAAAATTTATTGTTTACGGCGATACACCAGTGAGACTCTTCAATTTTATTTAGATAGATAGATAAATTCTTTATTTTCGATTCTATATTGATACAAAGTTAGACTTAAGAATACGGACATGGCAATCAGCCGTCTGCCGGATATGACATTTCATGAATGAGTTAATAGAAAAGTAGAAAAAAAAGAATAATATAATTAACAATAATTTAACAAGATGATTTGCGTAAGTTGATATGAACCAATAATTTTTTAATCAGAAATAGCAAGAATAAAACGAAAAGTAATACTAAATTTATAATTTTAGTTAAGAATTAATCGGTGTGGTTTTAAGTTTTCACAATTTTGATGATTTGTAACATAAAAGGTAAAGAATTTAAATGATTTAAAGCATAAAAATATAAATTTTAGATAAATAATAATGGGAGAGCGATAACCCTGGGATTTTTGCAATTTTAATGATTTGCCACATAAAAAACAGTAATAATTTTAAATGATTTGGAATTTTTGCAATTTTAATGATTTGCCACATAAAAAAAAGACACAATTTGAAAAAATAATTAGAGAATACAAAATTTCAAAAACTATTCCGATAATTTAAAGCGTGTTTGCAAAATTTATATAAATTAGACCACCCACGACAGCCATTTAATATTTCACACAAGCTGTTGAGCGGAATAAAACTCTCTTGGAAATACAAGCGTCGCGGTCGTATTTCTTGTAATATAGGGCAAACAGCAATGAAGTGGTAAACATCTTCACATTCTCTTCTGTTACACAAATCACAAGTCTGCCGAAGATCAGTTCTATGTGGGATGTAGTTCAGATTAAGGATTTCTACTCTTGCTCTGAAAATGGTACTTATAGCCTCAGACGAGTACTTAACGTTGAAATAGCTATCCTCAGTTAGAATTTGATGGTTAAGGTTCCTGTAGTATAACCTGGAGGTTGAAGACGGAGCTCTGGTTAAGTGCTGATCATATATCTTTTCATCGGTCTTAGCAATAATTGTTGCGAATATATTGCGCCATTCAGAAATGTTGACCTCTGTTAAGGACAGAGAAAGGTCATGGGATAAAGCCAACTGATTCCACTCCCTAAAAGGATACTGATTCAATTGCAGTTGTCTCAACAGAATTGATTTATGAACACTGGTTTCACTTCTCCTCATCACTTTTATTAAATAGTCTGCGTGAGCTTTTAGATTTTTAATGTATATGGGTGGTAAGCCGGATTCCACGTGAATGGCATAGGTTGGTGCTGAATTCGGTAATCGAAATATTCGTTTAAAGAAAAATCTTTGGACAGCTTCAAATTCTTCGAAGGGCGTAACACCAAAGGCTTGCACTCCATAGCACATGCAAGTGTTAACTGTCGCACTAAACACTTGATATTTTGTCGAATGGTCAATGTTTTGGTTAGCAAAGAACCTTGGCCACATAATATTTAGCGCCAGCTTAGCTTCTCTGCTTTTATCCTTTGCATGCTTGTCAAAGTTCAAGTTCGATGTTAACAAAACTCCAAGGTACTTGAATTCACGTACTATGTCAATCTGTTCATTATTGAGTCGCCAAGTTTCTTCAGGTAGCCTTTCCCTCCTATGTCGACTCTCAAAAATCATAATTTTAGTTTTTTGGACATTTATGTGGAGATCCCAAGTTTTGCAGTATTCATCCAGACGATTGATTTGGAGTTGGAGAGTAAAGGGATTGTCAGCTATTAATACCAAGTCATCAGCGTAGAGAAGAACTTTGATGAGAATTCCAGCAAACATAACCCCTCCAGGAAGTATTTCAGAGATATCATCAATAAAAAGCGCAAATAAAAGAGGGCTTAGAATACATCCCTGAGGGACACCTGCTGACGTTTCAAACCACTCTGACAACTTGGAACCATCCCAAACTGCTGCACTGGATGAAGACAAGAAATTGTTATAGAGCAACAAAAACTTCCGAGAGACTCCAAGCATATCAAGCTTATATATCAGGGCCTGTCTGTTGACGGTATCAAAAGCGGCTTTAAAATCAACAAAGCACACATATAGTCTCTTATTTTTTTCCGTATATTTTTTAGCAATGCAGGTTAAGGCAAAAATATGATCGATTGTGGAAAATCCAGAACGAAAACCCGCTTGAAATATACTTAAACTGTTGGTTCTTTCTATCCAATCCGAAAGTCTTCCATAAAGAATCCCCGCAAATAACTTTCTTAGAGAATTAAGTATTGAGATTCCTCTATAGTTTTCGGGTAGCGTCGCATCACCTTTTTTAAATATCGAGAATATGAGGCTTTTGAAAAACTCATAGGCACATAAGCATTGTTGTAAATAAGATTTAAAAAATTAACGATATAAGTTTTGAGTTGGTCATTGCTATTTTTGAGAAACTCGACTGGGATACCATCAATACCAGCAGCTTTGTTGTTCTTCATTCCCACAAGAGTTTCCTCCAGTTCTAATAAAGTTATCGGAGCGTCCAATTCAGACGCATAAACTTCTTGCATTGCGTAGCTGAAGGTATGAAGATGCTCTTTAGCCGACAAAAGAGTTTTAAAATGTGCTGCTAGAGTCTGAGCTTCAACAGCAATCTTCATACTTCGGTGCGATCCACTCAGTTCACGCACGCTGGACCAGAATTCCTTGGAATTTTTGCTATGTTGGACCTGTACGGCCAGATTTGTTAGGTAATTTAGCTTCCTGGCAGAGCATAATTGTTTAAATTCCTTGTTGTCACCAAGATACAAATTTTTGAAGGAAGCGACGTTTGTCAGTCTGAAAAGCTTTAAGTATTTGAACGAGAGTTTACGAAGTTTAATACACTCCTTGTCGAACCATTTACATTTGGGTGTGAAAGTTATATAATAATTGTTTACATCTGGTGCCGAGGCATAAATTATTCTCACAATATTTTCTTCAATTTGCTCTACCGAGCTTGTTGACTGCAACGGAAGGAAGTTACATTGGTAATCTAGAGTTGCTTTGTAACGAGAGGCTTTGCTTTGAATCCATTTTAGTTTTCGTAGAGTATCCAAGTTCCTCTGTTGGATTTCTTCCTTGAAATGCGCTTTTAACATAATTGGTAAGTGAGCAGAAAAACTGGCCAGAAGCACCTCGAAATCATCGACTACCTTGAACCATTCTCCAGAAATGGCACAAAAGTCAATTACTGATTGTCCTTGACCGCTAATGAACGTGAAATTACCGCCTACGTCACCATTCGCCACTCCATTCAGCACAAAAAAACCGAAATCTTCAAAAAATTCCGTCAGTATTTATTTTTTTTATGTGTAAACATCTATACTAGCGGTAGGGTGAAAAAAATACGTAACGTATCTTGTGATCGTGACTGTGTTTCTGTGACTGTGAATCACGTTACGTTACGTATGTTTACACATCTTAACAGTGAGTCCCGGCACACACACTTTTTTCATAACAGTTTTATTCAGCACTTCTGTCGCAATGCAACTGCAACTGCAACTAAAACTGCAACTGCAACTGCAAATGCTGCTGCAATAGAATCCTGCAATTTTCTACTGTGCAGCCTCAACCGGTTTCCTTAAGCAGACAATTTCTGATTTGTATCCAATAGTTGTCGTCTTTGTCTGCAGACTTACTAGCTATATAATGTTGTTTTTGCCTCGAACTGGTGTCAGTGGAAAATCTATGTCCTATGATATTCGGCTATTGTGAAGCCTAGTAGGTTCATTATTTTGCTAAAAACTGTTATAGTTGCATTTAAGAACTTTAGAAGATATGGATTTAAAAGTTTTCAAGTTTTAAAGTTCAACAGTGACGTTTACAATATCAATGAACTTTGAATGACGGACAAAGCAAAGCAAATAAAAAAAAAAACAAAGAAATCTCACCGAATTCCCGCTGCCAATTTGGCGAAGAATTGTTGTCTTTTCTCTCTTTTATAACGCCAGACATTTGGGCGTTCCATGGTTGTAAATTCATTTGCTAAATGACGGGCTCATAAAATTTCCACAGTTGCCAGCCCCCAGAATCCTTAAAAAGCCAATTCACTACGCGAAACTATCTGAAAATGAGCCTTCCTCCATCATTCACCCGCGTGGATTATAATTTCGCCCCAAAAGAGGAGGCGTTCTCTGTATACTCTGTTGCTCACCACTAAAGCACCTTTAATTCCTTATGTCAGCCATCACAACGACCCATCCAAAGCCACTTTAAAAGCCAGCAGCAGAATAATTCATTCAGCGATTTATTAATGGAGCAAAATTGGGCAGGGATGATGGGAGCAGTGAATCGACTCCATATATACATACAACGAAACCATTTCGTGACTAAAAGTTGTGTTAATTCCCGACCCTGATTCCGCAGCCGCCCGCGCTTCACCACTACCGCAGCGCGCCGGCCGTAAACTTTTGAAGAGCAAAGTCCTTCGAAAAACGCATCCTAAACACAGAAGACGCATCACACAGTATATACACCGAGCACGTTCAACACCCCCGGGGCATACATGAAACGACCAACAGAGCTGGAGAGCTTCCCATCCCCATCACATCATTGCCAAATCTGTTTCGAAGGGGGGAAGTCTTAAATAATAATTCCATTCGTATGTCCATCCATCTATCCGTCTGCATTTCGTCCTGCACTCTCGGCAGAATTTGTTTTTAATTTTCAACACATTCGCTAATTTGATTTTTAGCCAAACTGCCCAGGTCCGCGTTTTTTTGTATCCCTGCTCCTGTCCCTGTCCGCATCCTCATCCATATCAGGCCAGTTGGAGGAAGCATCGAGGATTAGGCACTGAACACTCTGGCAGGCAGGGCCACCTTTCGATGGATGCATCTGTTGTAACTGCAAACAGAAAGGAATTAACTGGGAATGGAAAAGCGGTGTGCGGAATAATTTATGATTGCTGCCAAGCAAATCGCTGGCTGCGTGTTGGTCTGCCTTTACAAATCGATTTACAGTCCAAGTCTGGCACTGGCATCCTAGCACTGGCACTCTGGCTGATCGGATGGTTGGAACTCGGAAAGCCAGTGCCAGAGCGAGAGAAGACGAAGTGGCCGGAAACATAACAAATCATAAATAAGAGTCTCGTTTAGGAACGCGATTCCTGGCAATTCCTTAGCCCTTTCATCGTGTTTTTTTATCGTCCATCTAGCTTTGGCATGGATTCATAATTGTTTTTCGTATTCGGGATTGGAGAAACGATTAAGGACGTTTAATGGATTCGACGCGTTATGAGAATATTGGACATTCAAAAAAACATGCAAGACCGTGTTAACTTATATTGTATGTAGATGTGGCTGGTGCTTCTTTTCTCTCCAACCGATTATTGGCTTTAGATACTGCGGCCAAAAAAGGTGTTAAATAAATTTTGCGTAATTTAACTGCTACGATAATTTGATGGTGCTATCGAATGGGTTGTTTAGTTAACTGAATGGATATACCCTGAGGACCATTTTGCTGCAACAGCTCTTGGCAAATTAAATGCACAAATTTATGATCCCTTAAATACACAGGGTTCGGGTAAGGCGATGCTTTAGGACCTGTTGAGTCTAAACATTGCACCGCAATAATGATTGCTGGAATGGTGCATTAATTCAATTCTGAAAATTTTTGTTGCCATTGTGTGGCTTCGTTCCAACGAAAAGAGTTGATCTACGGATTTTAGACTTCTTTTGTCGTTTTATAGTCATGAAATTGGGTCTAAACGTCTTGAGTCAGTATCTCCTTTTTTATTCCAACAAAGATTTCTATAAAAATACATGAACGTTTGGTTCCTTTGGACTGGATAAGGTTCTCTTCTGAGAGTTTCGACCGCTTTTTTCTCTTCGTTATGTTATGTGGAGTTTTGACAGCTTTTTTTCTTAGGTTGCGTGCTAGAGACATAGGGATTCCGATAAGAATCCCGAATATTTGTGTTCCTCTCTATGAATCCACTCTACAAGGCTGTCCTCCGATATATTTCGGTCACTAGTTTGGGAGCTATATAGAGACACATCATATAATGAAGTACGTTTTTTTTAACTTAAATCAGTATACATTCACTATCAGTTACAAACTGGTACGAAAGTGTGTGGGAAAATTAAGCGAAATGGGTACCAACTACCAGTGCACGTTGGTTTTGTGTAAGTCCCCTTTCACCCGAGGAAACTGAGTTTCCAGCAACTTTGAGTTTATAGGTGAGAAGGGCAAGAAGTAAGAGGGGAAAATGATTTTTTTGACATAGTGTTCAACCAAGCTACTTTGAAAAGAAACAACTGAAAATTTAGAACGATTTTGTTTCTTCGTGTGAAAGGTACATGAGATTTTTAAGGAAATTAAAAGCAAAAGTCAAAAAAGGGGACTAATGAATAGACAGACTCTTTAACGAAAGAAGAAGCAACTGTGAGAACAATTTATTCAATCATACCCTAGAACATTTCAAGCTTTGTAGTTATTAAACGTTCTGCGTAAACGATCGATTTTTTATCAGCAACAAAACCTTTAACGGGTCCAGAACACTTGCAGAATAGGAGAGAACGTGATTAAAAACGAAAACAGAAGATAGCTCCTGGAGGCCGGCTTCCTCAAACCTGGAGTGGAATGCGCTCCGAAAGCTGAGACAGGCCAAAATACTACTTGGGAACTAAAGGGTATTGCAATAAGTCCTCGGGTTCTCTTGCAAACTTTCACGAAAAGCGGCAATGTTCTCAACCGATCTGACGGTTCTTTGACTTACTGGTATTGGCTGATTTCTTCCGAATAGGGTTCCGATTCTGGTTCCGTGAAAAAGTGAATCGAATATACAGTTTTCACATTCCATCTCATGCATTGCTTTATTCGCGATTCTGGTTTAGTGAATAAAATTCTTCAATGAACTATATTACCGATCTCTAACCTCCTTATAATTCCCCCTGAAGGGCATGCGCAGTCAGCGAAAACCTCTCGTTTTCCTAATTTTTTAAAGAGACAAGAGAAACGCATGAGATAGAAAGATATTTTCTTCAGAGAAGGAGATGTGGTTGAATTGAGCATTGTTTGTTCGTATTAACGCTTTCTTTTCACAGATTTCTAATGCCGACGTGAAAGCAAATTATTCGTATATAAGTTTGGTTTCACATTTTCGCTGAGCGAGAATCACATTTAAGAGTTTCAGTGTATTTTAGAAGCGCAGCCGATTTTTTTGCAGCAAGACAATGCGCCGATTCACACAGCTTGTAATAAAACGTAATTGCAAATCCAACCAAAATATACAGCATTCATCCTGATCACCCTACTCTTATTAAAACTGTGTGGGTTTGTCAAACACACAAGGTTTATGGAGGTGGGAAGATGTACCCAAGAAAAGTAGAGCTCATCACTCCTTAAAAAGTACTAAAATATTGTGTTAAATACAGAAAATAAATACAAATTATTCTCTTAAAAAAAAAGTAGCAATTCCTTTTTATTTTTACTATATAAATACTGTGAGGCTATTCTAATATTGTTGCGACTGTTCAGAAAATTAGGTTTTAGTTTTTAGAAGCTATTTAAAACTTCTCTAAATACAACTAACGATGCCCTTCCCTGCTACTCAATACACATTTTTTTACTTTTGAACTCAAAGAAGTACCAAAAACAATAAAATAAGTAAAATAAGCTACATAATGTGTAAGGCTATCCAAATGTTATGGACTTTATATACCTACTATAGTAGAGCGATTGTACAAGTTTCGCTCGGATCCGCTAGTGTACTATAAACTGTATATGTATAACATATGTTAGTAGATTGTTTAAAAGATTAAAATATTTCCCATTGTGTAAAATGTTAATAATGAATAAACAAGCAATGTACATTTTCTGGAGAAAGTAAAATATCTTTTCTTTATAATATACAATTAAATTCAATGATTTTTTTTTTACCACATAAAACATTTTTTAACGAATAAAATGAGAAAATGTTATAAATGAAAATAAGATTTAAAGTAAAGGTAAATTACAAATCCCTCATCATCATGATAGACCATAGCATCTTAAGATATACGTCATCGACTTTTAATATCACACATGAACTTGTAAATACATAAAATAAACCATCAGCATAATAATACTTGCTCGTATAGATAATCGAAAACATTTAGCTGGTAATTTACACGCTCTCGCAAAATGGGTGAAACCTGATTGAAATTCAACCCAAACAAGTCACTTATTAGCTTAACGACTATGCGGCCATTTGTTTATTACCGAACGTGAACAAAATGCTCGTCAAAAAGTCTATATAAACTCGAATTAAAGACAAAGCGAATCCGGCACATAACACACAGGATGATTCAGAAATATTACAATTAGTTAGATTTTAAAATTGTGTTACTTTTTTTTAAAGAATAGGATGCCGAATGCAAACTTTATTTTAACTATTTGCATTATTTTTTTTATAATCATAGTTTTCTCCAAAAATGTACTATGTCCAACTGTGAATCAATTCTTAAAAGTGTAGGTACGCAGTGAAAAAAAGGAAATCCTTACTTTAACTTGTATTTTTTTGTATTTAATTGTTTATTATTTCTATTGTTTATTTTATTTTTTTTTTATTTTTACCTTTAAGATTCTTCCGGTAAGCTTGTAAGAAACAATGTATGCGAAGTAAATGAAAGTCTCATATTTATTTATTACTGTTTCTTATTGCTGAATGTTGTCGTGAAACTAAAAGTTCATTTTTTTTTCAATAACAGTTTAGTTTTTAATTTGTTTTAGAGATATCTTTTAATGTTGCCCACTTTCGATAAATAATTATTTATAAATGCATTAAATAAAGCCTAATGGCTTTACTGTGTACCACCCTCTGATGTACTGTTTCCATCCCGTGGTACACAGTGAACCAGTTGAGATGCTTTAAGAAAAATTCAAAATTGCATTACTATTGAAAGAATTTTGTTTAGAAATACAAAGTTCATAGACCAAATATTAAAGTGTTTTTTATGCACTGTACGTTTTAATCAATAATTTGAAAAGTACATCAGGTTCACTGTTGAAAAGTTTACCTTTTGTGACAAATAATCTAAGAAGTGGACTTTTCAAACTTCATCAAAAGTTTGTCGTTTGTCCAACTAAAAAATCGTATTTCACTTCCACAGACAATATGTGTGTTTTATTCATTGCTGCATAGCCAGCGCAGCAAAATTTCCCTTGGCAAACAAAAACAATTTGATTGCTGGCGAAAAAGAAGTCAGTAAAAATAAAGATGGCTGTGCTGGCGATAGAGCTTTCAATTATTGAAATGAACGTATAGAGTGAGCTTTCGTTTTATTCAGACTTGTGCTGCGCTGGCTATGCAGCAATGAATAAAACACACCTATTTTAAAAAAACCTATTCAACTAGGGATGCCTGGAAAGTCTACCATCGACCAAAACTTCACATTACGTCAAACCCTGGAAAAAACCCAAGAATTAAGTGTCGATACAAACCTCCTTTTCATCGATTTCAAAGCAGCTTATGAAAGTGTTACCGTGTCATGTCGAGTTTTTGGATGACGTTGGAGAACGCTCGCTGCTCAGTCAAAATTGGAAGAATTTCAACCGAAACCTTTAAAACTACTAAAGGACTGCAAAAAGGCGACGCGCTGTCATGTAGCTGCTTCAGTATTGTTCTTGAGAAAGTGGTGCGCAACACCCAGGCCAACACAACTGGCAACATCTTTCAAAAATTCACGCAATAATTTGGATATACAGATGACTTCGACATAATGGGAAGAACTAAACGGGCAGTTACGAGTGCCTTTTCCAGCATTAAGTCAGAAGCGAAGAAAATAAGTCATGTGATCAACGAGGAGAAGACGAAGTATATGCTGTCATCAAATACCTAGAGTTGACTCACATCGCAAATTTGATCAGAACGTGAATATTGATATAGGTATTACTTCAAGGTACAGTGAATTTGTATACCTGGGGGCTGGGCACTGCTGTGAACTCTGCAAATGACATCAGTGCTAAAAAATTTACAGATTTCACTCATAGAGTAACTATGGGGACATTGAAAATGACTTGTGTTAGCTCGATAAAATAAAAACATGAATAATCTTGGTGATTTCTAATTTGTATCCTATAGTTACACCAAAACTTCTGAAGATGTCTAAGAAACCATTCTTCAGCCTGAAATTACAATATGTAGATATTTTTAATGTCGAATCCCAGTTGGCGGTTAAATTAATGTTGTTCAGTTCAGTTTAATTATTTAATCACGGCGTTTATGTTGAAGAAATTCAAACATTTGCTCAAATTTGCTCAAATTGATTTACAAGTCTCTCAACTTATTGAACTATTTATATATAGGCAAGTTATGATTTAGTTTAGTGGGCTTTAGGTCAAATGAAAGATGTTAATTTTTAAGCGACGTTTCGAGCTTTCACTTATATAAGTGAAAGTGTTTAAGGTTTATATTGATAATGCCAGTTATTGCCGTTTAAATTCAGTAAAAATACACTTTTCGATTGTGATGATTTAAATTTAAATGTTCTTGACAAGTTTTGCCTGATGATGAGCATAATCATGCTCGAAACGTCGCTTAATAATTAACATCTTTCATTTGACCTAAAGCCCACTAAACTAAATCATATTGTTAAATACAAAGGTCACTAAAATAATCATTTATAGGCAAGTTATTTGATTTACTGTCAAAGTGAACCCTTTTTAACGCGAGACTAAATGTATAAATAATTTGATGTGATAGCTCAAACTCAATGCAAACCTGATTTGCCTAATTGTTTTTAGGTACCTACCTATTCTATAAAATTTGGCATTTTGAACTCATCTTTTAATAAATTTAATAAACTCGAGTCGTGTAATTTCTTAAGACAATATTAATGGTTTTGACAGTTAAGCAGTATTCTTTTATCTGAGTATATGAAAAGCAAAGCACCAATTAAGCTGTCAGCTGAGTTGACAACCAAATAGAATCTTTTTTTTTCATTTGAGGACCTTAAGGTAGAACTGTAATAGTCGGAAGATGTTGGAAGAAAATTCTCTCACTTCACTTACGCATGGAGCGGTCGGTGAGCGCTCTTCACTTGCGAAAGCAAAAGTAAAAAATTGGTCAAAAAGAAGCAAAACTCAACTATGGGCACGTCATATGAATTCTTTGTATTCGTTTCGTACGACCACTTAGGTCGGCATCCGACTATTATAGTTCCACCTTTAACCTTGAACATCTGAACATTAGAACTAAATCTATATAAGTTTATTAAAGAAGTTCAATTATATTGCAGTACTTATGAATATTCTAAGTTCAATAATCGCATTGGCTTAGACGTAGGTAAAGTTTTGTAACATAAGTTTATAGCCTGAGATTTTACTTGAATTCTAAGACCTTAACCTCAAAGATCCGATAATTATAACAGGAGTTAAAAGCTTACCAAATAAACCCTTTTCGATATTTATATTTAAGTTGCTTAGGTAAGTTAATCCTACCTCTAGACTGGTTAACGTTAACTTAAATACCTTAACCTTCAACAACTGCCCCTTAGAACTAATGTTGTTAGTTTATTAAAGAGAAACGCAAGTAGGTACCTTTGCATATTTCAGGCTCAAAAATAACATTGGTTTGGACGTAGGTCAAGTTCAAAAGTCGCATTGGTTTAGACGTTGTTCAAGTTCAAAATCCGCATTGGTTTAGATGTTGTTTTGTCACATAAATTTGTAGCCTGAGATTTTACCTTAATTCTAAGACATTAACCTCAAAGATCCGATAATAAGAACAGAAGATACCAAATCAACCCTTTTCGATTAGGTATTATATTTAAGTTGCTTCGCTAGGTTAATCCTACCTCTAGCCTAGTTAACCTTAATTTAAATACCTTAACCTTCAACATCTGGCCCTTATAGAACTAAAGTTATAAGTTATAATCATAGAGGTTCAAGTATAGGTCTCTGTGCATTTTCTAGGTTCAACAATCGAATTGATTAAGAATGAGACATTCTGAGACATTCCAAACCATTTAAATCCACAGGACTAATTGGGCCCTACCAATAATCAAATTTAGTGACGACTTAAATATTTCAGTAAAATGGACCATAATAGAATGGGCTCTAGCTAATAAACCATATATAGTATGACCTTAATATTCAAGTGGACTCTTAATAATGAATCATATATGGAATGGACTTCAAAAAATTAAACATTACATGAATGGTGCATTATTTGGGATCACCAGAATTAAGGTTAATTTTACTGAAATATTTAAGTCGTCGCTAAATTTGATTATTAGTAGGGCCCATTGAGTCAACAAGCTAGGTTGCTCGTGATCGCCATTTCTACCTACCTACCTACCTACATACATAATGTATGTACCTATATAGATAGGTAGGTATATGAAATTTGTTGGCAAAGCCAATTTTGTTATTCAATTTTTGCAACTATTTATTTTGATGAATTAAACCTAAACGTTTTTCACCTACACTTTTAAGTTATTTCAATTATTTTTTAACTGAATAAATTAGTTTGATATTTTACCTTCATTTTAAGACCTTAATTTTAAATATCCGATTGTTAGAACAGAAGTTATAAGCCAACCAAACCAACCTAATCGTACCATTACGAATAATATTTGCAAAATACCTACAACAATTTAATCAACATAACATTTTACAGACATACCTAACCTACTTAATAATGTAGCTTTGTATGTATATCATTTTTGTTCCCGAATCCCGATGCGAAGCCAATTGTGTTTGCCACCAGCCACAGTGCAGTGGTGGTTTTGTATTGCACACATTCCACTCCAACAACGTCTTGCCAACACCCTTACAGCAATGTATATTCTTTGTGGGTACGTTTTTTTCTTTTTCTTTTTGTTTTCTTGTTTCTCACGTCATTTGCCGTGATGAAATTTGTTCTCAAAAGCCAATCTTTCACGTTTTTAGTATGAAATTTTGTAAGCTTTTGGAAACATTTTGATGCAGATTTGTAGCCTGTCATTTTATCTTTAATTATCTATCTTAATATTAAGCATCCGATAATTACAACCTGAGTAATAGGCTTCTAAGTGCGCTCAAATCGAGTGATTTTAAGATTTTATACAAATTCAACTATCCTCCACTGAAGCTCGTCGGTTGGCGACGATCAACGTGTAGGTACGATTCATCGCTTGTGTATTTAGTTCATTTTGGTATTTTCTTTGGTAACACCAACCAAAAATTCGATCCTGAGCCCCCTATACGCTAGAGTTCATTTCGTTCATTTGTTATATATTCATTTGTTCATCTAATCATTTTGGTAACACCATATTTTTCTCAAAACGACCCTATAACCATTTTCAATGTTAATAAAGAGTATAATAACTCTTGGTAATCGCTATTTCCTTGGACATAGTAAGCAATTGAGAAATAAAGCCATTTCGAGAAGTACAAAACTCGTATCATCCTGGTCCTACTGTATAGTGCGGAAGCATGGACACTCTCCCAGTCGGATGAAACCTCCCTTGATGTCTCCGAGGGATAGGAAGGTAGGTACTTCGCACGATATATGGGCCGGTTTGTGTCGATAGGCAAAATAACATTTGGCGAAGAGGATACAACCACAAACTATGCGAACTGTACAGCAACGTGCCCTTTGTCAAACAACTGTGTGTTCAACGGTCAAGAGGCATGTAGAGCGAATGAACATCGACGCTCCAGCCCGAAAGGTATTCAACACTGAGGCAGAAGGAATGAGAAACAGGGGCAGACCTCATCTCCGGTGGCGAGACCAAGTTGAGGGAGATACTCGCCGACTCGGTGTTCAAAATTGTAGACCGCAAGTTAGAGGTCGAGAAAGCTAGCGGAGTCTATTACAACTCTTTTTCATATTAACTATCAAAAAATTGAAAAAGTCGTCCAGCACCAGAAATGAAAATTTAGGATGCAGCCAAAATTTGGTGCGTTTTTCCACCCACTGTTTATATGTACCCAAATACAAAATAATAATACCCAATAACAAAAAAAACTAAATCATTGTATGGCAGCTATCATTTCTAGATGAGCTAAAATAAAAATTACAATTCTTCAAGAAATACGAAAATACGAAAAAAGTGTTATGTACCGAATTTCAAGCAAATCCATCATCTGCCTTCCAGAACACAGTTTTCAGAGCTTAGTGCAGGTGTAAAAAGTTAGCAAAACGTTTCAAATTTAAAAGCATATGATAATCAGCTGCTAATTAGTTCAGCAAAAAATAACTGTCATATGCTTTAAAATATGAATTCTCGAATGTGTCTTGCTAACTTTATACACCTGCTCATGGCTGGCTATATGGGTTTTTTTTACAGTGGTGCCTGGTCGTTCTACCCAAAGCACTCAATCACAAAATTTGCCATTCTGAAATAAATTCAAATTTAATTACTGTGATTTCTTTTAAAGAAAGTGAATTTGGGTACAATTCGTTCGAAATTCTTATTGTGATTGGAAAATTTGGATTTTTTTTTTAATTTTTTCAAAATTTTTTTTTAAAACCGCTCCAACGATTTTCAATTTTTCAGTCTAAACTGCAAGTTCCATGCATATTTGCAACACGGTGCTATATGTACCTACTCTCATAATACTACCTAAAACTTAACTTAAGCAGGTGGTATACAATACAGGCTCCCATAACTAATTTATTTTTTTTATAAGATAAATATAGTTTTTGAATTATTAAAACTTTAAAAACACAGTGAGATCACATATAAGAGCAAGTTCGTGCGACCCAGCCGTGCACATATTTTTTTGTGAATTAGTTTTTGAAATTGTTGCAATTGCATTCAATTTTGTATTTCTTGGGGCAAAAAGTAACAATTATATATTTTTGTTCTTTTCAGTATTTACTTATTTTTATTTAAGTATAAAAAATAAGAACAATATACATAAGATTTAACAATTCATCAGAAAAATTCATATTTAGGTATGTTATGTCATGCAAAAGCAAATCTAATATAATTAGATTTTTCTCGAAAAAATTCCTTATTTTTTCTTAAGAGTTTCGCTTCCTTATTTCCCTTAAAAATCCCAATGGCCGCGTTCAGGTTTGTATCCAAAGCGATCTGGATAGCTTTGTGTTGTTGTAATCCCTTGTAAAATCACAGCTGATGTCAAAGCAGCTGTTGCCAAAAAATTAATCTCAAGCTATCCTAAAAATTCTGGGATACTTATCTATCTTATGAGAAACCTCAACAACAGCTGATTTGCGTTCAGAAACATACTGGATGCTCCAGTATCTTAGATGGGCTATCCTAGTGAAACCTGAACGCGGCCAATAACATTGCATCAATATCATTTCCAATAAAATTGAAAATCGATTTCAATCCGATTTCGTTTGAAATGCCAGGGAATCGTTTTTTTTAATAATTTTTGTCAATATCATGACCAGCCACAAAGCCAAAGACAGAATAAATACATAAATTAATTTTTAGAGTCACCCTATACAGACTCACCAAGCCTGGTTGCTTACATTGCTTAGCCAACACCATTAAGTTCGTCGCAGTTTCCATCTTGGCTTTTAAAGAATTCGCAACGGATTTTCATCTGCGTGAAGATGTGAATAGAATAATAATTTAATGGCTATTATTAAGCTATTAATTACCGTTATAATTAGTTTGCATTTTATTACCACTGTTTTTATGATCACAACACAACCTACCAAGTGAGGATTGAAATCAATTCACATAGATATACTATATAATAGCCTCGTTAAATGCTGCTAATGGAATAGGATATAAGTGGTGAAAAGCTTTCGGGTTCTATACCTTAATTGTATATAAAGTTCAAGTGGTTTAAAATTTTAAAATAAAAAATTCTTCTTCAACTTATCAATCACCTAGAACTTAAAGTGTCAGATTGACAGAAATCTATTATTTTGAAGTTAAATCAATTTCAGTTTCAGTTTCATAAAAAAACATTTTAGATCAAATATTAGATTTATTTTTGTTCAATTATTTAAATCATTGTCCAATTATGAGAGATTTAAGTTACGATTAGACGGTCAATGGAAGTGCTCAACGCGTTAACAAATTCTGAGTGATTTAAGTTACGATTATAGACGGTCAATGGAAGTGGTCAACGCGTTGACTATCTGACATTTGATCGTCAACGCAGAAAACTGTCAGTGTGTTGACGGCTGCGTTGATACGAATTTTAGGGTCAATAACGCATTTATTATTTTGTGTGACCGTTATTACCCTGTCAACGCAGTTAGGTCACATTGACATCAGATTGCTTGTCATAGCATTAATGACCTGGCGCGTTCAGAAAAAATGAGATCTCAGAGAGACTCAAAAAGTGAGCAAGTCACAATCACATTTCGTCGTGTGATCGTCAACGCGAAAAAGATTGATTTTTACTCTTGTCAACTCGGCAGTCGGCGTCAACGCTTATAGTGTTCGGATGTGGTCACATCGTGTGATCGTCATAGTTTAAAATCTCAAAGTCTTGACACCAAAGGGTAAAAACGCGTTGATAACACAGATAACACGTCATAGAATTTTGGGACAACATTTAACAAGTAGCGTCACTCGTGTGATCATCAGCGTTTCAACGTATTAGCACACTCTATACGTGCGTACATATATCAATGATATTTTTGGTATATAAAAGAAGTCAACGCGTTTATCATTTGCATTTCCTGTCTAATCGTAGCTCAGTGTAAAGGTCATAATATCTGTCTATTTATTTCCCCTACGTCGCGGTCGTAAGTTAGTTGAAGAAGATCTCGTTCTCTATACTTTCACTTGAACGTCGAACGAGTATTATCTTGTTAACATTACGGAGTAATGAGTTCACAGCGAATTTGAATAAGTTTGTGATTGATTTTTAGGTATTGATTACAAACTTTCTCCCCTCATATATTAAGTTTCATGAAGTTGGTTCCCACAGTTTATTTGAAAGTACTATTTTCGGTGTTTCTAATTTAAAATCGAATTAATTTGTCTGCATAGCGGTTTCGGCAATTAACAGCTACATATCTCTAGCTAGGTATCTACAAAGCACGCAGACATGACTGGCGCCATATTTAGGATATTCATCTTTTTCTTTTTCAACTGGACTTGAAAAAAAAAAAAAAAAAAATTGATTCAAAATGTTCAAAATGCAACTCAAATTAGGATCGTTATTACCACAATGTTATCTGGTTTGTTTGGGTCTGTTATAAAATACTCGCGACCAACAAAGCTTTGATCGTCAATGATGATTGATTATTGCGGTTAAATGACTGATTGGCCAGTCGGACCGACAGATGTGTTTATTACCTTATACCTACCCAAAAAGATAGAATAGAAAAATAAAACAAATCCCCAAACTCATATCAAAGTCCAAATATATACCTTACCTTGATTAGAAGTTATATCTTATGCTGAGTCTGCGCTGGTAGATACGTATATATACCTCTAAGATTAATCGTCCAAAAAATGGATTCAATGCTCTTCCATCTATATATATCGTTGGTCATTTGGTAATTACACCGTGAAATATTCATCAGTATATATATTTATATGTTTGTTTTATATTCATTTAATTTAATAGCCCATGGGTGGAGTGTGGAGAACTCTGTAGTTTGATCGGATAGACTGATCTATAGCAACTCTATAGGGTGGCGGCAGAACGCGTTTATGGAAATGAAAACATCTAAAACACGCATTAATTTGCCATTTACAAATTAGTTTGTACAAATCAAGAGACTCTAAGTATATTATTGTGCCGCCTTTGAAGTTTTAACTTTTTTGGAGTTGCATGAGTCTTGAGTGATGGATAAGCATGATCTCAGAAAACGCTCTGAGCATCATTAATAAATTACCAACCTACCTATACCACCAACAACAATTTGTTTTTAAAACCGGTAATAGGACAGCTGCTTGCCAGATGCTTTTTTATATTCAAACGGCGCGGCGTCCCAATGTGACACGAAATTGACCTTTTAGTATTAAGTTGTGTCATAAATTTTAATTTAAATATTTTGATGAAATACCTACATCAGTTTAATTAGGTATTGTTATATAATCAACACGATGTTGGCAAAATGGCAAAGCGAAACATCAAGAGGGTAGTCAAGTTTTTTTTTATTGTTCATAATTTAACCTATACTTTTATATTATTAAGGTGATTTTAGTGAAATAAAATTTCAATAAGTTTTGCAGTGATTGAAACTTGAAAGGTGCAATAGTCAATATAGGTGGGCCAGAAGTCTGAACATTCGAAAGGACCACACAAATTCGAAATCACAAATCGGTTATAAACTATAGGGGTCTATTTTGCCAAACAATTTTCACTTTGCAACTTTGCCAACAAATAATTTCTTGCAAAGTAAAAGCACAAAGTGTTTTAAAAAAAATTTTACGAAGTTAAAAGACTTTTCACTTTTCAATTTTTCGGAATATTTTTGAAAAGTGAAAAGTAAAAGTGTTTCACCAATTTTAAAGCTTAGATTGTATCAATTTTAGATCAATTAAGTTACGATAAGGCTGCAGTTCATCGATATTTATCGATAAGGCGGTAATGAGTTGACTCCTTAACGTCACCAAAAATTTCATAAATATACTGTCAACGTTCACGTGTCAATTCGTGTGCCAATGCATGAAAAGTTGACGATCACACGAGTGACAATATTGTGCGTTGACGTGTTATCTGTGTCAACACGTTTTTAATCCTTTGTCGTCAACGCTTGGACATGTTAAACTATGATGACCACATTCGAACACAAATCAACTAATTTGCATTGGTCGAGTCACAAGACATAAAAATATTAAATTGGTCAAGCTATGAACTCCCAAATTTCGCTGACGGATGCCCAAAGTTTTAAAAAAAGGAAAAAGGCATTTTTAGGGCTTCCGATGACATTTGGTCGCAGCAGAATGATTTGACTCACAGTCAAAAAACGAATTAAACAATCATAGCTTATTGAAAGGCTGCAGGGTGATAAGATTATCTCAAGCAATGGACCGTCTAATTCGTGCGATTTAACCGCCTTGACTTTTTTCTGAAGTTTTGGGAAATAATTGCCTTATTTTAAAGAACAAACCACAAACAATTTACGACAAAGACTAATTAAGATTTTTTTTTTGATATTCAGCTAGAAACAGTTAGTTAGAAATTTGGTACAAAAAACATCCGTTTAGTGGAAAGAATTTTAGGTCAGCGAAGATACATTTTAGTGAGGAACAAAAAACTTTTATCAAAAAAGAGTTTAAAAATCTGAAATTTGTTGTTTATAACTATTTATTCAATTTCGTCCTTAAATTTTGTTGTAAAATTTCTAACATCTATCATTTAATAGAAAATCTTCTTTTCTACAAAAACTTCAGCTAAATTTTCGAGTGGGTAGGTAGTACCAAAAATATTGAAGTGACCGGTGGGACCATTCTCTCAGGCATGGGTGAATTCAGTAGAATTTTGCGTTTTCATCATGCTTATGGCCATTCTCACAGTTATGTAGGCAGTTCGGGAAAACCTTTATTTCTCATACAAATTTTTTTCCAGGACAAATTTTTTCTCGGATTTTTCTTTAGCAGTACGCAGTTCAAACGCAAAAACCAAACTTTTTTTTCAAAGGGTACATACATGCAAAAGTCTCCACACAATTTTTCCAAAACAAATAATGTGCACAAATTATTTTGCTGGACAAATGTTGACATTTCATGAATAGGGTAAAAGCGGGTGAGATGGCGCAGCGGGGGAGATGGCGCACCTTTAATATCTCGTACATTTAATATTCAATCAAAACTTTTAAACCTTTTTTCTATGCATTTTATGATTTTAAATCGAAGTAGCCAGTATTTGCCGATTTGTCTGTATTGCAAAAAAAGAAAAAAATTTGAAATTAAAATCAGGTAGGTATTTTTTTCCACAAATTTTTTTGCACTCTTTTTTGCTTTGGTTTTTTTTTGTGAGTCGATTGTTGCTTGGATGTCTATGATATATCAATACATACAAAAAGTATTGTCTATGAACTCTCTATTAGAATTTTGTAAAAGTGGCAAAGGGTGTTATTTTGTGCTTTAGAATAATGTAATATGACAAAGAGGGGGAGATGGTGGAGTTTTTTGAGGGTGAGTTGGCGTATTCCACTTCACGCATTTTGATTTTTGTGTACTATGGCCGCATACCATCTCACCCGATAAATTACTTATTATTATTTCAAATATTTCAAAATATGAAGCGTTATTTTTCTGAAATTTTTTTGGCACAAGTGAAGAAGTTTAAATGGACGTATCAAACGTTTACTAGTTATTATCATTATTTCGCTAGTGGTCATGTGCTTAACTTCGTTTGCCCTTGTTTATCATATATGCGCCATCCCACCCACCTGGGTATACCATCTCCCCCACCCTATAGGGGGAGATGGTTTTTCTTAATACTTTATAATTTTTTATATTAAAAATAGAAATTACATTCATAAAACATTGTAATGTTAATATTACTTATGTAATATAATAAGGAATATTTATTATTATTTATTATTATTTATTATATTTTGGAAGATATTGACAAAATAAAAAAGGTATGCCATCTCACCCACATTTACCCTACCACGGTTTTTATCAACCAAAAACATATTTTCTGCCTACGCAGATCGAGCAAAACTAAATTTTATCTCTACAATATTTTGCTCAAGACAAATTTTGAAGGTGTAGAGATAAGAAATAAAATTCAAACAAAGGCAGTATCGTAGCTTAAAATATTTTTTTGGATTTGGTAAATCTACACTGCAATATTAAAATAACAAAATAAATCAGTACATAAAACGGTTTGAAGCCTTGACTGCGAGTAAATGTAACAAATTTGTAGTACTGTGTGGTGTAGTATTGTATGTGTAAGTGTAGTAAGGTAGTAGTTCTTCCCAGTCGTCTTTTCCGTCTGTTGTCATTAAGTAGTCATTTTATTTTAACAACAAATATTTTTTATTATTTTAATAATTAAAACCAAACTTTTGAAGTTAACTTTATAAAATTTTTATATCTACTTCGTATATGACTGTTTTGAGTTTATATTGCTAGTTTCAACTTTTTCCAGTCTTATTCCCTTTATAGCTGAAGTGAAACCATCAGTCTTCTTTCGGTTTGATATCCTTGTAGTCATATCTCGGCACAAAATGTATCATTCCTTAAATAAAATATTTTTGCAATAATATAGTAACATAAAACTCGAGATAAAATCTGCATTCCGAAATATTATCCATTGGTTCTATAGAAAGTTTGCAGGAAATTCTGACTTAATCATTCGCAACGTTATCTCTCAGACTGTGTTGCAAAAAAGTATGAAGGCAATTTAAATTTTTATAATAAAACTGTTAGCTTTGCAAGCTAATAAACGCTTATTTGTTTTGTAAACACTTCTGCTGAATTCCCAAAAGAGACTTTAAATTAACTTATCATCATGAATATTATATTATATAAATTTTGCATACTTAATACTTTTCGTCCCTACACAAACAAGCAAGTGCACATCTTCCTTCCGACAAAAACGAAAACAAAAATATCAAGCTAAATATCCCCATACAATATTGCAGTCCAGACAGATGATATTCCTTAGATAGCTTGACATTAGCAAGCAATTTAAATGCAAATGAATCGTTGCATTATGATTGATGGCGTCATTTGATAAAATTAAGCAGCCATGCTGGCTACGCTAAGTCATAAGCGAGTCAACGCACTGGCACCTCATCACCCCGAGGCGATATTCCGAAGAGTAAAAGTCGTTAAGGCAATTACCACATCCTAAACACACACAACCTGGCCCAGACATGAGCTGGGCACTGGACATCGAATATCTACATATGTACAATGTACATACATAATATGGTTAGCAGTCCAAAACAGGAATCCATCTCGAACATCTCGCGCAGCTGACCCATTGGGCCCGCAGTGGCGGCCACTAAGCTAATACCGATAGAAATAATTACTTGTCAGGTTCGGCATAAACGGACGCCTCCAAGTGAAGCTGCAGCTAATTTTCACTCACCACATGATGCTCCTCCGAAAATGCAGCCCCGGCCAGGCCAAAACCCAGTCGAGCCGAAATTGATTCGTTACAGAAAACAAATTTGAATCTGTCCAAACGACCTATCATAACAAAATTAACAAAATCCATCAAATCGTATAATGATACCGGGCTATGCAGTGCGCAGGGCTCTCTCAGACTGCGTCTGCGACTGCGACTGTGACTGGGGCTGGTGAGTTGGGATTTCCAGTGCTGATTCGGGCATTCGGCTGCCGCAGCCCATAAGACGCATCCATCCGCGTCCAGCCGTTGGTGGATAATTAATGGTCGGACAATAAATTCTCGAAACAAAACAAACGAATCATCAGGAATCATCGCACTCTTTTCTTGTGTTATTGTGATGTGATGTGGCTCGCTCGGTGACCGGTGTACATCACGCAAGAACAACAAGGCAGAGGCATCATTTCCACCCCGGGACATTTATGATGGCTTCGCTCATCTCAGAGGGCTGTGGCATCTTCATATATTTGATCCCTGATGTTGATGCTGATGATGATAGAGCTGCTGTGCATGATTAAAATGTTTTTGGTTTCATTAATTTAAATGCGAAAGGAAAGGAGCCAACGGATATATGTTTGGTTTAGGTATACGTTAACATTCTTGCTGAGGCCATAAGATCATGTTACGTTTCGAAATTGCCCCCAGTCCCAAAAATATCAGACGATAACTTAAATAAGTTTTTTATAATACAAATTCTATATAGGTACTACTAAAATAAATCAGCCAAGTAGAAGACTTAGCACTATTTAATTGGATAAGCCTTAAAAAAACACTTTTTTAACTGAAAACCTCAACAGTTTCTCGAAAAAAACTTTTAACTGGAAAAAGTTGTCAAAAGTGTTCGTAAACAAAAGTTATACCACTTATTTTTTCAAAATGGCGGATAACGCAGAAAGGTTTTTTGTTCCCCAGCACTTTCTCCTCCCATTGACTCATTTTAAGCTGTGAGTATTTTGAGTTTAGATGTTAATTCTTTTAATTATACTTCAGTTTTTTTTTTAATAGGTCTTATGAAGGATGTAAACACAACCAAAAATTGACAACAAGATGTAGGCTGTGTTCCAAAACGTCAGACAAAAAGTTTTGTTGCGGTAGCATTACATTATTAAGGTAAGACCGCACTCGACGGAACTGCATTTCAGCGGAACTGCGCGACACTACGAAAAGTGAAAAGGTAAAGTATCTTAAGTCAATTTTTAACATATTTCAGGAGAGAAAAAAAACAGCCGAAAGAAGCTTCTCAAAAAACCTTTTAAACATAGACTTCTTAGAATAAACTTTTTAGAGGTAAAATTTTGTGAATTTTTTTTTAATTTATTGTAAAAAGATATTTTTAATATTTATTGAGTTATATAGAGCAAATTATGACTTAAGATAGTTTGCCTTTTTTAATTTGTTTTAAATTATTGATTTCAAAAATCTTAAGTCGACTTAAGGGTGGTATCTTAAGTCCACTTAAGATGTTTTAACTTTTCACAATTATTACAAACTCTTAAGATGAAATAATCTTAAGTATACTTTTTGATTTAGATTTTGATTTATTATTAATTATTTTACTTATAAAATCAATCAATATAAAATCAATTTGGATATTGAACATAATTGAATTCTAACAATAATTTATTTTGATGTAGTCGATAATGAGTCTCTTAAATCGGTGGAAGTTGGATCTCGGTAGTGAGTTGAAAAGTTTAACTCCTTGGTACATCACAGATTTTTGGGTGCTGCTTCTATAATTGTATCTTTCAAATCGGAAATCATTGGCTGATCTGAGGTTGTATGGCTGCAATTCACTTATAAATATAAGCCAATTTCTCTTGCAGATACTGTGGATAGTTGCAAATTTTTACATTAAAAACAAAAGTTAAAACTTTCAAAATAAGACGCTGCTTAACATTCAACCACATTAAAGATTGTAACATAAAGTTTGAAGGGGAGTATCTATCACACTTTAAAATTGTACGGATTGCTTTATTTTGCAACACTTGAAGTCTCTTCTTTAAATCCATATTACACATGAACAAAAATGTAGCACAATAGTCAAAATGTGTCAGCAAAATTGTGTTAAAAATCATTACTGCATTTTTAAAGCTTATTTTCTTTCTTATTCTGCACAAAAACCCAACTTTTTTGCTTATCTTAGCACAAACATAATCAGAATGCTCCTTGGAATTTAAATCTTTATCAATAATTACCCACAAGTACTTTATACTTTAAACTTGTTGGATTTGCAAATTAACACTTTCATTTGAATTTAAAATCATGAATTTAGTTTTTGAGACATTAAGCTTTAATTTGTTCATGCAAAGCAACTCATACACGTTTTTTAGATCTTCAATGATTTTTGCATACACATCCATAATGCTCTTAAAGTCAATGTAAATTAAAGTATCATCTGCAAAAAGAACACATTTACACCATTTCAACACTTTGTTTATTTCATTTATATAGATAAGGAACAATTCACCACCCAAATTCGAGCCCTGTGGTACACCAATATTTACACTTCTTTCGTTTGATTCACTTTCTAAAATTTTGATTATTTGTGATCTTTGGTTTAAGTATGATTCGAACCATTTCTTTTCGTTTCCTCTTATTCCATAGTTATCCATTTTATTTATTAGTATTTCCCTATCAATGGTTTCAAAAGCTCTTTTAAAATCCATGAATATAGCAATCACTTTTCTTCCTTCATCTATCCTTATTTTCCAGTCGTGGGTGGATTGTATGTACTTATTAAAGCTATTTCACAAGAATGACCGCCTCAAAATCCAGACTGCTGCTTGATCAAAATATTTTGAGTTTTGATGTGGTTGGAGAGTTGCTTGCTTACTACTTTTTCGATTTGGGATTTGGTATTTTTGCAACAGGGACTACAACAGACTTTTTTAGAGACTTAGGAAACACTCCATATTGCAATGATTCATTTATTAAATTTAAAATTTCATATCCAATTAAATCGAAATTATCAATAAAAATGGTTGAATTTATTCCGAAAACATCTTTTTTGTTATTAATTTCTTTTAAAATAATTTTAAGATTGTTAATGTTTAAGGTATTGAAATGGAAAGGATTTTGGATAGGACATATAATAGACACGTATGGGACCTGCATAATAGAACTATTTATTTCAGCGACATTATCAACAACAAAATCATTTAAATGATTTGCTATTGCACTTATATTTGTCTCTATTGCACCGTTTATTTGTATTTTCGATATTTCTTTACGATCATTACCTAATACTAAATCCTTTATTGCACGCCATAGTCCCTTTGGGTTACCACTATTTAAAGCTATATTTTATTTTGCACAAAATTGTTTTTTGTTTTATTAATACTTAAAATTTTGTAGTTCGCTTCAACACGACATCTTACGTGGACTTAAGATAATTTACCTTGTGTCACCATGCTATTTTCCAACAAAAGGAAACGGAGGGGGATAGAACAATTCGCATAAGACAGAACTTTGCGCCTCTGTGTTGGCAATAGGGTTCATTCAAAAAAACAAATCATCTTAAGTCGACTTAAGACACTTTACCTTTTCAGTCGATATTTAAGTATATGACTCTTAATAAGGAAACATATAGCAATAATCAATAACAGCAACGAAACTTTGTCTTTTTACAAACTATTGTGAATAAAAATGGAATAAGGTAATCAAGTACTTGACTTCTACACTCCAGACTTCATCAGAGCATTCGACCGAGTTCATCGTGGTTTGCTTTTACCAAAGCTATTAAATATGCTCTTTTTTCAGTTTGCTAAACTAGTATCTTTTTAACAGAAAGCAAAGTGCTGAGATAAGTAGAAATCATTCAAGTCCTATTCATGTAAATTCAGGTCTTCCTCAAGGTAGTCACCTAGGCCCATTACTCCTCCTTTTATTTATAAATGATTTACTTTTAGTTTAAAAAAAAAACACGTTGTCTAATGTTTGCCGATGATGTTGAAATTGTCTATGCCATTAAGTCATTTAGACTGCCAAGGTTACACAAACTCATTGATTTTATTAACAAATACGACAGTTAATCCCTTCTAAGATTTTATAATTTCCAAAGGTAACTCAGATCAAACGATATTATGTCCCTTTCTTTCTCTACAGATGTGATAGAGATAGGTATTGTGAAAACGATATCTTCCGATCGTTTTCGTTTTACGGAATCAGGTCCCAGAGCACTACGGTCATTGAAGAAGAATTTTCCCATGGTGGAGCCCGCACTTCTTTTGGATAGAGCAGGCTAAGGTATACAGAAAAGGTGAAGAATCGATTCTTCCCCGACCGTTTACAGTAACACAAAGAAAATAAAAATTATGAATTAAAACTTTAATACCACTAGCGCAATGAAGATTAAATATTTATTTCCCTTCTTTGCAACAAAAATCCATACAAAAAAAACAATCAGCAAATCCCTTTATAACCATTTTCGAATCTTAAATTCTCAACTTGATGAGTTATTCGAGACATGTTCGATCTGATATGGCAAACTCAGAGCGATTATTCTCGTGAATTCATTGAAATTATTAGCGATCTGATGATTTGATAAGGCTCTTTATACCATCAGAGGTTTTGTGTTCCCGATACCCGCGATGACCAGCGACAACAATGGAATAACGAAAACAATGATAATAATAATAATTGTACCCGCGTCCATCGATAATAGCACTTGCTGCATCAGAGGTGCTCGCACAGGTATCAGGTATGCCTTGCCTATACCTACATATACAACTAATCACCGGTCTGTCAACAAGTCAGTGTTGGGGAGTGTGAGCTTGATGGTAGAGAGTTGGTTAGTTCCAGAAACGTGATGACCAGTCATATCCTTTTCAAGGGCGCGAGTCCAAGTACATATACTTATTTTTTTTTTCTTCTTTGGATTGACTGCGGGATTTCCATCGCAGTCTTTTATAATTTAGCTAGCTTGAGGTTTAATTTCAGATTCATGGCCAATTTATTGATTTATTTTGTTTTGTTTATAATGTGTACCTACTATAAATTGCTGACAATGTGTGATTTTGTTTTATGGATCATAAAAGTGTTACATTTGGATCGCGAATCTGTTACCATTTTGTATTCAAACGAATGTGAATTTTTCCATGACTCAAGCTATTATTAATTTTTTTTTATAACGAGGTTATATGCATCGAATTCTTTGCTTTGCTTCTGCAAACATTGTTTAAGTGAAAAATGAGAAAAAAAAGAACTAAGTAATTTTCTGCCATGATGTTTATCCAACACAAATTAAGATCCTGTTTGTTCAGCTGAATCAACTTAACAACTAACAAGGATTAAATTGTTATGCATTTTAATACATCAGTTTTAATATATGCCGGGCAAGTAAATTATCGTTGGATCAACATCTCTACATCTCATGGGCGGGTTCTGTTTTTATTGCAATTTAACAACTTCATTAGGGGTCCACTATGTGCCACAACACGGCATTGAAGCATTTGGAATTAAAGAGGGCTATAAGATCATCATATCCGGTGGGGTTCCGCTAAGGTGAATTGAGTATTTAATTATGTCGTTAAGATATCGCTCATCAATTATTTTTTTTTTTTTTTTATGTTTTAAAGAAAAAAAGAAACAGAAAGCAGCAGCGATTAATCGTTAATGGTCGTTATATCATTATGGTGTTTTTATAGTTTTAAACACATTCTTATATAGATTGAAAGAAGTTTTAAGATGGACGGTGTTGATTAGGAACTGAAAATTAATATCTAAATCTCATAGAACTAATTTTTATTGGAATATTATTTTTTTTTAATTATCTGCTTCCTATATAAGGGGACATTTACATTTAAATCACCAGTTTCAAATACGTAGAATAAGTGGTACTTAAGGTAGGTAAACATATATTGGCACCTTATCAGTTTATGTGTTTGAGTGCTAATAGGTTCCACTTAAGTAACCAAGCTTAAGTTAGTTACACTTACTTGGGTTGTAAAACTGGGTGTTAGGTTAAGTTTCGTTTAAAAAATCAAGGTTTTATAATCAAACTTATGCATTAAGAATACATACAAAAGTCCCAAAACAAAAAAAAAGCCTTTTGTGTGCATAGGCCGAGATGCATTGATGTATAAGATGTTTGGGGGAACTTAATTCGCACTCTTTGTCGAAGACGGGAGGAATTGACTATGCATCAGGAACTGTTCCTTTTGCAGACAATATTGTTTTAACAATAGATATTTAAATACCAAAATACCTTGATGATATGGGTGTACCCAAAAAGTTTTGTAAAACTACATTATGCTAATGCAGAAGCAGAATTCAGCATATTATGTGAGGTTTGTTATGATTCGATAACATATTCTGTTTTCCCAGACAATCCTCATAAGAAACCTCATAAAAAACTCACCACAGCTAGGAGAATTTTTGAAGTTCTGAATTTTTTTGAACTTGTCGATGACGAAGATTATTGTAAACCACATGCGCACAACTTGCTGTTCTATAGTGATTCTATTTCATCTTGTTTTTTTTTCAACATTAATTTTCTTTTAATTAATTAATTAATTTCTTCCGATTCACCACCGAGATACGTTTTTGTGTTGTCGCATCATTAGAAACAACAACAAAATATTGACATTAGACAAGTAGGTAGAGGGCACTGGATCCACCATTTTCTTACCATATTACCTCGATTTTGACAGATGCGCAGAACTGAAAAAAAAAAAAATCTAATAATATTACCTTTAATATGTGTACTGTGACAGAAGTGGTTAGAAAACAAGCTGTTTCATATCGTCGGCTTTCTTTTAAAATCTCGTAAGTCGAAAATGGTAAATTTTCCAGGAGGCGCAAAAACCGTTTTAAAAAATAAAAAAAGGAAACTGTGAAGGTTTTTTTGTTTAATAATATTTTATTTATCATTTGTAATACATTCTGTAAAACATTTTGTTATAAATTTTTGTGGTAACTGCATGAGATCAAACTTAAAGACTTACGAGGTCTTGAAAAATTAATTTCCAACTTTTTATGGGACATACGAGGTTTTTTTTGTTGTTTTTTATTTGGAATAATTTCGAATAGGTAACAAATAAGTAAGATGTTGTTTTTTTCAGGCTTAAAATCGAAGCTTAGATCAGTTGAATAATAATGAATCATAATAATCGTGGTAGTCTTTGTGTAAAACAACCTTAAGTTGTTGCAAATGTAACCATTTTTCTTTTTTTGATTTTAAGCTTTTCATTGTATAATTTTGGAATACAATTATTTAATATGCCTGCAAAGTGCTTACTTCTTCGCTGAGGAGGATCTTTCCAGTCATCTTCGTGACTAAGTTTGTATTTTATATAACCGCTACTTTGATATTGCAAAGCTCTCAATCGGTTACTTGTGGATCACCAGTTTTTGCTCCAGGGCGGATTGATCTATAGAAGTAAGATGCCGCACTGTAGTTCAGAAAAAAGTTATAATTAAGGTATTCAACAGAATACGGTTCTGGAAGATTCCTTGCATGCTTGCATGCATTTATATATCAGCTAGGGAGCTAAATATCTTGATTTCTTAGGCGTTGTTCAATGTTGGAATGCATTGAATCACACTCCATTTGTGTGTGAACTTTTTCCAGGTATTTTTGAGTGATTGTAATGCATCGAGTATACGCAAGATTCACTAACGCATTGGAAAGAGTCATATTTCGGTTTTGGTAACCACAGCCATCGCTAAATATGATTATTTCATCACCTTCTTCAAACGGATATTCTTTAGTTATAAAGCTGCAAATAATTGACGTGAATTCATTTGCTGTTAACGCCCCTTGCAACTCATCCCATAAATAACAAAATCCTTTTTTTGTTTTAAGATCGTAGATTGTAAAATTGTAATATAAAGCAGATACCTTCAAAGATGGAGCCAGGAGAACAGCTTGAAGATCCATGGTTTCGCATGCATCTTATCACTGTCCTTTTCACGTCGTGCAGCTTCCTTCATCTTTTGGTGACGTACTTGATCTTCTTCTGATACATTGGCTTCTTTACGTGCAATACAGAGATCACATTGGTCTTTTTTAGGTTTGAACAAGCTTATATTCATTTCATTCATAACATCATCGAATACCTTAAACTTCACTTGCTGGATATTTTTTTCTGTGGAATACTTTTGGTATTCACGAAAAACGTTACATTTTGAGATCCAAAGTGACTCCAAGAAACTTTTGAAGATGACTGCCTGCAGTAATGGGACTCAACTTTTGATAATGAATTCAGAAAGTCCTTTACTCCTGCTCGTCCCGCTAAATGTGTATTATTTTTTTTGCTGGGAATGTTTAAGGTATTTTCGGAACTACCATCAAGGTCATTTTATGTCTCCTTAAAACTTTATTAAAAGTATCATGCTTTAAAGGTAAAATCTTAGAGCTAAGAAATAAAGTGAAGCTATGTTCAAAACGTCTTTTATTCCAAATATTTCTTAAAATGTGCTTTTAAGAAACAAAAAAGGGTTGTAAGTAGGTTTTAAAGATTCCACCCTAAAAAACAATACCATATTGAAGCTTCGATGGAACCAAACCATGGTAAATCGTTACAAGAAATTTTTCGGCAGAAAATTTTTCTAAAATCTAAGGTGATACATATCGAGGCAGATTTCAAGTAGTTTTTAAGAGACAAAGTATAAGTTTTCCAATTCATTTTACCATTAATATAACTATTAATTCTTAAATTCAGACATATTTTCAATTATTTCAATTATAAAACAGTTCGATGAACAGTTCACATCAGTATTAAAAGTGAGATTTTGTTTGGATAAGGAACAAGTATAAAAATTCAACAAGGTGTTTTTGCAGTCACAGCTATGCTGAATAAGTTGTGGAGGATTGTGTTCAAGTAAAGGTAAGTTGAAAAACATAACTTTTGTTTTATCACTTATTACGAGTTTAAGATTTCCAAGCCAATGTCTTATAGAATCTAATTTGTGATTTATATCAGCTACTAAATTCAAAACTGAAGAGCTAGAATATGCACAAGCTATATCATCCACAAAACCAGTAGCTTTTCCTTTTAAGTTCAAACTAAATACAGAGTTTATATATATCAGGAAAAACGTTGGACCAAGAACACAACCTTGAGGAACTCCAATATTAATATTAAGGCTTTCACTTAAGCTTTCCCCAATTTTCACGCATTGTTTTCTACCATCAAGATATGAAGCGAACCACATCAGAATGAATTCCATGAATCCAACTTTGTCTAACGTTGTTAACAAGATATCATAATCTACGGTAGCAAAGGCTTTTATTATATCAATATATAAAGCGGCAGTAGGTTTTCATAGTCTCTTATATGTGGGTACAAAAGTACAAAAGCAATGTATCTTCAGCTGATTTTTTAGTTTTTTTGGACTAAAAAACCGATAATCTTCACTAAATAAGTTTCGATTCTTATTTCGACATTGACTATTTTGCTTACAATGGTGGGGGTTGTGGCAGAAATGCTGATGTTGATGCGGATGCTGATGTTGGTGCTAGTTCTGATGGTGGAGTGGTCGCGGGATGAGTAGAAGTGAAGACAGAATTTCGGTTATGCGATATAATAAATGATGTTGTGTTTTTTTGCGGAATAATGGTGTCACTTATCCTGGTGCTGATGGGGGGTTTATGCGGTGATAGTATGGTTGATGATTTTGATGTAGATGGCGGTACTGATGTATGAGAGTTAGAATTAGCTGATGAAATGGATGATGGAAATGAGACCTCTGCGATTGTTGTCGCAGATGTTGCGGGTACAGGTGAAGTGGAGAGTTTAAGTGGGGTTAGAAGAATTTCTTGTAAATCTTGTTGATGTAGATCACAGTGTGAGTCAGATGTAGGCAACACAGATGAAATAACTTGAATTTGTTGTGCTGATGATTGACGAAGAGAATCTCTTCTTTTTTATTACATTTTGCATAAATAAATGGTAAATATTATTTTTGTTCATATACAGCCCTATTCTGCTATTCATCGGGGGGAATTTTTCTATAATTTTCACTCATCACTATTCTGCTATTCATTCGAAGTGAATCTGTATTAAAGTCGGTAACGTCGGTAATACTGCGCGGTATTCTGCTTTTCACGTGAACGTATTCATTCTATATACAATTCAAATCCGCATACGAAATGTAGCGGATTTTTTCATTTAATGGGTCGTCTGTCTGGTTGGTTGTTAGTAAAATGTAAGTAAAAACTAATTTATTATGATTAATTTAGAATATTTGTTTGTAAATAATAGATTATTAACATTTTTAGGGGCAATAATTTCTGCAATGAATTTTTCTTTTCTTGAAATTGAATCAATTCGCTGCGGAGGTGGAAGATTCGATTCTCTAACATTTTTTCTCGATTTTATAACATTTCTCCGTAGCTCTCTGTTCGATGATTCTCTTATTCCTCTATTTACAATTGGAAAAAAAAAGTCCAATACTGTCCATTTCCAAATTTAATTACGAAGATGAATCAAATTAAAAATTAAAATCAAAACAATTTATCCAAGATTTTGACATGAACAGCTGTTTACGTGAATGTCAAATTGGTTTGGTTGCAGAATGCAAAGTCAGTGTGAAAGGGAATCCAATGGGTGAATCGAATATACGATCCACGTAAAAAGCAGAATAGGGGTGTAAGTTTTTGTTTTTAAGAATTCAACTTGTAGAAAGAAAATACATTTTTTTTTCAGACAAGAAAGAACAAAAGTGTCATTTCAAATATAAAACTTGAGAGTTGTGACCCTTTCGAAAGGAGAAGTTTACCTAACTCTTCTTAACTATAATACCTATACACCATATTATTCACTCGATTAATCCAATCCGGATGTAAATTAATATAAATTCGATGTACATATGTCATTGTACATACATATTACACCCGGGTTCGCAAACATTATTTGATTTCGTCAAAAAGCTCAAATAGGGGAAAAGGTAACTACATATTAACGCGCACGATCTGTACATTTTTTAAATCGCCCGCGCCGATTGAACATATTATATGTAGCATGTTAAATAAAAAACAATAAATGAAATGCGATGTAAAATGGACAATTAAGTAAATTTAAATGTCCATTTATGATTGATTTCCCGAGGCATCAAAAAAGCATTTGACATTGATATCAGGCTTACGCCAATCCACTTTCCATTGGAATTCGCCTAACATGTGATCGTTGGATCATGACCTAACCTACCATCTCTTTACTTCATATTATGCTGTATTGTTTATGCAGATGCAAATGCGAGTGTTTGTTTTCTTTGCTCTAGAGTGCAAGTTCAGTGCACCTGTAGAAGAAATTTTACCACAGAAAACTCGCTTGCGAGCAGCCCAGGATTTACCCTTAGGCCAACCAGGCCCAGGCCTGGGGCATCACGAAAAAAGGGGCCACAAAAGTAAGTAGAAGCAACTGAATCTTTATTGCCTGTCATAAAGAAGCGATGATGGATTACATTACACGTAGATCTCACCGCGGAATTAAGGCAGATTTTGACAAACAAATGCAAGAGTCATGTTCATACTGGAAACATGTACTTAAAAGGGTGGTTGCTGTTATTTGCACATTGTCTGAACGTGGTCTAGCATTTAGAGGATCTGAAGAAAAATTTGGTTCATCAAAGAATGGCAATTTTATGGGTCTTCTTGAATTAACAGCAAAGTTTGATCCTTTCTTGTCCATTCATATTTCAAAATTCGGACATCCTGGTTCAGGAGCAACTTCATATCTATCTAAAACTATATATGAAGAATTGATTGAAATAATGGCTCAAAGAGTTCGCGAGGAAATCATTAAACAAATAAATATTTCTGGGTATTTTAGCTTGTCTGTAGATTCTACGCCAGATTTGTCTCATGTGGATCAATTGAGTATTGTTATGCGGTATGTTAAAGATGGCCAGCCTATTGAACGCTTCTTAACGTTTTTGGAGATGCATTCTCATACTGGATCCGGTATTGCTAATCAAGCATTAAAGTATCTGAGTGAACATAACATATCAATTTTGAAATGCAGAGGGCAAACATACGACAATGCTCCAAATATGTCCGGTCAGTACAAAGGGATGCAACAGCAAATTCTTCTGGCAAATCCATATGCAGTCTATGTACCTTGTGCATCATACTCTTTAAATCTTGTTGGTCGCTGTGCTGTGGATTGCTGTCCTATCGCAGTTGATTTTTTTTCTGTCGTACAATCGCTTTACAATTTTTTTTCTGCATCAACTAGTAGATGACAAACGTTAAAATCTGCTCTTCAAAATGATAATGTGATAAAATCACTCTCAGATACACGGTGGGAAGCTCATGCTGCAGCTACTTTTGCCATCATTAAATCATATAATAAATTATTAGATACTTTAAACGACATTTCTGAAGATAATACATTAAAAGGAGATGCTAGGAGGGAAGCTGGTGGTCTACTAAACAAAATGAATAAACTAGAATTTGCCTTAATGCTTGTGATTTGGAACGATATTTTACAAAGTTTTCAAAAAGTCAGTAAGATTTTGCAAAGCGAAGACGTAACACTACTGACATGCACGAATTTGTATAGATCATTGTCCGATCAACTGGAGAAAATGCGTGATAATTTCGACACTATTGAAATGCGCTCTAAGGAACTTCTACCTGATGGCATCTACATGATTACACGAAAACGAATTCGCAAAAAAAATGGCTAACGATGTTAATGCTCCCGATGTAGATTTAAGCCCGAAGGATAAGTTTCGAATAAACGCTTTTTATATTATTATCGATAAGTTAAGAATACAAATGGATTCCAGAGGTCAAATACATAAAGAAATTTCTGAACGATTTGATTTTCTTTGCACAAGCAATGAAAAAGTCAACGTTTTAGCCTGTGCCCAGCGTTTGGTGTCAAATTATCCGGAAGATTTAAATTCAGAACTTGCTGACGAGTTAATACAATTCCATCGTTATGTGATGCATAAAAATGGCAATAATTTTAAATTTTTCAATCAAGCTAATTTATATAAGATTATGTGGGAAGATAAAATTACATAAGCGTTTCCGAACGTAGACACGGCATTACGTTTATTTTTAAGTCTGATGGTGACAAATTGTTCTGCGAAAAGATCATTTAGTCAATTAAAATGCTTAAAAAGTCCTTGTCGAACAATGATAACGCAGGAAAGACTTGATGCACTATCTCTGCTCTGTATTGAGAGTGATTTCATGAAATAGATTTCGATGAACTTATAAAAGACTTCGCTGCTAAAAAAACGAGAAAACAATATTTCAAAAATTAAGTAAAAATCTGTAAAAAAAAGTCGTATACATATGTACATATTCTTGTAACTACCATTATAAATAAAATTAATTTTAGTTTTATGGAATTCGTTGTAATTTGTTTTCTTAAGTAGGTATTTAATTTTGTATGAAGTAAACCATACAATATAAGAGAATATATGCAAAGCGGGCACCATTTACTCTTCAGGCCTAGGGCCCAAAAAAGCTAAATCCGGCGCTGCTTGCGAGTATAGTGAGTAAAGATTTGAGCACGCTACAGACAGTTTCTTAACAACACTCTGCAATTGCAGACAAGAAAATACAGCAACGTGCTGCAGTTAGTCAGTTATAAGTATACCTATGTGATTCTCTTTCGGAATCCAAGGCGGTCGCTTGAAGGTGACTGGTATGACCGGACATACATCTACCTACTAACAATGACAAAACCACTGCAGTGGATTGGTATAAAAGCTGCTGCAGTCCTGGTCCAATGCTGAAGCAGCAAATAATGGTGAATTTTTGTATTATATTTTGCAGCCATTTCGCAATTCGAAACGCCGCCCCACAGTGGGAGTTGTTCATATAGTCTCTACAATTGCAGTCATGTTTGCACGGTGCAATGCACATACCTATCTTTATCTGTGATTGCACCCATTCAAGCGCATTTACTTGTTCGAAGTTCGATTAAAATGTTTGATTATGGAGAATTTATCGTTGGCGAGATAAAATGCAATGAATGGCTTGTTTTTGTTGTTTTGTCCTAATCAATGGGTTAAGTGACTTGAGTGTCAGTAAATGTGAGCTTTATATGTGCGTAGCGTTGGTGGAATGTTGGTTTTATTATTATAGTTTTTCGATGTGTTTAAATTAAATCATATATAGGTATAGATATTAACTTAATGTAGGTATATTTAAATAAAAAATGGATTTCATTTGAAAGGGAGCTGGAATGTATTTCTGAATACATGAAGGCAATAAATGCTCTATATGTATAAGTACCTATAAAAAAAGTAGCAATTGTTTTTTTGTAGATAAAGCTTCGAGGTTTTAATAGAACCGAACCTTATCTGCGTGTTTTATCATCGTTAATTATCCAGACCGATCTTCCCATTTAAATAAAATGAAACGGATAATACCTAGTGACAATTGTGTTATACCCGCCGGCACACGTTAAGTAACCAAGAACAAGGAAAGTGAATTGGAAATGGCACCCAAGAAAAACTCTGCGAACCGATTTTCTGTAGTAACTTTATTTCTATGTTTCCTATATTTTTATTACTTGACAATAGAAAAAATTGCAAAATTTAACGAGATTTCACCCAAAATTAATTGAAATAAAATAAAATTTTTACGACTCGAATTTGTTTACAAATTTAGATTGATAGTAATCTGTCAAATTTTGAATAAAACTATTTTTCTTGAACGATGTGAAATCGAATTAATAAATAATTAATTAAGTCGAACACCTTAAGTGATTTCACAATTTTTTTTACTTTAAAAACACTTAAGGTGTTCGACTTTATTCATTATTTATTTGTCAAATTTTGTTTGTAATTAAAAAATATTAATTTCCAAATAATGGTAAAATAACAAAATTGTTGTCCCCCACATTTTTTAAATCTTAATCCAAAATATTTTCCCATGACTCGACTATTCAACTAAAAATCAATCAAATTTAAATCACAACTTAAAGCCTCAATTTATGCAGCGATAAAATGTGATGACTATATCAATAGCGCGAACGATTCGAATTGATGAGGTGTGAAAAATAGGTCATAACCTCTGTAGCACAAGATGAACTGCGATTCCGGCTTGACCGCTAGATAAAAGAAACTGATTGCATCAGAAAGAATAAAAAAATAAATAAATAAAACCCCAAGAAAAAAAAAGGAAAGACCAACGACCAACGCGACCGACGCGACGCCCCTGCATGTGGCAATATACAATAATAAGTCGATAAAGCAAAATGCAAATTTTCTTTCAATGCAAAAAACAACAACAACAACTATACCTACCTACCTTTACCTAACTCTTATTCAAAGGTATGTAAATTCAGATTTTTTTGTTCCTTTTTATCTGACTTCGGGTCCGAGTATCATAAATTCAATCATAATCAATTTAGGATGATAAATTTGCTCCGGCCATTGTTGTCTTGTTGTTTTGTTGTCATTTCAATCGATGATGAGATTCCTTAAGCGAAGCCTATTTATACGATGGTCTTTAACCAGAGAACGTCCATATGCGGTGGCGGCAGAAGGGACATCACATCGGCTGTTTGCCTTCAATTCGAATCCAAGAGCCAACGCGAGTGCTGCTTTTGATATTAGCTGAAAATTAAATTGAATAATGTCTATCATTAGCACATATCGGTGTAACTATAAAGACCTCATCGATCATTTCATGCTTAGCTATTCAAAATTATTCGATGCGGGGTTGATTTCAGGGCCAATTATATGATGACACACAGTGGTTCAAACTATATTCAAAGTTGGAAAGAAATATAAAGCGCGTTACGACTTTTATTTTATTTTGTTTTTTAATCATTTTTTTTTTTTTTTAAAAGTGCAACGGTATTTGTATAAATATAAGACCTAAAACTCTTTCCATATTTAATTTAAATATTTTCGTCTTTTTTTTTTCAAAGTTCATAAAAGTTCATATACAGTCCGAAATATTGAACTAAGACATTAAATTATTTGTGTTCCAATCCAACAATATTATCTGTCCCACTGTTCTGTACAAAGCTATGGAGTAGAAAAAGATCTTCGGTATAATAAACTGGAGACGGTATGTAAGTAGACATGGATTTTCGTCAGAGGCCAATTTTTGCAGCCCGGTATGCCACTTCATTTACTTTGCATCTTCTTTGTGGTCCATCGATGTTCTTTTATTATTTTTTTTTTATTTTTTAAGAATTGAGAATAAGGACAGGTATAGCATCTCCAGAACTTGTTGCTGTCGGTTTAAGTCGCTTCTTTGGAACTTTAGCTTAAATAAATTATATACATTGAGGTGCGATTACATGTGTGTTTAAATAAGTGTCAAAGATGGTGGCTATAGTGAGATATCGGTAAAATTAATTTGACCCGATGGCGACGAGGGCTTGTTAATTCAGCTTTGCCTCAGCTGTATATCTTCAATGATGGTGAGATCCATTTGTCTACTCCTGTAAAGTATAATAGTGCTTTGAAGTGTGTGTTTCTTAAGATTTACCTACAGATTTTAAGTGTGAATTGACTTCCACTGAGATAAAATGTATAGATTATGATTTTTGAGGCCGGAGTCTTTCTTGTTGGTTTTGCCAACGTTATATTGCTCAAAAGAAAATGGGAACTTTTAGCTACATATGTTGGTATATATCTATGTATAAGTGATAAGTTCATTTGAATATATGTAGCTCCTTTGAAGTCTTAATTTTGAAATATTGGGGTGAGATGAATTTCAAAATTGTGTTGCCACAGTATTTTGAAAAACTGAATTTAGTAAATCCAAATCGAAAAAAACTGAATTTTTGTATTGGAAGGCAGAATTTGAAAGAGCAAGATTTCGACATAATCCCAAATTTGAGTCTAAGGAATGGAATGGTCATGTTACCATTCGCTCTATTTTTTGCGACAACTACTTCTGAAATCTGGCTCAATCGACACCGCCGCACCGTGCATAGTACCTTCCAACTTAGACTCGATGCATTTAAAAGGACAAATGATAAGAAGGAAACCACATAAGACAATGCACAAATCCTCAAAACTTCGAGCTAGTTCGAGCTGCCATTAAATAATCTCCACGTGCTCTGTTCGAAAACAATTGAATTTGTAGACGTTTTATTCTTCGGATCGTGCGTGAACTTAAAGCATCCCATCAAAATGACAGTTGGTCTAAAATTGGTTCCTCGTGACAACGTAAACGCAGCCAAACAACTCGCATTAAAAAATATCGAATGAGGAAAAAGGAAGGTTTTTTGTCGATGTCATGGAACAAAACGTCTTCCTTCTATGAAAACTTCCTAAGTCCATTTTTTTCAAAACTGCGATACCTCTCTATAAATAAAGTATCTTTCTTTATCTAGCAGGTATATATAAGTGACTTTTTTTGCAATCCCGGGGGCAATTGGTTGAAAAAAAAGACAACGGGGATTAGCGACGCCATCACAGAAAAAAAACATGGAGTTTTCATACAAACTATCGATAACATGACGTATGTAATTCATGCCGGTAACGCAGTTTTTCTGTGCGCTTAAGTTCAACCCAGAGAATTCTCTGGGATTAGCAAAGCCCGCAGGAGATTAGTTGTTGTTGCATTTTACATGAACATTTTTTAGCACCGACATCGTTTTTTTCATCGAATTCCCCCCGGGCTTGCAAAAGAATACGCCTTGTGTATACAATACATAGATAATAATGTTATGAAAATGTTAAAAAACTGTCGAAAATATAAGTTTTTCGCATAGAACTCTTAAATAGTGTTTTTATCGATTTTTTATGCAAAATTTGTAGATTAATTGATCCTTTGAAAAGCTAGCATTAACATGTTTTTTTCCAGTAGATAGTACAATTTCCCCACAATTTAAAAAAATTAAGGAATTTAAAAAAGTTGATGAATAAAAAAAATAAACAGTTTTTTGTTCTTTTCTTTTGAATGTCGAAGTTGTTCAACAGTTATTTATACAGTAGATGACGGATATAGAAGAAAGTCAAAAAATCCAAAGAATTCCTTTATTATATCAGTGTTTTCTTATATACAAAAATTTATATAAGAAAGAAAATTACTTTCATAAAAAATCTATATAAAAGAAAGAAAATTTCTCATATGAAAATAATAGACAAAATTTAGGCGGCAATTACGAAGAGACATTGTGAAATATGTACGATCGTCGGATTTTTTCTTCTTCGATCATCTTCAATCTGTCAATTCTTTCACAATTCAATAAGGGTGGGTTCAGAAACTTGTGAAAGTTAGACGGCTCATCATTTGGATGATTATACGGAAAAAATTCTTATAATTTTCTATGAAGTGTGTGAAATTTTGTATCACAATAAGTTTCTTATATCAGTGTTTTTCTTATTTGAGGTAAATTTGACACGTATTTTTTTTTTTTTAATGTTTTTATTTAATTTTATTTATACAATTTTTCACATAAATACAATATAAAAAATACGAAAATACAAAAAAGATATGACATTATGTACTTTAAAATAAAATAGTGTTAAATGTCCATTTCAAATAATTAAAGTTTACAAAAAATTTATAATGGGTGGGGTGGCCCTTCTGAATAAATTGAAATCTAAACAAAATAAATAACATAAAGCAAAAAAGAGATAGCAAAATCCAAAACAAATAAGAATAAATTAGTTAAAATATAAGAATAAAATCATTAAATTGAAGTTTGAGAGTTATTTTATTTATTTAAATTTTATTTTACAAATATGCAGTGTGTTTTGGAATGTCTATCTTATAAGCGTATTTTTTTTATAGGAGACTTTCTTATATCCGTCATCTACATGTACTCCCATTATAGATTAAAATATGATAGCTTCAATTGGAATATAACATTACTTTTTTTTTCATCGAGGGATCAGTTAAGAGAGTTCTATATGCAAAAACACGAATTTTTCAAAATTTGCCTCCTTAAATACATTTTTTTGGCCCGAAATATACTTCTCAGACAATATTTCAAGTGCCACAAGAAAGATAAGCGTTTTAAAATATTCTCTTAGATTTTTTTTCGGAGATTTGCCTTATTTGTGTATATATTTCCTGGGCTAATTTTCGAATCTAGACCAGCTTTTGAAGTTGAAATATTTTGTAACTGATACCTCATATGGAAGGGTGGTAATATTTATTTTTGTTAATATTTAAATCTATTGCCCTATTTCCAACATATAGACTCGCTCTATTTCTTGCCCTATTTCCAACATTGACGCCTTGCATTACAAAACCTCCATTTCAAAACAGTTTCTATTCCATTTGTATTTCATTCATATATTGTATCATCACTGATGCCTGCAAGATATACGTTTTCGCAATCATAGGGAGAGAAACTATATGTTTATCATTCAGCACCAGGTCAAAAGTGCAATTTCCCATTATTTCAAATCATTTGCAGTCCCACTCCCAAAACACAACAATATCAAATTTAGGTAGGTACATCAGACATTCTGCATTCAACTGCGGCATTTCTCTCAAATTCAATTCAAACGCAACTCGTCTGTCTGTTTGTCTGTCCATTTCCGTACTATAAAATAATCCAATCCAGCAGGAGGCAGAGCATCAGCAACAATAATTGTCGACCATAAATTGGGACTCCGCCAGCAATGGCACAGCAGCCAGAGCGGCTGCCGGCCGGCTGGCTATATCTTCTCCCCGATACTTATGGAATCTTTGTGTAGGCGATTAATGGGTTTATTGATGTCCATTTTGCGCATGTTTGCAATTTGAGGACTATGGACGTCCAAAAGGGTGTCGGGGGTTGCTGCATCAATTTCGCGAATACCCACAAATTCGATTTTATTTGTTGGCACTTCATTGGCATCGTTCATAGCGTTCCGTCTGACCATCTCCTCCGTTCAATATAGTGCGAAAATGAGAGTGTGCGCCCCGAGTGTGAATGTGATGCAGGGCGAACAGCACGAGCATATCGTGTTGTTGTGCCGAACAAGCTCCGTCCGGCCTTCTGGGGCCAAAGTGTGAATATAATTTAAAGTGAGCAATTTTCCATCTCTCAAATACAGCGATTATTTATTATCCTTGATTGGGTTCCTTGTGTTGCATGCAGCGCATGCTGCATGCGTAGCGCATGTATGTAGGTACCTCAAAACCTTCCGATAAGCCTTCGGATTCGTTCCATCTATTTGGCGGGTGAAATGAGGATGCGAAGCTTTGCTATTCAATATTTGTTTAGTGTAGCGTGATTACTAAACGATGTGGTCAGCGCGGTCCAGCAAGAGGTAAGGTTATACGAAAGTGCGCTATATGACTTTGCATCAAGGATGCAGATTGCTGCAGATGCAAGTTGCATATACAAAATCTTTACATGCAACGATGATGATGATGATGTTTTTACGACCCGATATAAAATGAGTATTCTGGATTTCATGCGCCATATTGGTTGGTTGGCCATAAAATGGAACCTTGTGAATTTTGCAGTAGGTGTCAATGAAACTGTATAATGGCGTTTTTAGCGTTCAGAAGAATACAATGAGTAAACGATAATAATTGAAGTGAAGTTATTGTCTCAATAAAATCTGCTAAATATGCGATTAAATTTATCTTAAGCAACTCATCATCAGGATTATTTTACGGCTTTCTGAAAAATATTTAATTCATTTAAATATTTTATGTTATGTGAATAAACAAGGACTTTGATTTTTGTCAATAAGAAAATTTCAAAGATTATTATAGGTGTGTTTTATTCATTGCTGCATAGCCAGCGCAGCACAAGTCTGAATAAAACGAAAGCTCACTCTATACGTTCATTTCAATAATTGAAAGCTCTATCGCCAGCACAGCCATCTTTATTTTTACTGACTTCTTTTTCGCCAGCAATCAAATTGTTTTTGTTTGCCAAGGGAAATTTTGCAGCGCTGGCTATGCAGCAATGAATAAACACACCTTACATAACTAGAAGCAAACGTTTTGAAAATTGAAAAATAAAACATTAAAATTCTAAAATTCTTTTCTATATATTGATGTTGTAAGGTTAGTTTAATTCCCTATAGGGGCCAGGTATAGCTTTAATTGAAAACGATCATTGGAAATTTTAATTTTAAATTTTCAGGCCTTGAGAAAGGAACATCAGTTCTTATTTATCATATTAAGCTAAAAAAAAAATTTCATTTTGGTCCAAGATTCCGCATAAAATAACTTTTATTTTTTCAGTGATTGAACTACCTTACCATTGATCATTGAAAACTTTAAAGTTATTGCATTTGAAAGGTTGGGTCGAAATGGAAATTTTGTTTGATAGAAATAATAACTGAGCCATAAGCTTTATATTGGCATCAAAATATTAACTTATTTTTCTTTCTAGACGCCTCAAAATTAACAATTAAAATTTTCAATGATCGTTTTCAATGAAAGCTATAACTGGCACCTAAGAACGAAATTCTATATCGGGTGCTTCCGCCTTCCGATACAACAGTCTTGCTTTTAGTAGGCTTTTTTTTTACTTTTTCCGTAACTATTTCTATTTAAGTAATATAAACCAATCCTTTTTTTAGAACAATTTCGAACGAATTTTCAATCTATATTGTTTTAATTAATTTTTCTTGTTTCTACAAATTATTTTTTCGGTTATGTGATCAAAATTGCTTCTTGTTCTTTTTTTGTTATATCCTTGTCCCCCGAACCCCAGGTTGTGTGATTAAAAACTTTTTTGATAACTTTTTGGAACACAGTCTTCTATCACAAGCCCAAACAATTTTAGCAAATCTATCAATAGAGTTAAGAGTAAGTTGAAAGATTAATTCCCGAACCAGGCCATTCCGAAGCCTTGTGTCATAAGGAAACACGTGATGATAATTGTGTCATCCTTCACCAAATTTAAAAATTGATACTGCGAGATTTTCAGTGGGCTTTATTGATCTTATAAAAATCATATAAAAATACATGTATATAACCTAATAAGATCATGAATTTAAAAATTGTATACTTTTCATATGTTTTGTATCCCTAAAAATGTGCTGCACTATTGGATAACCATGTTACATGCAAAACAGCGAAACATTGTTGCAATTAACCATGAGTCAGTGAAGTTTTCTTTCAGATAGTACCTAAATATAAAATTAAAATTCGATTGGTATAATATGTAGATTTTACAACTTGGAATCGCTCTAAATTAAACTTACTTCTTTTGAAACATTAAAATGGGATCTTGTTTAAGATCCGACACATCGACGTTTTTGCCTTTTTCCTTGACATCGGGATGTTTTCTGCACAACAACCAAGAAAAAATCCTCTGGTAGCTTTGTGTGGATCAGTATTGGTCCCGGTATATTTATGATGCACTCGATGGTCACAAGCCCTATTGTAGGCAGAGTTTTAAAAGGCAAGTGTATTGCAAATAATTGACAGCAGTCGTAGTTTCCATTCCACCATTTAACGCCAATCCGGAACACAAATAATAAATATATAAAATAAAATAAAATAAAATAAAATAAAATAAAATAAAATAAAATGAAATAAAATAAAATAAAATAAAATAAAATAAAATAAAATAAAATAAAATAAAATAAAATAAAATATTAATTGTCATTTGAGAAATGTTTTGTATATTAAGATCCCGAGTATTGTATTTAAACTCATTGAAATTTTGTGTCTTATCAGCATATTTCTTTGAAAGGTATTCCGTAGCGCCTGGTTTCTTTGATATTGAATGAGAAAGCTTTAAACTAATGCTGATGTTCACCTCCGAATAACTCCTAATTTTCATCCCGAACTATTTTACACATAAATATTTTTGCAAAACTTACCAAAACAAATTGTCGCCCATTTTAATAACCATGCACCATATATAGCTGATAATTGTAAAATACTAAAGGCCATGATATTTCTCCAAACAAGCTCAATTTTAAGTTTTTGGGGCTTAGTTGGAATTCCAATAGTGCCTGCTAATTCTTCATCATCTAAGGGGTGGACATCGGTTTCAAATAAAACTTTTGTAATTTCCGAAGATTTAAAATTTAAATTCTTAACTTTGTTTGAACATGGAGGTTATGATTTAAGAGCTAGTTTTGTTTTTTTAGCATTGGGCGCCATTTTTATATGAAATAAAAATTAATATATTTTAATTAATTAATTTAAAGTTTAAACTGTCAGTTTTTTTAATTAAAATCTTATTAAACTAATAATCTAACTATCTGACTATATATTTTTTACAACCTTTAAGCTATGCTTAATGTGGATGCCGCATATGTGAATCAAGTGAATATGCGGCATCCACATTTTTATCGCCTCCATTGCGTCGATTTGCGGGTAGCTTTTACCTTAAAACAGAATGCGTTATTATTTAAAAAAAAAACTCTTTTTCTCTATCAGCTGTCAAGCTATCCTTTTTTTGTTGGCAATGCCTTTTGTTGGCAATGCACAAATGTCAATTGAAATTCGAATCTTGTGTGAATTTTTAAACACAACAAATGGAGTGCCCGACGAACTGATATTAATAACGATCTTTCCACTTTCAGCAACATAATAGCTCGGCACAACGACATTTTTCTGATGATGGAAACTCCTTTATGAACTAGTTGAATGAATACTGAACTACATGTGCACACACGTTATGTTAAGGAATGTTCTTCTATATTACAACAACAACCACTTCCAAAAAAGCCTGCAAACCATCAATCGCGGACCTGATGCATTCAAGGAAACCAACAGAATTATCGGGAAAATAAAACAAATTTCAGAAAAAACTGAACCAGGCCAGTTATGACAGCTTAGAATAAAGCTGAACCATTTGTCGAATATTTCGAAGGAAATTTTATGTGAGATCTACCCAACAAACTGGTATTCATTGCGCCATGAAGTCGAATCAACAATTCAGCCCTGTTTTGCTATCCGATCCGATCGAATTTTTTGATTCACGTGAATTGTTCCCTAAATTTGTCACAAAATATTCTTCAAAAGTCTTCAATCTTTCGAATTTGGAACTGTAACAATAATTATTTTTGAAGTTCTTCAGAGAACATAGTTGTTAAAATTTTATTTTGATCACAGTTTATGTGCTTTTTGGAACATTCTTTTTCCTTCAACAGATAGCAGAATACGAAAATTCACGCGAACGTTTAGGAGAATAGGGCCGATTTTAATATTCAAATTGAGGGTTGATGGTGTTTAGAATCAAAATTCACAGATATTACAGAGATTATCAACTATAAAGATGGAAGGCCTCGGCAGCGTTGGAAACTTACTACAATTAGAGTAAATTTACTCCAATTTTAAGAAATAAAATAAATCTACTCCACCACTATGCTTTTTTTTTAGACCTGCTGACGGTGGTGAATTTATTTTCTTTGCACAAGTGTACATGCTTTCACTACTGCAATACTATGTACATATTCAATATTCACCTCGGTTCGTGAACAAATTTCCATTTTATTTTAAAAATCTCATGAGTTTCAATGGTTGTTTCCAAAAAGTATAAAGGATCCTCCACACCAACGCGAATCTGCCGCGCCAAAAACGAAAACAATAATAACAATACGTTGTTGTCAATGAAAACAACATATTATGTTGTTATTATTATTTTTTTCATGGTCGCGTCGCCGCGATAGATTCCCGTTGGTATGGGGATCCTTAAAGGGGAAAATGGGAAACTATACAAAAACTATAGAAACCGTACGTAAAAAAAACATTGATATGAATAATTTGCTTTCACGTGGATATTTGGAAGTGAATCTGTAAATACGAACCTTAGAAGAAGAAATAGAGGAACGGGCATATCGAGAAACAAGTGAAGCATTTTTCAAAATAGTGTGAGTTACACAAACACAAATGCATTCACACAGGGAAGGCATGCAGTCAGACAGCTAAATCATGGGGCGCACAAAGTATTTTTAGCTGTTTTTTTGAGGAATGTGTTTTGAGAATTTAAATCGTCAAAATAGAAAAAAAATCTTAGTAAATTAAATTAACAAGTGAAATAAAAGTAAATAAAGTGAAATATATCTAGATATTGTTTATTATTTTGTTATTTGATTTATTTAGACGAATGCCAAAATATACACTAGGTTATATGAAAGGGAATTTAACGAAATAAATGATGTCAAGAATTCAGCTGATGAAACTTGAAGCACTGAAATGTTCTCTGCAAGTATAATAAAAACGCAAGTCGGCCTTAGTTTATTGACATTCCCCAGGTCGCCTTGGGATACAGAACATCGAAAAAATCTATTACCAAATTTTTGATTGTCAGATTTGGTTAGACAATTAAATTTACTGTGTGTATGATGACCAAGACGGAAATGCAATTTTCAACATGTTCAGTGGGTTTCTTATTAGAGATGGCTTTAAATAACGTTTACTACAGGTATAAAGTTCACAACAAGAAGAGAAAACAAAAATATGAAAGAAGAGAAAACAAAAATATGAAACCATTCATCATTAATTTCACGCAATAATTTTCATCTACCAAAGTGATGTGCAAAAGGGTGATATTTTTTAATCAATTTGTTTTACTCAAAATACAAATTCTGAAATAAAAAAAAAATATATTCCGGATTAAACTATTGTCATGGCATTTTTATTTTTAACCAAAAAGCGCGGAATCTTAACGGTCTTTTTAAAGATGATTATTCTGATGACTGTCGTACAAATTTTTGTTCTGTTGATTTATACAATTAATAATAACCATAAAGGATCCGTCACATCAACGCGATTCGCATTGGTGTGGGGATCCTTAATTCAAAGCTAGGATTTTTAAAACAAGCCGCATTAAAAAAATGATTTTCTTATTTTTTTTTTTTTGAAAAGAAAAACTTGACGAAATTAATAATTTTGTTAAATGACAAGATTCCATAGAACGTGTAAAAATTTGTGATGTTTTCATATTCGATTGGAATCAAACAGAATAGAACAATTTGAAAATCCAATTGAAAATGACATAAGTTTAGTTGTATTTACATATATTTAGTGTCAGCTCCATTACGGAATTCTTATGAACATTATGCAAAAACTGCAAAACAAAATTCCATTAAACGCCTAAAAGATTTTCTTGTAAAAAGTAAAATTGACCACTGTATTTTCGGAGTTCTCCAAAGGGTTGTTGTCTATGCTACATGAAATATGCATCAACTTTAATCTGCTATAAACCTCATAATTTTCGTTCTGATTTCAAAGTTTTCTATTTCTCCCTAGATGGCAGTACAAACTTTCAGTTTGTGGCGACTTATTTCCACCAACAGCGCCTCTAATTTTGAATAGTTAAAACAAATAGTATCTTTATATATTGTAACTCTTCATTTAACTATCTTTTCATTTCACTCTTATTGTATCTTAGTGTAAATTCATATCTTATTTGCTTTGTTGCGATGCTGACGCGCAACGTAGCTGATGCTGATGCAATACATCAGCAACTTGGCATCATGAATTTGCGTGATTCTGGTTTGCTTGAAGTTTGCGTATTATTTAATAGGGAACACTTTATCCTAAAACTGATGCTGGTTTGATGGTTTAAAGGATCCGCCACACCAAAGCGAATCTGTCGCGGTGAAAATGAAAACAATCAACACAACACGTACATAGTTGTCAATAAAAAAAACACCTTGTTGTTATTGTTTTCCTCGTCCCTACGAAAGATTCGCATTGGTGTGGGGGATCCTTAATAAATGTTTGACGCAAGTGATTGTGCATCATCACTGCAACGATGCGTTTGTGAATTTACACTTCAAGTGCATTTTTATTATTCATTCTCTTTGAATCTGTTAAGGATCCCCCACACCAACGCGAATCTATTGCAACGACGACGAAAACAATAATAACAACGTATTGTTTTCATTGACAACTACGTGTTGTCGCTACAACAAATTCGCGTTGGTGTGGGGGATCCTTTATTCTTAATTTATATTCTGAAACTCTTGTTTGTGCACACAAGAGCTAAAAAGAAATTCTGTGAAATAAAATCATTTGAAATATTAAATTTTGTCTGTCATTTATTTATTTCGTACTACAAGATTAAAATTATTGTTTCGTTATTTCTTTTATTTTACATTCCAATATTTATGTAAGATTATAGTACGTGTGTGAATTGCCACCAAATTAGGTGAGATAACTCGGAGTTAACTTAGGATTTCAATTGACTGAAAAACACGCTTATGGAGTTTTTTTTTTTTTCGAACACGTTTACTATTAAATAAATAATTTTTTATGCGAGAATAAGAAGATTATTAATTTATTCATAATTGTTTGTTTTTATTTAAATAAGAAATTACTGTTTTCAATTTTTAAATAAATAAATATCACTTCAATTACGAAATAAATTTAAAGGTAGACATATTGCATTATACAATGTAATAGATTGTATTGGTTATTTGTCAAGGCTATATTCTAGGGTAATCCCGAAGAAAGGAAGTTACACTCATGTTTAGAAGGAAAAAGCTATAATCATTTAGTAGAGTTATTTACAGATTTGTATCTCAATAAAATATGTGCTTTACAATCTTACAATTTCATCTTAATATTGTTTATATTAAATACAAAGCTCTACAGCCCTCTAAATTCACTTCGGGTCCGTTTTCCATAGCTTTAGTTAACTCTGAGATAAGCCAGATTAAGTTAATCCTACAAATAAATTAAACCCGAGTTAAATCAGAAGCAGTTTTAAGTGTAGGATTAACTTTCACAATTAGTTCTCAAAAATCTATCGAAATCAAATTTCGACACTATGAAAATGCACTTTCATTATCAAACAGAGATGGTGATACAATGCGGCGGTATGGAAAGGGTGATTTCCATAGTGTCACCCTCTCTATTTTGGTAGCATTTTGACATATACTTGTCAGAAAAATTATTCAGCTGATCCAACGATATGTTACTCAAAAAATTCGATGGCTTGACTTGAGATATAAATTGAATTGTGTGACTTCAATACATAACTTTAATTGCATGAGAGCGAAATCTCATATATCTATGTAAGTATTTATCTTTAGAAAAAAATATACTGAGAATAAAGTACATACATTCAACATATATTAGGTACATAAATAAAATATATGAAATTTGTTGTCCATCCTATTTATTTTTTTGAATTAAATACTAAAATTTAAAAAAAATATTAAAAAATATAATTTTAATTTTCTATTTTATTCATAATCAATACTCCATTTTTGTCAGTGTTTGTAAGATCTTTATCACCCCAGCCCCATGTGCTGTGCGAACCATCTCCTGTCCTTCTAACACGCCTCTCAATCACATCTTTCGAAACCGTTTTCAGATCGTAAGCCCAACCGATTTTAGCAAATAAATCGATGAAAATAGTTGTAACATTTAGTACGGATCCGCCCCATTCAGATGCTTTGTAGTCCCATGGGAAGACATGATGATAATTGTGCCATCCTTCGCCCAAGGCAAATATACAAACTCCAATATTTTCAGCTGGATTGATGGATCTTAATTAAAAAGAGGTTAATTTTTTTTTTTTTTAACATTTTCTAAACTCAACTTACTTATCGTATGATCTATAGCCAAAAGCATGAGCTGCGCTATTTACACTCCAGGTGATATTTAATACGAAACACCAACGAAAAATTGCACAAATGCAAAATGAGTTCAATAAAGTTTCATTCCAAAAATACACTGGGACTATGGTTGGCAAAATGAAACAAACAAGCATCATAATGGGAGTGTAGAATCTTAAAGTTTTTGGAAAAAATATAATCTGTTTTTATTTTTTTATACATATTGCTACCAAATGTTAGGTACCTGTGTTGAAACATTACAAACGGGTCAGCTTTTAAATCCGAAAGATCTATGTGTTTTCCCTTGTCTATAACTTCCGGGTGTTTTCTACACAACAACCAACCCACATGGGAAAAGAAGAAGCCTCTTGTTGCATTATGTGGATCTGCATCGGTTTCAGAATATTTGTGATGCACCCGATGATCTCGTGCCCAATAATAAATCGAATCCTGGAAGGCCATTGTGTTGGAAACCATTAAGATCAACTTTAATGGCCATTTAGCTTTAAATGCTCGATGGGCCCAGAGTCTATGTGCTCCACCAGTTATCCCAAAGCCAGTTATATAAATAATGGTAAAAGCTAAAAAAAAAAAATGTCAGCTCTGGGAAAAGTTCAACGAATGAAACTATTAACTATTTTCTGCAGATATGTAGGTATGTGTCAAAACACTATCGAAATAGAGAGGGCGACGCTATTGAAATCGTTCTTTCCACATAGTGTCACTCTTTATGTTTTGATAGATTTTCGTATTTAATATTAAAATTTTTTGACAACTGAAAGTTAAAATTCATCCAATACTGAAAAACTGCTTCTGAGTTAACTCGGGTTCAATTTATTAGTAGGATTAACTAACTCTGTTTAAACTCGTTACCTACTGGTCTCAGAGTTGGACAAAAATAAAACAAAATACTCACTAAAAATAAATGTGTACCACTTTGCCGAAGTAAACAGCAGCCACGCACCATACAGCGCAGTCAAATGTACTATGCTGAACATAATAATGTTTCTCCAGACCAATTCCAGATTTCGTTTCTCAGCTTTTTTGTTAATCACAATGTTTTTCGCTAGCCCACCATCGAACATATCGGCGTCACATTCGAACAAAACTCCAGGTGCACAGCCTTCAGATTCAAGAATCTGTTTTTGGACTGCCGTGGTAGAAGTGGGTGATGACGTATGATTGGGTGGCATGGCTCTAGCCTTGGTACTGAAACCTGAAAGTAAAGTTCACACTTTTTTTTGATTATTTCTTCTTTTTATGCCATATAATTTTTATATTGTGTGCATCTATAATACGCTTGCGTATAGAAAAGTCGCAGTTAATGATAGTCATGTCATCAAGTTCAATTTCAAGGAATAATATTTATGTTAATAAACTGAATTTATAAACTTATAAGTTTGTCTGAAAAACAAACACAATAGATACTGATAATTTGCTTTAATAAGCCAATAACGCACGTAACATCGTAAGATTTCACAATTTTTACACTTTCACAAACCGAAGAATTGAGAATTAGCTTTATGATTGATAATAATAACAAACAAAATTTAAAACAGTTGTTTGTACCTACTTAAACTGTTGGGTAAAATTTATTATTTTGACACAGCTTTGGAGCTGGATTTAGGTTGTTATTCAACCCTTATATTTGTACGATTTATTGGGGTTGGTCGTTTACTTAAAGCCACCAGTTCCTAAGGCCGTCTGTACAGAAAGAACTTTACTAACATCACGCGGACCCTGTTTTATAGAAAATATTTACAAACTATTTAATATGTATAGTTGGTGAAACACGAAAGAAAAAAATTAAATTTAGCTTACCATAATACCATATATATGTATTCACACGAACATGGCATAATATTCGAAATTATACTTTTGTACATCAATAAATTAGTTCAATGTAAAATTCAAACAAATAAAACTGATTACTGACGCAAGAAAATTCTTTTCTAGAAATTTTATAATAATTAAATAATATTTTTTAATAATACCATATTCATGTAATTGAAATCTTGGAATCAAATGGAAAAACTATTTTAATTAAAAACAAATGTTTTCCTTAAGAATTTATTTATAATTTTGTCAAAATCGAAGATTACAAAAAAAAACTAATAAATGAAAAAGTTTGGTATTTGGAATATTTTTTAATTAGAGTTTTAAAATTTTGTTTTAAATAACGTTTTTTAGTGTTGATTTAATTATTTAGTTTAAGGCCTTTATGTACTTGATAACAAAAACAATTCAAAAGACACTTGATAATATTGAGTACCAAATAGTGTGGGACTTGTATCGCACCAAAAGATCAAGAAAAATCTATGAAAGATTGACAAATAATTTGTATTTCTTAATACAAAATCACATTATGGGAAGCTTTCTTATAAGTCTCCGAATACTGACTCGTACATTAATAAGTAAGAATGACATTGCAGTCGCTGAATATGTGATAAAGCGTGTTTTATAACCACTTCTGTAGCCATTTCTATTTGTAGGTCACGATTTCTAATTTATTATTTCACGAAGTACTTTTTTGTTTAAATTTTTGCATGGTTTCAGCATTTGTTTTCTTTGTACAACCCCACAGTTGGATTCCATAAGTCCAAACGAGTTTAAGTACTGTGTTGTATAGCATTATTTTCTTCTGCATAAATAAGTCAGAGTTCTTACCCAGTAACCAATACACTTTTCTATATTCCAGGTTTAGTTCTTCTCTTTTCTTTTTAATGTGCTCTTTCCATTTAAACTTGCATCCAAAGTATTGGAATAAGGTACAGCTCTACTGTTGATAAAAATTTTAAATTTAATTATCTTTTTGCTTGAATAGTTTATGAGTCAATTTTTTCTACATCTAGTTTGATATGCCATTGTTGCGTCCAATCTCTTACTTTATCAGTTGCATTTTGCAATTTTTCTGTAGCCTACACATCGCATTTATCAGGCACTAAAATAGCAGTATCATCTGCAAATGTGGCCATGAAAGCATTGTTAACTGAAATATCCCTAGTATATAACAAATACAGTCTTGGTCCAAGGACACTTCCTTGTTGTACACCGGCTTCAAATTTATTAAATACTCTTGTTTGTACCGTAGTCTAAAGATTCGATCGGTAGAATAGAATTTTCGTATTTCTTAGAACTGCTTTGGGAGGTCTCTATGCAGTCTGTCCCAAATTCCAAACCTAATCATAGGCTTGAGTGACATCAAATGTCAAAATCTTCTTTACTGAACAAAAAATATTAAAAATCATTCTTTATCATCCCTTAAATATACACATCATACGTGGTGACGTTTTTCTAATGCATCAGTATAGTTTTTTGTCTCTTTTGTATTATATTGTCTTTCATCAGAAGGATCGGCGCGGCGTTTAAACAAAAAAAACTATTTGTTTTCGATACAATGGTAAAACGTGAGTGTATTAAACTAAAATATGTTTTTAAAAGTGTTTTAAAAAAGGGCTGTGCTATAAGCAGTACATTTTAAGCGAGTTCAACCTTTATTATAATATAATTGGCTGTTATTTTAAAAATGAAGGTGTCTATAGATGGGTTTAACTATCGTAGATGTATTTGTTTTAAAAGAAATAATAATGAAACATCAAATTGTTCACTTGGTTGGATAAAAATCCAAATTTTCAAATAAATTGTTAATTGAAAGGCAATTTTTCCACCGATTTTACAGATGAATTTTTCTTATTTAATTTCTTAATTTTGCTCGTACATATCAATCTAAATCTGCAATACGGTTTCTAAAAATATTTTTTTCTCGCAAAATTCAAAAAAAATGCAGTCACTTGATCATTCAAATTAAAGCTCATAACTTCGGTAATTTTTTCTTGATCTTCAAAAATGAGATGGCAAATTAAAGATAATATTATAACAGCAAATAATTATAGTTCAATACAAAAAAAACATATAAATGGCATAAAGTTATTATTAATGTGACAAATTGGGCCAAAAAGAGAAAAAACTTTATTTATCTTTCGGCCATGACTATTTTGACCACGCCTACTAAATATTCAATTTATTAAAATTCAATTTTTAAAATCTTTATAAATATACTTTTATGAACAAAAATAAGTTTTACATACGTCACAGTGACCTATATATAAAAAAAAATATTTTAAAAGTAGGTAAGTGTTTCACATGTATGAGGTAAAGTGGACGATAAAATAAATTTGTATTTCTTTTTTTAGTAAAAAAACATTCCACATACGCCACAGTGACCTTCATCATCTTAAATAAATAATAATTTTGTATTTTAAATATTCTAAAAAGCCCCAATGGGTTTAATTTGATTCTTAACCAGCATAATTCAAGGTACATTTAAAGCCTCATTTCATTCCTCAACAATGCCCAGAAGTCAAACCTTCCCGTTACGAAACAAAAAATTCGATTTTTATCAAAAGCCATTTTTTGGACACATAAAAAATCATTTTCCACTAAAAATTAAATAATCAGTTTGTAATAAAAAAAAATAATTTTAATACCAAAAAGTATATTCGCCCATAGTATACCCATAGCAAATAATAGCCTCGTTTTATTAAATCTACGGATCAGGATTATCCCATGAAAATTAAACGATACGGATCCTAACGACAATAGTGTTGTATGCTCATTGCTCATGTCTTTTTTTCTTATGTTTGTTTATTTTTAATGTAGATAGGTACTTTTTTTTATCTTTACTCTAAAGTTTGTACTCCCTTCTGACTGAAGAGCCGTCTCTTATTTTCGGATCTTTAAAATAGATCCAGATACAGAGCAGGATCCAAAGTTTTTGTTGTATTACGTGTTAAAAGATGATCCCGATCCAGATCCATAGATAATAAAAAGCAGCTAATATTTCTTTAGAAAATGTATCAAAATAAATATTTAATTGAAATAATAAAATAAATAGTAATAAATTTCAATCATCAGAGTTCAGACTCCTTTTAGTGGTGTTTAGTCTTTTTGTTCAATTTGATTTGAAAATTATTTTTTTGCCGTCATCGGGAGTTGATGATCGACCTGGCAGTCGTGAAATAGTTGTAGGTATAACTCCAGCCTATCAAGCTCACCCAAGTGATTGTTATTACATTCAAACCTTTAATATAAAATAATATATTACCAATAATCTATTTGCGTCAGCAATATAGTCGGTTCAGAAACAGATAGTAAGTTTTATTTAAATGAATTTCGTCTAATTTTTTTAAGTATCTATTACTGTATGTGTATCTATAAATTTTGTACAAAGATGATCTGTATTGAAAGACTTGTGACTTGGGAAAAAACAAATTTTAACTTTGTGAATTTGGATACGATATAAGTTTGAACGTGCCGATACGGTTCCGGACGTGCGTCGCTAAGTTTTATTATTTATTTTTTTATTATTTAGTACTTTATTGAATCATTTTAAAATTTTATAAAAGATACATATTATTAAATATTTAAGTACACTTAAGCATGGCTACGTCGCCGTCTGCCGAGAAATGACAACTAATTGAACAATTTTTTTTATTTAAGAAAAAAAAATTTGTTTTAATTTTAATAAAGAAAATAAATCCATAAATAAGAAGGGTAATTTTTCAAAACAAAAGTGGCTTTATCCACAATTATGAATATTTTAGAAACTTTCTTCATTAATTCTTGTTCTATACCTAAGAGCAGTGTGGCAATAGGAAGCAAGTTTACTCCAGTTTTCGTTATCGTTCAGTATTCTTTTAACATCTGCAATTTTCATTTGGTTGACTCCATAGTGATTGCGTCTTATCTCTTTTAAGATGGGACAGGAACCAAGAAAGTGCATCACATATTCATTTTCCCTAGTGTTACATAGGCCGCAGATTAGTGCACTATCTTCACGATGGGGCATATAGTTAAGCTTGAGTAGTTCTCCTCTCATTCGAATTACCATAGATATTTGTACACTACTAAGGTCGGTGTTCCAGTAGTTTATCTGATGATGTTCTAGTTGCCGATACAAGAAACGGGATGTTGAGTTTTAAGCTTGGGTTACGCATTCTATTTTAATTGCCCTTTCCACATCAAGGACGAATTTTCGCGTGATGTTTCTCCACTCTGCGATATTATTTTCCCTTAGATCTAGCTGGATGTTATACTTTCTTGCGACATTTTCCCAGTCGTTATAACACAATGTTTTATTTCTAAGCGCCTTTATGACGAGAACTTTGGTAAGCCGTGAGTCATCTTCCTCGTTTAGGACTTTGGTCACATAGCTCATGCTGAGTTGAAGTGTATACACAAAGAGAGGTGACATGCCACTTTCGATTGTAAGCATATAATTGGGAGTGGTCGTTGGCAGCCGCAAGAGTTTTTTCAAAAAGAAACGCAAAATAGAGCGCATAACCGCTTCGAAGACCTTTATCTTTGATTGAAGCTCGACCCTGGGATTAGACATTAGATTTTTCCAAGTTGAATTGATAGCTTTTTTCGAATCTGCGACTTTCATTCTAAAGTGTTGTTTGAATGAAAGGTCGTGATTAATTGTAACACCCAGATACTTGTAAGATTTGACAACTTCAAGATCCTCTCCGCCATATTTCCATTTTTCAAATCTAGCTAATCGACCTGTTCCTTTTCTAAATACAAGCACTTTCGACTTCGCTGTGTTAATTTGCAGACAATTGTATTTGCAGTAACTTTCTAGCCTATTAATCATAAGCTGTAGAGAGCTATGTGATTCTGCCAGGATTACCTTCAACCATGATTCCTGCTGGCAGGCATTCTGTGATGTCATCCAGAAATAGGGAGAATATCAGAGGGCTTAGCAAACATCCCTGTCTTACACCAATTTCTACTCCAAACCAATCCGACAGCTCATTCCCATTCCATATTGGTGATTTATTATCCTTGTAGAGATTGACAAGGATATTTAGGAACTTCGTTGATACGCCGATTTGCGAAAGTTTGTAGAAAAGACACTTTCTGTTGATTGTGTCGAATGCCGCACGAAAGTCAATAAAAAACGCGTACAGTTTTTTCTTGCGGTGTAGATAGCTTTGCGCTATACTTGTTAAATTGAAGATTTGATCCACAGTAGAATAGCCTTCTCTAAATCCTGCCTGGAATTGGCTTAATTTTTTATTTTATTTCACCCATTTTGTTAGACGCGTTTTCAACAATCCAGTGAAAATTTTCGCTATGGTATTCATAAAGGAGATACCTCTATAGTTCGCTGCATCATTGGGGTCTTGAATATTGGGAAGATTTATGAAATTCTTCAGGCACCTTTGCTTCCTTGAAAATATAATTAAGGGATACAACAACCTTTTCAAGAAAATTGATGGAAGCGTTTTGGAAGAATTCATAGGGGATTCGATCTTCCCCTGGTGCCTTGTTTTGTTTAGCTTTTCTTAACACCTCAAAAGGCTCGTCGATGCTGAATGGTGGGTCCAAGATTTCATCGTTTACTTGCGGTTCTGCATACATATACACAATTTGAGGTCATTCTGGATTGAGCATTGTTCGAAAATGATTTTTAAGTGTGTTAACTTCAACAATCGTACCTACTTTGTATGCATTTCCGTTGAGGTTTTTCGCAACTGCCCAAAACTCTTTGCTACTGGAAATCTCAGCTATTTCGCTCGCCATTCCATTTAAGTACATGGTCTTCTTGAACTCGCAAATTGATTTGTAATGACAATTCGCTTCAATATAGATTTGTTTCGCTGTTTCCGTGTTCAGTTTTCTAAAAAGGTTGAGGGACCCAAGCGATTTTTTCCTAGCTTTGGAGCGTTCTTCATCAAACCAAGGCTGTTTTCTAACTAGTTTTTTGTTGCTAGTCCTCGTTTCTGCTATGTTTTTGATTATGCTTGTCAGAAAACTCGGGTATAAAAAAGCATTGGCCCATTCCATTTCCAGCATTGTGACACATTCATTTAGTTGTCGGTGATATTCATAAGCCCAGCTGTCTTTCCAAATAAATTTAGGTAGTAACGAAAGATTTTTCGTAACCTCGGTTCTTATTTTTGTTCCACATTGGATAGATAAGTGAAAAGCTTAAAACATCTGCTTTGTGTTCAATATTCTATAATACTTAAGTCCGACTAATTTTTCATTTAAATTATTAATTTAATCATTTTTTGCTATTACTTACGTTTTAATTAGATTTAGTAATAATGTTGTTTGCAATATTTACAAAGTCGAATTAAAGGTCAGCTATATTGATTTTTGAATGAGCTTGCTTACCCTCCCTCCTCTTTCCCTTCACAAAAATCGACGGATGTACATAGTTCACAATTGCAAATGTGCAATATTTTTCGTTGATAACTGGGATTTCTGCTCGTAAATGAATTTTCAAGAACATTTAATTAATTCGCAGAACAGAAACTATTCGACAGCATTCAAAAAACAGTTTCAACAACTTTTAAAAATGTTTGTTGGTTATTTTAATATCTCAAAGCAAATAAAAATAAAAACCATGGTTTAGTTCTTTGCTACATGAATATCAATGACACAAACCAGAAAAGCTCAGTTGAAGTTTCACTGTTATGTACATCTATCTAGCACTAGCAAGATGGCAGTATGTATAAAAGCTTTAGGTTTTTAAACTAATCAACAAAGTTTAAATCGAAAATCTTTTTAATCTCAATTCCCAGTGGGAAATTTCTAAAAATTCAGTGGTGAATAACTTGCTTTTTTATTTAGGAAATGGAGCTGCACCTTTGTATATAAAAACTATATCTTTTTGATGTGTAAAAATCTATACTGGCGCTAGGGTGAAAAAAGTAACGTATCTTGTGATTGTGATTCACGTTACGTTACGTATGTTTACACATCTTAACCGTGAGTCCCGGCACTCACACTTTTTATATAAGGTGTGTTTTATTCATTGCTGCATAGCCAGCGCAGCACAAATCTGAATAAAACGATCACTCACTCCATGGACGTATTATATATGGACTGCTAGTTGCCAATCTCAGGTTGGTTCCATTTTAGCCACGGCGACACTAGCCCTCCTCACTGCAACTAGCGGAAAAAAATGAAACCTCTCAGTGTTGGTTTGGGGGTTGGATATTCAAAATGAAACAATTCACCAAAAATAATACAATTGGCCGCGTTCGAATGATAGGCCGATAAGGTATATAAGATCGTTTTGCATCGAACGAAAACCGGATTTGATAGATTTGTCTGGTATTTATATTTGTTTTTTTTTTATATATATTTTATATTTTATTTTGTTAGGTAAAAATCGAAATCCATATAAAAATGACCACAAACAAGAAGTTCCGCGTGTTCTATGAAGGATCCAATGCGAATCTGTCGCAGCGAGGACGCGAAAAATAATAATAACGTGTTTTTTCATTGACAACAACGTGTTGTTATTAGCCGTTCGAGTAAAATTTAAAAGCAATCCGGATTGGTTGTTGTTGTTGTAATCCTATAAGAAAAAAAAACTGATAAACAAACCAGCTGTTTTCCAAAATAAATCTGAAAGGTATCTTAAAATTTTTCGGATTTTTGAGAAAAAAAAACAGCTAGCATCTGATATACGTGTCAGCTGATTTTCAGCGTCTAGTCACTTACTTTCTGTGGCAATGGCTAAAAGAACGCGCGGGATTTCTTTTTTGTGGTTTTGTTTTTACATAGATTTTGATTTTTGCCGAACAAAATAAAATATAAAATATACATATATAAAATACAAAACAATTATAAACCAGACAGAACTATCCAATGCGGTTTTGGTCGTTTGAAAACATATCCGATGCAAAACATGTTGAATTCCTTTCAACCAAAGAATCTATTTTTTTTTCTAAAAAGAATCGAATTTTGTCTGTCGTTGAAAGGAATACGAAAAGAATCGATTTTTTTTTGTGATTGTGTGTGTGCCCTTGACAGCAGCAATTTTTAAGTAAAACGTCAAAAAAGTATTCAATTTGGAAATTAATTATTATAATTAATTGAAAAACAAAGCATAAATATTTAATATAAAATTCACCGAAAATTCGTTGCAACAAAAAAAACAATTTGGTTTCTTAAAACACCTCGACATTCAATTTTACATTTTAGAAATTTCAATCTGAATCTGAATTGCTAAATTAGCAAGATTCAAAAACAAAAAGCAAGATTTCTTTTGACAAAAAAAATTCGAATTGTTCAGAAAAAAAATCGATTCTTTTGTTGAAAGGAATTTCACATTAGATACCCTATCGGCCTTTATCATTCGAACGCGGCCAATTTTATTATTTTTGGTGAATTTGAATTGTTTCATTTTGAATATCCAACCTCCAAACCAACACCAAAACAATAAGAGGCAAAATACCGTAGATGTCGCACATTTCTATGCAGGAAATTTAAAAATTTAAATAAACCAAACCGTTTATCGCTAAATACGACTTTTTGAAATTTTAAAAACAGATGTCGCGAGCTTCTTTGTCAGAAGTTAAGTTTTTTTCCTGAAGTGGCATGGGAAGAGCTAGCATCGCTCTCTTATTTTGGCGACATTTTTTTGACAATTGTTGTATGAAACTGACATTAGACTAGGAGTCCATATATATACGTTCATGAATCACTCTACCTATACGTTCATTTCAATAATTGAAAGTTCTATCGCCAGCACAGTCATCTTTTTTTTTTACTGACTTCTTTTTCGCCAGCAATCAAATTGTTTTTGTTTGCCAAGAGAAATTTTGCTGCGCTAGCTATGCAGCAATGAATAAAACACACCTATAGTACATAATTGTGGCAGTAAGACAGAGTAGCTTATGTCACAAAAAAAAGTTTCGAGAAAAACGCATTTTTGTCTACAATCTGTAATAGCAATTAATGTAATTTTTTTTTAGGAATTATAAGATAGCTTTTGAACGGGAAAAGAATTAAAAATAGGGACAAAATAGTAGCTCTCGAAATTTGGACAATCGAAAAACCGAAAAATCGTTTATTAAGACATAAGCTACTCTGTCTTATTGCCACAGCCCGCAGATATATCATGGTGAGTAATTTTTAGGGTTGCTTGATTGGACTCTTGCGGCGGGGGCGAGTACTAGAATCACCAGTAATTTTACTTTTGAGACATAGAACTATGATAAGAAATGAAGAACAGGTGGTAAGAGCGATACAGGTGGTATTATTGCCAATGAAAAATATGATGAATATTCAACGAGTTTACCATCGATATCTAGAAACCAAAAATCTCGAAAGTAAAAGTCTCCAAAACAAAAAAAAAAGAAAGTAAAATCTAGAAATACAAAAGTCTAGAAAAAAAATCTCGAATGCAAAAAAATAGAATCATCTAATAATAATTAAAAATTTTTTGTTAACAATGGGACATACAGTAGAATCTCGGAAAGATGAACGGTTCTATAAGATGAACAGCTCGGAAAGATGAACGAAATATTTCCACTTTTCAATGTTCAAAAAGATAAAAGATTGAAATTTATAGTACTCGAAAAGATGAACACTTTATTCCCAATATAATTTTTTTACTTTTTCTTTCCCTTTTAATTCCTCTTGAACAGTACTTTGGGGCTTGTTTTGACTTGTTATGTAAATAATATTTAATCTTTTTATTTATAAAACTGTATAAATTCTTCCTTAGCAAAATGTTGATGCTCGAAAAGATGAAAAATTTGAAAAGATGAACGGGCCCTGTTTTATATCTGTTGATATTTTCGAGATTCTACTGTAAGTCCTAAATTTTTTAGAGGCATAAAAGATAATAATAGTTTGTTGATGTTTTATTTGAAAGAAAATTAGTGCAGTGCTAGCAATATTACGATTTACGACGTACAAATAGTGAGATATCTATGTATGCAACCCCCTTGCTAGGGTACACTACCTATATGATTTGGGGTAGGTGCGAGGTTGGGTGTATGCAAAGTTTCTTTTTATCATTTGGTGCGGGCCAACATATAATAACCGTGTTAAGTCATCGTCAACTAACACAACTATATGTAATCACAAGTGGGCCCAGAAAAATAAATTATTTAATAAACTGAATATAATAATGAGTTTGATTTGAGTTTGAATTCCTTAAATATACGTAAAAAAAAATCTAGAATGATTTTTTTTTCTAGATATAGTCTTTCGATATTTTTGTTAATTTCAGATTTTTGTGCATTTGAGGTTTTTTCATTCTAGATTAAAATATTGTTTTTTCGAGATTTATTGCATGTGAGATTTTTGTCATTCGAGATTGTGTCATGATCCCATATTCAACAAAAAAATCACTAAATGAGTGTTGCTTAGTTATTGGTCAGCTTGATATTTATTATTTTCGTTGAAAATTTAGTAGTGAAATCACTAGGGAATTGGGGGTTGCTTAATCACTACCTCTTTCATTTATAAATTAGAAAAATAATTCTGCTCAGTTGGGACGATTGAATATAATTCAATTTAAAGTTCTAGTGACCTAAACTCCAAAAAATGCGTCTCTAATGGGGTTTTCCATTGGTAAAATAAATTAATTTATTAACATTGAAAATGTTTATAGGGTCGTTTTGAGAAAAATATGGTGTTACCAAAATGATTAAATGAACAAATGAATATATAACAGATGAACAAAATGAACTCTAGCGTACAGGGGGCTCAGGATCGAATTTTTGGTTGCGTGTGACCACAGACAAGAGGTGGTGGTTACCAAAGAAAATACCAAAATGAACCTAAATACACAATCGATGAATCGTACCTACACGTTGATCGTCGCCAAACGACGCGACGAGGTTCAGTGGAAAATAGTTGAATTTGTATAAAATCTTAAAATCACTCGATTTAAGCGCACTTAGAAGCCTATTACCCAGGTTATAGTTATCGGATGCTTAATATTAAGATAGATAATTAAAGATAAAATGATAGGCTACAAATATGCATCAAAATTTTTGCAAAAATTTCATACTAAAAACAGTAGAAGAAAACAAAAAGAAAAAGAAACAAACGTACCCAAAAAGAATATACATTGCCGTAAGGGTGTTGGCAAGACGTTGGTTGGAGTGAAATGTGTGCAGTAAAAAACCACCACTGCACTGTGGCTGGTGGCAAACAAAATTGGCTTCGCATCGGGAACAAAAATGATATATGTACATACATATGTAGCTACATTATTAAGTAGGTTAGGTATGTCTGTAAAATGTTATGTTGATTAAATTGTTGTAGGTATTTTGCAAATATTATTCGTAATGGTACGATTAGGTTGGTTTGGTTGGCTTATAACTTCTGTTCTAACAATCAGATATTTAAAATAAAGGTCTTAAAATGAAGGTAAAATATCAAACTAATTTATTCAGTTAAAAATAATTGAAATAACATAAAAGTGTCGGTGAAAAACGTTTAGGTTTAATTCATCAAAATAAATAATTGCATAAATTAAAAAATTGAATAAAAAAAAATTTGGCTTTGTTAGCATCGCCAACAAAATTCGTATACCTTCGTAGTACGCATCTATATAGGTACATACATTATGTATGTACATTTATATAAAAGGATTGATTTAGTTGGTCTGGTTGCCTTTTTAATTCTGTACTTATAATCGGATATTAAATATTAAGGTTTTGAAATAAGTTATATGTCAGGCTTCAAAATCTATAAGGGCCAGATGTTGAAGATTAAGGTATTTAAATTAAAGTTAACCAGGCTAGAGGTAGGATTAACCTAGCGAAGCAACTTAAATATAATACCTAATCGAAAAGGGGTGATTTGGTATCTTCTGTTCTATTTATCGGATCTTTGAGGTTAATGTCTTAGAATTAAGGTAAAATCTAAGGCTACAAATTTATGTGACAAAACAACATCTAAACCAATGCGATTTTTGAACTTGACCAACGTCTAAACCAATGCGACCTTTGAACTTGACCTACGTCTAAATCAATGTGCATTTTTAACTTGAACTATACGTCTAAACCAATTCGATTTTTGAGCTTGACCAACGTCTAAGCCAATGCGATTTTGGAACTTGACCTACGTCAAAGCCACTGAGATTTTGAACTTGACCTACGTCTACACCAATGCCATTTTTGAACTTGACCAACGTCTAAGCCAATGCGATTTTTGAACTTGACCTACCAACCTCGAAACCTTGACCTCGAAACCAATGTTATTTTTGAGCCTGAAATATGCAAATGTACCTATACTTGCGTTTCTCTTTAATAAACTTACAACATTAGTTCTAAGGGCCAGTTGTTGAAGGTTAAGGTATTTAAGTTAACGTTAATCAGTCTGGAGGTAAGATTAACTTACCTATGCAACTTAAATATAAATATCGAAAAAGGGTTTATTTGGTAAGCTTTTATCTTCTGTTCTAATTATCGGATCTTCGAGGTAAAGGTCTTAGAATTCAAGTAAAATCTAAGCTATAAATTTATGTTACAAAACTTTACCTGCGTCTAAGCCAATGCGATTATTGAACTTAGAATATTCATAGGTACAGCAATATAATTGAACTTCTTTAATAAACTTATTTAGATTTAGTTCTAATGTTCAGATGTTCAAGGTTAAAGGGAGAACTATAATAGTCGGATGCCGACCTAAGTGGTCGTACGAAACGAAACGATTACAAAGAATTCATATGACGTGCCCGTAATTGAGTTATGCTTCGTTTCGACCAATTTTTTACTTTTGCTTTCGGAAGTGAAGAGCGCTCACCGACCGCTCCATGAGTAAGTGAACTGAGAGAATTTTCTTCCAACATCTTCCGACTATTGCAGTTCTACCTTAAGGTCCTCAAATGAAAAAAAAACGATTCAATTTGGTTGTCAACTCAGCTGTCAACTTAATTGGTGCTTTGCTTTTACTGGGGGGCCCTATTATGTAACTTGCTTCTACTTTCGAATCCATTCGAAAGTTGTTTTCAATGCTTAATTTAAGTGGAAATATGTATGAAAGTGGGATCAAATTTTGGTGCTTTCGACTTTTTGCCCCAGAATCTTCAACTAGCGCTGTTCTATTTCCGTTTATATGCGTTTGTTAAAGAATTAGCGAGCTGAGATTTTGCGAATTAGAACACTTTTATTGTAGAATCGAGTTACATAGTTGGAACCCTGCTTATCTGTCAAAACCATTAATATTGTCTTAAGAAATTACACGCTCGAGTTTATTAAATTTATTAAAAGATGAGTTCAAAATGCAAAATATTATAGAATACCTAAAAACAATTGGGTAAATCAGGTTTGCATTGAGTTTGGGCTACACATCAAATTATTTTTTTTAAATTTGGTCTCGCATTAAAAAGAGTTCACTTTGACAGTAAATCAAATAACTTGCTATATATAAATAGTTCAATAAGTTGAGAGACTTGTAAATCAATTTGAGCAAATTTGAGCAAATATTTGATTTTCTTCAACATCAACGCCGTGATCAAATAAACTGAACTGAACAACATTAATTTAACCGCCAAATGGGGTTTGACATTAAAAATATCTAGCTACACATTGTAATTTCAGTTTTCTTAGAAAGCTTCAGAAGTTTTGGTGCAACTATAGGATACAAATTAGAAATCACCAAGATTATTCATGTTTTTATTTTATCGAGCTAACACAAGTCATTTTCAATGTCCCCATAGTTACTCTATCAGTGAAATCTGTAAATTTTTTTGATTTGGATCTGTCAAAAACACAATTTCTCCTCTTTTTGCTTTCCATTGGGCAAATTAAATTGATTTATTTTTGATTTTAAATCAAATTTGCTAGTCTAAATTTTTCGGCAGATTTAATCCTCATTTTACTAACACCAATACAAATTTAAGCTGTCAGCTTGACAAATGTGGTTTTTGGTTTTAAATTTATTCGTTTTGGGAAAATTTTGCTGAAATTGTTTAAATAAATACAATCCTATTGAAAAATGGAAGCAGTTTAATATGAAATTTACTCCATACACTTTTCAAAAGACAACAAGTTTGAATGAAAATTTGACAGCTATATGATGCACTAGTTTCACAGACAAGAAAGTACACCAATACATTGGCAAACAAAAAATCAATTTGAATTGTGTTCCATTCGCGAAGAAAAAAATCAATTTTTTTTCTGAAATCTGAATTTACCAATGGAAAACCCCATAAGACGCAAATTACGGTCGATGTTTACCCACCCTTATAAAAACCACAGCATATTTATTTATTTAAGTGAATTTTTTTAAATTTATACAATTTTAATGCTCAGCTCATGATAAAAGTCTGATGAAAGGATGCATTACTTTTCTTCATAGAGATTGTCATATTAATCGCGTCAGATAAAGGAAAGGGCAGTTTTTAACTCTTTTCTTGCCCGTACGTCTTGTATACGTTATAACACGAATTGATTATTTCTCATTAAAGAAATCATAACATTTTGTAACCTATGAAAACGTCGATTGTAATTTAGCACCTATTTCAATAACATTTTGTTATGCGAAGTAAAAAAAGAGAGCATCGTGAGAGAATTATTTTTTCCTTCTCTCCCAAAGTATACTATATAAAGCAGACAATTCCGCATTGAATTCACTTGAATTTTTTGTACCAGTTAAAAGAAGGGATTGTTTAGACATTTTGTCCAAGTACGAAGCAGATAATGTGCTTAAAACCAAGAACTGGTGAAAGTGAAACTGTGCATTATACCTTTGGCCTTTGAATTCAATGTTGAATTCAGCTAAATTTGTCAGTGAGGATGAAATTTTCCTACTAGGCGGGGTAGTTTAAATCGGCTTTTACAACAACAGATATACTTATAAAATGCGCATATAACACAAGAAGAAGGAAAATTTATAAAAAATAAAAGCCAAGAAAGAAAAGCACATGTAAGCAGACAAATTCACAAATTAAAAAAAGGGAAAAATCAAAATAAGGTCAATTCGTGAAGATGGCTTTAAGAATATTTTTTTCTATTCTTAAAGTTTTTTTTATTTTATGTAGGTATTGCGAATTTATTGGTTAATTTCGTAGCCTTTATCTCCACATATGTTTTTTTATTTAAAAACAAAACCTTGCGTATTCAGTTGTTTTTCTAGATTGGTATGTAGGTACAAAATATTTATACAACAACCTCTTGAACTTTCGCAGGTTCATATTGAATCAATCATTTTGATTAGTACCTACCTATTTTTTTACCTTTAATTGGCACGAGTGTGATAACTTCGGCGCCAAAAATTGATAACGGTTTTTTAGAGGGGTCAAAAAAAGCATTTTTTACTATGGGAGGGGGTCTATCTCACGCCGTTTAGGACGTAGAGGCAATTTTAGAAAAAATTACTTAGAAAGGAAAAAAAATGTTAAAAAACAACGGCAACACTTACAATGAAGTACTAAACCGGTTTTGAAAGCCATAAATCTATTCTTTAATCCTAAATTAAAATTATGTATGTCAATAGTTTTTGAAAAATTCGCATGCAAACTCAAAATTTTGAAAAAAAAAAAGTTTAGGCCCATTTTTTTCAAAATTGTAAAATGAAGTGCTAAATTGGCTTTTTGTGGGCAATGCTTATATCTTTTCTGAATGAACAAAAAAAAAAATTGGTTTTATGTCTTAGTTTTATTTAAAATTAAAAATAACAAAAATTGCTTTTTTATGAGATTTTTATTTTTTGGTATTTACGGTGATTTCATTTATTGAGGATCAATGTTGATGATAGGTTCATCTTTGTAAGTAAAGTACAGCAATTCATCTAGCGTTACTATTGCATTATATAGGCATTTAAGACACTAAGAAATTATATAAATTTGCTGCAGTCGTAGCTATAGTTAATGTTATTTTTTTTACAATGCATTACTTTTCAATCCTTCGGCTTCGGCCATTTTTTATTTCTTCAATATTTTCCAAAATATAAAACATTATGGTTAACCCAAGTAAGTATATTTGTGCAGGCTGTATTTTTATTTGTACGTTGGCACATTCTTTGAAATTATGCGGTAACAGCAAATTTGTGGACACAGCTATTTATTCACGGTATTAACTAGGTATACTGCTTTGAAAGAATCTTATGGCAAATAATAACAAATAATCAACAAATAAATTTAATTTGATTAAGAGAGAACGATTTTGTACGAACGATTTTCAGCGAATTAATAAAAATCACATCGATCCAAACGTTTCATATAATATAACACAAGGAATATATACCAAGTTATTTTTATTGGAAAAAATGATAGTTCGGGTGAGATGGAATAGGGCCACAATAAAACAAAGTGAAAAATCGTGCTGTGGAATGCGCAATCTCACCCTTAAAAAAATTCGTCATCTCCTTCTTTTTCGCAATTTCACTTATTCTTAAGAAGATAAAAAATCCGGCGGGACTGTAAAAAGCTTCTCATAGATAGGTTGAAGCCAAGGTTGGCCAAATGAAATACGAAAAATTTTCTTAATCATTATTATTTAATCATATTTATTTCAATAAAAAAGTGAACCGATTATTTTGTAGGTCAACCTAATAATTAAGCGAGTTAAAAATGTTTGGCCGTTTTCTGGCAGCACAGAATAAAGGTTCTGCAAGAACGATTAAGAATAAAGGTAATTAGTAGAATTTAGTTTAAAAAAAAACAAGGGGGTGGCGTTCTCAACCGGGCCTAGGGCGACAGCAAACCTTAATCCGCCCCTGATGCTGTATTTATGGAAACAAGTAAAATTTAAAAAATCTCATAAAAAATTAGTTTTAGTAATTTTCAATTTTTTAAAGAACTGAAGTTGCCACTCCCGCCCAAACGGGGGAAATAGACCCCCCTCCCGTAGTAAAAAATGCTTGTGTTCTACAAGAAACCGTTATCATTTCTTGGCGCCTAAGTTATCGTCCTCTTGCCGGGAGATAGCTAATCTAAAGACGGGGAGTTTGTGCAAAAAAATACCATAACCTTGCCAAATTGACTTTGCATCCGGACAAAATTGGTATATGTATAGGTATGCACAAGTGTAGTAGGTATTTCTCTCATGATGTTTAAGCTAAATCACTTAGCTCTAAAAATACTTTAATTATATTGTTATCAATTCTAAGCAACTCTTATCAATTTGTTCTAATATTTATTTTATTTTCATTGATTGTATTTCTGAACTCGAATCAACATCATTGTTTTTAAAATCAACTTTTATATAAAATAGAATTATATAAAAACTATCAAGATCTTTTTTATTTGGAATCAATGAAGTGAGCTAACTAAGAAATTCGGCATCATTACAACCACCTGGTTTAAGAGTTCACTTCGCTTTTTAAGGTCAGTTTTTTGCAAAACCGCAGAAGTTACAGGAATTTTGAGTTAGTTCACTTTCATTCTAAGGTTGCGACATAGGTATAATAATTGAAAAGGTCGTTCTTGTTTTTATTTAGCTGGCTGGTAACTACTGTTGTTATAATACGATCGTTAAGATGAAGGTCTTAAAATAATAATATAATGTCAGGCACAATACAAAATCATTGTAGAATGTACATATGTATGTAGGTATGTGAAGAACGTGATGAGATTAAAAATTGAATGAAAAAAATATTTTCATAAACAGATATACATAGGTATACCTATATTTAACTTTTAAGGAAGCAAGTATGATGTTGGTATGTAGGTTGAGTACATTTTGTAGTAAATTTTTTTTAATAAAATAGTAGATAACGATTGATTTGGTTGACTTATAACTTCTGTTCTATTAAGCGGATCTGTAAGATTAAAGTCCTAAAATAATGGTAGTATGTCAGGCTAACTTATTGAGTTAAAAAAATAACACTAATTATTTTGTACGTATATATTTGACCCCGCTGAGCTCGAAAATCACAATACAAATTTTTGTCAACGGATAGGTTTTCGAGATATGAATTTTTGAATTTTTTTTAAGCTATGTTCGAAAGCAGCTTTACAATTTAGCCCATATATTTACCAAGTTAAATTGTATGTGGTTATATAGATGGGTTCGATTGAACAATATTAAATTATCAATGCAAATCACATTTAGTTTTTTTCTGATAAGTTGAAGAGTTTTAAAGATATAGGCCAAAATATCTTAAAAAAATCATAATTTTGAACAAAAATAAGAAAATAAAAATTTTTACTTTGCCAAAAAAATAATGAAATCATAAAAATAAAAAATGTTTTGGATTGTGTATACGTAGAAAAGATAGTTAAGGCAAGAATATGAGGTATAAACGAAAAGAATTTAAGGATTAGTACCAAAGTTATGGCCGGTTTAACCAAGAAATTTGACTTTTTCACTATTTTTGAAATTTAACCTTATAAATCCAGGGCATCACAACATAAGAGCGTGTAAATTTGGTAAAAACTAGAAACAAATTTTCTAGGAAGGGGGTCTACGTCCCCCCGTTCAGACAAAAAGTGCAATTTTATAAAACAAAATTTTTTTTAAATAAAAAACAAAACAATGGCAACACTAACAATATCATCCTATATTTGTTTTAAACCCAAAATTCATTTTTTTAAATTTACAGTTTAATTCAAGGTATTTTGAGTAATAATTTTTCAAGATAGGTATATATTTTGAGACTCGACATTTTGAAAATAAAAAAAATTACAACATAAAGCTTCAAATTTATTTTTTTTTAATGTAAATTTTACATGTTTAAGTACTATTTTTTTAATATACGATACTTTTATCAATTTTAAGCCAAACGCGATCTAGATTACGTGTGGTATGAACTAATGACTTCATTACGATATCCATACCTATAATTTTTTTTTTATTAAAATTGAAAAATATTGTTAAAGATAAAATCCAACAAAAATGGTATTGAACGAAAAAATAATAATAAAATATTCTTCGATATTATTTGAAATATTAGCATAGAATGGCATTTTGCTTGGTAGGGGCTCGAGCCAACTTAGCCCCCCCCCCCCTGCGTACGCCACTGGTACCTGCCTACTTCGTTTTAACTAACTAGGTAACTACTTTGTATGCCTACATAAATAGGTTGAGATTTTTCTTTCTCCAGACGAAAATAATTTTTCAACTACCTACCTTTTTTTTTGCTTAAAAAACTGTCAATTTATTTTGTTTATTATTTAACAATTAAGTTATGCTTATTAAAGCAAGAGTCAGTCAGATATTTTCCAGAAGGTTACTAATATAAAAAAAATTCTATAAAATCTACAAAGCCAGATACTTACATATATCCAAATTTTTGAAATTTCAAAATTGAAAAATTATAAAATTCCTATTAATCAGGGTCAAGTCCGATCAAAATAAATAGTATACCATTGAAAAGGTATTTGAAAAAAAAAGTTATCCATGTTTCTGGAAATTTTTAAATTATGGTTTTTGACATACCTTTTTTGATGTTTCAAAAACAGGCATTTTTTTAGGTCAATTAAATAATTTATATATTTTTAAGGGATACTTTAAAAAATCTCAAAATCATGCAGGTGATAGATATTATTGTAATGTATTTTGTGTAAAAATTTTAAATTTTTTAAATTTTCTTTTAACCGAGATATTGAATATTTGTGTTGTTTGATTAATCACCGCGCCGTAGGTATAACTACAGTCAAACTTCGATAACTCGAACCTCGATAACTCGAACTTCGATAACTCGAACTTCGATAACTCGATTTTTTTTATAACTCGAACAAAATTATGTGGCAGCAGCGTTTAGAGTTCAAATCTCAAACATTTTTTCCCTCATAACTCGAACTTTTATAACTCGATTTTCTTTATAACTCGAACAAAAAATATGGCATATGCACCAACTAAGTCGAACATTTTAGGGGAATTCCCATTTAGTGAGAAAAAATGCATTTTTGAAATTCGAATTTTTGAAGGGAATTTTCATTTGAAAACGAGATACATTCATACACACATAATATTAGTAGGTTCAAGAAATTTAGAAGTTGTATAAGTACCTACAGAAAATTTTTATTTAGTGCGGTGAACATTTCAATATTTTTACATTATTTTTTAATTTATCTACATAATTATTGCTTGGTTGTTTTTTGTAAAAGATTCTATGTACAATTTCCAACTTCAATTGATATAGAAAGTGAAGACGAGACTTCGGTAGAGGAATTCATTCAACAGCCTTCGATGCATGTTGTAGCACATTTGACAATTTGAATTTATATTTTCAAACGTGTGACGATTCAACAGATCAAATTTATGCAGCTTTAAAAAAATTAGAATCCTTTTCTTGAAAAAAAAACAATAAAAAAAACCACTCTCAGACCCAAATAACTAAATACATGCAATAATTTTGTGTATAGTCTAACAACTTATGTCCATTAATATAAAACGTATAAGACTTAATAAAGCACAAAAAGTGTTGTGCATTATGCATATGTATTTCAAATATTGAATTGTTTAATTGTTTTAATTTGGATAATCAATTTGGATAACTCGAAGTCTTGATAAGTCGAACTTTAATTGTGGATAATAGTAGTTCGAGTTATCGAAGTTTGACTGTATATTTAGTTATTGCATGTATACTCTATAAAGGATTAGTTTTTTTCTAATTCGCATCTAGGAGAACAGACAATTAATCTGATATATATTACATAACTGTAGTTTGCACATGCTACACGACCTTCACAATAGTTACATAAAAATAGTTAAACAAAGATGATGTCGAATTTCCGTCCACAGAAACCAATTTAAGAGGGATATTTTTTATTTATAATTATTGTTCCCTTTTGTTTTGGTATCCATGACGACAAATGTTTCAAATTTTGTTTAGTTTGAAATATGTATAAACAATTTTCAGTATTAGGGGGTGGAAAAATATTTGGTTGTATTTATATTTAATAGTTGTTGTTGTCGTGGTTGTTTTTGCATTGTTTTTTCAGCTTAAGCCAGCGCAGCAAAATTTCCCTTGGCAAACAAAAACAATTTGATTGCTGGCGAAAAAGAAGTCAGTAAAAAAAAAAAGATGAGGCATTGACAGCCTATAAAGTTTCCTCGTCGCGTCGTTCCGAATGTTTCGCGTTGGTTTGGGGGTGCCTTTATTATCGAAACAATAGGATGAAATCGGACTGATAAAATTCGAGGCTTATATAAAGTATCTTCCAAACCGACGCAAAATATTTATGGAGAGTTTTATCAGATAATGAGAAGCGAAATTTTTATGTGGTCGGTACGGTAGTATAAAATGTTAGATATAAGAAACCACAACGAAATAATACCCGTTAAAAGTGTCACCAACATGGAAAAAAATAGGAAAGGCAAACAATTTATCAATTTCGTTCGTTGAGCAGGGTACTGCGGAACAAAAAGCATAACGAAATTTTTCGTTTATAGGAATTCATTGTGTCAATTTTTGTATGGAAATTTTCGTTTCGTTTTAGCTGCGAACTTTGCTGTACACTTTAATTTATTTTGTTTATGGAAATCGGAAATGTAAATGAAATGACAGATAATTTTAGCTTTAACATAAGGGGGGTGTTCTTTTACTCTGAAATTATGAGTAGGTATTTGTGTGAATTTCTACACAAAATAATAGAAGTATGTATATAAATTAGAAAGTCAAATAAATGCGCAGAGCTTCTAAGTAAAGGAACACAGCTATTATTTTGCAATAGTCGGTCTCTTCGTTGAACTGTCGGCTGTAGAAGCTGATATTTTCAGCTGGCTGTTACTAGATGTATTCAATTCTCTCCGGAGGGAATTAGGGTTCGTGGATAGTCTCCATTTTTTGTATGTGTCTTATTGATCTCGTTTGACATGAAGAAAAAAAAAACAAATTTCATTAATAAGTGACAAATCTGAAGGAAATCATAAATCTAAATTTCAAGATATACTGATTGGTTTTCAAACAGCTTTTATCTGTGCGTGTGCCTACATTCTACAACCCTCGCATCGATAAAAATGTTAAAAATGGAACAAACTTCAAATGATCTGTTTTAAGTTTTCGTCGTTTCTCGATAAAGTTTATCGATGCGAGAGTTGCCGGAACCACGCTTATCTCGTATGGTGTGTTGTGGAGTTGGGTGTCTCTTTCGCTTCAATGTATGTATTTCATAAGAGTATAGAGCCATATTTTTGTCTCGTGTGATGTGTTAACCGTTGTGGTATGTTGTGGCGGAATCAATCTTGGGTGCGAAGTATTATATGTACATATGTATATTTGTATATGCAATAAGAAAATCAACGGGAGATAAAGATTCTGTTTATGTGTCAAACATGATCCTACTTAACATACAAATAGGTAAACCATTTTTTAAGAACTCACATTTCAAAACGTAAGTGTATAATGTATAAACTTTTTGTTAATAAGATGAAATAGAAATTAGGTACGGGTAGCGGTAGCCCTATTTAGTACTATCGGTATATATGTATGTTAATATTAATTCTTAAATTTTTGCGAAGCAAGGCGAGCACGGGTCTACTAGTGTGTAATAAAGATTGTCAGATCTTACAATAATGTCAGATCTGTCAGTGCTCTGACAATAGCTGCCAATGAGATCACATAAGGTACATTTCAATTGAAACATTTTCTGTTCACACGGTTGGCAGACTTTGTCCTAAACAACGACATCTGACTGCAATTTCAAAAGAGTGACAATGTCCTAATTGTCTGACAATAATACAAATTTTGTGTTCAGACTGTTGGCAGCATAACTAACAACTTCATTGTCAGATCGTCGTCTGAAAATGTAGCTTCTGCAAATATGTTCACACGATTGTAAGACATTTGGGACATTTTTTTTTACTGACATATCTGACAATATTGTAAGATCTGACTTTCGTCTGTACTTAGTTTTTTTCAGCAATGATCTGAAATTATGTTCTTTATTTCATTTGCTGGAAAATAAACAAACAGAACAGAAAGAAAAAATATACACATTTAAAAAAACACTGATTTTTTTCATTGTATTGTTTTGCAAGCCCGGAAACAATTGGTTGAAAAAAACGTCAACAGGGATTAGCAATGTAATCACAGAAACAAAATGTGGTTTTCATACAAACTATCGATAACAATTGTATGTAATTCACGCCGATAATATATGTTTTTCAGCGCAATTAAGTTATATAGCCTCGGGAATTTGCCGGGTTTAGCTAAGCTAAGCCCACAATGCTGTTGCATTTAACATGTACATTTTTTAACACCGATGCTGTTTTTGCTTGCAATAAAAAAACACATTTTAACAATATCCCAAGTTCGTGAGGCTTGTATACAAATTTGAAATACTTATGGGTTTTAATAAGCTTAGGTAGGGTAGGGCGGGGCTAGTTGGGCCACGGGGCAAGTTGGCCCACGCGAATTATTCACAAACTGAAAGTACTACAAGAAAATGATCATTTACGAACAAAGCGTGCTCTCTTACCAGCACGTGTCATACCGGTTTCAGTTGCATAGTGCCCTCCGAAGATAAACTACACACAGATTTGTCTTTTTCAAGTGTAAAAGTAAAAAATGCGGATAGGATAGTTTTTTTATTTTCCTAGTGAAAAATCCAGGATTAAGGACTGTGGTTAAGTTTTTTTATAAGTGAATATATTGTATTTTCATATTTTGTGAGTTAAATTGAACAGTTTTGAGTATTTTTATATTCATGACTAAATATGCTTCTCAAACCAGGTGTGGGGTTAGTTGGCCCAGGTGGTTTTTGTTACAAAAATAAAGTTCTGAAGAAGAACTGGGATATTTTTGCCTAATGTGGATCGAATCATTCGCTGAAAGATTGTAGGGCTAGGAGTGGATATACAGTACCATACTTGCAGAAAGTGGGCTCATGCAAACTAAACAGTAGCCGGAGTTAAGTCCTTCTTCGATGCGTCAATTGCAACAGCGATTACGATTCCAAAACTTATTTTAAACCTTAATATATTTCTATTATATTTATTTTTAAAGTTTTATTTAAAATTTATTTTTTAGTTTGTTTGACCGTTTTAAATAAAATTCCTTATAATATTTTGGATTTGTTTCCCTTTATGAGACTTGCTTTGCCACTTTTCAGGGCTTGGTCCAACTAACCCCACACACTGGGCCAACTTGCCCCGCTATAGGGGCAAGTTGGCCCACTTGCACTTGTTCCATTTAAGGTAGCTTTATTCTTCTGCGGTTACATATTTTCAAATTTTTAAGATTTCATTTAGAAGCCAGAAGTTTAACCTTTCTTTTGATACCAACTTCATAGTTGTACTATTAGTAGTTTGATAATTATGAGACTTCAAGTAAAAAGTGGGCCAACTATCCCCGCCCTACCCTACTGATCAATATAAAAACTTTTTGACTTTTGGACTTGCTAAAACATTGCCCTTGATTGTTAATTTAATTAATCTGCATTGCGTTTGCAAATAATTTTATCTGTGTACCTACTTAGAGTAAGATCGGGTAATGTGGAGCAGTGGTTCCACTTTACTTCAATTGAAGTTGATCTACTTCTTTTTTTCAAAAAAATTTAAAATCTATTTCCTATACTTCCCACCATCACCGAAATATTTAAAAATCTCTATTTCAACGTACTTCAATTTTCCAGAAAAAAGAACAAAACAAATGTACTTCTTTTTCTCCGCTCCGCCGCAGCAGAGCGCAAGAGCGCAGTGAAATGAACTTTATCCAATACGAAACCACCAACAAACACTCTCTGCGGAACTGTGGAAAGCATTATGCTCTGGAAAGAATATCAAACAGTTTCTTGGTACTATTGTCAAACTTTTGCAAATATTTAATTCATTTGAGAAAAATTAAGCACAAGGGTTAGTAAATGCTGTTGCCAAATGTTTCAATGAACGATAAGGCCTTTTACCTCTTCAAAAAAAAGCTTTAGTTTTAAAAATATTCACGAAAACAATATTCCACAATAATGTGGAGTACATTACCCGAACTTACTCTACCCACCTAACACAAAAAAAAAATTATAAATCATGCATGCGCAACAAACGTGGTGTGTGCTTCTATAAATAAACACCAATATTTGAAAATCAAAGTTCAATTATAACGATAAAAATCATAAACTTTAGCCAGATTAAAGTCTAAATGAAAAGTCAAAATTAATTTGAATTTTTTTTTCAGACTTAAATTTGCAAGTAGATAAAACTCCACTTATCTTGCGGACTGGCGTGCTCGTAAAATATATAGGATAAATGATATCATACAAGATACGAAGCATTTTTAAAAGTATCTATAATTTTTTATAATAATATATCTATTTGGTTTGTACATGGCATTTTTATCTAATGCATTACCCAAATTTGCACATGGTAAAAAAAATCAATTTTGTGTTCACACGCAGTTGCAAAAAAAAAAACACGTTTGTTTAGAGTTTGAACTCTGACTATTTGATCAAATGATTGGAACGTGATAATAAGCTCGTTTACCAAAATAAAATTATACCAATTTATAGGGTAGAAGTACGAAGTTCCTTTGCCTATTTTTGGTACTCTCCAGTTATTATGGCACACAAAATTGAAGACATTGCATTCTCGTAACTAGAGCTTGTTTACCAGGTATAGGTAGGTCCTATGCTAAACTTAATTTAGCTGCTAAAATGAAACGACAAAGTTTTTCTTCCGAATATGATACCGTGCGTCTAGGCGCGGGAAGCGCGGCTGTGTCAAAGCTTTTTACACGTAATACCTATGCGTTGTATACATTTTCCACACTTTACCAAACACCTAACAAGCCAGAAAATTCCTCAGCAGTCTGCAGAATACGTCTGAAATTAATTAGACCTATAGAAAAATTATTATTTTATCATTAATTGTTGTCTACCCTATCTGTAGAAATGGAAAGCATAAACATTATTTCCGACAAATTCTCTGTTAAATTCGTATTCAAGTTTTTCTTTGCTAATGAGACCTCCAAATAAGTGGCATGTTTATTTTTGCAAAAAAATTCTTCTTTTTAAAAAAAATAATATTGACTCAACCTTCTAGTTGTTGTGAGAGACTTTTTTTTGTCTCTGAAACCTCCTGTCTAATTTGGTTTTAGGGTCTAAAGTCATTTAAATATAAATCGATATTTACCTACTTAGATTTATAAACAAAAAAAGCAATATTTGGTAAACATGATATGTGCAAATGTGCTATACGACATTGTCGAAATTCTTTTCAGAAGTCGGAATCCAAAGTTCAGTGGAACGTTAACTCGATGAGTAAACAATTTTTACATCTAGATAATATATTTCCACGCAATGTGTCTAGCCGATTAATATTTTTGGCGATTGTACAATAATGTAGGTACATGCATTTAGTGTATTTATTGGGGTCAAAATCCAATTTTTTACAATTTATGGGATAACGAGATTATATTAACTTAAATTTTCTTGAAAAAATTGATTGATGAGTATACTTAATAATTAAATAATGAATAGAATTACAATTTAGTTTAAGCCTAAACTTATACGATAATTCGTCGAAATTTAATAGATAAGCGTAAAAAAAGGAAAATAACCGAATAAAAAGGCATTTATAAACAATTCATTTACCCAAGGAAAATAAGGTGTAAATTCATAAACATCAAACATTTGCTTTGTTGCAATGCTGATGCGCAACACAGCTGATGCTGATGCAATACATCAGCAACTACGCATCATGAATTTTCTCGATTCGGTTTTGCTTGAAGTTTGAGCATTATTTGATGCAGGTTTGCAATAGCGAACACTTTACACATAAACTGATGCTGGTTTGATGGCTTTATGAATGTTTGACGCAAGTGATTGTGAATCATCTCTGCAACGATGCGTTTGTGAATTTACACAAGAATTTCACTTTGAAAAATTGACGAGGAGCTTTATTTTTATGAATTTAACTGAATTAGGACAAGGCCTTTTAATTTTGTAGGTTGAAGGGAAAAATTAAGACTTTTTTATACATTTCCTTGAAAATCATCAAGATAAGAATTGGAGCTTATAAAATTCTACACTAAAAACATTATGAAAATTTTGTCCGTAGAAAAACTAGTCCGGTTTTTCACTGCTGGAGTTAGGTGCCATTTATATAGCTTTCATTGAAACTCATCATTGAAAAATTTTATTTCTTTATCTTGAGATACTTTAAAAGCTTTACTGATTTTGTTGTTTAAGTTTATATTTCTCACAGATTGTGTTTAAACAAATAGAGAGGGCAACTATGTAAATCGCCCTTTCGATATAGTGAATAATACATCATCCAAATGTTGTCCATTTAGTTGTATACACTGTAGAAAGCGGTCCATCGTATTTCGTGCTTCGCGCTGTAGAAAGCTTGGCTGAATATCATTGATTTCACGGCGGATATTTTCTTTCAGCTCCATCACAGTTGCTGTAAACTACCTCTTGAGGTACCCCCATAAAAAAATCTAAGGGGGTTAAGTCTGGAGATCTTGGTGTCCACGGGAGGTCTTCAAAGTGGCTGATCAGTTTTCCATGGGAAATGTTCACGCAGCAACCTCATGGTGTCTCTAGCGGTATGGGGAGTTGCTCCATCTTGTTGAAACCACGTGTGGGTTGAGTAAGAAGGATGTGCGCCAGCGTTGCCGCCAAAAAAAAAATTTTCGTGCCACACTCTTTGAAAAAACGTGCCATTTGTGACATTTTCGTGCCATATGAACAAAACTCAAGTTTTTCTTTAAAAATAAATTTTAATTCAATACTATTACAAACAAAAAATCACTTCCTCTATTCGTGTAGGAATTTTCCATAAACAGGAGTTTTTGGCAAGTTCATAATAAGTTTTGTTTTATTTATTTAAATGGAATGTATCTGATGGAAGCCATAACTTGCAACCCGACAGAAATATGTCCACCTCTTGGGTCCCCATTTAGGTCATCGTCAATAACCGCAATGACTTTTCTCATGTTTTCTTTTTATGGTGGTTGATGGCCGATTGTCCAATAATTAGAATCAAAAGTTTAAAAACTCGATAAATCTAGCAGACATATTTTTAATTTTATTCAAAGTTAAATTAGCAATCTTTACCTAGGTATCTTTTATTTTTAAATAAATTTGACACATCTGGTTCTTATTCCTTCGCTAAACCACCTTCTCCGGTGGTTTAACTTAGTACACGTCACTTTTTAAAAATTTTCTTTTATTCATAACATTTTGCACTTAGTCCACGGAATAATACCTTACCCTTCGCTTTTCCACGTTTATTAATTTGGCTGTATGAGTTTAAATTTAGGTAAAATAATGAAAAAAATCGTGCCATATTGAAACTTTTCGTGCCACCGTGCCACGAGAAAATTTCCGTGTCAAAATGGCACGATCGTGCCACATCGGCAACGCTGATGTGCGCCCATAATTTTCACTGTTCACATTTAATGACTCATCTCTGGAATTAAAAAAAAAGGGCCCGATGTTTCCGTTTGTTGATAAGGCGCACCAAACACTTATTCTTGGAAAACGTAATGGCCGTTGGTGTTTTAGACGTGGGTTATGTGTTCGTGGAGCCCAGAAGTGACAGGTTTGCTTATTGACATGTTAATTCAAGTGCAAGTAATTGAATCACCACTCTTAAAAAAAGCTTCGATAGCGAATGCCCGATGCACTCCCGACCAATGTGACATTGTAATTTATAAATCCGCATTGAAGATGATTCAAATGACACTAAAATATTTTCGAAAGGTTTATAATTGCTTGAGATATTGAAGTTTTAAAACGTAAATTTCCCACCGGAAACCCTGTATATTGAAAGCTAATTAAGCCATAGTCTTAAAATGAATGATGAATGTATCTTTATACAGATAAATCTATATATGAGACTGAGACATTATGATTAAGAGACATGCTTATTATCAACAATTACATACATATATGAAAATTGGAACCAAGTATCCCACTTCGCCCTGACATGTTACTTCGATTTGGAAACTGAACGTCTCTCAAAAACTATAATTGTGTAAAATCAAAATGTCTTATTTGTTAATTATGTATACAAAATTAAAACAAAAAGTTTTTTTCGTAATAAAACAGAAGTACACTTTTTTGAGAATATATACCTACGGGTGTGTACATTGTACATATTTTCCTCATCATCAGACTAAAGTTTGTCTACAACAAAAATAATTTCCAATGAATCAGTTGCTGGTTCATTTTCAATTAATCATTTCAAATTACGCATGAATTACATTTATTGTAGGTACACAGAACTAGAAAGAATTATAAATAAGATTTACATTTATTGAGAAGTGTTGTAAACATACAGAACGTATGACTCTGACTAATATTGAAATTAGTTTGAATGCACGACTTGATAACACGTAATTTCATTTGTACTTAAAAACGTTGTCTATAACTTTGGACAGTCGTCCAAGTTGTAGATAAAAATTTTTAGTTGATGTGTAAGAGTTATCTTACTTAGACAACGTGTCCGGTTATCTAAACTTTGGCTAATGTTACATTTTATTGAACCGAATAAAGCATATTTCGGACTATCAAAAAACTCTTTATTGTCTAACTATATAGTCATAAATCTATAATAGATAGATATATAGATATTCTTTATTCTTCGGTTTAGATTTTTCACAAGTTCAGTAAAGTAATTCTTGAATAAATAATAAGGACATGACATGAAATGTCGTCAGCCTAAGGGGCATTCTTGCTTATAATGTTATATAGATAATATAATAATTTCACATTTTTTTTAAATATATATTAATATTTAAAAAGTAACGATTGGATACCAAATAATAATTGGACTTTTTCATAATTTTATTGCATAAGTTACAATTTTTTTTTTTTAATACTAAGGACTTTTAGTTTAGTTAAAACAAAATTACGTACGACTTTTAGTTTAATTAAAACAAATTTTAAAGACTTTTAGATTATAGTTAAATCAAAATTATAGTTTTTTTTTTTTTTTTTTTTTTTTTTTTTTTAATTGACTTTTAGTTTAGTTAAAACAAAATTGACAGCATGTTTAGTTCACTTAACAAGATCTCAAAAACTCTAAAAACTCTCTTCGACGATTTGCGCTCTGTAGGTTATCGCTTCTTTATAAAATTCGAAAAGATGCATCCAATTTGCACCATATTAAGGTAGCTAGTAACCTCTTCTACTTGTAAAAAGCTTTTTCCGAAATGAACTCGTCTTATCTCCGTCAGAATCGGGCAGACTCCAATGAAGTGTAGTAAATCTTCTCTTTCATGTCGATTACAGAGTGTGCAGTTATCGGAACCCTCATTACGGTGGGGCCAAAAGTTAAGCCTAATTAGCTCTCCTCTTATTTTAAATATGGTGCCTATGGTAGAACAGTTATGAACACTGGTGAAGTAGTTTCTGTCGTTAAGATTATAGACGCATTTAGAATAAAACTGCCTTTCCGTAGACGACCGTGCCTTTTCAATACAGGCATACCTTTCATTCTCATCGGTGACGGATATTACTTCGTAAAGCGATTTTATAATCTATAATAAATAATAAATACGCCTGTTAAATTATAAAAACAAATACATTCGTACGAGTCGTGAATTTTTTTAATTTTTGTTTTAATGCCAATTATAAGTACGTGTAGATACATTTTTTAATATTGAATATACAAACACTTTTTTCTGATTTGTATAAATGCTGAATTCTCATTTAACATATGACCCATATCTCACAAGTTCCAAACCTACTTACATTTAATTTATTCTGTCCAAAACATAAACACAAAAGTTTAAAGTTCAAATGCACAATTTCCTTAAAACCAAATCATATATACAATACATATAAGTTCAAATACCCAATTCCCTAGAAATTAAATAAAAAATATAAATATTTATTCAGTGCCCATATTTTTCAAACTGAAAGGTAGCCATTCTAGCTATACCCAACGGTCAACTCGAATGCATGACTAAAAACAAAAAATCAAAGCATTTGAAATTGTTTTAGGGGACCAAGCCAATAGGTACGATTTCAAATCAGTTAATCTGCATAAAGGCTACTTACCTTATAATATGAAACTGAATTTTAATTTCCTATTAAACAAAAATAAAATAAGTACGTACATAAGAATACTTAAAATGATACTTACATACAGAGCCGGACCCAGCCCTGTGCAAGATTTGTAGAAAGCGCCCCTTTTTTACATACATACATACACTGATACACATGAATAAGACTTTTCCACGCTACCCAGGAGGTAAACTTTCAATACGTTTTTTTTACTGAGGTATCCCCGGTAGGCCTTATTCTCAGTAACAAACAAATATGTTAACATATGAGATGAGAAGTCTCATACACAGGTACGTTATATAATACAAAACCTACACGTTCTAGCCCACATGATTCAGTATGAATAAGTTTTTTCTATGACATATTTTCCCATGTTAATTTTGGGACTCAGTGTGAATGAAATAAAACTGGCACAAATGAGAGGTGGCGTGTAACTTTTTTGTGTTGAGAATTTTCAAATTTTTTTTTCTTTTGTACGAACAGGGTGGAAGAATTTGAGATTAGGTAGGTAAGATTGAACTTACATAGAGCTAGTGGGATGTTTAATTTTAATGTTTATTTAAATTCTCCTTGAATACAACAATGAAAGTGATGTTAGTTAGTGTGCAAGAAATAAGTTAACACAGTTGTGATGGATGTTATTTTGGGATTATTTGAACAAAATTTGTCGTTAAAATGAAAATGGCAGCACATATGTGTGTTTTTGTTTGCGCAAGATCAAATTACATTTTCTTGCTCCTGGTAATGCGCCCTCAGAATTTTGCGCCCTGTGCATTTGCACATATGGTTGGTTCTGCCCTGCTTAGATACCTACTTCTTATAGCTCGACTATATAAATTACGTATCATTCAAGCATACACGTGTGTTATTCTTAAGATTAAGTTTAATTTTAAAAATTAAAATAAATTTAAATAAAATAATTGACAAATAATAATAATAACCAAATTAAATAATAAAATAATTAAACGAAAATCTACAGATTCAAACATAAATTGAAAAAAATGATATTTCAGCAATTCACAAAATAATTTAATAAACATTAAAATATCGGCTCATTTTTTTACAATCTAATAAAATTAAAATATTGACTAATTTTTTTAAGGAATATCTTACTTATATATTGAGAATGAAAAAATAATGAATTAAGTAAAAGAAAAACATGTGTTTGATAAATGTGGTAGACCAATAAACTAAAATATACAGTTAAATAAGATAAAAAAAAAACTTTAATTCAATTCACAGTTAGTACCTATTGAAATACAGTTGGTGGCATAAAATGATACTGCTTAAAATGTAAAGTGTAAAGGTACCGAACAAATTGTGACAGTTTATTTTTGTTTGTTTTTTTATTTTCCTTAGATGTGTCGTTAATATTTTGGGAATTGGTTTATTTTTTTATTAGTAGGATTCTGACAAGACTTCAAACTTTATTTTGACGTTGAATCTTGATCTTACTGATAGTCGACATTAGAGCTTGATTATTATAAAGGCCAATAATTTGTCCTCGTTTATGTAGATATATTCAAAATGGCGTGCTTTTAAATTTAAAAAAAACAAGGTGGAACTGTACATACTATTTTTCCTGTTGGATGCACGAGTACGATAACTATGGCGCCAAGAATTGATAAGGGTTTGTTGTAGAGGGGTCAAAAACAAGCATTTTTTTTATTATAGGAGGGGGGGTCCATCTCACCCCGTTTAGGAGGTAGGGGCAATTTTAGAAAAATATGACTTAAATTGAAAAAAAAATATTAAAAAACAACGGTAACACTTACAATAAAGTACTATACCGGTTTTGAAAGCCATCTATAATCAAACAAACAAAAATCTCATAAAAAAGTGGTTTTAGTATTTGCAATTTTCTCAAGAACTAGAAGACTTAAAAACATTTTGTTTTTTTGCGTTCGACTCAGAATTAAGTTTACGCCAATCCAGCTCTTCATTTCACAATTTTGAAAAAAATTTCATTTTTTTTTATCAAAATTTTGAGTTTGCATGAGAATTTTGCAAAAACTATGGACATAAAAATTTCAATGTAAATTTAGGTTATAGAACAGATTTCTGGCTTTCAAAATCAGTATAGTACTTTATTGTAAGTGTTGCCGTTGTTTTTTAATAATTTTTTTTTTTTCAATTAAAGTAATTTTTTTTAATTTGCCCCTACCTACTAAACGGGGTGAGATTGACCCCCCCTCCTATAATACAAAATGATTGTTTTTGACCCCTCTACAAAAAACCGTTATCAATTCTTGGCTCCATAGTTATCGTACTCTCCCCCTGTTGGAGAATATAAATATATATTTTAACCAACAAATTATCGACTTGATTCAATTCATAGGTACATTTTAAATTTGGAAAAAATTGTTGATGAAATGTGTGCTAATTAACTTATATGTATTTTAACGAAGCGTTACACTTTTATCTAACCCCAAATTCCATTTTTATTTGATTTAAATACTAATTTTAGCCGAATAATTATTTTACTTGTATTTTCCGCACCGAACCTTGGGTTAATGGATAGCTCAGTTGATTTACCAGCATAGACACTTACCTTTTTTTAAAAATTCTCTTATTATTTTGTGTTTTTCTTCTTCTTGTTGTTTATTTGTAGGTACCAATTACTGAAAGCGAATAATACCGCTCCAATTTTTTCCAAAATAATTTATTTAGAAAATAGATGCACACGATCCCCCACACCAACGCGAATCTGTCGCGGTGACGACGAAAACAATAATAACAACGAGTTGTTTTCATTGACAACCACGTGTTGTTTTTAATATTGTTTCGTTTTCGCCTTGGTGTGGGGGATCCTTAATGTTAAAAAATATATTCATTTAAATGCGAAATAAAAGAATATAGATTCTAAGGCTTTCAAAAAGCTATAGTAAAATATTGTAAGAGTTACCGTTATTTTTTAATAATTTTTTTCCGAATTAAAATGTTCATATTCTATTTTTTTTTTTATTAAAAAATAGCTTGCCAGACGTCAACGTCTGACACTTACCTAATTACTTCATACGGAAACAGTTTATAGAACGAAAAAGAAGCCAGGACTGTTGAAATTACTTTAATATTTAACCGTTTCAATAGTGAAGCGTGCAGAAAAACCCAACTTATCCTACCAGCCAGGGCTTCCAAAATTTTACACGAGATAGTGAAGGGTACAACAAGTTAAAAAATCATGACTGTTGCAATGCTTTTTTTGTCGACGTTGCTAGCTCTCGTACTATAACTTAAATTCGATTCTTCTCAAACAATTTAACTTTTTTCGGCCCAAATCTTATCTATTATTCAAAAGCTTGTCTCTAGCTCAAATTCAAAAACATTTTCCAAGATTTACAAAAAAAAAATATTTCAATTCGAGCTACATAGGCGAGCTTTTAATTAATCAAAAAGATCCGAAATCTGAAGAAAAATACAGAATACCAATTCAAAAGCCGAACGAAAAAGCACTTTCGAAATATTTAATTTATTTCATTGTGAAAAAATTCAATGCTCAAAAAAATTTCCCTGACCGCTTTCGAAATTCCCTGACCAAATTCGAGATCCCTGACTTTCCAGTAGGGTGGCAACTATGATTGCAGTTTTTAACGAATATTTTGCGATTGTACAACTGTAGTAGGGCGACAACGCTGGTCATCTATACGATTAATAATTTTGTATTCAAAATAGCTTTGCAGGACTTAAAGGTCGTTAAAAGCTATTTTGAATCAATAATTCAACAAAGTCCATTAAAATAGTGCAAAGTCTTCTACTTGGCTGATGTATTTCAGTAGTATACTATATAGAATTTGTATTATTAAAAAAAAAAAAAAAAAAAATGGTTAATAATTGTGTTTGTGAAATATAAGGTGTGTTTTATATCAGCCACTCCCTCCATTGCAAAAAAAAAAAATAAAGTACTCGGGGATGATGATAGTTGCCTACAACCACTCAAAAAAGGTTGTATATACGAATATAATCGCAAAATAAAGAATGAGAGAAGAACATCGAGCAAGGAGAAAGGATGGGTGCTTATTCTAAGACAAGAACACAGTGTCTTCGAAACATTGAAATTATCCTAAACTAGTTCCGAGGAACTGAGAATAGAATGTATTTAATCTGCATTCCGAACAGCTGCTTAATGGGAATTAAATTGAATGAGTATAGTAGAACAAGATAATAACCCAATTGAACGCAGTGAATGAAAAATCCATTCCACTATACCCAGTATAGAAGAAGTTTAGCTTTACGAAAGCTAATGAAGAATAAGATCTCATGTATTTCTTGTTTTGGTTGCTTCTCCTCATCTCATCTCAATCTCAATACTGATCCTTGGTTATAACTCTGTCGCCTTGACCCCGATCTTAGCTAAGGTTTTTAATTTTTAAGTTAGTTTTAGAATTAGCGTATATTAACCCAATAAGTGGGGATTTTGTTCCCACAAAAAATTTTAAAAAATTATAGAGTCCTCCACTGAAGAACTGCCGAAGATTGTTGATCTTTAAATAAACGAGGATAAGACCAAGTACCATGCTATCAACAAATAAACAAGGATCCGTACAGTGTCCACCGACTAGGACAAAACATGATATTGTTATATTCATTGCTGCATAGCCAGCCCTCCAGGAGATGCGATGGGATGGACCGGGCCTGAGAGATACAGAAGACTGTACTTTCTATTATGGGAAATGCCACCTTGATGGGAGATCGCGCTTGTTTGGATGCGGATTCGCTGTCAGAGGAAGACTCAGGCAAAAAGTCTTGAGCTTTCACGAATTCAGTGAAAGAGTGACAACGATCCGTATCAAGGCCAAATTCCACCACCTAAGCTTCATAAGCGCCCATGCCCCTACAGAAGAGAAAGACGACGATACCAAAGAAAGTTTCTACGAGCTCCTCGCCAAAACCTATGAGCAGTGCCCCAAACACGACATTAAAATCCTCTTGGGAGATTTTAATGCCAAAATTGGCAGGGAGGACATCTTTGGTAAGACGATCGGAAAGCATAGCCTGCACGACACCACTTCCGATAACGGACTCAGGCTCATCGATTTTGCAGCGGGAAAAAACATGGTGATAAGTAGCACGCGATTCCCACGTCCCGACATCCACAAAGGCACATGGCGATCCCCAGATGGTCGAACCTACAACCAAATCGACCATGTTGCGATTGACAGAAGACACTCCTCCAGCATCCTGAATGTCCGTACCTTCCGAGGAGCAAACATAGACTCGGACCATTACTTAGTTGGTGCAAAACTTAGGGTACGGATTTCGATGGAAGCTCTCAGGCGATCACCAACTACACCGAGGAAATTCAATGTTGGACGACTTCAATCGATAGAGACCGCCGCTGCCTATGCCGACCGCGTATCCCTTGAGCTTGCGAGGAATCCTTCGACTGATGACATGAACCCGGAAGACCAATGGCAGCTATGTCAACAAGCCATAAGAAGTGCTGCATCAGAGGTATTAGGTTTCTCCCAATGAGTGGAACCTCAGTACCATCTGCCCGATCCACAAAAAAGGAGACCGCCTTCTCTGCGCCAACTATAGAGGCATTAGTCTTCTAAACATCGCCTATAAGATCCTGTCGAGCGTTTTATGTGAACGTCTCAAGCCGTTTGCTCAGCTGATGATCTAATAGGTCCTAATCAATGCGGCTTCAGACCTGGAAAATCTACCACAGACCAAATATTCACATTGCGCCAGATCCTGGAGAAAACCCAAGAGTATAACATCGACACCCACCACCTGTTCGTCGACTTTAAAGCAGCGTACGATAGTGTTAACAGAGTTGAAATGTATCGTGCTATGTCTAACTTTAGAATCCCTGCTAAACTGATACGCCTTATCAGGATGACGTTGGAGAATGCTCGCTGTTCCGTCAAAGTTGGTAGAGACTCTACTGAAACCTTCGAAACCACCAGAGGGCTTAGACAAGGCGACGCACTGTCATGCAGCTGTTTTAACATTGTGCTTGAAAATGTAATACATAGCACCCATGCCAGTACATTAGGCACCATTTTCAATAAATCAACACAATTACTTGGGTTTGCAGACGACATAGACGTGATAGGAAGAACAAAGCGAGCAGTAACTGGTGCATTCACTACTATGGAGTCAGCAGCAAGCAAAATGGGGCTGAAAATAAACGAGGACAAGACGAAGTATATGCTCTCATCAACAAAAGTCCAATCCCACCACCGACTTGGTCAAAATGTAACCATTGATAGGTATAACTTCGAGGTAGTAAGTGAATTTGTCTACTTGGGCACTGCTGTAAACTCAACCAACATCAGCGCTGAAATCAAACGCAGATTAACTCTTGCTAATCGCTGTTTTTTTGGGCTAAATAAGCAATTGAGGAACGAAGCCCTATCGAGAAAATCCAAGGAGACACTATACAAAACACTCATCATCCCGGTCCTGCTATATGGAGCAGAAGCATGGACCCTCTCCCAATCGGATGAAAAGTCACTTGGCGTCTTCGAGAGAAAAGTTCTGCGAACGATTTATGGTCCTGTTTGCGTGAATCGAGAAGACAACATTTGGCGAAGAAGATACAACGACGAACTATACGGGCTGTACAGCGACATAAGCTTAGCCAGAAAAATTAGAGTCCAACGACTAAGATGGCTGGGCCATGTAGAGCGAATGGACATCAACGCTCCAGTGCGTAAAGTCTTCAACGCCAAACCAGAGGGAGTCAGAAGCCAAGGTAGACCTCATCTTCGATGGAGCGACCAGGTAGAAGGAGATCTCCGCCAACTTGGAGTGCGAAATTGGAGACGTCAGGCTATAGATCGAGCCGGCTGGAGGGGTATATTGAACAAGGCCTAGGAGCACCACGCTCTAGTCGAGCCAACATAAGTAAAGTAAGCAATAAGCATAGCCAGCGCAGCACAAGTCTGAATAAAACGAAAGCTCACTCTATACGTTCATTTCAATAATTGAAAGCTCTATCACCAGCACAGCCATTTTTATTTTTACTGACTTCATTTTCGCCAGCAATCAAATTGTTTTTGTTTGCCAAGGAAAATTTTGCTTAGTTAGAATTATTATTTTTTTCACCAAGAGTATCTCTTTTAGTCTTTTCAAGAAAAAGTGAATCTCTGATCTAATTTTTATACGCTTTGGGATTCGGTAGAATTCTATAGGTCCCCTCTATTCCTATACTGCTAGCTCATCACATCGGAATGTTGGAGAGATTGGTACGCAATAGGTCCTGGGTCTACACGAGCTGTAACGTCACCATATTTATTTTTTTAAACCTAATATATTATAATATGCTTATAGCTAAAATTTACCTAACCACTTATCATTATATGGCTGTCGTATTGTTCGACACACGTCTTTATCATCATTAATATTTTATTTATCTTTAATAAATTATATAAATAGTTTAATATATTTATACTGAAAATTCCAATCAAAAGGTAGGTACTTCAGCAAAAAGATAAAACTACCTAAATTTTATTTTCAAGTTGCAAAACGTATATTAACTCAAAATAAATCATATGCAAAGAAAAACGAACACGTATGCCAAAATTAATCTTGAAAAATCAAACATCATTTAATAATTTGTATACCTCGATACAATAAAATAATTTTCTAAAGATTATACCAACTTTAAAAAACAAACACCAACTGCGACGAATTTAATCAATAATCACGCAGTTTGTATTATATATTATGATGCAATCTATTCATGAAACTTAGAAACAAGCGCAAATAATAATCACATTGCTATCTTCATCTTTTGGTTTTGAGAATTGTTGTTTGCTGAAGGTCTTTTATGAGTAAGAGGAGTCGAAATTAAATAAGTTAATTTCTTAAATTTTCCAAAAGATAACACCATCACCTTACAACAGCTAATACAAATTAAATTATTCTAATGACATTTTTTCAAATGACCGTAAGGAAGAGGTGTTGTACTTTATATTTGTTTCTAGTGATGCATTGATCGATCCTAATTTACACAGTTAAGCTCACCCTATTTCCATCAATTTGTTCCATTACTCGCTCATTTTATTAGCGATTAATTTAATGATTATTTTATTTTGTTAACTGGATGTGGGATCAAACTAACAGAAAATTATTTTTTTTTATATTAGAAATTTCGTTAATATTTTTTAAAAAATAAATGAAATAATGAAATAAAGTTAAATAATACATAAAACTTAATTTAAATTCATTGATAAACAAAAAAAAACTTAACTTCATAACAATGACATAGCCATTTTGCTGTCATAAAAACAAAAAATGGTTTCATTCTATGACTCAGATTTTATGACATTTCCATTTATTTTGTTCATGCAACAATTTTTGTCGCGGGGATTCTCTTCTAAACAAAAGAAGAATACGTTAAGTCATTTTTGATGAAAAAAAAACATCACGTCTAGAAAAATTCACGCATTAATTCTATCTATCCTTTCAATTTTCTATCTAAACAATTTGATTTCTTTGGATGCAGCGATCTTCAGCTTCGTCGTTTTTTACTTTTCAAAACTCTTTTTTTTTCTTTTTTTTTTAAACTTCCAACCTATTTTCTGAACACATTTTTCTCAACTTTTTCAAATTTGTTCTTTATTTCTTTATTTGCAACTCTGTATTTTTTCCTTCAAACTTTTCTCTCATAATATTTCTAAAACAGCTATTCGTCTATTTAAGGAGATTAAACAAATATTTTTATATTAAGGCTCCGCAAAACCAACGCGAAACTGTGGTGGCGACAACGAAAACAATAATAACAATACGTGGTTGTCAATGAAAACAACACCTCGTCGTCGCGTCGCGTCGCCACGACAGTTTCGCGTTTGTTTGGGGAAACCTTTACTAACAAATAAGTCCACCTAAAATTATGAAAACAAAATTAAAAACAATTTTCATTTTATTTTCCTCAAATTATCAAAATTATTAATTGAAAACTGAAATGCTCATAGTCTGAAGAATTTCTCAAATAGATGTGTAAGTACAATACCTAGATGTAGGTATTCAAAAATTACTCTTAAGAAAACACTCAGATTTTAGTTTCGTTGGCATGTTTTGCTTTAATCTCAAACCATTGTTTTTTTAAGAGTTTAAATAAGTGTTTATTTTTATTTTCCTTTGTTCTTTTTTTATAAATTCAGCTATAAGAGAGATCAATTTCTCTGAATATATCTTTGAGTTGATCAAATAGCTCAAAGCACTTAATTAAGCAATTAATTTCAATTCAACAATAAGAATTTATTTTTAAAATGTTCAACTGCTTTACCCATGAATTCGTCAAAGAATTTAAAGACTAAAATGCAAAAAGAAAAGAATCTACATTTACCATTTGATAGACAAATGTTAAACAGCTGTTGTCCCTATCACACTTAGGTGTAATAAAAAGGAAAACACCTTCATATGTACGTGTTGGTATATTTGATAAGGTATAGTCGAAATTAGCAAACAAAATCACAAGATTACGATAACGATTGTGTAGTTCACTGTGATCGATGTTTGGGCAGCTTTTGAAAAGTATAAAACACACCACGAATCTAGCCAAACAAGTTTTTTCTACACTGTCGGGCTTAATAGTAAGCAGCAGTGCCTCGAGCAATTCATAAAGCCATCGCAAAGTTTATATACCGGCGAAATAAAGAAATTAAATTTCAGTGCGCGACGAAACCTCCTGAGATCCACACGAATCAGTGAACTTATTGTGATTTTTTTTATTTTTTACACAAAAGGTACGAGTAGTTTCTCAACACTACAATTTTTTTTTTCTTTTTGTTGGATGTTTAATTAAATTGAGTGAATTCTTTGAGACGTATTTAACAAAAAGACAATTTAGCGAGTGCCAGTGGATATATTCATAAAAAATTATAATTTTCTAAAAAAAAAACATAAAAAATACCACAACAGTTGATTACATTTATAGCAAATAAAAACTAAATCAAGTGATTTCTTATCTAATAACTGGTTGAAACATTGTGCAAATTATTTTGTGTGTATTCCAAATCTACTGAACACTTCTTCGCATTAATATTTGTTTTCTAACCAAATTATCCTTAACTTTAATTAATAAAATTATAGACTCGAAAAAAAAATAATTAATCACATCTAAAATTACAGCCTTCTTAGCAAGCAACTATATATAAATAAAAATGCCACCAAACGCAACCACAGCAACTCAACAAAGCACAATTCCATCCTCGAATGGAGAAGCTACAGAGAGCCTTAAATCTGATGGAACTCCAGAAACCACTGGAGTTTTATTTGAATGTGATGCCGAAACTATTGATGGTGGACTCGCCAAGGATATTGTTAATTTGAAAAAAGCTGAGAAACGGAAGTTGAAGCTTGTATGGAGAAATATCCTTGCTTTTGGTTATTTGCATTTGGCTGCAGTCTATGGATTGTGGTTGATGTTGACATCTGCTAAATGGGCAACCATTGGATTTGGTAAGAATTTTTTTATTTTTTTTTTTTTTTTACAAGTTTTTCGGTGATATCAAAACTTGAGAATTTGCTAAAAATTACCAAAATTATAAAATTGCACAACTGGATAGCAAGAACTTGCTTTTATGGTTAACAAATATATAGGTAGTGTAGGTAAATATCATTTTAATGGTTTAAAAGATTAACGAAGAAAAGTTAAAAAAATCTAAAATAGATGTAAAAAAAATGATTTTCATTTTTAAAATCTTGAAATGCAATCTTATTTAAAAATTATTGCGTGATTAGTCGAGCCATAAAAAAGCTATATGTGAATAACTCAAAAATAAGACAACTTTATCTTAAAACGTTATGCCAATTTGTTGGTAAAAACTCGAAAGGAAATTTTTCTACAGTTACTTTCTCGAGAAAATGGAAAAAAAAACGATATATTGCAGCTACCCGTTTTAGATGAGCTACAAGAAAACCTCGCATTTTCCCTCCGTACCAATTTTAAAGCAAATCGGTTCTCCCTCTAGCTCAAGTTATAGTGAACGCAGTGATACACAGACGCAATAACAAACAAACGCACAGATGGATAGACCAACTGACAAAACCCACTTTTTCAGATTTCTCCACCAATGTAGTTTTAATTTTGATTATAACCTCGAAACTACTTTTACACGACGCCTGCAACATTTACCCTATGGAGCAAGTAAAAATGGAGTCCAAAAAACTGTAAAATAATTTGTCAAATTTAAATAAATTGCTTTTCGTAAACATATTCACGGTTAATTTTTTTTTTATAAAATTTCTTCTTCTCTTCATTTTCGCAAAAATACAAACAAACAAATTAAAATCATAATCTTAATGCATGGGTATTCGCATAGTCTTGTCGAGTTATTTTAAATGGCAGTGGCACCGTAACAAACAGCTTATTTAGCAGACTTGTTTTGAGTTCTAAAAGTTCCATGCTCTTCCAAACTCCCAAGGGAGTGTAGTTTTAAATAGCTACATATGTACATTTTATGTAAGTATACTACGCCGTTACTAAGTCACAAAAAAATAAACCGTGAAATATTTTATCTCAAAAAAAAAAGGAAATAAAACCGAAATTTATTAGATTTCTAAATGACACATGGCTTTATTTTATCACATTTTGTTTATCGTAATTTGCAAAAATTCTTCACCTGATATACATATGCGTAGTAATCAGTGTTCTCTTATCACCACTTTCGAACTTTCTAAAAAAACATACCTAACAAAAAAAAATTCTGTCCATCACAAATCAATTAATCCTGATAAAATTAATTAGTTTTAAAGTATAAATTATTTAAGCATAAAGCCGATAGCAGAAAATCTAATGCGTGTTTTTTTTTTATTCTCCAACAGTTATTGTTCTATACTTCGTTTCTGTACTTGGAATCACAGCTGGTGCTCATCGTTTATGGGCCCATCGATCATACAAAGCTAAATGGCCACTACGACTTATACTTATTATTTTCAATACAATTGCCTTCCAAGATGCAGCTTTTCATTGGGCACGTGATCATCGTGTGCACCATAAATTCTCAGAAACCGATGCTGATCCACATAATGCCACCAGAGGATTCTTCTTCTCCCATGTCGGTTGGTTGTTGTGCAAGAAACATCCCGACGTCAAGGCCAAGGGTAAGGGACTCGATATTTCTGACCTTAAAGCTGATCCCATTCTAATGTTCCAAAAGAAGTAAGTTCTAAACCTTAATAAACTCTCTTAAGAATGAAGTTAATTTTATTTTATTTATCTTTATAGCCATTACATGAAACTTATGCCAATCGCCTGCTTCATCCTGCCAACCTTAATCCCAATGGTCTTCTGGAATGAGAGCTTCCTTAATGCTTGGTTTGTTGCCACTATGTTCCGTTGGTGTATTCTGTTGAATGTCACATGGTGTGTAAACAGTGCAGCACATGCTTTCGGCTACAGGTCCTACGATGCGTAAGTTCAAAATTATAAACCTCGCTTTTGTACACTTCTTAACTGTTTATTTATATTTTAGTTCCATCAATCCCTCTGAAAATGTAGGAGTTGCTATCTTTGCTTTGGGTGAGGGATGGCACAACTATCATCATGTCTTCCCATGGGATTACAAAACAGCTGAATGGGGCAACTACTCAATGAATATTACCACCGCCTTTATTGATTTCTTCGCCAAAATCGGTTGGGCTTATGATCTTAAGACTGTTTCGAAAGAAGTTATTGAGAGGCGTGTAAAGAGAACCGGAGATGGTACACATCCCACATGGGGTTTCGGTGACAAGGATATTTCCAAATCCGAAGCAGAAGCTATTTTGGTTAAAAACCAAAAGGCCGAGTAAATTTTCAAACCTTATAACGTTTAGCAAAAATCGAACAACACCATGCTTGCTGCCATCTTTCTCAAGATATGAATTGTACTTTGTTTATTTTTATAAGCATTGTTTTTGTTCATAAGCAGATAATAGTCATATAATGTAGATATATAAAAAAAAAAACAAGATGATATTTATTAAAACAAAAAGAATAGTCTTAAGTGAAATAAAAAAGAAGGAAGCATTGAAAAAAAAATAAAAATATGCATGCATATACTTTTATTATGCAAAAGTAAAACAGAAATAAATGTTTTTTTTTAATAAATACTACTATAACACCCATTTACTAACAATTGGCTTTATGGGATTTAACCCACAGCCAAATCAACCGTCGTCGTCGGCGTCGATCAATTTTTCAAATTTTTACAGATTTTTAAGAAAAAAAAAACAAGGATTTTTTATCGTTTCTTCGATTAAGTCGTTAGAAGTTGACCGATGTCGAAACATTTTTCGAGTTGCGAGAACGGCAATCTCGAATTTCTTAGAACTCGTCAGCGTAGAATATACCGTTTTAACCAGGAAAAAATATTGCGTATAGGTAATTAATCAGCCTTATTGTGAGTTTCGTCCGAACAACATTCGACCCGGAAAATTTGATATTTCACTTTTCGCCTATTGTGAGTTTCACCCGAAATTTTGTGTTAAAATAATTCCCCTTATTGTGAACATTCATTTCGGACGGTATGTAATGTTATTGACAAATGACAGCCTAAATGTTCACTTATTTTTAGTAGGCGAACGAGATTTCGTTCGGCGAAATCACAATAGCTCTTAAAATTCCGGGGGAACAAAAACTTTAAAGGTGAAATATCTTTCTGGTAAAACTCACAATAAGGCTGATTATTTTCTCACCGTTTGAATCTCCATGGCCTCGACTGCATACTGCAAATTATGCTACATCAACTGGAAGATCTTTAAAAAATCCTTCCACCTCAACCATGTACCCGATTCATGGGGAAATTATGTGAAATTTGTTTTAATATCGAAAGTCAGTAGGCGAGAGCATGAATCCGTATTTCTGACTAATTAACCTTACCTTTTCGTACTTTAAACACTGGAGCGCACTATTCTTAACACCCATACTTAGAGACAAAAAGGTCTTAACCCAATCCATTCAGAATCTCTCCTTGATTTCGGTGTAGAGGACTACATCATAGATATATCAAATACAAAATGGGGCAAACACCACAGGGCGGTATTATCTCCACTTTATATTGGCTTCTAATCATGAACAAAATTCTCGTTAATTTGGAGAAATGTGGCGTGAGGGCTGTCGCATATCCGGGTGATTTGGTGTAAGGAAAGTTCGCATCTATCATCAGCAAGATCATAGACGCTGTTAAGATTGGGAAGATTGAGACCGGTATCACGGCAGTCCGTAGGCAAGAGAAGTTTGGGGTGAGGAATCTCGTGAGGCAAAACATAAAAAGCGGACTCATGAGTCTACTTTATTGTTGTTTCAATGTGTGAAATGTTGAAATTGTTGTTGTTTCAATGTATTTTGAGGCGCCTTAAAGTTTTAAATGTAAACACGATGACACTCACCAGTACGGACTCAATCTTCCCAATCTAAACAGGGTCATAGAGATGGCTTTGAGTGAGGTTAGAAAATGGAGTTGTGGACTATGTGTTTACCAAAGTAAAAATAAACTGATGATTTTTGCTACCAAAACTACACTCTACCCCAAATCAATGGCCAAACTCTTTCTTTGTCTTCCAGTCTGAGATACCTGGGCGTAGTTCTCCACCCTTAGTTAAACTTGAAACACAATATTGAAGTCTGAAGAACAGGTTAAGTTAAGAAGAGAAAAATAGTAGTAAAATACACCAAATAGAAGACGATAGGTACTGAATTGGTTCGATTGTATACGGTTCATCTTACGTAGTTGGTTAGGACCAGGAAGAAAAGGAAACTGTAGTTCTTTGCCTCTGTAAATTCCCCACACTGGCTAGAACAAGAGTACAATCATTTTGAAAGTCTTTTTTGATGACCTCAACGAACTATTCGCGCTGAATATTGAAGACTTCTTTTGATTTTTTGCACATTTATCCATTAATCATTTACTAATTTATCTACAATTCTTATACTTATTCAAATTTAACAAAAATACAATATCCAACAAGTTGTGTTGTTCAATAATTCAAATCGAAAATAATAAAGTTCACAAACATCGCATTACATCAATTAACCCTTCCCGTAGATTTTTTATATAATTACATATTATGTCAAAGAATTCAATCACCGTGTTTTGTTGGGATTTTTATAGCAAGAAATTTCCAAAAAAACGCGTCCGCAGTAGCCTAGTTTTATATTTCACATTAATTGGTACTACCGAATAACAGCTGTCAGAATAATAAAAAAAAAAACAAAAAAGAAAGTTTGCCACAAATAAAAAGCAAAACAAAAACTAACTTGAACAAAGAATTAATTTTAGTTATGTATACATAAAATGGACAATTCCATTCGATACTCGAATAAAAGTCACAAACCCATCCGCAGTAGGATTCTACTTCTGCTTTTATTGGCAGTAATTCTACAGTGAATGTTGTATTTGTAACTCGACTAAAATCATACTGTACTGTAAATAGTTTTCCCAAAAAAACACGGCTAATGAAATCGTAGTAAAAAACTTCATTACAGTCAACCCAAAACAAAAAAAAATCATTTTTGTAAATAATTAATGGATACTATAATATGTAGCCATATTGATCCAAAAAGTATGCAGTTTTAGTAAAGAAATGATAAAATTTCAACTCAAGTAGGTACTTTTATCAATAATTAACAAGCAATTAATTAAATATGTAATTGAGGAAGTATGAAAAACAGCAAAAATTATCAATGAATGGCAAACTGCTTACAACCAGAATATGTCATGATCGCGCGACTCTGATTTATGATTTTATATATTTTGAATTTGATACGCAAACGGCTGTTAAATTTTGCTATCAATTACCTACGGTGTATGTTTTTTTTTCCTTAGGTTTGAAGATAACGACGCTATGGGACGATCGATGTGATTTTCCTATCGGTGACTCAAATTTGAACTTATTAAATAAACAAAAAACATCTCATCATCACTCTGCTCTCACGAATATGTCAGCTGAACATGAGCTGATATGAACTTGGATTCCCGTGTGCATTTTTTATGATAATATAACCCCTATAAAATGGTCGAGGTTTCCCTTTGTTTTGAATTAAAGCATTCAGAAATAGAAAACAAAATTAAGATAGGATGAGTCAAAAATGTTGGTCTTAGAGCCGAGAGTGAAACTTTGGATTGGATGTAGTAATCGTAGTAAAAACCCTTCCACACTATCCCACTGAGTATTAACAGATGCCAAAAAAGTGGGAAACAAATCATGTATAATAGTAGTAGTAGTAGTAGTAATTTTCATTGAGATTTCATTTGGAATTCTCCTTATTTATAAACGCATTCCAACATTTGTCTAACTATTTTCTCATACACTCACTAACATCCCTGTAATCTGTCAATTTCGTGAACATTTGGATACGTTCAATGAACATTTCATTTAATTTTCAGATTCTAACTTAGACACTGCAATTGGCTGTCCAAACCTATTCTAAAGTGGGTATGTTCAATGCATAAAAGGCTGAAAATTAAATGAAATGTTCATTGAACGTATCCAAATGTTCATGAAATTGACAGATTACAGGGATATTTGTGAGTGTTTGGGAACATATTTAGACAGCTGTTGGAATGCCTTTATAAATAAGGAGATGTCCAAATATTTAGACAGTGGTTAGAAAACTGTCCAAGAGTGTTCTAAGAAAATCTAATAAATACGACTGAATGTTTTTATTGATTTATTTTACAGATTTCACTTAGTAGTTTTTAGAAATTGAATCTAGAAATAGTTTAAATGCTCATGTATAATAGTGTGGAAAAAAAATATGACAGCTCATCCTACACAGCATAATGTTCCGGCCTACACGATTTGACATTAGTGAGAATTTTAAGAAATGGTTCTAATTCGATCAAACATTTCATCACATTTTTATTCAGGTTAAATTAAAGTGTTGTGTGTGGTAAAAAATGAAAAGGAATTTCTCTCCCACAAATTGGCAGTAGCATGGAATTCTTTCCCACTCTCATTTTGACATGTATTAATAGTTAATACTCAGTGGGATAGTATGGAAGGGCTTTAAGAATGCAAAAGTCTTCATCTAGTGGTGGGGATAGAGGTTTCAAAATAGCCATTTCGTATATTAAAAAATGGAAAATGATGGCCTGTCAGTTATCTTAGGACCTCTATCTTGGCGATCTATAAGAAGGAGTGATTCTTTGAACAGTGACTTTAAATCAGAAAAAGATATTTACCTTGATTTTATAACTACATATTAAATTTGTTTGTTCTAATCTCTGTTGATTATAAATAGCAGATTTAAATTTAAAAAAAATAACAAAAAGATAAATAAATAATAATGCAGAAATTTACAATTACATTGGAAGTCCAGTATTACGAATATCTCATACAACCGAATTTGTGATATAGGTAATGAAAGCTTTTCAAAATGGTATCAAAATAACATTACTATTTCTATGTATATATTGCGAAGGGAGTCAACTATTTGTTATCCAATATAAAGAACAAATAAACAAAGAGACATAAAGACCCCGGCAGTTATTTTTATTGCTATACAAAATTCTGATATGGCAGACTTGCATGAATGTCAAGTTAGCAAATCGACATTCGCGCATTGAAAATTGGTTAGGTGGATAATTTGCCCCTTATTAGTTGTGACAGTTTTGAATTTATCGTTTGATATTTTTTATGTTTTTTTACTGCTTTGCTATAAGTTAATATCAATTTAGTGAAGCACCCCCTTAAATATAGTGGTATACAAACTTTTGATAGTGTCGTATTCAATGGTTTCTTGCTGATTACATTGTGGTTAGGTTAGATAGTATTTAATAAGCTGTGACAGTTTCAATTTAACGTACAATGATTTCTGATTTCTTTATTTTTTTCATAAATTTAGCAAATTTAGTTAGCAAAGAACCCCCTCATAAAGGGATACGGTAAAGTGAATGGTTTATTGCATAACAATTTGCCGTTAGCTAGTCTTTCACCCATATTGCTACTGTCCATTATCAACCAATTGAATATTGAAAAAATCTATCAATCAATTTGAAAATTTGTATTTTGTTACTCAATTGACGAAGGCATTTTTTATTGTAAAAGAAATTGATAGCTGGTGTGAATGAGCACAATATTTGACATTCAATTTTTCATAGCAGGACTTTGGGAAAAAGAAAATAAATTAAACACAAATTAGTTGAATTGAGAGTTAAGAAAGATATTTTATTTAAAATAAGTTCAATGGATTTCTGGTTCGATGTTGAGTCGATGACTGAAAATTTTTAGGCATTACTTTCTTTATTTGATGAGCTATGTTTTTGTGCAATGCACTGAGATGTCATCCTATTGTTTGAAAGAACGCCATCGTCCAGACCATTCATTTTTTTAGGACCAAAAATAACGGTTTTTTATTTAATAACATATTTGATTTGTGTAAAAAATGCTTTTTAAACCAAGTTTTGTTTATAAAAAGGCATATTTTTTGAGGTATGAGAACATCATCAAATAGGTTATCAATTAAGGATTGTGGGATGTAAAAAAATCATATGTATTTCATTAGTCATTACTGATTTTTTCGAGATATCCGACTCAAAGTAACTCAAATAAATTTATTTTAAAAGAGTTTTTGAATTATATCTAAAAATATATAATTTAGTATATAGCATTTTAAAGATATTTTTGTGATCTTTCATTTGGTACCAAAATAGTTTTCCTACATGCAATACTTCGAAAAATATGGGCTATTGTTTGCAAAAATAACTGGTTTACCTTTTAATTACCAACTTCAAGCTCAAATATCTCGAAACCCCCAACACCGATTTTGAAAATATTTGACAAATACATACATCAAACTCAAAGTCAACTTCCATTCTGTACCCCTGTTATCTGTCTAAAAAAGGGTTTAAATCTCAATATTTTAAAGCAAGTTTCTACCCATTCTTTTTTTATGGCCATCATTTAAAAAAATCTAATAATCTGAATAAATCATTATTTTGGCATGTTATTCTTGAGGGCATGTGGAAAAAAGTAACGGGGATGAAAGTAACGTAACCCATACCATATCATCGATTAAATATGGTATGAAAAATTAGTGTTAATCTAGGAAAAATTGTTGAAATGACAGATTTACGAATTCGTCATTTTATTAAAACTTTACTTCATTAATTTTTAGATAAATAACCCATCTTTAAGTTGGCATATTTCGTTTTTGTTTCCCCTACTAATAAGATATTTAATTTCGTAAATTAATTCAAGGATCAACGTTTTACTTGATTTATGAATTAGAGGATAACTATAAGCTTTTTTTATTGGTAGGATGAGGGAGACGTAAAAAGTTATAATAATAATATAGAACTCCCTTTTCTCCGTTTGTACTTATACACCTTTAATACCTAAAGCAAGTTGTGTGTGTTTTCCCTTTTTCACTCTAACTTCTTATGTGCTACTTAGTACTTTTTTAACTTGCGCTTGTAATTCAATGAACACCACTTTTTACGCACTCTCAGTAAAACCACTGCACAATTTATGTAAGAAATTAAGTTGTTAAGTAAATATATTGTATAAGCTTAACGTTAGCATTAACGTATTGAAATAAATAATTAAATAAACTAGAAAAAAACTAATCCCGGCTACAATTTTGAATGCTACAATTTTAATACAATCTGCTGCTTAAGTTAAAAAAAAGCAATCATTTTTACAATCTTCCATAGATACAACGACAGCACTGGTTTTAAATAAAGTGCTCAAATAAGTTGTTTTGTTTTTGGTATCTATGCTTCACGTTACATCTTACACACACAATTTGCACTCAATGATGCAATTCGGAATTGAAACGAATGCAAAATTGCAATAAAAATAAAATACAATAATACCTACTCATTCTCCAATTCCATTGCAGTTCAGTTCATTGTTTACATTCTTTGCTAATGCCAAGCCAATGCAATAAGAATCGTCCAGTTTTCTGATTTAAATTTAATTGAATAACTCTGAAGGACGCAGTCAAAAACGAAGAACTCGCCCAACCTTTGTATCTTTAAGTCAGTTATGAATGATACTAAAAACACTTGTTCAGTTCAATATTTTTTTTAATTTGGGTTTCCAAAGAAAAGAAACTAGGTAGTTCAATATTATTCTGAATATATTTTGTTGTCGATAAATGCATATGTACATACGTAGGTACATTGTGTTTAAATAAGCATCTATCTGCTCTTGTCTATTAAGAATGAAATCTTCATTTTTTTGAAATTGGCTTATAGTGTTGTTTGTGTAACGCGTACGTGACATGAAGCAAACAAATTAAAATATCGTTCCTGTAAAATAAGTTATTAAAAATTCAATTTAAAGTGCATTTAAACAGTTGTCTGGTGCAAACAAAATAAGCGAAATCTTTAACTGACATTCATTCACAAGTTGGACAGGTGAGTAAATATTCTTGGAGATTCCACAAGTTTTTTTTTCTTTTTGCGGTGAACTGTGTACATCTTAATTACATAATTATGTACAACATACCGGTTAATGAGTTATTATTTATTAAAATTCAATCAGGTATTGCAGTACGGAGTACTTACCTACCCAGATACTTAGGCTTCAAACTTATAAAAAATTAAAGCCACTCGTGTGATAGCCAAAGTTCTTTAGCCAAACACGTTTTTTTTTGTTATTGTTTGTATTATTTTCTGCGGAAATCATTGTTCCACTTTGAGTCTTTTTTTCTTTTTTTTCATCTACGTTAAGTTTGTGTGTTGGTGGGATGTAAACATGACGTCATCATAATCACGCCACAAAACATGCCACATTTTTTTGCCACAACAATTTTGTTTGTGTTTGAATTTCGATTTTTTATAAGTAAAGAATGTAGAATGAACATGAATAGATGAATAGAAATTTATTTGTATGTATAAAGAAGTACCTGCATACATACATACATATATGACAACAGATTGATTTCACTTTATTAGCAAAAAAGAAATGCAAAGGAAAATGTCAAATATGTCGAGAAAGTCTTTATTTTTCAAAAATAATTATGAAATTTGTACATTCTTGAGTTTGACGTTTGGCAGCAAGAATGCATAAAATGGAACCATAAGGTACAATCGAAGTGTGTTTGGTCTTTCATTCTATGATTAGATTAATTAATCCATAGTACGGTTGGGAACCAGGCTTGTCAGATTGTGCGATTTATCGCCAAACAGGCGATTTAAAATTTCATTTGGCGACACGAAAATCGAAAGCCGATATTTTTAGCTTTTGGCGATTTGAAAAGGCGTATTTTTTGTTCTTTAGTTTTAAGTTTTTGAAAGGTTTTTTGATGTAAAAACGAAATTTTATTTCATTTTTGAATTTGGTGATTTATTGGGTGGAAATTTGACGATTTTTTGGGGACTTAACTTTTACATTTGGCGATTCGGCTTTTTCAAACCTGACAACCCTGTTGGGAACCCTAGATATAATTGTTAAAAAAAAATGTTTGAGTATAGGTACAAAGAAAAATTGACAGATCGATTTAAAGAGTTTTCCTACATATAGGTATGTTTTCACTGGATGAGCGGAAAAAACAATAGTTTGGTAGAAAAATGATACCCTAGGGCCTAGATGATGTAGGACTAAAATTTCTTTCATAATTTTTAGTTTTTTCGATACTTCTCTTGTTAAAATATTTGATATTTTTTCAACCTTCATAAACTTAGAACTTGGCGTATTTTTAGATCTTATTACTTTTCACGGTTGGCTTGTAGGTATAACACAAAGATATTAGGTATAAAAAGTTCGTTTAAAATTTGTTAAATCCTGTATTTATCCTATAGCATTATACTAAAAATGCTTTTACATCGTACTAAATCATATACAATTTTGCGCCTTTGTCATTGCTTCTCCACAAAATATTATTTCTTATTGTTTGCCTGTAAAACTTAGCTGAGCTGGTTATTCACCTAAGTAGATGCTATAGTTATGTATTATTTGTATTGGCTGGTATTGGTATATTAAGTTGAAAATATTTTCTTCTAATAGCTATATATCTGTTAGACATTAAAATTCATTTATTAGGCATGTTCACCAAAAAGAAGATCTCGGAGATCTCATGAGATCTCATTTGCATGAACAGGATTCCATGCGTTATTACTCAGCTCAATTGGGGAGAGTACGATAACTCAGGCGCCAAAAATTGATAACGGGTTTTTGTAGAGGGTGCAAAAACAAGCATTTTTTGTATTATGGGTGGGGGGTCTATATCGCCCCCTTAAGGAGGTAGAGGCAATTTTAGAAAAAAAGTGACTGAAAATGAAAAAAAAATATTAGAAACCAACGGTACCACTCACAATTAAGTACTATATCGGTTTTGAAAGCCAGAAATCTATTCCCATTTTTTTTTTCAAAATTGTGAAATGAAATGCTGAATTGGCTCTTGCTTATATCAATTCTGAATCGAACACAAAAAACCGAATGATTTTATGTCTTCTAGTTTTTGACAAAATTGAAAACTACTAAAATTATTTATCTTTGTAGTACAGCAATTCATTTAGCATCACATTTGCATTATATAGGTATGTTTGTAAGACACAAACATACATATTAAGAAGTTAAGTAAATTTGCTGCAGCCGTACCTACAGTAGTACCTAGGTAATGTGAATTTTTATAATGCAATATACATATTCCTAGGTATCTGAAAAATTTAAATGTGGAACTTTAGGCCACGTATATGTATCTATCTATATTAATTAGAAAACAGCTGTTCACATTGGATATTTATAGGATAAATTGAAACTTTGCATACACCTAACCTTGCACCTACCCGAAATACTATAGCATGTCCCGTAATGCCAGCAAATTACATTTACATATGTAGGTAAGGTCTACCTTACCTACCCTTTGAAAAGTTGTTTATTAATTGCTTTATTTAATTGTTTTATTTGTAACTAGCTGACCCGCCCCGGCTTCGCACGGGCTTGTAAACCCAATTATCGTACAAAATTTGAAAAAGAAAATATAAATAAATAATATTACAGTGTTCTGCCATATCTTATTTCATATTCAGAACTCTAGAATCTGTGAATCCAAGCACTACTCGATATGCATACCTACATTTATTTTACTTTTATATTCGCACCAAAAGTGTTGCGGTTCGAAAACAAAACATTAATTTGGTACGCAAGTGCTTTGAAATAAATTTGAAAAGTCCTCGATTGCCCGGGAGTCAAAAATGTTATTATAATTCTAATAGCTGTTACCCATCCGCTTCGCTGAGCTTCTTTAGCTTCTTTAGCCTAACCTATGTCTGCGTTAAAAAATAGAAGCTACGTTTTATTATCGCCAATAACGCAAATGGTTTACCCCGTGAAAATAAAGCCATATGGATTCTAATGAAAACATTGTATGCCCATCTCTTTTTTGCTTCGGTTTCATGTAGATACTGTCTTTTTTCTTTACTTTCTATTTCGGACTACCTTACCATTTGCAAAACAGAAAAAAAAAATTAAAAACTAATTTCTGGATCCATTAATTAAACCTCTTTGGAAACCGAGATACAATGTTGTTTTTGTATTACGTGTTAAAAGATAATCCCGACCCAGACCCGAGGATAATAAAACGCAGCTATAGTATCTTATGAGATAATCAGTTCAGACTTTCGAACATGCGGAATGACAAAAATCCAAACAGGCATACTTCACAATTAGAATTTCAAGTTGAAATTGAAAGAGAATTAAGCCGGAACCACACCTATCTCGTGTGGTGTGTTGTGGTGTGGAGCGGTGTGTCGTTGAATGTGCACACTTGTGTTGAGTGATGTTGAAAAAGAAAAGTACAGATATATATGTCATGACATGACTGTTGTTTTGATTTTTGTTTATAATAAAAGTGTTCTCTTTCTTACAAATAGTAAACTCCACATCGTGGTATGGCGCAATCGATACAGAAGCGATTCCTCCACAACACACCACTCCACAACACAACGCGCTTCACAAATGTGGTTCTAAGCATATGAAACACATTGGAGCGATAGCGACACACCACTCCACAACACACCACACGAGATAGGTGTGGTTCCGGCTTTATACAACTTATTGATTTGAACAGTTCTTCTTTAAAATCGGAGGTTATTATTTTCAATTCATTCCAACCGCGATCCAGCCCATGGCAATGGTGCTATATGTAAGGTACCATCTACCTTCAGCACAGAGTGGTTAAGGGTTCAGTCATGAATTTTGCTTTTCGCTTGTCATATATGATATAGTTACAAATGTTGACAGCAAAGCTTAAAATATTTCTGAGTAATTATAATATGTCTGAAACTGAGATTGCTGAGATCTAGAATAGCGGGTGTTGCTTTCATGTACAACATATCCCTCTGTTTTTTTTTTCTTGTTTTGAATATGTACAAACCCTCTCGTATTCAAATGCAACATTGTGTCAAAATTTCAAAGCAATCGATGAAGAACTTTCGGAGATTAGCGGTAAGGAACAAACGTACATTTAAATTTTTATTTACATAGATAGATTTTTATTTATAAATTATATACATAGATTTTTCCAAGTTCTTTGTTTGTGAATCTTAAACACTATATTTCTGAAGAGTCCACTTATCTCTTATTACAACTTATAATTTCTTAGTTATACTTAAGGTGTAAATATTTGCAACAATAAAGCCCAGATAAATATGATACATAGGTACCTATATATATTTACAAAAAAAAAACCTCAAGACATTTTAAAGGTAGATGATCAACAATCTTTCAGTTCTAATCAACAACAATAACAACAACATAAAAAAAATACATAGTTACATGTAGTTAGCTTTTTCTGATATTTGTGCAACAGCTAAAAAGAATTAACTCATTTTATAGATCATGAAGTTAAGAGTTATATACATAGGTGCCAGTTATAGGTATCATTCATTGAAAACAATGATTGAAAATTTTAATTATGAATTTAAGACGTTTAGAAAGAAAAATCAGTGAATAGCTATGGCACCTATACCTATTTTGATGCGAAAATAAAGGTAGTATGTTTTGAGAATTTGTGAATTTCTAAGAGAAATTTTATGAAAATTAGTCTAATTCCATTATGGTTAAACCCTTAAACACAATAATCTTTTAAACAGACTGAAAATTTGAAACTCCCTATCGAGGCGTTAGATGGTCATAAAAGTGTTAATAGTCCTATAAGTGTAATGAATCTTTATTTCTGCAGCCATAACCTAAATAGATTTGCAGAAATAAATTTAACTTTGACGTCCATCCATAGGAATTGCTTTACATTGACACAAAACTATAATTATAAAGATGACATAAAATAGAAATTTTCCACACTTTTTTTTATGTATATTAGAATAAATATGATCATCATTGCAGTCATTGCCCCAATGAACTTGTTTGAATTTTATTACTAAATTCAAGTGCAATGAAATTATTCTTGTACAGCTCAATCATCTACAATCTACAATCTTTTTAATAAAATAAAGTGCTTGAGAAGCTTTAATAAGATCACATCGTCATTGAATGACGGTTGGACGAACAAATGAACGAGCAAGCATCCAAAGCGCCAATAACACATGACTGGAAATTACAAAAATAAGAGCGCAGTTTGCAAACACTGAAAATAGAATCATTTTCATTATAAATGTCAGCGTTATGCCGGTCACCCTCATTGCTACCCCAACTCCAGTCCCCTACCCCTGCCTATATAGCACTTGCACCTTTTTCAAGTTGAAGGAAGGAAGCTTCAAGCTTGTGAAAAACTATAAAAACACATATTGCAATGATCTCCAATAACAAACATAGTCATTGTGGATTTTATATTGGAACGCCTGTGGTTATAGTCGGGCAAGTCAGAGTTGCCATAAGCGTATTTTAAAGATTTTGACTCAACAAAAAAAAATATTTTGTTCATCTTCAAAAATTATTTCGTACCTACCTACCTGTTTTTAAACTAGAATCATACTTAAAATTCTTCAGCATCATACTAAATCATCCCAAATTTTGTGTCATTATTTATGATAGTAGCTCTTGTATAAAAATAGAATAAATGACTGGGTTTCACGAACTTTTTCTTGTGTGCGACCACACTGTGGTTTTAAAGTCTGAATATCTTTATAGGTCTGGTTTTAAAAAATACATTTGTTATGGGAGCCTATATTTGATGTCACCTGCCAGAAAAGTATTTTAGTACAGTAAAACCCACTTAAGAGAAACTGCAAAATGTCACAGTCTTTCTTTCACTTAAGGGGGTTTTTCACTTAAACGAACCCCGCTTAAGTGAACAAAAATTTCACTTAAGCGGAGTCCGGTTGAGTGAACAAAAATTGCACTTAAGCGGATTTAAAAATTCCAAAAAGGTGTTCTGACATATCGGAAATTCAAATGTCATTTTTGTGATGAAAATTTGGTGGAGGTTAAAAATAAAAAATGAAGTAAAGGCGTTCAGCAAATTTGTTGTTCTGTTCTATTAAATTTTTTTTTCACTTGAGAGTTTTTGTCAAAGAAAAATATTAAATTTAACTGAAAATATGTTTCAGGAATCCGGGATTTTCACTTAAGCGAGTTTCGCTTAAGCGGAGTGTTATAAAGGTAATTGGTCGACAAATATTCGGGGATGAAAAAAGTGTTTCAGATAAGCGAGTTTTTCTCTTAAGTGGGTTTCTCTTAAGCAGGTTTTACACTATATAAAGTAGTATTATATAAGAAAAGAACAATTTACAATATAACACCATACCATACATAATACCTATGCATTGCAAGAAACTTACAGTTTAAACCGAAAAATTCAATTCAATTCAATTTAATTTATATTCAGAAATAAATAAATTAAACAACTTAAATAAATCTCAATTTATGAGAACAAAATTTCAAACATCGTTATAATTTTGAATACATGTTTAAGAAACAAATTGCCAGGTAAACAATTTTTTAATGTTTATTAATGCGGAGTTAAAAAATTAATTTTGAAAAAAATCATCTACCCATTTTGGAAATTTCGAATTTTCAAAAAATATTTTTGAATTTTTTTTTTCAAAAATCCAAATTTTTTTTTTTTTGAAAATTTTGATTTGAAATATTTTTAAAAGTTATTGAAGCTCTTGTGTAAAATTTCATTAAAATCGGTTCAACAGAGAGAGAAAAATGGTTCTATGACGTAAGTAAGTAGATACATTTTTTTGACAATAATATGGTAGATGGTATCTACTAATATCAGCTCCCATAAAAATTGTTATCAAAATCGTAGAAGTCGTTATTGAAAAAAAGTGAGATTTTCTTTACAAGTTTTTATAAACTTGTATGAGAGGTACCTTTACTTTTGGTTATAAGAATAATTTGTATTTAAAATCTGCAAGATAAATATTAAAAAACGCCTAGTTGCTTAGTTTAATAAAATTCGATTAAGTTGAATTAATAAGTTCTGAAAAAAAAACTATCTTAAAAACCAAAAAAAAAAAACAAAACAAAACCTTTTAAAACATTTTCCACATAAAAATTGATAAAATTTTGTGAATGTATATGAATAGCTTTTAACGGCCTTTAAGTCCTACAAAAATTGGCGTTTCGTCCCGGCGATCTCACTTGGACTCATCAGTTTACTATAGTGAGGGCCTTTGTCAATACGCAATTTTTGCTAAGTTCAGTTCAGCTAAAAAAAATGTACGGCAGGTTTCGTTAATTTTGGTCCCTAAAAAAAAGAAAAAAAAAACGTGTCGGGGGAATGCTCAAAAAATGCTATGTACCAAGGTTAAAGAAAATGGACTCACCCGCTTAGGCTGCAGCCGAAAGGACAAGCCAGACAGACGGATACTTTTTTCGACTTCGCTATCATCTTTGTATAAAGCTTAATCAAAATCTAATGTACTATTTTTTTTTACGAATCCATAACTTGCCATATAGTACCTATGTATGTTTATATCGCTAGTAAAAATAATTTTAATCGCGGTTACACAGATAATGCGATATGTAGAAAGATGTACCTATGTATAGATATTTATTTTCGTAGGTAGAATAAAGCGTAAAAATTTACAATTTAGTAATTGCACACAGCTTGCACGGAGATATGGTATTTAATTTTATATCTTACAACTGAAAAATAAAAAAAAAATTTATGGTAATATAGATATAGATAATGGAATTAAAGGAAAACTACGGAAAAAACCTTCATTTGACAGATAGATAATGAGGTAGGTACTGTCAATACCTATAAAGGCTTGGTTTAAACATTTTTCCTGTTAGCTGATAGCTGATCATATACCTACTTATATTAGCTCATAGAAAAATTTGATCAAAATCGTAGGAGTCGACATAATATATTTTGCTTAAAAGTTTTTTAAACAAAATCTTCTAAGGCCCGTTTGCTGATACTATACATAACGATTAACGATTTAAGATGAACTTAAATTCTTAAGGGGTACTTTTTCCATGTCATAAAGTGATACTTAAGAAATTAAGTTCAACTTAAATGGTTATGTGTAGTATCAGCACACCTCCCTAAGACATTTATATCTACCCGTTTTTGAGAAAAGCTTAAATCGAAATGTTTCTATGGGAGGTGTTATTTTTGTATATCTAACCATTTTTCAGAATTTTTCCCCCGAAATGTAGCCTATATTATGTATGTATACAAATTAACGGATTTTTTTTTTAATTTGTGTTTTTGACAATAATATGATTTTCATTATTTGCTAAAATTGCTAAAAATTTTAATTTTAGTCATAATACTTATTTCATAATTAGTCGTGTTTTTTTTGGGAAAACTATTCACAGTACAGTAGGATTTTAGACAAGTTGCAAATACAAATAAATAGAATTACTGCCAATAAAAGCAGAATGGGTAGGCTACTGCGGACTGGTTTTGTTTTTGTGAATTTCTACTTAGTCCAGTCAATGAAGCGAAAAAAATAGCTACCAAAGGTACCGATGTACCAATAATAAATAAAAAATTGATGCTTTTATCACAAAATGGACAATTTTTTGAATTAAGTCGTCCAACTACATAGAAAAGTAAAACCCTTAACTCTTCTGATTTGTTTATTTCAAAAACCGTTATTTGTATAAAAAAAGCATATTCCAAGCTACAAATTAGTCTTTGACACTTTTTTTCTACAATTTACCATTTGGGAGTTATTCTTGAAAAACCATTTTGGGGGGCCTTCAACCCCCCGTAGAATTGTTAGCGGCGCTCATATCGATGGGGACTTTTGACAGTTTCTTAAGAATACCATGAGGAAGCTATATACCAAAATCCAGCTCTCCGGCAATTTTTCCGAGTCAAATACTTTATTGACTGCACTATACTTTACTATATGTATATAAAATCCCAATAAAATACGGCTATTGTTAACTATATCAGACAGACTATTATATTTTGTTTTGTTTTGTTTACGAGAAATTATTTCTGGTTTTTCTTCATAGGTAGTGTATACGAGGATGAAGTTAAGAGAAAGTAGTTTTGTTAATTTTTCCATCTATGTAATTTTACTCAAAGGAGTTTCAATTCATTTTTTTTTTATTTCCATTACGTAACTTCTTGATGTCTTGTAATGTGTGTTAGTAAGTTGGATTTTTACTGTACATATTATAGTTTAAATCTAGACCAATAGGACAGCACAATTTTTTTAATCTGACCTAAAGTTACATACAAATTTGTGATTGTAAAGGATCTTTCATAGGGACGCTTTGGCTTATAATTAGGTGGCTGTTATAATTATTATATGTATTTACACACATAAATATTATAACACATTATTGTTATTATATTATTACTATATAAATATTTATTATAAAATAAACTTCATAATTGTGTTAATTTTGAATTTGTTGTTCAATGTTTTCTATTTTCTTTTCTAAATTAATCGGCGATCCAATCGCTGTTTACTGAATTTTTTAAAACATAATTCAGAAAATCATAAGAGACTATGTAATCTTAAAATAAATGTATGACTGGAAATTTAATAATGAATTGCCACCTGTCCCGTTGTTTATTTATAATTGAGTTACCTATAATAATTCAAATTCCAATTCCGAGATTTATCAAAGTTCACTTATCTTCAACGAACTTTAATCTTTGACTTTCAGACCATAAACTTTTATTATAAGAAAGCCTTATCGTCGTATTGATAAGATATCGCAGTCAATTAATGGTTTTATCTATATATATTCATTGTTTCTGAAAGATCTATTAAATTTATTGGTATTTTAATTTTGTTTTATTATTATCTGGTATTTCTCTTTTAAACATCGATAGGATAAAATACAAATTTAATTAAGACACATATAGTTTCTTGAATATTTTATAGAGTACACATTTTCTAATTTTAATTATTTTATGGGAATTAAATAAATTAATTAAAGAATAAAAATAAATTTGATGGTGTGTGAGTTCGTGGAAAACCAGAGTGTATTGATTTACAACCTACAGCCATTACATGCGTTGTATATCGGCCGGAATGGAAGTGACCTACAACTTTGTACTTAAGTAGGTACTCCTAGCTAGAAGCCCTGGTAACTAGTATAGCTTTATGTATCATCCTGTACATTTATTTAGAGTGTATAATAAATAATAATAATAATAAAAACAAATGATACAATACTCCGAACATCTGATAGGCATACTTCGAGCAGTCATGACGTGCGAAGCTTGTTTATGCATAGTGCACACCCAATTATTGTAATGGTGAAAAGCTGTTACAAATTAGCATTTCTCCAGTCATAACTTTAAGTTTAACGTTGCTTTTAAAAAAGCATAGGGAAGAATGAATAGAGAACTGGGAGTGTTCTAACGAGACACTTAACTTCTTTAACTTATAAAAGTGGATTTAGTTAAGAATGAATAAATTGACCCTCAATCAGGAAATTATTGTGATTTCTTTAAGGCAATAACCTACATTAAATTTTTTTGTTGAATTCATTGTAAATTAATTATTATTCATTGCAGTGTGCATTATTTATATGCGCAACTATAAATACTCTGTATCGAATTGTTTTTTTTTTTTTTAACCCTTTTACAAAAATACAGGTGACAGGACAGCATGATATATAAATGAATTATTTTACATGTTTACATTTTGTTTGTAATGTACATATTATGGGAATGTATATGAAATTAAGTTTAAAAATAGAATTTTAATTTTAAAACCTATTACTGAGTTTGAGAATATGGAAATTGAATTTTCATACAAAAGTGACGGTGCGGCGCGCGCGTGGCAGCTACATTTCAATGACACAGAATTCTTAACAAAAAAAGAATATCAAAAAATGGAAAGTGAATTCTAAGTAAAGGCTTGACACAAATACCGTAAAATATTAAGTACCTCAAAATGCAGTACAAAAACCTAAACTAATAGGTATATTGCTCTGATTGGGTGCGTTCAATCGATTACGTTTTACATCTGAATTTTCAGATTTCTGAATTTTTGGAGCTTCTGATTGGCCAGATGTCATAAAAAGTTAGATGACTTTTAGTTACGTTTAGTTACGTTTCATCTGAATTTTCAGACAAGAAATTCTCATCTGAAAATTCAGATGAAAGTTGTTTGTGGTGGGGGAAGTGCCAAAAGCACACATAAAAGCTGAACTTTATAATTTTTGTCTTGTTGGTGGTTGATTTTTTTAGTTTTTGTCATGAAAATTTAATACTTATTTAAATGAACGAACTTTTTGTTTATTGTTTAGTGAATTTTTAAATCAACAATTTTTTTAATTGATGTTTGGAAAGTTTTTCTATGTTTTTGTAAGTCATACATATCAATAAAAGGACTTTTAATGAAGGTAATGAAACCTGTTGCTGATTTAGTTACATATATTTTCATCCTCACAACTACTCACTCTCAATGTTTAATTTACAAATATAATTAAAGTTCTATTTTATTTCGCTTCAATGTAAATCCTTTAGGTAAATGCAGGAATTTGACATAATGACTTTCGACTGAAATTTCAGATTTTTTTTCGCGTTCAACGACATAAATTTCAGAAATCTGAAAATTCAGATGTTAAGCTATTTTTATTGAACCCGCCCATTGTCAAAGTTGAAAGTGTCAAAAAACTAAAAATGGCTGTTCAAGTGCTCACAGGAACTACTTACCACATCATATAGAGACAGCAGCAAAATATCTACAATCTATATGTTTTGATTTTGAAATTGGAAATAACTTTTGCACAAGAAGGGAAATATGGTGCTTAAATTATATAAAAACTAAATAAATCCGTAAATTTAAAAATAAAGTTAATTTTAATAAAATAGGTACCTTTGTCAGAAAAAAATAAAATCCACGACTGTGTCGCACGAACTTGCTCTCATGTGCGATCAAACTGTGGGTTTAAAGTTTTAATATTTTAAAGCTAAAAGAAATAAATAATTTATGGGTGTCTATATTTTATATATATATATATATTTATATGAACAATATATCGCCGTGTTACACATACATATACATACATAAATATGTACATGGAACTTGCATTTTAGACTGAAAAAATGATAAAAAAATCAATACATGTACATAATTAGAAATAAATTGAATAAAAACTTCTGAAATTGATGTACACCATCTGATTTCTTAAATAAATCTTAATTTATGAGAACAAAATTTTAAAATCGTTGTAGTGCTTTTTACGATGGATAAAATTTTCAATTTTATATGGAATACCTAGTTCTTAAAATTTATTAGAAGCTCTTGTGCAAAAAAAATCATTAAAATCAGTTCGACAAATAATGAGTTGAAAACCGAAACAATGATTCTATGAGAGATTTCATTTTTAATCGATGGATACATTTTTTTCCAATAATATGGTAGATCATACTAACATTAGCCCACATCAAAATTTTAATCTAAATCGTATAAAATGATTTTGAGAAAAACGAGATTTTCTTTACCGGTTCTTAAGCACTTGTATGGGAGGTACCATCATTTTTTTTTGTTATAGGACATAAGATAGTAATTTTTATTGAAAAACTGCTGTGTGCCAGGTTTAATAAACATCGATCAATTCGTTTTCGAATTATTATATTCTCAACAAATAATTTTTTTTTTATATTATATTTTGTGAATTTTTTTTTTAAATACAACAAAATTTTTTTTGAAAATTATATATACATACATAGGTATCATTTAAAACTTTTGGAAACATTCTCCATAAAAATTGATCAAAATCGGTTGAATCGTTTTTGAGAAAATCAAAAAAATGTTTTATGCAGAGTTACCATTTATAATCATTTTTCGGAAATTTTTTTTATAAAATGGTATAGCCTTTTTGTAAAAAAAAATTACTAAATTTTTTTAAAGTTGTGGGCACGTTTTTGCAAAAAAAAAAGATTTTCAATTATTTGCTCAAAAAAAATTGTACTGAAGGTACCGTTATTTCTGGTCTAAAAAAAAAAAAAAACAACGTATCAGGGGGATGCCCAAAAAAAGCTTGGTACTAAGTTTAAAGAAAATCGACCCACCTCTTTATGCTGCAGCCTACATGGCTACAGACATATAGAATTATTGCGAAACCAACTTTTTTCGACTTCGCTATCATCGTAATGTAAAGTTTGATCAAAATTTCGAGCTCTATTTTTTTACAAATCCATATATGTATGTAAGTTTTACTTGCCATATAAGTTTATCACGAGATCTAGAGAGCAATAATCTAGCAAGCAAAAATCTTGAAAGTAAAAATCTCGAAACCAAAAATCTGGAATTGAAAAAATATCTAAAAAAAAAAATCTAGAAAAAAAAACTAGAACTATAATATATTAATTTCTGAGACAATGTTTATAACTATCGCGCGCGAATTATCGTAACCATTGTCTCACAAATAGCAACATTCAGAACTTACAGATCTCATCATTAAAATATTAAAATATTGAAATAATTTAAATACTTATTTTGTACTACATTTAAAAGTCTACCTTTAATCGAATTCATAATAAATTAATTGTTATAACGTTTATCAGTTAATTTGTAGTGCAAAGGTTTCAATTTTTGTATCAGCATTGCACAACGTGCACAAACAAGATTTCTTCAATCTAGATTTTTGTCCATTTGAGATTTTTTAATCTGGATTAAAAAATTGTTTTTTTTTCCAGATTTTTTGCATACGAGATTGTCTTCATTCGAAATTACGTCATGATCCCTTGCCATATACATACATTTAGTACCTTTGTATACATATATATACTGTGCGAAAAATACGAAAAATAGTTATATTAATGACATCTTCCATACCACCATTTTTTTAATTTTCGGTTTTATCGAAACCGGTTCAACAGATTTTAAATTTTTTATGGATAACGTTTCGAAAAGTTTGAATAGTACCTATAAATACATATTTTATATTCTCGTGGAAAAATTATATATTTAATAGTTAACTTTTTCGAGATTTGACTATCTCATCATCAGACTATAGCAAAATAAAAAAAAAACCTTAACTAGATTAATTAGATATTACTTTTTTATAATTTTTACACGAGTATAAGAAGTTATTTGTACTTAAATGTCTGTTTTTGGCCTTCTAGGCAGTAGTGCCGCGCCCACTTTCCTATATAGCTTAGTTTTTCATACGATTTTGAAGAAATTTTCAGAGTTATTTCAACTTCTAAGGACACCGATTTTAAATACTTTAATTACCTTCACTGTTCACACCCCAAGTACGTAAAAAAAAAACTTTGTTTCTGTGAAATTTAAATAATCTTTACTGAAATGCATAATGTACATTGTACATATCCCTTTCACAAATTGAATCGACAAATTACAAAGACTGCTCAATGTGTAGTGCAGGCATACGGGAGGAGCGTGTTATCAAAATTAATAAAGCCTCGTCAGTTATCAAACGTATGTGCCTATCTATCGTATGATTCCTCATGCATCACACAAAATCACAAAACTATAATAATAACAAAAACAATAATGAAAAAAAAGAGTTAGTACGCACGAGTATTTTTATAATTGACACAAAGTCTGTTTATATTGCTTGCGTATAGATAACAATCCCACTGTCAAGGTCGTTTTGATGTCAACAGAAAAAAAGTAGGTAGGTAGGTACTATTTTAAAGCGGAAATATCAACCAAGCCACAAAACAGCGTTGCCAGATAAATGGGTATTTGCTATTTGGGTGAAAGCTTTGAATGTAACATTAGGTATGTACTTCTTACGAATTTAATCAGAAAAGGCTTGAGATATTAAATTAGTCAGTTCGTATTACCATAACTCATGAGTATTTTCAAATGCAATGATTTAAGTAAATTTTTTATGTATTTTATGTATTAGCAAGACCTTCTAGCTTTAATTGCCCAGGTAGGTGTTCTATTGGGTCTATGCCTTTGCTATAAATACTTAACATGTGTTTTTGTTACTGTATAAGGGCCAGTTTGTTCACAGTCGGTTAAATCAGTATTATAACTTTCAAAGGTTCTAACTAAATGGAGCTTATATCAACCAAAATCAGCTGATCAACAATTTGTATGATTAAGAACTAAAATTATAAATTCCTTTAGAAAAATGTTGGTAATCATATCGTCACCTGAATGCAAGAACCAGCTAACTCAATTTTCTATTTTTTGAAAAAGTCGGAAAAAATGCTCTGGTCTCTTTTTCAGACTCCTTTTTTTGCATTTTAGTACTAATAAAATTATAAGACCATATTAGTTATTCTGCGCTACTAGTTTTAGTAAAGGGAAAAAAATACGATGTGAATCGATTCAAGGTATCAAAACCTAAACATCTCAAAAATTAAAAAAATCGAATTAGCTGGTTCTTGCGTCACGTGCATACGTCACCTGACGCAAGAACATTTTATGATTTACCAATTTAAATAATCCTTTATTGTGGAATTTAAAATTGCAAAGGATTTACTAATTAAACATTAATTTTTTCAGTAACAATTAATGGTAAAAGTCCAAAAATGGTTGTTTTTTTTTAATTCATTCTGCAGACTTTTATTCAGCCCTTTTCTTAGACAATAGCACCTTGGGTAGCACGCTTCACGGGTTCTAGGTATACCTACATTATGAACGTGTGTATGTGTATTGTACTTCGCAGATCAATAATGTTTTGTTAATAATTAGCTAATTGGATTTGATTTTCTGCACACTGAGATTACGATCATTATATTCCATTATAATCGCTTCACCTGATAAACCTGATTCAATTCGAATTTGACCCTTTGTAATTATACCGTGCGTGCAAAGACAAAGAGCAATTTTAGAAACAAAGTACTTATAGTCGATTTGAAGATTAAGTTAAACACTTAATCAATAACCTAATTATAGCCGTGTTTTTTTGCAAGGCCGTAGGAATTGGTTGAAAAAACGACAATCGGGATTAGAAATGCCATCACAGAAACAAAATGGAGTTTTCATACAAACTTTCGATAACATGTATGTAATTCATGCCGGTAAAACAGTTTTTCTGTGCGCTTAAGTTAAACCCCGAGAATGCTCTGGGATTAGCTAAGCCCGCAGGGGATTAGTTGTTGTTGCATTTTGCATGTTCATTTTTAAGCACCGACGTAGTTTTTTTCATCTAATTCCTCCCGGGCTTGCAAAAAAACACGCCTTATTTCTTGGAAATTACTGCATGTTGATGTAAAATAATAATTGACCGAAAATTATTTGCGAACGCAAGGGTGAAGAGTTATAAGTTGGCGAACCTTTGCGGCTCCGACTGCAGCTCCGTCTGCAGTTGCGTTCCATTCTGCTCGTAGCATTGAGTTTGTGTTATTTAATATTTTGACAGATGTTCCAGCTCCGACTCCGGCTGCGGATCCGTCGCATTGTGTTCAGCCAGAAAAGCATAGAAGTGTTGAAATACAAACGCAATTGTTCCTTTCTGCCCTATATATTCCGGTAGGTATGTATAATTTTGTTAACAAACCTGTACCTAACATCTTCAATGCTTAACCACTTTTAAGCGTGAAACTATGAAGGCATGATCAAGCTATTCAATCATGCATTAAATCAGTAAAATCTCGAAATGTTAATGGTAAATAAGTTAAATTCTTTATTTTGAAAGTCGTCTTAGGTACCCATTTTTGAAACATAAGGTTAAGTTTATGATAAAATTAAGCGGTATTTTTTTCATTGGGAAAACAAAACTGCAATCGTAAACACCTATAATTGATGAAAAACTTGATATTTTTGAAAAAATATAGGGACCTACAAATGAGCTTACCTACAAGATGCAAAGTTTATATATCGCACCCTTAGAATGAAAGTGACCTAACTCAAAATTTCTCTTACTTCTGATTTTTCAATAAACCGACCATAAAAAGCGAAATGAACTCTAAAACCAGGTTCTAAGAAAGTTTCCGAATTTTTTAGTTAGGTCACTTTCATTCTAAGGGTGCGTTATATTCCATTTACTCCCATGAAAAAAATTCTGCGGACGCCTATGCTTAAAATATCAATTCACATTACATTCGAAAGAAATTGCAGTTCGTAGGTAATTCGTACGTTCTTTTTTTTATTATTTAATAAGCTTTCTAATTTCAGTCGGTAAATTTGAGGAATTTGTTTGTTCCCCCATTAAAATGATTGTTTTTCTCTTTAAAGCAAGTAGCTTTAATAATAATAATCTCTCTTAATTTTCATATAGAAAAAGCACACCACCAAAGTGTTGTTATTTTTGTTTGTATTGTATTTTGCGTATTGTGTGAAGCACGGTTGCAAAAGTTGATACAATTGTACTTTTTCGATGCATTCGTCTTGGCTAAAGTACATAAATACACTTTTATAAAATTCGATACAATATTTATATTTTGTATTAATTCATTACAATATCTACCTACATTTTAAATTAATGTTAGGAATAATTGATTTATTTTAGAATATTTTTTTTTTATAATAATCTTGACTAAAGAATTTTACTCAAAAGATAATGTGGCGTAAGCCTTGTCGACTTATTTTTTTAAATTAAAAAAAATGATAAATTATTTACATTTTCTGTTTAATCGGCCTGTTTCCATGTCACCTGGAAAACGCTTTTTAGCAATAAAAAATCTGCTGATAAAAATTGCTTCCATTGAAATATGCTAAAAAGCCACAAGTTAAGCCACTTTACCTTTTTAGTAAAGAATTTATTGTTTACTATGTTTCCGAAAAGTTATAAACTCGTTTAGATTTAAACACACAAAGAGAAAAATAAAAAGATTTACTCTATCGTGTACTGCTTTCAAATTGCAAATAGGTACAGTTTCATACGTCATTTGCGTAAAAAATGCAATTGCAAGTTAATCATAAACGAAAACTGGAATGACAACTGTTTAAAAAAATAAAACGAGATTCCTATAACACAGTTTGGTAAAGTCATTATGTTTGATGCTAATTTATAGCTACAAGTTCCAATAAAACGCTTTAGCCACTTTTAATGAACACTCTTTATTTCTGTGGCTTTGTTCGCTAAGTATTCTTTTTTCTTGTCTTCATTATGCATCATTTTATGTCTTGACTATCGACAACTTCGTAAATGACGAATTTGAATCCAATAAAATTTATTAAACTGATTTTGTTGTTGTAGGAAAAATGACGATCATTTCACGATCAAATTGAAGTTGACTTTTTAAAAAACGAAATAAATTTGTATGAGAAATCTTTGAAATTTAAAGAAGTTGTGTATGTCTACTTAAATCTCGATTTAATGGTGGATGTAAACGTAAATTTAATATGGTCACTTTGTTTATATAAAAAGAATTCTATACACTTTTTTTTGACTTTTGATACATTGCTGAAATGCGGTTTTTCATCCCTGGCGTAAAGTGAAAAAATACTTGCTTTGCTAGTTGTTTAGCTACTTTTTCTCCCTCTTTTTTCAGTACTTTGTTCTCTTTTCCTACCTACCGTGCTGACAGTGTTGTCACTTTAAAATTTAAGACCGTGGTAGATTAAGCTGAGAAAAAGTGGTAGATTGCATAGGTATATACATTTTTTAGCGTTTACTTTTGGGTAAATAACATAGATGAAAAATCCAATGTTTTCAATTTAAAATAAATATCAAATAGTCCAAAACCGATATTTACTTAATTAATATTGCGAGAACAATTAGTTACCTTGTTACGCTATACAACTCTTAAAAAATCTCGTAGTAAAGACATTTTTTGAACCTAGGACTTTACCAAAAATAGGATTAAAGAGACAAATTTACATTTTCATCGTTCTCGGGGAGTTATTTGTTCCTAAGAATGCGGTTAATTACAAAATTTAAAAAAAAAGAAGTTACGTACATACCTACTTCTTGCAATCAGTTGCGATATGTTTTGTGAAACTTCATTGAAAAGAATATATAGTTTCAATTTCTTGTTCGAAGTTTAAACAATACCTTTAAGTTTGAATAAAAGATTAGTAAATTTTAGCTAATTTTTTCCTTTATATGGTGTGATTGAAAAATAGTGGTAGAATTTTTGGTCACCGGGGTAGAAGTGGTAGATTTGTAAATTATTCAAAAGTATTGATAGTTCTACCCAAATTCTAGTAAAGTGACAACACTGACGGTGCCGGCGACGGCAACGAAAACACAAACAGAAACAGCTTTATTAGAGAATTCTTAGATATTCCGTTTTTTTTTTTTGTTAGTTAGATCAGTTTGAATTTAAACCGCGAGTTGTTCACTTTCTGTGTTGTGTGAGGTGAAACTTAAAAGCAGAATCTGAGAAATAATAAAAAAAAAACAATATCTATTCAAATGGAAATATTTATTCATAAAAGAATTGAATTTCTTTAAAAAAAAATAAATAAAGATTTTAAAATTTCCATTCACCAAATAAACGAAATTCTTAAAAGAAATTTAATCGAAAGAAGAAACGTCATAAAGAAAAGGGTGGGTATTTTTTTTTTTCTGCTTTATTGTACCTATACTACTCGTCCTTAAAAAGAAATATTGAGTATTTTGTATGCCTGTGTAAAATTATGTTTGTGGTTTTTTTTGTCCATACAATTGAATATTTGAAACAATTTTGCCAAAGAACAACGGCGGCAAACAACATAAATTTGCCAAAATGACGATGAATTGATGACGAAGTCAATGTGAAGAACTTAAAGTTGGATAGAAATTTACTCTTGTGGTTTCCTCCTCCAACATCCTAATACAGAATTGTGCCGCTAACTAACTAAAAAAAAACTGTTCTTTCAAATTATTAATAATTATTATGCAATAAGCGTGCAAAATATTGAATTGTTGGTGTTGAGATTTTCTTTTCGTTTTTCTTTGTTTTACATGAAAAGTTTGAGCAGAAGTGAAGGTAAAGGTCAAAGTTAAGATGGCCAGACTTGGTGTAAAGTAGTTGAGTTGGCATACATACCTACATTATTATGTATGTACATATTCCAGTGCGAAATATATTATTGCGACATGTTGGAAGAAAAAAGTCGGACACACTTTGTGTGCCCAACTTAAATTGTGTTATTTGTTCGGTAAAATGTGACAGATGTTTTGGTTCATAATTGATGGGAAACTTTTTGTGCTTATTTTTTATTGGGTTTGTACTTTGTATAAAGAGATTCGTTTGAAATGAAATCTGAGTGCATGTTGAGTCATTTTATTGACTACGTCTTTATTACTATGCAAACTAACAACGTAGTTCGGTAAACTTTTGTTCTACTCTAGAAAAAGTTGTTTTCTTTATTTTTTCCCGGGAAGTGAATACATTTTTGCCGAATGACATCCGTCGATTGTGAGTGGCATTTTCAAAAAAAAAACATACGATTACATTTTACATGGCCTGTCATCAATATTCTGTTCCAGTTATTTTGCACTTTTTTTTTCAATACTTACACATATAGGTAATATTCAGTCAGTCAAAATAATACACGTAGTTTAGGTTTTCTACTCTCTTTATGTCGCAACAACGTTATGACGCTGTGGAATTAGACTAGGTATGTCCATTGTCCATATATATATGTACATAGGTAGATTTAAATTCCTAGATTGAATGCTATGTGTAAAGTTTAAGAGATATAAAAAGTACATATATATGTACCTATGTATGTACCTACCTACTTTGATTAGTCTATTAACATAAAAATGCAAAATACCTAAAGTATAGATATAGATACCTTACCTATCTTATAAAAATAATAGCTTGTTATCTATAAAAACAACATACATACCTATGTACCAGTGGCGTACGCGGGGGGGGGGGGCTAAGGGGGCAGTGTCACAATTTTCCACAACAACTTAAATTTTTTCCTATGTTGCCGTGCATTGGGAAATGAAAATTGCTGGGTGAAAATTATTGAAAAACTGGGGCCGAATTACGGCATCAGTGACTGAACGACACGTGAGGGAAATTTCATACAAAATATCGATAATATTCGATATTTCGTATGAAATTTCCCTCACGTGTCGTTCAGTCACTGATGCCGTAATTCGGCCCCTGGTTTTCATATTCAATCCTTTACCTTCAAGAACACATTAAGTTGCACAGGTTTGAAAAGGAGACATATCATATCAACTTATGCCTATCGAAGGTCGATGATATTAGAAACCGATTTTGATTGTTCAATTAAATTGCAATTAACTTCTTTTTTTTTTCACACCAAAAGTAGGTATATTCGGTAAAGACACTAGTATAAGGACACTTAACACATTTCTTCACTTTGTTCTCAATTTATTTTCATACTAGATGATTTAAAAAAAAAATATGATTTTTTAATAGGTACCTACTAGTTTAGATATTTTTTTGATAATATTAGGTTCATTTAAATAACTTATTAATTTTATAATTGCATAATTTATAAAATTTTTTTGATTTGCGCTAGTTCCCGGACAACACAATTTAGTGCCCGGACATATTTATTTTAGTATCCGGACGCACTAGTTTTGTACGAAGTTTAACTGAAATATAGTATGCAATACATGGCTTTTTGTTAACTTAACCCTCTATAGCATATAGTAGACCAAGCAACATTCCGTTTAACCCTTCATAATTCTCAAACTATTTATTACTTTAGCTTTTCGCGCACTGTAGAATGTCGTCTACACTCCGTTCTTTCAATCCAAAATAGTCAAAGTAGCGTAACTGTCATTTTTTGTTTCAGGCAACGAGATACCGTCAGTGAAGTGAAAAATTGCAAGTAGTGCGCATGTAATAAGAAATAAAAATTAATAAAAAATAGTTTTTACGTTTGTTTGAGATTGTTTTTTTTTGAGAATCATGAACTTTCATCTCGTAAATTATTTTCGTTTTCATTCAAAATATATCGTTTCACGTAATTTCGCAGTTTTCTATCCCTTGTATTTCATTGTTGCCTATAAGCTACACTCCCTCTTTTGTTATACCTACATAGGTATTGTTCATAAAAAATAAATAATTTAAAAATTAAAAAAAATACGTATATTTTTTTATTCATAAACTTATCTGATTCCACCAGAAATTTGATTTTGAAGGTCTTGAGTTATAGAGGGTTAACATAGGTACTTACTATTATGTAAATACAGTTGAGTAGGTATCTAAGTACCCTGATTTCTGAGCCCCAAACCGACTTAGGGTAGTCAAATAACTACCAAGTAGGTACCAATTTTAAACTATGAAACCTATCAATTGGTAGTAATAATATGGAGATAGGGTTAATTGATAAATTTTATTTTTATTGTGAATATTAAACAATCGTAACGATTTTGAGTAAATCCTTTTTTTATTTAAAATTTCAAATATTTCAGTTGAGATCTTTAAGTTTGTCGAGTTTTGTTTTTCGTCTAAAACCCCTAAATAACGTTTTTACTTCTATCTTCATAGACTCTCTAAAGTTCTTCAGAATTGTCTCAGAGTTCCCTTATTTTTCATAGAAAAACCTTTAAAATAAGCGTGTTTAAAGAAAAATATTTTTAAAATTTAAATTTTAATTTATTGGCTTTTGTCCATTTAATAGGTATTTCTAAATTTTTCTCTTAGAAGGTTGATCATAATATGCTGACTTAAATTACATAAGCCTTTATAGCATCCTTATCCTTTAATTATTTAAAGATTAAAGACACAAAAATTGTAAATTATATAAAAAAAGGCTTGTCCGGATACTGAATTTCATGTATTTTTAGTACCCGGACAGAGTTTTCTGAGTGATAAAACGCTTGTTCTAACTGATGAAACTCTCTCCGAATACTGAAATCATGTGATCAAAAATGTAGAATATACATATCTATTATTTAATGGCTTAAAATACGAATTTGAGATTTTTCTATTATTTTCAGTATCCAGACGCTATGTCCGGAAACTGACCAGTATCCGGACAACAATATTTTGTATAACTGATCAGTACTAAAAAAAAAATTGAATCTTATTGTCCCCTACTCACGAACTGACATATATTTTTCGCATTTTACAAAAACGCTTTTTTTAAAATGTGTTGGTTTTTGTAAAAACTATTTTTTTGTTATTGTTTTATAAACTTTAGATTTATTTTTGAATTTAAAAATCCATTGAATGGTTTAACGAAACATAAATACAATATTAAAATATGTATTTTTCTAAGATGTTAATAAAGCATTTACGTCAGTTCGTGAGATGAAAGACGTTATAACAAAAATGATATGATAAGCAGCTCATAAGCCGCAAACAAGCATTGTCTATGAAGAAAAGCGTCGTGCGCAGAAGAACTAAATGCGCTATTTCTGACATTGACCTAAAGTTATTGTGAGTAATGTTTTGTTGTTGTAAATAAATAACCTACGTGTTAGGTACGTTTTATCAAAACTGTGTAGTGACGTCTCTCCAATAAAAGGCTTTTAACAACAATAGTTTTTTTAATTTATTTATTAACGTCTGATTTAAAACATAGACTTTACCACAATTAATTTCATCACAAGCAGTTCGAGGGGTGGGTGGGGGGTCAGCACAATCATATAAATTTTTGTTGTTATTATGTATATACATTATACATACATATATGTATGTACATATGCATTCGAAAATATTATTCCGTAACTGAGTATTATGCCGGCGTCTTCTACTTCAATTAAAGTCATTGAGGTTGAATTTGACTGTAGATGTATGTGGGTACCTATGTAGGTACGTAATATATTTATTTGTTTTTTTTTTTTCAGTTTCTATAGGTACATACAGAGATATGTATCTATTAAAGTTTGGCGCATTGTTTAATTACGGCATACAATCGGTGTGAATGGAAAACAATATTTTATTGTTTTGATGGTTCGTGCGAAGTTTTTATAATAATGCTTTATAAGAAGGTTACCTTCATTATTTCAAGAATATGATGTTCACATCCATTTAACAGTTTCAGAGATATGCCGGTTTTTGACTCAGAAAACTTTTCTTATCATTAAATGAACTTATAATAAAAGTCAAAGAAGTTGATTTCTTAAAATTATTCGATTGTAATGGATGAATCATCTTCATATAAACTTAAAAACAGTCACGCTTAAGTTCAAACACGATATTTTTCTCGAATATAATATGCGTAATTCCATGATTACATTAATTGGCTGTACAAAAATGACTATAAGCTATTGTATTAAGTTGTTCATACAGAGTCCATGTGATGAAATCATTTATTAAAATTTCTTTTCCGTCTACATATTTATTTTTGCCAAATACGTGACCCAGTATAAAGCTTAATTATACAGTGTGTCCAGTAAATAATGGATATCCTTGCAACCGATTATGTCAGGCTCTAAGAAAAAATATTAAAAAACATAGGTATTTTTTGAAATGTAAAGTTTGGTGAAATGTTAATTTTGTATTGAAAACAAATGCAACAACTAATGTAAAATTTTATTACATACCTACATATAGTAGGTAGGTACAAACATATCTATTTTAACAGATATTGTAGAATATTATAAACATAATAAAAATCATTCATTCGTGGTTCAGGTATTTGAAAAAAGTAGTAATTTTAAATGTTTTATATCTCTTTAGGTGAAGTGACAAACAAATATATGTAGGAAACCTATAGGTACATATTTCAATTAAAAGTTCAAGTTCACCTCAACAATTTTTTTCAAAGGACAATTTCCCTTTATTTTCTTAAGCTTTTGTTTTTTTAATTTCTATATATACCTACTTCGGTCTTGAAATTTAAATATGAAATTTTTTTTGCTCAACTTCAAAATTATTCAAGAATTTAACTTATAAGTATCAAAAACAAAAAAAATGGTCCGAAATGACTTTCTGAAGCGATCAGTTAATTTGAAATATATATCTTCAATAATTATTAATATATGAAAATCTTCGAAGTTGAGTTCAGAAAAACCTTTAATTTAGAAAGAATCTAAAAAATTACTTGCTATTTTTTAGAAGATGTTGCAATGTAAATGTTTAGGTACCTACCTACTAATAGTAATTTTTTCAACAAATCGGTAAATAACTTTTATTTAATAAATAAAATTAAACGTAACTTTAATTAGCAATTAGGCTGTAAGGAATTCATTTATAAATATATTCAACGCTATCGTTGATTTAATGGGAACTTTTTTTTTCCCGAAAACAAAATGTTATATTTAAAACGAATAAAAAGCTTACCAGGGGGAATCTCCCAAGAAATCTTCTTTCCCAGCAAACAAGTCATACCACTTAAAAATATTCGGAAACACTTTCGAAGTGATTTTGACAGAGGTATCTTCAGTGTTGCCTTTTGGCCCTTTTTCAGATTTTAAGTATATTTACTTATTAAAACAAATGTTAACACAAACAAAAATACTGTATTAGTTTTTGTTTGTATTCATAAACTATGGAGATACGAATGACTATTGCATATAAAGTCAAATGGGTTAGTGATTTCTTGATTGGTTCTTACTTCCTTAATCCCACATACACGCAATATAAATAGATTTACATTTGTATGTATGTACCTACGTAGACAAAAATTTAAATTAATAACAATGATTTAATTATAACACCAACCAGACATTTGATCTTTTACCCCATAAACGCTAGCTAATGTCTCATCTATCTTTATTTATATATTCATTTTAACAACCCCATTTTTTTTTTTTTACTAAAACGACATGTGAAAATCTTTATTAACCTATAGAACGCCAGCTGCACAAAAATTAGGTCCACATAATGAACCTCTTCTATGAAAGAAACAATTTTTTAAGATATTCTTCTTCGAATATCTAAATTCATTAAATTAAAAACAAATTTAAAAATCATTTTTCAACAGAATTTATTTTCTGGAATTTTCCTTCATTAACAGTACAACAAATACAAATTTATAATCAAATCAAAAAGGCATTACTAGAATTTCTACTCTTAAATAAACATAAAAAAAAAAAAACGTCTTTAGCAGAACATGGTTTCGATCCACGGACCTCTGGGTTATGGGCCCAGCACGCTTCCACTGCGCCACTCTGCTTGATAAATAGTTTGTCAAATTATCTATAACAACCTCGACCAAGACCAAGCGTACAAAAAATAAAATATGGGTGTGAATGTTTTTCGAGGAAAATAATATTATTTAAAGAAAATAATACCATACACGTTATAATACTAGTGTTCTGTTTATACAAAAATCCGCTGTCGAGTGAAATGAATACAATATATTAAACAAGTAGGTATGTACATATAGGAATTTATATTTTATGGTTTATATTTAATTTAAATCAAACATAGGTACATTATAATATGTAGGTTAATAGATATTCGTTATAACAGTCTCTTAAATAGCTATTGAAATTAAATAGCATTTAACATTTTTTTTACTTGAGGTTGATTCAAATGTCCATAAGTTCAGTTTATACATTACAAACACATATTTGTGTTTGTTGTACTTAATATTTAAAGTTCACGGCCCTTAGTAGTTAGTAAGTATTCGTATACGTCATTATACTCTTTGTCTTAATAATTGTTTTATCTTAATGCAATTTTTACGCTTAATATTTTACTACAAGTAGGTATTTTATATAATGTCTTGGTTTTTTTTTAATAATTTAATTACTATGTATGTACATTATTATTTTTCATTGTCATTAATAATAAGTTTACTATATAAAATAATGAGTTGCGCTTGTAATTATTTTAAGTGTGTTTAAAATCTTCAACCTGAACTATTTTAAATATTTCCCTGAGGTTTTTTTTTCGTTTAAGTACCTACAAGGAAATGGTCATACAAGTTTTATAATTATATTTTTGTTTATAGACATTCAAAGATTTTTACTTGCGATATATTATAAGTAGGTATACTATATGGCAAGTTATGGATTCGTAAACAAAATTTTGATCAAAGTTGACATTACGATGATAGCGAAGTCGAAAAAAGTGGGTCTCGAAATTCCGTCCGTCTGTCTGTCTGTCTGTCTGTCCTTTCGGCTGCAGTCTAAACGGGTCGGTAGATTTTCTTCAAAGTGGTTACCTAGAGTTTTTTGGGTATTCCCCCACTTTCTTTTTTTTAAAGTCCAAAAATAACGGTACCTGCTCAAAAACGTCCCCATAACTTTTTTTTTTAAATTCAGTACCTAATTAATTTTACAAAAATGCACCCATTTTATAAAAAAAAAATTTCCGAAAAATGGTATCTCCCATAGAATCATTTTATTAATTTTCGATTTTCTCAAAAACAGTTCAACTGATATTGATCAATTTTTATGAAGAATTTCTGAAAACGTTTTGAATTTGTTTACACCAAAATTAAAACAAAATTTTTTTTTGGATTTTTAAAAAAAGTTTCAACTTAACGATTGGGTCAATTTTTACTAAACTTGGCACCCAGCAGTTTTTTTAACATTATCTAGCAGATTTTAAATGAAAATTATTCCTATAACCAAAAATAACGGTACCTACCTCCCATACCAATGTTTAAAAACCGGTATTGAAAAACTCATTTTTCTCAAAAACGGCTCCTACGATTTTGATTAAAATTTTTGTGTGAACTAATATCTGTACGATATACCATATTATTGAAAAAAAAATATCTATCGTTTACAAATGGTATCTCTCATAGAACCATTTTTTTTTTATTTTCGACTATCTCATTATCAGTTAAACTGATTTTAATGAATTTTTTTTGGCAAAAAAGCTCCAAATAAGTTCTAATAATATAGCATATATTGCATTCAAAAGAATAAATTATTGATTTAAAAAAAAAAATTAAAAAGTATTTTTTGAAAATTCCATATTTCGAAAATGGATGGATGATATTTTTTTAAAATTATTTTTTTAACTCCACATTAATAAAGGCTAAAAAATTGCATACCTACTTTTTTTCAAAATGTTATACCTACATATGTATGTACATATGTAGGTATATGTACTATAAAAAACTATTTTTTTAAAAAACCGCTCCAACGATTTTCAATTTTTTTCTCATAAATTGAGATTTCCCTAAAAAATCGGGTGATGTACATGCATCGCATTTATGTTTAATTACATATTTTTTTTTAAATTTCGGTCTAAACTGTAAGTTGCATGCATATTTGTAATTATACCACCATAAACCTGTACTAAATCTAAGAGTAATCTTCCATGTACAGTTGTTAAATGAACTGAATAAATAAAAAAAAAAAGAAAATTTGCAACGCGGTGCTATATTATTAATAAATAAATGTACCTACTCGCATAATACTATTTTAAACTCAACTAGGTTTTAAGCAGGTGGTATAAAATATAGGCCCTCATAACTAATTTATTTCTTTTATAAGAAAAATACAGTTTTTGCAATATTAAAACTTTAAAAGCACAGTGTGATCGCACATAAGAGCAAGTTCGTGCGACCCAGTCGTGCACATATTTTTTTAATAAAGTTAAAATCTATTAAAAGTACCTACTTGGGGACTTTAGTTAGTCCTAAGAAACTGGACCGATATAACTTCCAATTAAAAAAAACCATTATGTATTTTTTCAATAAACAAATCTTGTGCAATTTAATATTAACACTGTTTGACTATCGACGAAAGCAAAAAGGAAAAACTTTTTGGCTACAATAAATGGGTGTCTATTTTCAAACTTTATTCAAAAATATTACGTTAATTTATGAAACTGTTTTTTTTTTTTGTAATGAAGAGAGGAATAAGAATCAATATATTCACCCCTGTTCTGATTTCCGATCGGTTTTAAAATCCTTTCGTTTTCAAACTCTAGGTGTTCTGAGATACTTTTCGCTTTCAATACTTGCGGAATGAGTGTGCTTTGATTTTCGTTCGGATTGAGAATAATTGACATTTGAAAATGCATTTGAATTTTTGTGCTCCAATTGAATTGACACGGTATTATACGTACATATATTATAAAATTTTTTGTTGTGATTTATTTAATTTTTTTCAACGAATTTGACGTTCCGAATTTTGTTTTTACTGATTTCGAAAGAAAAAAAGGTTTGAATACTAGCTAACGTGAAAGTGAAAATCAAAACACTTTTTTTGAATCCGTGCGGAAATCAATTGCGTTTACGGATTTGATTCAGAACGGAAATCAAAACAGGGGTGATTGTGTTGATTTAAGGATTTTTTCCAAAAAATTATAGGTATAGGTACTAGAATTGAAAAAGAAATGGGAAGGCAGAATTTTGAAGTGATTTCTTTAAAAAGCCATTTTATGAGAAATATTTTTAAGAACAAAAAATTTGCTACGCCAATTGTTAGTTATTTATTAATGTGAAGCTAAAAAACGAATTTCGAAAAAAATCATCTACCCAATTTTTTTTTAAAACCAAAATTTGTTTTTTGAGGGTGATCAAGACTTTACATTTATTTGATTAAGGCTTTCACCAATGTATCTCCTTGTGTCTAAATTTTCTAAAACACGCCTTTCATTCTATGCCCGTCGCCTTTTTTTATAAAAGTGTACAGATTGAATTTCCCGTCGCATTTTTCTTCCGACACTCTTGAATTGTCCGCTTTCAGTTTGAACGACAGGGTTTATTTTTACATACAATACAGAGTAAGCAACGGGCAGAATTGTCCAAAAACAAACAATCTCGTCAAACTACAAAAAAATTAAAAAAAAACATCACTATTTTCGCATCAAAACAAAATATCTGAAGATTGAAACCAACCATGAATATATACCATACGAAATCGATAAATAACATAAATGTAAATTTAATTGTACTAAATACATATTTACGTACTATAAAATATATAAAATAGAACAACCGACACCACTTGCATTAAAATGCTTTTTCTTTTTTTAGTGTATAGCTTTAAACATGGATTTCCGTGTATTAAATATTAACGTTTTGCTACTTACTAGCCTTGAGACTAAATTCTTTATAAGTATAGGTATGTGATTTTTTTTAAATCTGGAGGTTTTCATTTAACTATTAACTAAATTTTGTTATTATATCGACAACTTTGTTTCTATGTATTATAGTTTCAACTATCTCTTCTTTCACCTAAAATAATTTTTAGCAATGACACAGAAAATTAAAATACGGCCTTAATAATTATTTTGTCAGTGATTACCAATTTTTTTTATATAAGCAAATATTAAATAATATTACCCGTTTGTCTCAACATTTCTATAGTCTTAATTTGGTGAATTATATAATATCGCACATGATATATATACCTATAATGTACGAGTATATAGGTATATTAACTACCTGTTTTTATTTGTTCTAAAGGGAAAGTATTGGTTTCGTGTATAAAAATAAAGTTCGAGGTTTTCATCAAACTAAATGCAACGACGATGGAGAAGTCCAGAAAAATGTTTTTCGACATGTTTAGTTTTAGGTTGTATTAAACTTATAATAAAATTAAATTAAATCAGAACAAAGTGATTAAAATATGTAAATATGTATATTAATAGGTGTGTGTTATTTTTCAAGCCCCCGGGAATTGGACGAAAAAACAACGTCGGGACTCGGGGCTAAACAATAACCATGTTAAATGCAACAGTAACTAATATTTTGCGGGGTTAACTAAACCCAGAGAATTCTCGGAGTTTAACTTCAGCGCACAGAAAAACTGTATTACCGGCATCAGTTACATACAATATCGATAGTCTGTATGAAAATTTTAGTTTGTTTCTGTGGTGGCGTAGCTTAAACCCGTTGTCGTTTTTTTCAACCAATTGTCCTCGGCATTGCAAAAAAAAAACACACACCTAATAACTACTTAAGTTTATATGGACTTAGTTAAGTCTAGATAATTTGGGTATTGAATGACCTATAGATCTATTGTGCCCCCATTAGGAGCTGAATGAGGATTCTCAATATTATAGCTCTTCCTCCAAACCTACTTCTCTAAGGATTTTTTTAAGAATTTGGGGTATTCTAAGGGAGGATAGATTGCATTCCTCCACCTGGTATCGTCCCAGGTGTTTCTTTCTTTGGTGCACGAGTGCATCACTTCTGCCTAATATGTGGTTTGGTGTTTCCTCTAGAATATTGCAGAATCTACATATAGCACTATTCACTAGGCCTAAAATGTTAAGGTGCCTTTTTAGTTTGCAATGGCCGTCGAGGAGGCCCGTTATGATCCTGAGGTTGTTCCTGCTTAAGCTGTTGCAATCATTAAAACGTTCTTGGTTATAGTTCCCAAGTAGGAGTTTGGCTTGCCTCAGCTTGGGGAGTTCCTTCCAATTTTTTGGCCTCCTATTCTTTTTTGATTTTGTTTTTGATAACATTTTCTCCCAAGCCACAATAGGGCTCAGGTCCCGTTAAGGTAGTATTTGCTCCTATTTTTGCTAGGGAGTCTGCTTCTCCATTACCCTGAACACCAACTTGTCCAGGTACCCAATGAAGTGTGACATTGTTGTTTTTGCCAAGTTCATTAAGCCTGTCTATGCATTCCCATACAATTTTGGAGTTGATGGAATAGGAGCTGAGTGCCTTGAGCGCTGCTATCTGACATGATGGCAATGTCTTGATTTCGGTAATTCCTTTCGAGGTTACGATCTGCACATTTACCTATGGCATTCACTTCCGCCTGGAAAATACTAGTTGACTGTCCCATCGGAATAGAAAGTTTGGTTCTTGGCCCAAAAATTCCTGCCCCAGTCCCTTCAGTCGTTCTCGATCCATCAGTGATGGTATTTGCTTTGAGTGTATAGTTTGTTGTTTCACCTACCCACCCTTTTTTGTTGCTTAGCTTCGTTTGGAAATTTTTCTCGAAGTTATACGTTTTAATCATGCTATCTCTTGGGATGTCAATGAGGTTTGGGTATTACCGGCACTTATTATCTTTTTTCTATCGATAGTTTGTAAGGAAACGTCAAATTATCTGAATGTAACAATATTTTATAAAAAAAAATGGCGAAAACCCAAAGCTGAAAGTGAAGTGATGACATTTTGTAGCAGTGATGAGCTTGTTTGTTGTGATCACTAATTGGTAAGTTCCGATGTCGTTTTTTTCATTCAATTCCATATAAACTTGCAAAAAACACACCTAATGTTGAGTGTGATTTTTTTTAAACGAAATACTTGCCCTTTAAATTAAATAAAAGTAGAAGGTTCTCACCCAGCATTTAATAGTCGGCATTTTATTGCTTAGTTTTTTATTTATTTTCCAGATTAATACAATTGAAATGAAACAAAATGTTTTTTGCTATTCTGTTTTAATAGAATTGTTAAAAAAATAGAAGTTAATGTAAACACTGTCTACGTGAGCAAACACTTTCAACCCAGGAGTACTTACAATACAACTTGAATGTCATTATTACATTTCAATTTCAGACTTCATTGAAGCAGCACGATGAATGCAAGCTTTATTTTTGAATGATTTAAATTTTTTTTAATTTAAAATTCAAGTCAAATAACGTCCCGTTACATTAAAATTCAATCTAAACGTGTTTCCTTGTCCAGCTCGCAATTAAAATAGATGTCATACATAAGTTCACTGACTTAACAGCCGGTTTCATTTTTTTTTAAAGCCGGCATTTTGATCAAACATTTTGTTTACATTTTTTTTGTTCTGTTTAGTTGAAAAGGGTTGATGACACTTTGAACTGTGAGCTTTTTTATCAAATTTTTTTTTTGTCTTCTATAAATTTTGTGTTATGGAGTTGATATTTCTATAAGTATAAACAGATAAGTTTTAGTTTTTACGTTCGCGAAAACTTTAAGAGCTTTCATGTTGTGTACCTATGAAATTTTCTATTCTAAACTTGATTTGTATATGTTTCCTTGCGAAATGTGTAGCTATGTATATTTATTTTTGTGGTGAAAGAATTTTTTTGTCAGTACTTGCACAAAGAATTTCGATTTGTTAATAGTTATATACTTTTTATTAAACTTTCATAAAATCTATTTTTAGCTTTTGAATTTAGGTAAAAAAAGATAAATTGCTTTTACGTTGTGGTATATTATTTTTCTGCTATTATGAGTGTACAATGTACATTTTGGAAAAAAGAATAAAATTATTAACGACCGGCTCGCTTCTAGTTTTTTAAATTTAATTTGTTTACTTGATCTTTATATCATATGAGTAAGTTCATACTGAGCTCGTGTGGAAACAAATTTTGAGGTTCTTATCAAATGTACATTACGATTATGGCGAAGTTTAAAAGTTCCCCATACTGTCTGTCGTTCTTTGTAACTATGCGGCCGCTTCACAGTGCGCACTTAACAAAACAAATGATATACCTACTTAAGATATTGACACTTTAGGCGAAGTTTTACTGTCTGAGTAAGTGGTACTTAAGTGACTAATATGGGATACTTTAATATCACTTATACAGCTGAGATTGAACTGTAGACATATTAGCCACTCAAAGGCAAGTTAATTCAACTGTAAAACTGGACCAAAGACTACTTTATTGTACACCGAGCTAGAGCCTAAACGGGTAGACCTGCCTCAAAATTGGTACAAGAAATATTAATGTGATTCCCCAGAGGAGAATTTCGAATTTTTGTTTAAGCTTATCTAAAAAGGGTAAAGCTGTCATACTATGATATTTTCGTTTTTTTTTTCTTTCATTGTTTTCAAAACGATTTTGATAAAACTGCCTGCCAATAAAGTAATTAGATTCAAACTGCATTTCAGATTTTTACCAAAAAAATCGGATAACGGGTATAGAGATGTAAAATTTCTTGAGGAAATTGGGTTATTGTTTAAGGTTTGTTAACGCAGTTCTATGGTTAGTACCGAAAATAACGGTTTTTGATAAAATTTATTATTCAACAAAATAAAAAGACGATTTTTTACAAAAGCTTTTTGGACGCTTGAACAGCTGTTGAGCTGTAGAGAGACAGTTATGCAAATTCTCAATTTATTAAACATACATTTTACAATAAAAATTTATTCAAGTTAACAATCTAAACAAAAAAAACACACATGTTTCGGTAAGCAATTCAAATATTAGTATTGTAGTGCTAATAGTTATTTGAGATTATTTAATAGACAAACAAGAAATTTTATTCTTCATTTAAAGTATAAGAATATCAAATAATACATACTTCAATAAAACAAGCAAAATTCAACGAGTAAATTATAAGTATTATGTATATTAACATAAATATACAATTAATAGTCCGAAAGATAGCGTTTTAAGTTAAAGCATCGCACTGTACATATTGCAGAAAGTTGTGGTCAAAATAAAATAATCGATGTTTTATTCCTTACCTACGAAACATGCATCACTATGTTCCATAAAATAGGCCACATGTGGTGGGTTGATTTTTTTTTTTATTAATATTTTTCAAACCTCTCGCATTCAAAATTATTAATTAACACTGAGTCATCTATGGGGTTTACGTTAAGGAACATATACTTCATATTATATGTAGATAGGTACAAAGGTTTATGTATAGCATAGCCGTTTTATACCTTCCAGCCTAAAATAGTTTACGGTAATTTCTCGGGTATTGGTGAATGTGGTAAACGATTTTACCTGGAGACTGCAAGTCAATATTTTGAACTATAAATGTCAACTATTGTTTATTGGTGCTCATTTGCAAAGTTCTTTTTTTTTAATATCAATACTTATATCTCCTTATACTTATAAATTCAACTATTTTTGTTGAATCAAGTTAGACTTAAATATTTATTTTGATACCTTATAATTAATGTGTCATAACTCATAATTATCTACATATATATCCAGTTTCAGATATTAAAATCAACAACTTCGCAAACAAACCAACTTGTCTGAAAATTATAACCCAGCAAATACATAACTCAGGATTCGAATTGGAATTTTACCACCAGTAAAATTTTTAGATTTTTAAAACATTTGAAAGGTATTAATGAATAAATCAAGTGGTTTCAGTTTTTCAAGGTCAATAAAGACTTAAATTTTGTGGGCTATTCGTTAAAAAGAATTTATATATGTATTTGAAAGAAATTTAATAATTAATCTAATATTTTTTTTAAAGTTTTTCAAGGTCTTAGAAATTGTTTGCACTTCATTGGAAGAATATTTGAACAAAAAAATATTTAAAAAAATCGGTGGTTAACCAATTACTGAAGCAATAAAAATTCCTAAAAAGTTTATGGTTGGCATTTTCTGAATCAAGTTGACCTTTTATTATGATAACGGAACTTTCAGATAGTATATTTTTGTTTGCGAATATCTCAATGTACATATATAAAATAAAGTTTTAGCAACTTATTCGTGGGATAATATACCATATATAAAGAAGAAAAGAAATATACCATAAATAAATATACTATAATGGCTTTGAAAAAAATTTTACCACTACCATAATAATATTTGATAAAAAAATTTGTATGAATAATCAATTTCTGAAAGTAGTTGAGCAATTAATGATTTTTTTGCGAATATCCCACATATGGGGTCTTACGAACCCGTATAAACTTTTGCACCTTTCCTGTGGACTAGTTATTCAGTGAAAGTTAAATTTAGCTGCGGCTTTTTTGACACTAATAGATTCTTAAACATTTTGAAGTATAAAAGCCTGAAATATCGACAAGCAGTGAAATAAAAAAATCAGTTTGATTTTCAATGACAGGAAAAAATAAAGAAAAGTGAAGGTTTCTCATAACATTTTTATTCGTCTGAACACGATGAAAATAGCTTTTGTGAAGGAAAGGGAATATAGTGACTGGTGCGATGGTGAACATAATTGAGAAGATGTCGGTCATTAGACAGTTTACCATCCCTTTGGCCATCGGTGGTCATTGTCATGGCGTAGTGAAAAGTAACAATCTAATCAGAATATACATATATGGTCCAGTTGCTAAAGCTGCAAATTCTGCATGAAGCACTATACTGACTTTAGCCTATATTCTTTTAAAATGATTGAACATGCATATAACTAATTACAAGTTTTACAGATCAGAAGATTCTAAAATGAATAAATTTAAATTATCCCCATACAAAGTAAAGGTGGCGTCATATAATAAAGAGGATTCATTTATTTTTCAAAATTCATATAATTTTATTTTTTTTTTTATTTGGAAAAACTTTCCATGCCACGCTTCTCTATTTTATCACGTTTATATAACAAGCAAAACGTTCTGTTATTTGTTGAAAATTGTTAAAGGCAGTCATAGCTTTTTAATGTGTGCACACTACATGTATAAATGTATATTATCAATTAAATGGAATTCCAAATTATTCCTTTTAATTAAAAATGCATTTTTATCGCAAAAGTGTTTTTGCTTGCTTGTAGACTTGATAAAACATTGTTCAAATAATATATTTGCTTAATACATAACCCCAAAAAGAAAAAAAATCTTTAACATAATATTCTTAAGGGGATTTCCCAGTTTTAATATACATGTATACTGATTGTCAAGTCTATAAGCGAAAAAAGTAAAAAATATGTATGTAAAGGTAAAAAAAACATGCATATGTTATCATTTTTGTCAACTTTTTTTATTATAATGTACCATAATAATGTTGATAATATATTTATAAGTATTTATGCATGTGTTAAAGACCTTTAAATAATGTGACTGATTGATTTATTGTGTTCATTGGGTTCAGGTGCAATAAATCAACAGAAATAAAGCCCGTTGGTTTATAGTTTCTAAAAATAAAGGGAAATTCCACCCACAGGATTTATTTTCCTTTTCAAAGTAAAAGATTCAGTGGCTTATTGTATTGCGTTTTTACTACGTGGGTTTAAATTCCAATGTTATATACAAGAACAAATGTGCCATTTTTCTTTTCGACATATAAAAAGTTTTAAAATTAACGCAAGATTTGAATTTGACGCCCTTTGTGAGGTAAATTTCTGGCAAACCTAAAAAAAAACATTTTGACCACTGACAGTTTAGGGTAAGTAAAAATAAAGCATTATACGAGAGAACAACCTGTTTCCACTGTAGAACAATATTTCAAAAATAATATAAACTTTGGTAATTTTTTCGACACACAAATCAAGAATCGTAAAATACACTTTTCCTTCTGCTATATCCAAATAATGAACAATGCTCTTGAACATAAAATTTAGGAGTCTTTGGTTTGCCCACTGGCGGAGGGCACTAGTCTTACGGGCCTGCATTAACTGTAACATTCTAAATGTGGATTTTAATGCCAATCCCCAATAACTCAAAAAAAAAAAAACGTAGGGTTTAATGCTTTTTATCTGATTATTGTGCACACTCGGTGACACAACACACCACACGCAGATAGGTGAAGATCCGGCTTTAGGGTGCGGCTAGTTGGTAACTACGTTAATTCTCTGACATCAAATCGTGTCAAAAAGTTGTCAAGGTGTGTGATCATCAATACAGAATATTTTTACTTACAATGCATTGACACTCGCGGGGACATGAATTTTAGGGTCAACGCGTTGATTGTGTGTGACCGATGACTCTGTCAACGCAGTTAGGATACATCTGCTCGTCAGCGCTTTAACTGTATCTCAACGTTGACACAGCTAAATTTTCTACTGTGTCAACGCAGCCTGATTTTTTTATCATTGTAGACATCTTTCGATTTGACAGTTTATAGCTTGATTGTCTATATATATACGTCGCGAAAAAGTCACATGGACTTGACATGTTAAGTCAACGCGAAAATTATTGATTTTTGCTCAAAGTACTCGGCTGTGGCCAAGACGTGTGATCATAATAATGTAAAAACAAAACTCTTCACACAGCGTCAACGAATTTTGGAACAGTATTGAGTATTGACCAACAAATAATAATAATAATACGTTTTCTCATGGTCGCATAAATAAATTTTAAAAAGCGTTTAATTAATCAAAAGCATGTAAAATGGACTAAAAATTTTAGTTCTATATGTTAGGCTTCAAAGTAGCTGTGTAAGTATACGTTCAATGTATATATGTATGTATATAATATGGTTTCGAAAAACTATAACTTCGGTGTACATACGTTGACCATATTTTAAAATTTCAAATAATGAACAAGTGAAAAAAGAAACAAAATTCAATTCAAAAATATCTTTTAACTTAAAAAAAAGCAGGTACATAAATCGGAAATTCAGTCTTTGTTTGCATAAATTTTAAACTTAAAAACAAAATAACTCTAAAACAAAAAAGTCTTACAAACAAAGACAAAATTTGTATCAAAATTAACATATGTACTGCAGTGTACTCTCTGCAAACGAACACCTCCCATAAGCGGAAACCTCTCATAACCGGACAAATTTCAAAGAACAGCATTAAATTCATGATTTTTCATAGTAATAACCCTCCCAAAAGCGGACGCTCTATAATAACCGGACGCGGACACCAAATTTAATAACCGCAATAGAGTTTGAATCTCTCATAAGAGGACAAAGTGCATGTGGAGTACTATTTTTCAATTTTTATAAGGCCCATTTCGGTATTTTTGGATAGTAAATTAATAACTTGTAGAAATATGAAGATTATAGGTGGTGTAATCCTCACAAATCACAAAATTTTTTCTTGGACAGAAATTCATTCATAGGTGAAATTTTGTTGTATCTCGAAAGCTACATTCTGTTTTTAAAGTGCATTCCAATTTTTACAATACGAGAAGGCACTCGGATTAGAATAGGAAAATTCTGGAATATGAATATGCTTCTGTCTTTTTTAAAAGGTTTTCTATTTAATTTTTTTCGTTTTCTCATAAGGACAAATTTCTGGGTACCATCAGTGTCCGGTTATGATAGAGTTCACTGTAGTTCATTTTTACGGATTTTGATATTTTTCTGAAGAGTAAATTTCCTTCACTAATTTCCGTCTTTTTTTAATATTCTTTGAACTCTAAACAACTGAGTTCATAATTGTATTTAGTTTAGTTTGACCTTCATTTGGGCTTTTTTTCATTTGCCCAAACATTTGACAAAATAAAATTATACTAGATGTCTTGCTCGTTCTTTCAAGCGGTAACGGTACGTTAGCATCATTATTTCTTTTGCCATAGAAATGAATAAGAAATTATAAACTACTCATCAATGGACGAAAATAAATAAATTCAATGGACGACGGCATTCAATAGACGCCGTTAAAGAAATTATAGGTATTGCATTCATTGATACTAAACTTAACGATAATTAAGTTCTCACGCCAAACGTATTTCCATATGAATAAATAAATTTATTTCCATTTATAAACAAAAATTTGAAATTAAGTTCGCCATATTTTTGGCTTCTGTAAATCACGATTTACTATGGTATTAATTTTTTTAAATTTTTCTCATCAATTTAACTAAATATTTAAAAGCACATTTAAGTATACATTTTGTTTTTCAAACTTTCCTATTTGTTCTGTTTGTCTCAATTTGTGTGTTTACCTTAATTTATTTTCAACTTATACAAAACAATGATGCAAAAAAACAAATTAGAACCAATTGGAAAATGAATAATATTTATAATGACAACTGTCATCAAAATAAAACGCTATCATCAATTCGCACGCAGTACTCAATTTAAAATACTTTAGACAAAACACTAATTCGCTGAATGAATTTTGATTTGATTATTCATTGTCGCATGACACTTAGTAATGCAACAACAAATTACTTGATTAATCTAATCCTATGCAATATACTGAATCTCGTATTGGGGTTGGAATATGCGGTGGGGATTTTTATTCGTTACTCATATGTACGTACAGTGAATCAAAAGATTATAATATGCATTGCATTTTATGTAATATATGGGTAGAGTACAGAACATTTTTATGTGATTCCCTTTTCCACATTTCGGAAAAAAAGTTTTGATGATTTTATTTTTATTAAAAATAAAATATTTTTAATGGCTAAATTTTGTAGGTATTTGTTAAAGTTGTAAAACACATCAAGAGCATAGTTCGATTCAATCGTGCATTTTTTTTTAAAGAGATTTTGAAGAGATAACATAAAGGTAGCTTAAGAATAATATTCTTCAAACTCCAAAAAAATCATTGTTTTAATTAAACAGTTTTGGGGTCTGATGTCTGATAACGCTAAATTTGTGTATCTACTTAGGTAGGTATTTGTTTATTTATTCATATTATCTACCAATTTTTATCTTGCAGACTCATAACAAATCTTAAAATATAATAAAGCTTTTCTATATATAACAGGTGAACAAATACAAATCAGAGCTTACTCATTATTTATTTTATTTTTTTGTTTTGCAAATAAAATGGAAAAGACACTAATAAATGAGTATACAAAAAAAATACATACTCGGATTTCTTAACCGTTAACTTTGCATACATAGGTATATGCACATATACTCCTTAGGGCCAGTTTGTTCATATAGTGGGTTAAATCTATACCATAATTTTCAATCTCAAAAGAACTCAAATTATGGATTACTACGTAATCCCATGCACTTGGGATGATTAACCAGTTGCAATTATCCTTGATTAAAGATAATCAGCTGTGAATAGGCTGACCAGACGTCCTCTTTAAATAGGACAAGTCCTCTTTTTGAGTTGTATTGAGTTTTAAAGACCCCCTTCCAATAGTAAATAATGCTTCGTACAAGAATGCTTTATTATTTTGAGCTGCCTTAATTATCGTGCTCATGTCATTTTTTTTTTAGAAAAACGACAATTGTCTTTGGTGGTTAAATGATGGGGATGTGTTCAGAAACCCATAAACCAAGAGTATCCGAGTATCAGAAAATTTCTTCTAAAACGGAATCTTCATAAACGAATGAATTCATCTTAGACGCACTGTACATTTTATTTATATATTTATTTTGTTCAAATGAATTTTTTGCAAGTGATGCGTGATTATTGGGTCTGTGTGGTTTTGGGACGATTCTCCAAAACGGAAACAATGTCAAACGTGTTCACGAAGCTAGAGCGTGCCACTTCCACACCATAACACCGGCACTACTATATACTACTAGCGACATAGAGAAGATATATATTTAAAAAAAATGCTACAGCATCAGCTGTTATATTATATACTTTGTTGATGACTTTTCTGGGTGCTCTTTTTCTTTAAAATACCACGTAGGTATATTATTTTGTATGTGTGGTATGTGGTTTATTTTTTGTGCGATTTCTCCATAATATATCGAACAATGTTTTTTGTTTTCTTTCCCGCTCTTTTAGTCTGATAAGAGAGTGATTTTTTTCTGGTTGGTTGCTTTTTGATGACACTACCACCAATGCCAGTGATGCCGGCACAAGCGCTTTGTGAGTGCGTGACCATTTGATACTCTTACAATTTGTCTGCCACTGCTGCACTGTGCTCTGAGCTCTGACTTGTTTTTTTAATTTCCGACTTATGAGAGAATAGGTATAAATCTTCAAGTTTTATAGCTTTTTGGGCATCAGCTGTTTATTTTGGTAACCACGTGTTTATTTCTCCTTGGCTACACAATTTATTTGAAGCTAAAGCTGACTTGGTTTTTAGACAGATGATGATGAAATTGGCACTTACGTGTGATGCCTTGCAAGAGTTAGGAAGTGAGGTGATGTACATAAAGAATATGGCATGATTTAAAGAGTAGTGCCAGGTGCGCTCAATATTCTATATGGTATAGACACATAATGTCATGGTTTTATTTTACTGTATTTTTATATATAGTTTATAAAAACAAGTCAAGCCATTGACCTAAAGAGCAATTATTATCACGCCACCATACCTCGGCATTGATATTTGGTAGGCGGTCGATATCTATAAACATACATAATAGTGCTGTTGTAATTCTTGTTTACACTAAATACCTACCTACATATGTATGTTTATAGTGATTGTATAGAAAGAGGACGGTTGGCATTGTTTTATAAACAATTTATAAAGTCTATTTTTAATGATTTTAATGTGTACACATTTTATGACTAGGTATACCTACTTTGCCAAATTAATTGATGAAATAAGGTGCGTTAGTCGAGGTAAATTTTGTTAGAATGAAAGTTTGTTTGATCTGATTGTTATACAAAATTTAAATTCATTATTTGTGCTATGAAACTGTTTCGATTGTTTCTTCAATTCTGGTGTTTTTTTTTTGTGTATTTTATTTATTTATTTTGTGTACTATCAACTGTTCCGAAACGCCGTAAAAATTTATTTGAAGAGGTCCAAACAATGTTTTGAAATTGTGGCTGCTTGATGACGGTATAGATTAATTGTCAGCTAATAAGGTACCCATCTTGACGATTAAATGTTCATCCAGATTCGAATAACGTTACTATGAAAAATAGCAATAAAGTTATCTAGCCCATATAAACTTGACCCGGCAAACGAACAACGCAGTATCGTTGTTTTGAAAACCCACATTTTGATTATCTACAATAGAATAGATCATATCTATTGCTACATGCGAAGGAGCGGGGAGTCTTCAAAATATGAGTCAGCCTTTCTCCAGTCTGGTGGTTTCACTTTGCAAAAAGTAGGATCTACTTTAGAAAAACGCAAAATATGTTTTTTTTCCATTTTGAGAAAATAGCATAGAGGAAAGGGTTCTATAATTGAAAGATTTTTTTTGGATTTTTTTTTTAGGTTTAGAAATCACCAAAGATGTCAGAAAAAGTCTGCTTTCAGACTAGGAAACAAGTTGCCGGAAGTTTTTGACATTTTATTTCAATTTCTTCTAAAATCTCTTATAATTATACTCTTTCACACAAGGAAACTGAATTTCCAGCAACTGAACAATCTACGATATTATTTTTGTCAAATTTCAAAAAATCTCCAGAAATTTTTGAAAATGTCAAAAAATCTCCAGAAATTGTTTTCTCATATGAAAGGGGACCAGTTTGGCCGCCCAAACTGCCATATTTTCTAAAAAAAACCGTGTCATTTTCGTGCCATATGAAAAAACACTCAATTTCCATGTTAAAAAATAATTCAATTGTGGGATTAAATAAAGCAAAAAATTGGAAGAAATGATTTGCTCTATTCCGTGTATTGCCAAAAAATATGAGTTCTTATTCCATTTGGAGCAAATTCCCTAAATTGTTTTCAAAATTCACTATAGAAAAACGTGACCACCGTGCCACGATGAAATATTTGTGTCAAAAAAGTACGATGGTGGCACTTCGGCAACGCTGAAAGGGGCTTAAGAATGCATCAAATTAACGTAATTAAAAAAAAATAATTTATAAAAAAGTGCTTTAAGACCATTTGTAGCTTTTGCCGCCTAGTACAATAAATTTTATTTCACTACTTTTTTTGAATCCTTCTCCATACTTCCAAATTAAAGAGAAATTCTCTTAAACCTTTGAATTCTCTCGAAATCCGAGGACTATCGCATACTTCACATCTCAAGAATCGCTTAGCTTTATACTTGAAAATTGAAATGTTTGTTATCCTTATAATTTAGTTTGTTGTATTTTGGCAACCTTTTGCAATTTTTATTGAAGCTTTTCCCTTCAGTATACTTTTTCCAACCGAATGTGTAGGAACAATCTCAACAAAAAAAAAACAACGCCAGTTTTCGAAGAAAGCAACAACAACAACAACAAAAAAACAACCAATTTTTTTTATGATAAATGGTTTTGTTTTTTGTGATTGGAAGAAAATTATATGCATACATAAATAAAAAAAATATTTTAATTTATAAGTGAATTCTTTCCTTAAAACGAATCTGCTTATATGTAAAAAATGACTGTGACACAAACAACCTCTGTTACGACCGAAGGCAAAATTTTAAGGTGCGTGAGAAAAACCAAAACAAAACTTTTCCATATAAAACTTAATTTTTGTGTTTAGCGTTTTCAACAAGGATTTTTGAATATTATACATTTTAAATAATAATTATTGTTTTTAAAATTAAGTTTCTTGTGTCACGTGGACATTAAAGATGCGCACGTGTACAAAAGAACGCAGTAAGTGGGATAAATAATGTGTGTTACTAGGGCTTCCAATTATCACATACAGGATTATTCCTACATAAAAAAAAATATTATTTTCGATTTAATTTATTGATTAATCCTACGAATACAAAAGTATACTTAAAACTCTGACTCAAGTTGTTGTCGTCATCCTTTTCCCCCTCCTATTTGTTGTTGTTAATTAAGATAAACATAACCTTGTGAGGGTGGAATGTTAAGAAAAAAAAAATGTGTCCTTCCCTTGAACCAAACAACTTGGCATTATAATTTTATAAATTGAGAAGCCTACATTGTCAAGGTGCCACCACAAACTGTTGAATTTTATTCGGATCCTTTTAAGTTTGTTGCTGATGGTAATTAAAAATGTTTGTATGTATATAGGCGGGCCGGCATTTTGTTGATCCTTAATGAGGTCCTTTTAATAATGCGTTTATTGATTTGCTAACATAACTACATACCTACATATAGATATGTTATGTCTATATATTGTACTCGTATGTATAATGTTCTGGAGAGAAAAGAAGATTTATAATTAATCTGTCAGTCTAATCTTTTTTGAATTTATTATATATTATATATTATAAAAGTAAATATTATTATGTACAAAGGATATACGTATAGAAGTTATTAATATATGAATTTTAATCATAATTGAATCTATGTCAATCTTAATTGAAATACATTCGGAGACATTGCGCACTTGTGATTTGAAAAGGATTGTCATGTCAATATACAAGGATTCATTATAGGTACTTTTTAACAGAGTGAAAACAGACAAATGAAAAGGTCGGTTGTCGGTATATGAAGTAAAGTGTCTGATTAAAGTTAAAAATAAATCCATTGTGTTGGTTTCTTCATTGTGAGTTGGTTTTTTTTTATTTTTTTCACTATATATTCAGCAGTGTTATAATGAAATACAATCGACGTTTTAAGAGTGTTTGTTCTGTTGATAGAAAAAAATAAAAACAAAATATGTATTAAGGACTTTTTAATCATAATATAAATTAATTTTGTTGGATAAATACGAAACAGTTTATTTACTCTATTTGATGAAAACGAATTCGGTTGGTAGGTATCCTTTGTTTTTTTTTTTTATGTTATGAACCTTTGACCTTATGTAATTGATACGAAATTCTTTTGAATTCATTATCTTTTTAAGGTGTGAGAGTTATGGATTGGCTTCTTTTTATAATTAAATACATAAAGCAATTTTTTCAGTTTGTTACATTTGATTTTTTTTTCTTGTATACCTACCTACCTACTGTTTGTCATTTAGGTCCTACGCCTTTTATTTTATTTATTATTCAATAATCACTTACCATTTGTGTTGAAGCATTCAAACTATGTTAATTTTATACGGTTCCGGAGAACTTGTGTAATGTCGTTTTCCATTGGTCGTGCTGAAGCTTTCAATTTTCGATTCTGAAATTAAATCCAGAACCATATTCTCTCTTTTTAAAAGAAAAACTGTCATTTTGAGGGTTTCAGAAGGCTTCTATTTGACCAATGCAAAACGACCAAAATAAAATTGCTGTACCTGCCGTACCCATATGAAACAATGAATATATGTTTTCCTTTCCTTTCCAACTACACTATGTTGTCCTAAGAGCTTGTCAACGCAAACGGGCAAAGAATATCTTTGGAATAATTTGTCATTGCTTTAAAATAAAACTGAGAAACCGATAATATTGTTCGCTTTTATCCTCCAACGTTGAAAACATACCTACAAAAAAAAATCTAAAATCTTTAGACGAAACTCTAAAATTCAAATATTATTCAATAATTATTCTTATTTCTTTTCTTATAGGTATCTGCAACATACCTGAAACTTTATTGAAAACAATAAACGTATAAATTATTAATCTCAACCCTCATTATATACATATATTGTCTCCCCCCCAACCCTTCCATCTTTATTTATTATCTTATGTATCCAAAAACTGCATTACAAAATTCAAATAAGTATGCACTGCATATATGTACATATAAACTCGGTAGACTAAAATGTATTTAAGCTTAATTTGCATTTTATTTTGTAAGACAATATTGACTTTGAATTTAGATAGACAGACCTAGAATTAATTATAATTAAATCTTTGAAATCCGCTATATATATAAGCTAATGCAAATATTATAATGAGAAAAAGTAACACTTTCATCTCAGTTGATATTGAATTTCTGATATTTTATGCATTCAAAACCTTAATAGCTGTTACTACTAATGATATTTACTATTCTGTCTGTGTCTAGTCGATCATTGCAAAAGTTCGTTTTTAGATTTTTTTTTCGGTTTGACAACGTGACAAATATTTTTCATATTACTTACATATTAATATATTATTGTTAAGTTTCAACAACAATGAAATCGTATCAACAATATTTATCACATTAATTATTATAAAAAAAAAACAATTGCGTTCTGATGACTTAATTTGGTTTCGGTTCACTGCGGCGTATGTGTGATATTTGTTGGAAAATGTTCTCATTGTATGACGCACAAGTTTTTTTATTTTATTTTTCTAAAACAAACACAAATGATAATTAGTTTACACCCTTTCCATGGTTTTGTGCTTTCAAAAGTGTATTATGGCTTAATGTCAGCCTTTGTAATCTTCATTTGTATTAACGTTCCATGCAGTTGTTCTTCATTCTCTAAAGGGCAAGTTCAAAAAGTATAAGGGTTTTTCTCTTTAGAATAATTCCTTGTAAGGTTTTTATTATTACATAATTTTTTTTTTATCAGTGGAAGAAATAAAAAATTTTTCTTCAGTTTTTTCTGTCACCGTAGTTTTAGCAATAAAACTAGTTTTCATTATACATTTAAATGTAACAAGTTAATTTTTTTGTGTTCCTCTAAAAAAGGCAATACTCCCTGCCGAAACGTTGGGAAAACTTATGTAACCTAGTTTCTTCATTGTCAAAAATAGTGTGACAAAAAGTATGAAATATTTATATCTCTTTCACTTATCTAATAATTAATTTCAAATTGGTAAATAAAATTATCTTTAATGTTAATTTTGTTTCTTATAATTCGACCTGGAAAATAAACGAATTAAAAATACCCATGAAAACCTGTGCTTATTATCAAAAGCCCTAATTAAAGGGATCCGTGTGATAAACGATACTTTAAAGGAGTTAATTAACTATGTACTGTTTTCTGTCACGCAAATTTGATTAGATAAACTTATTTTTATAAATTTTGTGTTATTATTTTCATTTTAGTGATAGCATGGCACCAAACGCAACATCAGCCACACAAGTTTTAGGCGAATCACTAGCATCATCCTGTGGAGCGGGTGGTGATTCGACAAATAGTAAAGTTGAAGCAACTGGAGTTTTATATGAATGCGATGCAGAAACAACTGATGGCGGATTAGTGAAGGATCTTGAAAAGCTTAAACATGCCGATAGGCGAAAAATAAAATTGGTCTGGAGAAATATTATCGCATTCACATACCTGCACTTGGCGGCTGTTTATGGGGCTTGGTTAATGTTAACATCTGCCAAATGGGCTACAGTTGCCTTTGGTAAGTTGAATTAAATTTTTTTTAATAAACATATAAAAAATTAGTGCACTATGTAGGTAGGTATAGGCTGCCATCAAAACACGGGTATTATCTGTAAAATTAATTTTATTGGAAGTTCATATATCTTCATTCGTTCTCGAGATAAAGTAATCCCTATTACGAACATTCTACATAAACAAAAAAACAGACATCTAGAGACCTGGAAACGTGGAGACGCACGTATCGAAATTTTTAATGCCACAAATCGGACCAATTAAAATAATTTCCAATAGAAAGTTAAATACTTTCTGCACTTTTTTGTTCTACTTTTACTTTTAATTTGTTTTAGATTTTTTATTTTTATTTACGGCTATCAGTAACAGCCATAGAAAGTCAGCAAGATCACTTAAAATTGTGGGCTAAAGTAAAAATCTTCCACGAGCTATAATAACGATTAAAATTCGACCTTTGTAGATGTTTAAAAAAAAAAAACAAACATCTCGGTTCGATTAAAGTTCAATGCATATTCATTAAGTTCTCTGTTGTTGTCTTCAAATTAATTTAATTGTCGTAAATTTAATTGGGGTATTTATTAAGCAATTTATTATTATTATTATTATTATTATTATTATTAAAAATGTCTGCACTATGTAGGTAGGTATAGGCTGCCAACAAAAACGGGTATTATCTGTAAAATAAATTTTATTCGAAGTCGATATCTTCATTCGTTCTCGAGATAAAGTAAACCCTATTACGAACGTTCTACATAAACACAAAAACAGACATCTAGAGACCTGGAAACGTGGAGACTTGTTGAAATTTTCGATTCCACAAATCGGACCAATTAAAATAATTTCCAATAGAAAGTTAAAAGCTTTCTGCACTTTTTTGCTCTGCTTATATTTTTAATTTGATTTAGATTTTTATTTTTATTTACGGCTATCAGTAACAGCCAGAGAAAGTCAAGCAGATCACTTAAAATTGAGTGCTAAAATAAAAATCTTCCACGAGCTATAATAGCGATTAAAAACTTCGACCTTTGTAGATGTTTAAAAAAAAAACATCACGGTTCGATTAAAGTTCAATGCATGTTCACTGGGTTATCTGTTCTTATCTCCAAATTAATTTCTTTGTCGTAAATTTGATTCGTAGACATATTAAGCAATTTGCATAAAATTAATAAGATAATAATCTTGTTCGCGTGCCATTATTCATGATAATTAAATTACTGAAATAAGAAATTGTCTGACTTGGAAACTTCCACATAATACTCCTGTTGTTCTTGTGTTTTCCTTTATATTCATAACTTAATTCTGAGAACTGATCCGGAAGCGAAATTTATTATTATTTAGATTTCTTATTCATTTGTTGTTGTAAAAACAAAATTATCCACGACTGTATCACACTTTTATATGGTTAACAACTTTATCTAGCTACACACTGAAACATAATACTACAGTTAATAGCTCAGTAAATTATGACATTTAAAGAGAAACTAGCCTACAAGTGCGAGAATTCTCGCAATTACATACAAATAAAAGAACCACGAAAACAAACAAATGCAGTTTTTGAACAAATTAATAACATTTTTAAAATAAAATTACAATTAGTCAAATCAGCAGGTATTTTCGCTTCGTTTGACACCTCATTTGTCAAATTCGGTGTAGTATGAGAGTCGAAAAGTGAGTCTAGACTCTAGACTATAGAAATCATATATAACATTGTTCGAAATGCCAAGAGTACTTAAAAAGGCCTATTTTTTGTTTAATTTTCAAAATTTGTGGTGTCCATATCGTAATGTAATTTTGATCAAAACCTCGAAATTTAATTTTCTACACGAAATCAATACTTTGAAAAAAAATAATATTTTGTATACATATATAAAATTTTCCGACAGCTTAAATCAAGTTAAATACCGATATTAACCTCTTGTTTTTCCAATTGCAGCATTCTTTTTGTATGTTGTATCAGGATTGGGTATTACAGCTGGTGCACATCGTTTATGGGCGCATCGATCATATAAAGCTAAATGGCCACTAAGAGTTCTACTTGTTATTTTCAATACAGTTGCATTTCAAGATGCAGCGTATCATTGGGCCCGTGATCATCGTGTACATCACAAATTTTCAGAAACCGATGCTGATCCACATAACGCTACAAGGTAAGAAAAATCATCAATGTACACTGTACAATGTACATATTCGTGTTAAATTTTTATATTTAAAACTTACTTTATTTCCAGAGGCTTTTTCTTTTCACATGTCGGCTGGCTGCTGTGCAAGAAACATCCAGAAGTTGCGGCCAAAGGCAAGGGTGTTGATCTATCAGATCTAAGACAAGATAAGATTCTTATGTTCCAAAAGAAGTGAGTTGATATTAATTATTATAACCAAACAATTTAAACGGCTTCTTTTTTTTGTGTAGGTACTACATGCTTATTATGCCGGTTGCATGCTTCCTTATTCCAACATTTGTCCCAATGTACTATTGGGGTGAATCATTCCTTAATTCGTGGTTTGTAGCTACTATGTTCCGATATGCATTCATTTTGAATGTAACATGGTTAGTTAACAGTGCAGCACATAAATTCGGTGGAAAGCCATATGACAGGTAAGTTTTGTTTTTTTTTCTGCCTTTCAAGCTGCTTTTAAATCAACTTATTAAGGTATCGTTCAGGCTGCTTTTAAGTCACTTTCCCGACTCGACCTATACATCAAAGCGTAAATATGTACATATGTACATGCCCTTATTCTCTTACTATCTTTCGTCAGCTCGATTTTATTCAGGCTGCTTTCCATAAACATTCACTTTAAAAGCAGTCGAAGCTTGGTCCCACAACGTCTACTAATGAACCAATTTCGAAAAAATATATTTTCCCCCATCCGTGTGATAGAGATTCTAATTGATCTGAGCCAGTTAGGTTAGGTTAGGTTTATGTGGTTGTCAGCAGAAACGCTAGACACACTTAGACCAAGGGGTTGGCCCATTGTGATACCAAAGGAATATAGGAATCTTTCTTCCTAATCGTTAAACCATTTAGAGCTTCTTACGAAGCGCGTGAGGCTACTAATGTCATGATTTGCCAGATCACTAGGATCATTGTAGTAGAATTCTCCTAGATGGAGTCTTCGTCTTTGAGATAGAGCAGGACATGTAGAGAGAAGGTGAGGAATCGATTCTTCCTCGTCCATACAACTTCTGCAGAAGTCGTTAGAAAATACTCCAAGCCTCGTTGCGTGCTTGCCTATTAGACAGTGTCCAGTAATGACACCTATGACGGAGCTAATGTGCAGTCTGTTTAGAGATATTAAGTTCCTAGAGCGCTTCAGATCCAGCATAGGCCAGATCTGTTTTGTGGCCTGACATGTGGCAATGTTATTCCACCTAAGAGCCAGCTAAGAGCCAGTTGTCTTCAAAAGCCTGAAGGAGATCTTTTTGTGCAAAACAGCACAGAATTGTAAGATGAACCACGACTTCTAAATAATAATAATGGTGTAATCCTCACAAGAAAAAAATTACAAAAATTTTTCTTGCACAGAAATTCATTCATAGGTGAAATTTTGTTGTATCTCGCAAGCTACATTCTGTTTTTAAAGTACATTCCAATTTTTACAATACGAGAACGCACACTCGAATTAGAATAGGAAAATTCTAGAATATGAATATACTTATGTCTTTTTAAAATTATTTTTTTTTGTTTTCTCATAAGCGGATACCTATAATAACCGGAAAAATTTGTGGGTATCATCGGTATCCGGTTATGAGAGAGTTCACTGTTATATACCTCTCAAAAGTTTTGTAATCCACAATGAAGCTTGTTATTTCTTCTGGATTTCTGAAACCTTTATTTTAAATATCCAATCATTACAGTTGAATCATAACTCATAATAAAACTTTCTTTTCACGAGCCGATTTTTGCCGTGCTGCCAGTTGCTTCATCGACTCGTGCGACTGGCCGCACAATCACATCATTTTCAAAGGTGACTTTAATCGCATCGATTAAAAATTCAGTCCACATATAAATGTCGACACACTCACACACTCTGGTTCCCGTGGGTTCCAGGCATTCTCAAAATGTCACAATGTTATTTTTGTTCGTCATTTGACTTGACGGACTTGAACAAAATTATAAAAAAACAACACCTCGTCGCAGGGCAAAAGTCGACTAGGGTCTACTTTGGGGTTTAAGTCACCTAGGGCTTGTCAAATTTACGTTTTCCTGAGTCGATTTACGCCGCAAGGCCTCTCTGCACGACAAAAATGGGGAACCTTGCTACCCTAGGACTATCATACCTAGACTATGATATGATTTTCAGATTCTTTTCGGAATTGATTTAAAATATAAATAGCTATTATTCAGCCCTACCATGAATTACATCGTAATCGGAAACTTTTCCGAATCCCGAAAAAAACTATCACCGAATCCGTTCGTAATGACTATTTGTATGAAATTTCCCACTACGATGGAATCTGTTATAGTTTTTTTCGGGATTCGTAACAAGTTTCCGATTACGATGGAATTCGTGATAGGGCTGATTATATAATTCCGAAATACTCAATTAACACTAAAAATACAAATACGCTGGCTTGCACTTTTTATATATTTTAGATTTAATTTTACTCTAAAATTAAAATGTATATACTAAAACATTTAATTTCATTCAAACAGGTTCATCAGTCCATCAGAAAATCAATCGGTTGCAGTTCTTGCGTTCGGTGAAGGTTGGCATAATTATCATCACGTCTTCCCCTGGGATTACAAAACCGCTGAATTGGGAAATTATCGTCTTAATCTAACAACAGCTTTTATTGATTTCTTTGCCAAAATTGGATGGGCATACGATCTTAAATCTGTATCGGCCAATATCATCGAAAAACGTGTTAAACGAACAGGAGATGGTACACATGCAACTTGGGGCTGGGGTGATAAGGATCAACCTAAGGAAGAAATCGAAGATGCATTAATTACGCATAAGAAAGATGATTAAATACAATTCCCAAGTATCTATAAAAAATCTTATAAATAGTCTAGACATGGTCCGGTTGAGACGTTGAAAAAAAAAAACGTTGCACCATGTGTGTCTATTCTATTCTCTGCCTGACTGTGTTAAAAAAACATCTCTTTATTTTTTTTTTCTTTATAAATACATATAAACTGTTAAACATAAAAACACACACCTCATATTCTCTTCATTTTCTTATTTTTTGTACTAATAAATTATTATTTTAAATTTATTTTCGGCCTATTAACTTTAAGCTTTTTTCTTTAAAATAAAAAAAATATAATACTATTATAATTTAATATCTTGGTATGGAAATAATAAGAAGAATGGAATTAACATTATTAAAATAATAATTATTTTTTTAAAGAAAATTTAGTATTTATATGTGTTAAATAATAAAATTAAAAGAGAACAAATTGTATGAGAAAAAATAAAGGAATTTGTTAGTTTTCTAGTAAAAATTATGAAAATAAATAAATAGAAATGGCTACCTACATTTTGAGTTTCAAGATTTGTAGCATACTTTGATGAGCGCTTTCCATTTTGAAGTGATAAGAGAATTTGTTTTGTTCTAAGAAAGGTGATGTGTATGAGAAAGAAAACTGGTGATTGAATCAAAATATTTATGGCATTAAATGTCTGATACTTTTATTTAAATTTTAATCACAATATTTATTAATTTTATACTTGATTAAAGCTTGTTTATATTTTGCAATATTTTAAAACCCCATTAATGACTGGTTTTACATAATTTAAAGTAATTTTGCGAATCACAAAAAAATAAATATCACAGAAATTTGTAATAGAGTACCAACTGCAAATGGATCTTTCTCGAAAAACTATCACAGAATCCATTTGAAAAACTTGTTTATATTTTTTGCTTATAATTACAAATAAAATACATAAAGTATGATTTTTTATTTGTTTATCATAGGGGTGCAGCGTGTACATATTTTTGAAATAAAAATAGTTTTTTGTTTTATTTTGAGAGTACATATTATTCATATTAACCTAATCCCCAAACTTCGGTTTCTTGCGTACAAACACGAGCTTGAATCTTATATTTGTTGCAATAAAAAAAAAAGAAACAAAACCATTTGGAAAGATACAACTAAAATTATAGTTAATTCTATTGTTACCTTATTAAAGATTTAAAAAATAAACTGAATAAGTAAGCTTTTAACAAACAATTTAATTAATGAAAGCAAATAAACTTACTTATTACACGCCTATTTTATACTTAAGAGGAGCAGCTGTAAATTATTTAAAAAAAATATAAAATTAATAAAGTATTTACTGGATATAATTTTTTTAAATACAATTTGAAAGTTTTTAATTTTTAAGGAAAATAAAATATTACATTTATGGAAAAGTTTATGTGTAAAATGTTTCTTATAAAAATCGGCATATATGTATGTGTCCTGACTGTTTACAAAAATACGAAGTATGTATTTTACTTCGGAGTACATTTTTTGATATCATTTTATAAAGAAAGAAAAATGTTTGAAATCTGTAAAACAGACAACAACATTATAATAATGAGAACAAATATTAATATTTCTTAAATATTTACAAATAGATATTTTTGTTGACAACAAAGCGTAACTATCTATATTAACGATCAGAATTTAAAATAACAGAAGAAAATTCATGTAGCCAAAATCTGTAATTTAATGTAAAATTATTATATTACTTATATATAATTATATTGCTTATATAAATATAACGAGGAAATTTGATCAAACACACATCAAAAGAAAATGTTAGAGAGAAATACCAAAAAAAAATAATAATAAAATTATTAGGTATATACTAACCATGAATCAATTAAACGTGAAATGGGACAGACTGTGATTTTTATTTACAATTGGAAAAAGGTGCGTTTTTGCTTTATACAAAAGGTAAGCTTTGACATGTCAAAATTTCTGAGCTGATTGTCTTGGGATTTACACAATTTAATTCATAATATTAATTCGGGCCTATTCATAGTCATTTTTAGACTGACCAAATTTGAAAGTGCAATTTTCGACCACCCGAGTCGTTTATTAGTAATAATGCTTTATTAATGGTATTGATTGATGGCTTCTAAATCGTCTTTCTGCTCTCTTCCTCTTCGTAGACCCGCAAATTCAAATATTCCTTCAGACACACTGCTAAAATGTAGAAGTTACTTTTTAATTTTGTTCATGTTTTATTAAAAAAAAGTTGAGACTCCAATATGAGAGATGCGATCTTTCTAGTTCTGGAAATTCGCCTGCATTTTAAGAGGAAATTTTACTCATTCCAATGAATAACGACCTTAGTTCAGAGATAAAAGAAATTTATATGACATTTATGCCCATTTTAAAGTACTACATTGTAAAAATATATGTTTTTATGCAAGAATAATGTGAATATGTAAATGTAATATTTTCAATAAAAATTGTTTTTTTTGTTTATAAATTCCAAAGTTAAGTGCAGGAGAATTTTTTCTTGGTTATTCATTATATGGACTTTTGTATTCATATTTATGTATATTCGTTTGACCTACTAATAATCATTCAAATTACAGAATCCGTAACATTTCATTCCCGGGGAGTCGGGTTAATAGAATTTTTTAATATGTATATGTAACTGTGTACCTACCAAATTGCTATATTGTTTGATATCCGCAATACTCTACAATACTTAATATTTATACACAGAGTGAATGATTCTCGGGTTCACAGATTCTTTTTTCACAAATATGGCAAAAAACCTTTACTCCCCGCCTTTATTTTACCTTCCGCCGAATGGGGTCTTACCCTTAAGCTTATGAATTAAACATTTTTTATTCACAAGTCATCAACTACCTTCGGAATAAATTTTTTTTAATTCATAAGTCACTTAGGTACTAGCTTGTAAATTAAATTTTTTAAGTCACTAACTGGCTTATGAATTAAATTTTTTTTAATTCATGTCATAAAAAAAAAGTGTGAGTTCCGGGACTCACGGTTAAGATGTGTAATACGTAACGTAACGTGAATCAGAATCACAATCACGATCACAAGATACGTTAGGTTTTTTTTCACCCTACCGCCAGTATAGATGTTTACACATCAAAAATTGAATTAAGTCACTTACTAACTTATGAATTAAAATTTTTTTTATTTCATAAGACAGCATAACTAGCTTATGATTTAATTTTTTTTCAATTCATAGGTCATCAACTAGCTTATGACTTGATTTTTTAATTCAAATAATCGCAAAACTGCTTCACAGTACCTACATTTTTTCTTAACGAATTTTAAGATTAGGATTCTTTATAATCACTTTAATTTTATGTTCATCACAACTTTTTTTTTCTGATTATTGGGGATGGGGGTATAGCTGATACCTTCTTGGGATGTTCTACCCTTTTTTTTGAAATTCTGCGTATAGGTAGAAGGCAATTAATAAAAACAGATGAGCCATCGGCGTCCTCTCCATGAAAAGCTGGCTTAATCCTACTAATTTGACTGTTTAGTCCTAGGCAACTTGGACTCTTAATTAATAAATATACCTAAAGCTCTTATATTGTTAAAGACTGTTTTGTAAATTGTTCAGCCTAAGAATTAATTGCAAAAAAAAAGTTTACGAAAATGTTTCGCTTTTTTTTCGAAAATGGCTTCATCATCACAAACGTTTACTAGAGAAAGGGGGCAAATTGGGGCCCCATCAAAATAGATAAATCACTCAACACAAGTACCTTCTTGATTAAAAAAAAAAACAAAACAAAATGTTAATACCTACGAAATCAAATATTAAAAACGTCAAATAAAAAAACGTAACGAGAAACAGGAATGCACAAAAAAAATAAAAAAAAGTTTGATACTAAGAATATATTGGTGGGAGGGAGATAGCAATTCTAAGACGGTGGAGTGTGTGCAACAAAAAACCATAACCTTGGCAAATTGAGTTCGCATCGGGAAAAATTTGCTATAGGTACCTATGTTGGCATGTACGTTTGTGGTAGGTATTTTTCATTCATAATAATTGTTAAGGTGCCGTCATGGTTGGTTTGGTTGGCTATAACTTTTGTTCTAATAGTCGGATCGTTATAGTTAAAATTTAGGTAGAATGTCACGTTATATTCAGAGTAACATAAAAGTATGTGTGAAAAAATGTTTTTAATTAAAAATTGAATGGGAATAAAAATTAAGGTAATTAAAAAAAATAATTGCATGCACGTCTGCTTCACCCTTTGCTCAGTGATTGAATATTATATAAATAAATACAGATGGTCGAATTCCGACCACAGGCGATACTAGTAACTTTGATCATTATTTAAATGTTAGTTCTGCTTGTAAAAGATCAAAACATGATTAAAAATCTTCTCCTGAATGGTTTGTTAAGTCCGCTCTGATTTGCGAATGTTACAAATTCTTACCGCTTTGGTGTGTGCGGTTACTTAATTTTATAATTTTATTAAATTGAAATGGAAACAAAAAATCATTTAACGGTACGGCGAAATAGAAGAAGTAGAAACATTAGATAACTTAGTCAATTGTTAAACATATTTATGCATGGTGTTATAAACCGCAACAGTAGCTTAAAAAATAAAAAAATAAATTTTTCGCTAAACAAAATTACAATATGACCCGAGCTCTGCCTTCACAACCATCTCCACAGTTCCTTTCAAATGCAATGTTTACCGGAGAAGTACAGCCCGAGTAAGTAATCTATATTAAATCGTATTAGCCTTTGTGTAAATTATTACATCAACAGCCCCACATGTGCGCCATGTTTACCTGTTGCCCGAACTCCAAGTCCAGCACGAATCAATAAAGTCTTTAAAAGTGTTAAGCTTAATAGCCGTTCCCGACCTACCTATTCCAAAATGATCGAGAAGGCTATTTTTGAAAATAGTGAAAAAAGAAAAGGCGCATCGTTGGCTACCATTAAGAAACATCTGCAACAGAAATACGGCGTTGATGTCAAGAAGTCAGCTAAGCGAATTTGCAAATGCATCAGGGAGTCGGTTCGTAAAGGCGGTCACTTAAAACAAATGACAGGTTCTGGAGCGAATGGATCATTTGCTTTGCAAAACAATTTTCTAAAAAAACTAAAACTTGAGCAAGAAAAATCTTTGATATTCAAAAAGCAAGCGGCTAAAATCAAGGAGCAAAAACTTTCAAAATCAGACCCTCCGGTAACCCGAATGAGTGTTAAGTAAAAAAAATATAAACCTATATATTATTCAGTTATACCTATATATTTAGGAAGTATCTTGATGTCTTAGGTAAGTTTTAAGATGAAATCATTGTATTTAAAATATTAATGTTTTTTTTTCATTTTTTGCAGAAACCAGTGTCTAAGAGAATCGAATTTGATGCACAATTTTGAAGAAGCATGCTTCTATTGATCTATCTTTGTTGATTTTGTCACAAAAGATTATCGTTTACATTTTCAAATTTTAATTTTTTTGTTGTTAAAATGAATTAAAATTGTTTATGTCTTTTTTAAGTTTGAACAGTTTCTTTTTTGTCAATTTCTTTAATGTACATACATACCTTTACAATTTGTTTAAAGCAAAATTGATCAAATATGTAAGCTCATTCTTGTTCTATTCTATTCTTTTTTTTTATATTTTGTGCATACATATGTAAATATTTGTTATATTGTAATTTAAGTGTTTCATTGAATAAAATTGGGTTTTTGTTTTTACAAAATGGAATTTAAAAAAAGGAATCATTTCGAATTAAAACCCTGAGATCGAAACGTCTAAAAACCAAGACGAAATAATTTAATAATTTTCAAAGCTGCTCACTAACTTTTTCAACTTTTAAATAATTTTTTACTAGTATCGTTCTAAACCTATTTTTTATAAACTGCAACTGAACGTGCATAAAACATTCACAGTTCGTGTTAAAAGGTTGTTTTACACATCTTTTTTAACATTTATAAATCTAAAAGTTTTACATAACACATTTTAAACTTATGTGACAAAATATTTTTTTTGTATCAAACTCTATAATGTGTGCCACTGGTTTAATTTTTCCCGTTTTAATCCGCACATTTATTTCCTTCACCAACAATTCATGGAATTCTCTTTAAAATTCTCGATGAAGTAGCATCATTAAAAGGAGTTTTTTTGAAATTATCCACTCAGTTATTTCAGAGATAAATTAACGGTTTGAGCTGGGAATAACATACTGAATACTGTCGAATCTGCCAGTCTTTTGGAGTGAAAAATTTCACTACATCTTAAAACCATTGACGGAATTAAATTTGGTGTTGCTCTCATACGAAGAAATTTTAGTTTTAAAAAAGAAAAAAATAGCTCTGGTTTGCAAAATAAAAATATACTTCAGGTGTTGTTTCCTGTTAAAATCGCTTTAACCACCACTTATGGCCTCTTTGAAGATTCCAAGACATTTGGTGCTAGCACATCTTTGAACGACTCATCATTTTCCGCACTCTCGAGAATAGACGCATTACGGCGAAATCTTTCTTTTATTGAATTTGAAAATAAAGTTTAAATTCGTTAGAAATATGTATTTTATAAATGATATTCTTAGTAAATTTGCCGAATAAAATCGAAGAATTCAACTTTTTTAATTATAAACAAATATTTGTACCTACTACTACTAAACTACTTCTTGATCTCCTATACTTTTAATTCGTAATTTAGAAAACATGAATGTGATATTGTTCATACCAACGGTTTTATTAAAAATTAAATTTTTCTAGACTACCTATATATTTTAACTTTCATTAAAAAAATTCAGCTCACCCATACATTAGGTCCTGGCTACGGCCGGCTTGGTCAAGATTTTAACTTAAAGATTTTGGTGGTTTAACTGATGTTTAAGGTAGGTCTTGGTGAGAATATAGCTCATTAAGGTAAAGAAAATCAAGAAAACACCAGATTTGTAGTAGGACAAACTACTTTTATCAAGTAAGATTTGGCTGAAAAGTTAATGTAAATGCCAGTAGTATTTTGTTATTGTATCTTTTTTTAAATTTTGACTGACTGGGTTGCAGATTCTCACCAAAACACGCCTATTATCACATACTTGAAACCTGAACTATCGTTTATCCTCAGTTAATCTACCGGGTATTTGTGCAAATATTTGAGCCCTAATTCAAACTAATACATTTCGCTTGTTATTCGATACTCCAGTTAACCCCATTAATGAATAACGCCAAACACTTTCTTATCTTAGAATGCTTTAAAATAGTTCGTCAGTTTTAATAGAAATCTGCAAATCTGAAAATCTTCGACAAACATAAATCTCAAACTTTTTTTTCGCATAAATATTTTATTTCAATTCGACTTTAGAGCCCTCGGCTTCTGAAGAGTCTTCAAATGCACAGCCGTAGCGGCGTAAACAACAAACCTAAGAATCTTTCTTCTCTTTTCCATTTCCGTTTTTAATTTCCTCACGTTCCTTTTGAATTTCTTTCTCAATTTCAATTTCACTCCTCTCCCAATCTGCCATTGACTTTTCTTTAACATTTTCAGTTGAAGCTGCGCGAATGTGTCCTTGAAAAAAAAAAAAAAATTATGAGATATTTGGTCTACAAGGCTTATTCGTTACCTACCTTCATTGAATTTCCTTATGCCCTCGTGCATCTGGTCTATTACATCTTTTGAAGTGTACATGATTTCGTTCTGAATTGCTTGATTGAAATTGTGTGACTCGAATGTCGCTGCGTACAGTGAATTTCGGTCGTGGTTCAAGGCGGCCTGGGGGAACTTCGCAATGGAGAAAGCCAAATTGACGGCCTGACCGAGAGCAGTGCCGGTGGCAACAATTCTATTGGCAATGCCCATTTCGAAGGCTTCTTTGGCGCTCACCTGGCGACCGGTGAGAATGAGATCTAGTGCCCGGGAGAACCCAATCATAGCTGGCAGACGAGCAGTTCCTCCATCGATGACGGGAACTCCAAACCTACGATTAAAAAAGCCCATAATGGCAGATTCCTCCATGACGCGCAGATCACACATCAAGGCTAACTCTAGGCCATTGGCCACGCAGTACCCATTCACTCCACAAACTACTGGTTTCTTGATGTGTCTTCGAGTGGGTCCCTAAATGGTCTTAACATGAAGCCGAGAAAAGGAGTAAATTGTGTATCTTTCTCTTACCACAGATCCTTCGGCTGCCATGAGGATGTCAGTGCTAATGTTTTTGCCATCTGCTCCCAGCTCTAAGATGTCGTAACCCGAGCAAAATGAACCCCCAATCCCATAGAGAACTGCCACAGGAGATGTGTCATCGGCTTCGAATTCCATGAACGCTTCGCATAACTTCGCTGCTGTTGATGCATTGATGGCATTTCTCTGATTGGGGCGATTAATTCCGATCAAGGTGATATTTGCATCTTTCTCTACGAGAATGGTAGGTGGCCCGGAATCTTCACTTTCTGCTTCCTCTAAAGGAGAATCATGATTATTATGTAAAATATCAAAATTAACTTTTCAGGTTCTTCGCAGAACTTGCTTTTGTAGGGGGCTCCTGTAGAAAATATACTGCGACGCGATACTTGGGGAATATCAAGCACTTTTGAGATATTTCGGCTCAATGTGCGAAACATATTTTTTTTAACTTTTTTTCAATTAAGGAACAACAAATTCATCAAAAATTAAAGAAATTTATAATAACCGGCACAGCTGGACGAACTTGAAACTTTTTTTTGTGTGGGAGCTGGGAAGAGAAATGTCATGAATAACAGACTGTCAGAAAAAGTTTTCATATTCAGTAACATAGTACAATGTTGGATAATCATTTAAAGGAATTGTAGGGTAAATGAACAACATGTATACATGAACATGTATAACAAAAACAACAAAAGTTACAAGCTTTACTTTTTGAACTCCTTTATTTCGTTGAAAAAAAATTGTTTTTACGCTGACGTTAAAAAAATTAAATACATACAAAAAGCGCGTTTTATTGGTAAATTAGCTACAGCAGTAAAATTTCCCTCGGTAAACAAAATCCAAAAACTGCCGATTAATTAAACAGCAAAATAGTGAATATAAAAGTGGAGAAAATAGTAAAAAAATTTCAAATTATTTCTACACAAGAAGAAAACTATTTTTGTATTCTAACAGCCGTATCTATTAGAATTTCTTAAAACGTCTCTTAGAGGCGCCATTAAGTTAAGTTTGCTTAAATATTTAAATTGCCTTTAAATGATGTTACTTAGGGCCAGTTTCACAGTGCACACTTAACAAAATAAGTGGCACTAAATTTTCCCATTTTGGCACTTAAGCCGCAGTTTTACTACCTGAGTAAGTGGAACATAAGTGGCCAACATGGGAGACTTAAGTGTCACTTATTCCGGTAAGTTTACACTGTGAAATTAGGAATTAGTTTTCCATATTTGGCACTTAAGTGACACTTACTTCACTGTGAAACTGGCCCTTAAATTCTTATCTATAATCGTTTTCCCATTGATACTTATTATAGTGGTTCAGCCTCGGTTCAAGATTTTAACTCGCTGATTCCGGCGGATTAACTTACGTTTAACGCTGGTTCAAGTATGTAATTGGTTATTACAACACATTTGAACAGTAAACCACTGTTGAAAATCAATTAATTCGCCGAAATCGGTAGATACAAATTGCTGGACCATGGTTTAAATATTTGTACAACTGGCCCTTAACTTAACAACGATTGTGCCATGTATTCTAAAAATTTCATACTTTTAGGCTGTTTTTGAAAGCTTCGAAAAATATTCAAACAAAAAACAAGCTCATTAGCAAGTAAGATAGAAAGAGAAGCAACTGGAGGTATGTAGTCCAAGGCAAAAGAAATGAAACCAGACTCCATTTTGTTATATGACGTGTTTTTATTTTCACAAATTTCTTTGGTTTTTTTTCAGCCGTTTGATATAAATATATCTTTTTTCATACCTTCTTTAATTAGAACACAAAACTGAAAATTCTACCTACATACATACAGAATATTATGTATATACATATTCATTAATAAATACACACAAACAATTCTTCTCAGATGTCAAAATATGTTTAAAATGGCTTTAAGTTACCTCTAAACGCCGTGATTGGCGTTTAAGTTAAGAGGCCTTTAAGTAATGGTGCCTAAATGTGAAAATTGATTATAGATACCGATTTCGCACTTAAGAGCTATTTAGAGGTATCTTAAAGTTAAGATGGCTTTAAAAACTCTTTATAGATACGGCTGTAAAAGTATAGTTCGTTGAATACCTACAAGCAGTAAACTCCATCAAAGAATTGTTGAGATGTCATAGTTACCAAACATTTCCCGAAAACAATAATAACAACACGTGGTAGTTAATAGGCCTTACTAATAACCAAATTTAGTAAATAGTTAAACGAAAATCTCCAGATTACAGAACATTCGCATACTAATAACGAATTTAGTCTCCAGGTTATTCACTAGCAAGACATTAAAATCTATTACATGGAAATCCATCTTTAAGCTGTTCACTAAACTCATGAATTCAAGGAATTCCGAAATGCATCCCGCAGATCGGATACGCGTGTTGTGAAAAGAAGAACCCATCGAACATCAAGTTCAAGATTCTTGTTTTTAGTTTTTTGTTTTTTTTTTTTCTTACTTTTTTTTGGAAGTAATAACTTTAAAATGAAATGTCTGATTATTTTAAGTAGAATTTTTTTTTAGCATATCCTTTGTTGTTACTTAATACATATTTATGACATACAAATAAATTAAAAATATATAATTTATGAGAAGTGCTTTACTATAAATTGCGTTCTATATACCCAGTCCCGCATGCATTTTTTTATGGAATCGCTTCTTAATTTTTCTTCTTTATTTTTGCGAGTTTCCTTGAATAAATTTATATCTTTCGTTACTTGAACTCATTTTTCTAAATATTTGTTTTTGTTGACGCGAAATTAATGAAATTGAAAATCTTTATTTGACAACATCTTGATGGAAATTGTAGTAGATTCAAGGAAAGTGTGAATAATAGCTGCGTTTTATTTTCCCCCAGATCCAATCCAGATCAGATCATGAAAATAAAACAACCCAGGATCTCAGTGACAACTTGTTATATACCCAACTCTTTTTTCCTTTTGTTATTTTTATTTGTATACACCCGTTGTCTATTTTCTTTACACTACTGACGACATTTACAAATTAAGGGTGTGTGTTCAAAACGGATTTGGAAATCCAAATCCAAAACAAAGTTGGATCTTGTGTTGTTTTTGTAATACATGTATTTTCGTAAGCAAATCCAATCTGGTTCGGATCTCGGGGAAAATAAAACACAGCTAATGTTTTATTTTCATGATCTGATCTGGTTTGGATCTGGGGGAAAATAAAACACAGCTAATATTTGTTTTGCTTAAACCACCAGACAAACGCTCTAGGTTGATGTGCCTGGCGCATTTCTTTGGTCAACCAGTATGTCGGATAGCCCGCTGGCGAGTTCAAAGTATCTTAACTGACTTTGGATCTTCTGTACCGCTCACGCAACTCCGTTCCTCCGCTTATAGTAAAGGCAATGGGGAGTAATTTTCACACCATCTGAGAAAAGTTTCAAGTGGTCCTAGTTTGAATGCAGTATTATAGGGGGGTTGATTTTGAATATAAATCAGACTTTAAGCCCTTCCATACTTATCCCAATGAGTATTAACACAATATGCCAAAAAAGTGGGAAACAAATGTGTGTGGAGGTCTGGAAACAAAATATGAGAGCCCATCTTATACAGCATGATATTCCAGCCTACACGATTTGACATGTGTTAATACATGAGAATTTTTAGAAATGGTTCTAATTCTATCACATATATTACATCACATTTTTATTGAGGTTAAATTAAACTGTTGTGTGTGGTAAATAATGAAAAAGCATTTCCCTCCCACCAATTTGGCAGTAGCATGGAATTCTTTCCCACTTTAAATATGACATGTATTAATACTCCGTGGGATAGTGTGGAAGGTCGTTTTGCGGGAAATTCAGGTTTTTGGGGTCCCGTTATCTTGAAAATAAGATTTTTTTATTTTTTGCCGTTTTTCTCCGTTCGTGCTACTTTTTATGAAAAAAAGATTAAATACTTTTTTGTTACAAATTGGAACACTCTTTGTTTGTTTTTGGTTCGCTTAACTTTTTCTGACACATTTTTTCTGATTGCTATAAACAACGATAAAAAAAATCAATTTCATACTGTTTCAAGTTTTTCGGATGATTTTTTCTGATCGCTATAACTGGCGCCTTAGAAGAAGGAATAGTGGAACGGGTATATCGAGGCTTTTTTCATAATAGTGTGAGTTACACAAATACAAACGCATTCACACAAGGAAGGCATTCAGTTAGATAGCTAAATCATGGTTAAACCAAAGGAATTTTAGCTGTTTATTTGAGGAATGTGTTTTGAGATTTTAAATCGTCAAAATATAAAAAAAAGCTTAGTAAATTAAATAAACAAGGGAAATAAAAGTAAATAAAGTGAATATACATATGCTATTCTTCATTGAAAAAAAATGTAAAACTACATGTGTTGCTCCGTTAAATCCTGGTTTAAAATTACCTCAAAAGAATCGCAAGATGCGAATCTTCACGAGCAATGGCAAAGTCAACTTTATAATTAAATAAAATTTTCGCCATGTGAGTTTTATTTAGCTTTACTTTCGAAACCGAAAAATTAATGACCCTTTACTTTTGTTGATCTTGTAGCTTTGTTTTCGTACGAGTGCCACTGAATTTTGTGTTCGTTCAGTTCTTCAGTGACAGATCTATACGCATCACGCATCGTCGTCTTCGACAATGACTCTCCAGTTGTCTTTACTGTACGAAGTGTATTTACACATTTCCTCGGTGCAGGCATCCTTGGGGGCTTTTCTTTTATTCCTTAAATTGTTGCGTTCTTTGCTTCTAAAGCTGTCGGTATAGAGTCGATAATTTTGGTAAAATATTCTTGTTTGTTTATGAAATTCTGAATGAAATAAAAATCTTGGAAGGTGACACCAAAATTTTAAAAAACATGGACTTCGGCAGTCGTATTTATTAGTTTTTTGCCTACTTAGACACTGTCTAACTATTTTCAAATTGATGGAAATATGCTTTATTTAATAAAAATAAATATCACATTATTCACAGTTAAGACAATCTACTCTTGTGTCTAAGTTATTCGGCTATAAGACAACAATAAACAAGGTTTTGAACACATTTTCCAAAGTTGGACAGTTGTCTAAAGTTAGACAACGTTTATAAATATGATCTCGTATTTTTAATTAGTTTGTAGTATGAACTAATTAAAAATACGAAGTCCATGTTTTTAAAATTTTTGATAATAACGAAGATGAAGAAATTTAGAAAACTGTCGTACCAGGGCGAAACGCAATCTTTGGAGTTGAGGTCACTTGAACTTATTAATTGAATTTAAAATTTTTGGTTATCAATTCTGTTTACCAATTTTCGTTGCCTTTGCGTTGCGAAATTCAAAAATTAAATTTAGATTTTGTACAAGCTATGGATCTCGCCAAAGACTAAAGCGATGAACATAAAAGGATTTGAGAATATATTTCGTATGACGGTTTTCAATCTATATCTTGGACTTCTACTTATATCATCCAACTTGGAGTTATACAAATCCTGAAAATATTTTATTAGAAGGACTTTCGGCTTCAATGGAAATTGAAAAGGCATGCTAAAAAATTTATAAATTTCTTGCTGCTGGCCATCTGCTGATCTCGTCGAGCACATATCAAATCGGAAGCGATATTTGATATCAAGCCTAAAAAATCAATTGAAGTGCTGGATGCACAATCATCCAGTAGACAAAGTGGATTTGTTCCATTTTGATCATCTGAATTTCAGTGCACGGTTAAAAATTCTGGCATTAATTTTAATATTTTCAGGGTTGTATATATGACAACACCAAAAATGTATTAAATTTCAATACATCGCAAATATTACATTTTTACTTTTAATACAAAAATTATTACATTTTTTAATAGAACTTTATTAGAAAAAGAGAGGAAATAAATTGAAGAAATTTCTCACACGGAAATTTCTCACAAAGAAATTTCTCACAAGAAAATTTTCTTTCAAAAGGATATTTTTTTTGAGAATTACACAGAAAATATTATGAATACATACTCATAATTCGTAATAGCTATAATAATGAATGTGTATTTTTGCAAGAGTACCTATTTATCTTTGTATGTCAATTTATTTCCTTTTAGGAATAATTATTCTTATTATTTTTATTAGAATAATAACATTCTTTCCTCCATCGTTTTTCACAAATGAGAATAGAAATCTTATTGCGATTGAAATTTTGTCTACTAATTAACATATTGTGCCCCGAAAAACTGCAAAGCGCCTTCAAAATAATGCATATTTAAATTTTTTTATTTTTATTATTCTTGCTTTTTAATACAATATTAATAAATTTTAATCTTGGGTGTATTAAAAAGTGACGCAATCTGTTCAAAATGTTCATATTCAATATGGCTGACAAAAAAGAGCATCGAAGCAAAAAAAGGGCGAGGAGGTATTAGAATGTAATCAAAAATTATTAGAAAAATTCTCATACTTGAAATGGCAACTGAGAGAGAAATTTTCCCTCTCTACAAGGGATATGTTTTATTCTTTTGGGTTAAAATTGACTCTTTTTTGTATTACAAATGATATTTTAATACAAAAATATTAGAATGTAATAAGAATTGATTAGAATTTTTTTTAATATTTCCCTAGCACTAAAATGTAATATTTGCTGTATTGCATACGGCTGTAATACAAGAGCTGTATTAAAAAATACCCCAAAATTTTTAACCGTGTGCAGAATATAAAACTCAAGTTTGTCTTGTTTTGTTGTTGTTTAGCAGCGCCTCACAGTGGAACGATCAGTACAAAATTCTGGTCATGAGGTGATTTTTTTTTAGATATGGACATAATTTTTTATTGCAATGTTTTGAGGAAACAACCCTCTTACATAAGCAAGAATTTTATTTTTTAAAAACGTAACGGTTCTCAAGATATAGGGTCTCAAGTTTAGACTTTTTATTAACGGAATAAAATATGATATCAGGATTTATTTGTTATTCGTTTAATTCATTCAGTTTTCAACATAACTCTTTAAAACATTAATTTTGTTGGACTGAGAATGATTAATTTAACTGATTATTGTTCAAAAACCAGCTTAATTAAAAATATTTAAATTTGAAAACACCCGTTTTTATACCTATTCTTAAATAAAGAATAATTTCAACTTTCGGTAAGCTTTTAAAAAATGCTTACATATGCCTGCTTTCTGGTTAACTTTAACGAAATGGTATATGCTTTTTCTTAGTATTCTATTGTATTGTAGGTATTGCATTGTTTCCCCTTAGGGTTACAACTCTCCTATCCCTCTCGCCTTACTCCTTCTCGCAACCTCTAGTGCCTTTATCCACTCTTCCCCCCTCCCTCCGTCGTCCATTATATCCCTCATCTTCTCCCCTATTGACATCCCTTCATCACCACCTGACCTGCATCTTTCTATCACATGTTCCCACGTCTCAGATTCACCTTCACACACTCTGCACATTCTTTCTTCTTCATGCTTCCAGTACCATCTTTCTCTCACCTCATTCCCTAGCCTGACTCTCGCTATTCTCCTTGTTCTGCCTGCCTTCCATCCCGCTTTCAAATATTGTGGGATCCCCTCGGTCATTACTTCCTTATACCACCTATTATATATCTGGATTCCAATATTTGTTCCATTCTTTCCTTCTCCTGCACGCTTTTTCTTAGTAATATTTTGGCAAAAATTGGATCCGACCGAATCCGACCCCGCTTACATATGCGTTTTAAAAAAACGTCTATTAATTATTCTTTGTCTGCAAATTTGTATTCCTTTAGTTTTTCTTTACTGGGTTAATATTCCACAAATAGAATAACATTTTTATGTCTATATATTAAACTACTTTCTTAAATAAAAAACTATTTAATTATATATAACCAATTATTTGTAAATGTGTATTGAGCTCTCAATGTTAGAAGTTATATATTAAAAAACTGATTTTCCTCAACTTTTCAAGTGAGTAGTTAAATAATTAGTTGGATTTCATCAAATCTCGTTACCTATAGCTCCAAAAATAATTTTCAAAAATATATTAAAATGTTAAAAAATATAAATTTATTTTCGCAGTTAAAAGCAACACAAAATATGTAACTACTTTAGTTTCAAAAATGTGGTCTTTATAACATTTTTACCGAAATTCAACTACATACATATATTTAGCATTTTCAATATATTAAGTAAGTATATAAACGAATGAATATAAAAATGCATGTTTTATTTGACATAAGCACTAAATAGTTCAAGGATAGCAAAATTATTATGGTAACGTCCTTTTCCAATTTGACTGTTGGAATAAAAACATGATTGCAAAGCTATACCTACGTATATCTACCTTTTGGTTATTAAAAATAAAATAAAATAAAATAGATCTTTCAAAGTCACAGTACAATCCTGATCATTTGGTCTCTTCAATTTTTAAAGCGGGAAATAATATTTTTTCTAAATATCTTTCAAAGAATTTTTGTGAATACATAAACTTTAAATTAATGCAAAACACACACTGCAGTATGGTTTTTTTTTTGCATGCTAAAACATTTAAGTTTTCAGCGTTTTTTTTAAGAAACATAATTTCAAATTAAACAGATTAAATTTTCCTTATCGTTTATTAAATTCTTAAAGCTGCTAAATCCACTGTTTTGATACCATTTTTTTTTAAACTTAAAAAACACATTCTTTGCTAATTATCTTAATCTTTTTTGTCCTATTTAACATAGTTTTTGCAGAATGCAACATTTTGTACGGTTTTTTTGCTCTCTAGTAAAATTTGTAAAATTGGAATTACATATTATGAATTTTTTGTGTTGTAATGCATACCATTATTTAAAAAAAAAACAGAAATTGGATTTATTTTTTCCTGGGCAGAATTATGGTTTTTCTTTATAAACTTAGTTTTTAATTCGTAAATTTATAAATACCTATTCTTAAGTTTGACATATATTATATATAAATATATAGTATATACCTATATATATGTTGACTCTCAACATAAATAAAAAAACTTATGTTTAAAAATCACAAACAAGCTTAGTAAAAAATGTTGTTTTGAAAATTATTATTATTCTTTAAAAACTTGTTGATATCATATCAATTTGAATATATAAAAAAATAAAATATTTTTTATAACGTTAAACAATCTTTTCACCTTTGCTTAACTTCGTGAAGGAATAAAATTATTTACAAGAAAGAATAATTTGATGTACTTCACCTAAGTACAATTAACAACACATAATTTCTGGGTTTAGTCTCTACCCTGAACATGGTCCTTCGAGCCTCTCATTGAATCGAGAACAAATTAATTTGAAGAACATTGGAAGAAAATTCAGAATCATCTCAATCATTGACGCACAGCTTATCGGCGATAGCAATCAAAATAGCTACGAATTTCCCACGGGGTTTTTTATACAATCACAGCAAGGAACTGTGAATCATAAAGCCTTCTGCAACTGTAACTGTAAGTTTAACCTATATACTGAAGTTGCAGTTGCAAAAGCAAACTAAGGTAAGAATATTTTTATTTTATTCGCCCTTTTTTTGTCGCACATAAATTCATAACACACACATATCTGCGTGCCAATTCCCACAAATTCTCATATCTGGTTAAGAAAATATGGCAACTCAGAAACTTCTAAAGCTTATCGAACACCAAGACCTTATTCTAAAGGAAATCGAATCTGATTTCGAAGAATTTAAAAAGGCAAATGAAGTCCAAAATTCAAGAGGTTACGTTAATGCGTGTCTAACAGACAGTGAAGAATGCTTCAAACGCGCACGAAAAGATCACGAGGCAATAGTAAATAGCTCGCCTGACCCTTCTAAAGATGCATACTTCGAAGCCGAAACCTTTGCAAAAATTAAACGCGTCTATTTTTCATTCACGGGAACTTTAAACGATATTCTCGAGAAATTTGAAAAAGAAAATGGAAATTTAGAGATTTCGCGGATAAACACCGCAAGAACTTCATTGTGTGACATTCGGCTACCACCAATACAAATCAAACAATTCTCGGGCGCTTTAAATGAATGGTGTGAATTTCATAATTTATTCGAAAGCATGGTTGATCAGAATGTTGATTTGTCTGACACACAGAAACTTCAATTTCTGAAAACTCATGTAATAGATGATGCTGCGTTGCTGATTCAGCATTTATCAGTTGATGCTGATGGCAAAAACTATACTGCAGCATGGGAAATATTAAATGATCGTTATCAAAATAAGCGTAAATTAGTAAATAAACAATTGCGTTTTTTAATGGAGCAAGAAAAGCTCTCCTATGAATCAGCAGACTCTTTAAAATCCTTACATGATACAAGCGCAAACTGCATTCTTGCACTTTCCAATATGGGAATTGCGGTTGAAACTTGGGATGTAATTCTCATTTACGTCATTTATCAAAAACTTCCATTTCAAACACAAAAGGATTGGGAGGAAAAACTTGGTAGCTCTAAAAGTCTCCCTGATTGGAAATCATTTGCAAAGTTTATTGAAGGAAGATTCAGCTCATTAGAAAATATCATGGAGTCTAATCAAAACACAACAATCCAATTCAAGACAAACCCGCACCGAACGGTCCCACAAATGAATCATAGTATGAAGAATCCGTATGAGACTAAGAAATTCCTTTGCCGTCTATGCAAGGCTTCACATGGAATACGACAATGCCAAAAATTTTTAAAAATGGATGTTAAAAATAGACTCGAAGTGGTTAAATCTCATTCTGTATGTTCCAACTGTTTAGGTTACGACCACCATGGTTCAAATTGTAAGAGTGCTAACTGCTGCCAAAAATGTGGTCAAAAACATCACACGCTTTTACATTTTGAGGTTCAAAACAACTATCGTGGTAACTGTCATCAAAATTTCCCTCATACATCTTTTCAACGACAAAATCCAACGGAGTATAACACTTTTTTCGCGCAAGGAGAAAATCAGTTAATTCCTCCATATGGACAGAACTACACGCCAAATTTCAACCAAATTCAAAGCCCAAATCAATTTCTTTCAAAAAATTTCTGCAACAATGGACAAAATGGTGCAATATCAAATTATTCACCCAACAATAATTCTCAAATTCAAAACCAAAATCCGTTCATCCTATCAAATCTAAATACAAATGAAGAAAATAACTGGTTAACCTCTTCAAATTCAACTAACATGCATCATAACTCGAGTCAAGATAGTTTCCAAAATGAATGGAATAATGGTCATTATAATAACGTAAACACATTTCACAATCAAACACAAAACAAGGTTTTGCTAGCAACAGCTTTGGTAAAGGTTTTAGCTTCTGATGGAACTCACCATATCGTAAGAGCATTGATAGATCCAGGTTCAGAAGCATCATTTTTAACCGAAAATATTGCACAACTCCTTAACCTTAAGAAGAAAAAGGCTTTTGCGAGTGTTAAGGGATTAGGCCAATCATCAACGGGCACCTCAACTTCCATGGTCAACGTAACTCTATTTTCATTTACGAATGCTTCTTTCAGTTGTCATGTCAAAGCATTTGTTTTCTCAAAATTAACAGCTATGTTGCCAGCTCATCAACTTTGTACCGATTCTTGGGACCATTTGTCAAATTTACAATTGGCAGACCCATCATATTTTAATCCTGGGAAGATTGACATGCTTCTAGGTGCCGATGTTTACGCGGCAATCATGCTTGACGGGTTGATTCCAGGAAAAAATGGGTCTCCAATCGCACAAAAAACAGAACTGGGATGGATTTTAACCGGAACAACAAGCAACAACCTTGGTTTTATTTCAACCACAATTCACAGCCATCACACCACGCTGGATGAACAGCTTAAGAAATTTTGGGAAATCGAAGAGGATTTAGAAACACGTAAATTTACACAAGAAGAAGAAAAATGTCAAATTTACTACAAAAAGACAACAAGGCGAAGAGAAGATGGTAGATACGAAGTTAAATTACCATTCAAAGAAAACATAAGACCTAATCTTGGCAATTCGAAAAGCACAGCAATAGCAAGGTTTTTTCAAATCGAAAAACGCCTTAAATCAAATTCGAAACTTAGAGAAGGGTATACGTCTTGCATTAAGGAATACTCTTCATTAGGTCACATGAAGGAAATTGAAATATTTCCTGAATTGGAAAATGGAAAACACTATTTCCTTCCTCATCACGCGGTTTTAAAGGAATCAAGCTCGACAACCAAACTTCGAGTTGTTTTTGATGCGTCCTGTAAGACTTCCAGTGGAACTTCATTAAATGATCATCTGATGATTGGTCCACGTCTTCAAATGGATATTATTGACCTGATAGCACAGTGGCGCAAGTTTAAGGTAGCGTTTGCAGCGGATATTTGCAAAATGTATCGACAGATATGGGTGGCAGAAGAGGACACTCCATATCAACTAATTCTATGGAGGGAAAGATATGATGAACCTATTAAGACGTATGCACTTAAAACAGTCACATTTGGAACAGCATCAGCCCCATATTTAGCTGTACGAACTTTACAGCAATTAGCGATGGATGTCGAAAATTCTCTACCTCATGTTACTAAAGCCATCATTGAAGGGTTCTACGTAGATGACTTCATTTATGGAGCTGATAACGAAGACGACGCCATCAAACTACAAACCGATGTTATATCGACCTTGAATTCAGCTGGATTACCATTGCGCAAATGGGCCAGTAACTCAACGAAAATTTTAGAAAGCGTACCTGAAAAAGAACGAGAAGTACAACTTCCATTAAAATTAGAAATAAAGGATGCCATTAAAATGTTAGGGATACAATGGCATCCCGCAAAAGATACGTTTACATTTAAAATAAACATATCAGAAATCAAAAAACATACAAAACGATCAGTAATTGCCGATATCGCACGCTTGTTTGATCCTCTAGGATGGATATCACCATGTATAATTAAGGCCAAATTAATTTTGCAACAACTTTGGGTAGAAGAAATACCCTGGGACGGCACTTTACCACCAGAAATAGAAAAATCGTGGATTGAACTTCGATCTGGGTTGCATAGATTGGAACTAATAGAAATCCCACGTTGGTTATCAACCGAGCAATCATCGCAGATCCAGTTACATGGTTTTAGTGATGCGTCAGAGAAAGCTTATGCAGCGGTTATATACTCTCGAGTGATTTTAAATGGTCAAGAAAAGATTCAACTGCTGGTGTCAAAAACCAGAGTGGCCCCATTAAAAAACATATCACTACCACGATTGGAGCTATGCGCAGCGTTATTACTAGCAAAACTTCTATATAAAATATCAAGAGCAATGCAGTTCAAAAAGCTAGAGATGTTTGCATGGTGCGATTCCATGATCACTTTGGCGTGGATAAAAGGATCTCCATCCATTCGTACTACATTTGTAGCCAATAGAATAACAGAAATTCAAGGCCTAACAAGCAAGGATATCTGGCGATATATAGGTAGCAAAGACAATCCTGCGGACATCGGTTCTCGAGGGCTTTCTCCCGAAGAGTTAAATAGCAGTCAGTTGTGGTGGAATGGTCCAGATTTTCTCAAGTTTTTTTTATCTACTGAGCTTCAAGCAACAAATTATCCAGAAACAAATCAGGAATCAAAAAGAATCGCGCGGCAATGTTTTTTCAATACAATAAATAGTGATTTTTTTCAAAAATTTTCTACACTTAAACGTCTAGTACGTATAACGGCGATTTGGCGACGATTTTTATATAATAAATTTTTTCAAACACATGGGAGGAAGCCTCTGGATACACATCCCCTAACTGTAGAAGAACTCATATCATCTCACTATCAGCTAACCAGACTTGTACAGAGAGAACTTTTTCCGAATGAAATTCAACGACTTAAACAAAACCAATCTATATCAAAGGAAAGCAAAATTCGAAACCTCAGTCCTTTCCTCGATGAATACGAAATTCTCAGAGTAGGGGGTAGATTGAGTAATTCACCACTTCCATTCCATCAGCGACATCCAATAATACTTACTGAATCTCACCAATTCTCAAAATTGCTAGTAATAGATACTCATGAAAAAACCCTTCATGGTGGACAGCAGATGATGATGGCTAAAATACGAAACAAATATTGGATAACAAATTTAAAAAGGCTTGTTAAATTAACCATATACAAATGCGTCCGATGTCATCGATATAACGCAAAAATGCAGGAGCAACTAATGGCAAATCTTCCGTTGCAGCGAGTGAGTATATCAAGACCGTTTTCGAATACGGGTGTTGATTACGCTGGACCAGTAGAAATAAAGGCATGGAAAGGAAGATGCAATAAGATAAGCAAAGGATATATTGCAATTTTTATATGTCTTGCTACAAAGGGAATCCACATTGAGCTAGTCAGTGACTTAAGCGCAGCAGCCTTTATCGCAGCATTCAAACGATTTGTTGGAAGAAGAGGAATTTGCGTAAACATTTTCAGCGATTGTGGTACAAACTTTAAAGGAGCAAACAATGAGCTAAGAAAAGACAGTCAATTCATAACATCTGAATGGTCAAATGAAGTTGCAACAACCCTTGCATCTTACCAAACAACTTGGCACTTCAACCCTCCATCCTCTCCGCACTTTGGAGGTTTGTGGGAGGCAGGTGTCAAATCTATAAAACACCATTTGAAAAGAGTGATTGGAATTTCGAAACTAACATTCGAGGAATATGCTACACTACTTGTACAAATTGAAGGATGCCTCAATTCGCGGCCATTATGTCCAATGACGTCAGACCCCGATGACCTCGCTGTCTTAACGCCGGGTCACCTTTTGATTGGAGCACCATTAAATTCGATACCAGAAAGAAACTTGACAGAAAAGAATATAAATACCTTAGATAGATGGAGATACCTGCAGCGACTCACACAGGAGTTCTGGAAACAATGGAGTACAAACTACCTTCATTTGCTTCAACAGCGTCCAAAATGGTTGAAATCGGAAAATAACATTAAAATAGGAGATATTGTACTCATAAAAGAAGACAATCTTCCTCCGTGCGAATGGCTACTCGGACGAGTCATAGATCTTCACCCTGGATCGGACGGTCTAACACGTGTTGTGACCATCAAAACAAAAAACTCGACACTTAAACGACCAATCGTAAAACTATCGCCTTTGCCAATATCGTGTTGAATAAAAATGAGTGAAGTTTAAAAACAAAAACAAAAACAAACTAACAATAAGAACACTACCACTGCACTTGTTTGTCAAAATTTAAAAAAAATTATTTTTTTTAAAAAGAAACCCTGACGCTTTGATTTTTTTTATTTTTTCATGAACATATGAACTCAAATACGTGGATATAAAAAAAACTAACTGAGACCCAATACAACCAAAAATCAAACAAAACTTACAGACGGAATTTTTTGATGTTGTGAAACGTTCAAGAAGATGCAGTTTCAAACCAAATACCATTCATTCATTGCAACAATCAACATATTATTTTTTTTGTGTGGGGGGTGAGCATGTTGACTCTCAACATAAATAAAAAAACTTATGTTTAAAAATCACAAACAAGCTTAGTAAAAAATGTTGTTTTGAAAATTATTATTATTCTTTAAAAACTTGTTGATATCATATCAATTTGAATATATAAAAAAATAAAATATTTTTTATAACGTTAAACAATCTTTTCACCTTTGCTTAACTTCGTGAAGGAATAAAATTATTTACAAGAAAGAATAATTTGATGTACTTCACCTAAGTACAATTAACAACACATAATTTCTGGGTTTAGTCTCTACCCTGAACAATATATTTATATTATATTTTTTTGAATTCGGAAAAAATGGACGTACGTTTTAAGCCTGTGTTAAAAATACTACTATTTGATTGAAGAAATTTTAGTTAATATTTTATTAATTCATGTCATATAACAAACAAAATGGCGAAAAAATTATCAAAATCCATCCACTAATTCAAAAGTTACAGCACGATGTCCACTTTTTCAGCTTTTCGTTCCACTGTGCGCCTGCTCGATAATTCATCGAGAGATTGGAATCACAGCGTACAAAGTCTTAGATAAATTATCACAAAAAAAAAAAACGAAAACTTGGCTTTTCCCTATAATTTATAAAAGATAGATATGTGTACTTATGTACTCAAAGAAGAATGTACCTATACCTAAATTATTTTTTACTTGTTTTTGTCACACCAAATAAAAATATAACTGAAAACAAAATACGTGTAATGTAATACTAAGTCATCCCCCCGATCGTAAAAACTATCTTCGCCACTGGGTGGAGTTCCTTATAATCCGTATATTTTCTTGAAGCAATAAATGGTCCTCTCCAGAATCCGTAGGACCGATCTCCGAAGAGAGTGGATTTGCCAGTTTTACTGGTTTGCCACCTGGGGTATTTAATCTATTCGTTTTACTCATTGCCATATAATCATTTTGTTTCGCAACTTTAATTTGTTTACCATAACTTCAGCCATCCCTCTGCGATCAGACGCTCTTGGATTTCTTGGGAGCTGTTTCTTCAGCGTGATATCTTGTCTTTTACCCCTTATTCCTGAGAAGATAACTCGGGAGTCACAGCTCATGGGTCCATGGATCCAACGCTCGTCGTTAGTTCACTTATTTGGCTATCCAGCTGATACCACTTTGAGGTGACGATGCGATTTTGCTCCGCCCCTTTTTTGCATATTGAAATAAAAAATTAAATTAAAAAAGAAAAATTTCGAATTTCGACACAGGACGATACTATATAATATAATTAAGCTACTTGCTAACATTTACTTTAGTAAAGGATTTATTCGTCATTTATGATTCATTTAAATGATTCACAAATGAAGTACCATTAACAAGGATTTTTGATTGAAATGGAATAAATATTTCATAATCGAAGCTGTTTTATTCAGTTACAAATTATATGAATCATTATATATGATTCAAACTCCTTCTTATTAATTTTACCGATATATTCACCCCAACAACAGAATTCGATGAATGAGCTGCGGTGGGAATTAGACTCAATTTTAATATTTCGCAAATATTGAAAATGTCAAAATATATTAAATATATAAGCTATAATTGGCTTCCCTTCATTATATCCCAACCATTGTTTTTTCGCTGACAAAACCAACTTTTTCCATCCCTACACTCGATTACATTTCTTATCGAGAAAATTAAAAACGGCATTATTACAGTCTCAAAAAATACAACTGATTGCACCTACGTTCCTTCTTTCCATAGACAAATTATGAAAACGCTGACTAATTTAAGCTAATATAAGGGTTTTCGTAATATATCACAGCTTGCATGACTAATTATGTAGAAAGTAATTTTTGTCATGCTTAAAAATTGGCACAAATTAGCCTCAAATATGTTGTGCAAACCATAAATTTGTTGGAATTTTATTTTCTCTAAAAACCATGACGACTTTACCAAAACTAAGCAAAATCAAAATTAATTTTTCGTAAAAAAAAAAAATATTAAAAAAGGGGAAATATTTTTCCCAAGAAATTAATTTTGCTAAAGTGAAACAGTGTACCTGGTAGGAGTTTGAGTCCGGTATCTTGGAATGTTGTGGTTAAGAAAATTGCGGGTTAGTTTTCTTGTTAGGTACGATAAAATCATAAAAAATCTGATTCCTGAGTCACATTTTATCCTGAAATTTTTGTACTGTACGTTCTTTAGTATTTCGATTAAGAAATGTGTTTTGGCGACAGTACATACATTTTAGGTTATATAAGCAATGTTTCTCAAAAAAAAAAATGACAGAAACTGCAAATATCGACATTTTACAGGTGAAGATTAAACACTGGATCCAACAATTTTTCCCTTTTCAGATATGCACAAATCTACGGTATACAAATCTAAGGTATAATAGGCTAGGAATGTTGAAAAAAAAGATCTCGGAGATCTCAGAAATCTGAGTTAAATGAACTCAGCAAAATACTGATTAAAACAAATTTTGGATTCACTTGCTCACTTTCTCAAGAAGCGAAATCTTTTTAATCTCATATAAATTAAAAATAGGTGTGTTTTATTCATTGCTACATAGCCAGCGCAGCACAAGTCTGAATTAAAGGATTACTCATTCTAAACGTTCATTTCAATAATTCAAAGTTCTATCGCCAGCACAGTCATCTTTGTTTTTACTGAATTCTTTTTCGCCAGCAATCAAATTGTTTTTGTTTGCCAAGGGAAATTGCTGGATATGCAGTATAATGAATAAAACACACCTAATAATTGCTGAGTGCCCAAAAGCACAGCCATCTGACCCACTTGGGTGGGTCATAAGTCCACAATTGATTTATGAACTTATGACCCACCCAAGTTGGTCATGACCATTGTGGACTTATGACCTGTGAACGTATGACCCTGCACCGACTTAATCTACCTAATCTAATCAGGGTAAATTATTGTACACTCGGGCGTATGCGTACTTTTTTTATTCAAATAAATTTTTAACGCTTTTTCTTGACGTGAACTTTACGTATGTTAGTACCAATCATTTGTAATTTTAATAGTGTGATGGATGATTAATCGATAGTTAAATTCTTTATCATCCTATATACTAGAGTATGTAATGAAAAAAGTAATATTGCTTTAATTAGAAATATATTTATAATGCGACAATCCTCCAACTTGTCATATCGTCCACTAAATGCGTAAAACTGCTAAAGTCCACTTTGACAAATTTTACAGGAGAAAAAAAGAAATTCCATAAGGCTCAGGATAAAACTGATTTTCTCTTTCAGATTCTGCAACAACTTTGTTACATGCGACAAAAGTGATTAAAGCAATTTATGCAGAATGTGTTTCTTAAAAAAAATGGCATCAAAATCTGAATTTCAACCAAAAGTGGATCTAGCTACTTTAAGCATTTAGCCGACTATATATTGTGTCTTTTGATTTACAACCGTATTCCTTTCTAGAAATCTTATAATCTGTACTTGTCCTATAATCTTGAGTTGAGGTATGTTTTGGATTTAATTTTTTACCTTGAATCTCAGATTCAGTTTTATTTGGTTTTTATAGAAAATCATTCATTGATGTCGTTTTTGACCATTCTACTCAATTTTTATTCCATCGACTTTTCAAATTCATCAAACACACTAACGATTGCTGGCATTCGGGCTAAGAAAACAATTAAGACGCAAAACAAAACAAAAAATTGAACTGTATGTGGTGTACACACGAACTTAATTCTACGCAAGTGGAAGAGCCTAAGAGGGCCTCAACCAACAATAGCATGTTAAACTGGATATAACTTATTATAAACAGAGCTAGTTGAAAGAATCCGGACTGTAGCGGCTTTTTAACTTAAGGGTCTTTTTGGTATCATCTAATATAGTACCATCTAGTATATAAATGTCTGAATATGAGGGTAAAGCTGCAGGTACAATTGCAGCATATGTATAGCACTGTCAAAGTTGAAAGATATAAAAATTGTGAAATTTTATAAGAAATTTCAAGTAGCATTAAACCGATCTACTAAAAACAAAACTGTAACTTTAAGTACACTTTGTATCCTTTCACACGAGGAAACAATTTTCTGGAGATTTTTTGACGTTTTCTTTTATGTTCTAATCTCCACCAATCATAGTAATTTTACTCCTCTTATTTGGTGCGTTCTTACCACAAAAACTGAAAGTTGCTGGAAACTCAGTTTACTCATGTTCTCATGATTCTAATTCAATTCAATCTTTCGGTGTGGTTATACATGAATTCAAATTTCAATCAGGATTCGATTTTCCAATCCACTCATACAAATGGGATTATAATAATTTCATACAACAGTAACTTTATAAAATACATATTAGGATATTAACTAAAATATGAAAATAAACTATCATTTAATTGAACTTTTGTACAAGGACTTTTTAAAACTAAAGTTTTAAATGTATAAAAACACTAACAAAACTAGCTGCAATACTCCCTATCATTGACCAAATAACTTGAAATCAAAAACAATCACTAGCAGCTACCAAAAGGATTCAGAATGAGGATGCACCTTGCTTCCACATTGGTATTTCCAATAAATTGGCACCTGTTTCTGTTCTGAATCGGTAATCATGTGAGGATCCAAAAAAAAAAAAAAGTAAGTAGGTATGTTACAAATGCATTATGTGATTAATTGCTTGATGATGAATACATTTTGTAAGGGTAGGGCAGATAATTGTGAATTGAATGCGGTGAGTAAATGGACGATGAGTGTATCGGACGGTGAATTAGTCATAAGGTGATTTGGTGAAATTTTGGCTGAGTTCAACCAAACTTAATATAAGGTAGCAAAGTTCGGAATTTTAGATGACAAGCAGACGTTTAATAAAATTAAGACATAATTATTCACATGCTTGGTTATCTTTTTATGCCAGACAAATTAAGGGTGTATATTTATGTACATATTAAGATCAAAAGATAAAAATGATATAATAAGACTAATGAAATAAATAAACAAAATATGTTGATAGAATTTTAAATGAAAGTGATCATTTGTGATCTTAGAATATTTACTCTAAGCTAGAAAAAGTTATACCTTTCGGAACCCGCCAAACCTGCATGCATTACTTTTAAACTTTTTGCGTTGTGTGTTTTTTGGGGAATATTAACAAAACTGTGCTTGCTTATTTATTAATAATAATATGTTAAAAATACCAGTATGCTTAGATATTTAAGTTCTAGTTAAATGCTTATCCACTCCCAAATATATGTATGTCTAACTTTAGATAATTGTCTAAAGTTAACGTCAACAAGGTAAGACTAATTTCTAGTTACCAATTAAAAAGTTATCTTAAAATGAATGAAATGTACGTATCCAAAAGTCAATTTATTGGACAGATTATAGAGAGATTTAAACAATTTTTGGAATGCATTTATAAATATATGGAGATGTCCATCTATTATAAGACAGTATTTGTAAGCTGGGCAACTGTCCAAGAGTATTCTGAGACTTTGAGTAACATTAAAATGCAAAGTCCAGCCTTTGACAAATGTTTATTAAGTCATATCTTAATTTGACTTGACGTGATATTTTGCATACTCGTATTATGTATGATTTAAAAACAATATAACCACAGGAAATAACTCAAATATAAAAGTAATTATTCTTCTAATTACTCAGAATCATAAGAATTTCTAAAATCTCTAACCACAAGGGGTATTTCTGGATACCAAATAGCACTACGTCATTTACTTTTTTGTAAAATTTGTGTGAAGTTTTTTTTTATCATCAAATATCAACTTATAATTATGTTATCTTCTTTCTTAAAATAAATAATTTTTTTACATTTTATATGCTGGACCACTCAAATAAAAATATTTGTCAGAATATACGACGTAAGAACTTCAGCGACATCTGTGAAAAGACTTATGTCTTATTTTATAATTTATTTTCTCTTAAGTATTTGTTCACTTTTAGGTACTGGGAATTTTAAACTTATTAGGCGTGTTTTTTGGGAATCTATACATAGTACAGTATAAGATAAGAAATTTCCAAAAAAACAAATCAGCAATTGCCTGGTTTTTATATTCACATTTAGTACTATTAAAAAATTATAACTACTCCATGGACACATCTATCGAGATACAATTCAATTATTTTATAATTAATCGTACGAACATCTAAGAACAAATCTAATAAAATCCAATTCGAAACTCGAATAAACGTCAAACTATTCACATTAGGATTCTGCTTTAGCTTTTTATCGGTCGTAATACTATACTGGCGATGTTGTATTTGTAATGCATGTAAAATCTTTCTATACAACGGATAGCTTTACCAATAAAACACGCCTATTGTCTGTAATTAGTTATTTATATTTTTATTAAATTTAATTATTCTTATGTATTACAAAACCTACGTAGACTCATAGAAATGTGTTGAGCCGTTTTACAGAAAATCTTTAAAAAATTAATGCATATAATATAGAACTACATATTGTCCTGTGTAGAGATTTTAACGACATCCTTTTAAACTCAAATGTAATATGCGTTTTATTTAAAAGCAATAAACCAAGCAATCGAACTCACTTCTTTTGCGACAATGCAACATTATTAGACATGTTTTTTTGTTAATAACACAAGCGACGTAGCTTTGTCTGATCATGAGAAAGCAAGATGTGTAAATTGGAGATAGCATATCTGATTTTTAAATCAAACGTTACTGGTGTCTTTAAGGGTTCCATGATAGGTCCGATTTTGTTTTCATTTTATTTCAGTGATGAATGTACTTCCTTCAAATATCGAAAATATGTATGCGTGAGATGTGTCATTGCATCTGAGCTAGATAGTAACTTTAAGGTCCAATTTATCATTTCGAGATCATCCCAATTTCGTAGTTAAGCTCGAGTTTACTCTTGAAACTTTTTTTTAGTTAATTTACCTACATACCGAGTTAACTCAACGAATTGCTTGAGTTAACTCTTAATTAACTAATAGTGAAAACGTTTACCGGTTTTAAAGGGAAGCTTTGACGCAACTAACGGTGACTGCTACGATGAAACTGAGAGCTGAGCGTTCGTGGAACTCATTTCTGCGGAAGGGTCACCCACTTATGAAACTGAAACAAAAGAGTGTTCCCAACGAGGTACTGTTGTTGTTACGGCTGCAGAATAATTCTCAAGATAGAATTAACGGTGGCGTTACCAGTTCCACATAGGTCGAACTACTTGGTGAACACAATATATGGGCTACTACGACATATATTCGGAGCTCAGGCCTTTGGGGTTTGTGCTTCGGGTTAACTTCCTTACCACGGAAAAAATTTATTATTTTCCGAAACAACAACAAGCCTCGAATACGGATATTCAAATGTTGGCGACTTTAGCAAACTAAACAAGGACAATGATTTTTGGATCTGCACTTGAAATTTCAGGATCGTAAACATATCACGTGACAATTGGTGGATAACCTGTGCCTACGTTCTGTTACTCTCGCATCTATAAAAAATAGTCGAGAAACGACGAAAATTGAAACAAATCACTAATTTTATCGATGCGAGAGTTGTAGAAACCAGGCACTGGATAGGCATAGGCTAATGGCTGATATAACAGACATCCAGGAAGTGCGATGGGATGGAAAAGGCATATGCGAAGGATGGAATCTTGTGATATTTAATAATGCTGCTGCAAGGAACAGGGTTGTGTTTTTTGTGATAAGGCGAGGACTTGGGCAAGGAGTCTTGGACTTCCGATATGTAAGCGAGCGCTCGGTCACCATCCGCATCAATGCCTCAACGGAAGAAAAAGATGACTCAACCATTCTACAATCTTATTGAGCCAACGCATGATATATGCCCGAAGTACGGCGCGCGTGAAGGTTATTCTTGGCGACTTCAAAGAAAAAGTCGTAAAGGAGGGCATACGTAGTTCGATAGTTGGAGGACACAGCCTCTACGGCAGTATTTCCAGTATAAAGGAATTAGTTCAGAGCGAAAGGCTTTCCGGTGGGGCAAGCACACGATTCCAATACCTCAATATACACAAGGGGACCTGGCGTCCAAAAATACTTACTAAACTCAGAATACATATTTTGTATGCATCAATTTTTGATCATAGCTCTTATTGGTAAATTTTCTAACGCCATTTTTTCGACATCGTGTTTTGTGATGAAAATCTTCACTACAAATTTATATGATCTTATATCTTTAATTCCTTGCAAAATCAATAAAAAATATAAAGGTTATATTTTTAATTAAATATTTTATTTTTGTTTTAATTATTCTTATATCATATTTTTCTGATTCATCACTACGTATTTATATATATATATATTGAAAAAGGTACTCGTATTTTTTTTTTAATTCTTGATCTTTAAAATGTATGTATTCTCAAATTTGTGTGTAGAAACCTTAAATTTTAATGATTTTTTGTTTTGTATAGGCATCGTTAACCATTTAATTGAATTAGCATTTTGTTTTAATTTTATATAGCATGAAAATAATTTATGAAATTGTTTAAAACTTAAAACAGTTTTATAATATATAAATAATTTACAAACATCAGTGTGCTTACTTCTCGTTTATAAATATGTATTATTTATTATTAGGTATAGGTATATATGTATGTATAGAACAAAAATTATTATTATTTGCAATCTATATTTTATGGTTATGTCTGCAGTTTCATTTAAGGCCAGTGTTAGTTTCTGGTAAAAATATTTATAAAATTTTTTTTTCTTAGCTCTGAAATCTGTTTTCAATTCAATTTTACAAAAAAATTTCACATTTCTTCAATTTATCTAATTTTGAAAAGTTTAAGTTAAGTACCTAGATCAATTTCAGTTTTTTGTTCTTTTCTTATTTTTTTTTTCATTTTTCTACTCAAAGAAAAAATCGCAAAAAAAAGAACTATCTAATAATTCAATAAATTAAAATTATATACTATAAATAATTATAAACTATACACAAGAATTTCATCGCTCTTCATTTATATATGTATTGTCTCGTTTAATTACAAGAGTTTTAAGGGTTTTTATAATAAAGGGGGGGGGGGGGGGGTATTCCTCATTTATACAACAACAAAATTAATCTATTTTACAAAAACAAAATCAGATATTCACATACTAAACACATTTTTTTTTTCTCATTTATAAATCGAACTTAAAATTATATAATCTAGCAACTTTATGTTTCTAGAACAATGTTTGCATTGGTCTTTCCGGAGGACAACCATTATGTTTTGTCTCTGTCTCTGTTTACGCTTCTCTTCCCTTCCTGATGTTTTTTTTTTCTTTCTAAATTAATTGTTCGCCAAGGATACCAACGGGGGACATTGTTGATCTGTACCCACGACAATATTATTATTGGGCGAAAATATACTCGGCACCGTTGTTGATACTGGTGATGACGAACATGATGACGACACTGAGGAGGTTGTTGTAGAACATGGTGCCGATTCGGCTGCTTCAGGAAGTCCAGACGAAGATGAACAACTATCCGAATCAAATGTAAGGAATGAAAGTCGAGGGCATTGAAGTGTATCGTCTTCGTCGCTTTCCATATCGTTGTCGGATGTTGGGGCACTTTGACTAGTTTTTGTATTAGTTGTTGGGCTCAATGGCTCTAAAACACCAGCTGCTCGTAAACTCTGTTCGAGTTCAAGTAATTGACCCATGAAGTTAAGATTGGGTGATATAATTGGTCGAGCGCCTTTAACAAGTTTGTACGCTTCGATAAGGGACAAGGATTTATAACGCATGGCATAAGCGATGGCGATTGTTGCACTTCTTGAGATACCCGCATGACAATGTAGCAGCACAGTTGAGCCTTTTGAACGTGCTTCTTCTGTAAAAAAATAAAATGAAAGATAGATTTTAGTTAAAGGAAAACTTAAACAAAAATATTATTAAACAAAACAGCTTTTGATTATGTTTAAGCGTCGTCAGTAGAATCGCAAACATGGTTGACAACGTGGTTTGTTTGATCGCAAGAAACAACCTCTTGACACATCATATTAGGTCTGTTCGCTAACTTGTTTGAACTTTGACAGTCTTTTGGGCTAAAAATAATAAATATTTTTAATATTTTGTCCCGATTCCATCAAGCTATGTTGTCAAACATGTAAACCCCTCTAAATGTGTTTTAAGACTACCTACTCATAGTTTCTCATCTAAACACAATAAAACTTCTTACTCAATCTAAACGTAGGGTTCCCACCACTTTATTTATAGTTTATGAAACTTATTTTAATTTTATGTAATTAAAGTAAATTCATTAAATCTCTTTAAGTCGAATTAATTGTATTCTTTATCATCCTTCAGTATCATTATATAAAAGACAACAAATAAATATTTACAAATATGTACCTTCATACATATCATCATAAACGTCATCAGTGCAGCGTGTATCAAAAATATTTGAACTTTTAAAATGAACCCATTTGATTTCCAAAATACTTTTTTAAGGATTCTCATTAGCATTCATCTGTTTTGCTTATAAAAAACGTTGTAAATTTTTATGACTGCAAAATAAACACAACAAAAGATTATAAGCCTTAACAGCTTCTTTCTTTTTTTTTTTTTTGAAACACTCATGAAGAAGCACCAAGGACATAATATTTATATACTGACTAATAAAGACAGTAGATATAATTCATTGACCGTTAAAAGTCGATTTTTATTTTCTTTTTTATATATCTACCTATGCACGTATATATGAATGTAGGACGAAGGTATTGATTAAAGTACCAAAATGATTCACCAAAAACAATTAGGAATCCTTTGGCAGCAGCAGCAGCAACGTCAGAAGTATAAGGGTTCGTCATACTCTTGAATGAATGAATGCGCACAATCGTTGTAAAGCATCTTGGGGAAGACTACCGACCATGTGAATCATCAACATCATCATCATCATCATCTTCATCGTCAACAAGAAAAAAGTACGTGTCTTGGGTTGGTCATCAATCGTGTCGTGCCGCTGTTGCTCGTTAAGATCGCCTCTATATTTAGCGTATATGCATTTAATGACCCCAAAAACAGAAATGTCACTTGCATTCTTTACAAGTGATAAGTCCCGACAACGATAAATGACAAAATAAAGCCACGACGACACCTTTTTGGTGTAACGTGCAGTGTGTGTAACGCATAAAATATGACTCATTTTGCGTTCAATGTCCGCAGAGTGAGGGGGTGCAATGTGTAATATAAATTGTATATTTCTGTATTTACAAACTAAGGCGCACAAACAAACATTCTGTTGACAACGATGATGAATCAATAGTAATAATAATAATAATCACTGGCGTTACCCTGATTTAATATTTTTTGTTGTTGTTTCAAAGATTATTTCATCAATATATAATTAATTGTTAGTTAGTCAGATTTCAACGCACGATTCATATTTTATGATTGTACAGTCCTTATAGGTTGTTTTTTCGAAAGCTTGATTGTAGAGTCTCATTCCATTACCCCTTCTCCTTATTTCTACAAACACTGAATAAAATGAGTTGCGAAAATGGTATCGAATGATTAATATTATTTGATGACCTTTGTGGTCTCTAGATTGTTCTTTCCCACTTTTTTTTTGATAAGATAAGACAGTTTTGTCAAAATAACAAACATACCTTATACTTTTTATTAAAAATTGATAATGATAAAGCTGTTGGTTGCTGGCAATTACCTTACTATCAGGGTTGGAGTTATATTGTCGTTGGTGTTCTGTTTGGCCTCCTTATCATGCTTTCAAGTGCCCATGAGTCATTTTATTATTCTTACATGTTTATAATATAATATGTATGTAACTATACTTAACAATTGGGGTTGTTTTTTTTTTGTCGAAAATTTTTCGATAACGTAAATTCAATGTAGGGTAGTAGATGGATAATATAGGAATGTACATAGGTATGTACATATGTATGTAGGTATGTACAATGTAGAATAAAGTTCCTTGACTATCTAGACACGAACTTGGGTACCTATAAGGTTTTTGTTTTGTTTTATCGTGTTACCACAATAACAGGGGGTAGGGGTGGTAGGTAAAAACCACAAAAAATATAATTACCATTTCTTCCGCAATTTATTTAGTTGTGAAATTCCAATGCCATAGTGAATTTAACTCGTATAAACAAAAAAAAACAGCCATGAAAACTTCCGGCAATAAGGTACTGATAAAATTCTAAGTTTGAGGGGAATTTGTTCTTTTGAAAAAAAATTATCAGGTCATTAAGAAGGTTTCCGTTGAACACATAATTCATCTCTCTAACTGCTGGTCCATTTCGTTTTGGTGGAATTCATATTCCAGTTTCTTATCGTAAATCTTTTTTGGCAGTTAAAATGAAAAAAAAAAATGAAACAAAACAACAAGCTTTACCATGAAATCTATATTCTTTTAAATTTAGTTTAAAATTACTTAGTGACGAATATAAAATTCCTGAATTTTTCAATATTTCTTAATGGTCATATTAAAATTTAACTTCTTTATTTTTCAGCTTAAATAAATTAAAGGACAAATTAAATTAGGTACTATTAATCAAAAGTTTGCTACGTTTACCATTTTCATTTATGACTTTTGCGACACAAATTCTTGTCGGAAATCATACTCATCATCATCATAACTTTCCGACGATTATCATTTTTACAATGGTACCTACCTATATTCCGAAGTATGTACTCAAAATAATTAAAATAATGAGTCTTATTTTCCATGACTATCTATAGGTATGAAATTATACCTACCTATTTAAATTTTTCAAACTACGTATAAAACGAACTCACCTAAAATTCGTATTATCCCTGCTAAATTATTCACCCTCCACCTCAGACCACATAGACTTCAAAACCATATTAATAAGGAATACCTATACCTATCTTTTCAATTCTATAGGGAAAACCATAAATCAGAATTTCAAATTCAATTCTCAATCAAACGTTAAAAAAGAAAGCGTTTGGCGTTTGGCATCGTTTGCAACTGTTTTGTGTTACACTCGCTGTTTACCGATATCAAATCAACACACCGTTGGTCGCTCGTTATGTTGTAATGACTATAATGGTGGCGCAGTACAGTACACAATGGTTGATGACTCACCGTCCTCGACTCGTCGTCATTGCTGCCAAAGCCATTTTTTTTAACCATCGATAATATTTACGTTCATGTACATCTGCACCTCATCACAAAAGAGACGGGGGAAACCAATCAACCAAACCACCCTTCTCTCTTAAGTCGTAAAAAAACACCCTTCTTCCGTGTCTTCGTTTACAAACTTTTCCGTTTCTTTTTTTTTGTAATATAACAATAGGTATGGCAACTCTCTCTCAAGTGCACATACACTCACCGTGTGTCGTTGCTTCTGTTCACCCTCCTTGTCTACCTACCATTGGCTCAATCATTTATTTTCCTAATCACCAAAGCATAAAAATGATACGCCGTAACAATTGACATAGGGTAAATTTACTACGATTTTTGTTATTATTTTTCAAGATGCAGAGCAGAGTCAAGAAGAAGCGGTGTCGAGCCAAATTTGTCGCGCGGCACATGAATCGATTAGAAAATGTTTGGCATTTTGACAACAATTTTGTTTAAAATTTATATTTTTAGCTAAAAAAAATTATTAAACATGTATGTATGTAGGTAGGTACACTACGGAAATATTTTCAAAGCCAAAAGAAAACTTTTTTTTTATTTCTTTCTTCTCACCGTCCGACCCTCAAAAAACCAGACTTCGGACAAGCAGTCTATTTTGAGGAATACCCTTTCTCTGGTAGCGCGTTCAACAGTAGCACTTTGGAGCAACAGTGGTTTTCTGGCTCATACAACCTTGAACTCACCCAGAGCAGCGTGCCACACAGAAAAAAGGTCACACTAGCACAGAAGTACGATTTCGATTTTGTATGTTGTTTTTTTTTATCGTCAAAAAGTTTATTCATTCCCCCCTGTTTTTTTGTTCGCCGCTACTGCCTGGCCCTCGCTGGAAAGGCATTTTTATTTATGAGATGTTTATTTTTAGTGCATGTGTTTGCGCGCCGAACAACACATGCGCAAAATAACGATTCAGACGATGACTCATGCTTTGAAACTCACCTTCAAAGGTCTTCGTTCGTGCGGGCTCTGCTTTATGGATATAATAATAATGCCAGAGGCGGGTGAGAGGGATTATCATAATTTTTGTTGTTGAAGTATGAAACACTTTGCAGCACTTTGTGATATGAGAGAGTGAGATGGATTAGCGATAATTGCCAAATAATAATTCCACTCATACGTATATGTACTTATGCTTTTTATTAATTTTTATTATCAAGATGCTGACCAAAAGCGCAGCTGACAGTGTTATCGTCTCTTGCTAGGTGGCGTCGTTAAAGTAGAAACGCTCATATTTTGACAACTACAAACAGCGGCATCGGTTTAGCGCAAAGTGATTATCACTATAGCAGATTTATAAAAAAAAAATTGGTTCCGTGTGTAAACATGAAATGATTTCATTGCCCGAGACTTTTGGCGATGAGTCAGTGCGTAGCTATTAAGGCAGCTGTATATACATACATGCATAGCTAGATAAAGGAAGGAGTGAGGAAAAAAAAAATAAAATAAAACAAAAAAATTAACGACATACACTCGGTCAGTTGACTGTTGACGGGTACCTGAACTCTATTCATGGTAACAGTAATTATATTGCGATGACAGATCAACTAGACTAACTGTAATGAATGACATTTGGATAGTAGAATTGGTAGGTACCTACCTACATATGCGGAGTAATTAAGAGACTTATGCAATGTATTGTTTTTTTGTTGTTGTAAAGATAAGTTAGCTATAAGGTGATTCCTAATTCACAGGTACATTATCCAGGTACCGTATAATGGGTAAGAAATAGGTATTTGCCATAATATCTAAGGCAGGAATTCTTTCAGCTGGAAATTTGTTTGCTTCATAAGAGTTACCTATCCAAAAAAAAACTCGACCATGTTTCATGTAAATATTTAATATCGATTAGGACAGGAATTTCATAGCATACCCCTAAATACAACTTTTGGCACTTTAAAGTGTCATTGAATCAGTTTTTATAGGTGTTATTCTTTTGTTAAGTCATTGATATCTCCCTACATACCTGTAAGACTGGTATTGCTTAAATTCGGTATTTTTTAAACGCCAACACAAGTGGTTTGCCTTTCGTGTTGAATTTTTTTTGTCGATTGTATAATATCTATACATAGGTACATAGGTAAAGTTATTTATTTGCTTGCATCCTTAAATTTTAGGGGTTTTTCTAGGTTACTAATATCTAAAGGAATCTCTTACTCAGGTTTTTGAGTTTCCGGAAATTCTTCAAAGTTTAATTAAACATTTTTTTTAAGATAAATATTGTGCTCATCGGTTGAATGTTTTTAAAATTAATTGGTATTGTGATTCCTCAGCACAAGGTTTGATTAAATTTGTTCAACTACTATCCTATGTATGTGATTAGTAGATCAATTATCACCTTAGATGATTCCACGACTTATAATATATAATTATTATCTCAAACATAAACATTAGTCTCCATGCAATGGCGCCCAACAGAAATGGCGTTGTTTATAGAAGCAAGAAATTTGCCGATTCAAATTCATTAAAATTTGTTATTTTTTCATTTAAAATAGCCCTAGCAACCACAAGGAAGATTCCGCACCTATAACAAGTAAAAAATCATCTCAATGTGACTCAAAAATTGTAGATATTTGCTCTTGAAAAATATCTCAAGACACCATGACTACATTGTATATTGTAATAGAAGAAAAAAAAACTAGTTTCTTTTCAGCTGTCTCTCTTACATTTGCCTTTCCAATTTCTTTAGAGAGAACAAAAATGAATTCCATGTGTTTTAAGGCAAACAATTTTGGCTCTGACTATATCATTCACCAATTTTGTGCCGTTGGCTATTTTTAGAAATTATATTTTTTTTTTCACTTATGGAATGTTTGATAGACTCTCTGCTGATGTTACACACCTTAAATCAATAAGATTTCAGAATATCTTCATACATAATGTAAATGTTTTTTAATTTTGTATTTATTATGAATATGTTTGATTTTTAGGCGCAACACATAACATTCCTTAAAGGTACGCCAATTCTTGTATGTCATAGAGCCAAGAACCCTATACCTACCTTTATACAAAATGAAAGACTGGTTTAACTTCTGTAAAAACCTATTTTCGGTACCTATACAAACTACAACATCATCAAACCATAAAAAAACCTAATTTGCAAGTTTAACTCAATTTGTGAGAGATAATGCCGGTCGTTTGCGATTTATTTGACGACGCAAATTAACATAAATCACGATGATCGTTTTGAGAAAAAGTCATAGTTGTTGTTGTAATAACTTACCGATGAAATCATACGCCTCTTGAAAGTACTGTTTGATGTTCTGATGGGGCGTGTCACTGGCAGGTATTTGCTTATATTTCATTCCCGGTTGCGGGCTTGTATTTGGTGCTTGGCAGGTAACATTCAATACCCAATTTGCGCCAATACCTTCAGGATTATCTGCGTCCTTTCCATTGCCCAGGAGCAGGTGCGGGAATACGGGTGACGCAGGATGAGTCTCAATGTCTGCAAGTCACCAAGAATTGAAAAAAAAGAATGAAAATAAGTAAAAATGAGTAAGACTGAATAATAATAAAAAAAAAATTATAAAATTAGCATCTAAAGAAGAAGAATAAAAGAATTATTTTTAGAGGGAAGCCATTGGAACCACCATCACTTCGTCGCAGAATCATTTTTGCCGTTGTTGCGATGTTTCCCCATAACTCGTCATGTGCTAGATTTCTTAATAACCCCCCCACCCAACCCGTGCTTCTCCTATACAATACAATAATATACACATCTCTCAGATGGCCCCTTGCTACAACACACATGGATGACGACGATGAGTCATGGAAGCAACGAGTGGTGTGTATTATAACTCAGACTGTTCTGCTTTTCTTTTCTTTTCGTTTATTTTCTTTTTTTTATTATTTCTTAATATCTGCGCTTTTGTGAGTAAACAAACTGAGGGATAAAAATAACGAATCCAAAGCAATATAAAATTATTTATGGTACTGCGCTGTTTGCTTGTTACGACGATGTCGGGGGCCAAATTCAAGAATGAGAATCGGGTTCGGGAAAGGAGGCTAGGTTAATTGAACTTATGAACCGGTGACGTTTCATTGAGAAGTTTTCACTCGCATTTTCCTCCAACTGAACAAAAAAAAGGAGAAAACTTTAAGGGAGTACCTATAGGTAAGATACATTCATAGAACGGAAATCGTTCGAACTAAGGGAGAAGCGTTACGCAATTTGTTATATACAGTTATAATATAGGATAGACGGAAGTTCATTTAAGCTAATGTTGTATAAACCAAAGAAAATTAGCTTTCCAAAGCGGCAAAAGGTGGGGTCACCCATAACACAATGAAAAGAAAGGAAACATCATCTTCTTTGCACCTACTTCTTTTAAACCAGATGATAGTTTTACTTTAGGGAAATTCGAATGGACCTTTATTAATAAACTCATTTTAAACATCAATTATTTTTAGTCAACGAAGTAAGTGTGAAACTTTACCAATAAAATAAAGTTAAATCACCAGAGAATTGAGAAATTGGGGTCTTCGGTTATGATATAAAACCCAACAAATAGTATGGAAAAATAAAGTTATTTAATAAAATAAATAATAAATAACAATGATGTGATCTGAACGGAAACCAAATAAGAATAATAAAATTAAATATAAATTGAGACAAGTATCGAACAATAAATAAAAGGTTGGTTTTTGATTCGAATTAAATTACTCTAACTGACAAGAATTACTTATAAACGAGTGCTGCAAAACAAGGTGTTGGGTGATTCCAGATTGACACGTAATCGGTATAACTAAATTTTTAAGTTCGTGTCATACTCAATTAAGGCCTGTGATGTGTCAGAAATTTTCCCTTAAATTTCTTCTTGTTTTTTTATCAAGTAGGAAGGTACTTACCGTATATGGCTGGACTAGAGCAACTCCTCATTAAAGGGGGTACCCGGCTACCGGAGGCTTCTTCTTCATTCGAACTCGTCGATTGCCGTTTATTACTATTGTAGTCCCTTTGGGTAGCTGTAAAAAATAAATAAAAATAAAAAAAATCTGATTAATTTCATGAGTAATAATATATTCCAGTGAATGATATGAATATTGATTTTATTTGAAGATAATTCAAAGCGTAATACGGTGAGATGGAGAATATAACGACTCATTCATACAGAATGTCAATGAAAATCATGTTTCGTTTCGTGTGAAAATTCATTCTAAATGCGTGCGCTTCGAAAAATTTGGATGAGTCAGAATATATTTTTTTATATTTATTTCATACTCAAACCAATGTAGACGACATTCTTTTCTAAAGAGCGACATTGTTCGTCTATTACAAGTTTATTTAAAAGGGGACTTTCAACGTTTAATTGAAATAACAACCCTCGATTCTCACATTTATTTACAAACAAAAAGTTACCCCATTTCATTTTTTGTTTTTGGTTATTGTATATACTATATGATGGAACTAGACAAAATCATAAAGGCCTCATGTATGAGTATAAAGTATTTAAAATGTGATCAAAACAATCACGGCATTTGTTTGGAAATATTGCAGTGGATATAGGTATTATGCGTTTTGAAAAATATAGGGGCAAATAATTTCAGTATAGATTATAAAAAAAAAGAAAACGGTATAATAAAACATTTAGTATCTACGAACTTTTGAAATGTTCAAAATAATTGTACATATGTAGATACATACATAAATAAATTAAGACAAATATAATTTACGAATGATTATGTTATCAGTTATCACAGGGTCATTAAGGTCCAAAAGATTTGAGATTGAAACAAAAAAAAAATGTTTGAATAAATTGCGTCAAAACGATTTTTTTTTATTTAATCTAACAAGAGATTAGTTTTGAAGTACTTGTTTTTCGTGTACAAATAAATTTGAATTGAATCATAGCTTTTTTTAAAATTTTATTTATTGATAGATAATAATAATGTACAATGTACATAATAAGGTATGTGAGTAAAAACTTCAGTTTATGTAGATGTCATTCCAAGAAGAAAAGTTATTATCATATCGATTTTATTGAACTCATAATGTAGTGTTTTTTTGTATGTACATAAACTGTATTTGTTCTGTATTTTATTTTTCTTTCTTGACAAATATGAGTGAACAAAAAAAACTGAAATTAATGCGAACGCAACGGAACGACGGAATAAAATATTGCGAAATCCGCAATTCTTGTTGCAAGTTCATTTCTAGAAAAAAGTAGTTGAATTGTTTTGCATTACCGTACCTACTCGGGCAATGAGAATGAACAGATAATTCTAAAAAATAAGAAACATTAAGTTTCGCAATAAATCCAAATTTAATATGCAAGATTATACCACCTTGATAACCGAATTTGGTGTTCGGAGTCAGAATAACTTCTGCCACATACAGATCTACCGAATCTGTGAATCTGCGATTTGCGAACCATCCGCGCAGAATACAAATATTTTCATTAGTTTGCTAACCGAGTGTCTTAAAATAAATTTTAAAAAACAATAAATCCACGGTAGTATAATGTGTTGTGAATTCCTTAATCGGAATGTATACTGTATAGGTATATATAATTATTAGCAGCATGGCAGAGCAGAATAGGAATTAAAATGACTTGCAATTTTATTTTCCAATAAACAAAATGACAATGGCTCTAGTGATTTTTAAATTGTTGCTAAGATAAAATTGAGTTTAAATGAATTTTCTGATGAGAATAATTTATGATTTATAGTACGTCATGCCAAAATATTGTAGCAGAATACAATTATTTTATTTTTTAATTAATAAATAAGATTTAATGTAGTTACGATCATAATTAGATATATGTATAAACTGATTTTATAGTAAACATAATTTTAGCAACTGAATTTAAATACACTGAATCTCTGGCAACTCTTAATTCCATTCATTTACACGTCACGTATTACAGATTTACATGATAAAAGTATATCTGCTCTCAACAACAAATTAATTATTGACGTCATGAAAATATAAATTTATTCACTTCCAAAAGAAAATTTACATTGATTAAAATATAGATAGGTACATACACATATATGTATGTATATATTAATCGAATACTGTCTTATACTTAGATAACAATATTTTTAATTATTATTCTATTCAAGTCATTTCCTCAATAATTTTTAAAGTAAATTTTTTCAAACATGTGTACATAATTCTTAAGGATTCCTTTTTAGATCACCTTTTGTTTACATATATTATCTACTATGAGCAGAAGAATCATTTTTTTCTGAATTTTCGATCAATAACAAATACATTTGTAAATACGTATAGAATTTTCTATTTGAAAATAACAAACAAAAATTCACATTCTTAAAAAAAAAACAGAAGTCGATTGACAATAACAACCATTTAATTGTTTCAATAGTTTCAAATGGTAAAGTTTATTTACTTTATCTTATTTAATTAATAATATTTAATGGCGCGTATTCATAGTCGTTTCCTTTAAACTCGTGTTTAACTGCAGTTTAAGTTCCATGATCACAGTAGAGAGAATTTTTGTGTGCAGTAGTTTAATTGAATTTAATGTAAATATTCATCCTTTTTTTAATCTTACAACAACAAAGAAAACACATGTCAACTAAAGGAAGTAGGTAGTAAAATTTTGAAAGTATGGTTTACGTCTTTTTAATGTTCTCTTAGGTGTTTTTTTTTTTTTTTACTGAAGCTCTTTTCTCTTATTTTTATTTTTCGGCAGTTGAATAATCTCCCCCAACTTCCGGTGTGGAGGCGTAAGGGTTTTAAATATTAGAAAAAAAAAATATTTTTAAATGAAAATAATTTAACACTTAGTCACGTTAATATTAAAAACGTGAAGAATTTCGTGCGCCATACATTTATTGACGAAACAGGATTTTCTTTATTTTTTGTGTATTTTTAATTTAAATTAATTTTAGCATAATTATGGAATTTTATTTTCATGGGATTAGGTATATTATGTATTTTTTTTAAGTGTAGTATGAATGATTTTTTTTTTTATAAGATAGAGTAGTTAATTTTGTCGTTTATAGAGTTGATTGTTTGAAATTGATATAAACGAGTCTATAATATAGTAGTTGTTGACTCATTTGTTTTGAATATATGGTTTATAGTTGTTTATGTTTTTTTTTCAACAAAATATAAAGTTCTGTTTGACTTGCTGACCTTAAGTGCGTATGCAAAGTGATAAGTAGGGTATTAATTAGGTATGTTTTCTTGTATATAAGATGTTTTATACAACTTTCTTGTTAAAAAGAATGGCACGAGTCATAAAACAAGTTTTCTATAGTTTCAATTAGTTGACTTCTATAGTTAAATATATTTAATTAAAAGAATTTATTGACAAGGTTCTAAGTTTCCATATAAAGTCTTTGTCTAGTTTATTTGTACAACAAAATATAATTTATAGAAAACATGAATTTTAAAAGTCATTTCAAGTATTTGTGTATCAATCAAATTGACATCAGTTTATGAAATGAGGAAATATGTCAAACATCATACTTTTTTATTCATAATTATAATTTTTAAATTAGTTAAAGATTTCTTTTATTTTTTCATGTTTTATTGCATAAGCTTTGTTTAAATGCGATTTTTTGTGAAGATTCTAAAATAATAGTAAATTGAATACAATCACGTACAATATTGATTTCTATCATCTATACATCTCTGTAGGTATAGCCATCAAATGTTACAAAATATTGCGACTTACAAAACTATCTGGCACGTTTTTTGTTAAGTATTTTAAAGATTATCAAAAAAAATTTATAATATCTTAATGGAAAATCTAATCCATACCACATTCAGCAGCTGATGCCTGATTCACTGCATTTTTTTAAAACTTCTTAATAAATAAACAGATAAGAAGTCACGTCATTCGAAACGTGCGCAATACTCATAAAGGTACAAAATATACTAATTGATAACAGAGCTACATATATATTTGTATATATGTATACGATACACAAAAGATATAACAATGATTATTATTACTATATGAGTTTTTTTTTTTTCTTTTCTCCAGTTGATTAAGAAATCAAATATTTAATAAAGAAAACAGATAAAAAGATTGATGTGTGGCCGCAGATAAATAGAATTGTGGCGTCCAAAGGCATAGAATACATGCAGCAGATTGCAGGTATATATGTATTGGTATATACCTTTTTTGTTCTAATTGTATTTGTTTTTTTAGTTGTAAAAATGTAGGTTAATTAATAAAATTATATAATGCTAGGAAATGTTTTGCTAGTTTGTAAACAAATGTGTATCTATATTTTATCAATGCAAATTCGTTCAAATGCGACATGGTTGTTTTGAAAGAATACAAATTTGTAAAAATTTGTTTTAAGGAAACCTACCTATAGTAACATTAAAAAAAAAGTGGCGCCCAACGTGACATTGGAAATAGCATTTATAGTTATATTTATTTCGTCATAATTTTTGATAGGTATATATTTTATCTTTCTACTGAAACATTATCTTATTTTTTAATTAAGTAGGTACATTTTGGAAAGAAATAAGCATTTGGAGGAAAATACAAGAAAAAAAAATAATTTAAATTTAAAAAAAAGAAGGAAAATAATAATAATTAAATAAGGAATGCATACATATACATATTTTTGTTTAAATTTATTTCCCATTAAAGGCTTTTCTTAAGAAATGTGAACTATATTTAAAACAAAAATCGATTTATGATATTATGTACAAATTATATTTGTTTTTTTTACTTTGACGGATATTTTGATAGGAAATTTTTTCTAGTTTATAAACAAAAATATTGTAAAGTTTAACAAATCGAATTATTTGCCATTTTGTAATAAAACTATGTAATTTATTTTAATGAGATCTGTAGGAATAGTAACATTTAACAAAAATAAGTGGCGCCCAACATGAGACTGAAAATCGCATTTAGCTTTGATATTTTCTAAAAATGTAAATTTTAGGTACTAAATGAAAAAAAATTATACGAATTGTGAAGTTTGTTTTAGTTCGCATTGTTTTGTGTATAATTAATCAATATTTTACATAATAGTTTTTTTCATCAGATTTTCTGAAAAATTTGAAAATGTATTTTTTTGTTTGTTATCCTGTCTGCTGAGACCCCCAAGCTCAATGAGACTTTATGTAAATTTTTTAAAAAAGGTAAAAATTGAAAAATTTACCTTTGTGCAATGTTTTTATTATAAAATAGGTAAAGGTTCTTTTACATCTTGTTGAAACAAATCTATTGATGTGTCGCTCGTTGAGAGTTCGGAGTTTAGTGACTTAAGATTCTCAAATATTCCCGTTACAGTGTTGGCAGGAATTTACAAAGTTGTTAAAAAGTGGCGCCCAACGTACAATATCGATTAAAATTGTGAATTGCCTATCGTTTTAATTGCTAAAATTCTTTCAAAAAAATAAAACAGCAATGTAGATAGGAGTCTACATGTTCCTAATCCAAAATTAAAAGCTAGATAAAAATATACTCGCACTAACTGTTTTTGAGTGCGTTATCTTTCAGCAAATTAGTTTTTTTCCCCACTAATGTAGGTATCTAAAAATCTTATGATATCTCTTAGCTGATAACAATTATGAAACTGTTTTTTTTTTTTTTTTGTAATTTATCTAAAGATTAGGTACCTATCATATTTAAATCATAAAAAAAAAAGTTTAATAGCTATTGTGTTTTATTGATGAAAATCATTGATCTTTTGTAGATATTTAAGTTGTTAGGTCAGAAAGGGGGCGTTAAATTGCCAACATTTGAAAGAAATTATTATTTTTTGACAGTAACAAAAATTGACAGCTGCTGCTGATAGCAAATTAACTTATAGAAGACATTTTTATTTAAACGAAACCACTTTAAGTGTGGCAAGTATTGCTAGTTATCTATCGATAACAAATTCTTGCCAAAGCAGCTGTTTGGTAACCCTTTGAAAACTATTTCTTTTTCTACACACATTTTAACAACCCCCTCTTCTCTTCTTTACACATTCTGTTAAACGCAAAAGAGCTAGAGCTATATCTCTATTGAAGTAGGTAGGTATAGGTAAATATTTTTTTTTTTTATAAAATTTTGTTTGCAGTTTGTAATCTCCATATATCGTCGATCTACCTATCTCCCTTCATACCATTGCTATTCTTCTATCCCATCCCGTCCCCGGTGTGTAGTGTATTCGTTCAATTCGAATAGCAGCGAAATTGCGCTCGTTCAACTGTGTGTTGTCGACGACAACGGCGAAGTGATGAGTAATCATCAAGTGGAGTAAAAAAATAAAAATAAAACAACACGACCAAACAAAATAGCAACAAATAATAAAAAAAAATCCAGTGCTGTTAGCTTTAAGTAGTTTTGTATCTCTAATCAAAAATTAGTAGGTTTCATTTAATTTTAATTTTTTAAATTTAAATCAATTTATCTAAAAATGTATGCAAGGTAGGTAAAGGTACTTACGAATTATACTGACAGGCCTAAACCTGAGAACTAAGCAAGGCGATTCTCGTTTTATCCTCATTTTCATTTCACTTTTATGAGTCACAGCGAAGCAGCAGTGATTTTGTTCCTTAAATTTATGTTTTATGTTGTTTTTTTTTTGTTTAAACTAAAAAATCTTTAGTTATGCACTACCACACACACTGGCACTTATACGAGTCGAATGGCATTCGTATTGGTGGTTTTACTCGATTTACACGATGATTGATGTTATAATTTAAAAAAAATAAAATATTTGTTGAATTAAAATTCTTGCAAGAAAATCCACTAAAATATGGTCTTGTTGCGGCGGGCGGGCTAGTTTTTAAGCAGTTAAAAAGAGGTGAAATCGTTGCAAGGCAAAATATGCAGGCACTTCTGGTTTTGTTTTGGGTATTTTCTTTTTTTTTATAGATAGGTATTGCGCGAAGGAGGGGGCCCGGGGCCACGTAAAATATGTTAGATTTTCTCTTTATAAACAATCTTAGTATAATTGTAAAATAATGTTATACAACGTTTTGTAACAACAATATTGAGTTCAACGCAGTGTAATGAACATGAATAACATTCAATCAAAACTGGAGGTAAGTTGTAATTTATATTTTATTATTTCTTCTGCGGTTACGTCGTCGTGAATGTAGTGTTGCCAAGTCGAACACAACATACAAAAATTTCACACACGAACGACGGAGTGGTAAAATAGGCAACACTCGGTAGAAACTTGTTCACTCGATTACGGTCGACACACAAGTGCTGCTCTTGCAGTAATCGAAAAACGTAGCGGCCGAGACGAGTTCGAGACTTCGAGTTCGAGTTTCGCCGTTTTGCACGTCACGACGAAGACAACATACCGCGCACCGCCCTCGGGTAGATTCTGGTTCTTGGTAGAAGGTGTGTGAGTGCTGTGCGGTGGGTGTGTGCGTGCGTTGCACAGTGGGACAGATTGTTTTAAATATTGAATAAATAATAATTTCAAATGATAAAGGGATTTATTGATATTAAGTTATTTCTTCTGAGACAAATTATAACAAATACCAATTGGAGGACAAAATTAAATTAACGAAGTATAGCTACGAATTGAAAAATTATTTTAAAAAGTTCACGAATTTGACAGATTACATATGTGGACATATTTAGATAACTGTTGATATACGTTTATAAATAAGCGGCCGTATTTATAAACGTTGTCTATCCTTGGACAGCTGCTCAAGTGATAGATAAACATTTTTAGTTGATGTTTAAGAGTTATCTTACTTAGACAATGGATTCGATTGTCTAAACCTTGGCTAATGATAAATTTTATTTGATCAAATAAAGCATATTTCCAACTATTTCGGACTATCGTTACACTGTATAACTAGTTCACCTAAAATCTAATAAATACGCCTGCAGATGTCCAACAAATAACAATGCCTAGCTGTGCCTAAGTTCCATAACTCTCGCATCGATAAACAAATCATATGAGTTTTGTTCTATTTTTCATCGTTTCTCGAGTAATTTTATCGATGCGAGAATTACAGAACGTAGGCACTGGTTAGCTGTTCTAAGAAAATCTAATAAATACGACTGCTGGTAGCAAAACAACTACTTTAAATGCCAAACAACCAAAGCTGTTTTTTTAATAAAAATATTTCTACATTATTCTTTTTAATTAATTTAATTTATATATTTACATATTTTATTTATAATTATTTTTTATCAGATTTGAGAACTATATACCCCTACTGTAAAATTTCGCCCGTGTTGCCGGATGGAGGAAGAAATTCAATTTTTTCTTATATATATATATCTGTATCTGGTATTTTTCACAGGTTGAGTCATCATCATCGTTACTTCGCTACTTCGCTTCGCCATCAAATTCAGATCTTGAGGACTTCTCGTTTCTCACTTCTCATTCTCAGTTTCTCACTCTCTCTTTCGTGTTTGGGCTGTGTAGTTTGGTTTGTATTGTATCTTTTGCGGCGGAGTGTGTTTCTGTTTATTTTTTTGGAAGAGGGTTGTTAGGGGGTGAAGTGAGTCATTCATCCAATGTCTGTCTCTGTAGTAAATTACACTAGAATGATTTCGATTTGGTTGCGATTCGACAGCACTGCCAGATAAAATCGACTTGTAGATAAATGAGTTTGTACTTCTGCAATTTTTGTTGTTGTTGTTTCTGTTCTTGCAGTTGGGGACTGGGATCCACGGAAGAGAAAGAAAAAGCAGACACAATCAAGCGTATTTGGTTTTGGTTTCGGTGGAGTGTGCAGGAACTTTTGAGGTGAACCACTTTTTTAGGGCTGCCAGCTAGTGTTTCTGATTGGAATGTTTTCTATACAATGCTACATAGCACAGTAAATTGTTGTTGTTTTACAGAACACATGCATGCTAATGAGAAAACCTATAAAAATGATACGAATACCTTCCAACCTACCTAATAATTAGAATTGCATTTATTTGTAATTGGTCAGAACAACAATGATTTGTATTATCTGGTCTGGTATATCGGTTTGTTAGGTGAGGTGATGTTGATGTTGGATTGTATGATCAAGGTGATTCAATATTTTTATGACGACGAACACGACGACGATGAGATGCTTTTGTATCAGCCTTGAGAAGGTAATGATGGCGCAAATGTTAAATGAATAGGTGGGTATGAATCATTGACACAGGTTTACAGAATAGGTAACATGTTAAGTCTCAGCATATTATAATTAGGTAGGTACCTACAGTCTAAGTAGAATTTGCCCATACAAATTTAAATCAGGGCGAAATTTGAATTTTATTATTCGTGAATGGCCCACCACCCTACTAAAAAAAATATTTGTTCATTCCCAATAGCATTTCCTCGATGTTTCCCAGATTTACTTCGGTTTCTATTGCTCCGATGGAAAAATTGTTCAACTTAAAAATTTTTAGCATTTCTTTTTTTTTCTTACAATTACAATTACAATTACAATTACAATTCTAATTAAAATTACAATTACAATTCTAATTACAATTACAATTACAATTACAATTACAATTACAATTACAATTACAATTACAATTACAATTACAATTACAATTACAATTACAATTACAATTACAATTACAATTACAATTACAATTACAATTACAATTGCAATTACAGTTACAATTACAATTACAATTACAATTACAATTACAATTACAATTACAATTACAATTACAATTACAATTACAATTACAATTACAATTACAATTACAATTACAATTACAATTACAATTTCAATTTCAATTTCAATTTCAATTTCAATTTCAATTTCAATTACAATTATGTACAATTACAATTACGTTTGCCTTCCTGGCGGGGCAGCAAAGTGGTTAAAGTGTCACGTCAGAGGTCTCCGAGATCTAATTTAACCTAAAACCAAATTTTGTTCCCCATGCGAGGAAGTATATCATATTATGAAAAAGTGCCTCTCATCTTAGCGGTTCGGTTTAGATTTGGAAACATTTGTTAGTCTCCATTGCTATAGACTGACTAACAGCAGGAACATGAACATGAACAATTTTGATAAGTGACAAGCTGTTGTGTCAATATTTTGTATAGTTCGTGGAGTGTAATATTTTAACGTTTCAAAATACATAACTCGAAAGCATCGGAGCAAAATCATTGATGAACCGTGAATGAAAGATTGGGGTTTTTATGATTGTATATATGTATTATGTATATATATATACTATACATATATTCATTGCACTGTGACCTTAAGATCTATTGTACCCCCTTGATGAACCCTACCTTTGAAAAAGGAACAACCGATACCGGCAACAGATTGAAGATTGAAGACAGTGCAAGTTTTTGGGTATAATTGAGTCTCGAACCTACTGTATTTGCATTAGGTACACTTTCGATTGCCTGTAAGCTCTATAAGAAAAATATTTATGAACAACGTATTATTCATGTTTAAGAGTACAAATGATTTCATAATCATCAACCCTCATGATGCTTCAAAGATTTCCAAAAAATTGATTCAATTGAAATATTGAAATTGGGTTTGATAAAAAAAATAAGTATATTTATTTTTTAAAGAGAAGTTTTAAAACGGTTATTTATGTCTTCTTTTTTTTAAATTTTAAAATTCTACAATCACAATCGTGAATAATCTTGCAAGTGGTTTTTAATTGTATTATCAATCAATTTCATTGCATTATGTTGGTGATGAAGCTTCAAAAGTATACATTTTTATGAGAATGACACATTCGCAGTGCACTTAAATAAACCTTTTTCAAAATTGTTCATGTTCATTATTTGTCCTGAACTTTATTGTTAAGAAGCAATGACTCAATGTTTCGTCATCAACATTAAATTTTGTTTGGACATAGAACGTTTCTGATAGTAAAAACTTTAAAGCATGAATCATGATTCATGAACCATCATGAGTGATTCATCCCCTCTATACTTATCTACCTAACTTAAATTTTCGTCTGATCTTAAATTTTAGTTTTACTTTATGTTTGCAGAGTTTAATGTCCATCAATTTTGACCTCTGCGGCAGGTATAATATTATATCTTATTTATAGAACAGATTTGAAGGGAGCTCTTTCATAGGGATTCGGTCACTTTAAACGATAAGTACGAGTGTTGTAATAAGAATATGGAATATATTTCGGTATTATGAAATTTTTCTTAATATGTACCTACGTAGGTATTATGTACATAAGATGACGTATCCATTTATTGTTATAATTGCTAATTTTATTAATGCATGAATTACCGAACATATTAAAATGTACCCTGTAATTTGTAATTATTGTTCATTAATAGGTGTGTTCCTTTGGGCCTTGCAAAGTACTTTTTGGTACTTCGCAGTAGATGATGAATGGACCGCTTTAATTTTTGCCAAAAGAAAAATCTAACCTCAATGTAGACGAAAGCTTTGTTGTTTGTATTTGTATTTTATTTTAAATTATAGAAAGCATCAACAAAAATAATTTAATATAGGTGTGTTTTATTCATTGCTGCATAGCCAGGCAAACAAAAACAATTTGATTGCTGGCGAAAGAAAGTCAGTAAAAAAAAAGATGGATGTGCTGGCGATAGAGCTTTCAATTATTGAAATGAACGTATAGAGTGAGTGATCGTTTTATTCAGACTTGTGCTGCGCTGGCTATGCAGCAATGAATAAAACACACCTTATGTTATTTCTTCTACTGAAGGTGTCGCTTTCTTGCGTGGATTCATTTCGTTACTACATTATTGAAGTGCTTTGAACTATTTTGACCATAGAGTAGAAGTAGTTGAAAGCAGCCAGGCCCAGAAGTACTTGGCAGTAGATGCTGCAGCCCAAAGGAACACGCCTAATATTGATCATATTCAATCTCAAACTGTAAAAAGGTCAAGAAGTCGATTATTCAAATTAATTGCGAAGAAGCCATACGAAATATTGTAGTTAAATTAAATTAAATTAAAGTACCTAGTTTTTTAATTCCTCACTCCCCTTCATTTAAAGCTTCTCCTTTTAGTTTTTATTTGCATGATGTTATTTATGGCAGTACAAATCACAAAATGAATCCTATTATGATAGAAATTTTGCATAAAGGTACGTGCACAGGTATATTTAATTTAAAATTCCGACTTTATCAAAAACGAAACGGTGGCTTAAGGATGATAGTTCGATTGAAAATTAAAATTAACAAGATTAACTATTCTGATGTTCACCATACTTGCGTGCGTCGGTGTGAAACAACTAACAAAAAAAAACAGCCCTATTGTTGTAGAGTGTATAGTGCGAAAATTGTGATTTGTCCTTTTATATGTAATTATATTTGTTTGTACATAGGTACTGCATTAGTTTCTATACAACTAGAACTTTCAAATAATTTAAGGAAAAGCCCTATTGACGCACGAACCTTTTCTTATATTATAACACCGATAACACTCTGGTTCTAAAGAGTAAAGTTTAAATATTGTAAACCTATTCATCTGATTTAGAAGAAATAAATTATTTATTATTTTATATTATTATTATTTACAGAAATAAGTTTATTAAAAAGCTTCTGAAATTATTTTGACACCAACAATCAACATCGAGTTGCATTGATACACTATCTGATTTCTTTAACAAATCTTAATTTATGGGAAAAAAAATTTTAAAAATCGTTAATTTTTTATATAATATCTATAAAACATTTTGTTAAATTTGTACTCTATTTAGGTATCTGCATTTATTAATACGGAGTAAAAAAATTAATCTCAAAAAACTGGCTACATATAGTTTTTAAAATATCGAATTTTTGAAAAATATTTTTTTTTAATCCACAATTTCTATTGTTTTTTTTTTTTTTAATTTTGAAAGGCAATGTTATTTAAACTTATTAAAAGCTCTTGTCTAGAAAGTTTATTTTAAATCGGTTAATAAGATAACTAATAATTATATTATAGTTAAAAATAAAAAAAAATGTTATATGAGAGTAGGACTGCCATATAACGGGTGATTTTTAGCTGGTTTGGTTTTGGCAACACTGGTTTTGACAGCTGACGTGTGTTTAGTACCTTGTGTCACTGTCAAACAGCTTCAGTTTGGTTTGCAATTTAACCATGGATCGTCTTACAAATGAACAACGCTTGCAAATTATTGAATTTTACTATCAAAATTCGTGCTCGGTTCGAAATGTTCATCGCGCGCTGCTTCCATTTTATGGTCGGCATTCTCGACCTTCTGAGCAGTATATTCGGAAGATTGTGACCAAAAACTTGCATTTGGAGTGAAGATCAGCCAGAAGCATTGCAACAGCTACCAATGCATCCCGAAAAAGCCACTGTTTGGTGCGGTTTATGGGCCGGCGGCATTATTGGGCCATATTTCTTCAAAGATGATGCGAATCGCAGCGTTACTGTCAATGGTGAACGCTACCGAGCGATGATAACAAACTTTTTTTTGCCCGAAATGGAAGTTCTTGACTTGCATGGTATGTGGTTTCAACAAGACGGTGGCACATGCCACACAGCACGCGAAACAATGGCGCAATTGCGAGGCGAGTTTGGTGAACAGTTAATTTCACGTTTCGGGCCGGTCAATTGGCCGCCTAGATCAAGCGATTTGACACCATTAGACTATTTTTTGTGGGGGTATGTCAAGGCTAATGTCTATAGGGACAAGCCCGCTTCGATTGACGAACTGGAAGCCAACATCCATGCATTCATTCGTGAGATACCGGCCGATATGTGTGAAAGAGTATGCCAAAATTGGACTCAGCGGATGGGCTACCTGAGACGCAGCCGCGGTCAACATTTGCATGAAATTATCTTTAAACATTAAATTGCAAGGTTCAAACTATCGATTCAAAAAAATATTTCATTCATTTTTTCGAATTTTTTGTGTTTTTTTTTTTTTAAAAGTTCTAAACCTCTTAAAAAATCACCCGTTACATAGATGTTTTGATGAAAGTAACTATCGAGATTTAAGACTTAAAAAAAAGCACAAAACTAGAAACAAGCGCAAAGTATACTTTTTTTTAAAAAAACATATTATTCGTTTAAAATAATTTCATATAGGTATGTATATCCATCCTAAACTTACATTTTTATGGTACATTTTACATTAAATATTTGAATAAATCAAACTAAATTTTTTTAAGAACGCTGCGAATCAAAATCAGAAACATTAACTAACTCCCTTATTATTAACTCATCCAGATAAAAACTTAAATCCGAATGCAAATTATATAAATTCAATGTGAATACATCCGGATTTATGTTTTAATCTGGATGTATCGAGTGAATAATATGGCGGTAAGGAAGAGTGCAAATACAACAGATCTACCCCATAATATTCACTCGAAACATCCCAGATTAAAACTTAAATCCGGATATAAATTATACAAATTTAATGTGAATACATCCGGATTTAAGTATTAATATGGATGTATCGAGTAAATAATATGGCCGTAAATGACATAAGATTATTTTGACAGCTCAAAAATGTATGTTTGTTTAGAATTTTCTTTCCTCAATTTCTGTTCCTGTTCGTTTCTTTAAATTGATTTGATTTTAAGAATATTAAACAATTTCTGAAAATAGCCATACTTTAAGCGAAGCGGATTATATAAGAAAGTGTTATCCAAGAAAACAGTAAACAAAAGTCAAGATTTAATTATATGAAAACAAAACATTTCATACTGTTACCAATGTTGCTAAATTTTATTAGTTTTACCCGTAAATTCTAGAATTTCACATTTCAGATTTCTACGATAACACATTTTGTATATGTATTTATATTTAAAGGTTAAATAAAGCTGGTATCCCTAATGAAATTCGGCTGGACGATAGTTTGAACATAAGAAAAATTGCGTATTGACAAAGGCCCTCACTATAGTCAACTGATGAGTCCAAGTTAGATCGCCGGGACGAAACGCCAATTTTTGTAGGACTTAAAGGCCGTTATAATTTTATTCAACATGGCGGGGTTGATGACAGGGATGGTAGGTAGTGGATGGCCACTACGTTGTTTATGTAGTTAAACGTAGTTAAATGTAGTTAATGAAACAAATTGTAGCAAACTTAGTTTCAAATATCAAATGATCTGTCAGTTGTAACTTTGAAGGTTGAATTTTGAGTTAAATGTTCAAATTTGTATTTAAATTTGTTCGTAAGCTTTCCAGATTTGTATGTGAAGAAGAGCAAACTTAAAAAAGAATTTATTCAAAGTTTTAAAATACATAAATTTCTAATGTACCTCAACTATGCTGGAATGGCAAATGGGGTAAATTTTTCACTCAAAACATTCTTATCCCTCAAACATTCAGACTTCAAAACCCATCCGTTTGAAAGATATATATAAATCAAAAACCACCGAAAACTCAAGCGGTCATTTTATAGTTTTTAAAAATTCGTGCTTCTGTCCATTGAAAAGAAATAATCGCGAATTTCCAAATTTCCTTTTCACAAAATAATAGTCCCATAACGAGAGATAAGATGTTACACAACAACACAAAAATTACTTAAAAGAATTGAATTCGTTTAATACGTTTGACTTTTTCATTCTTAACTGTTATATTACATTCTTTAAATTTTCGACACTTAATTTTTACAATTGTGAATTGCCTTGTTTTGGTGAGAGGGTGTGGCTCATCAAAAATTCATTCATTCATAAAAAAAGCGATTAAAAATACTTCGGCATTGAAAATTATTTGTTTAAAAATTTTTCCGAATTACTATACATATATGTGCTTTCACCAAAACACGGTTACTATCAACAAATACGTAAAATAAGAACTGGATCATTCATAAGGATATCTGATTCATAACTCTTATTTAATTTCGTTGAGAACTTGACTAACTGTTTCCTAAGAAATGATGATAATTACGTCTGCTACCAAATTAGGTTTAATATGATTTGAGAACGGATGATACATATCTGCCTCCCAAGTAAATATGTGTAGTAAATCGCTCGATCAATTTTGTCGTAAACTTTTCAAATTATTTTTTAAGAAATGATGATACATACTTTTACCCCCAAAGTATGTATCATAGCATCGAGAAAAAATGATTAGGCTCCCTTCCAAGTACATATGTACATACATATGTATGTGATATAAGGCTTAAGTTTTGAGTCAGCATAATATTTCCTAAAAAGTCTTACATTTTTATTGTCTTAACCTAAATCACAAAATTTTCAAAAACCTTATCACCTTATATAACATAAATATAACTTTGGCACATAATAGAAATTCATTCAATTCGGATGTACCCAGCCACCAAATGCAGCCTCCAATTCTGCAGCTATTTGTATACATAGCTTATCTTTGTATGGAGCAGCCACAACTTGAAATCCAATGGGAATTCCATCTGCATTTAGTCCCATTGGAATGTGTGTGGCAGGTAATCCTATGATATTGAAAAGGGAGAGAAGTGGAACTCCCCCAAGATTAAAAACGGATGTATTATGAGACATAGCCGTTCTATGGAAGGTGGGGATGAGAAGAACTCCTTCGGCTCCAAGGAGATTCTGTAAAACAAAAATAGAAAATTCATCGTATTATACGGTAAATAAATTAACAAACAAAAAATTGCCAACTTACAATTAACTCGGTTTTTAAAGCATCACCTTCTGTCTGCCAATATTTGAATTTGTCTTTAGGAATCATACCATTTAAGCCTTTAAAGAGTTCTAAAAACAAGCCATTAAAAGAATATTTGGAATCTCCAATTAGACATTTTCCAAGCTCGGCGTAGACATTATCAGGTTCCTGTTTCAAAACAATCAAGAAGCTTTAAAAGTTTGCTACAAAATTCTATGAGTAGGTATTTCCTTACGTTTGGCTTCTGAGGATTTATTAATATATTTGGAGTTTCAATATCAAAAATCGATGCCAATGTGATCTCTAGTGATTTCGAGAATTTCTTTATTTTCACCTTGATAAATAATGAAAAAGCAAAAAACATTAAATTATTTTCTAAAAATAGGATAGGTATAATAAATATTTTAAATACCTCTTTAGGTTTCATTCCATTGTTTTCGAAGTGCTTGACAGCTCTTAGAATAGCAACTTTAAAATCGCTATCTACTGGTGATCGAGTTAATGTCATATCGTCTTCTATCATATAGTTAACCTGGTAAAACAGTTACAAGTGAAGTTTTTGGAATAAATAACATTCAACAATAATTTTGTTCCTACTTTAATATCCTTTGTGTGAATTTGTTTTGCAAAATCTAATTTGTCAGCGTTGGGACCGCTCATAATTTGCAATAGAAGTGGAAGATCTCTGGCGTAACGTGTCATTGGTCCAATTTGAAGGTATTTCCGAAACAACTTATCATCAGACATTGGGAAATGACCTGTGACCGAAACCAAACCACCTGTGGGCTTATGTCCGAAAATTCCATTGAAAAGTGCAGGTAATCGTATTGATCCAGCTATGTCTGAACCAACTCCGAATGGTGAAGCTCCACAACCAATTAAGGCACCCTACATTATATAATATGTAAATGAAATTTTTTAGTAAACAATTCAATGGAAATGGTTAAAGTGCGTATAAAACAAAAATATTTAGGCCGAAAAATGGTATTTTTTTAAGCGTTTTGAAAAACACGATGACAAAGAGACGTAAAAAATATATATTTTGCATCATAATATTGACGTATGTTGCGGTTGTATGTGATTCTCTCTGATACCATTGATAAATTTTAAGTATTTTTGTGTGATACATTTCAAAATGTGATTTTTTTTGTTAAGTATGTACTTCTCCTCCCGATGAACCTCCTGGAGTTTTTCTGCTATCAAAGGGATTATTACATCTTCCATGTGTTTTAGTTGTTGTTTCCCAACTTTGACAAAATTCAGGATTTGCTGATACCAACAAAGGAATGCACCCTGCATCTCGTAAAAGTTCTACAGCTGCACCATTGTTTTCGCTATGAAGTAAGTATCGATGTTCGTTGCCAACCACCTGTGACATACCTTGAAAGGAATAATAATAATTTTGAAATTAAGTATCTTTAAGGGTAACTTCTGTTCTTCAATGATTTCTAGATGTAAACGATATCTTGAATAAAAGTTTTTGTAAAAAAAAAGTACATACAAAATTTTAACAAAATAGTGTTTTTTTTGAAAAACATGTCGATAAATTCTTAGGCTTAGGTTAAATAAATATGTCAATACACAACATTGCGGCATTTGGAGCGATGATAATCAACAATCCATTCACTGTTTAGTGCTCTTTATGAGCCAGTTGAATCATTAGTCTATAATGTCTTCAAAAATGATTATGGTCTTAAAGTTACAGTCAATGATTAGTGGTACGATGTATGATTTCTAACAATTTTTATTTATTTATTTATTTATTTAATCTACAAGCAATATTACAGCTAACAGATATCAGCACTCCAAAAGCAAAATTAAAAAGTAAATAAATACAATATCTCAGTTTTAAATTTATTACGATGAAGATGAAATAAATCAATATTTGAGGATAATTCATTAAAATAAACAAAAGATCTTGATAACGTTTCGTTATTACCATAATTTGTCATATGAGTTCTTTGGAATAATAAGACTCTAGCTCTCATAGACTTAGTGGGAGCATAAATTGGTATTAAAGCAAGAAGTGATGGACATTTAATATGGTAGCATATAGTAAGTCTCTAATAAGCATTACACTGTGAATTTTTCTTCTTGATTGTAATGACTTAATTCCAAGTAATTGGCATCTAGCCTCATAACTTGGGCTAAAATCCAAGCCCATAGTTTTAAATATAAATTTCGTAAATCGTCTTTGGATTTTTTCAATACGATCAGAGTGAAGTTTATAAATGGGACTCCAAATAACATCTGCGTATTCCAAAAGTGATCTGACAAGAGATGTAAACAAAGATAGTAGCACGAAAGGATCTTTAAAGTCCTTACCATTTCGTTTTATGAAACCTACCAGTGAGTTGGCCTTAGGAACCAAATAATCGAAATGGCATTTAAAAAAAAGTGGGAAATCAAGAATAACTCCTAACTCTTTTATACTGGAAACTCTATCTAAAGGCACAAACTCTATTGCATAGTTGAAAAACAAACTTTGAGATTTTCTGGAAAAAGAAAACGCGTTACACTTTTTAATATTCACTCTAAGCCCATTTATCTGACACCAGTTAGATAGGGAATCAATGTCATATTGAATAAGTCGACAATCATCCAGACTCGAAACTTTCAAATTTCGTACCTCAATTGCAGGGCATCAATAGGTATGTTCAGTTCGGAACAATTAGCTGAACTTTAGAATAAAAAAGTACAAGTTATTGCTATTCAATGGGAAATATTATGGTCTAAACTGTTCTGGTTTGCTGTTCAATGAGTCTGTTTGGAACACTTTAGTACAGGATTTTCTGCACTTGCTTTAGAGGTAGAACAAAATCAAAATCAGCTGTTTTATTTTTTTCAGAGAAAGTAGATTGTTTTTTTGATGGATTTTATCTGAATCGCTTTCTCTGTCTCTCCTACAAAAGTGCATTTTTAATCAAGTCTGATCTATTTAAATGAAGTAATTTTAGTTTTAAGACGTATATTCGTGAATTTGAAACAAGCATAATATATGCTCGGGAAAATTGTTGTTGTACTCCATGTACGCATCATCCGGGGCGGCCACATGCCCAAAATCATAATATTCAAACATTAAAAACATTAAATTATTTGTAAAACTAAGCCAAATTATGGATATATATTATTGTTGTGACAATTTGTCTATGTTTTGTTTCAATTTAAAGTCGATGCCAATAAATGGAAAACTTTGTTAATCAATGGCAAAAAATACATTCGTTGGGTTTTTGTTTGTTTATAATTTTTACTCACAGTATCATATGACAAGTTTTGGGTTCGAACAACGGATTTTGATCAAACTTGATATCACGATAATATATAGGGAAGACGAACAAAGGTGGACTCGCAATTCTACCTGTCTGTGTATTCGACTTCAGCCTCATCCCAATCGGATGATGAAAAATAATTTAGTCGATTTTTACTAAACTTGTCACCAAGCAGTTTTTGTAACAGATTTTAAACAAAAATTACCCTCATAGCCAAAATTAACTGTAGCTTTCATACAACTGTTTAAAAAGCTTCAAAGAAAATCTAAATTTTTTTCGAAAACGACTTCTACGATTTTAATTAAAATTAATTTATTAATACCTTCTATAGCATTTATCAGGAGTAAGTTTAATCATATCATCACTATTTCATTTCCTGTTTTACCGATTAAGTTCAAATAATATTGCATATCAAAATTTTGAAAATTACATTTTGAAAATTCCATATCTCTAAAATTGGTGGATTATTTTACTCGAAATTGATTTTTTAACTTTACATTTCTTAAAATTACTATAGCAAATAACACGGTGCAGGTGGCATACAATATAAAATCCCGCATAGCGAATTTATTTCTTTAAAATTCAGATGAAAATATTTACAATATTCGGAATTTCAATCAAAGTGTACAACAAGTTGGTGCGACCCATTTGTGTATTTAATTGTAAAACCACTTTGATTAAAACGTCGTAATAAGAATTCTGTATACGCTAATGGAATTTTATAACTTTATAATATATTTAAACACATAACTTTATTATTTTCTAACTTAAGTATCTTTGCTCACCTTAATTTTTTTTATTTTATTCGGCGTTAGTCAAAATTTCTAATATCTAAGTAATTTATAAAGTTCAATGTTCGGCCTTCCAACTAAAGCTTTGCTTTATACCTCTTATGACGGGATTCACCATTGTTTTGATTAAGCTCTGTTTAAATTGGTCAGCAGATGATCAAAAAGATGTTATTCTTATAAAAAGGCGAACTAATTCGGGCATTTAATTTTTGAAGTACACTTTGTTTTGAATTTACTGATGCATAAGTAATTTTATTTGATTTTGGCAACCTTATAAGATTGTTTAGTAATAAAATAAGCGTGGTGTCACTAAGTCATTGTAAAAGTACATTATTTACTCCGATTACCAAAACAGGAGACGAGGGTTAGAATCGCTGTTCGCATATTCACCTCTGGAAAATTTATCAAATTCACAGCTAAAAGTGTTGTTGATCAAAAACTAAACATTAATTTGGTTCAAAAGTGTCCCACAACACATTATAAAATCCATGCATAAATTGTATTTTCCATAGTTAAAGCAGTTATACCTTTATCAACCTTTGGTTGATAAAAGACCACCTATACGATCAGTATGTTTTTTTTAACTCGCAAGTATTTCATGTTCATGTACTCAGTACTGAACGTATTTTGACTTTCATAAACTTTGTTTTATTTAAACAATAAATACTTAGTTTGTTTGCTTTTAGCCACATGTTGATGTTTTCTAAGTTTGTATTTATGTTTGTACAGGGTGACTCGTATATTTCATTAAAACTATAGAGCCTGTCAATTTGTTTTAGCAAAATTAAATTTTTCGAACAGAAAAAAAAATATTTTAATAAAACAGCAACACTTTAATATCATTTCAAAATTTTGAAAGTTTAAAACTTGTCTTACTTTGTTCATTTAACGCACTTTAAATAGGTTTGGACAATCAATTATCAATGTCTAATTTAGACAATCCATACAAATTGTTTATAAAAAAGGTTTTGGAATTGGATAGCAAGATTATATATACATTTTGGAATGGGTTTATAAATAGGACTGTAGATATCTGCCGTTCACAAAAAAACTATAACATTGTATTTTGAAGTGTTGCAGTGGATTTAGAAAAAAGGTGGGACAAATGTAATGTCATATAATAAATTTGGAATCTGTTAGGTTTTGAAAAGAGGATACGAGGGTGTAATTTCTCTCTTGAAGAAATAAACTGCCAAAAAAGTCTGGAACGATTCTGACTTTATGCAAACTGTCATTCCTTTGGCAGATATTAGGTTTGTTTGGTATCTTTTTTAAGAAAAAAGTGTAAAACCTGTCAAACTTTGAAAGAAGGAGAAAATACTCTCAGAGAGGAAGAACTTGTCCAAAAGTTAACAAACGCACTGAACCACTTTTAAAAAACCACTTTGTAGAACATTGACAAATCATTTTGAACCCTGTAATTTTTTAATTGTAAAATAATTTTTATACTAAAAAATATCGAACGAAAATGTAACACCGGTTTTGATGGACTTATCTGAATCTTTATCATGTGAATCAATATTTTGTAAACTCTTAGCCGACATCAAGTAAGAGACACTGACAGCTATAATGTTTTTGACAGTTTTTACACTCCTTGCACACAGAAATTTGTGTAGCAGAAAATTGCAAGTTAACCAATGGAGGGGAAATAATTTCCTCTCTCATTGTGCTCTCTCGTTGCAACTTTTTTGAGTTAACAAACAGGAATTAGTGACAATTTATGAAAAATTGTGAAAATTTGTGTAATTTTGCAAGAAATTTCACGTTACCAAACACAGCTATTGTCAGGAAGGGGAAATGATTTACTCTTTCGTGAGCGCTCTCTTTCATCCGAAAACACTCCTACTTGTGAAGTATGGACACTCCGCAGGTCAAAGTCTCAAACAAGACTAATGAGAATATGCGATAATTTTTGCAAGTGACGTGAAATAATAAATACTAACATAAAAGAAAAAAGAAAAATAAATAAATGTCTACAGACAAAAGTTAAACGAGCTTTTTTCCCGCAATTAGCTAAATTAGGTCTCGAGAATTGTTAGTTCCAGTAGGATAGATCAACCACTCACACAGGTCGTGCAACGATGTAAATTTTGAAACACCATTTTATGATATTAATTCTGTTTTTTTTATATTTTAAGTCAATTTTAAGTAAAATGTTCTCCCGCTTATATGGGTAAAAATATACGTACTCTTTTTTTCAATTTTATACTCTATCATTTTGATGTAGATACTGCAAATCACCCTGTAAGGAAGATACCCGTTTGTAATGCAAGGTTTTATTAAAACTTCGAATTATTTTGGCTATTTCAATTAAACATGCGGTATATCTACTCCAATCGTTTAATACAAATGGAAAATATACTTAAACCTATTAAAACAACGACCAAGTTTTAATTTGTTTCTATTTTTGAAACACTTTTTTGTTTGTTGCTATAGAATGTAGGTAATTTAGTCGTTACATCAATTAACATCAATTAACAAAAATTATATCTACATTAAGGTTGAAAGGTTAATTCCGCATGATATCACCTTTAAATCTAATTATATAAGCTAGAAAGTAGAATGTTTTTTGTTTTACAGCTTTGTATATTAACGCTGTTCGCAGTTATTCTACTTTGTAACTAATTTACAGTATGATCGACTTTATTATATATAAGTAAGTTATTTATAACCGATACACATTTACTTGAAAATTAATAAATGCATCAAAGTTGTTATACGAAAAGCTCGTTTGTAGCAATGCTCAACATTATTGAAATGCTATACTTAAAATTAAATACTAGCTTTTAATTTTGTATTCCAAAATAGAAAATCGGTTTTTTAATTCTGTGAACATCTATAAGGCTCAACGGTGACCGGCTACCTGGTCGTTATAAGAGCTTTCAAACATATACCGATACCGAATGAAAGAACACTTTTGTATACTTTCGTGAAAGGTTGCTTTGAAATTTAACTATAGTTTCGTTATTTGCTAAATATTTTGGTTTAAAAATTCAACTTTGTAGTGTTAAAACTGGTCGAAGACAATCTGGATGTAAAACTAAATACTCACCCTTAAGTCCACATGATTCTTTCACTGTAAACGGAACACCGAGAAGGGGATGTCTTCCAAAAAGTGCCTTCAACTGATCAGGTGGTGTTGTTTTTATCAATTGATCCACTTGTTGAGCATCTTTAATAGCCCCTGCACATCTGTCTTCTACAATTGCATTTAAAATGGGATTAACCACCCTAATGCGTTCCACATACGCCCGAACCAAATCCTCAGATTTCAGCTATAGTTTTAATAAGAACAAAGAAAACTTGTAAATTATTCTAATAAAGTTTAGATCTCAAAAACTACCTGTCGTTCTCTTATTTTTACAACTAATTCGACAATGGGAACATTTGTCAACTCTGGTTGACTAGGTGGTGGAATCTGAACACGCTTGCCACCAGTGAAATATGCAATAATAGGACTCAAAATGATTCCAACAATATGGAGAATTGAAGCAACAAAACGTAATAATAATTCCATATTCACAAACGACTTTAGTTTTTTTTTCGATTTAATTTATTATTTAAATTTAAAAATAAACAACAACAAACAAAAATTAGAGTAAAAATGAGCTAAATCCGAAAGACACTTAACGCGCACCACCGTAAGTTGACGAATGATTACAAGTTTATTTTTTACCCTTTTAACTAAACCGATTGAATAATTATTGCAAAGTTGATAGCACAAAGTTCCTCAACTTAAACGCACTGTTAAGTTCTTAATCAATTCCAGAATAGAAATTAATCTTTATTTGTTGTTTTTGTTGTGGTTGTTGATTTTTTTTTCATTCAACGTTTCATTTTTTAGTCTTGAAGCTGCAATTCCGTGTTGTTTGTTTGTGCTCACTACCGATTTTAATAGCTTTTCATTAAATTGTTATTTCAAAGGCACATATTATATGCCCATGTTTCAAGTACGAGTTTTTTTCTATTTATGAAGAATTTACATTTTATTTAATGTTTTTATAAACAGCTAGAGTGTTTAGTGATTAAATAATTGTCTGTTGATAGCTGCGGAAGGAAGGCACAACGCGGGGTTTCTAGAATAAAAAAAAAATTATAATACATAGTAAGTAAGAAGAGGATTTTAAATTGTAAAAAAATATTTTAAAGTAGTTTTGAAATGAGGTTAAACAACTTATTTAATAAATAAATTCGATTTTAATAATAACACATAATTCAATAATATGTAGAAAAAATATCAACTGATAAAAAAAACTAACCGATAAAAAATAGAAAAAAAAACTTACATCGATTTGTTAGAATATCGAATATTTTTTGAATAACAAAATGAAGACCACAATCGACATTTTAAGAATAGAGATTTAAACAGTCAACATTTTGATCAATTCGTAATGATTAAGGAGATTCAATGACATAATATTTACACCCAGTCAAATATTAGTGCTCTTATTTAATGTCATAGTACTTCCAATCAGGCAAAATTGAATGAGAATGTTAATTCTTCTTTGGGTTATAATTTCCAAAATTTTGCGTCAGCACTAGGTACCAATACATTTACACGATGAATGGTAAAATTAAGTGACATTGCTATACTATCAGTTTTCGAACGAACATACTGAATACTGGAATACTGGCAAATTTTAGATGACGAGAAAATGGAAAAAAACCTGAACGTGTCAGTGAAAGTGTTAAATTTGAAACTTCACTTATAATTTTGCAAGTACATGAGTGGTACTTAAGTCACCAATATGTTTCCCCTCAGGTAAATGTAAACTTGGTATACACATATAAAATAGGAAATAAACATAAAAAAAAATAAATAAATACGTATAAGCAATTAAATATTTTGTGTTTTTGTGATTAATTAATCCAATTCATTTTAAAGTGATCACCGCTATCTAATAAATATATAACAGCAGTATCTATGTCAAATTTGTTTGCTGCCAAAGAGTTCGACATTCTGCTTTTTATAGTCCCATTTTTTCAAATCCCGCTTTTTATAATACTGCTTTTTATAAATACTACTAAAATACTCTCTTTTTATACAGTTCAGCTACTTACTAATGGAAAACGTAGAATTTTGTCATTTGTTTTGAGTTTCTTTATTTTTTGCTTTTATAGAATTAGATACTTTATTCTCTTAGATTGTGGGTAATATTTATTTAATAAATAAATAAATTTGGTGGAGTAAAAGCTCGTATAGAACAAGGGCCTAGTGACTTACAATTACTGTCAACCATTTACGTGTTTTTGGCAGGAATGAATGTGCTCTTTAGAGGAGAAATTTAAAGTTTTATTTTAACTCATCTAAAACAGTTAGCTGCCATGCAATGATTTCATAATGGCCAAAGTGATTGTAGAAAAATTGCGTTTTGTATTACCAACTTAGAATTTTTATTTTTTTTTGTTAAAAAAAATCCATTATATGTTTTTATTATCCTATATATATTTTGAATGACTTTATGGATTTTGTATAATTTTGCAGCAGGGTGCTTCTGATTAATAAGAATATTTCATTCAAAGATTTTGAAAATAATTAAAAAAAAAAAAAACAAAAAATCCATTTTATGTGACTTTGTCAAAATTTTGTTCATACTTTTAAAGTTGTTAATCATAAGAGCAAGTTCGTTAGTTATGCATATTTTTTTTTCTTGTTTCAATCCATCCTACACCCTTTATCGCGTTTTGATGCATCTTATGCAAATCACCCTATGTAAATGTGGTTTACTATGGCGTATGTGGATCATTTTTTTCTATTCTAAAATTTGTTTTTTTTTTTAAGGTTTAGTGAATTTTATATTAAAAATATGTAAATACATTTCTAATATATAATGTCAACTAAATCTTATCTTCTGTATATTTATATTGTATATACAAGTTACTGTTTCTTTGTATTTTCCTCTGCTAAGCGTGCGCCTGTCAGTTAATCTAAATGTAAATTATAGTTTAATAAAACTTCGCAATCTTGTGAATTTCATATTATTATTATTTAAACAAATAGTTAAAGCAATGAGGATTTAGCATATTATATTTAAAAATCCTTAAATTTTTTAATTGATATTTGCATCGACTTCTGTTTGGTTCTAAATTTCCACATTTCATTAATTATAAGCCATACTATTTTCGTCAATTTAAATTACAAACAATATTCTTCCTATCGGTTTATTTGTTAACAACCTTTTATTTCAAAGAATATGGTTTTCAGTATATCTTGTTCGATAAGATTAAAAAAAATTTACTTGTATGTTAACCAATCATTTATAAGGCATTATTAAAATTTCTTTAAGAACAGTTATAACAAGTTTTGTAGTTGTTTAAAATACTATAAGTATCTACTTTAGTGTTCATACGAACCAAAAAAGCTTTCTACAAATTCTACTTCGCATCTTCCGCGTCGCGTCGTTAAACAGACCTTACAAACTTTACAAATAATTTGTGATTGAACAAAAAGCTCCGACAACACTGCCACCCAATTGTTTATCATTTTATTAACCATGTCTAATCAATTTAATCTGCAAAATTCATAGAATTTAAAGCTATATCTAATTTTTTGTTTAGTATTCATTGTTTGTAGCGTTTTCTAGCTAACAATAAAAAAATACATAATATACCTACATAAATCACATTGCTATAATTGATATTTTTGTCATGAACTAGCATTTAACTTTGGCCCACAAGAGTCGTTGCGCCATCTGCTTTAAACTGATGAACAAGGTCAAAAAGACATTTTTCAAGGTGCACATTTAAAAAGTAGTGGCAATTATAATTGTTTGTTTTTGTTTTGTTTCGTTTTGTTCTTCTTCACTGTCCTAATGGTAAATAATAGGTGGTTTCAAATTTCCAGAGATTCCAATAATGAGATTTCACTATGCGGGATTAATCTTATTATATTTTAACTAAAGGATTATTTCTTATTTTTTTTATTAGGATATTTTTCCAATTAGTAGGTATTAAATAGAGACTTTAAGTAATTTAAAAATTGAGTATGAAAAATGAAAATGGTGAAAAATATCCTTTTCTCATCTCTCAAAAAAATTACTTTTCACCGTTGCTGAACCTCGCGGTATGTCGTTTTTGCATTTATTTTTCAGAAATAAAAAAAACCTGCCAGATTTTGTATGGCGATATATGGAAAGAGGTCCTGAATTCTGTCTTTTCCTTTAAAATTTTCAGAACAACATTGTTGCACTGAAATTGCCAAAAGGTGTTTCTGATTCTGCTGATTTTTTGCATTAATAATATATTTTTGAAATTTTTCTACTAATGAGGTCTTACACTTAACCGTCGTTTTGCAATTGCATGTATTTTCTGTTAAGCACACATAAAAACCTTATTTCAAAAAATAAATCAACTACCCATTTCCGAGATATTGAATTTTCACAAAAAATCTATTTTTGTAGATATTATTTTTTTTTATCATTTTTGTAAAAATATTATTTCAGCATCAAAAGGAGCTCTTGTTTCATGAAAATAGGTGAAACCGTTAAATATATAAAGTTCAAAATCCAAAAAGGTTCTATAATTTTTGGTTAAAAAATAAATAAATTGGGTAACACAACAGCTTATGTAGAACTAATGACTTACAGGAATAGATGAGATTCCTGTGTGCGTATTATTGACAAGAAAGTAGGGGACCTTCAATTTTCTGCCAAACTCGTACGGCTAAGGTGAGAAGTCCTTTTTTCATGAGAATTGAGGTACTCTTGGAAGATTTGTCAATTCCTCGAAAGAGGCAGTAAACCCGTGAAAAACATTTCTGTTTTTTTTTTGGTTTTAGGTAGCATAGGCTGGGTATCGAACCCAAGACTTTCGGTTGGAGTGTTACGTACTAACCTTTACGCCCCATACATGCAATATGTGTATACATATTTGTATTATTTTTTTGTTTAAGTTTTTTTTTAAACAAAATTATAGGCCAAACCTATAATAAAATGAATGTCAAGTTTGAAGTTATATTGAAGAAACATTTCGCGACCAAAAAGTTGTTAGGTGCAGCATATGATTTTCCGTTCATAATTGACAATTTGTTGTGATCATTTCAAAACTGTAGTACAACTTTGCTTATTTGATATGAAGTACAAAAAGCGATAAAAACATGTTATAGTAAATGGCTATTATAAATGGTTTCTCTTAATTCACACAAGATGTAATTTTAATAGAAAACATGGGTTTTTAACAGGTATGTTACCGTTATTTTAGGAGGGTCTTTCTTTACTCGAACTAAGCAAAGCAGCAAGAAAAAAACATATAAAATTGTAAATTATCCACCTTACCCCTTTTAAATTTTAGTTAACAAGCAAAAGTGGCAATGCATTTGCAGAAATTTATTGTTTAGTGACTAGTGTAGATTTAGGGCCAGTGGTATCATCTGTCCGTAGGTACATCTTCGAAAAAAAAACTATAGCATTATTATAACCAGCAACAGACAGGTATTCCTTAAATAAAACAATATTGTGCTGCCAAAAGACTGACTACAAACCTTAACAATGATCCGAACCCGCTGGTAAGAACGAAGAAAGACGACCCGAGCTACGATAAATATAGATATCACAGCACTACTGGATGAAGGAATTATTTCTATCTCCGTCGCCGAGGCAATCCAATTCTACGAGGACACAGCGTCAAACTACCACCGTGGCTAGAAGCCATCCATACACCACATCCCACCACAAAGATAACCGGATCTGAACAATCCTAAGTGTTGAGCCAGTATTCAAAATTTTGTGTTGGCAACTCTTTACTCGCTAGTTGTAGCTTGCCTTAAGCTCTCTTCGACAAAGATCTGATAGTGTATAAAAAATAACTAGGAGTATAGTATAGTAAAAAACAATCAATTACAATATTTTAAATAATTTTTTTTTTAAAACACAATATATAAAAGGTGTGTTCCTTTACTTTGAAACTCTGTGCATTTGTGTAAATTTCTACACAAAAGTCTGTCAAAGTTCATATGAAAAAAAAAAATAAAATGTGCCCCTTATGTGTCAAAACAAAATAAAATGTCAGTGTAATATTATATAAAATATAATTAAGAACCAATTGTATTTACTTTAGTTCAATTAACAAATTATAATTATTATTATTATTAATAGCTTTTGTTATTGAATTTTAACATCAAGACTGGAAACTCTTTATATACATATATTCATAGATAATTATACAATATAATGTTTATGAATTATAACGCAGACTTTTCTGGAAATTTTGGTAAAATTCACAAATTATTATTTTTATCGATACCTACCCCAAAGCATTTAATTTATAGATCTGTATAAGTATGTACCTATAAAGCCAGAATGCAACCCTCAACATTTCTGGGAAAGGGGGCTTGTATCAGGATATTTTTAAATCTGTTGTTCAACCAATTAAATCATTTGTCAATCCTAAGTTAAACAAAAATCTTAAATATTACGATAGATTTTAGGGTCTTTTTGTCCTCAAAAATTGGCGTTTCGTTCCGGCGACCTCACTTGGAAACATAAGTGGACTAAAGGCCGTTTAAAGCTATTTTGAATCAATAATTCAACAATTGCATTCAAATAATGCTAAGTCTTCTACTTGGCTGATGTAAAGTATTAGTATTATAAAAAAAAAACTTTCGTAGTTAAACGTAAACATAATAAAAAAACAAAAATCGTCCAACCACATTTAAAAAAAAAAAAACATTTTAAGATAGATTATTGCTATTAAATGGGAAATACTCCAGCTATATAATATAATGCCTATCTTTTATAAAAAAAAACCTACTTTCTTATTACTTCACTTATCAAAAAAATTAAGACAATAAAAAACACACACCTTTACAAACATTTCATAAATCTGTCTATGAAATCACTATCAGTAGCATTAAATTGTTCTAAATGTTAACAATAAGATTAGTTTAATGTCAAAGATTCGTTAACTTATCTCGCGTCAATATTTGTTATCGTTTATAAAGAAATAGTTTTAACAAATGATTTCTGAAGGAAAATTATTGAATATATTTTTGATTATAATAATTGTTTTTATATTTGGGATTTAAAAAAATGATATCAATTGAAAGAAAAATCACAGTTATGTTTAATTCTACACAAAACAAAGACACATCTATTTCCTTCACTATACTTTGGTACCAACCTTCACTTTTAATTTTTTTTTTTTTGAATTTTGAATATTTATTTGAATGATCAAAATAAACACTGATTGAATTTAACTGTAGCACGTGCGGAGTAAAAATATTTGAATATATATGTAGGTATAAACATCAATTTCAATGAAACACCAAGTCGCATCAAATAACAAACTCAAACTAATTGATAACTGAATAACAATAAAAAATAAAATAATAACAATAAATAACCCTCAGTCAGTGCAATTTAACGGTGAAGATAAAATCCCAAACAAAAAATAAACAACAAGTACAATGCGACCGGCGCTTATAATCGTTCGACGATAATAATCGCCCAGCTTACTCAACGGAAGCCCCGAAGCATACAGATGTCAACTTGAAAAGCTTTCAGTGGTTGTTAATTTGTTTATACATCATGATCATCATCAACATCATCATCATCATCGTCAGCCAATAATAAAAGTTGCGATTTAATCAGCCAGTAAAGATATAACGAAAACGCATTCACTTGTTTATACTGTCAAGATAAAAGACCCTATAAGCCAGCCGATCCGGCACGCGGAAACAGTTAAAAAGCTTGTAGCTCCCAAGTAGTTAATCATAAAATTAGCTTTGAGGGTGAAGGTATGACCCTTAACTTAAGTTTTATATATAGTAAAGGTATTTATTGACAAACTTAATTGTATATACAGGTAACATATTGTTGTTAAGAACCTCGGATATGGGCACCGCTTGATTTTGTTTTACTCCATATTCGGCCTTGTCTATCTATTATGCATTAGAATTTCTCGAGCTCCAATGTAGATTGGAGGTATTTCTTTTACGGCATCTAATCTTATTTATTAGTTTATGAGTATAAGAATATATGTATGTATAGAAGATATACATATTTTTTTTTTGGCAAAACGGGTTAACTAACTGGTAGATATACAAATTGGCGTTTTGGAAAGAAGAAGTAATTAATTATGCATTAAGAAGATTGGACACTTTCAGATACAGAGCGAGGCCATTTGGTACAGACATAATATGAGCAGTGAGTGACTAACTCTGCAGATCAGTACCGGATTTATATACAACTTCCCGTTCGTAGGTAGTTTTAAGTAAATATATTGAGATAATAGCGACGATATAAATATATACACTAATATAGAATTTACTATATGCAAAAAAATTTATAATGTTGAAATTTTGTTCGCCTACTCTTAAACCATCATCTTAAATATTTGAATATTCCTATAGATTTTGAAAAAAATAACTTCCTTGCATGGTCATCTTTTATAAGCTTAATAAATAAAATTGTAAAAACATCTAAATCTAAGAGAAACAAATTTTGGATTCGCTTGATCAAACTTTAACTAATTATAGGGTTAAATGAGATAAAAACAAACAAAATAAATTCGATTTAATTTTTGCTGAATGACTTAAATGGTACAAAAAACTCTTTTCATATGGTAAAATGGGGGAAAACAAAAAAATAGCATCAGATTTTAAAAATTCTTTTTATTTTTAAAAGATTATATTTAGAATTCGATGATCATTTAATGAATAAATTGTTCTTTTTATATTTGTATTTTTGTATTTGGGACTAAATTGTTCTTTTTATAAGGTCAACACAAAAGATGAGCTTCGATGATAGATTTAAGGTCTAGATATTTTTTTTAAATTTAGTTATTAATGTGTTGAAATGGATAAAAACAAAAACGAGCGTCAGATTTTAGAATATCGTTCTAAATTTGGAAGGTAAATAGGTTGTAGGGTAAAATGCCGTAAAATATGAGGTTAATAAAATAAATCATTTTGAAGAAAATAGTTAACAAAAATTAAATTGTGTGGCTTGAAAGCTCCTGGAGAACTTGGGCCTAGTGACCTTCAAAACTCTCAACCATTCCTGTTTTCATGATTATAGTCGGTGGGGATGGAGTGGACCTACAGTCAGAATGTTTAGGGTGATTGGCACTTTTTTATAAGATGAGGTACCCTTCGAATCAATTTGTCAATTTATCGCAAGGGGCATTATACGCAGAACCCACTTTACCCAGTAGGTACACTAGCATCCATATTATTCATTTCAGGTGTTAATTTTTTAATCCTACCCATTAAATCCACATTCTTTAAACCGGAATATTTTTTCTCACGTTCACAATTTCAATTAAAAACAAGACTTCGTAAATATTATTCACTCGATGAATCCAGATTTAAACCTAAATCTGTATGTAAATTAATATTAATAAATCCAAATTTTAATTTTAAACTAGATTAACCGAGTGAATGTCAGTTAGACGTACGTTTTCAGTTTAAATTTGATCGGTTTAAACGCGAAAAGGTTTATGACAGTTGGTTTATGTCCGCGTTAAACGATTAAATATTACTTATTTGTATTTATTTTTTTGGTTTAACTCACTTAAACGCAGCCGGATTAAAGTAAAGTGAACTCTATGTCTAAGCGTTATATAGGATAAAGGATTATCTCAAATTATATCTATTAATTAAAAGGTTGTAAGATGCAATTTACCAATCAGCGTTTTAGATAATATAAATCAGTGACTATAATTAGAAAAGTTGCAGGGGCCCATTGACCCAAAGTCCAAATACCAATAGTCAATTTGTGATGTACCTTGGGTTCAAAGACTTAGGTATACTCTTCGCATCCAGGGTCTAACTAAATAAAGTACACTACAACTTTAGTAATGAAAAAGTATTTCTTTAAGTGATACTCCAAATATTAAACTTAATTTTTAAATTCTTATTTTATATTTTACAATAAAATCGAATTTGATGAACCCAAGTCGGATGGTTTGGTAATTGCCGAATAACGGTTCTGCTGCTTATCTCTTAACATCTGCTGCTTATCTCTCAACATCTCTTAATCGTCTCTGAAATATTTCTTAACCGGATCATCAACTGCTTCCAACCTATTTATCAACGACTTTTAACCGTTTTATCGAAGGCTTTTAACCGGCTTATCACCATCTTTTAATCGGCTAATTAACATCTCTTAACCGCGCTTATCAACTTCTTTCAATTGGTTTAATCAACGGATTTAACCGGATTATAAACGGCTTTTCTTATTTTTACTATAGAACCGTGACCTTACCACTGGTGGGGGAATTCTTCGGAAAAAGTAAACTACACAACTTACTCTGTATTCGACTTAGTCATTCCGACTATTTTCCGTATCGGAAACATATGACTTTGTTTATTTATACTGGGACTTTATAATATCGAGTTTTCGTGGTCTTAAAACTTTGGTTGATTTGAATTAAGCTGAAGATTTTTTATTTTAAGTTTTGTAATGCAAATTTACTTGAGATTCGAAGAAGTAACTCTCTGTTTTAAAACTTGAAGACGAAAATTCTCAATTTTTAATTTCTATAATGGGAATTTTCCTCCAAAAACAAGAAAAGAAATGCAATGCGAGTAAATTACAGTAACGAATGTTTTACCATTGGATCCGTTTTATGGCAAATCACAAAAAAAAGTTTTAGTTAACCATTTACATCTACAAATAAAAAAAAAAATATCGACATTAAATCTACATTTTATGTAGCCATTTAATCAAATGTCATTACAGACCCTATAAAACACAAAATACCATTTTCTTTTTTCTCAAAAATTTCAAATACAGTCAAACTTCGATAACTCGAACTACTATTATCCACAGTAAAAGTTCGACTTATCAAGACTTCGAGTTATCTAAATTGATTATCAAAATTAAAACAATTAAACAATTCAATATTTGAAGTACATATGCATAATGCACAACACTTTGTGTGCTTTATTAAGTCTTATACGTTTTATATTAATGTACATAAGTTGTTACACCATACACAAAATTATTGCATGTATTTAGTTATTTGGGTCTGAGAGTAGTTTTTTTTTATTGTTTTTTTTTTCAAGAAAAAGGATTCTAATTTTTTTAAAGCTGCATAAATTTCATCTGTTGTATCGTCACACGTTTGCAAATATAAATTCAAATTGTCAAATGTGCTACAACATGCTTCGAAGGCTGTTGAATGAATTCCTCTACCGAAGTCTCGTCTTCACTTTCTATATCAATTGAAGTTGGAAATTGTACATAGAATTTTTTACAAAAAACAACCAAGCAATAACTATGTAGATAAATTAAAAAATAATGCAAAAATATTGAAATGTTCACCGCATTAAATAAAAATTTTCTGTAGGTACTTACAACTTCTAAATTTATTAAACCTACTAATATTATGTGTGTATGAAGGTATCTCGTTTTCAAATGAAAATTCCCTTCAAAAATTCGAATTTCAAAAATGCATTTTTTCTCAATAGATGGGAATTCCCCTAAAATGTTCGACTTAGTTGATGCATATGCCATATTTTTTGTTCGAGTTATAAAAAAATCGAGTTATCGAAGTTTGACTGTATTATAAATATTTTAAGTTTAATAAAAATTTTATTGCCTTAATAAATGATATGGTGAATTTATTAGTATGATGTTGTTTATATAGATTGTAGGATCTTTTATTGCTTTTTTTTTTGTGATTTTGGTTGATCCGGCACTGACCACATGGTTAGTTTTGATTTATGCCCACAGTAAATTAAATTTGTGTTAAAGCAACGAAGTAAGCCGCAATGTTCTTTTGCAGGTGCTATGCTACGGTTGCACATAAAAAGCTTTCTGCATGAAATATGTAGAATGCACCTTAGCCAGTGACGCAATATACGTGGTTTGACTTTTATTATATATAAACAAGTTTTGCATTTAATCGGGTATAATGTTTCGAAATCTTATACTGACTGAATAATTCTTTTTGCTTCTGAGTGCTGGTTTGCAATTATTATAAGTTTTGTTTTATAAACAATCATCATTACTTATACATTTTGATATTTCTAAATAAAAGCTTTTCTGTTGAAATTGACCGATTAATTTATTATTTGAAACCAATCTTCAATCTATACATGTATACACACGTAGTTAAACGTATTTTGAGGTAATACAAAATATTTCAATTAATTTTATATTGATTGGCTGTATTTGGAACATTTAATTAGTTTTGTTTTTTGTTGATACGTAGAAATATTGTCAACAAAAATTATTACTCAACAACTTACGATAATTTTATGACTTTTCCATTGTTATTATAGATGTTATTGGACTCTTCAACAAAAATAGAAAATCTATTATTTTTGTAAGCAAACTATTTATAGTTTTAACTTTTATAGTTTATAAATAGCTAGACCACTGGCATTAGTTATAATACATAATTTGCAGTGGGTATATATGCTGTAGATTTTATAAGTGTCGGTCGACAAAATATTGCGTCCCTAGGCGAAACGCCTTTAATTAAATCTGGCTATAGATTTTGGCTCTCGCTTAGAATATACTTGGATGCACAGAAAAACTGTGTGGTGAAACCTACGTTTTCAAACTTCTTCACCATTATCGTAATGTGTTAGATTTGACTAAAACCTCGACATTTTTTTTGTACATGAAACCAATACTTGCGGTGTATAGACTATAGACCAAGAAATAAAAGTTGATATCTTTAATTAATTCAAATTAGTTTTTTTAATTTTTTTTTCTTCAAAAATTATTATTACCTTTTAATACCTTTAGCCTTTAGTATTTGTTCCTGACAATGAATTACGAAGTTTAAATTCATTTAATTGTTTAATAAAACATATCAACGTTTACATACATCTTTATATCTCTTACCTCAGTTTGTAGTTATTATATCGTTGTTATTTATAGGATAATAAGTTGATGTCATTGCACCTCTGAAAAATAAAAAAAAATATCGAAATTGGCTTGAGTGACCAGATGTTCGATAACCTAAATGACGACAGGGAGATGAAAGCTATATTTTATTTTCCCCTCTCATTAAATTTGTAAATAAAACAACGAATCAAAAATAAGTTTCTTAAAGTTGGTAAAATTGTGCCCGTTCGTGTGAATTTACTGCTGATGCAAAACAAAAAAAATTCCATATAAAAATGAAACAACGAAACCATAAACGAAAAATTTCGTTCTGCTTATCGTTTTGAAATACCTATGCGTTCGATGAGTGAAATTGATAACTTTTGTACAGTTATTTGGAGTGTGTGGAAAAGTTTTTTGACTACTCTTTTCCTACAATACATGTACATTGTAGATTAGTCGTGTTTTTTGGGAAAGCTATTCACAGTAAAGTTGAATTTGACATGAGTTAAAAATAAAATATCCAAATAGTAGAATTACTGCCAATAAAGGCAGAAGTACATGGGTTTGTGACGTTTATTCGAATATTTTATGGAATTGTCCATTTTATGTATTTAAAAATAATTTTTGGTTCAAATAATAGGGGTATTCACGATCCGATGCAAACTGCAAAAGTGCAAAGTTTTTTTTTACAATAGGGTTAGGGTATGGCAATTTTACACTTTTGCATTTTTGCAATGATACAAGACCAGTTGCATCGGATCGTAAATATCCCTAATTATTTTTTGTTTTGCTTTTCATTTGTAGCAAAATTAGTTTTATTTGTGTTTTTTTTTTAATTCTTCTGACAGCTATTTTTTGATATTATCAAATGTGAAATATAAAACCAGGCTATACTGTGGATGGTTTTTTTTGGAAATTTCTTACCATTCTATATATAAAATCCCAAAAAACACACGGCTATTATGTATGGACCTCAGCAGTGTCGTACGCAGGGGGGGGGGGGGCGCGAGCCCCCCCAAGCAAAGCTACATTCTATGCTAAGATTTATTTATAGTAATATCGAAGTATGTTTTTATTTATTTTTTTCGTTAAAATTTCATTTTTGTTAGATTTTAGGTTTAACAATATTCTTTAATTTTAATAAAAAACAAAAGATACGTATGAATATCCTAGTGAAGTCACCAGGTCATACCACACGTAGTCTAGATTTGACGTTTGACATTTAAAATGAAGCTCAGTATTCATAGAAACTCTAAAAAAGTTCGTTTGCAATAATTAATTTTTCACATGAATTCTTGATACTCATTTTGAATAAAAAATACAAAAGCAAAAACAAAAATAATAATTTTCTTATTATTTGTGTTTTCTTCTTCTTATTTAAAAAAATATATATTAACTTGAATGGCTGTCATCAGAATCTTGAAAAAGTTCAAATAAGTGTGTTTAAATTCCATGTCTTGGTCCATCTTCCTTCTTGATGACAAGAGACAAGACAATCGTTTAATCCGAAATAATTGTTTCTTATTCCAGAATTTGTGTTTTGAGCAAATGTCACAGTTTTCCGCAACAACTTAAATTTTATCCTAAGTTGCCGTACATTGGAAAATGAAAATTGTTGGATGTTGGGTGTTTTGGTTCTCACTTCTTGTTGTGAATTTCATACGCGTCACTTTTGTATGAAAATTTCATTTACAGAACTGAGTACTGGGCTTAATAAATAAAATGAAATTAAACTGACTGAGGTAGCAATATTTTAAAATTTAGATATGGAAGCAAATATGGAATGATGGAACCGAAAACTTCCTTTTTTCAATTCGGATTTGTATCGTAATTTGAGAAACGTTATTGAAGTTCTTTGTGTTCTACAAGTGACGTCTGCAGAGCCAGGATGTTCGTTTTCTACTTTGGTTAAAAACTTGGCTGACGGCCACAACAACTGCCTTAATGGGTTAGCTTTGTTGAATATTCACAAAGAAATCGGTGTAATCCCTGAAGATATGGTGAATTAAAAAAAGGAGAATGGAATTAATATTTTCACCAAATTCTATTTGTACCTACATTACTATTTCAAACCAAAAATATCAAAAAATGAATTAAATTTATTTCATAACTTAAGGAGTGTTTAATAACGAAGGTGAAAAAATTCGAAAGGCAATCTTTGGAGTTGAGATCATTTTGAACTTATTAATTGAATTAAGGAGTGTTTTTTATGTTTTTATTTTTTTCGTTTTCTTACTGAAATTTTACTTCTTATTCATATAAGATGGTTAATAATAAGAAAGATTTTCATTTTTGATTTAATGATACGTTAAAAAAAAAATTTTACCATAATTGAGATTGAGCCCCCCCCCCCTCCCCAAACAAAAACCTGCGTACGCCACTGCTTCACAGTATTAGACGTGTTTTTTTGCATTGAATTGGATGAAAAAAAACGACGTGCGTCGGTGCTAAATAATTTAAATGTTAAATTCAACAACAACTAATTCCCTCCGCATGCTTATGTAAATCCAGAGAATTCTCGGGGCTTAACTTAAGCGCGCAGAATTACATATATACCTACTTGTTATCTATAGTTTGTATAAAAACTTCATTTCGTTTCTGTGATGGCATCGCTAATCACCGTTGTCATTTTTTCAACCAATTGTCCCGGCATTGTAAAAAAACACACCAATTGTTAATTCTTGATGAAATGATTAAAATTTCAATTTTTTTAAATGGGAACATAATTTTACAATAGGTAGATACATATGTTCATTTACTTTGAAACTGTGGGCATTTGTATCAATTTCTACACATTTCAAAGTAAAGAGTAAAGAGTACAGAGTTTCAAAGTAAAGGAACACACCTATTAACTTCAAAATGCAAAGGGATATGTTAGATTAAGTACAGAATAGCCGTTAATTTTCATTATTATTACCCAAGAATAATTATAAAAAACATACTTAAGTAAAATACCTTTAAAAGATAGGTATACATATTTATTAGTTTACCACCAAACAGGTAGATATTTTACCCACTTTATTCTACTTCTATTTCAAAAGCCACAAAACAAACAGGAGAAGAAAAAAAAAAAACAACCATAAAAATTGATTTATGATCCCACATAGAATTGAATTATTTTTGTTGACTTGCTGTAGCTCCAAAACAAGCATTCGAAATAACTACACGCCACTAAAATGGCATAAAATTTCCAAGGCAACCAGATTGACAAGAGTCTTAGGCTCTCTATAACTATAATATAGGTAAAGGATAACTGGCTCAGGAAGAGAGCAGCAACGACCTAAGAAGGTCATTCAAGAAAGCTTTTATTGCAAGACCAAATGGATTGGATATTATATGGACACAACTGATTCGTTTGTAACAGAAAATTACTCAAACACATGTTGAATTGTAGACAGTGCACTGAGAGAAACATTGAGAAAAAAAAAACATTAAAAGGTTGAGTGGGATTTTCAACAACAACAACACCTATTTTTTGTAGAATTTTTAAGTGGCAGAATAGTGCTCTCAAATTGTTTAACGAGCCTTTTTTAGGAAAAAATTATTCCGTTTAATGTTTGGTGTCAATGTAAGTATCATTACTTCACGTACACCTAAAAAAATGAAATTTTAACGTGTTTAGACAGGAATATCTTGATAACTAAGGTGGAGGAGTTCCAAGGTCGGACTCAAATTCAGTTTATCAAAAACTTTCGAAACAAGTGCAGTAAAACAGTAGAAAACTGTGTTAACCAACATGTATCCTAGTACAAAATTTGGTACACAAAAACTCAATTTATAAAAAACTTATCAACTATTCCGTGATAATTATAAATGTTCTTATAATTCACAATTCATTGTTAAATATCGATATGCATTGTATTATTCTGTTCTATTCGGGCGCACTTTTACTTCATTGAACGCATCTATTATTTCACATTTTGTTTACTTTAAACTATATAAGGTTTAAACTAAAGCCTTTCAACTATTTTTTTTTGAGTGCGATGCAGATGCAGAAAAAATGTTGGTCATATTACAGGTTATTTTTGTTTTTAATTCTATCCTAACCAGACACCGGTAAATAATAATGGTACGTTTACTTCTATACTATTTGAAGACAGGTTTGGTCGCTTAAACCGCACAGAATACAGACATGAAAAATGTAAGCACACAATTTTATACAATAACTGGTTGTAAAGTGCAGCAGTAGTCGGTTAGGTACTTGACTTTTTGTGGAATTTAGTGTGAATGTTTGATAACAATAGAAGTAAGTTTATAATGTTCTTCGCAATATATTTTTTTTTTATTATTTTGGTGTGTTGTTGGTTAAAGAGTCTTCTTATTTGGAAATTGGACGTCGGTGATATAGAAGTTTAGGAAACATAAAGCTTAAGGATTTTGTAAAAGTTGAATTACCTAAGAGGTTTCCATATTAGTAGACAAAATTGTTCTTCTTACTGACATAAATGATTGTGAAAAAGCTATAAGATTGTGTTATAGTAGAAAGATGGTAGGCTTATAATTTGGAATCTAGATTTAAGACTATCCGAATCCCACTCGAAATACTGGGAACGACGACGAAACTTTCGGCTGTCAATATACTTTATAATATAACATTCGCTTAATCGCCCTGTAAATATATTTTCACAGCCGAAAGTTTCGTCGTCGTTCCATCTGTTATGCGTTAATTTGGGAGAGCCTTTAGAATTTGCAATACAGTAAAATCTTGAAAAGATGAACAGATATAAAACAGGGCCCGTTTATCTTTTCAAATTGTTCATCTTTTCGAGCATCAACATTTGGTTAAGGAAGAAGATACAGTTTTATAAATAAAAACATTAAATATTATTTACATAACAAGTCAAAAAAAGCCCCAAAGTACTGTTCAAGAGGACTTAAAAGGCAAAGAAAAAGTACAAAATTATTTTTGGAATAAAGTGTTCATCTTTTCGAGTACTAAATTTCAGCCTTTCATCTTTTTGAACACTGGAAAATGGAAATATTTCGTTCATCTTTCCGAGTTGTTCATCTTTTAGAACCGTTCATCTTTCCGAGATTCTACTGTAATATGCCTGTTTGGCAACTTTTTTTTGAAAACAAATTTTGACAGAAAATTTTTAAAATTTGTGCAAATTCGCAAGAAATTTCACGTTGCCAAACAGATGTAATTTCTTGCATTTTTATACTGTATTTATATAATCCCTATTACTTTTGGCTAGTCGAATCTTAGAAGAAGAAATAGATAAAGGGGCATATCAAGGAAACAGTGATGCTTTTTTCATAATAGTGTGATTTACATAAACTCAAATATGCATTCACACAAGTAAGGCATGCAGTTAGACAGCTAAATTCTGGGGAATTAGCCCAAAGGAATTTTTAGCTGTTTTTTTGAGGAATATGTTTTGAGATTTCAAATCGTCAAAATAGTTAAAAAAACTTAGTAAATTTAATAAACAAGTGAAATAAAAGTAAATAAAGTGAATATATGCAATACATCAATAAAAAAATGTATGTAAAACTACATGCGGTGCTGTGTTAAATCCTGTAAAAACACCTATAATAAGCAGTGCAATTTTTGTTCATTTGACATGTTTATAGATGTGTCTCATATTCCACATAAGGTAAGTAAAATTATTTCCGCACTACGGGCGCTCAATGGATTTGACTGCCTTGCCATCACCAACAAAAAGTAATCAGACCCTGTAAAAACAAAATAATTTCTAATTTTGATAGATATACGCCCCTGACATATCACGTTTCAAAGTGACAACTTGTTATTTATACCGCTCTTTTTTCCATTTGTTTTTTTATTTCTATACACCCGTTGTCTTTCTTCTTTACACTACTGACGAAATTTACAAATTAAAGGTGTATGCTCAAATGGATTCGGAAATTCAAATTCAAAACAAAGTTGGATCGTGTGCTGTTTTTGTAATACATGTATAATAAAACACCGCTTTGAAAGTATTCTACGAAAGTGTATTTATATAAAAAACATCACTTCACATTAATTTATGTATATATAGGTGTTTTTACACGATTTAACACAGCAATCAGCACCGCATGTTATTTTATATTTGTTTTAATAAAGTGTTCACTAATCTCTCTTTTATTTAATTTTTTTATTTAGTTTAATAAACTTTTTTCACTATTCTAACGTTTGAAAATCTCGAAAAACTTTCCTTTAGATCGGCAAAATGACAGATAGACACCTTTTGGTTGAATTTTGTTGTTGTTGAAAATTGCTGTTTGCGTACTTACCCGAAACTGCCAGATTCTAATAGTTTTTTTTATATGAATTTGACATCCTTTTGGACTAAAAATGATAGAAATGGGTAGGCTCGGGAAGTTAACGAACAAGGTTTATATGTAATATACACCTCTTCCTTATTTTCGGTCTATTTGGTAATTTTTTTTTAAATAAATTTCCCAAACCGAGTTTTTTTCTATGCGTTTTGACAGCAATTTGCGAAATTTTGTGAAAATTCGCAAGAAATTTCACATATACCAAATAGACCAAATGATTCAAAACTCTGTCATAAGATTCAATCCATTGACACGGAGAAACAAGTTGCTGGAGATTTCTTGAAGTTTTCATTTAATTTTTTAATAGTCTCCCTTCACACGAGGTTAACGATTTCAGGAGATTTTTTAAAGCTACTTTTAAAAAAAACAATAGAAAATTTCTACGATTTTTTTTTTCGTGTGAAAGGTACAATAGATATTTAAAGAAATTAAAAAAAAACTTCAAAAATCTCCAGAAACTTGTTTCCTCGTGTGAAAGTTGACATATTATGAGGAAACAAAATCGTAAGATATTTTCGGTAGTTTCCTGTCTTATTTTATTTTCTAGATTGAACCAATCATAAACCGTTGAATGATCTTCTTTGGCGCTCTCCTCATCTAACAACTTAAAGTTAGTGGAAACTTAATTGCTGGAGATTTGTTTGACGTTTTCTTTTAATTTCCAACATCCACCAATTGTAGACCGTTCACTCCTTTTATTTGTAGCCCTTCTCACCTAAAAATTGATAGTTGCTGAAAACTCAGATTTCTCGTACTGATTTCAGTATAAGACGAAGAAGGCAACAAATCTTGTTCCTGACTTTTGGACATAATAATATAATAAAAAATACGTTGGAAATTTAAATCATTATAATGTATGTGCAATACTTTACCAATTTTCTTTTGCGATAGAAATTATTACGCAAGTACGTATTATTCCATTATAAAAAATTATAAGTCAAGACTTGATTATTTAATAAAAAAATAATTTACTTGATCAACAATCTTTGTACTAGTTTCTTAGTTAATTTATATATAAATACATCTAGTACAGGCAATGAAGAGTAATTTTCGTACCATCTGAGAAAAGTTTTGTAGTGGTCCAAGTTTGAATGCAATATTGTAGGGCGGTTGATTTTTAGTATAAATCTGAGTTTGCGGGAAATTCGGGTTTGTGGGGATCCCGTATCTTGAAAATAAGTTTTTTTTTTTCCGTTTTCTCCGTTTGTGCTCCTTTTTATGAAAAAATGAGTTCGTACTTTTTGGTTGCAATTTATATTATCTACGAATTCTTATGTAACGTTTTTGTATAGAGCGAAGAACTTAGAAGTTATAAACGTAAAAGGAATACAAATTTTGGTTTGATCACCCTTATTTTCGATTTGCTCGCAAACCGTTACATTTTCAAAAAAAATATTAAAACAAGATAAGAAAAAAAAACGTATGGGAGAGGGGGTTTTTCTCTCTCCATGCAGGCGGAAGGGGTAATTTAAAAAAAGATTATAACTTGAACCAAAAAAATTCAATCTTCTCAAAAACAAGAAGACATTCAAGCATCCACTAACTAAAAATTTATAAGAACATTGAATATTAGAAACAAAAATAATACTCAATAAGATAAAATATTGAAAAAAATCTGTTTGAACAATTTTTTTTTAATTTTAACTTTGAATATACAGGCGCAGTGACATATGGCCTAGGGACATAAAGCCCAAATTTAGTTTTTGGGACTTATGTCCCACTTACCAGTTCAGCATATGCCGCTATCGCATACTTGAGAGTTGAATTACCTGGTGAGTTAGTTAAGATCTCAATTATCATGGCAAAGACAAAAGTTGCACCATCGAAAAAAATTACCGTGCGGGGTCGCGCATTAGCATTGAAAATCGCCAAAATCGGTGGAAAGAAAGATTTCAAAAAAATTTTAAAATTAGTTTTAAGCACTTTCCTATTCTTTCGTACAATCGAAGAGGGTACAAACATATGATCAATATTATTCTTACTTTTTAATAAACTCTTTTAAAAAGACAAAAAAATAACTAAAGTGGGACGTAATCCTCAAATAAAAATGTTGGATGTTATGTCCCACTAAATAAAAACTATACCAAATGATAAAAAGAAACTTTGCATACACTCAACCCCAAATCCTATAGTATATACCTCTTACCTATACCTCACTATTTGTCTACCGTAATTCTGGCTGCTAGCACTGCACTAATAAATAGAAAAAAAAAAAACATCAACAAATTATTATTATCTCTATGCCTCTTAAAAATTTGGGACTTATGTCCCATTGTTAAAAAACAATATTTGGGGCTTTGGTCCCACTTGGGTGAGACATAAGGCCCAAATTAAATTTAGGATTTATGTCCCACTCAAGTGTGACACAACCCTTACAGCTTTCTATACACAAATTCAATAAAAATATATTTCTCGCCTTTCTAATAAAATAGCCCTTTTGGTTGACTTTAAATATTCGTAGTGACAACAAAAATTGTCAAAAATTAATAATCAATACACCATTTATTTGTTAAAATATTCTCTAAAAAAATTATTTAATATCTTTTTTGAAAATGTAACGGTTTGCGAGCAATTCGAAAATAAGGGTGATTAAGCCCAAATTGTACTCCTTTTTCGTTTATAACTTCTAAGTTCTTTGCTTTATTTGTAGATAATATAAATTGCAGCAAAAAAGTTTTTAATCTTTTTTTCATAAAAAGTAGCACAAACAAAGAAAAACAGAAAACATATTTTAAACATAATGGGACGCTCACAAAGCCGAATTTCTCGCAAAATCAGACTTATACTCAAAATCAACCCCTCTTCAATACTGCATTCAAACTTGGGGCACTTATAAAAATTAAATTAAATTAAATATATTAGACAAGTTTTTGGTTCATACTTCTGACCCCGATGGAGGAATCCAGCCCCCGAAAGCTTTTTCAAGTTCAGCAGCAACTTTGAAACAATTCTTATCTGCATACGGACCAGCCACAATTTGGAATCCAATTGGTAATCCATTTTCATCCAAACCCATTGGCACATGTAAGGCAGGAAAACCTAAGACATTGAAGATCCCAGTTAGCACAACAGCTGGGGAATGAATAATTGAAGTGTTGTGTTGAAATGCGGATCGATGAAAGGTGGGGAATAAAAGAACACCATCATTGCCCAATATTGCCTAAAAAAAACAAATTATTGTTCAAATCTTTCTTAGAAGATATCTTAGGTATCTTACCTTCAATTTTGATTCGAGGACTTCACGCTTCTTCATATAGTGATCTTTACCAAATATTGAAACAGTGCCACTTAAGTCGTATAGTGCTTGAAAATATAAAGCCGAAACAGTATGTATGGGTTTGCCTTTGAAATGCTTCCATAGCTCCCCCAATGTTGTTGTTTTTTCCTATAGATAAGAAAAAAGCTTCCAATATTATTATTCCTTACTAATTTAATTTAAATGAAATAAATTTACTTCAGGATTTGTTAAATTTGTATGTATGCTTGGTGGTACAAATAACATCAATCTGGCAATAACAATTTCCATGATAACTTTAATTTCTTCAATTTCTAGCTGGAAAAAATGTTGGAAGTAATACAACGGATTTCATTTTTTTTTTTGTTATTGAAACCTAACCTTTTGAACTTGGTTGCCCCTGGATGAAAAGTGATTACATGCAGACTCAATACATTTCTTTATTGAACTATTGACTGGTACAACTGTGATTCGCATTGATAGATCAGCATAGAAAAACTATTATTTTTGAAATAAAAATAATGGGTTGTATCAAAACTTTACAGAAAAATATACCTACGCCTATGAATCCACACAATTTCAGGATTTAACCTTCCTACATTTATTTTAAAATTCCTACCTTCATTTTGTCAATATCTGCACCATCGATTAATTTGGATGCATTTTTGCCAGCAATAACATCCAAAAGTAGTGGCAAATCTTCTACAAAACGTGTCATCGGTCCCATTTGTAAGACTTTTTCCATTCCAACTTGACCAGTATTGGGAAAATGTCCTTTTGGTGAAACCAAGTTACCACTTGGCTTATGTCCATAAACACCATTGAACATCGCTGGAATTCTAATCGATCCGCAAAAATCTGATCCTATTCCAAAAACAGTAGCTCCAGCTCCGTTAAGAGAACCCTCACCACCTGAAGATCCACCTGGTGTGTGTTGTGAGTTGTAGGGATTATAACATCTGCCATTAGTCATTGATAAAGTTTCCCAGCTAACACAAAGCTCAGGATTTGCTGACACAAGCAAGGGTATGGCACCAGCTTCTTTTAAAAGAGCTATTGATGCACCATCTCCTTTAGATTTCATACCTCGACGATAGTGACTTCCTACGACATGTGATAAGCCTGCAGTAAAAGTCGAAAATTATATTTTGTATTTTCTTAAAAATTAAAAGCATTCAAATGTTATCCAACCTTCAACAGCGCATGATTCTTTAACAGAAAAGGGTACTCCAAAAAGAGGATACCTTTCAAAAAGCTTTTCTTTGTCAACGGTTAATCTTATGATTTTATCAGCTTTTTTGGCATCTCCAATCGCATTCGAAAAACGGTCTTCAACCACAGCATTTAAAATAGGATTCACTGCCTTGATACGTGTAATGTACTCCCTTAAAAGATCTTCGGAAGAAAGCTAGGACAAAATGATAAGAATATAAGAATTTTAATTTTTATTAAAGCGTTAGGTTTTTTTGTAAAAAACCGTCACGACCGAATCGAAAAATTTCGTAACACCCAAAAATGGTCATATAGCCCAAAAACTCAATAAAAAAAGTCAAAACGATTGTCATAATGCCCAAATTGGTTTTCAAATGATGTGACGTAGAGCCCAAAATAAACAAAAAATTTGTCACATTGCCAAACACCCAAGGTCGTACAACAACAAATTTATCAAGTTTTTTATAATATTTTTAATTCGGGATTCATGGTTACGCATTTTTATTTATATAGATATAATCAATAAATACACACTTCACACGCCTTAAGCTTCTGAACTAATTTTACAGCCGAGAGAGCTAAAATATCACTGTCAAATTCCGGAATTGGTTCTCGTTTAACCCGCGTGAACATTTTTATGATGAATTGTAGTTTAGAACCAACCCAGAATAAAATGAAAGCCAAAAACCGTAGAAAATATTCCATTTTTAAACAACAAATTGATTTGAGGTACTGGGTAAATACGAGTTTTATTATAGAACGATCAAAAATAACTTGTGACTGCAAAGAGTGTCGAGTGATTAATGATTATAATTTGCCGGTTTTACGGATTTCGTTAACTGTACGATAAGGAAACCAAAGGTCGATTCTAGCTAGTTAAATCAGCACACTAAGTGCAAAACAATACGGCTTAAGCTTAAAAAATATGACTAGGTGTAGCATAGTCCGCGGGTGATAACCCTCAGACGAGCTGATAACGTTTCCGCGGATAAGATTTGCAAATATTGTGACATTGATAATTAATGGTGATACCTACAACACGGATCAGCTCTCAAGGTTCAGAAAGATAAGGATTTACCAATTACGAAGACTAAGAACAACCGAACTTTCTTACCACCACCGTTATTAAGAAACGATATTACTATCGATATCAAAAAATGAGACATGAGTTCTTTTCAGAAGTTGTCATTCTATTTTTATACGGCTATAAGAATTCCTTTGGCAAATCAAATTTCAAATAAAACAAACAAAAACAACAAACAAAAACAACAAACAAAACAACAAAACAATTCCTTTGGCAAACAACTCATTACATCATTACAATTACAATTATATAAAGACGAAACAATTATTTATTTGATCAAGCGTAAACTCAGAAAGTATTTAACTGATTTACGTAGAACAAATTTTATCATATTCTTTATGCTCATAAGATTGTTTAAGACTATTTAGTATTTTTTGTTTGTCTTAAGGTTCCCCCACACCAACGCGAATTTTCGGTGGCGACGTCGAAAACAATAATAGCCGTTTTTTTATTATAAGAATTGATCTATATGGATCATCAAATAACATACATAACAAAAACAACACATGAACCTGGGGTGGAACTGGAAGCGGCTAAGGTGATAGTTGACTGACGCTATTTTGATTGTAGTTTTTGATTATCAACTATTCGTTGCTCTGTGTAAATCGATCGCCAAAAATTGTTTGTTTTTTTGGCATTACTTACAATTCTGTTAAGAATTAAACGTCATTTTTGCATTTTATGATGCTAAGAAATGTTCTCAAGGATATCCATAAACTGATTCGTAGTTCCAAAATGTTTTTTTTTTTCTAAGATTTGTTCTGATCAGTCGGACCTTTTTATAATTATTTCCACTCCTTACTCTCCGTGCGGTTTGAATATTTTTTATTCTTAAAACACACTTTTTACTTTAGATATTAATTATTGTATTAAAAAAAAAAATAAATCTTAAGCCGTCCGCAACAAAATGTGTATGAAAATTACATAAATGTATGAAAACGACACCTAAAAAGGTGTCACTTAATATCAGTACAAAAAAAACTATTGTCGACATGATAATCACCTTAAATAGACCAAAATTGTCGATTTTGATTATCAACTATCAACTATGGCGTTAACCGATTCCACCCCTGCTCTTTATCGGGTTCATGTTTCATGATCCGAAAAAGGGCTGCTGATTCTCGCCACTGTGAGGTTGTTTTATTTTCGCAGGATGATCCATATGGATCATGGGTCATAATAAAAAACGGCTAATAACAACTTGTTGTTTTCATTGACAACCACGTGTTGTTATTGTTGTTTTCGTCGTCGTCACCGAAAATTCGCGTTGGTGTGGGGGATCTTTTATTTGTTTATTACATCAGAATATTATTTTTTTTATTTTTTGTCAACTTTTTCTTTCAGGTTGTCTCACATTTTCGCTTATGGATTTAAACTTATTTGATACTTTAGAAAAATAGGAATAATTGTTTTATAAAGTCAATATTTTCACTCACATTTTATGCCCTTAATCTTTTGTTAATTACCTATAATATGTATGTATAAGCTGAGTAATTATGTTTTTATACAAATTTAAAAATTATAATTTTGTATCCAGAAATTCGATTCATTTGCAATCACGCGGTCACTGCTTTGTTGCATTTTATTATCATTGCGCCTTTTTTGAATTTACTCTTCCTCCTATTTCTTCTTGCTTTATATATTGCTCCACTCAATTGTTCGCTGTGCCATCAATTCTTCACTATTTTTACTTGGGTGCGATGCATGTATTATATGTATGTATATAGTAATTCGTATATGTAAGAATTATAATAAGGGCAAATAGATAATATTTCAGATAATAAAAACAATAGTTATAGAATTTTGAGTGCAAGCAAATCACTCGAATAAAAATGAGCCTGAGTGAAACGATACACGGATATTTAAAAACACGGATACACGTGTTCTTAAAATATCCGGATTTGAATCCGTTTTTCATGTATCCGTGCATCCGTGCGTCCGTGTGTCCGTGTGTCCGTTTGTCCGTGTATCCGAAGATTCGTGTATTTTAAATAATCCAATCATGACTGGAGATGGCCAAATTTATGGGATTTTTTGATAAAAATACGACAACGACTTGGTAGTCGAATCTGTCAGTGGGTTTAAATTTAGAATTATTTAATTTTTTCTTTAAAAATCGATTTTTTTTGGAAAATCACCAAAAATAAAAATCTATAATATCCATTATCCCTCAAAATTTTGAGCTTGTAAGCCACCCCTTGAAAAGATAAAAATCAAAAACCATTCCATGTATTAAGAATCCGTGTAATAAAGATCCGTGTATGCTTAATATCCGGATACACGGATATTAAGCAAATAAATACACGTGTTTTAAGAGAACGGATTTTTATTTGCGTGTAATAATTACACGGAGTCCGTGTACCCGTGTTTTTCAAATACACGGACTGAATCGTAGGCTCTAATAGATACCCTCCCTCCCATATGTTGTTCCTTTTTTTTGTTAAACTTCCTCATTGTGAAGTGGTTTGGGTAGGTATTTATTTGTTTTCTTTCTTTTTCTGCATACTTAACGTACTGAAGAACTATATGAAGGAAATTCATGATTTGTAAGAAAATCAAAGGGAGATAAAGATTCTGCTTATATGTCAAAAAAACCTTTATTTTGATTTTCGCTTTTTTCGAAAACGGTTCAAATGATATTGATCAATTTTTGTATGAAGAATGTTTTAAGAAAGTTTTGAAGCTTCATAGAAAAGTTGTATGAAAAAACTTCGTCAGCATTCAGCAGTTTGGGACGGTAAGGAGTTAGGATACTTCTTTGAAACTTTGACAGGTATTAAACAGGGATGCAATTTCAGCCCACAAGCTCATGTTTATAGATGATATAACGGATTATCTTGGTGGAGGAATAAGACTTAAAGGTCTTATTATATGCAGATGATTTGGTCTTGTTTGCTGACTCATCGCCTAATTTACAAAGAATGATCAACCAGCTGCAAGGCTATTGTCAGGAGTGCAGGTTAAACGTCAACATATCTAAATTTAAAGCAATGATTTTCCGAAAAGGTGGAGGAAGGCATGCAAGGAATGAAAAGTGGTTTTTCGACGGAAAGGAGTTGGAAACAGTATAAAATCCTACAAATATCTTGGCATCAATATTAATAGTAATATTGTAAATATGGAAAAACATTTCAAAGAAAAAGTGATAGCAGCGAAATCAGCCATAAGCGCGGCTTGAAAAAACTGTCTGGAAGATGAACATTTGTCAATCAAAATAAAATATCAGATATTTCAGGCTGTTTCAAAGTCGATCATGCTGTGTGGGGCTCAAGCGTGGGGCTATAAAGTATAAACAATTCGATATGGTAGAAAAACTTCTCCGATTATTTTTAAAGAGGGTATTTTAAATGCCACAAAGCACACCAAACAACATGCTGTTGGTGGAAACTGGTCTTCTACCATTATTCATTAAAGTGTCATTCGAAGCTTTATTTAATCTCTTCAATTTTAGCAAAAAAAAGCATTTATACAACTCAAAATAAATAAATTTAAAAACAAAAAAATTAAACAATTAACAAGCAAAATCAAAAAAACAAAAGAAAGTGAGACTAAAAACCGTTCCTGTCAGTGCCCAACAAAAAAACATTAAACAATTTTATACCATTTTTGGTATTTATTTTTTCCAGGAAAAGGCAGGTATTTGTCTGACCCTAGAGAGCTCTTTAGAAGTAACCCAAATACCCAAGAACAAAAAACATATACAAAACCCGCGTGGACACTAAAGAAACTCATTTCTTTCTCACTTACAATGAATGTAAACTTGGTATACAAAAATCAAAACAAAATTTAGGATAAAAAAAATTCACAAAAAGATACTAGATATATGTAGGTACAGTGACGAGGCGTCAATTAGACATTTTAGACAATGTCTACCCAAACCATTCGTATAAAACATAAATACAAGTGCCATAGCAAGATAATCTTCAAATCAAGGAAGTATCTTATATTTTTATTACGTTTATAATGTCCCTTCTTACCCCAATATACATTTATTTAAGAAACTTTGCTTGGTTCACGCATGCTATATAAATCAACATGTAAACTCTATACACACAGACACACTCAAACCTTTATCATTCTTTCTATACTTGCATTCAACACGAAGTATGAACAACAACGATCGGCACAGGGCCGATCGATTATTCGTAAAGCCGAAGACAGTGTCTTCGCTTTCAACCAAACTATGGTAAAAAAAATGGATGTATATTGAAGGTATACCATTCTCATTTCGTATTTTATATGGAGGAAATAGACAAAATTGAAAATGTCTAATGGTTCGTTTACTTTGAGTTAAATTCTTTTGGGATGGCTGAGGCTACGATTGTGCCTGAGGTGAGGATTAAAACAATAAAAAAAAGGAAGAAATATTGTAATTTCTTATTTTTTTATTAAATTAAAAAACTAAAAAAATAAAGAAAATGAAAAAAATGAAAAAAACAACTACCTAACACTTTCTTTAATACATCTACCTTGACGTGGTAGGGCTTTAAACCAAATGATGTACCTTAAGAATAATGCAAAATATAATCACTGAAAATGAATAACTGTCTACCCATTTTGCATAAGTACGGGACGTCCCTGTGTAGGTAAGGATATAACTTCGACACCTTTTCGTATTTTTGGTTAAATAAAAAAACAATAACAAACACAGATATTTTTATATTATTAATTCTTGTAATTCGACCATTTCTTATTTTGTTCCTTTCTTTTCATTATTTTTAGGATAGTACGACTCACTGACTTTATCTATCCGTGGACTTTCAAGGGCTTCTTTATGGTTTAGTTAAAGTGGCGGAGGTCTAATTGAGCGGTGACTCGAAGTCATGCGCCTTGGCTTACAAGAGGGCAATCTGACAATCACTGGAAGTTGTCCGAAGAATTTTTCTTTATAAGTGCAGGAACAACACCGTAAGCTGGGTACCAGAGCACCTCAAATTCAGTTCAATATAACTGCACCAGAAAGATTGTGGGTTCAATGCTGAGAACAGGAACAATCGATTTAAATTATGCGGTGGTCCGTACTGGAGTACTTATCATGGGCCGCCGCAAATTTACCTAAAAATTTATAACTTCCCATTTCAACAAAACTTCTAATCTCAAAAGCCGCGTTTTATTATCTACGGATCTAGATCGGGATCATCTTTTAACATGTTATAGTTACAACAACAACTTTGGATCCTGCTCTGTATCTGGATCTATTTTAAAGATCCGAAAATATGTTTTAACTCTGGCGAGTAGACGGCTCTTTAGTCGGTAGGGAGTACAAACTGTAGTGTAAAGAAAGAAGACAGTATTTACATGAAAAATAAACAAACATAAGAAAAAAAGAGATGAGCATACAACACTGTTGTCATTATGGATCCGTATCGTTTTATTTTCATGGGATGATCCTGATCCAGATCCATAGATAATAAAACACGGCTAAACTCACCACTTTGACTTCTTTTATTCAAGATTGAATTGAATAAATATATCAAAATAGCTGATTGGCACTAGCTATACATACATATATATGGATTCTAAGAAAAAAACTGAAACATTAATTTTTACTGAACCCGGTTTGAACTTAAGTATAACGCACCCAAAATTATTGAATTTTATTTTTTATTGGTAAATTTTTATAAATTTTCTTTACTACATTCAATTTACATAGTTAACTTTGTATTTTTTCCATTTGGTTCATTTTTAACTTTTTTTTCGTATTGCGGAAGTACCAACCGATAGTTTCGAGTTTAAATCAAATGAATTATGCGAATTCTGACGGCACATACAAGTAGTCGAAGAAACTGGTATACCAAGTATATAAGTTCAACGGGAGAAAGAAAATTAAACACGAACGAAAGAGAAAGATCTTTACAGGGCTCAAAGAAGCCATGAATAGAATACATACTAAAAAAAAACTAAGTCGGATGATTCTTCTCTAACTGGAAAACATCACCCGATTCACATCGCTGTATATAGTGCATACTTTTACAGGGCTATTCTGGCGTTGTGAGGACAAGTCAAAAGTCTTGTGAAGTTGATTTCTTGTGAGGTTGTTCTGATTCGATTACATTTTCCGTATTCTGCGATAACCCTGACAAAAAAACTCACCACAGCAAGGTGAATTTTTTATTGTGATTGCTAAGGTCTAAATTTTTGTTGAACGCACTGAACTCATCGACAACGAAGATGATTGTGAGCCACATAGACGCTGTTTAGATTGGGAAGATTGAGGCCGGTATCACGGCAGTTCGTAGACAAGAGAAGTGTGGGGTGAGGAATCTGGTGAGGCACGAACAAAACATAACAACCGGACTCATGAGTCTACTTTGTTGTTGTTTCAATGTGTGAAATGTTGAAATTGTTGTTGTTTCAATGTATTTTGAGGCGCCTCAAAGTATCAAATGTAAACACGATGGCACTCACCAGTCCGGACTCAATCTTCCCAATCTAAACAGGGTCATACATACACATGTATTTACGCCCCTTGTTTTTCTATGTCGATCGTACTCGACGAGTTGCTTTATCGCTGGCCAAGTGCGATCTAAGCTTTAACATGTTGATCTGATTATAAAATGTTTTTTAGACAAGAAAAAACAAAAGTATCTTAAAATTTTATTTCAAATGTCAAATTTGTGAGTAGTGACCTGCTCTGAAGAAGGTCACAATTTCGATAGTTTGCCTTCTGCTGCCAGAATACGAAATCCCCACAAAATCGAGTTCACCTCACCTTGTGAGGTTGTTGTAACTTGCGAGGTGTCAGAGAGGTTTGCCAGAATAGGGCTGTACGACCATGGACTCGATTGTCTTAACCTTGGCTAATGTAACATTTTATTTAACCAAATAAAGCATATTTCATCTACATCGAACTATTTTGAACTTTCTGGACACTTTCTTACTCCGTTTTGCAAGGATCCAAGAAAGATCAACAAAGTGTGTCCATGAAATATTTTCGAGATACTTTTAACTCTCATGATATACGCAATAACTTTCTTACTCATGTAGCTTCCTCGTTAAATTTCAACCAGCAGTTGCGTACAGCGCCGTCTATCAAACAAGTGATAACCTTTCTGAACTTGACAAACGTCATTCATACCCCCACGTTAGTTGCTGTTGCCGATAAGAAATAGAAAAAAACAAATTTCATACCATTAAATATTTTAATCTTATCTTCTCTCCAGTTTCATTCCAATTATAAAGTTCTTTGAGTAAACGTAGTCTAGAAAAATGGCAACCAATTATGAAGGCTACAAATCGCCACTCTCCTCGCGCTATGCCAGCAAAGAGATGCAATTCCAGTTCAGCGAACAAAATAAGTTCTCAACCTGGAGGAAGTTATGGATTTGGTTAGCCGAAGCAGAAAAAGTAAGTTCCATGGTTTTATTAACTTAACAGAGTATATAATGATTTATTTCAGCAACTAGGTCTGGAAATAACAGACGCCCAGATCGAAGAAATGAAGAAGAACGTCGAGAACATCGACTTCCCAGCTGCTGCGGCTGAAGAACGTCTCACGCGACATGACGTAATGGCGCATGTGCATGTTTTTGCCAAACAATGTCCTCTGGCAGCACCCATCATACATTTGGGAGCCACTTCCTGCTACGTGGGCGATAATACCGATTTGATTGTACTGAGAAACTCGCTAGACCTCTTGCTACCTCGGGTTGCATCGGTGATATTCTGTCTGAAGAACTTTGCCGAAACGCACAGATCGCTACCGACTCTCGGATTCACCCACCTTCAACCGGCGCAGCTGACAACTGTGGGAAAGCGGGCGTGTCTCTGGATTCACGATTTGCTAATGGATGAAAGAGCTTTGCGACGATGCCGTGATGACTTGCGATTCCGCGGAGTTAAGGGAACCACGGGAACACAGGCCTCTTTTATGCAGCTCTTCAATGGCGATGGGGAGAAGGTAAGAGCGCTTGACTTCCTTGTTACTAAGTTGGCTGGATTCGAGAAACCTTACGCTGTCACTGGACAAACCTATTCGCGCAAGGTCGATGTTGAGATACTAGGAGCACTTTCCAGTTTGGGAACATCCATCCACAAGATGTGCTCCGATTTGAGGATTCTCGCTTCGCGCAAGGAAATCGAGGAGCCATTCGAGTCAACCCAAATTGGGTCATCTGCAATGCCTTACAAAAGAAATCCTATGCGCTCAGAGCGCTGCTGTGCCTTGGCCAGGCACATGATTACAGTATATTCCGACGCTGCCAATACACACGCCACTCAATGGTTGGAGAGAACGCTCGACGACTCTGCCAATCGTCGGCTAAGTTTGTCTGAATCGTTCCTATCAGCTGATGCAGCTTTGCTTACGCTACTCAACATCTCCCAGGGACTTGTTGTCTACCCGAAGGTCATCGAGCGGCACATTGCGCAGGAATTGCCATTTATGTCTACAGAGAATATCATCATGGCCATGGTCAAGGCCGGTGGTGACCGACAGATTTGCCATGAGAAAATTCGTGTGCTGTCGCATGAAGCTGGAGCCCAGGTTAAGCAATTAGGTAAGGACAACGATTTGGTTGAACGCGTTCGCAATGATGCCTACTTCGCTCCGATTCTCGATCAACTAGAGATGATCTTGGACGCAAAGACATTCACGGGTAGAGCCAGTGATCAGGTCACTGAGTTTTTGACTGAAGAGGTAGAGCCTTTGTTAAGCAATTACAAAGAGACACTCAAGAATATGGAATCTGTTACACTTACTATTTAGAAGTGTATTTTAAAAACGTTAAAGCTACATTAAAGGCTTATAAATTCTTTAAAAAATAAATTGTATTTGTTTCTAACTTTGTTTGTTCTAGTCTATCTGTTGGAATATTTTCAAAGGTCGAAAACTCAGTGCCGATACCATAAAGCAGGGACACCTAATAATCGAATTCGACACAAATCGCATTCGGCGCTTAATATTTTTTAAGTATGTGTACGCATTGCATAATTTACCTGGTTATTTTATTTCATCATATTTTACAAAAATTGCTAAAAGGTTCTTTCGGCTTCCTGTTCAAAAATTGTGTAAATATCATTTTGTATAGAGAAATTTTGTATAATATTTGAATTCTTACACCCGAAATGATCAGAACCAGGGGCCTAATTTCGTTAAACGAAAACGATGAAACGATATCGTTTTGACAATACCCATCACATCTAAAGGGATAGATAGAGACAACTGTTGCCAAAACGATATCGCTCGAGTGTTTTCGTTTTATAGAACTTGACCCCAGGTAATAAAATAATATTGGTTTATAAAAGGTTTTTGTGTGATAACACAGTTGCAGTTAGGCTGCCAAGCTTTCGCACCATCATATTAATATTCAAGGTTTGAATGAAACAACAACACTTGGGTGAGCTACCACCAAGTTGTTATAGGCTGGAGTTAAAGCTATTTCACGACTGACAGTTGGGACTTCAAAACCTTCAATATTGGTTTATATTTAGCAAGAGCATAATAGCACACTTTTTTCCAAAACATACAAAATTTCAAAAAAATGGATGCCAAATAAAAAAAAGCGAAACAAGAAACAAGCCAACAAGTATAATTATATGTCCATTTGTTTTTAAACCTTGACTTTCTATCCTACCGTGAACTTAAGAAAAGTAATTTGAAAATTAATAAGAGGCTGGGAGCGACCCACACTGGTAACTTCCCATTGGCGTCCTTGTAAGCTAGAGACCCATAGTTATTTTGTAATAAGAAAATTCTCAATTCAAGATCTTCGAAGACTTTATCAAGGTCAAAAATCTGCCGTTTGTTCTCGAGATATTTGTGACGAAAAACATTTTTGAACAATTTTTAATAGTTTTGATTTGCATTTTTCTTGATTTGAAAAAAAAAAAAAATATGTGCACGACTGGGTCGCACGAACTTGCTCTTATGTGCGATCACAAAGTTAAAGTTAAGTTAAGTTAAAGTTTTAATATTTCAAAAACTATATTTATTTATGTTATAAAGGAAATAAATTAGCTACGGGAGCCTATATTGTATACCACCTGCTTAAAACGTAGTTATGTTTAATGTAGTATTATGCGAGTAGGTACATTTATTTATAAACAATATAGCACCGTGTTGCAAATATGCATGGAACTTACAGTTTAGACAGAAAAATTGTTGAAAAAATATGTAATTAAACATAAATTGACAACAACCTCCGAAATTGCAATGCAATGTACATCATCCGATTTCTTAAGGAAATCTCAATTTATGAGAAAAAAAAAATTGAAAATCTTTTAAAAGCGGTTTAAAAAAAAAAAGTTTTTTATATATAAAATTTTTGAAAAAAAAATTAAGAAAAAAATGGTAATTTTATTTTTTTATTGCGAAGTTAAAAAAATAATTTAAAAAATATATCATAATATGGAATTTTCAAAAATAATTTTGAATTTTTTTTTTAAATCAATAATTTATTTTTTTGAAAATTTTGGTAAGCAATATTATTAGAACTTATTTAAAGCTTTGGTGCAAAAAATTCATTAAAATCAATTCAACTGATAATGAGGTAGCCGAAAATAAAAAAAAATGGTTCTATGAGAGATAGCATTTTTAAGCAAAACTTTTTATCAGAATCGTAAGAGCCGTTATTGAGAAAAATGAGATTTTCGATAACGGTTTTTAAACATTTGTATGGGAGGTACCGTTATTTTTGGTTATAAGATTAATTTTCATTTAAAATCTGCTAGATAATGTTAAAAAACTGCTGGGTGCCAAGTTTAATAAAAATTGACCAAATATGTATTAAGTTCTAAAAAAAAAAAATTTGAAACTTTTTTAAAAATCGGTATACAAAACTTTTAAAAAATTTTCAAACATTCTCTATAAGAAAATTGGTCAATATCAGTTGAAATATTTTTGAGAAAATCGAAAACAAAAAAATGGTTCTATGGAAGGTACCATTTTTAACCATTTTTCTGAATTTTTTTATAAAATGGTTGCCTTTTTGTAAAAAAAAAATACTGGATTTTTTTTTTAAAGTTGTCGGCACGTTTTTGAGAAAATAAGATTTTCATTTTTTGCTAAAAAAATTGTACGGCAGGTACCGTTATTTTTGGTCTTAAAAAAACAAAAAAAGGGTGGGGATAATGCCCAAAAAACGCTAGGTATCAACTTTGAAGAAAATTGACCGACCCGTTTAGGCTGCAGCCGAAGGGACAGACAGACAGAATTGCGAGACCCACTTTTTTCGACTTCTTGTTTAAAATACATAATGACTACATCGAAACATAGAGATGTTAAATGAATTTTGCCAAATTAATGGATACCCCTATTAATGATATGGTCAGTTGAAACTTGAAAGTATAGTATTAGTTAATTAAAAAATGTTCCAAAACGAAAAAAATTGACCTTCATTTCCAACAAAATTCTAGTTTCTAAAAAGTTACATATTATGCAACTTGTGTGTAACCATTTTAAATTGTTACAAAGTGGTTTCTTGTTAATGAATTGGAACTTATCAAATAGTTACAGTGCAGTTTTACAAGACTGAAATGTAACTGGAAGTAAGTTACAATAAAGTTTTCAAGTTACTTTTAGTTTCAAAATACTTTTTGTAATAAAAATGAAACCAAACGCTTCGAATAGAATTTGCAAATAATTTAATATTTTAAAGTATGACTGTAAAAAAGAATGACAGTGTTTGGATACCTAATTTATAATTCTTATTATATAATATTTTCAACGTTTTCTAAGCTAAATTTTCAAAACGCTCGCAGTTGCACCATGAAATATAACTTTCTACCCCCTCTAAAACTCGCGCACTCTAAAAATAAACAAAATTTTGTAAAAAAAATATCAATACTATTATTGATATTTCTTATTTCTGTCAAAAAATATGGTTGACAATACTTGTTTTTCTTATAATCTCATAGTAAGAAATTAGCTGTGAAGTATAGTCTTCATTGTCACTATTTGAGTTACTGAAGCGTTTCAGGAAACTTTTCTGGAACAAAAAAAAAGAAACAAAGTTACTTTCATAAGTTAAGTTACAATAAGGTTTTTTAGTAATTATTCAGTAACTAAGACAATTGAAACCTCTTTGTGACCATTTTGTAACAATATAATGTAATAACAAAAGATTTTGTGTAGTCAAATGTCAAACATAATTACAATAGAACATAGTGTTGGCTGTCATATGCATATTAATAAGAACATTTAATCAAAACTGAATTCAATATAACAATTGTGTAAAAAAAATATAAAATTGGATTTAAACATAATTCAAATGTGTGCCACTTGGGTGGGTAGGTACAGTGTTGCCGCTGTTAGAAAATTGACTTAATCGTTTAGAATGTAGCCTAACAGACACACGTACAGTAGTTGTGAATTCTTCCCTATCATAATGTAATGTAATGTAAAATATCGAGTTCGATTTATTGAGGAATGCAAAAACTTATTCAAATATAAAAATTGATTGAATTGATATATTTTAATGCCGAAATTTAAATACATACTTACATATACCTATGCTCAAAAATGGGAATGAAATCTTTTTAGTGCGTCTTCCTTCTTACTTTAAATGATTACTTTCAGCATTGACTCACAAAAGCACATAAAACAGATATCAGATATGTCTTGCAGCATCAAACAAATAAGAATAATAAACATATCTTATTTAAAAAAAAATCCAGTCATCAATCCAACTTTAAAGTCTTTAAGACGAACCTACACGATTGCGTAGTTTCCGTACGTGCCATTATAAATTAGCATATATAGCTTCTTGTTTTTCAAATAATTGATGACCCAACAAGTTTTATTAAGGAATTTTACACGCAATGGAATATCAGAACCCCCTCCGTCCATCAAAAACTTCAGACTTTTATTGGATTTTTTTTGCGTAAAAAACAAAGGATTCAATGTCACCATTAACCTGACAAATTACTGCCTGTAAACCATCAATGCATTCAGAAGCATTGTCGTGCTAGTCGGTATGTAATCTCTTTTAGCCGCCTCAGCAATATTCAATACAGTTTCGAAAAACCCCATTAAATGAACATCCGAGAGCTTTCGAGAACTCATATTCACGCTGCCTCAATTCAACACCCTCGCATTTTGTCAAAGGACGAATGTACATCCGAATTCGATCCACCACACTATGCCGTCGTATATAGTTGTTGTCGCGTCGCGTCGCACCACACTCCTTGTATGCAGTAACCTCACACGGTTCAACTCATTTCGAAAACGACACGACCGACGAGTTCATCAACTATGCAGCCGATTTGTGGTTTCTCGGGATGCTCAACAAAGCCTTGGGGGCAATCAACCAATTAAGCTGGGAGGAGGCTACAGCGCGACGATATAAAATTCTCAACAAACAGCTGTATTCACACTTTGCTATATATATGCAAAAAGCTCTCTAGGTGCGATGTGCTCTTCACAAGTTGCACCTGCTGCTGAAGTAGATGGGAGTGTATCTACTGCCATTCATGTGCTCCCATTGAAAGATAACAAAGCAAAAATGCTGTGAGGTTTCTTGAGCGCAGGTCCTTGAAGGTTGGTGGTATCTTTCTCTGGGCTATTTTCTGATGGTTTTAAGTCTGTGGAATTTTTATTTTTAAACATTTTTTCTCTGAGCATTGTTTCTGGATTTTCTTTTCTTCAGAGTAAGTGTTTATATATATTAAAAAATGGTTGCCATCGTTTGCATTATAATCAAGTTAGTTTGAACACCTCATCAAGTTAAGGTAAGTCGAAAGAGAATATCCATTTTGTTCTGCTTTATCACAAAAATTTGTTAGTTTTTACTTCACTTTAAAAATTTTTTTTTTGGTCCGGACGAAATTTCATTCGCCTACAAAAAATAAGTGAAAATTTAAGCTGTCAATGGCATTTAATTCCACTCGTGATAAATGTTCAACAATGAGGAGAATTTTTTGAACATAAAATTTCGGGTGGAAATCACAATATGCAAAAAGTGAAAAAGTTGTCAAATTTTCCGTGTGGAATGCTGTTCGGGTGAAACACTCCATAAAGCTGAATATCTCCTACTTCAAAATTCGCATAGACCTAAAAATTGGTAATTTTCTCAACTGGGCGGTCTTCAGCTAGCAGATCCAGCACCTCGTATCGGCAGAAATGAAATAAAATTCTCCGGATATGCTTTTGTGAAGTGATATTTAAACCGAAAGTACACTATGGCGTATACGTAATATGTTTTTTTTTTTATTATTTTACATATTTCAACTTATTAAAAATTTTGTTACGAACAAGTTTTCTCAACTGAAATATTTAGTTCCGGAATGAAATTTTTAAAATAGATCAATAATATTTTGCAACGCTTTATAACATTATATGTATAGTTTCAATGATTAGATTTTAACCACAACCATTTTTTGCGCTGCTTCACCAATCAACTGCTTCGAAGCCTCTGAACTGGCATTGCAAAAAGCTCCACAAATTTCTTAAGTTTTTTTTAGAGTTTTTTTATACAACCCAGTTTTTCTTCCCAAAGCTGCTTATTTTTGCAGCAAAAGAAAAATCTAAATAAATTGCTGTTTGAAGTCTGAGATGGTGAAAGTTTATATCGATGGCTTCCACTGTATCTGCATTATACTCCGGAGTTTAACTTGATGTAATGTTTTTCAATCAATTTAGATATCCAAAAAATAAGTTATCTCTGGGTTAACTGAGTAGATATATGTATACTATGACAGCTGTTAATAAAAACACTTTCAACATGAGGGCAAAACTATCGGAATCGCTTCTTTTCATATTGGCGTAAAGAGTCGCCCTCTCTGTTCTTAAAGTGAAAGCGCAATTCCTTGGGGTCGTACTTTAATTTCGTTAGATTTTTGGATTAACTTATACCCAGCGGCTTTATTACCAATATTTGGGTAAAAAAAATTGCTTGGGTCATTGTCATTGCCTTGAATATTTCCAATGGAGACTCTTGGCAATGATGTTAGAGATTTCCATCTCTAAGGCAATAAATTTTGAAGTTGCACATTTTTCAAAATGGTTTCTCCGCAATTTTGAATGACTTTTGCTTCGTTTTGAAATTAAAGAAATAATATTTGATAATAGTGATTTTAAAGAGCAAATAAACATTTAACAGTGATTTCTATAGTGACATATTTTGACAGCTGAAATTACCTGGTAATAGGCCCACCCAGGTAATAAATTGTCATTGCCATTGAAATTGATATTTCATTAAAAAATTTCCGGTGGAGCCAAACCGTAAAGGTTCCCCCACGACGATGAAAACAATAATAACAACTTGTTGTTTTCATTGACAACCATGTTTTCTTCGTCGCCGCGATAGATTCGCGTTGGTTGGTGTGGGGTATCCTTAACACTGCTTTAACTTAGAATTACAATTACATAACTCCAGGCGTTGAAAAACTGTGCCCTAAAATATTCAAAAATGAGTGGAAAATTATTTCAAAAAAAACTTTTTTTTTTTGATTTTTAAAAGTGTTTTAAATTAATCTGAAAATAATTTTTGTATCTTGAATTTTATTACATAATTTTCATCCGGAATAAGTTAAGAAATTGACAAATTTATTTGCATACAATTTACCACCTATTGGCAATCCTGATACCCATAGAGTCCTTAAAAGCTCCATTCACTATCGATAAGAGTGTTTTATTCTCTCCAAACATTCTGAGAGCGAACAAAAGCGAAACGGATGGAAACTTTTAACTCTTGAGATGTTTGCAGATACAGACAGGTTCACGAGTATTATATAGGTCCTTTGTAATTGTCGCTCCATTGTACAGCCATATAGAGAGTGTGATATCCTAGCGGATGGAATAGAACATCAGACAGACATTCAATTCGTTTCTAGACTCAGACTCAGGTGTAACGACAGCGAGAGACGCACTTGTCGGAAAGTCAATGGTTCTTATCAGAAAGGAAAGTTGTGTCTGCTTTCTTCTTCTTCTTCTTGGTCGTCGTTGTTTTCTTCGCGGTGTAATATTATAATTTATAATAATGTGTCAAAGTGGGTGCTTGCTTATAATCTAGGGTGATAAATTAAAATTTAAATTAATTTTAATTTTGTTATTTCATACAAAATCTATACTTATTTAAATTTTGAATATCGAGTTCCGTTGGATAGTGTACTTAGTTTATTAGTGGCGGGGGCTTAATTCAACGCATCAATTTTTGAAACCACCTCGTTGTGTTATCAATTAGTGATATAAAAAAAAATTAATTTTCCAAATACAAAAAAAGTTAGTGAAAGCCTTGGAGAAACGGAAATTATCTTCTTCACACAAGAAAAAGGTATTTATGAAGTTCGTTTATGGCGTGTTAAAATGTATATGCAATGTTGTATAGTTTAAGTATAAGGGCTTTACTCAACCGACCCTCAGCCTTGTCTCTTAATGTTCCCCTCTGAATGAAAGGTCCCCTCAGGCCTCACTTTACAACGTCGAATGGTTTGAATTTTTTGGTTTGGTTCTCCTGCTATCTCTTATCTTCTTGGTATATAAGAAAAAAAAAATAACAAAAAGGAACCCGAGAGCGAGTTTATTATCCTGTGTGGTGGTAAGACAGGTAAATAACATATTTGACATTTTGCCGTGTAGGTACACAGGTGAAATTATAATTTATTATACGATAATCGATATAGATAGAGCTCCTATCCAAAGGAAGACGATATCACACAACACAATGGCTAGGACAACGACTATACAATGACGAGCAACAAAAACCGAGGACGACGACGACAACGACAACATTGAATAAATTTGATTTGCCATCGAGGGAGATGAGACTTTGAATGGAAGTGAAAGGAATTCCAGGACTTTCTATTTTTGGTTCAGTTGGTTCGTTCGTCGTTCGAATTTTCTGTTGCTGCTGCTGCCGTTATCACTGTTTGTTTTTAATATTCTAGAGTTTCAGGGATGAAATTTTAGATTTCTTTGGTGCATGGAGTCTAATGGGGTTTATATATTTTTTTTCTTTCTTTTTTTTTTGTGAGACTGTGGTGTTTCTTGGGTTCTTATTTTTATTTACCGAAATTAAATTTCCGTTGATGTTGTTGCTCTGTTTGAGCAATAAAACTGTAAAGCATTCTCAGTCTAAGACACACACACACACATGGGACCATCGAAAAACCTTCCTTTCAGAAAATCCTTAACACATCTTTCTCTTGTTCATTTTTCCAAATTGTTATATAGCAAAATAAACACTTTGAAAGCCGTTAAGTGAATGTTTTTGTTGATGAAGGACTATCAAGTATTTGATTTGGGAATACTTAGAAAAGAGGTGAAATTGCGAAAAGAGCTTCTTACGAAAAGGAAATCCTTTCAGCACGCCGTCATGCATAACAATTAGTTGTCGAAATGTTCTCAACCAAAATTTCTTATTCTAAAATGTAAATGTAAATAAAAGGAATCAGTATACTACTTATGGGTTTTGTGAAAAGAGATTAGTTTTTAAGATGGTATAAAATGTTTTTATTTATAGAGTGACTTTATAATAAGATTTATTTAAAAAGTACTTAAGGAATACAATAATACATAATATGTGTGATAATAATAATAATTTTCAATCTCAGTGTAGTCTTAAGTAATGTTTTTGAGGTAATGAATTTAATGGTATTTTATGGTATAAATAAACTTTTAATATTCGACGGTTATAATGTGTTGAATAATATATTAGATGTTGGTTTGATGGTAAAACTTTCAGAATGGGATAAAAAATTTAAATTTGAATTATTGATTACACAATGACAAAAAGTAAAAATTTTACTAAACAAGCCATGCGCTCGTCAATTAAATATGTGTAAATATTTCAACTTTCTAGCTCCTTTCACAAAAGAAAAAATTTGGTGTAGTTCGCGCTTATTAACACTGCTGTCATTTTGACTTGTAGCCAAAAAAAGAAAAATGACAGCAAACATTAGAAATTTTGGTAAGAAATCCTGTTCAGGTAACTGAGATTGCTGAGATCTCCGAGATCTCATTTTCCTGAACATGCCTGATCAGAATTGAATGGATTTCATTGCGGTTAGCTGTAATTGAGATTCAAATCCATCCAACTAGATTCAATAAATCAACATGTAGCTTAACTTTAAAAACAAATAAATTTTAGAATATATGTAGGTACTTCAAATTCAATGTTAACCAACTGTAACAACGAATAAGTAAAGTATGCACTGCAATCAACGAACACATCCATATTTTGAAATCTCTCGGACAATGACAGTTTTTGACAAATGGCGAAATTGACATTCTGATATTTCTCATTCCATTTTTGTTTTGAACTATGCTGCTTTTTGTAGAAACTTAAAATCTCTGTAGGCACAACAAAATCTATTTAATATGGCGTGAATTTCATTATTTGCACCAATACTAGCGCATTAATTTCATTTGTTTTCTCTTTTGCTTTTTTTTATTTTCATTTCAACTCATTCGCTTTTAATCTTACGAAAAAAAAAAATTAAAAAAAAATTTAAAATTGAAATTTTTAAAAAATCTAACGATACAACAAGTCTTAATGAACATTTCGTTGAATGTGATCACCCCTAATGAATATTTGATATTTTTTGCAAGAAAATTCCTAATATGTTGGACTGTTTTTTTGGCTGTATTAGGACAAGATAAATCCATCCAAAGATATGACTGGAGTGAGAATTTTGATCAGACAACACTGATTATTACCTTTCTGAGTGGTTCCTCTTGCTCTCCCCCACCCCCAAAAAGATAACAGTTGAAGACTGTTCAAGTATCGACATATGTGTATAGACTATAGATACGTAGTTTTTGATTAAATGTTCGGACTTTTCCATAATACTTTTTCTTTTCAATGAAATATACAAAAATGGTGTTCCGAAATTAACATATACAACAGAAGGTTACCATTTAACAAATGCTTTCTTCAAACATTTATGACTGTAACAAATAATCCCAATAAAGACTTCAGTACTAAAATTGGCTTCGGAAACCTCATATGCAAGATATTTGCAAAAGAATTATGCCATCGAAGAGGTCAGTAATTTTTCAGAAAAGGTCAAGTACTTTTCAAGATCACAGTACACATTCATTTATAAAATTTGAAGAAAAACAATAATTACATAAATCATTTTAAAGGTCACTAAATGGTCATAAAATGTCAGAATTTCCGTAGGTAATTGGTAAATATGTACATATATGCTTAAACTTTTTTTTATTTTTTTTTCCAAGGTCTCGGAAACAAAAGTGATTGCAAGAAAATTCGTTTCCGATTTTTTAAAAAATTCGCATTATGAAAATAGGTTTTGAAATTTTATTGACAAAATTGCCATATCTTTGAGGTGAGGTATTCACTTTTCACAGATTTTAAATGAATTGAACGATTTTTATAATTCTGCAATCTGGTGCTCCTTGATGATTGTTATGATTGTTATCCTTGAAGATTGATGATTTAAGCAAAAGATCTTCAGCGTTAATACCTAAATATTGGTCAAAAACTTTGATTTCCTGAAAAAAATCTTGAGGTTTTTTAAAGTTTTCGGGCGTACCTGTAACGAGCCGTTTTGAAATTTTGCGTTGACGTTTAATTCTTCAACTTCAAGCTAAAAATTTCTACCACTTTTTCATGGCAGTCTATATAACGCAGAGAACAGACCTTTAAAGTTCTTTGTTCAATATTTGAATGTGAACGAAAATGTCTATATGATGTAGTATATGCATAGAATTTATATTAAAAAAAAACTTCTTATATAAAAAATGTCTATCATTTATTTAAGACTAGTAGACCCGTGCTCGCCTTGCTTCGCAAAAATTTAAGAATTAATATTAACATACATAAATACCGATAGTACTAAATAGGGCTACCGCTACCCGTACCTAATTTCTATTTCATCTTATTAACAAAAAGTTTATAGGTACATTGTACACTTACGTTTTGAAATGTGAGTTCTTAAAAAATGGTTTACCTATTTGTATGTTAAGTAGGTTCATGTTTGACACATAAACAGAATCTTTATCTCCCGTTGATTTCCTTATTGCATATACAAGTATACATACATATAATACTTCGCACCCAAGTAAACATCTTCTTGCCTGACTACCTGCAACCAGGGTTGGCCGAATTAACTACAATTCATTTTCTACATGATTAACTACGCGTAGCTAATTTAATAAACTACACGCCTTATATACTACAAAATGGTACGTTTGCTACATACATAAAGCCCTTCCACACTATCCCACGTGACAAACTAAATAATCGTTTCGTCTTTATATAATGTTAAAGATAAACTACGGATAGTAATGTAGTTAGTTCGGCCATCCCTGCCTGCAACGTTATACTCAAAGCGAAACAAAACAAAAGAATGTGAGAAAAAAAATTGAGTGGAAAAAGAGTAAACAAAGAGAAACCTGCACAACATAAATAAAAAAACGTAAGGGAGGAAAAACTGTAAGAGGGTGGAAATGATATGAAATGAAACAAAGCAGCGACCTCATGAATGCTATTGATTTAAATTCCTGGATTTAAAAAAATAGAAAAAGTAAGTGACTTAGAGATTTGTTTATATTTATTTCTCAGGTTGTATGCATAATTAAGAAAAGATTTAGGGCTTAAAATTTGCATACAAAAATGTACTTTATGAAATAATTTTTGTTTTTTTCAATTATCAATTAGTTTCGTATTTATAAGTGAATATGTAAGTCAAAATCAAGAAAAAAGTTGACTATCAATTTAAAAAAATTAATTTTAGTATTAAACAAACGAATTAGATAAACAAAAACTATCTTATTACAATCTTCTAAAGATAAAGAATATTGTAGAAAAAATTTCAAGTTAATCAGGTAAATAGTTTCTGAGATTTCGCGTGACAAACTAAATAATCGTTTCGTCTTTATATAATGTTATAGATATGTACTTGAACGACTCCATATACAGGGTGATTTTATTTTGTTTTATTTTATTTTATTTTATTTTATTTTATTTTATTTTATTTTATTTTATTTTATTCTATTTTATTTTATTTTATTTTGTTTTATTTTATTTTATTTTATTTTATTTTATTTTATTTTAGATTTGAACTTATTTTATTTTATTTTGTTTTATTTTTTTAATTTAATTTTATTTTATTATATTATTTTTTATTTTATTTCTGTGCCCAACCTTAACAATCGCGCGTGAGCAATCTCTAACGACCTTGTCTTCCACTTACATAGCTTAACCACCCTCTTCCATACTTGGATTTTTTATATCCGAGTTTAAAAAGGTGGCTGATGCGCCACTTTATATCCCTACTTTAGCAAAGGGCTGTTTACTATTGGCCTGCTTTTTAATTATAAATTCAAAGTGCTGGAATATATGGAAAATAAACTGAAAACTCTGTCGCATGGACTTGCTACTTCAGAACTGTCCATTCTATAATCGATCAAAATCAAAACTTGGAAAATTAATACTGAGGAATTAAGATAATGTATATGTATTTAGAATAGTATATTTTTTTAAGATGTAAAGAATAATCAACCTATCCTTTAAAATCATGCAGTCAATTATTTGAGAATTTACAGTTCATTAAAGCTTTCAAATTGTTAAATTGTCATTTATATGCAAAACCAATGTTACGTAATGGCAAAGTAGTCGTCAATTTGTCAAGTCGAAAGTTAAGATATATCGTAAATAATCGTTAAGCCGCTAAGTAAAATTGAAAAAAAAATATTGGTTAATTTTCCGCAGCAAAATCCAAGTTGTGTAAATCATTTCTCATGTAAAATTTTACAGTTCATTAACCAAATCGTAAACTTGACCAAATAGTAAACTTATCTAGTGTTTTACAACTTTGCATGGACACTCTTATAATAATTATTATGCTATTGTTAATTTGAAATATTTTATACATAGGAACTTAAAGAAAAGTGTTTCTTTATTCATACGGACGAACGGAATGAAAATTTAATAAACAACATGTATGTGCATTGTGCAATGTATGACAGTACATATATGACGAACAGATACAAATACCGACAGACGCTTTGCAGAAAAACCTCCTTTTTATAACTTATCCATTATCGTAATATTAAATTTTGTAAAAATCTCCCACACGAACCCAATACTTGCCCTGTAGAGCAAGTACCTATACCAAAAGTGTCTCATTTTTTTCTTTTTTGGAATGGGATATCAAGGGAATCCTATCCGGCATGAATAAGTAATGCGTCCCTAACCTACCATATTCCGACAAGATCTAAATGGATGAGTTAGGGACCCAGCATCCGTTGGAAACAAAAGTAAGCGGGCCATTGATAAAAGTTTAATCTTGGATGTTTGTCTGTGAATCTGGATGCTTGCGTGACATTTTGATTAAAATACCTGATATCCTTGATTTCATCGTGCGTAATAAATACAGACTTCTGTGTTTTTTTTTTGTTTAATGTATACATACTTTGATTTGAAAATGACATTCATTTATTTAACTTAATTTAGATACAAAAAAAAAACATACAAAAAAAGACAAAATCACAGGAGATTGTTTTGTTAAATCTTTATGCTGTCTCATTTGTTATTGCAGGTGGTAGAAAAAAAAAGATATCACCTTTTTTTTGTATGGATGAAGAGGGTGCTAAGGACTGGGCATACAAATTATAGGTAAATCACAATTTATTATTGAAATATTCAAAAATATGCTATTCATGAGTTTTAATACGATAAAATATGATTGTGGGCCATTGGGTGGTTAATTCGGTATAATAAAGAGAAATGTATATACAGTGAGTAAAACAAAATTTTAATAATGTTTTTTTTTAATTTTAAAATCATGACTAAATTATAAAGTTAGTGATAAGTCGTCAACACAGGAAACACGTTAAAAGGTTTTGAAAATTATTGTTTTTTGTCTAATAATTTTGATTTCTCCAACCCAACATTAAAGCACATATTTTAATAAATGAATTGGCGCAATATTTTAGGCGACTAAGTACGATGTTAAAGCATTTTTAGTATGTTGATTGGTTAAAAGAGGATTTTCTAAATCTTAAACGAGTAGGAATCGTATTTTCTTTTAAACAAGTTATTAAATCTAAAATCGCAGAATGCCTATTTTAGCTTTTTCTTATCATACTTACTTAAAACCACTTTGACAAGTACAAATGTGAAAATGGAACTGTCACTGTTTTAGACGTGTTCGATTGGAGCTTATCAGGAAATAGGATTCAGTATGATAATAGTTCAAAAATGTTTAAAAGTAAGAACATTTAAGTAAAGAGCTTTAAATTTATAACAATTTTAAGAAACTAGTTTAAAACTTTACGCCACTGATTTTCTGTATAGATTTTTTATTTTAGTATAGGCGTTTGGTTGAGAGTGTAAATGGTGTTTTTTTAGACGTGTGGTTTTCAAGAATAAATAAAACGCATATAATTTAATGTTATGGCCAAGAATTTAGCTTTATTATAAAGGTAAGGGTTTGCCATTATGTTTTAAAAATGATTTTGGCCAAGTGGCCGCTGCAGCTCACTCGAATAAATTACAGCCGAGAGGCCCAAGAGGCCCCAGCTCCAATTGTTGCGCGATGGCAGATGGACTCATTCGGGTCTTCTTTGATACTCTGCTCCACAGCAGCAATAGCGTCTTCGATGCGCACTGAAATGAGTCTCTGGGGATGCGCATTATCCACTAGAATAAACGTGGTGCGAAACCGATCCATGGTTGCTCGAATTATTCTGCTGGGCGATTATGTCGGCCGAATATTGGATGCAGCGCGCGATGCGTCGAACAATTGCTTTGGTAATAAATTTGCACGTCTATTCATTATGAAATGGCAAACCAAACTAAGCATAAATCAAGTGACAGCTGTCAAAAAGACCAACTCCGAAAAAAGTATTGCCAGATTGAAAACCACACGTCTAAAAAAAACCATTTATTATACCCAACTAAGCAACATTTTTACACACAAACACCAAAAAAGGAATTATAAATTATTTGTTTTGTCTTGTAGGGTGCTTTTATAAGCTGATATAAAGTTACTGAAAATCATCAGGAACCAGTCTGATTCAAAATGACCTACGTCCTACATATGTAAATATATTTTCAGATTGGTGTACACAGAACAATATTTTTTAAATAGTTATTTCAAAATGTCAATCGTTGTCCTTAATCATTATTTAGGAAAAAAATGCAATATCCTTAAGTTATAGCTTAAATCAATTTGTGATCTAGGCAGGGCCGGCCTCAGCCAAACTTGCGCTCTGTGCAAGATTTGTAAAAAGCGCCACTTTTTATATTTGCACACATACATACATACATATGGCATATGGTAGTAGATGTATATTTGTTTGCCCAAGATCAGATTACATTTTTTTTATCGCCCAAAAAAATATGGATATCGCCCAAAATTTATATTTTTCCAAATCTTAAGTTGGAAATATCGCCCAAATATTTTCAACGTAAATTGTTTTTTTTTTTCCCAAATTAAATTTCCAAATTAAAATTTCAATGATAAAATAACCTTCAAAAAATCGCGGCGCATAAACAGTGAGGTTTTTCTGGATTTTTTTTGGGCGATATTTCCAATTCTGGGCGTTATTTGCCATTTGACTTTAAATTTTTATTTTGGGAGTTCTTTCCTTTAAAAAAAAAAAAAACAACAACAATTGTTTAGAATTTTTTTGGGCGATATTTCCAAGTCGATTTGGGCGTTATTGCCTAATGCCGATTACATTTTGCACCCTGTGCATTTGCACATCTTGCACATATGGTTGGTCCGGCCCTGGATCTAGGTGTATACTTTTCACAATATCTTGACTTTTCACCCCACGTTGAGAAAATTGTTAATTAGGCCAATGTACTGCTCGGTTTTATTAAACGTTGGAATAAAGAATTTTCGTGTAAACTCGTAACAACTTGTTTATACAACTCTTTTGTTCGTCCCCACTTAGAATATGCAAGTGTGGTATGGTCACCTCACTACCCTGTACACATTGATCGCATCGAATCTGTCCACTATAAATATGTACGTTTGGCACTAAGCCATTTGAATTGGAATGACCCAAATCAACTGCCTTCATTTACCAATTGCCTTCTTCTTTTAAACATGACTACTTTGAAGAAACGTCGGAAAGTTACCGATGTTTTGTTTTTACACCAACTACTGAATACTGATTGATTCATTTAATAGTTCTCGGAACTCTGACACTTTTCAGCACTCATCCTATATAATGTTTCGCCTTTTCATTGCAACAGTGTTTGTTTAATTTTTGTTAATTTTTTAAGGGGTAATTTTTCCATGTCATAAAGTGATACTTAAGAAATTAAGTTCAACTTAAATCGTTATGTGTAGTATCAGAAAACCTCCCTTAATGTGTAATATTTTAAGTTGTATAGTTATTTTTGTAGCTTCTTATTAGTATAGTATGTGTACCTATATTTATTGTATTTTTTGTCTTTGGTAGCGTGTTAGGCTTTTAATTTATTGTACTAACACGCCAAAAGATGACTGTGACACGTTAATATTTCCCAGTATCTGAAGGTGAATAAACTTGAAGATAAAAGAAATGTAATTTTACAAGTGCTTGCATTAAGCATTACTGATAGCGTTAAAAAAAGCGACACTAAAAGGAGTCTGATGATCGGCGTGACAGTCGTGAAATAGCTATAACTCCCGCCTATAAAAATTTGATGGTAGCTAACCCAAGTACATATCAAACTTACAATATTAATATGACGGTGAGAAAGCTTGGCAGCCTAACTGCAAGTGTGTTATCAAAAACCCATTCAATTTAGAATAGATTTGGAGTTTGGACATGCAATTGCAGTGTCTAAGTTAGACAATCGATTGAACACGTTTATAAATAAAGTTTTGTTGTCGAAAGTTAATCATACTTTGGAATGGGTTTATATAAATAAGACTGTATAGTGTATATATCATTCATTATACTGAACGTCCAGTGTATAAATATTTCAACTGAATGTATTTTTTAATCTGGAAAATTATTTTATATTCTTTTAGCCTTAAAAAAAAGAATTATTATATTCTCAATTATTTTATTATAAAAGGTCACCTAAATTATCAAACGATCTAAAAACTACATATTTTTACCTGCATACAAATGTATGTATGGTTAATGGTATATGGATGTATTTTTTTTTGTTTCTGAGGTTTTAAATATTAAACATTCATATATGTACATAGTATGTACGTTCCCTAAAGATTATAGATTTTCTTCAAATAAATTACAATGCACGCACTCCTACCACTCATAGGTTTCTGATATTATATAAGAGTAATATAGGTAAGAGGATTGTATATCGTTTCTTCTCAAAGAATTTTCAATTAGAAAAGCGATTACTTTGATGTCGAATTGAAAACATGCAGTTTAAACTTCTGACAAGGATTTAAGGATATTTGATGAAATTATAGTTAAGTAATCAAAGTGTGTGTAGAAATGTTATATAAAAAGCATCCATTTGCCTTTCCCTCCACTATATAATATAGGTACATATATATACGTAACGTAGGTACAAAGAGATTAATGAAAATTTTTACTTCGTAGTGGTTTTATAAATAACCTCTTTGCAAGTGTCTATCAAATTTAAAAAATAAACAGCACCTGCTAAGGGTGCTTGCTAGGTGAAAGATTCAAACGAAACACAAAGGACATCCGAGAATAATACAGAGAAATAAAAAAAAATACAAGTCAGAAAACCAGAGTGGAGAGGAAACATATTTTTATGAAGAATTTTATAGGTAATTTTAAAGATCTCAATTGTTAACCTTTATATATACGGGGGAAAATTTTTATTGAAATTTAAAATCAATATAAAACCCTTTGTTGATAAATATTCTTGCAAATAAGCATTCTAGACGATAGTTTTATTTAAAGTATGCTGTAACTGATAGAACAAAGGGAAAAGTAACAGACAGATTAATGAAAAAATAATTAGTTTCAAAGGTCACATATATATGGTATTTTCAAATTAATTTATAACACAATAAGTTTTCCACATAAAAGATATTTTCTTTTTAAGATTCTGCAACAACTAATTAGTTACATAAGACAAAAGTGATTTAACCAATTTGTACCAGAATGTGTTTCTTAAGAATATGGCATCAACATTTCAATTTCGGCCAAAAGTGGACTTAGCAGCTGTACGGATTTAGCCGACGATATGTATGTATACTTACTCTTATTGATGATGTGAGTAAAATAAAAAAAAATTTATATTCGGGGTGATTCACTCTACATACATAGATACAAAAAGTATTAAGAAAAATAAATGCAAATGCAAATTTTGATATGCAATATAATTTAGACTTATTATACAAGCTCAGAAAATCAAAAAAAAATTACTCTGTGGGAGGCAGGTACTGTTAATAATGCTTAAACTTCTTATAACCGCGCATTGGTCTGTGAGACAGTCAAATTACTATTTTCCAAATATTTTAGTAAGAGGCTTAATAAAAAGACTATCATTTATTTATTAAATGCAATAACTTATATAAACTTGTATTATTGCGTTAAAAATATATCACTACTGATTTCATAAAAATATTCGAAGTAGAAGAGAAACTATGGGCTCTTGGGTCTCGGTCCCAGAGACCGTGCGCGGGTATACGTGTTATTTTTTGCCGCGAGTATAGGAAGTTTAATATGAAAACTGTTTTCGTTAAATGTTCCATCGTACTAATATTAGCAAAAACAAAATATTCTATAAAAATTGTAAAAGTTGTTTTCGAAATAGATTACGAAATAGATCAAACGGTTGTTTTTAAACAGTTGTATATAACATTAAAAACCGCTGGTGCTGAGAATGAAAATCGACTAATTCATTTTTGAAATATTGAGTTTTCCAGAAAAATCTCAAACTTTTCTTAAAAATACAAACAAAAATTGAGTACGAAAAATTGTTAAAAATCAAAACAATTCATAATAAATTGATTAGTATCTTTAAAAAATTTCCATTTATGAGACAATTTTGCTTTATACTTTTATTCCGTTTATTTCGGAAACGGTTGTTTTTATGAAAAAAAGGTTTGTTAATGTTTTTTGTACCATTTTTGGGTAAAATTGTTAGCGGCACTCATATCGAAAGGAACTTATGACAGTTTCTTAATAACGCCATGAGGAGGCTATATACCAAAATCCACCTTTTCGGACTGGACTACTATCAATTATTGAAATATCGAATTTATTTTAAATGATTTTTAAACTCTTACGGCCTTATTTATTAACTCGTTTTAGCGACGGAGTAAATTTACTCCAACTTTACAACGCCTCTAATACTAAAAAACTTATTTATAAAAAAAATAAACGAGGATTAGAGACGGAGTTAGCTAAAACTAGTATATAGTAGGAATAAAGCCGTAGTAAAGCCGTTTTAGTATTTAAATGTCATTTTGACATGACATTTAGAAACTATAAAGGAGTGTAGAATACATTTTTTTTTATTGTAAGGTAAAATAGATTTAAACGCTTTAGCTGTAGAAAGAAGAATGGCCGAAGCAGTACAAAATTCGTTTTAATCCCATGACACTGAGGGATGAAGATTTCCGCTCGAAGTACCGATTTTCCAAAGAAAATATGTAAAAATTAATAGCCATAGCTCGTTCTTCCCTGCGATGATCAAAGAGGAGGGCATATCTCAATTGATTTGCAAGTTGTGGCAGATATACGGTATTGGGGACGCAACGAGGTACAAAATCGAATGGAGAGAAAATTATTTGCTCTTTCGTTTTGCTTTTTTTTTTCAGTTAACAAACAGGAAATTTATACAATTTGTGAAAATTTGTGTAATTTTGCTAATACCACCAATAATAATTACTTAAAATGAATAATTGTGGCGATCCGCTGGGGTTTGTTTACGTTTATAATAACCAGAGTTTTAGATTGGTCATTTTTTTGATAATATATTTTACATAAGGAGGGTGTAGCTAAAACCGCCAGGAAATTATTTTATAAATAAGAATTTGTTTGACGTGGCGTAAAGACGGAGTAACTGCTTCGACTCGGTTTAATTATTCCGAGGTTCCGAAACGAGTATTAGAGAAAACTAATAAATAAGGCTGTTAATTTGTCGAATTTTATTCCAATTTTATTCGAAACTCTTAAGTCTTTCAATTAGGAAGAAGAAAAACCCAAAACAATATTGTTTTTGTTTTTTTTTGTTTCGTGGACCATATTGAATGAAATGCAATTGGAAGACTTTTTGTAACCTTAGTGTCCGATATATATGCGTTTCGCCCATCATGCATCTTAGAAAGGTATACGGCCAGCATCTAACTGAAGAGCCCAACTGTCGTGCCTGGGCGAAACGCATATATTGGACACTTAGGTCTTTCAATTAGTTTATTTCGGAAATGGTTATTTTTATGAAAAAAAAGTATGTTAATGTAGGAAATTTTCCAAGCTACAAATAGTCTTTCACATTTTTTTTTTACAACTTTGGGAGTTATTCCTGAAAAACCATTCAACCCCCCATAAAATTGTTAGCGGCACCAATATCGATGGGGACTTTGGACAATTTCTTAATAACAACATGAGAAGGCTATATACCAAAATCCAGCTTTCCGGCGATTATTTCTGATTCAAATGCTTTATTGACTGGATTTTCGAATTTTCGAAAAAAAAACCTTTTTTGAAAAATTCGTAAAAATAATTTTTTTTTTAATTTTAGAGCTCGTTTCACAATTTATCTAAGTAAAGATCTGGTTTTCAACACATAAATATTAAATATTAATACAGGGTCAAAGGTAGGTCTATAGGCAGAGTAGAAAAAGTCTTCTTACCTACTTAAATTGGTTATAAATCCATAATATAATTTTCTTGGACTAAAGATTTATGAGTCTGTACTAATATTTATGTTTCGGATAGCTAATCAGAACTTTACTATACGACAATTCCAAACAGGCCCTTAGTATACTTTTTTAAAAACTTTTCAAAATATTGATTCAAAATAGCTTTTAACGGCCTTTAAGTCCTGCAAAAATTGGCGTTTCGTCCCGGCGATCTCACTTGGACTCATCAGTTGACTAGTGAGGGCCTTTGTCAATACGCAATTTTCGCCAAGTTCAGTTAATCTTACATAGATTTCGTGACGAATACCTAGTGTGAACTATATCCAACAAGACTAGAATTCCTAATCATTAAATTGGAAATTTTTGTTTTTGTTTTTAGCCCAGGGCCTGGCTAGTTTATATAAGAAGGTTTTTTTAATAATACAAATTAGAAGACAAGTAGAAAACTTTTATAGTTCACACTAGGTATTTGTCACGAAATCTATGTAAGATGAACTGAACTTAGCAAAAATTGCGTATTGACAAAGGCCCTCACTATAGTAGTCAACTGATGAGTCCAAGTGAGATCGCCGGCACAAAACGCCAATTTTTTTAGGACTTAAAGGCCGTTAAAAGCTATTTTTCAAAATATTGTAAAAAAAAAAATTGATCAAAATCGGTTGAACGGTTTTCGAGAAAATCCAAAATGGAAAAAATTGTAATTTTTTTGCTGAATAAATCTGTTATTTTGGCTTGGTTGTTTGAAAGCTTTTTTTCTTAAACAACATGTATTTTTCGAGTTCTCTTTTAAATTCTTAATTTCAGTATAGGGATCGGCGTTTTAACGAAAGAGGCTTTTTACCGAAATATGTCGTAAAAAGTGAAGCGTGTTAGAGCGAGGCCGTGCTACAAGAAGTACGTGTTAAGTGAGGTCAACCTGTATATCAAGTATGTTCGATTCATAAAACAAAATTCAATGAGTGGAGACTATAGCTTTTAAAAAAATATTATAAAGATAGTACGATACTAAACACCCTTAAAATAACAAAAAATCCTCTTTTAAACCAACTATAGGAGTATTATACTTAAAATTCCTTTACATCGTACTGAATCTCTATCAGTATTAAAATATTGCCTTTTTCTCCTGCCGCAGCAGTGTCCATATCAATCAATTTATACTTTTTCTTTTCATTTGATTCCCCAATAAATCTCTCTTGCTATTGTGATATCTATCAATTGCACTGCTTTACTATATCACAGCTTAGTTTTGGATTTCTAGTGAAACATTCTTATAACATCATTTTACGATGTAAGGTGTAATCGCTTCAATCAATCGTTTACCCATATGACGGATAGTAAAGTAAAATCCGACAAATACACAGTAGATTCATTTTCAAAGTTACAACTCAGGAAATCTTAAATATACCTTTTTTAATATAATAATAATCGATAGCAACAATATTAACAGTAAAAGTATGTAAACACCGTATAAATAAATGCTTATGAAACTAAAATAATATTTAGAGGATATAGGTCAGTGATTAATCGATTTTTTTTTGTTATCTCAGATAGTCGGTTATGAACTGGATAACGATACGAAAATCAGCCTTATATAGTTCTTTATTATGATTAAGGAGTTAAAAATAGAATACAAATTTCTATAAAGAACTAGGAGCGGAATGGAGTCGACATATACCTATAACAATTTTTGTTTTCAAGTAGTATATAAACGTAGTATACATAGGTATGGAATCTCTTGATATGCTTGTAGGTATAAGAAGTTATTTCATTTTCTCAAGGGATTTTGATAATGGGAAATTTCTACTTTCAAACTACCGGTAATTATATATCTTTGGGAGTTTTGGGCTTTCTTTGAGAACCATTAGAAAGACCTTAGAGTTTTCTCTTTGCTAATTACTTAAGATATATTAAACATTTTTTGAAGATTAATTGTGTTGTCCTTATTTTGGGTAAATCTTCAAGTCCATTCAAAAAAATTTGATCTGATTTAAAGGGGCCAGCTTAAAAATACAAAAATCAAATTCAAAAATAAAATAAAATAAAATAAAATGCACGTCTCAATCACAAGAATTTGCTCTTCGTTGATTTTTATTGAAAATTACTTCGTCGTTTTCGAAGAAGTATACGGACTAATAATGACATATCTTAATATTTTACTTTTAGGTAGTTTTTAATAAATTGTGACAATTTCAATTTTGTAGTGCAATGTCTTTTATGTCTTTTCTGTGGTTTGTTGCCTAATTTATATAATAATTTCCCGTTAGCTGTTTTTTTTTATTCGTTGTGATAATTTCGTGCAATGTTTTCTATGTTTTTTTTATACAATTTATACAATTCAATCGTAATTTCCTGGTATTCGATTGACGATTTCGGATTATCAGTGCCTCTTCGGTAATTTTAGTTTTACTTTAAGTTTAAAGTGTTCAAGCTGTACATGTCAAAAACTCACTTAACATGACCGACTCACACTTATAGATTTTATTTAAATCAAAAATTGGACAAGAGCCAAAGCACGTGGTAACTGTCACTTTTAGATTCTTGAAATTTTTCCCAATCACATTTTATTGATTGTTACACAACCCTCAATTATTCGAAATCCTTAAAAAGAATTCTAACCAAAATGTGTTAACCTATTTTAACCACACTAAATGCCTCCACAAAACCGCACTCAGTGTGAAATTGTCTCTAAATTGAATTTAAAACTATCATCTCAGAACTTCCGAGTATTGCTATACATATGTACATGTACATTGTACAGTACATACACATTCAACTCAAATTTTATATTTAACTTACGGATGACCTAAATATTTATACTTATTCCTCTGTCAATTTTCTTTTTCAGAGAATACGGGCTTGCAGAATTCTACCAAAAAGAGCATTTGCTATATTTATTATTTATAGAATAATCTTTGCATTACTCGAATTAAATTATCTTGAAATGGTTTTCAGTTAATGTCGTTTTGATGTTGAAAAATTCAAAAAAATATTCACTTTGGCCCGTGTGAGCCGCTTAGTGAGCGATTGGAATATATCAATATTCATGTATATAAGTATAGCTATACCTAACATAACCATATAACAACTTCATTGGCATCATGTATATAGTATTGAAATGAAAATGTCGACGTGACAAGTTAAGCGAATTACAGGATTAAGATGATAATGGTGGCGCGGCACGGCATCGGCTTCAATTGGATAAATCCATCCTTTCATATACGTAATGGCTATATCCAAATTATTTTTGAATCGTACCGTTATAAATGGCATGGGATAATCAAGATGGGAACCCCATTGGGAATTACAAAGTTCTCACTTAGAAAACAATCATTCAATAAATCCGGGGTAATTACTCGATGTTGGATTTCACTTCGGTAAATTGATTTTAAACACACTGCGAAATTTTGAAACCCTCTCCAACGTACATCCATCTTACCTACTATATAAAGGTTGTAATAGATTGAATTCGTTGACCAGAGAGCTTTATCCCAGCTTATGCCCGACTATAGTTTTTTTTATATATAACCATAATTGTATAGGTATAGATGTATTTTTTTTTCTCTTAAATCCTTATTGCTTTACCTTTGATATCGAAAAAAAAGAAGAAAAGTTTCCCCTTGAGTTGTTTTGTACACTTCTCAGGTGCGTACCTTAACTTCTGCGAATCTGTGTAACCACTTTGGTTCAGCAATTTTAAACATCTACTATACAGAACCTAAATGAAGCACTTAAAGTGCCATAAAAAGTAATGTCACGGAAAATTGCCTAAAATGTAATTTGTCTGTGGCAAAAGTTACTTGCGTGATGTAAGAAATTTTTATTCATGGCTTTTATAAAGGATCATAGCTGTATATAGGGAAATATTTAAATTTAAAAGAAAGGATGTGTATGGAACTACTAAAGTTTGATATAGAAAAACGTGATGTTAACATTTAAGAATTCTTTAAGTTTAAACGAATAGATATAAATCTAAAAACTGAAACCACAAAAGAAACCATAAATTATGTACTTTTCTGTTCAAGAAACTGTTTAGTTGTTGATCTGCAATAAGGGAAATGTAGTCCTAGGACATAAGTGGACTGGGCAACCGAGATTTCACCCGATGGGTCCCTGGTCTACCAAAAAGTGCATAAGAGCCCTTGTAGTGCATTCTATTCTTTTAAAAGAAAACTTTCTAGTAAAATTAGATTTCTAAGGATCTTACAGGAAATATACAGCTTTTTTCGCCCCAAAAGAATTTCAAGAAGCCCTAACAGCTCTGTTAGGGGCCCCTACAATTATTTTAACGAAAACTATAGCTTAGCTTCAGATGGATCCCAACAATAATTATTATTAAGCTGTTGTAGGCCAAAGGGAGTCGTACGGAAACTCCCACAGTACCGTTAGATAATTTGAAGGAAAAACCTTATTGCTATAAACTAAAGGTGATTTATGCATTAAAAAGGTAGTTTCAGTTCATTTAGAGGAAAACTGTAAACATAGAGCATTTGTAGCCTCAAAGCGACCTTATAAGAAGCCCCCAAAACATTTATTGATGACTCTTAGATTTAATAATTAAACTGTGTGGGTGCTCTAAGACCACTTTAAAAGTTTAAAAGAAATTATATTTGGGGCTCCCACACTAAATATTGAATTATTATGGCCCCATTCTTAACTAAAGGAGGCCCCTTAATAAACCTAATTAAACTTTATATTGTATAGTTTTTTTGAAATATGTACTTTCAGTTCATTTTAATTTCGGGATCGTAGAAACAGAATGGAAACTATATTTCGATCGCTGTGATTATTTTCGAAGTTTCGTTAGAAGAAGAAAACACCAATTATAAAACTCTCGTTATTGCACCACAACGTTTTCAAATATCAAGTTACATTTTTCGTTAACTCAAATAAAGGGTGTTTTTGTTAGACGTGTTTATTTCAATCTGGTAATACTTTTTTCGGAGTTGGTATTTTTGACAGCTGTCACTTGATTTATGCTTAGTTTGGTTTGCCATTTAATAATGAATAGACTTACTCCTGAACAATATTTGCAAATCGTGCAAATATATTACCAAAATAGTGGTTCGGTTCGCGTGACGCATCGCGTGCTGCGTCCAATATTCGGTCAAAATAATCGCCCAGTAGAGTAATTCGAGCAATAATGGATCGGTTTCGCACCACGTTTACTCTAGTGGATAATGCGCATCCTCAGAGACGCCATACAGTGCACACTGAAGACGCTATTGATGCTGTGGAGCAGAGTATCGAAAAAGACCCCTATGAGTCCATCCGTCATCGGGCGCAATAATTGGAGCTAGGGCCTCTTGTGCCTCTCGGCTGGAATTTATTCGAGCCAGCCGTGGCGGCCACTTGCCCGAAATCATTTTTAAAACATAATGGAAAACCCTTATCTTTACAATAAAGCTTAATTCTTGGCCATAACATTAAATTATATGCCTTTTATTTCTTCTTGAAAACCACACGTCTAAAAAAAACACCCTTTACATAATGAAAATTTCGAATCAGACTGTTTATGACTTTAATTACACAACGATGCAACTTTTTGGTATCCTCATTTTCGGAGCTAATCATTTTTAACTCCTTCTATTTATTTTGCTATTTTGTGGGCCCTTTTTCTTAAAGTGTCGGGAGGCCATTTGAATCCCAGTCCACCCCTGTCCGAAAAAATAACTTTTAATATACAAATTCAGGTTTAAAGTCGCCGTTATCAATTTATTATAGTACCATACATTTTAGAGATTGCCTATTTTTCAGGCATATTCAAAACCCGGAGGTTTCTTTGCTGATAAAAAGTCTTAAGAACGATAAGATGCGACAAAGAGAAGGAACGTCTAGATTAGGTAAAGATATGATACAATTTTAAAAAAGTGGGTCTATTTCCCCCCTTCAGCCGGATTATTGATAGCCCAGTCAGAATAAACATTGTAACCGGGAAAAAAAACACTTTCCTTTCACAATTCATTACATGTGGTTATTAGAAGCATGTATTTAGAGTAAGCCATCCTGCAATTAAAAAAAAATCTTAAAATAAATACATATGTATTTAAAAACAACGGCAACACTTACAAATTACAACGTATTATATAATATAAAGCTATCAATTTTTTAATTCTATTTTAAAATCAAATTAATTAAAATTAAGTGAATACTTTTTTGGAAAATTAATTTCCAAACTCAAAATTAAAAAAAAAATTTTTTTTAATTTTGGAACTATTTTCTTCAAAATTTTACGTTGTTAAGTAGTATTTTTGTTTTTAATATTCAAAACTGTTATCAATTTTAAGTTAAATACTTAATACCATATGCTAAAATGTCTTCTAGTTTTTGAGAAAATTGAAAATAACTACATGTACATTACTACTTACTTAGATTGAAGCCAAATTATTGGAAACTTATTTCGGTTATTTCTCAAAAACTAAAAGAAATTTTAGCATCGGGTTATTAACGTTGGACTAAAAATTAATAAGAACAATTGAATATTAAAAACAAAATTTGTTTAAAATTTTTTTTTTTAATTTTAAAATTAAAATTTTGATTATGAAAATCAATTTTCCAAAAAGTATTCACTTAAATAATTTGACTTAGAAACAAAAATTGAAGAATGGAATTCTATATTTAAAAAAATATATAATATGACATTGTAGGTGTTGCCGTTGTATTTAAACATTTTTTTATATTTTAAATAAATTTTTTAGAAAATTCAAGATTTTCCCGAAAAACTACACATATACATACATATGCTCATAATAACCCGCTAACGAATAGTGTTTTATTTTACCAAATTTTATTTTTTATTAATTATCAATTGATAACCGACAATCGTAAAAGGGTGATTAATTCACATTGTCAATATTTTTTTATTATTTTTTCCCACTCTAGTCAATTTTTAGGTAAGATTTCCTTAACTGTTTATTGATAGATACTTCCATAGCATTGGCAGTCGTTTTAAATGGCGTTAAACAAAAATTTAACTTGTAGACTTACAACAAGGTACATACTTATATCAATCACTGGAAGGGTTCAAAATGAAACTGTCATGTATATTTGATAGAAAAAGTGTACGCATTTTCAACAGTTTTTTTTTTATGGCGATAGATAAAATTAAAGTAGGTATCTTTCTGTTTTTTATTGATATTTGAATATTTTATATTTGAATTTGGGATTTTTTGTTATGTCCTTTGTTTTGTTTTGTATATGTAAAGGACAGAAAAATAACGTTGACAGTTCCGACAAATCTTACCATTTTATCTATAAATCATCAATCAAATTATTTTCACGAGTGAATAGTACATCACGCAGTGATAAATACATAATACATAAGCGATAAATCAATTGGTTTGGTTTTGAAAAAATAATAGCTATATGTAATATAAGAACTTATCATTTCCCTGGAAGAAAATATATTGATGTTGAGAAAAAAGGTTTTATCATGAACGAACTCATCTCGTATATTATACAACACGAAATCAAAAATATTGATTTCTTTTAATTTAAAGATTACAATCAAAATGTCTCATGTGCCAAAAAAACATAACGAAGGCGATTGGCAATTTGTGAGACATTTGGAACATTATAGAATAATAGCCAGAGGCAGAATAAAGGAACTTAAGCTAAAGTGAATCCAAGAAGTAAAATACAAACTCAGCAGGTAAGCACATATGCATGTATATTGTATATAGGTAATGTATATGTAGTACATGTGTATTTTGAGACTTTCAAATAGAAACATTAGAAGTTTGAAATATCGAGGTTACAAGCTTACATCTTTGGATAAATGATAAAAAGAGGGTGATTAAAAACAGAATGTTTTTCCATTTTTATTTTGTTTTTTTGGATTCAACAATATAATTATTTATTTTTTCTTAATATTAATTTTTGAATGGTTTTTAACTCTGGAACCTATTCAAATATTTGGAAAACAAACATTTTATTCAAGTGCTGAATTAGTACATAGCCTATATAAATCACATTTGAAAAAAAAATTAACAAATCAAGGAAGAATTTCAATTATTGTTTAGAGCTTTTGACTTTTTTCAAAACTCTTTCACTGCCAATGTAATTTGTAAAAATAATAAACTAAAGCTAAGTGCAGACGATTGTCAGATCTTACAATATTGTCAGAACTGTCAATGGTCTGACAATAGCTAAAAATTAGCTGACAATTGATATATTTCTTACAATGAAAAATTGTCCGTTCACACTGTTGGTAGATTTCTTCCCAAAGTCTGACAATTTGATTGTCAGCTCTTTTTTTATTTTTCTTTAACAAACTCATTGACATTTCGGACAATGAAGAAATTGTCAGCATTTGTAAGATGTTTTCAATGAAAACATCTGACAATGACCAATGAGTCTGACAATGTCCTAATTGACTGACAATGATAAAAATTGTGTGTTCAGACGATTGTAAGTTACCTGAAAATTTTTTGTCAGATTGTTGTCTGACAATAACGTGTCCGACAATATTGTCAGATAAAATTGTGTGTTCAGACGATTGTAAGACATTTGGAACAGTTTTTTTCACTGACACATGTGACAATATTGTAAGATCTGACAATCGTCTATACTTAGCTTAATAAATATCATCTTCAAATCTTATAGCCCCATTTTAAGCTTGAACCACAAGAGCAGGTTTGACGATTCAGTGATGCATTTTATTTTTCATTCCAAGCGAAATACTAGTTACATAAAGCAAGTAAGGCGCCAGTAAAACATTTATTTAAATGGTTTTGAGAAGTTTAAAAAACATAATAAGTGATTATTTTGATGCCAATATAAAGCTTATTAATAATTCTTACCAACAAAAATTTTGGCCCAAACTTCTACATGAAATGAATTCCTTTATTTCAATGAATGAACTACCTTACCATTGATCATTGAAATCTTACGATATAATTTTATTTGAAAGGTCGGGCCAAATTAAAATAAATAATAATGAAGTAATCTGCTTTATATTGGCAACATAATAATCACATTCGGTTTTTAAAATTTTTAATGATCGTTTTTATCGAAAGCTATATAACTGGCACCTTAAGTCAGTTTTTAATTCTAAAATCTCAGAAAACTCTGCATTTATATACATAAATAAAATCAACACAATTCTTCAATATTGCTGTCAAGAACATGAGATTCAATTATTTTCTGTCGCAGTAAATCAAGTTAGAAAAAATGAAATAGAGATTTTTTTTACCTATAGCTCCTTTCTAAGTGATAAATCATGTCTAGATATTATTTAATTCTTCTCCTCGTTTAAAGTGGGGGGATATCTTTTGACTTTGAGTTTTTAAAATGATTAACTGGCTGAACCTTAAAGCAAGTTCAGGAAAATGAGATCTCACAGACCTGAGTGATGCATTATATTTAGTCACGATGAGTATGGGGAAGAAAATTTAGTTTTTCTTTCAAAAGATTACCTTCTATGAAACTTAAGTCCAAGTTTTCGACCATCAAAACCTAACAGGGTTTCCGCCATCTTGATTGAAGAGAGTGCAGAAGCCAGTTTTTACTATTTTCCCAAAGGGGGGAGGTAGACATTTTTTTTTTTGTTATCGACAGACTTTTCAAATACAAACATGAAAGTCGTCAATATAATAAAAGTTTCAACAAAAAGAACCGGAAAAACTAGAAAACGAGATATTAACGTTCAAAAGCTGACAATCGGCAAGTAAACGTTTAAGAAATAATTTTCAAATTATTTCTTATAATAAAGTAGAATGACTTTTGATGGTTCCGAACTATATATTTTTGAAAATAGGTAATTAACAAATATTTTATCCATGTTTGTTGAATTTTTCATTTATGTGTTCCTTTTTGTTCAGTGAATTTTTGAATAAATTTTGAAATTTTCCGATTAAATAAAAAAATAAGCATGTTATTCGAGAAAAAAAACGAACTTAACTATAATTCAAGGTAGTACGTGGTAACTCTGCAAGGGGTCGGTTGTTAGAAAATCGGACTTAAACTTCTTATATATTACCCTGATGAAATTGAAACAAAATTTTGTCCCCCATAAAAAAAACTAAAACTAAATATGGGTAGGTACTAGACTAACATGAACGGTCCATTACACACTGGGTCAACTATTTTGAACGAGACTGAACTCTGGGATACTTTTGCTTCAATTGCACACAGAATAAATTTAGCTAGCGGAATAAATTAATAAATACATAAATACATAAATAAAAAAAAGAGTAACGTTTTTTTATCCGTTTTTCTGTCAAAATATTGAATACGAAGATTTTGGCATTCGCTTGCTCTTATTCTGACGGAGCGAATTTTCCGAGAATTTATTTTCCTACTTTAGACGTTCACGCACTGACTCTCTAACGTCAAAATGACGTCAAATTCTGCCCCAAAGTTGTCAAGGACTGTGACCGTCAACGTCAATGCGTTGACAGCTACATTGACACTAGCTTCAACACGAATTTTAGTGGCAACGCGTTGATTTTTTTGTCTGAATGTGTAATCACTCTGTCAACGCAGTAGGACACATCGACAGATTATTCCTCAGCGTGTTGACGGTACCTCACGTTGGCACAACACAATTGTCTTAGAATATTTCTTAGTCCATAAATAGAATTTTTCAGGAGCAATGAAATCTCGTAAAATTATGATTTTTTTGAGCTTTTTGAATTTTTCGACATTGGTAGGTATTTTTGAGATTTTATATATAGTATAGTAAGAAATTCCAAAAAAAAAGCACATCCGCAGTAGCTTACCATTCCGCAGAAGGATTTTACTTCTGCTTTTATTGGTAGTAATTCTACTGTGGATATTGTATTTGTAACTCGAGTAAAATCCTACTATACTTTCAATAGCCTTCCCAAAAAAAAACGACTTATATTTTGAATTATATTTAATTGGCACGTTCAGAAAAAAATATATCTCACAGATTTTTCTCACACAAAAAGTGAGCAAGAGAATGGAAAATTTTTTCCTCAACATTTTGACAGCAAAGCTGAAAAATTATGTTGAGGAATCCTATTCACTTAACTGCTGAGATCTCCGAGCTATCTCATTTTCCTGAACATGCCTAATATTTCCGATTTTTGTTTACAGATATGACTACTTCAATGGAATTTGATAGTTCGCAGCTTGACAGAAAGAAAGACATTTTTATCTATTATATTATACTTTTGACCAGTCGCCGTGGTGCTAGGGCTTGAGAAGCCGCAGATAATCTGTTTTATGTTTTTTTTTTTTATCGGATTGTCAAGATTATATTATAAAGTCTTTGGACCTATAGGGAAAATGACAGAAGACCTTTAAAGTATTAATACCACTGACAACAAAAAACACGGTATCTGTAATCTGCACATCCACCAAAGGCTGATTCAAAATAACCAGACTCCTACGAGTAGGTATATCTACTCATATTATTTGATTAAATATCCACTCCACAACATTTGCTGTCGGATCTTGGTCTATAATATTGTATATTATGTTGTCTTGTCAGCACAAACTAATCAAACTATGTTTCAAATTAAACATCCTTCATAAATTTCCTTAATATTGTATGTATCCAAATGATGATAATTTACAAAGACAATCCAATAATTGCAGAATCCCAATTAGTACCACATATATCGGTAAATCTTTTTCACTTTCTATAAAGTCATTAAGGATTTATCATATTCTGTATAAATACGATATCTTCCAAATGTGTCCAAGGGATGTGGGTATATATTTCTCTAAAATATTCATATTAATGCGATTTGTAAATATTCGTACACATTCATTCGCATGATACGCACACACGTTGTTTAAAATATTTAACCTTTAACGGTCATATAGGTACGAGGTACAAATACATATATAGCATAATAATATTTATGTTTTCGATCATTTCATTTTATCTCACCACAATCTCTATCAAAATTGTTGAAATAAAATAATAATGGCTTTCAAATTAAATTTACAGCTATAAGAAACTTTTATATTTCTCATGAATACTTTAACAAGAAGGCCAAAAGGAAAGTCCTTTCTCTTGATTCGGCATCCGGTCGATTGTGGCTGGTGAACCCTGCCTATAATGCTCCAGTAAGCAACCCCGGATCCAGATGCGGTTTAATACTTCATATCTTATCTTCTTCCTTATATTTTTATTTATTTTTTTCTTTTTATATATTTGTACATTCCTTTTTAGTTTTACTCCTTGTTCCTCTTTCTACCATAGTATACACAAAAATAGGGTGGTTCTGGAAATACATAAACGTTAAATTTTAAAGGTTATAGTTGGGAAATATAGATAACATTTTATTTCACAAGAGCTCACATGGGGAGCACATAATTACACTTTTGTTTCAGGACTCTCTATATATGTATTATTATATATTAAAGAACATGAAAGAAAAAAAAACATTGCTTTGTTTAATAAAGTATACGAAAAGATTGCACGCACTTGCTCTTGAGCGACAAATATCGAATGAGAACATATAAGAAGCTCGCTTATTATTTGTTAGCGCCCTTTAAGTGATTGATTACGACCATGAGTTTTTTAAAACTACTCAAGCTCGTGAACAAAATATGACACGAGAGCTGTTTAAATACTCCAAGAGTAACTCTTGTCATAAAAAAGTGCTTCTCACCTTAGCCGTTCGAATTTGGCAGTAAACCATGTAGGTCCCATCCATTCCTGCCAATAACACGGTCAAATGAAGGTTGAGAGTTGTAAGTCATAGGTTGGCGCACTTAATTTAATTTATTGTTAAATTTTAAACTTTTCCCCCAATCATATGCATCATAATTTTTAGAAGCTTGTCGGGTAAAACTTAAATCACCCTGTTTACATTATTATAGATAGCCTCAAATAGATATATAGAATGAAGTAATATTTCTATAGAAAATTATTTTGTTTGAAAAGAAGGATAATACAAGAAGAAACACATCTTCAGATAATTTAAGTGTATAGAATCAGAAGATGTATAGCTGCAATATCAATCATACAATCATTGTTTTTCAATTGCTTTTCTATTGTTATATATAAAATTTTGATTTCTACATATAATAGTTCTGTTTTTGTTGTTATTTGTCTTTCAAATAAAATAATTAAGTTAAGATGCTTTTCAATTAAATTTCTATTTCAAAAAGGACATACGTATATTATACCCACACTTTCGTGATGTATTGATTGATTTTATCAATTAAAACACAGGTGAAATGTTTTCTTTAATTGTTCGGAAATACCATCATAGGAAATATAGCTAAGTGCAACTTGACACGCAGACCTTATTCACTTCATAAACAAGATGATCTACTCAACTCATAGGCTAAAGGCGTGTAGAAAAATTGATTCGATGTTGTGCCAATTCAAAAGAATATAACAAAAGTCGTTGATATATATATTAAAATTAAAAGACAAAACATTTTATTACAATGGTGTCATAATCAAGAAGATTTATGTTTTTATTATAGGTTAAGTTAGGTAAAGGTCTTATAAACATAGCTTTGTTTTACGTGTGTATCGTGTTTAAGGGATATTTGAATTTTACTTGAAAAGCTATGTGGTGTTGTGGAATTCTTTTTTTTTTCGACAAAAACGTTAACAAATCAACAACATTTTCTTTGTTAAAATTTGCCACAAAGAAGAAAGATCCAACAAAAAAAAAAAAAGAAGAAAAGTATACCAATATTCGATTGTTTTCTCATCATGATAGTGGAGCTGAAAAAAGGATGAGTTATGGAATATTGATTTTGTTGGAATAACGAATCATGCTGATATAAAAGTTCGAATGATAGAGTCATTAAAGTCGTAGAATTATGATATATTACTATAATCTTTACAAATTCCAATATTTATGAAAGTATTATTGAGATTAAATTTCTCTCCATAAATGTATCGTAAGGGTATATAAGGAAGCATCACCCTTCAAAAACTTTATCTTAGGACTGGGAGCAAAATGCTATCCAGATTTTAAAGATTTTTCTGGTTAATCAGAGGAAATCTAACTTTTTCTTGATTATAAAGAGAGGAAAACACACCTCTTATCACTTACGATATGGTGTTTTTCTTAATCACATGTCTTAACTCATCACTTAAAGCGATTTCTACATAAGCTTGTCATTATCAGGATTAAAGAAGTTTAAAGTTGTTGGTGTGGAGTATTTCAGGAGCATGACCTGCACATACATTTTTTAATCTTGGGATTATTTGTACTTTTTCATTTCAATTCCTTTTATTCATATGTAATAAGAATTCCATAAGATAATAAAATCTTGTAAAGTACAAATATTTCAATTAAATAAAATTAGAATGAGACCATTAAATTTTTTTTAACATTTTAATTTATAAGTGAAGAAAAACCATAAACAAAATAGTCAAGTATTCAGAAACGTAAATCAAAGGGCACGATTATGCCCAGCCAGGTTCTGGTAAAAGTTTCTTAAATAAGTTGACTGAATGAGTAAATGTTTTGTTATGTGGGATAGTGTTCCATAATCTTATCGCCTGCATAACAAAAGAACTTTCGGTTAAATCTTGCATGTATAAAAAGAACCCGTATGTGTTGAATTAAGGCCTATCTCAATCGCCTTTCAGAATATTTTCGAGAAACAAATCAACGTTTATCTTAAGGCGAGCTTAATTTTTACCTCGAAACTATCTTGTTTTCGTATAAAGCAGAGCTGTATTAATGCACTTTTGAACTGAAGACATAAGACGGATAAAGATGAGGTATCGTTCTTGGTTTTGCTTGATTTCCCAAAGGCTTTCGACACAGTCAATCAATTAAATTTATGTAAAAAGCTTATACAGCAGTTTAATTTTTCATCATGTGCTACGAATCTTATATGTTCTTATTTGACTAATAGATTGCAAGCAATTCAAGTTGGGGACAGTTTGGCTAATTTTCTGCCAATTGCAATTGATAACTGTTCTTGTCATTTATATATCCAGATGACGTTCAGCTGTACCTAAGCTGCCCCCTTGGAATCACTGAGCATGGAGCTTTCAGTGTCAATGAAGACCTTGAGAAAATTTTTACATTGGTCCCATTTGAATGGTCTTACTTTAAACCCACAAAAATTTACCTAAATGTGAAGTTATGTCAAGAAAGAATCTAACTCTATATTATTTTCCGTGTGGAGCAATACTCCGGGCAAATATGTTGAAACTCCTAAAAATCTCGGAGTGACTTTTAATCGCTTCTTGGCACGGGAGAACCATTATGGGTAACATAGGCTGTTTTCCTAAATGCAGAACTGCCGGTGCACAACTGCAAAGTGCAAACATTTCTTGAATAACTGTTAACAGATCTTAATGCGCAATCAATAGCAAACAGCGCAGCGTAAATAAACGCGATGCGGACGACATTTTTGGTTCGTTTCTTGAGTTTTAGCATGGAAGATGGTTGATTATCCGACGAAGTTTGTAATTTTATTAAATATTTAAGGTGAATTTTTTAACTTTTTGAGTTAAGATTATGTAAGTCTCAACTTTAATGTTGTTTCAATTCTTAATTCAAAATTACTCAAACACAAAAATGTTCGAGTTGTTGTCAGTAAAATATCCATAACTAATTCAAATGTTTCCATAAAAAAAACAAAATGGACTTAGGGAGTTTTCATAGAATGACGACGATATGTTCTTTGTTAATAAGCAATGCCAAATCAAGCATGAACAAATACAATTCGAGCTAACCCTTGATTAAATGACGCTGATCAACCAAAATCGGCTGATTAGCGAAATCTATGATTAGTAACTCAAATCATGGATTCCTTGATTGATATTTCAGTGAATAAACACGATCAATGATTAACTGGCCCTGAGTTTAGGATTAATTACAAGTAATATCGGTGACCCCGCGAACAAACTTTGGTGAAGTCATTATTTAATTAACTAACGCAAATAATTAGAAGCTGGGTATTTCATCAGCATATAAACTGATATCGAAGTGAAAAATAACTCTTGAAAGGTCATTCGTATAAAACACTGAAAAACAACGAGGACCAAGAATTTACCCTTGTGGGACTCCTATTCAATGCAGTCCTTATTTCTGTTGATATATTCATTGAAGTGGTTTCATAACTGTTTCGTTTACGACAACCTGATTGGTGTGGTGTCATAAGGTTGGAGTAGAACTGAACATTATAATAATAAACTAAAAATATTTAAACCTTTGAACTGCTTTTCGAAAACCCTCCGTTAGGAATAACAAGTTGAACCTTATGATATATAAATCGGTAGGGTACTATTAAAGGCAATATTTTTGGATAATTTTGTTGAACTATAAACTAATTTTATATTCTTCACAGTTCATAAATACAAAGTTATTATAAATCCATGTTTTACGCACGCGGAAAATAAATTACTTAATTAGTATTATGTGTATCGTACAATACCTACCAATTTTCTGTGGCGTGCATGAATAGGATGATTTATTATTGTAAAATCATATTTAAGACAAATGTCGTCCTTGGTGATATGGTTTACGTTTTACAAAATAGATAAATATTTATGTACCTATATATACGTATACCTCCTAAAATTAAAGTTCAACCATCCATAGCAAAAGAAACCATACAAGAATTAGAAAGCTACGTAATATCCATATTTTAATTATAAAAGTTTGTCTGCACCTTATATTTTGGAAGAACTTATATATGAAATGAGAAAGGAGGGGGCTTTGCTAAATAAAAATAAAATGGGAAGGTCAGAAAAATGGGAACCATTCCTTTGCTTAATTTTTTTTGAAGTATCTTATTTATAGTTTAAAAAGTTTTGAAATATTATATTTTAATTTTATTTATATATGCGATGAGGGTATATGCTGGTCAGCTTTCGGCCTTCAATCTAATAGGGGAAATAACACGTCGTTTATGTTCGAGACTGGAGTATTTAACAGGATTTAACAAGATTGTATTTAGTATGACTATAATTTTATTGAAGCACCAGGTATTACACATTAAAAAAAAAAGGTAACTAATAACTAAACTCGTGAACGTTATACGCGACATATCGGAAACAGAGGCTTGTCTATGGCATAACATACAAATTTTATTAAACATGAAAGGCCAGCAACTTTTAAAACAACAACAACAAAAATTGCTTTTCAATCCATAGCATTCAACAATTTCTAAAAGGGGATGGTCTGACCTTCTCTACGAACTAGTATTGAAGATGGAAAAGAAAATAGGTTTAGGATGATGAATTGCTTCATCGACCAATTGTTTCAGGAGGACTTGAAGATGGCTGTAGATTCGATAATGATGAGAAATAGAAATAGAACTCGATATTTAAATCAAACTTAACGCATTAGGCAAATTCTATATATGTATAAATTGATTTAACTTTAAAAACGTAATTTAAAAAAATTATCATCGCGTTTTCGAAATATTGAATCTATACATACTTCTGTGGCAATAAGACAGAGTAGCTGATGTTAAAAAAACAGGTTTAGAGAAAAATGCACTTTTGTCTTCAATCTGTAATAAGAATTAATGTACATTTGTTTTAGGATTTACAAGATTACTTTTCAACGGGTAATGATTTCAAGATGGGGTTTGGACAGAACAGTAGTTCTCAAATCGTAGACTACTAAGAATCGAAAAACCGAAAAAACGCTTATGTCGACATAAGCTTCTCTGTCTTATATCCACAGATTTGTATATATGAAAGTGAATACCTGTTTCCCTTGTTCACACCATCACTTGAGAACGACTTTACCGATTTCATTCTTCTTTTTTTAAGTTTTCTAATACTTTTGTGCGGGAGGTTTTTACGGAAAGAGATTTTACAACTGCCCAGCGGACCACGGAATACGGATGGAGTTAAATTTTAATTTGTATTACCTGTTGCTAACCGCTGCTTAAGACCTTCACCAATTGCTTCGAAATCTTTACACAACATTGCATTAGAGTACGCATGGGTTTTTATTTTTATTTTTTTTAAAAACATCGCCATCTGTTGAGCACAAAAGCAACACCCGCTATATCGAGATCTCATTTACCTATCTCAGGACAGGGTTCTGCAGCTTTGTTGTAAAAATACTGAGGAAAACAAATGTTTCAACCACTTGCTCAAAATTTTACTATTTATAAGTTAAAAATTAAAAAAAAATCTTTTTTTTGTTTACAAAGGTAAACTTGAAATGACCTTATTGCTTATTATTTTTCAAAGTTTAGCCATTTTTCGGGTGAAATAGGGTAAAACTAAAATAACCGTAATATGTTTGCTTTTTTTTTGTTTTTTTCTGAAAGGTATTATGTAAATATTTAGAGCGTATATGGACTTCAAGAATTACTTAAGGATTATATATATTTTCAAAATTGTTCTTTTTATGGGGTTGAAATAGGGTCAAAATAAAAAAAAAAAACGCGTCCAATTAAAATTTTTTTTTTTTTAATATTATATATTTAGATTTTAGAGGATGGATGTTATTGTTAAAATTTAGCTATTTATGGAGTGAAATGAGCAAAAATAAAAAAATACCAATTCATTTTTAATTATGAGATAGATAAATTCAAGAAAAATATTTTGTTAAAAAGAAAAAAAGGTTTCTTCCATTAAAAAGTCTTCAGATTTTGGATATTTTTGTGGGCAAAAAGAACCGTTCCAAGATTTCAGTTTATTTTTCTTTCAATTGAAACTTGTTGGTGAAAATACATTCTTATCCTTCTTATTCTATACTTAATAATGTTATTGTTATATTATTACATATACATAGCGACATACATAGTATTTGTTTATTTGGATTTATTTCCTTCAATCAAGTTCGAACGAAAGTTAATACATACTTTCGTTCGAACTTGATTGAAGGAAATAAATTATAGCACAATTTTTATAATGCAGTGGTTGCGGGCTGCAGGGTTGGTATTAGTTACACAAAATGTTAAACAAATTTCGACTTTGGGTTTATTGAAATAGCTTACGCCAGTTATGCAATCTTCCCTTGTGTTCGAGAACATATTGTTAGATATAGGCTATTCCCAAATTTGTCTGATAAGTGGAGTTGTTGTTATATTTACCTACATATTAATATTTTCTTCTGTTAATTTTTTACGAATCTAAAATTTATCAACCCGTGCGAAGCCGAGGCGGGCCAGCTAGTTTTCAATAAAAAATATAATTGGTTTTTTGAATTTAATTTTATGGTGAGAAAATTTGCAAAATTTATCAGCGGCAACTTTTATACCACCATATTATTCCCTCGATTCACTCTGATTCAAACTTAAATCCGGATGTAAATTATATAAATTCAACATAAATACATACGGATTTAAGTTTTAATCTGGATGAATCGAGTGAATAATATAGCGGTGATAGTGGATCAGCACATTAACATTAAAAAGTAACTTTTGTTTTTTTTTTTTTTTTTAAATCGCGTTCGATCGGTTTTCTGACACAGACTGTCTTATTAAAATGATACAAAAAGTCACGACTTTTCCAATTAGCACTTCTTGGATTTTCCACGAAAAAAAAAACTTTGAACTTACAATATTTTAAATACTTGGTACTTTCATGTTTCTTATTTTAATATAATTAATATCACAAAAGATAAATATCTTTTAAAAACTTTCTCCAACTAAGTTGGGGGCTATAATAAGGGTGTAAAAGTAGCCTGAAGGATTTTGAATCCACAGACAGTTTGTTTTCAGTTGATTTAAGTTTGTAACTTGCACGAAGCAGGTGTATGTCAGTGATGTCAGTATTTTGACTTATATTGTTTTCTTTTATGAACTTAATTAACGTCTATATAAGACGACTCCTTCTGGCACTTAAAATTATTATCGTTGTTTTTATAACTAACACGAAATTGGCAAAGTTAAAGTTAAGTAATGTAGACGTATAGACACTAAAATTCTGCAGACACAGGATTATTTAAAATTTTTTCCTCATTATTTTCGGCCAGATAACTTTGCATGTCCATTAAAGAAGGATCTCTCTATACAGCTGATTTTAAGGAAATTTAAATTTCCATACATTTTTTTTGATGAATCTTGAGTTTTGCTGTAATTGGTTTAAAATTTACAAGCCCTCCTTCTAAATTATTCTTTGTTTTTGCAATGAATTTTTTGTTAACATTTTTTTTCATAAAAAAATTGCCCAAAAAAGCTTGGAGGTAAAATGGTATTCACCATATCTAGAGAACCATTAGTTCCACAAACAATATTTTACCTCAGTTTTGTAGAAAATTTGCTATTAATAGGGTGATAGGGTGTTATTTCACCCTATTATAATAGCTAAATTTTAAATGCGTTTTTTTCAGCAAAACTGCAAAATTTCGCTGAGAAATCTCAGTTGATGTGATTGTCGATACGGAAATTAAAATTGGGTAATCTTTGTTGGCTGAAGTAAATTTTACCCTATAAATATAAACTTTGAAAAATTATATAATAATATTTGAAATCTAATGGTATTATTGTTGTTTTATCCCAATTCACCCTCTAAATAACTTTTTTCGAAAAATAACTAGTCACAAAGCTATCCCTAAAGTAAAAGCTTTCAATCACAAAAACCAATTGTTAAAATTAAATGAAGTTTTGGGAAAAAAATCAAAAATGTTGTTCCTCAGTATTCTGATCACAAAACTGAGGAATCCTGTCCTGAGATTCCAAAGTTCTCAAAAATGTGTGTTTTGTTTTTACATCCAACAGATGGGGAGATTTTATTTTTCAAAAAGTACATAAAAATACTTGCGTATTCGATAATCACACCTACATTCTAAATTATTTTTGTCTTAGCCAAATATTTATTCATAATAATTTCACAGCACATTTTGTCATTACAATATAAATTTATGTACGTTAATTTAATTTAAAAATTGCTGCAGCATTTGACTGGTTATTATAATTATAATAATGTTTATGATGATTTCTTATTAAATTTATTACTTCTCTTAATGCGCCATACCAATTGTTAATAATTTCAACTTAAGAATTTATACAGTCAACTTCGGAGTATAAAACATAAAATGCACTTTAATATTTGAATTTATTATCATAACCTTAGCGCAAAGAACACCCACATATACCTACCTACGAAGGTATATTTATTTTCTGAATTGCTATTTTTTGTCTTCAAGGCTCAAGGCAATTTCAAATGTTATATTTCTCTCAGCATAAAAATAACTTTAGTATAATATCTACCTACAACCATTTCCATCTAAACAAATGCTTAACATCTGAATTCGAATGCTTTGACTACCACCGACCGTCACACCACACAAACCACTTTTCATGAATATGTTCAGAACCAGAGAGTATAAAAGAACACTGATAAATGAATAAAAAATGTAAAGTTCCTATCCTATCACCACCCTTGTTCTTTTTTGTTTAAAGATTACAACTCAGACAAGCAACAACAAACCGCATTATAGTGGGCGAGGAGGGTCCAAGAGAAATAAAGCAAAAACCACTGTAACACACATTGGCGCCCGCAAGAAGGGGACAACGGAGATTTTGGTTTATGTTTTTTTTTGGTTCTTAAAAAAATCTTGAAGTCTATTTTCGATTTCATCTTAACGCTCAAATTATTTCCTTAATTAAATTTTTATAGGTGTAAATCCAAGGAATTAACGCAATTAGGTCATATTATATTTTTTTTTTGGTCGACACGATGAGGTATCCCGAAGGGACTTTTGTATCATTGGAATCTATTTCAAGACGTTTGTCTTAGTCAAAACGGCAATATGCTATTTCTTTTCATGAAAAAGGGACATTAGTCCCAAAAGAAGTCCGAAATGTTTTGTTTTCATAACTAATTCCGGACTTTTACCAGCATGGAGTGGGCCACTGTTGTCCAAAAACATTATTGGCATTGGCGCATGCATATTGTATGGTGACTAAACATACCCTAGGCAGAGAAACGGAGTTGCGTGAGTGAGACAGAGGACCCAAAAAAGGAGTTGAAATCCTAAGGACCTGCGAATTGTAGCATACCTAAGATACTGGTTGTCCAAGAAAACTGTTAAAAAAAGCTCGGTTAATTCGGTAATTACAGTAACAAATATGAGAATAGGTAACGTTGGATATTAGTCCCAGCATTTTTTTTTTGGTCTTATTTCCCGTGCGGGTGGGATAGACAAAATTCCCGAAATCGAATATGAGACTTATGTCCTACTTAAAGAGAATTAGAGCCTCAAAACTAATAAGCCTCTTCCAGCAAGCTCGGTAATAAGCTATAGCTCTCTCCAATTTCACAAGCCAATTTGGGAAAGGACTTCCCCTTTGCAAAGCCGCGCGCCGCCGCGCTGTCCATCGAGGGTGGATTCAAAGATTTTCCTTGCAGACAAATTTGCTTCCATTACCTCTAAATGACCCAGCCACCCTAGTAGCTGGGTTTTTCATTATGTCGGTCGATGTCGTTGTACAGTTCGTTATTGTATCTTCTTCTCCTCTTTCCGTTAAGCAAACATGACTTAAATTTATATCTTCCCTAGAATTTTATTCTCATAAAATCCCAAAGCGTTCTCATCGACCATATGCAAAGTTTTCATGCGCGTCTGCACCATAGATGAGCACCGAGATAATTATGGTCTCATAACTTTATGTAATTGAGAGAGAGCGTTGCTATATTCAATTGTCTTCTTAGCCTCAAGAAACAGTAAAACTTGCGGAAATTATCCCTACAAAGCAGATTGTCCCAAAACGTAGTAGATTTTTGTTTTTTTTTGCGCAAATGCAAATGTATTTATAATGTAAAAAATATCTGCGCACTTCACTTGCATTTGAATTTGATTATTTTTTATCGTGTCTGGTATTTGGAGAAACAAATGAAGAAAAGTAAGTAAAATTGATTAATTTATTTTCTTTGGGAAATCGTTAATAATTCCAGCAACAGTGAAAAATTTAAGCAAATATTTATTCCGAAACGGCATATGCATTATGCACGCAACGCAAACATATAATTTTAACATTTCAACTTGCTTTTTTGCATTTGCTTTGCATGTGTTTTGCTTTGCGCTTAGGAATTTAGCCAGCTATTGCTAAGTGATATTCTTTGTTTTACGTTAGCTCTGGTATCGTTATGTGAGTTAAATCCATCTTTTTCTGTTCTTCTGATTATGACGGTATCATCGGCGCGGCGTATGCGAGTAATTAGACGAATATTCGAAAGATTGACTGGTGATCTAAGCGTGAGACTCTTGTACTATTCTTTGAAGAACTATTTTTAAGAAGTGTCTGTATGAATTCGTCATTGATGGAACAACGTGCATTGTGCACTGTGAATCGTATTTTCTGCACAAACGGAGGATTTTGCCAAGGGATCCAAAACTAGACATTGCTGCTAGCTGTATCTTTAGATTCTGTGATATGCGTCCTTGAAATCGATGGAAAGGTGGTGGCTTGATGGTCATATGGTTGGACCTGTCAGGTTTTTGACAGATGGCTGAAGGCGTTCCCATATAATATGAGAGAAAAGATCTTTTATAGGCGTAAGTTTTTAGTTGGCACGGTTAAGAAGGAGTCCTTTTTTTTTGAATCGGACAAACAATTCTGAGGTTCCTTTGCAGATAAGTTGGTGTATAATCCTAACCGCGTTAATAGCTAACGTCTTGAACAGCTTGCTAGCAAAACTATTAGCAGCTTTATTGGACTCCATATATGTTTAGATGTAGTTATAGCTTTGCTTCGTTGAGATCGGGTGGGAAAAATTGTTCGTCATACATAATCTATGTGGAATGGTTAAATCTGCCTAATCTTATCAATTCAATTCGTCATCGCCGTTAAAAACTTTGTATATAAATGATTTTTTTGTATCCTAAGATTGCGATGTTCTATTGATCGTCCTTGCAGAATTCAGTTTGGCCACTGTTAAGTGTTACCTAGAGAAGTATTTCATTTACCTTTTGGTAAAACTTCCGCACCAGCTATGACCTCCGTCGCATCCTGCGTTGTATACCTCTTGTTTAGTTGCATGTGCTTCCGGGCACTCATTGTTAAATAATAAGGTATTGTTTTGGTCGTATACAATCCATTATACGTCAGATCTGATACCTTTTTGACAATTTTAATACTGATTCTCGACACGTCATGATCCCGGCAGTAACTAGGTTTCCGAAAGAAGTTATAAGAAACCTATTCGGAAAATGACCTAGGGATCTCTTGGATTTGCAGCCGTCTGACGTGTAATTCGTTCACAGTTTTTCCTTCTTTTTGCCATGTTCGGGAGATAGTGGTCAATGTGGTAAATGTTTGCTCCTCCGAACGTTTGAAAATTCATGATACTGGATGAGTGTCTTGCTGCAATGTGGTATATGTGACTGACGCAGGCTTGATTGATCCATGTCCTCTTGTGAATATTGATATGTGGAAACTCCGCGTGAAAATAAGCTCTGATAGAAATTTAGATGACAGGAATAGTTGTCGTGATTTTTCGTCTACTTTGAAAGTATTCTTTGTTTAAGGGCTATAGGTATATATCTTATCTAAATCAAGCAATTCTAAATAAGCTGAATGGGATTAGTGAATTTTTTTTGAATATATATGGATTAACAAAAAATGCATATTGTATTTATGTTTATTTAATTTGTTCCCTCCTTGATTTTTTTTTCCCAGGCGGCTATGGAAACATAACATCGTATTAACATACATGAGTATAAGAGTAAAATGCTAGTTTTAGGAAGGTTAAATTGTGAAGGACTATACTTTTGGATCGTTACATAAATTAACATTTATTTTGTGAATCTAACAAGCGCTACAAGCAGTACCAGCAATGATGTTATCCTCAAAAGGGTTGAATTTTTAGATGGAAATGAAAACGAAAATGAGCATTTAGCATAAAAAAAAGAACCCAAAACCCAAAAGATATGACATTTTACACTCAAATCAGTCTCCTGATATGTATAAAAGTACATATGTATGTATATAAATCATCTGTGTCCTTCTTTGTTATAAAGAATCACTATACTGTGTTAGAATCCTTGGGCTACCAGATGCTTCTTTCACATTATCTTGCCTATATGCCATGTGGTTTCTTTTAAAATAGAACATTCAAAGTCGTTATCAGGATAAATTATTTGATAGGTTGTTTATTATTTCTCAAACAAAGTCAAAGAAGTCCTTTGACTGAAAAGTTTCTCATTCAAATGTAGTCAACCGGAAATTTATTGATTTTATTTTTATATTTTTGTAGAATTTTTGATTTGGTTTTATTTGCAATAAAAGTCTATACCTAATGATTATTTTAAACTATGAAAGTAATGATGATAAAAAAGGCTATAACTATTCTACTGTTTTTTTTTTCTTTTCAGACATTAAACTATAATGACTTCGATCATCGCTATTCACTCATAGAAAACATAGAGGACTGACAAAGAATTATACAAGTTTTCGGTTTCATTGTTATGACACCGATTACAACTACAACGCTCTTTACGACAACCACAACTATTATAACACCCGGTAGAAATGTGATCCTGGTCGATCCCCCAGATAGCCAGCAAGTCGATCTAAATGGCAGCGGTGGCGGCGGCGACAGCAGTGATGCCGACAGGCTTGCCCAATCTACAGTTCCTATAATGTTCGAAACACATCTACCAATTATAATCTTCAAATGCTTCGTCATAGGTTTCATAATTTTAGCTGCAGTTTTTGGAAACATGCTGGTGATAGTGTCTGTTATGCGACATCGCAAGTTGAGGTAAGTTTTAGAAAGCACAATAATGATTTCTTTTATACAAAAAAAATTCTGTAGAATGAAACATTATTTTTGTATTAAAAAAAACAGCAAGTCGTAAAAGCTTTTTATGGGAAATTCGTCTGGAAATTTTCAGAAGAAACAAATGTTGTTGGTTGCCAACCATCTACAAAAATAACTAAAATCGAACAAAGAGAATTTTTTATTTTATATTTCGTTTAAATCTTACACATCATAAATTAGGTTCATATTTTACCTTTATTTATAAATGGCCATATCCTAACCAGTTAGGCGAAGGAAAAAATTGTAGAAACCTTTTTTTTTTAGAAAATCCCGTGATCCTCAAGACCATTCAAAAGTTGTAGGGGTATGTAAAAACCGAATATTTTCGGCTTGTAATCCTGAATAACTTTTTGTGCAAGCAAGATTCCTTATGTCAAAAGAAACTTTATTGCGTTTAAAAATATTCTCTTGGATTTTTGCCTGAGCTAGGAGGACCACTATTGTTCTGAACACATGTATTTGTGTATAAGTTCCTATACAATATCCGAGATGGGGTTAGATCACCATATAAAAAAAAAACATAGGATTTCTTGGGTTTTATTTTGACTATACTTATCTACGGAACTATTTGTACTGCAAGACATCGTTCAAGTGTTCTGAACTGTAAAAACAGTGTATTACAAGTCAGTTAAATGTGAATTACAGTTTTTAATAAAATGAATTTAACTCAGTAATTTTAGCCTTTGAAGCATTGAATTTTGAAACAAAAATCCATAGGTTATAGCAGGGGCCTATTTCACCAAATACAATTTACAAACACATAAATTGTATTTGTAAACTATATTTACGAATTTTTAAACAGAATTTCTGTTTCACAAATTACATACCTATTTCCAACAAGTTTGTAACAAAGATGAAAAAAGTGGTACAAAATATAGTTATAGTTTATAATTAAAAAAAACATGCGTTTCACAAATTATATGCAAGATTGGTGAACTAACATTTATTCTCACAAATTTGTGAGAGTCGTATGTGTAAAATGAAAAAAGGCAATACATTTAAATATGCAAAACAAAGTTTAAAGTTGTTAGAAACTTCAAAAAAGGTTCATAAATAGTCTATTATCTATTTATTATTAACTCGGGAGCAAATCAAAAATTTTTCCTTTTCATATACATATCTACATATTGGTATTGATTTTCAAAAATATGTCTACCTTTTATAGCCTAAATTCTGCTTTTCAAAATTCTTGATATTAATAAACAAAACACATTTTACTCACACAGTTTACACGGTTTTAAGTTTAAAAAGCAATTTTTAATATAGAAATCACAATTTGTAGAAGATATTACACATCATTTATCTTCTGTAAGTTTTTTTTCTACAATTCAACAAATTTTGGAAAATTCTTTTATTTGGTGAAACAGAAACTTACAAAAATACCCGATTTTTCACAAATATGTACTTGTAAACTACAAACAAATATTAGTCTTGGTGAAACGAAAATAAAGATATTCCCACAAATGTCCCTTTGTAAATTACAAATATACTTTTGTAATACAAACGTTTTGTGAAACAGAATAAATCGATTTTTCAACAAATTTTGTCAAAATTCGCTTGTAAATACAAATTTGTAAGTTGGTGAAATAGGCCCCTGGGCATATTTTGTTTTATAAAAATTCAAAAAACAAATTTGAAATCAAATATTTTGTTATCCTTAGGATTAAAAGCAAAATGGTAACCATGTTTGAAAATAAACCCAGCAGTACATTAAATTCAAGTGTCATTTTTTTCAAGTAAAAAAAGATAAAAAAAAGCAAAATAAACAATAAACTCTGGTGCAGTAAGATGGAGTCTGGAGTGTGTCAACTTCATTTTATAGGCAGGCACCTGCCCTACATTTATATAACCGAATGTTGAATGAATAAATATTTTAATTGATTGATGTGAAAATGAAATTTATGTTGAGTGAAAAACGTGTTTGTTTAAAGAGAATTATATGTGTTTTCAATCACAATATTGTGGAAAATGATTTTGGACAGCTCATATTCTTACTTAATATATTGGTACATATAATGAATACAGAGTGAATCGTTGCTGTCTGAAATCATTACTTTGCTCCAAATTTAGAATGAATTTCTCAATTTCCATATTTTTTGATTGGAAGTAAACATTTTATTATTTTAAAATATACAAGTGAATATTCCATTTTTGTATTAAGTGATACATAATTATGTCCCAATTGTATTTGTAGATTTGAGAAGACATGGAAATGGTACAAGAGTAGTATACGTAGCTACACTTTTTTTTATTTTTACATTGAATTTCTTAATATCCTTAGGCCCAGTTTCACACTCGAAGAAGTGTCACTTAAGTAGCAAATATGGAAAACTAATACTCAATTTCACAGTGTAAACTTATCGGAATAAGTTACACTTAATTCTCCCATAGTCCAAAGTCCCAAAATGGGAAAATTAAATGCCACTTATTTTGTTAAGTGTGCACTGTGACTCTGGCCCTAAATAGTTCACTTACACTTAATTTTAAGAAATGTTTCATGAATAAACTGTTAAATGTTTAATGTTAAAGCTGCCGTAAACATGACTTGGAAAAACTGCTTTAACAACCACATGTAGTATCTATTTTCGGGGAAACTTTGAACACAATCCTATTCTAAGGAGCACAATATTGGCGTTACAAGACACATAAAATTGTTCAAATTTTTTTAAAACTTACCTTTACAGATTTTTTACACTCCCGATGACCACCTAAAAATATAAGCTTCACTTGGCGACCTCCTACATACAAACTCTAAAGCTGCAGAACAAAAGAGATTGATGAAGGTCTATTAATGGGCAAAAAGAACTACACTACATCTCCAAAGAAAATCGTTAGCATAAGAATTGGAAAGACCTAGCGATTCTGTGTGGGAAAACCTGCGAACCCAATATTGAAAACATGTTTTTTTAAGAAAAAAAAGTATACAAAAAACGCTCGTATCTTAACGCATTGTTGGGTCAAAATTTAAAAGAAATCGGTGCAGAATTTTTGGAGATCATAGATTAGGAACAAACGAATTTATATTTTTACTTATATATGTAGATTATAGAGACGAATATAATTTATTTTATGACTTTTGAATTTTTCCTATTAAACTATCTTTATTTATTAACTTATTAAGTTTCTAATTTTCGGTTTAGAATTTATAAGGAATTCAATATATAGTACCTATTTCCTTTTTTCAACACTTGTTGTATCGAATTATAGAAAATTTTCAATTATTTGCAACAAATTTTGAAGACGTGTTCAATGGGTTGGGGTCGAAATTCTGCCAAGGTCAAAATTCCTTTTTTTCAAAATTCTGCTTTTAAAATTCTGTTTTTCAAAATTCTGCTTTACAAAATTCTGTTTTTCAAAATTCTGTCTTACGAAATTCTGCGAATAATAAAAAAAAAAATCGGATAATTTTGTAAAACAATGTTTCGAAATTTGAATTTTTATACCTACTTAAATCTAATTTTAAAAATAAAACTTTAAAACTGTAGAATTTTAATTGCATTAAATATTTTCTTTTTGAAAAAATACACCTCAAAAATAGAGAGTAGGTACCTAGTTACCTTTAAATTTGTTATGAAAGTGCAATGTAAATTGTCAAAAATATGGAAATTTGTGCTATCAAATCTAATAAAGGTAAAGATAAATTGTGCGTGGAAATTTTTTCAGTACATAATGTTTATATTAGAATTTATTGTTATATTTTTTGTTAAAAATAGTTAATAAAATCTTTCTTGAAAATTAAATCAGAATTAGCAGAATTTTATTTTTCTAAATATTTCTTGTCAGTATTTTGAAAAGCAGAATTTTGTAAAACAGAATCGAGAAAAAGCTGATTTTTTGTAAAGGTATAGGCAGAATTTTGAAAAGCAGAATTTTAAAACGAGAATTTCGACCCGCTCCCGTGTTCAATTTTGATACTTGAAGATAGATATTGTGTTATTTATTTTTTATTTTCTGTGTGTTATTATACCAAACCAGAAAGACATCGATAAAAAGTTCAAACTGTGTGCATTTGTGCACAAAAAATCATAGCAATTTGACATCAAATGACAAGTTGGAGTCACTTAACTGACAACATGAAAAGACAGCCAACGTATACGAAAAGGTAGCCATTCCCGAGTGAGAGATTATGCAAAACTGTAGTAAGTTGTCATACCGAAATTATACCTATACTTCCATTTCTACCTCTTCCATTTGGGTGAAGATTGACGACAGTTATAAAGACGCACGATTTCCATAACCAACCAAACCTCATAGGAAACTAACTCAAATTTGCTCTAATTGCTATAATTTGCAGTTTTCATTTTCATTAGGAAACTTTTGAACTCTCACACTCTCTTTCAATACCTATATGTATGTAGCACGCGTACATGTATATATTGTAATATATAGAGATGGAGAGGATTTATGAAATAGATGTTCTTGTTTCCTAAATAATGACGTTTGATAGACATACATACAGAAATATGTGAACAATTTTCCTACATGTGTTGAGCTGGTAATAAAGTTAATGTTTCTGTCAAAATCTAGAGGTAATCTTTCGAACATTCGAATCACCATTGATTTTTGACATACAGGATTTAAGCTATTTGGAGTAATTTTATGTTGTGCTAAGCAACACAATCTACAAAGAAGGTTATGACAATGAAAAATATACAGGGTGTTCCATCAGAAGTTCAAATCTTTTCGCTTATTTGTTTTATTGTTAGAAATTTAGGAATATGAAATTTGGTATTAACTTTTGAATTTAGAATGCTCGTTGATATTTTAACTCAATCACCATTCTTGTATGTATATTTAGTCATTATTTTTACACAGAATGTTAAGTCAACCTTAATCACGTTGATTTATTTAAATGAAAATCTTTTCTTCAAAGATTCAGAAGCAACTTATAAACCTTTTTAAATCAAACTTAAATCAATCGTTACCGCCTTTTCTAATGCATTAACCCCATAAAAACCCTTTATTATTATGTATGGACATCTCAATCTTAAAGATCCGATCACCAGAACACTTAACTTACTTCGTAAGATACATATCGATATTTTTCGCTCAAGCAGACAATATTTATTTTTTTTTTAAATGCTATTATTTTCGTCATCGGTCATGCGTCATTCATCTATCGGTTATTTTGTGATAACTCCCAAGCCTTGTAACCTTTTTGGGGATCATACAAATTCACAAAAATAACTTTCCTTTACAAATCAGTTTAAAGAGGATCAAATGAATATTGAACTAAAAAAAAATCGTAAACTTCACAATTACTCTTCCGGAAGGATTATTCGGACTCCGTATTTACCTAAGTACATACATCCCTATATAGTGGAAAATTTTATATGTAAGGTTTTATATTTTGAAAGTTCAAAGGACAAAAGAGAATGTATGAAAGTTTTAAATGTTTAATGAGTTTCAAGGGAACAATGCGAGTGTAATTTAAAAAAAAAACATGACATTTTTTTATTTTTATTACCACCAGGTACGAAGTCGTCCTTTTCTAGAATACCCTCTACTCTATATATATTAAATTTAATAGAAGAAAAAAAAATACACACCCGACTACTTATCTTGATGGTCAAAGGCACATTGCTTTGCTACAGTAAATGATCTTCTTGGCTGTTGGCTACACTATGTACTTCTATTCTAACACAATTTTAATCCTAATAACTATGAAAATGTCACAACAAAGGCTTGTTTTTTTTTCCAACAATCATTTTCAGTAGATTAATTTTGGGTAAGAAAATAAACCCTGTTTCAAAAACGACATCAACTCTCAAAGTACCCATCGTGTGTACTATATACAAAGTCAAAGTGGAAATTTAATAAGTCGTCTGCATTAGTGGCAGAACTTATGACACCAATATAATGCGAGTATATGGCTTTCCTCGCTTTTTAAGGATACTTATAGGTAGGTAACTTGTCGTAGGATGAACAAAGAAAGAAAATTATACCAAACCAAAAGGAATAAGTAACAATGTGTCAGTGTGTAGGACAAATTTTTGGAATTAATAAATTCCATGGTGAAATAATTTTCTGGTCAGACAGATACATACTTAGTTTAATTAATCAAAAATGTTACCTATAATAAATTAGGGTAAAAAGGGTTGACTTTTTTTTGTTTTGTTGGACCCTTGACATTTGTTTTGATATGGAACAAGTTTAAATTTGAGTTTTATGAGTTTTGATAAATTAATATTAGATCCTGGTGATAGAATTGTAGTTTTTTGTTGATTCTAAGGTGGTCGTAAGGTGTTGAAGGAACTAGGAAAGCACTGATTGGCGTTAAAATGATGATTTCCAATGTTGCTAAATAAAATAAATTGAAACATTAACTGGATGCAAATGGTGCTTATTTTAACTCCTCTTCTCGTCCAGCTAGACTTGACTTATGCTAAACTTATATAACTCCATATTTTGGTCAAAAGGAAATGAGTGGACGACACCACTCCGCAAGACAGCCATACCTTCAAATCACTGGAGTTGAATATACTATGTATCGCGACATCGTTGAGATGGTCTTCAAGGTTCCTGATGATTTTTCCGGGAGCTGGAGCATATATTGATCAATTGGTATCAATTTTGCTTCCTCGTACAATCCTCTGCTTGCGATGTACTTCTTCGTTAGTGGGTTGCGGTATAATCAAGTGGAAATGCGGAGCATCTTCCTTTTAAATTTATCTTCTTCATCGCTGTTAGTGATGTTGTGAACCTTATGGGGAAGGCGTAGGTCAAAACGAGTCTGATAAGCTGTTTGTACACTAGTAGCTCAATCTTCTTGCTCAGTCCATTTCGCTTCCTGAGGAGCAGGTTAACCAAGTGCATGGAAAAGTTCGCTCTCTTCAGCATGCTTCTTAAATTTCATTTTGTTCGTAAAGTTGACTCCCAGGTATTTTGTGGATGACTTGACTGTTACAACAGTATCTGGATTTTAATACTGTTGCATCGTGTAGCTATTGCTCGTCTTTTTCTCATGACTATTACCGTTGTTTTGAAGCAGATCACCGCTGATCGGCGGTGTATATGTTAAACAGCAATGGTCCGAGCCTTGATCCTTGGGGAACTCCAGCGTAAATCTTTTGGTTGTTGATTCTTCTTTGTTTACCTGTAAATACAAAATCTTTGGGTTAACATTTTTGCTAAATGAATATATGTAGTCCAAGTTGCAACAGTTTGAATAGTACTCCTTTACCCAAACGCAATCGAAAGCCTTTTCAATGTCGAGCAAGCACGCAGTGGTCATTTCTTTTTTGTTGAGTCCAAGTGTAATGTCACAGTGGAGTAGCTTCGAATTGTTGAAATTTCTTCCGTCTTGATATATTTTCTGGTACAACATAATGTGTCAACGAAATAAATATTATTATTTTGAGTGATGATGTCAATAGCGTTAAATTGTTTTTATCATGCATTGTGATACCTATCGATTCGTGGGTGGGGGGTGTTGGTTGCCTGGTGTGTATGTTGGTCGGATGATGAGTTTTTAGAAAACTGCCCCTCTTGCTTAAACCGTAGAAAATGGTCCCCTTCCAATATGATTTTTTTTTATCGACCCCTGTATACGAAATCAATGCCTACTTGCTCAAAATAAAAAACCAAAATAAGTAAATAAATAGAGTGACGACAAGACAACTTATAGAACCACTCTCAACCACCTTCTTTGTGCATATTGTTAGAAAACAGAAATAGAGCAGACCTTTTTACAGTTTTCAGTTGTTTGATACAGGAAAGATAGGATTTTGCGGGAAAGGAAATATAGAAAGGCTGATTTCCTCATTAGAAAATATTAAATCTAGGTCTGCGGGTCTGGCAAAATCCAACAACACAAATTATAAATACCTCAACAACTAAATTGGTTTTTGGCGGAAAAATCATAAGTAATTTTTTGATCGTAAAAATTTTATATCGAAAAATTTCCAACATTTTGATATATTTTTAGTAGTCTAAATTTACATCTTTGAAAATTAATTATGGGTAAAAACCTAATACAAATCAGCCGCTGCACTAATGGTATCGATAGGAGTGTTTTTGAAAATGACATTTAATAAATGATGACATTTGATACAGGAAAGATAGATTTTGATAAGATTTTAAAAATAGTTTAATCGTACCAAAAATGATTAATCGGTTTTAGGATAACCGATAGTGTATCCATAATTTTTAATTAGAACACTGATTATCTATTATCCTTGTAAATTTGGATTTATATATATTATAAGTTATAACATATAAGCAAGAAAAATTATTGATTTTTTATGTTTCCTTTATGCTTTATGTTTCTACTGTACTATCCTTCGAAGAAAAAATTTTGTTCCTCCATTGTACGAATACAACAAAAAACAATGTCGTTATTTTAAATCAATATTAGTGAGCATCATCAATTTAGATTTATGATAATGTCTTTAAGAATCCTTTTTCATTTTTGTGTTATAGGAACTGGGATAATAGCCAATACTTATGGAATTATTTATTATTCCAGTTTTATTTAAGTCGTTATTTTTAAAAGGTTTCCAGCGTCAGCTTCCCAAGTGACAGCAAATGAAAATCAGTTGAACAATTTACATATAGGGACAAGATTATGGCTGAATGATTTAAACAGCAACAGCAAAATCGAAATGTTAAAGAAATCCAATTTATAAACACCCTGGAATATCAGTGGAATCATAATTGGGTGGAAGGCCTTAACATAAATTTTTAAATATGATTGACCCCATGGTTGGTTGATTCTCTGCGTAAAAAAGGCTTAAAACAAGAAGATTGTAACTCCATTATTTTAAATTATTAATTCTCATTTTTAAAGTGCTTTTACTTCCTCGAGCAGGTGTCGAATTAAGAAATTTTTTTTCAAACAAACCTTTTTATATATTTACCCGGATATTCATCTTAAATTTGATTAGATAATTCTCAAATAAGTGAAATTAAATTTTCTAATTAATTTTAATACTGATAGGATTCATGATCGAAAAAATTGTGTTGTTAAACATTTTTGAAAATTGATTCCTTGTTTTACATAAATAATAGACACATTTTAATAAATTTTTCAAGGATATAAGACAAGAAAATGTTAATGTTCTCTCTTTAATTTATAAAATAACCAATTAAAATGTTAATGTGCCAACAATTTTTGGTATTATAAATACGTATACCTATTTGGGTTTCAAGAAGCTTGGAAAGTGATGAAATTTTAATACTTCTGCCTACACTTGTGGTGAAAAACTCAACACTGTTTTAAAATAAAAATTTAGAATTCAAGATGATAGCTTTTAAGCGCTATTGACAGAATATGTAATTAACAAGAGCACCCTTGAGCCTCGGGTTGTGTATTAAGATGCATTATGCTCTTAAAAATTAAATGTTAAGTATACGCCCGAGTGTGCTGAGAGTGAAGGTGACACCTCCATCTAACTCAACTACCCACTCAGAATTCAATTTTGTACTATCTCAACAGTGAAACACCTCAACCCCGACCATCTACGTGTAGCCTCATCATGTTCCATGTATTATTATTATTATGATGTATACCCAAGCCACATAAACCACAATATTCAGTGAGTTCGGTCGTCTGAAAGAGTCTCACAATCGGAGAGCGCTAATGAGGAATACTCGCTCCATGGCCCAGCATAACAGCTCGCCACACCACTACAGCCATTATCCTTTTTTACAAGGTCTTTTATGTAATTCTGGTGTACTACAAGCCATAAAACACAATGCATCGGTTTGAAAAAAAAAAGAACAGCACCAATGCTTTTACGTCACACTTTATGTTTCCTTTTTCGTGTTATTTCTTTTTTTTTGTTACTTATTTAAGGAAGATGAAAAAAGGACATTCAGACCCAACCAACTAATCGACCTCAAGGGAAAAACTCAGCAACGTGCCTTGAATAGATTCAAAATTTTGAAAGGACTTCATATCTCAACGTCATATTTAAGGAGGAGATAAAACGAAAAAGTTGTGCTTATTCTTTTAGCGCGTCTTGTATTTTTTATTTTGATAATTTAATTCGTACTTCCCAAGGGCGGCAGCGTGTATGGTGGCATAGCATAAGCATTCGATTTACATAGGGTTTTTTTGTTAAATATTTTGTATACACTTTGAATACCTTGCTAATACAGGGTGTGAAAGAAACTAAATTAAGTTTGATATAAACTTTTCAACAAAATATGAGCAATATATGCACATACATATTTGCTTTTTTTATAAATAATAATTAAGAAATTGAAAAGTACTTTTACGAATCCAAGAAACTCAGCAAGAATTTAATGTACACAGATAATCAAAACAATTAATACTTTTTTATTTTATTATTTTTTTATTATATTTTATTTTATTTATTTTTTTTGTATTTAATTTAATCTTTTTTTTATTTTTTGTATTTAATTTAATTTTATTTTATTTTTTTTTATTTTATTTTATTTTTTTTATTTTTTTTTTATTTTATTTTATTTCATGTTATTTTATTTTGTTTTATTTTATTTTATTTTATTTTATTTTATTTTATTTTATTTTATTTTATTTTATTTTCTTTATTTCATTAATTCCTGAATATTCTTTCTTTTAAAACCTTGGACCACCCTGCACGAATAGAGAAAATATGGCAATGCCTAAGCCAATAAGAAACTGGTGTATTTTATTGACGTTCTTTTGAATTGTTAAGTTAATTTGCTTTCTTTTTTTGTTAAATGTTTAATGGAGGTTAGCAGTTTTTGGAAACTTTTTAAATTGAAGTAATCATCTAGAGGTTATTAATCGGATGAGATTGCTAACGATTTAGATTTTTATGGCGGAGATCACAGTTAAATGTTTTTTTTTTTTTTTTAGTTTGTTTAATAGGAGTTTGGCAAAATTGCATAAAAGACTGAATGATTTTAACTTTGCCAGTATTTAAAGTTTCCCATTTTTATTTTTCTGAGAATCAATTTTTATTTACGTGCGACACATTTACATACGTATCTGTAGCAAATTTTATGACAATTTATGCATCCATAAAGAAAAAAGTTACTGGGATTTTAATCTACATTATTTATGGTATTAAGTGAAGAAAAAACTTTATAGTATGTCGGTCGCTGGTACGTGTCCTGTCCACATAATATATATAATGAGGTGCATTTTTTGTATTAATTTGTTTCTTCATTCATCTGTTTCAGACGGTTTTATTTTTCTTTGAAAATGTGTTTCTTTGAAAATAGATTGTGTTTATCATAATATAAAATGGAGTAGCCGGTGGCAAAATGGTGGTACTATTACCCCGAACTCCGAAGGTCTGCCACCTTTAAATAAAATTGTTTTTTCTTAGAAACTACGAGGAATTGACTCAAGTCATTCAAGTATCCCTTGTCATGAAAAACGATCACTCACTAAAGGAATGATGTTGTAAGTGTGAACGTCAAGTTATCAAAAATTGATAATTATTATTAAATCAATTTCAAAAAATTTCTATTATTTGATTTGTTCACACGTTTCAACAAACAAATCAACAAAAAACAATAAAAGTGATTTGATTCCCCTCACTTAAAATAACAAAAGTTCAAAAGGCTGTAGAAATGGGACCTACAATTTTCATCCGAATCCTAAAGGTTAAGGTAAGAGGCACTTTATATGACAAGAGGACAATTTTCCTACTGAACTTAAAAGTTACTACACTAAAATACTACTTAACTAACTCTAATTTTACTAAGAGATAACTACAAAACTGGCCTTAAGAACTGTAAAGAAAACTGCCTTTGAAATTTTTAATTGAAAATGGGAATATTCAGCTCAATATTATGATGTACTATGTGGCGGCTAGACTTTATTAGAGAAAGTAGGGGATACTTTAATAAAGTTCAATTTAGTTAAGTGTTTAAAATATTTCAAGAAATTTTAATCAAATATGAGACTATACAACAAGGGAGAAGCTACAAAGACTTTTCGCCTCCGCGAATACTTCTTTATCTGCAGCTGATTAAGCTTAAAACTAATTTCCTGAGCTTGACAGGTTTGAAAATCTATTTCCATCTGTCTCTTGAATAATTTAAATTAAATTATTTCATCGCATACATACCTATATAGTTTCATGAAAAATGTTTAAGAACTTCCCAAGGCCATGCCATTAACCCTTTGAACAATAAAAAACCCTATTTCTTGGAAACTATTCCTTTCACCATCCCTTTCTCATCGGAAGTTGAAATAGAAATATAAAAAATAATTCCTTGTCTGAACAGAAGAATTTGAAGAATCCTCTTCTTTTTTTCCGGAAATATAATACCCTCACTTTGCATTTAATCCCAAATAGAATGACATAAACACATTCCGAAGAAAATTCCGTATCTTTTTATCGGATGAATATTAGGAGGTGTATAATATAGAGTGCGCATATACCTCTATAAGTAGACCCCTAATGGACTTTTTACAGCATTAAATTTTAAACATATTATTACTGAGTAGCTGCACGTTGCACTCTCCTGGACACTATAAATAACAATCCGAAATAGAATCACACAACAAGGTCATATCTGAATCGAAACGAAATGAATACAAATACAATGTGCTCTTGAATTGCCTTTCAAAAAAAAAGGACTTGAGCATTCACAGGAAGACAAGACAACACATAGCTGCAGCATACAGTCCACAAGATAACTTTAAAATACAAAAAAAAGCGCACAGTAGAGTGCACTTTCCAACGAAGAAGATTGCTCATAAAACTGTGCAAACTTTTTCGCAAAGCATCACAATTTGTCCTTGCGCCAAAATGTCGCCCCAACCATGACCTTCCCGCCACCGCAAGTTCCCTATTTTGAAACCATCTCATCAAAGAAAAACAGTCATGAGCCAACAGCCCCCCACAGTCAGTTAGTTGTAAGATGTAGTCATATCACCCCTATATAAGTTTTGAAAGGTTCCATGGATGGATTAGGCTAAGAAGAGGGCTTAAGGCCATATAATTTCTGATATTGTTTTGGGCATTACTATTCATAGACAAAACAAAAATATCAACTTCTAACGAAATTTCCTTTTACCTGTCTTTAGCCTGGTTTAACTGAATGAGGTCTCAATAAATTCTTCCGCGAAAAAATTATGTTTCTGGAGCGTCTTGAAAATTATATATGTAGATTAGGTTGGTCGTTAAAGTGGATGGTAAAAAAAAGTTCATCTTGGATGGGTGTAAATCAGCTCCAAATGAAGAAAAAATAATTCCCTAATTTTTTCAGATTTGTTTTTCATGTCCTACGGACGCTGAAAGCCGTTAAAAAAATTAAGCTATTTTAAAATGAATATCGGGTGATTCCCGTCAAAAAAACTATAAAATGGTAGGTTGAATCCAGACAAGAAAAAAATTGTATAGGAGGGGGATAGTATACCCGCCCGTTTAGACGGGAAGCGCAGTTTTCTAAAATATTTACTTAAAATGGATACAAATTTATTAAAAATCAATGAAAAAACTTACAACATTAAATTGTAGCTTTTTTAAAAGCCAAACATTCATTGTAATATTTGTTTTTAAATTAAGTTATTTTGATGAATAGTTTTTGCAAAAAATTATTTTCAAACTCATAGATATGGCGTTATTTTTTATGCAGATGATGACACCTATATTATACAGTTTTTGTTCTAATGTTGCCTTTTTTGTCAGTGTTAAAGCCTCTTCTTTGTTTTCAATTTATGGGTAAGAAGTATTTTAATAAATTTTTTTGAGAATTCAATTTTTTTTAAAACGTATTAAAAATTTGTTTGTTACTACACGAACGTTTTATTTTTATTAATAGATTTCAACTCTCAAGTTAACTCTTACTCCATGATTAAGTATAAACTTCTGAATAAGATGGTGATTTAACGGATCAGGGTACACAGAGAATCACTTGCACTCACACTGTCTCTTTTTATTTTAAAACGAATTTGAAAAAGAGTAAAGAACACATTTAAGAAAAAAATAATTTTTTTGATTTTTTACAAGCTGAATTGTTAAGTTTTTTTTATTTATTTTGTATTAATGTTAAAAGAGCTTTTAATTTTTAGTCAAAGGGAAAAATAATGTATGTGTACTTATGGATTTACAATTTTTAGTCAAAGGGAAAAATAATGTATGTGTACTTATGGATTTACAAATATTACAAATATAAATGTTTTTTTTACTCAATACACTGATTTGATTGATCCTTGATTCATTGTGAACAATGCACTTATTCACTGTGTACACTTATGGTACACAGTTCATATAAACTTTAACTGTCTCAACATTAATAAAGCTTTAAAATTTTGTAATAACAGAAGGATTAAACATTGAAAAATCTGTGGGAAAAAAATTCAATGTTTAATATTAAAAATGTGATAGTGTTATGTTTGGAATAAAATACCGGGTAATTGGCCTCCTGACACATGTATTTTTTCGACATTTTCCATGGGCGTTCTGCATACATGTGACTGAATATCGTACATACAGCGCTCACACAGCGTTTGGACACATAGAAATTTGTCTTCCCGCAGCTCAAACTACGTATTTATTGTTTTTTTTTTGTAAAATACATATAACAAAAATAAATTATTATGAGTTTAGCTAAGCCCACTCTAAATAAAGCAAAATAACAATAAAACCATTTTTGTATTGGTTTTATTAAATGCAGCATGGCAATTTATAAGCCACCCCAAATTAAGCAAGCTTTTTTTTATGTGCGTTTGAAATATATTTGTTTGTTTTATTGGGCTTGTACTTTTTGTACATGCTACAAATTGCCATTTTCATCTTATTTGACCAGTTCGATAAGGTTTTATTTTATCATTGTTAAACTAAACTCGTTTAAGTTATTCATAGACAATTTAAACCCATTTTTAAACGATAACCTGAAGATATGTTTTAGCTGGTTTTTATTTTAGTCCAGTCAATAAAGCTATAAAAATAGCCCAATTAGGAAATAATCATAGGAAAGTTGGATTTTGGTATATATAGCCTCCTCATGGTGTTCTTAAGAAACTGTCAAAAGTTCTCCTTAATATGACCGCCGCTCACAATTTTAGGTTGGTTGAACGTGGGCGGCTTAGTTCAAAAATTGTGCATTTTGGTACATTATATGAACATGAATTTAAGAGATTGGCCCACTCTATTTGTCCACTCCTTTAGGTGGGAGGGGCAAATTAAAAAAATTACCCGATTTGCCATTCCAGAGGTACATTAGAAATGAAAAAAGCATTTATGTATTTTAAAACTTTGAATAAATTCTTTTTTAAATTTGCTTTCTTCACATACAAATCAGGAAAGCCTACGAACAGGGTTGGCCGAATTAACTATACTACATTTTCTACATCATTAACTACGCGTAGTTAATTTAATAAACTACACGTCTTATTTTCTACAAATTGTTACGTTTTCATATACATACAAAGTAAATTTAGAGAAATAATAAAATTTCAAGCTTCAAAGTTACAACTGACAGATCATTTAATATTTGAAACTAAGTTTGCTACAATTTGTTTCAATAACTACATTTAACTACGTTTAACTACATAAACTACGTAGCAAATGTGAAAAATGTAGTGGCCATCCCTGCCTACGAACACTTCTCCTTTTTTTGGTGTCAGTTTTATCATCTTCTTCGTATTCTGTTTCCTCAGACTAGTAATAACATAGCATGAACGCAATAATTTTGTCTATTCCCCTGACGTTTCGCCCTCTTTCTCTACTCGGCGTTACACTTTTTTGAAATTCTGTTGATTTTTTCACATTGTTAGTAGGTATGCCTCCGCTTAAACATTTCTAATGTTAAAAATATTTAAAATAGAAAATGAATATAAAAACACAACGGAAACACTTACAATAACATAATATGTTATAGTTCTTTTTGAAGCCAGTAATTCATTCTTTAATTAAGTTTTTAAATGAAGTTATTTTAGTGCTTAGTTTTTGAATACATGATTTTTTAAACTCTCAATTTTTCGATTTTGATTTTTATGAAAAAAAAGTATGATATAATGTTTTTTGTAGGAAATTTTCTAAGCTTTTGAACCTGACCCTATTTATATATAACGCGCTATCGTACAAACTTCGAAAGGAGTTCACCTTTTAATAATATGTTGCAATTAGGTGTGTTCCTTTGGTTATGTGGTTATGAACTGTATCCATACATGAAAGTGATATTATCAGTAAAAATATGTTCACGTTAAGTCTCTCTAATTAAAAACTAAACTAAACAACCAAAATTACATTTCTATTGAGGTTAAATTTTACTTTTGGCAAAATAAAAGCGTTAAATTCACTATATACAATGAAAGCTCTACTTGTTGACAGCTCCAATAAGCGGACATCTTTCGGGCACATTTTCGGGAACAAACTACTTTTTCGAATTTCACATTCAAATTACATTCCTATAAACGGACACTCTCATAAACGGACGCGGACACTTTTTCTTGCTCATTTTATATAGAAAACCTCCCATACGCGGACACATAATATTATTTAGGGATTATTTTTTATCAATAAATGAACAGAAAAGAATAGAAGGCCCGTTCTTTCTGTATAGTTTCTGTTTTATTTTTAATAAGTAAGCAAATCTATAGAAATCATCGATAACCGGACCCGAAGCGCTAATAGCCGGACAGAGTGATGATATTATATTGAAAGCTTTTTAAGGGGTATTGCTAGATTGGCATAACTTTGAGAGCAGAGATTATGAATTATAAAGATTGTAATTATCGGCTGTCATTTTGGTTTGCCTACAAGCTAAACAAAATGGCGGATGGCGGTGAATTCATACGGGTCACCATTGTTTGGTAAAATTCATTTTGCATTTCTTTGTTTCGCTTTGATCGTTAAATATTTAGTTTAATTCGCAATCCACAATTGGCAATTTACGTTTGGCTTTTTATTCATTATGTTTTTCAATCATTACGCAAATAACATTTGGCGTTGTTAGATTTCGCTTTTTCTTAAAAATATTTTCAATCATTTCGCAAAATTCATTTGGCAATTTATTGTTTAGCTTCTTTTTTTTTTAAGCCGTTTATTAATTGGCCAAGTTTTTTATTCGCGAAATAACGTTTCGCCGTTTCATTATTTCGCAAAATTTCAACGAGCCGTTTTATCACTTCGCTGATAGATCATTTCGCCGTTTATAGTTATTTGGTCGATTGTACATTCATAAGCTTTGACTTTTTTGATTTACCGTTCTTTTTATGACCTGTCGCTAAATTTATTGTGCTTAATTTCGGACTTTGCATACACCCAACCTCGCACCTACCCCAAATCCTATAGTGTGCCAAGCAGGGGGGTTGCAGGGGGGCAGCATGCTCCCCACTCCCCATACATACCTAACTGTTTACACGCCGTAATGCTGGGTGCTAGTAGGTACGGTATTTATGTAAGCAAGCAAAAAAACAAAAATCTCATATACAAAATAGTTTTAATAATTTTCAATTTTCTCAAGAACTAGAAGATATATATTTAATCGACAAAATCGAGGCCAAAAAATTGCAAAACAATTGATTGCCAAATAGAAAAAAGCGAAACAACAAAATGCAAAATAAAAAAAAGCGAAATAATAAAATTCCATATTAAAAAAAAGCGTAATAGCAAAATGCCAAATAAAAAATTGCCGAACTTCAAAAAGCCAATCAAATAAAAAACTAAATGAAAATTTCGAAATGACAAATGCGGAAGGATGATTTGTCAAATCATTTAAAAGACAAAACGTAATTTGCAAAACATAGAATGCCAAACAACAAAATGCTAAATAAACAAAATGACGAACGAAAAATGGCGAAATGAACCCCCGCGAAACGTTAGTTTGCCAGACAATTTTTGCGAAACATACCATACCCAATTCATACTTTTGCACTAGTGTTCATGTTTTAACACACACTAGTGCAAAAGTATGAATTCACCACTGCATAAATTGTTGTTGCAATTCATATCTATTCATCGACACGAGATAAAATTACAAAAACAACAATGTAAACAAATGGGTTTTGGGGGAAGGAACGTACGAAAGCTTCCAATCTTTATAATTCATACCCCCCTATTACGGTTGGCGAATCGAACGTTCGAAGTGAGATGTTTGCATTAGCGAACTAATGAATAACGTTCAAATTAGAGCTCCCTATTACACGGATAATTAAAAACACGGATACACGTGTTCTTATAATTTCCGGATTTGAATCCGTGTATTTCGTGTATCCGTGCATCCGTGCGTCCGTGTATCCGAAGATCCGTGTATTTTAAATAATCCAATCATCACTGGAGAGGGCCAAATTTATGGGATTTTTTTGATAAAAATACGACAACGACTTGGTCGTTGAATTTGTCAGTGGATTTAAATTTAGAATTATTTAATTTTTTCTTTAAAAATCGATTTTTTTGGAAAATCACCAAAAATAAAAATCTATAATAATCATTATCCCTCAAAATTTTGAGATTGTAAGCCCACCCCTTGAAAAGATAAAAATCAAAAACCATTCCGTGTATTAAGAATCCGTGTAATAAAGATCCGTGTATGCTTAATATCCGGATACACGGATATTAAGCAAATAAATACACGTGTTTTAAGAGAACGGATTTTTATTTGAGTGTAATAATTACACGGAGTCCGTGTACCCGTGTTTTTCAAATATACGGACTGAATCGTAGGCTCTAGTTCAAATCAATGAACTTTCGATAACCACAGTCCGCAATAGAGTGAGATCAAACTTAAAAATTTTTTTTTGACATTTAAGGCGAATCAAAGGTTCTCAATTCGATAATTTTAATACTGATTTCTTACACTCACACGTTTATTCGTTCGACTCGCCAGCGGTAATAGGGGGTATAATCTCTGTTTGAGAGTATAGGGTTCCCCTTTCTCATCGCGTTCCGTTATTGCACGTGTCAATTTAATATGAAGTTTTTCCATTAGGTAACTGGACAGTCCTCATAACCAGACAAAAATTGGCTTATTATAGCTTTCACTGTACTTGGAAATACTAAAAAGTACTTTTCAAGGCCCAATGGAAATTGTACAATGTTAATTATAATTTATTAATAAATTTTTATAATGTATTAAATACTTAATTTTAAAGAACATTTTTTAATTTATAATTCTACGAAATATATTGTACGCTTATTAATTAACTTAATTTATAAAATATATTATATACATAAATAAAAACTCATGTGCATTGTGTAATGTTTGATGCTGTTATATTTTTTGTAAAAACTATAATTTTGTATATAAAAATATTTTTCTTAAGAATCTATGTGAACTTCTAAGAAGCAAGTAGAATTCAATATTGACCAAAATGTTACTCAACCTCTACAAAAAATGTGGGCCCTAAAAAGACAAAAGTATGAAGACTCACATCCAGATGTGTGGTTTTCCAAAAAAAAAATCCAACACTGGATGGTTATATAATGCCTCTTCTTATTCGTCCTCAGTTGATAGGTACTCATATACTCAGTCAGTGGCAAGGTAAATCAAATTGCAATGAAAATGAAAATGACATTCCCTCGAGCAGATAGGCAAGCAAGCTAGAAGCATGACAAAAACATGAAGAATATAAAAATAATAATTACTGTGAGGTCTTTTTTCTGGGTTATTTTTTTTATTTCTTTTAATTTCTCCATTATTTTTTTTTATATTTCCAGGATTATTACGAACTACTTTGTGGTTTCGTTGGCTGTAGCAGACATGCTGGTAGCCCTTTGTGCCATGACATTCAATGCATCCGTGGAGGTGTCCGGTAAATGGATATTCGGATCAATCATGTGTGACGTGTGGAATAGCTTTGATGTTTACTTCTCCACAGCGAGTATATTGCACCTTTGTTGTATATCTGTCGACAGGTGAGTTATTGAGTTATTTTTGCAATCAATTCATCTCCATCTTTCGGTCTTCCGTCGTCATCCATCCATTCGTCCCATATCGTCAGGCTATTGTTTGTTCTCAATACTTAATTAGAGCAGAAACAGGATGACCAGCGATGGAGATGCATGTCGTATAATAAATTGAGTAACAATTCTGATTTCTCCAATTAATCGTTCGTGTATATGTATTGTATATTGTACGCAGGTACTACGCAATTGTGCAGCCATTGGACTACCCGCTCATAATGACCCACACCAAAGTCATCCTCATGCTGATAGTGGTTTGGCTGTCACCTGCTCTGCTGTCATTTGTCCCCATATTCCTGGGATGGTATACCACCGAAGCCAACTGGGAACACCTGAAAACGAATCCTCATGTGAGTTTTACATATATGCTACTAAATAGTCATGTATATTAGCCTTAGGCACTTGATGTTGGTGATGATGATACCTATACTGATGATGATAGGAGATAATGGGTACAAGGTAAAACTTTTAGAAAACTTTTGGCAAAACTTTGCAACAACACCTCAAGAGCTGATGTTTGTTCATAGTTTAACAATTCCACCACACATATCCTTATATACTTTTTGTGTGTTCCTAAGTAAATAAAGTAGATAAGGGTTTTTTTCTACATGAGTTGGCGTTGGGAATTTGTGTTTGTTTAAGATTTTTAAATCAAGGGACATGATTTACATAACACAAACATACCCATTCCACTTCCGCACTGAATATTCCATTCAAAGTATAAGTTCTATTTTTTGCTGCTCTGGGAATATTTTGTATTATTCCTGATTATCCAAAATGATTCTCATTCCGCAAAGATAAGCATGTCAATATTTTCTGTTCAAAGTTGTTGGTTCAATTGTGTGTACTACTTCAAAGTTAATTTTTTTTTAGAGGAAACAAAAAGTTTTATGTATTGAATTTGAACAATAGGTACCTTTACTGCTAAATTTGTTTTCCTTGTTCGTGGTTGGTAAGGTTTTCTAGAAAAAAATAAAATTCCAGTCATCTGTTTAATTCCCCGCCCGACTATACCATTACTAGTACAATCCAAATGCTCCGGAACGTGAGCAATTTCGCGAAAAATCGAATACGAGATTTGAAATGCTGATCATCGATAAAAATGTACTTGCACTTATGGTTCAAGGGTTTAAGAAGTGGTAAGGTTTTGGAGATGTAACGTATTATTTACCTAATTTAATAATATTAAATTTGATGAAAAAATAAAGATTCTATCTATCTAATATAACCAAAAAGATGTTGAGAAAAGTTGAGGATAAAATTGGTTTCATTCATTCATCATCGTCGTCAAACATGACATTAAATTGCGTATTGACAAAGTGTGATCAGTCAGATTAAGCGCCAATTTTCATAGCAATTCAAATCCTGAAATTCACATAATCCAAACAACTCATAATCCCGGAAAGCTTTAATCCCAAAAAAAAAAACCATAAAACCATTTATTTCGATAACCAAAATCCTGAAAGGACAGAATGAATTTTTCCGGATTTTGGGCTTTTGAAATTCGGAAGACAGATAATTAAGTCAAACCACTGAAGTTTTTCCAGTAAAATCAAACAGATAAAGTTTACAGTATTTCGTGATTAACGTTGTAAAATACTTTCAAGGAATCAAAAGTCGTTGGTGCTTATTCGATCTTAACTAGATTGGTGACTTCGGATAAAATCATTGGAAATGTACTTTAGATACAAAAGACAATCACAGATGGTACAATATGTTGTCCAAACATGCAAAACACTTTTCAAGAACTGGGATTATTTTGAAAAACTTCCATTTTGATGGAAACACAGAAGCAGTGTTGCCGCTATGCGACTTTAGTCGCAACTTGAATCCTTTTTTTGCATCATCAATTTTTTTCTGATCTCATCTCTAGAAAAATGCATGGGAAAGATAAGAAGCTCTTTTCTTTTTTTTTATATACCTTCCCACCATTCCATTCAAATAACCATTTTCGTTTAACTAATAACAATCAACTGGTCAGTTTATATTTCAGAGTCCTCACTTATTTTGCTCCGTCAAAAATTGAGCTGCGAATCCAAAATTTTTTCTTCAGTATTTGACTGACTGAAAAATTCGTTTCATTCAAGACTTACCATTTTCTTTTGTGCTGTCGGTTTTTATTTTTCGTAAAAATATATCAACTTTAAATGGGCAGAGGTTAGTTTTTAAGCAGTGGTTGTACTTCATTTAAAGTATTTGTCATCCCGACACCAAAGACAAAAGCTAATGAGTAACAAGATCCAGAAGCAACATATTGTGGGCAAGTTAAACAGAAAAATTTCCTTAAACTTGTAATGAATTTATTTATTTTTGTTTTAACTTCAAAGGACGAATATCACGTATAGCATTTTTTATAAATGAACTGGAAACTGGGGCCCTACTCTGTATTTCGTTCCCAAAGTCAATCCTATTTGAAAGTGCTTTTCGTTTCGCTTTTGAATTGGAACTCTATAAAAATTTCGAAAAGAAAAAAAATAGTACTTAATATACTTTTTCCAATTGTTTTAAAAGAAAAAAACTAATATTAAACGAAAATGGATTAAGTTTGCGGTAGATTATACGGGACAAATCTAATATTTTGGAAATGTCTGATAAAATGTAAAATTCGATTTAAGGCAAAGATTCATTTCACTGCTTAACAATTGTTTATCTTTTTAGTTTTGTACAGAATTTTCGACTGTCAAAAAATGCTTTTCTGCTTGTTTTAAATTCTATACAAGATCAAGTTTCTACTCATATAAGATCAACCGCAGTTGCGGCTATTTTAATACGAGCTGTCTTAAGGACAAGGAGGCTATCAGCACCAAATAGGCCATGACTATAGCATTGGCATGGCTCAAAAACCAAAATAAAATTATATTGCCGAAGTCTGCAGTGCTATAGAAACAAATATTCTGTTAAAACACGTAAATTTAAAAATGAAGGAAATAAAACGGCGAGAAGCTAAGAAATATTTCTTTTCGAAGTGGGGTATTCCGGTACTTATTGGTTGGTTATTTTGCTTGAAGATTCCCTTTTAATAAATTTTATTTACTTAAATTATTACTATCACTGAGATTTTCTTAAAAAAACTTACACACATTTTAAGACTTTCCTTGTTCGTTATCACATTGGTTGTAGAAAGAATATTTTTCGCATTTCAATGCTTTTGAGATTCGGAAACGAGTTGCCAGGTATGAAAATTTCACTTTCGGAATTGTCAATCCGTAAGTAATATATTTCATTCCGCTTTAGAAACAGACAGGCATATTTATTAGATTTTTTACTAGTTAGACAGGTTTGATCAAAATAGTTCGAAATAGTTAGAAAAATGCTTTATTCTTAAATAAAATGTTACATTAGCCAAGGTTTAGACAACCGAGTCCGTTGCTCTTAAACATCAAATAAAAATTTGTATCTGTAACTTCGATGGCTGTCCACAGTTAGATTACGTTTATAAATACCTACGACCGTACAAAAATACAAAATATTTGTTTTCAGAAAATTTCATTTTCGAAACAAAATACAGATCTTTTTCTTTTAACTTTCCTATGTATAGTTTAGTTGGTATTTACCACTAAATTGAACTTATTTATTTAAACAACAAAATTGTGATAATAACAAACGCAATAACTCTAAAATAAGTATACAAATACTTGTAGGTAATTTAATAATTATTTGAATAAAAATTTATTTTACTTTTATTTAATTTATTTTAATAAAAAACTAAAATTACCCCAAAACATGTTTTATTATCACTAAGCAAAATCAAACGATTCGTTACTAAAAAATTTTCAAAATGCGACTTTTTTTCTCGTGACCCCTATTTTGCGACCTTTGCGGCAACGCTGCCCAGAAGTCATTAAACATGTATTAATTATATGTGTTTATTTTGTGTGTTAATTATGGGCGATAAAGCTTATAGTCATTTGTTTGTTTGTTTGTTTTTCTTGCTTATTTTTAAATACTCTCCTATTACCCGAGCAACGCAACTATGGGTCACATAGTATTTGAGAAAAATTCCATAAAAAGGTTTAACTTTCTAAATCACTCTCTGTCTATAAGTTGAAAATGTTGTTGCCCAGTTCTTGGTTGTAATTAATCAGAAATAAAATAAGAAATCTTTAAGAAGTTTCTAATTTGTTTACGAATTCATTTTCTTCAGGTACAACAAGGTTCTACCTTTTTTCTTGGTTCTGCCATTGCGGGTTTCGTTTTTTTTTCTTCTTTTTTTTGTTGTATGCTTGAAAGGCAGAAGCAACGTGTACAACTTGCATAATGTAGTGATACACCATTAGGGGTCAAAGTAATTGCATTATTGATAGCCATCGCAAAACATTAATGATGTTTTTTTTTTTTTATTAAACATCAACGAAGAAGAGGATTTTTATTGTGAAACTTAAAGACGAACTTTTAATGTCGATATTTTTGTTTTTGTTAAAAGATTCAAACCTAATTAAAGTTCTGCTTGCAGATGTATTTTCTTTTAATTAAGTGCTACTCTACGTGGGTATAAGAGAAAGAGAGAGATACATACCTTACCTACTTATGGTCATTGTTATGGAATTTTCATTGTCTCTGTGTCTTTGAGGTGATGAGAGTTTGAAAATAAATATTAATTATAATGATCTTAAAACAACTATAGAGCTGACTGTATGGTACTTTCTGTTCATTCAGTGATAAGTGTCCTTGAAAACAAAAATATGAATCGATAATTTGATAAATCAATAATAAATTTAACAAGTTCAATTAAATAGGGCTTAAATAGAATTTTACAACCCAATGCGGTTTATAGAAAAAACATAGGATACACAATATACTTAATATAATATTAAAAATAGATATTGACTAAATTATGAGCTCATTATGGTTATGAATCATATATGTATAATTTTATTTGTCTGTTTTAATATTCTTAGTTGAATACTGCTTTAGAATTTCTTTAATTAGAGGGTTTTGTCCAAAAAATGTTATAATTAGCAAATTTTCTATTTTTATTTAGATTTAAAAAATTTCGTATTAATAAAAACAAAACATTCGTGGAATTTAAATCTGATGTTTATTGATAATCCTTTAAGAATCTCTTATACAATAAGTGTAGTTCCCTTTAGTCCATTGAAATGTTACAACGACCTTACATTGATCTTGCAAGACAAGATTTCTTTTTTGTTTGTATAAGGGGGGAGGGGTCAGTGTGAGTATACGGAACTATTTGGCAACCATCTTCAACTTCCCCTCTCCCTTGCCTAAAAATGTCTTCTTTGGAGAATTTGCAGAATTTGTGAGAATTAAAGCCTAATTTTTGGATTTTACTCTCACAAATTCTCAAAAATTTCGCTAGAATTTTTGGCTATTATTTTCACAAATTCTCCAAAGTTAGAAATGCAACTTTTAAATTGATCACTCTCATTTGGAGAATTAGAATTCGCGAGAATTTTTGACTATTATTTTCACAAATTCTCCAAAATGAGAAACGCAACTTTTAAATTGATTTCTCATTCTTATTTTGGAGAATTAGTGAGGAACACTTTGGTTTCTAAAATGAGTAGGTTACACTATTGGCAAAATAAGTGCTCGCAGATGCAATTGCGCGGATTCTCATATAATTTTATTGGATTCAGTTTAGAAACCAAACTGTGTGCGCCTGGTCTAAGGTCATGTGTATTTGGTCTTATTTCACAAACTGGGTTTTGGCCTCATTTCTATTCATTAAAGTGAATTATTAAGCCAAATGTTGAAATATGGCCTTACTTCACTATTAAAAAGAGAAATAAGGCCCAATTTAAAAATTTGACAGTTAATTGAATAAAATATCATCAAGTTGAAATGGTGTCCAACCAACATGATGACAAAGCTGATATGATGACAAAACTATAGGGCAAGGAGAAATAAAAAACTTTATTTAAGCTAACGGGATTAGGTATAGGTTACCGTTGAGAAGGGATGTTGGATATTTAAGAACAACAACTACTTTACTATAACTTTTTATCAATATTATTATATCAACAAACTATTATTTTATATAATCATTCTTATCAAACAAATCATAATTAAATAACGTTAATATATTATTTGTTCTTTGTTTTTTGGAGCTACTATAGAATCTAGATATTTCGTTAACATTCCAATATGACTTGCAGTTCAAACGTGAAATGATAGTATTCAAACAAAATTGAATGCGTTTGCTGTTCAGTCAATACGCTAAGCAGACATTTGGGATGCGTTTAAAAAAGGTTCATATTTCAAGCCCTTGTGTAATGAGATATCAATCACGTTCAGGCACTTATGTATTCGAAGCAATGGCGTTCGAAACAATTTAATTGCTGCAAACTGTAGAATTGATGAAATTTGTATTGAAAGGCAATTCAAAAAACCAAAGCCACAATGTAGTAAATTTGCTGCTGCCCATACTTACATATTATATCCATTCGAAAATGTGATTCCCACTATACTCTAGTCGTTACTTTAAATACAATGTTGATTAATTCGAAAATAATTGGCCTTGTCTATTTGAAAGCATTGTTTTAATATGAAATCATAATTAAAACGAAATGATTTATCCTTATGAATATACGCCACGCCGGTTGTTTTATTTATTCATTAAAATCATGTCTCCCCCGAAAATAAACCAACCAACCATACCTATACAAACTCCCCATAATAATCAAGCCGGTGACAATAATAAATTTCAAATTTACCTTTTTTCGTTTGAAAGTCAAAATAACAATGGGAGGATAAAAGCGCGCTTTAGTTCACGAAATAAATAATTACATTCAAATTAGGGAGCCAATTCAAGATCGTCAAATTTATAATTTTAATTTTTTTTGAAGAAACCATTTTTCAGTTCAAACTTTGACAGCTTTATATAAACAGCAACCTTATCGATTTTTCTAGTCAACAGCCGTCTAGAAACACCATCCCACTATATTATTAATAAGGATAAGCAAGAGCAAAAGAAAAGTTTGGAGTTGGACGATATAAAAATTTTCGATTGGGAGTTATGACATTTGAAAATTATTTTGGGCACTATGATATGAATTTTCGGGTCATGTGTCGGTTTTCGGGTGCTTTTAAATTTTTATAATTTCTGCGTTATTTTATAACTTGGGCGATAAAGCAAAACACCGATTTTAAATTAAAAAAGTGTCACAATGCTCAAAGTGTATGCCCAAATTTTTAAAACAATAAATTGTTCATAAAGTTTTTTGGACGTTATGATACTGAAAATTTGAGCGTTATGATTTCTACAAGCCTGAAATTAGAACTGCACACGAGATGAGAAAATTTTGTTCTTGATTGGAGAACCCAAAACGATACTTCCACAAAATCTTCCGAGGCGGGACCGAGTTGAGGCCGTATTTTTCGAAATGAACTTTAGCGATAGTCTTAGTGGTCGCGATGGTATTGACCTAAATGAAAAAAAAAAACTAAATTTTTCAATATACCTAAATAATTATCAGCTTCTATATATAAAAACTTGCTTAATATTTCTTTCACAAAAACACAAGAAGGTAACTTTTTCTTGAGACGATTCTGAGACAAGACACAGAAGATATCGAGGAAAAACCGAGTAGAGAGCTAGAAGACACTTTGATTAACTAAGTACAGAGATGATAAAGAAATCTTTAGATTGTTACTTAACAGATGAGACTTTCAAAAATCCGGCCCTATCTAAAATTTTGGCATGATTTTCAAGTTTAATTTACCTTAAACCATTTAAGCCAAAAAGGCGTTAGGTCTTTTTGCCCAAAACCATAACGCCAAAATTGGAAAATTTTATGAAGCCTAAAAATTAAAAAAAAAAAAAAAAACCAAAAAGAATGTCATAACGTTCAAATTGATTTTGAAATGAAAGAACCCCAAATCGTTAATTATCATTTCGCCCAAAACATTTTTTAATTTTGGGATTGGGCGTTATGACAAAGGCCTGTGGCTTTATGACCCAAATCTAATTTCAATGTCATAACGCCCAAATTAAGAAATGTCATAACGCCCAGAGAATTTCTTGTTTGTTAAATTTAGGCTCTATGACATTTATGTTGGGCTTTATGCCATGAAAGTGCATTTAATGAACAGTACAAGAAATTAGTTGAGTGTTGAGTGATACAATTTTTTCAAGTTGCATCAGAAAAACATTTGAAAATTCTTGCCTCAGGTAATATCAAACCCCGCAACAAATTACCGCGAGGAGGGCGCGTTCAACTCGTTGGCGGAGCCATGTTTTTCCCGCCACGTGGCCGTTGGCGAATCCAAATTGTTCGCGATAAGAAAGTTCATAATACCCACACATAACGTCGAAGCCCACGGTAAAATTGCCCAAATCGTACAACAACAAAATGTTATTAAAGTTGTTTTTGCGTGCTATCACATTTTTTTTTGAGCGTTATGGTTTTGGGCGAAAGACCTATTGCAAATTAAAACTCAGATTTTATAAAATCCCATTCTAAGTTTCTGTTTTCGGGAAAATTTCAAAATGATTTGAACTGTTGAGTTATAGGTGAAACAAATATTCTCCTTTTTCTTCGAAAAAAAAACTGTCCACATAAGAAATGTATATATGGATGTCTTTGTATATGCGTTTGTGAAGGATGTGGAGCAGAAAATGTCTTATCAATTCACCAAAAGTCGTTGTAAGACCTGAAAGAAATTTATCGTTGTCATAGAGAAGGTAAATAAATTTTGTTATTTACTATACAACCGAGTATACGAGATTGAGACAAATTACTTTTGACTTTTCCTGAAAAATACGGAGAACATGGAAGATAGAAACCTTATGCATATTTGATGTTATGCCTATAAGACCAGAACGGTGGAAAAGGTATAAGGGACATAAATTGGGCATATAATCTAATAAATAACTTAAACTACAACAACAATCACAGTCAAATTCTAACTTTTACACATACATCTGAAACTGAAGTATCCATTTGTATATATAGAAACTTGAGATATTTTTATTTCATTAAAAATATATTTATTTCCAAAAAAATCTTCAAATGGTATTTTCTTTCTTTTGTCTTTTAATAATAGTTCATTTCAATTACACTTTCAACCTGAGTCACATCAATGACTCTTGTTTCCATCTCAAGTATTTTCTTCTTTTTTTGTATTTCAATCACGAGGTATTGATGCTTTCGATAAGGCTCATCCACACATGTTTTTAAAATAACACACATAAATGGTGCGGATTTATTTAACTGGGAAATGCACTAGATTCATTTATTTTTCATTAAATATATAAATATATAAATTCAAGTCGTCTGTGTTTGGTCTGATCTGTTTTTTCAGAAGTCCTTGACCGTTCTCGCATGGGAATTTATTTATTGTTATTCTTCAATAGCTTCTTTGTCATACAAAACCTCAAATAAGGGCTCTGTGTCCTACACCCATTAAAAAAATCATTGCTATCAATTAATCGACTTTTAGACTAAGGTTTTTCTTTATAGGTACGTGTTAAACGTGTCCACACAATGTCATCCTTCCTTCCATTGTAAATAGCAGTATGGTTAAAGAAATGGTCACATATTTTCCTGCTACCAATCAACTTTTGTTTCATTTTGTCTTACTAGTTATCTCATTAATAAATCATTCTGTAAGCCCCATTGAATTTAAATTTTCGTTTAACCTACGACCCTAGACTCACAAGCTACACCAGCCTTAACTCTAAAGATATCGGGTAACTAATAAAGTTTACTACACAAATTCTAGAGGCGCTGTAAATTATTTTGAACCGCTCCTGATGAAAATCCAATCAACATCACTAGATATCCCCATTATTCCACATAAAGGTATGTATAAAAGAAAAAAAAAAACACAAACCCATTATCGAGGTCACCTGCATCACTGCAAACTATAGTAGGAAGCACTGCGTAATGCAATATATCCAGAAATAGAAAGAAATCACTTAAAGTGACTGCCTTGACATATATAACTATATTCTATACACCCTTGTAGTCTTTCGTCGCTATTTTGCATAAATAAAGTAGGTAACCCGGTATTATATCGCAGCAATTTTCAAGCATTTTCTCCCCGCATGGAACAGTAATAAAATGGTCCTTAATTATGTATATGACCTGGAGGAGTGGTGGATATATATGGATTTGCATAAATAATTCAATTTACGAAGTAATTTAGATTTATTTATTAACATTTTTTTGTTGAATAGCAAAGCAATGAACTCACGAATTTGCTACTTTCAAATTCTAAAAAATAAACAAAATTTAACTTTCTGTTTAAAAAATTGAAACGAAATTTAAAAGAAACACTCTGCTTCTGATATGATTTCGTACAATTTCGTTGGTGTTTTATAAGTCGTTAAATTATTTCATTTAAAAACAAACAAAGTTAATAAATATATAAAGAACTAATTATTATGGAAATAGCTATCAGGGCCAGATTAAGAGGACTTTTTGGGAAAGAAATTTGGGAGTTAATTGGGTGTTTCTCCGCTATTTGGAAATTCGTCTTTACAAGACTGTCCAAAGAAAATTTTATTAAATATTAAAAATATTTGTTAATAAAATGAAGGGCAATAGTAAATTAAATAATATATATCTTAAAGAAGCTCACACATTTTCCTCTTGGTTTTTAAGTTATATGGACGATTTTATAGAAAACCGTGTCAGGGGATTGTTGTAAACATCCAGGGAAATGTTTTTATGGACAAAACCAATTTTTTTGTGTATTAAATTAAGAATTTAAATCATACCTACGAAAGATAAAACTATTAATGGTCATAGATTCGCAATCTGGCATGTCAGACTTGACAAAACCCTGTGCTATGAAATGATAGGGGACTGTTCGCCAGGGGACTGTTATTTTTACATTAAATACTTTAAAAAACAAAATCGTTTAAATATATCAGATTAGCAAAACTGATATGGCTACATACTAGACAATCAATTATTTTACACAAATTTTCTCTTAAAATTGTAAAAATAGTAATAAAAAATCTTACCAGGGGACTGTTTTCACGCCGCGCCGAGACGCGTGGTTGACAAGCAAACGCAGTCGTAGCACTAACAAAATGGCGGCTGCTGGCTTGCCTTCACAACCGAACGAACTTCACACCGGTTCCGTTCCATTTGACGATTTTAATATTTTGTGCCAAAACGAAATTTGACTTTAGCGCGGGTTTTCCATTTCTACAGAGGACTGTTTCAATTATTTGAGGACAACATTCGCACATATAGATATTTTGATTAAATTTCTGTTGTAAAATGATAATTATGATATATAAAGATGCTTACAGTTTTTTTTATGTATTTAGGTATTTTTTATTCAGTTATAAATGTAAAAATATGTGCACGACTGGGTCGCACGAACTTGCTCTTATGTGCGATCACACTGTGTTTTTAAAATTGTAATATTACAAAAACTATAATTTATCTTATAAAAGAAATAAATTAGTTATGGGAGCCTATATTGTATACGTTTAAGGTAGTATTATGCGAGTAGGTAACGTGTTGCAAATATGCATGGAACTTACAGTTTAGACTGAAAAATTGTAAAAGAAAAATATGTAATTAAACATAAATTGATTAAACAACCTCTGAAATTGTTTTGCACCAATGCGATGTACATCATCTGATTTCTTAAGAAAATCTCAATTTATGAGAAAAAAAATTGAAAATCGTTGGAGCGGTTTTTTTTAAATAGTACGCAATTTTGTAGCCTCTATTATTGTGGAATTAAAAAATTAATTAAAAAAATTTTGAAATATGGAATTTTAAAAAAATAATTTTGATTTTTTTTTTTAAATCAATAATTTATTTTTTTTTGAAAATTTTGGTATGCATTATTTTTAGAACTTATTTGAAGCTTTTGTGCAAAAAAATTCGTTAAAATCAGTTCTACTGATAATGAGATAGTCGAAAATCAAAAAAATGGTTCTATGAGAGATACCATTTTTGAACGATAAATAATTTTTTTTTCCAATAATATAGTAGATCGTACAGAGGAGCCGTTTTTGAGAAAAATGAGATTTTCAATACCGGTTTTTAAACATTTATATGGTAGGTACCTACTGTTAGTTCTGCTTATGAGAATAATTTTCATTTAAAAAACTGCTGGGTGCTAAATTTAATAAAAATTGACCAGGTAGTTTTTGAATTATTAAGTTCTCAAAAAAAATTTTGAAACTTTTTTTAAAAATCAAAAAAAAATTTTTGTTAATTTTGGTTCACAAAACTTTTAAAATTATTTTAAGCATTCTGTTTAGAAAAATTAATCAATATCAGTTGAACGGTTATTGAGAAAATTGAAAATCAAAAAAATGGTTCTGTGGGAGGTACCATTTTTAACAATTTTTTTTCGGAAAAACAGTTTTTATAAAACTTTAGCCTTTTTGTAAAAAAAAATTACTGAATTTTTTTTTTTTTTAAGTTGTGGGCACGTTTTTGAGAAAATAAGATTTTCATTTTTTGCTAAAAACATTGTACGGCAAGTACCGTTATTTATTGACCTAAAAAAAATGAGAAAACGGGTGGGAATTCCCAAACAACTTTAGGTACCAACTTTGAAGAAAATCGACCGACCCGTTTAGGCTGCAGCCGAAGGGACAGAATTGCGAGACCCACTTTTTTCGACTTCGCTATCTCCGTAATGTCAACTTTGATCAAAATCTCGAGTTCGATTTTTTTTTTCGAATCCATAACTTGCCATATACATTGTACCTATGCCAAAGTCCAAATAAAATAGTGCTAAGTCTTCTACTTGGCTGATACAAAAAACTGAGAAATATAATGTTTTATTATAAAAAATTAGCTTGGGACAGCGATTTTCCATTTATTGGAGAAACACCCATATATGTAGAAGACCTAAGGCTATAGAAAAAAAAATACATTTATTTTTATTGTGAATAACGCGGTCGTGCCCATACCAATACATAACTCATGACATCAAGGTAATTTCAAACTAAATTTGAAATCACTCATTTCATTTTTGTTTTTGCGATTGAAATGAGATGAGAAAGAGATTAAAGTTAGACATCTTACTTACTTCACTCGCTAATGGATCATACGTCTGAATATTGGTTTAAGCTTACTTACTTCACTCGCTAATGGATCATACGTCTGAATATTGGTTTAAGCGGGATCTTATCAAGACCAATGTTGTAGGCAATGAAAAAATTGTTTATTTGTATATAATTTTTTGTTCTGCTAGGGACATCTTCAATGTTGTCATTTTATTTAAATTTGTTTTAATTTCTCCCATTTTCCTCGTTCCCTGAATAATTGAAGAGCACGAAATTGATATATATAGTGATATAGAACTTCAAAGTTATAGCTCTGAAAAGTTGGCCGAATAATTGAGTTACAATTTTATATAAATTCGCAAATTTTCTAAACATTTTTAAGAAACAAAAATTAGTAAGCCATATTTAAGTATTCATAATAATTATGAAATCAGTTTTGGAAAAAAAATCATCTGCATATTTTTGAAATGTCGAATTTTAAAAAAATAGTTTATAATTTTTTTTTAATCCATACTTTTTTTTTTAATATTTTGTTACGAAATATTATTTAAACTCTTGTACACAAAATTTAAAAAAACATTGGTTCAAAAGATAATGAAATAGTTGAAATAAAATTTTATTTAAAAATCTAATTCCCTGATGGAAATCAGCTGTCAATTGTCTGGACATTTTGGAAATATAATTTTGGACTCGCTTTAAATACGATATACATTAATTATGCAAATCGAGGTGAGTCAAAAAGGTGAAATCGAATTGAAAACAATATTTGTATACAATAGCTGTGTTTTATTTTCCCCGAGATCCGAACCAGATTGGATTTGCTTATGAAAATAAATGTATTACAAAAACAACACAAGATCCAACTTTGTTTTGGATTTGGATTTCTAAATCTGTTTTGAACACACACCCTTAATTTGTAAATGTCGTCAGTAGCCAGTAGGAAATTTCATCCTCACTGAAAAATTTTGCTGAATTCAACATTGAATTCAAATGCCACTTCTTACAAGAAACAGCAAGCACTGATTTAGTTACTGTAAAGTAATGCAGAGTTTCACCAGTTCATGGTTTTATGCACATTGTCTGCTTTGTAAATGGGCAAAATATCGAAACACTGCCTTCTTTTACCTGGCACACAAAAATCAAGTGAGTTCAATGTGGAATTAAAAGATTCTATTTTAGTTAATATTATACGACGATTCAATCTTTGAAAAGTAATGCATAAGTTCAGCAGTTCGTTTGTTCAGTTTGTTCAAGTATTTCTTCGCTGAATATTCATCATATTTTTCACCGGAGTCCTCAGTCCAACTGGTGAATAAGCAACTTCCAAGGAAGTAGTGATTTAGTTGTGGAATTTTCATCGAGATGGTTGCATGTGCACCCCGCCAATGACATGCCCATGTTAAAATCCTCGATGTATTCCGCACGAAGGAAGCGGGTGCTGCTCCCTTTCCTCAAGGAAGAAGCAAGACATTCACCATTGAATTTTTAAAAATTTCCCACTGGGTAGTGTAAAGAAAAAAGAAAACGGGTGTATACAAACAAAAAAAACAAAAGAAAAAAAAAAAGAGTTGGGTACATAACAAGTTGTCACTGAGATCCAGGGTTGTTTTATTTTCATGATCTGATCTGGATTGGATCTGGGGGAAAATAAAACACAGCTAATATGTCTGTTCCCGTATTGTCCAAAACTTGAATTTCTACGAATTTTAATTAAAAGTCTGTCAAAGTTCATATTAAAAAAAAATTTAATGTGTAGAAATTCCCACTTTTGGACAGAAAATCACAGAGTTTATCTAAATTTGTTTTACAGTGTATTCAAGACGTTTATTGATAAAATTTTTAGTAAAAACATAAATTTGTAACAACACATTATTTATTAGTATAATTAAATCCAAATCCACCTTTAACTACACTTGCATTTTAATTAACACAATCAGTAGTTCTTTTAATTATAATTTTATTTATTTTTTATGAAAGTTTAACTTCAAAATAGCCTTTGACTGTATTTTGTAAATAATAATCACAATATTATCTTCTTTGCATTATACATATTATTCTTTTATTTCCAAATTCCCAGGCCAATATATTTTTCCTAAATTTCAAAGCCTACTAAATGTTGTAACGAAAAGCCAATTTTCTCACTATAAAAGGAGAATCAAATTTAAAATTAAATGATAAATCTCTTTCGAATTGACCAGGAAAACTGGTAAGTAATAATTCAGAGGTATCACATACCGCTTTTTATTACTTATCTAATTTTCTGGGTTATTAATTATTATATTATTGCTATGTCCTCCTCTCTTCAGCAATTACAGCCGACCACCGTCCGCATAATACCAAAGAGAAAAGGCATAGCAATATAACACCATGCGAAGAAATTTAAATTTTGTATAGTTTTCATAATTTTTGTTTAATAAAAATCAGTTGAAAATATTCACTACGTCAAGATTTTTTATTGGAAGAGCAGTACCTTCCTACACATTTTGGTCTACCGACCTACCATCACGCTACAACTGTTTTTTTTTTTTATAAAATAAAGTTTATTTATTTAAAAAGAAAACAACTATGAGGAAAAATCTTGACATATTGTGTAGGTCAAAAAGAGGTCCAGAAGTGACAAGGGTATATTTTGGAGTGGCGAAATTTAAGAACTAAGAAGCATATTCTTTTATTTGTTTGTTTATTTTTGTAAGCGTTTTTCCAATTAATTTAAAAAAACAAATAACTTCAAACAAAAAAGAGATCAAAGTAACTAAGTGGCTCTAAAAAATAAATCAATTTATGTACCTGCTCCTTTTGAGGAAGAAGTTATTGCTTTGACCAATTTAAAAAAAAGTACTTGAATTGAATGAGATATACGTATAGGCTTTTTGTGTCACAAGTAAAGATCAAGAAACACCTTTAAAAAAGAACAATGAAGAAAATGAATTGGTATTGGAATATATCGTACCTCCGGTTCAATATCGACGTAAGTGCTATTTTCCTAAATGTTGAGGAATCATGTTTAAAGTGTTCTTCCTTATTTAAAATACAATTTCGCCTTAAAATAGGCCTACAGAACTGACTTCGAGAGTCCTAAAAATCACTTACTATTCGGAAAGTTAGATTTAACAGTATGTAGGTATTATTATTTATTTTTTCCACCTGACACAAAAGTTTTGGAAAAAAATTGCACTTACGTCGATATTGCACAGGAGCACAGTGGTTAATTTGAAGGTCGCTAGCAGGACTTAATTTGAAAGTACACTTTATTTGCAATTCAAGCACCATTTCTAAAACCACAATTGGTTGAATTTTGCTATGTCGTTTAAAAGTTGACAAAAATCTGTGATTCCAGGATCAAAGGGAATCAGCAAATTATGAAGCAAATCAATATTATGAAGCAACGCGGGACATTTTTCTGTAAAATCCGATCCTAAATTTTTGACGTGTTTCTAAAACATCATCTGATGCTGCCCAATTGGGATTCATTCATTTCCATATTAAAGGAAAAAAATTATTTCCGAGAAATAAATGGTCACCCTGAAAAGGGCATATTGATACGTTCAAGAACAGGCGGTCTCGGAATTTAAATTTACTATTTAATTAAATTTTAATAAAGGAACTTTAAAATACATTACTTTCACGATGGCACTTTGCGACAATTTTTTTTATACTCCGAAAAAAGAAAAAAAAATTCCTATGTTGTACTTCCAAAAAACTTTTATTGTAAGTAAATCCAATTATTAAAAACCAAAACGTATTGTAAATAACAATACTTACCATTGTCGTTCTCTGACATCATTTTTTTGTTTCAAATATTTTAGTTTTAACGCACAAAATCACCTTACAAACTGTGTTTAACCATGCGACTTAGAAAATCGAAAATGAACAAAGTTCATTAGATGACTTTGCGAAGCTGCCACATGTAAGAATTACAAAAATTAGGATTTTCTGCTTCTATTCCGATTTCCCCGGTAGAATATTTTTCTCTTAGATAGCGGGAATTAGAGTTCTAAATGTGCGAAACAGCTGTTTTGCAGTATTCGAAATATAAATTAAATTGTAGAAAAAATAGAATTGGGCTGATTATGTAAGTTAAAGGGAAATTATTTGTCCACCAAAAGCCTAATCCTGCATCAATGGCTGAATAATAAACAACAGATTTGAAAGACACCGACAAAACAACATAGTCGCCCCATTAATGTGTCAACCCGCCCCTAATACAAAAATTTGAATTTCTGCTCTCGAGAATCATATAAAAATATACTCTCTACAAAATTTGAAGTAAATCCGCGGTCCACCTGTTTAGTTCTGAGGACGATGTACTATGGAGGACGGTACAGGAAAAAGAATGGACGTTTCCCTAATCGTTATATTAAATTTGATTAAAACTTAGAAATTTTTTTTACACGAAACCTATAGAACAAGTCAGAAAGGCGAAACTAATATCGTCTTATTTCTTGAAATGGTTTAAAGTTTGAAGGTTGTTCTTAAATCTTGTGGATCTATAATAAACCACGACACAACTTTTGTAAGTACCCGTTCGTAAGGTTTTATTTAGTATATTAAAAAAATATAAAAGACACAAAATCCGAAAAATTAAATGTCAAAAAATCACCCCGAATTGAAATTAGTATGATTTTATTTTCGTATTGCCTTTTTCTTCTAAAAAGTGAAAGCCTCTCTATTCCTTTACAAACATTCACACAGACTAAAAATTCCAATTAATTTAAAACAACATTGAACTTCGATTTACTTCAAAGGCTTTTCCACAAGGGATCTTCAATCAAAGAAAAAAAAAACAAATTCACAAAATTGATTTCTAATTAAAACCCTTTCCTTTTTCAAATATTACTAAATATATTATATGGGTACTCTCAAAGAGTGCGAGGGTATATAAATGTATGTACAGCCCTTCAAAAAAGAACTCTTTGCCGAATAATAAATTTTCGGGTAAAAAAGTTTTGTAAAACCAAGTTAATCGTTCAACCATCATTTTATATTCCTTATAATATTTACCAAACAATTTTAAAACAACCTCAAATTTTGAGAACAAATATAAATGTTAAGAGGGGTGGCGGTGGGAGCGTATACCTACCATAGGTAAATCACAGCATCTACGTAGTAATTAAAAAGTTACTCAATCTAAAAAACCCTTCCGTTTAATTTTAACTACTTTACCACTTAGGTACCGAAACGTAACCATCATCCTGAGCTTGCTCTGCTGAACAAATTGTACGAGTATAATGTAAAATTGTTAATGGAACGTGTTTTTTAGTTACTTAGAGTTGTACAAATACCACAGAAAACTCATTTATTTGCCATTTGTCCCATTCCGAGGATTATTGTATCCCCGCGTTGTTGTCGTCGGCAGTAACTTTGGCTAATTTTTTTAAATAAAAATAAATTGATCACAACAAAATGCGTTATAAAGCCGCAGTGATTTTCTCTGGAGGCAATTTACATGGAAATGAAATTGGAGCCATTTGTTTGCAACGCCATCCACCGTCCGCGTTGTGTCTTACCCTTGGAGTATCCACTTTAAAATCAAATGACGGGAAACATACTGCTAAACTGAATATGTAGAGAGTTATGCCACAATTGGAAGGCAATGCCCTAAAAGCTGGAAATTGATAGCTCTCCGAACGGATATATCCAGTCAGAAGTTCCAAAATGAAATTCAAATACCCTTCATGCATAATAATACTTGGAGTGGCGGGGCGTAGTGGCTGACCGGGTTGGGCGGGCGTGAATATTGCCAAATATCAATCAGCATAAAAGTTTTTTTTTCCTTTCTTCTTGTGCTCCATCTATTTTGAAGGCTTATCCTTTTAATCAGTAAACGCACACCTTTCATTTTATTCGATGATGTATTCGTATCGTATATATTTCCCGATTTGAATCTGTAGGTTTATTTTGTATTTGGGTCCTTGGTGGAGGATTATATTGTGTAAATATTTATATTTTGATAATAGATCCCTATTTAAATCCTTGTTGGGTCTGGTTGTTTTGCCAAATAACACTTTTGTGTCAGACAGGTTTTGTTGGAATGGTTATGCGCTATGGATAATTTCATTATTTCTTATTAAATTTATCAAGTTGGTCGTAAATACTTCATTTTCATCATTTTGATGTTTATTCTTTTTTGTGTATAGGTCGTAGATATACGTAGGTTAGGTAGGTAAGGTACCTTCAGGTTTACAAAGTCAATAGAAAGGTTTTGAGGCACATTCGAAATGTTAATTATTTATAGGGAGACTGCCATAAGGACCGTTTTTTTTTAGAAAAAAAGGTCGTTCTGATGGAATTCCTTTTAAAAATTATTATTCTTAATTTAATAACAAATCTTTGTAGAGCTAAATTAATTTTTAAGGTGGGAAATATCAACAGTTTATAATTTTTTTTAAAGTAAAAGCTTGTGTAATACAAGCTAACGTATGATATAATTTGTATTTAAATTATTTACGAATTAAAGTAAACCCAACAAATTAATATTTTGACCAAATGTAAAAATAAGTGTGATCTTGAGATTTGTAAAACCACCAATCGAAAATAAAAATTGTTTTAAAATGTTCTAAAAGTTTAAAATTTATTTCAATTTAAATTTAGCCTAATTTATTATGAATTAAACTTGAAATAAAAAACTCAGACGTATCTAGTATCCACAACAAAATAATATTATGATAAACAAGTTAGTCTGTTAAGGCGTATGTGGCTGTATAAATAAAAGAAAATACAGAAACCATCCAAAAATTTCAAAAGAAAGTCCTTCGTGAAATTATAAATGTCCCTTCGTATATGTATATAAGAAATACCTAGATATTTACATCGTGACCTTCAAATAGAAATGTTTATAAAAGTAAAGAAAAACACATAATGAGCGAAAATAAAGACCGTCTTAAATGTAAAGATAAAAGAATTTCGGGGATAAAGGAGATAATGGAGAATACGGAGCCATTATGATTTTATCGTTGCAAACCTGTGGGGAAGTATTAAAAACTTTAACCTACCTTAATGTTTTGTAAATTTTAGAAAGAAATTCATCATTTATCTTTTTTTCATAGTTTTGTCTTCATACGTTAAGTGTCAATACCAATAATAACCATACCAGCCATACAACCGTTTTGAAATAGGATATATTTGCCTCGGAAAGGGCTCTAACGATTTTGATAAAACGTTTGTGTATAACATTTTTCAAATCGTCGCGTGCGTCGGTTCGGAAGCAAAATGACATAGTTTAATTCACAATGGTTGTTTTAACTTAAGAACCTAGTTTTGTACTCAAAAAAAAACTTTACTCACTGTAAAAACAGCTATAATGTAATTCATATTTGGCCACTATATATAGTGAGCGCTCGTTTTAATTTGTGTTAAGTACTTAGTACGTATGTATGTGTTCAAAAAAATCTGACAAATGTGGTTGCACAATTGAATACCTGAACACAATAGAATGCTGCAACTGGAAACGGAGCTGGAGTTGGAACAGCTGTAAAAAATAGTATAGTACGTTTTATTTTTTTGCGTGCCTATAATGCTGTTGTACACCTTTTTGTATATTTTAAAGAAGAAAAAACAACCACGGGGTTGATATCCAATTTTTTATTTCCATTTTTTTCGCGACAGCTTTAAATTGAAAAGCCAAAAGTACTGAAAGTGAAAAGTTAAAATTTTGGTGAACTCTTGCAGCTCCGGTTGCAGCTGCTTTCCATTGTGTTCGTAACATTGAATTTGTGTGTATTCAGTATTTTGCCGCTATTCCAGTTTCAGCTCCAGTTGCAGCTCCGTCTCCGTTGTGTTCAGGCAGTTATTGTCATTCATTTTGAAATTAAACATTGTATAATATGCCCAACTTGAGGAAGTAGAAGAATTCCTGAATTTTCGAATTTCAATAAAGTCTTCGAGAAGTGTATCTTCACCACTTGGACCCTCATAACAACAATGACATACTGTGAATTTAATAATAAGCTGAGTTCCTTTTCTTTCATTATGGCTTTGTTGGTAATTTTCAATGGAACGCACAGAAATGGCTTTTCTAGTTGAATCTATACTACCTACTCCTCTCTCCCTCTTTCTCTCAGTAAACAAAAACTAAAAAGTGTCGATAAATAGACCAGAAAAGTAGTGAACAAATAAATGTAGCAAATATGTACGTACAAATAGATATAGTGCGTTGCATACATGTCAAGCAATAAACTCTACGAAGGATTGCTAAATGTCATAGTCACCAAACTTTTCCTGACCTATCGATAATCAAGCCATAAAATTATGAATAGGTGGCGATATGGAAACGAACACAACCAAAAAAATACATAAGAGTGGCTAAAGCGTTTTATTGGTATCTACTTATATTGCTGCACTGAATATAAATACCAATTAAACGCAGCTACAACAGACGTGTTTTTTTTGCAAGGATTTATCGAAATAAAAAAACGACAAACGACTTACCAAAAGTCATCGCAGTAAAAAAGTTACAAAATAAAAACTTATCAGCCACGCCACATTAAAATAAAAAGATAATTCGCATAGAAAATAATTTCCCTCCATAAAATAATAAAATTAAATAAAAACAAAGATCTTAATTTATTTTATATATATATAATTTAATTTAAATAGGAAAACAAAATAAATTCCAGTCAATAAACGTAATTTTTTTTTGTTTCATACAAAAATTGTTTCATTCGATAGGCATTTTCAGGAAAATGAGATCTCGGAGATCTCAGCAACCTCAGTTACCTGCAATACGATTCCTCAGCAAAATATCTCAGCTTTGCTGTCCAAACTCTGAGGATAAGAAATTTTGGATTCACTTGCTCACTTTTGGAGTGAGTAAAATCTCTGAGATCTCATTTTTCTGACTCGAATAATTTTGTGTTTCCATACAAACTATCGACACCAAAATGGTAATTAGCGCCGGTAATACAGTTTTTATCGGAACTTAAGTTAAATCCCGAAATTAATGTGGACTAAGTACATATGGACTTAAGTTATTGTTGTATTTACGTGTAAAGCTCTTAGTTTTGATGTCGTTTTTTTTCGACAAAGTCATATTATTGCTTGTTTCACACTGAATTTTAGTGTAACTTAGAAATTGTCATTAAATTATATTCTGTTGAAATTGTGCACACTTTCTCATTTAAGTGCATTTTCCGACGTATGTATATGTGTAATAAATGACACAGTTAGCTTTGTATTATCTAATTAAGACACCGTGTATATAAATGCGAGTTTCAACTGTTTAGCTTGAAACTTTTGTCGATTGGACAAGAATTATTCCAATAATTCGAATTGAGACACAAGTTGATGTGGCAAAGAACTATAATTAATCATAATTAAATAAACAAATTAACAAATTAAAACATTAATAAACTTTAACATTATAACAAGAATAATATTGATTTACCTAAATCAACAATTATGTCGGCTTTGGGATCTATGATCCAACTTATAAACGATTTAACAGCAATTGAAAAATAATATAAAATAATAAAATATTAATATTTGATAATTAAAATCAATTATACTAGATGTGAATATCTTAAGTGTTTATAGCAAAGTGTCGAGATGGCAGACGAGGTGTGGCAAAAGTAGTCATGATGGTGGCAAAGTTTGTGAGATAGATAGCAACAAACTAACATATATATTAATATATTAATTGTTGGCGAACTATATAATCGACGGCAAATGTTTTCCATCGGAAGTAAAATAGAATACAAATCAATAATTTAGGAATAGTTATTCCCACCTACAAACACCTTTACTAGGATAAGGCTATAATTTATTAAACCTTAAAATCTTAAAAAAAAAAACCATTGTATAATACCACTGCTTGAAAGTGTAGTTAAGTGTGTCTTATCAATTCCAGTCACTGCACCGTCAAGGTGCTACCATTGTCTGTCAAAGTGACTTTTCCTATGGGTATATTAGTAGAGTATGTAATTCAACTCCTGGGCTCCATTTCTCTAAACGTGTGTCCTCGAATCCCCAATTGCGATTACAAAATGCCCCAGAGAAATGAAATTCCCTCTTTTTACCTTTTCCAGTTTTATTTTCAAAGAATTCTTGGCTCATGAACATATTTTATCGGCAAATATAATATTATGTCGTAGGTGTAGATACAATCGCGTTTGTATTTATGTCTTTAACAGTAATAACCCTCATACAGTTAAATCCTCCTTATTGAAATGAGCTTTTTACAAAATATATAAATAGGTATATTTAACTGAGTCCTTTTTTTTGTCATTCTACAAAAACCACCCAATACCAAAGTCACCAACGAGCGACGTTTGTGACAAAAACCTTTTTCAAATATGACAATCCCCAATTGAATTGTCAAATATTCAAAATCCCCCTCTTGTTGAGTTCGATCACCTATTGAACAAAATATTTTCTTCATTTTATATTTTCTGTAAAGACTTCAAGAATATAAAAAAAAGATATAAAGAGAGAGTATTTGAATTCCAAAATAAAATGAAAAAAAATTATTAAAACATCTTCAAAGTTGTTATTTTACGGCTCAGCGATAACCATGTTTTTCACATTATACCTTGAATAAAAAGTCTCCTATCAGGGCTATCGCATCCCTTTTTATTGGATATATCATATAGCCATAGTAATAATGCACATTCATTCAATTTTGTTTTACATTATGTAGGTCGGTAGTTACATGTCAAAGTAAATGAAGAAGGTATAGGAAAAGGTTATATTCGAACTAATATTCTTAAAAGCCCAGATGTTTGGCATTACATTCGACTCAGTGAGTTTAGTCCTTGGTCTACCTACGTGAAAGGACAATGTGTATAGATACGAAAATACATCATTCCTCTTATAGCTTAATGGTGTATCTGCAAATGTTTAAATATTTTCAAAATACAAAACGATAAATTAAATAATAAATCAAGTTTTCTATATACGGCTTTAATCCTGGTAACAAAAGAAGGTCAATTTAACCTGGTGTCTTCGCTTGAAAATTTATGTTCTTTTGGTCACAATCAGACTAAGGGTGCATCTGGACCTAAAGAAGTTTATCTACCTACTTACATAGCTATGTTTGTTGAACCGAATTCAATTAAAAAAACATATCAACAATTGACTCACTGTCACTGATAAAGCGATTTTTTACTGACTAAAAACTATAAAAGTTTATTTTAAATTGGAAATAGACTTGACATTTGACTTCTGGCTTATTTGTAAAAAAATTTAAAGAATTATTATTAGAATTATTAGAATTATTTTAGAAGTCAGCTTTTAATTGAATTGTGAACATTAAACTTATCCGCTCGTTGAACACCAAAATTGGTGAAATAAGTTATCCGCTCATTGTCAAATGTCATTTAAGGCTATAACACGTTTATTATTAAGAATTATAAGTTAAAACATGTGTTAGAGTTGTTTCATATCTTATTTGTGATTATTAATAGGCCTGTTACAGAAAAAAAATTTGACGGATAAGATAAAAAAATCGGAAATAAAAAAAAGAAAATGATGTCTAGAAGAATGTTATAAATACACTATAGATCAACTTTAGGCAAACTCTCAAGTTGGTCAGCTTTATAATAGTTAACTTCAACTCGAGAGTTGAAACGCAAGTTGAAATTTCTTTTTATTCCCTAATTATTTTCTGAACTCTGCAGTTGAAGATCTAAAATTAGCCAGTTTGAAAAATATTCCTGAGATATTTGTGAAAATAAAACGAAACTGTCATTTTGAACAAATTATTGACAAATAACTGCTGAAAAAAATATCTTTCACTACCCGCAACAAAAATTTTTTGGTTAAAAAAAAAGGTTTGTATGAAAAATATCAAGTTTACTGGGCGAACTTTTTCCAGAAGTTGATAAATTTTTAGTTGACCAATTGTTGAGTTTAAGATCGAAAACGTAAACTTTGAAATTTTGAAGGAAGAACTAAATAAAAATAAATTCATAAATTGAAAATAAAAATCCTCAAATTGTGTTCAACTTTGAGTGAATAAAACCAGCCTAAATCGATCAGATGTTTTTTCTTTTCATTTCATCGCACGAGAAACAAAAATTTCAATATTCACCATTCAAATTTTGCGTATTACTAAACTGATTTATTTAATTAATATTGTTGAATATCGATATTTCATTAAAATCCTTTCTTACAAAAATGTATGGATAGTTATACACATATAATAATATACATCATTTGTCATAAGAACCTCACTTGACATTCATATCATAATAATTGTTGATCCAGATGCAACCTAGTGAGCACACAACGAAAAATAAAAAAAAAAAAAACTTTTTACATCCTTTCCTTTGTTTTATTTTTAAGTTAACAAGTGCACTTGAGGTAAATTGAATTATTGAATTTCCAGTATATAACTCATATAAATAAATTCAATATAATTTTAATAAATTATGAACTTGTCATTTTTCTGGAAATTGAGTATATTCCGTAGATACCCTTTAGATAATTTTGGTTAAGAGATGTAAAAAAAATAAAGGAGTGTAATAATATGTAGGGTTGATTGAACAGCATCAAATATACATTTACAATCATTAATTTCCATTAAAATTCATTATGTCGACAGTCGAAACACCTAAAGGGTTTAACAAAAAAAAAAACAGAAATCACCACCAGTCATAGCATTTTGCTGGCCATGTATCACTATATGAACAGATTCCTATTCTACATTAAGGGCTACCATTGAGTCTCACCGATTCATGAAAAAGTCTTTCATGTTCCTGTACTTTATATAAGCTATCAGCAAAAAAGCGATAACCTACAAAAACAAAATATAAGCTGTTTTATTTTAGTTGTGTGGGTTTTTAAACAAAATCCTGAACTACCATTTTATTTACAGGATGAACCCTTCTTAAAGAGCTGAAAGAAAAATTGGAATTTTTTTCTAGGAAATTACTACCTGCAAATGGACTTTGTCCTTCCAGACTGTAGCCGACGAAAGTAATGAAGGAAAGTACATTTTTGGTTTCCTCCATAAGATCATTAGACCTGTACATACTTTTTATGTACATACTTTGTAGAAAGTAAAAAAAATAAAAAAAAAATTGCGTATACGCCACAGTGTACTTAATTTCATATTAAACAAAAATGGCTTTTTTAATTATTTTAGGGAAAGTATAGGTTTATTATTAAAAAAGAAAAGAATAGGATGTAATATTCTTCTGTCGGTTCAGTGTGTGCGTACAGTTGCAACGGGTTTTTTTTTTTAAGGCGGTGAACTTTAAATTGAAATAAAACACGGACAAACGTTTTAATATGTTGAATAATGGTTTGAATATGGTTTTGGACATGTAAGTCTTCGATTGCGGCTGGCGTTTACTAGGCGTAATTTTTTTAAGTTCAATCTTCGCAGCCTATCTTTCGGCAATAATGCTTCTAAAGCTCCACGTGCTCAATTGTTTCTGGTTTATTTAGACATGCGTGACTTTACATATCCGTAGAAGAAATGGCATAAAATCGCACGAATTATGTGGCTAGTTAACAGGTCTTTAACATTAATGACTTAATGAAATAGTTAGTCTATAACTCACCGTTGACGGTAACGTTCTGACCATCATTATTTTTGAACTTGTGGATTCTCATCGCTCTAAATGTACAAATGGTGTTTATTTATATTGCCATTTAAATTAGTTATGCACGTAATGCTTCATTATGCACGTAATGCTCGATTTGAACCATATTTTTCGAAATAAATTTGAAAAATTTGCAAACAAACGAATCTGTCACAGAAAACAGTGTTCCCAATTAAAAGTTCTTCGCATTTTAAAAGAACACTCTGTACATCCTTATAAATTCTTATACACCTCTAATATCAAATTCTAGTGATTTCCAAATAGAGATATCAATAAATTAGGGCGCCAAATTATCTCGAACCCAACCTGCATTGCACCCCACTTATCTATACCATCATGAACCATCACCCTTGACCTATTTTCTTCTCCTGGTGCCTTGTAGAAGTATGCCAAAAAGTACTTTCTCTCGAAATATTGAAAAAGTTAGAGCATGCGATGAGAGCCAAACAAAAGCATAATCAACGCCAGTTTATATACCTTCTCTTTAAATACTCATACCCTCTAGTCATCATCAATTCAAATAAACAGAGGGTTATAAAATAAGTAAAAACGAAAAGGAAGAATTTCTATATTTCTATTTCTCATTTCAGATCTGCCAGTTTAAGGTGAATAAATCATATGCAATCATAAGTTCATCTGTAAGCTTCTGGATTCCAGGAATCGTGATGATATTTACATATTACAAAATTTATAGAGAAGCCGATAGACAGGAACGACTTTTGTACAGGTAAATAAAACAAAAAGTCAAGTCGAAAATGAACTCAATTTGTATTGATTTGTTTTGTGAATCGTTTAGAGGAGTCAATAAAACCATTAGAGAGCTTGATATAATCATCCTCAAATGCATTAACATCGCCCATTTTTCTTTTTTGTTTCATTTTTTTTGTTTTGTTTTAATTTATAGAGGAAAAATATGTTAAGCATTTTTCGAATCTTAGCCGATTTATTTGAGTAATGATCTTTTTTGATTAATATGTATAAGGTAATGTGCTTCTTTTTAATAGTCCTTCCCCATCGTACACCCTTTTCTCTCATTAAAAATTCTAAATTTTGAGTTGACAAAGGATCCCAGTCAGCACCAGCCGCCAACCGCCATCCCCGAACCTTTGTTTTTCTTGGTTCCCATTTAATTGGTTTGATTGCTTTCCGGCGATTTTATAAATAAAATATGACCTGTTTTCATTTTGAAAATAAATAAGCAAGTAGAAGACTTTTAGCTATATTTTAAAATTTACACTGTTGAATTGACTTGTTTCGACCACAAAGAAGCTATTTATTTAGGTATTCAAAATGTGTTGGGTTTTTGTTTTTTGGCTTTTAACCTTATTTTGATAAACAATCAAATTCAAAAAACGTTTTTCAGATTGTTTGTTGAAACTCCTAATTGTAGCTGTTAAATTATAGGATGGAGAGTTTAACGTGGGGGCGGAAGAATTATTTTAAATTAATTTATATGAGAAATAAAATGTACCTTTTTGCGAATTTAATGGTTGGGTATTGTGGAGCTTGAAAGGTTAAAATCGCTCGAAGCTGATGATGATGCTTTATTAAGAAGAAAATTAAATTTGATTTTAAATTACGTGTAGTAGTATAGAATTGAATAGAAAAAAATAACCCAATATATGACGACAGAAAAAGTATCACGACTGACTGTGGTGAACAAAAGATCAAGATTAAAAAATATTTATTTAATGGATTAAAAGGACACACAAAATGAGAACCTTTTAGTTTGATGTAATAGCGAGTAACGGTGTACAAAGGACGTAGACCACAAAGAGGGAGTTGGGGGGGGGGGGTGTTATCATTGATTTAATTTCTGTGAGACTAAACTTTATCCATTAGACATGGAAGTTTAAACTTAAATTAAGTACAAACAGTGGTCAGGTCTACCAATGCTCGGGCAGTAGGCTAACAAGCAAATTTTTAGTTCACACGGTTGAGAGATTTCGTCCCAATCTGACACTTTCATTATCTGGAAGTTGGCCCAACAATGGCGTGGCACGCGTGTATAGGTGATAAATTTTCTCGGTCCCTCTATCTCGAGAACGAATAATGAAAAATTTTATTTTATACAGTACGACTAAAGAAAAAGGTTTAAAAAATTTTATTAAGTAGCTTATTTTTTACTTCAGCAATGAAAAAATGTTGTAAAATATCTTGATCTCAATTATCTCGATAAAATCAATAACGTCGGAACCACAGTTATCTCATGTGGTAACTTAGTGTCTTGTGGGATGGAGTGGTATGTCGCTATCGCTTCAATGTATTTCATATGCGTAGAGCGTGTGATGTGTTGTATTGGAATCAATGTTTTCCCCATTGCGCCACACCCCGCCACGCTGTCTCGAAGAAATATTTTTATGTGGGAAACAGAAGAACCACGAGATATGCCTGGTTCCGTCTTAAGTTAATGCCGACGACTTTGCCTCAATTTTATTTGATGGACATTTTTTTTTAATTGGCAGGAATTGGCAGGAGTTCTATACTCTTTTTTTTAAAACTTTCTAATCAATTTTTATCAAATGTATGTACATATGTATGTATATAAATAAAAATACAAATATTCGTCTGCTCCTAATCGCTAATCTCCAAAAGTTCTTCACTGATTGCTTTGAAATTTTAACACAACATTGCATGCGAGTGCGCGTGAATTTCTATATACTTTTTTTCAAGCGCCGTCTGTTGGGCATAAAAGCAACACCCGCTATACTGAGATCACACCCATCTCAAGACAGGATTTGTTGTAAAAACAAAGAAGAAGCAAAATTTATATATTTATAGGGTAAACTTGGGTCAAAGACGAAAAGTAGCAAAGGATCTTTAAAAAACATTGTTTAAAAGTTTAACTTAAGGACTGGCTTTTGTAATCATATTTTACAAAGTTTACCCATTTGTAGCGTGAAATGGGGTTAAACTAAAAATACTGTCAACATTTTTGATACTTTTTTTGTTTCTGAAAGCTAATAGATTTTTAGAGGATTGACTTTAAGGGTAACTTTAAGACTTGATATTTTCAGGGCTTTATAAGACTTAGCGTCTTATAGGGTGAAATAAGGAAAACAAAAAGAAAGCATTCCATTTAAAATTTAGTAAACAAATTTTGAAATATGAGGTAGATACAAAACTTAAATTTTTGGCTATTTTTGTAAACAAGAACAACTGTTCCAAGCTGTCAGTTTCTTGCTGTGGAAAAAAACATTTATCCTTCAACTGAATTCTACTTAATAATATAATTGTGATTTGATATGAATTAGTTTATTTGGACTTTTGTCCTTAAATCAATTTCGATCGGCTGGATAGATTAGGTTAAAGTATACTTTTTATAACGCAAGGGGTTGCTGGCTTTGGGGCTCGGCAAAATGGGTTGGTAAAAACTATTCAAAATATAATAAAATTTCGACTTTGGAGTTATTTAAATTGCTTGCTTAAGGCGCCAGTTATAGCCATAATTGAAAACCATTTTATTTTGAATTGTGAGACATTTAAATAGCTTAATCAGTATATTTATGTTGGTGCAAAATAAAGCTGGTGGCTTGAATTATTACTTCATTCAATAAAATATTTCAAAGATTCCAATGCTGGTTTTCAATTATAACTATAACTAGCGCCCAACACATAACACCTGTTATATTTAATATAACCCCTGTTCTGATTTCCGATCGGTTTTAAAATCCTTTCCCTTTCAAACTCTAGGTGTTCTGAAATACTTTTCGCTTTATATGCTTACAGAATGAGTGTGCTTTGATTTTAGATCGGATTGAACATATTAATTACCATTTGAAAATTCATTTAAGTTTTTGTGTCCGAATTAAATTGATACGGTATTATTCGTTTAAAACAACAATAACAACACGTGGTTGTCAATGAAAACAACACGTTGTTATTATTGTTTTCATCGTCGCGTTGGTGTGGGGGAACCTTTAAACCGGTTTTACTTCTCCTTAAAGGCTAGGAAAGTATTTGCGTTTTTTATCGCTGCGATTAAGTACAAATTCTCGGTTTAATGTGCCTTCGCATTCACATTTAAATTATTGTGTTCTATTTTTTGTAATCTTACGACCAAAATAAAGAAATTTACGAAGCTTTTAACATTAAAAGTGACAGCCATAATTTTGTGACAAAAAATGCGTTTTTTCATCTTAAAGAGTAAAAAAACAGTTATTTTGCTATTTACCTACGTATAATATGAATTTATTTTATAAAGCAATGCTTGTATGTGTATTTGTTTTGATTTTGACATTTATGAATAAACAAATGAGGGATATTTTGCTATTTAGTAAAGGAGTTCTATTGCAAGTGGGTTCAGTATGGGTTCATTATAGTCTTAACTCTTGTATTTGCACCTAATACATGTGATGGGTTTAGGGACTTAAACTTAAAGTTTACGAAATTTGTCCGGGTTTAACGATTGAATATTATATGAAGTAAGGTTGAGTTTTTCGGTTTAACTCACTTTAACCCCAGGTCAAACTTTAAAATCAGATTAAATAGACTGATGTTAATGAATGTTAAATAATTGTTTGTACGTAATTGATTATAGGTTTTTAATTTCTAGCATTAAGAATAGAATAGTTTTCCAAAAAGTTCTCACAACGGTATCAATGATGGTTACTTTTTCGAATTTTAACTTTCTCGTTCACAGCTTAACCCATTTTTTTTCGAAATTCATATTACTATAAATAAAATCCAACGGCGTACTTTGTTTTGACCTTAAATCTATTTAAGAAGTGTTTTAAGTATTTAAAGAACGATTTGCATACTTATTCTTATTTATGAACATACTACAGATACATAATGTAGATACTTGTATATACATATATTAAATCTTTAAAAATTCTACAAAAGTAAGTAGGTATGTATGTGCGACCTAGTTATTCAATTTATTTTTTTTTTTCTCAGACATTCAAGATATCCATTATCCATAATATGATACCTTTATACACATCACCCTAAAGCACTTTATATATACATATATATACACCTGAGAGATTAAAGATGTACGATAGTCTCTAAAGAACAGAAAATGAGAAATAATATTTCCTTTTGTTTCCGGGAAATTCTTGGACTTAAAGTCTTATTTTGTTTGAATAATGACATCAGAAAACAAGGAGTTCAATGATTTCGTGGAAATTCTTGTTATAAAAGCGAATGTTCTTAGAGAAAGAAAAAACAAGCTTCACAAAAATTTTCAATTCGATTTAATGTTTTTTTTTTTAATGAGAGAGTGATTTTTATGTCACAGACGTAAGAACTAAGCAGAATAGGTAGGTATTTTGTTTAATATAGCATTCCTTTGATCATGAATTTGATTAAGTGGTGTTTCTTGTATATTAAAGATTATTAAGTGTATGTCCCGTTGTGTAAATGCTTTGAAAATTTGCGGTTTTTTTGATTAGGTATGTTTATATATCTATGTACAATGTACATACATACATATTTACGTCCTGCTGTGAAAATAATTTTAAAATCTGTGAAATTTTAAATCCATATAAAAGTAATGATTTTAGAATACCTTTGCATACATATACACAGGTAGGAACATGCTTTTGTTTACAATAAAACACTCAACAATATACCTAATAAATTATTAAATTATTATTTTTCGAGTGCTAGGTATGTAACTAAACTTTTAAATTGAACAAAATAAAATAAAAAGACAAACACCTTTACGTTACATAAAATTTTATTTTTGTTAAATAAAGACAATTGTTTCGATGCATGTGTGCATCATCTTCAGTTATACTGTCGACTAACTAGACGTGTCAATTTAAGAATAGGAGAAAAGCAAAGAACAAATTAATAACATATACATACATAAATACATAGAAAACTAATTGAAAAATAATAAACATATTATAATTATGTATTAACAAGTGAAAAAAGGGATGAGTCAAATGGGCACTTGTCTCTGTTTACAGCATTATCTTAATGCAAATATAAAACAAGTGACTCAAGAATATTTAAACGCGTTTCATTTTGGTGGTTTACAAATCCATTAGAAAAACCAGGTGTTTATATTGCAGAATGTAATAACAAAAACAGTAATAGTATTTATATTGGGCAAACTTTAAGAGAATTAATTGTTAGAATAAAAGAGCATTTAAATTATATAAAAAAATAATGAACCAAAAATAAGCTTAAAGGGAAAAAGGGATTTTTCAAACCTCATAGTACAAAAATAAGGGATTTTACGTTATGCTTACATTTTTTCCTAAATTGTTCATTTTATAAAAAAAATTTTACTGAACAAAGACACTATTAGATTGTGATTTTTCACTACGCCATGACGATGGTGAGATCGGTGAAGATAAAAGAGCTCCACACCCACAAAATCATCTTAAATCTTGTGAGTTGGATTTAAAACGCGTCAAATTTAATGGTGAATCTATACGTGGAAACATTTAATCCGCAATGTGTAACGTAAAATCTCATACACAAATTACACAACTAAATTTTATATGAAAACTATAATGCTTTTCGATAGTAAATGTCATTTGAGATTCATTGGCTTTGTTTTTTTTTTGTTCGTAGTAATTTATGTTCTTTTATTTTTGAGTTTTTTTGTTGTTATTTTTTACCAATGCGGAATGCATAATTGTTTCTAAACTTTACTGCGTAATCAAAATATATGGGATAATATTTATCCTAATAAAATATACGTATTATGATACAAAACTGAATTACAATGAAATATATTTTTTAAAATTTATTTAGTCGTGGGTAAAATGTGGGATACTTTTAACAAATGCGTGGGAAAAAAGGGAATTTTCGAGTATTACTACGGGAAAACCTGATCCCAAAGTCTGGCATCACTGAACCATATAAAAGCGGAATAGCCGAACATATTTTAGAATCAAAACATTCTTTGACTATTGAGAATTTCTCTTGATAATTAATTTCATTAAATTCAATTCGAGAAAAAAGTTCACCAAAATTAAAATTTTTAATATTATTAAATAAACTAAATGATAAGTTTGTTCATTAAAAAATCCGAGCAAAATGTAACGCGTTTAAATATTCTTGAGTCATTTTTTTTATATTTGCATCGAGATAATGCTGTAAACAGGATCTGTTTATTGAAGTGTTATTAATTGAAAATAATGCACTTTTTATATTTATAGCTTTTAGTTTCATATTTTTAAATTATGTTAAAAACATATATGTACATACATCTAATTTAATATAATCCATATTTCAGTGAGATAGTTTTTTTGTAGAACATGACTATGTGAAATATTTTCTTTTAATGAAGGTTTTACACCCTGCATAAATGTGATATTGATGATGATATGATGGTACCTATATACTGGTGAAATGGAACACATAAAACATACATTCATTTACTCATGAAATTTCGCAAAATTGTTTTAATTATCATGAGAATATGCGTGTTTTTTTTTGGGAATCTATACATAGCGCAATAAGAAATTTCCAAAAAAACACACCGGCAGGAGCCTGGTTTTTATATTCACATTTAATACTATTAAATAATTATAACTATACTCCATGAACACATCTATCGATATACAATTCAATTATAATTAATCGTATACGAACATCTAAGAACAAATCTAACAAAATCCAATTCGAAACTCGCAGACCGAGAGCTCGCAGCAGATTTTTGTCGTGAAACGAAACCAAACGATATTAATGTTATAGTCCTAGTGAAGGTGATAACGAATACGTTTGTCTGCCAGTACGTATAGTGGCAGCGTTTCCGAGAAAAAGTGCATTGAAAGTATAACTTTTCTGAAAATAGAAACAGTGAGGGAAACCACTTCAAATGCATCGCATACCAACGCCCTTGATTCCCTGATTAGTGAGATTACAAATATGTTTTCGACAGACGTCTAGGTAGCCGCAAAACCACCAACAGACGCCGCAGAAAATGCATTTTTTTTGCGTTTTTAGACTCGATGGCATCCGAAAGTCCTCGACTGCCTGAGTTCGAATATGGCCACGACAGACGTCTAAGTGGTCGCCAAACCCCCGACAGACGTCGCCGAAAATGCATTTTTTTGGCATTTTCGGAATTTTGGGAAACCACCTGAAATGTATCTCAAATGAAAATTCTTGACCCCCTGAGTGCAAATATGTGCACGACAGACGTCTAAGTGGCCGCAAACCCGCGACAGACGCGATTAAAATCGCGGATTTTTTATTGAGACTTTTGTATAACTGATAAAACACACAAAAATACAATGCAATCTGAAGGGCTTGCCAACAGGAGTTTAAATATGTAAAATAAAGTTGTTTTGGGTTCAACCTAACAGCTGGAAAGCGCGATTTAGTATTTAAAAGCCGTCTAATAAAATTCAAACTTTGATTTCTGGCTTTAAAACAACTGCAACAAATTTATTGTTAGTGCTACCGTTGTTTTTTTAATAATTTTTTTTTTAAGAATGTTTTTTTTAAAAAATTGTCTCTTCCCCCTAAACGAGGGAAATAGACCCCCTCCCATACATCTTAAGCAAATATAGGAACTTCAAAAAATGTTCATTAAAATAAGTGGGAGGAGGAACTTTAAAACTCTGTACATTCGTGTGAACAAAAAAAATTAAATTTAGGTAAAAATGCATAGAGTTTCAAAGTAAAGGAACACACCTATTATGTACATATAAATAAATCACCACCTTAGAGATTTTGCAAAAATTCGTTATTACATAAACCACTTTTTGCGAAAAAAATATTACATACATTTTTTGCATCAAAATTGTACACATATGTAAATTTATGAATAAAAATTTACAAAAATTATTTCTGACAAATCGAATTTTGACCTAGTGGGAACCATACAATTATTTTAAAATTTTTTAAAACATTCATTAAATTATTTAACTTTCTCTAGGATATAATTTCTATGTTGTATTTTGTCTATTTTAATATAAATTAAAAAAAAATAATTTTATAATTGTCTTTTTCACAGATCAAAAGTGGCAGCACTTTTGCTGGATAAACATTTACAGATTAATCACATACCCGTCCCAAGGCCTAGTATTCACGTCGAACAAACTTCCATAACGACGATGCGAAGAGAGAAAAAAGCTGCAAGGACATTAGGAATAATCATGAGTGCATTTCTAGTGTGTTGGCTGCCGTTTTTCTTATGGTAATTATTTTAAAATTAAATAAAAAAACCTTTAAACTCATGAAGTAAATTAATTATGTTTTTATTTTAACAAAAGGTACATAACTTCGTCCCTTTGCGATAGTTGCAATACACCCCGAATTGTAGTTTGCATCCTTTTTTGGATAGGCTATTTTAACTCGGCACTCAATCCAATCATCTATGCGTACTTCAATCGTGAATTCAGAGTCGCCTTTAAGAAAACGCTTCAGGTAACCTTTCAGCTTCTCTTTCTTTCGGCTTCTGACTCTTAACTAGTGCAATATATGCAATAGAACAATTAAAGCCTAGCTGTGTAGTAGTTTTTTTAAGTAAAATCAAAACAAAAATATTTTTCAATATTCAATATCAGTCCTGCTGCCCACAAGCGATACTCCAGTGCCGCGTCAGTGACGGAGCCGATCTTCCACCGTATATTCATTCAACAGCTTCCTCAGAGATCCATATGAACATCCTTCGGTCAAGGAACTTCAATTCTTCACAGCAATTTCAATCAATGTACTAACTAGACTTATCAAATGAAAAATAAAACATCTATTAGTATCTTAGGAACTTTAGAAGAACTGTATGGAAGCACAATTTTCTATTCCTGCTAGACAATCGTCTGTTTCATACATTACATACATACATACATATATTGCATTATATACGTAACGTACATAATATTTACATAGATTTATTGTAGGTACCTACTTCTATGTCGATAAGTTTATTGTAAATTTTATTTAGTTTAATGATAAATAAAACATCAATACTATCTTAAAGTTAATTTTTAAGACAAACAGAAGAAATATTACCAAAGCAAAAAATTAAACTTAAGTTAAAAAGTTATATATGAAAAAAAATAAATATTTATGAATCGAGAGAGGCCCCAAAGTAACAACACACACACAAAAATCAAGACAAGAAAAAACAAAAAAAAACCTTACTACAAAAAAAGTAAGCTAATAACAATGCCAATACTATTAATGACTGATTACAAAATGTATAGAAATTAAGTTTAAATTATAAAATGAGAATATATTATTAGAATTAAACAAAACAAAAAATAAAACAAAAAAAAAATAACTACCAGTTACCTAGTTGATGAAACATTTTTATAGAATGTTACAAAATGAGTGCTGAGTGGAACAGAAATATGTATTTTAAATAAATGTTATTAATAAAAATTGTACATAATTATTACTTGTTTTTTATCAAAAAAAAAGTTAGTTGCAAAAATAATCTAGTATGTGCCGTAAATTAAATGGACATACCTAACTGCATAAACTATTTAGACAAAATTTGTTGCAATCTCTCGGTCTTTTAATTAAGTTATAAATGTTAAAATGGATAACATTTAAAATATGCTCATCCGACGACGCACGTTCAGTTTCAACGTTAAAAAAGGAAAAATAATCAAAAGAAAAGCGAGTGTGCCAGTGCCCATACCAACATAATTACAGAAGAATTACACATTTTATGAAACTTCAACAAATTTAAAATTTTAAGTGACATTAAGTAAGGTGAACACTAAAATCTAGAGATCAGTGGATCAGTGGATCAGTAGCATTTTCCCAGAGCCGAATAAATAAATTTTAATTGTGTAGGGTTGTTAAATAAGGAGATAATTCAGATACAAGAAAAGTTGACGTGGTGGAAGGCGCATTTCAAAAAATGTTTATGTTTTATAGACACAAGGTATCCAACCAGAGATAACGGTGATCGTCAGAGAAACCCCACTTTCGGAGCATACCACCTCTATCCTACATAAAAAACATAAATATTTTTTCATACTTCTAATAATCATCATTTTTGCATCAAATATGGTTAATATTTTTTTTTTTACTAATAATTAAATTATAAAACTCACATAAAACAATTGAAAAAGAACAATTTTTTCAAATTTTTAAAACACTATTCCCTTCCTGAACTTCACAAACACCAACTTGTACCTGTGAAGCCGTGCAATAACTTTTTCTTAAAAAAATGACGTATGGCATATGAGTGATATTTTACACCAAGGTGAAAAAGTAAAGCGCTTATTTGCTAGTGTCATTTTTATATCAATAAACGAGATTTGTAGATAGTCGAAAATGAGTTTTGCGTATGTATGTTCGATCGAATTGATTTCAATTGAATGAAGAAAATTGTAATATTTTAAAGTAAAGTCGTAAAGTCCAAACAATTCAACTAAAATATTATTAATGCAAAATAATCAGAGCTACTTTTTGGCAATTTAAACGTTCTGAACATTTTACAGAAAAAGGTAGGATTCAAAACCTCTTACTATAGATCGTCATACAAAATTTGGCAGTTTTTTGTTTTATTTCTGAAAAACATGCAACCTTCGAAATACATGTGTACAAAACATATGTGTGTATCATAGTCAACACATTAACTATTATATTTTTTTTAATCAGTAGGAATAAATCACATCCTCTTTTTTTCCAAATTAGACAATTCTATGTACTACTTATAGACTTCACAGAAATCTATTCAAATTAACTCTTTGTTAAATTGTTAAAACAAACTCATTTTTTTCAATTAATTAATCAACAATTTTTGTTTTCATAAACACTGACAGTGTTTATAAGAAGAAAAAAATCCCTTTCTGTTCCCCACGCGCCCGATCGTATACAAGATTCGGACCTTGATTACACTAATAGTCCTGTTTATACTTTTTTTATTTATTTAATATACATACATATATAATTTAACTTAACAAAATGATTTTACACGAACGAAAATAAAAATGTCTGAATAAGTAAAAAAAGGAGTTAATTAAATTGAAACTAATTTTCAAAGCTCTTATTTGGAAGAGAAAAGTTTTCCATATATGTAAGTAGATAACTTTACGAATCTATCAATGACAAAAATAAATGACAGCCATTACTTTGATGAGACTGACAGATAAAGAAAACACGCTTTATTTATTAATCTTTAAAGAAGTTTTTTCTCAATTTTGACTTTTAAAGTTTAATTTTAATAACAATAATCTCCCAATTTATATTGATATATCGCTATAAATTAATGAAACTTCTTTATGTATGTATTTCAGAAAGTAAACATAGACTAGAACGATTAGTGGATATGCTTTGCAAACAAAAGTATAAATATTCAAACATTTATTAGAAAGAATTTTTACTATGAAACAAAACTGCCCATTATGTCAAACGAACGAAATGTATACTCATTTATTTTGTTCCGAAACGCATACCGCAAATCATATCTAAGTTCCGAATCGTAACATTTACTTGCTACACGAAATATATTACATGGAACGTTTTTTACAAGTAATGTGCTACCATTAAGGACCACGTTTTTAAGTTATCCTACCGCAGCTACAGCTAAATATTCCACAACAACAACATTGTGTTCAGCCAGTAAAATTTGTTTAAATAGGTATGAGAATACAAGATAATATTATAATATCAATTTCTGAAATTGATTTAAAAAGTTTCTCTAAATTTGCGAAAGAGTTTAATGTTCTAGATAATTAATTTTTCCTTTCTAAAAAGTAAGTTGAGATGAAAAGATGTTTTGTTTTTGTATAAAATGTATGGCTTGTTAAAAATTTAAATATCCTAACCGTCGACTTGCAGAATAAGACTCTTCTGTAAGACGATTTGTAATACAAGGATTCAACTTTTGTATAAATGGCCTTATTTGATTGAACTTCGTTATTTATTTTGCTACTTTATAAATTTCTTTAAAGCTTAAATAAGCAATTTAGACCTTGTTAATATGAATTATTTACAATTTACTTTGCTATTCGGTATAAGCACGTAGAAATTGACATATGTACATATTGAAATATTTTTGAGTTGAAACCACATAAAATTTTTTATAAAGTTGTATACATATATTTGATTCACATTATAAATATTTTACACTTAAAAGGGAAAAAAAAATTAAATAGAAAATTTTAAATCAATAAGAAAATAGTAGCTTTTGTTGTTTTTTTATTTTTCTTGAAACCTTAAACGGAAAGTCTTTGAAGTTGAAGGCCGTTGTAGTTGTTGTTGTTTTGTATCTCATTATATAGGTTTTAAGAGCTATACGAGTCTTTGATTCTTTTCTGTATCATCTGGTAGGCATTATAAACCCTATTAGAATAAAAACAAAAATCAAGACTAATAATTTTGTTGTTTTTTTTATAAAATCATGCACAACCTTTCTTTGGCAGCTTTAAAAGATTTCTTTCTGGTTTTTTTTGTGGTGGTGTTTTCTGCCACAGCACTTTGTGGTAAATCATTAGGTGATATCATTGTTACGTTATCTAAAAATGAATAAACATTTGAATGTTAGTGTGTATATTTGAGTTTTTTTAGTTTGTTGAATTATCATTACCTGGATGGCAGAAGAAGGCAATGGAATGTCGGCCTCTGATTCTGAGGTGTTCTTGTTCTGGTATCACAACTCGATGTTGCTGAAATTTGACAAAATTGAATTAACTTTCACATATTTACTATTTTTTTACAAGATTTACCAAAGCAGAGTATCGCTCCTGTGTCCAGATGGAAAGAATCTCTCCACAAAATATGAGAATAGCTCCAGGTAAATGTCCAACACGCTGCCACTTTTCACTACCAGGCAATTGCACTTCTAAGCCACCTTCTGAGTCTTGGACAAGCAGGGTGAAGGTTCCATAGTCAGTGTGTGCGTTAGATCTGGTCAAATGCCCATTCAAAAACTCCTTACTAGTGCTGGGTGTGTCAGGAACATCTTTACTTTCTGCCTCTTTCTCCAGACATTCTTTTCTCTTCTCTCTCGGATCATCTTCTGGCTTGAAGTCTGGCATCTCGGTAAGGCATTTCTGGTATGTATACTTACATCGGCCTTTTATGTGTTCATCTTTGTCATCCTCCTCAATGATGGGCGGATAGTAGAGGAGCCGTAATATCGTTTCATTATCATTATCCCCCGAGAGCATGTGTGAGTGTTTCTCAAGGAAGAATGTTTGTGGAATTTCTGACATTTTGACACCGAATTAGGAAAATTTAGAAGCAACGTATAATTTCGATTACCTAAAGACACTGCCATTGATTGCAATACGAATCTGGCTAATGCCTTGAATTCTGTTGCCAATGTGGATATGTGATCTGCAAATCCGGGTAATGGTTCTTCGGGTAGATTCTTACTGTTCAATGTGCAAATGTTAAAAGCATGTCTCAGTTCGGGTACATTGCCATCTGATTTTTTACGTAATGGCTGAACATATCCATGTTGTGTTTCTCCAGAACGGATATAGTGTTCTTTGACTTCTGTTGAGAGTTCACAAAAATCATCTAAATGATCCCAAGCTGTTTTAAGCTAAAAATTGAATTAAAAATTAAATGTAGGTTATAAAGGAATATCAACATTTATACTTTTTCATCGGAAATGCCATGGTTGACTAAGAGAGCCATTCCTTTTTCGGAAAGCGCTTTCCCAAGTTGTTGAGCAACCCGATTTACAACTGATTTTACGGGACATTCTTCTGTGCCTGAAATATTCAAAAAGAAAAATATTATAAATTTTTTTTTTAAATACAAATTTGGTTTAAAATGTTTAATATACGCATCTTATTTGTGCATTTAATTAATTTTGTAAATCTTTTGTTTTTCAAGTAGGTATCTACAAAAAAAAATAATATTTATCTATTCTATTTGACGAAAAAAATAACAATAATATGTAGGTACGTACTTATCTTTTCAAGGTCACCACCATTGCAAAAAGCAAATCGAAATTAACAAAAAAAAATGAACCTTCCATGTTTGAGAAAACAAAAGGAGATAAATACCGGCAACAGCCAGCTGGTGGCGATAGCGTCTTAACCCGGAAATGCTTGGATTGATTAAGACCTGTTAGACAACAAGATGCCACACTAATTTAAGGTTTTTTGTATTTTTGGAACAATTCTCATGAGATTTTTAATCTCGTTCATAAAAGATAATGAATCATACATGAAACATAAATACACATCATCATCAGCTGATATTAGAAACAAATGAAGTGTACTTCTGTGTCGCAGTTATGTGCGCTATACTGCTATATATTAAAATTATTTTCAAGGCCGAACATGATAAAAATTTATATTTTTTGGTTGGTTTTCGAGTGGTCATTTGAAATTTTAAGTTAAAGTTAAAAATTGCGTACAATTTTGTACTCAACTTTTGATTTATATAGATCCAGTTTAAACGTGAAAAATATCTTGAAAACAATTCGGATATAACTTTATCTTTTAAATTTTTTATTATTAAAGTATATTGAAATGTTATTTTATTTTACCGTTACGGTTTTGTGCATATATTTTTACAGTTTTAAACAGCTCCGGCATGTTTTGTTTTTTAGTCTACATAATTTTCATATCTGGGTTAATGTTTCTATAACATTCCGCACTGTCACTAATTCCATCGTAATTGGAAACTTGATATGAATCCCGTAAAAGTTAATAATTTCTAATTTCCGACAGCGAATCGCCACCCGGTCGCTTAAAAGCGATAAGTTGCTTTAAGGTGCCTGATGACAATTCAAAGAAACTCAAGACAACGAATTGTTATGTGAGCTCACAGCATAAACAATTATGTTCTTAACGATTTCAGATATTTCTTACAATGTTTCTATTAAAATATTAGTCTTAGAATTCATCAACGTGTATTTAAAAAAATATCAGTAGAAAGAATTTTTTTTTGATAACCAGCACTATAGGGATCTAGCAGGTTTCAATGTATGCTAACGTTGAGCTACTACATAATTTCTTATCATTCCATATGCTTTCAGTTTGAATGCCGTCTCAAAATAATTTTCACCAAATAATAATAAAAGCGCCAAAGTGCTAATAATACATATATACACTGCAGTATACACTCATAAAACGATAAAAAAATCTTTTCAAGAAATGATCTAATAATTTAATGATAACTAATCAATTTAATTTAATAACAGGAAAGTAAATCAACTTTTTTTTAAATAGCATTTATAAAAATAAATCATTTTTATAAGTAATCATTACATAGGTATAAATAGTCCGAGTTCTCATAAAAAGTTTTTAATGAAAATTTTTAATTTCAAAACAAATTATTACATTATAACGATAATAATAGTCCTGGCCGGTGAGCTGTAAATTATAAAATAAACAAAATCAGAAAGTTGAGCCTTGGTTCCCTATTCTGTATTTTATTCCGAAAGTGAAATTTTCCGAAAACGAATATTGTGTACTCTCTATTTCTAAAGGGGAATAAAATCTACTTCTTTCGGGTTTACAATTTCTTTACAAAATAATGTCTACGGTTTTATTTGTTTTAAAAAATTAATAATAAAAGTGGATTAAGTATTAAATACTATTTTTTTGCATTTCCAATTGAAAAGCGAAACGAAAAGCACTTTCGAATAGGAGTGACTTTCGAAATGAAATACAGAGAAGGGCACAATATTGCCTATTTAGGGGTTTTCCCTCCAGATTTGGGGGTTTTCGTTATGGGGTTAAAACAAATTCAGGTTGTAAACCTAAATACCGTTTCACATTCTCAGAATACAATATGTATTACAAAATTGAACACTTATTATATCATCATCTGAATGCAACAACCAGCTATTTTCGATGTTTGAGAAAGTCACAAAAAATGTTTTGGCCTTTTTTTCAAACTCCATTTTTTGCATGCGCTACTTCTTGTAGTACAGGGAAAAAAAATAAACTGAAAAATTCTGTCATCCGACAGAAGTCAACCTCACCAAATTCGATGAGTTAACTACGATTTAATTCGAGATCTAAATTGAATTAAAAACATGTTTTAGGAATTAAAACGGGTTGAACTATTCGAAACTGGGTTGTCCTCGCACTGGAAAACGTGGCTTAATAGATATTACATACATACATAAATGTACATTTTTTCTAAATGTTCAACGTCTATTCTCGACAAATGTTTCGAAAATTCAAGCGATTTTCTTTGCTCGAATTGTTTATCGCAGCTGAAATTAATTAAGTTGTTTATAATACGAGTAAAAGATCTTTATGACCCTTTTCAAAAAGTGAGTCTGTAAATCTTAAACAATTTTTTTTTTAAATCTCATTAAGTTTTTTTTCTTTCCGTCGAATGAGTCTTAAACCATTATGCGGACTATAATATGTGTATGCTAGTTTCAATATTAAAAACATTTTTTCCCAACAGGCATTTAAGTTGTTTTGCGGAAGTTGATACTGAATAGTATTCCCACTGGCTTAAGCCTTCGAGTGTGATAGCTCGACGAACTTGAACGATTGTTCAATGCTCAGAAGTGTTCTGTAGACTATAGTAAAGTATTATATTGATGATCGATGATGGCAAAAAATATAAATATTTTTTAATTGATTGGAAATGATTATTATTATCGATAAATAGCTACTTAATGTCAATTTCGTGATCTGTTTCGATGCGATAGAGTCATTTCAAATAAAAGGGAATTTTTTGTTCATATTGAAAATATGTATAAGTATTATATTGTACACCAGTAAATAAACAAAATGCGTAGATATTTATGTATATATAGACAAATTTATCATTTATACAAACAGGCAAGCCGACACAAATTAAGCCGCATTTAAGAACATATCTTTTGCATGCTTAAATTTTGCTTTAAAAATGATTTATCAGTTTACGGTTTGTGTTTTTTTATCGGTTTATGTTTTTTTTTTGTCTCATAGCAATCGGATGCGGAATCGACAACATGTGTGCAATAAAACAAATGAAGCTGATATCGACGGAGTTGGAATTTTATAAAAATTTTATTTAAGGCGTATGTTTGTTTGGTTTCCGCTTATGTTGCGTCTGGTATTGTAACACAATCTGAATTAAATTAGCAACACTATACATATAGGCATATTGTATGGAAAGTACAAGTGCCGGATTAGTGTTCGATTATGACACATATGAGATTATCGATAATTTAGGGTTGTTTAATGAATTTGTCAGTCTGCAGAGATTTTATTAAAGTCTGACTGTCAAAGAAGATGCGGATATATGAAGTGCATATAGCACTCGATTTTGTATGTCAACATAGAACGTCTTTTATCACCAAAATTCTCTCTACAGCAACCTTGAAGTTAAAGAAGAAGGAAGGAGTTTATCTAAGTCACCACATCAACGTTAATTATTCCGGAATATGCCAAATAGGTTCAGAAAAATGAAATAGCCTTTAAGCTGGCTACAAACCACACGATGTTCTTGCTTGTTACCACGATTGTGAGTCGTAAATTTTAAATGGAGAATCCAAACCAACCTGAAATCGGAGCCGAATGTCTCGTTTTTTTAAGCCTGAAGGGAATTAGATGAGAAAATAATTTCGGGGCTAAATGTAGAACTGTAAAAGTGGTCCCGAGCTTAACTCAACTGGAATTTGGTGTTTTTATGATTCAAAAGAAATGGTTCACTTTGATGACAATTCGGAAAGCATAACAAATAAAAGTAGAAGTGTTTACTTTTGTTTATTCATATTACCCATTATATGGATTTGTATAAATTAACAATGCTGATCAACAATAGTTACAGAACACGGACAGATTTAGTTAAGTTTTCTGAGGTATCTCATATACCTATCATATTTATGAACACGCCTAGTTTTAAAAGTCACGATGACTTTTGGTTAAACTTATCAAACAAATTTGGTTAAATTGCCACAGGAAAATCCTTGGGGAATTTTAACAAAATTGTGTAAATCATTTCTCATACAAAGTTTGACAAAAAATCAGGTTCCGTGAGAAACTATTCTTCCTATCAGAATTGTCTTTCGTACGAACGTCATTTCCCTCACAGGAAATCCAATTTACCCAAAATGTCATTTACTTCTCCCTTAATAGACATTGTCAATAATATTCCAAGTATTTAATATATAAAGAAAGTAAATATCAAGGATTGTTTTCCCGCAGGCCCCAGCCATAACTTAATCCATCCATGAGAGCAATTTATGCAATACAATTTTTACATTCAAAAAAAAAAAAAGAAAAAATTAAAAAGACAGAGCAGCAATTAATTTCAAGAATATATGACAAAGTTATGTGGTGAATCACCATAACCACACATCATGTTGGTGAAACAAGAATTTCGGTTTACTCGTAATTGCTGTTTACTCAACACAACAAACAAATAAACAAATAAAATAAATATATCAAAACGGAATGTATGGGACATTTATATTATTTGATTGAAGTTGAAGTACAATTAGGAATTAACCAGTTTGAGTTAGTAATCTTTATAGTTCTGATGACTGACACCCTATATAATGACGTTTTATAAAACGATTTCAATTTGATTTCACTTCAGTGCAAAGCGGGAGCACGCTTAAGCATGTAAGTGGGTATTAAGCTGCATAAAGTTTGCGTGACACATGAACTACCGCTTATAGGGGTATTACATAGGAGAAGTTGTATCGGGGGATTTCATTGGTATAATATAACCCTTTATGGACAATCGACTATTGCACATTCAAACATACATAATACATATGTATGTATTTATAACCCTTTATGGGCAATCGACCTGATTGAGGCACTTAATTAAACTATGCTGTGTAAATTTGTGGATACGATTAATTTCAAATACAGAATAACATCGAATGCTTTTATGTTGGTTAACTATTGAATATGGTATTATTATTTTAAGAATATGGTTTTTTTTGGTTATTTAACATGTCCAAAACATTTACAAAGTTACAAATTAATTAAGTAAATAAAATAAGTCTTTTCTGGGTTTGAAATACAAATTCGAAAGTCATGTGTTATTACCTTGGGAATGTATGGGATAACTTATAAAAAATTCATTGGCTCAAAATTTTAGACGATTTGATACAATGTTAAAGCATTTTTAGTATGATGCTATCTTTTTAACATTTTATTAAAGTTAAAATCACAAAATGCATATTTTATCTTTTAAGTACCAAATGTAACTTTGAAAATTACAAATGTGCAAAATGGTTTGTTTGCTTACTTGTTTGCATGAACTGTCACTGTTTTAGGAGTGTTCATCTTGAGTTTATCAAGAAAATAAATTTAGTATGATACAATAGTTAAAAAAATTTTAAAACTACATATAAGACCATTTAAGTAAAATTATTTAAAGATAGAAAAATGTTAAGTAGTATTATGTTAGTATATTAATATATATATTAGTATATGTAATATACTAGTATATGTAATATTGGGTACGTTCAGCAGACACAATGGTCTACATATAAGTCGTCAACTGCATTCAGTTATTTCATAAGATATCAAAAATGTCAAAATTGGAACAATATTAACATTAAGTCGCAAAGCACTCATTATAATATGTCTATCTGAAAAACGAATGGCAAAAGTCAATATTTCTTACATTTTTAATTAAATATTTTTCATAATTTATATGATAAAGAACCACTTCATCCAAAACATTATAACAAACGTGCAAACAAAAAGTTACAGAACAATGAAGTTCAGATTGCTGTTAAGTGATAAAATACAATCAGCTGATATTTTGACATAAATACACTTGACTTGAAATGAAGGGAGATATTTCTTGGCTATAGCTTTCCAGTAAACTGATTCGGCAGAAAATTATAGGTCCCCTCCATTCCTGCCAATGACACGCACACAGAAATGGTAAGCAGTTGTTGTAAGTCACTTACCCTTGGTTCTAACATAAGCTCTCGCGCCACCCAATTTTTTTGGCTGCTGACCAATCGGAGACCTTCAAGTCCCTTATACTTCTTAACTTACCCATTGTTTGATAGATTATGGGTGTTTGGTAACTTGAAACATTGCACGACGTCGTACGACGTACGACGGTTGCTGTCAAATCCCATAGAAACAAATAATTAATTAAGTAGCAACTCGTAGCGAGAAGTTGCATTTACCATACAGACATATTATCATGAATTACTTAAACCATTTTCTTGCGTCAAGATTTCAAAGATTGTGCACTTAAGCAGCTCGTAGCCTAACGAAGGCTACTATCATTGAAATGATCATTAAAAAATATAATTTTGGCCGTCCACAAAAAATTAATTATAATATTTCAATGACCATATTTAAACTATATGTGGACGGTTATAGCAAAAATTAAATTTGTTTTGACTATGGATAAGTATTCAAATAATTCAAATAATTTTGTTACATTTAGGGCTTGTATGGTTTGTCATTCAAATATTTAAAGTCGAATAATTCAATAAACGTCTATTTAGATAATTAATACAAAATGGAATACAATTATAGATACGAGTATACCTAACCTATTTTCATTGATCCTATCGATCCTAAGCTACAGTTTAGTAAAACATAAGTTAAGCAAACGACTATAAATACGCGCCATATTCTTTACAAAGTACAAAGAATAAAGTTCTCAAAAGCGGCCCAAAATATTATATAATTCTTTTTGCAGCCTTATAATAGCTGAAATGAGTAACCCACCAACATTATTAGATTTTAAAGAGAAATTCTGACTCAAACATTTGATTTTTTTAACAAAAAGGCCCATTATTTCGCATTCTATATACATTAAAACAAAAATGGCATTTTTTTTTTTTTTTTGGCTTTTCTTTTTCGAAAGTTAATCTTCTAAAAATAAACTTTACATAAATGTAAAAAATAAACGACCTCAACAGCTATTTAACTGAATTAATACCACTTTGCTTTTACTTAGTATTGTATTTTTAGATAATTTATTTTTAAGTTGATGATTGCGAAACGTGATTTTGTTTCATTCATTGCCATAAGTTCATGGCAGGTTAATGGCCTTTCCTTTTTTTTTTTATTATTTCGAATTTTTATAGTTTGTTAAGTTGAGCATATTTACAAAATTAATTTTCAAGCATTACATACTTATCTATATGAAAGAAAACTATAAATGTACCAGAGGATAGCAGAAATCTAACTAAATACAACTAATAATTCCAATTTTCATTTCTTTCAGTGTAGTGCATTGATGAAAAAAAGAAATGAAAACTGGCTAAGTTCATAAATGTAAAGTTAAGACTCCATATTCCGATAAAAGTCGGGCAAACTTGTATTATATATTATTTTTGGTTGAAGAATGGAACTGCAACTAGACTGCGCGTGACAAAAAGGAGAAAACTTTAAAAGATGGAAAAATCCCATACAAATTTATATGGAAGAGTTATGGGGGTTAGATCATTAACAAAATTTTTGACGGTCAATAGTTTTTTTTAAAGGGCGTACACTTTGATTGTGTCTTCCTTATGAATAATTAATTCAATCATAGAAAGCCAAAATAATAAACAAACTACAGAAATACCAATTCATAAAAATTATTATGACAGTGTTTGGGCATTAAAATTTAGCTTGACTTGACTTGGAACCAAAAAATCTAGATGTAGGAATTATGACCACCCACCGGCAGCAGGCAGCTTAAACAGTAGGTAATTTTGTATATATCAATTCGCAAACATTCTCTATTTGCAAACGTCATTTTTTACAGCAGCTAATGTAATCTTATAACGTAGCGTGCATATAAAGGGCAAACAATGTTGCCACTGCTTTAATGTTAAAGAGTATTTTAGCTTGTAAAATTAAGAAATATCTTGGTGTCCCGTGGTATCATGGGTACTCCGGTTCTCATATATATATGCAGGTGCAAACACCAAAAACGCTCATTTAAGCCTAGTACGCAGATCGAGACAAACTAAATTTTATCTCTACATTCTTTTTCTCAAGACAAATTTTGAAGGTGTAGAGATAAAAATAAAATTCAAATGATGACAGTAACGTAGATAAAAATATTTGTTTGAATTTTGTAAATCTACACTGCAATATTAAAATTTCAAAAAAAAAATCAGTACAAACAAGGGTTTGCAGCCTTTACAGCGAGTTGTTGTCATTCAAAAATCATTTCTATGAAAATTTTGTATATTTTCATGCATTATAAAAAGTTGCCGCACTAGTATTTGGCCCTCTTGAATCCTTTTCTATTAGCTACGCCACTGACTGAGTGAAAACAGCTGTTTTATATAATCTACTGCCGTAACTTTCTTTCGTGTTTTATTTTATGTTTTTTTGGTTATCATTCAAATAATACCTTTCAAAAACGAAATATTTTTTTCATGAAACGTCAAAATTTGTCTAGCAAAATAATGTTTCGACCATTATTTGTCTTGGAAAAATTATGTGGAGACTTTTGCATGCAAAGTTTGAAAAAAAAAGTTTAGATTTTGCGTTTGAACTGCGTACCGCTCAAGAAAAATCCGACACAAAATTTGTCCAGGGAAATTGTATGAGAAATAAAATTTTTCCCGAACTGCGTAGATAGGCTAAGCGAAAAAAAACACCGCATCGAGATGGCATTTCACAAACGATCAAAGCCCAAAGTTAAGTGATTCCTCTTAAAACGACAACATCACGATGTGGTTAACTGAAAAAGTACACAAAGACCCTAAGCTGTTAAAAAAAAACCAAATATGCGATGTGATGTTCTAAACAAAAATTGCAAAAACCCGTTCTGGACGTTGGTTTTATTATATAGCCTTCGCCATGTAATCAAAACAATATTCATATTTTCAATTATTTATTGTGAAGTACCTTACCTACTAGTATACATATATGTTATGAAAATGAGCTGTCACAGACCTATAGGTAATTAACATGGTTGTTTTTTACATTTCGTGTATTCTTAATAAAAAGCTGTTGATTAAACTTTTAATCTGCAGTAAATCTAATTCAGCAAATTTTATTAATTTTAGAAGAAGTTAGATTGTTGATAAACATTTTTAGTAGGTGTAAAATAATTCGCGAGTTTTTAATTTGTATAGGCTAAATTGATCTTCCCACAATGCTTCTGTGAATTTTTACTTCTTTTTTTATTTTTATTTTATGGTATTCACTAACTTTATCTTATCAGAAAATACCAAATTCATTTAATGTGTAAGAATCAATTCACAATTAGCTACAATTAAAATAAATTTTTTTTTAATTCTGGAAATGTACATTTGTAATGGAAAAAAATTTTACACAAGGGAATTTATGATGGCAAAATTAAGAATTCAAGGAAATTTTAGACTTAAAATATACAAACATGATTCCACAGGAAATATAAGAATGAACAAAAATTTTTTTTTTGGTTTTTCGCCTTACTATTTAATTGAAATTGAACTTTTAAATTGAAACCCTGACCTGAAAAACCAAAACTTCCGATTTAAATTTAACAAATATGTATTCAAATTAAAACTAACTTATGTATTTTTGAAAATTGTCAGATTTTATGATAAAGTCACTTTTTTGGGGTTTTAAATCACTGAGCTTCGTAACATTTCCAAAATTTTTAATTAAGTGATTCCTCCAGGGATGTGACCCGGAATGGTATTAAATATTTAATACCGGGTCGACCCGAAATTAAATTATTCATATATGAATTTAGTTTCGGGTAGTTTGTGAGAATTTAATTTCAGACCCGAAACTAAATTAAATATGAATTTTGTTTCGGGTCGACCCGAAATTAGAGTTTAATTTCGGACCGAGTTTAGTGACAAAAATAGTTTTGCCCCGATTTTGCACCGATTTCGGTTATTTTTAAAAATTCTTAAATTTTCATCAACTTTTGCATTTGTAAAAATGAAAATAAAATTGATGACAGATTCAATCAACCATTTAGTATGAAATTTGTTGCGCCTTCCCAATAATTTGTACCTATACAACAATTTAGCTTGGCATTCTATGTACCTTTATTTTAAGACAATTAAAATAGAAGTTATAAGCTGCCTAAGGTTTTACATAAAATATCGGAATTCTCTCACTGGTGGATGCTTAGAAAATCAAATTTTTCACCAAAAATAAAAATCTATAATAGCCAATTAACTCAATTTGAGCTTCTAAGCCCACCCCTTAGATAAAAATCAAAAAACCAATCCCTGTATTAAGAATTCGTGTAATAAAGATCCATGTATGCTTAATACACAGATACATACATGTATTTATTTGCTTAATATCAGTGTATCCGGGTATTAAGCAAATAAATATACGTGTTTTAAGAGTACGGATTTTTATTTCCGTGTAATAATTACACGGAGTCCGTGTATCCGTGTTTTTCAAATATACGTAGGCTCTAATAAAAAGAACAAAACGAATTTGAAATAAGACAAGTAAAGGTGTACTAAATCCACCATTTTCCTCGATTTTGACAGGTGGGCAGAACTGTCCAAAAATAAACCGCTAATAATATGATATTACCTTTAAATGAAGTGTACAAAATTTTCGAGACAATTCTGATAGCTGTAGAAAACGGCTACTTTAGATTTATAAATTTAACAATTTTTTTTTTCCTATTACTATATTTTAATTATTTTTCGTAAAATGTAGTGTACTTTGCCAAACATCCTCCTTTCTGCCCACCAAAATTCGTGCATTTCATAATTCTTACGGCATATAAATATAATCAACTTCCTTAAAAGCTGTAAATGTTGTAATCTTCACTTTAAATCAATGATCTTTTTCTCTCATCTACCATACCTATAAGCAGTAAAAACCTTTTTTTGATAAATTTTTTAAAATACATTTTTGAATCGAAATTTTGTTCGATCGTTCTTTCACTTCTTATCACTTTTTCTGAGTTTGATTAGTTTGATTAAATTCGAATAATTGAATTATCAATTTTATTTGTACTTTTATAATAAAAATTCTTGTTAATTTTGGTTGTATATATATTTATTAAAGATTTGATTATTTCTAATGAAAAAGAATTTGAATGTATTCATAATTATTTCGATTTTAATTTGAAGAAAAAATAATGTCACTCTTATTTATATTGACCTGTACAATATTTTAAAGTGTGTTGATAGTAACAAATACTTTATGGTGAAAAGAGTTAATGTTCGGCAGTGAAAAAAATTTGATCAAACACTAATATAAACTTATACACGCAAATGAGACATGGCCATGTACGTTTTTATACTGGCAATATTTTGAAAGTAATGTAGGAAAAGTTTTAGAATTGTAAAGTAATTAAATTGAGATTATTAGAGTCTGACATTCCGAAGGAAAAACGTTCCGAAATTCTGTCTATTCGCTTGTGTCTCGACCTGCCAATAAAATGGCAAGTTTTTAACAAGTTTAGTCAAGGCCCTGGAAAGTTTTCAGTATAGACGAATGAATCTTGTCAAATACTTGCAAGGCCCTTGAATGAAATTAATTACAAATTTATTTCTGAAAGAAGTTAAACTTTTTTAACTAATATAGCACAATATAGTTAAATGCGAATATACCACATATTGCATTTAACTATTCATATGTATGTTAAGAAAAATCATACATTTTGCTCAGGGGTCCGTAAGCTGAAGAAAATATATAATATTTGCGTGGTCCAGTTTTACCAACAGACAGTGTTACCGCCAAAATTTCCTCTCAATGAAAAAAGAAACCCTTTGAAAATAAATGAATCATTTTAAAAATAAGTGCAAAATTTTTAAAAATGTCCGATTTTTTATTTTATAATACAAACAAATATTTTAATACTAGAATATACAATAAAGTTTAAATTGTCATAAAAAAACGTAACATTCTTTGAGTTAAAATGAATGTTAAAATATTTATCCCCGAATCCCACCAAAAAAAAATTAATCCCCAGGGATACAATTACATATATCCCAGTGGTAACTCTGCCAACAGAATATCTTCCAGCTATTGTTGTGAAAGTTTATCTTCTTAAAAACTCATTATTTTTTGATATAAACAAAATACAAACCCTCTTGTGTTCTTATCAAGTTATGCGTTGAGAAAACCACAGAAATAATAAACAAATAAAATTGCGGTATTTTCTGTTCCAAGCCTTTTATTATATAGAACCTGCTATAAATAGTCAGTAATAATTGCGAGAATTTTATGAAGCAAAGAAAAAGAGAAAAAATATTGCAACAGTCAGTTAAGTGACTAATTTGTAAAATTCTTATAATGGCAGTTAGGTATACTGCTAAAAATACCCGCAAATTGCTGTTCCACAATACCAAGAACAATTATGTACCTACCTATCTATCTTTTTTATAACTTAACAATAAGTATACCTATATATGAATATATACCTACATAGTAATAACTTGTGTAAGAAGATAGTAAATAGAGGTAGGTACCTCTACTTAAGTTTAGATAAATAAATCTTTTCAAAATATTTCACATACCATTTCAGTGCCACCTGTCTCTATTAATACATAATAAAATTAGACATGTATGTATATAATTGTGCAAATGCAAAATAAATGTTGCCCTTATACGACTTTGACAATAGTCGGAAGAATTTTTTTGTGCAGTGCCTAATCGAAGACAAAAACATGTATGAAGGTACCTACTTCCACCTAACATAATAATGGATCTTTTAAATTTTTAAGCCGGTTACTTTGAAACTAATATTATTTTAATAAAAGCGTTTTTTAAAAATATTTTTTATCACGTTAATTCCAGCACTATGATTCGACGATCAATTAACACAATAGCAACTAGCACGGTATGTAGTATGAGCACGGTAGTACCTATGAGGTACATAAAAAATTAAACAGTGAGGTGCAAAAATGTTTTAAAAACATATAAAGATATGTTAAAACATATTTATGAATGCAAGTCTCACATTATGCACAAAGACAACTTACCAAACGAATTTTAAATCTTAATTAAATGGCGTTAGGCTTATTACGATTATCAATTGATAGATAATTGATGAATATTGAAATTTGACATTTTAAAAAATTCAATTTATTAAAAAACAGATTAACTATTTATTGATAATAATTGTCAATTTCATTTTGTAATTTATAAAGGTGTAATCAATTGGATTTTTAAAATACAGTCCTATTCTGCTATCCGATCTGATCGAATTTTTCTATTCAAGTGAATTGTTCTTAATTACTGTCACAAATTATTCTTTAAACTCTTTAATCTTTCGAATTCAAAGCTCTATCAATAATTTATTTTTTAAGTTCTTGAGAGAATCTAATTGTTAAAATTTAATTTTTATCGCAATTTATATACTTTTTGGGACATTCGTTTTCTTCCGACGGAAAGCACAATACGAAAATTCACGCGAACGTTTCGCATATATGCATTTTAATATATGTATGCATAATAGCCTAGTTTCTTTTACTTTGAAACTCTGTTGTTGTTCCGTTTCATATCACCATTTATGGACACGAAATTAAATAACAAATACAACAATGTAAACAAATGGGTTTGGGGGGGGGTGAAACGAACAAAGGGTTGGCATCTTTATATGGAGAAAATGCTGGAAACGAAACCGTCTGTTCAAATTTCTGTTCATTGGGTATTTAAAAACAAAATGAGTAGGTAAAAAATTGGCTACTTTTGAAATATAACAGGCTATATTGGAACTTGTTACACTCGTTGAGTTCATATTTGTCATGAAAAAAATATTTATTGAATGCATTAATGAGCAGAAAAAATGCTGCAAGTATGAGGCAGTTCTGCATTGCCAAAAAGGGTTCATAAATTCAATATTTTTTGTATATGAATTTGTACAGTCTTTTGGGCTAAAGTTGGCAGAAATGGGTAGGTTTGGGAAGTAAACGAAAAAGATTAATTGTCATTATAACATTTTAACCACAGTTTGAGAATCTCTGAAAGATACCAAGCGCTCTTAAACTTCATTCTAAAAAATAAAATTACGAAATAACCACCTTGAAACGGTGTACACAGAATAAAAATCTGTACGAACACTGGATATTCTTAGCTTTAATTTGAAATGCTGTTTATAAAATATTTGTATGGGGCTATTGTCTAAAACTAGATTAGTGGATTAGTATCCACTTTTTGTAGTGATATTGAATCGTAAGCATGGAATTTTACCGGAATCTGGAAATTCGGTAATTAAATTGTTGACGTTTCCCAGTCGACGGTAATAATTGTTTTTCGGTCTTTGGAATTTCAGAGTTTAGTACAATTGTGTTTTTTGTTGGTCTTGTGGTTCATTATACATACCTACCTACCTACTAAAATCCTACAAATTTTCAATTTCCTACGAATTTTCAAAGTCTTTCCAAATTGATAAATAGGTACAGATAAAAATATTAAAGAAATGTTTGTTATTTGATTTTAATTTTTGTAGAGAAAATAGAAAAGTATAATTTCATACCAAATTTCAGAAATTCATGATTATATTTCGTAAAAATTTTCTAATTTTAGACACGGACTATTGATTATTCATTAAGAAGAAAAATTAAGCGCCTTGTTGTTTTTATACGATATTCTACAATCTAACTCTCAAACTAAAATCTTAAGAATCCAAAGTGTGGATCATAAAATATAGCTTGGCTTACATTTTTAAACTATCAATGATACCCATGGGTAGAGAAACAAGCCTGTTATAAATAAGCGTATGAAGCCGCCACCCTTATCGATACATTAACGCCAAATTTTAAAAATACTAAAAATACTTTTACATCGTAATAAATTTGCGCCATTATTGCTTGTCAAGATTTGTATATTTAAGACATAATAAGTTATTAGATACGAAATTTTTAAATGACTTTTGGGAGATTCTTTTAACTAAATTGTTTTGTGCTCCGAATTTGATTTTTTTTATTAACTTTGATCTGGTATTGTTTTTTGATAAGCAATTCAAATGTCTATTTATTATTTCCAAGCGTTTTCATTCGTGCAAATCTTTTCCTGAGACCACAATTTAACACTAAGGGGCCAGTTATAGCTTTCATTGAAACTCATGATTGAAAATTTTAATTTCTTATTTTGAGACACTTTGAAAGCGAAATCAGTTATTATTTCGATGCCAGTAAAAAAGCTGATAACTCAATTATTATTTCTAGTCAGAAAAATATTTCATTTTGGCCCAACTTTTCACATAAAATGAATTCTAAGATTTCAATGATCAATGGTAAGGTAGTTCAATCATTGAAATAAAGAAATCCATTTCCTGCGATAGGCTGGGCCAAAATGAAATATTTTTTTGACTAGAAATAATAATTGAGTTATCAGCTTTTTATTTGCAGTAAAATAATCACTGATTTCACTTTTTAAGTGCCTCAAAATTAACAATTAAAATTTTCAATGATGAGTTTCAATGAAAGCTATGACTGGCGCCTAACAGAAATTTGCTATATTCGACAAAAAAATTGTTTGAAAGAAAACATTTACACAGCACTGTTCGTAAAACACCTATCGGTGGCGGCGCCTTTTTTATTTATACAAATTATTGCATAAACCCTTCTTGAATTATAATAAAATCGATAAATTTTTACCGGGGTATCTACCTACTACCAAGTAGCTAACTATCTAGCAATGTTTTATTTTTATTTTTTCTGAATAAAAATCACGGTGTAGTTTGCAATCGTGTTCCTACTGTTCCTAGTAGAGTTTTGTATTTTTCATGAATAGTAGGTACCTACTTGTACCTATGTTAAAACTTCACTTACTACGAGCTACAATTGTACGACACTACAAACAAACTACCAAAAAGTTACATGAACATGAATACTCCTAATGAATAACTCCAACTCACCACAGTGTGCGAGGTCAATGATTGGGACCAGACTCTTCCCAAGAAGAGTATCGCCCTTGTCCGAAGTTGTTTTGGCCTTAAGCATCTTGTTTATTTCTCCTTAAGTCAATCTTTCTTGTTGTTGGTTGATGTCGTTCTTATTATCAGGCGCGTATCCTTTGGAATATTTTACTGTATCTTTTAAAGTAAATTCACGAATAAGAGGACAAAAAAAAACAAACACTTGTCTGTAGATGTATGCGAAAAATATATATTTTATGACCGACTTATATTATATACCTTATATAATCAAAGACTTGTATATGCGGCACTGTGAGTTGCAAAATATGAACACCTGTAGGGACGTCACAAAGTTACTACTCTTATATTGTTAGTCACCAAACTGTAGTTCAACGTTGTGTCTTTAAGGAAAAATACTTGGATTTTTCTTTATAATTTATCGATCACTTAGAAAAAAACTAGGTTTGCGACACACAACCGATCGCGATACGATCGCAATTGCACTGGTATGCGTTAATTTTTATCGCAGAAAGGTGAAAAGTAATTTAGAATGTGTGAGTTCTGCGTTTACCTGGGACAAACGATCGTCAATAGAGAATTACACTCAGGTGCTAAGCCGTAAACGATCGCACAAACACACAACACAGTTGTATCGATCGACTCACAGAGGTTGAGTTGAGATACAAAATTTCACATTTAAAAATCACACACAAAGGGAAACTCGCCGAATACTTGTTATTAGGTAAAATCACACCAATACGCGTATACAACTGCTGACACAAATTTACACCCTTTTTGTTCGACGATCTTATCAAAAGCAATAGAGAAAAAATTACTTAGAAGAGATACTTTTAAATTTTTGAATTATCGACGATCTGTTGAAGTTGCAACAAAACAAAAATGCTTTACTTTCACTGAGTATGCGTCAGCAAAATTCGAATAACATTGCCAACACTCTTAATCCCATTCCGATCTAATGTTTCATTTCACTATTATGAAAAACTACCAGTACCAGCCACAGCCAGGAAGGAGTTTCTACTTCAGTGATCGTGAGCACAACGCGAGTGCACCCAACAGATACTTTCGAATGGAAGAACTACCTCGGCACGACTGAAGAAAGAAAAGATTGAAACTGGCCGGCTAACCCTACTCTGCTTTGCTATACTTCAACTTGAATCATGGTTACCAATATTGTGGATTTTTAAAATTGTGCAAGTTTTTACTGTTTAATTTTTTGATTAACTTACAAACAATTATAAAAAAATGAATTAGAAAGGTTTATTTTTAGTAAGTAGGTTTAACTATACTTAAAATTCTATAGCAGGTAAGTTCAATTCAATTCAATAAGTTGTGGTTATAGTTTTGACGTTTGTCTTTTCTTTATGTTTTTTTTTGGGTAATTTTATTGGCTAAATTTATGGTAATTACAATCAGATTTTCGGATATAGGCTAAGATTCAAACCTCAGACCTCCGACATTACACTTCAACACAAAAAGATTAAACCACGACTCTTTTAAAACAACAATTAAACAGAACAAATTATCAAATTCATGAAACTTTGTTTGCTGCAACGGCAATTGTTATAAATATTTTAATGTTATTGGCATAAAATACTTGTATGCTTTAGACTTTGAGGAGCCAAAAATGTAAAAATTACACACATTATTGTGATGCCAAAACATAATTTCACTGTACATGTCTAGCTATATAAACGCTTTACTGAAGGTGTTTTCATGTGCACCGTGGCTACAGTGATGATGAAAAATACTTTCCTTTCAATCAATCGTTCCCTAATCCCTATCTCTCTCAAAAAAAATCCATTCACACATCAGAAAGACGTTCATGCCGAGAGTTATGTATTTTATAACTGGTTGGAATGGTGAATTTTTGGTAGAATCTACTCTTCTATTTTAAACATGCATAAAATCTACCTGTATCACTGGATGCGCCTTTTAATAAACCACCGTGTATAGCCAGGCGATACTACATACTTCTAGACGAAATTATATTAAAACACTTTCATTCTTTTTCTTAAAAAAATCTATAATTTAACTGTAAATATCATTACCTTTGTATTATTTATTACCAAATTTCAAGAAAATAGGTCTTTGACTACTGTGATCAACTTTCTTTATCTCCTTGATTAGATTTTTATCTGCTTTAATACATAAATTTCCCGCCGACTGGCAACCATGGTTAAACTTAAACTAAAATGCAAATCTTGCTTCTCTGGTATTGCTATTTTCTGGTAAGTTACACGCGAGCAAATAATGAAACAATAATGTTGCAAAAGTATTAGTAGAACAGGTAGGTATGAAAAAAGATACAAGAAAAATAAGAGGTATTTGAGCTGAGAGATTTTTTTCTTTAAATTAATTTGAGCAAGCAAACAAATTCAATAAGTATCTTTTTTTTTTGTTGCGAAAGCTACGACTATCTCTGATTCATGATGATGGGTTTTTTATTCGCTGAGTCGATTCTCGTACTCTATTCAAGCAGTGCGTGTAAAACTACTGCACAAGCTACACGTACTAAACACAAATACATATATACATACTCAAAAATTGAATTTCAATTCCGAAATTCAAATTTCAAATTTCAATTCCATTTCAATCCAAACAATAAACAAAAATTAAAATTTCTGATTAGATTGGAATTGAAGATTGGAGTTGGTAGGTATTGTTATTTCCGCTGTTGATGATTTTTGAGCAGTACTGTACTTCTAAGTTAGTATTGGAGCCTCAGAGGGTGACTTGTAAGATATGGAACCACGCTGAATTTTATTTTTAAATTTTAAATTTAAATTTTATTGGCTACCGAAAAAATATTTTCTTAATTGATTTGCTTGATGGAAGAGTGCTTGCATAAAAAGGTAATGATCTTTTGTATTTTGGGTTAATAGTGCAATTACAATAGCTATACCTAAAATATACATTAATTACGAAACCAAATTTCAATTCAGTGACCACAATTTAATTGAAATATGAGACGATTTCAATTGTTTAATCCAAATTTTTAGAATTAATATTTTAAATTTTAAGTCGGTTGTCTAAACGTTGATTGGCATCTTTCAACTGTCCAGCAATCTCAGAAATCTGAACTGAAATTCCTCACTTTGCTGACAAAAAGCCTGGGACTGATTGGATTCGCTTGCTCAATTTATAAGAAAAGAGATGGATTGCTTTTGACTTCTATAAAGGATAAATCTTGTTCAGTTTTCTCCTTCTGCCCAGTGTAGCTGACAGAATTTTGTTCATTGAGATCTGAGAAACGTGAACTGGCTAACTGAAATATAACATAATTTCAATTGTTTCGAGGCTCTCCCAAACCAACGCGAAACACTCGGAATAACGACCAAACTTTCGGCTGTCAAAATTTATTTACGGGACGATAAATGAGATTATCCACACCAACGTGCTGATGCCATTAAGCGAATCTCATGTAAAATATATTGACAGCCGAAATTTTTGTCGTCTTCAAATGTTTCGCGCCAGTTTCAAGTTTTTTGAACTATTATTTTAGATTTTCACTGAATCTTAAATAATTTTGTACACCAAAGTCTAAGGCATGAAATATGTAGTTTGCGTATTTTGTTCCGGCAAGAATACTATAACTTAGGCGCCAAGAAATGATAACGGTTTTTATACCTTCTTTTAAAGCCAATACTCTGTTCTATTAGCTAATTTTTAAATCAAGTGAATTTGATTCAGCTTTTGAAAAAACGGGTTTCAAACTCAAAATATGGGGAAAAAAAACATAAAACAAAGTTTAAACTGTAATTTTTCAAAACTGTTAAATTATATATAATTTTGTTTCTTCTGAAATTCCTTTCTCTAATTAATTCTTAATCAAAAACTGAAAACGAGATGAAAATTTGAATTGATCCTATATATCCATTGTCAACAGCCGTTTTCTAAATACAGTCAAACTTCGATAACTCGAACTACTATTATCCGCAATAAAAGTTCGACTTATCAAGACTTCGAGTTATCCAAATTGATTATCAAAATTAAAACAATTAAACAATTCAATATTTGAAATACATATGCATAATGCACAACACTTTTTGTGTTTTATTAAGTCTTATACGTTTTATATTGATGTACATAAGTTGTTACACCATACACAAAATTATTGCATGTATTTAGTTATTTGGGTCTGAGAGTAGTTTTTTTTTTTTTTTTTTTAAGAAAAAGAATTCTAATTTTTTTAAAGCTGCATAAATTTCATCTGTTGTATCGTCACACGTTTGCAAATATAAATTCAAATTGTCAAATGTGCTACAACATGCATCGAAGGCTGTTGAATGAATTCCTCTACCAAAGTCTCGTCTTCACTTTCTATACCAATTGAAGTTGGAAATTGTACAAAGAATCTTTTACAAAAATCAACCAAGCAATAATTATGTAGATAAATTAAAAAATAATGAAAAAATATTGAAATGTTCACCGCATTAAATAAAAATATTCTGTAGGTACTTACACAACTTCTAAATTTGTAAAAAATGCTTGTATTTGTCCCCTTCACAAAAAACAATTATCAATTTTTGGCGCCTAAGTTATCGTACTCTCCCCTTTGTCCCTTCCCTTATGGAATATTTCAATTTACCGGTAAATCGTAAATACACTGTTTTCGCGACATGTCTTTTTTTAATTTGTTTTATCAAGTTGTTTTAGTGAAAAGTTTTTGAAAAAGTCACTTTCAAACTCAAAAATTTGAAGTAAAAAAAGTTGAAAAATGTAATAAAGATCAATTTTTCAAATTTTTAGCAAATTAACATCCATATTACGGTTTATGGATGTTAGTTGATAAATGTTGAAATTTGGTACATGAAAGATTCCCCCACACCAATGCGAATTTTTCATGGCGACGACGAAAACAATAATAACAACATGTGGTTGTCAATGAAAACAACTCGTTATTATTGTTTTCGTCGTCGCCGCAACAGATTCGCGTTGGTTATAGGGATCTTACTCAATTTATTAAAAATCTTTTTCCGTGATAGGTATCAATTTTCTTGTAATTCACGTTCTCAATGACCAAAAGTTGTATCAATTGGGTTTTTTGTTATAGATTTATGTATTTAATGTTTCTATCAACTTTTAGTAAAATGCAAAAAACCAAATGGGTTTTATTAGATACTTTAGTTTTTTAGGGTTTATTACTTGTTTAGTTCAATCTGTATGCCGCAGCTTTTTGTGGCATCTTATGCGAACAAGGGATAGATTTAAAGATGTAGTGGAATGTGTTTCTGAAACTTGTCATACGAAAAAAGAATGAAGTTACACGATGATATTTTGATACTACCACTGGGGCAATTCAAATTGAAGTGAGCGGAATGAAATGGGTTTGGGTTTGTAGTAGAATAATCTATACGTCTTTTTCGGTTGGATTTTGCGATCCTATCGAATATGAAAAATTTGTAGGTGGAAAAGAATGTAAGAATGACGAAATGTTTTCAAAAATAAAAAAAATTCATTTTATCGGGAAAATTGTACCACCATACCAAAAAAAACATTAATTTACTTTTTTAAGATTTCGTCTTGCAGGTGTTTAACGTGACTGCGGCTAACATGGTCCATTCCGAAATTCCAATTTTCTTGAGGAAGAACCACTGTCTCGACTAAAATTTTGTTTATGAATGAGGCCTATTTCTGGCTTAATGGCTACGTCAATAAGCAGAATTGCAACCCTAAGATTGTTTGTTTCAAAAGCTAACATTTCATCCAGACAAAGCACCGGTTGGGTGTGGTTTATTGACTGGTGGAATCAAACATCGATATATTAATTTCTTCAAAAAAGAGGCTGACCAGAACGAATGTAAATGGCACCCGTTATCACGCCACCCGATCTTGACGACAAGCCTGGTTTTTTTTCTGCTTTGTGAAAAAAAACCTATTTTTTTAAATTTTAGTTTAGATCTCACGATTTATTTATTAACGCAATAAAGAAAAATAAATTATTTAATGTATCTAATCCCCACTGTATGATTTTCAGGAAAAGTATAAAAAATACTTACTCTATTGATTATTGTTTTTTTTTAAATATTATTTAATGTATATTTCGTATCAAAATACATAAATAAAACTAACTATACGTCTGGACTGTCGCACATCGTTTTATATCACAGTACGACTATTTTCTAGTGAGAGTTTTCCCCTGTGTACCATGCGCTGCAGTTTCTAAAAAATACGAAAAACAAATGAAATCATCTTCTGTTTCCTTCCCAATCTTGACCAACCTTGTTAAAAATATTCGTTATTACTCGCGTTGTCTTCTTTTTTCGTTCTAATTTCTCACGCTCTTGTTTTGCAACCACTTCGGGAAGTTTGTAGTAACGTTTCTTTGTCATCCCTTTCATTTCTCTACTTGGACAAATTCTCACTTGTTCTATATTAAAAAAAAAAAACATTTATATTAATTCTTTTGCAATGTCTATGATGATCAACTTACTTATTGGAGGAGGAGGAAGTTCACCTAGCTTCCTGGAAATCGAAGAAACACTCGAACTATCAGCAATCTCCCTTATTCTCTCCTCTCGTTCCTGCCGCAGAGCATGTAGCTTCTTCAAAATTTCGCGACGTTCATTTGCCTTTGAACAGAAATCGGGATTCTTCATTTCCAAACGTTTTTGCAACGACACACCGTCCTCGGTCAGCTTATTTCCCTGTTCGTCGCTAGTCTCATCAAAACGAATTACATATGCCAAAGCTTTTGGCTTCACTTGGACTGTTTGATGGAAGGCTTTTCCAGACACCCTAACCGTCGGTCTGGGACATGAACACTTACACTCTTTGCCACAAGTGCAGATGCATCTGCATCTCGGTCCAAAGATCGGATCACTCTTAATAACAGAGTAGGAGGTTTGAATGGCAACACCTTCAATGCTGTCACAGCCGTTACTGTCATACTGATGGGTAGTTGTAGAAGTCGACGTGCTCTCAACGATTGGAATTGACATCTCCGAGGACATACAGAAAGCCGACGATGCCACCGAGGTGTATGATGGATTCCTCGTGAAAATCGGTTTGCCACAGATTCGCGGTTCAGAATAGTGCTCCGCCGACGTTGTGTGCTTTTTCTTCGAATAGTTATCCATGAATTGTTTTTGGAGTTGGTCGGCAAAAGCTCCAACACTCTCGCGCTCAGTGCTGGGACTGCTGCTGGGTGTTTCCAACTTCGAACGATGACTCTTCTTTAAGGATTCCGAAGACGATGTAGAGTGATCTTCGTTCATGGTTTTAAGTTCCACTTTTTCTTGATGCTGCTGCTGTTTCTGGAGCTTTTCCGCAGTCGGCTCATCATATATGACAACATTTTGTGAAGACATCCTCATGGAGCGTTTGTATTGATCCTCGTCATGAATCAGTTCCTCAGACGTTTCTTCATAGATTATATCCGACTTACCTTTGGATGACTTTATAGTTGAGGATGACGAAAGCGATCGACTCTTCGAAGGACACTCTTGCAATATGAGATTCTTCAGACCTTCCAAACGATTGATTTCCATTTCAATCCAGGACAGTTGTTTTGTTCGTTCGCTCACATGCGGTGACGTGTTCTTTTGCGATTTTTGCTTCAACTTCTTCTCGTAATCTTTTTCAGAGCGCGTTAATGGATGCAGCCATTCACGCATTGTGACTGGTTCTTCCAGAGATGGCGAAGACTGTGGGCGAATCTCATCCTCTTTTAACTTTGGCTCTTCAGTCTGGGTTTCCTCGGTCATTTGTTTGATGATAATTTTGTTTTCAGAACTTTGGATAGCGATTTCTTTTTGATCTTCGCACAGCGGAGAACAGTTAATTAGCGAACGAACGCTAAATGCACTTGATACAGATGATGAAGTCATTGATGCACCACTACCAGCTGCAGTTGATTGTTGTTTAGTGATTTTTTCGAAGATTTCCTTGGCCAGATTCTTCTTTTGCATTCCGGTGAGATTTTTCGCATCTATGAGGGAACAGAGGAGTTTGATGCCCAATTCGACTTCTGTCTTTGGATGGTGTGTTCTCCTTGTCAGTTGTTTTTCGTTAACTGACTCGGATGTCGATTGGGATTTGACGTTCTTTTCACTGAGAATGCTTCTTCTTACCGATGACTTCAACGATGATTCACTTTCTCTCCTTTCGCCAGCGTGATATTCAAAGCTTGATTGGGTTGCAAAGCTCTCTGCGCGGCTTGAGAGATTCGCTTGGGTTTCTTGGGATTTCAACTGACACGTTGAGTCGGGAACTTTGTTCCGATCGAAACTAGTTTGACAGGAATGGTTCGTTTTGGTTTTCACAAGAGGCTTGGCCTTTTCGAAAGTTGTTTGACATGATTTGTCAGTGTTGGGAACAACTTTTGGGGTGCTTTGCGGTTGTTCCATGAATTCCTGGGTGTTGTGGCTCCCTGAACGAGAGGAATATTTCTTTCCTAGATTTTCTAGGGTTTGGCGCCATTTTTCACGCCGGGTTTCTGGGCTTAGGGAGTTGTTGTATGAGAGTTTAATTTCATCACAGCGTTGTTGAGGGATATTTGGGACTGATGGGCTCTCACTGAACAGTTCTTTCAGCACCGAGCGCTCAAGGGAACTAAGATTGCCAGTGGAGTTGGCCTTTTTGTAACCAACATCACCCAGCGAGTCCCATTCAAGTTTTTTGTCGATTTTTGTTACCGAATCTGGAACATGGAAGATTATGTCTGTAGTTTTAGTAGGAGTTTGAGCTCCTTGGGAGGTTTTGTTTGCATCTCTATTCGAATTCTCTTTATTGGAATCACTTACATCCTCGAATTGGTTTTCACATGGTTGGAATGCAAGAATTAATTCCTCACTTACCAAATTATTATCATCACTTCCTGATGATGACTTGGATGGGCACGGACAATTGCTGCTGCCACTGCTGTTGTTGAATCTCATGAACTTTTCTATGTCACGGTCTTTTGCATATTTAAGATAATAATCAATTATTTTGCTATTTACACTTTTTGATTTCACAAATTTGGAGCAAGTGGGCAAATCCATTTTGTCGGTTTTATTCAAATTAAGGGTTTTAAAAATGTAAACAAGAGCAACAGCAAATATTTTCTTTGAATGGAAGCGGTCCTCGTAGTTTCGACATTTTTTGTTGTTGCTTTGCTAAAAAATATTCAACAGTTTATGAATTAAAGCCGCTGTATGAAAGCTAATACAGTGCCCTCTAGATCTTAAACTGAAAGATATTTTCGAGCTGTGTTCAAAAGGTACCTTTTAAACGAGAATAGGTGTTTTTTTCCAATCCCGGAGGGAATTGGATGAAAAAAACTTTATCGGGATTAGTGACGCCATTACAGTTTCCATACAAACTAGGTTTTCGCCGCGCTGAAAATTATATGGGTGCTAACGCCCATTGGGAATTAGTTGCGTTGCATACATGTTGTTGTTGTTGTTGTTGTTGTTGGTGTTGTTGGGGTTGGTGTTGTTGTTGGTGTTGTTGTTAAGTATGTTATTTGATGAGCCAAAGATCAATTCTGATAATAAAAAGCGGCTATTACCTCTTTTCGTTTATTTTATTTTGTAATCACTGTTGCAAAAGTTGCATGTGCAGTGTGGACGCCTTGCCTGAAGGCTTAGGGCCAGTTGTACAAATATTTAAACCGTGGTTCAGCAATTTTTACCCAATGATTTCAGTGGATTAATTGATTTTCAACAGTGGTATACTGTTCAAGTGTGTGATAATAAACAATTACATACTTGAACCAGCGTTGAACGTTAGTTAATCCACCGAAATCAGTGAGTTTAAATCTTGAAACGAGGCTGATACTACGTTTTCATTGGAGCCGAAATGAGCTAATTTCGTAAATTACAGAAAAGGTGTTTTCATTGCAAATTTGCTAATTTCGTTTGACAGATAACTTCATTTTGAATTTGATTTGGCAGTTAATAGCTTCTTTTTTTTGTGCTCTCTTTCTGTTTCTGTTATACATCAAATTTTGACATTTTCAATGTTTCTACCGGGTTCCCGCTCGGACGCATTCCACTTGGGTGTGTTCATAAGGTTTTTACGTAATTTCCAACCTAATTTCGTGCCAATTTGGTTGAAATTACCTCATTTTGAAATTTGAATTTGTATGGGAAATGAGATAATTTGGAATCGAATTTGGAAATTTTCATACGTTTTCCCGAGCAAGAAAAGGGATAAAAACTGTTCTTTCCTTTACCTGACGCGATTAATATGAGGATTTCTGTAAAGTATCCTTTCATCAGACTTTAATCATGAGCTGAGCATTAAGGGCCAGTTTGTTCACAATGGGTTAAATCTGAACGATGAATTTCACAGCTCTTCTAACAATGGCGCTAATCAACCAAAATCAGCTGATTAGCGATTTCCATCATTAACAAGTTAAATTATCGATTCCTTGAAAAAAATTTGATTACCTTGCACATTCGATGATTTACCAGTTGCAATAATCCTTGAATAAAGATGATCAGCTGTAAACAAACTGGCCCTAAAAGTAACTAAGAATAATAAAATTCACAGTATGTTCATGCTGTGGCAAAAATTGACCATAATTTGCGTCTTAAGAGACGCTTTTTGGAGTTTAGGTCACTTGAACTTTTAATTGAATTGTATTCAATCGTTTCAACTAAGCAGAAGTATTAGGTGTGTTCCTTTACTTTGAAACTCTGTGCATTTGTGTGAATTTCTACGTCATTTTATTTTTTTTATATGAACTTTGACAGACTTTGGTGTAGAAATTCTCAGTTTTGTACAGAAAATCACAGTTTCAAAGTAAAGGAACTAGGCTATTTTTACAATTTAGAATTTCTTAAAACGTCTCTTAGGCCGGTATTCACCGAGCACTCATATTTTATGAACCTCATATAAAACTATTCACAATAAGTGGATATTTATGAGCGCTCATAAAAGTTATGAGTGGTGACTCTCTTTTTCGAAATTCGAAATATATTTATGAGTGGTTGGTGAATACAGCAAAGTTATGAACCTCATAAACTTCTGAGGCTCATATAAGCGCTCGGTGAATACAGTGCCCTTCGAGGCCTAAGTTAAGTGTGCTTATATATTTAAATTGCCTTTAAATGAGGTTACTTAAATTCTTATTATAGATAAGATCGTTAATCGTTTTCCCATTGATACTTAACTCAACAACGATTGTGTCACGTATTCTACGAATTGCATACTGTAAAGTAGGCTGTTTTTGAAACATTCGAAGACCGCTTTAACTTTTACTTTTGTAAAATTTAGAAGATAGGATTTTGTAGTACGTTGAAAAAGACAAAGCATTTTGTTCACTTTTGTACAAAAGTAAGTTGAATGTAGTTAAGTCTTTAGTCTTAGAAACCGTTCTCTTAGGGCCAGTTGTACAAATATTTAAACCGGGGTTCAGCAATTTTTATTCACCGATTCCGGCGGATTAATTGAGTTTCAACAGTGGTTTACTGTTCAAGTGTGTGATAATAACCAATTACATACTTGAACCAGCGTTGAACCTTAGTTAATCCGCCGAAATCGGTGAGTTAAAATCTTGAACCGAGGCTGAACCACTATTGTACAACTGGCCCTTAGAGCCAGTTGTACAAATATTTAAACCGTGGTTCAGCAATTTTTATCCATCGATTTCGGCGGGTTAATTGAGTTTCAACAGTGGACTTCTGTTCAAATGTGCTATAATAACCAATTACATACTTGAACCAGCGTTGAACTTTAGTTAATCCGCCGAAATCGGTGAATTAAAATCTTGAACCGAGGCTGAACCACTATTGTACAACATGGCCCTTACCCTGTCGTTAAATATAAACTTTCTTATGTACAAATCCAAGAAGTATCAAAAACAGTTGAATATAAGAAAGTTAAAGTGTGAGGCTATTCAAATGTTACAGACTGTATGAGTGTTGGTGTTAAAAGGGGGCTTTTAGAGAGTCTTTAAAAGCATTCACCCATATCTATTAGATTTTCTTAAAACGCCTCTTATGTTACGTTATATTACGAAAGGTAATCTCGTTGAGATTTCGTAAATCCTATATAGTGTTTTCACCGCATAAAAAGATTATAAAGTAGATTAACTTTGACAGTTCTTTTCAAAATGCAATTAATGCTGTTTCATGTTTTCTTCTAAATTGGAAGTGAGATAGATAAACGATGAAAAAAAAAATAGATTCTCGAAAATGTTCTCTCGATTCTCGAATAATGTACTCAGCGCAACAGAGGAATAGGTTTGTTCGATCTGTTCAACTATTGGCCCTATGAAGATTTAACAAGATTAATTTCTAATACTACGTTTCCACCGAAAGTTAATCTCGTTGAGATTTCGTAAATCCTATATAGTGTTTTCACCGCATGAAAAGATTATAAAGTAGATTAATTTTGACAGTTCCTTTCAAAATGCAAATGCTATTTCATGTTTTCTTTTAAAGTGGAAGTGAGATAGATAAACGATGAAAAAAAAAATAGATTCTCGAAAATGTTCTCTCGATTCTCGAATAATGTACTCAGCGCAACAGAGGAATAGGTTTGTTCGATCTGTTCAACTATTGGCCCTATGAAGATTTAACAAGATTAATTTCTAATACTACGTTTCCACCGAAAGTTAATCTCGTTGAGATTTCGTAAATCCTATATAGTGTTTTCACCGCATGAAAAGATTATAAAGTAGATTAATTTTGACAGTTCCTTTCAAAATGCAAATGCTATTTCATGTTTTCTTTTAAAGTGGAAGTGAGATAGATAAACGATGAAAAAAAAAATAGATTCTCGATAATGTTCTCTCGATTCTCGAATAATGTACTCAGCGCAAGAGAGGAATAGGTTTGTTCCTTTTGTTCAACTATTTGCCCTATGAAGATTTAACAAGATTAATTTCTAATCTACTAGATTTGAAGATTTAATTTGTATGGTAAATCTTTGAGATTTGAAGACGATTTAGGCCAAATCTACTTAAATCTCGGATTAGCGGTCGGTGGAAACATAGTATAATCTACTAGTTTTGAGGATTAAATTTGTATGGTAAATCTTTGAGATTTGAAGACGATTTAGGGTAAATCTACTTAAAACTCGGTTTAGCGGTCGGTGGAAACATAGTATTAGATGCCATTTTGTAGTTTAGTGTGCTTAAATATTTAAATTGCATTTAAATGAAGTTATTTAAATTCTTATCTACATATAATCGTTTTCCCATTGATACTTAAATAAACAATGATTTTGTCACGCATTTTACGAATTGCATACTTTTAGGCTGTTTATGAAAGCTTAAACAGAAAACAAGCTCATAAGCATATAAGATAGAAAGAGAAACTACAGGAGAGTGGAGGTATAATCCAAAGCCAAAGAAATGAAACAAGACTCCATTTTGCTTAAAAAAAGAAAACAAAACAATTTATTTTACAACTCAATTTATCAAATCAAAAGACCCTGTTAAGATTGTGACTGCTCACTACGTAGTGACGGCATTTTATAGATGAAATCGGTGAGGTAGAAAGGGAGGCGACAGTCAGGAAGAAAACATAAAGATTGTAGTGAGCAGTTATGTTTCATATCCGAAATGTTCCATTTAATACCATTTTTTAATTTTTTTTTCTAGTTCGTTGAAGGGTGAGGTAAATGAGAACAAAAAAAAGAAATGTGTAATTGGTCAGGGGTGGGCGCAAAAAATGCATATTGAATTGGTGGATTGATAAAAGCAAAGATGCTGAAGTAACGGGTGATTTTTTAGCTGGTTTGGTTTTGGCAACACTGGTTTTGACAGCTGACGTGTGTTTAGTACCTTGTGTCACTGTCAAACAGCTTCAGTTTGGTTTGCAATTTAACCATGGATCGTCTTACAAATGAACAACGCTTGCAAATTATTGAATTTTACTATCAAAATTCGTGCTCGGTTCGAAATGTTCATCGCGCGCTGCTTCCATTTTATGGTCGGCTCATTTTTGGTTGAATGGGTACGTAAATAAGCACAATTGCCGCATTTGGAGTGAAGATCAGCCAGAAGCATTGCAACAGCTACCAATGCATCCCGAAAAAGCCACTGTTTGGTGCGGTTTATGGGCCGGCGGCATTATTGGGCCATATTTCTTCAAAGATGATGCGAATCGCAGCGTTACTGTCAATGGTGAACGCTACCGAGCGATGATAACAAACTTTTTTTTGCCCGAAATGGAAGTTCTTGACTTGCATGATATGTGGTTTCAACAAGACGGTGCCACATGCCACACAGCACGCGAAACAATGGCGCAATTGCGAGGCGAGTTTGGTGAACAGTTAATTTCACGTTTCGGGCCGGTCAATTGGCCGCCTAGATCGTGCGATTTGACACCATTAGACTATTTTTTGTGGGGGTATGTCTTTGTTGTTGTTTCAATGTGTGAAATGTTGAAATTGTTGTTGTTTCAATGTATTTTGAGGCGGCTCAAAGTTTCAAATGTAAACACGATGGCACTCCACCAGTCCGGACTCAATCTTCCCAATCTAAACAGGGTCTAAGCCCATATAAAACATAGCATTATATTTAGTTCGCTGAACGCAGCCATATTTTCTTTGAATGTAGCTTTGTTTGGTAACGTGAAATTTTTTGAAAAATTGCACAAATTTTCACAAATTTGGTCTTTTTGGTAACGTGAAATTTCTTGCGAATTTGCACAAATTTTCACAAAATTTCACAATTTGCTGTCAAAACCCATAGAAAAAAAACTCAATTTTTGGGAAATTTGTTGAAAAAAAAGTTACCAAACAGGCATATAGTCAGAAATTCCTGTTTGTTAACTCAAAAAATTGGAACGAGAGAGCAAATAATTTCCCCTCCATTGGATAACTTGCAATTTTCTGCTACACAAATTTCTTTGTGCAAGGAGTGTAAAAACTGTCAAACACATAGCTGTCTGTGTCTGTCACTTGACGTCGGCTAGGAATTTACGTATTCGCCATCTTAATTGCAAATCACCACGGACGAATTCGACGTGTCGCTATAGTTCAAGCTCGATTCCATTTTAAAAAAATTCCAAATAAATTTTAATGCAGTTTCTTTTGCTATTTGAATACTCCTGTTCCATGAATTCAGTTAACTGCAGCTCTGCATCACTATCACTATCATCGAAAAGGTCAACAATGTAATCAGACAGATTGTCTTACCATTTCATTTGATGACGATTCAGATAAGTCCATAAAAACTGGCATGACATTTTTGTAAAACATTTTTCAGTACATATTTTTCTCACAATTTAAAAATTACAAGATTCAAATTCAAAAAATTTATCGATTTTTTGTCGTCTTGTACACAAATGTGACATTTTATACAAAAAGTGGTTCAGTGCGTTTGTTAACATTAGGTCCGTTCGCTTACGCGCCAGAAACTACCCAAAACTACCATTTTTTACCAGATTTAGTCCGAAGGCGTTCGCGTACGTAAATTTTGGGTAGTTTCTGGCAGGAGAGAGCGCTCATGAGAGAGAAAATAATTTCCCCTTCTTGCCAGTTTTTACCCGAGAAATTTCTTCGGGCAAAAACTGGTAAGTGCTGTGTTGTGTCAGAAGCCAGTTTGAAAGACAAAGAACAACAACAAAATTACAAAATGGCTGTTGTTTACTTTTTGTTTTATCTTAGTAAAAGTGTAGTTTTTAATTCGTTCATTTACAAAAATGAATTATTTTAATAAAAGAAGTGACTTTGATAAAAAAAATGAATAAATTATTTAAGAAAATTGGTTTGAGAAGTGTACCTACTTTAATTCAGTGTTTTTTTTTAAATTCTTTCTTATGTAATTCTGATTTCTTCATAGAATTGGGATTAATAAAAAAAAAATTAAGTGATGTTCCTGTTTAGTGTCGTTTTTCCATTTGTAAATACTTAAAACGTTCATTTTAATTTGCTCATCATCAAATTTAATAAAGAATATGAAATTATAATGAAAATTTCAATATTGTTGCTTTGTTTACTTTTTTACTTTTGTTTACTTTTTGTTGACGTTTAAAAACTGGAAAATATTTTGGTTTAAGGCGTTCGTGTATTTTCGGACAGTTTCGCTTCTCTTTGAGAGAATTTCACCCCCACTCCTCCAAATTTGACAGTTTGCCAGATTTAGTCCGAGAAGTACACGAACAAACTTATTATGACAAGTTTTCCCTCTCTTTTTCTTAAAAAAGATACCAAACAGACCTCGTACCTTTTAAATTTTTTTAGCACCACTGTTTACTGTCACACCGACAGCTGTTTGCTGTTTACATGTCATCCATCTATCAAGAAAAGTTACAAAACAGGAGCCATCATGCTGAAAACTATTCTTCAGGTTTTAAACAATTTTTAGTAAAACACATACAAATTTTTTAAATATAATTCATTAACAGGTAATTCCAAAAACAATCGAAAATGAGTTATACGCAAGGACATTGCACACAACTGCTGCTATGTGCAAAGTTCAAGCTGGTCGATACCGCATAACCCCAAAACGGGACAGACCTCTCACTTATGAAATGGCTAATGCTCCTCACCATATTGTTCATCGTAAATCATGGAACTCTTGGAATACATGTAAGTTTCTAAAAGAATCATTATAATGAAATAACTATAAAACTCCCTTCATGTAGCTACCATTCTTGATGGTATTCGGCCCTCACAAACGGCCGTCGAGGACGTCTTCATAAGAAAGTTCATGATCGGAACATGGCACGCTCTTGTCTGCTCTGAAGTCATAATCAAAAGGCAATACAATCATATCCGTGTAGCTGCAATTATAAGACAAGGTATAACAGCTCGCAAGATGTACTTCCTCATTGGCTACACCGAAGAGATGTTATCCAATTGGTTACAATGCCCTGTGACCCTAGAATTACAAACCGTGGCCGATCGGAAAGACGTTGTATTTAAATACATCTAAACTAAGTAAAATACATGCATTTGAATTCGAACAAAGTCTAGTGAATGTTTATTTCGTTATGAATTGTATTACAGGATTTCCACGACTTTATTGCCTTGTTAAGGACACTAGAAACGTCTTGGTCTCTTGCCTTTTCAATTGATTTCTTCATTGTATCAATCGTCTTACACTGAAATAAGGCACTGCGAAATGTTTCTGTTTTAAGCAACTCCAATAAAATGAAAATCAATATTTTCTTAGATCCTCCACATATTTTGTCCCACACCTTTACTAGGGCCACTTCGTTTATGATGCCAGCGAAGCAGGTTCCATACCATTCTTCTATAACGTTGCTTTTAAAGAATTGATGGCTTTCTAGATGGCTTCATAAAAGAATTAAAATACAAATATTTTATTTTTAAATGTATGTACAATTAAATTGGGTTTAATCATAATTCACTTTGTACATATGTGCATACGATTTAATAGTAATTGACGTATTACTATTAAGTATTACTATTTAATCGTATTTTGTATATATTAGCCATAGAAAGAGATAGAGCAAAACGGATAAAAGATTTGGAAAAAGCTACCCCGAAAATATAAGACTGCATAAAGTTCAAAAAGTGAACTTTACCGTTTACGACAAACCAATATTAACGAGACATTTTCCTACGGTCAGATAAATAATGTGATAAATTTATACAAAAAGAGGCTTTCACATGGGTCTACGTGTTTGATATGAAAAATTCCAACAGCTTCAAGAATGAAACTGTTTTTTCAACTGAAACAAGATATTTTCGAGACTTGAGGAAAGCTCTTATCAGGTCTGATATGAGCTACATATGTTGTTATTTCATTGTAATGTGAAAAATCTCTTCTCAAAATCGAGTATTGAACTTTTGAATAATGTATTATAGGAGAGGATAAGAATTCACATGAAATCCTTTTAACTGTAAATTTACTGAATATTTTGAATTTGATTTGATAGCCTGATAGAAAGACCATTAGGTCTAGGAGAAAATCAAGAGAAGTTTGGTTAACTTGACCTGATCAGAAATGTTAATTAGCAACTTTTGAAAGTCAATTGATCAAAAAAGTTACTGTTTTTATTGCAATATTCAACTCAACATTGCAACCGTATCATCCGCAAAACTGAATCAGAACCTTATAACTTGGAAATGGTTGATTTTCATACCCAAGTTCTATGGGCACTTTTGGTCAGTTATACAAAACCAACAAAATACCAAATTTTCAGACAATTTGACCGAACCCACTTTTGCATACGAAATATGCAGGCCCTTTCATTGAAATTTTCGCTCGGTACGTGTAAAAGCAATATGTATTTGCATTTCACTCAATATTTTTGGCATGCGAGAATTTTGTCTTATCATTTTATTTTTCAAACGGCAACTGTATTAAAATATAATACAGTACATATAATTATTTGGTGGAGCCTTTTTAGATGTACCTATACCTCGGAACCCAAATGAAGTTAAAAAAACCTAACACTATTTTGAAAACAAATAATTTTTTTTTTTTTTGAATATTAGCATCTGAAATTAACCGCTTACACGGAATGAAATTAAAAATATGAAAACCTAATTAGACATTTTGTTTTATTTAGAGCTGATTTAGACCCATTCCATGTGAATTTTTTTAACGACCACCATGTATACATTTGTAGGTATATAAATTATATATTAGATATACTTTATAGATAAGGATACTTTATTGATATCAACAAATAAACCTTAAAGCCTTAAGGAACAAACGTTGTGATTGTTTGAAATCAGAACGAATATAATAAAGATTTCTATAGAGGAAATTGAAACGATGAGAAAAGCACATTCTCATCGTTGACTTCCTGAGAGCTAGTTGTGTAATACAATCTAGACAAATCTTTCTTCGGTCAAATATGTGAGATGATATTATATTAGACGAACCCAACTCTATAGTAATCTGCATCAAATTGCATTGATAAGATTTGCAGCAAATTTTTCGATAAATGCCAATTAGTATGAGTCAGCTGGAGATAAATGGTAATAGACCAAGAACCCACAGCTATTTTTGGGTGTGAGTGATAGCAAAAATTAACTGGTATTTTTAGATAGGTCTTTACTTTTCATATTCAAATATGAAAGTCTTGCATGCCGTAGTTGGGGATTTTTTCAGTAAAGTGCATTATTTTAGTGCATCTGGTAGACAAGCGGCCCCATGTAAAAAGTCTTGGATTACCATATTATGTTATCAGAGGGGAAGCTTCTATCAGTGCGAACATATTTCTAAATGCTATCACATTTTATTTAGAGACCGGTTTCATACTCATATTTGGGTTCGTCTTGGATGCAGAAGACCCCATTCAAGACGTGTTGGACCCCATCTTCATGTCTAGGGCAGTCGGATCTTTTATAAAATATAATAGTTTAGTTGCTATACTTTTTACCTGGGCTTTGAAAAAAAACGCATTTTTAATGCATCATTACCGACGAATATCACGAAATGCAAGACTTTCATATTTGCTTATGAAAAGTAAAGACCTATCTAAAAATGCCAGCGAATTTTTGCTATCATTCACACTCAAAATTTTCTGTGGGCTCTCGCTATAACTTACTTCAATTGAACAGAAACATTAAAAATAATATGCACGTTCGCTTTGTTACTACTTACCTATAAAGAAGGTTATCCTCCCGCTTTAGAATAGTTTGAGTGAGTTCTTTGAGTTTGGGCAATTCTGCTTTGATAACCTTTGTCAAGTCATAGAACTCCTTGGCTATCCAATACACATCGACATCGTTTTCAAACATTCGCACTAGGATCTTGGCTATTTCAACGAAATGATTATCTTCCTTGGAAATTAAAAAAAAAATGCAACATTAATTAAAATTTACAATTTTACAGTTTTTCGTAGTCTCACGTTTATATTTGTATCTGGGTGCAGTTTTTTATTTTCGAGTAGCCACATTGCATAGAGGACTTTGCATTTTGGTGTATTTTTATCTATGTATCGCATAATTGTTACAGCTCTGTGGACATCCGTATACACGGCTACTCTCTGTTCCATTACATAGCTGGTTGCATTTTGATGGACAGGCAAGGGAAGGATTCCTGATAGTTTTTTTTGTTTTAAAGATATATATAAATATATCAGTCTGTCTAAAGACCCGACAGCGCGTACGCGAAATTAAGTGCTTCTAACTCGTTTTATTTGGTTGCTTACATAAATACAGTGCTAGCACCCCGCATTACAGCATATAAACAGTGAGATACATATGCGAGAGCTTGCTGCTGCATCCTGCAACCCCTTGCTTGAGCACACTATAGGATTTGGGGTACGTGCGAGGTTGGGTGTACCTATGCAGTTTCTTTTGCATTTAAAGAATGGATTTAAAGCCAACCTCGCACCTACCCCAAATCTTATAGTTTCGCGTTCGCGCTGTTGGGTCCTTAGACGGATTCTAACTATAATTGAATATAATGAGGATTTACTAACCTAGTATTATGTTCCAAACAAGAGTTCTTTGGTTTGTTGGAACTGTGAAACTTAAGCAGAATTGTTGGAGTTTCAGTCGGGTGACAGTGTGGTCTTTAAGGAGAATGTTAAGTGATTTATTTTCTTCTACACTATTACATCCAACTTTTTCGTAGTAGCTGGACCGGAAATTTCTTTCGTCCGTTGTCATTGTTTGATAAAATAGAATTTTTTACCAATCAAATAAGTTGAGTTGTTTTTATTTTATGGATTGATTTGGTTTGTTTACTATTTTGACATGATTTCGATAAATAAAAAAATTAAATTTATAGATCTGTTCGTTTGGTTTATTATTAAAGGCCTGGTCAAACAGAACGCGGTCCGGCGGGACGGTCAGAACGCTCCGCGTTCTGATACGTCAAACAGAACGAGGTCAGCTTTCGGCGTTCTATTGATTTAGTTTATTGTCTTGCCCATCTAAGTCATGTCGAGTGTACTTTGACCAAACAAACAACGAAAATACTTTTCAAATTTATAAAATCTGAATTAAAAATGAAACTTAAGCCTCAACTACATAAGCCAAAAAAGTGAAAAAGTGCAAAAGTGAAAATTTTTAAATTGATTTTGTGATAGTTTTTCTGACTAGAAAACTTATAAAAATGATGCAGAAAGCTTAAATTTTGGTTTAAAAACAAATTTGTGTATTCTTTTTCACAAAACAACGGCGCTAGCGGTAAAAAAAATATTTTTACTTTTGTACTTCAGTACTTTTTGGCTTATGTAGTTAAGCCTTTACTTATTGATTTTCGTAACAAGAATTCACAAAATAAGAGTTTTTGTTAATATTTTGTATTCTTTTCAGTCTGGAACCAGCTCCAAGAAATAAACACATTCAACAAAGTGCAAAGAGCTAACGATTTTGTTTGTTTTTTTTTTTGTTTTGTCTTTTGACCGTCGCGTTCTTTGTAAAAATCTACAACGTCAATGTTACCGTCGCGTTCCATACAATTTTACACCAAGAAGTAAAAATAGGTGTATTCACGATCCGATGCAAACTGGTCTTGCATCGTTGCAAAAGTGCAAAGTTATTTTTTTACAATGGGGTTAGGGTTTAGCAATTTTACACTTTTGCACTTTTGCAATGATAAAGCCTCAACTACATAAGCCAAAAAAGTGAAAAAGTGCAAAAGTGAAAATTTTTAAATTGATTTTGTGATAGTTTTTCTAACTAGAAAACTTATAAAAATGATGCAGAAAGCTTAAATTTTGGTTTACAAACAAATTTGTGTATTCTTTTTCACAAAACAACGGCGCTAGCGGCTTAAGCTTAAGGCTTAACTACATAAGCCAAAAAGTACTGAAGTACAAAAGTAAAAATATTTTTTTTACCGCTAGCGCCGTTGTTTTGTGAAAAAGAATACACAAATTTGTTTTTAAACCAAAATTTAAGCTTTCTGCATCATTTTTATAAGTTTTCTAGTCAGAAAAACTATCACAAAATCAATTTAAAAATTTTCACTTTTGCACTTTTTTACTTTTTTGGCTTATGTAGTTGAGGCTATACAAGACCATTTGTATCGGAATACCCCTAATGTGTTTGTTAATTTGAAATTTTTTACAAGTTTTCATAATTTTTTTGTGAAAATAGAAAAAATTCTGTTTGTGACATTTTTTTATAAAATTTTATGTGACCAAATAGAGCTTGAACCCATACACACGATCAATGTTACCTGAAAATATTACTTGAACGAGTCTTGATTCAGGTAAAATTGATCGTTAAGCCTCAACTACATAAGCCAAAAAAGTGAAAAAGTGCAAAAGTGAAAATTTTTAAATTGATTTTGTGATAGTTTTTCTGACTAGCAAACTTATAAAAATGATGCAGAAAGCTTAAATTTTGGTTTAAAAACAAATTTGTGTATTCTTTTTCACAAAACAACGGCGCTAGCGGTAAAAAAAATATTTTTACTTTTGTACTTCAGTACTTTTTGGCTTATGTAGTTAAGCCTTTAGTAGGAACTTCAATGTTCTTCACAAGTAAAATTGACATTGAAAATTGAGTTGTACAAATATTTAAACCGTGGTTCAGCTATTTTTATCTACCGATTTCGGTGGATTAATTGATTTTCAACAGTGGTTTACTGTTCAAGTGTGATAATAACCAATTACGTACTTGAACCAGCGTTGAACGTTAGTTAATCCGCTGAAATCGGTGAGTTAAAATCTTGAAGAAAGGCTGAACCACTATTGTACAACCTGGCGATTAAAATCATGAACCGAGGCTGAACCACTATTGCACAACCGGCCATTAAAGATTTAAGCCTAGTGCGCAGATCGAGACAAACTAAATTTTATCTCTACATTCTTTTTCTCAAGACAAATTTTGAAGGTGTAGAGATAAAAATAAAATTCAAATGAGGACAGTAACGTAGGTAAAAATATTTTTTTGTATTTTGTAAATCTACCCAGCAATATTAATATAACAAACAAAATCAGTACAAAAAAGGGTTTGCAGCCTTTAAAGCGAGTTTATGTTGTCAATTTAAAAGTCATTTCTATGAAAATTTAGTATATTTTCTTGGATTAAAAAAGTTGCCGCACTAGTAATTTGGCCCTCTTGAACCCTTTCCTGTTTGCTACGCCACTGACTGTGTGAAAACAGCTGTTTCATATAATTTATTCCCGCAACTTTCTTTCATGTTTTATTTTATGTTTTTTTGGTCATCTTTCACATAATACCTTTCAAAATTGGAAATGTTAAAACGAAAATATGTTTTTCGTTGATAAAAAGCGTGATATTCATGAAACGTCAACATTTGTCTAGCAAAATAATGCTTCGAACATTATTTGTCTGGGAAAAATTATGTGGAGACTTTGGTATGTACAGTTTGAAAAAAAGTTTGGATTTTGCGTTTGAACTGCGTACTGCTTAAGAAAAATCCGAGACAAAATTTGTCCTGGCAAAAAATTTGTATGAGAAATAAAATTTTTCCCGAACTGCGTACTAGGCTTTACCATACAAATTTAATCCTCAAATCTAGTAGATTAGAAATTAATCTTGTCTTGTTAAATCTTCATAGGGCCGATAGTTGAACAAATCGAACACACCTATTCCTCTCTTGAGCTGAGTATAATATTCGAGAATCGATAGAATATTTTCGAGAACCTAATTTTTTTTTCTCAGCGGTGAAAACACTATATAGGATTTATTAAGGGCCAGTTGTACAATAGTGGTTCAGCCTCGGTTCAAGATTTTAATTCACCGATTTCAGCGGATTAACTAAGGTTCAACGCTGGTTCAAGTACGTAATTGGTTATTGTCACACACTTTAACAGTAAACTACTGTTGAAACTCAACTAATCCGCCGGAATCGATGGAAAAAAATTGCTGAACCACGGTTTAAATATTTGTACAACTGGCCCTAAATCTCAACGAGAACTTTAGGTGAAAACGTAGTATAACATTTGATTGAGCGCTGAATGTTTCGAAAGGTTTGTTTGTTTAATTCAATTTTGAATATATATACAAAATTTGTGGTTTACGAAAATGTGTGGCTTATCAAAAATGTATGGTAAAACTTGAGTTTTCGATGTTTTTCACCAAAACCTATAATTTTGCGAAAACCGCGTTTTGAGTTTGGTGTGAAAAGGCTATTAGATACAAATTCTTCAGTAAAACAAAAATGAAATGCTAGAAGTTTTTGTTTAATGCATTTGTGTGATAATTTTTTTCAGAAATATCATTTTCCCTACAAAACTGCACATGCTTTGAATTTAAATGCAAAAAGTACGCGAACATACCTTAAAAGTTGGTGTTGTTCTCTGTCGAGTCTCGAAGAAAAACAAGACAACTAGCGCCATCATTTCCATTATCGTTTACAGAGAAAGTGAAAATTGACACTGAAAATTAATTAAAAAAAATATTATGCGAAGGTGATGTCGAAGGCGATGGCAACTATTCCTACAGCATCTCTAAAACAAAAATCATTTCTATCGTATTACAGTCTGAATAGTTCAATTAAAATGCCAAAACTAAATACAATCTTCATTATATTTATCCATTCTCTTTGTCTTTGGCATATCGATGCCAGAACAAGCGATTCGGAGGAGTATATGAAACGAGAACATTCCCTGGTCAGTCCATTTCATGGTGAGTAATTTATTTCCTCGAATTAAATTAAAATCTAATATTGGGAATTTTATTTAAGGATCTGGAATGAATTTGCCCTACTGGGACTTCCTAGGGAATACCATGGTCTTGAACAATTTCATCAGATTGACTGCAGACATGCAATCGAGAAGTGGAGCGATATGGAATCTCGCGGTTAGTTTATTCAGAGACGAGTGGATAGTTTAAATAAATGTGTCCTTTTTAATTGCATTTACAGCCATGTATGTCAAGAAACTGGGAAGTTCATGTAATGTTTAAAGTTCACGGCAAAGGAACCGAACTGTTTGGTGATGGATTCGCTATTTGGTATGCAAAAGATCGAATGATTTCCGGCGAAGTGTTCGGAAGCAAGAACTTGTTCTCCGGATTGGCAATAATCATGGACACATACAGCAATCACAATGGGCCACATAATGTAAGTCAGACATTTATCAATTGCTAGATGTACCTATCTATGACGCATAAAGGTATCTCATTCCTATGTGGCGTTTTTAAAGGCAACGTTTCGAGATAAGGCCTATCTATTTTTCAACCTGATTTCCTTAGAGTAATGATTATACTAGTTGCAATTGGAAGAAATATGATAAAAAATTAGGTATTAATCATAGATACATAAGACGTAAATTTTAAATTGGTATCCATAGGTCAAACAAACAAATTATTAGCTTCTATTTATAGATGATAACTGTACTGTCTGTTTGGCTTTTTTTAACAGCATGAAGTAGGTACGTAATTTCTCTACAAGTTGCAGTAGATACACAAATATAATGTTTAGTCAAAAAATATTCTTTAGATAACTCTTTTTCTGGAGACTTTGGAATCTGATTATATCCTGGGGCCTATTTCACAGAACATACATCACATACATTGTATGAATGTATGTACCTTAAAGTAGTCGCCAAATTTGGCTTATTGTAAATTTTGAATTTTTAGAAAAAACTATGGTCAACTTAGAAAACGCATGTATGAGATGTATGTTCTGTGAAATAGGCCCCTGGTTGTCAACTTACATAGCTAGGTATTCAGTTAGCTTTGTAGATCTTAACGTGTTGAACGGAGCATCAACCATCATGTTTCTCCAGCTCGGTCTCTTGGTGTCTTTTATACAGGTCGATGTCGCTCTATAGACCGCACAATTTGTTGTATTTTCTCCTGTTAAGGCGGCTTTTTAGCAAATTGCCCAACCCACAAGCTCTAGCTTCTTGTGACATCGTATGCATCAAACTGTATAATAAATTAAACTGTTAATTGCTTTGAGAAACTAGGATCTAAAAGTTAATAAAAGACATCCGACTTCTGCTCTGTTAGATACAATACCGAAACTATATTAGAGAAACAACCGACAGATTTAAAAATTTCTTATACCATAATTTTGCAATGCTAAAGCATTCGACAGACATCAGTCAAAAAGAGATCAGAGAAACCTTTAAATTCAAATCAATTAATTTTTGTTTACTAGGTATACCTTTAATATTTTGTTATTTCTAGCACAATCACCCTTTTCTAAGTGCAATGGTTAACAATGGCTCCTTACTCTATGACCACGATAGAGATGGAACCCATACTCAGTTAGCTGGGTGTGAAGTACGCTTCCGTAATGTTGATTTCGACACACAAGTCAGAATACGTTACGAAAATGATATCCTATCTGTTTCTACGGATTTGGAAAATAACAACGAATGGAAGAATTGCTTTGTTGTGAAAGACGTCGAACTACCGACTGGATATTTCTTTGGAATTTCAGCAACTACAGGAGATTTATCTGATAATCATGACATCCATTCGTTTAAATTTTACGACTTGGACACGGATTTCACAGTAAATATTATAATTCTGTTATTCTATTTGAAGCTTAAATGAAATTTAATTTTTTTTTAGCAAGCACAAGCAATGGATCGAAGCAAAATTATTCCAAATGCAAAAACTTTCGAACCACCACGAGAGCATAAAGACGATGTCAAACCCGGAATGTCGAACGCAAAGATCTTCTTCATACTTCTCTTTGGAATGTTAGCTTGCATTGCCATTTGCATATTTGCAATTTCCTATTATAAAGAGAAGAATTCCAGAAAACGATTCTATTAGTAGATTCTTTTACTTTCCTAGTGCAAATATTAAAAAAAAAAAAAAAAAGAATAAAGACTCGACTGAAGATCTTAGTCATTCATTATAAGTTACTCCAAAGAATCCTTTACTCGTCATTTACTTGTTAGAGATTGGCAAAGCATGATTTATTATTTTCAACAAAAAAACAAAAATACCTAAATTCATCACTCATCACAAAAAACAGAGCTAAGTGAAATGTTTTGTCTGTTTTATATTTAAATTAAAAAAAAATCGCTTATATTTTAAAAACATTTTGAAGGTTTTATAAAAAAAAAATATATTTATATTTATTGAATACTGCTTCTGTAAAGGCTCGGGAAACTATTTATAAAAAGAAAAACAAAATTAAAAGTGGGGAGAACTTAGCAAGTGTAAATAAATATGTCGGCTTGTATATTTGTACAAGTTTTGTGTAATTTAAAAAGAAAAACCTTGAATTTATTTACTAAAAGCTGGTAAAATTCCACAGATTGTTTCTAATCGTTAGTCGGAGGTAATTATCCCTTGGAATAAAAATACAAATATGACTACAAAATGGAATCAAATGCGCCCTCAACTCTTTTACCAGAGAAATATTTGTTGGCATTTTACAGGGACAATGTTTAGAAAAAGGTAGTCTGCCATAATATAAAACCTTCATACACCCTCCAGGAAAATGAGTAGAAATAGGAAAAGATGGCAAACGAGTGAACATGGAATCATGAAAGGCAGTTCCTGAAATTTAGGTACCTCGTTGAAATGACATCATCAAGCTCACTTCTGGAGTCGACTCTATCTATCTAAGTGCGCAGTTTAAATTGTCGGGGTTAAAAAATGTGGTTTAAATGGACAGATCTTAAAATCACTTACACCTTCAGTGAATAATATGGCAGTAATCTGATTTTAAAGGAAATACAATAGTTATGGGAGCCTATATTTGAAATTACCTGCTAAAAACGTATTTTAATATTGGTAAAAACATTTTTTTAATTTGAAATAAATTAACTAAACAAAATTTGAAATTGGTTTGACACCAAAGCTATGTACGCCATCTGATTTCTTAAATAAATGTTAATTCATGAGAAAAAATTTAAAAACTCGTTGGAGCGTTCTTTTTTTTTAAATAATTTTGTATTCTTAAAATTTTGAAAACATTTTTAAGAAACAAAATTTTTAGTGTTTATTAATGCAGAGTTAAAAAATAAATTTTGAAAAAAAAAATCATCTAGGTACCTATTTAATATTTATTTAAAAATTTCCAAAAAATTATTTTGAAATTTTTTTTAGAAATCCAAAATTTGATTATTTTGAAAATCTTGATATGCTATACTTATAAGAAGCTCCTGTGTAAAAAAATTTGATTAAAATCGGTTAAACCTATAATGAGATAGTCGAACACCAAAAAAAATGGTTCTATGAGAGATACCATTTCTAAACGATAGATCATTTTTTTTTTCCAATAATAGCCGCGTTTTATTATCTACGGATCTGGATCGAAAACACAACGGAAAATATCATTGGAGAGTTTCTCTAATTCCAAAAACAAAATCAAACATAAACCGAAAAAATCAGAGAAACCCATGATGCAAAATTTTAAAATCCAAAAAAAAAATTTGATAATTTTGGTATATAATACTTTTAAATTTTTTTGGAACATTCTTCACAAAAAAATGATCAAAATTAGTTGAACCGTTTTTGAGAAAAACATGGTTCTATGGGAGGTACCTTTTATAACCATTTTTGAGTATATAATGGTAGCGGTATTGTATTTTGTATTTTCCTCTATAGCATTTCCACAGATAATTAACTTCAAAATTAATTGTATTTTATAAAATTAAAATTTTCAAAAATAATTCTATTCCAACTATTATAAGTTGGAAGTTTCAACAATTTTAAATTCTCGTGAAACATTATTTTTCTCCACTCAGCACAAAATCAATTCTTAACACTTTAAATAAAAACTGGTTGGAAAATGAAGTAGAATGCTTCAAAACAGAATGCTATAACTATTAAAAGAATTTTTTTAAGTACATAGAAAAATGGAAAGATCAATTTAAAGAGTCGTTTTACTGTAGAGGCTTGGAAAAAAACAATAGTTTGGGAAGATGTAGAAAAAATTTGGCGAATTCTTGATTTTGAAAAATGTTGCCCTAAATGAAAAGAAGACTTTCGAAAAAAAGTGTTCCTCAAATAATTCTAAATAATTAAAATGTAAATGTTCGTTTGTTTCTAATCTCAAATCTCCGAAAGTTTTTAACCGATTTTTTTTTAATTTTGACACAACAATGCTATTTTTAAATGAAAATAAATATCTATCACAAATAAAAAGTTATCAATTATGTTTTTTTTGCTGGGAGAGATAAGGGTTAGTGTTTGAATATTGGAAATGTTCTCTTTTTTTTAATTTACATTATGGACACCCTAAGCGAGACGCACTTTATTCGACTTCGCTATCATCGTAATGTCAAGTTTGATCAAAATCTCCAGTTCGATTTTTTTTACGAGTCTGCCGCTTATCTGAATAGGTTCAAATTTTTGTTCGCCTAGAGGCTAACAGTCTCTTCATACATATATATTGCAATGAAACATCTTTGTTATATATGTAATGAAAGAGCATCATTATACATTTAGTTTGAGAGACAAAATGTTGTCTTAAAGCTTAGTTATTCTGAAACGCTAGCTAAAACTTTAGTTTAAGTTGAGCTGCGTAGGTCAATTTTACTCAAAATTTTGTCTGTCAATAAATCTAATTGTGTTCTACCAGTTAACGTCGAAAATGGGTTGTGAAAAATCATTAAGCGAGGCAGAAAAGGGCAAAACAAAAGCATTTCGAGAATAAGGCCTAAACCAGCGATGCATCGCGAAAAAACTAACAGAAGTCAAAATGTAGTGAGCAGTTATTTGCGAAACGTCGAAAAGTATAGACAAAACATAAAATGTGGAAGTTTTACGGCCACATCAAGAGCCAATAGACGTGCAATTATCAGAGCAGCTTCCGATTCTCATGATTACGCGACAAAAATCAAGATAAAACCGATGTAACATGTAGCTTGTTTAATTATTAAAGCCACATGATCCAGGTTAAATATGGTTAAATATTTTTCTTCATTCAATCCAAACAATTTTTTCAGAAGAAAGGAAAATATATAATGAAACAAAGTACATATTACCATTACAATTATTATTATATATTTGATTATATTTCAGAGGAACAGACAATATGTATTTTTGTTGTTGTTTTTTTTTTTTAATATTTTTAAATGTAGTTTTTAACAAATAAATTTTTAATATGAATTAAGGGATTATACAGTACTATGGGTTATAACTTATTTAAAAATTTCTGCAATATTGGTAGTTTTATTTTGATTCAAAGCAATCTTCTTACAAAAAACATCTCTCTACTAATATAATCATTTATATCTCAATACTTCTTGTTTGTGTGTTGTTCCGGTTGATTGATTTTCAAAATACATAAATAAATAACTTACATAAGCTAAGTCTTAAGGTCTAAAAAATTATCATTTTTGTATTCGAATTTCGTAACATTATTTAATAAAAATAAAACCAAATCAGAGAAATTATGTGAATCTGAGATAATTCAAAAAGCATTCAAATGACTTTTTATAATCATCCGTCATCATATTACCTTCCTTGAAGTCGACTATTTTAATAAATAAAAAAATTAGAAATTGTTACCCAAGTTGAATACTACCGATCTATACAAACGAGAATAATTCAATAATTTTTTGTTATAAACACTGTCAATCTTGAAGCACTCTCTTGATCTCTAAAATCACGATCTTATTTAATTGAGCGTATACTAGAGTAGATAAGTCTGTGCTTCAGGATTGAGAATGTTTTCTAATGTACTAACTAACAATAAGCTACAAACTAATTAATGCAAATTTTAATGAAAAAATATCAGAATTAAACACGAAATTTTAAAGATAAAACTACAAGTAATATGCTTCTCAAGTCTTACAAGTTTTGGTTTCGGAAAACAGTTTTTTTGTCGAAGAAAAAGAAAAAACTAAATTCAAATCCATTGCTGTAATACAATATCAAAAGATCTTAACATTAACATTTGGCTAAGCTTTTTTGTATGAAATAAATATAGAGGTTAGGTTCCTTATTCCACTCGTTTTCTGGGAGAAACGGTAACGGGAATTCTCTTCGTCGGGGAAATGTGACTGGCTCCTTTGGATCCGGTAGCTAATGTGGGAGTCGTTTGCTTCCTAGATGCCCCAGGAGGACTGTTGTCAAAAGTTGAACTACGATTGATCTTACCGACTGACCTCAGTTGAGAAGGTTTTGTTGCTGTCACCCCCTGCTTTGTTGGTGGCATAACTGTTGTCTTGGATGAGCAGCGCTTTGCTTCATCTACCTTTTTCCATATGCCTGCAATGCGACTACTGATTTGATTTATCTTCGTTGCCGTCGTCAGGTTGGAATTGCTGCGTGATGGAGGCGTAGTTGAGGGAAGATTCGATCGAAGCGACTGTATCGACGGTGTGACACGTATGGACGCATTGCTGTTCGACCTTTGGGGAACCGTTGGAACACTGGGCGACTTACGTACTCCGACAAGACCTTTGCGTTTTAAATCGATGCTTGAAGCTGCCGTGTAGGGTCGGGCGGGCATGGTTACTTGTCTCGGAAGCTTGCCAACTAATGTTGGAGCAAGTTTTGACGAGGGCGGCTTCATTTTAGTGACAATAGATTTTTTCAAAGGCAGCTTAGAAGCGCGTGTTGGCGAAACCACAACAGGTACTGGAACATCAGTGATTGTTGGTTCATCCTGAACAAAAGTTCCTTGACGTTCAAGTGTTGGCGGAGCTGTTACCGGTACAACTAACGTCGTGTCATTTTTTGATTTTTTGCTAGGAGACACACTTGGGACTATAGAGCCCAACTTGGATGGCACATCTGATTTCTTCAAAGAAGCCACACCACTGACTGGTTTGGAGTTCTTTTGTTTGAGACTCGTCACAGGCAATTTCTTAAGCTGTGACGTCTTATTGACAGCAATGTTTGTTATATTGCTTATTTGGGCCTTGCTGGGAAGTGATAGGCGAGCTGCTGTTTTGCGGTAAGGTGATATGTATTGGGATTTTTTGCGTCCACGTACTGCTTTTACAACCGATTCTGGAGGCGTTAGACCATCTTCGCTGAAATTCACTTCAGTGCCAGAATCTTTGTCACCTAGTTTTACTATTCGTGGTCTGATCAAACGCTTCGATGGAGCCTCCTCCTCGTTTTGATAGTTGTTCTGATAGCACGACTCCGTTTCAGAAGTTTGATCACATTCCATGCTATTGTAGTCACTTTCAGCTGTTGTCGCTGTGCTTGGGGCAATTACCACTGTTTGCATTGAGCAACCTTCTTCAATATCTGTGTAATTATGCTCGGCGATTAAATCAGAAGAAGCAATAAATTTGAATTGTTTTGTCATGGCTTTGATAGAAGACATCTCTTCGGAGCAATCGTCAGTTGAGGTTAGACTTTCTTGATCGTTGCTTGCACCAATCGATTGAATCTGAAATTAAAAAAAAAAATTTATTTAGAATAGAATTTGAGCTTCATGTACATTGTACATATTATGTATGCATTATGTACTTACATCAAAATTATTCAATTCCTGACCACAAGTATAGCTGATGGTTCGTGTGCGATAACGTTCCGGATTTGCATTTCTTTTTTGCATCGCCGAAGGACTTTTCTTCAGTACTTGTCCGTTTGGGTTTTCTGCTAAATCTTCAATTTCCTCAATTTCTATCTGCAGAACTTCATCTTCATCTCCGTCGAAATCTAATTCTTGCAGCTCACCGCTATAGTTTTCATTGAGAGCAAAATCGGCTGCGATTGTGTAAGTTTTGAAACGGTCTTTCACAAGTTTTCTTTTCTGCTTCGGAGTTAATGTCCTCTTGACACCGTTGACATTACGATATTTTCTTGGAGTTGATTCGGCAGAACTAAAATCTGATTGTAATGGTGTCTCATTTGAATCGTAACCATCACGAGGAAGTATTTCAGAACAACTTTGCAAGGTAATTGTATTATCATCAAAATCATAGGCCGTCTCATAATTACTCATTGTCGTGTTGTTAAGGCTGTGATCTACAATCTCCGATTGAATGCTTGAGACACTTATCATTGAATCCAACAGTTCATCCATCAGTGATGGAGGTTTTATATTTTCCAAGTTGCAGCTGGAGTTAACACTTTCCAGACTGCCGTTCAGTGCTGCCGGGAGATGACCCAAAGCACGTCTAGCCACGATACCAGCAGGTAGCGATTTCTTCCGTAATCTAGACAATTGCGGACTCTGCGGGACTTCAAAGCAGCCAGACATACTCAATGATTCCATGCATGAGGGCGGACGAATGTTGTCCAGGTCAAGACTGTTAGTGCTTTGGGCCATATCGTTCAGCAAATTATCAGCCAATCTATTTGCTTCCAGTGCGATTATCGTAGAGTTTGTCATAACTGATGGAACTCCAAATCCGGGTGTTAAGTAGGTGGTTGTCGAAGCCGCTTGCAATGGCACCTGTTTCACTTCTCCGCCTACCTGAAATCTGATTCCTTCGCTGGATAGCTCAGTTAGTTGTTCGTTTTCTGACAAAATTGCTGCTATCTCATCGTTTACCAATGTGTCGGTTTCTGTTTCCAAGGAATTGGGCTGCGATGTTCCAACTTCCTCGACGGTATTCATTGTTTGCATTGACAAGGATTCAAATGGTTGGACCTCATTGGTTGGAGTTATCTCTGCAAAATCGTGAAGATCTCCTTTGAATCGGAACGATGAATGATCTATTTGCATTGATGTCTGATCGTCATCGTCGTCATCTTGTAGAGAAGCAATCATTGGAGCAGATATGCTTACGCTGGGGAATGAAACATCGTTAGGACATGTGTCCTCACTCCAGGTGTTGTTGGATGTTGTGGTTGTTGTGTTACTGTTATATTTGTTGTTGCATACTGCTTCGTCAGTCAAATCACTATTATCCGCTGCCCGCAAGTACTCAGCTGTAGACACATAATCGTGAGTAAGTCGTTCAACGGATTTTAACATTAGGTCTGGATCCTTGTGTTTGTTAGGTACAATGGGAGTGACTTGTTGGTGGCTTGAAGTATCCATATCAAACGAAACAGACTGCGATTCTTGGAATGATTCCTGACTGCTGATCATTTCCTGTCCGGGATACTCATCCGTCCATGTGGTATTCAAACTAGCCAGAAGTAAAGATTCTACACCACCTACCTCCACACTGCTCGTGCTAGACCCAATTGTCATTGGGCGGCTGCTGTCGTGGGTTAATACAACCTCCTCCTCCTTGGCCGCCGTCGATTGCAGATGTTGAAGATTTTTTGGGTCTTTTGTGCCTTCTAGATACTCTTTCATCCCTACGTCTGGAGCTGTGTTGGGGGCACTTGGAGATGTAGTAATTTCCCGATGTTGAGACTGTTCCAACACAGCTGCAGACGTAGTTTCCCCGTTTTTTGACATCTTCTGGGTCATCAACGGGACCATAGTTGGAATTACTGCCGGCGACTGCATGTTGGCTGTTGCGAAACTCGCCAGATGTGGAGCATGATGTGGATCGTTGGTGCGTCTTTGGTTAAACATAGTCTCGACTGAAGACAGCATGTGCCTCGTGTGTCTTGCTGGAGGTCTGATTTGATTAGCCCCGGCACTCTTTGCCATCCCGGTGCTTATGCACTCTTGCAAAAGCTGTTCATCCTTACGTTCTCGATCTCTCTGACGTTCGCGATCCAAACGTAATGGTGTCTTTGGATTTGGAACTCGCGGTATGCTCGAGAGTTGTGCTAACTTCGGCGTTACGTTCAAATTCGGATTCGATGTTGACGAACGGCCTTGTTGTTGTAACTTATCAGAATGATGTCGAGTTTTCTTATTCATACCAGTTCGGATGCATTGCTCAAATAGTGACTTAGACTGGTTGTCGTTTGAATCACTTGAATCAACTGAACTTATGGATTCGTTGCCATCGAATGGTTTTTGATGGTTTGACGGAAGGTGTTGATTAGCAGCTGACCTTGATGATGTAGGGATCGGCTGTGATGAGGATAAAGGACGTATGTTTGACGAATTAAAACCAAGATTAGACTTGGGTCTATTGCAACCAGCGGCAATAGCCTGATTAAGACAAAATTAATATGTTAAACAAAAATTAAATCATTCAAAGAAAATTATATCTCAGCTTTATCACCTGACTTAGTAAATTCGTATCTTCCTCAGATTCAATGGAAAGCGAGCTTAATGAATCGTCAGCGATGTTTGATTGTTGTGGGTGTTGCATCTGAGGCTGATGCATTTTCTTAGACTCGTTGATATCGGATGATCGGTAATCATTACCGCCTGATGGTAATCTGCAAAACAAAATTTAAAGTTTTTAAAGAAATATGTACATATATTTTGAATAAATTGCAAAGGACTACAACGAACCCTGAGCGACAAGTAAGTATAAATTACACACAATGTTTGCTATATTGATAGTTGAATACAAATACCTATTATTTAAAAAAAAACATTAATTACTGATTACTTAGTCCCAGTTGTGCAAACATATGTAGAGACCACACACAACTGGCTCTTAGTGTTCAAAAGTACCTGATTTTTCAGTAGTATACGACCAAAAACCGAAAAAATTCTATAAACCCAAAATGGGTCTTAAATAGACATCCTCCCGTTTTCTTCTAATGCTATCGAAGGATGAATATTTTTTAATTACAACCAAGTGCGTTAAAAAAAATATGTTTAAATGATTTCTTTGTCATTTCACTGGTGTGAATCAAAATTTCCGAATTCAATAAACGATACGATATTTTATTTTAATGTTGATAGATTTCAAAACGTGTTTTTGAAATTTTGTTCATTTCTATTAGGAATTTGAATTTGAATTGTATTTTTGTTTCAAAAATGTAGTAAGGAATTGTTTATGTTCCATCTATCGGTAGTATTTACTGGTTCTAAGTGGTTGAAAGAAAAGTTAAAAATAGAAGAAAAAATCGAATGAGTATAGCATTTGAAAAAGTAAAAGGAAAAACTTAGATCATGAAAATAAAGACATAAAAATAATCTATAAAGACACATACAATTTAAAATATGAATGCATTTGAATACATTCGTTTGTCAACACTTTTAAGTAAAGAACAACGATGACTAGTTTAAAAAAGCTTCACACTATTAAGATACACTTTTGCCATACCAATATTCATTTACCTGGATAGCAATCTAGACTTATGCAAGCATTTAAAAAATTAAGAAACAAACAAACAAAAAACTCACTTCTTCATCAAAGCGGGACCAACAATACTAGAACCAACGGTCAGATTCGATAGGTCCGACATCATTGAGAAATTACAAGGACTATCCTCCACCAGGTATTTGTTCATTTCATCATTAACTGGTGGTACAAAACTATGCATAGAAAGTCCACCCCTCCGTAACATTGCTATAGGATCGTTTGTTGTATTTTCTGGCCTTCTTCGGGGGGCGGCGCTTTTTCTGCTGCTTTGGGGAACAGTACTTCTTTCTACATTTGCCTCAATGTTCGTCTCTTTATCCTTTGGTATTATATTAACTGGTTTCTGCATTCCATCTCGTATACATTGCTCTAGCAAGTCGAGTCCACCGGCTTCTGAAGCATTTGAACTGACATCATCAGAAAGGTTCGCTACCATTTCCCCTTCAATTTTGTTTCCTGTTGGATTAGTGAGTAATGAAATTGTTGACAAATTTGTATTGCTGCCAACTTTTGACAGAAGTGCTGGTGTGTCTTCGGTAAAATATTGCTTTGTCGAGTCTCCAACTGGAGTTGATAAAATAATTTCTGTTTCTTTGGGCCCTTCAGTCTCTTTTCTATCGCGATTCATTCCAATATTGATGCAAGTAGCCAGAAGGTAGTCATCATTTGTCTCCTCTTCACCCTCGGAAAACGCAATGTCAACTATCTTTGCAGATATATTTGCTTTTTGATCTGGGCAATTTGGGAGAGAACCTTCGGCCTTCATTAGATCTATATCTACTTTATCTGTGGCCTGTTCATCATCCAGACTTAAATTACTTAGACTAGTGGCACATGAGAATTGAGCGGGGGTGTTCTCCACTTGGAATGTATTGAGATCATCTTCGAATACGCTGCGCAGACGAGGTGGTGCTGGGTTCTGGTTCTTTGAACTGCTGCCTGCCACAGCAGCTACCCCTGGGGAGAATGGCAACTGAGAGTTACTGTTTCGCCGCGGTGATTGCGGCATACTCTGAGTCGGTGAATCTGGAATATCGGATGGCGAAATCACACCGCTCGCCAATCGACTAAAATCACTAACCACAGAACTTTTGTCGTCGGCAACTATGGCTCCGACTTCTTCCTCTTCTGCAAGTGAGTCCATAGAGCTGTGACGCGAAAACATTAACGGCGTCTCTTGTGCTGAGTTGTAATTGTTCTTCGATGTTATTGCACATTGCCCTGGCTCTTGAGCGTTTTGCGACAGAACCGTCTTGTCTTCTTTTACATCAACTGCTGCTGCAGATGCAACTGGCTCTGGGGACTTTTCGGTTTCCTGTTTTACAGTGGTGTTGGTTTTGTCGGTCTTTGATTTGGCCGGTGCATTTCCATTTGTTGTTTGTGCATTTTGTGGCGACTCTTCCAGGCTGCTTAACGACTCGTAGCGACTAAAATAACCAGGTGTCCCCTCTTCGCAGTAGTTGATTGGTTTTTCTGGAGTATATGAACCAGATCCATAGATTACGTTACTTGATGGAAGAACGGATGTCTGTGGCTTATTGCGAACTATATTTTCTTCTAATTTGGGATTCTGTAAATCACTTACTGAGGCTGCATTCGAAATGACGTAAGGAGTGTCCTCGGTTTGATAACACTTCACACTGTCTTCGAGAATTAAAATTATTTCACTTCCATTGTTCATTCGAGTTTTTTCTTCGATATCGGACTCAACCTGATTTTCGGCATACCTCAAACTAAAGTCCGTCGGTTGATCCAAATCGGTCTCTTGGTAACTAGAATAGTTACGAGCCGTTTTCAGTCCCTTTTGATTTGCTTTTGTTGCAGACTCCGTCAGAGATTTATTTGACTTTGAAGTAGCACTTTCTGAGTACTTGGCAGAGTAATCAATTGGTTGTTCTGTTTCATTTTCAACATCAAATGCAGCTGTTTTTACCGCGAATTCAATATTCCTATCAGGAGGCATTTTCCCGCGAACCAACGCTGAATTTCCTCGCATCATTTCGTATACCGAATCCGATTTGGCTGAAAAAATAGAATCTCTGCTCTCACTCTTCGAGACTACAGCTGATCGCGTAAGACGCACCGGAGGTGGCGGGAATTTACGGGGATCTGTCAATGGAGTGAAATCATTTCTTTCTTTTGGTGGCGTCACCACGTCTATATTCTCACATGTTTCCGAAAGATTCTGATTGACTAATTCCTGTTCGAGAGCTTTCTGTTTTCGAGCATTCAATGTTGGTAATTCCTTCAGACCCATTGATCGAGCAATTGGATCCATATTGTTCTGATTAAGTATACTTGGCCGAAAATTTTGTAAGTTCTTGAGCGCAGCCGAACTTCCTTCTGATATCAATTTGTGCTTCGAGTGGATAAGCGATCGCAGCATCGGTACTGCTCCATTATCCCAGAGGAATTTCTGATCCTCTGCTGAACGAGCAGATAGATTCCACAATGTTCCACACGCATTGCTGACAACAGTCAAACTCTCCGACTTCAACTGTTGCAATAAAATTGCAAGACAATTCCTTTCACGTAAAATGTTTCTGTAGTCCTCACGAACTGCTATGTGACTAGAGACGTTTCGTAGGATTCCTCCTGCGTTCTCGATGATTTTAAGTGTCTTGCTTGGACCCTCATAGGTCAGCATATCGACTAGAAATGCCAGTGCTCCGACAACGGCACAAAATTCGGCTTTATTAGTGCTGCAATGCGCCGAAAGATTCCATAATGCAGAGAGAATCGCCTTCAATGTGTTTTCGTTCTTATTGATCATGGCAGCCTTTGCCAATGCTGTCACTGTACCAATCTCATTTAAAACCGCTTTCATATTGCTATCAACACGCCATGACAGATTTCTCAGCACACTTGCAGTAACCTGAAGTGAAGAGAAAATATTGAAAGGTGTTTTTTATATATAAGAAACAGAGAAAAAAAAACAGAAAATACAAATTTACCTGCAAAAGGTCATCAGGTGCTGAATCCAACTGAGCAACAAGAGCTTCCATAAACTCCTTGTTTCCACAGAGGAGAGTTTTGTTGTTCTCATCCCCAAAAGTAAGGTTCGTCAAAGCCATAAGAGCGTATCGTCTCAGTGAGTTGCAGCATTCATCTTCTGATTTCGGTCCGTGAACTGCATGATCCAAGTGCACTAAACTGGCAATAGCTTGCAGAGCTCCCAGTTGACACATGGCATGCCTGTGCTCCTCGTCAAAACTAACTTTCATAAGACTTGAAATGGCCGCCAGCGGATGACGGTCTGAATCGTCAGCAATAGCTTCGCCTCCACTTTGAAGTAATGTTTTTAAGAAGTTACAATAGTCCAGTATCTGTTCGATGAGCCGTAAGACTTTCGCTTCGCGGCGACCCACCTTGTCATCGGGATGGCTATGCACAACATTACGCAAGGCCATTCCAGCATATTTACGAACTCCATCATTTGCATCTGAGTGCATCATTTGGACCAACAATGGGATGCACCCAGACTTGCGCAGCGCAACGCAAGCTTCACCCGTGCGGGATAGATCGAGAAACTTTTTTGAGACATCAACTGAGTCGTGAGATCCCAGCATTGAGGCTAAGGAATAAACACACTCAGCTTTGGGCAATCCGGAATATTGGCTTCCATCGGTACGCTCCTCCGTTGCCCAGGTCAGACTACTCTCCATTGGTGGCACAACAAGATCACTTTCTATAAACCGCGATAGCGTATAGCTGGGCTCCTTATATTTCCGAGTCGAGCCCCGTGAATCTCTATCCCTGTCTAGTGAGTGCTTCCGACTTGATCCAGATGTAGATCTCTGAAAGTCGTTTTGTCTCTCGAAATTCCTATCTAAACTTCTATGTTCCCGCATGTCCTTGTCGAGCATGTAGTCAGGTGGAATTGGATTTTCGTCCAGAAAATGCTTCTTCTTGCCAAATGCACCACTAGAACTACCGCCACACGAACTTCTCACCACGAGATTATTATCATCTTGAGTGAATTCTTTTTTTGTGTAACCACTTGCAGCCAACTCATAATCGCTAATTTCGCCATCGCGTTCGTATTTTTTGTCGATTTTTAAATTTTCACCCAGACCTGAACTCACAGACGATGACACCTTTTGCTGTGAGCTTCCTTGAGGCCCACCAATTGTAAGAATTGCACTGAATTCTTCTTCAAATCCTGGCGGTGCTACGGCATCGTAGTCTAAAAAATGACGTTTTTGTGGCGCAACATCATCCAGTGCCTCTAAGTCCGTATGATCAATGAATATATCATCCAGATCTTGATTCGATGATGCCGATGAATGCGAGCGTGTGAGATCTTTTTGTAAAGATGACATGGTGTTCTTTTTTTGTGTTTATTGTTTTTTGTTTTCTTTCCTTAGCACTCAATGGACCATCTTTGCAAACTAAAAATATACAGAAAAAAATATATAATTTCGGTTTAGTTTGACTGTTTCGTGTGGATGCCTATTTTTAGTGCTTGGGGCACTCCCTATTCCTTTGATTTATGTCACCCAGATCAAGTATAGTTTTAAGGGTTTTTGTATGATTATAATATAAAATGTCTATATTTTTTTTATTTGTCTATAAACAGATGTACGAAATTTTAAAAAGAACGAGTGAAATGAAAAATATAATTTATAAATTATTTTCTTGAAAGAAGAATAACTTTATTCTTTATAGTAAAGTTTTGGGAAGACAACTTTTTTGGTATAAATTAAACTGAAAATAAATGTGTTTGCGTTTTCAAGAGCATTTATACATAAAAGGTAGTTTAATTATTCAGTAATTTGGGTATTATTTGATGAGTTGTGTTCTTCTCACTTAATGATACAAAATGTTGCTATAAAAACACATACGTATACATATTCCACATATGTACACATATATGTACAAAAATACACAATGTATGAAGTAGGTATCTACTATTATGGTCAGTTATGCATTCATAAAAAAATCAAATTCGAGATTTGGATCAAACGTGACAACTACGATAAGATAATACATAAGAATAAATAAATTGGTTGACGGGACAGCTAATGTAGAATCAGGGCCTGGTGACTTACAGCTCTCAACCATTCCTGTGTGTGTGTTATTGGCAGGAATGGAGAGGAACTACAACTTTCTGCCGAATCCAAAAGGCTTTTTCTATGCCAAAAGATAATACTCTTGGAGGATTTGTGAATTTCTCGTAAGAGGCAGTAAACCCTGAAAAATATAGTTCTTTTTTTTTGTTGGCATAGGCTGGGAATCGAACCAAATGTCACAACAGCCCTATGCACCAACCATGACGCCATGGGCTACTACCTAAGATTATAGGCAAGACAAAATTGTGGATCTCGCAGTTCAGTATGGTCTTTTATTTTTTTTTCGAAATAGTCTAGTCAAAATAGACAATTAGCTTAGCCTAAATTCCAAAACTACTAAAAGTTTGTCCGGGCTCCAATCCAATATGGACACAAAAAGTTATTTAACGCAAACGCCAAAATATCGTTTTTTTCCCATACAATTTTCAAAAAATGAATCTCGAAAATTTGATCTTGACTAAAATTTGTAAATCATGAAACTCTGTAAGATAAAACACCATTTTGATGTTTATACATCTAAGTTCCCGATCAATTTTAACACGATCCGAATACTGTATGTACATAATTCGTTCGAGGGAAATATTTGAAAAATTTCAGTAGATATATGTCTGCCTTTAAAAGCAGCTATAGCTTAATAATGTAAGTTCCGCCATTGTTTTCTAATATATTTTTTTTTTATTTTGTGTCAATATTTAAGTACTAAAAACTCCTTGTCATACTTTTTTTCTTGTCTTGGACCAACCTAAACTATCTAGCTTTTTGTAACATCTTATGCGAATCACCCTGAAATATCTTTAAAATTCTAAGGCACTATGAATTAAATAGAGCAATTTATTCACTTGTTTTTGTTTTGTAGCTTAAGTTCTTCAACAGATTAAATTATGTCGTTGAAAGCAGATAGAATATGTTGATAGCCACTTTCGAAAAATTTATTTTACCGACTACAATTAGAACTAGTCACAAGCATCAGTAAAAAAGTTGTTTTTTATGGGCATATTAAACTAATATAAAAACAAAGTATTTAAGTTGAAAAATTAAAAAAAATTCTTGGGTGCGCTCTGCGTATAGCTTTATATATGGTGTAAGCTTTACTATAAAACGTCAATTACTTATTGTTTTCTGAAGTATTTGTGTGGGCACAAATAAAAACTTGAATAAGCATAGGTAGATACATCCATACAAGCCAAACTGAGGTCTCTCAATAAAATCGATGCGGGGTTAATATATATAATAAGTTAATAAACAGATGTATTGTATTTAAAGATAAATCCAACTTAGAATTTGGCATTCGCCGTAATCATAACAGATTAATATAGCCTCGATTAGATTATTTGGTCCGTTGTTGGAGCACAAATCGTAGAACGATGGTGTATGACATAATTCTTTCAAACTTTTTTTTACTTTGTAATATAAGCTTGCCTTTTGAAAAAAAAAAAATTTCTTTTATTTGTTTGAATTTCAAGGGCCAATGTTTGGAGTAAATACGTAAATACTTCTTGATTTTCTGAAACAAAAAATAATTGACGAATTGATAAAAATCTATTTATTATAGTTTAAATAATTGACGTTCGAATAACAATCATTGTTTTAATTTATTTGTGATTGCAGATCTTATTAGTCATCAATTTTTTATGAAAACACTCATTATTTGGAAGAATCGCATTTTTGGATGTGTACACAAACAAAAAAAAATCAGTAACCGGGGCCCCGAAGCCAGATTGTGATTCATGAAAAACCAACGCATTCCAAATAAAATGCACGACAGGGTAACATGAATTTGTTCTTGTGATGATATACTTTTCGAGAAAGTGTAAAAATAAGTCCAAAGTGGGTTTTTTCTTACACTTTACTTGCGATATATAGGAACTACATATGTACATATATGGCAAGTTATGGATTCGTAAACAAATCGAACTCGGGATTTTGATCAAAGTTGATATACGATGATAGCGAAGTCGAAAAAAGTGGGACTCGAAATTCTTTCCGTCTGTCTGTCTGTCCCTTCGGCTGCAGCCTTAACGATTCGGTCGATTTTCTTTAAAGTTGGTACCTATCGTTTTTTGGGCATTATCTCCACCCGTTTGTTTACCAAAAAATGAAAATCTTATTTGTCTCATAAATGTGCCCACAACTTTTTTTTTTGGAGCATGGTTGAAAAAGTTTTGTATACCAAAACTTTACATAATTTTTTTTTTAATTTTTAGAGTTTCAAAATTTATTTTTGAGAACTTAATAATTTTAAAACGACTCGGTCAATTTTTATTAAACTTGGTACCCAGCAGTTTTTTAACATTGTCGAGCAGATTTTCAATTAAAATTATTCTTATAACCAAAAATAACGTTACCTCTCATACTAATGTTCAAAAACCGGTATTGAAAATCTCATATTTCTCAAAAACGTCTCCTACGATTTTGATTAAAATTTTTGTGTGATCTAATATTTATGCGATCTACCATATTAACGAAACAAAATTTTTCTACGGTTTAAAAATGGTATCTTGATTTTCTTTGATTTTCGACTTTCTGATTTAAACTGATTTAATGAATTTGTATGCTTCAAATAAATTTAAAAAAAATTTGAAAATTCCATATTTCGAAAATGGGTAGGTGATATTTTTTTTAATTAATTTTTTAATTCCACAACCGCTCCAACGATTTTTAATTTTTTTTCATAAATTGAGATTTTTTTAAGAAATCGGATGATGTATGTACATCGCATTGGTGTCAAAACAATTTCAGAGGTTGTTTAATCAATTTATGTTTAATTACATATTTTTTTTAACAATTTTTCAGTCTAAACTGTAAGTTCCATGCATATTACCAACACGGTACCAACCCGCATAATACTACCAAGAGGAAATCTTTTTTTTTTTTTGATTGAAAGGACTTTGAAAGAAACACTATTTATTTATTATTAACAAATTAAATTTATTACCTTTAGAGTCGATGAAGTACTCATTACTTGTTAGTACCCTGGTAAGCTATGTTTTGAAGTAATATGGCCCATGCGTATATATTTTCCCAGTATTGATGTTTTTTATATTTTGTTGATGGACTCGGACCATTATTATTCTGAAACTCATATTTATGTGTAATATCGCAATAAAAGAGTAAAATTAATTCACATAATTCACTTTCACAGAAGATGAAAAAAATAGGGCTAATTAATTTTCATTAAGAGAAAATATTCACGTAACCATAATATGCAAGTGGCATCAAAACGTTTATAAAGGAAAAACAAAGTATATTTAATAGAATAAGAAAGTTATCATTAAAAGCAAATATGGGTAATTATATACAAACATTAATAGAAGTCATTAAAAAAGAGTAGATACATACATATGTATATGTATGAGTATTGAGTAACATAAAATATTTTGGAAATTTAATTTTTTTTAAATTGTAGTTTTTTTTAACCATCTAGGTGAAATTGTTATTTGTTTGTAGGGCATGTATCGTGCAATCAAAAACAGTTGAAATTATTTAACTGAGAAATTACACATTTTCGGCTTAGAATGAAAAGCAGGTAACTCCATTTTTTTCCTTTTTTACAAGAAAAAGCTAAAAATGTTCGAAATATTTGAATAAATCAAAAAAATATAGAAAGTTATTCTTATAAACGCATTTTAATGTATTCAAAAGAATTTAGAAATATTTGATGATTTTTTGTATTTTATGTGAATTAAAAAAAACAAAAAACTATAATAATAAAAATAAACATAGCACGCTTTCACGACGATATGTTGAAATTGAGATCTGATATTTATGGAACCACGCTAATTAAAAAGTACAAACACAGCTTAGTTGTACTTTTTTTTATAAAAATGCTTAGAGTTGCAAAAATTCAAATTTTTTTTTAAATTATTTCGATTTATTTTATTTGTTTCCTCTCTTATTCAATATTGACAATCGACAAAATTATACAAACTTATTTTAATTAAGAATTGTATTTTATTGATTAAATTTGCATATCTTGTTTATAGGTACATAAAGATTTTATAAACCAATTTTATAAATTTGTTTAAAAAAAATAATTAAAAACATTCTGGGAGCGCTAGCCAACTCACCCAATAAACTCTCTTGATGGCGATCTTGCAAATGACTAAGATATTGTTTTGATAAAATATAAACAAAACAAATTTACTATAATTCATTCATAATATTGGCGCCTGTTGCATATACATACATATGTATGTATGTGTGTATATATTTCAAATATTTCAATCTTTAAAAAGAATTACTAATGAGCCATTTAAATGTTTCCATTTTTTATAACTGTTGTCATAAGCTGTTCAGTGAGCACAAATTAAGTGTTATTGACCGACGCTAATTTATTGGTGTTCATTGGTTTTCTAGCGTACATATTGTGTTCTTTCGAATTTATTGCTAGGGCGTTGATTAAAACAATAATGATGATGATGATAGATAATAATTTAAAAATTACACAAGCGTCACTCTAATTAAAATTGCACCCAAACTTACTTGTGTATTCGGCATGTCAGTAATTATTGCTGACTTAAACTTATAGCGCGCCATTTTTAAAGAAGTTTGAAGTATTAGAGGCATGATGAAAACAATTGTGCCTTATTTGATCCCATTTATTATATAATTCCCCAAAGAAGGGTACACAATCGATAAAGTACTTATCTATAAATGTCGCAACAATCGGATTCCAAATAAGGTTTGTCTTTGTATAGAATTCATTTAACTGAACCTATTTGGTTAGTAATGCTTCGTTTTTAATTTGATGTTAATTATTTGTTTACCATATTTCTGTTTCGATGAGAAGGCAGTTTTCGACAAGCTTATTTTTTTGTTTGTTCGTTTTTAAGAAAATATCAATACTAATATGTATTATAAATTAGTTTGTTTTTACCTAGGTACATATGTATGTTTGGGGTAATTCTCTGGAAATATTAGATGAAATTAATTTTTTTATAATGCAAACATAACATTTTTCAAAGTTTGATTATTTTAGGCTTAGATATACAAATTTATTTAGAGGGTTGAAAATATTTGTATTGGATTTCTCATTCAATTTCATACAGAACTGAAATATTAGCATCATCAATTACACATAAAAAAAAAAATTGAAAAGCGAAAAAATAAAATTATTAGTTTTCATTCGCTACAGCCTGGAGTGTTTGAGAGGAAAATCCTGCGGATTTTTATAAAAAATAAAAGACAATTTTACCTATAACAGACCCCTTATTTGCCAAAACAAAATAAAAATCTCAATGTATTATTATGTAAAATAGAAGAACCAATTGTATTGGTACAGTCCGTACTATAGCCTCACACATAGTTTATTTTACAATCAACTATTTTTTGTACTTCTTTGAGGTCTAATTAGAAAATTTGTATTGCTTAGCAAGGTAGAACATGGCTACTAGTATTAAGAGAAGTTTTGACTAATTTCTAAAAGCTAAAGCAATTTTCTCAACTTGTTTTGTTCACAGTCACAATGTTTTCTATTATTTGTTGTAACATTAGAATAGCCTCACAGTATTTATTTAGTAGAAATAAAAACCAATTGATTAATTTTTTTAAAGAAAATAATTTGTATTTATTTTTTGTTTTAACACAATATTTAAGAACTTTTTAGAGCCCTCCTTGTTTTGAATTACCTCAAAAAAGCGATCGTTTAAGGAATCAAACAAAATCAATGATCGATTTCTTAAACAATCACAAACGATTCCTTAAAAATCTAACGAAATGTGGGCCCTGGCCACTTTGAAATGCTACAAATGAACTTTTCTTTTCTTGTGTATATCCTCCCGCCTCCATAAACCTTGCGTGTTTGACAACTCTACACATTTTTAATGAGAGTAGGGTGGTAAGGATAATTGCTGTTTATTTAAGGTTTGCAACATTTTAATAAAAGCTTTGTGAATCGGCTCAGCAAGACTGTTTCCAATAAAAATATTGTTTTATTTCGATGTCATTTCACAATCTACAAAATCAACAGTGCCATAAAATGGTCCTGCATCCCCATACCATAATTTATCCCTCATGGCTATGATAGCGATCAAAATACAAATTTTCTTTTCTTAAATCATGGAAATTGTATTTATATTCATCCGGTCTGTTTAACTTGAACTCTATTCAACTAAAAAGATAATTTTTTGCCAACTTTTTGAACGATGCTGCCTTCAGCATTCCATGGCATTCAGCATCTTGGTAAATTAAACAGCTATAGTTTACGAGCATTGTTAAACGGAGGTTTTTTTTCATCAGCATTAAGTGCTTTAGGTTCCGGCAGTTCTGATAACCCGACTTAAGGTCATTCGGCTCACTTCTAGCTCAGTGTCTTGATTTGCTCAGAAAGTGGTTGCAATTGGAAGCTTAACATATTGTTTTCGTCATTGATAGAATTGAAAAAGTTCTTTTTTTGCCTACATTAACGGATTTTTTAAAAAATTGCATACCAATAAAACATTTCGTCAGTCCTTGATTCCGATAGGCCTCTGTTTTGACAATCTATGTAGCCGTTAATTAATTTTATGTGCCCATTTAAACTTTCAAATTGAAAAAATCACAAAACATAACTGTTTTATCACTTCCTGATAACTTTTCGAGACCTACGCTGCCAAATTATAGCTTACAATGTGGAATAAAATCAATTGAGGCTATTCAAATGTTACAAAAAAAAATTGTTGTTTTAGTGACATTGCTACTTTGTTTAGTGAAATTTGTTACTTTGTCTTTAAATATAAATTTTCTTATGTACAAATCAAAGAAGCATCAAAAATAGTTGAAAGTAAGAAAGTTAAAGAGTGAGGCTATTCAAATGTTACGGCCTGTATATGTATTTCAGTTCAATTATAAGAATATACACCGGTATTTTTCATTTACAAATAAATAATATCTGTGTTTTATTTTCCCCGAGATCCGAACCAGATTGGATTTGCTTACGAAAATACATATATTACAAAAAAAAGTGTGATTGCCGGGACTCACGGTTAAGATGTGTAAACATAAGTAACGTAACGTGAATCACAATCACGATCACAAGATACGTTACGTTTTTTTTCACCCTACCGCCAGTATAGATGTTTACACATCAAAAACAACACAAGATCCAACTTTATTTTGGATTTGGATTTCAAGACAACAAGTTGTCACTGAGACCCTGGGTTGTTTTATTTTCATGATCAGATCTGGATTGGATCTGGGGGAAAATAAAACACAGCTAATATTTTCGAAAATTTTAAAATGTGTTAATGTATTTGTCACTGTAAAACGCCACAAACGATCTGGATTGGATTTGGGGGAAAATAAAACGCAGCTTATATTTTCGAAAATATTAAAATATGTTAATGTATTTGTCACTGTAAAACGCCCCAATGTAGAAATTTACCGGTAAAACTTAAAATTTTTCAGCAACATTTTCAAGTTCCTCAGATAATTTGGCTGTCATTACATTATATTTTAGTTCGAGGGAAATTTATTCCGGGGGAAATTCACGATAGCAAACAAATTTTGAGGGAAACTTCCCTCGAGATTCTCGAAAGGACCCATTATATTTATTTTCTTTTAATTTTTTAAGGATCTCAGATTTTTCTACCCGTGCGAACCCGGACGTAACACCTTATTGTTAATAAAAAGTAGAAAAAATATTATGAAGTGTTGTTTTTCGTTCAAATCTATTGCATTGTTGAAACGCAATTTTAAAATCTTTGCTTCAGACAATTTTTCAATCAAGGAAAATTTCTTTATGATTAAATACAAGTGTAAATAATAATACCTATTAAAGATGAAAATATACATTTACAAAGAAATAATAATATATTATAGGAACATTGTACATATTAGATTGCTTATGCAAGCAAAAAAAGATGTGATAAATAAAATCAACAATATTTGTGTTTTCTTAATGATCTCGTTGTTTTAACTTTTATAAAATAAAAATAATAAAAAAAAAAAATGAACACATCTGTCAGTTGTAGATGAAATACCTTTCTCTTATTATGGAAAATTGATTCTCATCAACAAGCAGCCATTCACCTTATTCGCTTTGTATGAAGGCCAAAGTAATTTCCATAGAAAAGCAATAAAATAATAAACACTATTAATCAGTTGGAAAGTAAATATAATTCTAGTGTCAACAAAACTGATAGTGATGCAGCTCTGTTTTTTTTATTTAAAAACGACACTTCCACACAATAAAGACTTTTGTATTCATTTATCATACATGAATTTGTTTCCCTATAGCTGTTATAGTTTCCCTTTACTTTATCACTCATTGTTTTATTTATAAATTATTCGTAAGGTTCTGGATTAAGTCAACTTTTGTATTTACTAGGTACGACCAATTTAAATTAGTAATAACTGATCAAAACATCTCCATTCCTTTTTGCAAAAATCTTTACCTACCATCGTTTGGTGATTTTTTTTTTTTCAATGATTTACCGAAACATAAAAAAAGAAAAATAGAGTTTCTCTCAGACCTTAAATGAAAATGTTTTTTTTTAAGAATAAAAGTTATTGAGTGACTTTTATTTGACATAACAAATAATAGTTACTAAAGAATGGAAAGGTTGAGATTTATCTCTGTTTTTCATTAATCTTTCAAATTATAGAACGTAACATCAATACAAAATTTGGACTTCAAAAAGTACGACCTCATCTTAGTGTACAGCGCACTCTCGACCATTTGAAAAACGTACCTATTAGAATAAAAGTCAATAAAATTCTTCGATTGAAATATTTTGTTCATACCTACCCACTTATTGAAATAAATAAAAATAGATGGAAAGCTTTGTCGTTTATATAATGCAGGTAGGCTTGTAATTTGCAATAAATTTAAAAACATCTAATTTGATGAATTTCAACCCTTTATAATATTCAATTGGTTAGATACAGGTTAGATAAGAGAATTCTCGAATTTGGACTACAAATCAAGTACATTTTATACAATCACAATTATGAATTTTATATTTATAAAGCAGGATATTAAGTAACTACATAACCATGAAAATTCAATTGAATGTCTAATTTTGCCCATCCCTTCTCCTAAAATAAATATGAACAGTATTTACACTTGCCGTGTCGCCTGTTTTTAATAAAAGCATTGCATGTATTCATCATCAAGTACTATATTATAAACACGATAAAATAAAATGTGGATGATTTATTGAAATCTGAAACTGCTAAACATAATTCTCTCAACCAAAACAAAAACCACTCCATTCACACACTTCAAGTTAAAATTAAATTTGTATTTTTAAATAGTTACACCATCCTTCCATATCAATAAATTATAATTCTTTTCCTTTTCTTTATCTTCCAAAAAAAAAATTATAATATTCTTCGTCTTGGTTCATTTTGCTTGTCTTGTGTTCACAGAAAAAATTAAATTCAACGAGCGCGTTACAAAACATAAAAACAAAAAAGTATAAACCAAAAACTATTAATATACATTCCCCAGCAAGTTTTATTTACATTACATATACTGCGATGCGAGCGAGTGTGTCCAGAATTATAAGCAGGAGCCCGTTCTGCCGGCCGCTTAGTATGTGATGACGGGCACTTCTTCCAATTTTCAACCAACAAGGGGCAATGATTCATATGCACAAGCCAAAGCCACCACCACCACTACGACCGACCACTCTATAAAACAGTCAGCCTTCAGTCAGCTATGCGCAAATATTTACTTTTATTTATCTTTTTAGAAGAACCAAATCGCTTCCCGGCTAATTTAACAACAAAACTACACTTATCGACTTATCACTGCTGCGCCTTTGCAATTGCCATTCTTTGCCACCGACTTGACGTCAACGGCACTTGCGAGTTGCGAGTGTGAGCAAATATTTTCGCAATAATTCTCAATTAGATCACAAGATTAAACTAAGGAATTCCAGAAATTGAAAGACATGATTAATAAATTTCTGCCCTGCAACTGGCAATTTAGAGAAATTAAAAAAAGACTAAAGGATACATGATATGCCCATGAGTGTAAAGTTCGAGTTCAGCTATGAAACATGAAAAAAAGGCAACAAAGATGAAGAAGAGCAGGGAGGGACCGTTGTCACAGTACCATTTATTATTGATTTTTCTCATCTTTGCCCTGTAGAAGAATGGACGACGACGACTTCGACGAAGACACAGGGAAAAAAAAATACAAAAAACCATTCCACCATGCACTAGACGACCATAGAAGCAAGAAATTTATAATTTTTACATAATAATAGTTCATTTATCGTTTAGTAAACTTTGAACAAATTAATGAAGATTTGTTTACAGTTAACACAATAACTGTTTTGCAGCACGATGCAAATGCAATGCAAAAACTCAACATGAACATAACAGAATTTCTTTTTTTCTTTATTAATTAGGATTTTACGTCTGAGTAATTTTTTGGGGGAAAACTATTTATTTCTTTTCTCATTTTATGGTTTTTTTTTCACCAACTAAGATGGTAAATTGGTAAAAAGATTCCAATTGGAAAAAAAAATCTGGATCACTTACCTCGGATAATCCAAAGATAATGGTGAGGTGATGATGTTTAATTCAATGTTACGAAAACAAAGATTTTGAATTTCTATGAATTATTTCATCTTTTCTTTGTTGGTTTTTTCTTTTCGATTTTATTTATTTATTTGTGTTTAATTTTAAGTTCTGCCTGATAAAAATTTCACCGAAGAGGAGCACACACAAAATTATACGACATAACAAGACGACGACAAGAAAAAATCTGAGAGAGAAAATATTTTTTTCTTTCAAGGAAGACAGAAAAAAATCAGGGTGCGAATGTGCGGATGAGATGAAGTGATTTTTGTATTTGGTTAAAAAGAGAAGAATATATATACATATTCGGATTGATTTTAGGTCTGTTCGCGTACTTGCCCGAAATTGCCAGATTCTACCAGATTTATTTTTTTTATATGAACTTTGACAGTCTTTCGGGCTAAAAATGGTAGAAATGGGTAGGTTTGGCAAGTAAACGAACAAGGTTTTTGACGGAAGTAGTAATAGAATATAAAAGTTTGTAGTAGATTATTAGCAGGTGGATCTGGGTAGGGTAAGTTTGGACAAGATGTGAAGAGATACTAAATTTAAGATAATCAGTTCAAATTTTAAAAATCTGTTGAAGACGACACAAAATTGGAGTACGCGCTCTTTAAGTTGCGACCACCAAATTAGAATTTAAATTTCACCGTGATAAATATGTAAACCTTGTCGGTTTGACATTAACAGATCAGAAAAAAAGTTTATGGATGCGTTTCTATTAAAGCACAAAATTGTTATGCCCTTAAAAACCCTTTAAAATGATAAAATATTTAAAAAATAGTTTTGAGCTAATAAAGAAATAAATCCAGTTGAATAAAAGTAAGTTTAGGTAGGTATTTTGATTTCATTTGATAAGGTGGCGGGCTATTTTGGCTCACGGACGTACATTTAACACAAATATATCGAATATTATTAATTAATACAGTGGTCTTTTTTGATCATCGTGAACAAAATCTATGCCTAATTGATTTTTCCTTGTGTCCCTGAAGCATGAACATTGTCAATTTTGAACATCGTTCGTCGTGTGACGATTAATCAATAAGCTCAAATAACACAACTATCAGTAAACAGCATCGATGGTTCAACAATGGCATGTAAAAGTTGCTGGCGCCTTATGCCTCGGAGAGATGTTGATGAATTAGGTAAGTAAAGATAAGTAAGTAAAACATAACAACAAGAAAGTTTTTCTATCATTACAAATTTATTTCTTATTCTTATCCTTAATGGTGTACTTATCGTAGGTCTTTGTTGGATCATACGGTTCCCAACGGCTAGCTGGAAAGATGTGCTTGTTCCTCTCGTACCAGTTTCTCAGCAGCACTTTGCCAGCATGGGATTCCTCTTTCTCCACTGTTGCGTCACTAATCATCCGAACATCGTCGTGGACATCGAACTGAAAAAGAGGTCCACTCTTGCCTCTCGCTTTGGTCACAATGAAATCGTAGAAAGTGTAATGATGCGGCAGAATCAGATCCTCCTTGACATACATGAGTTGGTCTGCCATAACAGTTTTCAATTCGTTGAATTCCTTACGCAGAACTTCCAGACATTTTTGCAGGAACTGATAAATGGAATTGCCTTTCTTCATGGTTGCACTTCGACGATGTCCGGATCCGTCCCAGTAACTGAAGGTAATTGTGATTTCTTGGTCCTTCAATGCAGCCTGCTGGGCAACCCATTCCTGGCGCAGTTCTTCTCGTAGGCGGTTCTCTCTTTCTTCACGTTCTCGATCAGGGAGAAATGAAGTGTCTACGTCTGGATTCTTACAGATTTTCTTCTTCTGCGGTTCGTCATTTTGTTGCTCAGTTCTCCATTTTTTCACGGGCTTTATTTCCAGGGGTTTTATGTCTTCATCCTCTTCATTAGCTTCATCTTCATCCAAAGTGAATGATAAGGCTTGAATTTGTCGTTTCTGTTTGTTCTTCTCTGCCTGGATTGCTTCTAGAGCTCTTAATTTTTCACGTTCCTTCTCGTCTTTCTTCTGAGCTAATTTCTTTTCGCGTTCTCGTACGATGTCCTCCTGCTTTGCTTTCATCTCGTCCAAAGTGACCAACCCAATGGTCGAGGTCTTGAGTTGTTGTTCCACAGCATCGTAGTGGCTGGCGAATTTGTTTTCGATATTGGAAATCTTCAAATCCTCTTCAATTTTCTTTTTGCGGAATTCGATTTCTTGTTGAGCGATTTCACGTTTTTTCATCAATTGCATGGCACGGCCAGCTTCACTAGCTGCCCCTTTGTAGTGAGCCATTATTTAATGTTTAAAGAAATAAATTTTGTGGGTGAAAATAAAAAAAATTACAAACTTTTGTGTATAAAGGTTTCTGTTTCTATTCCCTAAATGCAAAATGCAAATATAAAAAAAAAATGGAGAAAAGAAAAACAAAACGTCAAACATAAATGTCATTTTCGTACAAAAGTTCTTAGCACTGAGCTTGATAAGAGACTGGAAAAATTACAGGGTGAATCGTCGTATCAAATGAGCTATGACGATTCACACGGTCATTAGTTGAATTGAATTAAAATTTATTGAGACTTTTAAGACAATTTTACAAGGAGTACAATTCTGAATATATATTTACTTAGCAAAGCTATGTTTACTGCGGCTTTAATGTATTGTCTGCTCTATCTATTTACATTTTTGGGAAGCCTTGCAGTCACGGTCACATGATGATACAGTTGCTAGCGGGTAATGTGAATGCAGGGTGGCATAAAATATAAGCTCCTATAACAAAATGTATTTCTTTTAAAATCAGATGAATTGCTATCCGACCAAGAAATTGCCAGTGTGTAGCCTGCCTTAGTTCACAAAAATACACTTTACAAAAAGATGTACCGCCATTAAGTTATTCCATCCATCCATATTAAAAATTAAATCCAGATATAAATTACATAAATTCAATGTTAATATTTACATTCGGATTTAAGTTTTAATCGATTATATCGAGTGAATAATCTGGCCGTTACTATTCTTTTGCGAGAATCGGCATTCAGATTAATAAAACTATCTTGATATGGAAAACTTTAACGTACAGGTACGCCATAAAAATATGTACATATTTTTGCACATATAAAAACGATGATAAACAATTCAAATCAAAAAAATAAAATTTATTAATGCTGACTCAAATATTATTACAGAACTACTGGACGTTGAAGTATTTTATTATATTTCTCCAATAAAACAAGTTTCGTAATGTAGGAAGGTGCATTACTCAGCAAAAATTCTGTTATTGTATTAAGTATTAGCAGAGAGCAGTACACAAATAGCACCAAACTTAGCAGTGGAACACATAAAATCAGCAAAGGAACCCTCCGATCAGTCACAACATAAGTTTCACGGGTTATATTCTTCATCCAACTCCAAATGTATGGAAATAGTTGATCGAATAAATCCTTTCCTTTAACTAAGATGTTTTGAAAACCATAAATAATTTTGGCCATCAATAAAACAAACATCAGCATAAATAACATTATGTACGAAACATCTTCAGATTCAACTTTATTCTCGTCGGATTCGGTTTGGTTTTGAAATTCAGCTATGTCATAATTCTGTTCTGTTTTTATGGATTCCATTATTCTATAAAATTCTTCATCTTCATCCAATTTGGTTTTGAAATTCTTTGCATTATTTGAAACCAAGCCTCCTCTGAAACGGTTTATTCCAGGTTTTGAACTGCCATACAGTTTAAACTGAACTGGATCAAACATTTATAAAAAGTTGTTCCCATAAAGTGCCTGTTACAATAATTATTTTGAAGTGAATACTTATTATCACAGAAAACAAATTGATTACTTAATTTTACTTTTTAGTCAGTTGGAAAACTTTATCGAATAGGGTCAATTATATTTCGGTGAAAAAGACAACCTCTTGTGACGAATATGCTCTTAACTGTCATCGTGTGCTGCTATCTTGTGAAAATGCAAACCTGTATTCTTTTAGGAATATAAGTCTCCTCTCACCAGTGTTACCTAATCGCTGTGACGTTATATTTTATTCACTCGATTAATCCAGATTAAAATTAAAATTCGACTGTATTTACAATTAAGTTATTAATCGAGTGAATAATATGGAAGTAAAAGTGCTTAATAGAACCAAGGTTCGACGGGTAAGTCATTTGATGATAGTGCCTTCCATTTACCATAGTATTAAGTGGTCCTAATTAATAATTATCATTTAATGCTTCCAGGCACTTTGGTACCTGTTGATCGCCTGCTGACTTGAGTGCTTCCAAGGTCATAATAATGCTGATCAAAAAATTCCAAAAATATCCAATTGATAATATCCCGAAGACCAAAATATATGTACTTATCTTAGAATTAACAGAAAACTAACATTAGTCATCCCGGCAACTAAATTATCACAATAGACAACTTAATTATCACAATAGACAATACCTACTTACTCGACACTTCACTTTAACTGTTTAGTGATTTGTGAATTTTAATGGTCTTCGAAATCACATTATATTGAAATCGAAAGCCACTATGGCTTTGGCTAATTCTTCCTCCATTTTGTTAGCAAACGTAATCCTCGCCCTTTATGGTTGAGATATACAGTCTAGTGCGTCCTTATTCAAAAACCTTGTATTCATTCATGCTTCACCGCAACATAATTTTACGTATCTAAACAGTTTTCTTATTTGGTGTAATAAGAACCCTATTAAATGTCCTGCAATGATTTTTTCTAAAAAACAAACTCCTTCTTCGTTTGATTACAAAATATTGGAGCACACTTTACGCCGCGCCGTGTTCATAGTTTTTAAGAACTCGGAGTACACTTTACTTTCAACCTTGATTTTACTGAGCATATCAATTTGTTCGTCAATGAGGCCAACTCTATGTTAGGGTTTATTAAAAGATGGTCTAAAGAATTTCAGGATCCTTATGTTACCCTCGCTCTGGGGGGCGGACCCCATCTTGAATACGTATCCCAGATATGGACTCCTTTTTACGAAACCCATAAAAACACAGTAGAAGCCGTACAGCGAAATTTCATACGTTTCGCCTTGAAAGGGCTACCGTGGTCCGATCCTTATAACCTTCCTCCTTATGAACACAGAATTAAACTTCTTCAGGTTCAGCCTTTATCACAAAGCAGGATTAATATGGATATAATATTTATTCATTGTGTTGTTGATGCACCAGATTTATTAAATTTTATTAGTTTTAATTACCGTAGGGGAAACTACAATATTCGGAATTTAGAATTATTAAATTTATCCCAACACCGTACTAATTATGGTATGCATGAGCCTCTTACCCGCATGTGCAAGCTTTTGAATTTGAATTCAAACCTCTTTGATTTTAATATTATAGTAAGAATAGTTTAAAACATACGTTGAGGGCCAGTGCACCACGCACTGTAATTAAAGTTTGATTTCTTAATGTCATGTATTTATTTATGTATGTATTTACTTTCATTATATTATTTAATTTATTAATTAGTTGTGAGAAATTTAATTTTGTCATGTTTAATTTTTACGTTTTTTTTGTTGCTTTCCTAACTTGATATAAAATAAGTAAAGAATTTAAGCACGTACCCCCTTGAAAATAGCTTTAAACTTCTCATATCGCTTATAGTAATTTGCCATTTATATAAGTTCTGATAATTTTAATTTTGTAGTGTAATGTTTTTTATGTTCGTTGGATTTCTTTTGGTGCTTAATTTTATACTGTTATATTTATTTAAGAAAACAAAATTCAATTTGAAACTAAAGGCTCTCGCAAACCAACGCGAAACATTCGCCGACGACAGATTTTTGTTGTTGTTTAGCGTTGTGTATTTGTCATATTTTGTGTTATTGTGAATGATTCGCTACGATTTCGCGTTGGTTTGGGAGAGCCTTAATGCTTTTAAAAAGATAATAAAATTCATCACATACATAAGTAGCTATACAAGATATTTTTAGAAAAAGAACTAAATGTGTTAGGAAAGAGGAAAACCAAAGCCATTAAAAAGAAGGACAAAATATATTACGTATAAAAACGTCAAGACGTTTATATTTATTATATTAAATCAATATTGAGAGTAAAGAAAAACAATTCTCAATATAATCTTTTTCGGATTAATACATTGAAAACACAAAACATCGAATGTGTTGTTAAGTTTCAATAAACAATAAAATAAGTTGTTACCGCTTTTCGATTTTGCTTTTCTAATTTCGTATCAGTTGAGCAAAAAAAAAAAAAACCAAAAACATAAAAAAGATTGCCTGCTAAAATCTAAATAATCCCATATGAAATAAGCAAAGCAGCAAAAGAAACAAAGAAAACATTGAAAAACAAATTCAAAACTGTCACAACTAATTAACGGCAAATTATACACGCAACCACTTTTAAATCGGCAAATGTTGTTTCCCCAACGTGACATTCCTTATTTTTTCGCATGAGACATTGTGCTTGACCAGTTTATTCTAAACACAAACAAAAACCAGAATCTAACAACGAAGAAAAGTACATTGCCATCGGTAATTTTGTTTCTGATTAAATTGTTGAAACATTCTTTAAATTCCCCATCTAACAGTTACATATACTTATATTGAATGCTCACAAAATTAGCATAATGAAGAGCAAGTACTCAATATTTTCTTTATGACTTTGAGTTTTTTTTTTTTTCTTGGTTAATTTGTTTACTTATGTCCTGTCACGTTTCGCGCAGGTAACTGAAAAAAAGCTTTCTCTCAATTTCTCTATCAATTTTTCCTTGAATGTCACATCCCAACCCAACTCAGACAATTGCTCGGTAATATTCAAAAGTTCTTTTTTTTTACAAAGAAACATATCCTGTTCGTTGTTCTTTTAGTTAGTTCTTCAACGATTCTAGAATCGTTATAACCAGTGCACCGGAAATATATGTGATGCGATTTTAAATCCAAAAAAAACGGGTTGCAAAACAATAAACCCTCGTAATTTTGTGTTTAATTAAAAAATCTTTTCTGTAGCTTGTTTGTTTTCGATTGTTCCAGCATGCGTTAGCTCGAATAAATCTGCCTAGCTGTATTGAAGAAGATATTAATATTTCCGCTTCTTTCTGTTTCTTATTCGGTTATAGCTAAAGAATTCAAGCATATTTTTTTATTGAGCATTTGGATTCTGGTGAATCCTTTGAAAAATTTAAGGGGACACTAAATTACGGGAGATTGGCTCTTTTGATAAGGTTGAGAGTTACCATATAATGTCCGATATTACAACCTGGCGCCCGCATAAGCTTTCGTGAAAACAGACAATCACCATCGAAATATATAATACGAACAAACAAAAAAGTTAAAAAAAAAGAATTTGAGATTGGTATAGGACCAAAGTTTACCTTTCAAATTTTTGCTATTAATCACTCTAGGTCTGTCTGCCATACACATATGTAATTTTGGATTTTTCTCTTTAATTTATAAATAAGCCCGTCTTCTGCCGCTTTCCCGAGTCTTATGGGAATTTATGTTCTTATTTTTCAAATGAATCTAATACAATAAATAATAACTTTGTTTGTGTCTACTGCGACGCCGTTTTTCTATCCAAGAAGAGCCTTGATGGTTGTTATCTCCCGACTACGAAACGAATAACCTCATAGACCGACGACGTATAGATGACGACAGCAAAAATTACAATTTATGAATCTTATTAATATAAGTATACTTTAATCTAATGACTTGGTAATTTCAGAGGGCGTTGGAAGCTATACCTTTAAATACCATAATAATATCTCTATAATCTTATGTTTGGGAGCTATATAGTCCTTAAGGATACATATTTTGCTCTATGAATTTCAACGCCATCTATTTGGAAGCTATACCCTTAAATACCATAATAATATCTCTATATGCTCATGTTTGGTAGCTATATAGTCCTAAAGGATACATATTTTGGTCTATGAATTTCAACGCCATCTACTTGGATCAGGCTACACAAGATGCCTTGCCTTGGATCTTTTACAATTAAGTTTTTCTTATAGTCTTTCTACTCTAAAATACCTCACGCTGTTTGGATATTATAATTATTAAGATGCGAAATTGTAGATTGTTTCAACGTTTCATAAAAGGACATTTTATTACGACAAGATGAAAAAAGTCTCTTCTTATTGTTAGGAGTTTAAATGGTAAAGTTGAAAGACTTTAGTCAGGGATATGTGTGATTATCCATTTTGCAATTCTTTTCTTAACAAATCTCCAGACACACAAATTGATTTTCCCACAGTATGGTCCTATAATATACACGCACATGTTGGATCCTTACGTTATCCATTGAGCTTTAGATTTGGTCTAACAACAAGTCGTTTATTTGTATTTTCATAATATCCATTTATGTGTGTCTGTGTTTTAGAATCAATTTAAATTCCGAACATTTACCTAAATGAAGATTATTTATAGGAATTCCTAATCCGATGGGTTTTGGGAAACCCCTTAATATTTATGTTTTTTTGTTTTTTTGTTCGTATATAGATGCAGTAGCATGTGATGGGATTCTTTGTGGGCGAAGGAAAAGTTATTCCTTTTTTGTGTCCCAGGAGAAAATTCAATGTGCGAAGTGGAAAAATGAAGAAGTTCATAATAAAAGTCATCAAAAGAAAATCCACCGCACCTGATTCAAATTCAATGACGGAAACGGAATGATAAAATAAATTCAAAATGGATGATGCTGCTGCTGTAAAGGAAGCACAGTTAAGAAGCGTTATCAATGTGCTGGGTATAGCAGTTCTGTTGCTGATAGTAAAGAAACCTTTAGAAGAAATAGTAAAGAAAAACAAGGGAAGACCGTGAGTATTTATATACTACACCTAGAAACCTACATTTATACATATGTATGTACATGTCCATTGAACATATAGATGTATATGTACATTCATTTCCTGTTCCTTTCATTAAAACGTTACTTTTAGGTGGGTGTTGATTTAATGTTATTATAATCAGCCATTTTGTATGCCATTTTTTTCAGTGTTGTTTTTGGAAGGGAAAATAAACAATACCGATTTTTTGTTTTGTACCTATACTCGTAGTCTGGGCGTAAACTCCTCGAGAAGAATACAAAATAAGAAATGATTTATATGTGTAGATATGTAGTTATTTAGGTACCTAATATATTATGTATTAATGGAAGGTTACGAACAATGGGAAACTTTTTTTTTTTAATTCATATATTTTTGAGCTCTTTTATTCAATCTTTATGATTTTTTTAGATAGTATGTACACTTTAGAAAAATTTACATGACTATACTAGAAGTGAGTCATAAAGAAAGTAAAACAGTGTTACTGTTCGCCATCGTGGGGGTGTAAAGCATTGAGACAGTGAAGGTCGAAAAGTGAAACGATGAGAAAATATTTAAAAAAAACTACACTTCAACGTATTGTAAATTAGAAGTTCATAGAAATATTTTGTGTACTTTTTATTATGAACTAGCCAATTTCAAAGTTTGGGAGTTTTTTACAATAAAAATATGAACAGAGGCGTGTTTTTTTGCAAGAGTGCTAAAAAATGTACATGTGAAATGAAACAACAACTAATCCCTTTCGGACTTATCTAATTCCAGAGAATTCTAGTGGCTTAACTTAAGCGCACAGAAAAACTTTGTTACCGGCATGAACTACATATATGTTATCGATAGTTTGTATGAAAACTCCATGTTTTTTTCTGTAATGGCGTTGCTTACCCCCGTTGTCGCTTTTTTCGGGATTGCACCTTATGAGGGTTTATTTATGTAAGCATCGTGATTTCGAATTCAAAGTCTAGCAGTTTATTTTTCTACGCTTTTGGTGGTGATGAATTAATTTTTATGCACAGAGTGCACTGGTTAACGGCAATCATTTCTATAAAATGAAATAATGTTGTAATTAAATTTTAATTTAAAAACCAATAAAAAACCTTTTATTTTCCTTTCCAATTTTTGTATCTGTCATATTCATCAAATGTTTGGCTGTCATTTTTGTTTTGATATACTTTAAAACTCTGTGCATTTGAGTGAATTTCTACATATTTTATTTTTTTATATGAACTTTGACTGACTTTTATGTATAAATTCACACAAATATACAGAGTTTAAAAGTAAAGGAACGCACCTATTTATTCTGTGAGTAAAAGTGTGGAGATTTCTCAAAATAATCTGCTTTGACTATAAATGTTTTTTTATATTTTTTTAATTGACCAGAATTATTTGGACATTTGATTTTGTGACATTTAATTGGAAAAGTTTTCACTATAAACTATAGGAAAGTTCACATACGAAGTTTTTGTTTAATTTTAGTGTGGACATAAACCGGTGACATATCACTTTCAAATAAAAAAAACAGTGCTTGTCTACGTTTTCTTAGTTTTTATTTTACCACCTCAATCTTAATATACGTATATATATATGTATATATAAATTAATCTCTGTTTCCCTTGGTCACACCATCACTTTAGGACGACTTTACCGATTTAATTCTTATAGGTACTTTTGTAGAACTTACGGAAAGAGATTTTAAAACTGCCCAACAGACCACGGACTTCGGTGGTGACCAAAAAAAATTCTGTGAACTACGTCATATGTACATATAACCGGGTAAGAAGCTTTGATAGAAATATAGATTTGAACAGTCAGATGTCATTTTGACAGATATCCATTTGATGTGTGTCGTATTGAAACAACACCATCTGTTGGGTATACAATCACCACCCGATATATATAGGTAGGTCCAGTATATCAGTAATCTCAGCTACAGGAAGACTATTTCAAAGAAAAATTTCTCAGTTTTGTTGTCAAAAAAAAATGAGAAAATCAAGTTTTAAATTTGTTTTACCAGATGTCATTCGTGTCGTTATCCATACACGTGAGTAGTAGTTTTTCTATATAAATAAAAATGAAAACGTTTGTTTGTACCTACCTAATTTATTAAATATAGAACTTCATCGATTGTTTTGAAATTTTAACACAATATTGTATTGGAGTACGCGCGTGTTTTTATGTAAATTCCTTTTAAAAACATTGCCATCTGTTGAGCACAACAGCACATAAGCTAAAAAAAGGAAAAACAATAGCAACCCATTTTAAAGAATTCTTTTTTTTTGTTTGAAGAGATAAATGAAGTAATGGAGTAAAACTAAAATCACCGTCATATTTTTCACATTCTTTTTTTTCTGAAAGGTTACATGTATGTATGTATTTATATATTTGGAGAATATGGACTTCAAGAATTACTTCAGGACTATACATTTTCAAAATTGTTTCTTTTTATGGGGTGCGATAGGGTCAAAACAACAAAAAAATGCATCCGATTTAAAAAATATTTTTTTTTATGTTATTAAGAGGATGGGACCTCGATGTTATTGTTAAAACATAGTAATTTATGGGTGAAATGGGGAAAAATAAAAAAATACCATTCCATTTAAAAATGAGGTGCATAAATTACAAAAACAAAAACATTTTGTTAAAAAAGAAAAAAATGTTTCTGCCGCATTAAAAAATTTTCAGATTTTGGCTATTTTTGTGGGCTAAAAGAACCGTTTCAAGATGTCAGTTTCTTTTTCTTTCGATTCGAACTTGCTTTTGAAAATACATTCATCATCCTTATTCTACTTAATAATATAAGCGTTATTTTATAACATATATGTACAATGTACATACTATTTGTTTATTTGGATTTATTTCCTTCAATCAAGTTCGAAAGAAAGGATGAGCATCATTTTTATAATGCTATAGGGGTTGCGGGGTTCAGCGAAGCGAGTTGGTACCAGTTATACAAAATATTAAAAATGGGAGTTATTGAAATAGCTTACGCCAGTTATTGCAATCTCTCCTTGCTTTCGAGAATATATTGTTAGATAGGCTATTCCACTATCCCCAATTTTTCAGATAGGTTAATTTGTTGTTATATTTATATGTTAATATTCTCTTTTGTTAATTTTTTATAAAACCAAGATTTGTCAACCAGTGCGAAATAATAATTGGAACTAAAAAACACAACCACAAATTGAATAAAAAGCATTTTAAATGCTATTAATTAAATTAAAGTACGTATACGCCCGAGTGTACAAATGTTTCAAAAGCTATACAAAAATAAAACAGGAATATTTTAGAAAAAAAAATTTTGTGAAGGGTGTTTTTTTAAAGCCAATGTAAATAACATTGAATCTGAAAGAAACTCATAAATTTTGTTTAAATAACCATTTAATTGATCAATCGACAGAATATATTTGATTGATATCTATTTTGATAATTCTGCAAGCCAAGGATTTCTGTGTTACATCTTTAATGACGGAGTGAATGTGTGACAACTGCCAACCAATCATATATGAAGCTCTATACCAAGGATTTTATCTTGTGCGGTTTGCAACGTGAGCAGTACGCAATTTGGCCACTATAATTTGCCATAAAGTCACAGGAATCAATATCAGATTATTTCTTAGAAATGTACGCGTTAGGTGATTGTGTAAATCTAGTTGCTGCATTTTGGTAGTACCGACGACTCCCCAGTATCTTAAACCCAATTGAGAAAATGTGCATATAATTGGTAAACTCTTGCTTGGATAATACTTAAGTACCAATTTATATTATGTATATTTTCATATATCAAACAGATTAGATTTACATATGTAGATAATATTTAGATTTATTGCAAATTTTCTTGTGTAAGTTACAAAATTATATTATAAAGTCAAATAGAATGGCTTCACCGTCTGCCTTATATAAGTCCTTGAATTGGATTTACAGCCATATTCGATTATACGGTATATTATATGTATTTAATGTACCTACTTAGAATACATCTCCAGTACTCAATTCAATTGTGGGAGTGCCTTCAAAAATCAAATCAAAATAATATTGTTTGGACAATTACGAAAAGCGTTGTAAATACTAATTTGCTCATTGGGAATATAAATTTGGGTGGTTAAAATTTAAAAAAATCGCGTAAGGGAATTCAAATTGTGGTGTGAAAATTAATATGTAAGTTTTCTTCTGATTAATGACGTTTACTCTAGTGGATAATGCGTATCCTCAGAGACGCCGTACAGTGCGCACCGAAGACGCTATTGCCTATCGAAGAAGACCTGAATGAGTCCATCCGCCATCGCGCGCAACAATTGGAGCTGGGGCCTCTTGGGCCTCTCGGCTGGAAACTCTTATCTTTATAATAAAGCTAAATTCTTTGCCAAAACATTAAATTATATGCGTTTTATTTCTTCTTGAAAACCACACGTCTAAAAACACACCCTTTATCTTTCATCCTTATATCAAGTTTGATTAAAATACTTACTTGTTGTATAAGTAAACACTAAAACATAAAAGTACCTAAATTAAATTGTTTGGACAACGTCTAACCAAGTAAAGCACAATGCATATAAGTACATTCATTCATAATATATATCATTTAATTATCATTGAATTAAGCAGGTACTAGTTCAAATGATGATCTGACTTTACACTTTCTTTTTTCTTTTTAATTTAAAACCTTGATATTTTGCAGATGATTCATTGGGGACATGTTCAAGAATTGAACATTGTATATACATAGAATATGTAAGCTATATATCCGCACATCTATTTCAAACTCGTCAAAGAGCCAGATGGACCTCGTGTGTAGTTTAAATGAGAAAAGAGAGATTGTCAAATCCCCAGGCATTAATTGGATTTGAGAATTCCAAACGCACATAACCTTGTAAAATCCTAGATTTTTTTTCAAAATAAAGCTGCAAAACACTGTATGTGGGTGGCCTTTGGAGGAATATAATGGCTGTCGCTGATGTATTGTACAAAAAAAAAGTTATAAATTTGATTGGATTGTATATATGTATCTATGTTTGTACAAGAAGGATATAAACGATTGCATGTCTAGCTAAAGGGTTTTTATTTTCCATGACCCATGAACTTTTGTTCGTGCCAATTTGCATTTGTTCTTCTTGAAGCAGATATAGAGGCGTTTCACACTAAAGAAACGCTGTAATGTGTCATTTGTTTTATTTTTTTTTCAATACCAATATACCTTCGTGAATCGAGCTGGGTTATTTCTATTTTTGATGATGAAAGTGTTATTGGGGAAATACGTTTTGATGCCAAAGGGTAAGCACTGATGATTCAAAACTTTTAGATCTTTGCTTGATTTTGATTGTATCTACATACCTACATGTATGTACACTCGTAAATGTATGCTTTTTATGAGAACCGCTATGTAGTCATATAATTTTGTTAGGATGGTTTTTACTATAGTCGCTGCTTACGTCACGTATATGACGTTTGTCCCCCGCATCCGTCTTCTATAAGCAAAGCTTAGCGTTATATTTCTCATACGAATGTATTTCAAGGCCTCACGGCATACATATATGGTTTGTCCAAAAAGTAAATTAAGAGACGGTAATAAATCAAAGGTTTACTTTCGCCAAAGAAAGCAGTTACGAATAAAAATTGTATGTTCCTTTGAAGGTTGTATACCTACCTCCACTCTCCAGAAATAAATTGAAATAAAAGAAAAATCCATGATTTTCAGTATTCAGCTATGATTTTCCAGAATCATCAGCGATTTTTCAGATTCATCTATATGATTTACGGGATTAAACCAGTAAACGACCTAAAGATACCGGCTACACCAGGAACATATGTACCTATACAATAAAATAATAATAATAACAATATAATAATATTTTTTATAAAAAGCTTAAGGTTTTCGATTTGTATAAGTAAAAAGAGTTAAAATACAAAACCCTTGAAATTCTCTACAGATTATTTATGTATTAAAAATTTGTTTTAGAATTTTTGAATCGAAATCCTTTTGTTTTAGATCAGAACAAATTCAATGTTTTTGAATATTTTCTTCTAATTAAATGTTTAAGTGTACGTACATATGTATATGTATTTATAAAATCTTTAAAACTATAAGCCACTTGTCAGATGAACAACAAAAGTAAGTACGAGCGACCCAGGTGTGCATTTTTTTTTTGTTCAAGATAATTTAACCTTTACCATGCGAAGTTTCTTTTTTTTTCAATATCAATAAATTTTTTATTTCATCACAGTTATGTAATAATCTATAGTCTCAAAAAAGGCACTTCCTCGATGAGAAAAAATTTCGGCGAAGAACGAACCAAAGCTGAAGCGGCACATAAGGCGCTGGTTCCTTCTATTGTTGCCAATTATTGAATTCAAATATTCCAAGGATCATTCACTTCTCAGAATCAAAATCTTCAACAGCATAATATAGGGCTTCATCCTAATTATTCTTGACTTCATTCCAGCGGTGACACGGGCAACAGAGTCATTGAAACTTTATGAGAAATTGAGACAGACATCGAGAATGAACTTTAAAAAAAAAATAGATTTCAGCCTTGACTTTTTAAGATCGATACAATTGTGCATTAAAAATTTAATTTAAATATATAATTTGTCTATAGTACAATATTCCGATTTGTGAACATATTACTCTTACCACCTTCTTCCATTGATTAAGACGAGTTCACAAAAAAAAAAAAACGAATAAAATTCAATTAGGTTTGGTTAAGTCAAACTAAAATGTTCAAGAAATAGTTTCCAACTTTTTGTTATTCATATATTATACACACTCAGCTGGAGGTTGGGATAGGTGATTGCCAATTTGTTTGTTTGTGTTGTGATTTTCTACAGAAAATCCGTTTAAAGGAGATGGATTCTTTGAAAATGCGTTGTTGTGTACAAATGTAAATTACCTTTAATTATATTTATTGAAAAGATTTTCAATGTTATCAAACTTTTTTCTTGCAGCTATATCTCCTTTTATTAATAAAACGTAATGCGAATGTATGAACAATGTCAAAAATGCTATAAAATTTTTTTTTTTTAAAGTTGGTTAAAATTTTTAATGCAATATTTCTTTAAATGTTAAGAATCATAGTAAAACTAATACTAAATCAGCCCAGCCATTAATGATGCTTACATGGTAATTTTTTAGCAAAAAAAAATAATAAAGTATTTATTCAATTGTTTTAGACATAAGACATTATATGTGCGAAGTTTTATTTAAATCCTAAGAGTCGTTCTCGAGAAAATTTGAAAAAACTGAAATCGATTTATGGCACCTACTCATTTAATTACTATTATTACTTTATTGATACATACCAATAAACTAAATTTAAGCTCAACCAAAGTTTTGAGCTATACCAATTTTAGATAATTAGAATTTGCCTTCTATAGATCATAATAAAAGTGTTCTTTACCGAATTTTAAACATATAGGCAATTTGACGCACGGATGAACGGCCGCACAGCCGCATAGCCGAACATAACGAAGGACGATCTAAAAAAAAATCTTTTGCGGGTTTTCCATTATCGTAATGTTAAGTTTGATTAAACATTTACAACTCTATTAAAAAAAAATCTATCTTGGAATTCATCATTTACAAATAAAATAATTATTAATTATCAATTCACGTTAAAGCCTAGTACGCTGTTGATGCGAAACTAAAAATCCCATACAAAAATGACACAACGAAATCAAAAACGGAAAGTTTCGTTTTGCTTTTCGTTTTGCAGTACGCTGTTCGAAGAGCGAAATTTATAATTGTAGCAGATTATTTGGAGAAGTCTCCGCTCCTTTTTCGCGCTGAATTAATTATACAGACTATTTATTGTGTGCGAAAAAATGACATTTGTGTTTTATTTGTGTTTTTTTTTGTTTATCATTTCCTTACATCATGGGTTTCTCTGATTTTTTGCGTTTATGTTTGATTTTGTTTTTGGAATTAGTGAAACTCTCCATAGATATTTTCCGTTGTGTTTTCGCAAGCGTTTCGATGTCTGTTTGGAGATCACAGAAAAATTTCGTTTCGCATCAGCAGCGTACTAGGCTGTAAGTAGCAAATCTCTACGAAAATCTACTATAATCAACAAGAACTGTGCTGTTGTCAAAAATTATAATTTAGTCTGCACAAATTCCCTTTCTCACAAATTAGTGTTAACTTTTGCAGACGCATTTTCTCATTTGAGCTTGTAAGTTTCACAGGTGTGTTTTTCTTTTATAATCGTTGTTTAGTTTTATTGCTTGTTAATCCACTTACTTCGGTTAGTTATCTAATTAACATAAATTAACCTTTTGTTTGTTTTACCAAACTTCTCTTCACTTACACACTTCTCTGGTTAAAATCAATTCATGTTTGATTTTAGTTTATTCATAAGGGTGCTACTTTTTCAACACTTAAGCAATGTGTACTTGCTAAAGAAGTAAAAAATCTAATGTGTAATCTAAGGGAGAAGAAAATAAAAACAAGAAGACAAGGAAATAGAGAAAAGAAAGGAAATACAAAGAAGACAAGAAAATAGAGTTAAAGAAAGGAAATTAAAATTTTTACTTTAAAAAGATCGGAAATAGTTTTTTTTTCATTTATATAATTAAAAAAATCAAGAAGTGGGAATAAGCACGTGATTCCTTCAAGCATCCTAACTTTCTTCTGTCTTTGAGTGGCGAATTGAATAAAGGTTAAAATTGAATTTAAAATAGCCTAATTGAAGAAAATTACTTCAATTAAATCTGTTTTATTGTCGTTCAATTTATGACCTAATTTAATTTCCTAATAACGGAAGAAGAAACTTCTCCTAGAGAACTTACTTTTAGCTTTGCAAAAAGAAAATAAAGCGCGCAAATGTGTCGTGTGCAGGTACTTGTTCTTATACTTAGTTAAGGGCTTTGCGATTGATAAACACGAGGGAAGAGCATTGATTTTTGAATTCACTGCATTACTATCGTCGGAGTCTTGTTCTATAACCAGATTGTTTCAAGGGCGAGGCAAACCCAACCAACAGACTCCTTTAATGGTATAGTATGACAGCGCTCAGCATCGCCTTTTTAAATATTTTTTGACATTAGAGGTATAGTTATGTCTGTTTGTTAACTGCAACTTCTTGCTACAGTTTGCTACTTGTCATTTTTTTATATGGGGTTTGACAGAAAACAACATTTCAAGTTATCGTTTCGTCATTCGCCTTTTTGACAGCTTGGGAGAGAGGTGTACAAATTTAGGGGGAATAAAGAAACCAGAGTAGGAAGGTTGAACATTGACGTTTATGGTTTGACAACAGAATAGAGATGAGCGATGACTTTTTACGGTTCACGTAAGGATGGTAAATGGAAATGTATCTTGTGTTCGAATCGGCATGTATGTATGTACGAAATGAATATTTTGTATGTTTTTATATTTCCAAAGAAAAACGACATAAAGACAATAATAATGGTTGACAAACACTTCGGTGTGATATGTATCTGTTTCTGATGGTTGACCTCTGGCAAACCATTTGCCATAGGAGAAATAAAATACAAATTTCATGAGCAAACAGGAACATCATTTTTATTGAAGAATTTTTGTTAAATATCCCTATAAGCGAATAAAGGGGGTAAATATATCTACTATACACATAATACACACGGAATAAAAAGTTATTCAACAAAGATTAAAGGATGAGAGTTTTCCATTTTCATGGTTTTACTCTTCACTAGACAGAACAGTTAAATAATGTATAGGAGGTCTACTTAAACGAAAAGTACCTATGTACTCATGAGTCAATTTCTGAAACTTTCGTCCTTAAAAGGTTTTTAGTTTTTATTTGTATACTAAAGTATCGAAAATAAAATGTCTTTATCTTAATATTAAGTTCTGATATAACCAAATGAAGGGTCCGACGACGCACGCGAGGATGCATAAGTTTAATTATTCTTACAAAATTGAAGGTAGCAAAAATGTGCACCGCATAATTGCACGAACTTGCTCTTGTGATTTAAGTCTATTATGTGGTCAAGGATTGAAGAAACAATTATTAAGTTACCAGGTAAATTTAACATGGTAACTTTGAATATTAACTATGCCAACTTGTGTATTTAACATGAACCCTTTTCAAATTAAGACTCTGGCAATGTTAAGCTGGCATTTTTGAAAAATAAACATGCGGCACAGGTTACACATGCTTCCATGTAAACGTTATGATTTAATTATTGAATAACTAGCTGACCCACCCCGGCTTCGCACGGGTTGACAAATCTTGGTTTCGTAAAAAATTAAGAAAATCAAATATTAATATGGTATTTATGAACAGCAACAACGCAAGGGAAGATTGCTATAACTATAGCGTTAGGCATTTTAATCACTCCAAAGTCGAAATTTTTGTATATTTTGTATAACTGTTATCAAACCGCTTCTCTGAACCCCACAGCCTGCAACCCCTTGCATTATAAAAATTATGCTTTAATCTTTTTCTTGTTCGTCTTCTTTTTCTAAGGTCATTTTCAATAATTCTTAATTCAGTTTGTGCGTTTGTTTCATTTGAACGTGAATGTGAATTTCTTACGCACATTGATTCAATGGATTGTTTGTATAGTTCTTCATTTTCATTATTAATTTTTTTTTTTGCGTGTATTTCTTCCTATATTTTGTCTTTTCGGGGGCATTTTTTAGGAAATACAACCAACGCAAAACATTTGAAACGACGACGTGACTTTCGGCTGTCAATATATTTTACATACATACGTTTTTTTTTAATCTTACGATTATAAGCTAATTAACTTCTATTACTCCGGTTAGACGGGCTCTGTACATTTGTTTCGCTTAGTCACATCGCGATCGTCACGATGCTTGGTGTTGTAAATAATTTTTACAGGCAAAATTTTCGTCGTCGTTCCGAATGTTTCGCGTTGGTTTGGGTTAACCTTTAAATTCATAGTAATAAGTCTACCATAAGTGGAGTCTCTAATAACTGGACGCGGAAACCAATTTTAATAATCGCCATAGAGTTTGGATCTCTCTTATGCACATACCACTTCTTTTATTTTTCAAACCACCAACCACACCAACGCGAATCTGTCGCGGAGACAATAACAACAATGTGTTGTTTTCATTGACAACCACTTGTTGTTATTATTGTTTTCGTCGTCGCCACGAAAGATTCGCGTTGATGTGGGGGAACCTTAATTGTTTAATCTCTATCTATTTATTTTTAATTTTCTTTTAATACTTTCATACATACCTTTTGATCTAACTATTTTTATATATGCGCAATGCAGATACCATTTATTATTGTCTTTTTTATATTCCTTTAAATTCATTTAACAATTTTCGTTTAATTTATTTTCTTCAATTGACATCTTATGTACATAATATATTTCCTATAGAAATGAATTTGTTTCTTATAAATTTTTCTTTTATTTTTTCTACTAAAGTATTGAAAAATGAATTTTATTGACAATGTTCGTTGCAGTGGGCGGATTTTCCTCAAACAACTTTCTAAACCATCCCGGTGCTATTAGGAACAAATATTGATGTTTTGACAGATAAATTTTTCGTTTTTCTGTTTGTTGCGTTTTGTTATACCACGTTTTATGTCACGTCCCGTTTCCGTATCCTGGTTCTAAGCTACCTCCCCACCAATTTTCAGCCAAATCGGTTCAGCCGTTATTGAGTTATAATAGTGTAACTAACACGAATTTCTTTTATATATATTTCTTAATGTATATATATTAATTTGTTTTCTCAGAATTAACTTTGAAAACTTGGAACGGAACAAAGAACCAGAATTGTTCAATTTCATTTTGAATTATTATTCAGACACAAAGATCATCATGAAAGTCGCTTCATGTTCGAAATGCGCCTAGTGTTTTCAGCAACAAGAGGGTGCCTGTGCTGGAAAACCTCGTGCAGTTCGAAATGATGTGAACATTGCTCGGGTTATGAGCCAAATACCGAAACTTCCTTCAGGCCAATTACTGACAGTTACACCTTTATCCATATAAGGTTCACGAGTTGTAAGCAAATGATCCGCAAGTACGCGTTCAGTATGCCAACAACATTTGACAGAAATATCTGATCAATTAATCAGGCATCTAAATTGACTGCAAAAGATTTTTCATGGTTGATTCGAAACTGTGATTATATCGCACTGAAAAATTTAACTGAATCTAAGATACCGGCCAAAATAATATTGGTTTCGTTTCGTTTATTTTCTTTTTTAAATAAAATAAAATTTTAAAACCCTGGATATTTTATTTATGTTTCTTCTCCAAGGTATTATTATAAATTATATAAATAAACCAATTCCTTATATGTAGTATCAGCAATACTTATTTCCTCCTATTTTCCTTGAACCATAAGATCAAGTATGAGCGACCTATTCGTGCGTCTTTTTCACTTTTGTATGGAAGTATATCTAGTTCATCAATTTTCCAATAAAAAAAAGTCAAATCTTTGATTGGACACGATCTCTGTAGCTTCATATTTTTTTATATAGATATGTTCTTATTGCTGATACATCACCAATGATATGAAAAAATGAAAAAAAAAAACTTCATTATAAAAAAGAACATAACAAGCAATTTCTTTTGTATAGTGTTAGAGCCTAAAACCCTAAAGACCTTCTCCCCCATTTTCAAAGCATATAAAAAAAATAAATTTATAACAATAAATATGCCCGCAACATAATTCCTTAGGGTACTCATTGCAAAAGTTATCCTTACAAATGTGAAGTGGAAAAATCAATCTTGTCTTCAACCAAACGCCTTTTGACATTTTTTTTTCATGAACAAATCTTACACTTTCACCACTTTCGAGTTGACTCAAACTTTTTATTCTTATTCGCAAGAAAGTTAGGAATCTTATAACACAGAAGTGAGAATATATGTATGTATATGACATGACACAAAGCCGTTATATTATTCAGTCCAATTTGTGCAGTGAACAGAATTCATTATACGATAGATGAATACATTGCTGTGTAAAATATTTTTAACTTCTCTAAAATACAAATCAATTTTTGTAACATTTATGATTACATAAATCATAAAAGTACGTGTTTAACTTAATATACCAAGTATTTTTAGCTCGTAGAACTCGGTGAATTAACTCTGGATTAATTGAATAGATATTCCTGACAGATGTGTGTCTAAACACTTTCAAAATAGAGAGGGCGACACAAATGGAGGATAGTGCCGGCCTCTCTGTTTCGATAGTGAAAGCTCATATCCATAAAGATTAAAGACGCACTTTGATTTCGATAGATTTTTGACAGATGAAAGTCCATAACACGTAGGCACACATGTTAAGCCAAAAGCGTAATCCCTGTATTCTTCATCTTCAGGAGCTCTAGAACTTTAATAAAACCAAAACGATTTATCAAAGAAAATTTCTTTATTTAAATTTATTTGCACAGCACTATTATATATACTGGACCTGAACACTGAACACTGGACACACAATTGTTCAGGACATTCTGATTGATCAGGTTACACGAACCGGCATTTGCTTATATATTAACAACCATTTTCCTTTGATTGATTTTTGATATGTGCTATTAACCTTCGAGTGACCCGTACTATCACTTCTATTTATCCGTCATCTATAACTTCATATCTAATGAGTAAGCTATATGTTCAGTTCACCTTCAGCCCAACAGGAAACAAAAAACAATAATAAATTCTACATACCTTCAAATATATAGATTGTCCACAGGCACGTTCGAGTTTGGTCAATTCCAAATGTTGGATAAATGCGTGTTCTGATAAGATTCAAATGGATATATGACCTAATAAACAATTTTGTTTTTATTTTATTAGACAGTTTAGATACATAGATGGCAAATAATACATAAATGTTGTTGTTAAAAAGGTACATATATCCTTAAACCCTTTTCAGGTGGCATTTGATAAATGGTCGGAGTAAAGAGGTTAAAAATTAATAGAAAAAAATGTAGGTATATTGTTTTAGAACTTATAGCCAAACATTCAATATCAAAATCATTACTAGGTGTGTTCCTTTACTTTAAAACTCTGTGCATTTGTGTGAATTTCTACGTCATTTAATTGTTTTTATATGAACTTTGACCGACTTTGGTGTAGAAATTCACAGAAATGCACGGAGTTTAAAAGTAAAGGAACTAGGATTTTTCATCAAATTTACTGAAATTCACTTGAAATTAGGGTACTTCATTCTTGCTTATAAAGCAATAAGTGTTATAAAATCAGCCTATCTTATATATAACCACAAAATGAAGACAATTTTTATTGCCCATGCTATATTAGCTTTTCCCAATCTTAATATTCCTATTAACTGTGACCTTATACACCTGATATATTGTATATCCCTCCCACATACATACATATGTAAGGATTTCACTTACCAAAATTTAATTGAAACCATCTGAGATAACAAAACAACAATTTTACTTGGATAGGAATCTCTGCCTCTATTGAAAAGCCAAGGTATGCAGTATAGACATACATAGAAGACTTTATGTTCATGGAATCTGGAATGTTATTTTGTATTTTATGAGAACAAATTAATGTGTTTATAATGGACATATATTGTATATATAAATTTATTCAATATTTAGTTAAAAAGAAAGTTTTGTAAATACATATGTACACATTTAATTATTAATGCGTATACATAATTTTTGCTTTCATCATTCATATGGTTTTTTTTTTAAGAATTTGTTTTTAATAACTTATGATTTATCACCAGCTAATATTATATTAAAGCATAATTTTACTTCACTGTAACTAGCATGGTACAAACCAGCGCAATAGATACTCTGTTTTGTTTGGCGGGGGGGGGGGGGGGGGGGGTCAATTATCGATTCGACCACAGGTACAGCAGGATGCGCAATGATGATGACCGCGACGTTAAATTAGTAGCCGGCTTGTAGCACTTAATGGCCTTATTTGTATTTGCATTTATGTTTATGAAGGATTTATTACAAACAATTGAACCAGTAACAAAAGCATTGCAATGAGCGATGTGACACAAAAATTAGATGTCAATCATCAGAGCCGTTCATACAACGATCGAAAAAATGAGAACAGAAGATAGTTTCAAAAAATACTACTCATAAAGTAACAAATCTTTGGAAGAAATTACGGCATCCAGAATCAGCTCTCGTTTTAAGTCGCTCAATTCGATATCGGAGCCAATCATCAATAATAAATTTCGAAGCTGTCGAAGAAACACTGGGAGAACGAAAAAAATTGACTGTCTGCCTAAAATCGTCATTTTATGAAACGATCGGCATTGTGAGAAATCTCTTTGTAAAAGACGATGCCATGCTCACAGCTATCGATACAGCAGATCAGATTGATTTGGAAAAGCTGCAGCCTTTCCCGAATTGAGAGCATCGAAATTGCCAAAGAACACATAGTCAAAATTCGAGCAAATAGGAATGAGAAGTTGAACGACTTGAAAAGGCAGGTAGATATAAAATCAAGACTGACAAGACAGACAGAGCCGTAGACGATACGCCAAGGAATGCAAAACGTGTACAATTTCTTTTTGCAGCAATCCAAACTTTCCGGCCCGGAATGGCAGTTTGCGAATATTTGCGGCCTTGACAAGAATTAAGCGGCCTCAACGTATTTGCATGTCGACTGATAGATTAAATTCGAGCACAAGCGACTTGATTCTTAAGACCTGGAAGTGGTTCTTTTAAGATTAAATACTTAAACAAACAAAGTAATTGTTTAAAAATAATGGTTAGGTATTTATTTATGATTATGTTATTGTTAAAACAAAAATTGTGAACGCAGTTTTTTTGATTTTTTTTCTTAGCATAAAGACCAAGCTACGAATGTTCCGCTCCAAAGTTGAATACGTGCTGCTTTATGGGTGCAGCATTTGGAAACTCACATCCGTTATCACAACTACAAAAATGGTTTTTTTGATTGCTTTTTTTTCGATTGTTTTTTTTAAGTTTGTTCTTTCTTAGCATAAAGACCAATTGCTATATGACTGTTACGTTCTAATGTGGAATCAGTGCTGCTTTATGGCTGCGGCACTTGGAAAGTCACATCCGTTATCACAAGAAAGTTGCGAACGTTAGTTAACAGATGTCTTCGAAACATCTTGAGGATTTTCTACGCTTAGAAAAGGTGAAGAGTGCATTGCGAGTCCAGCGATACAATGGAACACGCTCAGGCTTATCAAAACTGTTTTAAAAATTACTATTTTAATATTTTAAAATAATTTCATCGCATGTTAAATATTTAGATTTTTGTAAGAAACACGCACACAAAATAAGGCGTGACAAATCCACAATATCTACAACTCATTTTTATCAACTTTGACCATTAGACGACCTATTTTAAATATGTGGGCTTGTTAGTGGGTGGAAATTTTCTCTGATAATATCTACTATCCTTTATCATATCTGACCTAATCAAAACAAGTTGACTGGTTCAGATTTTATAGATTTAAGATGTAGAATTTTAAACAGTTTTTGATGAGACACACCTCACCAATGGACGACATGACGAAAAACATTTTTTTGCACTACTCCATCATCGGTATGTTAAATTTAATTAAAACTTAGTTTTTTTTTTTTTGATACGAAACCAATACTTACCCTAAAAATTCAACAATGTACCTATACCATAGTGTATGTTTCAACAGGATGATATCCTAGTTGGTAAGCCACATGGATATATCATGCAGAGTTTAATTATTATTTTCATCAATCTGAGAGTCATACTCATTTCCTTAAATTAATGAAACTCCTTCTTGTGCAGTAATAAAAATTGTTAAAAACAACTCATTTCCATTGAAAAGAATGAAAAATGAAAAGAATCCATAAAAACATCAAAGGTGAATGGATATTTTTTAGCGATGGAAAAGGGGGGAAGGGCCCTTTAATGTGTATCAAACTGAAACATTTTATATTGCTTTAATATAAGGACATGGCGTATAATGGAAGATATTTTATAAAGCTGAGTTTAATAAGGCCAATTTATAAATATACTAAAAGTTTCCATAAGAATTTCAACGAAACTTTGAAACATCACCCAAACATGAAAGTTTAACAATTCCACTTTCCTTTAGCTAAAAAACTGTAACCAAGTCGTAGACATCGCACGGCTTTCGAATATTTATTTTCACTGTTGTTTGAGAATGAGAGTAATTATTTATGTGTTTTTTTTTTAAATTTGTACTTGTAATTAATCATTTCAATATTTATCTAATTTTAAATTATCTAATTGTAATTAATATCTAATTTTATGTTTTTATATCATTTGGATCTCGAACACACTAAGGGTAACAACTAGCAATAAAATATTATAACGTGGTAATTTTGTTGTCTTCCTCATTTACCTGGTGTTAATTAATTTTTTTTTTTGATTTTCGTTCGTTTTCATACAACTGTTTTGATTACCTTTTCTCAATTAAGTTATATCTACAAAAAGATTATCTGCCTTCTTTCTTCATTCTTACAAATATTTAATACTTTAGAAAACTGCTTTTGTATCCTCTGTGCGTCAATATCATCAACATTATTACATTTTAAATGGAACCATGATCAGTGTTGCCATAATCTCAAATTTCATTATGCTAGATTTCAAATTCCATAATGCTAAATCGTATGGGAGCTCAAAAAACAGAATGCTAGATTTTAAAATCCATTCGTAGAAAATTTTCCCTCTTACAATCTTATATTTCAATGATTAAAAGAACAAAACTTTGTAATAATGCAAATAAGTATCATAAATGCTATAAAAAAAAGAAATCTTATTTAAATATATTGAAATAATATTATTTAAAAAAATATTTCTGTTTTTACGTTTAGGTACATATGTTAGTATTTTAATTCAGTCAGACGTCATTTATATCACATTTTAAATTCATAGCTTTTGGAAATAAAAAAGGTACTTGATGCGTCAACCCAAAGGTCGTCATAGATATCTTCTTGACTTCTTTTCTCATAATTGACTGAGCCTCCGACTTCTTCGATTATATTTCTGGATATTTCATATTGTTACATTGACCTTGCATTTAGTATAGGACAACGTTTTTTTTTAATGTGTAGAGTGCATTAGTTAGAGTATACGAAATCATTTTTGGGGCTGCACCCCCCCCCCCATTTGGCCGCTAACTTGAAAAAGGGGTAAGAAGCCCCTTTTCTCAATATCTTGAGAAATAAAAGTCTGACAAAAAAAATTTTAGAACATTTTTGTAGACAATTTAATTCTCTACAATATTGGTTAAGACACTTTTTACCATTGAATTGAAAATAAAAAAGATATAGCCAATAATCGACGAACATTTACAAAAAAAAATACTTTAAAGGGTTATAACTTTTTTTCTAGCAGTTTTATTGAAAAACATTCAAGATGTTTTTTGTAGATCATTTTATTGCGAAAATATACTCAGTTTTTAAATTCCACCATTTTTTTTGTCTGAGTTCAATATGACATTATTAAGGTTAGATCACAATAATGCGCATATTTTGCAAACAAATTTTAAAATATATTATTTTGAAAATATTTTTTTCATGTATATGAATCAATGATTGAAAATCAACTTTTGGCATTCAAGAATGCCAAAAAATGGCATTCAAGAATGCCAAAAAAAATCGGATAATGCTAAAAAAGCATTCGGCATAATTTTCAAATTTCATAATGCTTTTTACTCGTCTTTAATGCTAGATCTAGCATTAATAATGCCAACATGGCAACACTGACCATGATTTGAATTTATATCCACTGCGTAAAATAGAGTAGGTTGTTTTTTTCTTTTTTTTTATAAAAGTTTCTTTTCCGGATCAGAAAAGAATTCTCAGAAACAATTTTCCCTGAGGTTTCGGTAGCATGAAACAAAAGTCCCCATACTATAAAAACTGAAAAATAAATTCGTCACGAATTCGCTCTTGTCATGGGTAGCTACTTATTCAAAGAGGCAGAAAGTTATTTAAATGAAAAATAAAAAAAAATCATACATAGGTACTGATTTGGAAACAAGGTTACAATGGCTTGATGTCTAACCTTTATCACCTCATGGAAACCCTATTCAAATGCTTAAATAGTATTTAAGACATATGGGGGAACGAGAAAGAGAATTGAGAAGTGCCAAGAAAACCATTATTATATACATATATAAAATTAAATTAAAAAGGGAATTTAAAATGTTATAAAAGGAACTACTTTAAAGTTTATTTAACACTAGTTACGCCTTCTCCCAGTTTCCACACGTAAAAGCTAATCTAAGCTACTTGAAAAAATTTCAAAACAAAATATATATAAATTATGTTTATCAATATTTATTTTGTTTTTATTTTTGTTTCATTAGAAAAAGTAAATGCTATAATTAAGCCCGTCAAGGCTTTTGAGCTTGATTGAAGGACGAACATCCAAACAATCATATCTAAATAATTATTTTAGCTATTAAGAAAGATTATAGTAGGATAAGGAGTTGTTAGTTTATTTGAGTCTATTTCATATAAGTTAACTATAAGTTTTACTTGCTTTGTCGGAATACGAGAGAATTATAAAGGTAGAATTAAAATTATCAAATGAATAGGTTAAACTCGTAATTGCGGACTGTTTTTCCAATTTTCATCGATTTTTTCTTTCGAGAGTGAAAGAAATTCTCGATGTTGCTTTCGTGAGTAAATAGAACTCCCATGTCAAGAGACTGAAGCCACCGCTACAAAAATCAAAACAATCGTACTTTTTTCAATACACTCGAATTTCCTAAAGTACGCAAAACATTTCCAAGACCAAAAACCAAAATGAATGACATTTTATTTCAAATTTACTGAACGTACCAACCCATTTTTTGTCAATTATAAGCAAAATGGTACCTACCTGTATTTTATTTTTACAATTTAAAGCAAATTTAATCCTATATAGTTCAATTTTTAAAAATAACTTGCCCTCTAAATATTACCTACACAAATTGAATTTTTAAACTTTTACCTTATTCTTTTTTTATCCCATTCAACCTATGAACAACCTATGAAAAAAAAAACAAAACACAATTGGGTGAGGGCCGGGATTCATGAATCATGGTTAAGATGTGAAAACATCAATGTTCGTCCAACTGCCAGAGTTTTCTTATTGAACACACCAAATTACAACGTAATGTGTGACACGTAACGTACTTACACGTAAGGATTACGTTTTCAGTTTACCCCACCACCGGCATAGATGTTTACACATAAAAAAAATACAAATAACTGGCCGAAAACTCACTGCTGACGTTCATCGCAAAGAGAATATGACCTTTCTTTAACTATACTTAAATTAATTTTTTGACTGATGTCAAAGGATACACATAATTTCTTTTGAAATTAATGCCTACCAAACTCCATTGCGATTTATTATCAAAATTTAATCTTTAGGTTATTATTATGGTTATAGCCTTTTGATTACTGACTCCATATTGATTGAAAACATGATCTCAATACCATAAATGTAAGAGAAGCCATCACTTAAAACAAGGTATTAGAAAGGTTGTCTTTGGCTTTTACGATATCAAAGGACTCGCTTAACCATTTCCGTCCTCTTCAATGAGTATAACTATATGTATAACGCATATCCACCAGAGGATAATAGAGATGTCATATGCAGCTGAAATGAGTTTCTACAGTTTATTACTTACGATAACAACAGATATAGTCATTTGGCGCTGCAATATGGGGGGCTCTAATGAACTGTTGATATTTTAGTATTTTACATATTTAAGTCTCAGGAGTTGAATTAAAGCAAATTAAAAAAATATTATCAAATTAAAGGACGTGACCGTAAGATAAAAACGCTCATCGCGGCTTTTGAAAAAGTGAACATTAATCTATAGCTGACAGCTGTACTCAATAGTCGTATGAAAGAAGGTGGGAATAAAAAGCATAATGTTTTCGACTTGAGTTACTCAAAGCTTACACATAAAGAACAAATTGTATAGGCGCTCTTAGTATTCGTGTTACTTTTCCCTTGGCATTGCAACCGTATTGCCACTGTTTGTTTATTTGTTTATTTAATGTGTAATATTTTTGACTTGTAGTTATTTTTGTAGCTGCAAATTAATTTATGTATATGCATTTTTTTTGTCATACATATTTGTTATCTTTAGTAGTGTGTTAGGATATTTATATATTTTCTAACAACTAACACTACGCTAAATGATGACTGTGACAAGTACATATTTTCTAGTATCTGAAGGTGAAAAAATTCGAAGAGAAAAGAAATGTAATGTTACAAATGCTTGCATTTGTTCAGGTAGTAAGTTCAGGAGATGGCCACATCCTGTTGCATCGTTAACTGTGTGTATGTATTTAACACATACCAATCAAACAAGAGATTTTTACAAATGAGGGGGATCAAATATAATCTAAGACCGTCCTCATTAAAAAAACGCAGTGAAAAGACCTTTATTAGTTGTTATCACGAAAACATTTTAATAAGAAAAATATTTTGGTTAGGGTGCATTAATTCTAAGAAGAGATATGGAAATTGGAAAGAGTAAATCAAAGAGAAACATAATTTTATTTTGAACCTATGTATAAAGAAACATCATTTTTAATAAAGAAACGCTTAACTCAACTCTAATCTACGAATTCAATAAACTCGCTATAGTTAATATCGTATATTAATAATAAAAACTAAGTTTATGGAATAGCAGACTGACGTTTATTGAACATCCTGAAAACAATAACAAGAAATTCCCTTCAGACCATCGCTCATTGCATTTTGGGTAGGAAAAGATTTCTTTTTTCTTTGTAGGGGAGGTCATCCGTCATTGATCCGTCATTCTCATGTATATACAAAACCATTTTCAGGAGTGAAACATCAGGATCTCAATTTTTACTTTGAGGGCATTTTTGTGTGCATTGTTATTGTAAGAGCCTTGGCCGTTTCTTCATCAATAATCAACTGTTGATGTGCCTGAGCAAAATCTTTTTTTGCAAACGTATTCCATTTACAAATTGCAGCTAGTATATATCGCTTATTGATGGTGAGGCCATTTTGTTTTTTTTTTTTTTTTTCGTGGGTAGGTGTTAAAACCTTCAAAAGGCTCTATATGAGGACCGAAAAACGCGTGCTTTTTAACTAAATCCTTTATTTCTTGGGGATATTTTATGCTATTAATTGTAAGCTGTGTTTCGCATTAAAGTCACCACCAACAATGAATTTTGGTTCAAGTAACTTGATCAAGTTTGTAAATTCAATTTTGAAAATGATAAAATTGTTTTATCGGAGCTACGTGCCACACAGCTCACGCCACATTGGAAATTCTGCACGAGTGATTCAAGGGCATGGTCATATCAGACTTAAACCGTTATACTTTTTCTGGTGGGGTTTTCTGAAGTCGCATGTCTAACCGAATAGTAAGCCACATACCAAAGCGGCCCAACAAAACAAACATAACTATGCCACCGGTCAAATTCAGCCTGATTCATGCGCCAGTCATGGAAAATTGTATATTTCAGATGCGCGCCACCCATAGAAGCCGTGGCGGATATTTGAACGATGTTATTTTCCATACAGAATGGCATCGATAGGCCTTTCAAACGAATACAAAATTTCGATGGTATCTCACACAAGCCAATAAAATTTAAAATATAAGCAAATGTTTTACTTATAATAACTTGATTTTATTATAGTTTACATAAGTTAAATTATATAAAAGAGTTTTAAAGGGGTCTTCTTATAATAGCCTGCAGTTTAATTATATTACACATATATTCATGTCATGTAACAATTATGACATCTAACATTGGAAATGTTTAACTTATTTGAAATTACCAAAGGAATAACTAATTATGTAATGTTCAACATTTATTGATATCGTACCTATTCTATATAACTCTAATACTAGTGGTATTGAGCTCTCTTAACAAATAGAATCTATGAATTATGTACTTTATATGTTATAAACTAGAACCCCATTTAAATGTTTCGGTCTACGTCGGCTTTGGCAAATATGTTTATCCGCAATTCACTATAATAAGCTTAACGATTAACCTCTTAATAATTGATCCCTTGTCGCCCATATGCGTTCACATATCATATACGTTCACGATGCAACGGTACATGTTCAATAATGCTGTCAAAAATAATTACAACTCTTTAAGGATATTTACCTACTCAGTGTTCTGTATACGAGAACCAGCGACATCTAGCCGGTAATTACGCAATAGCATTCATTGGGTTTTAGTATTGCATATATATATGTAGGAATAGGTATAAAGCTATTCGCATGAATTGTGCCCGCAAGCCTTTTACGAAAAGTTCACTCATAATACCATCATGTTTCTCTATATACGCTTTATGTATTATGAATGTTTTACTTCGCCCAAACATGAATGAAGTAAATTAATATTAATTAATTTTATGGCATGCAATTAATCGGATATCACATAAAATTTGCTTTGACGGGGTAGAAAATTAAATCAATAACAAAATATAGGTACATATATGCATGCTTAAAGTCTAGACATTTCAAATGTTGTGCACTATATTACGGTAACTCTATAGATTAGTAAATATTTAAAGCTAGAAGGCATCTTGGATAAAAATGAATATGGTGTTACTGGAAAACTCCGAAATATGTATATACCGACTCGAGAACTTCGAATTTTTTCAACAACTTTTATAGCCAATATACAGGGTGTCCCGAAATCACCGCCTCAGAAGAAAACCATGAGTTCCTGAGGTCATTTCAAGTCGAAAAACTTAAGAGGTAATTTTCTCGTTTTCGCTTCGTTTTCGACTTATAAAGGTTTTTATGATTTTTATTCTTTTTTCATTTGACTGGCTCTAACTTTGCCAAACTACAACCAATTTTTGAAATTTTTTTTTATTTAAACAAGAACTGTTTGAAATTTGTATCTACCATATAACTTTTTTCTGTGAGGATAACGGTTTTCCCGCAAAATATTTTCAAGCACATTTTTTAAGCATTTTTAGGTTGTTTTTTTGACTTCGATAATTTTTTTCCACAAAAACACGTTATCAAGTATAATTTTTTTTTCATTATTATGAAAGCCCAATATGTGTTCTTAAAAATATTTAACATTTTTGTACTTAAAAATACATTTAAAATTATTAACAAAATAAAAATAAAAGAAAATAAAAAAAGTATGATACTTGATGAAAACGAATTAAAACGAATAAAAAACTACGCTGAGCGTTTAGTTTTAAATATTAGAAACAGTAAAGTAAGAGTAAAACCGTTAGAAATGTTTTTTTCAAATATTAATATTTTCTTGATTTTCCTTCATTTTTTGTTTTTTATTTTTTTTAATAATTTTATGTCTATTTTTAGGTAAAAAATATTAAGTATTTTAAGAACACGTATTGGGCTTTCATAATAATGAAAAAAAAATTATACTTGATAACGTGTTTTTGTGGAAAAAAATCATATCGAAGTCAAAAAAACAACCTAAAAATGCTTAAAAAATGTGCTTGAAAATATTTTGCGGGAAAACCGTTATATGGTGGATACAAATTTCTAACTGTTCTTTGTTAAATAAAAAAAAAAATTTCAAAAATTGGTTTTAGTTTGGCAAAGTTAGAGCCAGTCAAAGGAAAAAAGAATAAAAATCATAAAAACCGTTATAAGTCGAAAACGAAGCGAAAACGAGAAAATTACCTCTTAAGTTTTTCGACTTGAAATAACCTTAGGAACTCATGGTTTTCTTCTGAGGCGGTGATTTCGGGACACCCTGTATAGTAAGTGCGAATATTATTATTCTTTATCAAACAAAGTTTTTGATAAACTACAGTCACACATGCTCACACTGGCAAAGCAAAAAAGCTAATTTGAACAACTCTTTGCAGTGCGTTTTATGGCAGACCCTGCATTCGCTTTCGCTTACATCAAAACACTGAAGTCAATCTCCGAAAAAATACCTATTCTAATACAATACAAATTGAAATTTAAATCTCTTTGACTTGGTTATTAAAAAATATTTTTCGGATTTATTAAATTTTTCTTCCCTAATTAAAATGACAACAAACTTTTTAACTAAAATATTCCTAGTATTTTTACAAATCCTCTCTTTAATCCCATAAAGGTATTTAAAAGTGATAACATAACATTTAGTAAAACGCAAATGTTTAAATATGATATGAAAATTCTCAGATCACATCAGGTGGTAAAAGGTTAACCAAATCATATTTATGTATATTTTCTAAAATCCTTTCTGCTTCTCATACGTCATGTATGATTATAACATGAACAAACTCATAAACATGGATATATGAAACTATAAACAAAAAGTATTTTCACTCCAATGGAAAATTAAATCCTTATTCTTCTAGTTTATGATTTTAATATAAAAATGGTTGTCAATCTCTCAAAGCACAAATATTTCACTTAAAGTTACATTTATATATTATTATGTGGTGCTTGATGGTGAACGAGTTGAAAGAATAAAACTTAATCCTAGACCTGGATCCAAACAATCAGAAGCAGAATATATGTTTGCAAAAGGATTTTCTTATCAATATAACGCACATGCAGCATACACAAAAAATTGTAAAAAGAAATTCTCCAGGTTAAGGTGATGCTTATGGAGCTAACAATGTATTTTAGCATAATAAAAACAATAAACTCCCACAGTGATTGTAGGTATACCCTTTTTTCGAGCTAACTCTGTGTGATAAATTACACATCCTTGTAACTATAAAACGGTTTTTTTTTTCTTTCCTATTCAGACAATAAGAACCCCGACCGAAATTGATTTTTTTATGGAAGGTGATTTTCGAGTACCTATACAAAAAAGGGTACTGCTTTATAGTTTTAAGGATTCAACATTATACTTATAAAAAAATAACATGTTCAAATTTCTGTGTTGCGGTAGTTTCAATTTTTAAGCTGAATGTCATCCGAATTTCTGCGATATTCTAGTACTATAACCGTTGTTTGCAATACTTGGTATTGCCCCAATTGCTGCAACTTTGATGCTCAATTTATGAACCCAGAGCGTTGAAATAATCAAATCACTAATTATTAATTAAATATTTTCTAGATACTTCAAGCACCAAATTACACCTTACACTAGAGATTGTTAAATTTATCTAAGCACTCTTACCTATTTATAAGCCCATTCTAAAGTATATCTAATTTTAGACAGCTGTCCAACACCAAAACCTTATTTGTAAACATTTTCCATAGATTCTCTAGATTCGGCAATGCAATTATATCATATATGTACAAAACCTGTTCTAAAAAGCGTATACGTTATCAGAAACGATGTCAGTTTCATTAATTTTAAACTTGAAATTGTTGTGTAACATTTCTTATCGCCTTGGGTTTTCCCCTGGGTAACTGTGTCGCTACTGTTTGTGGTGATGTATGTGCTATTAAACCTTCATAAAATTTATTACAAAAAAAAAAAACAAATAAATAAATAAAAAATAAATTGGTTGGCGCGACAGCTCGTGTAGAACCAGGGCCTAGTGACTTAGTGACTTGAAACTCTCAACCATTCCACGTGTGCGTGTTACCGTCAGGAATAGAGGGGACCACTCTATGCCTCTAAAAAATTTGGGACTTATGTCCCATTGTTTACAAACAAATATTGGCTTGGGTATCACTTGGGTGGCACTTAAGGCCCAAATTTAATTTGGGCTTTATGTTCCACTCAAGTGGGAAGTAAGCCCCAAAAATTAAATTTGGGCTTTATGTCCCTGGCCCCTGGGCCTTATGTCCCTGAGCCTTTTCCCAAACTCTCCCAAATAAGTCGATATATTTCTCTTACAGTCTATATATTCAGATCTTAATATGTTCTGATTTTTAAGAATAATGTCTTAAAATAGAGAAAAAATGATATGAAATATAAAACAAATATTGGAGTTTGTCAGGTTTGTGTAGCAAAATTTTTTTTTTATGAAAACGACGGTAGCCATTTCCTTTGCATTAAGTGTACAGAGAAACGGCGCAGAGACATAAGGCCCAGGGAAATAAAGCCCAAATTTTATTTTTAGGGCTTATGTCTCACTTGAGTGGGACATAAAGCCCAAATTTAATTTGGGCCTTATGTCCCACCCAAGTGGGACCCAAGCCCCAAATATGTTTTGTTAACAATGGGACATAAGCCCCAAATGTTTTAGAGGCATATAAGATAAAAAAGGGTATGCAACCCCTCTGCTTGGGCACACTATACGATTTGGGGTAGGTGCGCGAGGGTGGGTGTATTCAAAGTTTCTTTTTATCATTTGGTATAGTTTTTATTTAGTGGGACATAGCCTCCAACATTTTTATTTGGGGCTTACGTCCCACTAGAGTTGGACTTAAGGCCCAAATTAAATTTGGACTTTATATCCCACTCAAATCGGACATAAGCCCCAAAAATAAAAATTGGACTTTATGTCCCTGGGCCTTATGTCCCTGCGCCCAGAGAAACATTATTTCTTTGGTATATGTATATGTATAAAGTACTGCTTAATTTTTCAACATCCTGTAGGGTATATTATTATACATATAGTAAATTTATTATCCTACCTCCTTCAACCACAAATTGTCTCCTCATTCGCTATTCCAATTCTGGGTTATATATGTGCACAAAAAAAGGCAAAAGAAATCCCAATTCGTGTTTCTTCCCAAGAGTTTGTGTTGTAATAAATATAAAATTATATATACGTGTCTATATATATTATATACAATGTATGTTTCTATATACATATTAAAAACAATCTGTCCTCAAGAAAGGTTCTTTATTCACATTTTGGCAACTAATTTAAGGGAGCTATTCGTGCAACAAACAAAGGTCGTTTGTTTTTTGAAAATGTGATGTATTGTCAATTTTTAGCTCAATCAACTTTTGTTCCACATGGTATTTTAGACCGATTTTTTGTTGTTGTTTAAGAACCATTTACTTAGAAAATTTACTTGTGCCTACTTACATATTGAAATAAAAAATTAACCTTAAAGTATTTCTACATTTTTCAAAAAGTTGAACATTTTCTTTAAGTTACTCAAAAATAAAATGTTCTACATATTAAATTTATCATTTTTATAGTTTACATAGGTATTTAAATGTAGGTTTGGCTTATATCCTAAATGAAAGTTGGGGGTTAAAATTTAAACGAAATGAGTTCAGTATAGTTTATGAAAATGTTCAATAGTTCTAAATAAATGACAAGGATCTTAATTTCCATTATTAATCCGAACAATAATTTTTTTTTTTTTATTTTCCATAATAAAAGTAGTAGAAAATATCATTTTGAATAACTTCGAATTGACAAGAATCATAAATCGTCGTTGTCTTGCCTTAGATTTTTCTCCACATCAAAGAGGTGTTCTTGTCGACTTTTAAGATGCAGCTAGATTCCTCCATCGTCACCCTAAACAAGTGTACGAGTTTGGTAAAGACGCCGAGATATGACATGACATTGTATAATTCGTACCTATTCACGCTATATGCTACTTTAAATCAATTCGATTATAAGAGATTGTGTATCGATCTAAAATTCCTTAGTTTTTCAAAACTAAAGCTGATTGATAAACAAAAATTAAAGACTCTTAAAAGCTCTAGAATATATAATTTACTTCGTCTGGGAATAATTATTCTTCCTTAACACTTAAGACCCTTCGATATTCAAGCCATCGCAATTTGGCGAAAAAAAATCTTTTTAACAAAGAAAAACAAAGATTTTTTTTATACTTATACTTATCTATGTAAATTTTCCCTTTTCTTATACATATATAGAGATTTGCCTCTGGTATACATTGTGACACTGCGAGTTTACAGTTCGATTGCGGTTCTTTAAATTGTATAGTATTTTAAAAATCTTCTTTGCACTTTAATAAATTTAAAACCGCTGTCAATGTCGTCCATACACACAAAGTGTGTCTAAAAGCCACCCGGCTTTTTAAGTAAATAAAAAAATCTTCTTTTTTTTATTGACCTATTTGACATCCACAAAGGCACAGTGGATCCCCCAGGATACACTTTGATTCATCCTACATTCACCACCCATATCTTTTATAGTCTATAGATAGACAAGTGTATATGTATAAATACATATAAACACTCACAGTAAACGTAAAACGTGTTTTTAATGTAAAGTTATTTTATCGTAACAGGATACCTACTATATAGTGTAGTGGCCCATATTGGCGGGAAGAGCTTTCATGGTTTTCAACGAAAAAAAAATCTTTGCACCATGAACTTGATTGCATGAACATCATCTCATCATTGGCATTAGGATTGAAGTTGATGCCCATGCCATCCCATCAAGAGAACCTTAATAGAGCAGCTACCAGAAGGCAAAACCATGGAATAAGCGGAGGTGGTTACAATGATTGTGAAACCGGCCAGCAGCAGTAGGAGTAGCATATAGCAATAACAACAACAGTGGCCCTAATTCAACTTTCATAGCTTTGTCTCGCCTCGTCAAATTGTTGAACCAAGCTATACAAAGCCCACTATGTCGAACAGTGATGGCCATTTTTCAATTAGGGATACAGCCGATCCACCACGTCGACCTTGTCGTCGCCTGTTCTTGGTAAGCAACGTTTATTAATTTCTGAATCCCGACTATAGTCTATACTCCATCTTGCGCAGCTATAGTTTTCCTCTGTAACTTTTTAAATGCACGTCAGGAATGTTTTCTCATAAAAAAGTTAAGCGCACAATTTGATCGCACGTATTTTACTATTATACTTAAAAAAAAAATTAAAAAAACAAAGAAAAATTGCTGTTTATTTATATATTCCTAGGTAAAGTTGCGATATAATTTTGGTCCATTTATTTCTTAATCATTTTAAATTGTTTCGTTTTGGGTTGTTATTAAGAAGTTCAATATTTTAAAATAAATTGCCCTGGTTAAAGAAATCTTTTTATATAAAAATTTGAATATCAAAATTGAATTTTCTTACTATACACAAATCTCAAAATCATAATATATTCATTATTATTTAGATACTTCAATATTAAACAATCACTTCGATTAATTACTTGGTGCCACCATAATTGATATCAAATTTTGTTGTCCACTGTCACCAAATACGAACAACGGTATTTTCAGGTCAAAGCTTCGTACAGTTTTTTTTTTAACACGCGCTTACATTTTTTCCGCATACGTGGCCGAGTTTTGTTGTTTTTCGTCTATTTTAAGTAATTAAAATTAAAATTTTTGATATGTCTTCTTCCGGGAGAAAGTGTTTAAATAATCCAAACTCATTCTGTAACATTTGTGGTGAATTTACAGTAAAAAAACGTCAAAAGCCTATATCAGAGTTGGTAAAAAAATGGTATTTTGCTTACTTTAACAGAGAGATTAAGAACTTTTCCAAGCCTTGGATACCAAATAGTGTTTGTAAATTATGCTTTGAACATTTACGACAGTGGGTTAATGGAAAAAGAGCCCATTTAAAGTTAGGGGTGCCTATGATTTGGAGTGAACCAAAAAACCACATTGACGATTGCTATTTTTGTGCTATTAAATTACGTGGTGTTAATAGAAAGAAAATGATCTATCCTAACGTGGCGTCCGCTGAAAGGCCTGTGCCTCACTCAGCAGACATTCCATTTCCTATTTATCAAGATCCACCGGAATTATCTAACAGCGAAAAAAGTTTCAGCACTACTTATGAAACAGATAGTGAATATACGCCATCATCGGAGCCTCAGCTTTTCAATCAAGATGCCTAAAGTGATCTCATAAGAGACCTAGATCTTTCAAAAGAAAGATCAGAGCTATTGGCATCCCAACTCAAAGAGAGGAACCTACTTTCTAAGGGTACGAATATCACACTCTATCGTTGCCGAGAAAAAAATTTTCTGCAGTTCTTCAGATCTGAAAGTGATATGGTTCTTTGTAATGATGTCGGTAGTCTTTTAGTCGAGATAGGTATGTTAATATAGGAAGAAGAAGAACAAAACAATAGAAATTGTATTGTTTTTGTTGCTATTTATTTATAGGTTTGTTAAGCTACCAGCCTAATGAATGGAGACTATTTATCGACGGTTCAAAACGAAGTTTAAAATGTGTATTGTTACACAATGGAAATAAGTATGGTGCTGTTCCATTGGCTCATTCCACGAAGCTAAAGGAGGAGTATCAAACTATCTCTCTAGTTTTAGAAAAGCTAAAATACCGTGAACATCAGTGGCCCTTATGCGTGGATTTGAAAATGGTTAATTTTTTACTTGGCCAACAAAGTGGCTTTACGAAATTTACATGTTTCATTTGATTATGGGACAGCAGAGCAAAAAGCGACCACTGGATCAAGAAAGACTGGAGAGGGAATCTCTAACTGTTGGCGAACATAACGTCTTGAACCCAACTCTAGTTTCGCGAGAAAAAATAATTTTACCTCCATTACACATAAAATTGGGTTTGATGAAACAATATGTTAAAGCATTAGATAAAACTGGCTCTTGTTTTATTAATATATCGAGAAAATTTCCTTGTTTGAGTACAGAAAAGCTTAAGTCTGGTATATTTGATGGACCACAGATAAGAATTTTGATTAAAGATGATAATTTCGTGCTTTCAATGAATGATTTAGAGTCTGCAACCTGGTTAGCTTTTGTAAACGTAGTGAACAACTTTTTGGGCAATCATAAGTCCGCAAATTATAAAGAATTAGTGCTGGACTTGCTAGAAAATTTTAAAAGGCTCGGGTGTAATATGAGTATTAAAGTTCACTACCTCCACAGCCATTTGGACAGATTTTCCGAAAATCTTGGCTCATACACCGAGGAACAAGGAAAACGGTTCCACCAGGACTTAAAAGTCATGGAAGACAGGTACCAAGGTCGATGGGATGAACATATGATGGCTGATTACTGCTAGAGCATCAGGCGAGAGTGTCTTAAGAACACCCATGTAAAAATATCTCTTAAAAGAAGCTTTATTAAAAACCAAAAATTTTTTTTAAAAATCGATAAATTTGTATTATTTGCTTATATGCTGTTTCTCAAAAACTACACGTAGGATCAAAAAAGTAAGCATACAGTTAGAAGCAGGATAACAAGTAAACATAGAAACAGCTTTCATTTTGGCGGCACCAAAAACACTGTCGGCCTGTGTTATTATCGAATCTGTCAGCGGCGATCAGACTCATTTTTGCCTTAGGCCGTTTTCGAAAACGTCATTTGTGTCAAAAATGCAATTGCAATTGCAAGATGTCCTTAAACGAGAACTGCAAAAGTCAACTGATCGAAAGCATTACTTTATGATAACGCACTTATTTGCGGCGGTAATCTCCGAGTTGAATCGAGTTGACTACAAAAATATTGAAAAAACCAGAGAATATGTTTGTAAACGTCAAATACGTTTGCAAGATAATAAAGCGGACCAAAAAATGATGATCATTTGAAAAACAAGTTAACGTTGATTTGACGTTTTCGTAAACATTCGGGACGACGACGGTACTTTCGGCAGTCAAAATTTCGTCGTCGTTCCGAATGTTTTGCGTTTGTTTTGGAGAGCCTCTTTTCATAATCAACATAGGAGCATTCATAAAAATGAGACATCAGAGATATTTGGATCTATGCATAAATGTTTCACAGGTGTCGGAATTCAAATCTAAATGTCAGACGTCAAATATATGTACATATTTGTGGTTTGCAATTTGAAATTTTTTTTTTCTTAAAACTAAAAATTTTGTTTTCAATTTTTCTGTAATCTATAATCTCTTATCACTTATTGTATTTTACTCAATATTTCATTCATTCATTGAATGTAACTATTTAGAGGATGAAGTTCGAGGAAATTAGCGCAAGATAGAACTAACAATTTTGCCATTTAAAGTATAGGGTTAACTGGGGTAAAAACGACAGGATATTATTATTTTTATGATGTTGATAGCCGAACGTTTCGTCGTCATTCCTAATGTTTCGCGTTGGTTTGGGGAAGCCTTAACACAAATTTAGAAGATAAAAAATGAGATGGTGTAGTAATTTCTCTGCGAAATCATTTCATTCCATTTAATATTAAAACAAATGATCTGTTTGTTTTGAATATCTACATTTCTTTAAAAAGTTTTTTTCAATTCTCTGAACCATGTTATAGACATCGTTGACTTTGACAGTTAAAAGACTCCCAAACCAACGCGAATACATCGACACTAAAAACGAAACATTAAATTATTTTACATGGTGATTAACGATGCGAATCTTCGAACATTGTTCGGTCAAGACCAGTTCGTGCATATATTTTTCTAAAAATTACTGAATATGAATGTCAGGCCATTTCGTGTAGGTATATATTTTTCTAAAGATTACTGAATATGAATATCAGACCAGTTCGTGTATATACATATTTTTCTAAAGATTACTGAATATGAATGTCAACGAACTGTCAAAAATTACAGCAACGTTTGAATAAAATAAATTTGTTTTTAAGAATCTAAAACACGTATGTCCTTATTATTTTGTATAGGTATGTACTATGTACATGAGTCATAAGAAAACGCAATGTTGTGTGTAGCTATTTAGTGACGACGACGTAATACCTTTTTGTAGTATATTTTGAACATACACATACAAACGTAGGTACATGAAATGACAATCCAATTCCAATATATGTAAGTACTCATTTGACATTTATACCGTTTATATTCCTCGTCGCAAACTAGGTTTTAAGCACATTCAATCACGCTTTCTTATTTCTAACAAATAAATGACTAGAACTTATAATCCAAACAAAATTGAATCTACTTATAAGCTTCCTAGCTACATACCTACTCGCATTCAAAACGCCACACAACATAACATCCTTCTTCACAGGAGCTTTTTCTCCAACGTCTTTGACGATAAACAAAACACAAACATTTAATACTTTTAGTCAACACATTAATAGTACCCCTAGAAAAATGAGTATTGCAATCAAGATGCTCTACCCGTTTATAAACAGAAAATCTTCACTCACAAATGATAATAAGATCACAATACATAAAGTGATTTTCCAATCAATATTATTATATGGATGTCCAGTATGGGGAAATGCTGCGATGTGCCATATAAAAAAGTTACAAATTTCGCAAAATAAAGTTTTAAAAATGATGCTCAATCTTCCTTGGCATCACTCTACATTTGATTTGCATAGAAGAGCGAATGTGGAACCGATTTCTGTCAGGATTCAGAAACTATCGAATAATTTTAAAAACAGCTGTGATAGTGCTGAGAATCCTCTCATAAGCCAGCTTTATAGTTCTGGGATAACCTAATATACATTTACCCATTTACTCTCAATAATTGTTTCGTTTGCTTGATGCATTTTTTTGTTTTTTTTATTTAGATTTAAATTTAATTATTTATACTCTACTATTTGTTATTTATTAATCAATTTTCTGTTCTATATTAACTTAATAATTTATTTATTACTATTTGTTATTTATTTATGTATTTATTTATTTATCTATCTATTTATTTATATATTTATCTATTTATTTATTTTTCCGTTTATATGTTAATTTATTAATTTATTTATTTTTTATTTCTAATTGTTATTTATTTCTTTGTTTTGTGTTAATTTATTAATTTATTTATTACTATTTGTTATTTATTTTTCTGTTTTATGTTAACTTTTTATTTATATTATTTATTATTTACTCATAAATTGTTTTTTGTTTTGTTTAACGTTAATTTATTTACTATTACTACCTACATATTTATTATTTATTATTACTAACAATTATTTTTATTCATCTACTAACCCTTATTTATTTATATTTAGCATATATTTATTTTATTTATTTATTTATTTGTTTAATTCTTTTTATTATATAAACAAAAAATACATGTACATATTTAAGTTATATACCTATGAAATTTTACAGTTTAACACAAAAGTACATACACATATCACATAGGTAAAATAAAAACCTATCATTATTATATTAATTTTTTTTTTTTGCTTTCAAAAGAAGGTTTTTCTCGTATTTTCCTTCAAATTAAACTTGTAATTCTTAGTTAACTTCTTAAATCAAACAAGATAATGTTTCAGTAGCAAGATAATATTTATCAAATCTCTGAATGTAAAACGTGCGGTCACAGACTTTTTATAAAAAATTATCACGAAATAAATATCTATCTATCTATCTATCTATCTATCTATCAAACATTTAATATTATTCATGATTGAATGAATTTATAGGCAAATTACAAGAGAAAAATAAGACAAGATGTTCAACTTTTATTGACTTAATCATGTTTTGCATCATTATTCAAAGCCTTTAAATCGATTCTCAAAACCACATAATTACAAAAATGGATAGATGAAAAAGCTATCGTAAATTTCTGGTTTTGAAAATCCTGTAGTAATCCTGCCTTTTGTTTTTTACTCAAATTGAATCTTTATTATAAACAACTTTTCTACCTTACTCTTAAATGAGAATAAACTTCATTCTTTTCAAAAGGATGACCCCCTGATGTTTGTTAAAAACTTCTTGAATAAGTACTTATATTCCAGAAGAAAACATTGGAAGTAGAAAACAAGAGATAAACTATCTGTGTGCAAGGTTATGAGTTATCCTCACTGAAAGTAGGTTTCGGACAGCTAGACTATGTTACGTAATGGAATGACTTTCCACGTCCCTATTCCTTTTTATTACTCATCCCAATAAATGACCCATCAAGCTATCTCACCTCGAGCATTACACGAGTAAAGTAACACCAACATTAAGAAGAATAGAACATCTTTCGAAATTTAACGTTAGTCTGGAGAGCAATCTGAGATACTCCGGCTCCCATCAACCTGAAGGTATAAGCAGCGCTACACGCCACATAATTAACGATAAGTTTATTTTTTCCCTAATGCTCCTCATGTACTCGTACATATTATATCCAGGTGTACAGAATGAAGAATTTGATTTTCTTGTTGCTCCGCACACACAATGACGAAAATCAGAGTAAAAGTTATCATCTCTAAAAGGATGTGATGAGGTGTGAATAAAATCTTTACTCAAGGATTGCGCAATGCGTTAATTATGGCAAAGCTACTTGCATGTTAATGTTGAGTTAAGTGACACTAGACAAGAGTTAGCGTTACTGTCACCTTGTCTTGATTTAGGCGTATATATTTTTTTTGCTTAGGGATTATAATAAACCGAGACTTTGAGGGTTATAAATTTTTAATGTCCTATTATACCTGATTTTATTTAGATTGTGACGTGATTCTTGCATTAAAAGGCACATGGTATACGATACGAGTGTAGGTACCTATATTTTTTTATGAGTGTTGATTGTTGAGGTTGTGAGTGACACGTGTTTGGTTTATATTAGTTAATTGATTTATTTAAAGCAACAACAAAGGTTAATGTTCCCACAGGTACATAACCTTTCGTTTTGGCTGTTTTAGGGAGATGGTGGCAGTAATTTCTTATAAAATTAAGTACCAGTCTGCTCGTCATCTTAAAACAGTATCATTCATATTGATAAACTCAAATCAAACATGAATTATTTTAATCGGCGAAGTAAGTGCTATTCAAGTTATAAATAAGCTAATTTATCCAAGAAAGAGTAAAAGAGTAAAAGTTAAAAAAATACCTACCTGATACCTTTTTTTTTGTCAACCACAACCTACCTATATATAGATAGACAAATGTTAATGAATTATTTTGAAATTTAAAAGTGAAAGTATGGGTTCAACAGTTCAACCTCTGGGTGAAAGTATATATGTACAATGTACATACATACAATGTACAGACTTAAAAATAATCTTTGGCTACAGATTTTCACAAAGATTTGATATTTGGTACGTGAAGTAGCAGTTAAAATAAATAAATTAACACGTGAATTTCTAGAGATTGCTTAAGTTAGCTCATCTCTTTAGATGGTATTATAGTACGGCACCACCACGCCGCGCTGCGCCGGCCGTCACGTCGCGTCGCCCGCGCGAAATTTATGAAAAGGTTTTGGGATTCGATTTTAAGTTCCTGGTAAACTGAGTATTATGAAAAAGAATATAAATAATAATTGGGGAAATCTTCATTTTTGATTTGTAGTTTAATTTAATACCACTAGAATTTATGTGATACGCATAATTAGATACAATTATTGATATATAACGAAAAAATATCTTCTTAAATCAAGATTCATTAATTGAGGTCATTGCAGAATTTATGATTTGGCATCCGGGGCCTAAATATTTCACGGTGTGTAAGTTTTAAATTTTTTAAAAATTAAGCCTTTACTAAGTTAACGCAAAGTTTTTTTTTTAAATTCAAATTTAAGTAATCAATGGAGATTATACTTTAAGGACAGCTGATCAGAATTAATTCTATTAATGAGGCAATGCTTTTTCGATTTCATTCTCCTTTTTTCGGGGTTCTTAGTGGAATAATCCATTCGGAGATTTTCCACGATGGATTGTGCAATACACCTGAAAATATAGGGCAGCAAGGTTCCACAAAAATATCGGTATTTGAAGAATTCACAACTCCAGTTCAGTAAGAATCCTTTTATTCAGGATTTCTTATACTAAACTAACATAATACAGTAAAACCCGGTTAAGTGCCTCACCATAAATGCCTCGTTTTGAGAGGTACTTATGCGGGCTAGGCAGTTATAAAAAACCCGCTTAAGTGCATATAAGCACTTATCTCTATATTTACAGAAATACAAACAATATTTACAATAAAAAAACATTAAATGTTATGTACAAAATAAGAAAATACATTAGGAACCTCAACTGATTAGTATCGGTAAACTTTTAAAAAGCGAACCTTGTATTTATACAAAGTATAATAATCTGTTATTTTGGTTTGCGCTGCGTTACTTAATCTGATTTTAATCGTTTTCATTTATTGTTTTGGTTTGCTTGTGCAGCTTCTTTCAGCTTTGTTTTGTTTTATGCTACTCGATTAATAGTAGAAACATCGCATTTTAATTGTTTAGCAATTTCCTTTCTTGATTTTGTTTTGTTTTTTTAACCAGGCGGAGGATTTGTAGTTTTTTGTTTAATTGAAAGTGAAGTCAGTTTTTCAGGCATTTTACCTTAACAGCAAAACAAAATTACTTTGACAGTTTAAATTTTGAAAGTGACAGTTACCCACTAAGTCTCCCACATTGTAGTAGATTAATTTTTTATATTTGAATTTTAAAGCATGAAACACAACGAAGGGCTGAAAAGAAGCTTTTGTATTTTTCTGCTGATTTAAAATGTGTACTTAAAAGAATTTTTTTCAGGTAAATTTCAATAAAAGTATACAAAATAAAAGGCAATTAAGCGGGGAAGGTAGTTAAGCGAAAGGTACTTATTAGATGAGTTTTACATTATATGAAAAAATTCGCAAAATTTTGGTTCTCAAAAAAAAAAAAAGTTACTTATGCGGGTTAGGCACTTATGCGATAGGCACTTATCCGGGTTTAACTGTAGTTCCTTTATTATGAAATTCTGTGATTTGTAGAAATTCGCAATTGTGGACAGTCCGGGAACAGACATAATATTTCATACAATTTTTGATTTCTTAAATAACACTACAACATTATATTTCATATAATAATTGGCAGATGGTGCCGGATTAATTCAATAGCTTTTAACTATATCTAAGGCTGAACTCATACTGGAGCTGCGAGCAGAGCGGCGATGCGAGAGGTGAGCAGAGCGTTAAAAACAAACACATGCTTTCTTATGAGAACTGATACCTCGTTGCTAGAGGCCTCAGTATGAGAGCTCTCATAAGAACCCATTTGTTTGTTTTCGTCGCTCTGCTCACTTCTCGCATCTCCGCTCTGCTCGCAGCTCCAGTATGAGCTTAGCCTAAGGCTAAACTCATACTGGAGCTGCGAGTAGAGCGGAGATGCGAGAGGTGAACAGAGCGTCGATGAAAGAAGGAGTTGATCAAAGAATAGGTATCACATACTGAAGCGTTGATAGTCGATTATGAGATTTAAAACTGAAATGATGTATACCTATTTTTTTGTAAAGTTCTTTGCTCAAAAATTGGTACTTATTGAAAAAAAAGAGTGTGCGTACTTATGTACACACGCTAGAAGTAAAACTTCTTTCACGACAACAGGGCAAGTATTTGCAAAATCGTGACGCTGAATTTTGAAATTCGTGACGGGAATTTGTGTGTCGGTTTGACATGTCACTGACAGCTCCATAGAAAAATTTTTTACCCCCATGCCGCAAAAGAAGTTTTACTTCAAAAAAACAGAAGATGAAGTGTCCACTGTCCATGCCTTGAATAAAAGTAGTCGCGAACACGGGGAATTTCACCAGAACTTCGACTGGGTCCGGGAAGATTTTATGCATAATATTATATCGAGTGAACGTTTAAAATGGAAGATGTAGTACATCCACAGTACACAAATCTAAGGTAATATATTGCGCAGGTTGTCAAAGCTGAAAATGTCAAAAAATTAAAAATGGCTGTTCGAGTGCCCACAGGAACTCAACGCGCATCATTAGAAACAACAAAATATTGAAATTAGTCAAGGAAATGAGCGCTGGGTCCACCATTTTACCACCATAATAACTTGATTTTGACAGATGCGCAGAACTGAACAAAAATGAACACGCTAATGATATTACCTTTAATATGTGTACTGTGTAGGTAGTACATCTATTTTTTTGAATAATTTGGGACGACCAAACTACACATTTCAATCATGGAACTTCATCGGGACAGAATCTTTGCCATAAGGTCTATTATAAGAGAAATTAAAATATAAGCTCTTGAAAACTATGCATATTTTAATCAAACCTATGAAATATAATTATTTTCAATTATTTTTTATCATAATTTAAATTAATTTCCGTTAAAATATTGCTTTAATTCTTCTGTATATTCAATTTCTTCATGAAACTTTACTTCGATAAGAGCGAAGAAAACAAATTTGTTTGAACGCGTCGCTCTGCTCGTTTATAGCAGCGCTGCTACCTCGTTGCTAGACTCCTCAGTATGAGAGCTTTCATAAGAAAACATTTGTTTGTTTTCGACGCTCTACTGACTTCTCGCATCTTCGCTCTGCTCGCAGCTCCAGTATGTGTTCAGCCTAAGGCTAAACTCATACTGGAGCTGCGAGCAGAGCGGAGATGCGAGAGGTGAACAGAGCGTCGATGAAAGAAGGAGTTGATCAAAGAATAGGTATCACATACTGAAGCGTTGATAGTCGATTATGAGATTTAAAACTGAAATGATGTATTGCTATTTTTTTTAAAGTTCTTTGCTCAAAAATTGGTACTTATTAAAAAAAAAACAGAAGATGAAGTGTCCACTGTCCATGCCTTGAATAAAAGTAGTCGCGAACACGGGGAATTTCACCAGAACCTCGACTGGGTCCGGGAAGATTTTATGCATAATATTATATCGAATGAACGTTTAAAATGGAAGATGTAGTACATCCACAGTACACAAATCTAAGGTAATATATTGCGCAGGTTGTCAAAGCTGAAAATGTCAAAAAATTAAAAATGGCTGTTCGAGTGCCCACCGGAACTCAACGCGCATCATTAGAAACAACAAAATATTGAAATTAGTCAAGGAAATCAGCGCTGGGTCCACCATTTTACCACCATAATAACTTGATTTTGACAGATGCGCAGAACTGAACAAAAATGATGACGCTAATGATATTACCTTTAATATGTGTACTGTGTAGGTAGTACATCTATTTTGTTGAATAATTAGGGACGACCAAACTTCACATTTCAATCATGGAACTCCATCGGGACAAAATCTTTGCCAAAAGGTCTACTATAAGAGAAATTAAAATATAAGCTCTTGAAAACTATGCATATTTCAACCAAACCTATGAAATTTAATTATTTTAAATTATTTTTTATCATAATTTAAACTAATTTCCGTTAAAATATCGCTTTAATTATTCTGTATATTCAATTTCTTCGTGAAACTTTACTTCGATAAGAGCGAAGAAAACAAATTTGTTTGAACGCGCCGCTCTGCTCGTTTATAGCAGCGCTGCTATCTCGTTGCTAGACTCCTCAGTATGAGAGCTTTCATAAGAAAACATTTGTTTGTTTTCGACGCTCTGCTCACCTCTCGCATCTCCGCTCTGCTCGCAGCTCCAGTATGTGTTCAGCCTAAGGCAGGTATATCGGAGATGATGAAGGTTTGATTTTTGAGATTTGAACCATAGCCTCAACCAAATGCTAAAGCTAAATAAGAGGAAATGGAGAAAAGAAGCTAAACGGGCTTAGAAGATTCTTACTTTGTTTGGTAAAGTGTTTGTGTCAGAAAAATGTTCCTCTCAATCGCTCCAAGCTTTTTCATGGTGGTTTTTGAAATGGTGAACCATACTAGAAAACAGTGTGTGTGTGCCTGAAAATTTGCTTTAAGAGATGCAGTTTTTTCTTTTGATTGGGTGCATTCCTTTTCTGCTTTAAGGGGAGGATGAGATGGAAAGTGTAATTCCATTTTTTAAGGACGGCCGTTTCATGTGCGTTGAAACGTAGTCTCAAAAAATCAAAATCAAAGTTGATACCCAGGTATTTTATTGTTCATTGCGTTTTTGAGTTGAGGTTGGTAGGATATGTGTATATGTTGTAGAGATATGGCCCAAGCTTTGATCTTTGAGCAACTTCCGCTCTGATGGTTTTGGTTGTCGAATGGCTGTTTTCAATCTGCATGGACGAAAAAAGACCTGGAATTGAGAAAACTGAATTTTTTTTTAATTATTGAAGTTAAAAAATCAAAAAAGTTTTTTTTGGAAATTAGTTCTCGTATCCAAATGCTGTCAAATGCTTTCTCTATATCAAAGTAGCATCCAACAGAAGCCTTGTGGTAGTTGAGAATGCTAGCATTTCTCTCGAAATCCGAACTGCATATTAGGGATGATGTCGTTGGTGTTGCAAAACATCTTGATCCTCCGAAGAATTAGTTCTTCCAGGATTTTGCTGGTGTTACTTCACTGGAAGTTTGAGCGATATCTAGAAATGAACGATTAAGTAAAAAAAATCGTCTATGATAGATGTCCGTTAATAATAGTTTTTGCTAAAAAAAAATTTTTAGAAATAAATAAATCAAAAATTATAGAACGAAGTCTAAGTATTATTTCGATACCTTTGGAGTTATTATTGTCGTATTTTTTTTAACATCAGCAGCTATTTAAGTATTTTTTTCATTTTTTCAAAGTTTTTGATTAATTTAAGATTTTATTTTAAATTTTTTTTTAACACTATGCTAGTGAATAACCTGACAAATAAATTAATTATTTGTATTTCTGAAGTGCGGAGATTTTTATTTAAGCATTAACTACATGTATTTGAATAGTAGCATGGGCACTTAGTAGGCCTTAAGAACAATAAAAAATGAATAGAATTTACACTAACGTTAGGATCAATGATAAAAGTTTTATGACTGTTTCCATTTCTAGACTACTTTTCCTGGATTCCCTTCTCCCGTTCGCTTATTATAGATACATACCAGTATAGTTAAAACCTACTACGACCAGTTCTTTAATTATTGAATCATAAAAGTTTAAGTGAAACTAAAGTTTCTGTAAAAAGTTTTCAATGCAAATGTCCAGGGTAAAATTTGTTTGACCAGAAATAAACTTTCGGTATCTGTTTAAACATGAAAGGATAAAAATGTATTTCCTCCTGATTTTTTGTTAAGTTTAGTTGAAAAAACCATCAACAGCATTTTTATTTATAATAATAATAATGTATACCTACCAAATTTAAATTGAATTTTTGTTTTTTTGAATATTTAAAAAGAAATTGAAAAATAAAAAAAAATGCTCACATTTACTTTCTCACATAATTGTGCCTCTATTTAAACTTTTATATGGAAATAATTATCAACAAAAAAAAAAAACTCTAAAGGAGACAAATTCTCACTTTAATGTTAATGCCTTGGAGGTAAAATTTTTTCAGAGTAAAATAACTACCAAAGTTGATTTCTCAGCAAAAAAAATTCTTAAATATTCCGAACACAAAGCTATATATAAAGTCATAGTGATAAAAATTATATTATATTTTAATAAGCTTTTCTTCTATTAACTTACAATTTCATAGAGGGACGAAAAAGAAAGCGCGTTTAGGCCGTTGGCTATTGCTTCTATATATATTATTTTCCTCCTCTGACTTTATCTGTGTTAAAAATAATTTTCATTCGTTTTTGCATAGACAAATGGTATTACTGAATCTATGAACATAAAGTGAGTTTGGTTTTCGAAACATGGACAAAGTTTGAAGCTATATTTGCATTAGAGGGCTATAAAATTTAACTCCCTTCGCATTAGGTATATTATTTAACTACCAGAAATATTGAAAACTGTGGATTTGGTGGAAATGAAATCAATTTCAGGTAAGCGTATAATGGCCTTTGGCAGACATGAAATTATGCATGTTTTTCTAACTTGGGGGATATTTAATGGACATTGAAAAAATATCCAGTATTTAATTTCCGTTTAAGAAATGAGTGTATAGTCACTTTTGACATTATTGTTCTACTTTCTTTGAAATAATTAATTGGGCGAAGTTTGTAATGAATTAGGAATTAAATCTCATTTAAATAAAAAAACTTTTGGTGTTTTTGTGAGAAGAGCTTATGAATTTTTCTCAATAAAATTGAATTTTAAACTTTTCTTTGACTAAAAGATGGGTGGTTTGGCACTCCTGAAAAACAAATTAAAGGATACAATTTTTTTTTCAATTTTTAAGTGTTTTTTAAAGAGCTACAAATACATAATATATACATACATATATCTGCAAAAAAAAGGTTGTATTTAGACGAAGTTGTTTATTCAAATAAAAGATGTGGAGAATTCTGGAAACTTCTTGCGGGGAAATATTGTTCAGTTCTTCCTGCTCAGTTATTTCATATCATGTTATACTATATGTCAAGTATAATAAGTAAATAAAATTAATTCATAAAAAAACTAATGCAATGTAAATTAAAAACAATTAAATATTTTATAAATGTAAATAAATAGATAATATAATATAAAAGTATAATCCATGCATTACAATTTATTTTTTGGCAGTTCTTGACTCGTACCCATTTAACTTGGAACTAATTTGAAAAGGTATACATTTTCTTCTTGTTAATAAAAGCTCCAGAAAATTCGTAGACTAATTCAATTTTCAATATTTACCGTAAGTTTTTCGCAAGTCACAACATCAATTTAATAACACTTAAAACTTTCAAAAATACCTCGGTAAATTGGCTTTTTCTATTAAAAACAACCTACACCTTATCGAAAATTGAAGATAGATACCTAAAGTAAGTAAAGATTACCCAAGGACCATCAAAACATTTAACCACCACTTTTATACAGTAAAAACAGTTAAACCCCCCTTTTAACAGATATTACCTATATATATAGCCCATTCCATTTTTAACGCATAAATATAATATAGCCTACAAATTGTCTGTAGGTATCTTTAACTTCTTCATTCCTCCTGACCACGTTTCGATGTGATGATGATGACAACAAATTGTACGGATGAGAAAAGGACTTTGTGAAAGCTGATTAAGTTAATTAGATTTAATACAGAAAAAAAAAACATCAAGTCCCCCCTTTATCAATATAAAAGTACATTTCCTGAAACGCCTGTGGGTATATACTCTTCACACCCACCAATTAAGAAATCCCTTCATAAATCAAATTATCCCTTGTTACTTGCAAGACTGCGCACCAGCAGTTCTTCTCATTTAGCAAAACACCTCATCTGATAGACTATTTAAAGCTTACCTCATTCCCTATTCAATTTATGGAATTCAAAAAGACAAAAAGCCCTTGTGTTTAAGTTGATTGCGACAGTTTTCTCCAGTGTATCGGCATTGTGTTGCTGGATTAGAACTATGTGTATACAAACTTTACCTACTGCTTTGTAGGATAATCGGAATAGATTAAAATTAATTCATGGAATTTTGGAATCTACTTGAACAAAACCATTGTAGTTTTTTTCATATATGAAAACAAGTTGAATATCTATCTATGTTATTTATAACCTGCCGAGCTGCTCACATTAATTTTCATCAGCATCAATGTGTATCATAATTAGTATTGACAAGAGCATTATTAGCGATAAAATTTTTTTAGGAATTAGTTAATGGCTTTAAATTTAAATTATCGTTTAGACAACTAACAAACACATTCCGACGATTAAACCACAGAAAAGACAGAAAACAAAATAGAACTGGATTCCTATAAGCCTCAAACATCACCGATTTGTTCATATCCATCTAAATACGCGTTATAGTATAATTCCGCTTACCGGCGATAAGTTCGAAAATCAAACAATTTTGTAAAATTGTATAGTCTCACCTCACTCTCAATGACACTGTGTGCAAATTTAAACGAAACGGAAACGGCAACTATCACTAATGCAGGTGTGATCTTTTTATTAGGAGGATAGGTTCATGTTAAAATATGCTCTACGCAGAAGTATAGGAACTCAAAATAGTGATTTTACGAACTGATTTAGCTGATTTTTCGGTTAATGTTATTATTTAGTTTTTTATTTCAGTAATTCAATTTCTTCCTTTCGGCTGAATTGATACTTACTTTTGTAACTATAAAATTATAAAATACTGGCGAGTGTCAACCACAACCTCAATATCATAAACTGATGCATCTTTAGCAAAAACAACAAAAAACAGACGGTTGTTAAATCTTCTATTTTATTTGACATTAAGATGGTCGGTCTGATGCAAAGAGAAAATGTCAGGAGCTGAAGAGGTAATGAGTCAGGCGGGCTCTTACTTACTTCATGTTTATTCTCTCGAAACATTTTGTTCGGGAAAGGGCCTCGACTCGGCCATTGAGGTTCGACAGGTTTTGGAAAGGCATCCAACAGTTTTTCTGGTGATGTGTGATAGAGAAGAGTTTTGTTGAGATTCAAAAATGGAAGAAGAAGAGCGAAGCTTTCCAAGAAGTCGTGGGCTCGTGAATACGATGAATCACTAGTGAATGAATGGAAGGATAATTGGAAACTCGACCATTTATAAAAGAATTCAATTTAATCTATTGATCGAGAAGATTTAATGTTTGAAATTCGATGATTACTGATTTGTCGTTTTCTGTCGTATTCCTGTACACTCTTTTCGTATCAAGGTTTAAAGTCTTAAATATAGGAAACAGTAACTTCTATTTCTTTGTTCTTTAAGGACCCATTTTTCTTTGTTTGCTTTCCTGTTCAATGACTTCGCTAAGATTCTAACATGTTTCAATATTGCAACTCACCCTTATTTTGTAAGGCGTTTTACGAAAAGGACAGCAAAACGACATGGTTACAGAAGGGTTAATTGGCGTTTAACTATAAAACTAAAACTTTACCGGTCTCTTCTTCCTTCATCCTTCTAACGATAGTCGTTCAACTAAAACTCTAACTGCCGCTCTAGAGCCATTTTACTAGTGTCTAGTGTCGTTTTACTAAGAACCCTTACGAACAAGGGTTATTGTATTTTTTTTCTTAACCGCTTTATTTTCTTTTGAATAGTTACCAATCACCCCAGGAGACCATTTCGAAAACGAATTTGCATCTAAAAATAAAAGAAACAAATAAATATTGATTGGTTGATTTTCTATATATTTCTACCATTCTGCCATTCATGACAGACGACAGCCAAAATATTTCCAATATTCGGAATAAATAAAGAAATACAACCATAAAGATAAAAAGGAACACAGGTCACAGATGTCAGTGCCAACGTTCCGTAACTCTCGCTTCGATAAAATCGGTCGAGAAACATTGAAAAATGGAACAAAACTAATATGATTTGTTTAAATTTCCATCCTTTTTCGACTTATTTTGTCGATACGAGAGTTACAAAACGTAGGCACAATCAAATAAGACTTAAAATTATTTATGTACTGTGCCACAAAGTTAAAAAAAAAAAATAAAGCTGAACTCAAGAAAAATGAGATCTCAGAGATTTTTCTCCAATATTTTTTTCTTAAAGCTAAGTACAGACGATTGTCAGATCTTACAATATTTTCAGATCTGTCAGTGAAAAAACTGTTCCAAATGTCTTACAATCGTCTGAACACACAATTTTGTCTGACAATATTGTCGGACACGTTATTGTCAGACAACAATCTGACAAAAAATTTTCAGGTAACTTACAATCGTCTGAACACACAATTTTTATCATTGTCAGTCGATTAGGACATTGTCAGACTCATTGGTCATTGTCAGATGTTTTAATTGAAAACATCTTACAATTGCTGACAATTTCTTCATTGTTCGAAATGTCAATGAGTTGGTTAAAGAGAGATAAAAAATGGCTGATAATCAAATTGGGAAGAAATCTACCAACCGTGTGAACGGACTATTTTTCAGTGTAAGAAATATGTCAATTGTCAGCTAATTGTTAGCTTTTGTCCGACTATTGACAGTTCTGACAATATTGTAAGATGTGACAATCGTCTGTACTTAGCTTAAGTATTTTGACAGCAAAGCAAAGAGAAATTTTGCTGAGAAATCCTGTTCATGTAATTGATATTGCTGAGATCTCCAAGACCTCATTTTCCTGAACATGCCTTATTTTATGAAATAAGTTAATTTTTTTAACGGTCTTATGTAAAAACCTAGTAGAAATATTATACATAAGCTTTAAGATCAGAACAGAGCAGAATAACATTAGTGTGTGAAAATTGTCAGAATAGAAAAATAGAGCTCTGTGGTAGACTTTGATAGTTGCTCATTACCTGTCAAATTTTAAATTCAAAAACATTTTTACAGGGCGATTCTGGCGTTGCGAGGGCTCACAAGTCACAACTCCCAAGCTCTTGTGAGGTAGTTTTCTTGTGAGGTTGTTGTTGTAATGTTCGCAATAACAGGCAAAGCGTGTTTCAAGTTCAAGAGTAGTTTAATGACTAAAACATAATTCATGATTAGCAATATAAAGAGAGTTTATATTATTTGCATGTGAGTGTATATATAGGTTACTCAATATAATATATGTTACACAAGTACCTTTGTACTACACACTACACAGTTGTGATTCGATAACATTTTCCGTAGGTATTCTCCGTTAACCCTCATATAACTGGCTTAACTCACCACTGAAAAACTTGGCCTTTGTAAGTTAATTAAACTTTAAGATTTTAACTCCTCATTTATTTAGTCCGTCTCCAAATTGTTATTACAAGTTTCTTATTTTTACTATACATATACTTTCTAAGTGAAAATGTGACCTGTTATTTTCCAAAAATTTTTTTTTATTATTATTCTACTGTGTATATTAGCATTTGGATTTGAATTTAAATATACAATATATTTTCATAAATTCTTTGTATTACCATGTTCATCACATCATAAAAGTAAATCTATATATTGCCTCCGTATGTTTACTATACTCACAGGCATTTCCTTATCAAAGTTAGACACCAGCTTTTCGTTATCGTCTAGGACTAGGGCGGATATGGATATGTACAGACAGGAAGATAGACAAGTGCTCCTCTGAATTTGTATATTGATTACAGAAGATTATGTCTTTGGTATGCATGTGCTGTAGGTTAGGTACACATAAGAAATAAGATATGATGCTTCAGAGAAAAAAGAACATTTGAATTCTATTGTCAACAGGATTATATATAGATAAAGAAAATTGCCTGTCAAAAAAATGCACTGTTAATTTGAATAACGTATGTTATCAAAATATTCAAAAAGTTCGTATATATGTATAACGATAATTTAAGACCTTAAGAGACCATTTGAGAAAAGAATGAGGCTATTTTGAAATATATAAATCTGTGGCAGTAAGACAGAGTATCTTATGTTAAAAAACGAATTTTTGTCTTCAATCTGTAATAGCAATTAATGTAATCATAGAACTAATTTCGTGGTTTCGGTATGAGCGCTATGTGTAGAACATTGGCCACTGATGCACATGAATCACGCTGTGAATTACTTCACCTCCGGAACAGAGAATTTTGGTCTGAATGAATATTTTTAGAATTTTGTTGTGGAAAGGACTAAAAAGAGAAATAATAAAAATCACCAAACTATCCTCATACCATGTCTCATGAAAATCAATAACGTTGTTGGTTTTGATAAATTTTTTCATTACCTAAGAACGTAATAAAGTTTATTAACCAATTTTTTTAACATAAAACTTGTATATCTCTTAGCCTGTATGAGGTACACTATAGAAATCAAGCTGTATATCATACGTGTTCGTTAGTTAGAAAGGATCATTTGTGTATATTTATAACTTTTTACGTGTATTATATACAATATATGTCTTGTTGTGGATGCTGAGTAACTAGCGTGGGCTAAACATGCTTCATGTTCTATAATTATTCTGAATGCAATTCCGTATATCGTAAAAAAAACAATGGTTATTTTCGGTAAGATAGATTTTTTATAGTTAGTTAATTGTACATAACCCACCTACATGTAAGACGTATGTACATCAGAGCTCAGATGGCATCTTATATGGAGTGAAATTGATGAGTAAATGAAAAACAAGATTGGGTTACTTGTATGAGCTGCGTGCATACATACAAAACATACGTATGTAGAAGAATATGTAGAATATCCATGGGATTGAGGCTAAAAATTGGAGAAAAAAAAGGAAATCATCAATTTTAAGCAAACGATTGCATAAACAAAAATATCGGTTGTCATATTGACAATTGCAAATTGTGGCCTTTGTTAACGAAAATTATTCACTCGTTATGCTAGTCGGCGAGGCATTCCAAACATATTTTTTCAAGTTCCAATATTATATTTTTCGTTCTCGCCAAAAAAAATTGTAAGAATTTTTGTTTGTGCATTAAGTTCGTGATGGCAAAACGTGTCGGTGCTTTTAAATTTATTTAGTATCTTTCTTAAACTAAATTCATTCAACCAATTACCGTTTATAATTTAATTTCGAATTTTCATAAAAATTTAATAATTATTTCAAATATTAATAGGTTCAAATTTAAATTGAATTCAATAAACTATAGGTCTCTGCAAGAACAAATTTATAGCTTAGAAAATTTTCTACAAAAAACATTAACATACTTTTATTCATAAAAATAACCCTTTTTCAAATAAACCAATCAGAAGAGTTAAGGGTTTTACTTTTCTATATAGTGGGGCGGTCTTAGTTCAAAAATTGTCCATTTTTTTTTTTATTGTTGATACATTATATGATTTTTTTTTAAGATATGGCTCACTCTATTTGTCCACCCCTTTAGGTGGGAGGGGCAAATTAAAAAAAAACACAACGGCAACACTTACAATATCATGTTATAGCTTTTAAAGCCAGTTATTCATTGTTTATAATTATGGTATTAAATGAAATTATTTTAGTGCTAAGTTTGAATAAATGATTTTTAAACTAAGAAAATAAAATTCGAGAGTTTAAAGATTATTTATTAAAAAATTGTTTTTTTTTTTTTTTCTATGAAATTTTTTTAATTAGTTCTTGACATTTTTTTCTGTACAACTTACCATTTGGGGCTTATTTCTGAAAAAAAAACATTTTAGAGGGCCTTCAACCCCTCCTAAAATTTATAGCGGCACTCATACCGATGAGGTCTTTTGACATTTTCTAAAGAACGCTGTGGCAATATACCAAAATCCAGCATTTATTGTTGTTGTATTGTTTTTGTTTTTTTAACAACAATTTTTTAGTGTCAACAAATAATTGAAAGCTCTAAATAAGTGTGAAACTTATATTAGCTGCCCGTAAATTTTATTGTTGTCTTGGAAGAAAATGTATAAATATCAACGAGGTCTGTTAAAAAATATTTTGCTTTCGGTTTACGAGATAATTTTGTGAGAGATTAAAAAAAATGTACCTTTCTTAGGATTTTAGTCCAAGACTTGGTCATACAAAAAAATTTCTGTCAAAAATTGATTTAAAGCTGTCAAAACTAGCGTTGCTTGAGTAACATAATATTTACCGAAACGAATGAACTTATAGGCGTCCTTTTTTTTCGGTTTTATTAATTTGTATCCTTTAAAATACTACAAAATGCTCCTTCCCTCACAAAGCTCAATATAAAACCATTACATTGCATATCTATTTTGTATCTATTTTGTTATTCTTATTATCAAAAGTATTTAAAAAAGTTCTGCTTAACCAAATTTCAGTTTTCATAAACACAACCGGAAATCGATTTCTTTTATTGAAGGAAAATCGGAAGTTAGCATTTCAAATCAAATTTTAGATAACTTGGACCCTTTTTATATTTTTTTTTAGACTTCGAAATGTTTTTTATATAATCTAAGCACTACATGCCAAGTTTTAGAGTGGGATACCCAATCGTTTAGAGGATACATAATTTCAATTGAGCATAGGCGCCATATGTGAAAACAACATTTTTGTATGAAAAATATCAAAAGGGTCCGAATTATCTAAAATTCGATTTGAAATTCTAACTTCTGGTTTAATCGTATTCTTACTTGGGATGATCATGTTCAAATGATAGTTGGAAAAGTAAATAATTCCCTGCAAAGTCTCTCCTCTATCGAAATATTTCACTCCTCAGAAAACACGACTAAGCCTAGCAAAGACATTAATCTTTCCAATAATAATGTCTGGATGTCAAGTTGTAAGTACCCATAACTCAGAAACAAAACGGAACTTGATAATTGACAGTAGCTTTCAATAATTTGGCCCGTTATGTACACAATCTCTGGAGATATGACCACGTTTCTATAGCTATACAAACATCATACTTGGTTTTGATCTCTACACATATTTAAAATGTTTTTCTATATAAAGACATTAAATACAATTTTAATCAGGAAACAGCCAATCTTTGTAAAAAAATGCAATTTGTAAACTCGTCCTGATCATTTTAACCGAGATTTACGCTCTAAAATATTTATTCTATATTGAAATTCTGTCAACTTCTAATACAAATGAGTCGTACTATCTAACACACTACAAGCATACTGTTCCAGATTTTGATTCTGAGAAGATTTTATATTAATTTAATAGATTACATAATCTGAAAATGCATGAAAAATTTCATTGATTTTAAAAGAATAAATAACACATTCATATCAAAACGTAAATTCATTAAATAACATAATTTCTCAAAAACTATTGTCTCCCCTTATATTTATACATACATAACAAAATATTTATACCAAATACTTATTGAAAAACTAAATCAACTTAGACAGTTCTTTGCGTCAAAATCAACAAACAGACCTAAATTAAACGTTCAGTCATAATTCTCATTCCCATGGCAATTAAAGGAATATGAATTATTAATTAATTTATACGGGTCGAAATTTTAAAAATATTCAATATTTAATACAAAAATAAACAAGACAAAATAGGAATCCACACAGCACGTCTCTCCCGAATATAACATCTTGTATAACATAAAGGCAATGGATGAAACTATACATAGGTATACTATAGGATGCTGACTTCGCATTTGTATTATGAATTCATTTAAATGTTAACTCATGATTATTTATAATCTTTTTCCCCATCTCATCAATTTAAGATATATCCTTCTGTATTATTCGAAAATCAAACGCCGAATGATAAACCCTATAAAGTTCGTTTGGAGAAAATAGTCTTTAATTAAAGACACCGTGCGGGGCTGCGGGTGTATTTAGTTAAATTACCCTGAATTCGCTTTTGTCTGCAGCAACTATTTTGACTGCCGATACTCTTTACTTCATGTACAGGGCAAGTATTGGTTTTATTAATTAAACAATAATTTCTACGGGATGTTTTTTTTATCAAATTTTCTCTAAAATGGTACGATTTAGATGTCAATTTTGTCTTTGTAAATATTCAAAGTATACTTTACTATTAGAAATGTGACATTATACCTGTGTGTATTTGAAAAATAAAAATACTATAAATTATATAATATATTTTTCTTTAATTTGATTTTTTATTAATAAAAACTCTTACATCTTTTAACTAACATCTTTAAATTCATAACCATTTTCGATCCATACCTATAAGCAAGTACGTACAATCCAGACTTGGATTTAATTTAATTTTCAATAGCATCACGTTCATCCTTAGGTTAGGTTAAATGGCGGTTGTTTAACATTCTGACTGAACGTTCCAATTAAAGATTATATTGCGACTAGGAAATAATAATCCCTGTGAATGAATAAAGAGTACCTACAGGTATGAGTTTATATTGCTCTTTCGCCATACCTACATTTTAACTTACTTACACTGTTACGCCAGTGAATTGTCATTGCGTCCTTTGGAGACATTGTTTTCAGGAGCGGATCCAGAAGTATTCAGAGTGGGGGAGGGGAGGGGAGGGGAGGAGTAAGTATATTGTGTAATATTTGTGTTTTACTGTTTTTCAAAAAGAAAAAGTTCCCATGACATACATATCATGCATACAAAACCCAAATGTACGTAAAGCAAAATGTTCTCAGTGATACATGTACGAAAAACTAATATTACTCACGGCACGGCACTCGGCTGCGGTAGATGTACTCATTCGAGCCAAAAAAAAAATAAAAATAGTAAAAAAAAGTGCCGACAAACGGCTTTTGGACTTTGGCCCCGTGTTTAACGGTGAGTTGAAGAAAAGATTCTACCAGGTATTTTACTGGAATGTCAACACCAACTTTGTTAGTTGAAGGCCTGGCCCACTCCAGACAACAGCGCAACCTTAAGTAAGTTTAAACAATATAAGTAAGTAAGTACCCATCCCTGGTGGCAAAAAATCTATTAGTGACTTACTAGTTGCCACTTGCCAGTTATTGCTTTCACTGAAACTCATCATTCAAATTTTTTGTTTATTATTTTGAAATATGTACTTTAAAAGCAAAATCAATGAATCTATATTAATGCCAATAAAAAGCACTTGACTCAATTATAATTTTTAGTTTTGCCCGAACTTTCTCATAAAATGATTACCTTACAAATGTTAAAGTAGTTCAATTATTGAAATAAACAAATTTTTTGCTTACCTCCCACATGAAGGAGGTTAGCAAAAATTAAAAATTTTGTTTGCAAAAATTAATAACTAAGTCATCAGCTTTTATATTGGCATCCAAATATTTACTTATTTTGCATTTAAAGTGTTTAAAATCATTAAATTAAAATGTTCAATGATGAGTTTCAATGAAAGCTATAACTGGCACCTTAAGATTCTGTTCCACAATAAAAGCTTCTGCCCTTTTCGTACATGTTTTGTGATTAAATAATTTATTTAAAATTGTGTACTTTTGAATGTGGTGGCACTGAGAACATTTTTCTTTCAGTACGATATTTTTTTGGTGTTTCAATATTTGCAATATTGTTTGATATTAGAAGCAAATGATTTAATCAGTACGTTATATGTACTAGATACTAGATTAGGTACACTAAGAACCTGTTTCACAATGTCTGAGCAATGTTCTGATTAGTTACTCGGCACATAAATATTAGCATAAAAAATAAATATTGGCACAGTCCAAAAAAATTATTTTTGGATTTATAACTCATTCGGGTGGGTCATTAGATAACAGTGATTTTGCTACTGTTGACTTATGACCGTGTGAAAATATTTATGTGTCGGATAACTAATAAGAACTTTACTTAGATATTGTGAAACATGCCTTAAAATATTTCAGAAAATTTTCTACAAATCAATTCTACCTTGTTGCGTATGAAGTATTTTTTTTATCTCTATATAGCCCCTCCCCAACCCTTTTCCTGAACTTGGTAACTTTTCATTAAAACCTCCATTGAGAAAAACATATACATATAATGGGATAGGTTGAGATAGAACTGTCTCTGCAACCTTAGGGCTGTCAAGAAGACACGAAACATTTGTCTTTTCTATTATACCCTTTCCTTTATTTATGGTTCTGCGGAATGACATTTTGTTAAAACGTAGCTAAAGAAAGACGTTTTGTATATATCTAGTGAGGAACATCTTCCCGTAGTTTACGGGAGTAAAGTACTTATCCCATAATGTTTTCTTCCTTTTTATAGGAACAAAATAGATTCGAAAAAGTGTTGCAAAGGACAACTTAATATATAAAAATAGCTCAGAGGGTGTCTGCTAAACTATATGAAATGTCTAACATGAAATGACTTGAAACAATTTATTTTAGGAAACTCTATTAATCTGAAATAGTTTTGAAAAGATGTTTGGTTTAAAGTGTACACCTTTGAAATTATTGCAATTTTCAGTCACCTTCACAAAACCAGGAAAATAAGTAAAACAAAATATGTTTTGTTATAAAACTGCAAGTAGGTTAGTATAAAACTATTCAACTTAATTCTTTTCTAAGGAGAACAAGAAGTTACTGTTGCCTAAAACAAAAAAAAAGCTTGAAATAGAAAAAAACAGGACGTAAAGTGTTTTTTTTAATTCAATTTAATGTTTATTATAAAGAAATTATTTTTGCATGAGTGAAGTTGTGTTAATTTTTTTTTTTAAATTCAAGAGTAATTAAACTTTTGTACTTTGTTTTATTTTATTTTTTAATTTTCACAGAAAACTAATTTTACTTTTGTTAAACATTTTGTTCTTTTCCATAGAACTGAGCCTTTTAATGACACGAATGACTGCGAATTCCATTAAACAATTACTTTTGTGTTTGGTTTTTGAACAGCAAAATAAGGTAAGTTTGTCCTTGAACTGACTGCGTTAGACAAACTTCGTTGTATATGAACAATTTCTTCAAACAAAAAAAAAATACTACTTTGTACAAGTTAAATGCTTTAAAAACTTTTTATAAGTTTAGTGTAAACATGTGTAAGAGTGCGCAATCTTAAAGATTATCTTAATTGTTTGTAAAAAAAAAGAAAACAAATATTTTGGAACTGCGCTGATGATAACCCAGGTGAAAGTTAAGTTGTTGGGTGATTATTGAACGATTTTATAAGAAAAATGTAAAATGAAAACTTATGTACCTTTTATTCTCAACACAAATATTCACATCAATTATTCTTTGTTTTATTGCTTCAAAATAAAATGCTTATGTTTTTGCTGATGACTATAGCCATTTCTTTTGTTTTTTTAATTGTCTAAGGGTGGAAATTTTACACTGATGATATTGGGTCTGAAGTGTGAGAATCGTAACCAACTAAAACCATCGGAAAATAAGGACCAACCTATGAAGGATTCACAAATTTTATTTGTATTTCTTAATTTATAAATTTAAATACTCTGCCATCGTTTTAATTTTATTATTAATTTAAGACAGTCCTCAATTTTGGATTTTGTATAACTTTGCAGTCGTTGATTGTGTGATATAACTTGTTTTGTAACCATCTTTTCTGTAATCATTTCTATTCGTAGATCAAAATATAAATCGCTTTTTTGTGACCATGATAACATTGTTTTCCTCTAGAACATCTCTAGTAGGTATACATATAATTAATACAGTGTTGGTCCTAGGATACTTCCCTGTGGAACATCGGCTTCAATTTTATTAAGTTCCGAATATTCAATTGCTTGTAACGTAGAATTTTAGTATTTTGTAGAACTGCAATAAAAGATCCCTATGCAGTCTGTAATTAAATCCTAAATGCCAAACATTGTCAAGGACTTGTGCAACATCTAGAAATAGAGCGGAACATTCTTATTTTTCTTCAATTACCTTTTCAACAACATCTATAGTAATTGATGTTACATATATTGGAGCTTAAGACAGGCATTTATTATCTATTGAAGTTTTTGAAGGTTATTGTTGGCATTTGACAGATGCTCCGCTAAAGGATCAGCCTCCTATTTTGGGAGTATTGTGGTCGATTTTGTATATGTGGTCTCTTATAACATATAGCTGCTATATAATGAGCGTATATAAACTTGGAATTGACAAAGTTTAGTGTAATTGTTTGTAAAGAGAACCATTTTCCTCTATACGACAGGCCGACAGTGCTACATATTCAATCAAAGTTAAGATTTTTACTTTTTATACATCTATCAAGTTTAAATGTCAAGCTTAGGTTTTTATTGCAATTACCAGAAATTTGTGTATCTATTAAGTTAGTAAGAATTTATAATACAAAAAGTTAACAAAAAACTAAAAATAAGTTGGTTATGAAATATTATGGCTTTAAATAATTTTGTAGATAAGAAGAAATAAAAAAAGCGCGGTGTATCAACAGAAGACAACAGAAAGATTCTATCTATATTGATTTAAGTCCATACAAAAAAACTTGGGAATTTGTGCTTTGTATTCAAAAACTATAAATTTAAATAAAATCCCTTTCAATTATTCAAACCAAGATACAGAATTGCCACGTGTTTCTTCGATATTGAATTTATTTTCCATTTATTATATGTTACTAAATATATTCATTATTCAATAACTATGAACATATGCACGAGTATAACCAAATTTAAACCCAACCTAAAATTTCATTTTATTTCATAGTTTTCCTCTTCCAATCCCAATGACAGAGTATTTAACCTTCAAGTCCTAGTGGAGTAATAAACTGTAAAATATGCAAATTTCAATTCAATAACAAATAATTCGCTTTAAAATTATTTAAACACATAAATCATGAGGACTATCTACCGACATACATATACTAGGTATTTACATGAAAACTATTTTATTATACCATAGAAAGATTGATTTTATTGGAAAAGGGATTTGATAAAAGTTTTCCATAAATGAAGGTTTGTATGTACAGTATAGTATACACATACATACTTGTAACCTTGCAAGCCTTAGAAAGAGTAATTTAGTTTTTAGTAGTAATTTTTTTTAAGTTCATTATAAACTAAGTCCACTGGGGAATTTAGTTTCCAGTTTGAGGAAAAAGTTTATTCGCCTGGCAGTTGAAATATTCTAAGAGATAGTTGATACATTCTAAGAGATATTTAACTTAATAATTGTATTATACCTCAGGGAATTTTTAAGAGGCAGAGAAAATTTAAATTGGCAACACTGTTCTCTGTGACAGCTGATTTGAAAGTTCTCGGTTGTTTTGATCTTAACTCCGAATTGACTTATACCGCTTTTAAACGAAACAATTACCCCATTCAATTTTAAGCACGTAGCTGTATAGGTGGGAGACGTATGTGTGAAAAATTTCAGAGTATAAAGACTGTGGAAAGATGTTCCTTTTAATTTAAAATTGCAGTCGTCTAAAAGAAGTATTATCGAATTTATTGAGTTAACATAGATATTTCTCATTGAGTTGTTACACAAATAGAGAGAAAAAACAATTTCCATAGTGTCGCATATAGTGAGGCCCTCTCTATTTTGATAATGAAAGTAGTTTGATTTCAATTGATTGTTGACAACTGAAAGTTAAAGTTTATACTTCACTAAAAAACTGATTCAACAACAATTTTTTAAAAGATAAATAATTACTTGTATCAATAAACGTTTATTTGGCAAATAAACCACTTTTGGTTGTACCAATAAATATTGGGCCAAAAACAGCTTTTGCTTGTATCAACAAACGTTTATTGGGCCAATAAACCGATTTATATTGGCTTAATAAACCAGTTTATTTACTTTTATATTGTATCTACGTACCTTTTTGGTTAAGTGTGAGTTAAGTGGGATTCAATTTATTTTTGGGATTAATTAAGTCTGCTTAGCTCATATGCAATGAAGAATTAAAAACCAAACCTTTTTTTGTTGGAATTACAATATGTGTAACAAGGAAATGTTACACACATTTTTATCTTCAAATACACCCCAAATGACCCAACAAAACATACACTAAAGTCATTTCTGAAACCCCCCTTGACTAAATAATAAACAATCATGACAAAATTCTTATTGTTGTATTTTCCCCAAATTTAAATTTATTTTTTTTATAGAATTTTCTTTAGGAATATAAATACGTTGATACCTAGATACTCTTAACATACCTACATATGTATTAAAAAGATTCTGTCTGAGGAAGTGTTATAAACACATTAGAACATATTTTCATCCTTGACCTTCCTCAAAAACAAACCCACATTTCGTTCATTCATATGAAATCATTCATATACATACATATGTACGTGTTCAGCTTGAAATGTTATATTTATCCAATTCCATAATAAAAAAACAACTCAACTCATTAATGATCTTCCTACGTATTAAAGCTAATGTTCAGTCACATTATAATAAAGATATGGTTGTGTGGCTAATTACTTGACAACGCCACCGCAACAACACCATCAGAGTCCAATAACAATGTTTTTGAACAATGTGTGTGTGTTTTTTTTTGTTTTTATTTTAATGTATGATGAACATGAAATCATTTTCAACATTTTGTGGTGACACTCCTGAACTCTGAAAATGTATGTAGGACCATTAAAATATGTTATTCTACTGGGGTAATATTAAAGGTGTTTAAGGGGTACTTTGTAAAATAATCATGCTTGTTTTAGATGTATTTTTTTGTATTATATTGAAACAGACACAGACACCATAATATAACATACATTTTTAAACAAGTATAGGGTTTAAATTTGGGGTAATTTTTCCTCTTTAATAATAATTAATTTTAAAGTTGACTCCTAAGTGTGCTTTAGGTTAAATTTTATAAAAAAAATGTTTTAAGCTGTACTTATCTGGTATCATACATTTCTGAAAGTAGGTAGGCTTCCAGAAAATTTTAAATAAGGCGAGTATTACACATGGGGTTTAAAAAAATCTACAACTCAATTATTTTACATATATTTATGTACAATTTGACATATGTACATAGCAAGAAATATTAATTTCTCAATTGTTTGTAACGAAAAGAATTATATAAAGTTGTAAAATGATAAAGAAATTAAAATCTACTCTGTGAAATGTGTTCTCCTAATAATTAAAATTTATAAATGTACCTATAGCCACCTACATTCTTAATTATGTATTTCAGAGAAAAAAAAAAATTTTTAATACGGAATTTAAAGTTCGTGATGTAGACTTTTTGTTTTTTTTGTACATTTTGACGAGATTTAAAGAAAAGTATCTTAAGTTATTATTCAATTTCATTAACTTTCCTTCTTATGAAATGATGAAAATTTAATATTTGAGTCTTGCAAAACATTTTTTCATATAGATATTGCAAACGTATTAATTTTATTCGAGTACATTCATTATTCAATTCCGGACTTTTATGATGATTACAGTGTTAACTGCAAGCGTTTTTCTCAGCGAAATCGTACAATAAAAAATATTGTGCTGCACACACAAATGCCAGACATTATATCGTCGTCGTTCTATAAAAATTCCTAATTAAATTTTTTTAAATTTTGAATTTTGAAACATTTGTATTGTTCGAGACCTTTTACAGAACTTAAATCTGGATATTTTCAGGCAAGAAATAAAAAAAACTTATATATGTCTATTAAAATTTTAAAGTATTCTTTGGGCTACAATTTTTATACGGGCTGTTTTTCGCTATACCTGTTGATGGTTTCGTTGTACAGGATTTTGGATTTTTTTTAACTAACTTAGTTTTTTTTTTTTTTCAAGTATTTGTGGCCGTTAACCACAATAAATTGGCTTCCAATGCGACGTTTGCTGTCGGTTTGTCGGTCTTGAGTCAAGATTAGCTACTTTACGTATCTTTAAAGAAAATAATACAATAACAAGAAGAATTAAAAGGTCCAAAACGTACAGTACAGATCTTATTATCGAAACATAGATTGAATTCAAATTGTACGGATCTAAGAAATTTTAAGAGTTCTTCTTTAAGAAACCGAACAAACTATTAATATTTGATATAATATATAATATAATCATAATGACTATTGAAGTTGAATTTACTATCTTAGGCCGTGTCCGAATTGCGTTAAAATTTTCTACCACTGGTTAAATTTTGACGTTTGGTTAAAATGGGATAATCTTTTTATTTTTGCTGTCCGATGTGGATTAAAATGGGATCGGTTAAATGGGATTAAAGAAATTTCCCTAAACACAAATATGTTTTATTATTCCAGAAAATAAATATTTTATACAACATTAAGCTTGAAATGTATTAAAATAAAAATTCCACGCGAATAAAGTACACATTTCTTAATTTGATTTACTTTTATAGGTTTTGGTTCGATTATATCCCCAAACATTACAGAAAAAATCCTATTGTGTATTGCTTGATTATACAGTCTGCGAACACTAGTTCACAGCTGTCGACAAACTAAAAAAAAAACAAAATAAAACAAAACAAAACAACCAATTGGCATTAATTTTGGGAGATGAATAACAACTTTATATTAATTCTTTTATATTTTTTAAAATATCAGCGTATTAGGACTGCAATAACACAGCAACGACTACGCGAGGAATGTGAACATGCACATGAAAATTCAAAATTCATAACATTGATTATTTCCATTGTCCATTGTTTCACTTTTAAAAATAATTTCAAATTCAATTTTCTCTCTTTCTTGAGAAACGTGAAAATTTAACGACTAGTGTCAAATTTTAACCTGCTCTGGAGCTGGGTAATTTTTAACCCATTTTATTCACCACGCTAGTGTCAAAATTTAACCAACGTCAAGTTTTAACCAATATTTTAACGCAATTCGGACACGGCCTTAAATAACACCTTAGTCTTAATGAACGCTAACACCAGAGATTATGAATTATTAAGATTGGAATCCTCGGCCGACATTCTGGTTTGCCTACAAGCTAAACAAAATGGCGGATGGTGGGGAATTCATATTTTTGCACTAGTATCCATGTTTTACAACACACTAGTGCAAAAATATGAATTCACCACTGCATAAATTTTGTTGTAATTCACATCTTTTCATAGACACGAGATGAAATTACAAAAACAACAATGTAAACAATTGGGTTTTGGGGGATGGAACGTACGGAAGCTTCCAATCATTATAATTCATAATCTCTGGCTAACACGTTTCAGCTCTGTATCACCAACCTCATAAGAATTGTAAACTGGTTTAAAAGATCTGTAAAAGAAATGCGAAAAGACAGTTTTTTATGTTAAGATCAAGGTAGTTTTTTTTTGCACCACGTGGATATTAAATTCAGGTCAGATTGTAAAACTAAACAGTCCAAATACGATTTGATTGTTCGAAACAATTTCAAATCATAGGCGTAGAATAAGCAGGACGAAGATAAGACATGTTGTCTGGAAGATTATTAATAAATAGAAGAAACAGAAGGGGGTTAGATGGCTTCCTTGAGGTATTCCAGAATAATTGGAGATAAATCTGTATCACTCTGAACTAATTAAAACAAAGTGTGTTCTTTCAGTAAGGTAGCAATAAGGTAAGGTAGCCAACGAAGCAAGTTTGAACAAAAACCTATAAGATCAAGTTCCAAAGCCGAAGGCTTTGGAAAAATCAGTGTAAATAGGTCTACTTGATATCCTTTTTCTATTTTATTAATACAGTAGTTGAAAAACAAAGCCAGGTTTGTCACGGTTGACCATATGCTGTAGAATATTGGGAATAAGGCTTTAAAGAAGGCTACAACTCCCCAAATCAATACAATACACTGCAGGGGCCTGGAATTTGGAGTCTTTCGATGACTGTGCTCGAAATGACGATAGGGTTTTGTTTTCCTTCTTTTTTCTCAATGAACAAATTTAGTATTTCAGCGGTTTTAACTTAAAAAAAAACTCAAATCCAAAATGGAGTATAGCTATTGTTATGAACAACTAAACTATTTATCTTAAAAAAAAACACATGGACAACTAAAAGGAAAAGGGTTTACAAAATAGAAATTTAAATCTTTATGAAGCTGAGGTTTCACAACATACAAATACAAAAACATTATTTGGTTAAGCCCGGACCTATTCTATACTGACAATCATTATCTATGTGCATTGTGCATTCACAAAAAATGCCAAATATACCAAAACTTTGCTGATTCATCTCTAAAATTAAAAAAAAATGTGTACCAACCATAGAATTCATTGTTATATTTAGATTGAATGATATGTATATTTATGAAATGAAGTATGATGCATGAACGAGATTGCTCATGGTTTATATCTACATTCACGAAAATTTTGATATCTGCAGGATGTGAATTTGTTTGGTATATAGATAAGGATTCAAATTTTGCACTCTCAATATACAATGCTTATTTTCTTTTGTTCATTCACAACACAATGTATAATGTACATATCTATAGCTCTGGTTTGCATGGTAATTTTCAAACCACTAAATCTGTTCAATTCGCTAAATTTGTCGATATGTACAATGTACATACTACGTGCGCAATGCGCATATTATAATATAACCGTTTTACATTTTCGTCTAACACAATATATTTAATTCCTTTAAAATGCTAAAAAGATGCAAAAGCTTTAAAGTGGATTAAGGGAGGAAGAAGTCATAGAAACATAAATTATAACTTTCACATTCGTACTTCGTATTATTTAAGTCTTCAGCAGTTTATTGATCATTAATTCTTTTCGCAAATGAGCATTATTTGCGTATAAATATACCATCATCACTAACGATTTAATATGATAAATAATTGTGAAAAATTTAAGGACGAATTTAAGGATTTTGTCATTAATATTGAAGATCCGAATCTCCGAAAGTGCTTTATTTCATTTATCAATGTCAACTGAATTATTTTGAGTGCCAAAAACAAACGAATCGTTTTTAAACATTAGTTATAATAAATTCAAATATCATGACAATCATCAACCCTTTTGCTGAAGATACCAAAAATTGGAGGATGCTTTTTGTGGGAATATAAAATAGATTCTTTATTGTTGCTGAATTTATATTAATTTATTCGTAAAACTAGACGGCACAATTGACAGCAGACAAATTATGTTTTTCATTTAAGGTATTATACTGAAAAACGTTTATCATTTATTCAATAAACAACATCACAGACCTTCATTTAATTTTTAAAAGAATGTATATTACAACAACTAAAATGAAGTTACATTTTAAAGAAAATTTTTTTAAAAGAGTCACAAGTACTAAAAATGAATATTTTATTTTATTTTATTTTTTTATTTGCTTAAAAAAAAATATTTCCAAAATTTTTTAAGTGCCTTATTGTTTGAATTATTGAGAAGCGTCAGATTTTAACAAAATTGACCAAGCCATTGGCACATGAATAATTCCAAATAAAGCAATTTTATCAAAATCCTATTTCCGAAATGCAATTTTTTTGGCAAAAATCTGAAACGCAGTGTTTTCACAATCAGTTTGGTCATTACAGATACGAAGTAAAATCAAAACCGTTAGATTTTTAAGCTGAGTGATACATATCTCTCCGTATAATTAACCCACTATACAAAAGTGTTTTCCAAAAGGGACAGGTTGATTTTGACAGTTTATAGCGGCCATGTTGCTTTATCACATGTTAGTTTTTTTTTTTAATTTTTTTTAATTTTTCAGGCACTAAAGAACCACGGCAAGTTACCATACCAAATTACATCCATAGCAAACGCCACGTCACCGCGCCCCGCCCCGCCCGAAGCGGATCATATTGGAAACCCTTTTAATTAAAAAATGTAAATTTTAGGTATTATTAAAGAGGTTTCTCAACAAACATCATGATTGCACAGCTACTTTTGAAAAATTAAAAACCAATATTCTATTTCATTCGCCGGCCGGCGTTCAAATAATTAATGATTAATTGCAAACAACAAATTGCTTAATTACAGTGAAGCCAGCCACACGAATTTTTTTGTAAATAAAAAAATACCCTTGGTTAAATTTTGATTAATTTCGTTGTATCTATATAACAAATAATATATTCTACGTAGGTAGTGATTAATCAATTTGAGTTTAAATACGTAGCGAAAAAAAAGCAATTTATGAATGTGGTTTCACTGGCTTTAAAAAAAAGCAACCTATGCCTATCCAACCAGCGTAACCACAGGTTTAAAAATCCCACAGCTATACATTTTTCAACAGTATATTAAAGCTTGTTTAAATGAGATAGAATTTATGTGTTTGTTAATGGTTGTGCCATAGCTTTTTATTATAAACCTACTATTTTGAAGGACAGCTTCAGACAAGTTTTTTTCATTTTTATGAATCGATTTTCAGGATATTAATCTTTTGTTTACTTCTTTACTAGTTGTCCAGACTTCGGGCCATTAAATTTTGGAAAACCCTCACCTCTAAATTAACAAAAAAAAATAAAGTGCTCAACTTTCATATAAAACCTTTATATACTCAGAGTCGTCTGAAATCATAATATTAAGTTTTTTTTTGTATAACATTCAATTCGATTCACAAAAAGTTTCTAAGAAAAATTTTAATGCATTATCAAAGTATGGTAAACTGTAATTTGTCATTGTCGTTGTCTTGGTTTTGTATTGATTATGATCATTTACGAATTGAATATTAATATTTTAATAAACTTAAGATACTTATAAGCTGTCAAATTTCTTTTTAAAACCCAAAATATCAATCAATCACTATTTTTTTCTTTAGTTTTTATAATATTTAAAATAAAAGTCTTATGTGATTGTTTTGTTTAGGTCAAATGAAACCAAAAATAGCTTTGATATATGCAATATTTGTATTTGTATTTTATCTTCTTAGGTTAATTACTTGCTAATTGTGCTTTACACTGCTAAGCCTAGTACATACTTGTGAATCATGTCGTGAATCCATACAAATTTGCATTTTTGTTCAACCGTGAGCGTGCTCGTGAAGCCATGACAAAAAGTGGAGAGTTTGCGTTCACGAGCGGTGAACCATATTCACGCGCAAAATGTACGGGAACACTTTGATTTTCGGTGTAGCTTTGATAATTTGACCATAAAAGCTGCAAAAGTCAAGCAAATTGTGTCAAAAATTCACTTTCTCCACTGATGGTTGTTCACTACACGAGGAAGTATGTACTAGGCTTTAGCCTGTTTCTTTTCACTAGAACGAAAATGTTTGTTTTTATCTGAAGTGCAAAATAATTGTATAACAAGTGTAAGTTTATATATTGTTTGTACCTAATATTTGTTAGAATAATGTAATTTTATATTAATCAATGCAAATAAGTATAGAAATCCTTTGTTTACACCTGATGATGTCCAAAGCTTATCAAGAAAAATTTCACTTAAATCATATAAATAATAAAAGACTTGCAACATAAAATTCATAGTAGAATCGTATGTTTAGAAGCCGAGAGTTAAAATGTAAAAAGCCTAAAAGGCAAATTTTTGCTTCCGTTGGGTGAAAATTGCGCCTCCCGCCAAACCAGGGGAAGTTGAACCCCCTCCCATAGTCTTGACTCAACCTCCACGCCCTAGCTTTTTTTCGCATATTAATCAAAACAACCCTGTATTTGTGAATTAAATAAAAAAAAAATAAATTGTGAATTAAATGAAAAAAAAAAGTAATAAATTCGTAAAAAAGGACTACAATATTTCTGTTTTTAGTTGTATCATTTTGGTTTTAGTCTCTTTGGATCCAAAATTAAGAATCATGTGTAATTTTATTTACTTGTATCGCCCGTGTCAAAATTCGACATTTTTCTTTTTTAATTAAATTTTTTTCAATATGTATAGTGCTCGACAGTGCCAAAACAAAAATGACCCACAGTGTGTAAATGCGTGTCTCAAGTATATTCATAAAAACCATATAAAATTTATCGAAATCGGTCAAATACTTTTTGAGAAAATGGTACCACAAAGTTTTTTTAGGGCTATTTATATATAGATATTGAACGAAAATTAGCTACTCTTATATCCTAGAATCTATCTTTCCTTGTCAATATGCATAATTAGGTCCATTTGTATGAATGTTCATGTGTTTATAATTAAATATTTATTTGATTAAGAGCAATTAATTTAATATATAATAAAAGGCGATAAAATAAGCTTTTCACTAGTGCTGAAAAAAAGTTTATATCATTACAGAGTTTTTTGATATACTTGTGTATCAAAGACCGCACAAAAAAATTGTGTTTTCAAGAAGTTAAAAACTAATATCTCGAAATATATTTAATATGGAAAAATATTTTTGGTACTATTTTAAAAGAATACTTCATACGTTTCATTTAATATCAATATTATTTTTCTACGTCATTTATTACGCACGTTATAAACAATTTTATTGGAAAAAATCCTGAACTATTTATTTTGTACTGGGCAACTTCAAGCTCAAATATATCGACTTTTCCATGAACGATCTTAAAAATATTTCACCCATCTAACGGGCTTAACGTCACCTTTTATTTGATATATCAAACTCGTTTCTGTATACACTCTTGGCATAGTAAAATGGGCATTCCCTTTAAGTCATTAAATAATAAATTTTTCTCATAATTTTGAGTTTTTCAATTCAATATTACTCTACTTTAAATTTTTGACATTAAACGTTCATAAAGTAAGAAAGATTTTTGTTTGTTTGATCAAAATCTCGAAAGATATGTATACCAGTGAAGCTACAAGTGTGAGACTTATTCTAAAGTAATCCAGAAGTGCTCCATTGACCCGAGGTGTGATGGCTTTAATTGTAGGAGTATACACATTTTTATTTTTGAATTATAGATTTTTAGTCACTTTACCTCATTATGAGTCGTTACCCTGGTAATAATAGTGTTTTAACTTTTGAGAATGTGTAAACCGTGTAAATAATGGAGTGTGTATCTATAGCCTTTCAGAGATCCGCGAAGTCCATACTTGAAACATAACGTAAAAAAAGGACTTTTAAAATCAAATGTTTTTTTTTCTTCATTCTCTCCGTTCGACCTATAAGAAAAACTATTTTGAAAATATCTATCCCTCAACGTGGTCCTTGAAAACAAAAAAAAATAAATAAATTGGGTTGTTTTAATTTCCTAGAAGATATACTAATATTTATGTGGCCTTATTATTATGTGGCCTCTATTAAAGGTTTGAATTTGGAATTATTTTTTATAAAAAAACGGCCTTACAAAAATGTTCATTAAACTTTGCACATGTAATATAAAAAATGATAATAGAAAAAAATAAGAGCAATAATTTGCATTTAATTAACCTTCTTCATTATAAGTTTACACATTTTTATTTTTGCAATTCATAACTACCCTATATTAAGTAAGTATACATAAAACTCAACTTCATTTCAGCAGATATACATATGTGTGTGTGTTATTATGTATATGTTATCTGGTCTGAATGATGTCAACCCATACTACTCTTGCCTAGACTTTAGTTCGTAGCAATTCAACAAATAACGCTTTTCATTTAAAATTTTGTATAATTGAATACAAAAATATGCTGCAAATTGAGGAATAAAATCGTTTAGTGGTGCATATTGCATTTCTATTATATTCATTTTTTTTAATCAAATAGTAGCAGATTAATTTGCAAAAACAAAAAAATACACACTTATACATACATTCATTTCATACCTATACAATATACAAACACTCGTACATACTCAGTGGACTGCAATCGAAAGGTGAGTGTTTCATGACCACCGCAAATGCGAAACAACGGATATTTTTATGCGCATATAATATTGTTTTCAAAATGTGTGTGTGATTCCAAAATCATTTACCAACCCACAGTATTTTTGGTTAGCTTTTCACAAATATTAAACAATAAAATAGCAATATTTTCAATGATAAACTGAAAGCTTGAAACAAAATATAGGTACATATGTAGATAAAAACTATGTACATATGTATGTATCTATAACTATGTAAATAAAATATGTAAATATGAAATTCTTTAGTGTCGAAAACAGTCATTTCATTTAAAAGCCATGAATCCATGATGGAGAATGAGTTATTTATAAACACACTGTCATTCAAACTGATGTACGATTTATAGGTATATTTGTTAATAGTGTTTGGAATTTATTTACGTTTTACTGCGTTGATTCAGCTATAATGTGAAACTGTATTACAAATATAAATATAAGCATCATAATACAGCAAAATTGAAGTGAAGAATATACTAATTATGCAGTTCCAAATAATAAAATAAATTGATAACGCGAAGGCTCGTGGAGAGTCAGGTTCTAGTTACATAATACACTCTCTTGTGCCGGCAGGAATGGTAGAGGACCTACGAATTTTTGCCGAACAGTGTGAACTTCAAATAAAAACAAATATAAATTGTCGCCATTATAGTATCTATTATATGGTGCAGGGAAATAAGTCCCCGGGAGCTAGGTCCACTTTTATGAAGTAGACTTAGGGCCAGTTGTACAAATATTTAAACCGTGGTTCAGCAATTTTTATCCACCGACTTCAGCAGATTAATTGAGTTTCAACAGTGGTTTACTGTTCAAGTGTGTGATAATAACCAATTACATACTTGGACCAGCGTTGAACCTTAGTTAATTCGCCGAAATCGGTGAGTTAAAATCTTGAACCGAGGCTGAACCACTATTGTACAACTGGCCCTTAGTTCCCATACAACTTGAGAATTACATAATACCAAAAATATGGTCGGTTGTATTTCCTTTTAAAGCCTAGTACGCTGCTGATGCGAAACGAAATTTTTCTGTGATCTCCAAACAGACAACGAAACGCTTGCGAAAACACAACGGAAAATATCCTTGGAGAGTTTCACTAATTCCAAAAACAAAATTAAACATAAACGCAAAAAATCAGAGAAACCCATGATGTAATAAAATGATAAACAAAAAAAATACAAATAAACCCAAATGTAATTTTTCCGCACACAATAAATAGTCTGTATAATTAATTCAGTGCGAAAAAGGAGCGGAGACTTCTCCAAATAATCTGCTACAATTATAAATTTCGCTCCACGAACAGCGTACTGCAAAACGAAAAGCAAAACGAAATTTTCCGTTTATGATTTCGTTGTGTCATTTTTGTATGGGATTTTTCGTTTCGCATCAGCAGCGTAGGCTTAAATGATAAATAAACTGTAACTTTCCTTATATCACTTTCCCTAAGATTGTTACTTGGATGGCCGTTCCGGGTTCAAAGGTTTTATTGCCCTGCTTGGGGTACAAATATTATTTTCATTATTCATGGTCACAAGGCAGCAACCAATGATAGTTACGAACATATGTCCCACTCAAAGTGAAAAACTTCGAAAAAACTAAACATTGCTATTCACCAATTAAATATTACCTATTTAGTTTTTAGGTAAGAGGTGTGAACGATCTACGATTGGTGGAAATTAAAATAAAGCGTCCACAAATCTCCAGCAACTTGTTTCCTCATGTGAAAGGAGATTAACAAAGTCGGAACAAATGATAGCTAGGAACTTATGTCCATGCGCCAGTTTTTCGCTGTGGTTTTCGTAATTCCCTTTTCACACGATTTTATTTCTTGAAAAATCTCTTGTACCTTTCACACGAGGAAACAAAATCGTTACTTATTTTCTGTAGTTTTCTTTTTAAATAGCTTGGTTGAACTCACATTATTGTGTGTGTAAAGAGGAATGTCAAAAATATCTCCTCAAACCGTTGACCGGGAAGATTTCGTTCACATTTTTTCCTTCGTGCCCTTCCCATCATAAGCATTTCGCTTACGTGTTGGAGACCACAGAAAAATTTCATTTCGTATTAGCACCGTACTGATAGGCTTAAGTGAGAAAAACTTCACTTTACAATGTGGAGTTATTTCCCACTGTAAATATTAGTCAAAGTTAAGAACCTGTACACAGAGTAATAGTAAGTACTGTTACGCTGGAAGTTTGAGGAATGAATTCGGGCCTATATGCCACCTAGGAGTACTGCATCTTGCGAGGAGGTGTCAAATTATCACATCACACTTTTATAAATCTTGGTCTCTGAAAATTTTTCACCTTTTCCTCCTAGTTATTATAATAATAACTGCTTTCCAACTTCTCAGTACATTGGTCACAGTTTGGGGACTACTTCCTGAGTTTTTCAGCACAATGCTACACAATACCTTACTTTATTACCTTCATATCTATACATTAGGGTGGGTCTAAGATATAAAAATTGGGGCCATACACCTGAATCAGTTCCAGATATAAAAAAAAATTCCCTTTCTGATCCGTTGTCAATGGTTCTGTTAACTTGCTTTTAGGGCTTTTTTTCTGAGTTATTACCGTATTTATCCTCTACCGATTTTATTTAAAATTTGAAATCAAGTATCTACATAGCCTTATATTTAAAGATTAAATTTTTATATTAAATGAAGCATCACTATAAATGTTTTCTAACACAAGCATTGATTTCTTCTACATATAATTGTTTTTTTTTTTATTATTGAAGGCAATTAAACCAAGATTTAATAAATGGTTTCTTTGGGTTTTGGGATCAACCCTATATAGACACCGACACGTCACCCACGATACAGATATAGGTATGTATATAACAATTCATCAATACGAGTATCCTTCCTGGTGACACCCACTACATCTGTTCTCATTCACAATTCACATGAGTTATGTTATATAATCGGATTATCCCAGATCTAATTGGATAACAAGTATATATACTACTCAGAATTTCAAACTCAATGAACCTACTATCATAATATACCATTTAACTTATTTAAACAGTTCTATATGAATAAATGAAGCTTTATTGAAGCCAAGGTTTTTTAATTATGTATTTGAATATAAAATATCCATAACATTTGAGACTCTGAATTAAAGAATAATTAGAGGAGGGGTTTTTTAGAATTGCTTACAAATTGAAGTTTTAATATTTGAACACGTCTTCATTTTATGAATACACCTTGTGCAACCATAAAAAAACCATTTCTACCTTTAAAGTTCATATCCAGCATAATATATTATGTGTATATATACCTAAGCACAAGCAATACATGTTTAATGCAATTTTATATTGAGTTGGATCCTGTTTAGATTGTGACTTTTCACTACGCCATGGCAATGAATTTGTGAATGAGAGCGGTGAGGAGCTCTGTTCCCTTCGCCGATCTTTACACAAAACCATCGTGCATGGCGTAGTCAAAAGTCAAGGTCTAAACAGGGTTTAGGGCAATGAAAAAAGGCTGTCAAAATTTAATAACGTAAATACAAATATCCATCGAAGCATAAATTAAAAAAAAAAAAAAAATTGTGCAAATAAAAAACCTACAAGGTTTGATAAATTATATTATTCTATTTTTTAGTAAAGGTACTTGAGTCGTTTATATCTACACAAATATCTACAAATATCCATACACATCATGTATACTATTTGGTTTCCCTTCTAATATGACAACTTAAATGATTCCTCTAGACTGAATTTATTCATACTTAAAAAAAAAGATGAATTCCTGTGTTTTTTAAGAAATTGGTCGAACAAAATCTCATCAATTTACATAATATATATGATTCATTGAAAAGAGAATAATTAAAACAATACCAATATATAAATTTCTTATCCCTAGAAGACCAAACAAACATTTACATTATTAATTAGTGGTCAGAAATTCTATTTAAACTGCATCTGTTTACTAAGAGAACATTGTAATTGGATTTTCATATTACATTTCATTTCGATATCTACACCTTGGGCCCACACAGACATCCTACCACAACAAACAGCAGGCATTCAGGAATTTTGTTTTCGATTGATCTGATAATTCCTGAATTTAATCGAACAGGAACTGGACTGAGATATCCATTCCATATAGATATACTCGTACCGACATACATACTGCTTTTATTTAAACAAAATATTTTATATACAGGGTGTCCTTAAAGTGATAGAATTATTTTACTTATTTTTTTAATTTCTTTCGGCTACAGCCCAAGCAGCCATCAGACCAAAATGTCGATTTTCTGGAAACATGTAGTCTTATTCATAAACGTTGTCTAACTTTAGACAACTGTCCAACTTTGGAAAATTTGTTCAAAAACCCTGTTTATTGTTGTCTTATAGCTGCCTAACTTATACACAAGAGTATGGATTATCTTAACCGTGAATAATGTGATATTTATTTTTGTTTAATTAAGCATATTTCCACCAATTTGAAAATAGTTAGACAGTGTCTAAGTGGACAAAAATCTAATCAATACGAATGATGGTACCTAGCGTTTTTTATACCGCATGCACAACTTTTCAGCAATAAACACAAATATATTTTTTGAGCCTCCCATCATATAGAACCATTATTTTTTTTGTTTTCTGTTCGACCGATTTTGATAAAATGTAAAGTGTTTTAAAAAGTTATAATAATTGTATTATATGTATAAAAATTAAAAAAAAATTGTTTTGAATATTTGAAAACAACTATGTCGATTTTTACTAAACTTATCAGCAAGGGGTTTTTAACATTTTCTTGTAGATTTAAAAGAAATACATTCTTTAAACAAAAAATAACGGTACCTACCATACAAGGGTTTAAAATCTGTTTAAAAAAAATCTTTCTACTCAAAGGATTTTGATAGAAATTTTTCTATGATAAGTGAATTTTAAAGCAAAATCTAGATGTCTACCAATTTTTTAAGTAAGTAGGTACCTATAGGTATCTCCAAACACCAAAATCCCAATCAGAGTAATCCCTAAAAAATGAAACGGATCAACGGAGTTTTGTTAATTAGGTAGTAAAAACAACTGTTAAAAGCAATTAAAAAATTATACTTTCTAGAAAAAGACTCTAAGATTTTGATTCAAATATTTTCTGTGCGGAAATATAAGTAGGATAATTTAAAAGGAACATGAAGCCACAGTATACCTGATTTTTTCATAAAGCAGTAATTTCTTATTTTTATCTATCTCATTAACTGTTTAACCGATTTAAATAAAGTTTTTATAAATATGAACTTTAAATAAATTCAAATAATATTGCATTTGAAAATTAAAAAAAAAAAACTTATTTTTGAAAATTCGATACTAACATAATGTGTATTCTGTATAGGTATCTAGATATTTTTGAAAATAATTTTTTAACTCCGTATTAATAAATAACTATTGTCTAATGTTTAAAAAATTTATTATAATGTATACAAATATTTTTTTAAAAAACGCTCCAAACATTTTTAAATATTTTCCTCATATATTGAATTATTTGTTAAAAAAAGGAAGGTTTAATCATTTTATTTTCATAATTAGGTATGTTGATTTTTAAAAAATTGTTCAGTTTAATATGAAGTGAAAGCTTAGAAATTTCAGGAATTTAAACATATTGTTGAACACCCTTTACATTAAAATTTATAAAAAATGTATACATACATATTACATATATGTTTTAATTGTATATATATTTGCTCAAAATAATATGCAGAGGTATCGTTACGCAATTCAGTATTATCTGTGTTGTTCTTGGTAACAAAATTAATATTTTTCCATTCTTCAACCAGACATTTTTGGTTGTTAAAAATATTCATAGGTTGATAAAATAAATACAACATAAATGGTTAATACTCATATACTGTATATGGAGTGGATATGTAGGTACTAGGTAGATACATATGTGTATGTTCACGGTTGGCACATGAATTTCATATGATTGAAACAAACATAAATGATTGTTTGCAAATATAATACGGTCGTATGCCTTAAGCATTCATTTCAATTGCGTATAAAATTGACTTCCGCACATGTCCAATAAAAACATTTTCAATCCTTTTTTTTCGAGAGTAACTTCATAGAAAAGAATTTTTTCTTTTTATGTATAGGTACATAAAGTATAAAAGATGTAATTCTATGCGAAAATAAAAACATTTCTTTGTTCAAGGACGAGTTACTCTCACAATAAAATTTCGGGTCAAGTACCATTTAGAGAAAAAAGGTCACTCATTCAATATATGTATAAGCAATCTGTATACAGTATATATACGGTATACCTTGTGTAGCACCATCAGGGGTTAATGCTTTTTGAAATTTAGCCATTTGAACACATTTTTATACAGTGTTGTTGATGAAAGGAAAAGAGAGTTCATAACTGAGTTGCACGTGGTTGCTCTTATATGATGATTGAAATTGAATCTGTTTGCATGAAAATATAATACTGCAATGAAAAATACTAGATAAGTCAAACATTTACGCAAGTTTACTATTTTGTTTGAAATGATTTCTAAAACATTATGAATTTGTCGAAAATTATTTCGTTAACTAAAATGACGATTTACAACATTGAAGACAACTTTAAGAATTCTGAAATATGATAGATACATAAAATATTTCAAAGAACTAAAAAAACTGAAAACTATCCTACCGAGATTAGTTAACGCTGTGAATTAACGAAGCAATTTGTATCGAATACGATTTTTTCCCAACAGTAAAATTCAATTGTATTTTTATTTAAAATATTTTGCTTAAATGTTAACAATTTTCTGGAAAAAAACTATAGGCCCACATTTTTGGGAAATTTGTTGAAAATTTAGTCACCAAACCTGAATAATATATTTACCCTAATGATTAAATATGTAAGTGTTCATTGGAAATTTTGCCTTCAACTTACCATTTAACACAATTTATAAAATTAAGACTTTTCATTGAATACCCTTAGTTACTTTCATCACCCATGTTATGCAAAATCGAACTAAATCGAGTGTTTTACAATTCGTTCACTGTCGTAAATTTCGCAATTGCTTCGAACTCTCAAATTTGAAGAATAATCCATTTTTAATTGTTTTGGAAAGTGAAACTACACTGCGGATGAAATTGGATGCAGAATTATATATAGAATTATTGGCATTTTTAAGGCAAAAAAAGGAAGCGAAAACTATTGGAATTTTTAGGGGGAAAAAGCAAACAAAATAAGAATTGAACATGAAGCAGAAATTGAAGAAGATTTAGATCAAATTTTTATTTTAATATAGATGAGTTTCTTCCCAGTAGAATTTGAATGGAACGCTTCAGCATCGCACGGATTGACAAACCGTAGTTTCGTAAAAATTAACTAAAGAAAACATTAATATGTAAATACAACAACGACTCAATCTATTCTGAGTTGGGATTGTGAATAGCCTATATAACAATATTTTCTCAAACGCAAGGAAATATTTCTATAACTGCAGGCGTAAGCTATTTCAATATTTCCAATATTAATTTTTTGTTTTAAATATTTTGTATAACTGGTACCAACCTTATTCGCTAAACCCCGCAGCCCGCAATCCCTTGCATCATAAAAATTCTGCTAGAACATAATACATCCTTTTGTTCAAACTTGATTGAAAAAAATATATAATATAACGATTATATTATTAAGTAGAATAAGAAGGATAAGAATGTATTTTCACCAGCAAGTTCCAATTGAAAGAAAAAGAAACGGCCAGAAGAACCGTTCTTCTTCCAATCTATCGCTCAGAGAGATTTGATGACTTTTCAATAAATCGGCCATAAAATGACGAAAATCATTATTAACTTGATGACGTGAAATAACTCTTTCAAGAATTTTTTTTTTGGTATATAGCCAAAACTGGTCATATTGTGTGAGATGTGAGTATGTGACACCGTCTTCTATATATAACCACATCTACTATATCTTCGACAATATTCTGCTAATATTGTAGTTTTTCACAATTTTACGCGTTTCGCTATTTGTTAAACGATCTATATTGTAAAATGGCAAACCTTCAACTTAATATACATATACAGTCTCAGATGACAGTTTGTTTTATACGTATGTGATTGAAACAGGAATGTATGAATGATCACGAATTGGAAGACCCCTTATTAGAAGGAATATGAGGATAAGAAAGATTTCTTTGAGCATTTCTTTAGAAAGTAATGCCGTCTATATTGGAGTTCGAACACAAACCTTTAATACTACGTTTCCACCTAAAGTAAATCTCGTTGAGATTTCGTAAATCCTATAAAGTATTTTCACCGCATAAAAAGATTATAAAGTAGATTAACTCTGACAGTTCCTTTCAAAATGCAAATGCTGTTTCACGTTTTCTTCTTAATTTGAAGTGAGATAGATATAGTTAAACGATGAAAAAAAAAAGATTCTCGAAAATGTTCTCTCGATTCTCGAATAATGTACTCAGCGCAAGAGAGGAATAGGTTTGTTCGATTTGTTCAACTATTGGCCCTATGAAGATTTAACAAGATTATTTTCTAATCTACTAGATTTGAGGATTAAATTTGTATGGTAAATCTTTGAGATTTGAAGAGGATTTAGAGTAAATCTACTTAAATCTCGGATTAGCGGTCGGTGGAAACATAGTAGCAGTCATGGTCTATACATCTACTCTAATATTATCAATCACTCTAATAAATTTCATTCAAGAACGAATATTATATTCAAACTTTTTGCTAACAACATAACTCTGAGAGGAACTGTTTACATACATATATGCACGATGGAAAATATACAGGCAGTTATATATACAAAATTTAAAAATTTGCTTCCCATTCTGATTAAAATCTCAAAATGGAAGTTTTCTTACGAGTGCTATAAACTTGCCTTAATAGTATTTAAATCTTAAATCAGAAGACAACAAAATAAAAAAACAGCAATAAAAGGTTCATTTTGATTTAAAATCTTTGTTTGGTTTTATTGCTCAAAGCCATAGCCTAAATAAACAACTACGAATTAAAACTGTTAACCTTATTGAGATATAGTAATTTACATAAAAGCCTTCGTTTGATGACCATTTGATCCTTTGGAAAACAGCAGGGGGCTTCAAGATTGCTTATATCAAAAAGATTCTGATAATTTAGGAATAGTATATTCAATTGAAGTAAGAGGTTTAAAACTTAAAAGTTAATATCAACCATCTATAGATAAACGAATTGCAAGTTTTACTTTAAATATTGATTTTAAAGTCCGTTTAGTTAAACGCTCAATTCACAATTTATTTTCTCAAATTCGGTTAATTTGTAATTGTAAAGGGTTGAAATTGTTCTTTAACTAATTGTTTGTTTACAATTTGTTATATATATACCGTCTTAAAGAACTAAAATCGGTATGCGATAAAAAAACAAGATTTTTTTTTCGAAATACCTATACTTGTTTTATTACTTAAATAATTTTGTGAACTATTCTGTCATGAGCGAACCCCTATATGAACATTATCATTCTTCCAGAAGAATTAATCCTTTTTCAGCTAAAAAGATATTATGTGCATCTGTTTTTCTCAATTTTTCTATTCACCGACTCAATTGTTTTAAAAGTTTTATTCTTTGCCTAAACATTTTCGCATTAACTTTTTTGTTTTCGTTTTATTCCCCCAGATATGGTTTTAGTTGCCGAATAATCGAAAAAAAAAAAAAAACAAATTTCCCAACACTTATATTTTTTGTTGGTATGGTGTTTTTTTTGTTCAATATATCCTACTATATTCCTTAAGTCCCTATTAAAGCGTAATTTGGTTGGATGGTCATGACAAAAAAAAGAAACCAAATGATGGATGATAATGTTCATTTCCTGTGATAAAATAAAATAAGGTATTTTTACAAAACGAAAAAGCATCTTCCGTTAAGCCCTAAGTTAGGTATAAGGGGATATTAAATATTATAAAAGTCGTATTAAATTACCTTAAAGGAGCTTATTAAAAAAACATTATTAATATAATAATATGTATATAATATGTACAGTCAAAACCAGTTAAAATGATATTGGCTTTAACAAACATTTTAAAATGGAAATTTGAACAACCTATCATTTACTAGCTGACCCGACTCGGCTTCGCACGGGTTGACAAACCCTACAAAAAATTAACAAACAGATGTAAGTAAATATTGTGTTAAGCAGGCAAATTGGTATTCAAACCGTCAGCTTAATTAATACTTACAACCGTAGGATTTGTGAATTCAAGTACTATTCGCTATAACTATTTTCCTATTCTGTCCGCATCAAAATTTTCCGCCTTAAATATAGATGTGAAAAGTCCTCGATTCATGTTTGTGGATTTTATAATCGATATGAAAAACTACAAAGTTGAAATTATTTATATTTCTTAAAGATGTTACCGCGTCCACTTCAAAGCCTTTATAAAAATTATGGTATATTATTTATTACCTAATCGGTTCCTGCCGTGCGAACTTGGCTGATACATTTTTCTAAGTATTACTGTTCATGTAACTTCAGTAGTGCCGCTTTTATTTCCAACTCATGGCACTGTTTTTAAAAGTATATAAAAATACCCGCATATTCAAATGCAACATGGTGTCAAAATTCCAACCCAAGTAACATTTTTAGTTCTTTAAAGGCTTTAGCAGCACTTTTAGAGCTAATCTTAAAGCTCCTTTTTTTAATAATGAGCTCTAGAAACACATTTAGAGCTTAAGCCGAGCTCATTTGCAGCTAATTCTTTGAGTTTGAGAGCACTTTTTTGCTCTTAAGAATCACGTTATTAGTGGAAAGTGACTCTGAAGGTCTATGTCATACACCTTTAAAGAGCATCTTTTGAAAGAGGTTTGTTCGTATTGGTTTGAGTAATAAATATAATACCAAACATAAACGCAGGCACGCTTTAATACTTATATAGAATAAGTGAATCGTTTGATAGTATAAATAATATATAATTTTGTAAGATATGCACAATTATAATTTCCTACCAAAATAAATAATAAAAGAATTTAATATTTTTCGGTGAAATGTTAGCTTAATTTACATAAGTGCGAATTAAATTTTTTCACAAACGTTATGCGGGTACTTTGTTAAATTACAACGCGCCTTCGAAATTTTGTATTTTAAGCTGTCAAATAAAAATTAATAATAACTAAAAAAATTTTAAATTCTAAAAAAAAAAATTTTCAAAGTCGAAATAAATTTATTTTGGTTAAAAATACAATTTAGTATGATTTTGAGTGAGAGCGCGGTGATAGATATTTTTTTTTTAATGAATAAAAGAAAATATTGCATTATTTTTTTCTCGCCGCCATGTTTTCATAAGGGAAGAAGGTTTCTTCAATACAGCTGTTAAATCACTGAGTTATATTTTTGATTGTTATAGAGCTGCAATGTTAATTACTGTTGATATCGAGCTCTTAATCACTTACAGCCCTATTAATAATCACAAAATAGATATGAAACAGCACTAACACATGTTTTAACTTATAATTCTTAATAATAAACGTGTTTTAGCCTTAAATGATATTTGACAATGAGCGGATAACTTATCTTACCAATTTTGATGTTCAACGAGCGGATAATTTTACCTTTCACAATTCAATTCAAAGCTGACTGATATGACAGTTAGCTTTCAAAAATGAAAGAAGTACTTGAATATTTAGTACAATTGAGGGAAGTGCTGCCTAATTTTCGGTGTTATTCAGTGAACAGATAAAATGAAGACCGAATAAGTTTATTAATATTTTATTTTATCAAACGGATAAGTCCACTATCCATGTGTTAGGTAAAACGTGTATTTACGAGCGGATGGTGTATTTTTATTAATAGGGCTGTTAAAGATTTACTTTCTGTACTTTTGGAGCAAGTTTTAACAAGATGGCATTTTTCAGGTTTTTATATTTTTTAATGAAATAAAAAGGGTGTTTCAGAAATTGAAAGTTTTGGCAAGTGGATTAATAAATAAAAAAGAATTATTTCTATGAACGAAGATTTTTATTTGAAGAATATTTTATTCTATAAATTTATTTTAGGTCCTCGGTATATTTTTGTATATACGTAATAAAATTTTCAAAGCTTATTTTTAGAAACGAAATAATTGTCATAAAATAAAGTTTTTATAACTCACCCGCCATTTGGAAAAAACATTCCTTTTTGCAATATGACGAGAACGACACATCATGCAGAATGAAATTAATTAATTTATTTTAAACTGGATTAATTTTTTCTTTTGAAATAATTATTTTCTTCGTATTCTAGTATGGAACACCCTATAACAAGGGTACTATAGAATTTTTTTAGAGAGGTTTCATATACAGCTGTTATAGAATTTTTTTAAAACTTGAAAATGCGCATGCGCTTCACGAAGTACTTGTGTAATTCGGCTCTACAGCCGCTTTTTGTACAGCTCTGTAAATGCTAAATTTTTACATTTCAGAAGATAATGCGTTAGTATTTTGGGAATGTGTTGCTAGCAGCTGTATAACGTCTCTAAATTGTCTGATATTGACAGGTTGCTTGATAGTAGACGTGTAAAGTTTGTTATGGACCATATTTTTAAATCTTGATGCGATATAAAGTTAATAGAGCTAAAAGTGTTCTCAAACTTCAATTATAGAACATAATTTTTAAATAAAATGAAAGGAGCTGTGAAATAATCTTTTACAGAGCAATAGCTTTCAATTTTGCTAGCTAAGAGCTGTAAAAGAACATTTTTGCATCTAATAGCTCCAACGATGTTACTTGGGAAAGCAATCGGTGAAGAACTGTAGGAGATTTAGACTAAGAACAAACCACTGTTTACATTTTTAATTATATGGCCAACGAAAATTTAAAAAAAAACCAAAGAAATTCTGTGGATTTCCGGTTCCCGGATCTTAGTACATCATATATGTGGGATATTGCAAGAAAATATTATCTCATCTAAAGGGACAGTAATTTGTCAAAAAAAAAGGTCAAATTCTTCCAGAAATTGGTCAGTCATATAAAAATTTAAATCAATGGTTTTAAAGTTTTTCAAGGTAAATTTCCTTGTAATGAGATTTTTAACATCTCATTTGTGGGATATTTGGAAGAATATAATATCTCATCCAAAAAATTAGTAGGGGAAGTGGGGGCAAGACCGCACATTTAGTGTTTGACTACCTTAAAAACCATTAGAAAACGTCTTTTGATAAAAATAAATTCTTTATTCACTTAGGCTAAACTCATACTGGAGCTGCGAGCAGAGCGGAGATGCGAGAAGTGAGCGGAGCGACGAAAACAAAGAAATGTGTTCTTATGCGAGCTCTCATACTGAGTCCTCTAGCAACGAGGTATCAGTTCTCGCCGCTCTGCTCGCAGCTCCAGTATGAGTTTAGCCTTAGTCTTACATTTCTTTAAGGAACATTAATTATAATAACAACAAAATATATTACCCAAAAAAAGATAATAAACTTTTAAAAAACATCGTTAAAAAAACGGTTTTGCCCCCATGTGGGGCAAAACCGCCCCATCAAAGTTTGTTGGGTGCAAGACCGTTTTTTCCTTTAAAATGCAACCCATTGACAAAAGTCACAGATATAATGACGCCTTCATTGGCTCCAACTCCAGCGCCAGTTTCGTGAGCTCACCCAGGGGACGTGGTGTATTAATCCAGCCATCAGTTGGATTCGATTGGATTTCGTACCATATTTGACTATAAAACATAGTAAAAAGAAAAATATTAAGGAAAAGTGAACACATACTAAAACATGGGGGCAAAACCGCATACGGCATAGGGGAAGACCGCATAGGGGCAATACTGCATAGGGGCAAGATCGCCCATATATGCGGTTTTGCCCCAATTAGATCTTACCTGAATTTCTCGGAGTTACTTATGATTTTTTTTCTCTATGTATCTTTTCTTTCACAACAAATAATTTTCAACATCCACTTTCTAGTGAAAAAAAAGAAAAAGTAACTAATTTTAAGTATTTTACTGGTAAGAGCGCAACTTAAATTACACCCAAACGATAACGTTTTGCCGAAAAATCACAAAAACTACCGTAACTTCTCGCCATCTCAACCGAATTAGCTCATACTGGAAGACATGATCGATCATACCAAAAGCCACGTGTTTTTTATTTTAAGTGTTGCCATTTCTATTTTTGTTCATACAACATAGTACAAAAACGGTCTTGCCCCCATGTGCGGTCTTGCCTCACACTTCCCCTAATTGGTCAAAAAAAAGTCAAATTCTGCCAGAAATTGGTTAGTGATAGAAAACTTTTAATCAATGGTTAAAGTTTTTGAGGTTTTATGACTTTTTAGTGAGATTTTTAGCATTGCATGTATGGGAAATTCCCAAGAAAATATTAAAGGTCAGTAATTGGTCAAAACAAGGGTAAAATTATTCCAGAAATTGGTCAGTAATAGAAAAATTTTAATCAGTGGTTAAAGCTTTTGAAGGTAAATGACCTTTTACTAAGATTTTTAGTACCTCATTTGTATACAATACTATTTGAATATTTAAATTTTAAGTTAAACATTATGTGACGGTTTAAGGTGAGAAAAATATAAAACATAAACGTTTAAGTGGAACACAAATATTTTTGTTTCATTTCAGTAAGTTTGGTGATTCTAAAATCATACAGTAAAAGCTAATTTAAAGTTCAAAGAAGGTTAAAAATGTTAGAAGCCGAAGACTATACAAATCGGTTTGGAAATACACATTTTAATATGAAAAACATGAAATTAAAGATTCAATCATAAAAAAAAAATAGTTAATTGAAATAATATTATTTGTCAACTCTTTCATTAAGGGACAGTAAAAAAAAAGGAAAAACATAGCATCGGATACAATAAACGAATGTCCTTACAATTCCATGATAACCGATTTGGACTGTATAAATTATGTATGTAATTTTTTGAGGTTAATAGCTACATTGGTATAGAATTTGTTTAAACTGTTTTATTGATTTTTGTTTGATTTACTGAATACAAAAAAATAATAATTGAAGTATTCACTTACATCGCAAACAATAATTGTAACAATAGGTTTTTTTTTTAGCTAAAAGTGTAATTTCTTTAACAAAAGATAGGAGATTGAAAGAACAACTCAAATGTGTTTCATCTTTAAGAAATCAATGGCAAATAACAAAGCCATTCAGTGATAAATAGTTAATTTATCAATGCTTTTATACTTCATGTAAACCATTATGGTTTTTACACGAATTTCTATAGAATTTCTTATGATTTATTCTTTATTGTTCGAAGCCTTAGTTGCTCTAAATAAATAATAATGTTTGAACAAAAAAAATTAAGTAAGACCATCAAAATATTAAATACGTATGTACATATTATAAAACTGGAATGGCATTTCCATTACAATAATTTATATTTCTACTTTAAAATATCAACGGCCAACGCCAACGGTGACTAAGTTTTCTTTTTATTTTTTTTTCTTGTCAAAAATTAAATTGACCAAAATATTTATTTGAACTTCCTTAAATCCTCTCCGCATGGTAAATAAATAAATTAATTGGTGGTGTGACAGCTCGTGGAGAACTATGCCCTAATGACCCATACAACTTTTAATCATTCTTGTGTGCCTCTATAGCGTCGGTGATAGATAGCAGGAATGAAGGGGTATTTTTCGACCAATTACCTTGAAAACATTCCGCTTAAGCGAAACTTGCTTAAGTGAAAAACCCGGATACCTGAAACATATTTTCAGTCAAATTTTATATTTTTCATTAAAAACTTGTGAAAAAAAATTGAATCGAACAGAACAAATAATTTGCTGAACGCTTTTACGTTTATTTTTTATTTTTCAGCTCTACCAAATTTTCCCCACGAAAATGACATTTGAATTTCTAACATGTCACAACCGTTTTTGGATTTTTAAATCCGCTAAAGTGAAATTTCTTTTTCCCACGTGAAATTTTTTTTTAAGTGAAAAACCCGCCTAAGTGATAGAAATACTGTGACATTTTGCGTTTCTCTTAAGTGGGTTTTACTGTTCAGACTACAAAAGAGAGCTGATCTACGCTCTGAAAGTTTAATATCCCTAAGCAGATTCCAAACTGGCTCCATTATATGTGTCATTACCGAGCACTGCCTAATAGGCAAATACGCAACGAGTCTTGGACTATTTTTGAACGATTTCTTTAGAAGGGAGAATTGACTCTTCACCTTCTCTGTATATATCCTACTCTTTCAAAGACGTAGGCTCCACCTGATCCCAGTGATCAGGCAAATCATGGCATTAGCACGCTTCGTAAAAAGCTAAAAGTGGTTCAACAAGGACGAAGAAAATTTTTCATAGATTCACCCTGGTATCACAACGGGCCAGCGTATGATCCCAAAGTATGTCAAGCGTTTTTACTTGATAGCCACGTAAACCTTACCTAACCTAAGGTGGAATAGGCTGGAATTCGATCCTCAGACTTTTGGTGCTTGACAGTCTTTTGCACTATCAAATATCATTTTAAGCACATTTTGCATCTCTCGTGATATTTAAAATAAAAACATTTCAAAATGCATGTGAAAATTCAATAAGAACCCATAGTTTTTTTCACATGAGTTTTTGATACACTGTTTGGAATTTTTCTAATACGTACTTTGAATAAAAAAAATCATTATCTTGAAAAGCTTCATAACAGTCTTTTCAGAGTTTTGTTCCCTTTTCAAGGCTTGATAAAAACGCTTGAAAAGACAGTCGTTTAATCCGAAATTTTTAAAAGCACAAAACGTTTTCCCATTATTTTTTTTGTTTGAATATGATTTTAATTATAAAATTTTCTATCGACACTCTTTTGCCTTGGCTCTCATTGAACAAAGGAAAACCATATAACTCAAAATTATTTCTTGATGATAATTGATTGTCCTGAACGTGAAGTAATTAAATGCTTTTAATTGGTTTATTATTACCAAGGGTGTGATAACAACCAGAGTTTAAGTATTTAAGCGGGAGAAAATTAAGAAGATAATAACTTTTTGTCCCTGTGTATATGTGACTACGGCACGCAGTAAGGGATTAAAGGATTTGTTGTTTAGTTGTTGTAATTGTGCTTATTAAAAGGATGTTAAAGTAACGCAACCATAATTAGCTACATATATCATAGGTCATCAAATCAGTTGATGATGTCTTATAAAGACCAAATTATAAGACATTTTCTTTTTAGTGGATAGACATTTTAAGAACTTAAGATAAATATTAAATTTTGTTTAATAAATAAGAATTCATTTATTTTCTTCTTTAAAATTAAAAAAAATACTCACACCATTAACTGCAATTTTGGGAGAAATTTTCCTTTCTCATAATTTGAAAAGGCAATTTTTTTTTTTTTTTTTTTTTTCGAAAAAGGAACTAAAGATTTTGATCACTAAAAAAAATATACCCTAAATGAATGCAAACATAGTGTGGCGACCAGAGCGCGAAGAAATATTTATATAAATTTTATTGATTTCATAAATCATAAACCTTTGATGTTTAACTGTATAGGTATCTTTATTTTGTAAGAGTGTCGGGTTAAGATGGGTCTTTATAGATTCTCATCAGTTTTCTTGCTGTGTCATGTTTTCTTAAGAATTAAAATGAGACCTTTTATAATGACACCCTCTCAGCTTTCTTGATATTAATTGAAACATTTTTATCAGAGAAAAGGTAAAATATAAAATATCATGAAGGAAACGCGATTTTCATTGTTTTTATTTTTTTTTCTTTATAATCAAAATATTTATACCTTCACTTCACCAACCAGCCTGTGCTGCAATGGCGATTGTTTCTTATATTTCTTTTTCATTTTCTTGAATGTTAAAAGTTATATCATTTTTTCAATTAATTTTTTTTTTCGAAATTCATGGAAGGAGAATATTCATTTGTGATTAAGAATGTGGTCGTGAAAAATTTGCAATGAAGACATCAAGCTAAATATTAACGATAACAAAAAGGTCAATATTCTTCAATATATAAGGAATGTTTATATATGTGTTCTTATATTGAAAAATACAAAATTTTTTGTGGATATTGTTTTTATTTTCATTTTATCGACTATGAACGTAGATACAAGATAGTAAATCATACCTATTTTTGACACTGATATCGAATAATATAAAAAATGAAAAAGTAGATATTAAAGTAGTAGTGCGCAGTTAAAGCAGTAAGCGCAATACAATATCAGTCCTATTTATAAGCCCATTCTGAAGTATGTCTGACTTTAGGCAGCTGTCCAACTCCAAAATCTTATTTATGAACATGTTCCATCGATTGTGACACTGCAATTGCTTGTCTAAATCTATTTTAAAGTGACTACGTTCAATGAACAAAGAATTGAAAAGTTATCTTGAAATGGTCATTGAACGTATCCAAATGTTCACGGAATTGACAGATTAAAAGGATTTCATGGCATTGAGTATATGACAACATATTTAGACTCGTTTATAAATAGGAAAATGTTCGACTATTTGGACAAATACTAGCTGGACAATTTTCAAAGAGTGTTATCTTACTATTCTAAGGAAATTTAATATATACGACTGTATATGATTATAAGAAAGTAAAGCAATTTGATATTTATTCAAGCTTTTACTCTTCTTCTTTTTCTTTTTCTTCTTCTTCTTTATATTTTGTTTTTATACTATGTTTTCACCGACCACTTAACCGAGATTTAAGTAGATTTAACCAAAATCTAGTAGATTTAAAATTAGTCTTGTTAAATTTTCTTAGTTTTACAAATCGAACAGTCCTATTCTCATATTACGCTTAGTACAATATTCGAGAATCGATTTTTTTCTAATCGTTTGACACAAATCGAAATATTTTTCTCACTTCCACTTCAAAAGACAAAATTAAAAACTATAATATGTATTTTGAGAGGTATACTGTCAAAATTAATTAATTAATTATAATCTTTTTGTGGGAAAATGTTGTACATATTTGCCTTGTAAAAAAATCTTTTTAAACAAAAAAACTTTTTTACAAACTTGATTACAAGATTAAAATCTGTTTTCTGCGAAACAATGAAAATTGACCCAAGATCTTTAAGCTTTTTACTAAATATATTCAGTCTTATTTATAAACCCATTCCAAAGTATTTCTAACTTTGGACAGCTGTCCAACTACAAAATCTTATTTATAATCGTGTTCCATCGATTGTCTAACTGCAATTGGCTGTCCAAACATATTCTAAAGTGCACAAAAAGCTGAAAATTAAATGAAATGTTCATTGAACGTATCCAAATGTTCACGAAATTGACAGATTACAGGGATGTTTGTGAGTGTTTGAGAACATATTTAGACAGCTGTTGGAATGCCTTTATAAATAAGGAAATGTCCAAATATTTAGACAGTGGCTAGTTGGACAACTGTCCAAAAGTGTTCTAAGGAAACCTAATAAATACGACTGTATGTATAACAAGGTATTCCTGGTACTATAAGATCAATGGTTTGAAATTTTAATGATTTAAGGAACTAGAAATAATTGTTTGCCTTTTGGATGTTTTTAAATTATTTTCCTCTTGCATTAATAATGAATGGAATGGAATGGAAGAACATTGCAGCATAATGCATTTAATAAAATATTTCAAATAATGCTACTCGGTTAGAATTATGCATGAATCCGGTCTCTCTGGATAACAATTGCTGCGCGGGTGTTGATGTCAAACAAACAAATTCTAGAACCCACAGGAGGTGCTAAACTGAATTAATGAAGCCGTGATTTATTGTCATGTTTTTTTAAATTTGGTTTATTTAATTGAATTCAAGTGGGACAACAATATTTCTGGAATGGAATATATACAGGAAAAATAAAAAAAGTTATAGCTGAAATTGAAGAACCAAATGATAAAAATTAAGGATGGTGATTTTGTATAGGAGTGTTATAAAGAGTGTAATAAACAGTATCCTAAACGAGAACATATTTTTGGACTGAAATTCACCGAGAGTTTTGGTGCCTTAGGTAGCCAATAATAAGAATGAAAAATTGAATTTATAAATTATAAAGTTGAATTTTTCAATGTTAATTTTTAGCAGCTTCTATATTCAAATTTTAGTTTTTTTTTTACAAAGTAAGATAGAAAAGAAGTTTTTTATTAATGTATTTAAAACGACAAATGGGACTTAAACAAACCCGTTGAACTGGTGTCAAAACATAAATGCATGCGGAGTTGTTGTGATTCGATAACATTTTCGGTATTCTCAGACAATCCTCACAAAAAACTAACCACGGCAAGGTGAACTTTTTAATTTGATTGTTAAGTTCTAAATTTTTGTTGAACAGACCCATTGAATAATTTTTCTTTGTGATTATGGAATGTCAAAGTTCTGAGCTACTCAAAAGGAGATCACAATTTCGATTGTTCTTGTGAGGCTTACAATTTGTGACGGTGCTACCTCGCCTTGTAGGGTTGTTGTGACAATTTTGAGGTATCAGTGAGGTTTGCAAAAGTATAGTGTTGTTATTATAATCTTCTCGAATGTTTAAAAAGCTGATAAATTGATGTTCTTGGCTTAAGAGCATCATGACAATATTCATATGAACAAAACAAAAGTTATGATTTTCCGAAATAGAACAGGAAGTGTCGCTAGTGAAGAGAAACTGTTAAAATGAGGATCTTATTTGTTAAGAACGAGTATATAAGAACCTGGCCCCATGTTCTGTAACTCGGCGATAACTTTTCGCAGCGAGAAACGGCAAAAAATGGAACAAAACCCATAGGATTCCTATATGAGTTTTGTTCCATCTTTGTTCCATTTTTCGCCGTTTCTCGCTGCGAAAAGTTATCGCCGAGTTACAGAACATGGAATAACAGAAAATATAGAAATATATTTCATAGGAACAAGTCTTATTTGAAGCGAGCACATTGGGGAGTAAACTTTCTGACTATAAATGAAGCCATGGAAGTTTTAAATAGTCCCAAATTGAATATATATAATATACATTCAATTCGGAACTATTCAAAACTTTGTACATTGTTTACTACGTAGCTTTGTGAAAACTACGCTAAGATATAGAAACCAAATTTTAAATCAAGCTGAAATTTTTAAAATTTGTACCTAAGTGCTCGTAAACATTCAATTCAATTCAATTTTAAATTTAATTAAATATATTTTTAATCAGCATTTAATGAACTTTTTCTCATAAGAAATGTTTATAAATATGTATATACCTTATGTACTGAACGCACGACAAAATTAAGTAGGTACTTTTAATTTGAAATTATAAAACAAATAGCATTCAAGATGGTTAAGTAATAAAAACACATTTCTACTACTTACTAGCTTTTATTCTAGATCACTTCGCTACTTAATTATGGTCAAAGTTCATATGAATATTCAACTTAACTAGGACGTCGCTCGTTCAATCGAATAAACCAAGAGCACCTAACTTGAGGGTTGATTTATTTACCTGTCCAACTGCTGGGCCAGTGCCTATTAGAATATGCTCGATGTTAATAAAAGATTAAAAACTTTTATATTCTGTAGCAAAGGGAGAAAAGTGCTATCTGCTATATCCTAACCATTGATTGATTGACAAATCCTGAACCCATTCAAATAAAACCCAAAGAAATAGGTTCCGATTTAGTTCTCCTAGCCACTACTTTACATAAATCTCTTGTAATGGGTGATTCAGTAAAAAGTACTTCTTTAAAATATGTAAATATAAATAAATATTTTAAAAATTCAATTTTATTGAATAAATTGTGATGATTTTTTTCATTGCTGGTCGGAAAATCTCGGCGGAGAACCTTTTCTAGTGAGGTTCTTGAAAAAGCAACATGCATAAAGGAACCAAACGGTTGGGACCCTATATCAGAAACTATATTATGTCCCTTGCGCATATCAACTCAACCTAATGAATAAAACGATTGCAACTCTGCAAGGAGTTCTTTGACAAGTTTAAGCGAACCAGCAACGAAACTAGATCGCTATCTATCCATTGCCAGTCTAATATCGTCTGAAATCTTATAACAATAGCATTGGTACAGCTTTGATTTTGTCTAAAGCCTTATTATTGTCCGCTTAAAAGTTTGCTTGTGTTTATGAAAACTGAAATTCGGCTGTGCAGGACTTTTTCCAATACTTTTGGTAATGAATGACAAATCCTGTCAATAACACGGGTTACAATTTTAGGCAACAAATTCAGTTTGCAATCCTGACGACCCGCACGCGTTATTTCTCATAAATCTCTATTTTAAGAAAGTATCTATAAATGAATCACCCTTTATACCTAGGAGTAATATAATAATAAAATATATGTACAATAAACCAAATGAATGTTTAAATTAATTTAAAAAAATTTACCAAATTGTTGTTACTGTTTTGTTCATACAAAAAATTACTTAAATATAATACGTAGATATTTCATTGTTGTTTTTATACATCCTCTTTTTGGTATATTAATTACTATATCTATATTATCCTGGCCACAAAACCGAAAAACCCTCCGACTTTTAACCAAACACACAAATTAGGGTTAATGTTAACTTAGCGTAAAAATAAATACAAAAAAAAACTTAAACCCTACTTAAATTTCCACGTATGTATGTACATACCATACAAACATACATACATATGAATACATATAGTTTTTCCTGTGACAAAACTTTGTAAGCGACAAAGCCCTTTCAAATTGACTTAAACAAAATCACATTCTATCATATCCAAATGGATGGTTCTGGTCGTCGCACTCACAAATTGACAGCCATCGACCAATATTTTACCACCACCTGTCATGCTGCTGATTTGCTTCTGTGTTCCTATATATCCTTATGCATGAGTCCTCAGCACACACACACACACTGCACATGTTACCTACTCGCACTTACTTCTAAATCAATTACTGTTCGTTCAGTTCACTTCACCACTGTAACATAATTCGATTTTATGTCAAACTTAAAGCAAATCCTTATTTAAATGTTCAAAAAAAAGTTATGGGTTATAGGTACCTAACTACATATGTGTATAAAAAATTAAGTATGAAGGGATGTTAAAATGATTACATAAACAAGCTGTTTTAAATAGCTTGTTTAACGGGTTTTTTTTTTTTACTAAAAACTCCCTAAATTATAAAATAGTTTAAAACCGATTAAACATATGTTAGAGAGGCGTTTAAATTTCTGACAATTTACTTTAATTCACGTTTACTCTTACTATCCTGATGTAATTTTACGCGCAGGTTACAGCCTAGGCTATATTATAATAAAGCTTTTGCTCTCTTATAAGGTTTTGTATTTCGCCCTGCAGATGTAAACACTTTAAAGCTTACTGCTTCAGGATACCCATATCCTGGCAGTGGCCTTTAGTCCTCTCCCGATTTTGTAACCGTTAACACTTCACCGGAAGTGAATAGTGAATTGAAAAAAAAATATACACATACAAAAAGAATAAAACCGTTACATAGATCATAATTCACCGGAATACAATAAATCCTTGCAATCTCTTGTGTAATAATTTACTTCATTTAGAGGACTTCCCTCGCCCTTTTTTTATTTATTTTTGATTTTCTTTTTTGAAAGATTGAAAGCTTTTTTGTGTTAGTTCGCAAATCGAATCAATGTAACACGGTGCGTCGTATAAACATTTATTGGGATTTTTTTTGTTAAACAAAAGCAGCGTTGTTTTTTTTTTCCGCCGCTTCCTTCCGTTTCAGATTTAATACAGTTTGTGGTTGTTTTTTTTTTTGTCAGTGCTGTGTTGTCCTTAAGTGACGGTGAAGGAGTCGCTGTTAGAACAAGTATATTCTTATAACCCTTTTTGATTTTTGTCAAATCCTTTTTGGCAATAACAGTAAGTGGATAAGAAGAGTGATTTGATACACTTTATTAATCTGTATGTGTGTGTTTGTGTCTTTTACCACCGACCGATCCTTTTTTTTCAAGGTATCCTAGAATGGTTCTTTAAGCTCTTCTGCTTACTGATACAGGATAAGACTGGCTTAAGGCGAATGTTACCTTTGAGATCTTTGCCATAAATCACTCTGTTTTTGCCTGAAATATGTATACCTACATAATAAAGCGTTTCATATTATATTTTATACGGATGTGTCCTTATACTCTGCCTTACAAACCTCAATGCCCGTGTCCCCTTCTCATACATCAAGCTGTTGGAAATTTATGTTTCCTAATTTTGATGCAATGAATAATAATTTCGTGTGTGCCAAATTGCCGACTACGTAGCTATACTTTTTTTGAAGGGGAAGGATCTCTTAAGGGCTAGCGCTGGCTGCCGTCTTCTGAACACATCGACTGAAAAGGACGAAACGACGTAGATGACGATAGCAAAAATTACATTTTGAGAATCTTATTAATATGCACTTCAATCTAATGGTTCGGTACTTTGAGTAAATGGCGTGGGATATTACCATTAAACACTGAAAGATTGTCTTTCGAGATGATGATGATGATGATGATGTTCTTATGCGCGGGGATGCGTATGTATTTTTTTTTACTGCGAGTTTCTACGTCAATTCCATGGATCCTATGATGATACACAAACTGGTTCCACTTTGACCTTTGATCAGTAATTTTTGTTCCATGTTCTTTTCATGGGATATGCTTCTCAAAGATATAAAATTGTGGGTGTGGAATGGAGTTCTATAGCTAATACGCCTCAAAAGTAAACATTCAATTGTAAGGATAAAATATCCTAATGCAATCCCCACTTCTCAAAGTACATCAAGTAGGGAAAAAAGATGAACATTTTTAAATGGGAAAGTTGAAAACGACTTGCTGCTAGTCCAGGGATATGATTATGTCCTGTCCAGTCCAGTCGAGTCCTTCGAACGCAGACACAAATTAGTTTTCGCATATATAGCAGGTCTCTGATGTTCATTCATTCACACATACATACAAACCTAGGTATATGTGTATACGGGATCTTGTCGTATCCATGATTCGGATTAAAAATAAGTCGGATATGTTTAAATGTGTTTATGTGTGTGTTTTTGAATCAATTTAAATTTCCGGTATTTAGATGAATAAAAGATAGGAATTCCCAATCAAATGGGGTTTGGGAAATCTCCATGATATTATAACGATGGTCTTCTCTCTAAGGTCGGTTGGTGGTACATATACTAGTATATAGCAATCTGACTTACATACATACATACATATATTCAAATATGAAAATCCATAAAAAAAATGTGTTCCCTTCTCGTGTCTCCGCAACTTTATCGCCTGCTACCATAAATAAATTCCATGCAGAATTGAATGTGAAAAGTTTAAAAATGTGAAAAATTCTTTTCAAAAAAAGGCCATAAAAAGAAATTTCATCACCTGGTTCAAATTAAAAAAAAGGAAGAAAGCAACAAAAAAAAACAGCGAAACGGAAACGGAAATAAAAATAAAAATTCAATATGGATGATGCTGCTGCTACAAAGAAAAATAATCCACCAACATTGTCTATTGATCGGGCGGCATTTTTGTTGCTAAGAGTTAAGAAAGCCTTTAAAAAGAAGCGTCAACAACGCAAAGACAGACAGTGAGTATATCATTATATACACATGTGTATCTATTTGTACATATGTATATATCTGCTATTTACTTATACATATATAGTTAGTAACTTCCTGTTTCCCTACATTTTGGTATTATATGTACATTACTTTCTTTTAAGTATGTTGACTTGTTGTTGTTATAGAGTTTGCTATTACAATCAGCCACTTCGTGTGGTTTTTCTTTTTGAAATGAGTTTGAATGGAAAAATAAACAAAGTCAAATCTTTTTTCTTTTTTTTTTTTGAGTTAAGAAAAAGTTTTAGAGAAAACTCTTCGAAAAGAATACCAAATGAGAAAGATGCGATGATGTATTTGTATAACGGTGTACGATTTTGTATAATGACTTTGTCTATATATGTATTATTATTTTTATCTTATAATCTTGAAAGTAGGTACAAGAGAATTTTTATTAGATTGGACTTTATTTTTTTTGTATCTTCTTATATTTATCTACTACTTCATTCGTTGGTATAAGAATGTGTATATAGTATACACCCATTCTCTATAGATGACACATTGGGGACATGTGAGTCTTTTAGAGATAGATCTACTTTATCCTTATATTCAAAACTCATTCAATCTGCAACCACAGTGGTTGGGAGTTGATGGTGTAATATGTATGGTATAATCTATTTGAGATATTGTCAAATCCCCAGGCATTAATTGGGTTTGAGAGAGTTTCAAACGCACATATAACCTTGTAAGCTTATAACCCTAGGATTTCAAATTGAAGCTTTGAGAATGAGTTGTATGCATGCATATATGGTGGTTATGGGATGGCCGTTATATAGGGGAATAAAATAGCTGTGGGTGTACTATACTAATACTGTAATATATTTATGTATATATATTTCACACGAAAAAGTTATAAATTCGATTGGATTATATCCATATATACGTATACAAGAACATACAGAGGATTTACGCGATTGCATGTCTAGAAAACTGGGGGTTTCCCATGACCCATGAACTTCTACTTTATATTATTTATATGCATTTAGTTGATATGGTACCTACTAGCACTATGTTGTTTCTTCTTGAACACAGTTTTGCATTTTTCTCTAATGAAACGATCTTAAGGTATGATTATTTTATTGTTTTATAGGCTTAGATATATTATATAGGTAGGTACGTTAATCGAAGGAGGTTCATGTATCTAATATTTATTGTTGAGGTATTATTATAACTTTTATTTCGAATGCCAAGTGGATATATTCTTATATATACAAGGTGTGAAAAAGGACTAGCATATGTAGGTTGGTTATAGAGATAAGAAAATCAATCTTGTTGTACGCAAAGGTATAGCAGCTCTTTAGGGGAACTTTAAAAAAAATTGCCTAAGTTCTTATCGAATTAAAAAAAATAAATGTCACACTGTATACGTCTGTTCCCGTACAGTCCAAAACTGCGAATTTCTATACGAATTGTAATAAACAGTCTGTCGAAGTTCATATAAAAAAATAAAATGTGTATTTTAGATAGAAAATCACATGAGTTTCTAAGTTAAGGAACGCACCTAACTGAACTAAACAAACAAACCTTTCGAAACATTCAGCGCTCAATCAAATGTAAAAAAAACACTGCTGAAGGCTGCTGACAAAAGAAAATGGATGTGTGTTATGTATAAAAGAGATGTTTTGTTATTGTTTCTTTTTTTGGAGGAGAGGAGTGAGTGTTTGTGAAAATGTCGAACGAAAACTTGTAAATGTTCAGTGTGAATGCTTTTCGAGTTTTTGAAAACTTTTTGTCGAAAACCTGGGGTGGAATCGGCTAAGGTGATTTGTGATGATTGAGAGTCACAATAAACAAATTCGGTCTGCGTAAGGTGATTGTCACATGTGATAATCATATTTTTGCGACTTTTTCTTGTGACAGCTATTTTGGTGTCATTTTCATGTAAAATTGAAAAAAAGGTTTTCAAGAAAAATGAATTTATTTGTACCTGTGGAATTATTTTTAAGTCCTAATAATGTGGAAAATGAAAATCACATACATAATACGAATGAGTTTTGATTGTATTTTATAGGCTTACTTCCCATCAAAGATAATTATTTCATATCTTCAAATCTTAAAAAGTTTTAAATAATGTGTATACCTTTAGGTACTTATATTTATTTTCACTGATTGTACTCAATAAAGGGGGGGTATACAAAATATTTGCTGAAAAAATTCAAATAAATGGATTTATTACAACTTTCAATACTTGTCTCTCAAAGTAATGCCAAGTTTTGAATAATTTTTGGTGATCACTTTACGCAGAACGAAAATTTGATTTGATCACATTTGATTGTCATAAATGTGACAGTCACCAATCACCTTAGCCGATTCCACCCCTGGTTTTGGGTTTGGTATGAAAATGCTATAAATATAACATTACAAAAATGATTTTTTATATCTATGGGGTGAAATTGAAAATACATTCTATATACATATAGTCCTCAAGTAATTCTTGAAGTTCATATGCTATAAATATATACAACAAACAAACAACACAGATATATATATGCCAGTAAGACCTAGGGTCTTAAAAATTAGGTTATGTTAGAAGGAATAGAAGGATATGATAGATTTTTGTTGGCACAGTGGATTGAGAAATTAGGTTTTGATTATCTCATTAAATCCCAGATGTGGTGTTTAGTTGAGGGAATATAACCCATCACTTCCAGGTTAGCAGTCAAGCACTACTTCCACTGCGCCGGTACCACCCCCAAATATTTGTATAATCATTCAGAAAAAAATAATGTGAAATATATGACGGAAATTTTAGTTTTACCCCATCTCAAACTATATGCATGGCTATTTTGTACCCTATTTTGAGCTTGTAAATATTTAGTAAAATTTTGATCAAGTGGTTAAAACATTTCATTTTATCAGCAATTTTACAACAAAGCTGAGGAACCCTGTCTGTCTTGAGATAGCTGAAATCACTATTCGAGATCTCAGGTGCTGCTGTTATGCTCAACAATATGCTGTTTCAATATGAACCATAAAATGGCCATCTGTCAAAATGACATCTGTCAAAATGACATCTGTCAAAATTACGTCTGTCAAAATGACAACTGTCAAAATGACATTTTGTCAAAATGATATCATTCAATATGACATCCATCAAACGGGCATCTGTAAAAATGACATTTATCAAATTGACATCGTTGGCTAAATACGTAGAGCTCGTAAGTCCACTTTTGGTCGAAACTGAAATTTTGATGCCATTTTCTTCAGAAACACATTCTGCAAAAATTGGCTTCATTACTTTTATTAGGCCCCTTATGTGCCAAAACAAAATAAAATGTCAATGTTATATTATGTAAAAAAGAATTAATCACCAACTGCATATATTTCAGTTCAATAAATAAATTATTATTATTATTACCCTTATTTAAATCTATATTTCTATCAAAACTTCTCCCCCGCTTATATACATAGTTTATTTATTTAATTCCTTCCGTATTCCGTGGTCTGTTGGGCAGTTGTAAAATCTCTTTCAATAAGAATCCTCTACAAAAGTATAAGAAAACTTAAAAAAGAGATAATTGAAATCACGGATTCGTAAGAACCCTCTACAAAAGTATTAAAAAACTAAAAAAGATGAACGAAATCACGGATTCATTTTTATGAATATGTACATAGTATGTACATAAGTACATACATATATATAGATTAAACTCAGCTAATTAAAAATTTGTATTATATGTACATGTTATAAAATTGAAAAAGTTGTTTTAAATTTACTTAAAGTATTTACAGTAATTAGTAGATACATTTATTGTATAAATAATTTAAACATTTTATTTAAGAGAAGAAAATCGTTAATAATTAGAACGATAATTTGAAATAAATATACATTTGACTTAATTCCCAGAGTTCCTTTGGGAAAAATTCATAGTTTATACGAGGCAGAAGTTGCAAAGAGTCTATTTTTACGTTCATTAGTTTCACAATAAAGTTTCACAAAAAAAAGAGATTCTGCTCTCAAAACTTAGACCGGAGCGATTTCCAAAATTTTGGAAAATCGAAATTATACCCCCCGCAAGAGATGCATTATGGTCTTAAAACTAATTTTAAAATTTTTGTTTATTTTTTATTTCCACCGCTAGGGGTCGCGCAATGCAGGATACAAATTAACAATTTCTTGATTTTGCTGTATTTTTAATTTTTGTTCAGTGTCCACAGATTTTAAATCTATGCACAAATTTACTGTTGCATTTTTGCTCCAAAACTCTTCCTTATAGCTTTTATGTTTAACATCCTTATTCATAAACATTTCACCGTCATTATCGGTTAAATTAAATTTCTCATAACTTTAAATTTTTCTATTAGGCCCATCTAAAACATTTTTCATAAGTTAAATGGAATAATGACCATCCATAAATTAAAATTGTGATATTGTCAGCCAAATAGACAATAACATATCTAATTCGACAAGTTTTCCAGGCCACACCCAAATTGTAAAAAGGGCAGTCAAAGTGGTCACTTCAAAAGCCACCTTGGCTTCTCAAACAGTTTGTGGATTCACCAACAGACAAAACATATTATTTTCGGGAAAATGTTGAAACCAAAACGATTATTTAAAATAATAATGAGAAAATTCTCAACTTGTTATTGGCAAGAATGGAGGAAACCTGCAAATTTCTACCAAAACTGGGCCACAAAAAGGTGTTTGACAACAAAAAGATCAGCAAACTGCCTTGACTATCTCTCTGTATCCAACCCAGAATTGATTTCGCTTAATTAGTTATGGAGTTGATGTGTTGTTTAATTTTTGATCAAATAGGACTACAAGGACAGCCAAGTAAGGAAAAGATTTAAAAAAGTCAAAGTTTTTGTGGTCAATAAGTGATTATTTTGACTAAAATAATTTAAAACCGTTAAGTTAACTATATACCCAAATTGTATTGTCTTAACATGAAGAATTTTTAGATAAGAAAAAAGTCTGCTAAAGACGTGTTCAGGAAAATAAAAGGTTTCTCGAAAGAATATATGTTTGATCCTCAGTTTTCTGTCTGAAGGAGACAGTTTATCGAAAAAGCAAGCACAAATACCAATCTCTATGATAACAATATCAGTGTCATTATTCATGATGAGTAGATATATTTATTTTTCTTTGTGTAAGTTCAAAACTCGATAAAAAAAATATTCACTTCAAAAATTTGTTTTTGTGCAAAAATGACTCCCATAGGAACATTTTCCAGTTTTTTCAATTACAAAAAAATGGCACTAAATTACGTTATTGAAATACAAAGTATACATAGGTACATACTTCAAATATGGCTTCTCATTAAAAATGCTTTTCTACAACTGATTGCTTTTTGACATAAAAATTGTAATTGAGGTAATGCTTACATTCAAATCATTTCCAGATCAGATCTGTATAAATGATTTAATTTTTGATGTACAATTTTGCAACTATGTATTGACGGGTGGAGAAAATTTGTTATTGTTTTTAAGGACTACCCTAATATACTTAGTATATCCATTACATATGTACAAATATATATATAACATTATTTGTGTTCTCTTTGTATGTATCTCCTATTTCAAAACAGTTTATTGTGATATTGCTTAAACAGTTAAACCAAAAATTGTATTTTGTCTAGACTAAAATCAATTAATTTAATTAAAAAAAATTATTTCAGCCGTGGCTGCTATACCCACCCGCTTTGCTGTCCCCCTCCCACACAAATCCCACACAAAAATCTCCACCCGCACTCAATCTTATATCTATAATATTCATCTATGTACGTACATATTATTCATTTCTGTGTGAATTATCAATTCATTTAAAATTGTCACCAAAAATAATATTCATTTAAAGCTGAAAGGCTCCCCCACACCAACGCGAATCTTTCGTGGTAACGACGAAAACAATAATAACAACACGTGGTTGACAATAAAAACATACACATTGTTATTATTGTTTTCGTCGTCGCCGCGACAAATTCGCGTTGGTTGGGGAACCTTAAATCTAAAACTTATTGTATCGCTTACTTTTCTTAAAATCTACTTATGACTTTTATTTTTGTTGTTTATTAATTATTATTATTATTTTTACGTAATAATGAATTAAAGCGAAGCTTTTTCTACCTTTACAAATAAATACGTAAATAGATGTCGAACTAAAAACTAATTTGTAACAAAATAAAATAGAACCCCAATTACTTTTTATATTAGTGAAAGAATTTTCAGTAACGGTACAGAAGTCCCAGATTGTATCCCATACAAACAAAAAATTTACCTCCCTACGATATTAAAGTTCATATTGTGTCCTCTTTTTCAAGAGTAATTTTTTGACAACAAGGTTATATATAGGTCAATTGATGAATCAGAGTAACAAGAAAATCTTAGTCATTAACTTTCCTTGAAGGCTGTTAAATGACAATAGAGACAATTTTTACTTTAATATTGTTTTGCACTCTTGAAATTTTGTCAAAAATCTTTAATGATGACCTTGAACTTGGAAGACTATATCACTTTGCCTATTTTATCTGAAATTACGCAACCAATTCAATTTTACCATCACACATGAGTTAATAGTAAAATTATAAGGACACACTTTATTTTCGCCACAAAACCTACACACTTGTTTCGCCTTTAAAGAAAGCACACTCTTGCAAGACTCAGTGCATCCTATGTGAGCTATGTAAATGACAGTAATTTGTAAGCTTTCATCATTATACTTACTCTCTTGAAAATGACAGAAAGGAGACCAGAAAAATGACAGAGTCGCCTCTTAATTAGAAAGAAGCATGTAAAAAAGAATGTGTTGTTTGCATATATGTACGTATACTTCCATTGATGTAAGTAAGCAGTTGATTTTTTTTTAATGCGCAAGTTAGGCATACAAAATTAAAGAAAGTGTTTACTTAGGATGAATGTTATTTTTTTTTAATTACCTGCCAGATGAAAACAATACTATGTAAATAAAATGAGCAGACAATTTCGCAACAGAATTGAGTGTAATAAATGCTTCTTAAGTTGTTTCTTTTTGTAAACCACCCATAAAGTGGGTGGATTGGGGCAAAATAAAAAAGAATAAAGTTTTTATTATTTGACAGAACAAAACTTTATGATAAAAGAACTTTTGCCAAATATCCTTTATCCCAGGGGCGTAAATGTGAGAGAGGGAATGGAATGTTTTCAAACATAAATGTCCATCAATCTGTTCAAAAAAAGGAGAGTGAGAAGGATTACCCAAACTATATATAAATAAATTGTGACGGCTTGAAAAGAGACTTAAGTAAGATAAATTTAATGTGCTGACCTTATGTTGGCACAACAAATGGTGACATTGAAATAAAAAAAAATAAATGCAAAACAAATCTTAATTATTTTTATTTGTAGAAAACCCCTGCTTGTCCTGCAAATAAAATTAGCAATGTGACAAAGGTTTTTTGAGGATTTTAAAGTTAAACAAAAAACTATAAAACTCATTTTAAGCTACGTGATTTGAAATAATTTGGAAGGAAAAAGTATTTGAGGAATTTTTGATATTCATGCCATAGTGTGAACAAAAAAAAATACATACTTCAAATACTTTTCAAGTGAATGGAGAATTTATGGTATTTTAAGACTTTTACACGTGAATAAAAATTGTTTTTAGATTTCGTTTTCCTTTAAATATTTTGGTGAAAGTTTTGAAATGATAATTTGAAAGGAAATTTTAAATCAGACGACTTTGGTTAATTTATTTGATTTATTCAATTTTAATTCTACTGTAGGTTTTCTTCATTAAACACAGTTTTTCAATAGTTACAAAATGCTTTATCTTCTGATGAAATAATTTTTTGAAATCTCTAATTTTTTTTTTACTCAATTGGTTTCTCTCTGAGGGATACTACATTCCTTGGAAAGATTTTTGTTAAGTTTTGAGATTTATTTAAAAACAAAATAAAAGTTAAGGTTATCGGTCTTGCTGCCTTAGCTGAGGTTGGAGTTGAATCTGTCATTGTCGATTGGATCTTCACCATGTTAAATGGCAGAATTATCAACTCTCAATTAGGAGTTAGCACTATCGAGAAAACAGTTACTAGAGGCACACCACAGGGAGGAGTCATCTCACCCCTGCTCTGGATCCTCGTAGTCAACAAAATTCTCACAAAGTTCAAAGATCAGGGCATTAAAATCGTAGCATATGCAGATGACATAGTGGTTTTGGTATCAGGCAAGTTTCTTACCATCATCGAAAACATTATGGAAAATGCATTAAAGGATTTATCTTCTTGGGCAACTAAGAACGGTCTCGGGGTCAACCCCACCAAGACAGAGCTAGTTTTGTTCACGAAGAAACGGAAACTGGAGGGCTTCAACCCTCCCAAACTAAATGGTATTCCTCTAAAACTTTCAAAGGAAGCTAAATTTCTAGGAGTAATCCTTGACTCCAAGCTTACATGGAAGCGTAATACTGAGGAGAGAATGAAAAAAGCACTATGTGCATTCTACACATGCAAAAAGACCTTCGGTGTACGTTGGGGTATGCGACCGCAAGTCATCCAATGGATGTACACAGCGATTGTCAGACCCATTCTTACCTATGGCTCTATTGTATGGTGGAAGGCGGTAGAAAAATCAAGCTATCTCAAGAATCTGAATAAGGTACAGAGACTAGCCTGTATAGGAATAACAGGGGCTCAAAGATCCACACCACAAGCTGGGTTGGAGGTGATCTTGGACCTCCCGGCTCTGGATGAGTTCATAAGATGCACGGCAGCCAAAACTGCAATTCGTTTAAGAGAACTGAGTTTTTGGAGGCACAGCACTTATGGACACGGGTCAATCTTACAAAGATATGACACGATTCCAGGACTGATGGAGACCACCGACTACATCCCCCCTTTACTAGATTTCGATAGGAAATTTTCTATTTTCATACCAGAAAGACAGGATTGGGATCCTAATTCACTTATAAGTAAACAGGGTATCCCTTTCTACACTGACGGTTCAAAAATGGAAACAGGAACAGGTGCGGGAGTGTTTTGCCAATCACTCAACATCAGAGTGTCATATAAACTCCCAGCTGACTGTAGTGTCTTTCAGGCCGAGATCTTTGCCATTGGAAAAGCAGCTGAATTGGCACATCACGAAAAGCTAAGCTCTTCGGAGATTACTTTTTTCGTGGACAGCCAGGCCGCTATCAAAGCCTTAGCCAGTGAGACCATAAGATCAAAAGCAGTTTTAAACTGTAGGAAGGAACTAAATAAAATCTGCCACACTAACCAGGTAAAGCTCTGCTGGGTTCCTGGACATAGCAATATAGAAGGGAATGATATAGCAGATGAACTAGCCAGGAAAGGGTCAGAAGCAGACACAAGTAGTAGCGACCATTCAGTTAGGGGACCACTCGTCCCGATTGGGGTACTCAAGAGGAAGATAGACCTTAAACTAAAAGAGGAAATCAATAACTCCTGGAAATCCAGGGACGATTGCGCAATCTCTAGAAGTTTATGGCCTAACACAAATGAAAAGGAAACTCGGTATATTCTATCGCTGAGTAAAAAGAACATTAAAACCTTGATAGGTGTACTAACAGGTCATTGCGCCATTGGCACAATGGCTAACAGGATAGGGGCATTTGCACCCGATTTTTGTAGGAGCTGTCAAGAGGAGGAGGAAATAGAAACCATTAAACACCTGCTCTGTGACTGTCCGAACCTCCAAACCGGCCGACTCCGTCATTTCGGAAACAGGTTTGTTGGAGAGCTGGATGATCTAGCACAGGTCTCAATGGCAAACATGAGGAAATTTATAGATAGCACAGGCTGGTTCGTTAACGAGCCAGTCTACGCTAATCGGCAAAATTGAGGAGCATCGATGCTAACTTTTACAGGGGATCACAATGGACCAGTAGGCCCCCGTGTACGCAACAGCTTCATGCTGTGCACACCCCTTATAACCTAACCTAACCTAACCTAAGGTTATCGGTTGAGATTTAAATTATAAATAAATCAAAAATGGTTAATGCAAGGGAAAATGTTCAATATGTCGAGAATGTCTTTATTTTTCAAAAATAAGTACGAATTTTATATATTTTATTATATGTTTAATTTTATAAATTTATTTTGAATTTATCGCACAAAATCTCTCAAAATTTACCTACAAATATTCACCGATGACTAAAAAATCAAATCAACTGCATTTCCACATGCAGTGCTTACAAAATACAAACTCTAGATTTCCGCTTCCTTTCTTCCATCAATTTCATTCGAAGTGTAGTTTCACTTTACAAAACAATTAACAAATGAATTGCAGAATCCGGAATTTTATTTCAAGTTAAATTGTAAATCAATTTCAATTAGATTTCGTTTGAAATGCAGAACATTGGGCGATTGAACTGCTCTAAATAATAATCACAATATGATTAAGTTCCTGGTTGCCTTCTTTTATTTCGTACAATTGTTTGGATTTTCTCTCTCCGTTTTAAACTTAAAATATTGAAATTATAATTAACATGGAATCTAAGAAAATAAGTACGTAAATTTACTTAAATTGGAAAGTAAAACTTCATTGTGTCATTTGACATAGACATTTACAGCAAAGCCCCAACTCTCAAACTGTCAAAATCAAACGAGAAAAACATAACAGGTTGGCATTAGGCATGTTCAGGAAAATGAAATCTCGGAGATCTCAGCAATCTCAGTTACCTAAACAGGATTCCTCAGCAAAATTTATCAGCTTTGCTGTCAAAACTCTGAGGAAAAAAAAACTTGGATTCGCTTGCTCACTTTTTAAGTGAGAAAAATCTCTGAGATCTCTTTTTTCTGAACACGCCGATTGTGTTTATAAAGATATTTTGTTGATTGATTATATTTGGGTTGAAGTTTTGACAGAACGAGTTGATTTTGTATTTGTAGAATATTGCTGAACTTGATTTCTGCAGTTTTGTGTGAATAATTTTTGAAATAAAATTTAAAATATGCATAGATAGGCAGGGAGTGAGCGGAAAAAATTATGCATTTTATTCCTTAGATTGTAGAGAGAATTATAAAGTTACAATATAACAGCGCCACATTTCGGCCAATTGTTGGGTTAACATGTTATATTATACATTATACATATACGGGTAGTTTGTGCCAAAGCTGTGCCAACTTTGCCTAAAACGTGGCCATATATTTTGAAAAATAATGGTGTGAACAAAAACTAATATAGCTGAAATATTTAATCTTGAGATTACTTTAAATTATATTATTATTTTGTGCACACGAGAAATGGAAGACAATTTCTTAAATTTAACTAATAAAAAATTGAGTATACGCCCGAGTGTACCATCATGTTTTATCGTACAAAATAAAACTAAGGCATATTTTTAGGTTGTTTATATGAATAAAATCTAAACAAAATTGGTTTCACATTATATGATGATTAAATGACTACCATTTCTGACAAAAGTGAGCTATTTGCTGAAATTAAACCTAGAGGTTTAATCCCTTCATAGGTTTAACTTTTTGACTGACATGTATCATGAGTAATTTTTCTCCTTTAATATAGAATTTGTAAATTACCACTTTTCACCTGTCGATAAACTAATATAACTGTTGCAAATTTGAATTTCTATATAGTAGAAGATCCCGCCATAGGACGACCTACCCTCATCGAGTTACCGGATAAGTGGTATGCAGTTTTTTAAGTAGTGTCTAAACTAACATTTTGCGTATGGGTAGCCTGGCAAAATATGATTAAGGCATAGGGTTGCCACGCTTTGAAGGTCGTTTTTTGGGTTTTTTCAATTATCTGACCAAAGCTCATGGTCGGTTTTAGTGATGAGAAAAATCACGTGAAAGGAAACTAAAGGAAACTATATTTGAGCTTGGTCAGATAATTGAAAAAAAAAACACCCAAAAACCAACATTTAAAGCGTGGCAAGCCTATGCCTTGACCATATTTCGCCAGGCCACCCATGCGCAAAATGTTAGTTTAGACACTACCTTACAAACATGCAGTATACTCCTTATCTGGTAACTCGTCTTAGCCTATTTGTTTTGCAATTAACCATAAATATCGCCTACCCTTCTTTTTTTGAAAAAGGAATCAAAATTTTGGCAAAAATTTACCAAACGACTTTAGAAGATTTCGTTAAGCCTCTTAACCATGACGATATTCGCCAACAGGACATTCCACAAAGATTGTGCTCCAACTTGTAAGGGAAAAACCACACAAGAATGGCTTAAAAACAATCTACAGAACTTATAAATCCATAATTCGAATTTTCGACCTTCAACTGCTTGCAGGGTTGCAGTTATCTTCAATTAAAATTGAATTTATATAAGAGGTTTTTTTAATAATAAAAATTCTGTATTCTACTGAAATAAATATTGAAAATTGACATTTCTTTGACTAGTGAGGGCCTTGTCAATACGCAATTTTTTTTAAGTTCAGTTCATCTTACTCAAACTTCATTACGAATATCTAGTGTTAACTTTATCTAACAGAATTGAGTATTTTTAACAAAAAGAATGTGCTCTAGAAAGTTGTATACATACAAAATAATTTTCATATTTTGCGTATTCAACGAGTAATGATCAATTATTTTCAATGAATGCTAAAATAAAAATTTTAATAGAAAAAATTATTTTAAATTGGTTATCGATCTTTTAAATATTAAATTATATCACGTTGTTACAATTGTAGACCACAATTTTTATATTCGGAAAGCTAGTAAACTCTTCAATTCAAGATGGCGGAAACCCTGCCTACCCTACCTTACAAACATGCAGTATACTCCTTATCTGGTAACTCGTCTTAGCCTATTTGTTTTGCAATTAACCATAAATATCGCCTACCCTTCTTTTTTTGAAAAAGGAATCAAAATTTTGGCAAAAATTTACCAAACGACTTTAGAAGATTTCGTTAAGCCTCTTAACCATGACGATATTCGCCAACAGGACATTCCACAAAGATTGTGCTCCAACTTGTAAGGGAAAAACCACACAAGAATGGCTTAAAAACAATCTACAGAACTTATAAATCCATAATTCGAATTTTCGACCTTCAACTGCTTGCAGGGTTGCAGTTATCTTCAATTAAAATTGAATTTATATAAGAGGTTTTTTTAATAATAAAAATTCTGTATTCTACTGAAATAAATATTGAAAATTGACATTTCTTTGACTAGTGAGGGCCTTGTCAATACGCAATTTTTTTTAAGTTCAGTTCATCTTACTCAAACTTCATTACGAATATCTAGTGTTAACTTTATCTAACAGAATTGAGTATTTTTAACAAAAAGAATGTGCTCTAGAAAGTTGTATACATACAAAATAATTTTCATATTTTGCGTATTCAACGAGTAATGATCAATTATTTTCAATGAATGCTAAAATAAAAATTTTAATAGAAAAAATTATTTTAAATTGGTTATCGATCTTTTAAATATTAAATTATATCACGTTGTTACAATTGTAGACCACAATTTTTATATTCGGAAAGCTAGTAAACTCTTCAATTCAAGATGGCGGAAACCCTGCAAGGGGTTGGTGATCGAAGACTTGCTTTTAAACGGCGTTAGGTCTTTTTGCCCAAAACCATAAAGCCCAAATCGAAAAATGTCATAAAGCCCAAGATCATAAAGTCCAAAAAGTAAAAAAAAAAAATTGCCAAAAAACCCAAAACGAATGTCATAACGCTCAATTTATTTTTGAAATCAAAAAACGTCCAAAATCCTTGAATGTCACTTTGCCCAAAAGATTTTTTAAATTTTGAATTTAGGCATTATGACTTAGGCCTTGAGCTTTCTGACTTTTGTTTTGGTTCTTATTAAAATTTTGATTTCTATCATTCTTAATTCAGATCACCCAACGTCATATAATCGAAATCAGAAAATGTCATAACGCCAAAAAAATATATCGTCCAGAATATCGAGAAAAGCCCAAATAGAATGTCATATCACCCAAATCTATACCTCAAGTCTCATAACGCCCAAATTTTGAAATGTCATAACGCCCAGAGAATTTCTTGTTTGTTAAATTTGACATTTATGTTGGACAGATAGAAGAAATTTAAAAATAGCAAGATAAATAATGACATAAGGAATTTCCACCCACTAACACGCCCTCTATTTTTAAAAATATTATAGAATCGTGAATACACACTCGTATAGAAACTCTACCCTAAAACTATGGTTAAATGGTTGTGTTTCTTCATTAATGTTGAAATAAATTTGTTTTAGAGAAATTATCAATACAGAAATTTTTTGCCACGCTCACTTTTTGTATTGCAATACATACATTAACCTCATCATCAAATTTAATCTTTAAATAAATTTCATATATGCAAAATAAAATATTTAATAGAATAAATTATACATTCTAAAAAATCATTTACAATACGTATGTATACGTACTTTTTAAAAAACTTTTAAATTACTATTATGTTTTATGCATATAAACCACAGTTTATAAATAAATCTTACTTTATTTAAATTTCCAGACAAAAATAATTGTCTTGTCCATTAGTGAACAGAAATAACTTTTAGTAAATTTTTTTTGTCGTCAATTTTTAATGCTTGAATTCTAAAGTTAAGTTAAGCAAGTCGTCCTTATGCTACATTCTTTCCATTATTATAAATTTCCTCAGAATAAAAGTTGTCCTCGCCTCATTGTTGTTGAAAACTTTTTTGTATTTTGATCTTAAACAAAGAATTCCCCACATTAAAAATCCATAATTTATTTCATAACTTTTTTCAAACTTTTTTTCTCTCTTGAAACTCATTTCTCTCTTCAAATAAGTCATTGTTGAAGTGATGAAACATATACACACACTCTTATAGTTATACGAGTATATGTTAGACCAAAAAAACAACAATGATTTATTGAATTTGAAAGAACGATGAACTTACGTATCAGGTCATTAGATTTTCTACTCACCCACCGCTCGATCCTTCTGGCTCAAAGTAGCCGGATAAAGTTTTCAAATTAAAAAATAAAGAATATGTGCTGCAACCTACATTTGAAAGTGGGTAACTTTTGGAGATAAAACTCACCAGTGAGGTGTTTACTTTGTTTTTCTTGAAACTGCTAAAAATGCTGAATTACATTGTGAGCACACTCGTACCATATGTGTTTATTACATGCCTGTGTTCACAATGGTAAATAAAAGTTGTTATTCTTACGCTTTGCATTTCATTCCACCGTAATTTCTGCATATACATTTGTATATTTAGTGTTATACCCACTCTATGTGCCATGCTACTGTGTTCATGATATGAAAATATATATTCGTTCGTTTGAGTAGGTTTATCCTTGCTTCCTGAAAATTTCACAGAATTGGACATGAAACCGAATGGATGTACGGAAACGGATCCCTGCCTGAGTGGAGCCATAAAAACTCTTGACTGAAATAAAAATTTTGGGTTTTTGTTTCCTTTCTTCGTTTTCATACATTTTCAATGTAGGTAGGTACTGATAGTCTCGTGTAAGTCTGCAGCCGACCTTGAAACTAAATAATAATATTCTCAGTTTTACTGGCTGTTTTTGTTGGAAAAGTTGTTTCCCAAGTGAAAAAGCTACAAAACTTGTGTTGTGTTTGAATTATGAGAAGAAGAAAGTTTGCCTAAGAAACCGTAAATGTTAAAAGGATTTCTATTTTGTATAATGTTTGATGTGTGATTCAACAATAGCAATTTTCACAAACAAAAAAATAAAATTGAAACAAGAAAAAAAGAAAAACTCAAAACTATCAACTGTAAAAAGTAAATTTTTTTATTATTTAAAAAGATTTATGTTGTATTAAAAAAATAGATATAAATGCAAATTTTTTGTTTAGCTCGTAGTTTATTTTTTAAAGGAATATTTTACTTAAATCAATAAAAAAGCCTACATTCCAGAAATAAAGTGTTTATCTTTACATATAGTATATACACAAAGTTCCACACTGACCCACGTCTATCCATTAGGTTTTCGCGTCCTCATATGGAAAAAGTCTCGATTATTCTGTAGAGAAGGGATATCAAAAGTTACATTTACATTTTGAATTGGTCATAACTTTGGGATTCTACTGTTGTTTGAAGATATAAAGAATGTAAAGCACTAAAACTGTTTTATGTATTTTTTGTTCATATTATTTTAAATCAGCATTTTGTTTATAATTTTAAAGTTAAGTCAGAAATAAATACTATAGAAACTTCACGGAAGCTGAAAATACTTTAAAACAATTAAAATTGAATTTAATTGAAATTACAAGAAGATATTTTGTTCCATATGGATTTAATTTTATTTAATATAATTTATGATTCCTAATCCACTTCTTGAATTAGCTCCGATTACACATTGAGCAGCTGTTTATACATACACATAAATATCTGGTATTCTGAGTTCTGTTTCTTTACTTCAGGAAAAATTTACAAAAACAGACCAATCTGTGGAAAAAATTCAATGGACGATTTTTAAACGCTAATAATATTTTGCATACAAATTTATTCAAGGTGACTTGTCAAAAATATCGGTTCTTTGCAAAGAATTTTTTAACGGAAAATGAACTAACGGAAACAAAACTAAGATTGTAGATCATACTATTTTCTAGAAAATAATTTGTGACACTTTTCTTCATGCCACTATTCCTGTAGAGTGTAGAGGATCTACATATATCTTCTATGTGGATATGGTTTGTTTCGTCTTTTTCATTTCGTTTTTTTATTGTTTCGTTTTAGTCGTTTCGTATTTCGTTTGTTTAGGATTTTCATTAATACGTTTTTCAATTATTTGGTTTATAATTGTTTCGAAAAAAATCATTTTGTCTTTCACTTAGTTCGTGTGTTTAAGCCATTTCGCATTTTATTGTTTAGTTTTTCGATTATTTCGTTTTTTGTTTAGATCGATTTCAATTATTTCCCCATAGCTTACGATGGCCCTGCTTGGCCACAGTAGGATTTGGGGTAGGTGCGAGTAGGCACCCCTTGTATGTACATTTAAAATTACAAACAAACAAAACTAAAAATGAGGAAAATATTGGATTTTCACGTACGTATATCTTCATTCGGAAACATGCCGAGTTCTGACATTATGTGACTTTTTAAACTAAAATATAAACATTTTGTTCCTATCATCGATCAATTAAAAGTTATCATTATTTTTAAAAAATTGATCAAAACATAAAAATACAGTTTTTCAATCTTTACTCTGAAAATTGAAAGATTACATTTTGTTCTAAAAAATCATTTAAACAAAACCTTGCATATTGACAACTGAATGTATCCATTAAATAAAAAAAAATTTAGTGGATTTACATTCATCTTCGTCTGCAAATATCAAGAAATTTAAAGCAGGACGGATTCATGCCAAAAATACGAATGTGTGAAAGAGTACCTCTGTATATGAAGATGAACATGTTCGTCTTTATATTTGTATTATGACATTTTCCTATAATTGCATTCATGAAGATCTCTGCATTTTTGTTTTCTCTCTCTATTCAACGAAAGTAAATTTTATATGTCGCATGGAGATAAATGTAAATCCATCATATATGTATGTATCCTACCTAGTTTCAAAAACTATCAAACCAATATGTAATTAAAAAATTTTTCAGTTCGTGTTTCTATATAATTACAATTCAACATCAAATTGAAAACTAAATTAACAATAAAATAAATAACATTATATTTCCGAGAATTTTAAATGAAAATGTTTAATTGAAATAGGTATATGTAGGTCTATTAAAACACATCTAATTATTTTTGAATGGAATATTTTATTCAATAAATTTGATTTAATGATGGATGTTCTCTTCATTGCATACTTAGTTGACGATTTCCAAAAAGGATATTGTGTTGCATTTGCAATAGAAATCCAATTACATTTATATAACCTCAAATTTTAAACAAATATATAAATACATAAAAATATAAATTTGGTGGCACGACAACTCGTTTAGAAGCAGGCTTAGTAACTTACTGCGTTTTATTTCCAGGAATATAATAGAGATACATTTAATCTGTACGTTATTTCAGACCAAATGATTTTACTTAAGAGATTTTAAAAAAGCGGAGTTCGGCTCACAACGATTTTAAAATCATTGTCAGACGAGAATAATAAGACATCTTACTACTGCAGTGTAGCCATTACAAAAATTCTGTAAAATAAGTATCTTCTTGTTCCTGTTTTTTCAATTTTAGTGTTTTATTTATTTTTCCTTTTATGCAAAGAGTAGGCAAAATTTAAAAAGAAAAAATGCTTTATAGCGAAATAAACCAAACCTTTGAAAATATTGGAAAATAGCCAACGAAACGTGCATTCGGAAACCACTGATCTGTAAGCATGTTAATCAACTTTATTTAAAATTAAAATACGAGATGACCAGTCGCAAAAATTAAAGACCGTATAACATTGTTGTTCTCTATTTTATTGTATATTATACAAAGTAGTATCAAAAAACAATCATCCATTTTAGAATGAGACACAAATTTCGTGACAATGTCAAATAACCGATATATGTATTTATTAATCGCAATTATAATACGAATTAGCAAAAATAAACTAAAGCAGGCTCTTGAAAATTAACACAAAAAATTGAAATACTGCCCCAAAACTATGCAAACAAAACAATAACAACGAAAATTCTAAAAATTTTGGGGTTTTATTTCATTTTATTTTGAAAAACATTTGAACCCTTATTTCATTCTGCTAAAACATCATTGTCTTTCTCAAAAAGTATTATAAAAATTGGCTAATCGAGGACTCAGAGCTAGCAAAATACCTCTTATTGTATTGTAATTTTTTAAATAATGCTCCAACTTTAAGGTTTTTTCTTTATTTCAACTTTTAGGGGTCTTATTTCCTGGGGCTTTAAGAATCAAACGAAAGTTAAAACATAAAAATTTGTTTAATTTTCGGTATGTTTTGAATATCTGAAATAATTTATATAAAATCAGGCTTTTATAGAATTTTGATCGCCTTAATTTTTGAATATACTCTAAGTGAGATTGGGCCTAGAAAATATAATTCAAATACAAGTTAAATACCGAAGCACTTCGATATTGGGTTAATTGATTTCGATTAGCTGCCAATAAATCTTTATCACAGCTTGTTTTTATTGGAGCACTTAAACCAATAAAAATAAATTTATTTTATACTTATAGCACTAGTATACTAATGCGCCTTAATCTATACACTTAAGCTATCTAATCTGGACTATAAAAATAAATGTATGGAGTTCAGTTCATTCATAAAATCATATTCCGGGTTATCTCGTTTAATTAATATTTCTTATATGAATGAATATGACATTCCATTTAAATGTTTTGTATAGACATTTTATTTTTGACACAAAGTGAAAAGCATAACTCCTACATTATGTACATATGTACATAATATTTTTCGAGTATTTTGCTCACATAAAAAAAGAAAAAACAAACAAACAAAAAATAATTTTTACTGAAGTCAAAATGAATATAAAATGTCAAAGCTTTTAGTCAATACACAATTGTAGACGACTGTGTATAGGTATGTAATATTAAGACTTTAAGTAGTAATTTACCTCATTACAGCAGCGTATATATCAGTATTTTGTAAATGGACGCACAAAAACAAGTAAAGTAAAGATTAATAGCCATATACAAAATAAATTATATATATTCGAACTTAATAGAATCGATTTTTATGTTACACATAAAAATTACCATTGGAAATTTATAACGTTTTGGCTTATCAAATCTCCTTGGACGTGTCTGAAATATAATGAAAGAATATTGACGTGCTGAGATTTTTATCGCAGACAAGCAAAAATTTTATATACTGAATCAATGAAATTTACAAAACAGAAAAATCAAGAACACAACATTCAAGTTTAAAAATAAAAAATAAAAAAAAAACAAAAATCACCCTAAAGTTATACTACCATCATTTTACAAAGGGTACCTACTCTGTATAATATATGTGAATGCCCAAAAGGCTTGTTCCTTCGAATTGAAGCCTCAATTTTATTCTCCTCTTTGCAATAAAATTTTAACAAAAGAAAGACCAAACGTTATTCCTTTGGGGTGTAACACAAGTTATCCTTAGAATTTTGAATAAGAATAATAAACTTTTCAACCACCAAACGGCTTGTTAACCATTTCTTCAAGGCAAAAACTTTTTTTCTTTTTTATTTTTTTTTTGTCATCACCTTTAAATCAGCTGAAACTTTTGTTGGTTGCTCTGCTTTTGTTCGAGTCGAGAGGAACCTAATGGAGCAGAGGTGGTGCTGCAGGAAGATAACACAATAACACAACACAAAGTCGTGCTATATATCTTTCAGTCCAATTTGTACTGGCAACATTGTATTTTATATCAATTCAAAAAGTGATGTGCGAATCATTTTGACACAGAAAGATTACTTTCGGAAGACAACATTTGATCAAACAGTTTTGATGCATCGAAGCAGCATGCACCTTTGGAAATTTCAATTCAATTTCTGCATCTGAACTAAAGATTTAATTTGATTTTTACCTGTCCATTAATTTTGTAGATATATGAAGGATACCTATAGGGGGAAAATGGCTCAAATTCATTATTTTCACAAAATTATATACAAACGATGACATCTTCTATTTTTTTTTCTGAGTTATAAAAATTGTACTCTCGCTACAAGAAACCTGAAGATCTCTCGAAATAATAAAAAATTTTCTATTTTTTTAAGCTTCGTAATATAAAAAAAATTTTATTTGTATTAAAATATGTTTCAACACCAAGCATCATGTCTCCTATATATTTCAAAAAAATTGGACAAATGCTCTTAATGATAGAAAAATAAATTAAAACACGACGGTTATTCAAGGACGTCCTAAGGGTCACGATTATGGAAAAATAAATACATTTTTGTTTTGCAGAACTATTCTCAACAAGTTTGAAATGATTAAAACCAAAACATCTGACTCAACAATTTCTTGGACAACAGTACCTCAGGTTGCCCGATTCACTTTATTTCGCTTGGTTTTATTTCACTTTAACGTTGCAAATTAAGACCAAATACACATATTTGGCCTTATTTCACTTTTAAAAAGAGAAAGATGGCCAAATACTTACATTTAGTCTTATTTTATCTTAGTCTTATTTCGTTTAAAAAAAAAACATTTCCCTTTCATTTTCTTTTATAAATGCAAAACACCTTATCTTTCCAAACGATAAAATTGAAAAGCTTTTAATATTAGAGGGAAAATGTCCTGAGCTAATGGATTGGCTGCATTTTTTTTCTCGAAATGGCAATGAATTTGCATGTGTGGCAATTGCATTGCATATCAAACACTCAAACATTGGAATAGTGTTGTCAGCAATGCCAATCTGCAGTCCCAATTCCATGATGATTAGTATTACTGTGAAACTGTGAACAGCATCTGCCAAATATTCAAAAGACATACAACGATATTTCTTGGAAAAAAGTAGGCACTCTCAACTCTCCAGTTCACAATTTTTAAATAATTTTTAAATGAATATAATGGTAGCTGTTACTGAAATCACTATAAGCTTTTGAATCATTTTAAATCAATATAAAATTCACTTACCCTGTGGGCTGTGGCCACATTAGAGAGTATTCTCTATACTTGGAATATAATCTACTTGGAATTAATAATACACAGAAACTTAGCAACTCGCTCTTAAACTGGTTTGTCTTTTTTAAAGCCAATTGAGAATCAAGTAGACCAACGAGTGAGGCAAGTAAATTCAAATAATAATTTGACAACTCACTTTATGGCGAGAAAGAGATGGCCAAGAAAGGCAGGATTTTTTTTTTTTTAAATTTATGGATTTTTTTGACATTTGCTGTTGTGACATTTGTTTGGCACCTGTTGAATAGTATTAGTTTATTGTTTTGCCAGTAAAGTCAAGGAGAAACAACAGCAAAGGAAATTAATTTTGTTAAACAAAGTCGCGCATTTTATTTTAAATAATTAATATCAAATCAAATAAACTATTTCGATGCCAAAAACAAAAAGAATCGTGTATCAATAAGTCTCGGACTTGCGATGGCAAGGATGATTGATGCCGATGTGGATTCCGATAACGAGGCTGAGGGCCAGTTGTACAAATATTTAAACCGTGGTTCAGCAATTTTTATCCACCGATTTCGGCGGATTAATTGAGTTTCAACAGTTGTTTACTGTTCAAGTGAGTGATAATAACCAATTACATGCTTGAACCAGCGTTGAACTTTAGTTAATCCGCCGAAATCGGTGAGTTAAAATCTTGAACCGAGGCTGAACCACTATTGTACAACATGGCCCTGAGACTTAGCTTAATAGCATTGGCGGACAATGAGGGAAACAGAGCAAACCTGAAAAGAACAAAAAGAAAAAACAAAGAAAGAAGTTGAAGAGATTTAAAGTTAGAAAATTGTTAAGTAATATATTATATTAATACCTTAATTTCAGGCAGTTTTATATTTTCTGATATTTTATATACATATACAAAGAAGTTTGTGTCCGAATTAATTTTAAATAAGATAATTATTCAAGTCATGGAGCTCTATTTTGACATAAAAAAAATCAATAATTTTTCTGTCTAAAACTTAGTACGCTGCTGATTTGAAACGAAAAATCCCATACAAAAATGACACGACAATCGTTTTGCAGTACCTACGCTGGTGTTCAGAGAGCGAAACTTATAATTGTAGCAGATTATTTGGAGAAGTCCCCGCTCCTTTTTCGCACTAAATTAATTATACAGATTATTTATTGCAGTGTGCGGAAAAATAACTGTTGGTACAAGAGAATTGCTTACCTAGAATCACTGTTTTGGAGAATAATTATTGGCGAACGCTTTTGTAGTTCATTGAAAAAGACAACTTCAAAATCCAATTTTATTTTCTGTAATATACAAAATTCTTAAATCTAGCATTACATATGTAATTTTTAATAATTATAAACTTACACTCCTAGCGAAACTAAGATTTTTTTTCTTTGCAAAACGTTGTACAAATTATAACAACTGCATCAAGTTTTAACTCTAAAATAAGACTTTATTATAATTTATAACTTTAATACCTCTTTTCAAAAATAAATCATACCTTTTTGTAACAATTAACAAAAATTAACAAATTATTACCACAGCAAGTTATTTTATTTCACGGCAAGTTACGAAAAATTCTTGAAACTGTTTCTGCAATGCGGACAAATGTTAACTGTCTAATTTTTCTTTTACTAGGATTTCTTTTAACTGCAATAACGGATTGTTGTTTTACTTTTTATACTTAGAGAGGGACAACTATATAAATGTTACATGTTCTTATATTTTATCGCGACCAGTCGAAAAAATAAAAAACCTTTAGCTGTCACCCCTACTTTGAAACCTAGATATTAATGCTGATTTTGTTTTTGCGTATTGCTCGACGACAATGACATTTGAGTTTTATTTGCGTTTATGTTTTATTTTGTTTTTGGAATTACTGAAATCCTCCAAGCATATTTTCCGTTGTGTTTTGCGTGTTTGTGTGCTTTGGAGATAACAGAAAAATTTAGTTTCACATTAGCAGCGTATAATATGCATAAACATTTAAAAAATAAAAATTTTAAATGTTTTAATGACAATTTTTATTAAAACTCATAACTGCCTATAACATAAGTAAGTATCCTTAAAAGGTATAAGTAACACAAATAGGTGTGTATTTTCTTTAAAAAATATTTGTGTTGTTGCATTCTTGGTTCTTATAACAAATGACGCATTTAGTCCAAGTTTCAATCGAAATTAACTGAGAGTGATTAACTTAAGCCGTTTTTTTCTTAGACCCTCCGGCCTTCATATTGTAATAATTTTTCTTACAAATGGAAGCAATATTAAATTTCATCCTTTTAAATCATCCATTTAAATTCAAACCAAATCCTTAACCCTATAATTTTAAATAAGGCTTCCCCGAAGAAAAAAAAAATCAGATAAAATACTTTTCAGAAAAATTCCACAGTAATGTATACAAAAGAACAAAATATTCAGGACATTTTGATTGAGTGTATCCTATGTATACTACATGATCCAGCAATTGGGGTAAAATACAACAATTTTTCCATGATAGATTTTTGATATCTTCCATTAAGATTAGAGTGAATCATATATTTAGGTAAACTAATGGTTTTTGTACTCGTTTCTGTCATATTAGTTTGTCAAATATTATTGTAGGTTTATGATAATAATTAATCAGTTGGTAGAATTTTAGATTTATGGATAGGTGTCCTTTATTCAAATGTAATTCCGGTATAAAAAAAATCTCTTATATATTTATAGGTTTGAAACTATAATAGGAAGAGTTTACCCTCAAACTCAAATAAAACTAAAAAAGAAGTTTAAAAGAAGATTACCAATTCCAACATTTCGTTAATATATTGGTTATTATGTAATTTGTAATTTCTAAAATTCAAAGTCCAGCACCCCCCTGAAATGTTTGTCGTCGCCACCGAAAGCTCACGTTGGTGTGAGAGAATCTTTAAGGTTCGCGAACGCGAAATATTCGGAGCGCGACGAAACAAAATTACCACTACGATCGAAGTCCGAAAAAGTGAGTTTCTTACCATCTGCTTTACGTCGTCGGTATTCTTGTCTGTGCGTCCACTGTATTGTGAGCTAGATCCTAAACAGGGAAATCGATTTTTTTCAAATTTGGTTCTATGTGATTCACTAGAAGCGAAATTTGAATTTTTGTTCGGAGCATTTATTGTTTTCTATTTTAATTGACAGAAACTCAGTAATTTATTTTCGCAAGTGGATGCTGTGTTGTCGAAAGTATGCATCGAATTTTGAATAGAATCGTTTGCGACGTCCATCGATCGGGCGAATTAGTTCTCCAATTCCAACTGCTATAAGCAAGTTTGTGAAGAAATTAAGTGAGACTGGTTTACTGATTGATAACTGAAAATTATCCCTTGGATGAATCCAATGCTGATTGATAACTGAATATTATCCCTTTGATGAATCCAATGAACGTGTAATTGTTTGGTGTGGTTTTGGGAATGGCAACTTTATTGACCCATGTTTATTCCAAAGTGGTGATGTGGTGTAAATGGCAAAAGATCTATCGAGACATTATAATAACCGATTTTTTATGATACAACAATTGAGAATTTGGACTTGGGATAATTCTGGTTCAAGATGCAAGATGAGGCTACGTGACAAAAAAAACGTTCAACAATCGATTTATCATCAACTAAGTTTATTAATAGTGTAGTCAGTGGTATTGGTGATGTTATCTTGCCCACCATTGAACTGTGTTGGAATTTTTATTGTGGGATATCATTGAATGTCGATATTATGCGAGCTATCCTCAGACGATTCAGGCACTTAAGAATAATATTGGTCAAGCTATTCGTCCTATTTGACTCCAAAACTATCGAAACCTATATGGGATTGAAAAAATGGCATACTTCCAAGCCAGCAGAGGCACAGTTGTTTGCAGTGTTAAAATTTTGAATTTTGAAAAGAAAAAAACAAACACTCGTGACAAATATGGTATTTGCAAGCTCAAATGAGAAAGTATGTGTGCAAAAGTTCACAATTAATAAGAAAGTGTTTAGTGTATGTGTGCAAACTAAATGCACTTTAGCTATTGTAAAGTTCTTTTTGAATTTAATAGATTTTCCTAAAGATTTTCTACTTAATGTCAATTAGCAGTTAATTATTTATTAATAGATACCCGAGCTCGTGAATTAATTTTTGGATAACAATTTAGTTGATTAGATGATAACTAAGAATTTTTTATTAATCGGGGTGTTAAAGTTTATAGACTAAATTCAATGGACGATGTTAAAGCATTTTAATCACACTAAAAATGCTTTAACATCTTACTAAATCGTTTAAAATTTTGCGCCAATGATTTTAAATTTTTTTTTTTATTTTAAGAATCAAATGACTCGCCTTTTTTATTAAAAGTATAGCAGTAGCCTTAAATATAAAGTTTTTAACTACTCCGTATTTGAAATACATATCTATATATCTGGCAATTCTGCACTACATAAGTGAAAAGTTTATCTAATTAATTAATATTTAGTTGCATATATTTACTTACATACCTACATATATGTTGTATAAATATAAATTTAGTTGAAGTGAAAACTTTCTTTATGGTCATATAAATTTAGAGACATGCTGGGATTATGGGAATTGGACTCCTTTCGACAGAACTACTATGTATACCTACTTAAGTTTTTTTTATGATAGCTATTTGTCTCTCAACTAAAAATACGACGTTAATTATAGGTATACATAATATATCTTTTTATCTTAATACTTTGACGTAACTAAGAAATACTTAAATGAAGTTTCGTTATGCAACCTCAAATAATCAAAACATAAACAGAAGCCTTTACATGTTTGTTTTGAGAGGGATAGTTATTTATATTTAATAGAGTTCTACTTACATATATTTTACATGCCCCTGGTGTGGGGATATAAACTTTGGCGTCAAGAGAGCAATCATTAAGATGTATTGAGGGTTAAATGGTAAACTGAGTATAGTAATATTTACATAAGTAGACGTAGTTCGTTAACTCATGCACATTTATTGGAGTGGGGTTTATTTTCTCAAAGGTCTATCAATCAATATTTGAGCTTTAAAGTCGTATCCTTTGGGTGTCTTATAAGTTATAGCAGCTACACATACACTAAGTAGAGTTCCTACTATTCATCTTTTTCCGAATGTTTTTTTTTTATTGTTCTAAACGCGAAGTATTATTTCCATGTAAAAACAAAGTTCTCAAAAACGACATTAACTGTTTTGATTAAACTTCGAAATTAATGACCAAAATGACTGAGGTTTATACTAAAAAATTCGAAATACCGTTTTTTGAAAAAAATTGCCATATTTTAATATTGACTCAAAGATTTTTAATGAATTGTCAGATTTTTTTGCAATTCAATACTTTTAACGATAACACCAATTTTCAGATTTTTGTTTTCCCATTACCTTGAATATTATATTGTATAATATACAAAAATGTAAAGGTTCATTTCATGTTTACTCCTATATACGTGATTTTCTTAGAGTTAACAATAAAATTATTAAGACCAAAATGTCCCGCAGCTGCTTAATTAGGCTGTAACATTTTGTGTCTTAAAGAAGAATCCACGGACAAATGAACATCTCTGAATCATTGAATCATATTGTTTTCGGACACAAAGCTTAATTTTAACAAACGAACGGAGCTTGTATCTATGACTTAAAATTTAAATTAAAGTTCCTTGTATTTTGCACACAAAAATGCTCTTCTTTTTTGGGAATTTTCTAAGCAAATTATATTTTGATTAGCCTATTCAACATGAAATTGTCATCTTTTTGATTGTGCAATGTATGTCGTTTCGAAGGAGGAATCCAAATAAATGTCCTTTTGTCCAAGAGTCAATACAAACAAGACGTCATTATTATTCCTATTCAATATTCTTCCACCTGCGCGGTTTTGATCTATTTTCCCTTTCTGATTGAGGTTGTATCAAGTGATGAAGGTTAAGCATATTCCTTTTCAATCTTATTTCTGAATCAGAAGATAGATAGGTTTGTACAATTCTTTCGTTTCACTTGGTCTGATAGATAAGAGTAAGTGTGAATCGAACAAAATATAACGCAACGTGTTTTGAATTTTTAACGCACGGCATAGAGTATTTTCTATAACAATTGTGTCTGCGATATGACTGTGCAATTTAATACACTTGAGTCCTAAAGGCAAATAATTTAAGAGAATCTTTTTCAATATCTCCAAAAGGCCTTCACAGTATATATACGTATAGTAAAATCCTCTCAGCTCAGTATCTATACATATTATTATTATGAATTCAAAAGACGGAGCTGTTGAAATTATTTTGTTGCCTACGATTATTTTTCTTGGTTTTGACTTTTCCAATTTTGTTTGCAAATCTCTTGAGGGCAACTAGCTAGATGGTACCTTATACTGATATTAACACTTTATCATCTAAACTTTGACTAGAGTTGATTAACATACGATTGATGCTTGGGGAATTTACGAAACATTTCAAATTATTTTTTTTGTTTTTTTTTTTGTGAGTGGGATTAATGCGTTCCACTTGGATTTTAAGAACTTTAATGTAGTGTTTTGACTAAGACTATGGCCCAGGAGCACAGTCAAAGTAAGTGGCTCTTAAGTGACTAATATGGAAAAATAATGCCCAATTTTACAGTGCAAAGTCATCTGAATAAGTGACACTTAAGTCTCCCATATGCAGTAATTAAGTGCCATTCACTCCATCAAAAAAGGGAAACTTAAGTCTCACTTAACTGGCCCAAAGGCTCCAACACATTACTTAAATATTTTGTAGGGGAAATTTTAAGCCTCACAGGTATCAATTGGAACTGTTTTGAAATATTCTTCTTCCAAAACCCATTACCCATTGAAGAATAAAATGTACCAAAGTGCTGAACCTTGAGGTATACCTAAAATAACATTTTTCCAGAAAACCCAAAATCCAGAATCCCGAAAACACAGAACTTCGAAAACCCAAAATACCGAAAACATAGAATCACGAAAACCCAAAATCCCGAAAACCAAATTTTCCATTTAAATAATTTTTCGGGATTTTGGGTTTTTCGGGATTCATGGGTTTTCGGGATTTTGGGTTTTCGGAACTTCGGTTTTCGGGATTCTGACCCCAACCCTCGAGTACCATGTTGTTTAAAGGTTAGTACGGTTTATTATTTCTTATTTCGTTAGGTATTTACAATTTTGGTTTTTCCAAGATTTGGAAAATTTGAAAACCAATTTAATCAATTTTAAACTTTTACTATAACAGCTTTATATTTATATTGTTTTCTTTTTTAAAACAATAAAATTAGAAAAAAATAATGGATTCATATGAATAAAAAAAACAATGCCAGCAATAAAAAAATTTGAGGATGCATCTTTCTGAGGCCAAACAAAATGTTATAAGGATTGAAGTTTTTAAAAATATTTATATGGCCATTAAAATTGAAATCAATGAAGGTTAAAACTGATTGTACAGACTTTTATAGAAAGTTATTTAATTTATTTTTTGATTCAAGATTAGAAAAAGAAGAAAAAACAATAGACAAAATCATCAGTGATAAAGAAATAAGTTACAAATTCAACATTTTTTTTCGTATTAATTTAAATAACGCCCAGCGAAAGGGCAGGCTAACAGTTAGTATTCTATAAAATCGAAGAAAAATATTTTATTTCAAACCACATATTGCGGGACGGACGGAATATGAAAATTTTCGCATGGATTTTTATTAAAATAAAAACTCCTCTGTCAAGAAAATATGACCATTTGCTATCTCAGATGGTTTCAATTAAATTATGTTGGCTAAAATTCATATTGATAAAGGGATATCATGTGAAAGGACACAACAAAGATAACCACTAGGAGCAGAGCCACATGATATACCTATACATAGGATCTATCGTAAATAGATACTAGTGTTCGTATATAAATGTATGCATGCGTTTATTCAAGTAAATACAACAAGTAGTTTCAAGTGATTTTAGGGAAACGATGTATGAAATAAGCAAATGTTTATTGTGAGTGCATATATGTACATATGTATGTTTGTATGCATATCAGAAAATTCAGTCTTACCACACATTGCATATAACTTGAATTTTTGAATAATTTGTGTTTTGAGTTATTCATTGTTTTATAATTAAGTACTTGACACAATGTGGTCAAGCTATTGGGACGTGATATTTCCATGATAAATATAATTTATTTATCATTCTCAAATAGAAAATAACATCAGAGAATGAAAAGTATTTGAAATATGCATGTCTTACATTTAGCTTACCCTTGCAAGAACTCTATAATATATAGAAACACCCTTTTTCAAATCTTTATACCCTTATTTTAGCTTATGAATTGTCAAGAGAAATGTAATTTATTTATATATAGCTTTAAACTTTATAGTACTTCATTCTGGGGAAGAAAAATTATTTCTGCAATCCAAGAAAAATACTACAACCGAAGTAATTGTAGTATGCATTTCTTTCAATCGTATAGTCCAATATATCTATATTTAGTCAAAAATGCAATGGGAGTTTTATTATTTCATTGGAAAAAACATTTTTGTTTGGACCTTATAATAAACTTAAAGGTAAAACCGCACTCGGCGGAACTGGACTTCACCGACATTGCGTGCACTTTCACACGAAACTGAACAAAACTTCATGTCGCGAAAAAGGTGGTCAGATTATTAACTTTGTCGCATAGTTCTGCGCCGTGAAGTGCAGTTGTCGCTTAGTGCGATATAGCTCATACAATTTCCTACAAATAAGTCGTGAAGTTCGGTTCCGTCGAGTGCGGTCTTACCTTAAATACGAACTTTTGACCACGAACTCTTGATTTTAAGAGTTTTCGTAATCTTGATTTTAACGAAGGGATATAACGAAAAAATCGGAAAAATCTGAGAATCCAAATATTAAAATTTAACGTCAAAAACGGGAAAGTATTGTAAATATTTGATCATGACAATTTTACCAATTTTCGATTTATGGGATTTTATTTTCTCAGATAAATTAAGTAAACAATTGATGATGAAAATTTTACCAATTTTCGATTTATGTGATTTTATTTTCTTAGATAAATTTTGTAAAAAAAAACACACTTTTTGCTATCAATTTTTAATAAAACTGAACCAAATGAGTCAAATCTAATATTTTTGCAGAATATACATAGCTTAAGACATTGATGACTCATAAATTACTCAACAACATCGATATTGTTACCATGTCACTGAGGTAATAACTGGTTTTTACCGTTAAATCATAAGTTTTGTACCAACTCGATGGTTTACAGAAACATTATAAGAAAATGTTGTTCGTTGGTAATCGCTTTACTGGAGAAGGACTGGGCAGATTTTGCTATCTTTTTAAAGATTTGTAATAATACTACGAATAAGGTTCTTACTGATCCTATAGGTAGCCCTGGATTCAAATTTAAAAACAAAAATCTTTCTTTCAAAATGAATCATATTGACGCTGATTACACGACTCGTTTTTTCAGTTGTTTTTCCTTTCGTCTTTTTGACAGCTCGGGTGAGGGGTGTAGCAACAAATCCATACATTTCTGCAAGCTGTCAAAAAGACGAAAGAAGAAACGGCCGAAAAAAAGACTCGTGTAATCAGCGTCATTAACAAAATTGTTTGGTTCAGTTCCAAGAAATGAAATAACAAAATCTGAACCCGGCAGGTGGTTTGAGTTATAAAAAAAATCTTTATTGATATATTATGTTGGCTGAGTGTAAAAAAATTAAATTGAAAATTGGTGTGTTCAGAAAAATGAACATTCAGAGAATTTTCTCACTCTAATAGTGAGCAAGCGAATCCAAGATTTCTTTCCTCAGAGTTTTGACAGCAATGCTGAGGAATCCTGGTAACTGAGATTGCTGAGTTATCCGACTCAACGATGCAAGATCTAAGAAACAACCAAAATTAGCTTGGTGGTGCTTGGCAGGTAATTTCACTAAACGTTGCCAGTTTCTCCGCGATCAACGTCGGTCGATTAACATAATATTTTTGCTGAACGACCAATTTGGTAAAGTATTTTCAAAACATGGGCAATGGCAAAATCCCCGCTGAAATTTCGATTGGCTCCATTATACATTTCCCATCGATTTTTGCAAGTTCACCGAATTTAATTGAATCTCAAAAGTTTTCTCAAACATTGATCGTTCTAATTGGCATCACATTATCGCAGCAATATCCGACAAGCACGAGGTTTTCTACGATTTGAAAATGAGTGCACAAATTCACGATTTTCTGATTAAAGTTTTCTGCTTTGTTCGGGCTTTTTTCGAGGAGGAGAAAATACCATAAATGCATCCCTTCATTTACAAAACGAAAGTCAATTCTGGAAAACACTATCGAAGAATCTGATGAAATTCCAAAAAACAAAAACTTTAAGAAGATTAAATCAGAGTCGATGGATGTCAAAGTATATGAAGCAGTCCATGATTTTCGTGAAATAAAAGTCTCAGAAAGTGACGCCAAAAATTTCTAAAAAGCTATGGACTTCGACTATTTAATTAATTTTCAGGCTATCAATTTGAGCAGAAGAACATGCGTTTTCTGGAATTTATGGATCTTCAAAAAAATTTGATCCAAAGAGGCTATAGCAAGCTTAAAAATTCAATTGAAGCACTGGATGGCCAATCATCCAGAAGAAATTTTCCCGAACATAAATATGTTGCTAAGGATTTTTGCTACACTGCAGCCAATATCAATGTCTTCTGTCGAACATTTTCTAGTTCGAAATGAATAAATACAATTCAAAGGAACAGGACAAAAGAAGTGATTTCCCTTCTGATCATCTGAATAACAGTGCGGAATATAAAATTCAAGTTTGTTGTTATTTTAAGACCGTTTGAATAGTTTGTCTGCTCGGGAAAAAAATACTGAATACTCAATTTTAAAAGATTTACTAGAAGAAGAATTTACTTAAGTAACTTGTTGTTGTCAAAGTAAATAAAAATATAACTTTATAAAAAATATTATGAAATTTATTACCATGTCACACAGTCACACCACGCCCCTCCCCGCCCATCGTAAAAATCTATCTACGGCACTGTCTTGTTCCAATTAACCGGGAAGGGCTTAGTTTGTTTTGGGTAGCAAGATACTGACAGTGATGATGTTAGAGTGTTCGTACAAATATGCTTCCCTAATTACATAATCCGATGAATAAGCTGCGGAAATTTAGTTTATAGTGAAAATGTCAAAATTGAGTCATGACTCCCTGCAGCTCTTTCCTCGGATTCTATAAAATTTGGGTGAATATTTATTTATCTTCATTTCTAAATTTGAAATCTTTTGAGATAATCCTATAATACTAAAACCTTCTAGGTTCATGGTTTCAGAAGTATCCATAACCAAATTCAAATACATACCAAATTAAGTCACCTTATAAAGAACCCAAAAATAAGTTGGAACTTCAAATGCAATATACGTACATATGTATGTGCTTATACATATATTACACAATTTACTCCTAATGGTATTTGAAACGTCATAGTAATCATTCAAGTTAAAGGTTAAATAAAAAATGTACAGACCCTGAATTCAAGAGCTTTTATTCTAATATCATCATTTCAATCAAAAATTACACCGACCATACCAATTCTAATATTCTTGTTTTGATTATGCCTTCATAAAATTAGTATTAGCCAACCCAACAGAGCAAATATTCATAATACTTTCATACATCTTCGAAAATGATAAATAGAAATAATAAATCCCAGACCTTGACCCAACAGTTAGGTGAAATATTCATGTGAAAAGGATTCATTTTATCAAAATTTTATATGTTACACAAAAATGTAAAACTTGAATCCCTTAGTTAATTTGATTAGAGAACCGAGAAGTTATGATTCTTCTACAAAAAAAAAAATATTCCAGTGACTGCACGTTTTTACGAAGTAATTTTTATAATAAATTATGCTCTTGAACCATTTGAATAGGTGACCTTTTTCTCTCATAATATTGTTTGAACAATTTCATTTCATGCGTTTTAACATCTATTAAAATAGTAGATTTAAAAAAAATAATATATCCTTTAATAAATAAAATTTAATACACCATTTGTTGGAATATGGGACAATGTTTGAATTTAATATACCTCTAAGTTTTTGTTTTGTTGGAGTTTTTAGATATTTTGGTGTTCAGCGCCATCTATTAGAACAAAATTTATTTTCGAATCTTTAAAATAGATCTAGATATGAGAGCAGGATCTCAAGTTGTTGTTGTATTACGTGTTAAAAAATTATTCTGATCCAGATCCGTATAGATAATAAAACACCGCTAATGTTTTCCGCTTTAACGATAAAAACAGACCTTTGATACAAATAGTTCCTATTTCTATTATTTATTAAATGTTCAGTAATTTTTAATTTTATCGTTGAATTGAATTATCGGTTTTGCAGGTATTAACTTCTGAATTTTATTAAAAAAAAAAAATATTTCATGTTCTGTTTTGAGAGAAACATGTTTTCTCCAAAAATAATGTATGTATATAAATGTATTTTAAGAATTATCTCAAACACCATACATAGTTCATTTTATAATCAAATAAACTGTGTATACATTTGAGGAATGATATGTCGTACAAATGTAAATGTCTATTAAAATTTTTAATTATTTGTTTAACGATCTGTGAAAGTATATTTTGTATGAGTGTCAATTTTTTATATTTTATGGTGCAAATTAATTTTATTTTGTGAAAGCTTTCAATTATTCACACTATCAAACCCGACCTATCGGTACGTGCCTGGCAATTAAATATGATACTATCTTAATTCACCTGAAATGGTAATAAAAATTCCTTGCCAATCTAGAAATTAATTTTTAATGACCCACATGCAATCCTTATAACGAAGGGTTTTTTAACATTTTTATTTTGTCATTAAATAATTGTGCTTTTGTAGGTATACGTATAACTAAAGAGGAAAAGAAATATAATTGGCTTATAAGCTCTAGATTTATGTATTTAATTTTTGAACAAAACAGAAATCTATTCACTCATGGTCAATTCCATTGGGGAGTCTCTTAAGTCGGTATTGGTTTAGGTAACAGTTTGTTTGTAGAATGCAGAGCTTTGTTTCTACTTGGTGATGAATGAAAATTTAAAACTTAGTTATAAATACATATCTGTGACTGATTAATTTAAACAAAAAAAAAAAAGCGAGAGCAAATTAAAAATTCTTCATAAATATTTCAATTTTTTAATTGTAGACTTCAACAAGCCGCCTTAGCTAATCAAACTCGAACATGTCGCAAACAACCACCACCCTTACTTCGATCAAGGACATTACCAGCAATCGTTGTACCCGGAATATCAATTATTGCTGCACAGACCGAAACTAATCGAACACAAAATGGTGAGCATTTAAAGAAAAAAAAAATATTAAAATTTTATCTTATACATATTAAAAAAATCAAATCATTCTTTAAGATAAGCCCCATGGAAGTACAAGCTCACACAGATGGTCACTTTTACCAAAACCGAGAGGATCTGTTGTTTGTGACGATAGTAACTTGGAATATCGACGAAAATCCTCAAGCAGTTCACAGGGTGGTATATCTTTAGGAGCTTTAAGCAATGTAGATCCCTATTCGTATAATTGTGAAGACTTTGAATGTCAGCCAGATGGAAGTGTTGTTTTAAGGTTAGTTTGAAAAAAAATTAATAAAATATAAAAAACCATTGTTTGAAAAGTCCACAACAAGCTGTGTATTATGCAACATCCTGCGAGAAAAACTTCTTGAGTAGAATATCTAAAAACTATCACTAGTCTTTGTAAAAGATAGGTTTCCAGATCTAAAAGCATAAGGAATTTCTTTTTTGATACACCAACTCAACTATCTTTATCTTCAGTTTAAATTCCTAAGAACATTTCACATATTATGCACATACATATATGTAGTTGACAGTGATAATTTTTTTTTTTCTATTTTGCTTCAAGGCAACATTTTTTTTTCGAAAAGTTCCCATTTAGATGCTTCCGCTGCATTGAGATAGAAAACTTGAAACAGAATATTTTAAATGAAACTTTTCTACATTCTTAAAGAAAGTCAAAGGAGGAAAAACTGCTCGGTTAAGTAATTACTTGGCATTGCATTCTAAAAGAATATAAGGAAATAACATAACGTGACTTTTCAATCTGTGTGGGTAACACTGTATTCAAATGAATTTTTAAAAGCAATTTGTCTAACACAAGAATTTTTTTTTGTATATTCTCAATTAGAAAAAGTTTGTGAAGCTTTTGAAAACTTCGTTTGTTAATTACATTTTTGTATCATGGAGATAGGTATGCACGATTAAAGTCTTTGTGTAGGTATAGTTTTTAGATTCGATTTTTTGAGTTAGATTGTTCATGTTACGCCTAGGGGTTACATTGTGAAAGAATTGTAGCAACTGCGAACTAATACTTTATGCTGGATTAACAATATTGTGCAAAATCACCATAATTTCCTCTATTATGTTACCAGGTTTTGTCATGAAACAGGGGTGGAATCGTGTAAAGTGATTTGCGATATGTGAGAGTCACAATTAACTAATTTAGTCTGTGTAAGATGTTAACACATTTGATAGCTGAAGAGCTATGACAGCAAAAATGTAATTTTCGTTTCCTAACAAATTTGACGTTTCTGCCGCAGTGTGAGAAGAGTTACCACCAGCCTAAAAAAGTTATTCTGAGTTCTTTTTTTATATGAATGGTTATACAACTAAAAAAATTTACTAAATTCCAGAAGATGAAGAAAGTCAAAGAATTATATCGCAAGTATATCATTTTCTTTCTATTATTTCGATAGCTCATTGCAAACATTTCAAAATTGACTATGGCGATTATTTTTTTGACAAATGTCATTGGAAAGTATTCAATTGAATTCAATTAAGTTGAATCACTTTTCCCACACGCAAAACTCAATGACAATCAAATGTGACTATGGTTGATGTGACAATTACTTATCACCTTAGCCGATTCCACACCAGGTTTATAGCTAGATTGGAATTTTCAGTCTTCTGTCTTATAGATTTGGTATTTTTTGTCAAAAAACAAAATGAGTCCATTTGAGTAGCCTTTCATTTAGCGTTAAACTGTAAATGTCATAAATCATTAGGAATTTCAGAATTGCTTAGTTAGCTTTTGTTTTGTTAGCTACTCTGTTTTTTTTTTTTGGGGGGCAGAGAAATTTTACTAGATTTAACTTCTATTTCTAAAAAATTTGCCATTCGACAGCACATTCAGTAGTACCTAGTACCTACAGATAACCTGAACAGAATGAACATTAGCCAATAAACCAAAAAAAACTAAAACAGAAATGTCTTTTATTCAATTTGCCTAAATAAAAAACTAACTTTTTCGGTTTTTCTTAAATATTTGAATTTTAACGATTTTTTTAATTTTTGGCGTCTATTTAGTAACGAATCTTAATTTTCATTGTCTTTTAATTTGTGTCCTTTTTTTCTAGTATAGGTTTCATAAATGCGAAAAACTAGTGGGGCAAAATACAAACGCCTAGGGGGCGAATATGCAAATGCCTGGGTGGCAATGCAAACGCCTAGCCCCTACGTTGCTACGGCATTGTGTGAATAAGCCAATTTTTCGAGCTCAAGTGACGAACGTAAATTTGAAAGTTAATTTTTCAAAACCTGTTGATTAAAACAACATTTTTTAAAACGAATATTCAAGAATGGGTTTATAACTTTAAGAAAAGCTATAGGATTTTGATGCAGATGGTTGCGTTATTTTTGTATGGTTCGTTTTCTATTTTAAGTTTAAGTTTTATTTTTTTGTATTTTTTAGTTTTATCAGCTAAACGGGGGATATAAACACCCCCTCCCATACTATTTTTTTGAAGTGTAAACATCTATACTGGCGGTAGGGTGAAAAAAAAAATGTAACGTATCTTGTGATCGTGATTGTGATTGTGCCCAATGCATTTTAATTGGAACTTCACCAACATAATGACACTTCTATGGATTTTGCGTTTTTAGTATGAAATTTTGAACGGTTTTGTATCTGGTACAAGTCTGTCATTCTCATTCATTTTTTCCTTCACGAAAATAGGATCGCCAACAGATGGCGTTACGCTCTTAGGGATTAATACATTTGTGTATAAAAGTTACTGGAGCGTGCCCAAAAATTCATTGTAAAGGGTTGTTTGAAGTCCCTTTAAAATTTATTTTTACTTTTTAAATTGCTCACAAACGACGTCACATTGAATAATTTTGCAAGTTAGATTTGGCAATGGATTTTTTACTCGTATTCCTTTTCTCAAATAAAGATGGCTAATGTGGCGATTAAAAATCTTCACTTGGATTATTTTTAAGATAATGTCAAAAAGAACTTGGGGCCAAGTTTAATAAAAATCACTTCATCACGGTTATTTTTTACAGGCGGAGAACTTTAAGGGTCTGTTTCACAATAACTGAGGTAATTTCTGATTAGTTACTGGACACATAAATATTGGCACAGGGTCATTAGTCGACTGGAGAAAAATTTACATTTTGTCTTTTGACGACTTTACAAGGTCATAAATGCAAAAATATTAATTTTTGCTCGGTGGACTTATGACCCTATTCTAATATTTATGTGCCGATTAACTAATCAGAAGTTTACTCACACATTAATCTAAGCAAAACAGACAAAATGGCTTTATTTGACAGATAGTTTTTAATTTTATGGCATAAATGCTTGAATATGATTTCGGGCATGTGGGCACCACGATGCTGTAAGTTTCTGATTTACCAGTGTTCATATTCCCAATGAAAATAATCTTATCTTTTACATAGTAGACAAAAAGATTATTTGAATCCACGTTGAAGTGGTAAGTCCAGATTTATTACTCACAGTTTATGTACACAGCTTCTTCTATATTTTTGTGTGTTATTGCCTTCGACTCATATTATAAAAATGTATCCACAACTCTTTCCTTTTAATTAGTATTTTATTTTGTATGTTTAAAGAATATGTAAGAAATAAAAAATTAGTGTATTCTTTTCACTTAATGAAGTTTTTTTCGAATCCTAAAACTGATCACATTAAAACAAAATACCAACATCGCGGGCAATTTTTGATATATGCGACGATGTATAATCGATCTCCGTTAAATATACTTACGAAAAATAAAGAAAATATATTTCTATAAAGGTTTCTGTATATAATGCTTATACATAGCTGGTATAAAGCTTTCAATTTTCTTATTCAATTTTAAAAATGCAAAGCAACCTAAAGGAAATTGCTACCAAACCAATTCCTTCTTCTTCTACGACACTTAACAAATCACAGGTCTTTTTTAAACTGTATACTGAGTTCTCAAAGCCATCGTCCTTTACACACAGACAGATAAGTTAGTTATTGTGTATATGCTAATATTATTTTATTCTCTATCTTCTTATCTTATTGAATTTTTTGTAAAGCGAATTAAGTGCAAATGTGGTTTGTGTTTTAAATTTAAAACGATTTTGAGTGTCTTTCTAGAATTTTTTTTAATCCGTTTTATAGACTCCGTTAAAATATACAAAATGTATTTTAAAGTCACCTGACTTCTGAGTTCTGTGGTTGACCTTTCTGATTTTTCACACCGACGAAGTATTTACACTTGCGAATATATTTTAATAACTTTTCTTTCAACCCCACAGGATATACTTTAAATCATCCCTCGTATCCTCATTCCTCAGCCTCCTTATATTGTATATCCTTTCCATCAAACAAGCTTCTATACACTGCATAGTAAAACGTAAAACGTGTTTTTAATGTAAAGTTATTTAATCGCAACAGGATACCAGCGCCCCACATTGTCGCGGCCAGAGCTTACCGAGTTTCCACGGGATCAAACGCATCGGCCACCAGTCAAGCAAAGAAAAATATTTGCCCCCTGAACTTACATCAACATCATCAGCATTCACATCAGCAGCAGTTGCCATCCCATCATCATCATCAACATCAGCAACAACAACAGCAACACCTATTGACTTCAACCAGAAATAAGCAACAAGATGAAAACAGTGGAGGTGGAGGTTGTAGCCGGGATCGTGAAAGTGGAATCGGCAGCATTGGTTCTAGTTCAACTAACACAGCTTTGTGTCGCCTCGTCAAATTGTTGAACCAAACTACAAAAGCCACCATGTCCAACAGTGATGGTCATTTTTCTATGATGGAAGTAGCCGATCCACCGCGTCGCTTGTCCTGGGAGAGGTACGCTTATTAATTCTCGACAATACTCCGTCTTAATATGTAACTAGCATTCCTTCGTCACTATATTCAAATGCATGTCAGTAGTTATATTATAATATAGCCTGAGAAGTAGTGTTGCACGTTTGGTAGTGATTTTACACCAATATAGATTTGTTTTTTATACTAAAATTATCCTTGATATAGAACGTATAGTTATTTATTCCGCGATAAAAAAATTTAAGTTCCTATAATAACGGTGGTCAGAACGATAAAAATCCGAAATAAACAATACAATATTTCTATTTCAATCTATGTTGAAGAGGGCGTTGTTCTATGTGCTCCTATGTGGCTTTTAGTCATGAATAAAAATTGCTGTTAAGCTGGAGAAATGTGACGTGAGCGGATAATTTGGTACTATTGGTATCAGAAAAGGTCACACCAGTGATCAACGAAATCATAGAGATGGCTTTGAGGAAGGATAGTAACGTGGGCTACGAGTTGTGGACTAGGTTTTCACCAAAGTAAAACTGAACTCATGCTTTTTTTTTTGCTAAAAATAACCCCTTCCACTTTTGCTGGGTGGTACGGAGCAGTTAACTTATGACTTATACCGTTTTCACTAGGCCACTGACCGATGTCAATCGATCGAATAGTTCGCGTCCATTTTTCAGGTCACTTAGAATATGTAATATGCATCAACCCTAATTAAAAAATATTTTCCAAAAAATGGTCCCGCAAATCTATGTGTACCCTTTGCCATGAAGTCGATGGATGTTGCTGCGATTAGGCATCTACTCAAAACGATTTCTGCTCTATCACAAAGGGAGACTTCTTTTACAACGATCCGAGTGATCTAGCAAATACTTCATTAAGTAATCTTACACGCTTCATAAGGAGCTCAAAATGGTTTAACGACTAGAGAAAAGCTTTCCTATAGACCCATGTGGTATCACAACTGGCCAACAATTGGTCTAAGTGTGATGGTTCCTCCGCCGACAGCCAATTGTACCTAACATAATATTTACCTAAAGTTGGTAGGCTAATTAAACCAACATGACGCACGCCACGTAAAAATAATGCTCTACAAAAACACGCAAGTATTGCATACTTACAGAGGGTGGATTCTGGTGGCGATTTCTAAAAATTATACACAACGGATTCGGAAAATTTTGGTATGATCGCCAACAGATGGCGTTTCGCTCTCAGACTACTACATTTGTGTATACAAATTATGGGAGCTTGCCTACAAATTCATTGGCGCAAAATTTTAAACGATTAAGTACAATGTTAAAGCATTTTTAGTATGAGAAAAATTATTTAGTGAGATCGCCGGGGCGAAACGCCAAGTTTTTATAGGACTTAAGGCCGTTAAAAGCTATTTTGAATCTGAAATTGCTAATGTTAAAATTGATGAATACAGCATGAAAAATTCTGTGCTTTAGTGTTCAATTAATATTAATTTTAGATAATTTATTAAATATGAACAAAATTATTCAATGAAAAGTTAATGACAAATGTGTTTATATAAGGGGAAAAGTGGGTAAGGGGTTTAGAACTACACTTGAGGTATGGAGGAGGAAGGTAGCATGTTAAGTGTAAAGGGGGTGGATATCAACTAGCAATTAAAGTTTTTTTTTGTTTTCATATGGTAAATGAAAGCTTCTTTACAAGGCCCTTCTGCTTATCGTTAAACCATTTAGTCCGGGAGCCGACCGTTGGATTACATACCTCTGATCTCATCAGGATTGTGAAAATGATGAGTATATCAACTATCAATCGATATCACTTTTAAAAACATTCTCAAAACCACAGGTCGGGCAAACTTTTTTAGGGAAGTTTTGACGGGAGAGGGTCACTTCCGGTACCGGTTTTTGACGAGAACCTATATCTCAAGGGAATTGTGAGTTTTGCATGCAGATTCTGAAAAACTTTGGTCGGGCGAAAAAAATCATGGACTAAATGCTTGCCCGACCATCTCAAAACACCGTTTTTTAATGAGAACCTATTTCATCGGGATTGTGTATGTATTTTTTTTTTTTTTTTCAATTAAGATGTTTAAACCTTAATGATAAAGAAATACGAAGAATGCGTTTAAAAATGTAAAACTATTTATGAGGATAATAATCCTGTTCAAATTTTGATATTTGTTGATAAAACTTTTGGCCACACTCACAAGGGATAAGATTGCTTTATATTTTGCGCAATTCTACTTCTCAGACTATATTGTCAGTAATCGAAAAAAAAATAACGACTGACACGACAATTTGTATGAGGTGACGTGTTTCCCTATATGTGCCTACGTGCCTTCGAGTTGAGGGTATTTTTTTTGTATTTATAGACAAACATACAGGAGTGGTTGTTGTCGATATTCCAGTACTCATTGACATTGGCTTCTTTTTATATAAAAAATATTCTGCCCTCTTGGTTCCACAGATATATGTACATACAACGTGAAGCAGACTTTGTCCTGGCTTCATCCATATTTTGTATACCCCAATCGAACTTATAACCCAATAAAAGTGAATCTACTTATGAACTCTTCAGATAATCGTATTCAAGATGAAAGCACTACCTTCCCCCATCCCTATTAACCCATCATCACCATTTCCATATACCACATCCAATGACATGAGCTTTTTCTATATCGTCCTTGCTCATGAGTATGAGAGTAAACACTTCTGTTTAAATGAATTTATAAGCAGTTCGCAAGGAGACGAGATGTTTGGCCTTTATATTGACTAATCGTGGTTTACATCAGTCACAAATTTGATGCTCTGAATAAATTGTAGAAAGGACAAAATATCTATCACAAAATAATCGATGTGAGAGCGCTGTAATCCTGTTTTTTATTTCTTATCTCAAAATTTTTAAAGCATTAATTTTGTTTTGTTTTTTTTTCAAAACACAACTTTATGTACCTCCCTTCCTTACAATTAATTCCTATTCTCAAGGATTCCCTTTGTTTGTTTAGTCAAAACTTTATCGAATGCAGGAGACAAGGAATTATAATAATAAAACTAGAAATCAAAAAAGATAAACATCTATCTCAATCTCTGTCTTAGGCGGGATACCCTAACTGGAAAAATGCCCCGGTCCGCTAGCATAGACTCAGTTGCGGATGCGGTATGGTGTGACTCGCCACGTCCTTCATTAACTGTACCCCGACATTTCCCATTTCAACATCGGCCATCATCGAGCAGTCTCATCTCGAACATAAGCACCGGCAGTGGAATACAGCATCCTTCACAGCTTAACGTCGACCTGGGGAGTAATCGAAGGGAAAGTGTCCTCAGTCCTTCATCAACACGGAGGAATAAGCTAACTCGCATAATTAACGGTAAGTTATTTTACATACTTATATTTATATCTTAATATAATACTCCTTTATGTGTAAAAGTGTGTTTGTGTGGACTGGAGTGGGATTTATGGTGGGGAGGAGGAGTTTATACCTTTCTCTTTTTGCTTCTTGCTCCACACAAACAAGGACGAGAATTCGAGTGACTAATAGGAGATGATGAGGTGTGAATAAAATCTCCTCATATAAGAAAATAACAAGCATTCTTTTAATTAGGGCAAAGCAACTTGAATATTAATGTTGGTAAAATGGTACACACTATATATACAGTTACCGTTAATGTCAACTTTGTCTTGATTTAGACGTTTAGCTCTTTTAAGAAATTATACCTGTGGTTTTTATAGATTATGTATGTATGTAGGGTAAATGGTTATACATTTTTTTAATTTTGTATACCTCAGTCTCTCTGGTCTCACATAGAACGTGTTCTGTGATTGATGAAGCTTTGACATTTTGTATATATTAATTTTAAAGAAAAATGTAAATATCATTTGCAATAATATAATTATGTGGAGTTTATACCGAAGCCAAAGTTTAAGAAAGAATTGCTGTTATTACAAATTATGTTAAGGATTGACCTGGAGGTCGGAGGATAAACTTTTTGGACAAAAAACAAACATTTTATATTATGACCCAACATTATTTAGGTATGAACGTTGTTTTAAAAAAAACGGTGCCTCAGTGAAGTTATTATGACTATGAAAGAGTTTCGTACATTGCCAATTTCTAAAAATTTGCTGATCACTGATTTTTATTTCGATATTAATAATTAGAATGTGTGAACCAACATTGACATCATTCAAAATCATCACAATCTCGGAACAAATGATGTGGAAACCTTTCACCTAGAGGGTGTTTCTTATATGGTGTTTCTTGAAGAAATAACTACGGTATAACTTCAGTATACATTTTTGAATCGAAACTAAATTCCTGAATTGTTTAGTTTTGTTGCTAACATTGTCTATAAAAAAGGCAAAGTCGACACGTTCCTTTGAAAGGTACCATAAGCAACGAAGAAACTTCTCCAGTACTGTTTTGGATTATGGAGTATTCAAAATTTCATACATTTTTAAATCTTTAAGAAGTTAAAGATCGTTTCGAGGGCGTAAAATACTGAAGGAGATTCGAACCAGTATCATATTGCATATACGGCAACTGTTAATATGGGCAAATGTCTAAAATTCTTCTCTCTTCTCTTTTCGTAAGCTTAAACTATCCTCTAAAAAATAAATACATATATGTATTGCTTTAAGGAATAAATTGATTTTGCCATTCATCAAGCTCTGTGAAGCCCAGCAGGGGGTCCGAAAAGGATTCCATTCTCAGAAGTCACGAACACCTTAAAGAAAGATGATAGTCAGATTTAAAAGCTCATAATACTTAAAAACTTAATACTCAAACTTAAAATTGGTTGATTTGATTCTAACTAAGCAAAAAAGCATCACAGCAGTTATAATTTGTTATTTGATTCTTCATTTTAAGCAATTTTAAATTTGATTCCTGAATACTAGTCCAGGGAATTTTAAATATTTTAAATAATAAGATATGTATCTGGTTTAGATAAGCAACCAATCGACTGAACAACAGTTTCCAGCATGTGATGAAGACACCGAAAGTATTTTCTTATCCATCTTCTGCTCAAATTGGATGCTCTAATTCCTTGGACCAGTATATTAATACAAGCTGTTGTATCGAAGCTCATGCATTTAATTTTGTCGAAAGGCCCCCATGAATCTACTGGGTTCATACATTGCTTTTGCTTGTGCTATACCAGTTCTAAAAACAAGATTTGGAAATGCAAGCAGCTGGGCAATATTGATGCCAGAGACCAAAATTGGAAGGCGATTAAAAGTTAAATGGCCAACAATTAATGTCTTCCATCAACTTTCCATCCAAATGAATCGAAAGAATATCTGATGTAAAATCATCTTTAGATTTTCAGCAAGGTTCTGTCAAATTTAAACGAATTAACGTTGTATTTTGAAGCGTGACAACTCACAAGCCAAGGGTCTCCAGTCTTGTTTGTTGTTATAACTATAGTCGCTTTTTTGTCGCTTATTTTAAGATGTATAGGTACGGTGACCATATTTTAGAATTACAAATAATGAACATGTGAAAAAGGCAAAAAAATTCAATTAAATTTTAAATTATTCCATTTAATCAAAAAAATATCTTCTTAAAAATGAAGGTACAGAAATCAGAAATTCAGTCTTTGTTTGCATAAAACTTAAATTTTAAAACAAAAAGACTTACAAAAAAAAAAATAAATCTATTTTGATACATATATTGATATTTTTCTGAACCCGCGAAGCGGGCCATTCAAGGTATCTATAAAACTATTGACAAAGTCAAAAAAAATTTCGTTTTAAAATCATTAATGGAAAAATATTTTAAAGCAAAGTATGAATATGTACTTTAAGTGTGGGTCTTAATGCCAATTCAGAAAGGCAAAATCTATAGCGGGTTTTAATGCTTTTTTGTGGTGGGTCTTATTGCCACTTCAGTAAGGAAAAATAGCCTGCAGGTGTTATTTACATTTTTTTGGAAATGTGACTCATGGGCTTTATTTCCGCGGGTCTTATTGAACTGTACCTAGAAAAAACTCTTTCTGCAGAAGTATTTAACAAAATAAAATTGTGCTAGATGTCTTGTTCGTTCTTTCAAGCGGTTATAGGATACGTTAGCATCTTTATTTTATATTTTAATTGCCATTGAATTTTGCTTTAATATTTATGTTATTGTTTTTAGGAATTTGTACTAAATACAGAAAAAATAATGAATAACTTCTGAAATACTGAACATTTATGTGTTTTTGGTCAACAAATAATTCATAATGAACATTGTCTTCAAATACTGAACTGTTCATTATTATAATGAACGGATGGTCACCGAATGTATAGGTATCATTTTCAGATAAACTTTCTTCTTCATCTTCAGTATATTATTACTCAGAAGTCGGACCTCAATCTTGATTTTTTCTTCTAAGTTTATTTTTAAAAAGCCTTTTCATTTCCAATCCTACCTGATCGACCTTCTTTGTGGTGTGCAGACAAAACCTCTCTGACCTCTGTCCTCTTGATTCTTGAATACAAATAATTTCAAGAGCGTGTTTTTAAATTTTAATATTATATCTCATGGCAATCTGGCACTCAATTTTAAATTTTTCAGACCAAAGTCAAAGTTGTCTGATTTTTAAAAACTTTGAATTGTGGTAGCGAACCCTAAATCTTTTTGGAAAATAACCAAATATTACACAATTTCCATTCGTTCTTTGTTTCGTCAAATATGTGTTCTATAAGCTGATGAAGTAGTAGCCTGTTTTTTTTATATATTCACGAAAAAATTAACTATGTCCTTTTCGTCCCTCCCACAAAATCCAAAGCAGTTGGTTCTAGGATAGACTTCAAAACAAAGCTTTCCTCCAGAATTCAGCTTTGTCGGGTTTTTTTTTCAAGTAAAAAACTAATTTTTCTAGGTTACATTTGAGAATGATTTTTAGTACCTAACAGCATTTTGTTCATGGTTTTTCATGGTTTTCTTTAAGACATAAAAAATAAATGCACCTGGTTTTGATAAAACTGGTAATGTAACGTTTGCGCAAGTTTTTCTCGAGTTCTATTGCTCTTACGAAAAAAAGTGATAAAATTTTTATTGCAGAAGCTCATAGGCTACATTTTTTTTTTCATACTTTTTCAATAATTTGTATATATTTGGCATGTTATTTAATAGAAACTGAATTTCAAAATTTTGTATCCACTCTAAAAGTGTAGGTAAATTTGTAGGTCCTTTTTTTAGTGAATTATATACAGGACATATAAATGAGGTTTTTCACCAAAATTTAGGTTTGTCGAATTTTTTTTCAGAAATTCGCCCTTATTTTTGTCAAATTTTACACGGCTACTCTCAAAATATCACACTTAAAACGGAAGATACCCAACACTCTTTCACACTATTGGCATTTGTCGAGTCAATTTCGGCAGTATAGAGGTGACTTCAGGCCAGACCTAAAAATGTTAATCCACCTCTGCTCAAAGGCACGTTATTTTATTTAGTGAATTGTTTCTCAGTTTGTTTCCAATGTTTGATAGGCAAAATAACAGTATAGGTACCTATATAGCTTTTATATCAAGTCATCAAGTAAAAGGCTCTTGAAGGTCAATTCATTTTCATTTTGTTTTTATTATTATTTTTTTTTGTATTAAACTCTCAACACTGATGAATGTTGGGGTATAAGCGAAATACGATTTAGATTGGATTTTCGTGCACAGGATTTTTCTTATTTAAAAAAAAGACATATTTAGCTATACAACATAGCTTTTCAACAACTTTTTTTTCTGTGAAAACGGTTATAATTTTTTTTCTACCCAAAATTGAAAAATAAGAAACACAAAAGTAGACAAAAAATGTCACCCCTATACCTTACTGCTGGGAAAATTTCTCGCAGAAATGGAAAATTACATACACCAGCAAAATACATTATTGTCCACCTCGGTGAGTCCTTTTACCTTAAACATTTTTTTTTGACATCAATTATTTTTAATAAGCTTAGTTTTACTTAACTTGCAATGTTTTTTTTTATTTTTATTTTACAAATAAAAAAGAATGCGTCTGGGACAATTTGTTGTTTTATATAGCTCCCTTTTTACTGATGCTGTGACTTTAAAGTAACCTTACTTGTTTTCGCATCATAAAGAGTAGGTACCTAACTAGCTATTCTTTGAAATTTATTCACGTGCAAACTTAAAGTGAATAAAATTTTGTAAAAAGGAGAGAGGAGTTCATTTTAAATAATTCATTGAAGGGCTATAAGGCTTAATTTTCGCTTTATTAATGCAAACAAATTTATTTATTTTGATAAGGTTGGTTAAATACACAAACATTTTTTCTTCATATATCTATGTAGGTCCATTTCAATTATAGAAACAGTTATGTTTACTGAAAAAAGCAAGGGTACTATTGAGTCGTGCATATATGAAAACCAGTTTTACCCAGGGGAGCTTTTGCACTCTTGAGAGTAATATTAAGTTAAGATCATATTTTATTTTGAAATTGTAATAAAAATTTCGAGAATAAAGTCGATTTTTCAATGTTTTCTCTTATGAATATTTTTTCATTGCTTTTAAAATAATGTATAGGTAAAGATAATTTTGTTTTAAAAACTGCCCAACTTGAAATGTTTCTTTACAAATAAATGTAAACATTTCTACTCAAATAACAAGTTATTTCTCGACAAGCTTATAAAGCAAATAGTACCAAAACATTTGCAACTCACTTTGACGCACAGTCTTCTTTTCTTCTGAAGGATTTTCCATCACAATTGCTTTGAGAAAAAATTTGCGTTTCGCAGACATTGCACCAAATATCTAATGAAATTCAAAACTATGTTACCTGAAATTTGAAAATCCACAGTGTTCTACAGAAAAACAAAAATGTTCCCGCAATGAATCTGTAACACGTTAATTTGATAGCTCTTTAATTTTTGTATTAAAAAAAAACAATTTTTTTAATTACCAAAATGAATGCTAAGTTATTATAAAACTCGGTTGTCCCAAAAAATTGGAATTTATACAATTTCAGCTTATTTTGATATTAATTTACTATCTGACCCACCCCGGCTTCGCACGGGTTGACAAACCCAAGTATCGTAAAAATCTTACAAAAGAAAATATTAATACAAAATTGACAATGTCAATCGTTAATGGCTGAATCCGCCAGCTTATTTAATATTCGGAACTTATCTGTGAATCCAAACACTATTCTGCAATTATATACATTTTTGTTTCAAAGTTTTGCGGTTCAAAAACAAAACATTAATTTGGTATTGCAAGTGCCTTAAATGTGAAAAGTCCTCTATTCCCCGGTAGTCAAATATTGCGGATTTCATAAGCCGCATGAGTTATTCATAAGTCGAAATTTCATTATATTTCGTATAAATGTGACCCGTCCTCTTTGCTGAGCTTCCGGGGCCCGCAACTTTCTACGCTAAAAAATAGTATTTCACAACCTTATCAGTCCAAACGTTAGAACATTGCGGTAGGAATAAAATCAGAACAAACTTTTTTAACTATTTTTTCTTAACAAGTTTTTTATTTTTGGGATTGGAGCAGACAAGTTATTCGTTATGTATAGTAACTGTAGAATTTTGACGCCTTCAAAATCTGGATGATGACCGCTTTCAATGCAGCCGTCCTAAAATGCACTGTATAACTGAGCAAAACTGTTTCAACATTCCATGACATACTACCGCATGGAAGCTAAATTAAGCCGCTAAAGCTTACGCGAATTGTTACGGGGCTTTAATTCTTCACCTTTCAGTGCTAAAGGTTTCTGACACTTCTGATGACTGATAACTCGACTTTATGGTCATTCGGCTAACTTCCAGTTCTTACCCAACTCCGTGTCTTGTTTTATTCAGAGAGTTGTTGGAATTTGAAGCTTTTAATTTTCGTCACTGATAAGAAAGAATTAAAAAAGTACGTCTTTGGTAGTTTTTTGCGTAGAGTAACCGATTTTTATAAAATTTCGTACCAATTTAGTTCAGTGTTCTTACCTATAAAGCGTTTACTAAGTCCGTGCTTCCGACAGGCCTCTGTTTTGGCAATTTCTGTAGCAGTTAAGGAATTTTGTCATTTAAATTGTAAACAAAACAACCAAACCAACTGTTTTATCACTTCCTCATAACTTTTCTAGACCTACGCTGACAAACTATATAGGTAGCTTACAATGTGTAATAAAATCAATTGATGCTATTCAAATGTTACAAAAAAAATGATCATTTTAGTGACTGTAAACAAATAAGCTCAGAAAATTGAATTTGTTTTAATCTCAGAGAATGTTCACTTATCTTGTCTTTAAAATATACAATATACCTATACACGGTGCCGAACCTGCCTGTAGGCAAAACAGACAATTGCCTAGGGCGGCACTTGATTAGGGCGGCAAAATCAGTACAGGAATTTGAAAGCGAAAATAGGGTTACAAATCCGTCTACTTCTATAACTACTTTCCTGTATTTTTTCATGCTGAATATTCTAAGCTATAACTACCTTAAAAAATTAACCCGGTGGTCAAGCAGAGCAAAAGCGACTTCGTGTTTTATAGAAAATTTATCATGAAATTGCATAAAGTTCGGAAATCGAGTTATAAAGCAACTCAACATGGTAAACGCGTAGGTAAACAAATTCAGTTTGTATTGTCGACAGTAATTTGGAATGAGTTTTAATGCAAATAATTATATCCTTTCGAAAATGCTTCAATCAAAATCAATGGACTTTTTAACCTGTTTAAATAAATTGTGACAATACTTTCAGAGGTATCTTTGTTTAAAAAACTATACAAGGACGCTTTAAACTTTGCTGTTATTAATCATCATTACAATCTCTCGATCCAAAATTTAAATTTAAACCTGATTTTACGTTATTGATGTTACCCCATCTTCTCTCCATGAACGCTTGATTTCTTTTCAAAAAAGGTGGAATTGAAAGACTGCGAACAGCTTGAAGCAATAAAAAATAGCAACAATTGACAACGAACTTCTTAAATGAAATTAAGATATTTAACCAATTTTTCTACGATGTTAATTTCAAACCTTTGTCATTTTTTTAGTTTTTAGCTTCACATTTCTTACTTGAATTGTATTCAAATTTATTAACATAGCATTTAAGTCTTTAAGATACGTTTCCCGTAAGTGTTGCATCAGGTGAAGCTAGCTTCTCGAAGCTTAAGTTGATAACCTATCTCCACTCAACAATGACCCAAAAGCGAAGAAGAAAACAAATCGCTAAAAGATTTACAAAAATTAAATAACGGATCAGCGTTTTAGTTTCAAAATTTGGAAATATAGGTATATAATATAAACCGTATGTAAATGTCAATCTTGTGGTTATCTTCGTTTTTTATTTGAGGCGGCAAAATAACAATTTGCCTAGGGCGGTAAAATTTCCAGATTCGGCACCGCCCAACACATCTGTATTTAATTATGAAAAATCAAAGAAGTAAAAAAACAGTATTCAAATGTTATGGACCAGGTATGTCGAGCTTATGCATGATCACTACGTAAGTTTTCATTAACATTAATAATTATTTAACAAGTTTAAAATGCAAATAGGCATCGCATTAAGAAGACGTACCTACGCTTTGTCTATAAATCATAAACTTAAAAAATAGCAAATAAAATTATAAAAATAAATAAATCTTTCAAACAAACAATCCATAAATCGTACATGAGCGTAATACAAATTGTTATCAAATAACTTTTACACACAACGGTTTTTCTGAGATTTGAAAGTCTCATATAGGTACCTATCCAAATAAAATAAAACCTTTTTCACTTCGCATAACTAATAACACTGCGCTGCCAGAGCGTCTCAACTCACTTCTTTTAATTAAAGATAATTCAATTGTATTTTGTTGCAGTAGTTGCACAATCAACGAAGACAGAAAGAGAGAGAGATATATAGAGGACAGAGAGTCGATATATTATGCGGGCGAATAGAAATATACAAATTCAACTTTTTAATTGAATAAAATTTCTCATTCAAACTTAATCTCATCAATAAACACAAAATGACAAAAGAAAAATTAAAAAAGGAAAACTTTTCAAAGTTTGTTATAATGCAATCATATTAATTAAGTAATGCACACTGCACAGTTTATTGAACGCAAAATGTATAGATATTTTCCTCCCTCAGATGTTTAAGATACAAATATTGAAGTTGAAGATACAACAAAGCGAAAAAAAATTTGATTCGTTCAATTAATTCAACTGAACTGAGCTCAACGCTCAAGTCTCAACTGAAGCTAGGTTTTGTATCTTCGTCTTCGTCGCTTATAGAGTTTCCTGTTTATTTATGATTGTAGATTTTTTCTTTAAGATAGTATAGGTGCGGGCAAACTACGTTTTTTTTTTGGTCTTTGTATTGCGTCCATCTTCATGGCTTCTTGTATAGGTACGGCACTCTCAAAAAAGTATCTCTGCCGACTGCCAGTAAGAATGACTAGATAGTAGATAGGTTAGGTATATTACGACAGTTTGACAGAGCTCTCAGTGATCGCGGATCGTTTTTGTGATTGCTGATCGTAGTTTTCTTAAAAAATAAAGAGGCTTTAAAAATAGTTTAACAGAAAAATCATAGAAAATAATTGTTAAGTTTAGTTATTTCGGAATCCAATAGGTGTGTCTTAAAGAAATCCACAAAATTATTCATTCCAATTGCCTACGATCATTTTTTCTTTACTCGTACAAGATTGTAATTGCTTTCTTTTGTATGCGGAATTTAACACACCATTACACTCTATTTCATATATGTATATTTTGTGTTTGTGTTTGATTTTTACCTGTACGCGCGGTGCTGAAGTGTTATTTTGTTACCTGCCCGTTTAATAAAAAGTATCTGTGTATCTCTATCGTTGTATGTAGTAAATATACTTAACCAGTTTTGTTCGATATTTTGCAGAAAATTTCACGTGTGTGTTGACCTCTATTTTCACAGTGCAGTGCAACAATTTAGTACATTTTTATGTTGCTCACTTTGTTTTCACTTGTTGTTTTATTTATCACATTTCATGTTGCAACTTCATAAAAGTGTATCTATCTAGTTAAAAGTGCTGAACGAAAGTTATATACCTACCTACAATCTACCTTACATACATCTAATTGACAAAAGGAGAGTTTTGTTTTGTTTTCATTTGAATTAGTTTTTTTTTTTTTTGCGGAAAATATTTTGATCAACGAGCGTGTACAATTACCAAAAAAAGATACAAAAAAAAAACTAAAACCTATATCTATAGCTCGTTTGTCTATCTACCGGAACGAAGAGTGTACTGCTCTGGATATTTAACACCGATGCTTCATTATAAATAGACAACACAAGTATCAACACTTAAAGTGATAGCATAATGAAAAGGTAATTCCATAAGTTTGTGAAAAAAGAAAAATTTAATACTTTTTTTAGTCAAATAACAAAAAAAATATCTTTTTTACTCCCATAATTGCAAACGCAATAAATGTAAGGTTTTTTTTCATGTTAGAAGATATCTTCTTTGTGGCGGTTTTCATCAAAAAAAAAGAGTATTGAATTACTTACATATTTTGTAAACCTACCTTTATTTACCTTGGGAACTTCTAAGAAAAAAAAAATTACTTGAAAATCTGTTTCCGAATGTCTAGCCTTTGAAATAGGAAGTAGGTAGGTATGTATGTATATAGAAATGTCTTTTCGGCAGTATTATTTTTTGAAGTTTTTTTTTTCTTACATCAAATGAATGTGTCGCTTGGTTAAATAAAATATAAAAAAGCACAACTAATGTATGGTAATATTCTTGGAAATGCTAAACAAACCTTGACATCGAGCACATTAGCATACCTACCTGTCAACATCCAAAAAAGGGGTTGTGTTTTTTTTAGATGTTAGTAAAATCAAATAAAAGTCTTTACCTACGTTGGGACTTTGGGTTTAGTGTTGTATTTTTCTTTTTCAGTTCAATGGAACGTTAAAAAATTTAATGTTTATGCCGATTATGGAATCGTCAACATATATTTCATTTGTTTTAGGAAAATTGAGTTCTATAGCCTATAGGTAAATATCAAATAAATGTATGGTATTCATGGACTTCGATCCGGATTTGAAAGGAAAAATATTTGTATGTAGGACGGATGATGATGAACATTAAAAATGGTGAGAAATTTCCTCATTTAAAATTACCCCATTAAAAACTAAAATTTCCCCACAAAGGTATAGGCCCCATTGGCAATGTTTGTGGCAATAACAATTTATTGCCTGGGTGGGTCTTCTTTTGACAGGTAATTTTATATGTCAAAATGTCAGTATAGAAATTACGACCGCTGTCAAATATTTTTTGCTCTTTAAAATCTTACCTATTGTTGATAATAAAAACTTTAATTCGCTTAATTTCTCATATTTTCAACTTTAATTTCAAAACGAAGCAAAAGTAAATCAAAATCGCTGATAAAACTTTTTTGAAACGTCGTAATTAATTGCCTCAGCGTTGAAAATTAATAATTAATACCTATAATAAGCTTTAGAATGAGAAGGTGTTATGTGACAAAATTGATGTTTTGAGTTAAGGTTGTTTAAAGTTTTTTGCTTAGAACATTTTTTCTAAAGGCTAGAGAAATTTATAAAAATGTATAATAAAAATAGAGAAAAAATGCATAATTTGGAGTTTAGCAATTTAGTTGCCGCTTAACACCTTTATCGGCAAAGAAGAAGCAAAATATCTAAAAAATGTCACTTAACCCCTTCTCATAGACGATTCAATTGCCTTTCATCTGCCGAGCAACATTGCCATTGCCAAAGCGTCTTCTTTTCTGTTCAAGGCAATGGCAATGAGCCAAGCAATTTATTTCCTCAATTATTATTTTCTGCTGGGTTTAAATGAACAGAAAAAAGGAAAAATAAATGTTCATTCTGAAAAAAAAAACAAACGGCGATATTAAGAACTAAATAGTCCAAATACGTCAAAATATATCTAGTTCTTCCTCTAGCTATATCGATTATCGAGTCATAAACTGTCAAATTCCGTAGAAGTATGGGAACGACAATTCGGAGAATTTTGATATTTAATTAACTGTCCAAAAAAAACTTTCGAGAAATTTTGTATATTCGCTGAAGAAAAATGAAATTTTTGTACTTTGCGCTGACAAATTACAATACATGGAGTTTTTCAATGTTCGTTTCCGAAATAGAATCCAGAAGCATTTAATTTTTTTTTTTTTAGAAGAATTGCCATTGCTATGAAGGATTCAGACGAACATTCTGGAGACCAGTCGAAATACCAAGAACATACCCTTTGTATAAGTCAACAGAGTTATAACATTAACAAATCTGTTTTTACTATTCAAAATGGGAAAAATAACTTATGTGTCGAGAACTATGAACATACATAGAGAACATGTGTTCTTTATTCAGAATGCACCTTTTCTAAAAATGTTCACAACATTTTCTTGCTTGGTGCATGTGAAGCACGCATGTTGATTAGTTTTTGGAAAATTAATTTGAGTGTATTCTCAAAATACAAATAACAAAACACAATAATTGGTCACGGCTACTATCTGATAAAGTAGCATTATTTGTAAACAATTTTTACTCATAAGGCATGATACAAGACGACACAACGAAAAATATCGTTCTGCTTTTTGTTATAAACTGTTCGTCGAGAGAAGAGAAGTAAATAATAATTATTGTAGTGGATTGTTTGGAAGTCTTCGCTCTCTTTTCAATATCTATATACATATATGTATATATATATTTATTTGTATGTTTTTATTTAATTTTAAAGTTGTACCTACACCTTTAAAAAAACACCCTTTACATTGCATAAATAAGTTGTAAAATTATTAGGTACAATATCTTAATAGCTCAGGTTCTTAAATTTAACGAAGAACAAACAACAAATTTTATCCAAATATATAAATGTTTATAGTTAGGGTTTCAGAATGAATTTTAACTACCAATTAAGTAACAAATTAAAGTTTAAAAATGTTAAATATTTGGCTTTGAATAATTAAAACAGCAGCAGTCAATTTAAATTTAATTAAAACAAGACTTAATTGAGTGGAAGCAATAATATGCCGGCAACGAAATGTTTTCTTTCATCAATCAATGAATCTAATCAATTGAAATTGAATAACAAATAATTTGTAGATCCCCTCCATGGATAATAAAAACCTCGTGTGATAAAAAGTGACAACTTTATAGGTTTTGTTTTATAAGAAGAGACAAAAATGAAAACATAAAATTATGGCGGTGATACCATTGTCGTTTTCTGGTTGATTACGAGTTCCTTGTGATCAAGGCCGTAGCCAGACAATTTTTTCGAGGGGGGAGGTTTAAATTTTTCGAAAAAAAAATTCATCAATTTAGTAATCACAATTAGAATAGCCCATTAGCCGAAATTTTTTTAAACATTTGGGCATGTATGTAGGTTTATGCATATACATAATGTCATAAAAATATGTTTATGTTTGTCATGCAGTTCCGTTGAATAGGTATATAGGAATCATATTTTAAGCTGACTTAAGAAATCACCTAAAAGAGGAATCATTATAAATACTAAAATAGGTTTCAGGATCTGTTGTGGTAACGTTTTGCCTAGGCTGCTGCCTTGATACTATTCGTGGAATTTTCAGTTTCTAATCTGGAACATTTAGTAAGTTTTGTGCAGTCTCAAAAATTACTGAATTCCGTGATGATATTTTCTCGAATTCCTTGGAACGTGTTTGATGTTAATTTCACATGCTCCAATCCAGATACTAAGTCGCATGAAGGGGATTATAAGATCTTACAAAGTGGCAATGTATACGTACCTAAACAAAACGCTCAAACAAAATAGATCTTAAAAGCAGCTTGGTTGCAGAGTCCTTATCACTAAACAACTCTTCCAAAGCATTAATTATCGCTTTAAAAATTTCCTTAAATCTGATCAACCCATCATGGTTTTCCACCCAGCGAGTTTCACACATTGCAGTTAAATTTTTCCAGTTATTTTGCGGATAATTCTGTTTAATGAATTCCTGCAACAAATGTGTGCGCTTTGCCGATAGTTTAATTTGACAGCTGAATTTGACAGGCCAGATTTAAAGAGTTTGCGCTACAATGCACGTATAAGGCTTCTGGATGAGACTCGCGTACTACAACTGGTACTCCGTTAAAACTGCCAATCATAGCAGAAGCACCATCGTACCGAATCAAATTGCTCCAATTTATGCCCATGGTTTGAAATGCAGAGAGAATTGTACTTCCCGTAGTGTTTTCTATACATGAATTAATGTCAAAAAGTCTTCACATAAGATAAAAATATCTTCTTTAAAATTGACGTATCGAACACACATTAACATCTGCTCCTTACGTGAAATGTCAGTTGTTTCATCAGCTAGAACAGCGAAATACTCTGCAGAATTTATAGCTTTAACTATTTTTGTCCCCACATTTCCCCACATGCAGCGAATAATTCGTTTTGAATAGTTGGCGTTCAACGACAAACTTTCAGAATACTTTTTAAAATTTGCATCACCACACTGTTGTGATGACAACTGTGTGCACACTTGTAAAATGTGCATGGATCGCTATCAGTGGTACCATTTTACTTCAATTGAAGTAGATTTACTTAATTTTTTCGAAAAAAATTGAAATCTACTTCCTACTTCGCACCATCACCAAAATATTGAAATCTACTTCATTTTAAGAATCTCTGTTTCAACATACTTCAATTTTGCAGAAAAAAGACCAAATGTACTTCTTTTTCATTATTATTATTTATTGTATTATTCATACTTGAATGTCAGTTTATTAGACTTGACCATTCTTTATTCCGTCAATTTCATTGAATTTCTGAACAACAATTTAAAGGTGCTACCACTTCTTTTTCTCCGTTCCGCCAAAGCAGAGCGCAAGTTCTCTGAAATCAACATTATCCAATACGAAACCACCAACAAACTCTCTGCAAAACTGTGGAAACCATTATGCTATGTAACGAACTCATCAAACAAGACTGCTTAAAAATACCAATATAATATTTTACCCACCGAAAGATATGTTAAATTATTTTTTAAAATATAAATTAGTAGATGGAAATATAATTACATAAATGAAAAACCAATGATAATTTTTTTTTGTTTGTGTCTTTTCAAAGACAGACATTTTTTTTTTTTTAATAACGTGTTCTAATTTTTGTGAGAATATACTACCTAAATTAAAATAATTTTAATGTCCTTTTTTATAAGTTTCTTGAAATCTACTTCGACTTTTTTCCGGAAGTGGTAACGCTGATCGCTATACCGTATGCAGTTGAAGCAAAAGGGATTAGGGTAGCTACGGTAAGTGCCATATGTTCATTAAAAATTATGAAGAAACCTAGATATACTCTTTATACTAAAATCAGAAAATTTTGAACATTATTAATAACTACAGCAGAAATTTGAGTAAAATATCATACCTACTGAAGAGAAAAAGTGTGACCTAGAAATGCACTCCTCAAAAATTTCGGGGAGGATCAAACCCCTGTTACCCCCCCCCCCCTGGCTACGGCCTTGCTTGTGATGCTTCCATAAATCGAAATCTTTTTGCAAAAATTCCTGTAAATTGAGTACCTATGTGTGCCAAATTAGGAAAGTTGAAAAATTATTTTACTTTTTAATCCGACTATTGGCAATGGCTGTAGTTGTAAACTGAAAAACATGAACTTTTGTTGAAACGATACCTCCACTCGATCCAAGTACTTTTATCCGATACTTGCTTGGTATCGCAACCAAAAGTATCGATTACAAAAATACTTGGTATCGAATAAAAAGTATCGAAATAAAAGTATGTACTTGTATTTACTTGTATCGATTCATCCCTATACAAAAGGGATGTTTTCCCAGGGTCCCCATATTGAAGGGAAAAGCACAACTTTTACTAATTTTATATTGAAAAGGGGGAAATTCGGGGACAAGCTTAAAAAATATTTACCAACTTGTCAATAATTAGATTTACAATTATGCACAGTGGAGACGTAAACAAGAATATTTTGCGAACACAAGCTAAAGCGTGTTATTGGCAGGTACTTGTATTGCTGCGCTAGCTTTAAATTATTATCTATTAATTAAACGCACCTTATATTAGCTCTAAGAGATATTTTATAATTTCCCATACAAGGCAACAGTTAAAATATATTAAGACATACAAAATTCTTAAATGGTGAAATTAAATTTAAATTAAATTTAAGCAAAAACGATATTTGCGACATTTGACCTTAGATTAAATTGTATGGACGGAAGATTTCGCACCAAGCCAGTTTTTCTTATATACCAAAATGTTGACTTTCATTTCTCCCCTAGATTGACCTTTTTTGTAGATTTTCCTGGCTAATTTATGTTAGTAGGTATACAAAATAAACAATTAAATTGGGTGGCGCGACAGCTCGTGTAGATACAGGGCCTAGTGACCCACAACTCTGAACCATTACTGTGTGCGTGTTATTGGCAGGAATGGAGGGGACCTACAATTTTTTGCCAAATCTCAACAGCTAAGGTGAAAAGTACTTTTTCATGACAAGAGATACTCTTTGAAGATATGTCAATTCCTCGCATGAGGTAGTAACCTCGTGAAAAATATTTCTGTTTTAGGTGACATAGTTTGGGACTTGGGAATCGAACCCAAGACCTTACCATTACGCCATCGGGTTACATATTACTATTTTAGTGTTTTATATATGTTTTAAAAATGAATGTTATAAAAACATCTACATATGTATAAACCTCGAAAATAATTACTAGCCAACTGATGGGTACAAGTGGGATCCCAGGAACGAACCGCAGAACGCTATTTGGAATCAATAATTCAACAAGTCCAATCAAATATATTTTTCCAGAATACTGCAGTAAACCAAAGCAATAGTTCCATAAAAGTTATCTCTTGAAAACTTCTGTACAGAATTCTATCTGCAAACCACAATAACAACATTAATATGAAATGCATTTCAATAGAGTCAAAATAAGTTTGACGATATAACTATTTCTGGTTTCATTCAAACTACAAACACATGTATGCAGTGTATGCCTTTCCCTTTTGAATATGGGGAAAACACTTGCCAGATTTGCACATAGTTTAACTTCTGAGCGTCTTCATTATCTGCTAGGCGCGTTATATTGGTAAATTTATAGCTAGCACAGTAAAATTTCCTTCGGTAAACAATAACAACAACCACAAAGTGCCGATAAATGGGCCAGTAAAATAGTGGATATAAAAGTGGATAAAAAAAGTTGAAACTTTGAAGATGAAGAAGGCGCGTTGAAAATTCACTCACAAAATGGATGTGTTCTACGATAAATCGTTTTATTGGTACCTGATTGCTGCACTTGCTATAAATTACCAATAAAACGCAGCTACTGTCAACTGTGTTTTGTTACATGGTGCGTTCATTTGGGTTAAGCTATTTTGAAGTAAGCTCTCATTTAATCATAAAATTTATTCTAAAATTTGTGGGCAAACTGTCGCTTAATGTTAAAACTTTAATATTATTATGACTTTCATCGATAAAAAAAATTCAAGCATCAATGCTTATTTATTATGGTGAAATGAAAAGTATCCAATTCCGCAAATAAGATACCAACTGATTTATGATAGCCATTGAACCATTTATTTTTAGTACGAGAGGCAACGATGAGTCTTTGTAAATTATTCTTTCTGGTGCTGTTGCTGGTTTTATATGTTTCACGCTTTAGCGGCTGAACACAATAATTCGTTTAAAATATTAGTTTTAAATTTTTTTTGATAAATAGCGCTTTACACAAAAATAGAAAGATGTTATTTTTTGATACAAGTGACATAAGCTTTAAATTGCTTAAAATTCTTATACAGAGCATGGATGCTTGTTCTCCCCAGATTTTGTTGACGAGAATTCATTTTTATCCGGTTTGTCTTGTTAAAAACACAATTCGTACGTTTTTTTCGAGAACTTGATTTGCAAAGCCGCAACCATATATAAGTAAAGGATTCTACCATCAATATACAAGCACGTGTCTATATGCTTCTGTTGTCGTTATCCGTGTATCTGTTGCCATAGAAAATGAATACGACAACGATAACGACGACTATAACTACTATAGCGACGAGAAGCTGGTGTCTAATTTGATTTGAAAATGACTGTCAATTACGTAGATACAGAGATTCTTCTTTTATACGTGGTGATGAACATGGAATTTGGAAATTGCATATGGATATACTGTTTATATTTATTAACAACAGCAACCTATTTGTCCATACATACATATATATGCACTGAAAACAAAAATAAAAGATTATCCATATTACGTATGTTTAAATTTAACAAGTCACATTTTCTACTTCAAGCAATGAAAACGTAGAAATTGTGCTCTCGAATTTAGGGGTCGGTTCGGTAGCTACTTCAGTTTAAAGAATTATTATAAAATTGTCTTGCGTGAGCGTCAAAGTGCGTTGATAAATTTCAACAGCCGCTAAATTATTCACAGAATCAGGAAATCCCTAATATAGAGCATATCCACAAGTCTCACTGAATGGATGATGAATGATAATATAATGAATAATGTTGAAATTTATACAAAGCGTTGAGATGAAGCGGGCGGATGAGCAATTTTATTTGCGTTAATTTACCCAAGACAATGGACACCAATAACTGTATAAGAATGTACCTCTACAATAGGAGAGTGCGATGATTTCGTTCCAAGTAAATTTCAGAAGTACATAGTCGTTGTTTGAATTTCTGACTCCCCATCACCATCGTTTTTATTCGAATCTAGTAGAAGGTACAATGTCAAATCAGACCTCAGACAGAACAACCAACATGGACATAGGGACTTTTTGGTTCTTTCTTCCAAGTCGATAAATTAATTGGAAAATGAGGTATGCTCTGTGGGATCTCTGTGGGGTGACGGTGCAGGGACGTATAGATAGAGGAGGTTTAAAGGACTTTCATAATTATTTCGAACAAATTTTTAAAAAACATCAGTAAACAACATACTTTCCTATATAGCTAACACTAATAATGTATTTTAATATTCATTTTAATTTTAAGACATATTCATAGGGTATAGACAAATTACTAAGCCTAAATGGGCGCCTCGTGAACACTTAAAAAAAATAGCAATATCACAACAAATTGATTACCAATTAACAAAGCATAGTTTTTATTATTATTGAATTAACTTACATGAAATTTTTTGGTTGGCATGTGCACGGTTTTTAATCTTGCACATACGAAATTACTCATAAACTTAACAATTGGCAGTGAATTGAATAAACAGCAAAATAACATTCATACTCGACACCATATCAACATTTCTTAAAAGCTTAGTGAGGACATGAACTATAACAGTCTTATTTATAAACCCATTCCACTTTGGACAGCTGTCCAACTCCAAGACCTCATTTGTAAACATATCCCATCGAATGTCTAACTCACACACTGACATTAGTTGTCCAAACCTATAGATATTCAATAAACAAAAAATAGAAAATGAAGTGTTTATTGAACGTATCCAAATGTTAACGAAATTGACAGATTACAGGGAGTTCAGTGAGTATATGAGTAAAGAGAACATACATAGACAACAGTTGGAATGGGTTTATATACAAAGAAATGTCCAACTTAGAAAACTGCCCAAGAGTTTTCTAATACGACTGTTACGTCGTATTTATAAACTTTGTCTAACTTTGGAGTTTGGATGGCTGTCCAAACTCCAAAGTTAGTTATTGATAAACATTTTTATTTGACGTATAAAAGCTATCTTACTAAGACAACGGACATGAACTCAGCTTAATGTAGCATTTTTTAATAAAGCATATTTTAAATTACTTCGAACTATATTTTGAACTATCTACACTGTCTAACTAATAAATACGCCTGTTATTGTACAAAGCTCTACCATGCAAGGTTGGCGTCACTATATAAGAGGATAGTTGATATTTATATCATTCTTTAAAAAATTAAATACTTTTAATTCCGATTTCCCTTCCTAAGTTACAACTCTGCCACGTCCCTGCCAATGAACAAATGGTAAATGCCGATTGAAAGAAACCGGCCTTGTTCAATCTTGTAAAGTAACATCAAGGGATAATTTGATTTATGAAGGGATAAACTAATTGGCGGGTGCGAAGGTTCTCCCCATAGGCGTTTTATTTAATATACTTTTGAAAATTGAGAAAGCCTAATGCGTTTTATCAATGCTTATTAACTAAATCAGCTATTATCTTTAAGCTTTACGATAAGAATAAGGTAATCACTTTCATTTTTTAATATATACCATTACCATCATCATCATATAATATCGATATTCCAGAAGGAAGAAATAGAGATATCTACATATAATCTTCAAGGCGTAAAATGAGAAGATTTTATGTTTCTTAAAAGGGTGTTTTAGAGTTTTATAAATATAAAACTTCTAAGTAGATATAGCGGTAAAATTATTTTCGGATTTACTTACAAATAATGGTAGCTTATAGGCTTTGGGGTATAATATGATGATGATGGTTTGTAAAGTATCTCATTGTTTTGAGATTACGTGTTGGGTTTCGATTATAAGAGGAAGAAGTTTATTTTAAAAAATTATTAATTTTGAAAGTTTTAGGTTTCGCCTATTACGAGTAGGTAGATGAATTTAAAGAACAGTGGTATTTATAAGGTAAACATTATATAAAATAATATGTATATAAAAAATATAAGAGACTTTAAATATTGGAATGAGAAAACGTTTGTGAAAAGTTTGAATTAGGCTGCACTTTACCATGAAAATATTTATATTTTCTTCGAAGGTACATTTTTTTTTAAATTTAATTGACCTGAATGTTTTTATTTAAATTGTCTGCAGTCATCTTGTATGTATAAAAGGAGTTATTGATGTTTGTCAAAAAGCCAAAGCCAAAATCCCCGAACTAAAATTAGACAGAGAAAAATCCTTAAATCATCTCTTGAATATAAATTTCCCAAGATAAAATCCCAAAAAAAAGATGTGCAAGCAAGTCAAGCAAAAAAATTGTTGGATATTCTAAATTTCTAATGAATTAAAAACAAACTGTTCTGCAATGTCATTTTAACATCATAATAATTTGTATTTGCACACATAAATTAAAATTATATAAACTTAAACAAAAAAATCAAACGATAAAGCAAAATAGTTATTTCATCAGAAACATAAAAGAAAAATTTACGTTAAAAAATTTCACAGAAATTGCCTCGTTTAACTGGATTTTATTTTTTTTTATATTTAACTTAATATGTTGGGAATTATTGGGGATTTTTGAAATTTTGGAGATTTTAGCAAATGTAAATATTTGTTGGGGATTTTGTACATAGGGCCCCATTCACCATGGGGATTTTGTCTTGTTCGATTGGATTGTTTTGGTTCACCCGATTGAGATATTCATTTTTGGGGATGACGTATGTATGCTTCACAAGAAAATCACAACATTATAAGTAGAGAACAAATAACGCGGAATAATATAATTACTTGTATAAAGCTTGGCTATACAAAATATATTGGCGCAAAATTTTAATCAGCCCGATGTTTAAATATATTATCATATTACTACTTAACAATTTTCTAATTTTAAAGCTCTTTACTTAAATGTTCTTTTTTTAACTAGAATCATACTAAACCTAAAACTAAAAGTTCATGCAAAAAAGTAACCAATCATGAGTCTTGTAAAAGAATGCAGTGTTTAAAAATCATTTATTGAATTCAATTAAAAGATTAAATTCATTGAATTGACATTGGGATTCCAGACTTAAAATTATGCAATCACCATTCACTTCATTCAAAAAGATTGAATTTATTTTTTTCCCATTCATTTGCAAAATTTTTACTACAAAATATATGCTCGTTTCAATACCACCTTAAGTGGTATATACCTACATATGCACAAAAACCTACCTAAACAATACAATGCTATTATAGTTTTGTCATCTTAAACTTCTACGATTGTTCATCTGTATAATAGAAAGGACACGATTCAGAATAGGAATTTATTCTGTAAGATCTGACCTTATATATACCTGTGTATACTTGTGAACAAATGATGCCATTTCATGGTATCATAAACAGAGGTAAGGATAACACAAAAGACAAGTGCTTGATGACAGTCCTATACATGTATATATATAACATAATATATGTATATACAAGATCACGAAACACCAACATCGCATAACTTATACAAAACTCATATATATCTCATATCTCATTATTTGTTATTCTCATTGTATAGGATTAGGCGAAACAGGTTCTCCCAAGGACGACTCTATAGTCTATACTTCCAGTGATGTCGTTTCTTGTTTTAAATGTACCTTTATGTACTCATTAAGAATTTAAAGTGATATGTGTTTTTGAAATCAGAGTGTAGAATAAAAAATAATTCTGAAAAAAAGGGGTTGCTGCTAAAAGATGCAAATGTAAACAAATATTCAATTATTATTTAAAACCTCCCTCGCTTCCCACATATGTACATATGAAAATAATCATTAAAAAAAAATAAACCACCTTTTCGCAGAGCTCTTCGCAAAACACTGAATTTTTCAAAACTGTCATATGTCCTTTATTATAAACATTATATTTTCCTTATTTTTCGCTGAAGTTTAGAAAAAGGTAGTATATAGTACCATAATACTATAGTTGCTTGGAATATGCTACTAAAAACTATCTTTTGGCAGATGTGTGTTCGTAGTGTAAATTTGATGTTTGGAAGGTAAAAATATAACGAAAGGGATATATTCAGGGCCGGACCAACCATATGTGCAGGATATGCAAATGCACAGGGCGCAAATTCTGGGGGTGCATTACCAGGAGCAAGAAAATGTAATCTGATCTTGCGCAAAACAAATATGCACTGGCATTTACATTTTAACCACAAAACTTGTTCAAATAATCCCAAAATAACATCCATCACAATTAGTGAAGCAAGTTATTTGCTTCACACAAACTAACTCAAAATATCGTAAAATTAAAGACACTAGACCTATGCAAATTCAATCTTACCTACATAATCTCAAAATATTCCAACCTGTCCAACCCAAAAGAAAACAAATTAAAAAAATCTCAAAAGTTCCACGCCACCTCATATGTGCAAGTTTTGTTTCATATAGACTGAGTCCCAAAATTAACATGAGAAAATATGAAATGACAAAGAAAAAAACTTATTCATACTGAATCATGTGGGCTGGAAGGTGTTGGTTTTGTATTATACACCGTACCTGTTTATGGGACTTCTCATCTACGAAAAAAAATAACAAAAATTGTCTCCGAAAAAGAGAACATGCCCAGTGGTAAATTTCTAAAAATTCAATGGTGAATAACTTGCTTTCTCCTTGAGGAAAGGGGGCAGCACCCGCTTTTTTTTCTACGGAATACATCGAGGATTTTAACATGGACATTTCATTGGCGCGGTGAACATGCCACTTTCTCGATGAAAATTCCACAACTAAATCACTACTTTCTTGGAAGTTTCTTATTCACCAGTTTTTTCTAAGGAAATTTGTTTGAATTCAAATACTTTTAATGCTCAGCTGAATGTATATGATAAAAGTCGTTAACTGGTGAAAGAGTACATTACTTTTCTTCACAGAAATCCTCATATCTATTTTATATCTTCTCTTGCTCGGGGTAATGTAGAAACGTCTTTTGCATGTGTATCAGTGAATGTAGGTGTGCAAATATAAAAAAGGGGTGCTTTATAAAAATCTTGCACATGGTGCAAGTTAGACTGGGGCCGGCCCTGGATATATGTATATACTATACATACCTACCTGTACTCACCCGTTCATTTATAAGGATTATGCTTTATAGTCGCAAAATAATCTTCAATTAGAGCGTTCGAAATGTTCAGCAACCCCCATTGAACGTGATGTAATTGAAAATATAGTAAATACAAAAAATAAACAAAAACATCAGTAGAATCAGACAGAAAACGATTTCGTAGGATTTTTATTAAAATATGTACATCATACCTATCCTATATATTAACAACACCCACACACTGACTTTAATTAAATTATAATTCTCTAAACGAACTTCAGGGTGGTTTCTCCATTGCCATTCGGTGGCGGGTGGTTGGTTTCCAAAGGCAAACGATGTTCTCAATTGAATTAATATAGAAAAAATAATAAATATTAATCATGAGTGATATGATTCAACAGAAATTAATTCATCATTATTCTTCCAAAGTCAGCATAAAACCCCTGAACCCATAATTGCTTCATCTCATGAAAATAAATTATTTGTACATATTACATACATTTTTATTTTCTTGTGATACCGATGATTCTGTTGTAGATTTCCGAAACAAACGTTGAAAATATGATTTTATTTAAAATCGATCAATATGTCATTAATAATTCATCATTTTCAAGATATAATAAAGGAGACTCAGTATAAAAAGCAACAAACAACCGCGAACATACTATCAGTTCAAGTTTTGTGTTTTAATTTTAATTTTATATGTGTAGAGTTTTTTTATGTCTTATCGTATTTAGCCTTGGTAATGAGTTTTATTTACGGCTTTGAAAGAATTATATGATGGTGCTGAAAGCTTTGCAGCCTTAATGCGAGTGTGTTATCACAAAAATACCCGTTTCGAGTTTAAATTATTATTATTTTTATAGTTATAATAATTATTTTGTTTATATATTTAAGGAAACAAAATAAATCGTGTGTGCACTGTGTACGCGTGTTACTCCTTTGTCTTGATCCATTAATGATAAACCCCCAACCAAAATATTATCTTCATCTCTGACACAAGCGCTCTCTGCCCTTAGTTAAAAAAAGATGCTGGTTTTCTTAATATAAAATCCTCAGGGAGTCTTCACAATCCCCACCGTTAATTTAAAAAAGTCATTGGCGTAGATAAGGGGGATAAGGGCAATGAGTCTTCAGCTTAACCTAATTTTTACCTTACCTAAGCACAAATGGAATGAAAACAAATTCCATAACTATGTTGACATACTCGGATTGGAAAATCAATAAATTTTGTCTACTTACCTCTGATTACCTTGACAAACTTTAGCCATTAATTAGAAATGTTCTATGGGTAATTAATTTTCGAAAGGAATTGACCTTTTTTGACCAATTAATTACCGTTAAGCTATGATTAAACGGTCCACATAAATGGTCAATGTGTTAAGACTCCTTGACGTCACCAAAAATATCACCATTTTACTGTCGTCGTATATATCGTGTCAATGCATGATACGTTGACGTTCACACGAGTGACAGTAGTCGGTCAATGTTGTCCCAAAATTCTTGACGTGTCATCTGTGTAAACACATTTTTTATTACTTCGGTGTCAAGGCGTTGACATGTTAAACTATTAAAACATTCGAAAAATTTTAGCGTTGATGCTGAGCTGACAAGAACAAAAATCAACAATTTTTCGTATTGACGACCACACTACGTTGAATCAGTGAAGTTATCAACTGTCAAAATCAGTTAAAGGATGCCTACGATGTTGATTAAGGCGACAGTTATAGCTTTCATTGAAACTCATCATTGAACATTTTAATTTTCATATTTGAGGCCCTAAAAAACCGACATCAGTGATTATTTTGATGAAAATAAAAAGCTGATGACTCGATTATTATTTATAGTCAAAAAAATATTTCATTGTGGCCCCACCTTTCACATACAACGATTTCTTAGATTTCAAAGATCAATGATAAAGTAGTTCAATCATTGAAATAAAGAAATTCATTTCCTGCGATAAGCTGGGCCAAAATGAAATATTTGTTTGACTAGAAATAATAATTGAGTTATCAGCTTTTTATTTCCATTAAAATAATCACTGATATCACTTTTTAAGTGCCTCAAAATTAACAATTTAAATTTTTAATGATGAGTTTCAATGAAAGCTTTCACTGGCCCTTAAGATTAAAGAACCCATAAAAATTGAAAATTTTTAGATAAACATTTTTTGCTCCGGAAAAAGGCTTTTTTGGATCGAAATATTAAATACGCGTCAAAATATAGTTTGTTGCCTATCCGTCAAGTTGTAAACTGTCAAATTACAATGAAGGATGCAGGGCTTTGCGTTGTCGATGGATTAAAAAACATCTTAATAACGTAAATTTATAAGATTTTACTTTGTACTCCTGAAAAATGCAATTTTAGGTCTTTCTGGTCACATTTGGAACTAAATATTCGTTACACACGTGTCGAGGGAATGTCAAAAAAACGTATGTAGTATCTATATCGCAAGTAAAAACTGTTCTGTTTAAATGTTAAATAAAAAATATTTAATGAAAACCTTTTATTTTATTAAAAAAAAGTAAAATTGGTGTAATTTTTTTCCAGTTTTTCCTTTGAAAGCCATTTAAATTGAAATAGAAAAACGAAAAAAAGCCAAATTTTTAAAATACCTATGTCTAGCAAAATTTTAAAAAAATTATTAAAAATTACATTTTTTAATTAATGTTTTAGAACAATTTTTGTTTTTCATTCATTAAAAAAACATTTTTTTGTTTTACGTATGATTTTTTTCCCTCTGGTATGATTGAAATTATTTCATTGTATGATAATTGTTTTTTAAGAATATGGCAGCACTAAGGGTATAATCATAATCCCTTGAGTGCGCGTATATTAAAGTCACTCTAAATAGCAGGCTAAACGGTATGGTACATCAGCAATTAAAACGCGCCTGGTGGCACTTAATCAGCAGGCTTTCAATCTAGTAGATCAACTCTTAAATCAAGTTCACTTTTGTCGTATAACTTTGAGAGAAGAGAGAGGTGAACTGTTTTATGATGAAATTCCATTATCGCTAAGTGTCAAGCTGATGATGACGAATAACACAAAATCTTGGTCTCTGACTGTAATCTGAATCAACGTCCATTGTTAACGAAGAACTGCTTTCTTTTTTCATAAAAAATTCGATAAGAAAAAATAGTGTTTCAGATAATTTAATGCTCGATTATACTAAGTCATTAAGTCTGGAAAAACTTAGAAGCCATTATCATCAGTACTCAAGTTACTGACGAAAGTTTCGCTTATTCTAAAACGTTTGTAATTTTTTTTGTTGATCATAATATTTCTGTTCAAACTATATCTTGGTTAAGTTTTTAATATAGTGCGGTGATTAAAAGTGTTTATCGGTCGTTGAGGAGAATTCAGAAGTTTTTAAAGTGAAAGAATATAAAATTCTAAAAACAGACTGAATTTAATTATAAATCTTCGACTTTCAATGATAGTTTTCATTCCTTTGTAGATTATTTTCAAAAATTTATTTGTAAAATTTTGTATATAAAATAACTTAAAGAACCTCATCATCTAAAAAGAAAGTAAAATATGTGTTATAGGTAAAGATGTTCATTCTCTTTTGAAATTATTTACGTCGTGAGTTAATACTTTAATTATATTTCTAGATTTGTCAATTCAATAATTCATAGCAAGCCTGTTGAAGCAGATAATAGTCAACAACAATCTCCAGAACAAATTAGTTAGTTAAGCGCATTCACAGTCTTTTTCTTTTTTTTTTAAATAAGAATTTCTGGTGGTGGGTTGGTTTTTATTTTAAATTTTCTAAAACTTTTAAGATTTTCAGTGAACATTTTGTATTCAACTTTGGCAATTAGGTACATAACATGCGAAATGATATTGCCAGTTTAGTGTTTAACGCCATCTATCGATTAACCAGAATCTTTCATTATTGTTATTAGAAATGTTTCCTTTCTAATTATTAATCTTTGAATATTCTCTATGCTGGCAATGCCACATGGTAGGTTCCTATATTTGTTGCAAAACTTTTTACAAATAAGAAAGAGAAAGCAGAAATGCATTAAGTTAACGAATAAAATTTCTTTTAAAAGTTAGTTTTGTCGGGTATGGTTTCTTTCGTCTTTTTCATCTCGTTTTTTTGTTGTTTCGTTTTAGCCGTTTCGTATTTCGTTTGTTTAGGATTTTCATTAATACGTTTTTCAATTATTTGGTTTATAATTGTTTCAGAAAAAAATCATTTTGTCTTTCACTTAATTCGTTTTAAGGTTAAATTTTGCTCAAATTTTCAGATATGATAATGCACTGTTACGATCACCACTGATGACAAATTAAACCCACGCTAAAGCAATAGTTTAATTAAAACCTATTTGCGAAATAAACCTTTGGCGAAATAACCTTGATCCAAATAACTCTTTACACTTTTAACGAAAATGCAAAACCAATAAAAAGAGAGAGAAAGAAATCCGAAATGACTGCAAGGCGAAATGATCGAAAAACAAAATAAAACAAAAACAAAATAAGGTATTACGAAATTAACAGAAATAATTGTAAGAAAAACGAAACAACAAAAATGCCAAGTGAAAAAGACGAAACAACAGGCACCCAGTTTTGTCATTGAGTATTTTATCCTGTTCTAATTTGCTAGCTTTATAAATTTCAAAATCTCCTAACACGTCTAAAATTCTTTCTATTTTGCAGAAGTGCATCGCTGTAACATTATTATTAAATGTCACAAATAGTTTTTGTCTTTGTGCACAAAAATTATTTCGTTTTCTATAAACTCGTAAAACATTAAAAAAAAGTTAATTCAAAGATTGCAAAAATAATAAAAAAAGAAATTTGTTCAATTTGCTAATTGCTTTTAATGATTAACTAATTTGAGAACGGCTCTGAATGGTCTGGCTACCCTGAAATCTTTAAATTTATTTGTAAATTGTTTCGATTAATAAATAATTTTAGAACTATTCCGAAGTCACAATGACTTTTGGTTAAGTTTATCAAACAAATTTGGTTAATTTTCCTCAACAAAGTCCTTGAAATTTTACCAAATTGATTAAATCTTTCCACTTAGATTAAATTTTAAGAGCATAAACGAAGAGTTTATCTTTATATCGTCGTCAGTGTTGTTATTTGGGTAGATCTACCACTATTTTTGAAGAATTTACAAATCTACCACTTTCACCCCGGTGACCAAAAATTTTAACCCTATTTCCTAACCACACTATATAAAAAATAATTTGGCTCGAATTTAGTAAATCTATTGTTCATTTATTATTCCTTAACTCATACATACATATTTATGTACCTACATATATTCAACAATAACTTACTTTAAATTTTAAGGTGTTGTTTAAAACTTTTGCAATTCACCACTTCAAATTTGAATGTACCGTTTTTTCTCAGCTCAATCTACAAAGGTTTTAAATTTTAAAGCTGCAATACTGATCGTTGTCGTTCTATGAAAATTCATATTTTGGTTTGAAATATTAATAAAATGCATTAAATCACCTTTTTAACCTAAAAAAACCCCTGTTAAGATTATGACTTTTCACTACGCCTTGACGATGGTTTTGTGGATGAGAGCTAAAAAAATCATCATCATGGCGTAGCGGTTAAACAGGTTCATGAGTAAATTCTGCAAATAAATTGAACCCGACATAACTCAGAAGCAGTATTTCAGTGTAGGATGAACTATTGTACTCAGTTATAATGATTTCACTAGGTGTGCTTTATTCACCGCTCCATAGCCAGCACAAGTCTGAATAAAACGATTACTCGCTCTATACGTTCATTTCAATAATTCAAAGTTCTATCTCCAGCACAGCCATCTTTTTTTTTACAGACTTCTTTTTCGCCAGCAATAAAATTGGTTTTGTTTTCCAAGGAAAATTTTGCTGCGCTGGCTATGCAGCAATGAATAAAACACACCTACTATTGAAATAAAGAGGGTGTGGAAATTCCATAGTGTCTCCCTCTCTTTATTGATAGGTATTTTGGTGGATAGTATTTTGATAGACAGAAATATCTTTTCAATTAATCCAGAGTTAACTTACCAAATTCAATCAATTAACATTTTCTTTTCACCAACAAATTTAGGTATTTTTCTTCTTTTGTTTTTAATTATCTACGAATAACATTAACCCAGTTTAGTTAGCAACAAAATAAAAACTTATCCAAGAGCTATAAACTAGGTCCATTGTGATTCAAACATATGGTACCTATATTATGTGCATTCGTATATATATCTATATATCTGTGGTTTTTGGGAGAAATAAAATAACTCTAAAAATATATTTTTTTCAGTAAATTTAAATGAATGTTTATAAGTCGTTTTTAATTTTCTGATAATAACAAACTTTAAATCAGCAGAAAATAAATATTTACCGAAAATACTAAAGCATTAAATTTTGTTTGCTGGTTACTTAAATAGCGTTTTCAAAATTTGGTGTCTTATAATTGATCCTCTATTATATAATATATAGTTAGTTGTTTAAAAAAAAATTACTGAGATTAAAACACATATTAATATGTACTCTTTTGCTTTTCGACCAAAATGAATTGAAATTGTTGATAAAATAATACGACATAAATTGAGATCGGCTGGGAGGATTTCCCAATTTGTTTGTTTATACCCTAGACTTTGAACCTGTTATAAATTATTGTGGTATGTATGGCATTGTTATTAAGTAATTATAATAGATAAAAATAAACAAAATATCACATAATATGCTTAATGCTTTGATATTTTTTTTTTCTGGAAAAGAAGGAAAAATCCACAAAAACTTGGTTCCAGATATCAGAATGAAATAAAATTAATAAGAAAAAAATAGACAATTTGACCTGAAATTTTATATACAAATCTGTCAGAATCTCCTTCGAATTACGAATGCAAAATTTAATATGATATCTTAGCAGGGAACAAAAATATAATTTCAATTAATCTGTTCTTGGTCATGTATGTTTTTAAAGACACATTAATCATCATTATATTCTTGAAAGAAAGGTCATGTATATTTAATTTCAATTTAATATTAAATTTTTCTTATCATTTCTCGTAAGAAAAAAAATTCTCGCTCTGTTTGTTTGTATGTATTTAAAGCTCGTTTTCTTTTTCCAAAGCATCGCTCACGCTTTATACCAAGCAATTTAAGGTAAGTACATGTTCTCAAACAAAAGGAGTAAGTTTTTTTTTAATACACTGCGCACCGATTGAGCAGGTACAAACGGTCTATTGTTCACACATTTTATTTACAATTCACCTTATAAAGAAATTTGTTTAAGAAGTAAAAACTGATAAGAACAGGAATCGTTTATGTTTTTTTATATAAGACACACACATGTAAATAATGTTTAAGTGCGCATTCAAGTATGTTTGAGGCATAGCTATATGTATTTTTATGAAAATAGGGTTACCGCATAAACACAATTTGGCAAATTTGTATTTAATGTTTTATTCATTAAGGGTGGTATTCATCGAGCATACTAATAGGGGTATTAAAGTTAAGAGTCTATTAGTTTTAAATTTTTGGGTCCAATTCACCAAGCTCTAATAGGTTCTGGGTTTCGCTAAGTCGATATTTCGAGATATTAGTGTTTGGACCTGATGAACGTACCCCTTTCGAACATGCCAAAGACGATTATGAATCGTGAGCGTACCTCTTTCGAACATGTCATTGTCAACGTCGGTTTCCATTTCTGTTGTTTTCCTTGTGCTATTAATTGAAATAAAATAATTTTTACTGTGCATTGTATCAAAAAATTTAAAACTTATTTTGAAAATAATAATCATAAGAAGTTTTTTTCTGTCAAGATTTAACATTAATTTAGATTTATCAGCTGAGCAATCAGGTAGGAAGGGTTTGGAGCATTTCTGTCTGGAGGTGAAATTATTGCGTTCTACATTGTGATTTCGAAAAGTTTCGAAGTTACTTCTGATATCCTCCGATAGGTTTTGCTCTCAACTTAATAGTGGTCAGGACCAGGGTTGTGACTTTACTGCAATTGCAGTAGATCTACTTCATTTTTTTCGAAAAATAAATCTACTGCCTTTAAATAAAATCTACTGCACTTTTGGTTTTACAAAAAAAATCATTCATTAGACGTTTTTCTTTTTTAGTTCAGAGCTGAGCAGAGTCTGAGCGAACAGAATAAGTTTTGAGCAGCGTATGTTCAGAGCTCTCTGATTTAATTATGAAACAACTTGAGCACTGAACTGTCATGATTATAAATTATTTATTTATTATCATTATTTTACCTTCTCCACTAGAACAATCAGCCTCTTCCGCCATTTTTATTGTTTTGACGACGATTTTTTTTAATTTCCCGTCATCTCGTGTGTGTTCAGCATTTTACTCCGTTTACTCTACTATTTTATTCTGAGCTCACAGAGCGTGCCTGAACATGCTATTGCTCAGAACTAAAAAAGAAACACAAATTTGAAGCTCTGAACGATCAGAGCTAAAAAAGAATCTGCCCTAGCGAGGTATCCGTCGGACCGGAATTGGAGGATTTTTGCTTGGACTTATTCTTCCGAACAGCGTTCGGAACGTTTTTCCGACATTATGGAACGCGCAATGTTGTTTTGCGTTGAAGTGCGAGAAAGTGTGTTTTGAAGTGACATTTTTGACATCTCTAATGAACTTTGAACCTCCGACGTCGTATGCGTTTCGGAGAGTTTTCCGCTCCGACGGATACCTCGGTAGGGCAGAATATATATTTTATTATTTTAAATTATTTATGTTTATTTATGTTATTTCTTGTTTATATTTTGAAAATATAAAAATCTACTGCGAAAAAGTTGGATCTACTGCGTTTTTTTTCCAAATCTACTCCGGACATTTTTTCAAAAAGTCCCATCCCTGGTCAGGACAACTATTAACTTTTGAGAGCGCTCGCAAGTCAGCACTAACATACGTTGATGAATAGGTTTACGAAGCTATTAACCTAATAGTGTTCGATGAATACCACCCTAAGACCCAGTTTTTGAGTTAACTCCTAAAGTCTACAGTACGCTGCTGATGCGAAACGAAATTTTTCTGTGATCTCCAAACAGACAACCAAACGCTCGCGAAAACACAACGGAAAATATCCTTGGGGAGTTTCATTAATTTCAAAAACAAAATCAAACATAAACGCAAATAATCAGAGAAACCCATGAAGTAAGAAAATTATAAACAAAAAAAAACACAAATAAAACTCAAATGTCATTTTTCCGCACACAAAAAATAGTCTGTATAATTAATTCAGGTTGAAAAAGGAGCGGATACTTCTCCAAATAATCTGCTAGAATTATAAATTTCGCTCTTCGAACAGCGTACTGCAAAACGAAATTTTCCGTTTATGATTTCGTTGTGTCATTTTTATATGGGATTTTTCGTTTCGCATCAGCAGCGTACTAGACTTAAAGCATTTTTTCAGTCAATATTTAGATCTAGAGTTAATGCAACGAATTTGGTGAGTTTACTCCGGATTAATTGAATAGATATTTCTAACAAAACATTATCGAAATACAGATGGCGACACTTCAGTAGTAATACTGGATATGAGTGGTCTTCTGTTTTGAAAGTGCAATTCCATAGTGTAGCACTGAGTAAACTCGGGTTCATTTGCATAGGATTAACTTACTTACCTATAAGGTAGTGCTACAGTTCGGAGTGGGTCAGTACCTTTACCAATAAACTTGGATTTACTTACTCTGGTTTAGCTCAGAGTTAATTAAAGCACAACCTGCATGGAATGTTAAATAGTTTTCATCTATTTGAGTAATCCAAATCTTTACGTATGTATTTAAAAAAAATCAGCATTAATTCTCAGTAACAACTTGCTTCGCAATATTCTTTCCCAACTTCAATATGAAAATGGGACCTAATTAACGTATTCTAAGAAGCGTATGCGTACAGATAAATGTTAGAAGATGCGTGTGGCGTTCAAATAAATAAGTTACTCTATCAGTTGAATTTAAACTACCATTTAAAAAATGAAATGATAAAAAAAGTGTGGCAAGCCTTGTTTCAAAATCAATTTAACAGATTAAGAATAGCTTAGGATAAAAGTACCATTGGCCATCAACCCTTATTGTTCTTGCTTTGCCTACTGTACATTTTTTTCATAGTAACTATAATCCTCAGCCTCACGTTTACTCACACAACACAAAGTAAACTGTACCTGAGTTCTAAAGTAAAAATATTGTAGGTAATTCCTTGTTTTTGATAGAAAACTAAAGGAATGCGGGGAAACCCAGGACCACAGAAATCACGATTTTTGTTCAACTATTGGACCATGGTGGTGGTTTTGGTTTCGGATTCGTTTTCGGTGGTTGTTGCTTTGAAATTCAAATGCGAATCGCGCAAAGCAAAGTCAACGAGTCGCCAGGCAGTCAGTTCAAACTCGACTTAAGTAACGGAAGGGTGCGTTCTGTTTGCAATCTCATTCTGATTTTATTTTATTTTTTTGTTATCAAACTTATTTTAATTGTGTGTGTGTGAATTGTTACGAATAAAATGCAGCTGCATTTTTAAATGCAACCCTTAATTCATTATGCGTGTTAAATCGAATAAATCTTTCAAAAGTCACAGAATAATTTTATCTAAAATTCGTTTAACAATGGAACGAACCTTCAAAGATTCTTCTACTACTAGTTCATATTCTAAATTATCCCCTCGGCTGCGGCGTTCACGTTCGGTACGGGCATCGTTTCGTTTATTAAAAGATAAAATAAATGAAAATCTAGTTCAACAATCTCCTTTTAAATTCGGTAAACATTCAGATACTCCATTAGACCAACATCAAGAGTGTAGTGATTTTAATGAAAATATCATTCGCACCGAGACACGAAAAACAAGTGAACGTTTTTTTGAACGCAATCACACGCACTGTGGCAATAATATCGTTCACTATAAACAGGATATTGAGAAATTAATGTCAATTATACCGGATTCGGTGCCAAGAAAAGCTTGCAAATTGCTACAAATTCCAACGAACATTCAAAGATGTCCTGGAGTTGGAGAGGAAATTGTCTTAGAAGATATCAACGAGAGATTGTCAGGGATTAGTTATCCTGTTCATGGCCAAAACAATATGGACTATGATATGTTGAAGCCGATGAGAACAGCGACAATACGTCGAAGAACTTCCGTTAATCGCAGTAAGGATATTATTATTGGATTTTATTTTATTAAATTTCATCGAGATCAAGTTAATTATTGTTTCGATCAGAACTATATGGACTTAGGACAGTAATTTTGACAAGTTGAATGAAAACTAATGGAGTTCTATTCATACGTATACAAAATTCTTCTTACATCGTTTTGTTTTCATGCAGAAGATTATACGAAAAAAAAATTCTTCTTCTCTCGTTTATTGTGTTCTTTTCACTTGAAATATTTGAAAAATTGACTTTATCTGACTCAGCGGAAGTCATAAGCATTATTATTTAAGAGATAAGCCCTTTCCCATAATATCGTTTTCTGAAAATGTGTCATATTGAATTGAGAAATTGTATCCTAAGTTTTTTCATAGATAAAGTATTCTTTATAGTTATATCCATGGGTGAAGGGCCTTTGTGAGCCACCTGACCTATGCGAAGCAGCGCCTCGGGGTAGTATTTTGTTCTTTAAAACATTTTTAAAAAAAGACGCTGGATTGATGTATTTTTCTCATATACACACATTTAAAAGCAACAAGCATTCATGTTTATGAACTTTGCATTTAATAATTGTTCTCCAATTTTTTAAACCATACAAACAAAATCACCCCAACGCTTTTCTCGCATTTTCCTCTGTTTTTTTTTTTTTATTGATTTATTTCAATTCACAATGGTGGCGGAGAAAAATTGTTGGAACAAAAAAAAATCACCTTCAAATTTTGAACAATTTATCTCATAATCACGACTCTGTTTAGTTAGTTAGAGGACAGCAAAGTTCCCAGAAATTAATTTTTAACTAACTTAAATTAAAATAACTTTTGATCTATATATGGTAGGTGTGGCAATGAGCGGGAAAAATAAAACATATCATGGAATAATTTAATAAAAGTCTATCCTACAAAATTATTGTTTTAATGAAGTTGAATATAAAGAGAAAATATAAGAAAAGTGGGCGTGACAGTGGGTAGATTATACTGAAGCTATTTTTTAAACCTTCCCGCCAATAATAGGATGAAATTAAATTTCTAGTGCAATTGGTGGTACACTACACGCAAACAAACTTTAATTTTATATAAATAATATGAAACACTAGTGGAGCCGGGCGAACGTTTTACCACGCTACTGCAAAAAAACAACAACAACAAACAACGATTTTAAAAACTACTTCTTTAATCCCTGGCGTGAACTTTTTAACTTAAATTATAAAAACTTAATTGCATAATTTTAAATAAAGCCGCGCTAGAAAGATTTTAGGTGTGTTCCTTTACTTTGAAACCTACACATTTTATTTTATATAATTATTATTATAAATTTCGGTTCTCGATAAATTTAAATTTTTTTAACATTTAAGAAAATAAAGAAACGCATTCACACAAAATTCATTAATTTTTTTTTGTAATTAATTATTATTTTTGAACATTTCCTCCCCATGTTTTTTTGAAATATGTAGGTATCTTTAACATAGTTGTAATTCATTCTGACATGCTACAAAAATTTAAAAAAAAATACAAAATTAAAAAAAATTAAAATTGTCCACTGTGATTGGCTTTAAAACACCATATACCTACTACTACAATTATAGTGGACTTTTGACAATTCTTAAAGTCAGTTTCACCCGAAAAATATTTCACCTTTAAATTTTAAATTTTAAAAACTATTTTGAGTTTTTGCCCGAACGAAACTTCATTCACCTACTATAACACATAAGTGCAAATATAGGCTGTCAATGGCATTACATGTTCGAACATGAAATTTCGGGTGAAACTCACAATATAGGGGAAGAATGAAATGTCAAATTTTCCGGTTGGAATTTTTTTTGGGTGAGACTTGCAATAAGGCTGAATGCTTATTTCTATTGGTAAGAAAGTAACTTAGTTCAGCAAAAAACCCTCAAAAGTAACCAGTTTTACAGACTTTAAAATTCCATTTAATCAAAGAAAGTTTTTTTATGTTATCAGGGGCCCAACTATGTAACTCGATTCTACAATAAAAATGTTCGAATTCGCAAAATCTCAGCTCGCTAATTCTTTAGCAAACGCATATAAACGGAAATAGAACAGCACTATAGTTGAAGATTCTGTGGCAAAAAGTCGAAAGCACCAAAATTTGATCCCAATTTCATGCATATTACCACTAAAAATAAGCATTGAAAACAACTTTCGAATGGATTCGAAAGTAGAAGCAAGTAACATAGTATTGACCCTGAACTTTGATTTTTGCAACCAAAAAAGTAAAAATTGGCTACTGTGGAACGTGCGTTGTTGCTCTTTATTGACAAACTGCTCGACAGATTTTGACCAAACTTTACATAAACACTTATTTTATATGGAAGATTGTCTGAAATTTCGAACTCACCTATAGCATACTTTCAAATGATATGTAGTTCTGAATTTTATTCCATGCATGTGCAGTTTTGGTCAACTAATCACGGAGTTTTAAAGTATAAAGGAACGCAAATATAAATTTATATTCTTATTTTCTATGTGTACCTGTACATCTTTGTCTGAAATTTAACAACACTATAAAAAGAATAATTCAAATCAAATTAAAATATATAGATAGGTATAACTATTTATTTGCCTTGAAATTAAATTTATTTTTTTTATGGAAATCTTATGAGATTTTCAAATTTATTTGTACCTTCTGTCTGTTCAATGACAAGGTACCTAACCTATATCAAATTCTTAACTGAGAGTACCTACATTGGTTTCAAAGTTTATCCTCTTTGTGAGAGAGAGTTTAATCAATAGAACAAAAAAGCTAAAAGAATATTGAAAATTGTCATTCAATAATACAAAATAAAGCCGAAAAGCACTTATATAATCATTTTTATTACTTTTTTGTTTGCACATTATTTGCGACAAGTATTGCAAAATATGATCTCTCATTTCTTGCAACTTAAAGATGCATAGCATAAGAAGATTCGATTTATATTATTGAATGAAGTTTTCACAGAAATATAACGATTTACTTGGATTGAGATATCAGAAGAATTCAAGAAGGTATGTGCTGTGCTTGTGCATCGCTAAATTGATAAACCAAATTATTATGGTTTAAGATTCGTGGAAACTGAAAACTGAAAAAATTGATAAACCAAAAAAAATTGATAAATAAAACAGAACAAATAATTCATTTTCTGACTTGGGGCTTTCTTTCCATATAAGTCGATTTTTGACAGATGGTGTATGACAAAAAAGAATTGACATTTGCAGCCATTTGCAACTGATGACAATTTTTGCGCCACCTTGTAAATTGGTAAAATTCTAATACACTTTTTGACATTCGTAAATATCAAAGTGACAAATCAAAAAACTACCTATGATACTAAAAAAAAAAGCCATTTTGGTGATTTTAACTTTTATCACATTTAGTTTCTCTATGAAGTATGAGGTATAAAGATATGAAACATACAGAGAAGATGTGGTTTTCGTTCTTTGGTAATTGTGTTTAAATTATTTAATCAAAATAAGGCTTGTTGTTGAATGCCCTATATCAATAAAAAGTTTGGAGGAGATGAGAGAGAGAGGGATGGAAACGAGAGAGAATCACGTTGAGAACAAGGGAGAATGGGAATGAGAGGAAGGGAAGGAAGAGGAGACAGTATGACAGGATACGAGAGAGTAGAATGGGAAGACAGAAGAGATCAGAAGGAAAGACGGGATTTAATAATCTAATCCAGATATAACAGGTGGTATAAGGAAGTAATGACCGAGGGGATCCCGCAATATCTGAAAGCGGGATGGAAGGCAGACAGAACAAAGAGAAAAGCGAGAGTCAGGACTCAGGGTAGGGAATGAGGTGAGAGAAAGATGGTACTGGAAAACAGAAGAAGAGAGAATGTGCAGAGTGTGTGAAGGTGAGCCAGATACGTGGGAACATGTGATAGAAAGATGCAGGTCAGGTGGAGATGATGGGAGATCAATAGGGGAAAAAAGAGGTTGCGAGATGGAGTAAGGAGGGATGGATGGGAGACTTGTAATCCTTAGGAGATGCAATACAACACAATACAAAAATACAATACAAAGTTTATAACTCAAATTCTAAAGTATATGTTTAACGATTTTAAAATAAAAGTTAAATAAATATAAATTATTGTTCTGCCCATAAACCAACCGTATTGATTCCAATTTGTCGCTATAAATCTGTGGCAATAAGACAGAGTAGCTTATGTCGACATAAGAGTTTTTTCGGTTTTTCGATTGTTAGTAGTCTACAGTTTGAGAGCTTCTTTTCTGTTCAAACCCCATCTTGAAATCATTACCCGTTGAAAAGTTATCTTGTAATTCCTAAAACAAATTTACATTAATTCTTATTACAGATTGACAACAAAAGTATGTTTTTCTCGAAACCTGCTTTTTTAACATAAGCTACTCTGTTGTATTGCCACAGAAATATTTTCTGCTGCCAACACTGCATCAAGTCATTGTCAAAATGAAACACCTCGACACAAACTCCAACAGACAAAAATTAATGCAATCTTGACTCGCGAAAATCGTTTAACACCAAAACTATCTAGTTTCCGTAAGAAACACAGTTGCATTACCTCACCCATAAACATAATCGAAGATTTGCGTCAATCGATGGATGAAGACAAAAGCCTTTGATTCTGTTGATTACTCCAACTTGTATAAGAGTTTAGTTTCTCGTCTAGTGCCGTGAAATTGATGAACTCTTACTTAGCTAATAGTAGTTTATGTGACATTTTAATGACAACAAGAGGAGTACGGCAAGGATCAATTTTGGGTCCTCTTTTGTTTTCTTTGTACACGATTGATATAAATGTAGCCTGACGTTGTAAAGTTGTACTTAAGTTGCCCGCAATCGGTCCATGTTTCGGCCTTCTCATCACAACTTTTTAACATTTCGATTAACAATCTCCTCGAGCTTCGCACCCTATCTTTATTTCCAATATTTTGTTAACACATGCACAACATTATCTTTACGAAAGAATAAGAATGGCTTCCTCGAGTAAATCCGGACAACTCATACATCTAAGATACTATCATCCTTAACATCCGAGACCACTTTTGTACCATCAGCATACGCCTTTGGAATTGCCTACAACGCGATATCAGATGAATTGAAGAAATAAAATAATATAACTTTCTTCTTAATACTTTCTAATACATAAGAAACAAACAAATTGGAATTTAATAATTGATTTACTTTTAAAAGTTTTACTATTCTTTATTTTCTATATAAATATTTTGTAATATAAGCTTTTTACTAAATTTAAAGATATTATATCGTATTATATAAGCAATCGATAATAAAATTGAAATTGAATTGAAACATGAAGCAAATTAATGAAGCTGTTTTGTTTTAGTATTTCACTTGGTCATTGAACTTCATAAAAGCTACTTATCGTGTATTCATCAGCGTATCCAACAATGTTAAAGAATTGTGATAACCCGAAGGATAAATGAATAATTGAAACTTCAAAACATTTTTTTTTCTGTTTTTATATAGATTTAGACCTAACAAATTAAATATTTAAATAATAAAGATACAAAAATAACGAATTCTAATACAGTTTTTTTTTAGATAAAAATCATTTGCATAGCCTCAGAATTGTTGGCCTTTTCTTATTTCAACAAAAACAAAACAAAAAAACAAACAAGACATAAAATGGTGTGATGGTGGTTAGAAAATCATTTATTTTGAGCTTGAATTGTATAGGTATGTCTTTTTATGCCCATGAAAAATTCAACACGTTAATTATCTGCTTTCCTACTCGTATTATTGTTGCGGAAAATAATAATTAGAAATGTTTTTGTGGTTAATTACCCGACCACTGTTACCACCACCCACCGCAGCAGCACCTTTCTTTTGTTCAAGCAGTTAAGTGTAATGATTTGGATTTATATTTTATTTTTTTTTTTGTTCTTTATGGTCGATATGCATGAAATAATTTTACTACCGTGTCATTATTTTCTATAGTGACACGAGTTTACTTATATAAATTATAGAGACATTAAAACGGAAAGGTATCTATAATTTTTATTAATGAAGTACACACATAAAGATATAAGTATGATATTTATAAATATAAACATGGCATAGTACATGTAGAATATATACATATGTACATTATACAGTGCATATCTATACATGGTGAAGTACTTTTTTTGTTTTACAATTGGTCAACAAATACTAAAACTTAACTGACTCTTAATTAAAACTAGACTGGACTTGCTGAATGAAATTAAACTGCAATTAAATTTAAAAAAAATTGCGTTGTAATTAAACTGGAAGTGAATATAACGCTGTACCTTATAATTTTTAACTTTATCAATTTATAATTTCCCGTTAAGAATTTAACCAATTTTATAAAATGTTGATACTTGAAATTTTAAACGCTAACTTTATATAGAAATTCAATTATTAAGAACTCGTCACTTAGTTTTTATTACAATTCTACAGTATATATAAATAACAACTCAAAACGTGGCACTCAGTCATTTACCCAATGATGTAATTGAATCTCTTTTATAAAATATTAAAGCATCTTTTATATATCTACTCTTGATCCTGAGTGTTTGCAATTAAAAGTACTATACAAAAAAAAATATTGTTTAAAACACAAAAAAGTTTAAAAAATATTTTCATCACCAACAATGAGCTTTTGTGCAAGTGTTCTCACAATTAATTTACATGACTTATAATGGCTTTCCTTCATGTGGGTATAAAATGTAAAAAAAAAATTTACTAGACGTAATTAAAAGTTTATAATGGGATTTTCCTTTTTCTTATTATCTTTTGACATGCATTTTAAATACATAGTTACTTATGTAAAAATGTTTATTTTTATCTATGTGCAGGGATATAACATATGAAAAACTATCAAGTAAGCTTTTAGTGTAACAAGGTAAAAATAAAGGCAAAAATGGATATGCACCATGTTCTTTTGTATACATTATCTGATTTAATAAAAAATACTTATATTCTATGCGGTACGAATACAATTCCTTTAAGGTTTTTTTATGAATTTCGGAATATTTTCTTTTTCAAAATACTTATATGCACATCAAATTACTCCTTAAAATTTAAAAACCATTATCGATAAAAAGTCAATAGAAAAAAGGAGCTTTAATGAATGAGCATGTTTATGAGAAGAATTCGAGGGCAAGGATTTGAAATAACTTTTTGAACTAAATTTCTTTTCTTCGGAAAAGAACGTTGACATTGCGAAAAGTAGCACGAACCCAAATTTCAATATTATCGTACCAAAATGTGAAGACACACACGACTCGATTTTTGTCCTTTTATTTTTGTAATCTCAGACTCTGATTTGTCAGAACTGATATTTTTTTTTAGTGTTTACTCCTCTGTTATGTTTTATGTTGGTCTTCTCGGTGCATTTTCGTTGCAGATGATGTCTTCAAATTGTTCGTTGGTAATGGCTCGGGAGTATAATTACCTGTCACAAGGTTCTTGTTGTTGCTGGAGGAGTAGTTGAACTTCTGGGCTTAGATGGTTTTCTAGGTTCATTATAATGCTTCCGGAAAGCTGCAGAAAGTATTGATCCAGTTAAATAAATTTAGCTTCTTCATAGTTCATACTGCTTTTTGGTTGGTATAAATTTTGTCGTCAATGGGTTGCAGTATAGTCTTGTGCAAATGCACAAGCTTCCTCTCAATGAGCTTCATTTTCGTCATCGCTGCCGGAGAAATAGTGAACCAGATGGGGAATCTATTCGTCAAAATGGTAGCACTTTTGTCTGGAAGATTAACTTTGATAGCATCACAGCTGTACCACGTGTTGCAAAGGCTCGTCTTCTTCTAAGAATAGTCACTGGTGTTCGGAAACAGATAAGTTCTGTTTTGTCGCCATTTTAGGTAAAATTCCCACAAGTTTTTGATGTACTCTCCTAGCAGGTACGTTGAGTGGCTGATCGACCTTATATATGTATGTTGAACAGCAAGTGTCCAAGCTTAGACCCTTGCGGCAATCCAGCTAATTCTTCTGGTTGATGATTCCTGTTTTGCTACCTTTACATACAAAATACTTATATTAATAACTAAGAAATTTTTAATGGGTCTTAACAATAATTTAAACCTGAATTTTCAGTTTTTTAACCATAAATAGCAATAATTTGCAATGTATATCATAGAGTATGACCCCATATAAGATTGGAGGTTTTTTCGTCATATACGTCATATAAGTAGGAACTTATGGTCTATCATCTACTCGAAGTAGGGCTGTAAGCTATTTTTTAATGAAAGAAGCTATCGAGGTTTAAATTCCCGGGCTTTCCCAGATAAATTAGTATCAGATTATTTTGACGTTTGACAGCCTTAAAATTCTGTTCGTTTTGAATTTCCGTTTCTCAACTACTGGTTTTCTTCTTTTCTTTAATTTGAGCAGTTCCCCGTTTGATTTTAAGAAAAGGCAATGAATAAAGAAAATTAAACAATTACTTTAAGTATTTAAGAATAGGCAAAACTATCCCATATACATTCCCCGCATATGCCAAAAAGATTACATATCTAAGAAAACCCGGGATAGGAGGCAACGCTAACTCAAAGAAAACTTTTCAATTGGTTATTGCGTTATATCTGATGTTTATTTAAAAATGGGTCTAATTTTTTATTTCTGCTTTATTACTTATACAATCTATAACGGTTCTGATGCACCGCATACAAAAATAACACAGCAAAATCATAAACGGCTATGAAAAGACATGCAAATAAGCTTTACAGATTGCGTTTTGGGAAATTATTTTATTTTTTTAATTAATAGGTTAACTTCTGGTATTTATATTTTTTTATTTATCAAAAAAATATGGAAAACTGATTTCTATGTATGTTTTATATGTTAGGTTGCTCCATTTTTGTTGATTTTATAAAGCTTCTCATATACCCATTCTATAATTAAAATCTGGCAAGCCTGCAAACAAATAGGAGCATAAGTAGTTGTAGTAAATATACATTCTACAATAAATCTCAGACACACTTTGAAATAATCGTAAATTTTTTTACCCAAATCCTAAAATTCTATTAAAACTTCTCTTTAAGTTATTTAAAATTATATTTGATTAAAGGCTAAAGCAAAACGAACATATACAAAACTTTGTCCCCTCTCAAATATAAATGTTATCCTTACAATGGATTGTGTACCTCTATAAATTCACACTTTTCGAGTTTGTTTATTTCAGGTGGAAAAATGCTGAAAGTAATAAGAGCAAATGTCTTTGTTCGCCAGTTGTTTTACTTCGTCAAAAATCATTTGGAACCCTTGCTGATATCCGTCAAATCTGTCATAGAACAACTTCCCTCAAGGTATCCTATCCCGGTAAGGCGTATAAATCTTTTTCGAAATACCTCACTCATCATGAGCATGTTTATCATCATCATTGGGCGATAAAGTCTTTATATTAAACAAAATAAATTTACATATACCTACCACGCATATTAACCCAAACCTCATCTAAACAATATATACATATATTTTATATACCGGGTGTCTGTTTATACATGTAATTTACATACATTTTTAAAAACATGTTTAAAAGCTAACAATGTGCTGCTGTTAAGGTTCGTTACTAGCTTCTTAACAACCCATTTTAAGTATATACTATATATATTGTCTTTTATTACTCATTACCAGGAGGACAAAATTTTCTTCTACTTCTATTCTCAGAGGATTTCACCCTTAAATCCTTCACATTATACTTTAATTAATACGGTGATTAAACGTTCAACCTTTTCTCTCAGAACAGGAACAAGCTAAAATGAAGATATCTATACCTACTCATCACATCCATCCGTGCAAGATGATGCTCTCCATCCTAAATTGTTATAAAATAGAAATGAATGAAGACAGTTGAGAAAAGATGCCAAGCTGTCTTTGCATTTGATATCTTTTTTGTATTTTATTAAGGTTCATTATTGACTAAGAGAACTTTTGTGCATTTCAAATGAACTAATGACAATTTATTCGGTCAAGATGCTTTTGATTCTTATATTATGTACATTGTACATATTTACACTTGGGAAGTTGTAGATAGAAATACATGTATGTATGTATCTACCTATAAAATTATTCAGTAGGTAAGGCATGAATTTCTATTACTCCAATTTAATTACTTAAGGCGTCACAAGTTGCTTTCACTACTTTAATAGTCAGACAGATAGTGTTGGAAAGAATTAAGTCGTTTTGATGAAACTGTTCATTTTTGTGTGTATTTACTCCGTCTATGATATAAAGAATAAAAATGTGTCCATCACTTATAGCGTATTGCAATCAATTATCTTGTATAATATTTTAAAAAAGAATTGTTTTAGAGCATTTTTTGGGTTAAATTTGTATTTAATAAAAAAACTGAAAGGTTTAGTATGTTTTTCCACCAGAAGGCAGATTATATTTTAAGTTGGCTTTTATTATCCATATCGCACTTTAAAGCTGGGCATCAGCGATCACTCGAGAGTACCACGCCCTGCGTTTGTTTTCCTATATTCCGAAAATTCGTTTTGCATTTTTATTCACCGGAATATTCCGTATAAACTATATATTATTCATGTCGATTATGGAATCCGCAATACTGGATTCACAGTGATGTGTTCTCTTTTCTTTTCATGACAAAGGGTAAAGATTAAAAAGAGCACTGCACTGCGATTCACTGCGGATCTAATATTGCGGATTATTATGTTGTTTTTTTTATTTATTCTATAATATGTTAATACATACATTCCTTCTTTTATTCATAATAAAGAGTTGAATAAAAGGAATATAGAGTGAACGAGCTCAATATTCCTTTCCTGCAATTTCGTTCAATTAAATCGGTGAATAGAAGAACAATATACAAGCGCCATATTACATATTTTGAAGAAAAAACGATATAACTTCATATTTCACGTCATTTCCTCATTTATTTTTTTGTGTGATAATATTCTGTGTATCCAGTTAAAAAAAAACATTTCAGAAAAATTGTTTGAATTCGTGCATTCAAAAATAAAGCACGAAATTTTAACAATTCTAACACGTTTTTCTTCGGTCAAACGATCCATATTTCAAAAATTACAAAAATGCAAACCTCGAACTAAGCAAGTCAGAAGTTGTATGACATTCAAGTTTAACAGTTAGCTGTCAAAAGTAAACTGGTATATTTTCTATACCACGAAATAGATAACCCATTGTTATTGCTCTCTCAAAAAAGAAATTTTTTATCCGGTATTAGCCGTGTTTTTTTTGGGATTTTATGTATAGTAAAGTAGAAATTCGCAAAAAAAACCCGTCCGCAGTAGCCTGTTCATTCGCAGTAGAATTCGACTTCTGCTTTTATTGGCAGTAATTCTACTGTGGATGTTGTATATTTTGTAACTTGTGTAAAATCCTACTGTACTGTGAATAGCTTTCCCAAAAAAACACAACTATTATAACCTATATTCTTTGTCAAAAAAAATATTTACACTAAACGGTTCACTTAATAATTATTTCCGTTATTCTAATTGTTATAGCCCACATTTTTTTTTACAAATCGTCAGAGCTAAATTTTCGATTAATTGTGAACGCTCTTAAGATTTGAGATGAATTTCTGAATGGTTAAATTGACAATCTTGGTATTATATCGTTGTGTTATTACATTTTTAGCCAATTACAAATTCGACGTTGATGAATTATTTTGCTCAGATCGATTGAACTTTTTTTCTGGTGAATATGGTGTTGAAGAAGAAAATACTTTGGAGCAAACGAGCATTCGAAGAAAATTACACGATGTTTTGAAAGAAGTTTTATTAATTTTGGAAAGAAATATTGAATCCACCGTGAAACTATAAAATTTGTCATTTGTAAGATTTATAGGCGATTTACATCGTTTTTCTTTTATTGTATGTTTTGAACTTTTGGCTGTACCACGGGCCCCCTTCTTTTTTGTTTTGCATTTGATGTCGGGCCATACCTACGTTTTGAAGGTTTTATAAATAAAGCAGATATTTTATTACTGAAAAAAAGTACCTACTCAATCAAAAATGATCAAAAATGTATCAATTGTTGTTCATAATATCGAATATTCAATTGATTGACAAAAATTATCCATCGTCAAATAATTGATTTTCTCTCGTTTTCATTCAATTAATTTAAAACAGTGTTTATCCCCAAGAGGCAAGAACACATTTATTTAAATCGCAAGTGTTTCCATTTGATCTACTTATTTAATTTTGCAATTAAAACGCCAAAAAAAGAAATTGTTTCATTATTTAAATGGCTGCAATTTTTCAGTATCATACCTACATATATGTATGTGAGTACCCATTGAAACCATGTGACTCATTTTTTACGACTAAAAATCGTACGATTTTGTATTTTTCCAAATTTAAATGCTTGCGATTGTACATAGGAATAATTGCATTTAATTCCATCTTATTTTGCGTCTTAAAGCGAGAAAAATTAAACAAATGTTAGACTTTTAAGTGTCAGCCTTTTTTGCTGCTGAATAGTTGCCCGATTGAAATTTAAACTGCCTTCTAAGTCTAGGTATGTAGTATAAGATACTCATTCATATTTCTCAATTTCATATAAACTTTTTTGTTTTTTTTTGGTACCTTATATATGACAAAAAATATGGTGGTTTTTGGTTTTCCTCCAAAAAAAATACAAAAATATTGGGATTCTTTTCGAATTCGGTGGGAATTTTTAAAACTGGTATCACAGACGCATAGATCTATGAACGAAAACTTTTTTAAAAACCTTGCTTTACCCCCTGGACTATTTAGACAAGTTGTTCTATCAGCCTATTCATTCAATCGTTTTACTAAAATCTTAATGAATGTGATATGCCCAATGTAAGTTTTGTGAGTTTTGTTAATTTCTAATTGTGCATATTCTGGAAAAGGGAATTGCTTGCTTAAATTACTTATATTTGTGTCTTTTGGTTTAATTTTATTGCTTTATACGATTCTTCTGATTAAATACAAACATATATTATAAAGGGAAGTTTTTCAGAGCGGGAATGGGATTTTTTGCTGAATGTAACAACTTTTTGGTTTGCATAAATTAAAGTGATATTAATATTCATTTGTCTGCCAACATTTATATACATTTAATTAAGACAAATATTTATTTATTTATTTTTGTATGTCATGTAACTTAACAGCTATACGAGTAGGTAAGCTCGTGGTCGAAAAATGGCGCGTGTGAATTTATATTTATAAAGAACAAAATTTCTTAGGTACAATGTACATTGAACATAATATATAATAGGTACTTCGTGCTTTCTTTGAATACTGAAACAAACATAACAATCACGTAAGATTAATGTAAACATAATTTATAATTTTATCATTCTTGATGTTTTTTTTCAAACCAGTGTAGAGGTACATACATAAATTTTAGATTCATGAATTATATATACTCACATATGATTTTCTGATGAGAGAATACATTTTAACTAAAACTAATTTATTTGCAAATTTAAATGCAAACGAAATATTTCAAATATCTTTGCTATCGCTATATGACTTGAACTGAAATTGCCATAACTAATGGAGACTTTTTTGTGGTAGATTTTAATATTGAAATGGGTTTTTATTATACCTATTTTTAATTTCAAAGGACAAAGAGAAAGATAAATTTGATTTCAAATCAGCTATGGGGCTATTATTTATCATAAAACTAAATAAAAAATAAACACCTTATAATTGTTTTTGGTTTAATTTAGGTATGTTCTTACAAAATATTCTTGAAGATAACAGTTCGAACGGCGTGAAGTTCGATAAATTTGGTTTAAATAATTAAATACACTTTATTTTGACTTCACTTGAATCGATACACACTCGTTCAAATTTGTTTTACGAAAAATATTTTACATTTCACAAAAAAACGAATTAAACAAACACGCATTTGACTAGGAAAAAATCACCTAAAAGATGGATTTTGGTATATAGCCTCCTCATGGCGTTATTAAGAAACTGTCTAAAGTCCCCATCGATATGAGCGCCGCTTACAATTTTACGGGAGGTTGAAGGCCCCCCCCCCCCCCCAAATGGTTTTTCATGAATAACTCCCAAATGGTAATTTGTACAAAAAAAATGTCAAAGAAAAATTTGTAGCTTGGAAAATTTCCTACAAGAAAGATTATTTAGTATTAAAACAAATGTATTTTCCTTGTTTTATTTTTGTATTACAATCTTTTTATTGAAAACTCAAATAATGACGTCTTATCACGACTACAATAAATTTTGAATGAATATCTTTCAGTTGGAAAGTGAGACAGTAAAACTTCTCATCTCTTTTTGATAACTGAAGTTCCCGGCTTTCACAGGAAAGGTGTACGACACCTATCTGCGAAAGCCTGGAGCTCAGTTTATGGTATAATTACACTCTACAATAATTTTTATACTACAATTAATATAATATGTTTTTTTCATAAAAATATCCGTTGCCAAAATAAACCAATTGGATCTTACATTTCTATATAGTTGGGCGCGGGTTAGTTAAAAATTGTGCATTTTGCTATTAATGCATCAATTTTTTTTTGTCCACCCATTAAGGGGGCAATTTAAAAAAAAATATGGAAAATAGAAAATGAATATGAAAAAACACAACGGCAATACCTACAACATCATGTTATAACTTTTTTTAAAACCAGTAATTTGTTCTTAAAATTATGTTTTTAAATTAAGTTATTTTAGTGCTTAGTTTTTGAATAAATGATTTTTAAACTCTTAATTTTTCGAATAAAAAAAAAAAAAACTATTTTAAGATGCCAAGTATTATACCAACCTACTTTTCTGCTAGTTTCACCAGAAATTATTTTTTTTAAGCTGTTGAATTTTTTGTTTTTTTATTTTTATCATTTTTTTATTTGAATCTATATCTATAGACCATGTGTTGCCAGATTTATTGCCAAAAAGTTATTGTGAAAAGTCATTGGAATCAGCTTACCGCAATTCGGAACTACCATTGCAGCAATACCCTCCTGATGGAGAAAATGATGACTTTGACAATCAACTGACATGTATACGCCGACATCGAAGCAAACGACATCTAGACTTTTCAACCAAAACAAAATTGACAAATGATTCATGCAGACAGACGGTGGTGGGGATTTACGATTTCTATACAGAAACATCACCATTATTCAATAAGATTCCTGTTCAATTGCAACATCAGCACGCCTCCACATGTCAGCTTGAAATGGAATATCTAGTTCCCCATTCATTGAACCAGCAGCAGCAACATCAGCATCAAAAACGAGAATCTTTGAATCTAACCAAAAACAGCTGGATGAAGTACGAAGTGAATACAATTTTTGCATCACGATATCCTCAAGATTTGGCAAAGAATCAAGAGCACGAAGTAGATAAGATGCAGCCACAACAACAACAACAACAACAACGAGTATTGCAAAGAGCAAATACAACAAAAGGTGGGACAAACCAACAGCCCCATACACCACATCCCAATAAAATGTCAAAAAAGCAACTGAAAATTGCCCAGGCTCAGTTGGATAAACTTACACAAATCAATACTCACTTACATGGTATGTTCATGATTTTGGTTTGGTATTTGAAAAATATGTATGTTTGTATATCTTTAAAAGTAGAAGAAATAACACACACAAACCGTTGTATCCCGTTACAACTAGGAAAAAGAATAGGGCGTGTAAATTGGGTCGAAACAAGAAAAGAATCGTACGGAAGGAGAGAGGGATCTAATTCCCTCCGATTAGGCGAGAGGGCCAATTTTCAAAAAAAAAATCGACTTGAATTAAAAACAAAATATTTAGAAATCAACGGCAACATTAACAATGTCAGGTTATAGGTACTTGTTTTTAAAGTCAATTAATTTAAAAACAAAATTAATGTTTGGATTTTTGGCTTTAAAAATGGTGGAACATGACATTGTTGTCGTTGATTGTTAAATATTTTGTTTTTTCTAATTCAAGTCGATTTTTTATAAAATTTCCTCTACCACTTAACCGGGGCGATATAGACCTCCTCCACCCTCCCGTTTGATTTGTTTCTTGTCTCGATCCAACCTAAACACCTTAGCCTTTATTTCGCATTTTATGCAAAACACCCAGTATATTTTTAATCCGCTCCACTTAACACCCTGTACATTAATAAATTGAAATTGTAGTGAGTTGCTCGAATTCCGTCCTTTAGTTTTTCTTAAGATACACACAATCTTTCTGCGTCATGTAAGGATATTGTTATGTAAAAGACATTAAGAGTCCTTTATGCTTAATTTATATAAATTTGTATTTTATATCTTTGATAGCTCTTTTCTCGGCCGTCGAACATGGTCACTTGGACAAGGCGCGAACTATATTGGAATCTACAGATGTCGATGTAAATAGGTGGGTAAAAATTTTATATTATTATTCTTTTTTTTCAAAAAATAAAAAACAATTTTAATCACATTCCTTGCAATTATGTTAAAGAATTCATAAACAAAAAAACGTCTGCATCCAGGATCCCACTAAAGTATACTTTCTATACCCAGCCAGAGGGTTTGTTCCGTATGTTATACTTTTTATAGCTACAATAAATCTTCTGCAGGGTAAAGCCATTAAAGAACAAATTACGAAAGATTAAAAATACCTGTTTTTATTGCGCTCTTATACCTGGTTTGAAAGTCAGAACATAAAATTCCTTTTCCGAAAAATATTTATTTAAAATATATTTTTTTTTCTTTAAACAGTAGAATCTCTGCTTTAAAGAAAGTTTTGTTTAAATTTTTGTTTTTTTTCTTAAAATTTTCTTGAAAACGTCTCTAACGGTTTTGATTAAACTTCATACCTGTTAAGACGAAAGTGTTTGTAAGAAAACAGCTATATTTTCCTTTGAGGGATTCAACTATATAGCTTTAAAATAGTTTGACAGATTTTCTTATAATTTTACAATCTGGTGCTTCTAAATATAGTTAAAAAAAATATTGCATTTAAAAACATCGAAAATATTTTGCGAATTTTTAAATAACTTTCGTTAAAATGTAGCTGTTTACCACAAAAGAAAGTTCATGCAATGTAAACATCTATGCCGGCGCGGTGGTAGGATAAACATAAAACGTGAGCTTTACGTGTAATACGTTCCATGTGATACATTACATGTCACACATTACGTTGTAATTGAGTACGTTCAATAACAAAACTGCGGCATTGGACGGATATTGATGTTTACACATCTTATACGTGAGTCCTGGCACTCACACTTTTTTTTTTAATCAGTTATGTGGTTTTTAATAATCATTTATGGAACAGAATGTCACAAAAATATTCGCCACAACTCTGACGGCAGAAATTCATCCGAATTATGTACATACCTATACACATTTATCGCTCTTTACCGCTAGACTGGTTGTTTGTTTGTTAGAGTTTACTGCACTCTGTTTCAAAAATCTCATGTGCTTCAGTTCCTTACTCCTGAGTCAATTGAACCATGTAAGCCTGGCATCTGCAAATTCAAATTCTGTGTCAGAATTCCTGGCAAGAGCCCCATTGAGTTCGAAGGAGTGCGAAAGAATTCAAAGGTGTTTGACGGAGTGCGAAGGACTTCGACAGTGTTTGACGGAGTTCCACCAAACCAAAAACGTAGAAACAAAATTAAATTCAAATTTCAGCCGAAATATTTAATAAAATATATTTAAAAAAACAAAATGGTAAAAAGACATTGCATATTTATAGAAGTACTGCATTCGATAGGTCTTGTGGGTACTCGAAGAAGCATTTTTAATGTTTCTCACTTTCAACTTTGACAGCCTGCTCACTTTAACCTTGTTCGTTTACTCCCCAAACCTAACCATTTCTACCATTTTTAGCCCAAAAGACTGTCAAAGTTCATATAAAAAAAATTAATGTGGTAGAATCTGGCAGTTTCGGGCAAGTACGCAAACAGACCTTATATATTATCTTAGCTATGTGTACTTGTGTACGTTGAGCCATTGATATTATTAGTATCATGACCGCTGCCATTTCATTTTCAATTTCCCAATACCGAAAGCTAAGATGTTTATACACATGAAAATTATTAATGATTAAGGGGCCAGTTATAGCGGCCAAGAAGATTTGAATAAATGGAATACTTTTTCCTGGTGGTCGTTTATAGCGGACACAAAAATTGTATCAGTTGGCGATAAATCCGCAGAACATTTATCGAACGGAGCACTGGTTTTGAAAATAAAATTCCTTGATGTTGAATTGCCATATACACTACTGCTGTAAAATTCACAGTAAATTTTGACAAATGTTGCTTTAACATCATGTCCGCCATAACTTTACAATTTTCGAAAATTAACTCACATCAAATTAGTTTATTAATTAAACACAATGAAACGAAATATCTTCAGAATGTGTGTCGACAAATTTAGAACAAAAACTGTATGTGCTTCAAGGCTGAAATGTAATTTTCGCGGGTTTCTAAATTTCTTCAAGTGTTTTGTTGACAAACATTTTGACGACTTCTAAAAATATACCGTCATGAGCAAAAAAAGAAGTACGATACAATATATACTTTCATTATGGTTAAAGCACATACAACTTTCAACTTTTTAGAACAAACACATTATGGACTTAGTACTTGAAGTTAAACATTCTAAATTCAAACTAAACCCCCGTAATTATATGCTTTCGAACTTTAAGAATGTTTTCAGATACTTTTTTGATTAATTCATTTTTTACTTATGATTTCGTTCAACACCGTTTGACCTTTTCAGTACTTTGACGAATAAAAAGTAATATTTACTTAAAAGCAATTGAAAAGTATACTTAATTATTACTACTCTAAGATTACTTATTCTCTAAATGCATCAAAAGTTTATTATCAAAACAGAAAAAGACAAATAATTTTTAAGTTCATATAAAAAACTAATTTTAAATTAAAGCATTGCATTTCCTCCACCTAAATTAGTAGAATAGGAAAAAGGATTATCAAATAATGTCTCTAGCTGACCCTTATTAACATGTCCCAGCAGTCCAATAGCTCCTAAATAAGTCCAAAACAAAACCAAACAAAAAAAAATACGAATGAAAATTACGCAAAGTGTAATTTGTCATTATCGCTCTGTTGCCTTCGTCTTGATGAGCATCTGAGATTTTATACCCAAAAACACAATAAAGCTTTTTTTATAATCGAAATTTTAATTAGGCTTAAGCCTGTGGGTTTATCAAAAATCTTAATTTGAAATTCTTATGCTGTCAACATTCTTCTTCTTTTTTTTTAAAAACAAGATATCAATCATTTTGCATTGTTAACTTTGACTTGTTTAGTATAAAAATAAGATTTATGGCTGAAAACACATGTATAAGAAAGAAACAAAAAAAGTTGTAGGTATATACTTAAGTCCTTAAAATCATAAAAAATATTGATTTGAGTAACCTTTTCTTTTTTGGCTCTGTTTATCATATCAACATCCGGTTAAGAAGTCAATCTTAAACATTTTCCATGTGGAAGGACTTTAAACCATATTTATGTACAATGTACATAGCTCTTTCTTTGTAGGGATTTACAAATTGGCAGTGTCGGAAGAGATTTTTTTTCTTTAAATTGGATAATCTTGTTCGTTCGGGTTTAATTTAGGTTATTTAAGTGCCAATTTTTATAAAGTACTTTGGGTTTATCCTTTTTGTATCATTATGAATTAATTTCTAGACATAAACATTCTTTTTATTAAGATTTGCATTTGGCTTTGAGAGATTTAGCTTTTTTAAGTATAATGTAGGTAGAGTTATAAATTGTTTATTTCTGTATTGGTAAAAATAAAATAAAATTTTTAATTATATAAAAAAAAATATAATGTCAACGCTATTAAAATTAAGAAGCACTAAAATGAGATTCATGTTCATTATAATAATTATTGGAAACATGATGCACTACATCGAGTATAAATAATAAACCCTTTAATTGCTTTTATGATGCGTCACATATTTAATTTATATTTTTTTTCCATTTTTGAGTAAGTCAGTTCAACAAACAAAAATACGTAAAAAGGATACTCACACCTGACTGAATGAAAATAATGGAAAAATTGCAATTTCACTCAGCTCTGACGAAAGTATACCTTTTTGAATATAGATAATTGATGGTTTTATAATAATATTGTACTCGAATTGAAGTGATTGTTTAATTATTTACAGCGTTTTGTTTCAAAAACAACAAAAAATAAATTTTATAAAAAATTAAAATACATTTTGTTCGTGACATAAACATTCATGTCATGCGGACGTTGTGAACTCACAGGAGTATATGATGCAATTACTGCAGGTATTAATTTAAAAAAATTTAACAATCAAAATCTGACGTGGGATTATTTTGTAGATAAAATAATTTGAGTTTCATTCAACTGTAAAATATGAAAGCCTGGAAGTTGTGTTATCGAATTTACACACCAATTAATTCTTCATTGATGATATATCCCATAAAATATTATCTTTTTGTTTTAAAACAAAAAATTGGTGTTTTACTTTGTACAAAATAAACAAACTCCCACTTATTTTCGCACCAATCTTAAATCTATGGGCGGAATCTGCTAAGGTTATAATAGATTGCCAAATTCACAGTTGAATGTGATTTTCCCTTAGTTTTCCATATTTGTAATATGATTTAATTCGATTCATTTCAGTTTAAAACTTTCCAATGACATTTGTCATACTTTGCCAATTGCCATAGTAATATTTAAAATATTTTTTTTTTAATAAACTATTGAGTAGCTCGTGGCGTAGTAGTAAATCACAGGCCCTGGTTCTATTCAAGCTGAGCTTTTGCGCCACCCAATACCTTTATAAAATGACAAGTGAAATCCTAGAATAACTGTTCCTATATCTTAAAAAAAGATAAACTATTAAATTAAAATACTAAATTAATAATTTTTGTTCTCCTTTATAGTATTAACGCAGATGGTCTGTCTCCCTTGGATGTCGCTGTATTAAGTAATAACAGATCAATGACAAAAATGCTATTACAACATGGTGCTATTGAAGGATCACAATGTGAGTTTTAACTTTTATTAAAAATATTTGTATTAAATAAAAAAAATTTTAAGTATTGAAATAATAAAACTAAAAAAAAAAATTGTTTAAAATGAGTTACGGTTATAACTCACGAATTTTGTGTCAATTTTGATAATTTTGCATTTTTTTGTACCATATATAATATATTTGATTTACTAAGTGTGTCATCTATTTAGGAATTTTAGAATTCACTATATTACTGTTGGACAAAACTTTGAATTCAAAACTTATAGCTGTAATGGTATAATTTGGAATCCGTGAACTGAAATTGTATGTATGCCTCCTAAAAAATGTTTTTTAGTCAATTTAGATCTCAAGTTAACTCATCTTTAACTTTGGACTAACTGTATTGATATGTATATATATATTGATATACATATGTATATATATATATATATTGATGGACACAGTATACATATAAGCGTTTTAAATTTTGTTCAGTTCTACACATCTGTCAAAATAGAGTAAAATGGTGGATCCAGTCCCCATTTTCTTGTATAATTTCAATAGTTGGTTGTTATTTCTAATAATGCGGTGAGTAGTTCTTGTGGGCACTCGAACAACCATTTTTAATTTGTGACACTTTCAACTTTGACAACCTGCGCAATTAGAAAAAAAAACACTATCAAAATAAAGAGGCAACAATATTGAAATCCCTTTTCCATAGTGTCACCCTCTTTATTTCGATAGTGCAACTTTCAAGAACATTTCCATAATGTCATAGTTAGATTTAGAAAGATTTTTGACATCATTTAATCGAACACTGAAAAATAATTCTGAATTGACTCGGGTTCAATTTATTTGCATGGTTTAACTATATTGGGTTTAACTCCGAGTTAACTCAGGCCGGGGGTGGACTTGGCCACCAGGCAACCGGGCCCCCCAATTACTCTTACAAAACTTTATTATTATATATGTACATAGTTCTTGGAGTAGGTACTTTAAGTTCATTTAAAGGAACACAAAATTTCAGGGCCGCAGAAACAAAATAGAAAAGAACAAAAAAGCGATCTTGGGCAATCAAGATGTGAATATTTTCGAAGTTTCGTTATAAAATTTGTATTATTGTAGTAATGTATGTAAACACTTGTTATCAGAATATCGATACTATGAAAACTCCATTTTGTTTCAGGTTTTGTTTTTCAAATGTTTTTATCTCGAGTTTTAGATTTTCTAGAATTTTCTTTCATATACAAAAAGCTCTCCATTTTTCGTTTAGAAAATAGAATCTAGACGTTTCTTTTCATTTACCCCAATTTACCCTACTGAAATTCGGATTTTAAAAAAATCACGTATTTTAAAACCTGTACAGCAGACCCTCTTTGGTTTTCTCATACATTCCGATCCTTAGAAAATTATAATTGAAACTGAAAAGGAATTTTTTTTAATTCGAGGGTAAAAAGATTCCATTTTATTTCTTCAATCTTTATTTGACTAACTTTCTTCTCTGACTACTGACAGGACAGCTAACATCAGCGCACTATTTTGTGAAAGAAAATATTGCAATTTGATGATCATATGTAAATCCGGCAATTCTGCCAAATGACTATAAGTTCCCATGTATGTACAAACAAGTGAAAAGGAAAACATTTTCACATAAACATTTTTTTTTCTGCTTGTCTTCTTGATTTCAAATAAAAAAATATTGTCCCATAACATTCCGATTCTGACAACGTATCAACACTTGTTTTGTTTTATGATGATTCCATACAATACGTCCTTACATATATGTATAATATTTCATAAGTCTCTATGAAAGCATAATTTGGTTGACTGGTCACTTGGTATGAGTCCTTCATAGCAGAAATAGAAAAGAAGAAAAACAAGGAAGAAGACCCCATCAGGACAGCTGATGATGGATAATGTTCATCTTATGTGATAAAATAAATAGCATTTTGAAGAGTATTCATACAAAAACCGAAAAACATGCTTTTATGCTTGATATGAGATGAGATTTTGTATTATCTTATAATAAATTTAAGGACTTTATCTTAGAAGATGTAAACATATAAATATAGAGACACAAGTTTCATTCATTCATACTTTTTTTTTGTGTTTTATTGATTTTATAGTGAATCAAAATCGAATATAAGATACGGTTTATTTAAAGCAAATTTAATATTAAAACAAGACTTAATTTAAGTGTATAGATTCAAAAGATTGTAGGATTAACTTTAACCCCTATATTATTCACTCAATTAATCCAGTTTAAAACTTAAATCCGGAGGGAATAACATTGAATTTATAGGTTTTTTCGTTGAGCCCTGAAGTCACCCTGGGTTCGCCATAAAGTGTTTTTTGAAAAACCTGAACTCACCCTAACAATCAAATTCTGTGTTTTTTGAGACCTGGGGTCGCCCTGAACTCTCCCTGAAGTAGAATTAGGTTTTCTGCTGTGGCGAGTTGAGGTAACGAGTAGCCAAAGTAACATGAGTTGTGAGGCAATTATTTTGTTGGGGATATGCTTTGTTCCAGATAATAGCTTATTTTTGAAATAGAAATTAAAAGAAAAATTGAAAAATAAAAAATATAAATAGAAAAGGAAAAGGAAAACGCTTGATGTTGTTTCAATTCATTTCTAAAACTAATTTAAAACACATTTTCAGCCACATTAATAAACAACGCTTATTGCACCTTTAATCCACGAGTTAACCCTAAACCAGGGAATAAGAGTTAAGCTATGAGTTAAAAATTTCCACGAATAAAACCAAAATGTTCGTGGAATAGTAAAGTGACGTTTACCAAAAATCCCTTAAGAAAATCTACTACAATAAATAACATGCTTGAATGTAACTTGAAATTTTTCACAAGTTTCGCATACTTGGGTTTTTTTCGTATGGGTTTTGACAGAAAATTTTGATAATTTGTAAAAAAAAATAAAGCTAACGTTACCTAAAACACCTAAGAATTCTCTTGTTAATATATTTATGTCAAAATTATTATCATTTTTCAATTGTTTGTGTTGTGTCTGTTTTCTGTTTTGTTTTTATATATTTAAATAACTTGCAAACCGACAGGAATATGTCCACCTCTTGACTCCCCATTTAGGTCATCGTCAGCAACCGCAAAGAGTTGCCTCATATTTTCCTTGGAAATTCTATATTTTTTTCTGGTATCCTCCTTACTTAGCACTTCCATTAGATCATATGTACATTAACTTTTTGTATATTTCTCGTGGTTGATGGCTGATTGTCCAATAATTGGAAATGGTTTAAAAACTCGATAAATCTAGCAGACATTATTATTTTTATTCAAAATTAAATTAGCAATCTTAACTTATTTTTTTTATTTCAGAATAAATTTGACCCATCTATGGTTCTTATTCCTTCGCTACACCACGTTCTTCGGTGGTTTAACTTAGTACATTTTGCACTTAGTACATTTTGCACTTAGTACATTTTGCACTTAGTACATTTTGCACTTAGTACACGGAATAAGACCTAACCCTTCGCTCTTCCACGTTTATTAATTTAACTGTTTATGTTTTAATTATTGTGCACATAGCTTCTTGTTTCTTGCGTTTAATGTCAACAATAAAATTTAAAGCCCTCTGGGCGTTTTTTGTAAACCGAAGAACTCTATGCGGCACTAAAGAGACAATGAAATGGTTACAAAGTGCACTATGAAAAGTGCGATTTACACGTGTAGAACTATAGGGCCTAGTGATTAACAACTTTCAACCACTCCTGTGCGCGTGTTATTGGCAGGAATGAAAGGGACCTATAATTCTAAACCAAATACGAACGGCTAAAGTGAAATGCACTTTTTCATGACAAAAGATTTTCTTGAATGATTTGTTAATTCTTCGCAAGAGGCAGCAACCCTTGAAAAACATTTATGTTTTTTTTAGGCTGGGAATCTAACCCAAAACCTTCTACGTAAAAGTACCTACCACGTATTTATTTAATATTAAATTTCAAACAAAAAATTGTATAAAAATAATTTAAAGTGGGAATAGTTATAATTTCAATTTTTATTAATATAAAAAGTACAATCCTTTACTTTTGGAAAATTTTGCAAAAATTGAGCACACTATTCATAATTAATTGACTTGATTTAAGAAGTCAATTATTATTAAAAGAGTGTTCAACACAGTTCCTAAATACTTGTATCAAATTCTGTTTTAATGCCACATATAAGAAGAAGACGAAGAACCCAATTTCTTTGTAGAAATATGAATTAAAAAAAAAACTGATAATTTTGTATCTGTTTGCCTTATCTTTTTTTATATGAACAACAGAAATTAATTTCTAGAAATTATTTCCCGGTTATAATCGATTCTCATGAACGTACATATGCAGTAATTAAAAGTCATTAATTGGTTTATTGCTATATATAAGGGTGTGTTAATGACAGGCTCTTAGTATTAGCGTGGGAGTAAATTAATTCGACTAAAACAGATTGTAATGAAATGATGATGAGAATGACTGACGTTGTTAAATTGTTATTATGTTATCATCACATGCTATAAAACCAAAGAATTTGATTCAACTGACCCTAAGGCCATCAAATAAGTTGGTTATATCTTGGAAGACTAAATGAGACAGTTTGGCGCTTGGATGAGTGATTTTGGTTAAGTTGAAGAAAATATATCGAAGGTTATTTTTTTTTTTTTCATTTAATACCAAACACAAAAAGTCCTCTCAGCCAAGGAATAAAAAAATGGAACCAGAAAAGTTATGTAATTGTTAACTTCATTTTCTTAAAAAAGTGTCAATTTCTTCATAGAAAACTGCTTCATATTACTATAGGCTATACATATATACATATATTCGTCAGCAAAATCAATTCATATACTTGAGTTTCATTATTATATGATTGTGTGACGTTAATTGAAAAAGAAAATAAGATACGCTTTCACTGCCAAAGGGACAAACAATCGGAAATATAGTGTTTTATATTGTGTCCTTTTTGTCCTATGACGAAGAACCCAATCATTGACATTGTTCTTATGTAATATTGATATTGTTTATGTTTCTCTTGAAATGTTAGCTATTTCTTCCATACACATCTTTATATACAAACAGCTAACTATACATTACATAAAATACACACTTCTCTTAACTCAAAAATAAATTTAATAGAAAGGTTCAGGTTCTGGAATTATTTCAATCAAGAAAAGGGAGAAAAAAAAGTAAACGCCATTGTTTTTGATGGTCGTGGTATTAAAATCAAACGGAAGGATCAAACTTCTATGGAAATTATATGCTTCGCTCTTTCCTCTCAGACCTTAAAATGTTTCAATTTAAAAGGTTGTCTTTATATATAGGTATATAAGAGGTCTCATTATAATTCCTAATGAAACAGTTGGGCAGCAAGAAATGCTGAATATTAAAGCCCAATCTGACTTGCCTCGCTTTGCAAAGTAAACATTCTTCATCGCAATTAGGCATCAAAGGTTTATGCAATCAATAAAATTTGATTTAATTCTAAAATAATATTGGGTTTTTTTTTGGTTTTATTCGCTTTTCCATTTTCCTTTTAGTGGACTTTTCCATTCCATAAGAATTGAGTAAAAACAATAGATATTCACTTCCTTCCGAAAAAAAAACAAAAACATAATTCCATTATTCCGGTGATAAAATGTGATAAAATATTAGTAGAAGTAAAAAAGGTACATTTCCACTAATTCAGCCTCTTTGTTAAGCCTATGAATGAATGAAATTATTATTCTGGTATCCTTATCAGATTTTTTTCAAGATATTAGGTTTGTTTTATTCATTGCTGCATAGCCAGTGCCGCGCAAGTCTGAATAACACGATCACTCACTCTATACGTTCATTTCAATAATTGAAAGCTCTATCGTTAGCACAGCCATCTTTTTTATTTACTGACTTCTTTTTCGCCAGCATTCAAATTGTTTTTGTTTGCCAAGGGAAATTTTGCTGCGCTGGCTATGCAGCAATGAATAAAACACACCTATTATTATTGTTTTATGCTATCGATATAAAACCAGAACGATACTAGGACTTTTATATCACAAAGTTTTTAAGATAAAAATTGAAGCTTTAAAAGGCAATTTAAATGGGATGCATAATTATAAGAAGGGTTAGAATAAAGTGATTTTTTTTGACAGTTGAATAAAGACTATTTCCAAATGATTTGAACTATGTTTTAAGACAATGTCTAACTACACAATTGTCTAACTAGTTTTTCAATGCCTCTGAACCAAAGTTAGTTTAGTTTGTCGGCTCAAATTAGTATGGAAATTAGAATCACCGCGGACTCATTATCTGCATGTATTGTGAGAGAGAGAGCTTACCATTTCACCATACTCAGCGAGAACCGAAACAGAATCCACAAAAATTAACGAACGAGAAAGGCGTTTTGTGGTTGAAGAATATTATGCAATTTATCTTCTTCTCTAGTTTGTATACAAATGAAACATCAAGATTTATTTTGTAATTAATATAATTAAATAATTAAATTTGGATTTTAAATTTATTTTATTTTTGGAGGGAATTTTTATTAAACTGTTGTGCTGGGCACGAACGTCAACACACTGATAAAAGTTTATTTTTTTTGTTGTCTTCTCTCTTTGTTTTCAGTCAATACAAAAATACTCACCATTAGGGTATTGCATACCAGCGATGCCAGATCGTGGGATTTATCCTTTTTTGTGGGAATTTCACGTTTAAAATAAGCTTAAAGGAAAAAAGGAATTTTTCACACCTCATAATACAAAAATAAGCGATTTTATGTAATGCTTAAATTTTTTCCTTTTTGTTCATTTTATTATTGAACTATGAACAAAGACCCTATATATAGATTGTAACTTCTCACTACGGCTTGACGATGCATGGTGAGATCGGGGAAGGGAACAAAGTCACCGTCATGGCGTAGTGAAAAGTCACAATCCAAACCGGGTCAAATAAAACATTATCATGCCTAGAAAAAACTCATTCTCAATATCTGGATGCGTTAATTTTCATTTTGGCATATAACTTCTTAAACCTTGTGTGGCCCGTTATAGTTTTTCAAAACGAAATGAAAAGAACATTCACTTTCCTTCATTTTTATGAATGAAAGTGAATGCACCCTTTTTACTTCCTTGAAGGATTACTTGTGTACGTTCACTTTTCTTCACCCACAATGAAGGAGAATCGAATCACAACCATTTTTATCCTAAAAACAATTCCACACAAACCTCCTTTTCCCTTCATAAAGTAAAAATTATAGGCTTTTGGTTTATTTTCAGACTTCATTCACTGAAAATGAATATTTACCTATCGATTGATATTCTTCTTTTTTGTTGAATGTTAAGTGAACAATGTTTGCTGGGAAGAAAGACTGACAAAATTGGGTCAGTGAATTTGCTTGAAGGGCAGTAACACACTGTCGTCAGTCATCCTCTCAAAAAAATTTGTGAGCAAGTCTGATTGAAAAACCGTCAGTCACAGATTACACACTATCAGTCATGAGCAAAACTATCTGTCAAGGTCGATAATGTTTACCATGCTTTAAGCCTAGTATACAGTTCCTCCTCGAAAAAAAAAAATACATGTACTTCTTATGGGAGTGATTTTATCGCAAAAAAAAATTTTTGACGTTTAAAATTTTATATTATCGAACTGTGAACCAAACCTGTTGAAAAAAATGTATATTCACCACGGAAACTTTTTCGCGCAAAACAATGTTGGTGACATTGTTTTGTGGAAAAAAAGAGGACACCGAATACAATTTTTTTATTTCAACTCAGATTTTTTTTCTTCCGGAAAAAAAAAAATTCTTACCACTTATGTTTTTTTTTGTTCAAAAGAACTGTATACTCGGCTTTAACTTGAGACGATCGAAGACAAAAACTGTGTGAGTGCCGGGACTCACGGTTAAGATGTGTAAACATACGTAAATAATAAAACGGTACCATGAAGGGTTGACAGTTTTTAAAAATGTATTCTTATTTAAAAAGTAGGACATACACAACATTTTTTTATGAAACAAAAGGGAATTATTTAAAAAAAAATATATTTTCCCTTACGATTAAAATTAATAAAAATTATATTGGAGTTTAATAACTTTTAGTGACCATTTAGTGACCTTTCCTATGGTGTTTTTAAATTCCATAAATGATAAATCATATATAGTTACATAGTTGACCTTTCATGACCATTTTACAGACCTTTCAGGTTGCATCCTTTTTTTTCCTAATTCCCCAAATGATGTGCTACAATCCCGGAGCTCTTTTATCGCTTAGAAAAAATGTAGACTGGGAGAGGAATTAGATTTCCCTTGGTGAAAATTAATTTTGAAAAATCTTTTTTACACTTAATGTAATTCGCCTTTTCATATACGGGGAGTGTATATTATATAAAAGCTTATTTAGAAAATATTCCAAAGCTATTAAATTGTTTATAATAACAAAATGTTTCAATTCCCTATATTGATTTTATTTTTTTTTATTTTAACCTTTCACAGTTGCCACAGAATCTCTAGGTAATAAATTAAATGGACTTCTGCAAGATGCCGAGGGCCGAATACAGGATCTAAGCGGATGTGAGGGTTTTCCACAGCCTGCAGCATTTAGCAGCACCCGTTCCTCGATATCCAGTATTATTATCGGTGAGTTGTGTAAGTTACCCGCCCCATCAGTATGACATGCATGAAAGTGCCTCAATATACCTACTTGCATGTCCTTCCGAACCTTCCAATGGTTCATATGGAAGTTTTGTTTTGTTTTATTTTGAAATTTATTTTACAAAATTGCTGGCAGGATGTCAGATGAAATTGCATAGGAACGTAAAATGGCATCTCAGATCATTGCATCAGGTTCCCTCTGGGAAATTCCGTTTGTTTGTGTGTGTATGTGTTTGTGTGGTCTACCTGTAGTCTCTAGAGCCATGTATAGATATTTCTCCACAATTTCCCAAGCATATGTACAAATTTCAGGTAATAGTGGACCGTCAGTGACAGGTTGTACAGGAACTGAAACTGATAAACAAATTGGAATTTGGGAACGTCGTGTGAAAGGTTTGCGTCGCATGCTGCTTGGCTGGGATCAAGCCCGTCCCCCAGACTGCCCGATGGCTGTAGGTGTTGATGTTATTGGAGTTAATTCTATCATGGTGCGAATTCTTGAACCCACAGAGGGTGCTATTGGGACTAAATTTAAAGGTAAATTATTGTTATCGTTGTCGTCATGTTGTTTTGTGTGTAATTTGGCTAATTTCATTTAATTCAGTTCAATGGTCAACGAGAGCAGATTTCAGCAATGTGGTTGGAGAACGAGAGATTCTCGAATGGAATAGCTTTCAAGGAACAATGGGCGCCAATTGTAGAATAAGTGACCTAACTCAGGGACGAAGATATTTCATTAGAGCATGTTGTGGTAATGTTAAAGGATGGGGTCCATCAAGATTGTCCGTACCAGCAAGTGTTGTGCCATCAAGTATGTGTGACCTAATGTTCATGTGTTATTTTAAGGTATTTAAGATTTAATGTATTATATCAAAATCGCAGGTTGGCGGGACTTGACTGACAGAGATGATCGATTTATGGGAAGAGTTCGAATCCTTGACAGTCTTTTTACGGCAGTACGTCTGGCGCGACCTGAAGATGCCTCTGAATTGACCTTGGAATCATCTGCAGCACACAGAAGAAATCCTAAAAAGAAGACAACCATTAAGCAATTATTTTCAGTGACGTCAAAGTTTCAAAAGCATCTCCGACGGTTGGTATCCTTATCTACATATTCTTTAATACCGTTACTCCCGTAAAAAATTGTGTAAAAATCATTAAAATTTAAATTTTCAGTGGTATCTATCTAGCGTGCATATTATACTACGAGGATAAGGTTCTCGTGACGAGCGAAGATTGCATTCCTGTAATTGAGATTGATGAAACTTATCCCAGTTCTCTGCACAGTGACTACCATTGGTTTATGAAGGTAAGTCTGGGAGATGATTTTTGAGTTTTTATGAAGAAAAATCAATTAAATATGTAAAGAGTTATTTTTGGTTTGCCAAAGGGGATTGATATGACGGGTGTTGGGTGGCGCACTTATCCAAAAATATCTTACTGTTCGTATGGAGCATGTAATCCAGAAGAACTGACATATGGGAGGTTTGTCAGTTCAAGAGGCATAAAAGTTGTTTTAATTTCTTAAGGAAAAAATTTTGTTTTAAATAAATGCGCGATAGGTACTTTTAAAAGAGAAGGAAAGAGAATAAGATTTTTAGATTTAAGAGATAGAGTGCTTGTTCTTATACCAAATGTAATGTCTGAAGACTTGATAGAGTGCGCTATTACCACCTTCAGTGAATACTTAAAGTTCACCTCTCAATCATAATTTTCTTACATTTTGTCTTAAAATTTATAATTACTATTTTTTATTGTTTTTAAAAAATATTTGTGTAGAAAGTTATGGCCTCTGCCGGAAAAACTGCCATATTAAATCTTGTAAAATGATCGGCTACCGGCTTTTAAAAAAATGTTTAAGTGTTCACTAAAAGTGTGTGGAGCTCCCCCTATGAAAGTTTCAATTTGAAATGGAAAGGAGAACTCCATGTAATATATCCTGTAAAGTCTAAGGTTTACGTGCATAAACCGGTACTCCTTTATAATCTCTCACTGCCGGCATTCAACAGTTCAGCCATCCAAACCTCTAGCCTTGTAGCATTTAAGGTTGGGTATCGCTATTCCTTCCTTTTCTTGGTGGTGTGGATGGAAATTTAAGTCAACAACGTCCAAGTCTTATAGAGTTTTCTGGATTCAGAAAAGAGTTCTTTCCAAATCCTGCAGAACTGCTACTGTCTCGGCAGGCTTTGTTCTGGATTTGTAGCCTTGAAGAGTAGATTCTTTTAGCCTTCGATAGAAGTTTCAAAACATTTCTCCTGCCGTTAAAGTGCCTCAGTAAACTCGATCGCCTGCTTCTCGTGTTCTATCTTTTTCCTTCCTATCTCTTTCTTTTCCTTCGCAGAAGCTGGTGTTTCTCCCTTTTTCTTGGCTACTCTCTCAGCAATCCTATTCAGCAGCAGCATTTATCGGTAAGCCTCGTTCTTGGTCGCATAGTGAAAACCAGAACATACAGTGGTGGCACTTCTGACAAAATGTTGGCAGTTTTCTACACTTAAAGCTGCTGTCGGGATTAATCAACAAATCTTTGGTGGTCTCTTGCGAAAGTATAGGTTTGCGACGTCAAATTTGTTAACAGCATTCGCTTAGAGTTCTGACATCATGGCATTTAAACGGTGTGTCTATATGTTTGCACATTTCCATTGAGCCGCACTTTCATTTTGATAGATTTTTGAGAACTAAACGTTAAAGTATAAAACGTATAAAAAAATAAAACTGAGTCACCAGTAATTTTTAGTTTTTAGTTGAGAGGGGCACGAAGTTAGAGTACTAAACGAAATCTTCCGGTTAACGATTTGAGGAGATTTTTTGATATTCCTCTTCAGCCTTTGCGTAGTGTGCGTTCTAGAACACTATCCCGAACGCAGGTTGAAAGAACTTGAATTTTGTGCTAATTTTATTTTTTAATTGATTATTTATATCTTAAGAAACTAAACAGTATTTTATTTATTTTTAGGTTGCATGTACCTGGGAAGATGTAAAGTCTCTTCGCACCGACATGGAGCGACATTTGACTTCTGCGGTTCATTTTCGTACGAAATTACTCTCTGCTGCCTGTCAAATGCAATCTGCCCTCTGTCTCACCGATCTGGGTCAATTATTTCACAAACCCCTGCGTGATTCTCATGGCACAGTGGTATTGTGTTGTGTTAATTCAGTGAAAACTCAAAAATCCGTTTCGGTTTTAAACTCTCGCTGGTTGCCTCTAAATAAAATCCAAAAGAAAATCACAGCTTTACATGAAGACTACAACATCAACGAGATGCTTATATCTTCGATTAGCGATCAAATTCTCTATCACCAGACTTCGACAACGAAAATAAATCCAGGACTCTATTTGGGCTATTTGAAAATGCAATGTTCGGTCGATCAAATTCAGGTGGTTGTTCCAGTGAAAACACCAAATGTTCTTCCACATGCAAAAGTTCGAGAAAATTCCCACATAACAGCCGACGAATGGGAAATTCTAACAAAACAAAATAAATCTGAAGCAATGCCCTTGGAATTTAGTCCCAATCCAGAGGTTATGACGGAAGTTCAGAGGATCTTCTTACACGATATAACAACGGCGGCGAATACCCTCTTCAAGCACATGAACATCCGACTCGAAGAGGCCCTAAATTATAGACTGTATGACATTGAAATAATTGAATTGTCTAAGGATGTAAGTTTCCTTATAATCTGTCCTCCAGTTGAATCATCGTGTGCTGTACCAGGTCAAACTGAATTGCTACTTCAAAGAGATGACCTACTCAGCTTGACAATTCAAGCTTTTGAAATGATTCACTTGAGGACATATCAAAACGGAATCATTCAAAAATACTCAAGACTTTCGTGCATTCTCGAGCTGGATACTGCTCTAGCAAATCACTCGCATCGAGAAGCTTTCTCTACCAGTGAGCTTCAAATTGCCAAGGAACGTCTAGCCAAGCTTCAAGAACTCACCTTAAATCTGAATTCAGTTTGGAAGAGTGTTCGCTGGCTTATGGATGTAATTGCCTTTGCTCGTGATCGCAGCTGTAATCCTACCGTCACCATAAGGGAAATTTTGGATTTCAAGAAAATTCTTGAAGATAACATTGAAAATGCAATGTGTGATAACAGCAACTGTCATCTTCTGCAGCTGCCAGTTCGCGATACAAAATTCAGCAAGAGTGGACCTGGACGCGGATCATGGCCAGGGCCAGCTGCGAACTCTCATCTCAATTCAGAGTGCTATCTAGCTGCTGAGCACTCGAAATCCGAACAAAATCTTGGCTCAGTCCAACCTCGACAGTTCCTGCAGCCAAAAATGATCTCGAAGAAAGATGAATCTCTAAGAAAAAACAGTGCAGATTCCACTTGTTCGCAATACACACAAAGTTATTACTCAACTGGAGGTGATAATAGTGAACAAGTACTCTACCGTATGCCACCATCACGCTCTGAGGACACACTATCAGCTAATAAACAATTAAAAAACTCTCACTTCAGGAAACGGACAACTATGCCGAATGTCCAAGTTGGTCCTACATCCAATTCTGCTCCGTATCTCTCAGTGAGCGCTCATAGCAGTAATTGCCAAACGAATATTACCGATTCAGTACAAAGTCTGTCCAGTGACTCGGAAACTGCTTCCTATCCAATTGCTCAAAGGGTCAAACTTAAGACAACAGCTGCTTTAAAAGACGGTGGTATCTTCCTCAAGTCAACTCTTAATGCTTTACAAACTGAAATCAAAGGCAGTGATGCCAGAGTACACAGTTCAGAACCGTCCTCACCAGTATCAAATAAATCAAACAAACGTCCAATACCTCGTCAAGCTAGCGCAGAAGACTGTACGTTAGGAAGTACCATTTCAAATGCGGCTACAAGTACCTCCCAGCAAACTGGAATTATTCAAGTGTATACAGCTTATGATACAGGTTTGGCTAGTGGTACGAGCCTAAAGCTTAATGTCACACCAAAGACCACAGCCAGAGAAGTTATAAATTGGGTGGTGAAGAAAATTAATATGGAGGCGGTATTAAAAGGCAATAATGGACCAATTTACACGCCTGATAAGTTAAATAATTTTTGTTTAGTAGCAGTTATAGGTGCAAGAGAACGCTGCTTGCGCGATGATTTTAAACCATTGCAATTGCAGAATCCTTGGAAGAAAGGTCGATTATATGTAAGACAGAAGCACGAATTGCTTGCTGCAATGGAACATTACAATCCAAAATCACATCTCATTTAAAGATTCATTAATGTTTTTTATTTTATTTTTTTTTGCTGGGATCTCATTTATTTTATTAAAAGTGCGCATGTGTGTATATATACATAGTGATATTGAAATTAAAGGATATGTTGAAATAACTTCACTTATATCCAGCCCTATAAGCGCCATTACAGTAAGTGTTAAAACTTTACATTCCTTAGGAAATGTATTCTTTAGTTTTTTGCTCAGCATTAAGACAGTTGTCCCTAGTTTTGGATTTCCATTTTATTTAAAGAAAAAAAACATAACCAAACGCTTACATCAATCCCCATTGGTTTCAAGGCTCAAGAACATATACATATATGTATAAAAAAAAAAACTGTTTTTTTCTGTAAAACTAAATTTTGTCACTTAGTGTTAGACTGAGACTTTACCTTCTGTAACTACTGCTGATATGGAAATACTAGCAATTTCGAAAAATGTAGCAATAATGGAGTTAACTGTGCCGCAGTACATGGCTGATATGCTGAAACAATTAATTTAAAGAAGAGCAGAGTTCTGAACAGAGTCTGAACACTCCGAACATACTCTGAGCGATCTCTGAACTAAGCGTGCTCTGCTCTGAGAGTTTTTATTTAAAGAAACACGCTTCAGCAGCTGTCACTTTTTTTTTGTTCACAGTTGTCATTTTCTATGTGTTCAGCTATTCAACTCCGTCTGCTCTATTAATTTATTATGAGCTCGTACAGCGCGCTCTGAACATGCTCAGAGGGAAAAAAGAAACACAAAATTGGAGCTCTGAATGCTCTGAGCTAAAAAAGAAACACGATCTTTTGTTTGAGAGTTCAGGCTCTGCTCTGAACTAAAAAAGAAAAACGCCCAAAGTAACACTTTCCGCTCTCGGCTTTTGCTCGTGATCACAGTTAATTTTTTTCTGAACTCGTAAAGCACGCTCTGAATATGATCTGATCATGGTGTAAATGAAAAAAGAAACAAAAACTCTAAGCTCTGAGCTAAAAAGACACACAATCCTTTTTTGACAAATCATGCTCAACTCTTAACTAAAAAAAGGGAAACGCTTAATATATCCCTGTTTCGTTTATTCAAAAACGTTAAAATAATCACTTTGTGACAGTTGACAATTGTTTATTTAGCCAGTTCAGTGCCTACGTTCTGTAACTCTCGCATCGATAAAATTGGTCGAGACGCGGTGGAAAATGAAACAAAACTGTATTGATAGGAAGTAAACCTATTTATTTGGGTTTTTGTAACTAAACTGATTGCAAGTAAACTATGGCAAACAAAAACACAACATAAAACACATCAGAACGGGTTCAGGGCTGTCAACGGACCTGCCGGAGAGAAATGTTAAAATTTCAGATACTTTTTGCGTTGCGTCCGGGGCATGCTCATAACAACATGGAATTTAATCGAGCTGTCATTTGTATATACGTTGACGCAACGCAAGCGACGGATTCTATAGGTCGGTCCCTTTAGAAAGTTTTGACATGTCGAACTAGCTTCTTGCATGGTTTTCTTGGATTATGAATATGCAAATACGCATTTCGTTTTGGCATGTCTAAGAAAATATTTCTAGGGGAACTAAATTTCAATTTTTTTTTGGGAACTTATTATTTTAATTATTATTATTACATTGGACTACATAACTCAGTGGACTTAACTTGACGTAAATCCAACTTCTATTGTTCAGACACAAACTAATTAGCTAGCTCACGTTTCTGAGATCTCACTGAATCGAAAAAAATTGAGTCTCAGCTTTTTGACAGCAAAAGTGAGGAATCTCACTGAGGAATTACGTTAGATTTCTGATATTGTTGAGATCTCAGAGATCTCAAGAAACCTAAACTGGCTAAATATGAACACAACCGACTCACTCTGACATTCAGCAGTCGTTAAAATAAAACACAAATCTGTGCTGGTTTAAGGATTAAATAGAAACTTTTATTTACAAAATAATTTTTTTATTAAAAAAGTGTGTTTCCAAATGAAAAAAAATTTATGTAGTATTTAAGAAAAAGTACAGACAGAGGATGGCATAGAAAACTTCAAAAAACATCCACAAATTAAAAAGAAAAATCCTGCTGTTTGTGGCCATTTCTTTCTCCTATGGAGTAGGTGTTATATAAACAAGACCGGACCAACCATATGTGCAAGATGTGCAAATGCACAGGGCGCACAATTCTGGTCCATTAGACTAGCTCATGACTGATAATTCTGTTATTAAAATGCTTCTTCTATTTAAGTATTAGATGTCAATCCTCTCAGTGGTATGAGTTGCTTCAGTGTAATAGATTTAATTCATGTAAAGCTGCCTGCCTATATATAGAAGAATCCCAACCTCTGTATTGAGAAATGTAACCCTTTTTTATGTTTTAAATCTTATTTTATACTTCCTTTTTTTATTGCAATGCATTTGAGCTTAAACAAAATAAGTATGGTCTTCACATAAAATATAACTTTTACTCAATAAATTATTTTAAAAAAATATACAAATGTCAATATAATTAATCAGCATATTAGCTTTATGACCAACTCAAACAAAAACAAGAAAAACTATAGACTGACTTTCATAGTTTCTATTCAAGAAAAATAAGGTCTTTCATATTTATTAACTGTAACTGGAATTTCAAAAACTCAAAAAAAAATCCTATATAATCTAATTAAGACAGCAAATCATAATTACCATAGACCTAGTTGGATCTTTTCAACCTTAAAAATTGTTATCGTCAAAAATATTATATAAATTCTATATAATTACTTATTAATTTAATAACTAAAAATTAAACTGTATTATTTAAAAAAAATTATTTTTGTATGTTGTATATACATATTTCTAAATGTAGTATAAATAGGTACTTAGGTACGTAAATTAAATACACATTCAAATACAATTGCACTAAATAAATAAGTTTCTGTGTATAAAAAAAAACTAACTAAAATACGATGTAATTTAGATACACATACTATTTTATAGGCGTATGATAATTTCCCTGCACTCAGATTCATCAGTGGTAAGAAGTGAACTTTTCGATTGCGAAAGTCATGCAGCTTTTCAAGCACCACATCACACATTATAACCCCTAGGTACTGTAATATAGAATCCGTCGTTATCAAAAATTCTGCTAAGAACAACGAAATCTCGCTGGATCCGTTCTTCCGATTCCGACGGGTTCTGTTATTAATATTGTCCTCTCATCCCTACTTGTTGCTGTTGTTAACTATTAATATTGTTAAAATATTGCTGTTAAACTACTAAAACAGTAAGATTTGTTCTGCTGTTATATATGTTTATCTTATGTCTTGTTAATTCATTATAAAATAGGTGTTGTTATTTATTTTAAAATAAGAGCCTGACAAACAAAATAATAATAAAATAGAATTATATTAAAATTCAACAAACAACAAAACAAATAAAATAATAACAATAATTTTAACCAACTTGTTGTTAACCCTGAATTAGAAAATATTTCACCTATTCTATAACAAAAACAAAAAAATAAAATAAATTAACTTATACTTAATGTGTCTTCGATAATATCAATCTATCGACTAAGGTGTATTCTTGCCAACACTTGGATTCGAGTGCACAAAATAAAAATAAAATAGAGAAAAAACAAAACGAATCGAACGTTGAGTCTTATGATTAATTTAAATGTTAAATTTTAATATTTAATGAAAAAGTTAATAAAACTAAAAAAAAGACATATTATTAAAAATAAAACGAATTTTATTGCGTTAGTGATATTTAGTTACATGAAATGAATTGAAGAAAATTAATTTAGAATACAAAAAAAAAACATAAGAAGAAATTATTATTGATCTTATAGGAGATTTAATCAATTATTAAAATTAAGTGAATACTGCATAATTGGTATATGAATTGTAATATTTCATTATATTCTTCATGTATAAACTAGATGTTTATTTCAATAAGACACCGAACCAAAATAGTTTTACGTAAATTTATATAAATGTATTATGTATGTATGTTAATATACATAGATACATATATGTAATTATTAAATAAACTATTAAACAAATTCTGTGAGGGAAATAAAACGACTAATAAATAAAATGCAATACATTAAAAATAAAAATGAATTTTTTTTCTTTTACAACATTATGCGTGCTTTTTTATCGACGGATCTGGATCAGAATCATTTTTGAACACGTAATACAACACATCAACTTGGAATCTTGCTCTCTATATAGACCTAAAGATCCGAAAAAAAGTTCTTTCTCTCGTGGATAGGTGGCTTTTCTGTTTTGAAAATAGTAAGGTAGTGTAAAATGAAGTGTAACGAAAAGAGACAACAATTACATGAAAATAAACAAACACAAGGAAAAAAGAGATGAGAATACAACACTCATTAGGGTCCGTATCGATTTATTTTCATGGGATGATTCATATGGATCTTCGTGGATAATAAAATGCGACTGATCATAGCAAATAGTATACATAAAGGGTCATCCAATTTGACATTCCTGTTTCGTCAAATTGAACTGTCATCCGACACTACATGTTTTGTTTTAAGATGCCAATTTGCAATCCTTTGTCCAAAGACAATTGCAACCACAAATAGTCAATATACGGTTGCAATTTGGTCTGGTGGTGTGATTGTTCCATACTTCTTCCAAAATAACACCTTCTTGACAGACACCACCGTGTCTGTCAATTCTCATCACTACATAGCCATATATATATTTTCACTTCTTATTTTAAATAATATCATTGTATTAATCAACCGTTTTTTTAGTTCTTTAATGTTTATCCACATCACAGCTTTGAACCAAAAGAATAAGTTCATTCCATGCAGTTATGCATCTTATTTTAAATACACATAGTAATTCACAAAAGTTGCGACAAAAAACTATAGAGCATGTTGGTTGGGTCGAGACAAAAAAATCATTTAGCACAGGGTCTTTTGCTTCCCATTTAGGTGTGATGGACAATTTTCTGACCAAAAAAACTGACTTAAAATTAAAACAAAAACTGAAGATTGAAAATAGGTAGATCTACTTTCCTACCTACTTAGTGGAAATGGAATCTTCAGAGCAACATAAACAACGGATTGAATTCAAATTAATTTTCTTGTCATTTTTTTGTGAAAATGTCCCCTTCCGCTTAAACGGTGGGCGATAAGACCCCTCTCTCTTGCACAAGGATTTTGTCTTGTCTCGACCGACAAGCGGGGGCTATAGCTTTTTGTCGCATCAACCTGTAAACAGGAGAATCTTTACGTACACTAGGGCGTATACGTATTTTTTTTTTTGAAATTTAATAGTATAAACTCAATTTTTTGTATGTACATTTGCGATATAAACCTTGTATAAAAAATACATATTAATTAAATCCAATTTATAGAGGGTTTATAAAAGGGGAATTTAATGTTTTCAAAATTTTATATACAAAAACTTTTTTTACTGAACCGCTCCAACGATTTTCAATTTTTTTTTTCTTATATCAGATGAATATTGACCTTAGGCCCTAACCACGGAATGCAAGACTTTCATATTTGGATATGAAAAGTAAAGATCTATATCTAAAAATACCAGTGAATTTTTTCTATCATTCACAACCAAAATTTGGTGTGGACTCTCGGTCTAAAAGTTTTTAAAATATTAAGACTTTAAACAACAGTGTGATCATATATAAAAGCAAGTTCGATTGACCTTATAGTTTTGCATTTTATTAATTTAGCTCTATCGTCATTTTTTCGACTTTACTGCAAAGCTGAGTGTGGTGTCACATCGTATGAGAGTGAATTAAGTAATTTTTTATTTTCGCTGTCGAGTATCGGCTACATCCATTTAGACCCAAAATATAAACTTTAGGTAAATGGGACATAGTTATTAGCGAATCTTTATTACCGAAAACTTGCTGAGTCCACATGTCAAATTATCTATCAAACCTATTGATTTAAAGTTCATATTTGTGGGTGCTTTTAATAATTAAAAATTTAAAACTTATTGTGGTAAATCAACTGGTATGGCTGCCCCCCTAAGACTACCACTAACTACGCCAATGCATATGTATATTTACATAATGAATTTTATTAACCTCCTTACTCTTTCTACAGCTGAAATCATACACACATACATACTGTCATACCTATGTACATACATACATATATAATGTTTAACTGAGATCTACAGTCTTACTAATTTTAGATTTGATGTTTATAGATTTGATTGATTTATATATGTACCTACACATGTATATACATATAATTATTGATTAATTTAGTAACTTCACAACAGCGTTACCACTTCCGGAAAAAAGTCGAAGTAGATTTCAAGAAAAAAGTGAAGTAGATTGAGAAAAATCGAAGTAGATTTTAAAATGAACCTTTTTTATATAAATTTAATCTAATTAAACGAAAAATAAATAAAAACAAAAACCGACTCCCAGACTTCATATTAATATATATTGTTTAATAACACTTATAAAATTTATTTAACAAAAAAGGATACGTTATTTTTAACTTCATTTTCAGATGTATATTTTGTGTACGTTTTATAACAAAATCGTTAATTTTATCAAAAAAAAACTTAGAATCCATGTTTAGCTACACTTTATTCTGTTTTTTTATAAAAAAGAACATTAAAATTATTTTAATATTAGGTAGTATATGTAAGTAGTAGTATAAATACAAAATATTTCAGTCTTTAACTTTAAATCGGCATTGGTATTTCATTTATGTAGTTATATTTCCATTTACTAATTTATATTTTTTAAAATAAGCCAATATATTTTTCGGTGGGTAAAATACATATATTGTTTTTTAAAGCATTGTCTAGTTTGATGAGTTCTTTGCATAGCATAATGCTTTCCATAGTTCCGCAGAGAGAGTTTATTGGTGGTTTCGTATTGGATAGTGTTCATTTCAGAGAACTTGCGCTCTGCTGCGGCGGAACGGAGAAAAAGAAGTACATTTGGTCTTTTTCTGCAAAATTGGAGTACTTTGAAACAGGAATTAGATGCGAAGTAGGAAGTAGATTTTAATTTTTTTCGAAAAAATGAAGTAGATCTACTTCAATTGAAGTAAAGTGGTACCACTGCTTCATAACCCGATTTTTTACTTTAGTTGCAAAGATTCAAGATTAAGAGAATGCAAATTGTTGGGGACTCACCGTCAAACATAAGTTAAATACCAATTTGTTAAGTTAAAACCAAAATTTTACACGATTTATGAACTGTCACTGTTTAAGGTGTTTTAGCTGGAGTTTTTGTTATGAAAATAGGCCAAATTTCTAAACGCAATACTTACTTAATAAGCAAGTTGAAATGTCAAGGCATATGTTTGCATTGCAGGCATATTGCATTTCGAAACGAATATTTACTTAAATTGTTAATTGTTGCTGGAATTAATAATGGGCTCACAGAAAAATTAATTTAATAAACATCTTGCTCAATTGTTGCATTATAATCCCAATATTTTTTTACAAAAAGAAGAACACAAATGTAAGAAAACATTATTTATGAGTTTCTGTTCATTCCTTTGTTGATTCATTTACTTTTTCCCTTGCAGTTGTTCAAATTTCTAAAATTAAAAGTATTACAAGTAAAGTTGTTATTTAGTTTTTTAATAAATAATACATTTCACTTACTTTTTTTTTATTTTTATAGAAAATTGTTAAATATTACCATGCTAATACCTTCAGGCTGTTTAAAATTTTGCGCCATTTTTTTAAACAAAATGAATAAATATTTCTAATCCATAGACAAAAAAGGGCATTAACAATATAAAATCAATATAATAGTAAAGTAGTTTTTTTAAATAACACACCGGGTAAACAACAAGCTGAAAGATCGCACCATATACATAATTCCGCATCTCAAATAAATTTTTTTTGTTTCACTTTGAAATTTGTCACAAATCAGTGGCAATAAATGAATTTTGCGATAAATTTATAGCGAATAATTTGATTCGGGACGGTTGCGGCCACGTTTTTACTAAGCGACAAGCTACATTTATGACCGATACAGCGACATCGCTGTGCTTTAGAAATCTGTTTCATTTGTTATTAAATCATGAGCAACAAAGTATATATTTATGTACATACATATGTACTAAAATGATAAGGAGAAAACGTTACTTATCAACGGAATTTTCTATATTCAAAATTGTTCACTTGTTCATTTATCGCCAATGTAAATAAATTAAGGAATTAAGGTAATAAACCGTGGCGTAAAAATTAGTTAATAGGACTTTTACGACGAAGGTCTTTGGATTCGAATCCCAGCCTATGCCACATAAAAAAAAAAATTTTGACGAGTAACAGCCTCTTGTGAGGAATTGCCAAATTCTCTAAAAGTCATGAAAAAGTGCTTCTCACCTTAGCCGTTTGACTTTTCAGTTTCTATTAATAACTTTAAATGACTACATAAATATATCTTATACATTTAAAGTTAAAAACATTTGAACCAACAAAAATAATTCTGAAAAGTGAAAACAATAATAAGAAAACATTTTTGTTCAAATAATAATAGGTAATTGTTTCTTACTTTTATTATTTTGTTTTACTACCTGCGTCAATATAAGTATCAATTGTTTGTTAAATCAACATTGAGCCATTATTTTAGTCACTCCTCCAAACATAAACATACATACACACAAATGATTTGTTTAATTTTACCCCCCAATAATTGCTTCCTGCAACCGAAACGCTTTTAAATTATTTTGTTAAATTTCCTTGTACATCCCACTTAAGGTATATACATATGTACATATATATATACATATGTATGTTTTTATTATTTTATACCGGAGAAATGAATTATGTGCCGATGCACTAGAAAAATTAGGAAGACACACGTTTTTAACAAAATTGTATGGACTGAAGAATCTTTACAAAGACGTTAATATGCTTTATTTTACCTTTAATTATCATTCGAGAAATCCACATTTAAAACAAGAAAGAGTCGCAATGTCAATTTAACGTTACTTCTGATTGACTTTGGACGGAAAAATTCATGAACTATATAATAGCTACAAACAATCTATAAGTTAATTTAGATTTTATTTCAAAATTATATTTCTCTTTGTAGGAAGACTTATGTACCCAGACGCACATAGTGGTAGCGGTGTCTCTATGTTGAATTTTGGGGCGTCAAAATTTGTCAAAATTTATGTTTTCAAATAAATATTTTCATAAATGCGAAATTAATTTTAAATTCATTTAAAAAAAATCCATCAGCTCAAAAATGTAGTGTTGCTAAATGTTCCCATGAGGGATTAGAACTAATTCTTGTTGGTGCTATTGCAGAAGTTAGACTCAGTTTTGATATATTCATGACTATACCGAATCTGTGAATGCAAGGAACATTCTCACACAAATATTTTTCTTTCATATCTGCACAAATTGTCGTGGATCAAAAACAATAGAAAACAACTGTTAAAAGTCCCCAACTCCCAGGAAATCAATTGTTGCGGATTCCTTAATTTGGAATGTTTGTTAAGGATATTAACATTCGCAAAGCGAACCAAGAAGCGTGATTGGGTGATTGGCCTCAATCGTCAAAAATAAGAGAATGCAAATTGTTACAGACTAACCGGCGAACAAAAATAAATAGCGAATTTCATACTAAAAGGTGATTTGGGCCCTTACTTTTAAAACACCCTGTATATTTATTTGCATTCAAGCAAATTTATCTAAAAACCATCCAAACTGCATTTGTTATCTCAAAACTTGTTTTATTTAAGTTCAGCGTCTACGTCAACTTTTTGTTCGTATATGCATGCGCAAACTGAATCATTTCGTTTAATAATAACCAGAACTTAGCTGGGCACTACCGTGCCCTTTGATTTATATTTGCAAAATTCGCAAATTATTTGCTGATAGATCATTTCGCCGTTTAGTTTTTTTCTTATTACTTATTTGTTTTTATTCAAGAATAAATTTACTTTTACAAGATAAACTTTATAGACCGGGAGGCGGCAGTAATAACTTACTGCTATATGTATATGAAAAACATTGATTTATATGAAAAAAGTAGTAATTTCTGATCTAAGATTATTTATGGTAAGTTTCGTACCTTTTCAGAAACTGAAAAAATGTAGAAAGTTTTAAGAAAACAAAACCAATATCCTGTAATGGAATTTTTTTCTACTGTTAATTCCACAAGCTGAAGTTAAAAATATAAGTTCACCATAAGTTCAGTTCACTTATTCATTTCTACCAACTGGTAAGGATTTGGTATGAAAAAGCTATAAAATTCTGAAAGGTAATGGCTTCAACTTTCTTTAGTTAAAATTTCAAGCATGAGTTTTGGACATCCAGTAAGTTATTAATATTTAAAGTGAGATATGCATTATTTTACTTTTTTGCATAAATCTGTTCGGCCAGAGAAACTGACCCAGCTTTGCCCCGGACGACCTTCGAAATATGAATGGTGAAAGTTTTTCCTATAACTTGATATAGATTTCGTCCTTTATATCGATGGTTGGTGACCCCCCTAAAAAATTACCTTCTTTTTTGGTCGGCCAGCCGGTCTGACCGGGATATCGGGTGGACGACCAAGGGTTTCTATATCACCTATAATGATTATCTAACGCTACATAAGTAAAATTTTCTTTATATCGATGGGTGGGATTTTTGTATTGCCTCCCGCTCTATTACATATGTTTTTTTTAATGTAACTAAAAATATACAAGGGAAACATAGATACGTATTCCCCAATAACCAAAATCTCAATTAAAGAAATCCTCAAAAAAAATGCACTATTTTGTTTTTTTTATATAATTTAAGTTAACAAATTATTTTTGAAACTTGCGAAGCAACTGAAAACGGGTCCCCTTGTAATTTAAATTGTTTTCTTCATTCACTTACATTAGTAGCTACATATAACGAGGGTAATATGATACTTTTTATGCTATTTGATTATCAGCAGCAATGGCTGCGAATTATGATATTCTGTGGTTGGGAATTATGGATTCAAATACCGAAGCATTTTATCCTGTTCATTGTTTTATCATGTGTTCAAAGTCTTTTATCGATGAGAGTTTTAAAAATACAAACGACTATTTTCTTAGCTAGAATCACAGCTCGAATATCGAAGCTCAACTATAAACACAACCTTAGATATGAAAGTGGTCGCTAGTGTGGTCCATTCAGAATTGCTGATTGTTATAAATTATAATACTCATACAAAATAAATCTCATATCTTTAATTGCTTTTTATTTATCTTATGAACTTGAGATGAATGTGACATTAAGGTATAGAGCCCGAATGCAACATTCAACATTATGAAGCTTCATTCGCGCAATTTACTTTATACACATTAAATTTGTTTGGAGAATACAAATTTAATGTGTATAAATTAAGTGTTGTTGTACTTAAATATTTTATATTAAAGAGTTTTCATGAATCAGCTCAGCTGTTATCGCATGAAGATTATACGAGTAGAATCAGCAAGATTTTACTCTTATTTGCGTAGGTATCAATTTATAATGTATTGTTTTTGATTCACAAATCACAACACTTTTGGTGCAGAAATGAAAATATTTGTTTACAGATTTACAGGATTTACAGATTCTGTAACCGTAATTTTTGATTCTGATTTTATTGCAAAGTAATCTCTACTCAATCATTAGTTAATAAGCCGGCAGTACTGGAGTGAGAAATACCATTATTTTTTTCAAAAGTCTTTGATAAGGTTTTCTAATTCTGTTTGGAAATGATTAAACGATTTTGATTTAAGGTAGATTTAGATACCTAAGTATGTCCAAAGTTATTCGGGTTTTAAGTAAATATATACGCAAATGCACAGAGTTTCAAAGTTAAGGAATACACCTAATATTTATTAAAATCTATTGCAAAACGTGCTGCAACTTCAAAGATAAAATAAAAATTTTTATGCGCACCCAACCACTAGCTTTCTCAATCATAAATGGATAACCAACTGATTTTAATAGATGCTACACTATTCAACCCTTACTGAAATCGTTCAAGTACCCAGCATTCTTTCAATATAATTAAAATAAAATAATATTCATCAATCCCTAGAACACTAGTAACCTACATACCTATCTACTTTTGTTCTTTTGATCTTTTTACATCTTTCGGAATTTTCTACATAAATGTATAATGTTATATACCTACCTACGATTTAAACAGTTTTCTGTGAACAACCCCTTTTTTATGATTAAGTAAAATTTTCTTCAACAAAAATATTTTTTTTAATTCAGATTAAGTACATCGTTTGTTTTATTTTTTCTGCATAGGTTTTATGATTATTATAATTCTTAACTACAAACTGCCATCCATAAAAATAAGACGAGGTGGCCGAGTGGTTAAGGCGTTGGACTGCTAATCCAATGTGCTCTGCACGCGTGGGTTCGAATCCCATCCTCGTCGAATTGTTTTTTTTTTAAACCAATTTCATTCTGAATAATAAAATCATTGGAAAACGTTAATAACCAGCTAATTGGATTTATAAAAGTTTCAGGAAGCATAATTTCATTCCACATGACAAAGACTCATCATTTCCGATGTAGTGACGAAGTGTTTAGCTCAAGTAATAGTTAATCGTTGTTGTGTAATTGATTATAAAACTAAGTGCAAGTCACAGTGTCTCACGCCCATTTTGTCGTAAACATGGCTCATCGATCCACTTCTAGAAACTACTTCCAATAAAAATTCAAACGAACAAAATATACACAACTGATTGATAGCGGTGTAAACATATTTAGAACTTATTTATTTTATCTTCTTCCCTTTTTCTTATGTACAAAGTAGGTACAACAATTTTTTTATATTAATAAAAAATAAAATCTATTATTATGTAAAACAAACAATGGAATAACGTTAGCATAGAGAAATATAAATTTTCCTGGAACCATAAATTACCAACAAAGTTTTTCTTTGCAAAAAAAATGCAATGTGTGTAAAAATAGATAAGACGATCTCGCCTCATTATGCAATGCTTCGCAGTTGTAGCTGTCGATATATCAACCACGCTTCGCCTACTTTGAGGCACCTACAATGTAGCCTTTTGCCGTGAGTACACCCCGACAGCGAAGATGCACTTGGTAGCGCACCACCCAATCCAGAGACAGGTCACCTAGACTGAGTTCACTCCAAGCGTTATCATTCAAGATGATTTCTGGATCACTGTGTGTCAGCAATTGAATGTCATTCTTTGTACAGAATTCCTGCAGCGGAGGTGGAACAACACAGCAAGAAGCCAAATTGATCTGGGCAATTAATGGATGAACCTTGGAGCTTTTGTACAGTTCGGTGAGTGTGTCGGTGTCCAGATCAGACACTCCCAGCTGGCAAATCTTTTTGTCCAACGCGAATTGTTCGAGGTGCGTCCACAAGTCCTTCAACTCTTCGGTGGATTTCTCGTTCTTGCTACCCCACTTGAGAATTCCATAAGAAGTATCGCCCTCGGCGACTGTCGATGGCTTTGGATGATATGCCAAGACTACATTATCCACACAATTGACTTTCAAGATACTTAAAAGTGATGTCATAGCTTTATTCAGATTTTCGGTGGATTTTTTGTTGAGGAATATTTTAGCGCCAATACTGATGTTGGCTCGCTCGTGTTCTGAGAGTTTACTCCACAGCTCCTTGATATTGCGATTCATTTCACCGGCAGCGAGGTTAACAGATGCATCAGGATCTTTAAATGTTAATTGAAGTCCATCGGTTAATTCTTCGGTGGATTTGCGACCAGGTTTCTTGTCAATGTTAAGGATGTTTCCTGTGCTGATGACAATGGAATTGCCAGACAATAATTGGGAAAGGTTGTTCGTCATCTTCTGCAATATTTCACTGAGTGCACACAAAGCAGAGTTGATGAATTTATAGTTTCTTTGATGAATGACGGGGGATAAAGGAGAGGAGCACGGACTTGGAATAAATAGTGAAGATAAAAATACGAACTAGATCTATCGAACCACTAACCAAAATAAAATAACTAATACCAACGACTTTTTTTTGACGTGTTTTTTTTGACAACTGAATGACAGTTGACAGCAGTGTTGCAGAAAGTACTCCCATAGGAGTATTGTAGTACTTTCAACACTTCCGTACTCCCGTAGGAGGAGATTCACATTCGTACTCCCATTTTTTTTAAATTCGATTCTTTTGTTGAAAGGAATTCGACATTAAATAAATTTAATTCACTTCAAATTTAATGCAAATTTGGCAGCACTTTTATCTTCCAAACTGTCATCCCTCTTTCTCGTTTGTTTTTGTTTTTCATGCAATTTTCATCTGTCAGTTCGGTATTTATTTTATTGTTAAGCCTCAGCTACATAAGCCAAAAAAGTGAAAAAGTGCAAAAGTGAAAATTTTTAAATTGATTTTGTGATAGTTTTTCTGACTAGAAAACTAAAAACAAATGATGCAGAAAGCTTAAATTTTGGTTTAAAAAACAATTTGTATACACTTTTTTACGAATCAACTGCGCTAGAACCAAACAAAATATTTTTACTTTTGAACTTTTGCAAAAAATGGCCAATGTAGTTGAGGCTTTACCTGAGATTTTGGTTTTGTGATTTGGTTTTTTTGTTTGAACTGCATGAATTTGTATGTATGTATGTATATGCTCAATAAAATGGTTTGTAAATGCTTGAAATATTGTAATTCCTCTTAGAATAATTCAAAGTAAACTTGTATTGTACAGATATTTAGTGAGATTGGATTCCTTGGGCAAAAAAAACTGTAAATGTGTCTTGTGTTGCTGGAGGTTTAAAATGAGTCTGCTGCTATACCTGGAAATTCAGCACCAAAATGACCTGCTGCAAGAGCCAACGAATTATTTGCTGTTGAAGTTGATACACCGAGCAAATCAAAATCGAACTGAATTTTTTTTCTTTGTGACTTTTTTAAAAATAAAGTTAAAAACAAAAAAATGTATGCACATAAAGAACAAATGTCTGTACTCCTATTTTTTTCAAAATACTCCTCTTTTTTGGCTGCAGTATTACCTTATAATATTTTTCTCTCCGGCAACACTGCTTGACAGTTCTCAGCAACGAATTTTAGCAAATATCGAGTACTCGATGTCTTTATTGCACTCGCTATATTCAAAATAACACTGGTATCAGAAAGTGATTTAGAAATAGTACTTAATACAAGTACTTCGTTTTTATTTGTACAAAATACTGATCGAGTTAAGCTACGCGCAAACCGACGCAATGGCGGTGGCGATCGCCATAACAATGTGCACTAAGCCACAACTGCACTTCACGGCGTGGCATAATAAGCGACAAAGTTGATAATCTGATCAACTTTGTCGCGTTCAGTTTCTTGCGAAACGGCGCGCGGTGTCGCTGAAGTGCAGTTCCGCCGAGTGCGGTGTTACCTTTACTGCCGTCTTTTCATGGGTCGTTTTTTTTTCAGTCCCGCCTTGAATCATATTCAGCCTTATTGTGTTTCGCCCGAACAACATTCCACCCGGAAAATTTGGTATTTCACTTTTCGCCTACTGTGAGTTTCACCCGAAATTTTATGTTCAAAAAATTCCCCTTATTGTGAACATTCATTTCGGGCGGAATGTAATGTTATTGACGAAATTTCGTTCGGGAAAAACTCACAATAGCTTTTAAAATTCCGGGGGAACAAAAAATTTTAAGGTGAAATATTTTTCGGGTGAAACTCACAATAAGGCTGATTACTTTCCTCTCATAGGCTGTTCAGTTAAGCCTAGTAAATTACTAATGAAAAACGAAAAATTCGTCTTCGGTTGGCAGCAGTGTTGCCGCTATGCGACTTTAGTCGCATTTTGACCCCTTTTTTTGCCTCACCAAAACACAAATTGTTCTTATCCGAGATAAATTACCTCTTTCATTATTGTTGCATGGCAGGTTGTATTATTTTTCAGCAAAAAAAACGATTTCGTCGCTTAAAAATCTTAATTTTCAAGTTTGAAGAAAATTGCTCCAGTGGTTTAGCCTAGAACCCACTTTTTTCGTGTTCTCTGTCATCGTAATATCAAGTTTGATTGAACTCTCGAGGACGATTTTTGTCATAAAAATTCATTAATTCTTTCCTAGATAAAAATAAAAGGTACATGCTTTCAAAATTATTTTTTAGCAATTTTATTATGAATTTGCTGATATAGGGATATACTGAAATTTCTTGAATTGTCTAACAAATTTTAATAAAATTAGTCAAGTTGATTTTGAGAATATTTAAAAAGTATCAATTGTCGTACCTACCTAAAGACCTACATATATAATTTTATATTTAAAACTTGACTTCACAAAAATAAATATTTAGGTACAGTGTACATATTATATGTATTTACTTTTATATACCTAATGAAATAAACTTAACAAAAATAACTACCTAAATACATTGAAAAAATCCTTCGCTATAAATTTCATCCAATCAATTATTTATTTCAAACAAAATAATTTTTCTGAGTGGTAACCGTTAAAAGTTTCATGCATACATATTTCACATTTTTGCTGCATTCAAAAATAAACGTTACAGCAAAAAAAATTTAACTTCCTTTTGAATAATATTTTATTACCGTTCTTTCCCTATGCGCAAAGCAAAAAATCCGTCTTTTGTATAGAAAATGATAAAGAGAAAAGCAGAAAATAGTTTTTTCTTGTCTCGATTGAACCCTCAATCCTCATCGATTTAGCGTATATTCGTTATTCTCTATTCTCTTTTTTCTTAAACCTTCATAATTAATTCTCCTATCTCTAATTTTTCGCATCTTCTCAACTCTCCACAACTCTACCGACATTAGTTCTGTCCCGCCTCTAGACGGCGCGTCGGACGTTCCTCTTCATGAGGGTACTATAGTTTTTATATACAATGCTCTAATATGCTTGCGACTTTTGTCACCAAGGGCCAATTTCTCAAAAATCGCAGGTCAGTTACGTTGAAAGTCCTAAAGCAGACAAGAATTATTATCACCCGGTGAAATTCGATTCATGCTTTGGCGGCATAAGGTATGTATTCCTCGTAAATAAATCTTCTGGAGGCGTTAAAAACACACTCTGTTTGACCTACGACCGTTTTCGAAAACGTCTAATCTCTAATCGAGGGCACTTAACTCAATTCGTCTTATAGCGCTTTTAGTTTCTGTTCTCTTGTGAAAAGTGATAAATACTTAAGAAGCGATTTTGTAAAATGGCGATATTCGGTAATCTGTGTGCAAATTTGGAAAGTCGCTGTTTTCATATTCCATTGGAATCATCGAAAACGACATTAGGTCCTCCCAAACCGGCGCGAAACATTCGGAAAAGTTAGTTTGTGTATATACATACTAAAATTTTGTACTATACTTCATTAGAAAGTCCACTATACTACCCTACACTTTTGTTTATATTTGATTTTTCTTCCTATTTCACGTGAATTTTGAAAGTCCACTTACAAGCACATCCAGTTTGTTATATTTGATTATTTTCCTAATTTAAAGACTTCTTTAAAACAATCTCTTCATTTTACTACGCAGTTTAATAAGTACTTGCTTTTATTCAAAGAAAAAATGGTACTTTATTTTCATAATTTTTTTTATTATTATTTTCTTGCAGGAAAAGAAAAGGGATGAAACAAAAATTATATGCATATGTATTTCATTAAAACTAAAGAAAAATTATAATTTTGCAAGTAGGTAATGTGTTGAGGAAGATAAACTAATGTATTATTTTTTTTTATTATTATTTTTTCATTACTTGCATGCAACATGTTGTGTAAAGCTTTTCTTGTTATTTTTACTGGTTTAAAATTAAAAAAAACTGTAATTAATTTGAATAAATTTAATTTACTCACGCAAACGCAATTGCTTTATTTGTGTGTTTTTTTTTTAATTATTATACAAATTCGAGAAAGTATGATGTTGATTTATATTTTTAAATCGGTTTTGAAAATAATTTATAATTTACATGGATTTTTTCTTTTAAATATTGGCAATGCATTTACAATAACAATTAAGTAACTTAATTCCCTAAAAATCAAAAAGAAAAATCTGAAAATATCAAGAAATAAAATTGCATTAATTAAATTATTTTTTTTTTTTACTTTTACTTTTATTTGTATCTTATTTGATTTGTTTTTTTTTTTTAAATATATATTTAAGTTCTAACGATTTCTCTTTATTTTACTTTTTTCCAATTGCCACTATTAACAGTACATATTACAAATTCTTTTTTTTTTTTTTTTTTATTAATGACTTTATGAACTGAAAAACTGAAAAAGAAATAAAAAGGCAACACAAATTCGTTTTACATTTTTGTCAATTATGTGTGTGCTAATGAATCGAAGAATTAAAAAAAAAAAAAACGATAGCCGAACTAAAACTATGCAGTTTAACTAATTTTATTATTATTTAGAGTTTTATTTTGTTTCTTTGAACTTATTTAGAAGAAAGTTAAAAATAAAAATTACTATATAAACCCTACGAACAAAGTGCAATTAAAAAAATATATATGAACAGAGAAAAACGATTTAGTTAATGTAGGTCTCCTTTTTAAGATGAAATTATTTGTCGTTTTTTTTTCTTTGTATTTAATGAGTTGATTTATTGATTGGTCTATATAAAAATACATTATTTACTTTGTTCATTATATTTTACAATTGCATTTAATATTACTTTTCTTTTTTTTCTCTAAAATTTGTGTAAATTTGTAAAAATGTTATTCTTATACCCGGATAGACGATTTTTTAATGTTATTTTTGCTTCCTTTCTTTTACTGTTGTTGGTTGTTTGATTTTATGGTTTTTTTTTAACTTACACGTATGGTTTTCGGTTTGTATGAAAAACAAATTTAATAAGGAAAATTTGAATTAAAGAAAAATTTCATTGTCTATTTTGAAAATGGTTGAGAAATTTGAAATGAACAACGATGAAATGAAGAAGAACTGCTCTTTATAAAAAAAATGATAGAGTTAGGAGAACAAGTTGATTCACTGTCTTCTATTTTTTTTGTGTTGGCGTAATTAAAAAATTGGCGGTATGTGTTTGATTTCAGTTCACAACAACTTCATAGGTTTTTCTAGAAGGCAAATGACGTATGAGGTTCTATTGCTACCGTCGATTAATGAGTCCGTTTGGTGGTTGTTGTTGGCTGGCCGTATGCATCAGTTCAAGTTCCACCAGCAGGGGGAAGTGATCGGATGGGATGTGCGGATGTGGACAACCAACAACTTTGTTTTCCCGCAACCAGTCGTTGGAGACCGGACCCAATAGGCCAAGAGGCACCATACCGGTTTTTGTATAGAAAATATAATCGATAATTCCTTTAAAGTCAAATGTATAATTCGTGTGGGGCATAATATCTTCGCTGTATGCCGATGCCAATTTAAAGGAATGAGTATATTCGCTAGTGTCACTCGATAATAAACGCTGCAAGCATGGCTTATAGCCAAGTTCCTTAAAGTCCTGATGATCAATTGAGACGCGTCCTTTTCCAAGAAATTCGATTACACCCGAATCGGGAAGAGAATTGAAATCACCGCACAGCAACAATTGAACACTATTCGAATCGTATTTATGGCCCGGTCGGAAGCTGTGGCTCGCTTCGTCGATGATGGTTTTCAGTTCGTTGCTCAGCATAAGCGTCTGAATAAGTTTGACATCACAAAATTCTGGGTCCCAGTGGATATGCGCCGTGCAAACTAGCAAGGGTTGTGATATTTGGTTGACATCCGTCATTGAATCCCAAGCGTTTTCTTTGACCTTAAGTAATGCTGCCAGGCCGATATTGTCCTTTGGCATAACGCGATTAAGCATATTGTCAGAACCTTCAGCGTTGGCCATAGCTAATTGATTAAATTCAATTAAATGTTCTTTGATTAATGAGAACCTGAAATCAAGAAAAAGTTTTTCTATCGCTGTTCTATGAAATCCTTAAAATTAACTTACTTTGATGAGCGGAAGAAGATAGCGCAACCATCTACAAATTTTCGTTCATTTTCACCCATTGTTTTTGCCCGAGATTTTGGCGAAAAGATGCCCTCGAAACCGTCATTCTTAAGTTCTTGCAAAAAGAAGCTATAAAATTGTTCTGTTTCGATTTCCTGTAGACTGATTATGTCGGCAGAGTAATGCCTGATCTCGTCAAGAATTGCCTAAAAAAAAATTTATAAGGATACAAAATTAAAATAGATTTTTTTCTCACATTTAACCTTTTTTCTATAATCCCAACTGAGAGCCCAACCTGGGCAATAGCCGTACATTTGTCTAGTAGCATATTTGTCACATAAAACATTGTAACACATCACGGTAAAGATACCTGCAGAAAACAAAAACAACAATAAAAAGTCATTATGAAACGTTCGTTGAAAAAGGAATTCACTTACAGGACGGTCTAGTTTTGTTGGGCTTCGCTAATGGTATCCATGGTCGTTGCGGTGGAGCTGTTCCGGTAACTGAAAAATAAATTAAAATTAAAAAAAAAAATACATTAAAAATAAAGTTGAGTGCGTTACTCAACAACTGTTCTAATGACCTTAGGAGGCAAAGAATGCTCTCGGACAAGGTTAATTGAGACGATTGCATTGCTTTAATGTTGTTATTTTTTTCTTGTACCTGTACTTTATATTTTTTTTTTGTAGTGTGGTTTCAACACTCTTGTCGTCTTGTGTCAGATTACCACACAAACACATCATTATACTTTTTGTCCAACGGACTTTTAGTGTCTTTTCGTGACTTTGTTTGCTTTAGATTTTTTTTAATGTTGATTTTATTATTCAACAAAAAAACCAAAAGATTTACGTTTGATTAGGAAATTTAAGTTGATAGGCGGTATATGGTTTGTTCTATAAGAAGCGAGTCATGAGATGCTTTAAGATTTCCGTTATGAATAATTGATAGCATATTTTGGGAGGAACATAATTGTTATGGAGACGTTGGATGGAAGGTATTCTTGAGGGTCAGCATCACGTATTAAATCACTTATTCAATTTTAAAAAATGGGCGTATTTTTAGTTGTTCTTGTACACAAAATTTAAAAGGATTATTACCTATGGTGCTTCCAAGAAACCAAATTACAATTGGATGTAAAACTTTTTTTTATAGATTGTTCGGGGAAATAAATGAAAGATTCTGATCTATAATATGGAGGCTGCTGCTTTAAGACCACAGCAAAAGAAGTGATTATTTTAATTTTAAATTTCTCCCAATTATAGGGTTGAGTAGAAAATACCGCGATTCAGAAATAGAATGAATGAGAAGACAAGAAACGCTTAACACAATGCTACCGAAGATTAAACAATATTTAAATAGATATTGAATGAAATGTTTATCTCCAACAAAAACGTACATATTTGAATTGCATGATAAATGAACGTTCCCTTACTTTATTTGTCAAAGAAAATTTAAAATTAATGAAGCTTTAACAGAAGAGTATTTTTCGATATTTAAAACGGAACTTTGATATCGGATTCTGAATGTTTACAGGCGATTACTGGAGCATACGGTATACATTTTTCTGAAAGCCATTGCTAGATTTTGAAAAATAATCTTAGATTCAAATGCAATTAATTCCTATTGTATTCGTAAACACTGTTTTTTATAAATGGTTTTCGAAATTTTAATCAGAATTCTAAAAAATTGTATTTGAATGGGCATACGGGATTTGTGATACTACTGGGTGACACGTTCTTATTTTTAAGTAAGTCATCAGATGAGATAATTTGTTTGTCCGTATTACAGAAGATTAGGAGTTTTATATAACAAAGGGTTATGACTACCCTTTAAATGTTAATTCTTAACACAATGCAAACGTTTAGGAAGCGAAGGGAGGAAATTGAAATGGGAAGGAGAAACAGAGTCGTGTAGTTCGATGAAATATGAATTAATTTAAAAATAAATAAAATTAATCAATTTAAAAAATAAAAAACTTGGTTCTATTTTAACAAATATATTTAATCCTATATCACAACATTAAGTTTTAGGAAAACACGCGTTTCGGATCTGTGGGTGGCCGAGTAACATTTTTAGTTGTTAAAAAGCTTTAACAGCACATCTAGAGCTAATCTTAAAGCTCGTTTGTTTTACAAGGAGCTCTAGATACACCTTTAGAGCTAACGTCGCTATTAAATGTTCCAAAAATTGATCTTTCACCATCAGCCTTAAAGTTTTATTCTAATTCTATTTAGTAGGTGTAATGATGTTTTTGATGCGCTAGACCAGATATGCAAATTGTACTCTATCTTTGGGCGTATGTACGCGTTGTAAATTGTTGCCAGATCAAATGGGGAAAAAGTTCCTACATCGTCTTAGAAAACCTAAGCATTTCGTTGCATTTTTAGCAATATCTCAAATCTCAAAGAAGGTGGTCAGTAATGCACACACCTAGAATCGAAAGCTTTTCGGTTTCCTCGATACAGGTAGGTACCATTCATGTATAATGGGTTTTTGGAAGCATTAAATCCCCCTCGATTATTGATACCCCATGAAAAGATGGGAATTTAAAAAGCTTATCATACAGTTCCACATCCGAAGAACATGGTTGTGAATCTGGAAACAAATATGAAACCTGAGGGTATTGTCTCGTGGTTTTACTGTACTTATCCATATTCTATTTGTTCTAATGATGTGAAGATGTGACTCGTCAGAGAAAGAGATGAAACCGTTTTGAGGCAACGCAACAAGCTTGTTTTCACTGCTGTTGCGCTGCTCAAAGGGCAACACAATTTTTTTTAATAGCTACTAATCGTTTCGATTGGTAATCCGGAAGAGAACTATTCGAAACGTTTGAACGTTGCTGGTTTCGTTTTTGAAATCAATTTCGTTCAGAAAAATGAGATCTGAGATTTTTCGCACTCAAAAAGTGAGCTAGCGAATCTAAAATTTTGTTTTCTCAGAGTTTTGACAGCGAAGCTGAGAAATTTTGGTGAGGAATCTTGTTCATGTAACTGAGATTGGTAAGATCTCATTTTCATGAACATGCCTTTTTTGATATCATTCTGACAACAATCAAAAAGGAAACGTCAAATAAAATATCTATTTACAATCGATTAAATTTGTTCAATATTCACAGTTATAGTTTATCAATTGTCCACCATATATAAATTGGCGTTTTTTTTACTAAGCCCCGAGCGGGACACAGAGCGAATAGAGCTTGCTCCGAACCGAGCATGACCTGAGAGCATCGATCTATTTAAGGAACAAAATAGAGCACTAAAATGTCATATGCTTGGTAATCTGTCAATTTATAAGAAAAGTTAGCCGCGCTCAGCTCGGTCATTTTTTCCCCAACTAATCGAGCGAGCCCCATCGAGCTCTGATCTTAAAAAATGCAAGTTGAGATCTCAGAGCGCTCCGAGTTAAAAAAGTAACATTTTTTAACAGCTCAGTGCCCCGTCTTATGTCAATTGATAAATTCTATCATTTTTGAACTAATAATGGTATCAATTTAACACAAAATTGTTCAGCAATAATATTATCTTACATTATGGTTGTACCACAATGAATCTAATGTAATATGTAACAAGTAAAGTATTATAGGTAAATCGTTACACGTAAAGTGTTACAAAATCATTTTACTCTACCCCTGAAAAATCCTCAAAGACCTACTTTAAATATTTGCACATCAAAAATCTATTGGCCATGCAAAAAAAATCTGAAGTCTCAGATCACAAATCTGAAATAACGAATGGAAAACGACATTAGTCTCGTATTGAAGGTATCTGCATGAATGTAATTATAGTTTCGCCTTAAGTGTGGAAAGCATTTTGAAAACAGTCATACTCTAATAAACACAAGAAAACAAAAAACAAACAAAAATAGGTATAAGACAATAAAACAAACGAAGCACTTGTATGTTCAATAAATCGTAGCGAATTTAAATATTTATTTATTCAAATGCGACTAAGTGTGAAAAGTTGAATTTAGTTAGAAATACTCAAACACTGATATAGAATTCTCATTCTTTACGCTGATCTTAATCTATATACCTACCTATGGTACCAACTTATTTAGAGAAGCGAAAGACAAGAACCAACAAAAATAAAAAAAAAACGCATCAATCTATTTCCGGGTGTATCTGGATACCGTCAACGATTTCACCAAAATATCAACAAAATAAAAAGTGTTCATTGCATTAAGAGTGTGAACTGAGCATTTCTCTTCTGCACATATTAAACAAATTTGTAGGGCGACGCGCACGCGCGCCGCGCCGTTTGCAACACAGTCGACCTCTAAAAAAATTATTATTAATTTAATTTCTTCACTTCCTTTCCACTCTCTTCCAGAGCTGGCCTTTTTTTGTCCAGAGTGAGTGTGTGAGCAAGCTTTAAATTCATAAAGAAAGTGAAAATGAATTCATAAAATAAATCAAAAGAGGCATAAGTAAGGAAGACGAGAAAAAAATTAAATAACGTAGGTAGTTTTATCCAACAATACCCGCTGCCACCAACTACATCTTACAAAGTATTGGTGTAATTTAATGTTTTCACGTTTGTTTGCTATATTAGAGCTCTTGTGCACCATTGGTAGGTATATCCTACTGTGTTGGCCAACAATCACCATCATCATCAGTTCAATACATACATATATATGTAGCTCTCCATTTCGGAAAGAAACGTGTTTTCTTTAATATACCAAGCACACTGTGTTATGATATGGGCCCAAAGCCTGGAAGTACCTTTTGTTTTCTTTTGAGAAATTGCTTTTTCGTAAGCAGGTCCCACCATGAAGCCCGATGAATTTCCATTCAATCGGCGCGCTTTTTCCCAAGTCAAACAAACTTCCGTAGGGGTAATTTAAACACGTCTTCTTAGTCAAGTTATAGACTATAGGCTATAAGACGACTACGTACTGATTCGACCGCATGATACGACTTAGCTTCGTCATCGACAAGCGAAGAAGACAACGACGACGACGTTTCAAAGCTATGGCGGCGACAACGGCGGCGCAGCGGTAGCGACGCACGACTTTAGAGAGGTGAAAGTGACCTACAAATTACTTCCGTGTGACTGGTGTTTGGAAGAAGAAACCCTGGCTCCGATGGTGAATGCAACATGACTAGATGGCTATAACATAAAGTGCTCTAAAACACCACACAAACCATGGGTGGTGGTGGTAATTAAAGAAGAAGATGCTACTCATCGAGAGTCGTCAATATGGATTTATTTGGGCATAATAACTTTATCAAGCCTCGAGGAACTGGCTGGGTTTTTTTTTTTTTTTTTTTCTTTTATAAATTTATTGGCAAGTTCAACTGAAATGGAAACGCCTCTCCCTGACCTACCGTATCAAGAATCTAAAATAAATCTCTTTCTCTTCCATATGAAGATTTGTATATCTTTCGACAATAAATTAGCATAAAATCAGATTGTGTTTTTTTTTTTATTTTTTTTAAATTTATATACATCCCCGCTATCTATGTATATACTTTAGCGTATTTTGGGAGAGACGAATTAAGTTCTTTGTTGAAAGCAATTATATGAATTGGCTAGCATTGCAAATACAAGGAAAAAGATAAAATTATTTTTTATTCAAAATTATATAAACATAATAGCATACATATATGAGAAGCTACATAATTATAAAACAATTTAAGTTGATATTCTACTTTATTTTTATTTTTTTTTTGCTTGATGGGCTTTCACTTTTCTTCAGAAAATTTGTTTGGAGGTATTACGTGATTTTTTTTTTGTTTTTGTGAACCTTTTTTGTATTTATGATTATACGCCCTGCTGCTGGAAAGTTAATAGATCTTAAAAGTTTGTTGTTTTGGTGCTTGGGCACGATAACTTATACTTTGGTATTTTGTATAAGGAAATTTTAGTTTAAGCTGGGTGTTATGGTATAAGATAATAGAAATTTATAGATATTTTTTTAGAAGTTTACAGCAAATTAATCAGTTCAAATCTGGTCTATAAATTTAATGGATACCCTTATTGCGGTTGTCGATTACCAAAAACCAATCAAATCGACATTGGCAGTCGTATTTGGTATTAACAATCTATTACGACTATCATTTATCAATTGATAAAAATTTTAATTTGGTATTTTAGAGCTCAACTTTTTTTTTTTTAAATTGATCAACTGTTCATTAATAAAATTTAATTTTTATGTAGTTCACAAAAATGCATCTTTCTTAATTATCAAAACTTTTATCAATTCTGTTTTTAAATATCGACCCTGAGGACCCTGATGCATTGGTTACCCTTCCTTGGAAGCCGATGTATTCAGGTCATGCTCGATCACGACTCAGTATTCTATTGACGTCGACAACATGGAGACTGAAGATCCGACTTCCGTTCTTCTGTGTGAGAATGAACTTTTAGGCTCATCTTTCGAATCGGAGGATATAAAAACAACACCATGGTGGTGTTTGATCTGCCTGATTGTATTAACCTTCAAAACTCCATTAAGGCTTCTGCCTCACTTCTGCTCCGTCTAACCAGGCACGGAGTTGATATGTCCCCTGGACCCATGTTCTGTAACTTTTCGCCTCGAAAAGTTATCGCCGAGTTACAGAACATGGGTCCTGGGCTCTTGGATACTACACAGTATAAAGGTGACGGATAAATGTGAATCTAGATCCTGCATATTAGTGAAAAGTAATACTAAAGCTACCCACAAACCGCCACGATGACGGTGGCGTTCACGATCAAAATGTGCATGCCGCACATATAATTCAATGGAAAGGCACCACATCAACCGCGTGGAAGCGATAAAATTCACAAATTCAAATTCCTTGATTCACATGTGCGACATCCACATTTTTATCGTGATCGTCACCGCCATCGCGTCGGTTTGCGTGTAGATTAATGTATATTTACTCCGTATTTTGAGCGATAAAGATATCACCGCTGTCAGACTCGATACGTCCAAAAGATCTTACTGGCTGGTATCGCCGTATCTAGGCCACGACCACCTTGGCCCTTTTCTTCGTCGTACTCTGGCGAGAATCATCTCTGAAACAGAAGGGTAGAAGGTCAGCCTCATAATTGAGAAAGATGCTAACTCCCATCATAAAGTATGGGTAGTACTGATATCAACGATAGATGTGTCTCTTTTTAATTTTATTTTAAATATTGACCTTATAGTAAATAACGTAGAAAATGAAGCCTCATTCGTTGTAGCCATTTAACTTTCCGTAATTACTGATTGGCCTAAATAAAGGAAAACACTTGAAAATCTAGTTAAACCTAAACTGCTAAACCCTCCTTTTAACATAAGTGAACTGTGACAGCTAAGTCAATGATCTCACTCTAGTCCTGAACAAATCTATCTCTTGCCCTCTTACTAAGGTAAGGGATAAAAAGAAGCCACATTGGTGGAACTCTCCCCCAGAGAAAAATGGAAGTCTAATTTTGAGCATATTTAGATTGAATTTAAGAACGCGATCCTTCTTGGCATAACATTCTTAATTTAACTCCGCTTTTTCTTATTTTACCCAAAAAGTACTCAATATAAGAACGCTCGGAGTTAAAATGACTTCTATACCATCAAAACAAAAATATGCGTGCTTAAGTTGTTTGCTGGTCGTGCTTAACTTAGGAATGCAATTACTTAAAGAAAGAATGCGTTAATTTTGATTCAAATCCGACGTACTTAATTATAGTATAAACACGATCACGATGAAAAGAAGTTTGAAATTTGTCAATTTGAGTATGTTTCTCCTTAATTATACTCTTTTTTTCTCTGAGTGCAGGTCTTGAGCCGATTAGAAGAAGTTGTAGAAAACTGTTCAACCGATCTAAAAGCACAATATATGTACTCCTACAAGGAACCCGTACAATATATATATAAGACAGAATTGAGGAAATGTAAAAGATCTTCTTGAAAGGCCTTCTGTAGCAAAATAGAAGAAACCTCTGAGGCATCTTTATTAAGAAAATTCCTGTCAACTAATTCAGTTATGTTTAGCTTCCTGAAAAATGCTGATGGCCCATGACTAACATAAATATTCACTTCCCAGGTAGCTACCAAACTGTGGATTACACTGCACTGACCCCATTATGTCATACGTACACATCAGCTGGACCAGATGGTATATTACCAGCCGATCTCCAAGTGAAATACGATATCATTCTGCCAATCCTGGAAAGGCTCTTAATAGTTGTTTGGAACTTAAAATTCCTTTGTCATGGAGTCATGGAGAGAAGTTAGGGTTGTATTTATTCCCAAAGCTAACAAATGCTCCCATGTAAGCCCAAAAGATTTTAGGCCTATCGTCATTTCTTCTCAAAACTTTCGAACGACTGATTGATATTTATTTAAAAACAAACATTGACACAAGACTTCTGTCTTCGGCTCAACAAGTTTACTGCCAAGGGAAATCGGTAGATATGGCACTGGTTCGAGTCATCGAACACTCCATTCATCATATACAGAGTCTATTATAGCCGCATTCCTAGATATAGAGGGGCATTTAACAACGTCGCATCTGCACTGTCGATTCGTTAGTGAATTTATTAATCAAATGCTGACTAGCAGGATTATTAATTGAAAACTGTATGGCTTTTCTGAAAGAAGATTTAATAATAGTGATACGCCGCAAGGCGGTGTTCTATCTCCCCTTCTTTGATCTTGGTTGTAAATGAACTTCTGACATGCCTGAAAGCGCAGAGCCTTTGCGGACGACGTTGCTGTTGCTGTATCAAGAAAACATCCTAACACATTGAAATAAATCTTTAAAAAAAACACGTTAAAAAAAAACTAAAGAAAAATATATTGGGCAGATCGCTGGGGATTGGGTGTTAACCCTTATAAGACAGGTAGTAAATCGTTCCAATTCCACTATCCCTTTTAGCCTTTAGGTTCTGGCTTCCCAAAATTAATAAAATTTTAGATGTCAGCCCCAGAAGAAATTCAGTTCATTTTCTGCTCATGGCTCATGAAGCTTTAAAAACAAAAATATATCTTGAACAATTTATCATTTAGTTTCTCTAAATAAACAAAATTTCTGATTAAAAAAACGTAATATAAAAATCTTGAACCCCATGCCTACAACTAAAAAAAAAATTAAACCAACGGCAAAACTTTCTCGCAAAAATTACATAAGATAACCAAAAGGGTCTCAGCAAAATCTAAGCAAAAACAATTAAAATATGGAGTCTTTTTATGGAGGTAATTAAGTAAAATGGTTATTTTGGCAAAAATATAACCATTCAATGACTCATATTGTATATTTACATGATTTTTTGTAAGTTTCAAGTGAAACGAAAATAAATTTTTCATTATAAGTACAAACGAACCTAAGATAAAGCTACAAAAATGTGTCAACTTATTTACAAAACTGCAATCACAAAAAAAAAAAATTTCGCATGATTCTTCGAGCATGAATTCGATAAATTAGCAAACATTTGCAAAACAAAAAAAAAAACAACAAAAAAACAAAAAAACAGAAGCAGAACTGCAGATTTAATTTGATGGTCAAATATCAAACTATGTCAGACTCAAGACAGTGGGTTCATTTTTTTTTTAATTAAAATACAATTTCGAATTCTATAAAATGTTATCGAGTCGAGACTCCAAGTGAAGTGGACACTTATTGCCCACGTTAATGTCTAGAGAACTAAGTCGTCGCGATGTATATGTAACGTAAATATATAAATGTTGTTCGATTTGACTTGACATGTGTTGTGTAGAGTATAGAAAAAGTTTTTACGACCATCATGAGCAAGGGGGAGATGTCAAAAAGAAAGTAGTATTTAGCGTGCAAAGTCATGCTAACCGAGGTTCGTAAAAAAAGAACCTACCTACTTCGAAACATCACGATGGGTCTTGTCTTGTTGAGGGTTGGTGGTACATGGCTTTATGGTGATGATGATGGTATAAGACCATTGATTAAGAAACTTGTGCAAAAATGAATTCCAAACACTTTACAAACTTCGTCAATTCAATGCTGAAAGATATACGCACGAGTACATTATATAGGCAAACATATTTAAGTAAATCAAGCTACATATATGATGCACCTGAAGACGCGTGAACAGATGTGAGAGGCCTAATGGTTCGGCTGGCTGTGTCCGAGTTTGGTAATTTACTCATGTTTGGATTGGGGCCTATATTGGGTGGAAATGAGATGCGAACGCGTCTGTCTGGTTTGATATTATTTCGATGATTAAGAGGAGGCTGCTGTGTCTGCGTGGTCGCGCGCAATGAGTGATTATTATTATTTATAATATCGCTAATAATGGCGCGAGCCCGCGCGCTCGCACTCACTTGCGCTATAAAGCGTGTGTGAGGGAGCTGAGCGTTTGAATGAGTTTCACTTTTGTGCTCGTTTCTTTTTTTTTTATTTTTGTTTTATTTATTATAAGTTTTCTTTTCCTGAAGTAACAGTGTGTGTGGATTTGGATGGCCTGTTTAATATTAAAGATCATCATAGGTTCCCCCTATTTTTGGATGGTTCATTAGTTGCATTGGCTATATACAATGGTTGCAGTATTGATATACATTTAAGTCTCATTTTTTTTTTTGCCTTATAGAAAGTTTTTTTTTTTAAATCAAATTACGGACTAAATATATAACTAATGTACATATTTAAATAACATATATGTATATATGTAATGTATGTACATATTTCTAACAATCTTGCCTTGAATTATTATAAGCAATGACCTTTAAACATGAATTAAGATTAAAACCACTTCGATTGTAGTAATAAAATTGTTATTTCCTAACATGTTTTTTTATATGTTTTGACAGACTTTTAAGAGACCCTTGTATACATTTTATAATTTTTTTTTTTGCAGAATTGAGGGCTTGGTATAGATGGAGCATTTACACGCACCGTATAATCAATATGCATAACAAACGCCTTAAGATTAAATTTTTATTAACATTGGGAAAGCATTTGGAAAGAGAATTACACAATATTTAAAAGGGACAGGTGTAGACCAGTGTATACAGACTAAGGCCGTGTGCCTAATTGGATGGGAATAACAATTTTTTTTTTGAAAATTGTGAATTGATTTTAAATTATGCTAAATATGTTTGTATTTTGAAAACTATCATAAGATTGATTGACATTTGGGTTTATTTGGCGTTGTTGATTTTGAGACAGTGATGAGTTGCATCGGTATTAGTTTGCATAATACATATACCGCTGGGCTTTTATATACAGCTCTTCAACAAAAATTAACAAGTCTTTTACAAGTTTTTTTTAAGAAAATAAAATAAATTTTACGGTACACGCTTACATATTATGTACATTTTAGCTGCTCTTCAAAATAATTTAAAAAAATATATCACTCGCCATTATTTTTGACAGTTTGAATATTTAAAACATTTAAGGATGGTTAGATTTGTGTATTGGATCTTAAATAAAGCTCGTATTTGACAAATCGTATGTTTAGGAGGAGTTAACACAAAGAGACAGGGACGTTCACTCAGAGAAAAGCATCAGAAAAATTTACAAAGTATCTTCAGAAATATACACGTTTTCAATAACATTATATTCATGATTGAATTAAAATTGCACTATTTTTCGTAACATAACTACATAACTATTTAACAAAATTCAATTTTAATCAACATAAAGTTTTTGTGAATAAAAAAAATATATATGTTTTGATATTATGACCAGTGTTAATTTTTATCCAAAATTTTGTAAAATCAAAATTATACCCCTGCAAAAATTGCATATGGCTTTAAAACTAATTTTAATTTTGTTATTAATTTGTATTTCCACCGCTAGGGGTTCCGCGACGCAGAATAAAAACTTACGATTTCTTGAATTTGTTGTTTTTAATTTTTTTTTGGCAGTGCCCACAGCTTTTAAAGCCTAGTACGCTGCTGATGCGAAACGAAAATTTTCTGTGATCTCCAAATAGACAACGAAACGCTTGCGAAAACACAACGAAAAATATCCTTGGGGAGTTTCACTAATTCCAAAAACAAAATCAAACATAAACGCAAAAAATCAGAGAAACCCATGATGTAAGAAAATGATAAACAAAAAAAAAACACAAATAAAACTCAAATGTCATTTTTTCGCACACAATAAATAGTCTGTATAATTAATTCAGTGCGAAAAAGGAGCGGAGACTTCTCCAAATAATCTGCTACAATTATAAATTTCGCTCTTCGAACTGCGTACTGCAAAACGAAAAGCAGAACGAAATTTTCCGTTTAGGATTTCGTTATGTCATTTTTGTATGGGATTTTTCGTTTCGTATCAGCAGCGTACTAGGCTTAAATCTATGCACACTTACGGTAGAGTTTTCGATACAAAACATTTAAGGTCCATTCACATGAAAGCGACCAACGACCAACGACCAACGACCAACGACCAACGACCAACGAATAAAAGAACAAATGGGATTTAAAACATCTAATAAACCATTCTTCACAAAAACAGACAAAATGGTAGAAAACTTCTTTGAATTAATGTTTAGATACTAAAATTTGCGTTTTAATTTCTAAAATAAGAGAAATTTGAGAAAATAAATTGGTCGTTGCGAATTGCAATCTATTAGTGACGACTATTTTATTTTCTCAAATTTCTCTTATTTTAGAAATTAAAACGCAAATTTTAGTATCTTAACATTAATTTAAATAAGTTTTCTAACATTTTGTCTGGTTTTTGTAAAGAATGGCTTATTAGATGTTTTAAATACCATTTGTTCTTTTATTCGTCGGTCTTTTGTGTTTAACGTTTTACTTTTCCGTCAATACCGGAAAAGTTTAACTTCTCGTAAGGAAATCAATAAAAGGGGTGAGTTACTTTTTGAATACATTCTCTGTTCTAACCTTATTTTATGTAATGAGGGCGATCATCCAACATTTCGTAATAAGAATAGGGAAGAAATTCTAGATCTCACTCTTACGAGTAATACTGATAAAATCTCTGTAGGAAATTGGAGAGTCTCACCTCAGGAATCCTTTTCGGATCACATTAGGATACTCTTTACTTTAGACAGAAACACAAATGAGGAGAAAATTTTTAGAAACCCAACTAGAACAAAGTGGACAGAATATACAAAATGGTTGAACGAACGTATCGATCCACCAAAGAAGGACTCGATCTCGACAACTTCAACCATTGACACAGCTGTCCACATCCTTACTAGTAAAATGAAAACGGCCTTTGAGAAACACTGCCCTATATCTCGTAACATTAAACCCACTAACCCACCATGGTGGAGCAGTGAGCTTAAGAAACGAAGAACAGGGGTCAGAAAACTCTTCAATAAAGCCAGACTGAGCAAATTAGAAATAGACTGGAATCTATATAGAGCCGAACTTAATTCATATACCAAAGAATTAAGAAAGGCCAAGAAAGATTCATGGGCTAGGCACTGCGAATCCATTGAGAACACAAGTGAAGCGGCTAGACTTCGAAAGATCCTCGCATCTAACCCCACGACTCCGGGATACATTAAACATCCCGATGGATCGTGGTCGAACTCGAGCCAAGAAACACTTGAACTCTTCATGGAAACACATTTCCCTGGATGTATGAGTCCTGATGACTCAGGGCATACACAACCAGACTCTCTATACGCTGATCAACCAGTACCCCATGGCTTAGGGTTATCTTCAAAAGTTGTATTAAACTAAGATACGTCCCTATCAGCTGGAGAAAAGTCAGAGTAGTCTTTATTCCGAAAGCCGGCAAACCGACACACTCGACTGCAAAAGACTACAGACCGATCAGTCTCTCTTCGTTCCTCCTCAAGACACTGGAGAGGATCATTGATCTGCATGTAAGGGACCTCCTCAATCCAAACAACTTGTGCAACTCCCAACACGCTTACCTTAAAGGTAAGTCAGTGGAGACCGCGTCGCACGAGGTCGTTTCACAAATTGAGAAAAGTCTCGAGCACAAAGAATACACCCTGGCAGCATTTTTGGACATCGAAGGGGCGTTTAATAACGTTAAAACGGAGTCCATTAAATCTGCTCTGGAAGAGGTTGGAGTTGAATCTGCCATCGTGGACTGGATTTATTCCATGCTCAATGGTAGAATCTTAAACTCGCAACTTGGGAACATTATTGTCGAGAAAACAGTTGCAAGAGGCACACCACAGGGAGGAGTAATCTCACCTCTGCTCTGGATCCTCGTTGTTAACAAAATTCTTACAAAATTTAGGAATAAGGGCATTAAAACTGTGGCCTATGCAGACGACATAGTAATCTTGATATCAGGTAAATATCTTACCACCATCAAAGATATTATGGAATCTGCGCTTAAGGAACTATCCTTTTGGGCAGCACAACACGGTCTCGGGGTTAACCCTGCAAAGACCGAGCTAGTTCTGTTCACGAAGAAATGGAAATTAGAGGACTTCACTCCTCCCAAGCTGAACGGAATTCCTCTGAAACTTTCCAAAGAAGCTAAATATCTTGGCGTAATCCTTGATTCGAAGCTAACCTGGAAACGGAATACAGAGGAAAGAATGAAGAAGGCAATGAGTGCTTTCTATACATGCAAAAAAACATTCGGTACACGGTGGGGAAGGCGACCGCAAGTCATCCATTGGATGTACACGGCGATCGTTCGACCCATCCTCACCTATGGTTCGATTGTATGGTGGAAGGCCGTAGAAAAGATTAGCTATCTCAAAAACCTAAACAAGGTACAGAGATTAGCCTGTATAGGAATAACAGGGGCACGGAAGTCTACACCGCAAGCAGGACTGGAGATCATTCTCAACCTTCCAGTCCTGGATGAATACATTAAGGGGACAGCAGCCAAAAGTGCATTTCGACTTAAAGAAATGGACTCTTGGAAGCACAGCACTTATGGTCATGGGTCTATCTTGAAAAGATATGACGATCTTGATGTGACTACTGACTACGTACCACCCGTTATAGACTTTAGGAAAAGCTTCTCTACTTTAATACCCGAAAGGCATGGTTGGGAACCCAACTCACTACTCGGTGAACAGGGTATACCTCTCTACACTGATGGGTCAAAAATGGAAGAAGGAACAGGAGCTGGAGTGTTTAGTGAAGCTCTTAATATTAGAGAATCATATAAACTACCAGATGAATGTAGTGTCTTTCAGGCTGAGATTTATGCTATTGAAAAGGCAGCCGAAATAGTTCACAGGAAGAAACTGAGCTCTTCAGAGATCACATTCTTCGTGGACAGCCAAGCTGCTATCAAAGCGATAGCCAGTGAGACTATAAGGTCCAAGGCAGTTGCAAAATGTCGAAATACACTGAACAATATTTGTTACTCCAACCAAGTCAAACTCTGCTGGGTCCCTGGACATAGCAATATAGAAGGGAACGACAAAGCAGATGCACTGGCAAGGGAAGGGTCAATGTCAAATAGAGACAGTCGTAGCCAATCAGACACGAAACCGGACGTTCCGATTGGCGTGATCAAAAGGAAGATAGACCTAATAACGAAAGAGAAAATCAACAACTCCTGGACATCCAGGAACGATTGTGATATCTCTAGAAGTTTATGGCCTCTAATCAACGAAAAAGAAACTCAGTATATTCTATCGCTGAGTAAAAAGAATATTAGAACCCTGATAGGTGTACTAACGGGACACTGTGCCATTGGCACAATGACCACTAGATTTGGTGTATACGCACCCGATTTCTGTAGGAGCAGTCAGGATGTTGAGGAAATAGAAACCATTAAGCACCTGCTCTGCGACTGCCCCAACCTCCAAACAAATCGCCTCCGTTACCTTGGGAGCAGATTTGTTGGAGAACTGGACGATCTAGCGCAGGTCTCAATGGCAAACATGAGGAAATATATTGATAGTACGGGCTGGTTCATAAATGACCCAGTCTATGTGAACCATTAGTTTAGTTGTTATCTCTGTTATAGGGGATCACAATGGACCAACAGGCCCCCGTGTACGCACAGCCTCAGGGCTGGGCACGCCCCTCCTAACCTAACCTAACCTAACCTAACCTAACCTAACTTCTCGTAACTTGAATTTTTTTATTTGGCCCGTCTAAACCTTTTTTTCTAAAAAATTTGAAGTTAAAAATCCATTAATTCAAATTGGAATATTGTCAGCCGAAACGAAAATAACAAATCAAATATTTTGACAAGTTTCCCAGGCCACAGTCAAGCTGTACAAAGGTTAAAATTGGTCAACGAAGCTTCCTAGACAGTTTGCGGCTTCACCAACAGTGAACAGAGACGGATCAAATTAACTGCGCGAAAAGAACTACCAAATAATGAAACCAAAAACGATTATTTAAATAATTTGTTGAATTCGAATTTACAGTGACGTAAAATAAGGCCCATCGAAATAAGACCAAATCTCAAATTTGGCATTATTTCGTTTTGAAAATGGAAATAAAGCCAAATTGGCCCAATTTCCATTTCATTTTTTTAACACCCAAATTTTACATTTTAGGAATAATTCAAAAAAAAAAAAAAAAAGAATTTTCGTTAGATAAAATAATAGTACAGCTTTATGCGAACTATTACGGCCAATGGTATAAATTAACAATATATGTATATACGTTGAACGTTCCTTTATCTAAAACGAACCATTTAATTCAATGGGTCATAAATTTAACTTATCTACTGTATCATCATCTCTGATTTTTCCGCTACATACGAAACAAATCGATTCAACTTTAAGTTGCCATTGAGAACTCTCCAATTTGGTGCCTTTAAACGGTTGTTTGATTAAATGTCAAATATGCGTTGAGTCCGGCCATTGCCATAGCCTTATGAAGTTAAATCTTATTACCGACTGACTGCAGTGACCCAAAGGCAACGGTTCACAAGTGAAGAATGATTTTTTTTTTACCATTTCAAATCTTAATTGACATTTTTATTAGTTACGTCAGGAAATAAATAAAACAAATAAAAAAACACTTCGATAACCTGTCACAATAGCAAGAAATAAATCGCACCCTATAAGAACACCATTTTCTTTAATGACCATATTAAAACAGCACAGGTCTTAAACGTATTCAACTCCTCTTCGCATGTCTTGCTATTTTCTTCTTTTTAGCAAATTATCATCTTGCGCGCGGCAGCAAAAACTTTCAATTTCCTCAACAAATTAGAAAATAATATTCTCATGTTTATGTTTCCTTTTTGTTCATTCTCATTGTACTGATGTATGTATATTGTATATAGTATAGCTACTGCCTCACACTTCTTTTCTTTGCCATGGCTTTGTCATGGCAGATATGTGCTATTTGCAAATGAAATAAAGAATCTCTATGAAGAACAACATCAACATTCAACAAATAAAAAAACACCTCCTGCGATGCAACTATCATAAGCCGAGTGCCGACCAGAAGCAAAAGAAGCAGCAGGCTGCAGCATCTTCGTCAGCCATCGAAGCGAAGCGCTAACTACATCTCAAGACATAATATACAGATGTATTGACCCGATTGTCTAGTGACCCACTCTTCTAAGTTGCAATGAAGTTTTCATTTTCCGCTTTGGAAAGATTTACCTTACAAATAGACATAGGCATATAGCAATCGAGTATCTAGAAACCGAACCGATGCATCCAGTCAATGATGGTGCATGATGTTGTGTTAAGTCTTTTGTATACCTACATAATATTCTACTATGGTTGGGCTGAAAAAGAAAACCTAAGTGCGAGCTGATGCTTTAAAATAGCAACACAAGACAACATCGCAATGACGCGGCGGCGCGCGGCGGCGATGGCGGCAGTATTAATTCTTCTCACAACTTACAATAACGTTGCTATGAGTATGGTGAATTGAAATCTGGGAGTTCTATTTGTGATATATATCACGGTTGTTTTTTTTTATTTGTTTTTTAACTTGCGATAAAGTAAGTCTGTATTATTAAAGGCAAGTTATAGATTTGCTGAAAAATCGAATTCTGAATTTTGATTTGCAAAAAGGTGATAGAAATGTCAAAACTAAAAGATTACTTATTCAGCTCGAACTTCTTTTAATCGAAATCGGAAATAGAATTCTTTGACCAACACCAATCGTTTTGCAATGTTTCCACCATGGACGTACATATATATAAAATAAAAAATACCAGACAGACCTATCCAATCCGGTTTTGGTCGTTCTAAAATATCCAATGCCTCGAACAAATGTACAAATGTCAAAATTGAGGTTTTATTTTTTTCCCGCTAGTTGCTAAGATTTAAATAAATCAAACATACTCATACATACATGATGATTATGATTTGTTTCAATTTTCATCGTTTCTCAACTGATTTTATCGATGCGAGAGTTACAGAACTTAGACACAGTATACAATGAAAAAATTAAACGTCATTTGCATTTGTCTCTATTTTCATGGCAAATATGTAGATTTTGGACTATTTGCACAATTGTATATAGATCGAATGACAAAAAAATGGAAGAAATTTTGGAAATTTATCACACGTGTAAATGATGTTAATGTCTTTTACTGGGGACAAGTTTTGCCCAACGCATGCATAAAAGGTGGTTTATTTTCCGAATTGTGAACCCAGACTTATAACGGGTGATTTTTTAGCTGGTTTGGTTTTGGCAACACTGGTTTTGACAGCTGACGTGTGTTTAGTACCTTGTGTCACTGTCAAACAGCTTCAGTTTGGTTTGCAATTTAACCATGGATCGTCTTACAAATGAACAACGCTTGCAAATTATTGAATTTTACTATCAAAATTCGTGCTCGGTTCGAAATGTTTTTTATCGAAAAATTGTGTTCAGCGATGAGGCTCATTTTTGGTTGAATGGGTACGTAAATAAGCACAATTGCCGCATTTGGAGTGAAGATCAGCCAGAAGCATTGCAACAGCTACCAATGCATCCCGAAAAAGCCACTGTTTGGTGCGGTTTATGGGCCGGCGGCATTATTGGGCCATATTTCTTCAAAGATGATGCGAATCGCAGCGTTACTGTCAATGGTGAACGCTACCGAGCGATTATAACAAACTTTTTTTTTGCCCGAAATGGAAGTTCTTGACTTGCATGATATGTGGTTTCAACAAGACGGTGCCACATGCCACACAGCACGCGAAACAATGGCGCAATTGCGAGGCGAGTTTGGTGAACAGTTAATTTCACGTTTCGGGCCGGTCAATTGGCCGCCTAGATCGTGCGATTTGACACCATTAGACTATTTTTTGTGGGGGTATGTCAAGGCTAATGTCTATAGGGACAAGCCCGCTTCGATTGACGCACTGGAAGCCAACATCCATGCATTCATTCGTGAGATACCGGCCGATATGTGTGAAAGAGTATGCCAAAATTGGACTCAGCGGATGGGCTACCTGAGACGCAGCCGCGGTCAACATTTGCATGAAATTATCTTTAAACATTAAATTGCAAGGTTCAAACTATCGATTCAAATAAATATTTAATTCATTTTTTCGAATTTTTTGTGTTTTTTTTTTTTAAAAAGTTCTAAACCTCTTAAAAAATCACCCGTTATTATCTGGGACAATCCTTGCGACAACTCCTAAAGCGTTCACACAGAACATTTCCTCATTTCTGTTTGATGTTTCAAATCTTTTTAAATCAGCTACTATTTGATTTGTTAAACAAAATGTATTCGTTGTAGACCGCTCTTTATTATATACGATATTTATGCCGTTTTCGATTGGACTCTTATATTCATTTTTGATTCCAATCGAATATGAAAACATCGACTTAGGGCTCAATATCTCAATTTAACTTAATAGCTTCTTCAAGCATTTACATTTTTGACAAGTAATCCGTTGATGTTCTTCGTCTACTTTTTTATGAAATTGGGAACAGAAAAACAATCCGAAAATTCGGAACGGCCAATCGAAGGCTTATGGAGTAGTAAGAATTAAAAAGGAGTACAAAGGAGTGCTTTGAACGGAATGTGTCAATCCCCCACACATTTCAAAGCCTTTAACCAGATTCATTCATGTCATAATTCATAAATCGTAGAAATCCTAACTACATATATAATTTAATTCATGGAGGAACTGGCTTGTAGTTGCATCTCGTCTTCTATGTTCAAGCATGGACTGCTTTTAGACGACTGCGATTTTTAAGCTTTTTTGCTCTTTTGGTTTTCTTTTAGTTGTAAAGATGCTTTTGAATACTGCGATTTTTAATAGATGTCAACTTTGTTCAAATGAAAAGGAATATCTCTCCGCATTCTTTACTCCGCTTATGTCTCGAACAATAAGAAAATACATAAAGAAAGAGCGATGACTCCACACTGCACTCTGGATATACGTCCCCCGCATTCGGCTTAAAAATCGCACGTTCAAATTGCATCGTTAATTTCTCTTGACAGCATCCCGTCAAGTTTGACTACAGTTTGACGTTGGACTGGGCGCTGAATGTTTCGAAAGGTGTGTTTGTTTAGATCAACTTTTATTTACAATTCTAGGTTTTGATAGGTTTCATCAAAACTTTTGGTTTACCAAAAATGTATATGGGAACAATTCTATATGACGTAGGTTTTTCGCCAAAATCGATATTTTCGGGAAAACGGCGTTTTGGGTTCAGGCTATAAAGTGAATAGTTGTTTCAATATAGGTTCATGCATTATAATCTGGCAACCCATTATATTATTTCAAACTAACAATGATGTGAGAACTATCATTTACAGAAAGTATGTAACAATTCATAAGAGCAAGTACTGACGACTTTATCGTGTATTTCTTTTTTCTTTTTTTTTCACAGAGTCTACGTCGCCACCATGCTACTGCTGCATCAGCATTGCGTTAGAGTTGCAGCAATTTTTTATTTGCCTTTTTTTGTTATTTTTTCTCAATATTTTCAGTTTCGCTGGTAGACCGCATTAGATGGCTGTGCCTAGCTGACTGGAATTACCGGTTATGCGCCTTACATGTCTCGCTGTCGTAGATCTACCTCAATAACTTGCTCTTGATAGACTAAATTAAAAGGCAATGCTAATTGTATTAGTGCTGCAGCTAGTACACACCTGCGAGCAGGTGCAATTTCTCTGTCAAATGTTAATATTTTTGTTGTTACATTTTTTTTCACATATATTATAGCCAACATTTAAGACCCAACCATCATAGGGCAGCGGTCAAGGGGAGAAAAAGAAAGAAAATTCCATTCAAACGAGACAATATCAGTTAGCGACGAGAATTTTCATATAGGTAACTATGTATATCCGTATAATAACTCATAAAAACGCTATAAATTTAACACTTTGACACTTCTCTTTTTTCGGGTCTGTCTTTAGCGAGTTTGACCCATTTAAATGACGGAGACGGTATATGTATTTGGTTCTTCATATTTTTTTTTTTTTTGTTAAAGGTTATACATCATGCATAGAATGTGGTGAATCATAAAGCAGATAGTGTAAATATAACGGAAGTGGATGGCTTAAGAACAGTAAAGCTCGTTATCCCTTGAATTACTCTAAATTGGGATGACGATGCACGAATATTACGGTTTACTTCTTTGACTATAAATCAAGATGGTTTATTGAATCTTGCTTTATATTATATTGGTGGCACTTCTTCTTTGTTTGTTGAAGGAATCGTGAACATTTTACTTAGAGTTTCAAACTAAAATTTTAACTAGCTCAAAACAAAAATAAAAAAAAAAACTTTGAAGAGCTAAGGAAAAGAGTTTAAAACTAAAAAACACAATTCTAGGGTTGAAGTCGAGTTTTTTATATCATTTGTAAGCCAAGTTCAAGTGAGCTAAAGTTCAAAGAAGAACACTAGGTATTCTATCAATAAATTCAAAAAGTGTATATTATTTTTTCCAATATTCAAAGCATCATCATTTAGCATTAGCATTTCTGCTTTTCCGAAGACAGGAGTGACTGGCCCACCAGTCACCAAGTATGCAGTATGTATGATGCATTCGAGGAGTGTTATTCATCGTACAACAACTGCAATTAAAGATATTTTTTTTATTTCGAAGTGAGGATGCGAAAGCTTTTATTGCTAGAATCAATAGCAGATCTAGGAGAAATAATAGCATTACATTAAAGTAAAAAGTTGTCGAGCAATTTTGAGTCTTTTCAAGAAAACAAATGTTTGCCTTTATTTCGCACCTTAACAAAAATCGATTTAACGAAACTACATACCGTTCTAGTTTTTATTCGTTGACGGATTAATACAAAAGTGGCCGCAAAAAGTGTAGCAAATTAAACGCGCAGCAGCAAAAAGTTGAAAATATGATTTAGGCATGTAGGCGGTTCAGGGACGAAGATATATTGAATATAATAGGAGTCAATCGCCCATGTTCTATATTTCGAACGAAATCGAATTGGAATCGATGTTCAATTTTTACTCAAAATAAAATTATTTATACATAATATGTTCTTCATTTTCGAAAATGTCATAGTTACTTCGAACTGTCAAAATTGAAAGTGCATTCTATTTTGTATTGTTTTGAAAAATATTTGCATATTTCGTGATTTTCTTGAAAAAATCATGGTGTTTTCTTGAAAAAATCATGTCATTCACATTTCGAAATGAGTTTATTTCAACTAAATTTGCAAATTCGGTAAGAAATTACGTTCAACGCAACACAGCCAAATTGAAATCCGAATTAATTTCAAAATTCGATGACAGAAAGAGAAGACAACATAACAAATTCAAATAAAGGTAGCTGTCAAAATAAATTTAACACTTTTTCTGTAATTTGCGAAATTACTTCCTTTCGGCTGTATTAAAGTATTTATTTCCCTCCGACGCAACTTTTGTACTTTGCCAGTGCTACGTGCTTCAGACAGTTAAATTCTCAGGCCATAAAACGACTCTTTATTAAACTTAAAATGCAATATTTGTCCTCAAATAAAAAAAATAAAACAAAAGTTCGCAATAAACACAAAACAATTATGAATAAAACACCATTATTTAATTAATTTTATAAAACATAAGTTTATTAGAAAAATATTATATCTGTAATAATATCAGTACACTCGATAGCATAATTTGTATAATTTTCAAACGTTTCATATTGCAAATTCTTTAATAACATATACATAAATTGCAGATCTTCTTTTTTTAAATATAGGTATATTAAATAAATAAATAGGAAAACAAATCACTGAATAACACCAATATGCACGTTATATTTTTGCAATAAGAAATGTTTGAAGATCTATAACGTGTTTGTTGTATATATTTATGTATGTATAAAAATTTCTTTGTTAACAAATAATATATAATGTATAATGTTCTTAAAAAAACATTTGGAAAAAAACTTAATTAATTTTTAAAGTGATCTTCCACCATATAGGTATACTTACAGCAAAATTTAAAAATAGGTATATTAAAAAAATAATTAAAATACATGTAAACATAATCTATGTGTAAAATATAAACCTTTTTTTTAAGGTAACTTTAATCCGGCAAAAGTATTTATTCTCTAAGGTTTTTTTTTCTTTTTGAATATTTGAAACCTAAACCTAAATAAATAAATAAAAAAATGTTAAAATAAAATGCTTTGTTGTGGACATCTGTATATAAAAATTAACATTTGAATTTAAAATTAACCTTGAATAAATAAAATCTAAAACACATTCGATATACTACATATTATTAATTGCTTAAAGCATCTCAAGGTGAGAAAAACAAAGTTTTCTTTAGTGGTGGCTGGTATGTTGATCTGCCTAGAAGTCGGGCTCCGTTTATGATATTATTTGCATATTATGATTAGTTTAAATGTCATAAGAGGCCACAGCCAGCACACCATTGGGAAAAATGAGGAAAAACCGGATTCAACAAATCAAACAATGATTCAGTCCGAATATTGGGCAATAACCACACACAATACAAAACACAACAGCACACAAACTGAGCTTCCTCAGAATTGTGTTCGGTCTTCCCTTTCACTTGTTGTATAGTTGTGCTCTCTATGGTGATTCGGTCCAACAACATCCAACTTAAAAAATATATTCCTCACACAAATTATTTGTTTGTAATTTGTGTGAGGAATATATTTTACGAATTAAATTTAACGAAAAAAAGGAACCTCCACACTAATGCCGGAGAAAAATTACCAACCGTGAGACAGAAATTGGTATAAAACATAAACAACAACAACAAAACAAAACATAAAATAAATAAATGCGCTGAATAAATAAAATCGATTTGAAAAAAGATACTACACTCGTCGGAAATGTAGATGTATATGTATGTAGTGTAAGTAATACATAAAAATGTATAAATGTCTATAAACTAAACGCCAACCACATTCGCATACAATCTTGGTGGTGTGTATGCAAAAACCGATGAAAGTGAAAGTTTCACTTTTCATCGTTCAGGCAATGAACCGGTATTGCTGCTGCAGTTCAGTTTTCTTCGTAATTTTTTTTCTTATTTTTTCTTCTTATAACAAAAGTAAAATAAATACTTAAGCTAAGGTTATTTGCTTAATAAGACCCTACATGGATGCTACTGCAGACCGATAAAACGAAGATGATGACGGAGATGTTGTTTGTTTAGGAGCGTCTAAGTGCAACGACGACGACGATGAAGATGACGGCGGCTGAGTACCCCATAGCATGTCTAGGCAATTAAAGAGTTGCGGATCTATCCTGGGTGATCCTCGTCCATCGCCTGGTACATGAATAGTGTTATTGTTGATGTCTGATGTGGAGAAACAATCAAACATGGATTCGCTGGTGACGTTGATGCAGTTGTTAGTGGGAAACAATAGGTTAGGATGATTCAAGGAGTTTATTGAGAGATTTTCAAAATTGAATATCAATTCATCGCCACTTGGTGGATTGTTGCTTGTGGCACTACTCAGCCCACTGTCTGAGAAAACACTGCAACTATCCGATGATGATGCCGATGATGATGATGATGGACTGCAACTGCCTGCACTTCCCCCTTTGATGTCGCAAGTTTCCATTAACTTGCGAGATATTTCATTTATACTTTCAGTTAGAAGCGATTCAGCTGTAGGACTTAAAAGGAGATCATTTGGAAGCTTCTGTAACTGCAGATAATTGTTGTTGTTGTTGTTGTTGTTGTTGTCGTTTCTGAAGAAATTATCACCAATTTGAATTCCACTCAGGATATCACCATATCCAGAATCGCTAGAATCACTTAAACTGCCTGTGTGATTGGTATTTTTAATGTTCACTTGACTTGAGCGATTCGAACCGATTACACCGACATTCTTGATGGTGGCTTTTTCAAATTCCGTGGTGTCGGACGAGTTATCTGAATGTGATCGGCGCAATGGGAATGCCCATATGCGACTAAGTGGATCGCATTGACGGCAAAAACAAATGTATCCTGTTGCTGGATCCTGCGCATCAGTGACATGGCTTGGTTCATCATTTTTCAAATTGCATCGGTTCTCGAATTCGTTAAAACCAATCAGCATTTGTGAGGATGGAAAAGTGTGATGTTGGTGTTGATCAATGTACAGCGGATATTCCCGCTTTGAAACAGCTACATCCGTTTCATGATCAATTTTCTTAACAAAATTATTTGTATTTGGCAGAGGTTTACGATCTTTTTTCCTTCTTTTTCTTGGTTTGATGATCCTGGGTAGACAAGCCACTGCTGTTGAGTCACTTTGGGTGTTTGGTCCTCCTCCTCCACCAATTGGGCCAGATATATTGTTTTCCTTTGTCTTTTGATGTATCGGACCATTTGGCTTGTAACCGCAAGGGGAATATCCTTCGGACGAATTAGGATTCAAGGGTCTCAGCTGACGGTTGCAATTCAAACGATTACGATTATACGATCCAGTTAGGAGGAGAGGAGCTCCTTGAGTGTGCATTGCCAGGCGAGTCATTGGATTTAAATCATACTCGTTTGAGTGTAGATCTCTGTTGGAATTATACATTTGAAGGGAATTACAGGACATTGGTTGTTGTGGTAGATGTCTATGTCCCCCAACAGTTGGCTTCCTTTGGCGACGGTTTGAAGAGGCAGCCGTAGAGATTAATGGTATCCCTGCCCAACCACTTGTATTATGTTGGTTAAAACATGGAAGCATTGCATAGTTTTGATGGTGTTGTGGTGGATGTGGTGGTTGTTGTTGTTGTTGCTGCTGATGATGAGGGTGGTAGGGTAAATTATGTTGCTGTTGGTGATGGTGCTGTTGGTGTTGTTGCTGCAACTGCTGTTGCGATTGGCTTTGATGATGGAAATTGTAAAAAAAATTCTGTGGTCTACATCCTGATGACGATCCCGGTTGCGGTACAACTCGCCCCGATACATTCGATTTCATAATACCGTCGTCAGAACAGTTAAGAGCATTCCTTTAGCTCGTCAAACGTATGACCTTTTGCAATCACTCAGTTAATCTCTAGCTCAAAAAAAAGAATTTCAAATTGAGTTTTCTTTTTGATGCCCATCAATTGCTTTTATTCACCGTTCAACCGACATCGATGGAAAGACGAAAAACATGCATTAAAGTTTCGCAACATTACACGAATGAAATGAACACACACCGATATGGACGGCAATACACAATTCTTCTGCAAGCATACAAAAATATTTTTATTTTTTTTTTTATTTTAAGCCGTCCCCTTATATTGAACAAGAGCTCTTGCGCGCAATGTAGCACTTAATATCTCTTATTTGCCACTTTTCCAAGCAACACATAACACAACATCGAAGATAAAGAAGAATCAAAATTCCAACAATAAAAACCAACAACAACAAATTCAAAACAACTGTGTTACGAAATGCTATGTGACACACTAAAAAGCGAAAGAAGAAATATAATAATGTAGTCTTACGACGCGACGAAAGACTTCGATTTCGAGAATGTTGAGAATTATTCAATATAATAAAAGCCGACCGACCGACCGTTCGCTGTCAACGTAAATGGCTAACTAAAAAAAGACTCAACGGCAACTTCAAGTCAAGCTGCGATTTTGGAAAGACATAATACAACAATACCACAACACAACCACAACTCACAACTCACAAGCACAAGGCATTAGGCAAGGCCTGGCTGAAAACAGAGTGCAGACCCGGCAGAGGTGAGAGAAATCTCGATCGTGAGTAGCAAAATCAAATTTAAAAGAAAAAAAAATAAGAAGGGGAATACAAAATACGTTCCACAAACATTCGTGGTCACATATCGAACCATAATATACTTAAGCTAAGAAGTCCCCTTTAAAGCATGTGGTGGATGGAAATATAAATGCGTTGAGAAGTTACAATTTATTACCTGGTGTCATTGTTTACCTGGTCGTGAATCCAAACCTATTGAAATTTTAATACTGCTTTCATGAATAGAATACGAATTTTTTAATTAACGAAATTATTTCACCGGAATTATGTAAATAATTTTTATTCTGGCTTTGATAAATTTACTGATGACTCTCAAATTGTCATATGTTTTATTTGAATACTTATATAGTACATATTATTATGTTTTTATTCTTATACACTGTATGTATTTGAATATTTGTTTTGTAATGAATGAATTATGTCCAGTGATAAATAATTTCTGATTGTCATTTATGAGAAATTGATGTCTGATAATTAATTAATGTATAATAATTCCAAGTCATATAAACGAAACAAAAGAGATGCAGCGTGTAAACACACAATATCTTCTTTTTATAAATAAAGAGCGATACTTTTCACAAGTTGTTATACAAAAACTAGTGGCGTACACAGGATTTTTTTGGTGTGGAGGGTTTGAGCCTTAATTTTCATGAACTAAAACCATTTTAGGTTTTGCTAAAACTCGTTTTAAGTGTTTTTAATGTGAAAGTTTTTCACAGCTTATCCGTTGAGCCGTGTTTTAGCCCACACGCAATCTGTACTAGTTATTCACTTTACCGCCTTTAAAAATTGTTTGTAAATTGGTCTAGAAGTTTTAACTGACGTTATAGGCTTCCTTTTTCACTTTTTAGGATTATACCTACATATCATACCTATTTCGCATGTTTAAAACATATTTAACAATATATCGTGGTAACGTTACAAAAGAATAAAAATGAAATATCTATATAAATAAAAATGAAATACTGTTCAAGAAAAATTTAATAACCGAAAAGATCTAGATAAAATGTAAAAGCTTTTTGTATGAGCTAGCGACCACAACTCACGATTTAAACAATATATTTGGGTAGTTTTTTTACCAATCAATTTTCCGGGTCTTAAAAAGAGCTAATATTGCTAATATTGCTAATACAAACGTCACACATAGGAGTATTTGCAGCAAGAACCTGTGCCTACGTTCTGTAACTCTCGTATCGATAAAATATGTGGAGAAACATTTAAAATTGGAATAAAATTCATATGATTTGTTTAAGTTTTCATCTTTTCTCGATTGCATACGTATAGGGACTTTATACCAAAAAATATTGTATTTCATGTATTTGTTTAAGTTTTAATGATTTTAATTTAGCTGTGCGTGATTCTGAAATAGTTTGGACTTTAAGTTAATTTAAATATATTTCAAACCTATACTGAACCCTACACAAACAGAATTGGGAGCTACTATCTGCTAACCGTAATTCTATGAGTGAATTAGTTTTTAAACTTTCTTGTAAAAAAAAAAAACACTCATACGCCATACAACGGTACAACGAAATAAAATAAAAATCGATTTTGCAGATGGTGACCCAAAAATTAAATCAAAGTACAGTTTTTCTAAATTTAAAAAAATCCGATAACTCAAAAACTGTTAAGATTTAGCATTTAAATATTGCAATATTTAAAAGGCATTTTGACGCACCCTGTACAATATGATATGAGTTTTTCTACATAACAATTATAATGTTTTTAAGTTTAAACAAGAAATGAACTTTGGGTCAAAGACGTAATTTGAAGTCAACACCAAGTCCCAGATTCTTTGCGGTTTTTCTCTGTAGACGCTTACTTTTTTGTTATAAACAAAAAAAAAAACTATAAAAAAAAGTATTTCAAAAATTAATTTTCTAACTAAATATTCGGAAACTACATGAAATTACGAACAACCTTGAAAATGTCATGCTTTTAGTACCAAAACTGGAAAAGTTAAGCAACTTTTAAGATTTTCAAGAAAAATATTGATGTTCGATTTTGATTTTTTTGGTCTAACTCATTTGGTTTCAATCTAAGCTTCATAGTTAACATGAAGTATTTCGGTGGTTGGTGGTAATGGTTCGGTAAGTTGATGGTCTGGAGAACTTTTCAATTTATTTTTTAAAGATTATTTCTTGTAAATGTTGACCGTAACGGCGCGGCGTCTTTCATGGTCCCTTCTGAAGTTTCTTTAATTTTATTTGGTGCAAATTATAACAAAATGTTTAAAAATATTATTTAACTCTGGGAAATTTTTTATTTTTGGTATCATTTTTTGGTTTATTCGTTTTTAAATCTGACTGCACAATACTTAAGAAGATGTCTTTTTCGTATACATTTTAAAAATACATACATAGTATCATTCTCAATGAAATTGCTATCTTCAAGAAAGATCAAGTCTTCTTTAATAGAACCAGAATACAATATCAATATCACACTTCTTTCATCATAATTGTTTCTTTGTTCCGTCGTCTCTTCTTATACTCGTACATCCACACCTACACTCATTGTTAATTTTCCACTTGATGAATATCGGTTACAAGGTATAATGATCTAGGTTTGGTTCTTAATCAGGGCTTGACTATAATAAACTGCTACTGCCAGTCAGTCAACATTCTTCTTACAGCATATAAGACAATAGTCTTTCTACCTTCATATGCTGGTTCGTTCTCGCAGTTGCAACCAAAATGCATCACCATTCACTCCAATCATTTTTTTTACAGAAAGCAGAAAAATCACTGCAAAGATAATTCAGCGAACACAATTAATGCTGCTGACGACGACGCACGCCACCACATTCACATAACGTCGCACCAAACAACCATATGCTATTGCTATTGCCATATGTCAGTGCACCTTTCTTTTTATATTTTCATGGAGCAGGGAAAATCGGTCAACGGGAATCATGCACTAAGGTAGCAGCAGTTAACGTTCAACGACTAAGTATGTATGTATCATACGAACTCCAATTCAATTGCTGGTGATGGTTTCAAGAAGAAGAAACTTTCTCTTTTCTTTTCTCCCAAATCACCCCCGAAGAGGCATACGAGACTACGACCACAATCCACATCCAAGATAAAACAACAAACCAACCAAACCAACCAACCAAGCGACCGACCGGAGACGACGTCGTCGTTTTCGTTTTCATTTTCATTTGCAAATCTTATGGATGCGAAAGATATCTCTTTTGATCGCTGCTTTTGTTAATAGGGGGAACTCAACGGATCAGCGCAGCAGCAAAACCGCTTAAGATATTCACGGTCAAATAAGCCCAACGAGCACAAACCAACATTAAATCCAATTCCAAATCTAATGAAAGTGTTTCGTATTACAACAAAACAACAATTTTAAGTGTGATGCTAATATTTTTTGATTCGTTTGGCTTGGCTTGGCCACATCCACAGACACTTTAAGCTGGTTAATTGTAGGCTGTGGGGTTGCTCATTGTTGGAGAAAGGAGAGGCGTTGAATCGAATTACTTTCGATTTCCTTTGTGTGCCTACATTTTGAAGTGTGATTTCTTTTGTTTTCTGCTGCGTATTGCAATGAGATACATATGATAAGAAATTATTGCGTCTACCTTCTATAACATGCCAATGGTTGGTTTTAAATAGTGACGAAATCTATTCTTCGACAATCAGGAAGACTCAAACAACTGGAATAATGAATGATTGAATGGGCTTACAAGTTGTTATGACACTACTATAGCCAACATTGTCTCATTATAAGTCTTTATAACTTTTACTATGGTAATTAGATTACGAAACCGATGATAGGTAGTCGACAACGTGTTTCAGAGCCAAAATTAACATAGGTTTTTTCTTTTTCTTTTTTTTAAATAGAGAGTGAGCCAAATTAATGAAACTGAAACTTTTTTTTTCAAGTGACATCATAAAACATAACATGAGTGATAAGTAATAATTAATGAATCTATTTACAAAAAAAGTGTGAGTGCCGCGGGACTCACGGTTAAGATGTGTAAACATACGTAACGTAACGTGAATCACAATCACAGAATCACAATCATAATCACGATCACAAGATACGTTACGTTTTTTTTCACATAGATCACATTCGGAAATAATATAATTGGTCAATACTAAACCAATTTGATACATTAAAGTCTTTAAAGGCACAAGTGTATTTAATGGAAGAGGAAAAGGTCTCAATACAATTGAACTTAGGCACAAAGAAATCTTTGTGGTCAATAAGGTGTTCTTTGATTTTAATTCAATTTAATACATTTAGCTTTCTAACAGCATTCAATTTGGAAATTAGTGATTTTTTTTTTGCAAAGTTGAATCATTTTACAGAAGATATATATTTAATATATTATTATAATTTAAAGGCAAGACACAAACCTACAAACAGGTACTGGTATATCAAGCTTGAATTAAAATATCTTTGTTAAATTAAAGGAACTTTATTTTTAATTAATTTTCTAAGTATTTGTTTACACAAATATTTGTTTATACAAGAACTACAAGGTTAATAAGGATGTTAATTGAATATTTTTTTGTTTTATTTCAAAATAAGAAATATTACAGGTTATGATCACAAGATTCACAACCTACGTATTAATTTTCGATGAATCGACTTCCCAAATTTGTAATCTAGATAAAAACTCACTCAGAGATGACTTTCACCATTCACCTTCATTACGATTGTCAATTGATAACAAAAAAAAATATTAACATTAAAATTAGAAATTTTATAACTCAATTGAATTGACAAATATGGATAATACTAATTATCAATAAATACTAATTTCATTGGACATTGGAGCTGTTTTGACTTCCCAGCATTTTATCCCGCCCCTATCTTGATTTATTGAAAGAAAAAGGCAGCCTACATGGCAGGATTTTTAAGATTGAAATACTGAGACACGAAAATGAGTTGGCGGAGTGTGTTTAATAATAAAAACTTCGATATTTATCGATTATTATGAGTTGATAATTGACCATCTTAATAGGGATGATACTTTCACTCTCTCCTTGGTTGCAAGTGTAACAAACTTATTGGAATCTTTCGAGGTGTGAAATAAAATTACATCCTTATATGATCTTGGGCGTGCGTCGCCAAGATTCAGGCCCTCTATGAGAAGTTTAAATCGTTGATACTCGTTATTTTCGTAAACTTCGATAAGCTTTGAATTAATCTGTACATATTTATTGGATGCTGGATGTTAGACACTTGTCCAAGGTCCCTTCGATCTAGATTGGAACTCATGGCCTCGAACTGCACAAACCAGAGCTGGTGATGATAGCAAAAATCGACAAGTTAACCTACCAAATTTTAGGTTTCAAAAACTTTTTAGTTTTGTAAAGTAAACATAACAAATTTTAGTCAGTTATTTCACGCAAATTACTAATTGCTCTCATAATTGCCAGTTTTTTTTCGATTTAATTCTACTTACTACGGTCTACTTAAAATATTTGACATTTAACATTTGAAATTTTTTTTTGTGTTTTTGGTATGAGTCCTTTTTGGAAAGATGTTTTTTCAGTCACCTTCCGAAATTTATATTATTTTTCCCTACTCCTTTAGTTAACTTAATTTTGAGATTCTGCAATAGCTAGAATAACGCAGCTAGTTTTCAATTTTGATCTTTGAGTTTTGTATGCACTACATGTCCTACGGTCTTCTACAACAGCCAGAGGTGCTCTATATAAAGTATGATAATAAATTGTAAAAATAAAGTGGTTGGATGCCAAGCCTCCTCAATAAAAAATGTCAAATTTACATTTTAACTTGCAATATGTATATAGGTTCTATATGGCAAATTATGCATTCGTAAAAAAAATCGAACTCGGGATTTTGATCAAAGTTATAATACGATGATACCGAAGTCGAAAAAAGTGAGTCTCGCAATTCGTCTGTCTGTGTGTCTGTATGTCCTTTCGGCTTTAGACTAAACGGGTTGGTCGATTTTCTTCAAAGTTGGTACCTGCGTTTGTTTTTGACATTCCCCCACCCGTTTTTTTTTTCATTTTTTTTTAGACCAAAAATAACGGTACCTGCCGTACAAATTATTTTACCAAAAAATGAAAATCTTATTTATCTCAATAACGCGCCCACAACGTTTTTTTATAAAAAATGCAGTAATTTTTTTTACAAAAAGGCAACCATTTTATAAAAAAAATTTCAAAAAAGTTTCAAAATTTTTTTTTGAGAACTTAATAATTCGAAAACTGCTGCGTCAATTTTTATTAAACCCAGCAGTTTTTTAACATTATCTAGCAGATTTTAAATGAAAATTATTCTTATAACCAAAAATACCGGTACCTCCCATACAAATGTTTAAAAATCGGTATTGGAAAATAAAATTATCCATCGTCTAAAAATGGTATCTCTCATAGAATAATTTTTTTGACTATCTCATTATTAGTTTAACTGATTTTAATGTATTTTTTTGCACAAAATCTTCGAATAAGTTCTAATAATATTGCATGCCAAAATTTAAAAAAAAATAAATTATTGATGATAATTTTGTTTAATTAACTTTTAAATTCAACAATAACAAAGGCTAAAAAATTGCATACCATTTTTTTTTTAATTTTTTCAAAATTTTATATATGTATAAAAAACTATTTAAAAAAAAAACGCTCCAACGATTTTCAATTTTTTTTTTTCTTCATAAATTGAAATTTTCTTAAGAAATCAGATGATGTACTGGTATCAAAACAATTTCAGAGGTTTTCAATCAATTTTTGTTTAATTGCATATTTTTTTTTACAATTTTTCAGTCTAAACTGTAAGTTCCATGCATATTTGCAACACGGTACCTACTCGCATAATACTCCCTTAAACTTATATAATATAGGCTCCCATATTTAATTTATTTCTTTTATAACATAAAATACAGTTTTTGAAATATTAAAACTTTAAAAACAGTGTTATCGCACATAAGAGCAAGTTCGTGCGACCCAGTCGTGCACATATATTTTTCTTTGTATGCATTTCAAGCCCTACTCCTCTACCAGATTTCATCATTCTACAACAATCGAAAATGCTCCATATATATATATATATATAATCGATAACAATTCTGATAAAATAGTGGATATCAAGCCCTCTGAATGGAAAACCTTAGTTTTCAAATTTTGTATTTGTATGCATTACAAGCCCTTTCCGCCGAATTTGAAGGTTCTACTGTATTTGGAAATGCTTCATATATTCAATACATGCCTATCCTTAATGGTAAACCTCAAACTTTCAAATTTGTTTTTTTGAGCATTGTGCGAAATTATTATTCAACGGTTTCGGAAAGTGCTACATAATTTTGATGATCTGCCAGTTAGTGACTGATATTTTAAGTCTTTTATCTCACTAATGGTAATGAGTTGAAATTTTATGAGGCGCATGTGCTTGATCAGCTTTTTACTCTTTCTGACTGAACCTATGTACATAATATGTGAGTTATAGAGAATTGCACGGATTACGACTATTTTTATGTTTTCTCTTCGAATAATACTTATTTTGCTTTGTCTAAGGTAAGCTCGTAGGGAATGATTTGTTGTTTCATTTGACATTTCAACACTTTATCTTTATTTAAATCACACACACCTAGTGATTAGCTTCAAAAACACACGCATACACTTATATATGCATACAACACAATACTCAAAGAAGTCTAAGGATAAGTTATTCAAAAAGGCTTTTAACCCTTATATTGGTAGAAAGTAAGTAGCAGTTTTGCTGAAATAATCAAATATTTAATATAATAAATATTTAATTGCATACGAACTTTTTTTTATCTTCTTTCTATTTAAAGAAAATCGCCATATTCAATATAACGCTCAATTCGACTAATGCTTGCTTAATGATTATTAGTTTCATTTTCAATTTATGACAATCGAAGTTTGGGTTCCTAGCGATAGAACAAATTAAATAAGAATCGCTTTACATCTATTCCTAAGAAGATAAAAGATAAAGTTGAATACCTTAGAAAAGTTCTAAATACGATTCACAGAATTTTAAATTAAGTGTTTTGTGATATACACAACCAAGCCACAGGTTGTAATTTTTATTTCTCTTTAACATATTTTTTAACTTTAAATCTCGAATAATGAATTTCAATAGAAAATTTGTTCGTGTAAAAATGTGTTGAGCTGGTACATTCGTGGGAAGGAATGTCACGTTGAATCCCAGCCACCTAAAAAGAGAAATGTTTTTTCACGGGAACGAGGAACGGGAATTGACAAAACCATCAAGAGTGTGCTTCTCATCTAAACCGGTCGATTCCATAAATCGATAATATGTTTCGTTTTTGAAGAAGGGCAGTAGTTGTCTTGTTCAAGGTTTTTATTCTCTTCAACATTTGACTTTATTTTCTTGCTGTTTGAAGCAAAATATTTTTTTAAGTCAACCCTCACAAAACAGAACTTGTGCTTTTCTTCGGGAAATATAAAAATTACTTACATAGTATGTACATACACAAACATTCGGAGGAAGCAAAGTATTTTTGTCTTATTTTAGATACAATATTGTGATGTTAACAGTATCGTGGATCGCATTAAATAAAGCGATAAATAATGACAAACTAAGCAAATTCTTCTTTCAACCCGTCTGTACTAAGCGGAGCATCACACTTCCTTCCTTCCATACTTCTTTTCGCATCACGTGACATTCTATTCCATTTGGCACCCTCGATATTTTCAGCAAACAAATGGCTTCAAGCACAGACAGTGCAGCATCTTAACAGTAAATCGTTAATGATATTGGAAATCCGCCAATCTGAACTCATTGGGATCACTAATATAAATATATCTCCCAATTTACACTGACTACACATATGATTAACTAATAATCTTATGTCTGAAGGCAACGACATTAAATGATTATCATGTAAATAGAGAGTAGTTAAATGTTCAAAATGCCACAATGCTGGACAACGCAATTCTACAATTACAGTTCCATTAGGACTTTCAAGTCACCATCACATCTTCCCAGGACATTTCATTATTGGATGATGAATTCATACATTTTCACACCGACGCGACGCGTCGAAGCGACGCACGTATCAAAAAATGTTGACCGGGTTGGTGGAGGTGTATGCTGAGGGCTAAAATTAATAGTCTCCGTTTTTTGCATTCGTCTGATATCAACATCAGATATCCACATCGTCTCAAACAGCCAACCCGGTATTAAATCCCTCGACTCTGTCTACTACAGGTCCGATCATCTCTTATTGAGATGGCGCAGCAGTTCAACACTCACACAATTTTTTGAGGTGGTTCAAATGCTGTATAAACGTGAAAGAAACGATTTCCCTCCTTTTTGTTTATATCCTCCTCTATCCCAAAAGAAGTAGACTCCATCTAGGACATTTCTTCTACAAAGATCCCAGTAATCTGAAAAACATAGACATAAGCAGCTCCACGTGGCTTAACGAGTAGAGGAAAAAGTCATTCATGTGGTATCACAAAAGATGAGTCAGTTTTTCTTCTAGCCATTTCAATCTAACCTAACCCTATCATATATTAGATTAAATATTTAAAAAACAGTACCGATTTTTTGATTGAGTACAATCTAAATTTTACAGCAATGCAATCTTAATTAAAATCAAAACTTACATGAAAGATTATCCAGCATATACGTGAGTAGTTTTTGTGTACCATTAGGCTCGTTATAAATTGATAAAAATTCTTTCTGTAATGGATTACCAAGAAGGCCTAAGACATGTAGATGAAAACATTTTCCTATTTCATAGGGAAGGACACGTAGACAATTGTGATTGAGAAGAAGTTCCCTAGAAAAGCAAATTAAAATGTTTGGTCAAAAATGTTTGCTACACAATTTATTTGAAGGTATAGAAAATACCTCAGTTGAATAAGTTCTCCAAGTTCAGCTGGTAAACTTCTTAATTTATTACTAGACACATCCAAGGTCCGTAGATTAACTAATAATCCTATGTCTGAAGGCAACCGCATTAAATGATTATCATTTAAATAGAGAGCAGTTAAATGTTCAAAATGCCACAATGTTGGACTTATATTGCGCACATATCCTGCAAAATATAAAAAATTAAATATTAGAAGAAACAAAAAATACTACTAAAGTAAAGTAATTACATACCTGTTATCTCGATGCCAGTCCAGCAAGTTTTCTTTCCTGAAGCTGCTTCTTCTGGCGACATAATAATTTGCTGCCGTCTATTGCTGCTTTCATATTTGTCTTTGCTACGAGACATTTTGTAACAGTTTCCTGAATTTGAAAATATAATGAACGTATTAAAAAAATTATGTTCCTCACAAACTGAATAATAGAAATAGTTTTATTTTAAGTGAATGAAAACATAAAGAAAAAAACGTTGCATAAATTTCAAAAACTTTCTGAGCAAAATTGTTTTCTAAATGTTTTCAGAATAAATTTAATTAGAGGTTTTTTTTATTAAAACAACAAAAAAATTATTTAAAAAATATAACCTTTCATAATAACCGGTTGTTGGTAAGCGTGTCTGCAAAATATTAATATATAGATTAGTGAAAGAAAAAAATAAAAAACGAAAATAAAATTCAAACAAGCATTTCGTATTATTAAAAATAATAGAAACAACAACAGCAAAAAACAACATGAAAATCGACATTGTACACACATAAAATAGAAAAATCTATGTAAAAGCCAAACTTAAATTCAAAGACATTAATTATTAAAATGTTTCTTAATGTGTTTTTATTTCACTGTGTAAAATAAGGTTTTGTTTTTTTCTTTATTTTAATTTTTGATTGATAAAAACAGTAATTATTTAACTGAATATAAGAAAAATAAAAATATCAAGCAATAAAGCTAAACAATATGAGTGAAACTTAGAGCCAGAGTAACTGACTTTGTATGTATGTTTTCGAATGATGGAATGATGTACATTTACGAGGGTTGTCCAATAAATAAACGGGTAAATAATCTGACTGGAGAGGCTATAAAACGTAAAACCGACTTGATAACAAATATTATGAATTAGAAGTTATGGGCATTTGTCCGTTTAGTTATTGAACAACCTTCGTCGATTGTTAGAAAACGTCAATTTTTAGTTTACAAACAAGTAAATTATTGGTATATTTTGATACTCTTCGCCAGATTTATTTTCTATTACAATATTCAAACCTTAAAACAGTATGTCTATTCTTTCTAAAACTGCCCATTTCTACACATTTGTTTGTTTAAAAAATTTTTAAGTATGCAAACGACTATGGATTAAAGATAGTAAAAAATTGGTAGTTTTTTACTTCCCAAATTTGCCAATTTCTACCATTTTAGGTCCAAAGTACATATTCAGGAAAAAAAAACATTGTATCTATTAAAATTGTTAGGAATTGTCAGAACTCGCCAACCTGCAATTGCACGCTAAGATTGTCAGAATTTCGAAACTCACGGGGGAAAAAAGAAAATTACTTAAATTATTGGAACTTTTCGATAAATAAATTTAGTGGTGCGACAGTTCGATTTTTCAATTTTTCACTTAAAGCTTGTTTTAAAAGTCTCTGACTGTGTGCCCTTGAATACGGTTTGTTTTTCTTTTGCTTATTTATTATGAGTTCCAATATTTGCTCTAATTGCACAAAGTTAATTGCTGACGAATCTGCTGAGTGCAGCTTTTGTGGCAGATCTCTTGACATTAAATGTGCAAAATTGAAAAAAAGTGAACATTTATTGATTACCTGTAATGATAATATTCTCTTTAAATGTGAAAATTGCAAAAACATTTCCCCATCTGTATATATTGCAAAATTAAACCATATACATTGTTTTCTTAATGACAATATAAGTGCGCTGAATTCCAATATTTCTATGTGCAGTGATGACTACCAAAGAATGTCAAAAGAGAATGCAAATAATTCTCTCAATTTAAGTAGAGACATTAGGCAAAGCACTCGCTGCCAAAGACCTTTAAATAAAAATGAATCGCATCGCCCTACCAATTTCTCCTCTCGTTCAGAATCTCCATCTGCAGCGGTGTTACGTATTCCGTTGAAAAACACAAACAATTCTTCGACGTCAAAGGGAGGCCGAAATAAAGGTACACCCGCAACATTGCGATCGTCGTCTGCATCTAAAAGTAATCTCGCAAACTCTTCAATGAATTCTCTTAACTCTAAACAGAAAATTGAATCTGTGCAAAAGTCTAAGAGAGTTTTAGATGTCAACAAATCCGATGTTAATGTAGCTAATACAAATATGATTTCTGCCAACGGGAGTTGTTGCGAAGGTGAACCTAATACTAAAGGTCCTGTAGATGTTGTGGATTCTGCTGATAATATGATTAATGATGTAAACAATGCTACTGCTCTTGCTAACAAGAACATTATCTGTGATGATCATGGTAATTCTAATGGTGCCACAGATATCATGGCATCTGTTGCTGTGAATAATGTTGTTGCTGTTGATAACTTGGCTAATGATGAAGCTGCTGCTTTTTCTGGAGTTATTGATCTTGCCGCCTTGGATGATGTTGCCAATACTGTTGTTGTTGATGAAAACAAGGACTCCAATAGTATTCTCGTCCCTGCTGATGATTGTTCTGTTCCCCTTACTGATTTTTCCTTGAAATTGAACCAAGGTAATATAGATAATCATCGTATTGTTTCCGGAACAAGTATACAAAAAGTGGATTTTGGAATTTACAATAACTTTAAATGGTTCCATTTGTCTAAATTCACTTCTACTACGTCTGCTGAATCTATTATAAAGTTTTTATCGTCTAACTTGAAAGTGGATCCTTCTTATTTTAAATGCTTTAAATTACAAAAAAATGGATCTGAATCAAAATTTAGATTTCTGTTTTAAAATTGCAATTCCTGGAGAATTTGTAAACACTGTTTTCAATTCATCATTCTGGCCATGCGGAGTTAAGATTCGTAAATTTGATTTCATCCCAAAAAACGTCTTGAAGATGGAGGAACCAATAACAATACAATAAGCAACGTTTCTCCATCTAGTTTCATAAACTCTGATTGTCTGAAAGTGTATTATCACAACTCCAGTGGAATTCGGACTAAACTACCTGCTTTATACCTTGCATCTAGCCACGCTGATTATGATGTCATAATAATTGTTGAGTCTTGGTTGTGGAGTGGAATCTCTGATTCCGAAATTTTTGACGGAAGTTCGTATATTGTCTTCAGGAAGGATCGTTGTATTTCTGTTGAAGATCGTGGAGGCGGCCTACTAATGGCTGTTCGTTCTACCATATCATGTAACTTAATACATTTGCCTATGACCAGGTATTCTTTTATATATTATTATAAGTTATATTCCACCTAAAAGTAATATTGATCTTTATGAAAAGCACTTAGCTAACATTGATTTTGCATATAATATAAATAACTGTGCGCAAAAAATGTTTGTTATCGGTGACTTTAATTTAGCAGACGTTAACTGGTCTTATTATGAAAATATGCTCATACCTTGTAACTTAAAAAGTGACATGGAAATAACCTTCATTGATCACTTATTTGCTCTTAATTTTCACCAAATTAATAGTGTTGTTAATAATTTAAATAAAGTTCTTGATCTTGTTTTTGTACCAAACGATGAATTTAATGCTTCAGTCCTTGAAACTGTTCCTTATACTCTGTTAAACAATTCAATTCATCATAAAGAATTATACATTGAAATCCAATTATACAGCTATTTAAAAATTAATTGTAAAAATGTAAAATCGCTTAACTTCTTAAGAACCAATTTCATTCAACTTGATAATTATCTTGAAACTTATGACTGGAATATTGAATTTCTTAATATGAATTTAAATAATATGTTTAATCATTTTGCGAGTATTTTACAAATTGCTTTCGAGTTATTTGTGCCACAAAGTATGAAAAAGAATGTCTCCAAACCTCCATGGTATAACAAGAGACTGACACATCTAAAAAATTTAAAAAATAAATCTTTTGCTAAATTTAAAAAATCGAACGATTTGGAAGACAAAATAAAATTTTCTAAACTTCGCAAAGAATTCATCATTCTAAGTAAATTCTCGCACAGAAATTATATCTCGAACATTGAGCTTGACTTAAAAAATAACCCAAAGTGTTTTTGGTCGTTTATTAATTCTAAACGTAGAACACTTGGAATTCCAAGTTCTATGATTTTTAAAAATGAAGAATCTTCTGATGTTGATAAAAGTCTTGAGCTTTTTGCTCAGTTTTTCGAGTCTGTTTATTCTGACTTACAGGGAATCTCTGTCATGCCGTCTGAAGATACCCCTAAAGTGGATATAGGTTCTATTCGGTTAGATATCAATGACGTTTTTGAAGGATTAAAAGCACTTAAACCAAATGCAAAGCCTGGTGTCGATAATATTCCTGCTTTAATTTAAAAAAAATGCTCTCAGTCTCTTTGCCTGCTATTGCTGATTATTTTTAATCTATCTTTGTCAACCGGAATATTTTTGGACCAATGGAAATCTTCTTTCTTGATTCCAATTTTCAAAACGGGCTCGAAGAACCATGTTGAAAATTATAGAGGGATATGTAAGTTATCTGCTATTCCTAAGCTTTTTGAAAGTTTGGTAAAAAATAAGCTCGATTTCCTTGTGAAAAAACATGTTAGTGATGCCCAGCATGGGTTTATTTCGTGAAGATCAACTATCACCAATTTAGCATGTTTTTCTTCTTTCGTAGTTGACAATATTGAAAGCCAAAGTCAAGTCGATGCTATTTACACGGATTTTAGCAAGGCCTTTGATTCGGTATGCCACAACATATTGCTTCGTAAGCTGGAACTATTTGGAATCCATTCTAACCTTCTTCAATGGATTTCTTCTTTCTTAATTGGTAGAGTACAAAAAGTTAAAATTGGAGAAAATACATCAAGACCAATTAAATGTACTTCAGGTGTCCCTCAAGGCAGTCATTTAGGTCCTCTCCTTTTTATTATATTTATTGATGATATTGTCAACTATATTAAATTTAGTCAGTGTCTTATATATGCTGATGATCTCAAACTATTTTTAAAAGTAGTGTGTGATTATGACTGCCTTAAACTTCAAATTGATCTTGATAACTTATCTCGCTGGTGTATGTTGAACTGCATAAATCTCAATGTTAAAAAATGTTTTGTAATTTCTCTTTCTAGGAAACACTTTATATACGAGTTTCCGTATTCCTTAGATTCTAATCTTCTTCAGAGAACTGCAAAAGTGAAAGATTTGGGTGTTACATTTGATTCAAAGTTTTCATTTGCTCCGCATGTCGATGCAATCGTCTCTAAAGCAAACTCAATGTTAGGATTTATAAAAAGAAACTCTATTGATTTTACCGATCCTTACACTCTTGTCTCGTTATATACTACCTTAGTTAGACCTAGCCTTGAATATGCAGATGTCATCTGGAATCCTAGGCAACAATCATTTTCGGATAGAATTCAGAAGGTTCAAAATCGTTTCACAAATCATGTGTTTTATAAAATGCATTGGAATTTTTATCCAAATTCCATAGCCAGGCAAAATTTTTTGGGTTTGCAGTTCCTCAGATCTCGAAGATCAATTCATGATGTAGTTTTTGTGCGCGATATTTTGTGTTATCACATTAAATGTCCTAACTTGCTGTCCTTACTTTTTATATATGCTCCAATGAGACCATTGAGGGAAAGACACTTTCTTTTTCAGCCAAGGCATAGAACTAATTACGGTATGAATGAACCAATTTCGAGATCAGTTAGGGAGTTCAATGAAATTTATAGCCATCTTGATTTGACTTACTCAAGAGAAAAATTCAAAAAAGAATTGTATTACCTATTTTTAAGAACTTAATTTTAATATTGTTTAATTAGTTTTAAGATAATTTAGTTTATATCTGCATTGTAATCTGTTGAGCTTAAAGCTTGTAGATGAATATAGTTAATAAAATGTCAAACTAAAGTTCTGATTTATAATAGATAGTTACATAATATTTGATGATATTCACCAAAAAGTGAAAATTATGCAAAGCGAAAGTACTTTTAAAAAGTACCTAAGTATTTGTCAATAATGTTTAATAAATACGCAGTCAATCCCTATAAGTTTTGGGGCGTGTCATTTTTAGTAATGTAATTAATTAATGAAGGTTTTTTGTTTTTCAATAATACAAATTCTATATACTTTACTACTGAAATACATCAGCCAAGTAGAAGACTTAGCACTATTTTAGTGGACTTTGTTTAATTATTGATTCAAAATAGCTTTTAACGGCCGTGAGACGTGAGATCACCGGGACGAAACGCCTATTTTTGTAGGACTTAAAGGCCGTTAAAAGCTATTTTGAATCAGTACCTAATTAATTAATGTTTCCTTGATTTTCCGGAGTTTATATTGAACGGGCTCTTATTATTGTTGACTGTTGAGTTCTATTTATTTTAAATATCAAGACAAAAAGCATTTCAAAGTATTATCATGCGAGATTTTTTTTTTGAATAAAGTTCTGATTATTTACTCGATAAAAAAATATTGGCACAGGACCGATTTCCTTGTTTGAATTTAAAAAAATCTGATTATTTATACATATTCAAATTGATATTAAATTTCAAAAAATTATATAAACCCATATTTTGAAATATCGCATTTTATTATTATGTACTTAAAATTATTTTTTTTATTGAAAATTAAAACATCTTTTGTTTGTTATGCATTTGAATTGAAACTTTTTAGAAGGTTCAGTTTTTATTTTATTCTTATGAAAACGGTTCTATAAGAAGTATTTAACAGTATACAGGGCGTCCCATAATCAATGGTCCAAACTAAAACTAGTGATAGGCCAGGTCATGACCACTCAGAATTTAGTAACATGTCCTTACCGCGCCGTAACCGTTTTCGAATAGCAGCAGTTTTTTTTGAAACTTCGAAAAACACTTTAATTTTGAACAAAATGGTGCAGGATATCAAAAATATTTTAATACAGAAAATTGGTGTTACTATCATACAATTAATAGTGTATATATCGAGTTTTCGTAAATTTTGGTCACATTAAGTAAAGCGTTCTTATTATAGCATTTTTGGGATATGAGATATTCCGCTGATTACTCGATGATTTCGTCAAGAATAAAAAGTTTTTCATCAGTTGGTATCAATCTTTATTTTTAAGATACCTCGAACAGGTATACAGAAAAATTTACCCAATTTGCCATTCCAGCATAGTTGAGGTACATTATAGAAATGAAAAAAGCATTTATGTATTTTAAAACTTTGAATAAAGCAAGCGGTACTCTTTTTTAAATTTGCCGTTCTTCGCATGCAAATCTGGAAAGCCTACGAACAGGGTTGGCCGAATTAACTACACTACATTTTCTACATCATTAACTACGCGTAGTTAATTTAATAAACTACACGTCTTATTTACTACAAATTGTTACGTTTTCATATACATACATAGTAAATTTAGAGAAATAATAAAATTTCAATAAAAATTTGAACATTTTAACTCAAAATTCAACCTTCAAAGTTACTGACAGATCATTTGATATTTGAATTTAAGTTTGTTACAATTTGTTTCATTAACTACATTTAACTACGTTTAACTGCATAAACTACGTAGCAAATGTAAAAAATGTAGTGGCCATTTTTTAATACGTAAATACAAAACAAAACATGTAATCCTGCTTTTTATCTGGATCTATTTCCAGATCCAAAAACTAGTACTTTTTTATTATTGTTATGGTAAGGTAGCGTAAACTACAGTGCAAAGAAAAAGGACACCAAACACATGCAAAATATACAAACGCAATGAAAAAAGAGACGGTTATATACCATTGGCTGTCCCTGTGTTGCTTTTTATTTTATTATGAGGATCTGATCCAGATCAGATCAAGTGGATAGTAAAATGCAACTAGTATTTAAAGCGATACAAAAATATCACTTATATTTTTTGAATTGTAGGTGCTTAATAATGAATTTGCGAATTTGTAAATTAAATATTGTGAAGAGTGTACTCGTCCGACAAAACAAATACTCTTAAAAAATGAGCTTTCCATGTAATGCAGCTTACAATATTAGCATCGCAGGGGAGAGTACGATAACTATGGCGCCAAGAATTGATAACGGTTTTTTGTAATGGGGTCAAAACCAAGCATTTTTTATTATGGGAGGTAGGGGCAAATAAAAAAAAAATTACTTAAATTGAAAAAAAAATTATTAAAAAATAAGGGCAACACTTATAATAAAGTACTATACTGATTTTGAAACCCAGAAATCTGTTCTATAACCCTAAATTTAAATTTAAATTTTTGAAAATTCGCATGCAAACTCAAAATTTTAATAAAAAAAAGAAAAAAAAGTTTAGACCAATTTTTTTCAAAATTGTGAAATGAAGTGCTGAATTGGCTTTTTGAAGTCAGTGTACATATTAATTTTGAGTCGAACGCAAAAAACAAAATGGTTTTATAAGGGGTTTTTGTGTGATAACACACTTGCAGTTAGGCTGCCAAGCTTTCGCACCATCATATTAATATTGAAGGTTTTGAATGAACAACAACACTTGAGTGAGCTACCACCAAGTTTTTATAGGCTGGAGCACTGATGGAAAAAGCCTTGCTATTGTACTGAATTCAGTACAATTTGATTTTATCGGTACGTAAGTACATCTTTGCCATTTTCAGTACAATTTTGAATTATTTGTACAAAATTTATAATTTTCTCTTATCTAAAAAAAAATCTATGTGCGATGCGAACATACTCAAAGCACAATTACCCAATATTAAAACCATCAGCTCATTTGCTTTTAAATACTGAACTGAATATGTAAGAGTACATATTTAGCTTCCAATTTTTAAGTTCAAGTGACCTCAACTCTAAAAGTTGCGTTTCGCCCAGGTACGACAGTTGGGCTCATCATATATTCAATCGCTCCACTTAAACAGAAGTAGTTTTCTAATTATCTTCATCTACGTTACTATTTTGCTTTCAACAATGAAATTAATTTATTAACGATTATGTAGAAATTTTATGGTAAGGCCTAAGGGAATCTCTTGATGAAAAGCCTTTATTGGCTTTTGCAAAATCAGCTACCAGTTATGGAGATATATTGCGTCACCGAATGTGAAATCTTATACACTTTTAAAAAGTTCAGTGAAAAAGTTATACAGGGCTTCCAAAATCATGCTAAAATGTTTTACATAACATTTCTGCTAAGATATTAGAGGAAGATTGGATTTCGATGACGTTTTCTTAAACGCACTTCAAAATTGGATGGTCAAGTTAACTCCATCGTTCAATTTGTTTTAAAGTTTTTTCCTAATGAACATAAAAATATTGAAGCTGTAAGCAACGAATATAAAGCTCTAGCTGACTGTGAATATATTAAGAAACTGAGAAATGTATCTGTATCGGAATTTTGGGCAAAAATTTGGTTTTTGAAAAATGAATGCTGATAGAAACCAATAATCTTTTAAAAAAGGAATGTTGTCACAGTTTTGTAATTAATAAAGATGTTGTGTTGTGTATTTTTAATTTTCAAATGATTAGGAAGCAAAATCAGTGATTATTTTAATGGCAAAATAAACCTGACAGTTTAATAATCATTTAGGATTTTAAAAACCTCAAAGCTAAAAATTCAATGATGAGATTCAATGAAACCTTACTGTGATACGGGATCCGTCCGTTATTTATTTAGCTATAATAATGAAGTTCCTTTACTATGTTACCTTAATATTTATAACAAATGAATTTTTGTACTTGTTAATAAATCAATTTTATTTTTGAATTTGTGTGTTTGCTAGTTTTTATCCATTTAAAAGAGCCCAGTACTATTTGTTCTTTTTCAGTACTATTTTGTTTCAGCGTTCAGTACAATCGAAAAAAGTCGATTTCCATCACTGGGCTGGAGATTTATAGCTATTTCACGACTGCCACGCCGATCATCAGACTCCTTTAAGTGGTGCTTGGTCTTTGTTCAATTTTAATTGAAAAAACTTTCTATGCCCAGGTAGGACTCGAACTCGGACCAAGCTCCCTCCGAGCCATATGCATACGCATTGCGCCACCGAGGTCACTTGATCAAGTCGGTCCAATTTTAAGTTTTCTTGTTTTGACAATTGCATTTGAAACCAGCATTTTTTACTAGCTACACACAAGTTGTTGTTGTACATTCGGTTTCTTTCTTTTTCTCCGTACTCGATTTATAAGTCAACAATTCGTTGAACATATAAGGAGGGAGATTGTATGAAAGATTTGACACGGGTCAAGAATTAATTCAAATTTGTATAAGGGGTTTTTGTGTGATAACACACTTGCAGTTAGGCTGCCAAGCTTTCGCACCATCATATTAATATTGAAGGTCGAGTCCTACCTGGGCATAGAAAGTTTTTTCAATTAAAATTGAACAAAGACCAAGCACCACTTAAAGGAGTCTGATGATCGGCGTGGCAGTCGTGAAATAGCTATAACTCCAGCCTATAAAAACTTGGTGGTAGCTCACTCAAGTGTTGTTGTTCATTCAAAACCTTCAAAATGGTTTTATGTCTTCTAGTTCTTGAGAAAATTTACCAAAACTATTTTTTTATGATATTTTTGTTTTGTTGCTTGCTTACATAAATACAGTGCTAGCACCCAGAATTACGGCGTATAATCATTGAGGTATATATGTAGAGTCAAAATAAAGTTTTTTTTTCTATAGGAGAGGGGGCCTATCTCACCCCGTTTAGAAGGTAGGGGCAGTTTTAGAAAAAAATTACATAGAATGAAAAAAAAATATTAAAAACAACGGCAACACTTACAATAAAGTATGAAAGTCAAAAATCTGTTTTTTTAATCCCAAATTTAAATTAAATTGTTTATGCCTATAGTTTTTGAAAAATTCACATGCAAACTCAATTTTTTTATAAAAAAAACGAAAAAAAAAGTTTAAACCAATTTTTTTGTAATGTGAATTGAAGTGCTGAATTGGCTTTTTGTGGTCAATGCTTGTATCAATTCTGAATCGAACACAGAAAACCGAATGGTTTTACGTCTTCTAGTTATTGAGAAAATTAAAAATTACTAAAACTACTTTTTATGAGATTTTTGTTTTTTGGTATTTAGGTACGGTAATTTCATTTTGAGGATTAATGATGATAGGTTCATCTTTGTAAGTAAAGTACACCAATTAATTTAGCGGTAAAGTTGCATTACAAAGATATGTCTAAAACGAAATATATAAAGAAATTATATAGATTTGCTGCAGTCGTACAGTAGAACCTATGTTATGTGAATTTTTTATAATGCATTTCGTTTTCATATATGAAAATGTTAAATGTGGAACTTTGAGCAACGTATACGTATATATACATTTAGAAAACAGCTGTTGACATTGGATATATAGGACAAATTAAAATTTTCTCTAAATCCGGATGTTTTAAATGCAAAAGAAACTTTGCATATACCCAACCTCGCACCTACTAAAAATCCTATAGCGTGCCCAAGCAGGGGCACTGTTTATACGCCGTAATGCTGGGTGCTAGCTCTGATGAATTTATGTAAGCAAGCAAAAAACAAAAATCTCATAAAAAAGGAGTTTCAGTAATTTTCAATTTTCTCAAAAACTAGAAGACATAAAACCATTTGGTTTTTTTTGTTCGATTAAGAATTTATATTAACATCAATCACAAAAAGCTAATTCAGCACTTCATTTCACAATTTTGAAAAAAATTGGTCTTAACTTTTTTTTTCATTTTTTTTTATCAAAATTTTGAGTTTGCATGCGAATTTTTCAAAAACTATTGACATAAATAATTGAGTTTAAATTTAAGACTATAGAACAGATTTCTCGCTTTCAAAACCGGTTTAGTACTTTATTGTAAATGTTGCCGTTGTTTTTTAATATTTTTTTTTAATCTTAGTCATATTTTTCTAAAATTGCCCCTACCTCCTAAACGGGGTGAGATGGGCCCCTCCCTTCCATAATAAAAAATGCTTGTTTTTCACCCCTCTACCAAAAACCGTTATCAATTCTTGGCGCCATAGTTATCCTACTCGTGCCGCATCGCAATTCCAGGCTCAAGATTCAACAACATACAACAATAAACGTTTCAAAAAAATCTATAGCTTTTCATACATCCTACCAAATTCCAATTTTCAAATCAGAAATCTACACGAAAACACATGAAAAACAATTTATATTGCAATGCATCTACATAATAGTTCTTACTTCTATAATCCTATGCTTATCGCCCTTCGTTCACCAATCACCAAACACTCCAATTTCAATATAATTTGAATTTTCCGTTGAAATCATTCTACGCTTTTTCTATATTCTATTAAATTTTGTATCATCTCTTTCTCTTTAAATAAAATATTATGGTACAAAAATATAAGCTTCGCCTGACATTCATACTGGTACTATACATAGTGCCTAAAATATTAAAATATTATGATACAGAAGTATTAGCTATACTTTCCACTCTCTTTTTCTTATATCTCTTACTTACCAAAAATAAGATATATAATAATTATCAGTTTCGCCTGACGTTAATACTTAGTCTGAAATTTCTTGCGAATTTGCACAAATTTTCACAAAATTTCACAATTTGCTTGCTGTCAAAACCCATAGAAAAAAAAACAGTTTTTGGGAAATTTGTTGAAAAAAAAGTAACCAAACAGGCATACTAATACGAATACTATGATACAGAAATATTAGCTGCGCGCAAGCCAATATCATAATATTTTTTGTATTAGTATCGTTTTCGTCGAAGCTAATAGTTTTGCATCAAAATATTTTTGGTATTAATATCGTTTACGTCGAAACTAATATTTTTGTATGAAAAAATTTTTGGTATTAAGCTTAGTACATAAAACTGTCAGATCTTACAATGTTGTCAGATCTGTCAATTAAAAACTGTTCCAAATGTCTTACAATCCTCTGAACACACAATTTTATCTGACAATATTGTCAGAAACGTTATTGTCAGACGACAATCTGACAAAAAATTGTCAGGTATCTTATGTCGAATTCCTTTCAAAAAAAGAATCGATTTTTTTTCCAAAAGAATACAAGATTATTTTTTCTTAGAGTTTTGACAGGAAAATTAAGAAATTTTGCTGAGGAATCCTATTCAGGTAACTGAGATTGCTGAGATCTCCGAGATATCATTTTCCTGAACATGCCTATTGGTCATTGTCAGATGTTGACATTGAAAACATCTTACAATTGCTGACAATTTCTTCACTGTCCGAAATTTCAATGAGTTGGTTAAAAAGAGATAAAAAAAAGAGCTGACAATCAAATTTTCAGACTTTGGGAAGAAATTTACCAACGAACCCCGCTTAAATGAAAAAAAAAATCACAAGCGGATTCCGGATAAGTGAAAAAAAAAATGCACTTAAGCGGATTTAAAAAATCCAAAAATATCAAAACATCCAAACATATCAGCAATTCAAATGTCATTTTCGTGATGAAAATTTGGTGGAGATAAAAAATAAAAAAGAAGTAAAAGCGTTCAGCAATTTTTTTGTTCTGTTCTATTAAATTTTTTTTCACTAAAGAGAGTTTTTTTACAATTAAAAATATTAAATTTAACTGAATATATGTTTCAGGTATCCGGGTTTTTCACTTCAGCGAGTTTCGCTTAAGCGGAGTGTTATAAAGGTAATTGGTCGACAAATACTCGGGGATGAAAAAAGGTGTTTCAGATAAGCGAGTTTTTCTCTTAAGCGGGTTTAACTGTATTCGTATTATTATTAAGGTCGGGCGAAACTGATATTATGTACATATCTTAATATTTTTAGTAAGAAAGAGATATGATAACAAGTGAGTGGAGGTTTTTAGATATTCAGCCGTATCTATAAAGAAACTTTAAAGCCATCTTAAATTTAAAATACCTCTAAATAGATATTAAGTGCGAAATCGGTATCTAACGGGTGATTTTTTAGCTGGTTTGGTTTTGGCAACACTGGTTTTGACAGCTGACGTGTGTTTAGTACCTTGTGTCACTGTCAAACAGCTTCAGTTTGGTTTGCAATTTAACCATGGATCGTCTTACAAATGAACAACGCTTGCAAATTATTGAATTTTACTATCAAAATTCGTGCTCGGTTCGAAATGTTCATCGCGCGCTGCTTCCATTTTATGGTCGGCATTCTCGACCTTCTGAGCAGTCTATTCGGAAGATTGTGACCAAATTTCGCACCAAATTTACTTTGTTGGACATTAAACCACCAACACGTTTACGTACTGTGCGTAGTGAAGAAAATATTGCGGCCGTATCAGCTAGTGTGACAGAAGACCGCGAAATGTCGATTCGGCGCCGTTCCCAGCAGTTAGGCCTTTGTTACAGCACTACGTGGAAAATTTTGCGGAAGGATTTGGGCGTAAAGCCTTTTAAGATACAGCTGGTGCAAGAACTAAAGCCAGCCGACCTACCACAACGCCGAATTTTTGGTGAATGGGCTCTTGGAAACTGGCCGAGGATCCGCTTTTTTATCGAAAAATTGTGTTCAGCGATGAGGCTCATTTTTGGTTGAATGGGTACGTAAATAAGCACAATTGCCGCATTTGGAGTGAAGATCAGCCAGAAGCATTGCAACAGCTACCAATGCATCCCGAAAAAGCCACTGTTTGGTGCGGTTTATGGGCCGGCGGCATTATTGGGCCATATTTCTTCAAAGATGATGCGAATCACAGCGTTACTGTCAATGGTGAACGCTACCGAGCGATGACAACAAACTTTTTTTTGCCCGAAATGGAAGTTCTTGACTTGCATGATATGTGGTTTCAACAAGACGGTGCCACATGCCACACAGCACGCGAAACAATGGCGCAATTGCGAGGCGAGTTTGGTGAACAGTTAATTTCACGTTTCGGGCCGGTCAATTGGCCGCCTAGATCGTGCGATTTGACACCATTAGACTATTTTTTGTGGGGGTATGTCAAGGCTAATGTCTATAGGGACAAGCCCGCTTCGATTGACGCACTGGAAGCCAACATCCATGCATTCATTCGTGAGATACCGGCCGATATGTGTGAAAGAGTATGCCAAAATTGGACTCAGCGGATGGGCTACCTGAGACGCAGCCGCGGTCAACATTTGCATGAAATTATCTTTAAACATTAAATTGCAAGGTTCAAACTATCGATTCAAATAAATATTTCATTCATTTTTTCGAATTTTTTGTGTTTTTTTTTTTTTTTAAAGTTCTAAACCTCTTAAAAAATCACCCGTTATAATCAATTTTTACATTTAAGCACCATTACTTAAAGGCCTCTTAACTTAACGCCAATCACGGCGTTTTACCTCTAAACTTAAAGCCATTTTAAATATATTTTGACATCTGAGAAGAATTGTTTTTGTGTATTTATTAGAGAAATATGTATATACATAATATTCTGCATGTATATAGGTAGAATTTTGTGTTCTAATTAAAGTAGGTATGAATAATAATTATAAAAAAGATATATTTATAGGTATCAAACGGCTGAAAAAAAAACAAAAGAAATTTGTGAAAATAAAAACACGTCATAAAACAAAATATGAGTCTAGTTTCATTTCTTTTGCTTTGGACTACGTACTTCCAGTTGCTTCTCTTTCTCTTGAGCTTGTTTTTTGTTTGAATTTTTTTCGAAGCTTTCAAAAACAGCCTTAAAGTATGCAATTCGTAGAATACATGAAACAATCGTTGTTTAGTTAAGTATCAATGGGAAAACAATATAGATAAGAATTTGAAGTAACATCATTTAAAGGCAATTTAAATATTTAAGCAAACTTAACTAAATGGCCTCTAAGAGACTTTTTAAGAAAACATAATAGATACGGCTGATTATGTGTATGTTGCAGGCAGTGTTGCCGAAAGTACTCCCATAGGAGTATTGTACTACTAAGTAACAGACGATTGTCAGATCTTACAATATTGTCAGATCTGTCAGTGAAAAAACTATTACAAATGTCTTACAATCGTCTAAACACACAATTTTGTCTGATAATATTGTCAGAAAACAATAATATTGTTGAAAACATCTTACAATTGCTGACAATTTCTTCATTGTCTGAAATGTCAATGAGTTGGTTAAAGAGAGATAAAAAAGAGCTGACAATCAAATTGTCAGACTTTGGGAAGAAATCTACAAACTGTGCGAACGGACAATTTTTCATTGTAAGAAATATGTCAATTGTCAGCTAATTGTTAGCTATTGTCAGACCATTGACAGTTCTGACAATATTGTAAGATCTGACAATCGTCTATACTTAGCTTTAGTTAGTTTTTTTTTTCAATAATTTTGACATTAAACTTGACTTTGGTTATGTTAATTTATGTCATTTTCTATTGGTTTTTTAGGAGTATTTCACTCCGTTTCGATTCCAATGAAATATAGAAATTCGTCTTCTCAAATTTACACACACACACTATCAAACGTCACGATTTTTTTTTAAATAGGTTTTTTCAAGATGTATCAATTTGACAAGAAATGCCACAAAAAAGAAATGATATCGCAAGGAAAAAAAACACTCCTTAAACATCATTTGAAGGCTGAAAGGACCTTTATCTAGCTAAGGAATTCATTTCAGCCTCCTAGCAGTGCATAAATGGTCAAATATGTACCAATTGCTTCACCAACTACAGTTGTAACACTTTCATCACATCATTCAGAATCCATTAAGAATATTAATGCATTCTTCATTTTTTTTCTCTTTTTTGGTAAACGTGCTGAACTTTATCGTTTTATTATTAATTATTAATCAATAATTGTTATTTAAGAAAATTTATAGCAGCCCCACTGTAATGTCACATCCAAACATGACGAGTCTATCATTTCGGGATTCCTGACAAAACTTTCTGTTGTAATTGAATAGCAACAGCTATTCGATTTCAACCTACTGCAGACAAGTAGCTAGGTACAGAGCTATCTGGAGAAGCTTGTTTGTTCAGGCCCAGGTCCACACAGAACTTAACTTAAAGTAGCAGATATCAAAATCTTTATTATTCTCCGTCTCTGATGGATATCCACTAATTAATATTACACGAACATGATAGAGAAGACTCCCTTTCAAAATGCGGGTCCCGTTGACCTTCCATCGACCCTGAACTCCTCTGTAGGAGTATTAAAAACTACATATATAGCATAAGGTAAAGTGTATTTTCAGTTTATAAGGTAAAGTGTACCAAGAATATAATTCTTCCCCGTTTTAAATATTTAAATAGCCAACGACTTTTTTGTTCACGCTATAAGATTGTGGAATTCACTACCTTTGTCAATTCGATTAGTTATTTCAAGTATGAATTTCAAAAAATTATTGTTCACATAATATGTTAAAAGTAATCAAATGAATAACTTATTTAATTGAAGTGTGCATAATGTACTCTCTTACAATAATTTAAAAATTTTTGTAAATATCTAATCATTTTGTTTCAAGATTTGTAAATTTTTAATATTTTATAATATGTAGGTACAAATTAAAGGAATTTAATTGTTAATGTACTCCCCATGTTTATATTTTTGAATAAATGAATAAATGAAATGAATAAGAATTGAATAAGTGATGACAAAAAATTCAAAGACCAGCAATATCACTTACATTACCTATACGTTGTACCTGCCTACATAATATTATGTTCTGTCACAATATTTCCCATCCAAATTAAAAATTGGCAATATTAACTAGGTAATGACTGGTTTCTTTAAAACACTTTAACAAAATGAAAATTTTCACAGAACGACTCTGTAGACTTAGCCTAGAAAGTAAAGACAAATCAACTTCTCGTGGAAATACTGAATACAGCACTTTACTAAGTAAGTAAGTTATTAACTTATTTACATTACAACAATAGGAAGAGTAGAGTACAAAATATGAATTTAAGTGCTATGTCTGAGCCGTTAGCCTGGTTAGCAAATTTATAAAAATGTACTTTATTAATTAAATTTAATTTTCATTAAATAAAAGAAAATGCCGAAGTTTCAAACGTATTCTCGCATAAATAACATTCTATGCTTGTAAAGTGCTTTTAAAAAATTTTCTTAAGGTTTTCCAGTCAAATTTAGAAGTTGGATAGTTTCCTGCATAGTTAGCGATTGTTTTCTAAAAAAAAGTTAACCTTTGCGGTCTGATTATAAGGCATATATTTACCTACCTATCTATTTATGATGTGAAAGCAATCTTCTTTTGATTTGGTTGCAGAGCGTACAAAATTATACATATATTACTTTGATTATCAAAGTTATTTCATTATGGCTGAAAGAGTCGTGGAAATAGTTTCTACGGTTGAGAATTAAGCTGGCTGTATAAACCCCTGCTTTCAGACTACCGAGCCTTTATGTTGAACGTATTTCGAATAGTCTTTATTTTTCTCAATATTTCGGTAGAGGTGGTCTTTCAAATTAACTAGGTTACTAATATCGATATGTAACGTTTCTCCACATGCGTTACCAATTATCTGCCATCTTGCATACCACCAGTCCTTATTCCTCGATACATACAAAAATATCTTAATTATGAAATCAGCCTGCACTTTACTATTCTCCGTTTTCGATTAATTGTCCAGAAATATTCTAGTTTAATTTCTGAAATCAAATCCGGAAGCATTTTCTCTCTTTTAAAAAAAAAGAACTGATATCTTGAGGGGTGCAAGCTAGATGAGCAGTGTCTAAGAAGAAAAAGTTATCCATTTACAAATAATATCCAAATAGGTACAATACATTTTACGGGGATCCCAAAGCTAACCGCCTACCTACTTGACCACAATACCTTCCATCGGAAACGCAATAGGTAGGTAGTTGTTATCAACTTAAGTTCTTTAGAGAAAATTGGCCCAGAGTATCAAAAGTCCAAAATTAGTATGTTTGAGTTAGAAGAATCTCATGAATCTCAACTCCAAAGTTAACAAATTTATTTTTATTAAAAGTTAAAACAAAAATAAAGCAAATGAACCAAAACACGCGGGAGAAACAACAACAACAAACAAATTGTTATATTATGTATTTGGGGTGAATACAAGTAGTAGATACCTAAGTAAAAAGGATTTAAATGGCAAAAGGAAAACAAAGAAATGTGTGTTTTTTTGTTAATTCGCAAACCTTCATCTACTTTTACCGAAAAGAAAAATAACTTTTGATATTCTTTTTTGTTTGATAAAACTACAAGTAATGACTATCTCTGACCAAGATAGTCAAGATTTCTTTTTGACGATTTTAGACAAAAGTCGATAACACACACTGGTTGTTTCTCAAAAAATTAAATAATTTAAATTAAATATGTATGTAATATAATTTTTTTTTATTTTTATCGACCAAAACCGAAATATTCTTGTCTTCGAGTTTTTTATTTGGCGTTAAACATTTTTTTCAGAGAAGTTTTGAATTTATTAATTTATAGCCAGCATACAGTACCTAGACATTAACTTTAATTTTATGTTTTACCACTCCGTTGAAACAAATTATTTTTTTTTTTTTTATTTCTTTTTGTTTTCACAAAAGAAAGTTATTTTTTTTTTTCTTGCACTTTGTTGGGAAAAGAATATTTTTTTTTTTGTCTTTTTTGTTTTTTTTTAACCACAATTTTTTGCTACTTCTTTTGTCACTGAATAAATTTTGGGAATTCTCACCACCGACCGTCAAGATGAAAGGTGAGGTGGCGAAGACTTTTTAATTCTTTTCTTAGAAAAATCTTTTTTTTTATATCAATTCAAATTAGAAAATAAAATTATGTACATATTTTGTTAAAATAAAAAAAAAAAGTTTTGTTGCGGTCGTTTTGTTTTGGCGTTAATTTTCCATTTAGAAAATATGACACAACATAGCGAGAAAAGCGAGCGAGCCACAGCAAGAAAGAAATTCAATTCACCACGAAAGATATACACTACTTTCGGGAAAAGAAAAACAATTTTACACTGGGTTTTCTTTGTTTTCCAAGGATATTTAATTTGAATCTAACACTTTATTTGTTAATCTTTACACTAATATTCTCTATAGACTTGGATTTTCAATATATATATTTTATAAGAAACAATTTTGATGGCAAAAATTACGAAGCTGACGCTGTGGATACATCTCGCGTCGCGTATTTTATTTTTTTTATGGCATGGGTTGATGTGTGTGTTTTTTGTTCGTTTCTAGTGTGGTGAATTTTAATTCAGCTGTCAAAAAAGCAAAGACTCAAACCATTTGATAGAACATAGAAAAGCTAAATTTGACGTTCTTTGAAATTGGCAGAATTCAGGTAAGAAATAATATAGAAGTAGCGGAAGTGTATTCAAAATGAAATGAGTCGGTTACACGATGCATTTGTTCCCGCAGTTCGGCCGAATGAAGATCGCATAACGCTTCATTTTTACGTAACTTCCAACCAAATTTTGTGCAAATTTGGTTAAAATTACCTCATAAATGTGAATTTATATGGGAAAAGATTTGGAACCGAATTTGGAAATTGTCAACGAAATAGAATAGCTCAATAGAAAATGAAAATTGATGTTCTGAATTTCGGTTCATTCCGTTTTCTGAACGTATTCATTCTACTTTTATATACGTTGTGAAATTGGTGCAATTCTGAAGTTCTCCCATACGTGTGACACAAGCAACAAAAAAAACCTTATTGGGGGGAAAACAAACACTTTTTCAAAGGGTCGACTATAGTGTGAACATTGCGATTTGTCGTTGTATATGTATTTATAGTCGACCCTTTGAAAAAGCGTTTGTTTTCCCCCAATAAGTTGCTTGTGTCGTATGGGCGAACTTCAGAATTGTAGATAGTTTTGTATTTCTGTTACCCCTAATACACGCCAAGTCGATCGACCTTATCGACAAAGTACTCCGTTTCTGTATGGGCATTCACAGGCCATTACGTCGACTAGGAATTATCTGTCAAAATTATTCGCTTTCCACTGAAAACAACAAAAGTAAAATAAATCTGTGTCGACGAAGTGAATCGATCCTTTTCACACACCAATGTGCCTTGTTCGACATAGCACATCGGCACTGAGAGTTCGAACTACTGTATCGATGCATTTTCTTTTTACACAACCAAAAAACCTCACCGACACTATGCTTCGACAAGGTACTTCGTGGTGTGTAAAATAGGTATGTGCCTACGTTCTGTCTCTCATCGATAAAATAAGTAGAGAAACGATGAAAATTGAAACAAATCGTATGAGTTTTGTTCCATTTTTCAACGTTTATCGACCAATTCTATCGATGGGAATTGGGAGAGTTACAGAACGTAGGCACTGGGAACAATGCTAGATTTCAAATTCCATAATGCTAAATCGTATGGGAGCTCAAAAAACAGAATGCTAGATTAAAAGAACAAAACCTTGTAATAATGCAAAATTAAAATTTATTATTTCATAAATAAGGCCCAGTTTCACACTCGATCAGTGTGAAACTGATCTGAAACTGGGTACTATAGTGCCCAAATCCACAGTGTAAACTTATCGGAATAAGTGACACTTAAGTCTCCCATATTGGACACTTAAGTGCCACTTACTCAGACAGTTAAACTGCGCCTAAGGCCCGGTGCACACATGCGTTTTTTTGACGCCGCGGTGACGCAGCGTCACCGCCTTTGCGTCTTACAGTACTCACAAATAAATTGAGTAGTGCACACACACGTGCGGTGACGCTGCGTCATCACGCGTCATTCTTGCGGGAAAAAAAACTCGCAGGTTTCCGCGAAACCGCTGCGTCACCGCAGACGCTTTTAGTTTTGCGTCTTTCAGTACATTGTTTGTTATGGAGCAGTGCACACTTGCGTCATTTTGCCGCAAATTAAATTTGTTAGAAAGATTTCAAAAATGGAAGAATTTGATATCGAATTATTTATAGGTGAAATAAAAAAGTGTCCAGAAATATGGAATATTTTTTCGGAGCCATACCATGACTGGCAAAAGAAAAGATATATAAAATACTCCTTTTATTAGCCAATGATAAACAAATGGATGTTTAACCAAATAACGTCCTTTCTTTTTAAGATCATAGTTTTTATCCACTAGTTAAGCAAAAATTACTCGTTTCTTTTTATAAACCTCTATTGCTGCAAGCCAACCGCGATTTGCAGATTGAGTCCAGCGAGAAAAACCCGCATGTGTGCACTGAACGATTGCGGCACCGCAGCGGCACCGCTGCGTCAAAAAAAACGCATGTGTGCACCGGGCCTAAAGTGCCAAAATGGGAAAATTCAGTGCCACTTATTTTTTTAAGTTTGCACTGTGAAACTGGCCCTAAGTATCATAAATGGGTGACGTGAAATAAGGCCCAACGAAATAAAACCAAATTTCAGATTTGGCCTTATTTCGTTTTGAAAATGGAAATAAGGCCAAATTGGTTTCACTGTTTAGTCCCCTATTACACGATGATTCTTTGCGTCTGACTCTTTTCGAACATAACGAGTGCGAAAGAGAAAAAAGATGAGACGGAAGACCAGTTGCCCTGTGAGTCGTGGGCCAAGATTTCCGAGACTCTTTTTGACGTTTCTTTTTATATAACTTTATTTTGATGATTTTCAAAGGGAAATTCGAAAAAGCGTCAGGCGCAAAGAATCATCGTGTAGCGTGCGACTCACAGGATGATTTTCAAAGACAAATTCGAAAAAAGAGTCACACGCAAAGAATCATCGTGTAATAGGGGACTTATACGCCGTAATGCTGGGTGATGAATCATAGTTCTGCACATTAAAACATAAAAACGAAATATAGCCCAACTGACCTTATGTATTTCGTTTTCAAAAGCGAAATAAAGCCAAATCGAAAATAAAAATATTTTGTTTTGAAAATAATTCATCTGAACCATTCATATTTAGGTATATACTCATGATGTCAAGTAAGTCCAATATATTAGATTTTATTCGCAAAATTGTTCGGCTAATTTTGTTTACAGTTCCGCTTTCCTTTTTCCCTTGTAAATGCCAATAATAATGAATCTATTTTTATCTGCAGTGTAATTCCACTTTACCCCCTATTACCGTTAGCGAATCGAACAAATAACACGAATGAAGTTCAAATCAACGAACATTCGATTCTCACAATAGAGTGAGATTTAAACTTCGAAAAATGTGTGACATTTAAGTCGAATCAAAGGTTCTCAATTCGCCAACCGTAATACTGATTACTCACACTCACATCTTTATTCGTTCGACTCGCCAGCGGTAATAGGGTGGTTAAAAAACAATTAAAAACACTTCTTAAGTAATTGCGAAATTCTCGAAAATGAACGATTTGTAGAACATGGAATTTCAATTCACGTGAAATTGAAATTTGATTTCATTCGAAATGCAGAACATGGGCGTTAATTTAACTTGATATTTTTCTGAAATTCTGCAGCAATTTATTTTTCTCGTTTACACCGGGAGCTGAACCGAGCTCAAACAACTCTTGGACTCCGAAATGCTTTTTACTAGCGTTCTTCGGCGTCGAGATCTTTCTGTCACTTTCTATAAATTCAAAATAATACCAGCTCGACCCTGTGTCACTTTCCAAATCGACAGCTAACGCTATTCTAAACTATTTATCTCAATATTTAAAAAAAGAAATATGACAATTTTAATAAATATTATTAAGTTTTTATTTCTATGCAAGTCTTGTAAAGAAATAAATATTTTATATATATTATACACACATTTATATGATATATAAAAAATTTCTTAAAAATCTACAGTTTTCTTAAATAAGGGTTTCGCTCAAAAGCAAATGCATAAATATTACAGAAGTGTTCATTTAAACAAAAAAAAAAACATGTAGTGGAAAAATAGTGATTGTAGGTTGTCATTGTGCTACACATAAAAAATAATTACTTAAAATATCCTTAAAGAATTTTCTGTTCAAATATTATTTTTTTTTAATAATAAAAAAAAAACTTAGGAAATTAATTTGTTTATGAATAATACTTTTTACGGAACAAATTTTATACATAAAAATAATCAAATAAAGAAGGAAACACAAAACAAATTTAAGGAATAGGATTCATAACAATTCAAAAATAACCTACAGAATTTAAAAGCTTAATCACATTTATTTCTTATCGCTAGCCGCTAGACATGAAAACTACTGCAGTGCTCTGGACAAACAAGGGTCCTTAACTTCGATTTAAATCTATCTTTACGTTACATACATAATTATGTAGTTTTATTTTTATATTTATTCAAACAAATAATAGGAGATAAATTAAATGTGGGATTTGTTTACTTATTTATTTGCCTCTAATGACGTTTTAAGTATAGGAAGATAAATTAGACCTGAAAATAGTCGTCTACATCTCCATTTTCACTAGCAGTAGCACTCTCACCGGTACTGAGAAGTTTCGAATCACTATTCGAATTTTTCCCATCGGTGCTAGATGGAGTGCTGAGTGGCATGTCGGAGCTGAATGTAGCTGTATGGGTAGATTCTGTGTGTAATCTCTCATAAGGATTTTCCAAGTCAAGATAACGTACTGATTCATAATTTGGATCCGAATCACTGCCTGTTAATGATTCATAATTACTCGATGGCAATAATTGATGACTGCTACTACTGAGGGTAGTTGAAGGTGTGTCACTACTGGTTTTAATAATAAGCACTTGCTCCGCACTACTTTGGCTTGTTGAAGGGGAATTTAAGGGTTTTTCAAATGAATTTGGAGGAAGAGGCGGCGGTAGCGGATGTGATAATTTTGAGTATAATTCTGAGTTTTTTTCATACTTATTATTATTACAACTTATTGTGATGCTTTCTTTGAATTTCTGTGCTTCGGCTATGCTAGCGTAATCATGTAGTTTGGTAATTATTTCGCTTTTGGGCTCACCAATGCGACTATAGCCGGGAATATCTTCGTCGATGTTATTTCTTTCCTTAACTTTGCTATAGCCATCAATCATGTCATCAAAATCAATTCTAGGCTTCTCCATTACCTTTGCATATCCATCATCTGAACCTGTAGTGCAGTACTTAGTAGGATGTAGTACCTCGTAGTTTGGATCATAGTCAGAGGTGGGTTTTCTTTGGGATTGATTTTCATTCGTCTTTACTAGAGTTTCATAACCAGGATCGCTATTATTTGCTGAAGATTGATCAGGTAAACTTTCATAACCTGGTTCATTAGTCAGTTTTAATACCGCATTCAATGAAGAGTCGGGTGTAAAGTTTTTGATATGACCCAAGGGAAGACGTGGTGGTGATAAGCCTTGAAAAAAAAACTCAATTAAAACAGAATTCGATTTTTATAAGATGGTAGCTAAGACGATAGAAAAAAATAAACAAAAAGGACCAACAAATTATAAGAATGAAAATTTCATGACAAAAAAAAACAAAAACATTTAAATACTATTTTTTCGTCCCCTGCACATTCTTTAAAGACCCATTTGTTATTTGTTGATTAAATATTATTTTCTGTTTATTTTAGTTTTCAATGTTAATAGGCTTACTATAAACCGAATTTCCTATCGATAACAAAGAATATCTCCAAAGAAAGAACTTTGCAATATTCATGTGAGAAATTTATTTTATTGACATATCGTATATTGTTTTTAATGTTGCTTTACAGCGATAGGTGCTAATACCCGTTAGTAAGAACAACCTTTTAAAATACATTGTTTAATTTCGATTTAATAAATTAAAAGCTGCCGTCGACTTAGAATAAGCATTTAATAATTTGAAGCCTTCTTAAAGAAACTTTTATTTTCGATTGCATCTAAATGCAAATTCTTAAGGTCTACATGTACTCACGGTACAGATGTGTAATCATCAATGTTCGTCCAAATGCCGTACTTTTCGTATTTAAAGTACCCAATTACAACGTAATGTGTGACACGTAACGTATTAAACGTAAGGCTTACGATTTTAGTTTACCCTATCGCTGGCATAGATGTTTGCACATAAAATACAATTTCATTTTTTTTTTTTATTTTTTTGAGTTAAAAATATGTACATACGTATTGGGCCCTATCGGGAATCTCCCGGGGAATTTAATTTCCCACGGAAAGTTTCATTCTCAGGAAATATTTCTAGTTATCGTGAACTTCCTTCGGAATAAATTTTTCCCACGGGAAAAACTACCAACTTTGAAAAACAAAACTATTTTCGAAAATCAATTTCGAATTGTGTTAAAATTGATCTTAATTCCACCTATTATCGATTTGTGTTGTTTTTTTATTCATTGCGGAACATTTTAAATGCGTTTTTTTTTATTCCATGAGAAGAAAGGAATATTGGGTGCGTTCATTTCAACCAAATTGTATAAAATCCCATAAAATTGTCCTCTTCGACGGACAAATCTCTCTCGTGCAACAAGATTTTTTGGTTTGAACGAGGGTTAAATTTCGCCGTCCTCAATATTTTATTTTATTTGAAAATCCCAAGAAGAACGAAATCCCTCCATCTGAAAACATTGTTTTGACAGTAACATTTCTTGTTGTTTGGATTAAATTTTGTTTTGGTTGGATCGAATTTTAAATATTTTACAATTTTAAGTTTTAAATGCATAGGATAGCATATGGGATTGGTATTACTTGGCGGCCGAGGAGAAAGAAATAAAAAAAATGAAATCAGGTCAATATGAACCGAACTAAGGGATAATAATTCCAAATCCTTGGAGTTACCACAAGAATTGTGAGTACAATTTAGCAATGCACCAAATTTTCTTTTCAATTCTTCTTGTTTCAGATTTATCAAGAATTTTCGAGTAAATAAAGTTTTATTCAAATATTTACTGGACACCCTCTCCGATTCCTTTCTCATGACAAAAAAATTATTTGCTGTGCCTAAAATCGTCAGGCTGCCAAATCTTCTTTTTCTCTGTAGGTGGTAAATCCAGTCGCTATGTCTGTATTATTTTCCATAATACTGACCAGCAGTTCTATTTGGTTTTGGTTTGTTGAGTTCGTCCTATGATAAAATTAAAAAATTGTTTTTGTTTATCAAAAAAAGTTTCAATTTAACTTACATTGTTCCGTCTCGCCTTAATTTCTCCACCAAAATAAATGCGGAAAAATTCCAGAGAAATCACAACAAATTTCCCATGGAAATATTGTTCACGATAGCAATAAATTCCGAGGGGAATTTCGAACACCATTCACGATACGAATTTTTCGAACGTGGGAAATATTTCCAGGGAAATCTCGTTCGCGATAGGGCCCATAAGGCGTGGTATTTTTGCATGCCCTGGGGGAATTGGATGAAAAAATACGACGTCGGTGCAGTGAATTCTCTCTTTCAAGTTGTATATTACAATACAAAATACACAATAATTAAATTCAGTATAAATGATAAAAAATGTATCAATTCAAATTCCATTCTAATAAAATAATTCGTGAGGTCCCGATAGTCGTTCGGATTCGGAAGAAAATTAAAGGTCCCCTCTATTCCTGCCAATAACACGCATACAGAAATAGTTGAGAGTCACTAAGCACTGGTTCTACACTAGCTGTCGCGCCACACTCTGAAGATACTGCAAATTCTTAAATTCCTTAAAGGAATAAATTAGGAGGAACAGCTTTTGGGGTGATCAGGTCGCAGTGCAATAAACCCCAATCTTCATTAAATCATTCATGATTTAAAAAGGTAAAAAACTCCTTTCAATATAACTTTTATAGTTTTCGCGATTTACATAAGACATTTTTAATTATTCGGGCTAGCCGCGTTATAAATATTTAATATTTAGTGAGTGCAATACAGTACTCACCCCGAACATTTCGCTTCAAATTGCATTGAGCTAAATATTAATTATTTATAATGCGGCTAATCGGAATAATTAAAAATGTCCTTTCAATAGTTGACAAAATACCTAAATGGTTTAACGTAAATGGGAAGATTCCTAATGCGTCCAAAAACTCGAATTAAAATACTCCCAATTGATAACTGTGTTTGGCCTTAGGCACATTTGGTTATTTTCTTTCTTTCCTTTTCGATTAAATGGAAATGAATTGATTTTAAAAAAGGACAAAATGGTGGCATTGATATTTTCGATTGACTGACCTGTGATGGCAACGGAATATACTTGGCGACCAATGTTTTCTTGTTTTATAATAAAATAAAGATTATTTCTACTTGAAGTTATCCAAATTTCGTTTATAAATTATAAAGATCATACGATCATTTGTCTTACAACTTTCGACAGCTTTTAAATAATGATTCGAACTGTCGTGCGGGGTGAAACGCATTTGTAATAAAGGTGTCAAAAAAAAAAAACTTTCAATTGAATTTTATTTAAAACTATCAGAGCTTGCTTCACTTTAATTAAATTGAAGTTATTCTTTATAAAGGATTAAATTATTCTTTTTAAAAGGATTAACAAATAACCGTATCTTCATATACTGAATAGTTTATGGGTTATGCACGTAGATCGCAAATGCAGTTATGATATTATTTATATACCTATAGAATATAGTTCACATAAAAATTAAATTTTATAAAACAAAAACCAACAATTTTAACATTACAGATTAATTTAAGATATACGCACCTATTAGTATATTTCGATTGGCCTTGTATTCAAGAGACCAAACCAAACAAACATATAGCTAGAATATTTTTATATTTAACATACACTTCAAATCGCCTTAAGGTGTAGAACGTCGTAAGTCGAAAAATTCTAAAAAAGTATTATTAATGCATAATTATTCGGAAGATTCAGAGCCATCTTTGGGAATTTCAGCGTAACAATGTTTTTCTGAACAGAAAAAGAAAAGACAGAATTAAAAACCTCTTACCATAGGATTTGGGGTGGGTGCGAGGTTGGGTATATGCAGTTTCTTTTGCATTTAAAGAAACTTTCATTTTATCCTATATATCCAATGTCCACAGCTGTTTTCTAAATATACATATAATATATACGTGGCCCAAAGTTGCACATTTAAAATTTTCAGACATGAAAATTATGCATTGCACATTTAAAATTTTCAGACATGAAAATTATGCATTACGACCGCAGCAAATTAATATAATTTCTTAATATGTATGTTTGCGTCTTACATACCTATATTATGCAACTTTAAATGCAAAAGAAACTTTGCATACACTCAACCTCGCACCTATCCCAAATCGTAATGTGCCCAAGCAGGGGGGTTACATACATACATACATACATGCCTCACTGTTTGTACGCCGTAATGCTGGCACTGTATTTATGTGAGCAAGCAAAACATTTGGTTGTATTTCACTTTGAAATTTGGCCTTATTTCGCTTTGTGAAAGTGAAATAAAGCCAATCACCCATATTTGGCCATATTTCGCTTTGTGAAAGTGAAATAAAGCCAAACACCCATATTTGGTCTTATTTCACTTTCACTTGGACTTATTTCATGGCACCCATTACAGTTTTTCTTATCAACTTTTGCAAATCACCCCGTATAATATAGGTACCTCTGTTCTTTATTCCTGGTAGGTACTTACTTTTTTTTGCGAGATTTTAGTTTTGCGAGTTTTTGTAATTACGAGATTTTAAAAAGTGAGATTTTGTAATTGCGAGATTATGAAAAGCGGGTTTTTGTTATTGCAAGATTTTGTATTGCGAGATTTCGAATGCGAGATTTTGATTTGCGAGATTTCGTAGCCAGCCCATACTAAATTTTGTTTTCTTTTTATTTCTGAAAAACAGACAATAACGACTAACGAGGTTCTGCAATGTAACCGTCGATAAACTATTTAAAACAGAATTGTTTTTATGTACAAACGCTACTCATTGAAAAGTTTTGTTTACTGCTACAACAACATATCAAATAAAACAGAATACAACGATGATGATTTTTTGCACTCTGAACAAAAATTAAAAAAAAAACACGAAAAATAATCAAACTTTTGGCTTACTTGCTTAGAAATCATTTGGAATAACGTTTAGAGGCTAGTATTTGGATTGACAATATTTTAGATTCGCGCATTCTGTCAGTTCATTGCATGTTTTGTGATTTAGAATTTTATTGGCTAATAGTTACCCCGTTCCACAAGACGTTCACTCTGCAACATCTGTGCGTAGCAGTCCGATTTGCGATTTTCAATTGTACTTGATTTTTCTTTAATCTTGTCAGCTGGAATGGTCTCATAACCATCGTCCTTGGTGCAGTAGCTGTTACTTCGTTGTCGTCTTATACCTTTTGCAAGAGAAAACCAATTATTGACAAAATATCTTTGCACCAGAGCTTTTTGAAGAACTTACTTGATGTTGGTGGTTCGTGCATAACATTTATCACATAATCCTTAAAATTTACATTTTCGTTGGTAATTTTAGTCATTTCTTGTGTGGAAGCATTATTCTCTAAGAGCTTACGACCGAGAATAGGCGAGTTATTTTGGGAGGAAGAATTTTGCGAGAATTTATTTTTCTTCATAACCTTAAGTAAGAAGATAGTTAATTGAAAGGCTTAATATTGTTTTTTTTTCAACTTACTTTAGCATACATTCCTTCAATGTCCTTATCCTTGGACGGACTAAAATTTTTCTTTTTGATGGGAGAATCGTCGGCACTACTACCATCCTGCGGAAGTATACATTCGATCACAGATGCGACTGAGTTCCTACCCGAAGCTAAGGAACATGTTGATGTGAGATTTGAGTTGCTACTCAGGAATTGTTGATTTTTGGGAGTAGGTGGAAGTGGAGAATTCGCTTGGCGTTTCTCCGGTTTTGGCGAGCCTAAATTTCCCATTGAACTATTATTAGACGACGAGGATGCCTGCCTCGAATGCATTTGAGCACGTAAACTATCTACTGGCGGAGGAATTGGAGTACAGTCGGGTTTTATGCTGGTTCTAGTGCTACTACTTGCACTATCGGCACTATCTTGCATTCGCAATGTAGATGAGCTGTTAGTATTGATTTCAACTGCCACTACAATCGGGTTAGATGGCTGAATTTGAGCGTATGTTTCTGATCCACTAGTATATATTTCAGCAGCTACAGCACGATTATTGGGATCTTCAATAGCAGCATAGGTTTCATCTAAAAAGGAAGGATGGCAGATGGTATTGATTTAAAAACTCTTAATATACCAATCGAATGTATCAAACCTGAATCATCAGACACCGTTGCATAGTGAGAATCATTTCCTTCCTTAAGTAAGCGGTTGTGACGAACTTTCGATTGTGCTAATATATTTGCCAAGGGCTCCCGAACACTTATACTGGTATAACCTTCTGAAAAACCCATTCTTTAAATATACAATATATTTTTTTTAAATCAAATTACTTGACGAGTCTTGTGAGTCTCCACTAAAATACGGTTGCTGAACAATCGGAGGTGTCATATACGGAAGATCTTGACTTGCAGACACCATTCCAGCAATCGCAGATGCGGCTGCAATCATTTCTTGCTGAGCATCTGCTGAACCCACTAAAAGGCTTTGATTCGATCCACGATGAGACTCTGAATTATCGTTGGATATAACGCCAACGGTTTCAAATGTTAGGTGACTGCTACTTCCAGCCACTGCAGAGCTTGTACTGGGAGCATTAAGTTGAGCATAGGGATGCTCCATATTACGAACCTATTCGAAGAAAAAATTAACTTTAAAGTTATGTATTACAGAAATTAATTATACCGGCAGCAAATAAAATTAAATTTATGGCCAGATACTAGTTAATGGTTTTGTGATTTTAACTTTGTCATGACTTAAAAATTGTCAAAATTAACTTTATTGCTTTGTGCAAATTTGAAAAAATCCCATTATATAAAGCGATAAGAAAAATTGCTTAATTTGGGTGAAAATTATAAAATTGAAAGTTATTGTATAATTTATAACTATACTCATTATAATAATATGTCTAGAAGTCTTATCCTATATCCTATATCCACTTAACCAAAAAAAAACTACACTCTACCTTAGCATAATCGTGTGGCGAGTTTTTAACTCTGGAGTATGGTGAACTGAAATCATCAGCTTGACTAATCGAGCTGTGCTGAGATACACTTGTCTGTTTCTTTAAACTTGGATTAGCTAAAACAATAAATTGGAAACATAGGTAAATAAGAAATCATTCCAAATTTAAAATAAAATTAACGAACGGCTTTTGTCCTGAGTTTTGCCAGCAAGTTTATCGGCAACTGTTTCATATAGCTCCGATCCATTATCAACAGTATCATTTATTGGAATGTCTGGTAGACTTCGATGCGGCGCACTACTGGCTCTATAAAAATAAGGCATTTGTATTAAACAAAATATACACGCATAGACACGAGTTACATACCTTTTATCTGAATCTCCATTCGATATTGTTGATAAGTTTAAATCATTTTGGGATGCTGCATGGTCGACATTGTTGATAATAATATGATCATCAGGATTCTTAAGCTTAACCATTCCTTCCATTCCCATGAATTCATTTCTGAAAATTCACAAAAAACGATATTTGCAATGAATTTAATACTCCTTATCTAAGTTAAAATTTGTTTTATTCTGATCACTGAAAAACCTCCATTTTTATTTATTTATTTCAACAAAAAAAGATTTAGTTAAATTTTGGGTTCAGGACTTTTGATTAGTTTTTAACGTTGTGTCTTCTATACTCTGTTCAATTTATATTTGCAGTACAAGCCTTATGGGAGAGCTTTTTCATAAACACTGGTGCCTGCTGCTGCTTGCACGGCACCTTAACTTAAGAAAATTGCCACTGAAATAAGAAACAGAATCACTGAGTTACATTTAAATTCTTTGTGTAATCTTCTTTGAGCTCACGTATATCCCACCATGACCTATCTGCTCCCCGGGTGAAAGGAGACTGATGGTGATCGCAAATTTGCAACCAACCCTTATTGAAATTGTGTTTACTTAAAAAAAAACACTGAATCGGAGTTACCATTGCCAGTTGATGAAAATTCATATGGCATATTCTTTGGTTTTTGCTATGTAACTTTCAGAATTTAAGCCTTTTTAGAGCTTTTGATAGCAAATATTTCTATTTTAGAGAAAAAAGTGTTGACGCTTGGTATTTTTCTGTTTTCATGTTTTAGGTTTTCCTTTTATGTATGGAAAAACAGTTAAAAATTAAAATGCAGTTATATAAATTGTTGGCTATTGTCTTTCAGAGAGGTGTGGAAAAAGATAGATTTAATTTATTTAGGTCATCATTGTTTTTAATTATAAAATGTGCTTATATTTATAAATAGTTGGTAACTCTATTGATATCGCTTTAAAATGAAGATAGCTTATTGAATTCCATAATGGTCAGACTGAAAGGCAAATATCCTATCTTTCCTGTACTGCAAATATAAATCTAACAGAGTATAGGCGATCTTCGTCTTACGCGGTGAGATCCTGTATTAAGGCACTCAAAGCGAGCTATAGTTGTAAGCAGGTTGTATCCAATTGTTCAGCATAACTTCGGACGTACAGTTAAGTACAGTAATCATCGTTTTTACACTACATCTCTTTATTTCCCTATAGATGTGATGGAGACAGCTATTGTAAAAATGATTATCGTTCAATCGACCGATTATTTAGGGATTAATACGTGTTCTGAGCGCAAGCCTTGCGTTGTGGTAATTACTCAAATACGTAAACATGCAAATTGAATATTAATTATATTTTATATAAGGAATTACTTATCATAGATTTCATTTGAAAAAAATAATATTTATAATTCTTCCGAATAAACGGCATCTGAAAGTAAGTACTAATCTTCCATTTCCAAATTATTTTCAAATTGTGTTTATATATTAAATTTAATTATTTGGACTACCAAATCAAGCAACATACGACTTATTTTATTTTTATTTCTTTGGTTTGTCATTCAATCTCAGTTTATTGAAATTTTAACTGTAGATAGGAAGCATCACTCTAACTTTGCTTTTCCCCAATATTCTACAAGGAAGATACAACTATGTATGTGATATCTGATAAGGCAAGTGCCTCAAGAGACATGGTGCAACCATTTAAGATTTTTTTGGTAAACGAATCAATGAGGAGCCAAAATGATAAGAACGTCAGTGAATGGACAGCTAGAAGGAGAGCCATACAAAAGGTTGGCTTAGTAGCAGCTGCCATCTTCTTTGCTTCATGGTTTCCTTTACCTGATGCTTTTGGAGATTTTCATTCTGCCGATGTCAAAAATATTTTCTATCATCTGACTGAAATCAATTTATTTTAGTCTCGTCCGACCAAACCACCCATTTCCAAACTTCAACACTCCAGTTTTTGGTGTCTTTGCAGAATCTAATACGTTCTTTCACATTTTTGTCAGACTGTGTTGGTTTTTTCTGTTAAACAGCTGCTACTTAACCAATCTTTTACAGGCAAAGCTCTGCTGTCCATTCACTGACGTTCTTATTAAGCATTTTGGCTCCAGATTTGACCATCTTGCAGTCTTTTAAATGCATCAATCGTTCCATTAACTGTGCACAACCATCAGTAAGCATTCTCGGTCGGCCTGGGCGATTGCTTCTGCAATGCACGTTTTTTCTTTTTTTTATTTTTTTCCAAAACCACGCATTGACAGACTTTCATCCTTTTTGCACTTTTTCTTCAAGATAGTCCCCTTTCACACAAGGAAACAAGTTGCTGGAGATTTTTTGACGTTTTCTTTTAATTTCCAATTCCCACCAATCGTAGACCGTTCATTCCTCTTACTTGGTGCCCTTCTCTCCTTAAAACTGAAAGTTGCTGGAAACTCAGTTTCCTTGTGTGAAAGGGGACATAGTCTATCTCCAAGTAGAGAAACTATAGGTAATATTTTCACAATTTTTTTCATTTTTATTTTTCTGTAAAACATTGAATATTTATATTTTTAAGGAAAAATAAAATTTGATAAAACTTTAAAAACAGTACCTTTTGCTCACACGATATGGTGATTTCAATCAAACTGAAAATAAACAAAGTTATAAAGCAAAATAATACAAAACTGCGAAACGTGCAACTTTGAGTAAATGGGAGTTTCCATTAATGATTCAAAATAGCTTTTAACGGCCTTTAGTCCTATTAATCAATTAATATGCATTTGTTATCTTTGAAGCAATCTTTGTGTTTTTTATTTAAAGTTGTCAATTAATAACTAAGATTCATAATACCAATAATTTGTTTCAGTTATTTATAAAAAGCATACAATTTTTCCTTTTATTCCATTTTATTAAACATGTAGGTACTCATTTTTGCTCGCCACTGTATGTACTGTAATTTTGTATATCGTCGCCTAGCACGTCTCTGCGCTCTCCGGAAGAAACATGGACTTTCCATACAGAAAAAAAAGATGTTCGGAAGTTTAAGGCAGAGAGTGAAATGATCTTCACAAGGGTAAAACTTCAAACATAACCATACCAAGATGAATGAAAGGGGGGAAATATATAGGAGAACCAACCAGCAGGGGTGTAATATTAAACCAATCAACTTGGACGGTGATGGACAAAATGTCTGTTCAAGATTTGACGGCAGTGATTTTCAAACTTAAGTTCAACAAGAAAGCAAAATTGGTCAAGAAAAACAAAATAGGAACTACGGGTTGACACCTAGTAAGGGACTTTCAAATTCTTTTTCAATTTTATTTAAAATCAAAGAAAATGATTCGAGATTCACCTTTGTAAAATCAATTTCTCACTGTAACTCTGCTGCATGATTTGTGGGTCAGTTAAGTCCACATTAGTGTGTATTCTATGACCATGCTACCTACTTTCTCTATAATTGATACGGTAGAAAGGTCTTCATAAATTAAAAACAATTTTCTTTCCTTCTCCAATGGAGATAACTTTAAAAATTAAGAAAAAAACGGAAAAGGGATAAATAACTTACTTGGGAATCTTTTTCTTGCAACAAAGACAAGCTGCGAGCATCATAATAAATGTTAATGTTACATTTATTGTCATAAAAGTAATGTAAAACGTTGAGTAATCCATTTCCATGTATAATTAGTTGGCAATTAAATTGTCTGCCATATCACATTACATTTATATTTCTTCTTTCCTTTATTTCATGTTTTATGCGTGCCGTTTCATGAGTCAAGTTAGTTTTAATTGACGTGAGTAGATTAAAATATTGTTTATTTATTATTTTAAACAAAAAAATATAAATAAATATCACTCTGCTTGCACTCGAATTGATAAATTTCAATCAAGGCACACCTTTCACACAAAATTTGACATAGCATCTTTGTATATAGCATGTCATAACTTTTGATTTGTTGCGTCGATATCGTAAGCGGTGCCCCAATATTGGGCACGTTCGTAGAGTAGAGTTGTTATGTACGATATTGTTTGTCAACTATCGATTTAAGCATGAAACAGATTTATGGCGTTTTCGATTGGTCGCCCAGAAGCCTTCTGAACTCCACAAAATGACTACTTTTCTTCTCGATAGGAGAGAAAATGCTTCTGAATTTGAACTCAGAATCAAAACCAGAAGCATGCCTATACTTCAGAATCGCTAAATGCATTTGATTGGTATTTCTCTTCTGGATTACCAATAAAAAACGCCATTAGGCAACCATAGCGAGAATAGGCGTGTTTTTTCCAAGCCCGGAGGGAATTGGACGAAAAAACTGATGAACAAGTTCATTTTTTAAAAAAGCTCTTTCCCACGAAAAACAAAATAGTAGACTAAAAACAAATAAATTTTTTCCCGACGTTTCGCTGGATTTTCTTAGCATCTTCAGGGGCATTTATTTATCTAAAAATATATATATATAATTTACAATTTTGTATTTATATTAGGTATTATTTAAAACTTACATGATTTTCATTGCATTTTAATTTTTAAAGGAAAAGTTGGACCTTCCAACAATTAAAAGTTCCCCCACACCAACGCGAATTTTCGGTGGCGACGACGAAAATAATAATAACAACGTGTTGTTTTCATTGACAACCACGTGTTGTTATTGTTGTTTTCGTCGTCGCCACCGAAAATTCGCGTTGGTGTGGGGGAACCTTAATATTTGAATAAAGAAGGGAAGGTGCAATTTTTTCTTTAAAAATTAAAATGCAATAAAAATCGTGTAAAGCTATGCGCAAACCGACACGATGGCGGTGGCGATTGCGATAACTTTTATCGTGCGAAAAAGATGCATTCAAAAATCTGCTCACATCAACGCGATATATTGTGTAGCGGGCTAAGTTGCCAGCGACAATACAAACGTTTAATTTTTGAAGTTTAATAAAAAAAAGACACATAAAATGGAATTCCCCCTAATTTTTTCTATTAATTTTTCAGTTTTTCAAATTTTCTTTTTTAGACTGTCATTTTTCTTCAGACGATATAGCGATCAAATGGTGCTTGTTGCGTTCAAGAAAAGTCGCGGAACTGAACGCAGCAGTGGAATGTGAACGCAATCCACATATCGCGTCGATGTGTGCCCCTCCATTAATTTACGTGTGCGGCATCCACATTGTTATCGCGATCGCCACCGCCATCGCGTCAGTTTGCGCGTAGCTTAAGTTTTAAATAATACCTAATATAAACACAAAATTGTAAATTTTATATATATATATATATATATGTTTAATAATTCCTTCTTCGTGACCTTTTTAAATTTAAATAAACGCCCCTGAAAATGCTGAGAAAATCCAGCGAAACGTCGGGTTCACCAAAAAAGCCCGAACAAAACATTATAAAAAAATTTAAATAAAAAAATTTAAAAACCTATAATTGAAAATAGTAGACATTTTTTGTAAGCTCCAAAGAGAATAAAAATACATACAAAATAAACAAACAACAAAAAACAAAAAACAAACGTGGTATATAAGGGCCAGTTTCACAGTGCACACTTAACAAAATAAGTGGCACTTAATTTTCCCATTTTGGCACGCCCTAAATATCACCAATCCCGCTGATCAGTGCCTAATACCATAAACTCTGTAGTACTCACATGGAACAGAAAAAAATGCAGTATTGGCTCTCGAGCGGCGCTGCAGTCGCCACAATCTGACAATGGAGACATAAAAAAGTGGGAGGAAAAGAAATACAAAAGAAATAAAGACAAGTAATAAAAACGAGAGGATTATATTAATATTATAGGCGTGTTTTTTTGCAAGCCCGGGGGAATTGGTTGAAAAAAAACGACAGCGGGGATTAGCGATGCCATGACAGTAAAAAACATGGAGTTTTCATACAAACTATCGATAAAATGTATGTAATTCATGCCGGTAACACAGTTTTTCTGTGCGCTTTTGTGACTGTTAAAAAAAATTGTTGAGGAAATTGCTTTAGCTTTTAGAAATTAGTCAAAACTTCTCTTAATACTAGTAACCATTTTCAACCTTGCTACTCAATACAAATTTTCTAATTAGACCTCAAAGAAGTACCAAAAATAGTTAATTGTAAAATAAACTAAGTGTGAGGCTATCCAAATGGTACGGACTGTATATGTATAGACAAAATCGATTTTTGTTTCATTCAGTTTGAATTTTTTATAAATAAACAACGAAAAAATTTTTTCACATACATTTTTATGTGATCTCAATGATTTTTTAACTCTAAGTTAGCCTGACATTTTACCTTTATTTTAAGACCTTAATCTTACAGATACAATTAATAAAACAGAATTTATAACCAACCAAATCAATCCTTTTTTACTATTTTTTTAATTAAAAATTACCTACAAAATGTACTCTACCCACATCATAAGTTTCCTTAAAAGGGTCAAGTACACGTGCATGAAAATATTTTTTTTATTAAATTTGTGTTTCCATTAAATTTTAAATTAATTACCTTTTTCACATACATAATAATATGTATTTTTAGTTACTCCGCAATGATTTTGTAAAAATATGTATCCTGACATTCTATCTAAATTTTAAGGCCCAACCTTAACGATCCCGTTAGGCGTTTTTCTTTTTTAGCCCCGAGCGGGGCACAGAGCGGGCTCTGAGCGAATAGAGCTCACTCCGAACAGAGCGTGACCTGAGCGCACCGATCTATTTAAGAAACTCAATTGAGCACTGAACTCTTATATGCTTAGTAATCTGTCAAATTACATAAAAATTGTATGAAGTTAGTCGCGCTCATTTTTTTGCTCGATGTGCTCGGTCATTTTTTTCCGAGCTCATCGAGCGAGCCCCGGTCGAGCTCTGAGCTAAAAAAGAAATGCAATTTTAGAGCTCGAAGCGCTCCGAGTTATAAAGTAACATAGTTTTCTTTTTGACAGCTCAGTGCCACGCTCGGGGCTAAAAAAGAAAAATGCCTATTATTAGAACAAAAGTTATCAGCCAACCAAACCAACTATGAGGGGACCTTTACAATTATTATGAATGAAAAATACCTACCACAAACGTGCAAACCTATATATTTTTTGTTCGCTTTTTTATTTCACACACTCCTCCGTCTTTAGAATACCTATCTCCCTCCCACCAATATATTCTTAAAAGCTAACTTTTGTTTATTTTTTTTTTGTTGTATTCTTCTTCCTCGTTACGTTTGCCTCGATGAAATGTATTCTCAAAAACCAATTTCAATGTTTTTAGTATGAATTTTTTAGTGGTTTTGAAAAAAAAATTGTTTATAGCTAGTACACACCTGTTAATCTAGCTTTAATTTGAACTTTGAATTTTGAAAATCCGACCATTGTATCCAAAGATATAAGCATTTAAGTGACCGCAAAACGGGTGTTTTTGAAATTTTGCAATAATTGGAAAATTCTCCACTGAAGAGGGGGGTTCACATTCTCAAATTTGTTTGACAAGCATGGCTTGATGATGTTGGATGGATTGAAGCCATTTTGCGTTCACATTTGTCAAAAAGGGTGTCAAACATCATTTTTCTTTGCCCCTTTCACATGAGGAAACAAGTTGCTGGAGATTTTTTGATGTTTTCTTTTAATTTCCTTAAAAATCCCTTGTACCTTTCACACGAGGAAAAAAATCGTGGAAATTTTCTGTAATTTCTTTTAAGAGTAGCTTGGTTGAACACACACTACTGTGTATGTAATGTCAAAAAAATCTCAAATCGTTGACCGCGGAGATTTCATTTTCCCCTCTTACTTCTTGCCCTTCTGACCTATAGACTGAAAGTTGCTGGAAACTCAGTTTCCTCGTGTGAAAGGGGACTTATTTAACTATTGTGAAGATCGTGTGGGGTGTACACTTAGAATAAGAATATAACGAAGAGGTATATATCACATATTATACTCACTGATCTCTATAATACACTGGATAGTGAATAGCCTATAGTGTATAACAGTTTTTGTGAGGCAAGTTTTTTAAAGGGTACCGGCCACGACCTCATATCTCGCTCTATACAAACGAAGAAAGAGATTGAATATATTTTCCGAAATTGAGCATTTATTTGATATCAGTTGATGTCAGCAAGCATTGTGGCTGCAAATATTGAAAAGAATAAAAGAAAATGCAGGTCCAGTAGCGTCCATTCCACTGGCGCCGCTGTTATACTGTTATATGAGGGTACCGGCCACGACTATATTTTTGCCTCAAAAATTTTGTATGAATACACTATCCAGTGTATATAGAGATCAGTGATTATACTGTGTATGTGAGTGAAGCACCAAATTAAATTTAAAAAAAAACAAAACAAAAAAGGTGTCTATTTGTCATTTTGGCGAAAGTGTTTCGAGATTTTCAATCGTTAAAACAGTGAAAAAAGATAATTCAATTAATAAAAAAAATAAATAAAAGGGATGATAGTGAAAACTTTCAGTACTTTACTATAAAAAATGTAAAACAACATGCGGAATACTTTGAAATTGATATTTCATAGCATTTTGCTATAAAAAAGCCTAATTTGTTGAAAATAAAAATATACTTTGAAACGTGATATGTCAGGTGCCTATATGTCAAAATTGAAATGCTCGCCCAGGGTAGAATTAGCTTTTGTTGGTGATGGCAAGGCGCTCAAATACATTGAGCGCCCGTAATGCAGAGTAATTTTACTTACTTTTATGGAATATGAGACACAGTTTACCTGTGAAATGAACAAAAACTGCACTGCTTATTATATAGGTGTTTTTACGGGATTTAATGGAGCACCGCATGTAGTTTTATATTTTTATTTCAATGAAGAATAGCATATATTCACTTTATTTACTTTTATTTCACTTGTTTATTTTATTTACTAAGTTTTTTTTTTTATTTTGACGATTTAATCTCAAAATTCCTCAAAAAAACAGCAAAAAATCCTTTGGGTTTAGAAGTTAATTTTTGAACCCTCGACCAGTTGTATACTGTTTTCCCTTCCTAAAATTTCAATTTCAAAAAATCCCGTTTTAGTGATCACTTACTTAAAATAGAAAATAAAAAAAAAATTGCATATCAAAGGGCACGGTAGTGCCCAGCCAAGTTCTGGCACTACACCCTTTTTACAGGAACAAACTCAGGCGATTTTCGACCCCCCTCTAACTTCAGTACCAATAAAGTCAGGAACTTCGGAAAATTTGGTAGGCTAGCCAAGCACAAGCACCACACCAAATTTCAACTCCTTAGCGTAAGTGGTTCCCGAGATATAAGACGTCAAAAATCGCGAAAACCGTAACTGACTCACTCACTGACAGATCATCAAAATTATGGAGCACTTCCCGACACCAAAGAAACTTGTTATTTCGCAAAGCGGTAGGCCTGGTGGTGCATACGAAGGAAAAAATCGAAAATTTGAGGTTTTCCATTCAGGGGGCGTGGTATCCGCCCACTTTCCCAGAATTGTTATGAATTATATGGAACGCTTCCGATTGCATGTAGAATGATGAAATTTGGCAGAGCGGTAGGACTTTAAGTTTATACAAAAGAAAAAATTTAATATTTGAGGTTTTCCATTCAGGGGGCGTAGTATCCGCCTTCTTTCTCAGAATTGCAATCAAACAAATGGAGTACTTCCGATTGTTTTAAAATGATGAAATTTGGTAGAACGTAAGGGCTTGAAATGCATACAAAGAAAAAAATAGAATATTTTAGGTTTTCCATTCAGGAGGCGTGGTATCCGCCCACTTTCCCAGAATTGTTATCAATTATATGGAACACTTCCGATTGCTGTAGAATGATGCGAAATCTGGCAGAACGGTAGGGCTTTAAGTTTATACAAAAGAAAAAAAGAAAGTAGGCGCGGTATCAGCCAACTTTCTCAGAATTGCAAGCATTTAAATGGAGGACTTCCGATTGTTGTAAAATGATGAAATTTGGAAGAGCGATAGGGCTTAAAATGCATACAAAGAAAAAAATATAATATTTGAAGTTTTCCATTCAGGGGGCGTGGTATCCGCCCATTTTCTCAGAATAGTTATCAAGGAGCATTTCCAATTGCTCTAGAATGATGAAATTGGGTACAGCGGTTGGGCTTAAAGTGCATAAAAAGAAATAAATTTTATATTTTAAGTTTTTCATTCAAGGGGCGTGGTATCCGCCTACTTTCACAAAACTGCGGCCAATTAAATGGAGCACTTCCGATTGCTGTAGAATGATGAAATTTGGTAGAGCGGTAGGGCTTAAAGTGCATACAAAGAAAAAAATAGAATACTTGAGGTTTCCAATTCAGGGGGCGTGGTATCCGCCCACTTTCACAGAATTATTATCAATTATATAAAGCACTTCTGATTGTTGTAGAATTATATATTGGTAGGTATTTTACGAGGTATTACCTGACAACTAATAAATATCTTTGCAAAAAGGAGTGAGATCACAACAAAAAACATAAATGTTAAAAAAACAGCCAAGTTCTTCTATATAAAAATCTGTATATTTAACAACTCAGCCGTGAAAAGTAGTGAGATCTAAAAGTATAGCAAGTTCTAACTTTATGAAGGTTTAATATCAAATATTTTAAGAAGAGTAATATTGAAACAACACCAAGTTATGAGAGAAATTTATTATTTAATGATTACTGACTAAAATTTGGGGGTTACTTGGCAAGTTTTCTTTTAATTACTCACAATTCAAAACGTTTTGAAAACTTGACAATATATAGGTATCTGTTTTGACTTTTATATACAAAGGTTTTGCTGAAGCCAAAACTACCCAGCACATTAATATTTTTCCTTTTTTTCATTAACTAAAGCAAATTAACAATACCTACATATGTACATACACATAGAAGATAGGAAAAATGTTTTTTCATCTTCTCTGGCCTCTGCCTTCTTTTGTTCTTTGCCATTGACGCAAACAGGTGACAAAGTTATCTTCGCTTTACTCTCCTTACTGTCATCAGAATTGAAATAATACAATACTCTCGCTCTTAATACTTTCTCCTCATTGTAAATACTTCACAGTCTGCAAGGGAAATTTCTGGCGACTCTAGCGCCACCGTACAGGTCCACGCAACCCTAACAACTACTCTCCATGATAGTACCTACTATAGTTTTTATATACAAAGATACAGCCAAGAGTGACTAAACCGTTATATTGGTACCTGATTGCTGCACTAGCTATAAATTACCAATAAAACGCAGCTATAGTAAAAGTGGATTAAGATATGAAGACTTTTTTGAAATATTGACATTGAAACAAAGGTGACAAAAAAAAAATCCATTTGAAATCGTATTCCATTCGCTACCAACAAAAATTAATTTTTAAATTGACTGTTGAATGGCTTATAAAAAGAGTTCATCTAGCTTTATGAAGCTCCTACAAACAAATATTTATGGTGGAAGTGTGTTTTTTCATGCTTTGAACAGCACGCATCTCACTGAATACATTCGATGTTTTACGAGAATAATTTTAGTTTTCAAATATATTTTTAGAAATCTAAAAATAGGTTCACATAATAAACAAAGGAAATAATGTTCTAAAACATTTTAAGAAAGTCTTTAGTTTGTTGTGATATTCGAAGGTGAAAATGCCGATAAAACTTGAACTTTCTTCAGTGGAAAAGCACGAAGGTGATGCTGTTTGCATTGCATATAGTAATAATCACATTTTTAGCGGGGGTGCTGATGGAAAAATTAAAGTATGTAGGAGTTATTTTATTTTATATTTATAATAAAGTTTGATTTCTCACTAAATATAAATATAAATCAATTTTAAAGATATGGGATAGTAGCCTGAACTTGAAAAAAACTCTTGATATGCACGAATCATACATATATTCGATTGCTTTCAATAAGAGTGGAAAGTTGTACTCGAGCAGCTGTGATGGATCGGTTAAGTATCTAAACGATCCAGTCAATAACGAAAAAATCGAGGAACTAGTTCGCTGTGATGACTCGATTAATTCTATGTACTGTGATGGTGATCTTCTATATACTGGAGATGAAAAAGGAGTAGTCACAAAATGGGAAAACGATAAAATGCTTTTCAAATACAATATTGTCGAACAAGTTAAAACTCTAGCGGTACAAGGTACCTTAATATATACAGCTAGAGATCTTGATGTAGTTGTTTCGGATGCGATGCCCGGAAAATCTGGAAAGTACTCCACAAAAGCTGTTTTCCCTGGTAGAGCCCCCTTAACTCTTTTGGGAAAAATGGTTGAGAACAAAAGTTCTTTTATATCTTTCACCGATCGACTGGGAAAAGGGTTGGTTCTGGCAGCTAATTTGCCTGGAGAAAAGTTTTCAACTGTTTGGGAGTTAAATGTGAGTATTTCATTATCTTTACGCAGCTGAATTATATTTTTTTTAAGGACTGTCATGAAATGATCATAAACTCAATTTGTGGAAACGAAACTCTTCTTTTTTCTGCGGGATATGACGGTAAAATAAAATGCTGGAGTGACATTGACAAGGCAAAGCCAACACTACTTGGAGAAGCTGACACTGGAAACTGTGTTAATTCAATTTGTCTTGGAAAGGATGCTGTTTATGCTGCTTGTTCTAATGGCATTATTCATAAAGTAGTTTTTTAATTTTATTCATACCTACATATCTATTAAAAAGCACAAAGAAATTTTGTTTTTTTGGAAATATATAACTAAACTTGGGTACAAAACGAATGTTTTGATTAGTGATCGAATGAGAAACTCACATACAGATTTCAGAAAGAGACGTCTATACTACAGAACCTGAAATAGATCCAGATAAAAAGCAGGATTACATGTTGTTTTTGTATTAACGTGTTAAAATTTGATTCGGATCAGATCATGTGGATAATAAAATGCTGCTAATATCTCAAAAAAAAATCATTACAATTATTCTAAATACCATAGATCCAGAATAAATTTTGTTTATCACAACAGAAAAACAAAGTAAAGGCTCTCCCAAACCAACGCGACATTCGCAACGACGACAAAACTTTCAATATATTTTATATGGCAATTGATAGAGACATACTATATTGTTGCAGAAACTGAACGAATACGGTACTATTCAGGGAGTTGAACTTGAATGGTTCAAAAGTTACCTAACAAACAAAACTCAGCGAACCAAAGTGGCGAACACATTTTCTGAAGTACTAGAAGTAACTCTGGGTGTACCACAAGGAGCGGTATTAGGGACACTACTACTACTACTACTACTACACTAATTTACATCAATGATGGGGAGAAGGTGTTGAGATATGCAATGGCTCGACTATTTGCGGATGATACTTTGCTTTATGTTTCTGGGAGTTCTGCAGAAGAGTGTATAGATCAACTTAATGCTGACTTAAAGAACATTGAAATCTATTTTAAAATTAGTAAACTTAAGCTTAACACTGCTAAAACAAAGGCCATTGTAATTAGTGGAGACTCTATTGAAAATATCGTAATTAATGATGAAATAATTCAAAAGTTGATGAAATAAAGTATCTAGAAGTTATTATAGATAAAAAATTTAGTTTCGAATCGCACATTAACCATATATGTAATAAAACTACTAAGAAAATTGGATGTTTTCAAAGAATAAGAAATAGGATATCATTGAACTGTGCAATACAAATATACAATGTAATGATAAAACCTCATTTTGAATACTGTTCAACAATATTATTTTTAGGATCTATCCGAATGACAGAAAGGTTACAAAAACTTCAAAATCGTGGAATGCGATGTATAGGTTAACACATATACAAATTTATGTTAGATACCTTAAAATGGCTTACCATTAATCAAAGCACAGTAATGAATGTACTTATTATTATATTAAAAATTAAAAATGATATGTTGCCAAATTATTTATGTAATGAAATAGTCTATGTATCAGATGCTCAACCTTATAACTCAAGAAATAGAAGAGATTTTTGACTACCATTCTTTACAACAAGTAAATCACAAAATATATTGTTTCATACTAATTTGTTCAACCAAACTGTTAATACTTCAATTAAATTTAAATCAACTTTTTTTCAATTTTGTAACATGTACATATAATTATAACCTTTAAAGCTAGCAATTAGCTGAGTTAATAAATAAATAAATAAAGGTTTCAAATTATTTAATAACTTGCCAAATGACTTAAAGTCCGAAAATAATGTTAAAGCATTTAAAAAGAAGTTAATTTCATAAGTTAAAACTAGTTATATTTAATTATATTTTGTTTTTTTCTTTTTAACTAGTTTTAAGTAAAAAATTGTGATTAATAGCTGAAGCTGAAGAATCAAATAAAATATGAGATTCGGTTAATCGCATCGTTTTGTTGGTGTGGCTAGCTGGCTCTATAAATATTCACGTTGCTATAAAAAGGAATATTTTTGTTAGCACTCATAATATTTATGAGAAGACGTAAGCATTCATTACTCTATTTATAATCTTTTCATTTATTTATAATGAAATTCAAAATTACAAAAATACAGCACAGAAGTAAAAATTAGGTAATATTCTAAAAAAACATCGTGAATATCAGTGACATAACAACTCAAATTTTAGATTTCTTGGTAAACATTTTAGTTAACATGCACATTTGATTATATACCAATTGAAACAATCCATGATTAAAGATGATCAGCTGTGAACAAACTGACCCTTACTGCCATATTATTCACTCTATACATCCAGATTAAAACTTAATTAATCTGGATGTAAATTATATAAATTCAATGTAAATACATCCGGCGTGGCGTTAAAGAGCACAACAAAAAGTCTGCATGATTTGTGTTCGTCCAGTTGGTAAGGGTACTCTTATTTATCGCCCTGTAAATTTATTTTGACGTTACGTTGCCAAACAGACCTATTAGTTCCCTCGTGTGAAATGGGATTATTTCATTAATGTTTCATTGTGCTGAATGAAGTCATTCTACGTTGTGAAAATTCTATTAAAATTGATTACGTCATTACTTCTATATCTTGAACAAACAGAAATACAATTCTGAAACTTTCTTTTATGAGTTATGACAGACGGGCGACGGCACACTTCTTAAAAACTTTCTCATTGGGTTTGTTCTTCTTACAAAAGCAGTCGTCGTGTAGCTATTTCATATAAAAATTTATTTAAATTCCTCATTTTCATAAACGAAAAGTAAAGTTTTCAGTTATCAAACATTTTTTGCAATGGGACTCGTATATAATATAGGCGTTCGTTTGATTAACTTTTTGATATTTTTTCTTGTCGTAATTTTACTACCCGGCGTTCCGCCACGGAACACTTTCCCCTTTACATCATTCACGTAAGTTCAATGACATTTTTCCATGATCAAAAATTTATGAATGTTCAATGAAACTCAACTAAAATAGTGTGACACCTGCAAAAGAACTAAAAGGTGCCCTAGAACCCAATTTTCACCTTGAAGGGGCAGAGAGGTTACTTGAGGGCCGTGTACATGGCCCAGAACATTTGCTGGCAAGAAAGAATGAGATCTATGCGGGGATTTATGGTGGCGAGGTGATTAAACTAACCGCAGATCATGTTACGCATGTAGCTAAGTTCGGACAACCTTGTGGTAGATACAGTAGAGAAGTTATTCCAATTTAAAAGTTTAATTGAGACATTTTTGCAGAAGAGATCTTTGAAGAAGCACGGTGTGGACGACCTTTGGGCATGGCATTTGATACACTTGGCAATAACTTGATTGTTGCCGATGCTTATTATGGACTGTGGGAGGTTAACCTATCAAATGGAAAGAAAAAACTTCTTATTTCACCCCAACAAGAGCTAGACGGTAAAGTTAAACGCAAAGCGAATATGTTCAATGGTGTTGCAGTTGATAAAAAGGGCGACATATACTGGACTGACTCATCTTCTGATTTCTTGCTTGAAGATATTGCATTCACGGTGTTTGGCAACCCATCAGGAAGGTAATTGTTTTATTTCGATTTTAACCTATTCTATTTTATACTACGTTTATATGAGCGGATTCAAAGATCAGATTCAATCCGAATCAAAAATTCTATGGAACAAAACTCATGATTTGTTTCGAATTTCATCGTTTCCCGACTTATTTTATCGATGCGAGTTACAAAACGTAGGCACAGTTATATGACAATGCCGGATCGAAAGATTGAATTCAAATAGAATCGAAGTGATATTTGTAGGTAAGACCGCTAAGCGACAACTGCACTTCACGACGCGTTACTATGCTACAAAGTTGATAATCTGACCAAAATTTCGAAATTTTCAATTTTACATCTTTCAATTTTGTTCGTAAGATTAAAAGAGAATTTAAGAAAATAAGAAAAGGAGGGTGTAAACAAATGAAATTAATACTCTATTAGTAGTGCAAATAATGAAATCCGCGCCATGTACGCTCTTTATTTTCAAATGAAGCCGTTGAATATGAACCCTATCAAAACGACTCGGTTCGGGCTACATGTCGTTTAATGTTAGGTTAGGTTCACGTGGTTTAAGGTTGCTTAAACATAGATAGTCGGCGGTTTTAATTTAAAACTATCGATAATTTTCTCTATGAAAGCATAAATTTAACGCATAAAAGTAAAACAAAGCCAACCGATTATAAAAAAAATTTTGTTTTTTTCAACGACATGTTTATCAACACGTTTCGTTGTTTGTTATGTGAACACGGTCATTCAGATTTTTTGATAATTTACTTTGTCGAACGACCGGTATAGTAAAAGCCCTTCCACACTATCCTACTGAGGCCCGTTTGCTGATACTACACATGCCAAATTGAAAGTGGGAAAGAATTCCGTGCTACTGCCAAATTTTAGAGAAATGAATTTTCATTTTTTGACCACACACAACAGTTTAATTTAACCTCAATAAAAGCCCTTCCACACTATCCCACTGAGTATTAATACATGTCACATTGAAAGTGGGAAAGAACTCCATGCTACTGCCAAATTTGTGGGAGCAAAATGCTTTCATTTTTTTACCACACCCAACAGTTTAATGTAACCTCAATAAAAATGTAATAAAACGTGTGATAGAATTAGAACCATTTCTGAAAAATCTCATGATTTACACATGCCAAATCGTATAGGCTGGAATATCATGCTGTGTACAAAGAATGTACTTAAACGAATGAAACGCAGTATAATACAACAAAATTAAGAAGAAGCTTTTTTTTCAAAAAAAAAAAAATACCTCAATGGGAGAACAAAACAAGAATAATAACAAGTCAAAACCTAATTTCTGTGACTATGGAACAATAAATGATAAATCATTTGTTCAAACATTAAATTCAAGGTCAACCAAATGCGGCATTTGTAGGTATACAAGGGCCTTTGGCTTTGTTTATTTTTGAAGTATGAAGTATGAGTGGTACATGAGGTACACAACAATAGATGTAGATAACAATTATATTTAAAGTGTTATCAACAGTTTGCAAAAAAAAAATATTGTTTTTATGTACTTTACTTATTCTGGCGTCATTTATCTCAAAATTGTTTAGTTTTTTGGGATTATCGAAATATAAATTGTATTGAATTTATATGTTACATCTTTTACATGTTGATGATCTAAAAATTGCAGAATTAGTTCATTCAAATAAAAAAGCTTATAAATGAAATGAAAACTAATAAGAACGTTTAAAAAAAACTTATTTTAAAAGTAAATTTCTCTTCCTATGGGTTCAAAATCATAATAATAAATTTACATTTGTTGGTATATATTGAATATTTTAGAAAATTATAAAAATTTCTTAGTACATATGGATTTAAACTTAATAATACCATTAATAAAGGACATGGTAAGGTAAATAGAATGAAATGCACGTTTTAGTTAAACGAATTTTGTTTTTTTTTATCACAAATGAAAAAGCAATTAGTACCTACATATGTATGTATATGTATTTTTTCTTTGGTTTTTCGCCGCACGAATTATTTTCGGTTATATATCCATTCCAAAATTCTGATACATGAGCTAAATCGGAATGTTTTCGTTTTTCCATAAGATATGCGAAATTTAATTTTCTCATTTAGCGTACCTACATAATGTACATAATATGTACTTATTTTATTAATTCATCAATTATTTTTGTTTTAGGTTATTCCACTACGATAGAGTGAAGAACGAAAGCAAATGCCTCGTCGACGAATTATTTTTTGCCAATGGAGTTGCAATAAGCCCAAATGAGGATTTTGTTGTTGTTTCCGAAACAGGTGCATCGCGTCTGATGAAATATCATCTTAAAGGTCCAAAGAAAGGACAGCATGAGGTATTCGTTGACGGTTTGCCAGGAACACCCGATAATATTACACCAGATAATGAAGGCATATGGATTGCACTATTAGTTTTCAGAGATGCTGACCATCCATCAGTCTTTACTATATTAACAGAATTCCCAATGATTCGTAAATTCGTTTCACGTTTGCTTTATTTCTTTGAAATGCCTTTCCGTATGATCAACAATGTGTTCCCTAACAAATTGACTCAGAGATTTATCCATTCGATTGGCCATGGTGAAGTAATTGTCCCCTTTTTGCCAAAACGTTCGATTATAGTTCGTGTTGACTGGAATGGAAATATCGTGGGATCTTTGCATGGGTCTGATAAGTCAGTTGGACATGTTTCGCATGTACTTGAGCTTGAAGATAACTTGATTTTAGGATCACCATACAATCGTTTCATTGCTAAAGTAAAGTTGCCAAAATCACCTCAAATTAAAGTCCGCAACGTAAGGTATGAAAATGCTAATATCGAGCCTGTTGTTCCTGTTGCTGTGAAAACTACAACTACTACTGCAAGGCCAACAACTACTACTCCCAGACCAACCACAACACCTGAACCAACTACTACTCGCAGACCAACCACAACAACCCCAAGGCCGACTACAACAAGCCCAAAACCAACTACACCAAAACCTACAACAACCCCGAAACCTGTAACAACAACACCTAAATCTGCACCTAAGCCAGCAATTAAACCAACACCAGCTCCAACACCAGCTGCTCCCGCTTCAAAACCGACGCCTCAAGCCACTCCTATAACAACACCACGTACCCCACCCAAAGATCCAGCCCCAATTGTTGAAAAAATTCCTGAAGACACTAAGCCTCCAGCACAAGAGAAGTTGAAAGTTATCAAAAAAGGTGGCGAACACGGGGAGCTGTAGGAACATAAACAAGCCATATGGACTTTCGTCTGCTTATGACCAAGCAAGAAGAAAAGTTACACAAAATAAGTCAATGTTATGAGCATTTCATGAATATAAAATTCAATCTCCACACGAACACATTTTTAATATTCATTCTTGGATATTTCTTATAGTTCATAGATCTAATTAAATTTAAAGATTCTATAGCACATTGCTTTTATTAGTTTAAACACAAAAAAAAAATAATCTTCAAAAAAAATTTCAAGGTTTTATTTTCTTTTGGTATTGGTTTTGGATTTAAATGTGATTTTTTGAATTATTCTATATATTTTTTTTTATTTTCTACACATCTTATACATAAAATTAAGTACGTATAACGATTAAAAGAATTAATTAATTTTAAGAGCCTGGACATTTGTTAAGCAATTAATTTAATTTAAATTTTAGCAAATGCTTAAGCATTTTAAGTTGCAGGATCCTTTGAAGTTAGTGAATACGACTTGAATTCAAAAATCCTGTATTCCAAAACAAGAAGAAAAATGAAATACATTCCTCTTATTGAAAAATAAAAAAAAAGTTGTCACTTGTAAGTACATACTTGAAATTTATTCATTTTTTGCATTTAGATCATTATATGCTATCGGATCGGAGATCAAATTTTTTATTAACTTTAATAGTTGACTTTATGTGTCACAAATTAGTCTTTAAATTCTTTAATCTTTCGAGTTCAAAGTTCCATCTGTAACGGGGCAATAGGATGAGGACACGGAAGTGGGATTTGGGAACCGGATTGGGAAAATCATCCGAACAGGAAACCAGTCTAGGGCAGAAATCGAAATTTTCAGTAATCGGCCTAAAACAGGAAAACTGAACGGAAAGGGTCTGGGATGATAAATGGATAGGAACGGAAAGGGATTGAATGATCAGCGGCATGCTGGCAGAGCACGGCTTAGCTCGCCGGAATTAGGGGGGGATTTTTTCTTAACCCTCACTCTAACTCTAGCCACCACTCTGAGCATCGGTTGGTTTTGTTACCGATGAACTTTCCCTCACCTCACCTGGAATCTGGTAGACGATTTTTCATCAGATTCCCCTTGAATGCTTACCTCTACTGTAGTATGGTCACCACACTACTACCGTTACACATCATAAGGTGTGTTTCTTTACTTTGAAACTCTGTGCATATGTGTGAAGTTCTACACATTTAATTTTTAAATATATCAACTTTGACACACAGTACACATATTAAAGGTAATGTCATTAGCGTTTTCATTTTTGTTCAGTTCTGTGCATCTGTCAAAATCGAGGTATTATGGTGGTATTTTGGTGGATTCAGTGCCCCTTTCCTTGTCTAATTTCAATATTTTGTTGTTGTTTCTAATGATATGCGTTGAGTTCCTGTGGGCACTCGAACAGCCATTTTTAATTTTTTGACATTTCCAACTTTGACAACCTGCGCAATATATTACCTTTAATATTGAATTTAATTGAATTTTTATTAAGACTTAAGAAAATTTTACAGAGTACAATTCAGAATATATATTACTTAGCAAAGCTATCTTTAACTGCGGCTATAATGTGTTGCCTGCTCCATCTAGTTTTACATTTTTGGAAAGCCTCGTGGCTGTCATTGGGTGCGTTCAATCGATTACGTTTTACATCTGAATTTTCAGATTTCTGAATTTTTGGAGCTTCTGATTGGCCAGCTCTCATAAAAAGTTAGATGACGTGACTTTTAGTTACGTTTCATCTGAATTTTCAGACAAGAAATTCTCATCTGAAAATTCAGATGAAAGTTGTTTGTGGTGGGGGAAGTGCCAAAAGCACACATAAAAGCTGAACTTTATAATTTTCGTCTTGTTGGTGGTTGATTTTTTTAGTTTTCGTCATGAAAATCCAATACTAATTTAAATGAAGGAACTTTTTGTTTATTGTTTACTGAATTTCAACAATTTCTTATATTGATACATATATAGAAAGTTTTTCTAGAACTTTGTAGGGCATAGATATCAATTAAAAAAAATTTTAATGAAAATAATAAAACCTATTGCTGATTTAGTTGCATATAATTTCACCTCACAAGTACTCACGGTCAATGTTTAATATACGAATATAATTAAAGTTCTATTTTATTTCGCTTAAATGTAAATCCTAAAGGTAAATGCCGGAATTTGACACAATTGGTCAGTTTATATTTCAGAGTCCTCACTAATTTTCCTCCGTCAAAAAATTGAGCAGACGAATCCAAAATTTTTTTCCTCGGTATTTGACACAAAAACTGAGAAATTTTGCTGAGGAACCCTGTTTATATTTGTGAGATTGCTGAGATCTCAGAAATATAAACTGACCAAATGACTTTCGACTGAAATTTCAGATTTTTTTTGCGTTCAACAACATAAATTCAGAAATCTGAAAATTCAGTTTTTTAGCTATTTTTATTGAACCCACCCATTTATAATATATAAAAAATATATAGTCATTCTGCTCTTGCTCAGGAGCAATATTTCAGTTATGTGTTGGCTGTTGCAACGGATAAAAAATATACACATATACAATACCTACAAACAAATACCTTACAAACTAATATCCCATAGAATACATTTATACATATATATAAAGTTTCATGTTATAGAGCCAGAACTCTCTATGTGGAATTTTCAAAATTAATGAAATCACTTTTGCATGAGTTTAAAGACGATTATTTAAATACGATTTCAATTTTTACATAAATTCACTTCTTACGAGTTCTTTTAGTTAATTTTAAAGCACATGTTGGCGGCAAGGCGATAGAAAATGTAAAAAAATATGTAAAAGGGTATAACTTAGTAGAACACTAAAAACAATAATGAATGAATACAAAAGATAATTCACTTAGGGAGGTTTGCTGATACTACACATAACGATTTAAGTTGAACTTAATTTCGTATTACTTTATGACATGGAAAAAGTACCCCTTAAGAATTTAAGTTCAACTTAAATCGTTATGTGTAGTATCAGCAAACGGGCCTTAAACTTTTAACATATTATGAGCAGTTATAAAGAGATAATTATTCACTTTAACAAGTTTTCTTGTGATATGATGGTCATCTCACTGATTTGGCATGATGCAGGGTGGTCATCCTTTGTCCATTGTTGTGATGAAGGTTTGTCATCTGTTATTAGCACAAGGGGTGCTGGTAGCCTGGGGACTAGATTAGCAGTTGCTGGAGTGTATGTATCTCCGGTTTTGATCCAGATGGAATCCTTCCCCCAGTGAAGTTCCATGCTGGGATTTCATGTGGGCAACACTTCGGTCACGAACACATGTTACAGTTGCTAGCGGGTAATGTGATACCACGCAAGAGTCCCGTAATTAACGGGATTGGCTTCAAGTCTAGTTCAAGCGACACAGCTTGGAAACTAGCTTTTCGGTTGCTGGAGTGTGTGTACAACTCCTGTTACCATCCAGATGGACACCGCCCCCACAGAGTACCAACTTTCGATGTGGAATAATTATTTAAAAATAATTTACTTTACTGTTTTTTTTAAAGAAAACTGATTGTGCCACTCGACACAACCTGCTTCGTTGCCTCCTACTCTCAAACTCCTTACCTTTAATATGTGTACTGTGACTTTGACAGACCTTTGTGTACAAATTCATAGAGATGTACAGAGTTTCAAAGTAAAGGAACTAGGCTTATAATTATTTTTGAAGTTTTTGACAGAATCTAATTGTTAAAATTTTATTTTTATCGCAATTTCTATGCTTTTTGGAACATTCGTTTTCCTCCGACGTTCTTCTTAATCTCCTAAAATAAATAATAATTAATACTTCTATCTCAGAGTTTATACCAGACTGATTAAATAGTGAGAGAACGTGTGTTTTCGATATATTGTAGACCATCTACACACAAACCATGTTACATTTTGGTTGTTCTGTTTTTTTACTAACTGCCAAGACATAACTGGGTGAATTTGAATTTTTTAAATAAATTAAGCGTTTTCTTTTCGCAGTGCAGTTTTGGGGCTGTCCAGTACCTACTATGTGTAACTCTCGCATCGACAACGATGAAAAGTGAAACAAATCGTATGTGTTTTGTTCCATTTTTCAACATTTCTCGACCAATTTTATAGATGCGAGAGACAGAACGGAGGTGTACTACATGTCTTCACATCAAACCGTATATTTTTCACTTTTTTTATTTTGATTAGCTCCCTCTATTTTGTAACTTTTTTATTTACTCGTTTTGTTCAGCGCCAATTTTGTTTGAAATTTATAAATATAGATTAGAACATTTTTTTTTAAGTTTTGTATCCCCAAGAACCATTTTTTTAAATGTATAAAATTTTAAAAATTGAGCTAACCGGAAAATTAAAAATTAATTAAGTAGCTATTATTTAAAAAAAAGATTTGTTTTAAGCAGCGCATACACACTACACTTGACCGGTGTACTGACACCGGTGTGGCATTCCACCACACACGCCACACCGATCGAGACACCGACACCAAATATCAAAAACTTTTGATTTGTATACGCTCCGTGTCTGACACCGAAATCGGTGTGCGCACCAGCCCACACACAGCACCACACATTTCCGTACACCGACACCGGTGCAGACACAAGAGTAGTGGTCTATGGGCTACCTGTTTGATTGAGTTCAAATTGTTATAACTTTTGATCTAAGGCTAGCATATTATATGTACCTTTTAAGAAACTTCAATAACATGGCAAATTTTTAAAACTAGAAACCAGTATTAAGTCATACGATTTTACTTCAAAAACTGTTATGATGCGTTACGGACAAGTTACTAAATTCAGAGTGTTCATGACCTGACCTATCACCGGTTTTAGTTTGCACCATTGATTATGGGACATCCTGTCTAATTTTATAACTGGTATTGAACTTTAAAACGAAGCATTTTATTATCGTGTGATAGATGAATTTGTGAATAAATATAATATATTATATTATTTTTTACAAACAATGCTGTAAAATTAACATTAGGTGTGTTCCTTTACTTTAAAACTATGTGCATTTGTGTGAATTTCTACGTCATTTTATTTTTTTATATGAACTTTGACAGACTGGTGCAGAAATTCACAGAAATGCACAGAGTTTCAAAGTAAAGGAACTAGGCTATTATAATTGTTGTTTGCCTAAACCGTTTTAAATAAAATTTTAAACTTATTTAACAATTAAAATAAATAGACGAGGTGTATTAAAAGTGGTCTTCTTTAAATGTTGGTGGCTTGCTATATGGCTGAGTTATATGGCCACGCCATCCTTCGTCATCTTGATGACACTCTTTGAAACAAGAACTGCAAAATAAATCACCGTCACAGCTTTGACATCGCAATGCTGCATCTTCATTGCATATCGTACACCAAGGAAGTTCTTCTGTAGCTTCTGTTGAATGTACTGATTGAACGGGTTGAGATTGGTCATCACTACCACTTGCTGTGGCCAATCGAACTTCATCCACATACTGAAACAAAAAATTCAAATTACTTTGAAACTAGTTTAAAAATTAAAAACGTACGCGCTGAATTATATTTTTAAGCATGGTTTCATCGTCTTCTTCGTTGTCGCTTGGAGTATTTACGTCTGATGTTGGTTTTTTAACCGAATCAGAGGCATCTGAATCTCTCAATGCCGCTAAACGCTTTTCAATGTCCGATATAGAATCATGGTTGCTTCCTTCGACATTCGAATCAATATCTTTTTCTTCTACAAATTGTTTCAGAAGATCATTTATTTTCTCTTGTTCAGTACGTTGATCTGTCGAGAGGAGAATATCTTTTTTCGAATACTCCTTCGGCTTAAATCCTTGCAGATTACACAAACGCAAACGAAGATTTTCCTCATCTAAAGGATCGTCTCCGTTTCCTTTAAGTCCTTTGAGTCGTCTCTGTATTTCTAAGTCTAAATTGTCAGTAATTTCATCGGAGTCGTTGCTGGGAGATGCGATACTAGTTGAAGAAATAGGTTCTAAGACAGGACTTAATGAAATTATTGGATCAGTTCTATAATGTAAAAATTTAAATATTGTGAAGAGTAGAATAACAAATAGATTTTACATTTGAAATATTTCATTTGGTTCGATTTTAGTCAGGTTTAATCCAGAGTCTTTGTCCATTTTACTTGTTCCAGCAGCTTTAAGTGTCTCGTAACACCTCAAACAAACTTTTTGTTTTTCATTATTCCGACGAGGAACTTCAATTTCTTTTTTAAGGCACTTTAGACAAAAGGAATATCCACAGTTGGCACAGCCGGACTATTAATTAAATTAAATAGTTTATTTAGAATATAAAAAGTATTGGACATTTTTGGTTCAAATAAGTTGAATTTCACGATATTTACTTCTTTGCAGAATATTCCATATTTTCTCATACATGCATAGCACGACATTTTATTATTTTCTATTTATTTTTTTTTTTTTTTAATCCTTTTTTTAAATTAAATATAAATTGTTTATTACTTCATTTTTGGGAAAAATACTACTGGTAACTGGATAAGATTTTTGCCTGAGATTCTGAGTTGTCAATTGTCATTTTTGTAGTTTGTGATTAGGATGTTTGTGGCAATAATTTATTAGGCCAGTTCGAATTCTGTATAACAGGGTCGGCCAAACACACGGGCGGGCAGGATTTGTAGTTGCCCGCCCCGTTCACCCCGTTTATATGGATCGAGAGCTCGAGTTGGATTGGGATCGGATTTTCGACCCAGTGCCTACGTTCTGTAACAGAGTATTTTGTCGATGAGGTTTATTGAAGTGGTGTATATTAGGGGTATATTGTTGCGGACGCCTGTGGTGGTGCTAAAGGTAGAAGAAATTTTTTTTGAGCTGTGGTTGAGAAACTAAATTTTCAACCGGCTGAGTTTGAAACCGTTACCTCTTGGCAGACTTCAGTTTCCATCTGGACACAACATCCTTGAAGTCGATCACCATTTAACACTGCAAAGTTGGAGATATTTTTAAGGAAGTGACTTTATCTCAAGATACGATCCGTGCTTCAAGCGAAATCTCAGTTTGGGGATTCTCTTAGGGCCAGTTGTACAATAGTGGTTCAGCCTCGGTTCAAGATTTTAACTCACCGATTTCGGCGGATTAACTAAGGTTCAACGCTGGTTCAAGTTTGTAATTGGTTATTATCACACACTTGAACAGTAAACCACTGTTGAAACTCAATTAATCCGCCGGAATCGGTGGATACAAATTGCTGAACCACGGTTTAAATATTTGTACAACTGGCATCCTCTTGCCTCGCAACAATATAATTCAGTTAAGGCCAGGCGCGCACATGGAACCATTCCGGCGAGCTAATGTCGTGTTAAGCAATTCTCACTAATAATAAATAAAATCCGCACTGAGTCGTACTCGTCCGAGACAGCTGACGCTCTTGTAGGAACATATCGCGACAGGGCCTTGGACGTTTTCATCCGGGGTCTAAGCGGAGAATTTTCACGGCTTTTAATGATACAAAAACCAAAATCCCTCCCTGAGGCATATACCATATGCCTCGACATGCAGAATGTGAATCTGCGGAATAATTCGGTACATGTACGGGCACCAAATGTGGTTTCCGCGCCCGTGCCATATGATTTTGGGACGGACAGAAAACCTCCCTTGCCAAGCTTAGGAACGCGAACAGATACCCGAACAGATTTTCCACTCAATCAAAACAATTTTCGAACACATGGGGTCCTAGTTACAATTCGAAACGATACCAATATCCAACAGGCCCAAAACCTCCTGTAAAAATGGAACTGGGGTCTGTGCAGACAAAAAATGTCAATTACATGAATCGACCCAATAACCCTTTCAAAAGGGAATCTGATTCCGAAAACTATCCAAGAAAACAGCAACGATTCAACCACATGGTTGCAGCTGCCCCAGATGTTACGGAAACGGAAGAACCAAGTTGTTCTGACGCACCGGCGGCGGCGGCCTCAGAGGGAAATTTTATGATAGGTGCCTCTTTTCCAGCGTACCATACATAGAATATGGTACGCGGGACGGGAAGATGTTACATTTTCTCGTTGATACTGGTGCTAATAAAAATTTCATAAAACCAAATTTGGCACCAGCACCCCAACTAGTTAAAACCCCATTTTACATCAGTAGTCCTGCAGGGGAGATTCTAGTAAAAAATAAAATATGCGGCAAATTCTTTGCTTTTGTCGGTTGTAACCTAGATGTAACTTTTTTTATTCTTCCTAGCCTGACTTCCTTTGATGGAATTATACGAGATGATACTCTTAAGGAGTTGAAGGCAATTATAAATAGGGAAAAGAATGAGTTGACCATAAACTCGAAAATAACAATCCCCTTAAAAAACAAACGGTCCGATGTGGTAAATAATTTAGTAATATTAAACAAGAACGTCTCTGAATCTTCCAAGTTGAAACTCGAATTTCTGTGTTCCAAATTTGAAAGCCTTTTCGGCCCAGTCAATAATGACAAAGTCAAAACCAATGTAAGGGCAGAGATAAAAACAAGTACGGATACTCCAATCTATACGAAGAGCTATCCGTACCCTGCTTGTATGCGGGAAGAAGTGGAAAAACAGGTTAACGAACTGCTGGCAGAAAAAATAATACGACCTTCAAAAAGCCCATACAATTCTCCCATTTGGGTTGTGCCTAAAAAGGACAAACCAAATGGAGAGAAACAATACAGGATGGTCATAGATTTTAAACGGCTAAACGCCGTTACAATATCTGATACTTATCCTATACCGGATATTAACAGCACGCTCGCCAGTCTCGGCGATGCTAGGTTCTTCACCACATTAGACCTAACGTCAGGGTTCCACCAGATTGCCATGAACGAAAGGGATATCCCAAAAACCGCCTTCTCTACTATGAATGGGAAGTTTGAGTTCCTGAGGTTACCTTTCGGGTTGAAAAATGCCCCCGCCATTTTCCAACGGATGATAGACGATGTCCTTAAAGAATTAATCTGTAAGATCTGCTATGTCTATATCGATGACATCATCATCTATAGTAGGACAGTGGAAGATCATTTAAGGGATATCGAGACAATCTTCTCGAAACTCCAGGAAGCTGGTCTGAAGGTTTACCTTGAAAAAACCCACTTCCTAGACGTAAGCGTTGAATTCTTAGGGTTTTTGGTGACATCCGATGGTATCCTCCCTAACCCAGACAAGGTGAAGGCTATCAAAGCCATCCTTCCGCCAAACACCTTGAAGGAACTCAAGAGTTTCCTGGGTCTTACGTCATATTACAGGCGTTTTATTAAAGATTATGCCAAAATCGCAAAACCACTTACAAACATGACCCGGGGAGAACTGTCACAGGTAAGAGCTAACGAGTCAAAGAAGGTAGGAGTACAACTTGACGACGAAGGATTGAAAGCCTTCGAAAACCTGAAGCAATTGTTAATGTCAGCGGAGGTACTGGCCTTCCCTAACTTTGACAAGCCCTTTAATCTTACAACCGATGCATCCGATTACGCGATCGGTGCTGTCCTATCTCAGGGAGAACCCGGCAAAGATAGGCCCATCTCATTTATCTCCCGTTCTTTAAGCAGAACGGAAGAAGATTATGCTACAAACGAGAAAGAACTTCGTGCCATTGTTTGGGCATTAGATAATCTCAGGAACTATCTGTATGGAGCGAAAAAAATTAAAATTTTCACTGATCACCAGCCCCTAACTTATACGTTGAGTAACAGGAATTACAACGCCAAACTAAAGCGTTGGAAATCTCGTATCGAAGAGTATAACTACGAGTTGATTTACACTCCAGGTAAATCAAACTTCGTGGCTGATGCTTTGTCACGACTCAGGACAGAAGTTCATCAACTTTCAGGTTCAGGCCCTTCTTCTTCTAGCACTGAAACGGCGGATGACAGCCGAACAGAAACAGCGCACGACAGTCGCGCCGAGACGACAGATTAAAGACAGACTGACATGACGGACAATTTACGAACATGCAGTGCTGAAGAAGGGTTACGAGAATTATCGCTTGATAGTGAGGAATCTCAAACCATGCATAGTGCTGACCAGGATAGCACAGATTTAATACCGCATGTTGAGGTTCCACTGAATGTCTTTAGAAACCAATTGGTGTTCAGAACGGCACGCCTTGACATTTTTCTCCATGAAGAGCCACACCCTGGTCTCCATCGCCATGTTATTTCCTCCAAAAACCTAGACCAGACAAGGTTAAGGGAAGCGTTGAGAGAAAAACTCAACCCAAACGTAGTTAACGGCGTTAAAATTCCAGAAGAATACCTCTGGATGTTACAGACCGTCTATCTTGAAAATTTCACAAAGTATAAGATTAGAGTGACGCAAAGGTTGGTTGAGGATGTAAGAAATGAGGAGCGAAAGTTTTCAATAATTGAAAACGAGCACCGAAGGGCTCACCGAGCTCCAGGAGAGAATAAGGAACAAATACTAGAGAAATTCTATTTCCCCCAAATGATGGCAAGCATAAAGAGGTATGCCGCCTCATGTGATATTTGTAACCGCAACAAGTACGATAGATATCCAAATAACCCCGAATTGCAAGCAACTCCCATTCCAAAGTATCCATGTGAGATAATCCACATGGATATAATGGAAATTCAGAACGAAAAATTCATAACCGTCATAGACAAGTTTTCCAAATTTTCGAAATTTTTCTACCTTAAAGATAGATCCACTATTAGTATTAGGTCAAAAATAATTAAAATACTACACTTTTTCACAGCTCCTCTTATCCTTGTTACCGACAATGAGAAAGGGTTTCTTAGCCCCATTATCCTTAACATGATTAAAAACCTTGAAATTAGACTCTACCTCACGCCTTCCCATAGAAGTGAAGTAAACGGACAAATCGAACGAGTTCATTCCACGGTTCTTGAAATTTACAGATGCCTCAGGGAAGAACACAAAGATCTTAGTGTCAAAGAACTTGTGTATGTGGCTGTGGACCGTTACAATAATACTATTCACTCTGTAATAAATAGGAAACCATCTGATATATTTTTTAACAGGTCACAGAGAATAAATTATCAGAACCTTCTAAATATACGCTCAAAGATTAATAAGGACCTTAGGGGAATTATAGAAAGAAACATGAATGCTAGAAACATTCGAAAAAATTTAAAAAGAGTGGTTCCAAGGAAGTATAAAAAAGGTGAAGTCGTTTATGTGGCTACCAAAGGCATTAAAAGTAAAAACAAGCCTTTATATAGGAGAGAATTTGTAGCCAAAGATAATAGAGTTACTATAACGACAGTGAGTGGGAAGAAAATCCACAAAGCTCACCTTAAGAACATTCGATAATTTTTACAAATGAATTTTCTCTAACCTCTAAATAAAAAAAAAAAAAAAAAAAAAAAAGAAGAATGGTTCTTACATAAAACCTAAAACACAAAAGAAACAATGCACAAATATGCCTAGGAGTTTAGTTCTCGCGAAACAAAGGGCCGGTTCACAAAAAATTACTTAATCGTAATTGCGGTGGTGTCGACACTCGTACCCTAGTAGGTTGCTTGAAATTTTAACCTTGCAACCAAAGCGGATGAATACGAATCCTCCGATCCGCTGTGACTACCCTGAAAATTTAATGGAGAACTAACTCATCGGGCATCAAAAATAAGAGAAATTATTTTCAAACACATATATACAAAAATAAAAAGAAATCAATATAAAAAAAAAAAAAAAAAAAACTTACACAAGTGAATTATAAAATTGTAAAAAGAATAATTTAATTGCATACGTGCATAACCAACAAATATATTAATTTTTTATTCCATTATTTAGATTTTAATAAATTAAATTTTACTTAATAAACCTTAATGATATATGTATTACAGATTAGTAACTTGTTTCAATCCTATGTGGACCCTGCATATTTTCGCTTATAATTCACCGGTGGTTACGATAAAAGAAGGAAACGCTTGGGTAACAAATGGGTATTTCAAGTTGGTACATGTAATTGACTTAGCCAAATATGACATACTACTAAGAGATTCGGAACAATTAATGGTCAGGTACATCAAGAACGGGGAAAGTAGGTCTATCATAGGCTACCACTTAGGTCAAATCAAGACTCGCCTTGCTGAATTAAAGGACACAAGGGCTAGGAAGACTAGGTCAATAAATTGGATAGGCACCGCCTGGAAATGGATAGGCGGTTCTCCTGACGCGACTGATTGGGACAAACTTTTAGAAAGACAGACCGACATTGAGGAAAATAACAATCGACAATATCTAATTAACAGAAAACTTTTCGACACGACTCAAGAGGTTTCGGACAAACTAAATAAAGCAATAGAAGGTTATAACAACTTCATACAGAAAGGAGAGACAGACAAGGTTAGCCAGGACTTACTCAACAAGGTACTTATTTTAAAAGAGGGAATAAACGAATTAATAAGAGCTTGCCAAATGGCTAAAAATGGTATTGTAAATAGTAATCTATTGGATTCAGAGGAAATTAATACTATCATTAACGAACTTGAGACATTGCCCTACCAGAATGTTGTAGAAGCTGTCGAGTATGGCCAACCTTCGATCTATTGTAACGGGACTATGATGCTCTATATATTGTCCTTACCTAAAATCAATCCAAAAACCTTTCACCTTGTGACTGCCCGTGCGGCAATCAAGGAAACACGACAAATTAACTTGGAGTTCTCAAAACTCCTCATAACTCATGACGAAACGTACGGACTGAATGGACATTGTACTAACATTGGAAAGAGCTCTGTATGTCGGGAGAGTGACCTAAAAAAACTAAAAGAGGACTCATGTTTACCTAGGATACTTAAAGGCGGCGATGCTCTTTGCGACTATAAGACAAACACTGACGAGATAATTGAACTGATTAGCGAGAATACGATATTTTTATCGAACTTTAATGGAACTATATTAAATAAAAATTCATCTATTCCTTTAGAAGGTACCTACCTTATACAGATGTCTAATGAAACTGTTCAAATCAAAGACAAAACGTATCATAGCAGAGTTGCTACCATCCCACAAGCACTACCCTCCGCGTTGACCAACGTTACCAGCAAAAGGACGATCCCCAATTTGGAATTTGTGCACCGTCTCAGTGCCAAGAATATTGAGCTAATTAACACCTTACATAAAAACCTTAACTCTTCTATATTCACAGAGATCATAATAATAGTAATGATTGCGGGTGTCATTTGCCTGTTCTGGAGAAGAATTTACGGGAGAGTAAACATACCAGAGCTCCGACTGTCCTTCCGTCGAAGACCAGTTCCAATGTCAAGGCCAACCTCAAAAGTCAATGACATCAGCGGAAGCCCAGGTCATCGCCCTGATTCAACAAGTGATCTGCGGGACGCAGATATTTAAAGGGGCGGCAGTTATCACGGTCAGACATTGACCCACCTATAAAAAGTGCATACGTTGCACACGAGCCGCAATCGTCGGCTATCGTTCCCACCGGGAAATTTGATGCGTTTAATGCATGGGAACCTCATATAACTGACGCAGCATATTGGTGCGCATTATGTTAGGTTTCATTAATATAAGCAGAATATATTAAAGCCACTTCAATTTTGTATCTAAACGAATAAAGTCATTGTCAACTAAACTATTGTTTTATTTCGAGACCAGTGCCGAGGTCTCTTTCATATTTTTTTTATATAATAAGTATATCAAATCCTTTACTTGTACCTATCAGAATTTCTAAAAAAAAATAACAAAACAAATAAAAACAAAACGCCTACCACACCAATACCAAGCAATCAAAATATACCACACACCAGATTTCATTACATCAGATACCTACAAACTAAAAATGCACTGCCTAGATCTTTTTTTTTTGTTTCCTTTTCATACACACTCTAGCGGTCACTTGGAGAAAAAATTAAAACAAATGATTTATGTCTGAACTTAAATCTTAATAAATTTTTTTTTAGGTAGAGGTTTTAAAAAATTATTGTTTTATATAAAATATGTTGTTAATAATTAATTTTTTTTAATTGAATTTGAATTTAGAAATATAAATGTTTCAGTAAGGATCAGTACACGGACAAAATTATTTGAATATATATTAGAAAAAACGACTTGAAAAACTGTATTTTTACTGTTTTTTAAATCAATATATTTTCGAAATCTTGCTGTATTATGATTTTTGGCTCCCAGACGTTGGAAGATACTTTTAATACTTTTAAAATAAGACCGAATTCGTCAATCAATTAATCAAAGCACTTGTTTATCTATGAAATTGTAGACAGATAAGCAATTTCAGCAAAAATCTGAAAATAACCGTACATTTTTTAAAATATCTTTTGCAGTGTAGCAACTATTCAAAAACTGGGTTCCACACGTTGAAAGACAATAAATGGTTCTAAATTAATGCTTTCTAAATTATATCCATACGCACACAAACGCCTTCGTGAAATTGTAGAGCGTATCAGCGTTTTTTCGTTTTTTCTTCAAATAAAAACACGTCATAAAACAAAATGGAGTCTCGTTTCATTTCTTTTGCTTGGGACTACATACCTCCAGTTGCTTCTCTTTCTCTCTTATTTGCTAATGAGCTGGTTTTTTGTTTGAATTTTTTTTGAAGCTTTCAAAAACAGCCTAAAAGTATGCAATTCTTAGAATACATGACACAATCGTTGTTTAGTTAAGTATCAATGGGAAAACGATTATAGATAAGAATTTAAGTAACATCATTTAAAGGCAATTTAAATATTTAAGCAAACTTAACGAAATGGCCTCTAAGAGACGTTTTAAGAAAATCTAATAGATACGGCTGTGAATATTTATGAGCGCTTATAAAACTTATGAGTGCTACCGAACACTCATAAGTTATATGAGCACTATCTCCGAAAACTTGTTCGAAAAATTTTAAAATAATTTGTTTTTTTTTTCTTTTAAATTGTCAACCTGACACAATTTTATATTTTTATTTAAATTTTTTGTGATATTCATTAAGTTTTTTTTCTTTCGTTTCTAGAAAATCTTTTCTCCTATCAATTAAGTTGAAAAAATATTAATTGGTCTTGTTGTTGGTGCTGAAGTTATTATTTGTGATGCAAAGTTTTCACTCGTCGGGAGCGTTTTTTTTACAAAAAACATGGAGAAACAAAATAATATGTCAATATGCAAATCTAGACAAATTGAAATGTACATTTTGGTATGTAAAATAGAGTTCATAATATTACCACCATTGCATTCAAGCCCTTTTCGGTTGAAAGGATGTGCTCATTTTCTTTTGGTCTTAAAATAGGAATATGAGTACCATGAGTTAAAATTTCCTGTAATAATACTCCTTGATGTCTTCAAATTTATAGCTATCAAATTTAATTCATTGCGGACAAAACTTGTTTTCTAAAATACTCAACGTTCGCCGAAAGAACTAAGGAAAGCGTTGTTTGTGCCATACCTAGCAACACATTTGTTCCAACATTAGTTTGGTAACTCCCAGTGGCTAGAAGATTCAATGTTGCGCAAAACTGTAAAACAGGTGGAACAGATGTACTTCTTATGTCTTCTGGAAAATCTAACGAGCTGAGTATCATTATGAAAACATTCCTTTTTGACTAAAAACTGCTGCACAAATCTAAAAAAAATATATGCAGTTTGACAAATGTTATACATGATATAGTCTTTTCTTTCTGAATATTTACTCATTTTCACTCAATTCGAATGGGTTGCTTTTATCTCTCAAATGTCTTCTTTTAACTTTAGCACTTTAGCACAAGAAACTTCTTGGCCTTCACTTTCCGAATAAAAAAAAACAATTTTGTAAGAATTTTAAATTATTGATACTTGAATGAAATAATTAGGCATGTTCAGAAAAATGAGATCTCGGAGATCTCAGCAATCTCAGTTACCTGAACAGGATTCCTCAGAAAAATTTCTCAACCAGTTGTACAATTATTTAAACCGTGGTTCAGCAATTTTTACCCACCGATTTCGGCGGATTAATTGAGTTTCAACAGTGGTTTACAGTTTAAGTGTTTGATAATAACCAATTACATACTTGAACCAGCGTAGAACTTAGGGCCAGTTGTACAAATATTTAAACCGTGGTTCAGCAATTTTTTTTCCATCGATTCCGGTGGATTAATTGAGTTTCAACAGTGGTTTACTGTTCAAGTGTGTGATAATAACCAATTACATACTTGAACCAGCGTTGAACCTTAGTTAATCCGCCGAAATCGGTGAATTAAAATCTTGAACCGAGGCTGAACCACTATTGTACAACTGGCCCTTAGTTAATCCGCCGAAATCGGTGAGTTAAAATCTTGAACCGAGGCTGAACCATTATTGTACAACTGGCCATGAGAAAAAAAAACTTGGATTCGCTTGCTCACTTTTTGAATGAGAAAATTCTCTGAGATCTCAATTTCTGATCATACCAATTTTAAAGAAAACCCATTTGACATTTAATTTTATAGTTCGCAATGACTTTTTTAAGTACAATTCACAATGTAACTCGTTTCAAGTTACGTGCTATCAAAATATATTTGTTTCGAGTTGACCGACGATCGACAATCCCAGATTGTATCAATTTACGTGTGGGCACCCCAGTGCCTACGTTCTGTAACTCTCGCATCGTTAAAATTAGTCGAGAAACGTTGAAAAATGAAACAAAACTCATACGATTTGTTTCAATCTTGATCGTTTCTCGACTGATTTTGTCGATGCGAGAGTTAAGGAAGAACTAGAATAGGCGGTAGCTGTCGGAAGCTAGTGTCAAAAGCGAACGAAAAGTTGCTTTCCAAAACGTCAAATTCATAAGTCACCCATAATGCACTTGAGTGGTTGGAAGTGATTTTTTTGATTTTTGAAGCTAGCTGTCAGTCCACGTACGAAAGAGCGGTCGGTGAGCGCTCTCACGTCCGACGGCGAAAGTTAACGAAAACTAAACGAAAAGTTCCAAATCGCAATTATGTGCGTGTCATATGAATTTCTTGTTTTCGCTCGGTTTCGTACGACCACTTACGTTGGCTTCCGCCTATTCTATTTCTACCTTTAAGCTAAATACATACGATTGTCAGATCTTACAATATTGTCAGAACTGTCAATGGTCTGACAATAGCTAACAATTAGCTGACAATTGACATATTTCATACAATGACAAATTGTCCGTTCACACGGTAGATTTCTTCCCAATTTGATTGTCAACTATTTTTTTATCTCTCTTTAACCAACTCATTGACATTTCGAACAATGAAGAAATTGTCAGCAATTGTAAGATGTTTTCTATTAAAACGTCTGACAATGACCAATGAGTCTGACAATGTCCTAATCGACTGACAATGATGAAAATTGTGCGTTCAGACGATTGTAAGATACCTGACAATTTTTTGTCAGATTGTCGTTTGACAATGACGTGTCTGACAATATTGTCAGACAAAATTGTGTTTTCAGACGATTGTAAGACATTTGGAACAGTTTTTTCACTGACAGATCTGACAATATTGTAAGATCTGACAATCGTCTGTACTTAGCTTTACACATATCATTACAGAACGTAGGCACAGGCCTCAGAACTCAAATTATGGATTGAAACAAACAACCCTTCAACGTGACATTCGCTACAGTCACAAATCGTCACATCACTAGCTTGACTACACTCGTTATTCTTCAAACAAAAAAAATCACAAAATTGACAAACATGAAACAAGTCATCCGTGAATTTTTCAACGACGTCAACAAAAAATAGATTTCTTTATTAAAATAAAAACTAAAATTAATTTTTCGCACTTCTCCTATCAATTTTTTTCCGCCCCGGATACTTTAGAATGTCTTATTTTTCCCACGGAAGTGAAATAATAAATTTAAATGTTGGTGGGCAAAGGTAATTAACTTTAATTATGCCTATGTAAATATTTAACTTTTAAAACTATGCCTGTTTTTGGTATAAAGAATTTTTGTTTTCAACATTTTTTTTTTTATTGAATTGGAAATAGGTTTTCTACGTCAAGGCAAACCTTGACATGGATTCCAGACACATTCTTTACGGCACTCTTAAGTGGCCGCATCTCGAGCCTGCGTGATGAAAACGGAGCAATTTTCATAGACCGCGATCCATTTCTGTTTTCCATTATCCTTAATTATCTTCGCACCAAGGACATCGATATCAGCAAATGTGATGTCCGAGCCTTGAGACATGAATCCGAATACTATGGCATTACACCATTAATCAAACGTCTTATGCTCTGCGAAGACCTGACCCATTCCTCTTGTGGTGATATATTATTTTATGGATTACTTCCACCACCCACTATGCCGCCAAATGATATTCCAATGAATTCTGCTTCATCGACAGCATCGAACAACTCTACTTCGTCGTCGTGTGGACAGAGTGGAACAGTAGAGCCCCCAGGTTGCTCAACAAATTCTCAGACAGCCCACGCTGTTGGTCCTGCCGCCAATGCACGACCTGGATCAATGGTTCGAGTTCCCGAGCTTTCTAGCTCAGCAAGTGGAAGTGGAAGCAGCAGGCACTCGACACATTCAAGGAACTCGTCTTGGGACCTACGTCTCACAGGAAGACAAGACAGTCGGACATGGTCATCAAATCCAGGGCACTCACGAACTGCTTCATTAGATCTTATGCGACACTCTCGTAATTCATCAGCCGACTTAAATAAGTTGATCAAGAACGATGTTAGTTTGGTCTTCAGCCCTACTCTTACTTCGAATTGGGTTGACCCTTTGCGAGTGCAAATTATTAAGGCCCATCACAACTGGATCTCAGTTGCGTATGCTCACTTTGTTACTTGTTACCGACTCAAGGACTCGACCGGTTGGCAATTAGTGTTTACTTCGCCACACATAGATTCCACTATCGAACGCATAGCTATGGATTCAAAAGTTAATTTCTCGTGTGCCGATCAGGTTCCAAGTAAAATGATTGCAATATCATATGGCAGCCAAATTAGGCTATGGAATGTTCAGGAGGATGGCAACAAGACTGACATAGGAACATTTAATTTGAATGTTCGCGTCGAGTATTTCTTTTTTATTGGAAGCCAACTAGTTGCCCTCTCATCATCGGGAAAGATTGGTGTGTGGCATGCGATGACTCAGCACTGGCAAATACAAGATCTAGTTCCGATACTCTCATTTGATAGTGCTGGATCATTTCTCTTGCTTGGTTGTAATAATGGATCAATTTACTATATAGGTAAAGATTAGTACTATTTTGTATACCTAAAACATTGTTCGGTATTTAATTTTCAGATATGCAAAAGTTTCCACTGCGTATGAAAGATAACGATTTGCTTGTGACGGAGCTATACAAGGATCCTGCATCGGACCCAATTACAGCCATTTCCGTTTATTTGACTTTAAAAACAGCAAGTAAGTTTTTTTTAAGATTTTGAAAATACCTTCACCACACGTTGCGTAAAATTTAAACCCAATCAGTTAAAATGGTGTGGTACAATGTACAACAAGTGCTTACTGTAATGCTGACAAATGTCGTCCGTTCGTTTGTTGAAACCAGCTGCATGCGGGAGATATCTTTATGCTGCTCACAGAAATGGGTCGTACAGTTCGTGATTCCAGCCTAAGAGTATAAAAAACCCACTATGTATGAGTATGATATTGATGGATGGAAGTACTTTGAGCTTTAATTATTTTGTGTTGATTTTGATGATGACTATCTGATCGTTATTCTCTGCCTAGTGTCGATGGCATTTCCACGATTTTATGCTAATCACGCCAAGAATTCCCATATTTTGTTTTAGTAGAAGAATCAAGCAACTCAGATTTATAGTTAAATTTTTTTCGCATAAATGCAGAATTTTCATTTTTCTAACGTTTAATTTACCCTCAGTATTTTAGTATTTTGATAACAAGTTTGTCCTTTTTGTTTGATTAAAGGCATGAGCAATTTCCCTTTGATTTCCAGAACAAAAGTTAAAAATGTTCATTTAAGAGCATGTGTGTACTGTCAAGCCGTTGCAGAACCTGTTTAATTAATAATTAGTCAAGAATGTGAAGCAATGTATGTGGGCCTCTACAATGTCTTAAACCCTGTTAGCCACTTTAAGACATTTTTCAAGCACTAGAGCCTATTCTATTAGTATTTATTTGACTGGCTGTTAACATATTATTATGGGTTTTGACAAAAAATTGTGAAAATTTATGCAAATTCGAAAGAAATTGCGCGTTACCATTACATTAAGTTTAGGTTAGTATCATGTGAGATAGCTAGCTGCTTCCATTCCTTGAAAGGAGAGGCATTAGATTGCAGTAGCCTTAGCAAGAACGATTTGTGAAGACTTCTTTCATCTCTTTTCATCACTCTTATTATGTAGTCGTAGTTCATTTTGAGGTTGTGAGTATATATTTGCCTTATGCCAGACTCCACGTAGATAGCATAATTCGGAGTTGAGTTTGGTAATCTAAATAAGCATTTGAAGAAATGCCTTGGAAGTTCTTCAAACTCCTCCAGAGTTTGGAGTAATTGCAATGTTCAAGTTTTAATTGCTTGTGAAGTTTGTCAATCATTAAAAAATGCTTTAAAATTTAGAAAATACGTAAATTAAAAGTTATTCTGCCAAATACACAAATAAGTTGACGCTTTGGCATTTCTCACTCAATTGCTCCACCTCAAAATTATGTATAGGATATTTTCTACGAAACTGTTCTGGACAGTTCCATGGAACACAAAGTGACATCACGTACTGAAAAGACATCATGAAAAGCGGTTATTGAAACTCGATTGATCGTGTCCAATACGAGACCTAGTTGGGTTTTACCAAAGCTATCTATTAGCCACTTCAGGTTTTTCTGAGATCTCAGCAATCTCAGAGATCCTAAAGTAATTCCTCAGTGAGATTTCTCACTTTTGCTGTCCAAAAGTTGAGAGTTTTTGGATTCACTTGCTCAATTATTTTTTTTCGCTGTTGGTCAATTTATAAAAAAAGAAATTTTGTTCAGGTATCTCCTGCTCAGTGAAGCTCACAGAAGTTTGCTCAGTAAAGCTGACAGAAGTTTGCTCAGCGAGATCTCAGAAACTTGAACTGGCTACACATATGTCTTTTACATTTCCTTTTTTTTTTTTCAAAATTAAATCAAAACTTGAAGGAATTCATTTTTTGGAAGAAGTCAAAACTTTAACTTGAATAATAAATTCTTATTTCAGTTAAATTTATTGATGTTGTTTTTGATATTATTTATATTTACATATTTCAAAATAAGAAAAAAAAATCACCAATGTTTTCTAGGGTAGAATCGCCATGTCAGTATTCGACAACAAAACTATTGTAATTCATTTTATGAAATAAAGAAATTATTTATCTATCATCCATCACTAACGTTTTCTCTTGGTTTCGGAAACCACTGATTCTGATTTAAAAAGTAATAATTGATGACATCAACTTCTGCATATTTAACAACCAACGCTGTAAATTGTTTACCTTTAAATTATTTTTTATATATGTATTATGTATGTATAAATTTTGTTTATGGATATATGTTTATGATTTAAATATATTATTTTATAAAGGAAAATTATTTTTTGCTTTACATAAATAATACAATAATACCATACAATAATAATACAAATTAGTTGACATTAGTAAAAATTGTTAAACAATCAACTGCATTTTTATGAAACTTTTACTTAAATGAACAACTTTCTTGAAACTTCCTAAACATAATTGCTTTATTTGTTTTAAATTTGTTCGAAATTGTTAATGGAAATTGCCAGCAACGGAAAGAGAACTTGAAGGTAATATAAATTACAAAATAATATTTTTTTTTATTCTTGTTCTTGGATTTGTTTTTTGTTTTCGTTTAAAACATTTAATTTATTTTGATATTTAAATGCATATCGGTATGCAAAAAATTAGTTGATGGTTGTTGTATTAGCCACAGAATTCAACTAACCACACCATATATTACAATTTATCCTTCATATTTCTATATTACAAACCTACTTTGTCAAAAGAAAAGATCTAAACCAGAAAAACGAGGTATACATAAAAAAAACTTATCGCCTGTGTTAAAATGATTGTTTGTTATAAGATTTAAAAAAAAGTATTATTTCCGTTTCTGATTAAATGCTTTTTTCCAAAATGTTTCATTACAGTAGGTACTTTCATATGTATGTTACCTTTAATCCACTGGAATTCTGTTATATAAATGATTCTTTTATAAATATGCCAAGAGGTCATATAAATAAATTTAAATTGGAAATTGTAACAACAGTTACATACTTCGGCTAGACAATTTTGTTTTTGCCGTATCCTCATTTTTAACTGCGATTTTGAACTGGTGGGTCCCACTGATCTCTATATATATATATGTTTTTTGGAGCCCTTTCAAAAATTGCCTCACAAAAACTGTTATACACTATAGGCTATTCACTATCCAGTGTATTATAGAGATCAGTGGTGGGTTCCGGTTCAAAATAAAATATCGCTCTTCATCTTCTTTCTTTTTTAATATTCTCTTTTCATTTTTGTTTGCTTGATACAAAAATTTTTATGTGGTTTTGTGATACCTGTGGTATTTATAAATAGTGAAATTACCTAAGTTTTGTAAGTTAATTTGTTTGACTTTTCACTTTTCTGGTGAACTAATATAAAATGTATTTTTGTTTGTTTTTATATGTATTTGAATAATAAAAAGACCTGATGATGAACGTAAATACGTTCGAAACGTTGCAAGAATAAACATCTTTTATTGACCTACAGCCCGCTTAAACTCTATGCAACTAAAATAGAAACAAAGGTCACTATATAAATAACAACTATGCTATAAATGTCATTTCTTGTATAATTTAATTTTTATTTTTTGTTTTTTATGTCGGGAGGATGCAATATTGAGAGTAGATGATCAGTATGATGTAATCTACTACAAAAATTGGATACATAAAAAAATACCGTTGAAAAAGCAAGGAATTCTTAAGAAACGTTGGGTGAAGAGTAAAATGGACTTGTTTTTATTTGCATTCTAAGCGAAAATAGACCAAAAGAGCATAACAAGAAAATACAGTCAATAATATTTATTAACTTGCTGAACCGCCCCGGCTTCGCACGGGCTTGCAAACTCAATTATCGTACAAAATTTGAAAAAGAAAATATAAATAAATAATGTTACAGTGTACAGGCAGGCAGGCAATGACAATCACCCCAATGATAGTTTATTTCATATTCGGAACTCTAGAATCAATCTAAGTACTACTCGCTATGCATATATTTATTTTACTTTTATATTCGCACCAAAAGTGTTGCGGTTCGAAAACAAAACATTAATTTGGTACGCAAGTGCTTTGAAATAAATGTGAAAAGTCCTCGATTCCCCGGGCGTCAAAAATGTTATTATAATTCTAATGGCTGTTACCCATCCGCTTCGCTGATCTGAAGAGGAAGTTACCTATGTCTGCGTTAAAAAATAGTAGCTACGTTTTATTATCGCCAATAACACATATGGTTTACTCCGTGAAAATAAAGCCATATAGATTCTAATAAAAACAGTGTTGTATGCCCATCTCTTTTTTGCTTGGTAAATACTGTCTTTTTTCTTTACTTTCTATTTCTGACTACCTTATAATTTGCAAAACAGAAAAGCCATCTACCCATAAAATTAAAAACTAATTTCTGGATCCATAAATGAAACCTCTTTGGAAACCGAGATACAATGTTGTTTTTTTATTACGTGTTTAAAGATAACCCCGATCCAGACCCAAGGATAATAAAACGCGGCTAGTATCTTATAACATAATCAGTTCAGACTTTCGAACATGCGGAATGACAAAAATCCACACAGGGATACTTCACAATTAGAATTTCAAGTTGAAATTGAAAGAGAATGATACAACTTATTGATTTGAACAGTTCTTCTTTCAAATCGGAGGTTATTCTTTTCAATTCTTTCCAGCCGCCATCCAGCCCATGGCAATGGGGTTAGCTATATGTAAGGTACCATCTACTTTCAGCACAGTTCACTCATGAATTTTGCTTTTCGCTTGACGTATAGTTAAAAATTTTGACAGCAAAACTTAAAAAATGTCTGAGTAATTATATGTCTGAAATTGAGATTGCTGTAGAGATCTTGAATAGCGGGCGTTGCTTTCATGCACAACATAACCCACTGTTTTTTTTTCTTGTTTTGAGTATGTACAAACCCGCTCGTATTCGAATGCAACATTGTCAAAATTTCAAAGCAATCGGAGATTAGCGGTAGGAATAAACTTACATTTACATTTTGTTTATATAGATTCTGTAAAATTATTTTCTACTTTAAAAAATAATCACTCCAATTACGAAATTTGTATTACAAAAAAGAACATTTTTGTTTTTTTTTTGGCATGTGGTTGTGCATACCGTTATTATTTGATTTAAATACAAACATGGTTTCTGTTCTTTCATCATCGAAAACTAAGCACAAACAAAATATTAATTTTTACCCTTTATGAAACCATAAGATCGACATACACGACAACACACATACTTTTAGGTAAGTACAAAAAGTCTTTTTTCTTGAATTTGACAGAAGCGAACTCATGTGAATAACTTTAAACTATTTCGCTTGGAATGCGATTTTCAATAATTGTTAGTAGTGATAAATTTCGAAGATCTATTAGCTTTCACTGTCGTTACAGGAACAGTCAAAAGCTTTTCATATGCAAAAACAAGATCAATATTATCTGATCGCAATATCATATCTTGAAGAACAAGAAGGAACAAGAAATTAAAAGTCCAAATTTTCTTACTAATTCTCGTAGCAGATTTGTTTGTTTTGTGTATTATTTTGCTCAAACATTTCAGAACATCACAAAACTTTTGTTCAATATAAATCTCCCTGGCTAAGAAGACATTGTGTAATAGTCGCAATTTTGTCTTGTTAATAAAATGAACAATGTTTACAACATTGGTGGTTTTGGTCCGTCATTCAAAACTACATTCTTAGTATTTTTTGACTTCATTTTATACCATTTATTATTCAAAAAAGTGCGACTCGTTTGCGTGAAATATATAGGAGCTACTAACGCCGTTATTTTGAGAACTGTGCAATATGGTGGTTGTTACCCGTGAATCGAATCCCAAACTATGCCAAAAATATTATTTTCACCGGTACCTTATTCCTCTAGCCAAATTCTCCAAGAGTACCTCTTGTCTCAATTAACCGTTCGTGCTCGGCAGAAAATAGTAGATCCCTCCATTCATATCAACAGTACGCAAACAGGAATAGTTTAAAGTTGTTATTCACTAGAACCTGGTTCTTCACGACTTTTCTTATACATATTAAATAGATTTAGTTTTTTCGCAACTTACCGCGTTTAATTTATAGAAATATTTATAATTTCTTTTACCCGACGTTTCGAATAAGTATTCGTGGTCACGGCAGGAGACTGACGTTTGATGGATGTCGGTTCTATTTAATATGAATATCATCCGCGAAAAGATAAGTTTAAAATTTCATATTTTCTTATGCCCATATTATTCACCCGATACATCCAGATCAAAACTTAAATCCGGATGAATTTACATTGAATTTGTATACTTTACATCTGGATTTAAGTTTTAGTCTGGATGTATCGAGGGAATAATATGGGCGTTATACAGTCCAATTCTCACGTTTTAAAAATCATGATGAGTTTACAGTCTTACCGCCATATTATTCACTTGATTAATCCAGTTTAAAACTTAAATCCGGATGTATTTACAATGAATTTATAAAATTTACATCCTAAATTAAGTTTCAAACAGGATTAATGTCAGTTATTCTTTTCTCAATAGTATAGTATTTATATCACGTTAACATCGCATGAGAGAGAATGGGATTCATTTTCCCTTATTTTTGGTAAAATGGGCAGAGCTGAAATTTAAAGCAATCATTAAAATTTTAAGAAAAAAATAAAAAACAGAACTCGATAGGTACATTTTAAGAAAAATTCACCGCTTTTTATTGTGCCTTCTTAAACTTACCCGGTGCTGGCATATTTCACATTGATTATTATTTGGTTTAGAAATGTTCCTTTTTTTAAAAACTATTTTTGTGTAACTATAAGTTTCGTGCAAAAGATTTTCCTCTTTTTTTCTGTTGGTTTAGTTAATTTTTTAATTTTGAAATAAGGTTAAATTATATTTAACGACATTTAACTTTCAGGTCTTAGTGGAAACTGGATAGAAATTGCTTATGGAACAAAATCAGGTTCAGTGCGGGTAATTGTACAACATCCCGAAACAGTTGGTCACGGTCCTCAGCTATTTCAAACTTTTAGCGTACATCAAAGTCCAGTGACAAAAGTAAGGCTCCTCCAACTGCATATTTTGCCAGAAATTATATCTGTTGCATTTTTCAAGGTTACTCTTTCGGAAAAATATCTTATATCTGTATGCAGTGAATACAATCACGTTCGGACATGGGGCGTTCCTCGTTTCCGTGGCATGCTCTCTACGCAGCCTGGCTCAACACCCAAAGCATCATTTAAGATAGTGTCTTTGGAAGCCACCGATACTAACTATGCATATTCAGCAGGAAATGATTTTGGGCCATTTGGTGGTAAATACGATAAACCGATTTTCGTACAAAAAGTTGTCCCGGAAACCGATCAACTATATGTGCGCTATGCTTCGGATGGTGAACGTGTGTGTGTTATTAAGTCAGTCGATGGCTCTACTATAACATCATTTTGTGTTCATGAGTTCGAAGGTCCATCGAGAATGGGATCACGTTTTATTCTCACTGGTCATTGTAACGGCGCAATCCAAATGTGGGATCTTACTACAGGTCTATCATTAGACTCTAAAGAAGATGGACATAAAAATAAAAATGCAGGTGGTCCAGATATGGTCGAATTACTTCGTTTGCTCGATCAGTGTGATATAAGTACCAGTCATAGCTCAACGCCTTGCATGTCACCATGTTTGCCTACCGTATCAAATGCCACTATTGCCAGACTTAAAGCCAGCAATGTTGCTCTGCTTAATCAATCTCAGCATCAAAGTAACAGTGACTGATTGTCACTACTGAAACACTGCGTTCGGATGTGCAAATGAATGATACTTTTTCTCTACTGAAATTATTTTTCATTTACAATTTAATATAAAACGAAGAAATAGTAAGTGTTACGTTACGATAGCCGAAAGACATAGGATGTGGTAGTCACCACCCAAATATTTGTTATCAATCTTTAGAAATATTTTTTTTACACTATATTAAATAAATTATATATATATATATTTACTTTAGGGAAATTGAATCTGTGAAAGGAATACTATATAATAAAATTTTTAATTAATTTGACCGTTTTAAAACCAGTGAAATGTTTTTTGAGTTAAAACTTTATGCATAGAAGATTATTGTCGGCTGATGAAATGAAAAGCAATGCATGGTAAGTCGTAGATTAATAATATAATAATCGATATCGTTGGCCTTAGAGTCTTATATGAGACACAAGGTCTTAAAATCCAGGAGAAATAACAGACATTTGGGTGGAAACATATATATTGTGAAAAAGGTAGTAGAGGGGTGAAGACACAATCAATTTGGGGAATTTAATTTTAAAATTGCTACAAATGTAAAGATTAGGTGCGTTTCTTTACTATGAAATTAATTTACTATGAAGTGAATTTCAGTCCAATGTCGTTCCCGTACTTAAAAAGCTTGACGTTTTTCACAAAAGACGACACTTCGCGAGGGAGTAAAACATTTACCATGTCTTTCATTTCAAACAATTTCTTTGGGCAGAAATAAGAGTAAATTAATAAAAGCGAAACATCATATCGTTGTATAAATTTATAAATTTACCTTCCACTTCTTTTGCGCAGATTTAATATTTTTGAGAGAATTTCCTTCCTGCTCTTCAAAATTTGATATTTTTTGACTTTCTGTGCACAAGTTAAGGATCAGACCTATGATTAAACAAAAACAAACTATGAACAACAAAAATCATATTTTTGACTGGGTATCTAGTCTAGTAATTTTGAACTTAGTCATGTGGTGCTTAAGTGTTTAACGACGCCGTCTTAACTTTACTTCGTAGGTATAATATCACAATGTTACCGGCCATTCGTTTGAAATTAATAGAAGAGAAGAAATTTGCTTGTTTAGCAAAATGAGGCATCAACGCAAAAGTTATGTAAATTAAGCTAAGGAAACGGTTCCAAAGTACTTGCTTATTCGGTGTATGTGTATGTATATTCTTTTAATAATCTTCATACATCCGTCTGTCTATTTAAGGAAATAAACTCAAACAATAGGCCATCATTATTAAATTTTTGTTTTTTTGTGAAATGTTTTTCTGAATTTTTAGTTAAATTTGACAACATAATAGTCTAGGGGTTTTTCGTTAAAAAGATTTATGCTGTGACTGTATTATTCCGAATGTTATGGTTTTTGCAATGTCCTTAGAAAAAATTCTGTCGGTGTTTAAAAGTATATCTTCTTAAATGAAAACACGATTTTAGATTTTATTTAATATAAAATGGATTTCTCTTTTACTGTGCAGTTAAATATATCAAATAAGTTAACACAAACAAACTTTATTTCTAGTGACAAAAAACACTAAAATGAACTCAGAAAAAAATTATGATATTCAAAAAAGCGTTGATCTTATACATAAATTGCCACACATTTTGTAAAATTTTGAAAAAAAACCCAATTTTAAAATTACTAACTGCATCAACGGAAGACAATTGGACTCTAATTGAAGAACATTAATACAAAAAACTGTGCGCTCGCAATCAACATCAATGATAATGTAAACCTATTAAATTCGAAGTTTTTCCAAATATTTTGGAACCAAATACTCAGCTGAGTACTTGTCATATGTAAAATATTCAAAAAATTTGTCCCGCTGCTTACGGAATATTTCTGGATTTCTAAACCAATTGTAGAGCATTTTTATAAGTTGATTGGATGTGTTGTAGAGATTTTCTTTTGGATAAATTTCAGGATATACCAATTTACTTGGTGCTATTGGCATACATCCGCAATATGTAGCTTCAAGCCTAAGAAAATACAAGACATAAATGAAGTAAAACAAAATATATAAATAAATCTTGTACATACATGGCAACACCATAGAATTCATGACCGGCTGTCGATATTACAATATCGCCAGACATTAGTGCTTTCATGTATTTATCACGTGGCAAGAAACCGAAATTCACTAATTTGTGACCTAGCTTCTCCTGGATACCTTCAAAGGCCTCTGGAACCAATTGGTAGTTTTCTCCGCAAATAGTTACTTTAAAATCTACTTGACGTTTGTTGAGCTCTAAAAGGACTTCAACTAAGAGTTTGGGATTTTTATCGTGTTCCCATCTGTGTGGCCATATCAGGTGCAGACAGTCCTTTTCGTTAGTACTTTGTTCTTCGTTGGCAATCAGTCTTTTGGGCATTGAATGAAATTTAATGGGAAAGTAAAGGACTTCACATTTTGGTTCAATTTTTTGTTGAATATGTCTAAGTTTAAGATCCGGCTGGATATTCAAAAAAGGGGTGATACTTTCTAGGAACGATGTACGGTTGAAATTCGAGTTGAAAATTACTTGGTCGGCTGCTAAGCTAAAATGGATTGAAAACAAAAAAAGAAATAGATTTAAAATAAAATAAACTTAACTTCTTCAGCATGAATCATTACCTTTTTCAAAAATTCTAATGATTTGAAATCATAATGGAAAAATTATATTTTTCAATCAGTCAGCGAAGAATTTTCGGAGGAAGTCACTGGATATGCAATTAACGAAAAACTAAAATAAATAAATTTAGCGGCGGACAGCTTGGGGACGAACAGAGTCTAGTGGCTTACAACCATTCATTTGTGCATGTCTGCAGGAATGGAGAGGACCTACAATTTATTAAGGTGAGCGGCACTTTTTCATATTAAGAGGCAGTAATCGAAATGTTTATATTTAGAGGGCAGATGCATGGATTCAATTCAACGACTTTCGTCGTGACAGTCCTACGCACTTACCATTACGCAACGGGGTAATACTTCACATTACTTATGTATGTAAATACATATCTACATATTTAACAGATGTAAATGTTAAAAAGTTCTAAGTGCATACTTGCCTTTTAAAGTCAAACTAACAGTCAGGTCACTGCTGGGATGCATGACTGGCTTCAACATCGCAATAGGGAGTTGGTTTTTGACCCCTCTTGAAACCACTTATAGGTGCTAAACCATACTGAGACACCAAGAACTGAGGCGTGAGAAAACTCGTCAAGCCGCATCCTGCCAGTAATGACTGACGACAACAAAGGAAGCCACAATAGATTCTGGGTTTTGCTTACAAGGATTATTACCATTTTCGATAAATAATTATAGAATCTGTCTAAAGACCCGACAGCGCGTACGCGAAAACGATTTCGTGCTGTCGGGTCTTAAGACAGACTGATGATTATATTCGTAAATTATTTACAATTACCTACCAGAATGTATGTATATTTGACTTACCATGTTAGTATTTGATTTAGTCCATATTGGTGATCTCTTTCTTTTGCTTCACGGACTGGATAGACCAATTGGTTTTCATGGAAATATACAATTTTTCGGCATACCATCAAATCCGAACGTGTACCAATTAATTCTGCCAAATTTAATACCGAGCTGGTAAAAATCACTTTATATTCGTGCTCTAATGGGATTACTTGCGAAAAATATAGGGCACTTGTGCGAGCCCTCCAGTGCCATTTTTTAGCCGGAAGACTATAGACTTCATATTCTCCCGGTGGTATACCTAAAGATGAGAACAATAAAAATAGGATTTTTTTAATCCGAGCAGTGGAAGTTCATACATTCTATTATCGTCTCTATTAATTGCTTGTGGCTTCCCCCATAAAAAGGCTCCAGAATCAATATTGTTGGTTTCGGCATAGTTAAAAATTAAAATGCTTTTCAATAGTACGAATTAAATAAATAGTGAACATTTTGAAAATCACCAAAAGACCCCTTTGAAGTTTTTTGAGTATTCTGTATTCCTATTTCTACTTACTTTTTTGCTTTTTACATTTTTTATCAAGACAGCCAAGTATTGACAGACGTCAAAGTGAGTTAGTACAAAATAGGAGTGTGTTCAAAGCTTGATATAAAAGCCGGCCGTGCATCGATTTCCATTGACCGTGTTTAGATTGTGACTTGTGTGTGCTCACTACGTGTAACTAATGACGCTGATTATACGAGTCTTTTTTTCGTTTGTTTCGTCTTTTTGACATGCACGTATCGTCGTGATTAAAGGTAAGACCGCACTCGGCGGAACTGCACTTCAACGGAACTGAACTTCACGACTTATTTGTAGGAGATTGTATGAGCTATATCGCATAGCGACAACTGCATTTCACGACGCGACTTTATGCGACAAAGTTGATAATCTGACCAACTGTATCGCGACATGAAGTTTCGTTCAGTTTCGTGCGAAAGTGCGCACGGTGTCGCTGAAGTGCAGTTCCGCCTAGTGCGGTTCTACCATAAATGGTTGTTATGTTGTAGTTTTCAAGCAATAGTTTTGCCTGCCTGAATTTGGGGAGTTCTTTCCAATATTTGGATCTTTTGGCCTCCTCCTCTTTTTTGATTTTGCTTTTAATCACATTTTCTCCTATTCCGCAATACGGTTCAGGCCCTTCTAGGGGGGTCATTGCCCCTATTTTTGCTAAGGAGTCTGCCTCCTCATTACCCTGAATGCCTACATGGCCAGGTACCCAGTGGAGTGAGACATTAGCTGCGTTTTATTTTCCCCCAGATCCAGTGACAACTTGTTATATACCCAACTCTTTTTTCCTTTTGTTTTTTTATTTGTATACACCCGTTGTCTTTTTTCTTTACACTACTGACGACATTTACAAATTAAGGGTGTGTGTTCAAAATGGATTTGGAAATCCAAATTCAAAACAAAGTTGGATCTTGTGTTGTTTTTGTAATACATGTATTTTCGTAAGCAAATCCGGGTCTATGAAATAACTCCCACGAAATAAGTCCCTCTTTTAAAAACGAAATAAGTCCCACCAAAAATTGCTATTTTGAAAGTGGGAGTTATTTCGTTTTTAAAAGTGGGACTTATTTCGTCAATTGGTGGGACTTATTTCGTTACGCGTTTTTATTTTAAGTGGGACTTATTTCGTTTTGAGTGGGAATAAATTCGTTTTGTAAAGTGGGAGTTATTTCATACCCCTAAATTTATATTTTGGTGGGATTTATTTCGTTTTAAGTGGGACTTATTTCATTTTCATAATTTTGCATTTTAAGTGAATGCTTAATAATTTGAACGCTTTAGATAGATTCAAATCATTTATAAAATATTTTGAGAATCAATGGATGCAAAAGGTACAATAGCTGCGTTTTATTTTCCCCCAGATCCAATCCAGATCAGATCAGGAAAATAAAACAACCCAGGATCTCCGTGACATACGTTATATACCCAACTCTTTTTTTCCTTTGATTTTCTTATTCGTATACACCGTTTGTCTTTTTTCTTTACACTACTGACGACATTTACAAATTAAGGGTGTGTGTTCAAAATGGATTTGGAAATCCAAATTCAAAACAAAGTTGGATCTTGTGTTGTTTTTGTAATACATGTATTTTTGTAAGCAAATCCAATCTGGTTCGGATCTTGGGGAAAATAAAACACAGCTAATATTCCCTTTTACATAATATTTACAAAAAGGTGTTATGATTTCATTATTACAGATCGGTCCACATAACTTTTCAGTTGAATGCTGTCTTACAATGCAAACTCACAAAATTGATCAAACCAGTAAACTAGTATGTCCATTCTGTCGTGCAGAAGTTCATGAAACCCTTCAAATATTTATCTGATAAATAAATGATTTTTTTATGGAGGGGTGCGATAGAGCCATGAAATATAAGGCCATTATGGCTTTATTTCTCATTTTTTTCTTATGCAAAAAGTTATATATTGGACATTTCGTAAAAGGGACAACCATAATTTTTTGTCCTTATCTCTCATGGCTCTCCTTTTTTTGTTATTAATTACTTTATACTTACTATAATAAAAAAACTTTAAAGAAATGTGTAGGTACCGAACTTAACTACTGGAAAAACAATATTAAAAAAAATTGTTTACGTAATTACGTATGTAAGTGTTTTATTATATTTTTAGTAGGAAATTGGAATTCGTGTTCCATGTTTTCTAATATCACCATTACAAAATACAACTAATCCCAATGCCACGTTAAAACTATAATACCGTCTACCATGCACTGGATCTTCAAGCCATTTATAAAGGTCGATAATTTTAATCTGATGGTCCTTCCGAAACGGTTTCCATCTTAATAATAAGAACAATTGATCTGTACTTAATCCATTTACGAATCCAAACGTTGTTACTAGTAGGCGTTCTCTATACGTTCCTTGACCGAAAAAAGAATTAATAATAAATGCTGGAACTCTATCAAAATTCGTAATATCCATTCCATTAAGAAGCCTTCTGCAAGCTTGCACCTTTTTTTTTTATTATTCCTCTGCTTTGATTATTCATATTATTCGACGTGTGTTCTTTTCGAAGAGCCAAATACTTCTTATTTGAAATCGCATTAAACAATGAAAAAGTGGGACTTATTTCGTTTATGAAAGTGGGACTTAATTCATTTAAGAAATATATTATTCAAGGGGGAGTTATTTCATTTTGAGTGGGAGTTATTTCATTTCAAGTAAATTTTTAAATCATTTCATTTTGGTGGGACTTATTTCGTTTTCAAAAGTGGGACTTATTTCGTGGGAGTTATTTCATTTTTTTTAAGCAATTTTTAGTGGGACTTATTTCATTTTTAAAAGTGGGACTTATTTCGTGAAAGTTATTTCATAGACCCGCAAATCCAATCTGGTTCGGATCTCGGGGAAAATAAAACACAGCTATTATTGTTCTTGCTAAGTTCGTTTAAACTTTTCACACATTCCCACACTAGTTTCGAGCTGAAGGTGTATGAACTCAGTGCTTTGAGTGCGGCTTGGCTATCTGACATGATGACAATGTTTTGGTTGCGATATTTTCGTTCGAGATTTCGATCTGCACATTTTTCTATGGCCTGGACTTCCGCTTGAAAAATGCTAGGGGACTGTCCCATCGGTACGGAAATTTTGGTTCTTGGCCCAAAAATACCTTCTATCGTTCTCGATCCATCAGTGTACAATTTGATGGTATTTGCTTTAAGTGTGTAGTTCACTGTTTCACCTACCCACTTTTTCTTGCTACTTAGCTCCGTTTTATAATTTTTTACGAAGTTGTATCTTTTTATCATGCCATCCCTTGGGATGTCAATAAGGTTTGTTACTGTTGTCTTCAAGATGCTTTCCTTTTCTCTAAGGGCCAGTTATACAAATATTTAAACCGTGGCTCAGCAATTTTTATCCACCGGTTCCGGCGGATTAATTGAGTTTCAACAGTGTTTTACTCTTCAAGTGTGTGATAATAACCAATTACATACTTGAACCAGCGTTGAACCTTAGTTAATCCGCCGAAATCGGTGAGTTAAAATCTTGAGCGAGGCTGAACCACTATTGTACAACTGGCCCTAAGACCTATACATTTGGCGAATCTCATGATGGCTCCCTTAACAACACTATTTATGACGTTGTTTAAAGGAGACAAGTGGAGGATAACCTCCAGTGCTGCTGTAGGGCAGGTTCTCATTGCTCCAGTTATACATAAACATGCGAGCCTTTGGACTTTATCTAGTGCTTTCCTAGTTGTTAGTAATTCGATTCTTTTATGCCACACAACCGCACCATAGGTAATGATGGGTCTTACCATCATGGTGTACATCCACCTAAGGATGTTTGGTTTGCACCCCCATAATTTCCATGCAAGTCTCTTGCATATCATAAGGGCCTTCGTAGCCAATGGAGTTATAGCTTTAACAAAAGTTGAAACCTAAATTCACCACTTCCTATATTCCCCACAGTGACATTTCGCCGAGTTGGTCAGTTTATGCAAGTGTCATAAGACCATAGACTTTAATATATAGAGATAGGGATACTTGTCAGTTTGTAGCATGTCACCTCTTTGAATATATCGACGCACGCGAGTAATGCCGCCACGCTAGGCCGCGCCATATGTAAGGAATTCCATTTGCGCATTATAAAATTACCATCTGGCAATATGTCCATTAGTTTCTTCGTCCACTGAACGAAGGCGCGCGATTTTTTTCTTTCGCTCACTGGACGAAACTGCGCAAAACAAACTTGCCGAAACTCACCGAGATAGTTATCTGCATTTTCGTAATGGCGTTCTTTTCCGATTTTGCCGCCGCCGACTAAAGACCACCTAAAAAGTAAAAAGTAAAAAAAAAAGGGTGAGAGAAAAGAAATTATCGACCACGTTTTCTTGCGACAATCTTCAAGTTGTATCGAGTAGAAAATCCAATTCTTCTACTCAATATCAGGTAAAATTATTGAATATAGGAATTAAATAGCAATTTTCTAAAAGCAAAATTACCCTACAGCCATTTTGCGGTAGGCGAAGTATCGGAGCAGGCGTTGGACACCGTCTTGTCTCGCCCAAATTGTTCCCGCATTTTTATGCGGGGTGGTTGCACCCAAAACTCCTGAACTAAACTTAGCCTAGTGCACCAACCAACATTCCCTGGTCGAACATTGGCCAGATTGCAAAATTTTCAACTTCCTCAAATATATGGAAATATATCCCTTCTATCCAGAAGCTAATTTGCTTGAAATCGTAGGATACAAAAGTAAAAAAAAAAGGGGGAGTACATCGTCGCTAACAAGACATCCGTAGCGGTCGTCTTGTACACCAACACACGTCGTACCAACCCGTCGTAAAAGAAGTGGTGTGAGAATCCAAATCGCTAATCGAAAAGGAAGCGTTTTGTGAAGAGTGGTTCTTCAACAGAGAACATCAACTCCGTCAGTCGAAGAAGTCCAATCGGACGATTGAATCGGAGTTTATTTTTTTATTATTAAAACGAAGAATCCAAACAAAAAAGAGAACAAAATTACAAAAGAAAGAAAAATGTTTACTTAAAATGTAAAAACTCAAAAATTCTCTTATCTAAATGTCATTTTTTTTTGTAGAAGTGCAAATCCGATCTTTTTATTTTTCTTTTGTTAAAGTTGGTTTAAACCGCGGAGTGTCGATTAAGAAAATCTGTTCGGTTGGTAAAGTAAATTTTCTAAAAAAAAAAAAGGGGGTTAGTGAATAGAAAATTTTCGTTCGGTACGAGTTAAAAGTTCTTACCTGAAATTTCACAAGTTTTTATTTATTACCTGAAAAGAAAACAATAGTTTTTAATAAAAATATTTAACTTGAATAGAAAAGTTCTTACCTGCAAAAAGAAGCATTATTGTTTTACCTGAAAAGAAAAAGAAATTTAATTACACTGAAAAAAAAAATAAAGTAAAAGATCTGCAAAAAAAAAAAAAAGAAAAGAATATAAATTGAGGAATAACAAGGTACCATATCAGCGAAACTTTCTACTAGATTTTATCAATAAACAGCAGGATTCTTCGTGCGCACGGACCTACCTGAAAACTGTAAGTAAATTTTTTTTAATGAATATTTATTATATTATGCTGATACTTTAATATGTGTAAGTGTATACTAAAGTAAAATACAAAAAAAAAAAACAAAACGAAACAAAATATATAAAATATGATTAAACAGATATAAAATACTTACCTAAGATTACCCGCTTAAGAATCTATTTTATCCACCGAAATAGACTTTAATATTCGTTAGTTGTTATTTGATATATCTACCCATTATATATAACTTCGATCGGATTTTCGCTTGTCTAAATTTAAATTTCATGATAAATTTTGGTATGCTAGATGTAATATACAACCATTCCGGATTTATCTTACAAATTGAATTTATCTTATAAATTGAATACGAAATCGATTGTAAATCTTAATTTCTTTCTAATGTCGTTACGTTTTTGAATATTTTTTTTTAATATAACTTTAATAAATCTGGATTTATTTTTGAGAAAAAAAAAACAATGAATTGTTTGCGAATTCCTTTGAATCATAAGAGAAGGACAATGTTGGTTTAATATCTCCCAGTATGGGCGACGTAGGTAAGCGACGGTAAAAGTGTAGAACAACAATGGTTATTTGAAATCATGATAGGGGTCGCCAACAAATTCCGGCTTTTGATGACCAAGGAGCCCTGACTCGTTTTAGTCTGTGGTAGGGTGGGTACAGCCTGGGTCACTACAACCGACCCATCTTTGTTTCTCGTGTTCGTGTTGATGTTACACTTTCTCTTTTCCTTTTCAACAAATCAGCAGCGAAGCTGGTTTGGTTCTCCTCCTATTAGGTACGCTTTATGCAGAACGTTTTAATGTATTTGGTTTCTTTTTTTTTGAAAAGACGATAGTGTTTACTATCAACTCGATTCTTCCTTCCCCCTTCCTCAAATCCCTTCAAGTTTTAGAACGGCATGAATTTATTTTTCTAAGTGAATAATATGGACAGCGGAAAGAATCCCCCCCCTTGACTGAGCTCTAGCCGCACAACCGCCAGCATGCCGAAAACCTCCGCTGGGTGAGAAAAAAAATGACATACGTTTTTTTTTTTTTTTTTTTTGCAGCCAACCCTAGTCCGTCACGTTAATAATATATTAATATTATCATAATATTATGTATGTTATTATTATAAGTTGTCTCTATATAAAAAAAACAAAACGAAAACAACAGCAGCAGCAAGATGTCGGCTTTGGTAAGTACAAACTAATATTTTCATCAATATTATTAATATTTGGAATTATTAACTATTTTAAACTAATTATTCTAATTCTTTTTTTCTTATATTTACAGATTTCCTGCTATTAGAACGATGGCCTACCATTGATGAACCTACGGGGGGGTTCAAGCAGGTAAGTACATGAGGATTAAATTTTTTTTTTCGAATTAATTTGTTTCGTTTTTCCGTCCATTCTCTCCAGGTACCCAACACAATGTTTCAGCGCCACAGCCACTAAGGGTCCCAGGCGTCCGCAACAAAGCCTTTCTACTTCAGTTGGTGGAATGTTGGCCTCATCACCTGGGAAGTAGGCTGCTGCAAGTACCATTGTCCGTGTACTGGCCTCGATGATAATTTGGGCTTGTATCGGGACCAGATCCCTCTTCATAAATTCTGAAAGACATATAAAATGTATGTTATTTCTTATTTTTATGCAAGTTCTGGGCCAGTCTTGTCTCGTGTCCCATATGATTTTAGAGTCACTGCCCAACTAACAATTTAGCTTGTTGTAGGTTTAATGCAAGCTATTTTGTGGCTTGTATAGTAATAGAAGAAGGCCCTATGCAAACCATTTTGGCGCACATTATAGAAGTTCCTTAAGACACTTCATCACAAGTGCTATGCAAGTATATAGTCTCCAACGAACAGTGTAATAAGGTCTTATAAAGATAAACTTAAGAAAGTCATTGCCCTGCTATGAAAGCAATAGCTCACATTAAATTTTCCATTAAGGCCTTATGCCAAGCAATGAAGTTGTATAATTGAAAAAAATGGGTCCTTACAAATTTTTAGTTTATTTATTTATCTGAATTTGTTTCTTCATATTAGGGTTTGAAATAGCTTTTGTTCTTTATGTGAAATGTATAGAATTTAAATTAATTTCAAAAAAACTTCACTTTTACTTACATGGTTTCTCCGAGATTTGAGCTCGCGTCCTTCCAATCAAAGACCCAGCACGCTACCCACCAGGCTAATTTGCAATACAGGAGATGGATGTTAAAATGTTTATTAGTTGATACTTCACGTATTTGCTACAGCGACATATTTTGTAATGGTTAACGCTGTTGTAATGGTTGTAGAAGTTGCTATTAACATTTTATAAAAACTATATATCTCATCTTACAGAAGCCAATAGCAAAACAAAATGGACGCTTGTTGTGATGGTTGTAGAATTTGCTATTAACATTTTATAAAAGCTTTATATCTTATCTTACAGAAGCCAATAGCAAACCAAAATGGACGCTTTTTAATCCAAATAAATTCCCTCTATTAATAGTTGCTATACAAAGGTAAAATAGTTCACTAAAGAAGGCAATCATTTCCATAAGTTTGCTGTTAACATTTTATTCCAAGTCAGTACACTTATTTGTTCAGTACACTTATTTGTTTCAAAAAAAATTTTTATGAACCAAATAGCCGATCCTGATCTTTTAAACTTTTTCCACGAATTGTCTGTAAAGGCTTAGATGATTTACCCTATTGGTATTTAGTTTTTCTTATAATGTGAGAAAAAAAACTTCCCTTTTTGGACTACATATTTCTAATCTAAATGAAAAGCGGTGAATTTGTCAAATTTGATATAATTATTTTATTAGTAAGCCCTATACAAAATGTACTTACACTTTCTGTTGACATCTGTATAATTATGAGCAGTATTAAGATTAAATATTTATAAAGTTTTTTAAAGCAAGCCATACAGAAAATGTTGTTAATTTCTTTCAGTTGAAAGCTCTATAGAAGCTTCACTTTCATTGAAACAATTTGGGAGGCCTTGTACAGGCTTTAGTATACAAGCCTTTTATAGAACCTGTGTACCAACTTTTAAAAGGCATTAAAGAAGTTACTAGTAAAAACATAATTTATAAAATGGTTGACTTTCATAATAAAGCCTTATAAAATGTATATGCTAGCTATAGCTTATTGAATTCAAAAAAATGGACCTTACACAAGTTAAATTGTTACTTGGGTGCTTGTCAGCCCTCTTACCTGACCCCTGTATATCCAGGGTTCTTGGATCAGTGCTTACCCTAATTCGTCCGCTGCAAACTTCCTCGCTAGGACAGCTGATGCCGCCTTTGCATGGTGGATGTTCACTTGGACTAGCTTGGTGCTGATCCCGCGTCTTGTCATCACCAGAAGTTCCTCTTCCTCCTCCATGGTCGGAAGTTTTTCGCTGTCGATTCTGCTTGGAAAGAGGTCTATGCCCTCCATCTCTTCGCTTCCTCGACCTATTACAACATTAGCCAGTGATACCTGGCCAACGGAGGGGATGATTATGCTAAGAGGGGGAGTGGTTTGTTGCGAGGCAAGAGGATGGGATGCGTTGGACAGCGGAGAGGCAGGAACAAGGAAGAGGTAGGAAAATGGACTAGGAAGTGTTTGAAAAAAAAAAGGAAACGGAATGTTAAGTTCCGGGGAACGTGGCCTGCTTGCATAGCACGGCATTTAGCTCGTCGGAATGGGGGGGGGATCTTGCCCCCGAAACTCAACCTCACCTGCAAACAAAACATAAATCAGGCCTAGGAAAATTTACTAAAAAGTGACGTCAGACGGACGATCACCACTTCAAGGGCACTGCAGGTGTTTTCGCAGTGATGCCAACCCACCCAACCATAGAAATCCGTGGCAAATTTGGATTTACCCTATATTGTCGATGACCAAGTTCCGGTCATACCATCTTCACCGAAAGAGTTGAGCTACCATCGGCACCCCTAGAAATTTAACTTCAAAACATCATGATTCCCTTTTCAGAAATCAAGAAAACACAAATACTTCGACAAAAAGGCGTTCATTGAAGTTTTTATTGAACAATAAATAACAATTAAACTAGATTTAAACAAAAAATAAGGTTAACTAGAAAAAAATGTAAAAAGATGAAAGAAACATTAGTTTTTATAATTGGGTATATCATGGACCCCTTTTTTTTTTATGTCTTATTTATTAAACTAACAGCTTTTGTAATCAAACAAACTAAACGCTAACAAAAAAAAAGGAAGATATTTCAAATGTGACTTGGATACGTTTCCTACCAGGACTATCGAAAACAAAATAGTTAATAGCACTCTTTTTGGTACCCACAGTTAAAATTCGGACCTAAAATTCCCTACCTCAAAAGAGCTCGATGGAGGAGGTTAAGAATTCCCAATCGGATTTAACAGAACAACGCGACGACAGACCGAGGAAACAATCTATTTCACTTACAAAAATAATTTATAAGTATGTACTATAATTAATAGAAAATTTATCTGAAAAATGATTATTAATATACAAAAAAAAATAACCTTAACTTATTTTTAAACTTCAACGCCACTTAAATAACTAACAATACATAAATTAACAGCAACCAATGACTTGTAACAATAATTATTACCACTTGAGTATCTTCTCTTTGGAGATATATATATGTATATGTATGTATAGGTAGTTTAAACTTTTCTATAGTACTTTGCCATCCAGTTTTAAAATATATAAAAAAAACCGGCGAAAGTATATATAATTGTTTAAATGTAACTGTATATTATATTAATTGTAGTATATTTGTTATAATAAATATATGTGGATTCTATCATCCATTTATTTTATATATGTTTGACTCTATTATAGGACTCACTGTGACGTATTTAGTTTTGAAATACGATTTGCGTTCAGCTTTGGGGCTTTCTTGGGCGCTCCCGTTTTCATAGAGTAGATGTTGGAAATTCGGGTAAAATCGAGTTAGTAGAATCTCCAAATAAGAGATAGAGTTGCTTGGGATTCCTTGTAGATTCCGATAGCACTTTATGTTTATTATATTTTGTTTCAGATGAAAACGTCCAGAATATTTGCAGCCAAAGGAATAAGTGAATCCAGCGAAAAATCACACATCCAGAAGAATACGGGTATTCTGGCTTGAGTTGCGGCTGTAACACTTCACAGGAGCAACAATATATATATATATATAAATGGTGGCGGCCCAGCGCTCTGCTGGCAATCTGGGACCGCCAAATGATGAAATTGTAGAGTTAAAATAACCTATGTAAAATTTAGTCCTTTAGCAACAATTTTTAAAATAACACTTTCCCCTTATAACTCACCTTGTTCTTGATATATCTCAATTTAAATAAATTTATATGTTTATCTTGTTTTGTTTTTTTTTTCTTTCTTTTTGTGTTAATATGGATTGATTTGTGATTTATTTCATACACCACTCTAAACAAAAAGGTATCTCTCTATCTTTAAAAAATGAAAAACAAAATTATTAAACAGCCAAAAAAAAATAGTTAATAAAGTAGCAAAATTTTTATCACGCACCATCAGGTAAACTTATTTTTTTTTTTAACAAATGAAACGTTATTGAAAATAACAAAAATCTTTAATGTGAACTGATAACATCGAACTTGAACCGACGTTTATGCTTGATACGAGAGTTGTGAAGTTCAAAAATAACGACCCTTTTTCGGCTGTCTGGTAGGGTAAGTATATCAGATGACTTATTTGAAACTACGGTGCTTTAAGTCATGCCACCTTTTTTTTTTTTTCCTAACATTTCTTCCTCTTACAATATCCGTATCACCCGATCCAATCTACCCGCTAGTCACTTTTTTTTCAGATTTCATGGTATAGGTTAAATTGGGAAATGTCAATGTATATGTTTTATTCTCAATCTCACATCCTCTATTTGACATTTCTACTAAGGTTCCCTTACTTCCCAGCTGTCTCCTATTGTTCCCTTCACATGACAGAGGGCGCCTGTTTTGAGGACACCTTCACACCATAAAGAATTAAAAAAAAATCATCCGCAATGCTCTCGTCTAAATTAATTTTGCATCAGTATCATTTTTTTATTAATAAGGGATGCGTTCGGGAGTCCACAACAAAATTCGGCCTTTCTATGGATATACTCCAAACAAAGGGTGAAAGAAGAGGTCGCCCGTGAAGTATTTTGAACTTCAACGTCAGCCATTAACTATGTCCGTTGACTATTAATTACTTTACAATTGACAGCTCAACGAAGTTCTCTATGCCCCGACCATAAATCATATTAACTTCTTATTTTACTATATTTTACCTGCGGTTTCGAAAATTAGCTCAGTTCATTGCACAATTCGCGCAGTTTATTCAAAATTTTCCATCCCTCTCATTTAATTATTTCTCTCACCTTACTTGATCTTTCTCCTAGGTATCTGTTGTCAACAATCTGTGGCTGTAGCATATCTTTGAGTGTACGAAATCTAAGCCAAATCGTTTGATGTCTCTTATACTATTATCTTTATCTTCTTTTCATTTTCCGATTGACCCGCAGCCAACAAGAAACCAAAAAAAAGGAAATTAATGAATCTATAGCCTGGGTAAGTTTTTTTTTTTTTTTTTACTATTTGGTTAATATTAATTTAAATTCATTCTTAAACACCTTAATATGTTTTAATTATGTCCATTATTGCAGTTGCAAGTTCATTTAAAAGCTCAGAGCCTCGCAACTGAGAAATGGTTGTATTTTGGGTACAGTACAGTGGGGAGCTACCCACGCCATTATAAGCCGGGCTTACATGGGTTCGAGGTTAGATTCTGGGCCTCGTGGAAAAACTCTCTTGGTGCCATGCAAAATTGGTATATATTTATTTTTCTGGATTAATCTCATTTAATTATATTTATTTATTTATCCTCTTTTTTTTTTGTTTTCTATTAGGGCGTCAACAGCGGTACCATAATATATTGGACATTTGCCAAGTCAATTATTGCATACCTAACGATGGTGATGGAGTAGGGTCATTGACCTTATCATATGCACAGCTGACTACACAGGTTTGCCGTGAATTGAAATAAAAGTTTTTTTTTCTAATAGAAGATTCGTTTTTCAGATACGCCTATCCTGAAGCGTAATCTTTGCTGAACGGGAATAAAAAAAAATACGTCTTTAACAGACTTTTAAGGAATTTAAAACTTGTATTCCTCGAGTCATTCCAAATGCTGATCAATATCGTTTGGTGAGCGAGACTATTTAATTCAACTAACGAGAATTTTTAACCCAAGTTATATATGTAGAAGAAGGTATTAAAGCGAATAAATAAACGAAATAAATAATAAATTAACACTTAATATAACTAGAATCACAGATTGGTTTCTTATAGGTTATTATCACAGTTCTTATTTAATCAATTTCAAAATATCACAGATAGTTCCTAGTTTCTAAAATATCACAGATGTTAACCCGTATTAATAAAATAATAAATAAACAACATTAATAAGGACCTTAGCATGCAAATGAATAAATACTAAAATAAATTAACCACTGTTTGATAACATAAACATTTTTTCAGGTACAGTGTGACAATAAGTGTTTGTTTTATTATTATTATTATTATTATTATTTTCATTTTTTTTTTTTTTTGATGAATTATTTTAAAAGTTATCGGGCACTGAGTGAGTGATAAAGAAAGAAGAAGAATCCTAGGATGTGAAAACAGATGATCATAATAACGATAGATACATAAAAGGAAATCATTTATGATAAAAAAAAACATCTGTGAGATTCTAAAAGCATTCAGGTACAATGTGATAATAATAATATGTGCTATCATTCTGAAATTTGTTTCTTATACGTAGCTCTTGAACTGCGAAGTGCGAAGTAAAGAACAATACCTTCTGTGAAGAAAAAGTGATTGAATAACCCATGTTTTGTAAATCACTACTGGGTATAAAAAAATCTTTTGACTTTTGAATTGAAACTCAATGTCTGCATTTTCAAGTGGAATTGTTTTGTGTTTATCTGAAATTGGATTTCTAATATTACTTTTTTATTAAAGTGAAGCTTTCGCGGAAAAATAGTTTATTGTTTTAAATCCTTGGCATGAAATATGCCAATTTTTTTTCCAGCCAAATTTTCTAATTCATACATCTGGTTTCCAATTTGTTTCGTGATTCGACATTTGATGTATTTCGGAGCTAATTTGGCCGATAAATATTTTGAGGAATCGCTCAAAGTGAAATTTTTTCGGTAGACTTCCTGTCCGGGCATATATTGAACTTTTTTTGTGCGTGTGTTATAGATTTTCGCGGATTTCTCATTGGCCTTCGAAATATTTTCGCGGATTTGATTCCTAATACACTGCAATCGACTTTGTCGGGGAATGGTTAACAACTCGTTGTCATCTACCGCGTTTAGTTTTCGTGCTAGTTCATAGCTACTACCATGCGTTATCATATTAGTTCCGAATAGGACATAATATGGTGACGCTCCGGTAGAACCATGAACTGAACTCCTGAGGGCACATGCTATATCGGTGAGGTGGATGTCCCAATCGCGTTGGTCTTCTTTTAGATAGGAACGTATTGCTGCAAGCAGCGAGCGGTTAACCCTCTCCGACGCGTTCGATTGCGGTGCATAGTTGGCGGTTCTAAAATGTCTAATACCGTATTTTGACAGTAAGTTTTGAAACTCTTTGGCCAAAAATTGTTTCCCATTGTCAGAATGGATGATGTTTGGTACTCCAAACACATTAAAGATATCCTGTCGCAAAAATTTTATAACGTTTGAAGTATTCGCTTTTCTCAAAGCTTTCAAGAATACAAATTTAGACAAATGATCTAACACGACGAACACGTACGAATTTCCGGACTTTGACCTGGGATAGGGTCCTAGAAAGTCAATATATAGTTTTTCAAAGGGACGATTCGAACAATAGGAAGTAACAATTGGGGGACGGGAGACTTGGTTCGACGCTTTACTCTGTTTGCACACAGAACAGTTGGACACGTATTCACGGATATGCACGGTCATATTGGGCCAATAAAAATGTTGCCGAATTCTATGCAACGTTTTTGCAATGCCACCGTGGGCAACTTGCGGTGGATTATGAGCCTTGCTTATTACTTCTTCGGTTAGGGTAGACGGTATCCACAGAAGCCAGGTATGCTCAAGCATAGCTTCTTCACCTTCAGTTCTTAACGCGCGTTTATACACGAAACCGTCTTCGACTTTAAGATCTGGAAGTTCTTGCGGGTTAGTTTTTATAGTGTCTATTAGAGACGTGTATTCTTCTGAATAAAATTCTTCAGAGTTCAAGTCGATTAGTGGCGCAACTTCGTCTATAGCCAGAGATTCTACATGCACCCGAGAAAGAGTGTCTGGCACGACATTCAGGCTACCCTTCCGATGCTGTATGTCGAAGACATACGACTGCAACAGTAAACTCCATCTAGCTAATTTACCACTCAGATCTTTCATACTCATTAGCCAGCGGAGACTAGAGTGATCCGTTATTACTGTGAAGTCCATGCCCTCGACATACGGCCTGAACTTTTGTACAGCCATCACCGCGGCCATGCACTCCTTCTCGGTCACACTATAGTTTCTCTGGCTTTTATTAAATTTTTGTGAGAAGTACGCTATAGGAACTTCCTCGCCCTCCGAATTTTTCTGAAAAAGTACGGCTCCGATGCCCGCATCCGAAGCATCGCATTGGATGTAAAATCTTTTTGCGAAGTCAGGGTGAGTAAGAACCGGGGCCGTAGTTAACGTCCTCTTCAGATCCTCGAACGCTCTCAGTGCCTCTTCCGTCATTTTAAACTTTTGGTTGGTCTTTTTCAACAGGTCCGTCAAGGGTGCAGTCAGACTAGAGAAATCCTTGATAAACTTCCGATACCACCCTGCTAAACCAAGCAACCGCCGAACCTGCCTTGGTGTTTTGGGGACCGGAAAGTCCACAATGGCCTCCACCTTAGCAGGATCGGTTTTAAGCTTCCCACCACCAACTATGAAGCCCAAATATTTTAGCTCTTTGAAGCAAAATTTGGATTTCTTCATGTTGATGGTGAGATTCGCCCTGCGTAAGCAGTCGGCTACTTCGTTCAACAGGGTGATATGCGTCTCGAAATCCGGCGCCATGATGAGCAGATCGTCTAGATATACGAAGACGCGATCCCTGAGTCGTGCAGGAATCACCTTGTCCATTAACTGACACAACCTTTGGGCTGCATTGCACAACCCAAAGGGCATGACAGTGAATTGGTACAAGGGTCTTCCTGGCACCGCGAAGGCAGTCTTTTCCCTACTCTGCCTCTCCAGAGGAATCTGCCAGAAGGCTTCCTTTAAGTCGATACTGCTAATGAAGTACGTATCGGGTAGTCGGCTGATGAGCCCCTCGATATGCGGGAGAGGATTTGCGTTCTTTTTTGTCAGTGCATTCACCTTGCGAGAATCCAGGCAAAGTCGATTTTTGCCTGGTTTCCGCAAGAGCACTACTGGTGAGCACCAGGGACTTTCGCTCTCCTCGATAACGCCGAGGCTCAACATCCGATCTAACTCCTCGTACAATACAGCTTGTACCGCTGGAGAGACAGGGTAGTGACGCTGCTTCACAGGGAGCGCATCTCCCGTATCAATGACATGCTCCATGAGCGCCGTCTTTCCAAGACCATCCCGGTCGAAACAAAGAAATCTCCGCCTGACCGCATCCAATCTGGCCTGCTGATTAGTGTCCAACTGATGGGCGTTCGAGAGATCTGCTTCTTCGGAAAATGTAACAGAACCTACAATGTGCGGTGCTAATTGGAATACCTTCCAGAAGTCTACCCCTAGATAGATCTCCTGGTCCAAATTTGGAACTAGGTAGAATGTTAAATGTTCTTCTCTGTCCTTGTATAATACGTTTGCCTGAATTTTTCCCACGATTGATTGGCTCTTACCGTCAGCTGTTTTGACACCGGACCGAAAAGAGATTATTGGAATTCCTAATTCTTTGACCAATTGTAAGCAATTTTTGCCAAGGATGCTTACACTGGCCCCGCTATCAAGCAAACCTAATACTTCTTTATTACCTAATTTTATTTTCGCATACGGTCTGGGATCTGACGATAAGTCCACAATCGTTGAAGAAATTCGGTTTCTTATGTCTTTTCTTGCCTTGAATCTAGACCTAGCCTTTATTATTTTTTTAGAAGGCAAGTTAATCGTGCTATTGAATATTCTTTTACGTGCCTGGTTATATTCAGCAATTCTTACATGTAAAGGTTTTATATAAAATTGTTTTGGATTTTCTTTTATTTCTTTATCGTTTATATTCAGCTTTTCTTTTCTTTCTAAAATCTTAATTTTTTGTTCTCCCTCTTCATTAAGAGGACCTCTTACTACTTCTGTTTCAGGATCGACTTCACATTTTAAACTTATTTGGGGTTCTGGGTTTGGGTTATACGCGAATCCCCCTGAGCCTTCGCGTCCCATTATCGGTTTCCCGAGTTACAACGTGTGCAGTGTGGTGTTTTCACACCCTCCTGTCCACACTTAAAACAAAACAGATTGCGGACATCAGACTCGCACTCGAAATATGAATGACCCTGTGTTTTGCAGTTCCAACAAACGAAATTTGAAGTATCTGTATATTTCTTTGGAGGAAGTTTTGGACGAGCTCCACCAAATTGGTAGGCTGCAAGATGTTCGTCGGATTGCCGGTAGGCATCATCATATTCGATTTCATTGGCCGTATTTTTGAAATATGGCTTTGAAGGTTTTGAAAAATCTTTTTCTTTTCTTGGAAAGGCGGATTCTACGTCTTTGCACGCGTTCCTCAGCTGATCCAATGAGTAAATTGGCATTGGATATACTAGGTTAACGAATCGTTCATTCAAGCTCTTCTTTAAAATTCTAACCAACTCTACTTCTGGCATTTGAATTCTCAACTGGGACTTGATTTTGTTAATGGCCGCCAAGAAATCATCAATACTTTCCGAGAAACCCTGTTTGCGGTCCATTATCTCACGCATAATGTCGTAGTCAGACCGATTGTTTTTGAACTGGCGCATCAGAGCTTCTCGCAGAGCAGGCCAGTCAGGTCTGTAATTATTCCTCTGAAACTGCCAAAACCAGTCGTGGGCGTTTCCGGATAGCAAAAGATGGAAATCACGAAGTATTTCTGTCCATGGACAATCGTACTGGCTCTGCAATGTCTCAAGACGGAAAACAAAATCTTCTACCGTTAAAGTAGCAGGTTGACCTTCAAATTTAAGACCCCACTTGTTGATCTTGATTGGAGCTTTAAATCCAGAAGGCAACAAGTGTTGTGGATACCCCTGTTGATATGTATATGGATTTGAAAAGTTAACAGGAGTTGGATGATTTCTTGCCGTACCGAAGTGATTGTCATGAGAACCGTCAAGTTGGTTTATCCTGTCTTGGTTTCGCCGGAACGGTTCTTGTGGTCTCCTGTGCTGTTGTCCAGGAGGCACGAAAGCACTCCTACTCGGACCAGACTGAGGAGGCTGCTGTGGCGGGGGATGTACTGGTGGCGGAAAATTGTAGGATGGTACCGATGAATTAGTTACTGGATTAGTTGTCGGAGGCGTAGGTCGATTAATATTTAATTCTCTAAGGAATCCTCCCAACTGTTGCTGGATTTCTTCCTTTAAGGTATTAGTTAAATCTGTTTGAATGGATCGTTTATAAGACGAAAAAGCGTCTACCATGGCCAAATTGATGTAAGCTTTTAAGTCCTCTGGCAGTATATTTTTTTCTTTTCTTTTCGTTACAGGTGGTCTTTGTGACAGGCTGTCTAAAATATCCCTATACCCACCCAAATTCGGAGATATTACACTAGTTTGCCTAGGAGCATGTACCGTTTTAGGTATGACGGTCTCGTTTAACGAACCGAAACTTTCACGTGCAGCTTCCGCTCCCATACCACTGAGGCTGCTAAAGGAAGGCGGGGAAACGGTATCGATGTTGTCGGATGTTTCGTGATCAAGGAGAGGCCTACCAGAACTACCGGGTAGATTGGATGTCGATCTGATCCGTCTATCTGATATAAGAGGAGAACCCAAAACCCTACTTCGCTCGGTAACATTTAAATTCTGACTTTGTGATCGTGTCACTCTAACATTCTCATCTATTTCAGTTTCCCGAATGAGCTTGTTAATACGATCATCTTCTTCTTTTCCGGTGTTATACATTTTGAATATCTTCACTTTATCAGAAGGAGAGAATCAACAAAGAGAGGATAAATTAACACAAAAAGTAAAGAAAAGAGGTGAGTTAAAAAAAAAATTGTTTCTATTATTTTTTTCTTGGTGGAACAAAAATCCTAAACGTAGCTAGTAAGTTAATTAAAGTTTGCTTTCTTAAAAAAAAATTAAGCAATTTTTTTTTTTCTTTAGCAAGTAAGTAGTATTAAGAAGAGTAGATATAATGAACAACAAAAAAAATAGATAACTAATGGTATAATAGTAAATTAAGTATAGTATAAATACAACAATATATGAAAAATACGTAACTAATAAACAAAAAGTTTTGTTAAATAACAACTTTTGTTTTTATTGAAATTAAGTTCTCTAAACAAAGTACAGAGTATGAAAATTCTTTCTAAATTTTCGAAATTTGAAAAATCGTAGGTTGTTTGTTTCTTGTTTGTTTTATAATCATTCGGGGTGCTTCAGGTAGCGTCTTCGGTGGTTTTTGGACGACATGGTATGAACTTACTATTGGCATCTTTGAAAATTAAGACTGCAGACGGACGAAGAAAATCCCTTGAAGTGGTGAGGTAAACAGGAAATAGAAAAACTGACAAAAACACGAGATATTGTTTTCCTCACCGTTCCCGCAATTCTAGACTGTCTCTAGGACTTTGCAAGAAGACTTGAAACGGTGAGAAAACGCAATACAAAAAAAAAGTAGTAAAACTCAAAATAAAAGTTTGGACGGTGCTTCGATGTTCGACATCCTGTCAAACATGGTCACTGCGCCCAAATCGAAACATAACTTGACTAGACAAAAAAGGAAAGAAATTGAAAATTAAGATAGCAAAGAAAAAAAAAAATAAGGATAGGATTAGGGAAAAACAAAACAGAGACATTATCCCTTGCTACTGCAAGTTCCCAGAAATTCGTTGCGATACACCTGGTATGTCAAAGACTTTCCTGGTGCAGACTTACGAACCTTGAAAATCCTGCAGCAACCAAAGAAAAACGCCTTACAAACACTAACCGCAGTCACTATGAACCTTCAGAACACCGTCGCGATTAACCTAAGTGCGTCTGAGACCTTCTTGGTGAAGACATACGGTTCCTGAAGACTCATAGCAAGTTTGGTTTTGGACTTTCACATAAACGCAGACTACAAAAATCTTCGCTAAAAAGCTCAGACGTTGGGCGCCATTTTGTTGCGAGGCAAGAGGATGGGATGCGTTGGACAGCGGAGAGGCAGGAACAAGGAAGAGGTAGGAAAATGGACTAGGAAGTGTTTGAAAAAAAAAAGGAAACGGAATGTTAAGTTCCGGGGAACGTGGCCTGCTTGCATAGCACGGCATTTAGCTCGTCGGAATGGGGGGGGGATCTTGCCCCCGAAACTCAACCTCACCTGCAAACAAAACATAAATCAGGCCTAGGAAAATTTACTAAAAAGTGACGTCAGACGGACGATCACCACTTCAAGGGCACTGCAGGTGTTTTCGCAGTGATGCCAACCCACCCAACCATAGAAATCCGTGGCAAATTTGGATTTACCCTATATTGTCGATGACCAAGTTCCGGTCATACCATCTTCACCGAAAGAGTTGAGCTACCATCGGCACCCCTAGAAATTTAACTTCAAAACATCATGATTCCCTTTTCAGAAATCAAGAAAACACAAATACTTCGACAAAAAGGCGTTCATTGAAGTTTTTATTGAACAATAAATAACAATTAAACTAGATTTAAACAAAAAATAAGGTTAACTAGAAAAAAATGTAAAAAGATGAAAGAAACATTAGTTTTTATAATTGGGTATATCATGGACCCCTTTTTTTTTTATGTCTTATTTATTAAACTAACAGCTTTTGTAATCAAACAAACTAAACGCTAACAAAAAAAAAGGAAGATATTTCAAATGTGACTTGGATACGTTTCCTACCAGGACTATCGAAAACAAAATAGTTAATAGCACTCTTTTTGGTACCCACAGTTAAAATTCGGACCTAAAATTCCCTACCTCAAAAGAGCTCGATGGAGGAGGTTAAGAATTCCCAATCGGATTTAACAGAACAACGCGACGACAGACCGAGGAAACAATCTATTTCACTTACAAAAATAATTTATAAGTATGTACTATAATTAATAGAAAATTTATCTGAAAAATGATTATTAATATACAAAAAAAAATAACCTTAACTTATTTTTAAACTTCAACGCCACTTAAATAACTAACAATACATAAATTAACAGCAACCAATGACTTGTAACAATAATTATTACCACTTGAGTATCTTCTCTTTGGAGATATATATATGTATATGTATGTATAGGTAGTTTAAACTTTTCTATAGTACTTTGCCATCCAGTTTTAAAATATATAAAAAAAACCGGCGAAAGTATATATAATTGTTTAAATGTAACTGTATATTATATTAATTGTAGTATATTTGTTATAATAAATATATGTGGATTCTATCATCCATTTATTTTATATATGTTTGACTCTATTATAGGACTCACTGTGACGTATTTAGTTTTGAAATACGATTTGCGTTCAGCTTTGGGGCTTTCTTGGGCGCTCCCGTTTTCATAGAGTAGATGTTGGAAATTCGGGTAAAATCGAGTTAGTAGAATCTCCAAATAAGAGATAGAGTTGCTTGGGATTCCTTGTAGATTCCGATAGCACTTTATGTTTATTATATTTTGTTTCAGATGAAAACGTCCAGAATATTTGCAGCCAAAGGAATAAGTGAATCCAGCGAAAAATCACACATCCAGAAGAATACGGGTATTCTGGCTTGAGTTGCGGCTGTAACACTTCACAGGAGCAACAATATATATATATATATAAATGGTGGCGGCCCAGCGCTCTGCTGGCAATCTGGGACCGCCAAATGATGAAATTGTAGAGTTAAAATAACCTATGTAAAATTTAGTCCTTTAGCAACAATTTTTAAAATAACACTTTCCCCTTATAACTCACCTTGTTCTTGATATATCTCAATTTAAATAAATTTATATGTTTATCTTGTTTTGTTTTTTTTTTCTTTCTTTTTGTGTTAATATGGATTGATTTGTGATTTATTTCATACACCACTCTAAACAAAAAGGTATCTCTCTATCTTTAAAAAATGAAAAACAAAATTATTAAACAGCCAAAAAAAAATAGTTAATAAAGTAGCAAAATTTTTATCACGCACCATCAGGTAAACTTATTTTTTTTTTTAACAAATGAAACGTTATTGAAAATAACAAAAATCTTTAATGTGAACTGATAACATCGAACTTGAACCGACGTTTATGCTTGATACGAGAGTTGTGAAGTTCAAAAATAACGACCCTTTTTCGGCTGTCTGGTAGGGTAAGTATATCAGATGACTTATTTGAAACTACGGTGCTTTAAGTCATGCCACCTTTTTTTTTTTTTCCTAACATTTCTTCCTCTTACAATATCCGTATCACCCGATCCAATCTACCCGCTAGTCACTTTTTTTTCAGATTTCATGGTATAGGTTAAATTGGGAAATGTCAATGTATATGTTTTATTCTCAATCTCACATCCTCTATTTGACATTTCTACTAAGGTTCCCTTACTTCCCAGCTGTCTCCTATTGTTCCCTTCACATGACAGAGGGCGCCTGTTTTGAGGACACCTTCACACCATAAAGAATTAAAAAAAAATCATCCGCAATGCTCTCGTCTAAATTAATTTTGCATCAGTATCATTTTTTTATTAATAAGGGATGCGTTCGGGAGTCCACAACAGGTTGGTACAGCCTGAGGGCTGGTGGATTAGTGGGGGCTGGAGTTAGGACAGGGGGTTGGATAGGGTTCAGTTGTGTGGTTGTTGGAGGAATGGGTGCGGGGGAGTGGTTGGATATCTGTCCGGAGATTCCCGGTTTAACTACATTACCGTCTTCAGGTTCGTAGAAGGAACTTGGTTTCAAGTTTTTCTTTAGGCCTATGACGGTTATTTTGCCGATATTTGTAGTGCAGCTGGTTATTCATTTTTATAATGGCCTCTGCTGACTGGAAGTCGATGCTAATCAGCAGCAGTTGTCCTTTGCCTTCAACTTTGCTGTTTAGCACCTTCCGTGCTTGGATATTCAGCCCTTCATTTTTGGCCATTACTTTATATCAATCAGCCAGTGAAATTAAAAAATTGTAAACTTCTTACTATATACCTAAGTGTTTACAGGATTTAACACAGCACCGCATGTTAATAAAGTATTGCATGTATGTACTATATTTATTTTTATTTCACTTTTGTACATAATTTAATAAGTTTTTTAAAAATATTTTAATGATATCTCAAAACCCATTCCTTAAGAAACCAGCTAAAAATTTCTTTGGGCGCCCCAGCATTTAGCTCTAACTGCATGTCGATACTGTGTCAATGCATTTGTTTTTATATAACTCACACTTTCTTGAAAAAAGCCCCACAGCGGATGCGTTCATTGAAAATGGTTACTTACCAAAACCAATATTACTCTGTTCGAATCTTGTATATATATATATATGATTTAACAATTGTGGATGATAATTTTTATTAAAATAATTTTATTTGAATCATCGAAAATGTATTTCGTTATGTTTTAATAAAATAATTCGCTGTATAATTCTAAACCTTCATACAAAAGTTATTTTTTCAAAATATTTTCAAAACTACCATACTCACCGAACATATTTTCCTGGAAAACATGCAGAAATACCAACATAAGTTATGAGTGCTCGGTGAATACCGGCCTAAATGACATTTCGGTGGGGTGCGTTCCTGGGCGGAGAAAATTGTTCGAAGTTAACGATTCACACGCGCCATGTATGATGGCCCAACCTAATGTTTAGTAATAATGCCGTCTGCCCTTTAAATAATTCCAAACAAATTAATGTAGAGAATAAGAACGTATAATTATTCATACCTACTTTAATTAGAACAAAAAACTCTAACTACGTCCTACCACTGATCTCTATATACACTGGATAGTGTATTCATACAAAATTTTTGAGGCAAAAATATAGTCGTGGCCGGTACCCTTATATAACAGTATAACAGCGGCTAAAATTCTTCAAAATTACTACATAAGCCAAAAAAGTGAAAAAGTGCAAAAGTGAAAATTTTTAAATTGATTTTGTGATACTTTTTCTGACTAGAAAACTTATAAAAATGATGCAGAAAGCTTAAATTTTGGTTTAAAAACAAATTTGTGTATTCTTTTTCACAAAACAACGGCGCTAGCGGTAAAAAAAATATTTTTACTTTTGTACTTCAGTACTTTTTGGCTTATGTAGTTAAGCCTTTAAGCCTTTAGTCAAGTTTTTTGTATGGATACACTATCCAGTATATTATAGAAGGGGTATTCACCATCCTATGCAACTGGTCTTGTATCATTGAAAAAATGCAAAAGTGTAAAATTGCTATACCCTAGAGATCAGTGGATTGTTTTATTTTCATGATCTGATCTGGATTGGATCTGGGGGAAAATAAAACGCAGCTATTGTAAAAGTGCAAAGTTTTTTTTTTACAATGGGGTTAGGGTATAGCAATTTTACACTTTTGCATTTTTGCAATGATACAAGACCAGTTGCCTCGGATCGTGAATACCCGTAGTATTATCTTCTTATTCTAAAGGTAGAACTAGAATAGGCGGAAGCCAACGTACGTGGTCGTACGAAACCGAGCGAAAACAAGAAATTCATATAACACGCACATAATTGCGCAGTGGAACTTTTCGTTTAGTTCTTCGTAAGTGGACTGACAGCTAGCTTCAAAAATCAAAATGGTGAATGAAGCTCATTGCAACTCAATAAAAATAAAAGTCCAAGTGATTCCGGTTAAGGACTTCCAGATTGTTTGTTAAAAAAAAAAAACAGATATTATGCCTGTTTGGTAACTATTTTTTTCATTAAATTTTCCAAAACTGAGTTTTTTTCCTATGGGCTTTGACAGCAAATTGTGTGCAAATGCAAACAGACCTATTTTAAGTAGCAGCCGCTGTGTCCAACCTCACAAGGCCACAAGCGCAGCCGCTGTAAAACATTAAAAAGTTGACATAACTTGAGTCTGGAGAGTGGAGACTGGAAGTGAAGTGAGGCAAACTGCTAACCCAAAACTCACGTAGGCTTTTAACAAATTAAATTATTTTACTATCGCATAATTTAAATAATAAATTACTTTAAAAATGTCAGTTATTGAAATAAAAACCGAAGAAGAGTACACTATGCTCATTAGGTAAATATCTAAATACCATCACCCATCAGTCATTTTCAATTCAACCAAAAATCTACTCTAGGTCGGACAAGACAAGCGTTGTCCTATTCTCAGCACCTTGGGCAGAGCAATGTAAGCAAGTTCTAGATGTTTTCACCGAAATTTCCAACCTGGGCTACATAAATTTACAATTTGCTAACTTGGCTGCCGAATCTTTTCCAGAAATATCGATGAAGCATCAGGTTTTATAGTTTTTTTTAATATCCAGTGAACGAATTTAAGGTGTTTTGTTTCGATTATTTACTTTTAGATTGAGGCTGTTCCAACTGTTATATTCTTCTCAAAAGGTCAAGCAATTAATAGAGTAGATGGTGTGAATATTGCATCAATTAATCAAATATGTAAAGATTTGGGATCCAAATCAGGTGGTGAAAGTGGTGGATCCCTTGAGGATAGACTGAAAGCGTTAATCAATAAATCGGATGTGATGATATTTATGAAAGGATCTCGTGACGCTCCGAAGTGTGGTTTCTCAAAGCAGCTGATTGCTATTGTAAATGATATTGGGTAAGTAAAAACATTCCAGCTGCTGATTCCTTCTAACCTCGCTGGATGTAGGTAGGTATTTAAATATAAATTTCGAGTCTTCCACTCAAACACCCCATCTACAATAGGACACCGCTGAGTTACTGCAGTCGCCTTCCCACCCCTAAAAACACACTTTACCAAAACGACGTACTTTCAAAACACACAATCAAAGAAATTGATTGTGACTCCCAATTTTTTTACTTCGCTTGACTTCTGTTATACAAAAACTAAAGAATAAGCCAGTAGCACACACACATATATGAATATGTATACCTTAGCTAGCCTAAAAATTAATAAAAGCAGACCATTAAAGACCGAAACACTGCCAAGAAGTTCGGTGTATTCCCATATATACCGAAGGTTTACCAAATACCAAGGGTACCTGCTTGGGGAATCGGCTTCCATTAGATTGTATTATATTTATGTAGTCCTTGAATATGAAGCTAGACGCAATATTTCAATTTTCAAACTTTATCTATTTCCGTAGAGCAAAAAGTTTATTTGTGAATATATTATGCGAACAATTTTTTAAAGCATATTTTTTTGGATAATTTTGCAGGCTTTTTTGGTCGATTTGAAAAAGTCATGAATAACGACAAAGCGTTAGAAAGAAAATGAAATAAAGTTCGTTTTATTTGCATTTAATTTCAAATCGACAAAAAAAGCCTGCATAATTATCCACAAAAAGTTTATTCGTTTGTATTTCATTGTCAAATTGTTGGTAATATTTTCTATTATAAGCCACGGTATGATTTTTTACTGCTTTTTGTCTTTGATTTTATTTAATTTTTAAGGAAATGACGGCAAGGCAACTTAAAATTGAGCTTAGCAACATGGGCTAAAGATCTTTGATACCACATCAGAATGGAGCTACTCATCGATCTTACGTTAAAGCTAAAGTCCCAAAAAATGAATACCTTTTTCAGTGTGTCAAATCCATTGCACAATACAATACAACAGTAGAGAAACAAAATGTTAACAATTCTGGAAATTCACCTTTCTATTCTATTTAATTTTTTCAACAAATTTGACGTATTTAATTTTGTTCTGATTTCCGATCGGTTTTAAAATCCTTTCGTTTTCAAACTCTGTGTTCTGAAGAACTTTTCGCTTTTAATATTTGCGCAATGAGAATGCTTTGATTTTCGATCGCATTTGGTCAGTTTATATTTCAGAATCCTCACTAATTTTCCTCCGTCAAAAATTGAGGAGACGAATCCAAAATTTTTTTTTCCTCGGTATTTGACACAAAAACAGAAATTTTGCTGAGGAATCCTGTTTATATTTGTGAGATTGCTGAGATCTCTGAGATCTCAGAAATATAAACTGACCAATTGAAAATAATTGACATTTGGGAAATTCATTTGAGTTTTCGTGTCCGAATTAAATTGACACGGTATTGTTCGTATATTATTAGAATTTTTTTGTGAATTATTTAATTTTTTTCAACAAATTTGACGTTAAGAATTTTGTTTTTACTGATTTCGAAGGAAAAAAAATGTTTGGATACTAGCTAACGTGAAAATAAAAATCAGAACACTTTTTTTGAATCCGTGTGGAAATCAATTGCGTTTACGGATTTGATTCAGAACGGAAATCAGACCAGTGGTGATTATCTCCGTTTTCATCTTGTTACGTACAAGTCAGAAACAATGCCATGAATCATAAACATTTATTATTCGACCAAGTGGCTAGTTTATACAGTTGTATAAATAGTTAAAAAAGATGTTTTAATGATCACCACTTTTCCAATTCAAAACCATTTCTGCGGTGCTTCAACTTCTACATAATTCGTAACCACATAATCAATTAAAGTGCATTATGTAGAAGTTATCCTTTTTGGTTGAGATATAATTGTTTACTTGCATGACCAAAGATCAAAAATCACCTGTTCGACCAACTCTTTCTTTCGCTTCAACTTAAAATAGGTTTCTAGTGCTTATTGAACGACGGATGGATGTCTAACTGCCCTTGGTCTTATTTTCCTCGTAGCTTCGGTTCGTTTCATTTGTAAAACCAATTCTTGAGTACAGGTGTGCATAAATAAGAAGCAGTTCGATTCAAAAAGACCTTCCTTCTCTTACAAAACATGGAATACCTCCAATTTTATTTTATATGTGGTATAATAAATGGTTCAATACCATCTCCATTAGTTCTGTGTAGAATACTATGTTAATCAAACTGTGGTACATATAGCCTTTTTAACCAATGGATTATAATCTTAATTAGATTTTATTTTATTATCAGCTCTATAAATGACAATTTTAAATGTATAAAATTAAAATTTTTAGGATATAAGAAACTGTTACTTTAGAATCTAATTCAAATAAATAAGTAATTACAAGCAAAAACAATTTCGTTGTGCATTTGTTTGCCTACTTGCTGTACCCTAGCGAGCATTTCAAAGGCGAGCCAACGATCCTTGTTACCATCAGACAAATCAATTGTTTGGGGATGCATTGACAGGTTTTCGCAATAATTCATAATACATTTGTTCGGTTTTATAACTATACAAATATTGGAATATTAAATTACGATCGTATACATTTTTCAGTATCCAATACAGTACGTTTGATATACTAACGGACGAAGAGGTGAGACAAGGCCTGAAAACCTATTCCGACTGGCCCACATACCCACAAGTGTACGTAAAAGGAGAACTAGTAGGTGGATTGGATATTATAAAGGAACTTTTGGCATCTGGAGAACTTGAAACCACACTGAAATCAGCTTAGACAAAAAAAAATCTTTTTTTATTTTTTAATAAATATCACCCTGTCAGTTAAAATAAAACAATGCACATTTGAACAAGAACAGAACAACACGATTTATTTGTTTTAAGTATAAAAAATAACTTCTATAGCTATGTAGATGTTTAGATGAGTCATATAAAATAATTTTCGTTTTCGCTTACTTTCTATGGAAGACAGTCTGTGTTGTTTTTAGACTTAGGTCGCTCGCCAAAATATAGTATTTCCGTACCAGTTTGGATTGGTGACAACAGGTAACAATACTATCCAACCAATAAGACCTGAAACATAAATGCTACAAAAGAGAATTCTTCTCGGGGTATTCTGTTGAAAAAGATCCTGAAAGTCTGGAAATCCCATGTGGTTGCAAATTGCATGTGCAATTACAGGAGCAATAAAATGACCAGTTTTGGCAAATAAATATGCTGAATAAAATCCGAAGAGGGTTGTGTACGTTAGCTGAAAACCTAAAAGTAAATCATAGTTCAATTCAGTTCTAAAGAAAATATACAACAATCATTTGAAAAATATTTAAGTCGTGCTTCAATAAAAAGCGTTCATGTCCATTTTTTTGCTGTTGAGATATGAGCATTTTTTATAAATGTTCTGTTGACATGAATTTTAAAATATTTGAATTTAGAGTTAATTTAGAAACAGCAACATTGGATACATGAAGATTTTACAGAACTTAGATTTAAATATTTGACTAAGTGTAACGAATATGAGCGATGTAATAATCTCGGCTATCGAGCAAAATAGACTTCAAAACTTTACATCGAAAGACGACGATTTGTGATCTTACAAGAAACTATCACAGCTGTCTTTATGTCGAGGCCAGTACTGAGTCTTTCGGAGATGTGATGAAAATGTGCGACTCCAAAGAACAATGGCGTTATGAACACGGATTTGATAGGTGAAAATGACTGTAAAATCAAAGGCATCATGCAGGCCCGAAATGTGAATTCTTCCGACAATGGAGCAACCACATGATTTCGAATCCAAAGTATATTATTAAAGCAAATAATCCAATATTGCAAACCTTAAGTTAGTGGAAGAAAGATCATTAAACAAGAAATGGACAATTCAATCTGATTATTTCTTACGTGAGTAAAAGTACAAATGTCCATTATAAAGCTGAACGCTTAGTGGCCCCAAGAAGAGCAGCGCAGTGAGTAATGAGGGAATAACAATTGCAGCTAACAGTCCTTTCCACCGAAGACCAAGTATTTCGAAAAGAGAACAATGTGCCAACAGTTCTTTGGAGGAAAAAGTATAAACAAATAGTGGAGCTATAAGCATCACAATAGAAACACTGCAAAAACGTTTTTTCACCGTGGATGGATGATTTCTAGAAAGAAATATTAATGAAAGGAAATTCAATATTTTAGTAGTGAGAGAATATACCAAGTGTTTTTTTTCTTTTTATTTTTGTATTATTTACCTCTCATGTTCGTTTCTCCAAACATAAAGACTAGCTACATATATGATTGATAAAATAAAACAGCAACTCACTGATGTGGCGCGCGAAATTTTGGGTAGATCTTCGAAAGATATTTCCACAATTTTATCCATTTTTAAAACATTACAAATTCGTTGGGTGCTTGAAATCTATTTAATTTCAATTTTATTCTGCCTTCTGTCGATTTTAATGCACTTGGAGATGCTCACTGATGCAGTTGAGTTTTGTCATTTCGATGTCAAAAAAGACCAAGTTTTTATTTAGATCCGTTTGTTATGCCAAGTTACAGTGGGCAAGTTCAGAAAAATGAAAACTAAGTGCTTGTTTACATAGACTGCTTTTAAACAATGCAATCACCCCTTGCGATTTCAAAGAAACTTGGCGGGGGACGTATGTCGTGTCCGGGGTACACAAAATTGCTGAGGTTGAAAAAAATTGCAGAGTTATCGCCCTTTCTTCTTTGTGCCTTTTCGTGTTTTTCGAGACATAAGCAGATTTAAAGGTTCCCCACACCAATGCGAATATTCAGTGGCGATGACGAAAACAATAAAAACAACGTGTTGCTTGCATTGACAACACAACCACGTGTTGTTATTGTTGTTTTCGTCGTCGCCGCCGAAAATTCGCGTTGTTATGGGGAAACCTTAAAGAGTGTGAAGATATGTTTACTTTTCATTTAACAAAAATTGCAGCTATTAAAATTCGCTGCGTTTAAAAGCATCTGCAACCGAAAGGAGGCCAAAAGAGAGACGCCGCTTAAATATAGCAGTCGTCTAAAAGCAGAAATTTTACTGAAAGCGTGTCCACACATAAAGAAAAACTCTTTCAGTTCAATCTACCTTTCCCTATCTCACAACCTTAAAAATTCATGAATATCATAAAAACAAAATGTCTTTCATGTTTCTCCCTTGAATCTGGCGCACATAAAATCTACCTGTCTCACTGGATGCGCCCTTCATTAAAATGCCTATGTAAACAGGCACTAAAAATCACATCACAAACAAAAACAAAACATTGAAATTAGACAAGTAAAGAGGCACTGGATCCACCATATTACCTCGATTTTGACAGAACTGCCAAATTATACCAGTTTTATTTTTACTTTGACATTCGATGACTGTCAAATTCCGTTGGTACTCCGTGGGGATGGTGTCCACCTGGATGGTAACAGAAGTTGTACACACACTCCACCAACTGAAAAGTTAGTTTCCAAGCTATGCCGCTTGAACTATACTTAAAGCCTATCCCGTTAAAACGGGACTCTGGTGTGGTATAACATTACCCACTAGCAACTGTATCATGTGACCGTGACTGACGTCTTGCCAACATGAATTCCTAGCGTGGAACTCCTCTGGGGGAAGGATTTCAAGTGGATCAAATCCGGAGATGATCATACACTCCAGCAACTGCCAACCTAGCCCCCTGGCTACCAGCACCACATAACCTTGTGCTTAAAACATATGACAAACCCTCATCACAACAATGGACAAAGGATGATCGCCCTGCATCATACCAAATCAACAAAATCAATGTTAAAGTGAACTACCTCTTTATAACTGCTCATAATGTGTTAAAAGTTAGTGAATTATCTTTTATGTTCAATCATTATTGTTTTTAGTCTTTCTACTAAGTTATATCCTCTACATATTCTATTCATTTTCTATTGCCGCTAACATTTGCTTTAAAATCAACTAAAACCAAAAAACACATGGTTGTCAATAGCCGAGTTGTTTTTCAAGCCCGAAGAAAATTGAATGAAAAAAACGATTCGGGGCTTAATAATTTACATGTTAAGCCTTATACATACTTCCTCGTGAAGTGAACAACCATCAGTGGAGAAAGTGAATTTTTGACACAATTTGCTTGACTTTTGCAGCTTTTAAGGTAAGACCGCACTCGGCGGAACTGCACTTCAGCGGAACTGAACTTCACAACTTATTTGTATGAAATTGTATGAGCTATATCGCACTAAGCGACAACTTCACGGCACGACACTATACGACAAAGTTGATAATCTGACCAACTGTGCCGCGACATGAAGTTTCGTTCAGTTTCGTGCGAAAGTGCGCAGGGTGTCGCTGAAGTGCAGTTCCGCCTAGTGCGGTTCTACCTTTATGGTCAAATTATCAAAGCTACGCCAAAAATCAAAGAGTTCCCGTACATTTTGCGCGTGAATATGGTTCACCGCTCGTGAACGCAATCTCTCCACTTTCTGTCATGGCTTCACGGTGAACAAAAATGCAAATTTGTATGGATTCACGACATGATTCATAAGTATGTACTAGGCTTTAAATGCAACAACGACTATATCCCCAATGGGCTTAGCTAAACCCATATAATTTTCGGGGCTTAACTTAAGCACGAAGAAATACTGTATTACCGGCGATATCGATAGTTTGTATGGAAACTCCATATTTTTTCTGTAATTGCGTCGCTAATCCCCGAAATTTTTTTTTTGAACCAGTTCCCTCTGGGTTGGGAAAAAAACACACCTAATGAAAACAACACGTTGTTATTATTAGCTGTGTTTTATTTTCCCTCAGATCCGTACCAGGACCCATATTCTGTAACTCTGCGATAACTTTTTGAGGCGATAAACGGCGAAAAATGGATCAAAACCCATAGGATTCCTATGAGTTTTGTTCCATTTTTGTTTCATTTTTCGCCGTTTTTCGCCACGAAAAGTTATCGCCGAGTTACAGAACATGGGTCCAGATTGGATTTGCTTACGAAAATACATGTATTACAAAAACAACACAAGATCCAACTTTGTTTTGGATTTGGATTTCCAAATTCATTTTGAACACACCCTTAATTTGTAAATGTCGCCAGTAGTGTAAAAAAAAGACAACGTGTGTATACAACTAAAAAAACAAAAGGAAAAAAGAGTTGGGTATATATCAAGTTGTCACTGAAATCCTGGGTTGTTTTATTTTCATGATCTGATCTAGATTGGATCTGGGGGAAAATAAAACACAGCTATTGTTTTCGTCGCCACCGATAATTCGCGTTGGTGTGGGGAAACCTTAAAAAGTGAAATTAGTTGAAAATCGAAACTGTCTTTAAATAATTCAGTATAAACTTACACACACCCACACAGGATGAAGCCGATGCAAATTTCCTCATTAATTAATAAATTTTACTCACATCTAAAATTGGCTCCATTTTTGCTGCCTTGATGTTTATTTGTTTTTTTAATTATTTTTTTTTTTCATTTATGTCATAGTCTCAATTGCTGCCACAACAGAGAACACAAATTTGTTCGTTGATCCACTGAGTTATTTTCACAGGATGATCCATATGGATCATGTTTCATAATAAAAAATGGCTGTTTTTTTTTACTTCCCAAAATTCCAATTTCTACCATTTTTAGTCCATCGACTGTCAAATAGAATTTTGAATTGAATTTTTTAGATTAGATTAGATTAACGCCCATGTTCTGCATTCCACATATTGTGAATTCACATGGCGAAATTGAATTTAGGTGTTCCACAATTCGTTCGAAATGCTAATAGTGAATTCTAATTTCGAACATGAAAATTGATGTTCTGCATTTCGGTTCATTCCGTTTTCTAAACGTTTTCAATCCACATTTTTATGCGTTGTGAAATCGGTGCATTTGCAGATAGTTTTGTACTTCTTGGTACAAAATGTAAGCAAACTTTATGTTTTTGTTTATTTATTTATTATTATTTTCGTAGGAAACATAAGAACATACGAATTAGAAAATACAAAAATCATCAGAACCATTCATATTTAGGTAGGTATATTCACGCGTCGGGCAGGTTCTTTCTTACAAAATTGTTCGGCAAATTTTTTCTTTCGAGTTCCGTTTTCTTTTTTCCCTTATGCCAATAATATAAAATTAATTTTCATCTTTAGTGTAATTTCACTTTAAACCACAATTAAAAATGGAGGCACCTTGCATTTTGACATTTCGAACTAATTGCGAAATTTTCGAAAACGAACGAATTGTAGAACATGGAATTTCAATTCATGTGAAGTTGAAATGCGATTTCAATTCGATTTCATTCGAAATGCAGAACATGGGCGTAAATAGATCTTTATTGAAAATTAAAACAAGTTAATCCATAATACAATTGTTATAAGATTTTAAAGCATGGCTTTAAGCCGTCTACCGCTTTCTTAATTTCACTTTGAGAGATTACAAACATTTTTAAGTATATACATACTTTGGTTTTCAAGAAACAAAAAATAATTTAACAATCAGTAAAATTAAATATACATATAAAAATAAGTTTTAAACAAAATTTTTTTTAAATAAAAACTGTATAATAATTCAATTTATAGAAAAGAATGATTTTTATCTTACTTTTAATCAAAAAGAATTTAGAGATAGTTCGTTTACTGAAATATTTCAAAAATATTAAATTTACACAAAAAAAACTGCAACATCTTTAACAAATAGGCTTTTAGTTTGGTTAAAACAAAAAAAAGTAGAAGATTGTGATCAATTATGAAAATGGGCTTTTAGTTTAGCTAAAAAAAAAAAAATGATTGTTATTAATTATGAAAATGGGCTTTTAGTTTAGCTAAAACAAAATTTATGTGTGTACTACTCACGACAAGCTCAAATATGTGTTTGAATTTTTATTGAGACTTTTAAGAAAATTTTACAAAGAGTACAATTCAGAATTTACTTAGCAAAGCTATGTTTCTGCGGCTATAATAGCTGCGTTTTATTTTCCCCCAGATCCAATCCAGATCAGATCAGGAAAATAAAACAACCCAGGATCTCCGTGACATACGTTATATACCCAACTCTTTTTTTCCTTTGATTTTCTTATTCGTATACACCGTTTGTCTTTTTTCTTTACACTACTGACGACATTTACAAATTAAGGGTGTGTGTTCAAAATGGATTTGGAAATCCAAATTCAAAACAAAGTTGGATCTTGTGTTGTTTTTGTAATACATGTATTTTTGTAAGCAAATCCAATCTGGTTCGGATCTTGGGGAAAATAAAACACAGCTAATGTATTGCCAGCTCTATCTAGTTACATTTTTGGGAAGCCTCGTATATAGTCATTCTGCTCTTGCTCAGGAGCAGAGTTACGGTTACGTGTTGGCTGTTGCAACGGATAAAAAATATACATATATACCTACACTACCTACAATACAAATACCTTACCAAATAATATGCCAAAGAATATATTTATTTACATAAAATTTCGTGTTATAGAGCGAGAGCGCTCTATGTAGAATTTTAAAATTTAATGAAATCATTTTGCATGATAGGCTTAACTACATTCAACTTACTTTTGTACAAAAGTAAACAAAATAGGGGTATTCCCGATCAGATGCAAACTAACCTTGTATCATTGCAAAAGTGCAAAGTTTTTTTTTTACAATGGCGTAAGGGTATAGCAATTTTACACTTTTGCATTTTTGCAATGATACAAGACCAGTTGCATCGGATCGGGAATACCACTAATGTTTTGTCTTTTTCAACGTACTACGCAATCCTATATCTTATTTCTCAAATTTTACAAAAGTAAAAGTTAAAGCGGTCTTAACTTTTACGTTTGCACAAAAGTAAAACACCAACACACATAAACAATCAGTTAGAAAATCGACTAACTACCTGTTTACATAGGCATTTTACTGAAGGGCGCATCCAGTGAGACAGGTAGATTTTATGTGCGTAGAAACGAGAAGGATTTTGGGATGGAATTACCCTTCTCGTTTCTACGCACACATAAATCTACCTGTCTCACTGGTTGCGACTTTCAGTAAAATGCCTATGTAAACAGGCACTAATCGACTAAATCACCACTGGAAGGGAAATTTTAAGGGAACGAAACATTTTTATTCAGATGGTGCTAGGGTTTTTTCAACAAAACGGTAGTTTTGGTAAAAATTTCTGCAAAGATATGTCGCTAGAGTATATGTGTAATTTTTCTCTTTTTTACTTTTTGCAAAAAGTTTTTAACGTATAGTTAAGACTTTACGTTAGCACAAAAGTAAAACACCAACACAAATAAATTATCATTTTAAAAATCGACAAACACCAATACGAATCTGTCGCGGCGACGACGAAAACAATAATAAAAGGATCCCCCACACCAACGCGAATTTTCGGTGGCGACGACGAAAACAATAATAACAACGTGTTGTTTTCATTGACAACCACGTGTTGCTATTGCCTTTCTTTCTAAACAAGTTTTCCAAAACGACGTTTTAAGGATCCCCCACACCAAAGCGAATTTTCGGTGGCGACGACGAAAACAATATTAACAACGCCACCGAAAATGGCGTTGGTGTGGGGGAACCTTTATCCTATGAAATTTTGTGCAAATGCGCAAGAAATTTCACGTTGCCAAACAGACCTAGTATGAAAGGGATCTTATTACGTCGATGTAAGCTTACCCATTAAAACCTGCGCAATTAAAAATCAACAAAAATGAACACACCTTGCGTGTGAGTGCACCCTCAGGAAAATACGTCAAAAAAATCAAAATTTTCCTGCATGTACTTTGGTTTGGCAATTTTCGTCTGGGCCTGCTATAAAGTATAAACTTTCTTCATAAGTTTTTCTTGCAAGTGTGTATTTATTTTCATTTAAATGGAAAATTATGCAATTAAAAACAAACCATTGCATCAATTCAAAATCTAATCAATCTATAATAAAAACATTTTTAAATGGGAACTGAAAAACATGATTTAAATCCAAAAAATGTGTCATTAATAATTATTTTTGGAAAGTAAAACCAACCAAACGAATAATTTTTTTTCCCATACAACTTGTCTCGTATACAAGTTAGTAGAGTAGAGAAATACGTCGGTCGAGTTTTTCCTTTCGCCTTCGCTACTGAATACCAGTGTGTGAGTGAATTATGTTGGGTGTATAAGTTGAATATCCTATATGAACGTGGAAAATTGATTCAGATTTTTTTTTTAAATGCCGTCCACCACAGTGTGTATATCGGGAAAATTAAATATGGCGTCGCGGGTTGGAACCAGAACCAGTTTTCTGCTCTTTGTTTAGGGGATTGATTGAAAAAATTACCAAAAAATCTTCCCCGAAAAAAACCAGAAATCACAAGGATCTATTAGGTCCTTCGATCCTGCCTTTATTAACATGTCTAAGACACAAAGGCTCGTCGATCTGTTTTGCGTGTGATTCAAAAAGCTTTAATTGTACTTAGCAGAGATCGAAAGAAAAAAAGAAAAGAAAAGTGGCAAGTGAAAAAAATATTTTTTTATTTGTTCTGGCTTCTGGGCAATAAATCGTTCGTCGTCCGTCGTCGACGTCGTGGTTGCTTTGTGTAATCGAGCTGAATCTGAAGTGAAAAAATAAGAATTACATACATACCGACCACAATCGGTGAAGAGATTTGAAGATGCCGATGGCTGCGGTATACGTGAGACGGTCTCGTCGGAAAGGTGCAAACCGAATTGCCTTGCCCTCGAGAGCATCTGGTAAGTTGGTTTTTCAGTTGGTCCACCTTCCCAGTGTGGTGTCAGTATATAGATATAGAGAAGAGTATGTGATATGCCATGCATGGAACTGGATCTCTTGAAAGTTCCACACTCTAACTCTGTGGAAATCGATCTATTGGTGCATTGATTCGTGTTTTATATATTTTGATATATAAAAAAGAAAATAAACTCCCTATTGAAATATTACATAAAAAAATAAAAACAAACTCAAACTCAAGTGTTTATTATGCTCGTTTTTAAGAATTCACATGAAGAAAAGAAAACATTTGCATTTTTAGGTATCTAATGGAATTAGCATTTATTCAAAAGATTCGCACGTGAAAAAATAATAATGTAATATAAAGACTTAAATTATTATTTTGAATAATAAATAGTAACACGATGTGCCACAGAGAATTATAATATGATGCCCTATTCAAGTGCAGTGAACCGCAGGTAAATGCGTTTAGGCAGGGCACCGAAGATAGTTGGTTTAAGATAAAAAATTAAATTTGAATTTGTCGGCGGAGCATACCTATTCTGAAACCTATACGTTTGCGTGCGCATCATTAAAATTCCCACAAAAGCTATTGCAAAATGAAATATTAAGTTTCGTCTGAAATAAGTTAAATCAAAAACAAAACTGGTCTTAAAGTTATTGGAAAAAAGTTTTCTTGGCATATTGATCATTTATTTGTTGGCAAACAAAAAACCCAAATTATACATAATGTAGGTATGAGATAATTATAGTGATACATTTTTGTATCGTTGTATTTTTCTTGGTTTGTTCTTTTGATATACCTAGGTACCTATAAGTAGCTATGTATCTGATGAATATTTCCAAAAGCCTGTGAGAACGCTGGATGTTAGTAAAGTATGTAATTATCCAAATCTCACGCTCCGTCAAAAATTTGGTAGGTAGGTACTAAAATTAAATTGTGTTCAAATTTTTTTGAAATTGCAAAGGTTTTAGATATTTCAGAAATATCAACTAATATTTTCACCTGAAATAATTTCCTTGATCTCCAAAGCACCAACATGGAATGCCGCGAAATTCGGAAAATATATAACATATTTAAAAATCAAACTGTACATTGTACCTACATAATATGAACATACCTGCTTCTTTGTTACTCCTACTACCTACATAATATTGGTATTGGTTCATTTAAAATACAAATTTGAAATAAGAACTATTATGAGAAAAGTCAGAAAATGCAACGGATCTATTGAATTTGAGTTTTTTTTGTTTTTGTAATAACCCATTAAAATTGGACTTTCACTTTGAAACAATTCTGAAGAAGATGAATATCTGTGAGTTGGTGGGGAGCTTTATTAAGATGTACCTATTAATTATTCCAAAAAGAACACTGAATTTGAACATGGGTTTATGTTTTTAGGCTTGACTCTTTTTGAAATTTAATGAGTGCGAAGGAGAAAAGGGATAGGATTTCAGGCTTTAGTTTTTCCTGCATTTCATTTTGTCTTTTTAATTCAATCGTTTCTTAATACATTAAATATACCTACATTGAATAGCGTACATATTCTAAGTCCTAATGATGCAAACAAGGTTATTATAGTGGATTAAAATTAAAGTAATAAAATATAACAATTCTACCTGTATTCCCTACGAAGTATAGCAAAAATGACATACATTTTTTTATATCTGCTGAGAACAAAAAAAAGACAGCTTCAATCCTCGGGTGGAATCGGCTAAGGTGATTTGTGATAGTTGACAGTCCCAATAACAAATTCGGTCTGCGTAAGTTGATTGTCACATGTTATCATGATCTGATACGGATCAAATTTTAACATGTAAATACAAAAACAATATGTAATCCTGGGGTGGAATCAGCTAAGGTGATAAATGATTGTCACATCAACCATAGTCATATGTGATTGTCATTTAGTTTTCCGTCTGCGTAAGGTGATTCAACTCAATTCAATTCAATTGAATACTTTCCAATGTAATTTGTCAAAAACATGGTTGCCATAGTGAATAATTCAAATTTTTTTAGGGTAAATATAATAATTGAGTCATAACCTTCATTTTGGCATATAAATAAACACAGATTTTCCTTTCTCAAGGCCTCAAAATTAACTATTAAAATTTTCAATGATCGTTTTCAATGAAAGCTATAACTGGCCCCTTACACAGACTGAATTGGTTGATTGTGACTCTCACTCTTCGCAAATCATTTTACACGATTCCACCCCTGTTTTTTATCTGGATCTATTTGAATGATACAAAAATAGCTATATTTTTTTCTTAAAAAAAAGATAGTACAAAAAGAACTGATATTTAAGTGTACCTGTAGTAAACTTTATATTTTTGTTAATTAAAAACTGGACATTTTGATCATGTGCAAATTCAAAAAAAATTTCATTTAACACGTAGATAATGTTCTGGAGCCATTACTTCAAAATTTACCAACTGTTGGAGCTGCTCCTTCTGGAACTGGTGGCCCAAGCGTTGCAGCCGCCACTGGTGGTTCGAGTTCATCGTCTAGTACTGTAAATTCCACAAATGCATTCAATACAAGTGGTAACACAAATGGGTCATCGACATCATCATCATCATCATCTTCCTCAAATTCTTCGTCGGCATCATCAACAACATCCACCGCCCCTGCTGCATCCACATCTTCCTCATCGACTGCGACGTCTACAAATGGTGGAAGTGGCCCAGCCGCAACCAACACTAGTTCTTCAGCACTCAATTGCATAAGTAATATTAAAAAATTGTTTAAAGAAAAATTTAAGCTTTATGTATATAAAAAACTTTCCATTTTTAGATAGCACAAATTCCATGACTAACACAAGTAGCACAGCTGTTAATTCAAGTAATTGTTTCAAAGAAACTAAATAATTTCTAGACGAATAATAAACTTTTTTCTTTAAACTTCAAGCAGCCTCATCAAGCTTCGTCTTGCCTTCAACGTCAGCCAATGCAACTGCAGTTGCCGCTGCAGCTGCAACAGCAAGCAGTTGTTCATCATTAGGATGTTGCCACCAGTCGCCGTATGATCTGCGTCGTAAGTTACCATCTTCTAGCCATGAACAGTGGTGTGTTGCTAGTACGAGCAGTGCTGCTGGCAGTGCAACTGCATCATGCTCGGCAGCCACTGTTCCGACGACAGGTCCTTCATCAAGCGTTGTGGCATGTGGTGGTAACTTCACTTCTCATTATCACGCAATCACTCCATCGACGTCTACGTCTGCCTCTTTAAACTGTGAAGACAGCTGTTACATGCTACCGGCGCGAAAACGATCCAAGAGAATGTACACGGCTACAAGTACAGAAACCAGTGGCCCATCTGCTGCTCACTATTTGCAATATGAAATGCCTGACGAGGTCCTTCTCACAATATTTTCCTACTTACTAGAACAGGACCTCTGTCGGTTGTCTCTTGTTTGCAAGCGTTTCAATACAATCGCCAATGACACAGAACTGTGGAAGCGACTCTATCAATCAGTTTATGAGTATGATCTGCCGCTCTTTAATCCAGAAATATGCAAGTATGTCTTTGTAAAGGCGGAAGATTCAGACTATGCTAATCCTTGGAAAGAGAGCTTCCGACAACTTTATCGCGGCATCCATGTGCGTCCTGGTTATCAGGATAAAAAGTTTAAAGGCCGCCACATAATTCACTTTAATACAATTCAAGCAGCTCTCGATTATCCAGATGACAAGATACCGCATGGTTCTTCAAATAACCCAGCTTTAAACGCCGCAGCCAACATTGGCATGCCGAATAGTATTTCAGGCCTCAGTTCACAACAGAACACTGCCAACTTGTACGGGGCAGATGATAATGCCAGCCCAGAAAATGTGGGTACACTGATATTTCTGCATGCTGGCCATTATAAGGGTGAATATTTATTCATCGATTCGGATATAGCTTTGATTGGTGCAGCACCGGGAAATGTAGCAGAGTCGGTAATTTTAGAACGAGAGGCAGGTTCCACAGTGATGTTTGTCGAAGGTGCAAAGTATGCCTATGTCGGTTACATCACTCTGAAGTTTTCGCCCGATGTAACATCGACTGTTTCGCACCACAAGCACTACTGTCTGGACATTGGCGAAAATTGTAGTCCTACTGTAGACAACTGCATTGTTCGGAGTTCATCTGTAGTTGGGGCTGCAGTTTGTGTTGGAGGTTTGAATGCTAATCCAGCGATAAGGAACTGTGACATAAGTGACTGCGAAAATGTTGGACTTTATGTGACTGACTATGCCCAGGGCACCTACGAGCACAATGAGATTAGTCGTAATGCACTAGCCGGAATATGGGTAAAGAATTTTGCTAGTCCCATTATGAGAGAAAACCACATCCACCATGGACGCGATGTTGGTATATTTACATTCGAAAATGGAATGGTAAAATTTCTAATACTAGTTTGAAAAATTTAAAATTTTAAACTCTTGTCTCTTTGAAGGGATATTTTGAGAAAAATGACATTCATAATAACAGAATAGCTGGATTTGAGGTGAAAGCTGGTGCTAACCCGACTGTGGTCAAATGTGAAATTCATCATGGCCAGACTGGTGGAATTTATGTTCATGAGAATGGACTCGGACAATTCATCGAAAATCGTATACATTCCAATAATTTTGCTGGTAAGAAAAATATTCTATTAAATTAAAATATATTACTGATTGGGGAAAAAACATAAAACAACTCAATAATATTAAGTTTTTAGGCGAAACAAACAAAAATTTAAAAAAAGAGTGATATGTGACGTAAAATAGGCCTCAAATGACAGTGTAAATTTTAAGTTTTATAAAAATTTAGCTTTTGTTAAGGTGACGCATTTTTATTTAATTCTAAATTTACGCAGAGTAATCTATGGCCACTACTTAACAAATTAACAAGTACAAATTATCTATATTTTTGTGGTACTAAGGCAAAACCCATGTTACTGTTTATAACATTAATGTCCCCTATTATAAAAGACAACCTCATTTTGAGTATTGTCCCACCCTGTTGTATTTCTGTAACATCGCTCAAAATTACAGATATTACAAAACAAAGCAATGCGTATTGTATTAAAGCTTGAGCGCTTTGGCAATGTAAGAGACATGCTAGAATCTTTAATCTGGCTTAATATAAATCAAATGCTCACATGGTGGTCATATCCACAATAAAAAGTAATATGTGTATGGAGTACACGAAAAAAGCTTTTTTGAACACATTTTCCAAAGTTGGACAGTTGTCTAAAGTTAGACAACGTTTATAAATAAGACCACTTAAATCTAAATTTTTAATCAAGGCATTTCTTCCAATAGTTTAAAAAAAAATTACATTCGAACTAAAAATTTTTCAAAAAAAACCTAAAAAATTTGTATTTTGATTTTTGTTTTAAATTGTAAAAAAAGGGTACTAAATTGGCTTTCACTATTTAAAGCGCCTTTCAATTCCCAATAAAAAACTGAAAACCGGATAGTTTTATATCTACTAGTGTTCGAGATTATTATTACAAAAACCATTGCTTCATTAGATTTTTATTGTGTTAGGGTATATGTATGTACATATGTACTTGAAGTTATATAGAAAGAATGAACGAACGCGAAGCCAGACAAGTTTTCCAAGAAAACTGTTCACATTGGCTCCTGCCTGGGGACTGAACTTTGAACTTATCCTAAGCGGAGCCACTGAGCTGCGTGAGCGGGACAGAAGACACAAAAAGGGCCTGCCTGATGAATGAATATAGCCTTAGCAGAGCAATAAATTAAAGAAAACAAATTCTTACTTTTTTTTTTTCAAAAACTAGAAGTAAAGAATTAATATCTGTTGTAAATATTTGATGCCAATTTAGAACCTTTTTTCACAAATTTGAAAAAACAAACAATCTGTATAAATGTGTATTTTTTGATTTTTTAATTAAAAATTTATAATTTTGAGTTTGAAAGTAATTTTTTCAAAACTACTTTATACACTTCTGGCTTATTTTGCGGAGCCGCCGCACACTAGGACCTCTTCATACAAACCAGTGCTCAAAATTCCAATTTTCAAAGCAATGTTAATGGTATAACACATGTCATACCTTAGTGTTTTCGGCTTTGTTGAACTATTGGCCAAGTTACGGTACTTTAAAGTTGGCAATTTTAAATTATTTTTCTTTCACACATGCAATGGTTCTGATTTTTAGTTACATTTGTATTTTAAAGAGCCCCCTGAAAAAAAATCAAATGACTCAATGCTGGTTTTTATTAGATTTAAAAATTGGCCATGATATTGGAGTTTCTGAAAAGGGATAAAACTCACCCATGATAGCCTTATACGGTTGTCACACCGAACCAAAATCTTGGATTTCGGAAACAAGATCTTCAAATCTCGTTGAATCGTTCACACCACACATAAACTAGATTATGTTTGAGATTTTAAACAAATTTCAGTGTTGATAGAAACTAAAAAAAAAATTCTCAAAACAAGTACACACATTTTTCTTTTTTTTCTCGCTTTCTGTTAAAAAAATGAGCAAAACGGAATGAAATCCCACTATCTCAGTACACTATACTCAATAAATGTAATAAACTTTCTTTACGAAATCTGAAAATGTATGGGAAATCTTGTTGATTTCGAAGAGATTTTGTTCTTTTTGCTTGAAATCTTGATTTTGATTCGTGTGTATAGCCTATTATATAAAAGTTATAAGAATTTTAACTCAAACAAACGAGTTTGTTAAATAAATAAAAATAAATTTCTTTTTGAGTTTGAAAGTAAATTTTTCGAAAACCATTTATACAAATAAGTTGATTTAAAAATAAAATGAAAGAACAGACTTCAGGCTTTCAGAAAAGGTGAAACACTTTTTAGTCAGTTTTGCCATTTTTTTTTAATATTTTTTTTTGCTTTTTAAATATTTTTTTATAAAATGTGCCAAAAACACAACTTTTGCGCTCGATTTCAATTTAGCTGCCATGTAATGAAACAAAGTTATAAAGTGATCTCCATACGCTTTCATAAGACATACGTTTCATCACTGCAATGGTCCTTTAATCTGTAATTTATAAATTAACGGATAAGACTTTTGAAAATAGAAATGGCATATTTTAGACCAAATAAAAAATTACAGTTACAACTAAGATTGAAGTTAAATTGAAATTTACCAATCCATCTTATCGATCACAAATAATTGTTCATCGGAGCCAACCTTTGGTCAACTCCGAGACAATTAACAAAATGGCTTCCTTTTTTTATAGTGTTTTGGTACAATGGAAGGCAATTGAGTTTTTTTCCAGTTGTCATAAATATCAACATCAGACAACTGTTATAATTCAGTTGCATCGTAGACCAAAATAGTGTTGGTCCTACTGATGTCTGATCAGGGAAGCATTATCTAGGGGGTAAAAAAAGGTTTTTTTTTGTGGGTTTTCGCCATACCAACCACAGATAACAAACTATACAGATGTAGCATCCATATGGGAAAAAATGTCAATGGAAACGAAATTCGTCCAAAAAAAGAGCTTTCTCAAAAGTTCAACTTCTTAGAGAAGAGACAACGTTTCAATTTATTTTCTCTACAACTCTAACCAATGGGAGAGCTACACACGAAAAAAACGCACAATTTTGTTTTTGTGTTCTTATACAGAAAAAAACCAACGGAAAAAAACCTGTTTGCTTCTCTCTTTTTAGGAATCGTGTGTTTATTGTTTTTGTTTTCATGATCTTTACTCGCTATGTGCTACCGCAGGTCAAATTTGAGACAATTTGATCTGGTTGTTCTGGTATGCGGTTTTCAAATCAAGATGAAATTCGTCAACAACGTTAGATTTATATGTGTGCTTCATTATATACATATGTATTTTGCAAGTGCGCTTCATGATATTTGTTAAGAAAAATATTAAAATTGTTTACATTGAAAACATCTTACAATTGCTGACAATTTCTTCATTGTTCGAAATGTCAATGAGTTGGTTAAATAGAGATAAAAAATAGCTGACAATCAAATTGGGAAGAAATATACCAACCGTGTGAACGGACAATTTTTCATTGTAAGAAATATGTCAATTGTCAGCTAATTGTTAGCTGTTGTCAGACCATTGACAGTTCTGACAACATTGTAAGACCTGACAATCGTATGACTTAGCTTAAGCTGTTGATCATATATATTATTTCTACTGTCAGGCTCCTTTTTTCTCTTTAATGAAATATGCAAATCCAGTAATTTAGGTATTACTGGATAGGAATTTCAACGTAGTGATGACATCGCACAAAAACTTTATGTTAAACCGCACTATTTTTTATGAAATTCCATAATTTCAAATAATTCAAAAAATGAATAATTTGACATAAAAAGGCTTCAATTTTAATTTCTTGAATGAGTGAAAGGGAAAAATATACTTCTGTAATATAATATTCTCTCTTTTTCGCCGCACCTTTAAAAATGACATTTCCCCTTTCCAATTAGTAATATTTTGGAATGTGAACTAAGATCGGTTCAATTTATTGAGTGCGTTCCCTCATTTAGATCTTCTGTGAGTTTATACCAGAATTTTTCTGGACACAAGAATGTCAGTCAGTTTTACATTTTAGTTCCAACGTCCTTCTGTGGTTTCATTTAAATACTTTTATATGTATTTAAATGTTATTTTCTTATATAAATATTCATCATCATATTATTTCTGTTGTCAGGTTCCTTTTTTTGTCATTAATGAAATGGTCAAATCCAGTAATTTAGGTATTACTGGATAGGAATTTAAACGTAGTGATGATATCGCACAAAAACTTTATGTTAAACCACACTATTTTTTATAAATTTCGGTATTTTCAAATAATTCAATAAATGAATAATTTGACATAAAAAATACTTCAATTTTAATTTATGAATGAGTGAAACAGAAAAATATGTATACTTCTGTAATTTAATATTCTCTCTTTTTCGCCACTTCTGAACACTTCCCGTTTCCAATTAGTATATTTTGGAATGTGAAATTAGATCGGTTCAATTTATTAGCTCCGTTCCCTCACTTAGATCTTCTGTGAGTTTATACAAGAATTTTTCTGGACACAAGAATGAAAGTCAGTTTTACATTTTAGTTGCAACAAAAGTGTTCTCATTCTGTGTAATCATTTAAATACTTTTTTTATGTATTTAAATGTTATTTTCTTACATTTGTTTCATTTAAAGAACATTTGTAATAGAAATAAAATATAATATTTATCTTTTAGATAAAAGTAACAAAAATGTGTCTTTTATTCTTTTATGGCAGGCTGAATACCAAAAATGCGATTCATAAAAGATTTTTTGAGATTTCGAACTGTTGACAGTTCATAAGAGATTTGGTAATCATAATATATATGATATGACCAGATTCTGTTGTCAGACTCCTTTTTTCTCACTTATAAAATAGTCAAATCTACTAAATTAGGTATCACTGGGTAGGAAATTACACATAGCGATGACAAAAACTTTATTTCAAACCACAATATTTTCTATAAATTTCGCCAATTTCAAATAATTCAATAAATGAATAGTTCGACATAAAGAATGCCTCACTTTTAAGCCATTGATTGAGTGAAAGAGACAAATATGTATTACTTCTGTAATTTAAAATTCTCTTTTTTCGCAGCACCTTGAGTGAATGGGGGAGAAATATATTTGTTACTTCTGTTGTTTGCATTCTTTGCATTTATAAAAAACCGAATAAACTAAACCCATTGATTGAGTGAAAGAAAAAAATATGTATTACTTCTGTAATTCCAAATTCTCTTTTTTCGCTGCACCTTGAGTGAGTGGGGGAGAAATATATTTGTTACTTCTGTTGTTTGTAATCTTAAGTCGAATGCATTTATTAGGTATTACTAGATTGCATGAAAGAAACATATTTATCAATTCATTAATTTAAAATACTCTTTTTTCTCTTGCACATTGAGGTAGTGGGGGGAAACATTTTTTTCGCTGCACCTTGAATGATTGGGGGAGAAACATATTTATTTGTCACTTCTGATTTCACTCTTACATGAAATATTGTTTACAAAGAAGTTTTGTAAAGCTAATATTGTTCATATCAATAAAGAAATTATTTACTTTGTTCAAATATTCTGTTTGAAAATTTTAGTTGAAAAACCTAATTGAATGTGCGAAAGTTTCGCACGGGTCTTCTGGTTTTGTATATATGCAATTATTTTCATCTAGATTTGATGGAAGATCGAATAGCTTTTTCATTATTGGTCATATATCGGGGTGATGTTTGATTGAGGTAAACTTGTTAATTGTATTGTATGGGTGTTTAAGGCGTGCTAAAAGAATTTTTTTTTAATTTTTTTTTTAATTTGGTGTGTTTATGAAAAATGTTTATTTGTTTAGGTTATATTTTGTTGATTTTTAAATTTTTGGGATTTAATAGGGTGGGTTTTAATAAAGGAAGGTTCAAAGAGTAGGAAGAAGCATAAGCAGCACAATTTTGCTCAAAACTTTATAAATATTTCGATTTTTAAAATGATAATTATGGAAAGCCGCTAAACGCTTAAAAAGACCAAAAATTCAAAATCCGTATATCAAATCACAAGACAGAAAATGGATTGCAAACCCGAAACAGCAAGCTGAAATCCTCGCGGAACATCTCTCGAATGTTTTTAAGCACTTTTCAGAAAGTGCAGTTACAAATTATGTACATTTTGTTGATAGAAACGACGATTAGGAAATTCTATTCTCCACACTCAAAGAAGTAAAAAGCATTTGCCAACACAAGCTATCAAATAAAAAAGCACCCGGGTATGATCTAGTTACTGCTCAAGTTTTAAAAGAACCTAATATCTCTAATATATAATAAACGCATGTCTTAAGCTTCGATATGTACCACATCATTGGAAAATTGCAGAAGTTATTTTTATTCCTAAGCAAGGAAAGCCACCAACAGAAGTAACTTCCTACAGGCCAATATATCTCATACCAATTATGGAAAAAGTTTTCAAAAAACTGCTCATGAAAAAGCTTAGCAAAGTAATAGAAGAAAGAAAAATAATCCCAAACCAGCAGTTTGGATTCAAAAATAAACATTCCACGATGGACCAAGTGCATCGAATTATGGATGTTGTTGAAAAGGTATTGAAGAAAAACAAGTATGTTCCGCTCTATTTCTAGAAGTTTCTGAAGCCTTTGTTAAGGTTTGGGATTTGAGTACAAACTGCATAGAGACCTCCCAAGGCAGCTCTACGAAATACTGAAATTCTATGTTACAGACCGATTCTTAAGAGTACGGTACGATCAAGAGTATTCGGAAATTAATAAAATTGAAGCCGGTGTACCACAAGGAAGTGGCCTAGGACCAACAATGTATTTGTTATATACTAGGGATATTCCAGTGGACAATTATGCTATCTTGCCACATTTGCAGATGATACTGCCATTTTAGTGCCTGATAAATGCGCTGTGAAGGATACAGTCAAATTGCAAAATTTAACAGATAAAGTAAAGGATTGGACGCAACAATGGCGTATCAAAATAAATGAAACCAACTCAACCCACCCATATAGACTTTACCAACGAAAAGATTATTAATGTTCAAATTTGTATTAACAGTAAAGCTTTAACTTACGGCAATACTGCCAAATACCTAGGAATGACTTTGGTTGCCAAGCTTAAGTGGAAAGAACACATCAGAGAGTATAGAGAAGAACTTAACCTAAAATATAGAAAAATGTATTGGTCACTCGGTAAGAATTCGGACCTATCTATCCAGAACAAAATAGTGCTATACAAACAAATACTGAAACCAGTTTGGACTTATGGCATCCAACTGTGGGGTTGTACAAAGAAAATAAATGCTAATACCATCCAAAAATTCAAAAACAAAGTCCTTCGTCTAATAATAAATGCCCCTTGGTATATTAGAAATAGCGATTTACATCGTGACCTACAAATAGAAATGGTTACTGAAGTGATTAGAAAACACGCTGTATCACATAATCAGCGACTACATAGTCATTTTAACTCCGAGATGGATATTTTATTAAATGTAAGAGCTAATGTTCGAAGACTATTAAGAACAAAGCCTCATGAGCTGATGGTCTAAAAGCGATGGGAAAGTACTAAAACTTTAAACTTTCCCCAATGCGATTTTGAATTTAAGAAATAATTGTAGATCTTCCATAGATTGGTCCTGATTTTCCGGTTGTTTTAGTGCGAATACTCGGTACTTGGTACCGAAGATTACCAAGTGTCTTTTGAAGATTTCCACCTGTAGAGAAATTTTTTTTTTATTTGTAGGTAGGTATACCTAATCTACCTATCAGATCAAGTTTAAATATTTTATCATAATTACATATTTTTAAATTATTTTGTTTCTGGAGCATTAAGGGCGTTGTAGATGGTGGAGGGAAATTTTGGATTTTTTTTTTCGGAGTAGGATTTTCTTGGCATCTTCGACTATTGGAGACTTGTAGGAGTTGCATATTTTGGGTGCAAGATGAGCTTATAGAAGATCTTTGCGTTGTTCAATGGGCGGTAATCCAGCTTCAGTGAGGATGTTTTTAAGTGGTGTGGTTGGGAATGCTTTTAAACTGACTCTGATTGCTGAGTGATAAGATGGTTTGATGGTTTTTAATGTTGATACTGCGCATTTTCCGTAGATTACCAATCCATAGTCAATCTTGGATAAGATAATATTTCTTGTAATATCAATTAATGTGTTGGGATGTACTAAACTGTTTTAAGAGGACAGAAATCTTATAATATTTAGCCTAGTAGCTAGATTTTTTTTTGAGTAATGAACAATGATCCTTAAAACTAAATTTGTTGTCAAAAGTTATGCCTAAAATATTTAAGGTGTTAACATTAGGTATTTGATAAGTGAATAGGTAATACACCTCCATGGGAGGTACCAATCAACACACTAAACACCAAACTGGCAACATTAAAAAAGGAATCTACAAATAAAGAAACCTACTGCCAACTATTCCAAGGAATTATAGATGAATATATATATATATCATGGGATATTCTATACACGGACGGGTCTAAATCTGAAAATGGGACCGGGCTCGCAGTTGTTTCTGAAGAAGGTGATATCCTTTACTCAGTGAGGCTAGCAAGTTACTCTCCATATTCTCTACAGAGGCCCATGCAATACTTAAAGCAACAGAAATAGCAAATGCTTTAAATAAAAACGTAGTGATCTGCTCTGACAGCCTTTCAACTATCAATGCAATCGGGAATCCCAAAAACTGCACACCTTCAATTACCAAAATTCGGGACAACATTTACAAAAACAAAAAAAAACTTATGATACTCTGGGTGCGAGGACACTCAGGTATTAGAGGGAATGACTTGGCAGACAATGCAGCGAGAAACGCATCCGAACAAACGATTATCAGTCAACTTCCGCCCTCTAAACGAGATTACCTTAATGTAATTAATACCTACTGGGATCATAATAGAAAAGAAGAATGGAAAACGTACACCCACCACTATTCGTCCATAAACCCAATGGGCGAACCTATAATGTATCCAACGTTAACACCTCCTATAATGAACAAATGCTTTTTACGCCTTCGACTCGGTCACACCCAAGTGACACATTGTTACCTCTTAAAGAAAGACGAAAACCCTCCAATCTGCCACCTCTGCCAATCCAGTCAAATCTTAACACTTAAGCATCTTATTTCGGAATGTTTTAAAGTAAATGATCTTTGTAAATCACTTTTCAACAAAAAATTAATTGACCTCTTATCAACAACATCTATTGAAAACATAAAAAATGTATATAAAATCCTAAAAATTCTCAAAATAGAATCTGTAATCTAACAAACATTTTATTTAGATTATATGTGGGGCTATCGGAGGTCTGTACGCCTCTGAATTGGTGAGCCGGCCGGCCTCCGATAGCCCCTTACATACAAAGTACATACAAAATAACTTATCTTACTACTTAATTAAAAACCTCTTGCCGCAAGTCCTGGTAGCTAGCGCTATTATAAAATTATAATGTAAATTTATTTATATTGTAATAAATAATAATAATAATAATAATAAAATTATTTTGTATTTGTTTGCTTTTACTAGACAACAGGTTCAAAATGTTGAAATGTATTAATAATCCCTAGAAATAGATTTCTTAATATAAGAAACTGGAAAACGATTATCTAAATAAAATTAAAAATGATGTTTACCTAGCTAATCAAAAAATGCTCCGATCTAACGAATCTAGAAAAGAATACGAAAACTACACAAAAAAGAAGATATTTTTCCGTCATTAAAAAAATAACCTCCACCACTCAAAAAAATTTTCTACCTACCCACATAAAGAATATCACAACAAAAAACATAAATGTTAAAAAAACAGCCAAGTTCTTCTATATAAAAATCTGTATATTAAAAAAACTCAGCCGTGAAAAGTAGTGAGATCTTAAAGTATGCCAAGTTCTAACTTTATGAAGGTTTAATATCAAATATTTTAAGAAGTAATATTGAAACAACACCTAGTTATTAGAGAAATTTATTATTTAATGATTACTGGCTAAAATTTGGTTGTTCACATTGTCAAGTTTTCAAAACGTTTTGAATTGTGAGTAATTAAAATAAAACTTGCCAAGTGAACCCCAAATTTTATTCAGTAATCATTAAATAATAAATTTCTCTAATCGAATCGGGGTCGAAAATCGCCTGAGTTTGTTCCTGTAAAAAGGGTGTAGTGCCAGAACTTGGCTGGGCACTACCGTGCCCTTTGATATCCAATTTCCATGGATCAATGCAAAGAAAAAGAGTTCATATACTTTTTATTCTTCGTCGCCAGCCTCAGACGACCATAAAAAAAAAATCGTACAACACACACTAAAAAACAAACATAATCGCAATGTCTTTCTTCTTTCTCTCGATCGTTGCTGACTGCATAGTATTGCAGAAACAAAAAAACACGTTTGTATTCAATTTTGTCCCCATTCATTTCATTTCTATATCCTGACCCTGAGTAACAGAGCAAGAGGGAAAACATATGAGCAGCACGCATCAGAGAACTTTTTGCAAAAGACAAATAGCTTTCTTTCTGTGCTTTACTATGAACAGGCAAAGAGCTTTCTTGCCTGTTGATCGTCTGCCTGGTGTAAAAATAAATTGGGAAATTTTTTTCTATGGGGATGCTACATCTGTATAGTTTATTATAGCCGTGTTTTTTTGCAAGCCCGGGGGGAATTGGATGAAAAAAACGACGTCGGTGCTAAACAATTAACTTGTTAAATGCAACAACAACTAATCCCAGAGAATTCCCGGGGCTTAACTTAAGCACACAGAAAAACTGTGTTACCGGCATTACATACATGTTATCTATAGTTTGTATGAAAACTCCATGTTTTTTTACAGTAATGGCGTCGCTAATCCCCGCTGACGTTTTTTTCAACCAATTCCCCCCGGGCTTGCAAAAAAACACGCCTTATCTGTGCTATTACTTCATTATTCCGCGACTAGGGAACATTTTTGTTTTTGTTTTCATTTACCACAGCTTTCGACTCATATGCTTAGTTTTTTTTTGTTTATTTTTACACACAAAGATTTGCTGTTGGCAAATAAAATAATAAATAATTTTTTTGAATTAAATGAAACTTAAATAAAATTCTGCCGAATCTCTTTGGCAAAATGTAGATGTAGGTCATTCATTTTTGTAATATACATGTATAGGAAAAATAGGAACAATTGTTGGGTTTTACATATTTAATTCCACAGTTAGAATTAATTTTTTAACATATTATTATATAAAGCGAAAAAAATTTCTCAATAAGTACAACTTGATATAGTTTCTTTAATATTTTAAATTACATTTTGACAGGTGTTTGGATAACCTCCAACAGCAATCCCACTATTCGAAAGAATGAAATTTACAATGGCCATCAAGGAGGTGTGTACATTTTTGGTGAGGGACGTGGACTTATTGAACATAATAATATTTATGGTAATGCTCTCGCTGGCATTCAAATACGCACCAATAGTGATCCTATAGTCCGCCACAACAAGATCCATCATGGCCAGCATGGAGGAATTTATGTTCATGAGAAAGGCCAAGGTCTGATTGAAGAAAACGAAGTATATTCCAATACATTGGCTGGCGTATGGATCACAACTGGAAGTACCCCAGTCCTTCGGCGAAATCGTATTCACTCTGGCAAACAGGTATTTATAATCCTATAAAAATTCTTTATTTCAAGTCAAAAAACAAATGCCTGTGTCCTTTTTATAGGTTGGTGTGTATTTTTACGATAATGGCCATGGCAAGCTAGAGGACAACGACATTTTTAACCATTTGTACTCGGGCGTGCAAATAAGAACAGGAAGCAATCCAGTAATCAGAGGAAATAAAATATGGGGTGGCCAAAACGGAGGGGTACTCGTCTACAATGGTGGCCTTGGCCTTTTAGAACAAAATGAGATTTTCGATAATGCCATGGCAGGAGTTTGGATCAAAACCGATTCAAATCCAACACTGAAAAGAAATAAAATTTACGATGGTCGCGACGGTGGAATTTGCATATTTAATGGTGGCAAGGGCATCTTAGAAGAAAATGATATATTCCGAAATACTCAAGCTGGTGTACTGATCTCAACGCAAAGTCATCCCATCCTGCGTAGAAATCGAATATATGATGGCCAAGCAGCCGGAGTTGAAATCACAAATAATGCCACAGCTACACTGGAGCATAATCAAATATTTAAAAATAAATTTGGTGGATTGTGTCTGGCAAGTGGAGTTCAACCTATTGTTAGGGGTAATAACATCTTTAACAATGAGGATGAAGTTGAGAAGGCGGTATCGGGGGGACAATGTTTGTACAAGATCAGCAGTTACACTTCCTTTCCCATGCATGATTTCTATAGATGTCAAACGTGCAATACAACCGATCGCAATGCCATATGCGTGAATTGCATTAAAAATTGTCACGCTGGCCATGACGTAGAATTCATCAGACATGACAGGTAAGTTTTGGCATCTTTGATATTCGAAAAATTAAATTTAGCATTTATAGGGTAAAAACAATATAAATTGTTTGTTTGAAAGACTATGCTTAAATAAAGGCTTTAGGGCTTAACATTAGGTGTGTTTTTTTTGCAATCCCAAGGACAATTGGTTGAAAAAACGACAACGAGGATTGGCGTCGTCTGGCGCCATCACAGAAACAAAACGGAGTTTTCATACAAACTGTCGATAACAAGTATGTAATTCACGCCGGTAACACCGTTTTTCTGTCCGCTTAAGTTTAGCACGACGTCCTTTTTTTTTTTCATTAAATTTCCCCGGCCTGGCAAAAAAACACGCCTATTAGTAAGTTAGCTTGGCCTCCATAATGACCATCATCTAAGTCCCTATGGATCCTGCAATCTTGCTTTAACGATCGGTGTATGTTTGAGTTCTAGCATGCGAACAGTGACTAAGCGGTGTGGCAAGGGCGGTACATGTTTTTGTGACGGCGAGTTTTGCTCAAAATACCGTACGAAAATGGCATGTAATTCATGTCAAATGTCTTTATAGCTAGCTTAAGAGGCTTATAACATGAGTTCTAATGGTCAGATTTTCAAGGTTAAGGTCATAAAAAGCGTTGGCAAGAGCCATTTCGACGATGTTCTACAGAACCAAATCAGATTTAGAGATCTATACTCCATTTATTCAGTATGTGCAATGGTGTTTAAAATGTGCCAGATCAAATAAGAAAACTTTAGGCCTTATAAATTGTTGCCAGATCAGACGTTCTTATATTTTGGAAACCTTAGCTTTTATACAAATATACATACGTCATATATGTGGGCATTCCACAAAAACTGATCGGTAATTTATACCAATAACTCAAAGCAAGATAATGGTAAAGAAGTTATATTCCGCTTTAACAGCTCAAAACAGAGTAACTAATCCAACGAAGAAGTTTAAGAGAGCTTGACATCCATATGGATCATCCCATTAAAATAAAATAATACGGACCCTAATGTTCACATTTTTGTATGCTGTTTTCATAATGGTTTTTTGTATTTTTCAAGTATTTGTTGTCTTTTTTCTTTACACTACCTTACCATTTTCTAAACTAAAAAAACCACCTACCTGCCAGAGTAAGAATTTATTTTAGGATCTTTAAAATAGATTCAGAGAGAGTGTAGGATCCCAAATTGTGTTGCATTACGAGTTAAAATATGATTCTGATTCAGATCCGTAGATAATACTACAGGGCTAATAGATGCGATGTAGCCCGCTCGTTATTTTCTATAGATAATTTTCTATGTTTCACATCCGCCAGGAGTCTCATGACGCACGGGTTCCTTTCAATTTGAAAGTTTCATACACAAATACCGAAAGCATTTTTTAAAACGAGTATCACTTGTTTGTGTTTAACCAAGCTAAATTTGGAAAAAATATAGCTCTTAATTGATTATCCCAGTCAAATCCTAATTACTTATATTAACAGGGCCCGGATTTTTATGTGCTAAAAAACAAAATATGCGCATAATATATGCACTTAAAATTAGAAAATATTCGTTTAAAAATGAAAACATGCTCTATAAAAGTGAATAAGAGTAGAGAAAAAACATTGAAAATTTAAAAAAAAATCAGCTTTTATTCAACAGTAACAAAAAGTAAAAATTATTTAAATAAGTAAACATAAATAAACATAAACTATGTACTCTTCTCTGAACTTACAAAAAATAAAGAATTGTATTCAAAATCTGATTTGAATTAGGAACTATTATTTTCCAAATTACTGGAATAAGCCTTGTTAGCATATACTATAATTTTTTTTTTAAGTTTTCAAAAACAAAACTGTTAGTTCTGAAAAAACTCTTATACATAGAAAACGACTGTTCAACTTCGACGTATGTAAGTGGAGCGTTTTCGAAGAAAGAAATTTCACTAATTGAATAGTTCTTCATGATCTCTTCTTCGTGGCAGTTATCCGTCAATATGTTTGAGATTTTTTTTTTTTTTTAGGAACCCCTCATTTTTTTAGGAAAAATAATATTGTATTAAACGTTTACCGTTTCTCATTCCAATTTGCAATTTGTTTTTATCAAATAGAACAAAGAAAACGGGGATCACTTGACAGCTGGAATTGAAGTTGGTATTACAATTTTTAAGGTGTGTATGCACTTTCGGAACAGTTTAAAAAAATAACTCTTAACATTTTTCTGAAATTTCAAAAATATGCATTTATTACTTAAATATTCCCAAAAAAGCCGAATATGCAAAAATATGCTGTAACGATTAAATGCCATTTTAAATGAAATTTCCTGATTCGAAAAACTATCTTATTCGATTTCTTCTAAGTTTATCGGAAAAAAATATGTATTTACATAGAAATTCTAGCCCTGTTTATTAAACTTAAAAAGAGTTTTTAAATTGGATATTACTTATTAGCTAAATTTGGAAAATTTGTAGAGCGTTTGAGTCAACTCAAAGTCCAACATTTATTGCTTATCAAATTCAAAAATAAAACTATCACTAAAACCATCTTCATTTCACCCTAAAAATAGGAACAATTTTGAAAAAAAATTCCTTAAGTCATCCCCTAAAAATAACCCCAGATACAGAAATATTTTTTTTTAAATCGGTAACTACTCGGTATTCTGAAAAGACATATCCCCTAAAATAACATTTAAAACAGAAAAAGAATTTTAGAAATCTGGTAGCTCCTTTTGTTGTATTGTATATTGTAGGTATTGTATTGGTTCCCCTAAGGGTTACAACTCTCTCTCTCCTATCCCTCTCGCCTTACTCCTTCTCGCAACCTCTAGTGCATTTATCCACTCTTCCCCCCTCCCTCCTTCATCCATTATATCCGTCATCTTCTCCCCTATTGACATCCCTTCATCACCACCTGACCTGCATCTTTCTATCACATGTTCCCACGTCTCAGGTTCACCTTAACAAACTCTGCACATTCTTTCTTCTTCATGCTTCCAGTACCATCTTGCTCTCACCTCATTCCCTAGCCTGACTCTCGCTATTCTCCTTGTTCTGTCTGCCTTCCATCCCGCATTCAAATATTGTGGGATCCCCTCGGTCATTACTTCCTTATACCACCTTTTATCTGGATTCCAGTATTAGTCGCAGTCTTTCCTTCTCCTGCTCTCTTCTGTCTTCCCATTCTACTCTCTCGTACCCTGTCATACTGTCTTCTCTTCCTTCCCTTCCTCTCTTTCCCATTCTCCCTTGTTCCCATCGGGATCCTCTCTCGCTTCCTTCCCTCTCTCTCTCCCTTATTTCCTCTAAACATTCCCTCGCTATTTCACTTCCTTTCCCACCTGTTATTTCTCTTCATAATTCCATGCCCTTCTCCCTGCCCTTATCATTATCTTATCTCTTTTGGTTTCCTCTCTCACCATGTATCCTTGAGTTTGCCATTCTACTCCTAGTGTCCATTTCAGGTACCTCTCCTGCATTCTTTCCATTTCTTGTCTCTCCTCCCATCCCCATATCTCCGCCCCATATCCCATCACCGTCCACACCAGGGTATCAAAAAGCCACATCTTCCTCCCCCATACCTTCTCGAATTTCCTCCTCCCAATCCCCCATGCTTCCTTCATTACCGCTGCTACCTTTTTTATTCTGTCCCTTATATGTGCCTCCTGCCCTCCATTCTTTTTGAACTCATACCCCAGGTATTTGAATTCTTTTACTTCTTCTATCTTTTTCCCCCTCCATCTCCAGTCTACTGTTGTACTCCTCCCTCCTCCTTTCCCGAACCTCATCACTTTCGTTTTTCCCAGGTTAACTTCCAGTTTTTTCCTTTCGAAATACTTCTCCAGTTTTCGTACCAAACTTTGCATCTCTTCTTCATTTTTCGCCATTACCACCACATCATCTGCGTATGCCAACGAGCAAATTCTTCTTCCTCTTACTTTTATCCCTCCCCAACTACCCTTGCCCAATTCATCTTCTATATCCGCTGTCAGTAAGTTAAAAGGAATTGGGCTCATTGGGCACCCTTGTATTTCTCCCTTTCCCGTCCAAAATCTTTCCCCCATGTCTCCTCCCGCTTTTACTCTACTCATCGTTTCTTCGTAGACCTCCCCCACTCTTTCCCTGAGCCCTTCTCTCACTCCTCTTTCTTCCAATGCTTCCATCATTATTTTTCTATTTTCATTCTATTTCTCCTTTTGTTTTTACCCCCATTTCACCCTATAAGTACCGCTCAAGCTATTCCCTAAACATAATCTTTTAAACACACAAAGAATTTTTGAAACCGTTGCTCAAACAAACAAAGCAAGACATCATCTTTCTTAACATAGATAGATTGTCCCTGGAATCGGCTTTGACTATATTTTTTTTAATTTAATTAAACCGATTTCGGAAAATTAAAAAATATTTATTTACAGATTCTTTTGTGACTGTGGTGCTGGCACCTTAACAAATCAATGTCAGTTACAAGGTGAACCCACCCAAGATACTGACACCCTTTATGATTCAGCAGCTCCAATGGAATCTCATACTTTAATGGTAAACTAGGGTATTAACTAGAATAGAAAAAAAAATCAAATAAAATAAAATAAAATAATAAATAAGAACAACAAAAAACTATGAGTTTAATGCAAAAATCAAATTATTAAATTAATACTTTACAAAAAATTAAAACAAAAAACTTAAGCCCACAAAACAAAATATTATTTTAACTAAACTACACTACATTTAACAACTAGTATAACCAATTAGAATACGGCTTACTCATATAGCTACATATATATATGTATAACAAAAGAAAAATAATTATATTTAAACTTTCGGTGAATTAAAAAAAGAAAAAAAAAACAAATTAAATTATTGAAATAAAAAATATTAAAATTATAATGCCTACTACACGAAAATAAATTCAACGTAATCAAACAGAAAGCAATTTTATTTGTGTATGCGTAGATGATTATAAAATTCTTCTGTAAAAAAAATAGGTAAAATTTAAATTATGTATTAGGTATACAATTTCACAACAAAAAATAATCCAATTAATGTTACCACTATTGTATTGAAAAGTAAAGAAAGAAAGAAAAATTTTCATCTTAAGAAGAACGAAACGGGAATAAATTAAAATAAAATAAAATAAAATAAAATAAAATTAAATTAAATTAAATTAAACTAAAAATAAAAATAAAATTAATACAATAAATTTAAATTTAAATTTATTCTAAGCTAGCAGTACATCATCCCAGTTGCAATAATTTTTTGATAGATTTGTTTTTTTTTCGTTTTAATTTTTTTTATATAAATATATATTGTAAAAAAAAGAAAATACAAAGATTACCGAGAAACTCAAAACGATTAAACAAAAGTGTTTTAGATGTAAGCGTAAGCCCTCGTGTGTCATGTTTAGCATTAAAAATTATTAAATTTAATTTTTTTTCTTCATATAAATAATAATTTTAAATATTTATGTACCTTATATATAAAAAAAGAGATTTTGATATTATACTTTGTGCTTTATAAAATTGTTGTATTTATACAATGCAAACATTCATCAATTTTTTATTAACAATATCTATTAATTTTCTGTTGTACCATTTAAAATAAAAGTTTAATCTACCATTTTTCGTTGTAAAACTTCAATGTTGAATGTTATTTTTCTTAAGTCTTCAGCATTCGATTTTCATTCAATATTCAATCTAGAAACTATGTATTTGTGTTATAACAAAAACAAAGCAATTGTTGTAAATTTACAGCTTGCCTATAGTGTGCTTTTTCGAAGTAATAAAAATGGATAATAAATGTCACTCGTATTAAAAAAAATAAAAAGAAATAAAGTAAAAATTTAAACAACACAAACGATAACATACAAAACTATAACTATTAGTGTTTTAAGCACCTACACGAATTCAAACATACATACACACACTTATACATGCAACAACCCAGTGATTAAATTTAAAAAAAAAATATAAGAATGCCGTTTAAAACTCATCACATGTATTTAGTATTTAATTTAAAGCAGCTTTTTAAGTGAAAACAAAATGAGAACATGGTATTTAATATAATTTTCTTTTTTAAGTTATGTACTATATAATAATATAGAATAACTACTTAATGTTTAAAATGTATATAATATTAGCACTGATAAATTATTTAGAATAAAAAAAAAGCATACAAAAATTAAAAATATATGTATGTAAATTACAGTTAATGAAGAAAAAAATAATAACTGGCATAATATTTAGAGTTAAGAAACCACGAAATATTGATAACCAACAAGATTTAATTTATACATACTATTTAGTGAATGTAGGATGTTAACTATATATACAACAGAAAAAAATCATAAATAAATCGCTAAATATTAATTAAGAGACGAATAAATTCAGATTCAGATGTTCATATTAATTGAAAATGAATGGAATTTACCTGAATAATCAATATTAATAACAATTATTTTGTTTACTTTCTTGTATTTTGTTTGACTTTCAGTAGCAGTGCAACAGTTTATTTTATATAAAAGGGTAAGTGAAAAACTCGCTAAGACGAAGGTTATCGCAATTAATTAAAATTTCATTTGACATATTTCTCGTATTGAAAAAAAAACTTTGAGAACTTCATCTGTTCTGTGACGAGAGAACAAAAATCCGCCTTATTGTGAGTTTCACCCGGAAAGTATTTCACTACAAATTTTTTTAAAAATTTTTAAAAAGCTGTTGTTGAATGTTCACAATAAGGTAAATTTTTTGAACAAAAAATTTCGGGTGAAACTTACAATATTTTTTGCAAATTTTCCGGGTGAAATGTTGTTTCGGGCGAAATTCACATTAAGGCTGATTGTAGGCGTTTTTTTGCAAGCCCGGGGGGAATTGGTTGAAAAAAACGACAGGGGGGATTAGCGACGCCGAGAATTCTCTGGGATTAGTTGTTGTTGCATTTAACATGTTAATTGTTTAGCACCGACGTCGTTTTTTTCATCCAATTCCCCCCGGGCTTGCAAAAAAACGGCTATTATTGTTTTCGTCGTCGCCACCGAAAATTCGCGTTGGTGTGGGGGAACCTTTATAATAACCGAGTTTTAGATTGGTCATATTTTTGATAATATATTTGACATGAGGAGGGTTTAGCTAAAACCACCAAGAAAATATTTTATAAATAAGAATTTGTTTGACGTGGCGTAAAGACGGAGTAAGTGCACTCGGTTTAATTATTCCGAGGTTGAAACGAGTATTAGAGAAAACTAATAGATAAGGCTGCAAGAATTCTACGGGATTAGTTGTTGTTGCATTTAACATGTTAATTGTTTAGCACCGACGTCGTTTTTTTCATCCAATTCCCACCGGGCTTGCAAAAAAACGGCTTGTATTGTGTTATGGATAATCCATTCCATTTTCAAGGACGCCGAGGTAGCTATAAGAAATATTACTACAGACCCTGTTTAGATTGGGAAGATTGAGTCCGGACTGGTGAGTGCCATCGTGTTTACATTTGAAACTTTGAGGCGCCTCAAAATACATTGAAACAAAAACGATTTCAAAATTTCACACATTGAAACAACAACAAAGTAGACTCATGAGTCCGGATGTTATGTTTTATTCGTGTCTCACCAGATTCCTCACCCCACACTTCTCTTGCCTACGAACTGCCGTGATACCGGCCTCAATCTTCCCAATCTAAACAGCGTCTATTAGATTGACAAAAATAGCCATTCACCCCAATTACAGAAGCCGATTAATAAGGATGTTCAAGAAAAAGAGATCTCACCAATCTCAGTTACCTGAACAAATTCCTCAAAATTTATCATACTGTCAAAACTATGAGGAAATAAAATCTTGGATTCGCTTGCTAACTTTTTTAGTGAAGCTTAAAGCTTAGTACAGACGATTGTCAGATCTTACAATATTGATCTGTCAGTGAAAAAACTGTTCCAAATGTCTTACAATCGTCTGAACACACAATTTTGTCTGACAATAGGGGTATTCCCGATCCGATGCAAACTGGTCTTGCATCATTAGGCGTTTTTCTTTTTTAGCCCCGAGCGGGGCACAGAGCGGGCTCTGAGCGAATAGAGCTCACTCCGAACAGAGCGTGACCAGAGCGCACCGATCTATTTAAGAAACTCAATTGAGCACTGAACTCTCATGTGCTCGATGTGCTCGGTCATTTTTTTTCCGAGCCCATCGAGCGAGGCCCGGTCGAGCTCTGAGCTAAAAAAGAAATGCAAAATGAGAGCTCGGAGCGCTCCTAGTTAAAAAGTAACGTAGTTTTATTTTTGACAGCTCAGTGCCACGCTCGGGGCTAAAAAAGAAAAACGCCTATTGCAAAAGTGCAAAGTTTTTTTTTAAATGGGGTTAGGGTATAGCAATTTTACACTTTTGCATTTTTGCAATGATACAAGACCAGTTGCATCGGATCGGGAATACCCCTAATATTGTCAGAAACGTTTTTGTTGTTTTCGTCGTCGCCACCGAAAATTCGCGGAGGTGTGGGGGAACCTTTATTGAAATATTTAGGTCGTCGCTAAATTTGATTATTGGTAAGGCCCACAATTTGTATCATTGTCAGTCGATTAGGACATTGCCAGACTCATTGGTCATTGTCAGATGTTTTTCCGAAATGTCGGTGAGTTGGTTAAAGAGAAATAAAAAAAGAGCTGACAATCAAATTGTCAGACTCTGGGAAGAAATCTACAAACCGTTTGAACGGACAATTTTTCATTGTTAGAAATTGTCAATTGTCAGCTAATTGTTAGCTATTAGCCGTGTTTTTTTTGCAAGCCCGGGGGGAACTGGATGAAAAAAACGACGTCGGTGCCAAACAATTAACATGTTAAATGCAACAACAACTAATCCCAGAGAATTCTTGAGCGCACAGAAAAACTGTGTTACCGCCATGAATTACATACATGTTATCGATAGTTTGTATAAAAACTCCATGTTTTTTACTGTCATGGCGTCGCTAATCCCCGCTGTAGTTTTTTTCAACCAATTCCCCCCGGGCTTGCAAAAAACATGGCATAGCTAACAATTAGCTGACAATTGACAATTTTTAACAATGAAAAATTGTCCGTTCAAACGGTTGGTAGATTTCTTCCCAAAGCTCTTTTTTTATTTCTCTGATAGCAAAAACTGCAAAATTCTGTCGGACACCATCCGCAGTCCATTCATCGGATACTGTAATCGGGGTGAATATGATAAGCTTCAAATTGCGACCACTCTCTGAGCAAATTAAGGGCCAGTTGTACAAATATTTAAACTGTAGTTCAGCAATTTGTATCCACCGATTTCGGCGGAATTGAATTTCAACAGTGGTTTACTGTTCAAGTGTGTGATAATAACCAATTACATACTTGAACCAGCGTTGAACTTTAGTTAATTCGCCGAAATCGGCGAATTAAAATCTTGAACCAAGGCTGAACCACTATTGTACAACTCGCCATAAGACACGGAGCTGGGTTAGAAGTGAGCCGAATGACCTTAAGTCGGGTTATCAGAAGTTCAGAACACCTAAAGCACTTAATGCTGATGAAAAAATCTCCGTCAAGGCGCGTGAGCTATAGCAGCTTAATTTAGCAAGATGCCGAATGCCATGGAGTGGTGACAGAAAAGGGAACAAATCGCTCCACTGATTTTTGTCCCAATTTTTTTCTGTTCCACTGAAAGAATTCCATCCGAAATTTTTTTTCTCACATTTCAATCAGAAAAAATCTTGGCAATCTTTCTGATTGCTATAAACAACCATCAGAAAAAAGAATCAATTTCATACTGTTTCAATTCAAGCATTGACCTATTATATATGGACTGCTAGTCGAGCATCATTTCCATACAAATTCCGAAATGAAAATGGTTCCACCTCTCCCTAGGACCCTGTTTAGATTGTGACATGCTCACTACGTAGTGAATAGTCATGTCGTGTCTACACTCGAAATTTTTCAGTCATGTTTATCGCTGAATTCTGATGGAATATCTGTGAATTGAAACATTTGGTTCTGAGCGCCATAAACCCTGAATTAAATATTAAATAAATAAGTGGTTGAAAAATATGGTAGAAATTGCAATTTTATTAATTAAATCTACTTCAGCATCTTTGCTGTTAGCAATCCACCAATTCAATGCATTTTTTGCGCCTACCCCTGACCAATTACACATTTCTTATTTTTATTCTCATCTACCTCACCCTTTAACGAACTACAAAAAAATGAAAAAATGGTATTAAATGGAACATTTCGGATATGAAACATGACTGCTCACTACAATCTTTATGTTTTCTTCCTGACTGTCGCCTCCCTTTCCACCTCGCCGATTTCAGCTACAAACTTCCGTCACTACGTAGTGGGCAGTCACAATCTAAACAGGGTCTAGTGACATGAGCGCTATGGTAGGACACGCGACAAAGAGAAGTTACTATTTGCAGTGCCATCTGTTCCTACTTTGTCTGAGCAAGCTTTTTTTGCCATAGAAACTACGGACATCTATTGTTATTTCTTATAAAAAACTGAGCCATCTGTTTTTGCTAAAATTTATATTTTGACGTCTGTGTATAATTTGAATTTTCATTTCACATTTTGCATCGTGCGTCGTTCGTGGTAAATTTGTTTTTTTATAATTATATTTTTTGTTTAAATTTGGATAACGATTGGTGATTAAACAGCATTTGGAGATAATTTTTTCAAGTACATAAATATTATATTGATTTTAATTGATATTGTTTTTTGTAGCAAATAATTCCGCAAAAGTTTTCCAATTCAATCCGAAACTCGATCCTGTAACATCGCTCAAATGAGAATTTGGTCAGGATCTCTTGTACCAGTATGGCAATTGAGTACCGATCAAGATTTGATGGAAAAAATCTTCCAGGAACTTAAATCTTATCCGCATCATCTTTAATAAAAACTTACCAGAATGGTTCGAGACTACTGAGATTTGGGCTCACATCTTTGGCAAAAAATACAGCGATGAGTTTGAAAATCTCATGAATCAATTTGAACATGTTTACCGAAAAGACTCGTCCTGTGTCAGTGGGTTGCAAACAGTTTTACTTGCGCCAAGTGCCAGGAGGCACTTGGATGCAATTCTAGCTAGCACGAATTCCTACACGGCCGGAAACCAATCCATAACCAGTCGCACTTGGGAATACATTTCTTTGGTCACCAGAACCTTCTTCACTAGGTCTTCATGCTCTGTGAGAACAGCCAAAGCTCTGAGTTTCACAGATCTGCGTTCAAAATTATGCTGTGGAATCAGAGATGGCAGAGTAGTTTACGTCAGGTAATCTACTCGGTTAACTACGCGTAGTTAATCGGGTAAACTACACGCCTGATTTGTTTCATTAACTACCTACATTTGTTACGTATGCTACCTGCACACAAAACGTTAGATTTCAAAAAAGAATAAAAAAAAAACTATGTACTTTATAATTTCCTATTAATAAAGATTTATGAACAACGAGACATACCTAATTAATCGACGAAACACGAAATACAAAGCAAGCAACCCACAAAAAATAAGTAGCGACCGGCGACGAGCAACGACAGTTTCTTTTTCTTTTAATTTACAGTTTTTAACATTTGAATTGATATTTCAAATTACATTTTGACGTCTAGCGCTACGTCTGCTACATTTAACTACGTTAACTACATTTAACTACATTAACTACCTCATCTATGTAGCACACGTAACAAATGTAGTAAATCAAAAAAAATCGCATTTCTGCCATCTCTGTGTGGAATTAATACGTTTAATTTATTCATAATCTTTTATTTATTTTTGTAAATAAAGTTTTCTAAAATGACAAAAAAAAAAAAAAAAAAATGAGTGAAAAAAAACAAGCACAAAACTGAAGTGTCAAAATGTTTCACCGTGTTTTCCGATTGTCCTATGTTAGCGCTAGCGGCGTTTAGTTATAGGTGGAACCATCGTGAAGTTGGCTCCTGGAAGTCCATATATAGTAAGTCAATGGTTTCAAGTTTTTTTGATGGGTTTTTCTGATCGCTATAACTGGCGCCTTAACACGAGGAAACTGGCACAAGAGGAATGAACGGTCTACCATTGGTGGATTTTTAGCAACTTGTTTCCTCGTGTGAAAGAGAACATGACGAAATCGAATCGAAACGACAGCAATAACATCCCTGATCCTGTCAGCATAATTTCTCTCAACTGCTTTGAGCGCTTTTCTATCAATTAAGAGGAAAACTTGATATTTTGTATGTGTATTTTTTTTCATTTCTGCCAGTCTGCTCTTGATTCAATCAACTCATATTTTTCAGACAAGAAAGGAAATAAGAAAAGTGATCTATTTAAGAATTCAAAATATACTAAATTTATTTAATTCTTTTACAACAATCCAGCAATCAATAAGAACATAGCTAATGTAAGTAAACAACAACGCTTACAATAATTTCCATCAATCTGCCTGCCTAGGGTAGTTAAAAAGTTCCATCTTCTAAACATTCTTTCTTTGTTATAAGATTGTTTTGGTTTTAATAAACTAAGATCCAATTTTCATAAAGAAAATACAAGCAAAATACAATTATTTTATAATCTCAATAAATAATTCATAACAGAACTTAAAACATTTCATCATTTTTCATAAAAGAAGGTAGACATCCGCCATCTTGAGACAAAAGTCAAATTAATTTTTAATTTAATAGCTAACATAAACTCTACAACCTTAAGTTTCCGAACAAAATTAAACAATACCTTTAAGGTAGTTACTTATTTTGGTTTATTAAATTATAATGCCATTTTTAAAATTGAACGGGGTTTAATTGGACTTGCGCTGGGGGTTCTTTCAAAAGAAAAATTTCTTGACTACACAATAGAGAACGGATTGTAGATTACCGCTAGTAGCCGACAGCAGTCAATTAAGTCAAAATCTTTTTTTTAATGTTAACTAGCTTATATTTTTTGTTTTGTATCCCAGATCTTTTGAATCAATGGTCGCATTGGTTACCTTTCCAAAGCTAACTGGATGGGTTTATCTGTGTTATTCTGTGTTATGAGGTTATAGATGGCAGCAAATGTTTGGATTGCGAGCCGATAGGTAATCCAAAATTGTTAGCGTGTGTAAAAACGAACACGAAACAAAGTGGTTTCCGGAATTATATGCCTGTTTGTTTTTTAAGATGCCAGTTATGGCTTTCATTGAAAACGATTGAACATTTAAGTTTCTTATATTTAGCCACTTTAAAAGCAAAATCACTGATCATTTGATCCCAATCAGCCAGTTCACGTTTTTGAGATCTCACTGAGCAAACTTCTGTCAGCCTCACTGAGCAGTCTCACCTTTTTGACAGCAAAAGTGAGGAATTTCACTCAGGAATTACATACGTTCAAATTTCTGAGATTGCTGAGATTTGACAGATCTTAAGATTTTAGAAAACTGGGGCAGTGGGGCCTACTTCACTGCACATACATCACATAGGGTGATGGCACTAGTAGTCGGCCCTTTAACTTTTTTTATGTTCAACTAGTCCTTAAAAATCCAATATTCAATTGCGGAATAGAGTTCAGATTATATGATTAATTGGAATGTGTAGATTATAAATTTTAAGGTGTTTTAAGTAAATTTTCTACTCCAAACTAATTATTTACTTTTTTTGAGATAAAAGTGTGATTTTTGAGTAGTCAGCCCCTTGAGATCCAGTAGTCGGCCACTTGAAATATCCAGTAGTCAGCCCTATTAGTAAAAATAATTTTGGCGGCTGACATAAGAATCATGTTTCTTCTATAGTCAGCCGCTCATTCTACCTTAACGTTTACAGGCGGCTGACTACTGAAACTAGGGCCTTTCTTATAAGTTTTTGTTACAAAAAAAAGGGAATAAAATTTCTATTCACTTTGCATACTCCGATTTAAAAAAAACGACAAAAATGTGATTTTCAGTAGTCAGCGGGGAGAGGCTGCCAGCCCCCTTGTAAATATCAATTAGATATTTAAAATATTTTTAGCTAAAAAAGTCGAATTTGAACTATAAATAACCTATAAATAATCATATTAAGCATTTAACTTCAATATTTTGGTAATTATAGTTCTTTTTCCAAACACTTCTACTAAATTTTAATTTAACAAAAAATCACAAAACCGACAATGAGAACAACTTGAAGCAAACTTGCATTTTTAACAAGAAAACAAGCAGCTGCACTGTTACAAAACATTGTTTTATTTTGGGCAAACTTTTCTCATGAAATTACTTTTGATATTTAAATGATTGAACTACCTTACTATTGATCTTGATTTTTTTCTTGAAATTAAAACAATAATTGAGTCATCAGCTTTTTATTTGCATCAAAATAATTACCTACTGATTTTGCTTTTAAAATGACTCAAAACTTAAACTAAAATTTCCAATAATGGTTTTAATGAAAGCTGTAAACTGGCATTATTCTGGATCATATATATTATTTCTGTTGACAGACTCCTTTTTTCTCACTTGTAAAATAGTCAAATTTAATTAATTAGGTATCACTGGATAGGAAATTACACATAGCAATGACATTGCACAAACACTTTATTTTAAACCACAATATTTTCTATAAATTTCGGCAATTTCAAATAATTCAATAAATGAATAATTTGATATAAAGAATGCCTCACTTTTAACCCATTGAATGAGTGAAAGAGAAAAATATGTATTACTATTTACTTCTGTAATTTAAAATTCTCTTTTTTTCGCTGCATATTGAGTGAGTGGGGGAGAAACACATTTGTTACTTGTGTTGTTTGTATTCTTTTTTCTCATTTATAAAAAAACCGAATAAACTAAACCCATTGATTGAGTGAAAGAAAAAATATGTATTACTTCTGTAATTTAAAATTTTCTTTTTTCGCTGCACCTTGAGTGAGTGGGGGGAGATACATTTTTTTCGCTGCACCTTGAATGATTGGGGGAGAAACATATTTATTTGTCACTTCTGATTTCATTCTTACATTAAATATAGTTTACAATAAAAGAAGTTTTGTAAATATAAATATAAGCAATATTGTTCATTTTTATAATTTTTCTTAACGGACTTATCGCGTTTAATTAATTAATTCAAAATACTTGAATTTTCTTTACTCCCGACGTTTCGGCAAAATTGCATTTGCCGTGGTTACGGGTCAACTGATGGCTTGTGGGTGGTTGTTGGTTGTTGGTTTTTTGTTTTTATTCTTTCTTTCTCTTCCTAAAATTGTACCGGTGTGTTGGCTGTTGTGGTAATTGTTGTTGTTGTTGTTGTTGTGAATGCATTATTTCTTGGTTGCGGAGATTGTTGTTGTTGGGAAATAATATAAGCTTGTGAACATGCAAAGCTTACTGTATCAGCTGGAGCATTGATTTGATTTTTGTGGAATCAAAACTCGATTGAATGAACATATCAAAGCCATACAAAAGAACCAAGTAACAAATTCCGCAATCTGTTAACATTTAGCGTACAACGATGATCACTTCATAAGATTTGACAAAGCGAAGTCTATTGCAACAGAGAGATTTTATATACCAAGATTAGTACGAGAAGCTATTGAAATAAAAGTGCATAAAAATTTCAATCGAGACCAAAGCTTCAACTTATCTGGTGCATGGGATCCGTTGATACACAAAATAAAACAAAACAAAACAAAAACAAAAATCAAATCAATGCTCCAGCTGATACAGTAAGCTTTGCATGTTCACAAGCTTATATTATTTCACAACAACAACAATCTCCGCAACAAGAAATAATGCATTCACAACAACAACAACAATTACCACAACAGCCAACACACCGGTACAATTTTAGGAAGAGAAAGAAAGAATAAAAACAAAAAACCAACAACCAACAACCACCCACAAGCCATCAGTTGACCCGTGTACACGGCAAATGCAATTTTGCCGAAACGTCGGGAGTAAAGAAAATTCAAGTATTTTGAATTAATTAATTAAACGCGGTAGGTAAGTCCGTTAAGAAAAATTATATAAAATGTCTAATAATCGCGAAAATAAATGTTTAAAATCTAAAATATTGTTCATATCAATAAAGTAGTTATTTTTTTTCAAACATTCTAAACATTCTATTTGAAAATTTAATTGCAAATCCTAATTGAATGTGCGAAAGTTTCGCACGGGTCTTCTGGTTATTTTAAATAAGCGGTTAAAACTTCAATCAAATGTATATTATTAATCACAAGGCGATTATACAGAAATGTAACTAATTTGCCATTTATTTTAAATATTTTGAGTAACGAATTGTAACTGTGCCTTTAGTTTCAGAACCGTTATTTGATGTTCATTCTCTTTAACAACTTGACATATTTCGATCAAAATGTGTATATAGGAGGTGTTTTTCAGCTCAAAAAATGTTTTAGCAGTTTCATAATTGAAGAGTTTGGAAGATGAAGGTGCTAAGCGACATTTTCAAAGTTTTGAGTAATCAGCATTTAAAGTTTTTTTATATAAGGGGTTTTGTGTGATAACACACTTGCAGTTAGGCTACCAAGCTTTCGCACCATCATATTAATATTGAAGGTTTGAATGAGCAACTACACTTTAGTGAGCTACCACCAAGTTTTTATAGGCTGGAGTTATAACTATTTCACGACTGCTACGCCCATCATCAGACTCCTTTAAGTGGTGCTTGGTCTTTATTCAATTTTAATTGAAAAAACTTTCTATGCCCAGGTAGGACTCGAACTCGGACCAAGCTCCCTCCGAGCCATATGCATACGTATTGCGCCACCGAGGTCACTTGATCCTACCTGGGCATAGAAAGTTTTTTTAATTAAAATTGAACAAAGACCAAGCACCACTTAAATGAGTCTAATGATCAGCGTGGCAGTCGTGAAATAGCTATAACTCTAGCCTATAAAAACTTGGTGGTAGCTCATTCAAACCTTAAAAGTTTTTTACCTGTAGCTTTTTCATAAAAATAATAAAAAATTCCATATGGCCAATTTTAAGTTAATACAACTCAATTGCCTTTAAATTTAATAATTCTCTTTATTAAACACAAAGAACTTTGGAGATATTTACAGTTTTGTGTACTTAAAACCTTTATCCACAAACTTAATTGAATATAATTAGTTTCTGCATAAAGGTCTTAAGTGACAAATTTGACTCCTATAATTATTTATATTTTGACAGTTTTTTTTTTCTTTTTTTCCCTCAGGACCTGCTGAAAATGCATTTGAATAGAACCATTGATGTTCCAATGGGATGAATTTTATCTGATCTTTTAGATTTTTAATTTTTTCCGCAGAAAGCTGTTTGATTTTATTCTACCTTGGCATAAAATCTTGATTTTCGTTGGGGCGGTTATTGGTTTCTGCTATTATAACTTTACTAAAAGTTGTAGACTTCTCGTAGCATTCTTTGTAAAGAGAGGAACCATACTCTTCCACTGGAATCCACTTTATAGAATCCCTTAATTGAACTTTTTCATTTGATACGTTTTTTGATGAATTTTTCACGTTTAGTTTTTTCTGAAGTTCATTCAAGGTTCGAAAATGATTTTGCATGTTGATAACAACTGTAGCTGTGCACGTGCGGTGCATTGCTGTGTGAACCAGGCCTTACCAGATTATTATAAAATTTTTGCGAAATTGAAAAGGGCAAAACCAATATTAACTATCTGAAAAAGTCGATAAGGGAAACACTTTGTTAAGTAATAGAAAAACAAAAAATCCAATTTTAATTTTTTTATGTTTAGGGCCAGTTTCACAGTGCACACTTAACAAAATAAGTGCCACCATTTTGGAACTTAAATCGCAGTTTTACTACCTGAGTAAGTGGAACTTAAGTGGCCAACATGGGAGACTTAAGTGTCACTTATTCCGATAAGTTTACACTGTGAAATTGGGAATTAGTTTTCCATATTTGGCACTTGAGTGACACTTACATCACTGTGAAACTGGCCCTGTAAGAAAACCGAAAAACCAATATTAGGTTCACCGCAAAACTTTAAATAATATCTCACGTTTTGCGATAAATTGCCAAACCTGCCTACCTAGAACTCTTACTACGACTCCTGTGCCGCTCGTGCGTGGTGCCTGCACTGAATCAAGTATTGGATGCGATGTTATTTTCTTTTGGAAATAAATATATGAAAATAAATTTTGAATGAAAGTGATAAGTGCATCCTTAGCACCTTCATGTTCGAAATTAAACGTTCAGATATAATTCGTTTTTCATAATGAAGGGCTTAAGTGCGTTTAACATCATCTTCCACAAAGTTTTTTAAAAGACTAGATGCGATACAGACGAGCAGATGATAGAGAAATTTAAGTTTTGAATAAGATCTCCATCTGCAAGAAAAAATGAACATTTAAAAAAATGAAAAAATGTCACTTAGCACCTCCATCTTCCAAACGCTTCAATTCTTTACCATTTTCTCTTATTATATGCATGTTCTATAATGTAAAATCTTTTGAGCAACTGGAACCACAACAGAAAGTTCATGCGATCCAGTCGTTTATTTAATTTAAATTTGATTTTCAATTATTTTAATTTCGATATACATACATATGTGCATAATGTATGTATGCACTATGTATGTTTGTATTTGGTCAGTTTATATTTCAGAGTATTCACTCCGTCAAAAATTGAGCAGGCGAATTAAAATTTTTGTTTTTCTTATAGACTAAGAGCCCACAGCTATTTTTGGGTGTGAATGATAGCAAAAATTCACTGGTATTATTTATTTAGATAGATCTTTACTTTTCATATCCCAATATGAAAGTCTTGCTTGCCGTGGTTGGGGTCTTTGTCGCATGTTTCATAATTTAATATTAAATTGCAGAAAATTGATTTATTTGGAAAAAAAAGTCTGACTTTTTTTGGTAAAAATTTACAGCGTGATTAACATTAAGACGCAACTAAAAGCTAGGCGAGAAGGTTGGTTTCCCATCAAGCGAAAACAAAATTGCATGTGGGCGTCTCTTTTCTCTAGTTTTGGCTACAATGTAATTAAGTTGAAAGCAATGTGTAATTTTTGTTTTCAATGCAAACAATCATATAAAATTTTAAAACCTTTACATTTAATAAGCGTGTTTTACATTACAGGAATGATAACAAAAATATTTAAAAAAAAAATAATAAAATAAAACTGGTTACGGCTTATTCAATAGCCAAACCAAAATGAAAGTCGATACAAATCGGCTTAAAAAAGGCACTTCGGAGTTAACTCCGGAGTGTCGCCAACTAATTGAGGACATGAATTCACGAAAGACACGAAAAGAACTATTGGAATATTTGGAGAAGCTCCGTGGTTGGGTTTATGGAAAATGTGAACTTTATCACTGGATTGAGCTGTTAGATCGTTTTGACGACATCTTAGCAGAAGCTGCAAAAGAAAATACTGAGAATGAATTTGCTTTGTATTGCGACACAAATTATACACCAGCTGTAAGTTTCACTATTAAAATTTTTAATAAATAATTTTAAATTATAATAATATTATTGTTTTTTTACTTTTTTTTTATTATAGGATGTTCGGCTATTGCTTTATGTAATAAATTTCACAACACTCTTGATTGAGCATTCATTTTCAAGACACTTGTACAATTCTATTGAACACTTGACGCAATTACTTTCATCAACGAACATGGATATAGTAATGTGTGTTTTAAATCTTTTATATATGTTTTCGAAACGAAGCAACTTTATACCGAGATTGAATAGCACAAAAAAAGTTTCGTTGCTTAACAAACTTTTCAACTTTGCAGAGGTAAATCTAAAATTATAACTTAAATTTTAAGATTTCGAAGTAAGTCTTAATAATATGTGTAACTAAATTAAAAAAAAATTGGTGGCGTGACAGGTCGTGAATAACCAGGGCTTAGTGAATTACAACTCTCAACCATTCCTGTGTGTCTGCAGGAATGGAGTGAAAATTTACTGTCAATTTCGAACGGCTAATGTGAGAGGCACTTTTCATGTAAAGTGATAAGCCCCTATTGCTGGAAAATCGCACGTATAAACGTGTGATTGTGAGAAATTATTATTAAGGCTGGCGAATTGAGAAGCTTTGATACGACTTAAATCTCAAAAATTTTTCGAAGTTGGATCATCATCATCATCATATATATTATTTCTACTGTCAGGGTCCTTTTTTCTCTTTAATGAAATATCCAAATCCAGTAATTTAGGTATTACTGGATAGGAATTTCAACGTAGTGATGATATCGCACAAAAACTTTATGTTAAACCGCACTATTTTTTATGAAATTCCATAATTTCAAATAATTCAAAAAATGAATAATTTGACATAAAAAGGCTTCAATTTTAATTTCTTGAATGAGTGAAAGGGAAAAATATACTTCTGTAATATAATATTCTCTCTTTTTCGCCGCACCTTTAAAAATGACATTTCCCCTTTCCAATTAGTAATATTTTGGAATGTGAAATAAGATCGGTTCAATTTATTGAGTGCGTTCCCTCATTTAGATCTTCTGTGAGTTTATACCAGAATTTTTCTGGACACAAGAATGTCAGTCAGTTTTACATTTTAGTTCCAACGTCCTTCTGTGGTTTCATTTAAATACTTTTATATGTATTTAAATGTTATTTTCTTATATAAATATTCATTACTTTATATTTATATAAAAAATCTTTTAGATAAAAGTCACACAAATTTGTCTTTTATCATCATATAAATTATTTCTGTTGTCAAACTCCTTTTTTCTCATTTATAAAATAGTCAAATCTACTAAATTAGGTATCGCTGGATAGGAATTTACACATAGCGATTACATTGCGCAAAAACATTATGTTACACCACTTTATTTTCTATAAATTTCGGCAATTTCAATATAATTCAATAAATGAATAATTTGACATAAAGAATGCCTCACTTTTAATGAGTGAAAGAGAAAAATATGTATTACTTCTTTAATTTGAAATTCTCTTTTTTTCGCCGCACCTTGAGTGGGGAGAAACATATTTGTTACTTCTGTTGTTTGTATTCTTTTTTTCTCATTTATAAAAAACCGAATAAACCTTAGAATAAGAAGATAAGGAAGAGGTAGGTATATATTACATATAGGTACACTGAATGTGAGTGAAGCACCAAATTAAAAAAAAAGAAACAAAAAGGTGCCTATCTGTCATTTTGCCGATCTAAAGGAAAGTGTTTCGAGATTTTCAATCGTTAAAATAGTGAAAAAAAAAGATAATTAAACTTAATAAAAAAATAAAATAAAATTGAGAATATAGTGAAAACTTGCAATGCTTTATTAAAAAAAATATAAAACATCATGCGGTGTTGTGTTAAATTGCGTAAAAACACCTATAATATGGAGTTAACAATCTTTTCATTTCAAGGGCTGATTGTGTCTCAAATTCCAGATAAATTAATGTGAAGTGATGTTTTCTATATAAATACATTATCGTAGAATTCTTTAAAATTTTGCATTTTGATATAAAAAAGGCAAATTTGTTGAAAATAAAAAAAAATATACTTTGAAACGTGATACGTCAGGTGCCTATCTGTCAAAATAGAAATTGTCGCCCAGGGTCGAATTAGCTTTTGTTGGTGATGGCAAGGCGCTATAATGCATTGAGCACCCGTAGTGCACAGTAATATTTCTTACTTTATGTGTAATATGAGACACAGCTTATCTGTGAAATGAGTGAAAAAGAAAAATATGCATTACTTCTGTAATTTCTCTTTTTTTTTCGCTGCACCTTGAGTGAGTGGGGGAGAAACCTTTTTTTTCGGTGCACTTTGAATGAGTGGGGGAGAAACACCTTTATTTGTCACTTCTGATTTCATTCTTACATCAAATATTGTTAACAATGAGGTTTTGTAAAACTAATTTGGTCATATCAATAAAGAAATGTATTTATTTTCTTCAAACATTCTATTTGAAAATTTAATTGCAAAACCTTATTGAATGTGCGAAATTTTCGCACGGGTCTTCTGGTATATATTATTTCTACTGTCAGGGTCCTTTTTTCTCTTTAATGAAATATGCAAATCCAGTAATTTAGGTATTACTGGATAGGAATTTCAACGTAGTGATGATATCGCACAAAAACTTTATGTTAAACCGCACTATTTTTTATGAAATTCTATAATTTCAAATAATTCAAAAAATTAATAATTTGACATAAAAAGGCTTCAATTTTAATTTCATGAATGAGTGAAAGGGAAAAATATACTTCTGTAATATAATATTCTCTCTTTTTCGCCGCACCTTTAAAAATGACATTTCCCCTTTCCAATTATAGTAATATTTTGGAATGTGAAATAAGATCGGTTCAATTTATTGAGTGCGTTCCCTCATTTAGATCTTCTGTGAGTTTATACCAGAATTTTTCTGGACACAAGAATGTCAGTCAGTTTTACATTTTAGATCCAACGTCCTTCTGTGGTTTCATTTAAATACTTTTATATGTATTTAAATGTTATTTTCTTATATAAATATTCATAACTTTATATTTATATAAAAAATCTTTTAGATAAAAGTCACACAAATTTGTCTTTTATTATCATATAAATTATTTCTGTTGTCAAACTCCTTTTTTCTCATTTATAAAATAGTCAAATCTACTAAATTAGGTATCGCTGGATAGGAATTTACACATAGCGATTACATTGCGCAAAAACATTATGTTACACCACTTTATTTTCTATAAATTTCGGCAATTTCAATATAATTCAATAAATGAATAATTTGACATAAAGAATGCCTCACTTTTAATGAGTGAAAGAGAAAAATATGTATTACTTCTTTAATTTAAAATTCTCTTTTTTTCGCCGCACCTTGAGTGAGTGGGGGAGAAACATATTTGTTACTTCTGTTGTTTGTATTCTTTTTTTCTCATTTATAAAAAACCGAATAAACCTTAGAATAAGAAGATAAGGAAGAGGTATATATTACATATAGGTACACTGAATGTGAGTGAAGCACCAAATTAAAAAAAAAGAAACAAAAAGGTGCCTATCTGTCATTTTGCCGATCTAAAGGAAAGTGTTTCGAGATTTTCAATCGTTAAAATAGTGAAAAAAAAGATAATTAAACTTAATAAAAAAATAAAATAAAATTGAGAATATAGTGAAAACTTGCAATGCTTTATTAAAAAAATATAAAACATCATGCGGTGTTGTGTTAAATTGCGTAAAAACACCTATAATATGGAGTTAACAATCTTTTCATTTCAAGGGCTGATTGTGTCTCAAATTCCAGATAAATTAATGTGAAGGGATGTTTTCTATATAAATACATTATCGTAGAATTCTTTAAAATTTTTGCATTTTGATATAAAAAAGGCAAATTTGTTGAAAATAAAAAAAATATACTTTGAAACGTGATACGTCAGGTGCCTATCTGTCAAAATAGAAATTGTCGCCCAGGGTCGAATTTGCTTTTGTTGGTGATGGCAAGGCGCTAAAATGCATTGAGCACCCGTAGTGCACAGTAATATTTCTTACTTTATGTGGAATATGAGACACAGCTTATCTGTGAAATGAGTGAAAGAGAAAAATATGTATTACTTCTGTAATTTCTCTTTTTTTTATTCGCTGCACCTTGCGTGAGTGGGGGAGAAACCTTTTTTTTCGGTGCACTTTGAATGAGTGGAGGAGAAACACCTTTATTTGTCACTTCTGATTTCATTCTTACATCAAATATTGTTAACAATGAGGTTTTGTAAAACTAATTTGTTCATATCAATAAAGAATGTATTTATTTTCTTCAAACATTCTATTTGAAAATTTAATTGCAAAACCTTATTGAATATGCGAAATTTTCGCACGGGTCTTCTGGTTTATATATTATTTCTGTTGTCAGACTCCTTTTTTCTCAATTATAAAATAGTCAAATCTACTAAATTAGGTATCACTGGATAGGAAATTACACAAAGCGATGACATTGCACAAAAACTTTATTTTAAACCACAATATTTTCTATAAATTACGGCAATTTTTAATAATTTGACATAAAGAATGCCTCACTTTTCACCCATTGATTGAGTGAAAGAGAAAAATATGTATTACTTCTGTAATTTAAAATTCTCTTTTTTCGCTTGAGTGAGTGGGGGAGAAATATATTTGTTACTTTGTTGTTTGTATTCTTTTTTTTCGTATTTATAAAAAACCGAATAAACTAAACCCAATTGAGTGAAAGAGAAAAATATGTATTACATCTGTAATTCAAAATTCTCTTTTTCGCTGCACCTTGAGAGAGTGGGGGAGAAATATATTTTGTTACTTCTGTTGTTTGTAATCTTAAGTCGAATGCATTTATTAGGTACCACTAGATTGCATGAATGAAAGAAACATATTTATCAGTTCTTTAATTTAAAATCCTCTTTTTTTCTCTTGCACCTTGAGTGAGTGGGGGAGAAACCTTTTTTTCGCTGCACCTTGAATGATTTTGGGAGCAACATATTTATTTGTCACTCCTGATTTCACTCTTACATTAAATATTGTTTACAAAGAAGTTTTGTAAAACTAATATTGTTCATATCAATAAAGAAATTAATTATTTTGTTCAAACATTGTTTGAAAATTTAATTGAAAAACCTAATTGAATGTGCGAAAGTTTCGCACGGGTCTTCTGGTCTTACTCTATTGTGGTTATCGAATGTTCGTTGATTTGAACGTAAGAAGAATAATCTTTTGAAAGATTAGTGAATTCTTCGCAAGAGGCATTTCCCGTGATTAAAAAAACATTCTGGTTTTTAGGTGGCACAGGCTGGAATTCGATCGTACGACCTTGGTCGTGCAAGTCCTACGCACTAACAAAACAAAACAGATTCAGTATTAAAGGCCGTAGGGCCCAATTTTATAAAACATTCCGTCCCATTCGGTAAAGCTGAATCTACGCGACTGACAAAATTTCCTTTATTCAATTCAATTCAATTATTTATTTAGCTATAGTTTAGCTATTTACAACTTACTGCACTATTAATAATAAATAAATAAACTTATCATAATATTTCATAACATTTCATACATATTTAGCATTTACAAAACTTACAATATTTTTCTTAAACGTTTTCAAGTTATTTTCTGATTTCGAATCACTTGGAAGCTCATTAAACAATTTAAGGCCATTATATGCAAGCATATTTTGTGCCGACTGTGTTCTCAAATATGGAAGACGAATATCACATCTGTTTCTTAAATTATAACTATGTAATCACTAACATAATTGGAGGCAGTCTATATTTAATTTTAAAAACATAAACCAACATATTCATAATGGTTCTCTGATTCACACTAAGCCATTTTAACATACTTAACAAAGTTGCAATCTGTGTTAACCAATAACATTTTAATATTCTTCTCATTGCTTTATTTTGTAATTTTTGCAATCTGTCTAACATTGTTTTGTTACCGAGAAAAAATATGTATATATATATAAAAATAGCAATACTCAAAATGAGGCTTAATTATTGTATTATATACTTTTATTGCACATAAAGTCTACATCCTTTTTCTGATTCTTGAGAAGAAACCAATATTTTTTTCAATTTTCTTTGAAATATAATCAATGTGTGTATTAAATTCTAATTTATTATCAAACATAATGCCAAGATACTTTATTTTTTGTACCACTTCTATCACTTGGTTATTAATCTTCACTTCGTCTTGTGTATCTCCATTTATAAATGTACATACATTTTGTTTAAACTTGTTTTATTCATATGGAACCATATGTTTAGTTGCTTTAAGTCAAAATTAACCTTCTCAATACATTCTTCTAAGTTTTTGCCTACAAAATATAATAAACCATCATCTGCAAACAGTTTAAATAAATAATATTTTATAAGAAGGCATTTCAGAAGGTTTTTTTAATAATACAAATTCTATATACTATCTACTGAAATACATCAGCCAAGTAGAATCAATAATTGAATCAATAATTTAACAAGTCCAAATAAAATAGTTCTAGTCTTCTACTTGGCTGATATATTTCAGTAGATAGTATATAGAATTTGTATTATTAAAAAAACCTTCTTATTTAAACAAAAACAAAAACTTCCAATTTAATGATTAGGAATTCTAGTCTTGTTGGATATAGTTCACACTAGATATTTGTCACGAAATCTATGTATTATGAACTGAACTTAACAAAAAAATGCGTATTGACAAAGGTCCTCACTAGTCAACTGATGAGTCCAAGTGAGATCGCCGGGACGAAACGTCAAATTTTTGTAGAACTAAAGACCGTTAAAAGCTATTTTGAATCTAGGCATTTCATTCATATGAATTATAAATAATAATGTTCCTAATACCGATACTTGCGGAACTCCCAAATTTACATTTATCGACTCGGATATAGCTTCTTCGACTTTCGTTCTCTGCGAGCGCCCCTGCAGTTATGATTGGAACCATCTCAACTCCATCTTTCACTCCATATTTGTACAGCTTTTTTCACAGAATTTCTCTGCCTACATTTGAAAATTTGAATAGGTACACAGAATTATATTATTTCGACAATATTTTTAGTTTCTAAAAGGCCGAAGTTCTTGGAATCAATCCGCAGCCTTTGTAACCTAAAAACAATTTTTTTTTGCACGGGTGGACTGCCCGCAGAATTGATATATTCCCAACGGTATATCTTATCAAAAGTGCATCTCACCTTAGCCGTACACACGTTGACAAAGCGCACAGAGATTCCTCTGTTGTTGAGAGTCGTACATTAGTAGGCACTGTTTCTCCACGAGATGATGTCGCACCACCAAATGTATTTTATTTTAAAATAAACGGAAGTGAATTGTTATGTATAGTCACTAAAATCTCCAAAAAGATTCAAAACAAAGAATACATTTAAAATTTTTTGTTTTATTTAAAAGAGTTGGGGCGGAAAGGAAAACGGGTTTTCACTTGCTCAATGCTGTAAAAAGGATGCCCGGCTTCCACGTTCATCATCCACACTTTATTTTGAATACTACAATGCTGGTGGGCAATTGGATTTTATAGAAGTGCCCGGTCTTGATAGAATCAGAGAGTCGCCCGCCTCAATGGCAAAGATAGTGTGTGATAAAATTCCACACTTAGGAGATGACCAAAGGGTATGTACGGCTAAATTATTATTCTTTCGTTTTTATTTTATGATTGTTTTTGTTTTCCTTAGATGCACATTCTTACTAGAATCCGTTTGGCAGCAACATTTCACAACTATCGCATGAGATTACAGTTTGTTCAAGCACGTTTACAAGCAATATCAGTTTTGGTGTACTCAAATGCTATACTGGACAATATTCATAATTTACTTTATCCTGGATTTTTGGAGGAGTTGGTTGAGCTTTTAGAAGTTAAAGATATTCATTTGGTGGAAATAAGAGCTGCTGCTTTGCGAACGTTGACTTCCATCATTCATTTGGACCGAAATCCACATTTTCCAAAGTAAGGAATCCAAAGAGATTAAGATAGACTACCATTGGGTGGGTTGAAAATGGACCATATTATATTTTTATTCACTGAATTTTGAATCTAAAAAAAATAAAATGAAAAACAAAAACAAAAAATTCAAGCAATATGATAGTTGATAAGTTGACTTCGAATTTTTCGATGAGAGCTTTCATAAGCACTGAAAAATTCTAAGTTTTACCGGTAAATTCCACAATTTCTACATTTACAGAAAAATACATAATATTGTTTTCTGCCCTTAAATCTTAAATCTTAAATGCAACATGTAAATGATGACACTATACATATACATATACACAAATCCATTATGATGATACTATAATATACATTTTTTTTATAGAAAACCTGGATCTCGTCTATCTAAAATTATCGAAGTTACAGGAGCAGGGCTATACCATGGATTCTTGCCCACACTAGTACGCGCCTGCATTAATCATCTTATATCCATACAAGCAAAGGAAACCGATCTTGTTGCATCTTACTCAGTAATGCATCAGTATACTTTTGCCTATGAAAATACTAATATTACCGAATTCGACATATTCAAGCAAACAACTCTGTTTCCATTATCATTAGCTACAGCATTATTTAGCTTCCTTTACCATTTGGCTTCGTATGAAGCTGGTGGTGAAGCTTTAGTTGCTTGTGGTATGATGGAATCTTTACTTCGTGTAATCAATTGGCCAGGAGCTGACCTAGAGCATATAACATTTGTGACAAGAGCAGTTCGGGTCATTGATTTGATTACCAACATTGACATGCACACGTTTCACAGTAACAATGGATTAGGAGCTTTTATTCAGCGACTTGAAACTGAAGTACATCATTGTCGTCAAGACCAACAAGATGGCAAAAAGAAGAGAAGGAGGAGAACAGCTGATATTGATTATATAAACAAACATGACATCATAAAAAGTCCCATTCGTGAGGGTGAAGAAGATTCTGATATGACCGATGCTGAGGGTATAAATCTTGAATTTGAAAACGAAAGGGAAAAGGACGAAAATGAGGATAGTAATGTTTCGTCTGAAAGTGAAACAAAATCACTGCATTATAATGAACCAGCATCCTCTTCGTCGAATGCGAGCACATCTGGGTCAAAAAAAGAAACTGAATTAAATGAAAAAGATAAAAAAATGGCATGTGTAACTCAACGAGCTGCTCTTCTCAAATCAATGCTGAATTTCTTGAAAAAAAGCATACAGGATAGTGCATATAACAGTGGTATGAGGAATGTTATGGAAAGCAGTCTGCCACGTTCTTTACGCAACATTATCAGCAATGCAGACTATTATGGTCCATCTTTATTTCTACTAGCAACAGATGTTGTTACAGTTTATGTCTTCCAAGAACCCTCTCTATTGTGCACATTGCAGGACAGTGGATTAACAGATATAGTATTGCGATCACTTTTGCGTAAAGAAGTTCCAGCTACAAGAGAAGTTCTCGGCTCACTTCCTAATGTATTTTCTGCACTATGTTTAAATGCCCGCGGTCTAGAAGAGTTTTCTTCTTATCATCCATTTGATCGACTCTTTCAAGTCTTACTTTCTCCAGACTATTTGATAGCAATGCGAAGACGCCGAAGCTCTGATCCTTTGGGAGACACGGCAACAAATTTGGGAAATGCCATGGATGATCTAATAAAACATCACCCAAGTCTACGCACAGATGCAACCAAGTCGATTATAAAACTTTTGACAGAACTTGTTCGTATTGGAAGTGATCCTCACTTTATTTGCTGGCGAGCAAACAATAACAGTACCAAATCTGAAACTGGTTCGACATCGCAATCGAATACAGCTCGTAATTCGAACAAGGATAATGGAAATGGAAGTAGTGGAGAAGACGACGATGACGAGGAAATATCATCAGCCTCTCAACAAAGGAGTACTAATAGAAATGAAAATGCTGCTTCTAGCTCTAGAACATCATTTACCCAAAGCACAACTTACCAACATTCCGGTAGTACACCCGAAGAACGTGAACCTGTTCCATTAATTGATTATATCTTAAACGTTATGAAGTTTCTCGATGCTATTATCAGCAACGGTACTAATGGAGAACACTGCAGAGAATTCGTAAGTCTTGGAGGACTACAGCCTCTGCTTTCGATTTTATCGTTGCCCAATTTGCCAGTTGACTCTCCGGTAACTACAACAGCTCAAGCTGTTGCAACAGTTTGTAAATCTGTTTTAAATCTAGCGCATGAAACAAAAGTAATTGAGGTAGCAATCGAACAACTTTCACAAGTTGTTGAAAAACTCAATCCATTAGTTGTTCATATGAATTCTCCAGAAAAAAGTATACTCCTTAAAGAACTAACAAACTGCCCAAGAATGGAAGCTGGATTTTCCAACGCTGATTATACCCCATTATTGCATGCAATGAGTGCCGTTCATGGATATGTTGTCATGTTAGTCCACATTTGCCGCAGTAGCCAAAACGATGTTCGCATGCTGTTATTACGCAAATGGGGAATTGATTGTGCCAGAGGCAAAAAGTTACTTCAGAGCTTGGTTCAACTGTATACATCTTTGGTTTGGGAAAGTACTATTTTGCTTGGAATGTGTTCAGAAGAAAATGCAAATCCGGCTAAAGGTCCTGAATTCAATTACGATGAAATGAGTAAAATTCAAACTGAACTCAGAGCAGATGCGGTAGATATTAGCGAAGAATCTTCAGAGCAAACTGCTGCTCAATCATCAACCGCATCGTCCTTAGGACCAGGTATTTCAGTCAGTGATTCAGTTTCAACATTTGCATCAAACTCTTCAGCAAGCGAAAGGATCCTCCAACAAGCTTCAGGGGCCAGAGTCGATATGGAAATCGATGATGATGTTATATGTTTGACTCCATATCCCTCTTCATCTAATGCAATGGGAGTAAGCAATGCTACAATTCAGTCAACAGTTGCAGGAAATGATGAGGCAATTTCAATTGATTCAACCACATCATCTTCAGATTCGGTAGTTTATGTTCCAAATCGAGGTGACCCAGGAAAAGACGAATCTGAAACAAAATGCTCATCCGATCAGGCTACGTGTGAAAAGACAGAAGGAGACTCAAAAAGACGCGAAAAGGGAGCGCCAGGACAACTACGCTATATCAAAGCCTTACTTGCGGCTTCTTCAAGGCTCGGACGTGCATTAGCCGAATTGTTTGGAAATTTAGTGAAACTCTGTGTTGGCACTCCTAGCCGCCAACGACGCACAAATGAGCTATTATCTACTGCCAATTTTCCATGTACTGAAGCAGGAGACATTGCAAGAGTCTTGAGCTATATATTAGTTAATGGATTTTGTTATGAGAAGATAGTGTCCCCTAGTGTACCAAAGCTTAAGCTGACCTTTTTAATTTGTTCAGTGGGATTCACTGGTCCTATGCTCTTTGATGAAAAACGTTATGCATTTCATTTAATGCTGTCACAGTTTTGTGAAGAAGGAGGCCTTGAGGCATTCTTTGACATGTTTAAATGGGCACTTTCGTATGGCTGTGCTGACGAAGACAAGGAGAATTTTATCAAAGGTAATGAGTACGCCGAAGGAACTGGCGAATTCTTAGATGCATGGCTTTTGCTGCTTGAAAAAATGGTTAATCCTCGAGCAATTTTCGAATCGCCACATTACATTACTTCGCGGCCAACATCTGGTCCAACAGGCCAGTTACTGGAATTTGAACCTGTATTCTACATGGTCAAGGTTCATTCATTAGCTTTGAATGCACTTTCCGATATTTGGGATAAAAAGCCACTTCCAAATTATGGCATCAGAATGGCTGAGTCTATAATGGCCATCATGAAACATATACTAAAAAACGAAACTATGCTCCGTGAGAAGTTCCAAAAGCGAAAAGAAGAAATCAAAAAAGTCGAAGAAGAGGGTGAGGCGCGTAAGGTTTATAGAGATTCCATAAAAAAATCCGTTAACTTGAATCATTTAAAATTATTCATGGACATGGGATTCTCTGAAGTACATGTTAGCGAAGCTCTTGCTGTTACAAATTCTGTAGAGCAAGCAACTGATTTCTTGCTAAATCGTCCTGAATCAAGCGGAAATGCTTCTGCAACTGCTATGTCCCGATTATTGAGTTTTGAACAAGAATTAGATGACGATGATGATGATGAAAATGATGAAGAAGGTGGGGATGGTAGTGAAATAGAAGTTCAAAATCGGAATAAGCCTGAAAATAATGGGAAAAGCACAATCTCAGATATTGAAGCATCACAATCTAGTGCACAAGAAACGGAAACTGAAACAGAATCGAAGAATAAAACAACCTGGAAATCAGTGCAGCTACCTGATGCAATTGCTATTGATAATTTTTGTCGGGAAGCTTTGAAGAAAACTTTCAATACAATGGACCAGCTACCAGAAACTGTTACATCCGGCGCTGACCTGTTGGCTGTTCTCTACCGACGCCACACCACAGATATGAAGCACAAATTTTTGCTAACTTTAGTACAGAATATCACAGATTGGGCGGAAAAAATGTTGCATAATCTAAAGGCCCGCGATGCTTTGAATTCTAGCAAACGCGAAGAAATACTCATAGGCCGCTATGGAATAAAATTATATATCAGGCTAAAAGTTGGTTGCTTGCTGCTCGACGATATCTACAGAGATATGCGTAAAACCTTCTGCATGGCTATTCGACATGAAAAGTCACTGAGTACTCTAATCATGTTGTTGCACAAAATTGAATCCATCTTACAAGAACACATTGCACTTGGGGCGCCACCAATTACTCCGCGATGGCTACAACATTTGATTGAATTTATCGATTCAATTGATAATGCTTGTCATATAATGCAACGCAAAATAAATATGCTAGCAGTCACAACAAAAACGTGGAAATGGTTTGATTCGCCAGCTGGCAAATGGAATGCATATTCTAATTCCAACAACGAAATAATACAAAAAGCTTTTGTTTCCGGAGAACGATCAGTACGCATCACATGCGGTAGACAAAAGTACACTATTAATTTTAACTGCATGTCACAAGTAAATGAAGCCACTGGTAATCATAGACCAATTATTTTAGGACTTAAAGTCACCGAACTCACTGACGGTAGTTCAAAAATAGAATCTTCCATTATAACATCGGAAACTTCTTCTGATTCCGATTCGGGAGATCAATCGGAGACAGCTGATCAAAGCGCAGTGAACACACGATCAGCTGGTTCACAGGCGGCAGCTGATGTTCTTCCTCAATCCCGATCTTCATCGGACGGAGGAAGCATTGATTCTGTTGCTGTTGGTAATACGGAATCGTGTGTATCAGGACTATTTGAAATCGATGACGACAGCAAACTCGAAGAAGAAATCGGAGAAGGATTGGAATCTGGATTAAATAGAATAGTTCTTCATGAAGAACCAACTGGCTTACAACAGTATGATACAGGTGCTATTGTCAGTTGTCTGGCGCGTTTGATGCGTCCCAAGTTAGCCATTGATTTGGATACAATAAATTCCATTTTGAAATTATGTGTAAAACTTACTAAAGATGCAGAGAGTGCAAAAGTATTTGCTAATAACGGCGGCATCAATCTATTATTGAGTATGCGTCAAATGTGCGGCTATATGGGATTCCCAACGTATGCCATTTTACTAATCCGACATGTTCTCGAAGAACCGCAAACTCTCCTTGCCACCATGGAACGAGTAATTGCATCTCGTACTATGTCAGTGATTCCAAGCAATCATCGCGATTTGATTTTTGTGCTGAGGCAAATGAGTTCAGCTGTTTCACGTGATCCAAAAATGTTTATGCGAGCGGCCTCTAATGTTCTTCGATTAGACAATAACATCATGAAGGGCAAATCAAATTGCTACGATGATACTCGGCTTATTGTGAAAGCATCAACAATTATAAGAAAAACGACATTACCAATATCATTCCCATCAGTCGATGATAACGTGGCAAGTTGCAGTAACGTGCACTCAATTGAAAATGATATATCAACAGGCGTCATCAAAGACTTATTGAAAGCTCTACTTTTGCCATGTATACATTTCCCACCACCACAAGCTACACGAATAGCATATAAAGAGAAAACACCATTGACTTTTGACGGACTTGCATCTGCAACGAAAACGTCTACTTCATCAACGGATGCAGGGTCTTTTGAAAAAACTCAAGCTGATGACAGTCAAAGTGACCAATGCTGTGGATGGCATGTTCCCAGCAGTAGTCACTTACATGATAAACCTTTGCTTACAAGGTCAACTATTTTAAAAATCCTTGCCGATGCAGTTCGGTCCTATCAAACATTTGCCCCCAAATTGATCACCGAACATGTTTACTATGCTAAAGATAGTGTTCTTATAAAACAAGATCAATCAGCTTTATCATTTATTCTCGACAATTTTTTGCCTCTCAAAGAAAACTGTCAAGATCGTGAGGTCAGCACAATGGCCCGTGTATTAATAACATCACTTTCAGACTGTGTCGATCAACTTTCAGTTCAGAACACCGTTATAAGTGAGGTTAAGGCTGCAATACAACGAGCTATCAATTTGCCAGAATGTTCAGACAAGCACATGCGCTTGCAGGTCTTCGTGGGACTTTTGCCCACAATGATTGATAATCCAATGCCGTTGAATAAAATAACTCCACATCGAAATGAAATACTTTTGATACTTTTACGCAAAGGAATAATGACAGATTTGGCGAAAATGATTCTACATCTTGATCTTTCCAATCCAAACTCTGTTACAACTTTAAATGCTGTTCTCAAACCAATGGAAACACTTCTAAGACTTACAATTTCTCCTGGATTATCAGCTAAAAAAAAAACTTCTCAATTGCAATGTGATCGGCGTAGCCGTGACCAGCTTTTAAATGCTGCACAAGGTTCAAATAGTGGAACAACTACCATACACACATTATCAAGGCGGTCAACTAATGATTTAGATGGAGATCATATTATCCTTGATGTAATGGCTGATCGTCCCAGAGCTTCTGGCTTCTTTTTTACCGGTGATTCAAGAACAAGCGAACAGGTTTGAATTTTTGTTTTTGTTTTCGTTTTGATATTTAAATTTTATATATTTTCTTTCCCTTTTAAGTTCAATAATATTTTTGATGGTATACTGGGAAATGATCAAGAATATTTTAATGATGGAGTATTTCGACATCTTAATGAAGGTTTAAATGATACTGAAAGTCCTAATGCGGATGTCGCATTTGAGACTAGTAGCGAATCAAGTGATTCCGAATCAAATGCATCAGAAGACAACGATGAAAGGGATGGTGATGATGATGGTAGGCCTTTATTTAATTGAAAATTATTGAGTTGATTGATTTAAAATACTTTAAACAGAATATATTTGTTCCTATTTAATTTTTTGACAATCTTACAATATGTTTTTACCTTAAAGTTGTTAATATTTATATTATATATATAATATTATATAATATAATATTATATAATATAATATAATATAATATAATATAAAATAATATAAATTTTAACTTAAACGGCATTACATGTACTTGTTACCCTAATGTCTTAGCTCTCAAAGAGTTTGTAAATTTATTTTATAAGCTTCTTTTAAATAAATAAATAAGTATATAATAAGATTTCTCTTGTTTATACTGACTTAATTATGATTGTGTTTCCAGATGGTAATGAAGATCATGGAGAGGAGCGTAGTGAAGCAGACGCCGATGAAGAAACACGTCAATTTATTGAAATTTTTGACCATGCTTATGCTCCAGATCAGCCAAGAGCAGCTACAAGTGATCGTCGCTTAGATGGAGTTCCTATCCTTCGTTATACTGTATCATGTAAGCAGTGTAAAACAAATCATCTTCTTTTGTGGGTTACCTAAAATTGTTTTTACATTAAAAAAAAAAGTGATGCATCATCCCATATCTATATAATTCATTAAGGCCCGTTTGCTGATACTACACATAACGATTTAAGTTGAACTTAAATTCTGAAGGGGTACTTTTTCCATGTCATAAAGTGATACTTAAGAAATTAAGTTCAACGTAAATCGTTATGTGTAGTATCAGCAAACCTCCCTAAATAAAATAAAACCCCCACCAATATTCAATCAACACAAAAAAAGCAATACTTAGGCCTTCTGCATAAGAAGCGCAGAAGGTGTGTAGCTAACGTGTGTTTCAATAGACACGAGGCGTAAACCCTTCTGCACACGAATCGTCTCGTCATAGACGCCTACTTCGATTATTTGCGCTTTGTCTGCAGATTTTGGTGAAATGTCAATGTCAAAGGTCAATTCATGCCAAAATTGTGTACAATGTTGTGTTGTGTACAAAATGTTCAGTGTTTTATATATGACGTGAAGCTTCGTGTGCAGGAGGCTAGCAGTAGTGGGAATCCTTGCTGCATGGCAAATCTTGTACGCATCTACTCTTTTGTAATGTGAATTTAAAGGGTAAAATTGCCAATTAATTTCATAGTTCTATTTTATTTTTTAGTTTTGTGTTCTATGTTTACTTGTTGTCATGGAGAGTAACGTGAGATTTGATATATTCAATATTCGTGGGTTAGGGCAAAATTTATTTGCTGTGTACGTACATACAAAGGGACAGACACTTTTAGCGACTTCATTAAAAATTAAATGTATTCATATGTTTTTTTAATTCTTTTTTCTAATATATTTGAATCCGCCCTTTGAATTTTTTTGAAAGTTATTTCTTATTTTATTATTTTAGCTAATTTAAATCCGTCAGGATCAGGAACGAGCAGTGGTGCATCAACCAGTGGCGCTGGTAGTGGTAGCAATCTTGACAGTTTAGTTTTAGTGCACCAAACGCGTCAACGTAATACCAATGCCAGTGTATTGAGTCGTTCGTTCAACCCCATACACCAACAACAACTCCCAAGCATTAACATTGGTATAGTTCGTTCATCACCTGCCACTGGTCCAAGTACCAGTGCTCGAAATAACAACAGCATTGATGACGGTACATAATATACTCTAGCGTCATTCAAAAAATTATTTTTATACTAACGTAATATTTTTAAGATTTGATTGCACGTTTTAATTATTACATTCATCATGGACAACCATTATCAAGCGGATCTGGAGCAGGATCTAATCCAACTCTTCCAAGTAGTATGAGCAACCAACTCGGTGGAGGTGGTAATTTGGGATCATCTAGTGGCGTTCAGTTTGGAACTAATGCGAGCATTACAGTTGGTGCTGAAGATTCAAGTGAAGGACGTGTTCCAAGCTCCAATAACAGATTACAACGTGATTCTCGCCGATTACTATTAGTTGATCAGCAGTATTGTACATCACATTCATTTAATAATTCCGATGAAAATCAAAATGAACTTTTCAATCAAGATGGTGAGTTTATTCTAATTGGCTATGAATTTACTATTTACTTTTTCTATTTTATTTTATGTTATTATTCAGCTCTCCATTGGTGGCTTGAAGAAGCCAAGCATTTGGATATGGAATCCCAACCTGATATTTGTTTAACGGTGGCTCACCAATTGATTCCAGTCTTACAAGAATTACGTGCAAAAACAAAGAGGAGAAAGAGGAAAACAGCTTCTGTTACAACCCAAGCTGGATCAACTGATGAAAAAGGACCAGAGTCGAGTGGCATAAGTACACCAAGTGTTAATATAACCACACCAGTCGTACAGAATAATACATCACCTAGTAACCGACGAAGTGCAATTCCCATTTTATTCCCAAGAAATTCAGATTCACGTAATGTGAATAATCCATCGTCAGACACTGTTGATCCTATTATTGAATTCAATTCTCTTGATGACGAAGAAATCGATAATCAAAATGATAATACAAGTAATTATTAGGTTTTATTTTTGTTTTTTATTTAATACAACGGCGATTTTTTAAATAGGTGGTACAAGAACACCAGCCAATTCAAATGTAAGACTGTCCCCGGTCACTGGCCATAATGTAACAACAGGTAATTGAAGATAAATCTATTAAAGTCACATAAATCTTTTTTCAATCCATACCGTGGTATACAAACGTTACAATCTTAATTTCAAATTTATTGAAAAATTTAAAAAAATCAATAAGAAATTCATTCGGTGAGAGTTTATTAATAATTAAAAACATAATCTGAAAACAATTGAAGCGTTGAGAATGAGAAGGGGTCAAGTGACATTTTTGAAGTTTTGAGTTATAAGCGTTCAAAATTTTACGTTTATAACTTTTTTCCTGAAATCGAGAGAAACTTATAAAAAAGCCATAAAAAAGAAAAAAAAAGTACAATTTTTAGTATATCAACCAATTTTATTTAAATTCATTACAAGTTGGTGTTTTAGAAAAAATTTAGCACTTGACTCTTTTAAGCGAAAATGAGTTTAATTTATTTTTTATGAAAAAGGGTTCAGTGAAAGTTGGGTCTCTTAAAATTTGGTTTTAGGTGTTCTTGGGGTACAAATTTCATCTGGTCATCGAGATTTTAAATTTTTTCAATAGAATTTTTTATGGTTTTCTTCTCTCGTGGGAAGAAATCTTGGTCTATAGCACTTATCTACCACCTTTATGCAAAAAACAATATATTGCTTGGTATTTTATTGCATAAAAGGGTTAAGTGTGCACTTAAAGTAATCTTAACCCCTTCTTGCCTAAAAAAAAATCAAAACTAACGTGTAGTTAACCCCTTTATCTGAAGCTAACTTTGTAAGTAATAACAATAGAAACACAAGAATAAGACCAAAATTTAAGTTGTCGCTTAACACCATTATTGATAAAAAAAAAAACAAAAAATCGAAAAATGTCACTTGACCCCTTCTCACTCTAGACGCTTCAATTACGAATCTTATAACGTTTTAAAATGAAAAAAAGAAATGTGAAACATTATTATATTATAGAAATTATTGGATGGTTTCTTGATTTTCGTAATGCAAGTTTATGAACAAAATCAGAATTTGGTTAATTTTTACAAATATTTTAATGCTAAATAGGCTTATAAAAGGTTTTTCGTTGAGCCCTGAAGTCTCCCTAGGTAAAAACCTGAACTCACCCTGACAATCGAATTCTGTGTTTTTCGACCCCTAGGTTCGCCCTGAAGAAGACCAAGGTTTTTTCTGTGGCGAGTAGAGGTAACGAATAAACGCCAAAGTGACGTGAGTTGATAAGTTGTAAAACATATATTTTGTCGTGAATTACTTAAACAAGGTTTTTTTCTGTGGCGAGTTGAGGTAGCGAATAAACTGCTATAAGTGACATGAGTTGAATGGCAATTATTTTGTTGTGGATTCCTGTTGCGATAAATGCTTATTTTTGAAATAGAATTTAAAAGAAAAATTGAAAGATAATAAATAGAAATAGAGAAACGCTTGAATTATTAAACTTTGATTTATTTTTAAAACTAGTTTAAAACAAATTCTATGTTTTAAACAGTGAGCACAGAACTTCTTGTTTCTTGCTTTGAATGTCAACAACACAATTTACCCTCATGTGTTTTTTGAAAACGGAAAACCCAATTTTTTTTGACAATTCGTGGGGTTGTCAAGAAAACCTGGGTAAATTTCAACGAACGAAACTAATACCAGGCTACTTGTACAAATAAAAATTATTAAGAAATATTAAAAAAATATACTAGAGAAGTGTTTGAGTTAAAAATCATTTCGATTCTTTGCATTCGAAAGTTGGTTAGAAACTACAATATAAATAGTATGTACATAATATATACTACACAGGGTGATTTATTTTGGTTATGTTTAATTTTCTTTGAACATCAAAAATCTAATTGGTCATTATTTCCTCCTTAGCTTTGCAGATGTACCAAAATTTTATTCCGCCCTCATTTGCATAAATTGTGTTCTAAAATATAATGAGTAATTCTTTTGTAAAATCTTTTAGAACCCGAAGTTGTTGAAAGTGGTGATGATTCTAACTCAGAAGGTGAACCTCTTACACCACAAGATTCCAGACTAACTCTTCGTCAATCAAACCGAATTCTAGCTGCTACCTTACATCGAAGCATAACTGCCGAAATGGCTGTAGCTGCATTGGCTGAAGCTGCTTTGGTGCCGCTGCCAGACGATGATGAAGACGAAGATGACGATGACGATGAAGAAGAGGAAGTTGAACCAGAGGAACGTCAAGAAAATGATGAAAATGACGACAATGATGATGACAACGAGGAAGAAGGTGAAGACGAAGAACTCAATGTAGAAGATGTTATAATGGACTTTGATGATGAAATCCAAAACGTATTATCTCAGGTAGGCGAAAGGGAGCAAACTTCGTGTTATACTTAGTCCTGATCATTAAGGCTTGGCAAGTTTTGGCTTTGAGTATTTTCATATAATAATTTTTAGTGACCTTAATATATTAATAATTTTAATATGTTAAGTGGGCTATAGGTCAAATTATAGATGTTATTTATTTATTTTTATGCGACGTTTCGGGCATGTTTACGTCGATCATCAGGCTTTTATTCACAACATACATTTAAACAACATACATTAGTAGTCGAAATTAGGTCTGATAGTCTGATAGGTGCTGTGTTGATGTGGTTCGAGAGGTGAGGAATGAACAACATACTCTTGTAGTTCTCCGTTTTAGAGCGGGAGGCGGCAATGCAAAAATCCCACCCATCTTATGTAGCGTTATATAATCATTAGATGATATAGAAATTAGACAAAAATGAGTGCGCACGCTCTTCGCGTGACTTGAAATAAGCTTTGGGTGGCCGAAGTATACCCACCGGCGGAAACCCATGGCTGTGTGGCATTCAAATTTGTGTTTGCTGCTTTTCATTTTCAAATTGCATTCAAAATATTTATGTTGATAAAGCAATTTGCATTAATTACTAACTTGCAGATAATGTTAGCATGCATAAAGCAAATGCATTTTTACATCTCTATAAAAATACCATGCTTAGTGGGTTATGAGCAAGATATCTCATGTAATTAATGGTTTTCGCTCCAAATTTTCATACAAAAAATTAAAAATAAACCTTATTACTTAACATTATTTCTTTTCTAAATATTCTCTAATTTCCAAAAATAAAATTCAAAAATCTTGTACCTCTTTATCAATACAAACTATTTAACTCAAAGAAAAAAATGTTAAAGTATATTTTATAATTGTTATAAAAGCCATATGGGCTCAGTACCCCGGCACTATGTATTCCGGCTGATACAAATTTATTTGTATTGAAACCTGTGACGTAAAAAATAAACATAAAAAAAAATCAAAATTATAAATTCATCAACTGCTATATATGAAAAAAATTAGTAATTTTTTAAGAATTCTTGCTAATTATAGTAAAATGATTATCACTTCTGATCTACGATTACCTATGGTAAGTTTCATACTTTTTCAGAAACTGCAAAACTCGATATCCTGTAATGGAATTTTTTTCGACTGTTAACTCCACAAGTTGAAGTTAAAAATATACTTTCACCATAATTTCAGTTCACTTATTCATTTCTACCAACTGGTTAGGATTTAAAATTTCAGGCATGAGTTTTGGACATCCAGTAAGTTAATAATATTTAAAGTGAGATATGCATTATTTTACTTTTTTTCATAAATCTGGACGACCAGAGAAACTGACCCAGCTGTGTTCCGAACGACCTTCAAAATAAGAATGGTGAAATTTTTTCCTATAATTTGATATAGATTCATCCTTTATAACGATGGGTGGTAACCAGCCAGCCGGTGTGACCGGGATATCGGGTGGATGACCAAGCGTTTCTATATAACCTAATGTTCGGGATTTTTGTATTGCCGCCTCCCGGTCTATTTGTTTTTCCCTTTCTTCATCTCCATGTTGTTGTGTAAAAGCATGTTCATGATTTTTAAAGTAGATATAGGGTGTTCCGGATAATGTTTTTATTTTTTTGGTGATTTGGACATCAAGAACACGATTAATAAAATTTTGTGCCGAGTTGATAATTATTTGGTTAGGTTGTTTGGCATGAAAATTAATGAGACGGTCAGATGATGACAAACGGTGATATACAAGAGTATGTTGTTCATTCCTCACCTTTCGAACCTATCAGAGAAAAAACAAAAACGAGAATAATATTCAAAGCTGCAAATTCTCTGCGAAACCATATTTTATATAAACATAAACACAGCTATAGTTACAAGACAAAGTATAGGTGATTGTGGAAAACATAAAGAGATAAACAAACTAAAAAACCAGTTAAACATTACATAAGTGCTTTTTTTTATTTATTTAATATATAATATTACTCTAGCTAGAAATTATGAATAACAAATTTAATTATAGTATATCGGTTTCGTGCAGTTTTCAGCACCAGCTCATACACCACAGGAAATAGCCACTGAATCTATGGCACATAGTTATAGCACCACAGTTACCCAAGGTGCAGAAACAAGCTCAAATCAATCAGATCGTAATATTGAAAGCAATTTAGAACCATCAGAGACAACGGCTTCATCGCCCGTATCGAATGTAACTTCGGGAGCATTAGCATCAACATCTTCAAATATTATCAATACTTCACCATCTACAACTGATAACTTGTCACTGTCAATTGCCGCAGTATCGCCTAACAGGGTTCCAACTGGCACAACATCAAGAAATAATGAAATGAGCCCTGAAGTTCGCCAAGTTCTTGGTGATCTTCAAATACCTGAAGGCGTTGATCCATCATTTTTAGCAGCTCTGCCAACTGAAATGCGTGAAGAAGTTATTCAAGAGCATTTACGTGCACAAAGAAACCGCCAGAGAGCTCAACAAAACGCAATTGAAACTGAACATGAATCATTAATTGAAGTGAATCCTGATTTTTTGGCTGCTCTTCCTCCAAGTATTCAAGCCGAAGTATTATCGCAACAACGTATTGAACAACAGAGACAAGCAGCACAGACGGCCAACCCAAATGATCCCGTTGATGCCGCAGCATTTTTCCAAAATTTACAACCATCACTTAGACAAGCCGTGAGTGAATGCTTTAAATACAGTACCTTAACAGAATAAATATAAATGTCAACGGTTTTATTTAAATTATAGATACTGACAGATATGGAAGACTCACAGATCGCAAGTTTGCCACCTGACTTAGTAGCAGAAGCACAAAATCTAAGACGAGATTGGGAACATCGAAACCGTCAAACTCTGCATGAACGTTTAGTTACTCACTCTCAAGCCAATTCAACACCAGCTATAGGTGGAACAGGTATATTTTTGTCAATATACACTATTAGTTATGTTTTATTGCATTAAATATTTTAAAAACCCCAGTTTAATTGAACTTTCACAACCTTATTTATATTATAAATTTGGTTGTTGTACATTCGTTGTCTTTATTTTTTCTCCTCATTTGATTTATAACCCAACGATTCGTTGAAATATAAGGAGGGAGATTTTATGAAAGATTTGACGCTGGCCAATTATTAGAATTGAAAGGGTTTTTTAATGTGATATAATATTGAAGGTTCTGTACAAATACCTTCATTTTATTTATTTTATTTTTGATGTGTAAACATCTATACTGGCGGTAGGGTGAAAAAAAACGTAACGTATCTTGTGATCGTGATTGTGTGATTGTGATTCACGTTACGTTACGTATGTTTACACATCTTAACCGTGAGTCCCGGCACTCACACTTTTTTTTTTTACCTACAGCATATATTCCACCTCGAATCCCATCCATTCAAAACCTAAGAGGTCGTCCCAGTTGGCATACAAATTCTGTTTGGTACAATTCTCACTCATCCTCATCTAATGGCCCTGGCGAAGGAAGTTTCCCGAAGCTTCAGGGAAAACCAGTTGCACTGGCCTTAATGGAAACAGAAGGAAGCCTTCTTGACGTAGATGCGTTGTCTTCACTGCTTTTAATGTTGTTTATCGACGATGCAAAATTTAACATACTTCGACTTCATCGTGTAATTCGTCATTTATGCTATCACACCGGCACACGAGAATGGATAATTGACTCGTTGATTTCAATTATTAAAATGGCTGACAAAACTGACATAACTAGGACAGATGGTAAGCTGATAAGCAGACCACAATATCTAACATTAAGAGTAGACGCTGCTCTTGGCTATAGATCCAGTGTTTTTCTAATAAAACGTGGTGTTGAACAACTTTTTAAAGAAGAAGCATATTGTGGAGGAGAAGGAAATGCCATTCGAATTCATCCCCAAGCAGCTCAAATGGTCTGCCGAAATTCGCTTGATCTTTTAATAACATTAGCTCGATATTTCCCAAGGGATTTTGTACCATTTAGAGAAATAGAAAATATCACAGAAAAAAGCGATACTATAGATTCAAAGTTAAGAGGAGAAAAGGACGGGCAAATAACTTCACAAAATCTATCAAATAGTCCCGGATTAAATTCAGCAGGAGTTTGGTGTACGAATATAGCAAAAAAACCAAAAATTTCTCATTCTCCATCACTGACTGTGTCCAAAGAGGAAGACTCAAAATCTCGTACACCGACAACAACACCAGCTCCAAAGAAGAGAACCCCATCTGTATTCGACGTGCTCCTTAAGCTTGATTGTACAACTAGACCTTTCCAATCGAGCAACAGCTCCAAAGAAGTTGCAGCTATGTTTTTAGTTAACCCACAACCCAATCGAGCTAAGCTTGATTTTCTGTCATTTGAAGATTCTCCGTTTGCTCAATTGATGTCACTTCTACCAACGAGTGTGGTTAAAAGATCCCAACAACTCACTGATAAACTTGTTCGTTTACTCGCTTCATTGGGGGTTGAACTTCCAAAAGAAGACAAAATTGCCCCTGTTGCTATGGACGATGATATAGTTGACACTACTAAGCCATCCAAAACACCCCTTGCAAGTGAAACACCAGTAATACCCATTTCAAAACCACAAGTAATAGATGTTCATGACAGTGACAGTGAGCCCGACGCCATACCTGGCAGCGATGAAGATTCTGGAAGTGATAGCTATAAACATAACAAACGGTATGTTAAGAAATCTCGACCCACTTTACTTTACCCAAGTAAAATTCAGCAACTTAAAATTGCAATTGAAGTTCTAACAACAAAAAGTTGCTCCGAAGAAGGCCTGGAATATGTGACCGAGTTAATTGTTCACTTAAGTCAATGTTCAGCTAAAGCGAATGAGATTGTCGTACAATTATTAATACAAGGAGTTATGGGCTTGGCAGAACTGGTACGAATGCAAATACTAGGTCTAATGAAAGAAGTTAAAGAAAATAATCTTAAAACAACTAACGAAAGCGATTTATCTGCTGCAAATAAAAATCAGTCGAAAATGGGTCGCGGGGGCATTATAAATGATCGGTTTACGGCTGCTCAGGTAGTCATTTCGGCTCCAACAAAATCAAAGCCAACTTGTGAGCTTCAATTGCCCAGCATGAGTCCACTATTGACGAAATCGTCTTCGCAAACGTTCTTTTTACGAACTCTTAAAGTCTTTATGCAAGTTCGAGAGTTAGTTGATTATAAAACTATGCAAACAGTTACTAAAATAGAACCACTAAGTGAGATTATTTGTCTGAATGAACTTTGGGATACACTAAGTGAATGCTTGGTGCATTTAGAAAAGACGAATGATCAACATGCTGTTCTCATTCTACAACCGGCAGTTGAGGCGTTTTTCTTAATTCATGCTTCGAAGAAAAAGCAAGCCACGAAAACAGTTCGGCCAGGCAATCATCGTTCGGACACTTTTACAATTACTAGACGTCCAATTGGCGGCACTTCGACGGCCTCAGCTGCAATTCCGAATACATTAGATTTTACCATTAATGAGAGAATGCCACAACGCAATACTCAAAGTAGGACCAGTGTAGTTGGTGATTCAACCGAACAAGAAAGTAATGATTCGGCAACTGTGGAAGTTAGCGATACTTCTTCTTTAACTGCTACTGGCAGTTCAAATAAAACCGATACTGCTCCAGCTCCATCAACATCTGGCGCAGCTACTGCTGCAGCTAGGGAAGCTGAAATACAACGGCGTGATCAAAAGAAATTTCTTGAATTTGCCGAAAAACATCGGACAGTCCTCAATCAAATTTTGCGTCAATCAGCTACCCATCTTTCGGATGGGCCATTCTCAGTGCTTGTGGATCACACTCGCATTTTAGATTTCGATGTGAAGAGAAAATATTTCCGAACAGAATTAGAACGAATGGATGAAGGAGTTCGTCGCGAGGAGTTGACTGTGAATGTAAGGCGTGTAACTGTTTTTGAAGATTCATTTAGAGAGTTATACCGACGAGGCCCAGAAGAATGGAAAAATCGTTTCTATATAGTATTCGAAGGTTAGTATAATATTATGCTTAGCGTTCTTCTCAATTTAATTATTTGAATAATTTATATTTGAATAGACGAAGAGGGTCAGGATGCGGGTGGTCTCCTTCGAGAATGGTACGTTATTATCTCCAGAGAAATCTTCAATCCCATGTATGCTTTGTTTTGCGTTTCGCCTGGTGATCGAGTGACCTATATGATAAATCCATCTAGCCATGCAAATCCCAATCACTTATGCTACTTTAAGTTTGTTGGACGTGTCATTGGTAAATATCAACTCAATTAACTTTAAGCTAATGTTTCATGGTATTTTCTTGCTTTTTTTTCTCCTAAAGCCAAAGCAATTCACGACAATAAACTTCTAGAGTGCTACTTCACACGTTCGTTCTACAAACATATTCTCGGAATTCAAGTCAAATACACTGATATGGAGTCACAAGATTATGAATTTTATAAGGGTCTTGCATATCTTATGAGCAATGACATTTCTTCGCTTGGTTATGATCTAACTTTTTCAACAGAAGTACAAGAGTTTGGAGTCACACAAATTCGTGATCTTGTACCAAATGGAAGGAATATAACAGTCACTGAAAAGAACAAATTCGATTATATTCGATTGGTTTGTCAGCTTAAAATGAGTGGATCCATTCGGCAGCAGTAAGTTGTTTGTTTACTTTCTTGTTAAAATTTCGGATTTATAATAATTTGTTTTGTCTAGGTTAAATGCATTTTTGGAAGGGTTTTATGATATAATACCAAAACGATTGATATCAATTTTCAATGAACAAGAACTGGAACTGCTGATATCGGGTCTTCCAAATGTTGACATAGAAGACTTGAAGCAAAATACAGAATACCACAAATATAATTCCAAGTCACCACAGGTAAATTTTAAAGACAATTTTTTTTTATTAAGCTTAATTACAACAATATATGCATTTTTTTAGATTCAATGGTTTTGGAGAGCACTACGCAGTTTCGATCAAGCTGATCGCGCAAAATTCTTACAATTTGTTACTGGAACATCTAAAGTTCCTTTGCAAGGATTCTCAGCTCTTGAAGGCATGAATGGGATACAGAAATTCCAAATACATCGGGATGATAGATCAACTGATCGATTGCCCTGTGCTCACACATGGTATTAAAATCTTTATTATATCTACAAAGTTCAATGATTATATTTATTTTTGTTTGTTGTAGCTTTAATCAACTGGATCTACCACTTTACAAGTCGTTTGAGAAATTGCGGACATGTTTAACGAAAGCCATTCACGAATGTTCTGAAGGATTTGGTTTCGCTTAAATAAATGATTTAAGATTGAAACTATACAAACAAACAAAAACATTTTATTAAAAAAAACTTATTAACGGAATTATTATAAACTACAATATCTCATTCAAAATACACTAACATACTAAAAATTAAAATGCGTTTTTGATACCATTTTTGTTCTAAAAGGGCCATAGGTTAAAAATAATCAGATTTGTTAGTCCCGTAAGTCCAGCATAACAAGCTTGACAAATTACTTTTCAGTAGTTCAGGATCCTTGCTTCGCAATTTGATTCGTAAGTTAAATCCATTGGCCTATTATATAGTAAGTCAATGCCAAGGACCATTTATTTTTTTTTTATCGGATATTTCATTCCTAATTTATATATATATTTGGTGATTATTAAAGGGAAATCTCAAATACAAAAATTGATACCACAACCACAGTCATTTATCAAAGTGATGTTAAAGCGTTCAGCCACTGATTTGAATGAATCTAACCCACAAATGTGTGAAGAATTTGCATAAAATATTAGCTATTATTAAAGATTAATTTTTCCTTTTTCTACTTCCTTTGAATCCTATTTCAGCACAATTTAATTGCGTTTTCCATTGGTAATCCAGAAAAAATGCAAATTCAGAAGAGAAACTTTACAAATTCAAAACTGACGGCCATCGCAAAAAAAACAAAAGGCCGTTTTTGATATTATGGTAAATATCTTGTCTCTCGGTATAGGGAAATTGAAAATGCAATGGCAGGGTATTGTTAATATTGTTTATTTTTCCCCAAGATCCGAACCGGATTGGATTTGATTACGAAAATACATGTATTACAAAAACAACGCAATATAACTTTGTTTTAGATTTGGATTTCCAACTCCATTTTGAACACATACCCTTAATTTATAAATGTCGTCGTCATTTTCCCTGGAATGGATCTGAGGGAAAATAAAACACAGCTAATAATAATGGCACCTTAAATGGCTTACCCAAAATATTATTCTCTAAAAAAAAATGGTTGTCGGATGTACATCTTAAAGGGAAAATGAAAATGCAACGACCCATTATATTTTTTTAAAATTCATTTGTTTCTGTAGCAAATCAGAGTTGAGCGGAGCACAAGAAATAAAACAGCCGAATTATTAAATCTCTACTATTCCTTTTACAATCTGTAAGAATAGTTTTACAAGTGCAAGTTGGAGCAGTGTTGCCAGATTTATAAAAAGTAGTTTGAGTTATATTCAAAATACCCCCATTATAGTGAAAATTTACTTGGCAACGCGCACTTCTAATCCCGACCCTGTTTAGATTGAGAAGATTGAGTCCGGACTGGTGAAGTGAATGCCATCGTGTTTACATTTGAAACTTTGAGTTGCCTCAAAATACATTGAAACAACAACAATTTCAACATTTCACACATTGAAACAACAACAAAGCAGACTCATGAGTCCGTTTTTTTATGTTTTCTTCGTGCCTCACGAGATTCCTCACCCCACACTTCTCTTGCCTACGAACTGCCGTGATACCGGCCTCAATCTTCCCAATCTAAACAGCGTCTATTAGATTGACAAAAATAGCCATTCATCCCAATTACAGAAGCCGATTAATAAGTTTTTAGAAGACAAAACCAATATCCTGCAATAGAATTTTTTGTCTACTGTTAACTCCACAAGTTGAAGTAAAAAATATACGTTCACCATAATTTCAGTTCACTTAGTAATTTATACCAACTGGTAAGGATTTGGTACAAACAAGTTATAAAATTCTGAAAAGTTATGGCTTGAACTTGCTTTAGTTAAAATTTCAAGCATGAGTTTTGGACATCCAGTAAGTTATTAATATTTAAAGTAAGATATGCATTTTTTTACTTTTTTGTATAAATCTGGTCGGCCAGAGAAACTGACCAAGCTTTGCCCCGGACGACCTTCGGAATATGGTTGGTGAAAGTTTTTCCTATAATTTGATATAGATTTCGTCCTTTATATCGATGGGTGGTGACCCCCCTAAAAAACTACCTTCTTTTTTGGTCGGTCAGCCGGTCTGACCAGGATATCGGGTGGACGACCAACGCACAGTGCGGGAATTCGCTCATCTAGCGGAATTAAATTAATAGCGCTTACAAGTTTTACTTTTTGTTAATTCTTTTTTTGGAAGATTAATTATAAATATGTGAAGAATGAAATTTAATAACAGTTTACAGAGCTCTGAAAGTAAACATTTTTTGGACTTTTAGACCCTTCCTAAAAAATTAATTTCGCTCAGAAAAAAAGATTTTTCTTATTTTTTTTGTAATATTTATAACTAATATATACCAAAATGAAATTAAACAAAAAATTTTGTATATACACTTAGCCAAATTTTTGATTTACAGAGCTCTGAAAGTACACGTTTTTTGCAGACCCTTCCTAAAAAATAAATTTCGCTCAGAAAAAAAGCTTTTTCTTAATTTTTTTTTGTAATATTTATAAATAATATATACCAAAATGAAATTAAACTACAATTTTGTATATAATTAACCAAATTTTTGATGAACGGAGTTCTGAAACTACGTGTTTTATGCACTTAGGTATAAGCACATCTTAAACAAATTAATTTCCCTGACAAAAAAAAAATTGTTGTTCCTTTTTGCTTATATTTATTAAGAACAAACATAAAATACATAAATAAAAATAAAAATTATTCCAATCTTTTTACAAAAAGGGACTACAAAACAAAATTTGCATCTTATGTTTTTACATTTAGAAGCTCTAGGACTTCATGTTCGAAAGCACTTAGCGGTGATGGTGCCTACCACTTTTAGCCCACATCTCAATTAATCTTAATCAAATTAGTCTCAAAGTTGCTTTAAGTGCTTTTAATGCCTCTTCGGAAAATTTTATTTGACTAAAATAGTTCACAACGAAGGACAAAACGGCATCAACCCGCTTTATTGTGATTTTCGAAATCCAAACTTCAAAAATTTGTTTTTTTGTAATTTCTCTAGACATTCTGAAATATAAACAGAATACCATACGTATCAAAAATTTACACCTTCACTTGAAACATGTACTTCTATACCTACCACAAAAGACCACATTTAGGACACACAAAACTTATAACAAAATATATTAATAATAACTATTAATTTCTTTACAATTATTCATTTATAGACACTTTTTACCGTTGAACTGAAAATAGAAAAGTTATAGTTAAAAACACACGAATATTTTCTATAAAAATATCTTTAAAGGCCAAATCAAGAAAAAAAGAGAAAAAACCCTTTAAAATCATATATTTTTGAAAGTTTTTATTGAATTATAACTTTTTATTTTCAGCTATAAGTAAAAAGTTTCTTTACATAAAGTGTAGAAAATTTAATCATCTACAAGATGGTGCAAGCATTTTTTGCAAAAAAAATAACTGTTTTCAAGATATCACGTACAAATTTTGACACCCCTTTATAAAAGATGGCCCCAAATGGGGGGGGGGTTCAACCCTGAAAATCGAAAGTTATACTCACACTGAACCCCCCTTCACAAAAATCTTGTCCAAGATCAATGTAACATTTCATTGTATTATACTAAGTAAGATTGTTATTTATTTCTCATTTTTTTGCTGAAACCCAATTCGAAAATGAAAAAAAAAATGTATGGGCGTCGCACCTACGGGCAGCAACTTAAAGCGGTTAATGATAGTCGACATATCAGGCTTTTAAATGCATATAGTCTACCATCTGAACAACACTGAGTTTTTCTCTCATGAATGCACAAACTCAGTAAAATTACGCCTTTTTTGTATGCCATCGATCAACAAATATATTAAAATACCATATGAACTATAATTTTACATACTTTTCAATTCTCTGATATTGTATTTATGAAATAAAAACAAAACTTTCAATAAAAAACGCACCAAGCACTCGCAACAAAATAAATACCGAAACCACCTTCACTCGCCAATTGCCACCGAAATTATCACCAATTGCAACTTTGACATCAATTATCTTTATTTTATATGACTCCCGCGGGAGTTTGGTTTGAGAGCGCAACGTGGCCGGTCGTGCCTTGCACACCGTGCATTTTCCGGAGATTTTACTCTAGTAATTTTTTTATTGGTTCCTGTGCCTCTTCACTGGGACTGATTATATTCGTTCTCACTCACCGTGAAAGTGGTCCACCACCAGGCAGAGTTCTTTGGGGAGGGGATTTCTGCATGGCATCAGGAGACGCTTCTCCAGCAACTGATTAGTTCCTGTGCCTCGTGCCAGGCCTATACCGTTCCCGTTTACCGTCAAAACGGTCTACCAGGCAGTTTCTTTGGAGGGGGATACCTGCTTGGTAATCTGGAGATTTCTATCTTCAACAACTTATTAGTTCCTGTTCATCGTCACCAGACTGGAACTTAACCCCGTTACTCCGTTTACCGTTAAAACGGACTACAGCTAGAAAGTTTCTACTTGCAACAGACGCAGCGCAAGCTGGCAGATTCTCCAAGCGAGGCCATCACCCTGTGAACCCAGATGGGTAAATCATCATTATAATCGAAAAAAAAATTATCTAATTGTAATGTGTTAAATCATTAATGTTTTAATGTAATTTATGACTTCTTTACATATCGTTTTACTTTATTTTCATTGCCAGTAATTTATTTTTTTTAATGTACCTGAAAGAAGTGAATGTAAAATAATCAAAACAGTTCTTTTAATGAATTAAACCTATTCTTGTAAAAGTGATTTCATTAAATTTGAAAATTCTACATAGAGCTCTCTCGCTCTATAACACGAAATTTTATGTATATAAATGTATTCTATGGCATATTAGTTTATAAGGTATTTGTATTTATAGGTATTGTATATATGTATATTTTTTTTATCCGTTGCAACAGCCAACACGTAACTGAAATATTGCTCCTGAGCAAGAGCAGAATGACTATAGGGGTATTCCCTATCCGATGCAACTGGTCTCGTATCATTGCAAAAATGCAAAAGTGTAAAATTGCTATACCCTAACCCCATTGTAAAAAAAAACTTTGCACTTTTGCAATGATGCAAGACCAGTTTGCATCGAATCGGGAATACCCCTTATATATTTTTTATATATTATAAATGACAGCTACGAGGCTTCCCAAAAGTGTAACTAGATAGAGCAGGCAATACATTATAGCCGCAGTTAAACATACCTTTGCTAAGTAATATCTGAATTGTACTCTGTAAAATTTTCTTAAGTCTCAATAAAAATTCAATTCAAAAAATATATGACTCCCGCATAACAGTTCTTTCTTAAACGTTTAGCAGAAGGTTTACTTGTGCAAGTCATTTTTTTAATTAAATTCCGCTAGATGTGCAAATTCCCACACTGTGCAACGGTTTCTATAGCCGCGTTTTATTATCTACGGGTCTGGGTCGGGGTTAGCTTTTAACACGTAATACAAAAACAAATTTGGATCTAGGTTTCTATTGGGGTTTGCTTTATGGAACCAGAATTAAGTTCTTACTCTGTCGGGTAGACGGCTCTTCAGTCGGTAGGGAGTACAAACTGTAGTGAGGAAAAAAGAAAGTATCTACATGAAAAATAAACAAACAAAGGACAAAAAGAGATGAGCATACAACAGTGTTTTCATTTGGATCCGTATCGTTTTATTCATGGACGTATTATATATGAAGTGTCAGTTCCATACAATATTTGGGAAAAATTTGTCGCCAAAAAACGATACTAGCGCAACCTTTTAACAGATGCCAAGAAATGAACTAACGAAAATCTTCGTATCGAAGCTGATGACATCTACCTTTTATAGTTTGGAAACCCAGTTTGTTATGAAGTTTCAAACTTTAATGGCGGCGGAAGAAAGCAATAAGATAGTTTTGTATTTGAGGATATAAATTTTACCAGATTAATCAAAACATGTCATATTTTTATAGGATATAATAAATTAAGTAATGCTGTTTGAAAAGTCGCTGGTCTTAAACAATAATGATAAATTAGAATAATATCTGATCTTGTCGGTGGTAGAGTTTATCTATCCAATGGATTTGTTTTGGCTTATACTGTAATCAAACGATTTGAAATCAATTGGCTATCTTATCCTCCACCAGACCAACCGCCGACCAAGATGTCAAACTGCGATATGCAAAAATGAAAAGACCAGATTGAGTCAAGCTGTCACAAAGATGCACCCAAAACGTCGTATTGTATTGACTGCAGACTGGTACTCCCTTGCAAAATAATTTAAAAGAATGTAAGGTAAATAGGTACGCACCCTTTGTTATATTTTTCTGATCGATTTTTTTGTAGACTTGCATGATACAGTTCATTAAACCTAATCCTTTGGGAACTTATAATGAATACTTAAATAAACTGCCAGTATACTGATTTAACGCCACGAGACATTCGTTTGATGAAACATCGTTCTCATATTCTTCATAAAATGCCGGAAGCTTGTATTCAAATACTCGTTTTTTTGTTTTTTTTCAAATTTTCGAGTTTTAAAATTGTTTTTTCAAGTTTTTTTTAATTGTTTTATATTGTTTTTTCACTTTTTTTTGCTCACTATGAATTTGCAGAACTTTAAAGATATTTAAACTAAACAATCGAAGTGACAAATTTTTTTTCATTCTTGGAAATGTCAAACTCAAGTTGCACAATTTGACTGCTTTAATAAGGTTGAGCTAGTATCGCCTAGGTGGCTAAAGTAGAGTGGAACCAATGGCGAGGATGAAACTAGCAGTCCATATATAATACGTCCATGGTTTTATTATATCGGGGTGAACCATATGGGTTATTGGCGATAATAAAACGCGGCTTATATCACCTAAAGATTATCTAAAGGCTTAACTACATAAGCCAAAAAGTACTGAAGTACAAAAGTAAAATTATTTTTTTTACCGCTAGCGCCGTTGTTTTGTGAAAAAGAATACACAAATTTGTTTTTAAACCAAAATTTAAGCTTTCTGCATCATTTTTATAAGTTTTCCAGTCAGAAACACTATCCTAAAATGAGTTTGAAAATTTTCACTTTTTTACTTTTTCACTTTTTTGGCTTATGTAGTTAAGCCTTAACGCTACATAAGTAAATTTTTCTTTATATCGATGGGTGGGATTTTTGTATTGCCGCCTCCCGGTCTATTATTTATTTTGGCCAAATTTGGTCAAAGACGTGAGAGAATACATCTTATCCTGTGAAATCTGTAAAATGACCAAAAGTGTATTTACTAGTTTAACGATTTTTTGCCCTAGTTTTCCTCAGGCCTGATAAGTGTTTTTGATTACAGGCGAGGTTAAGTTTCGGGGGCAAGATCCCCCGTCTGACGAGCTGACGCCGTGCATATGCAAGCAGGCCGCGTCCCCGGAACTTGACATTCCAACTTGCTCTTCTAAACTCTTCCTATCTCTTTTTCCTACCCCTTCCTTATCCTACCCTTCCGCATTACAGACATTCTATACCTCCTCTTGCCTCGCATCAAAATGGCCAGTGACGCACGCCCTGTGGCGCGTCTATTTTGTTCAGCCAGTTTTTCAATCGATATCATGACGCTTCCGCTGCAGCATGTGCTGATTTGTATTCTGTTTCCTGTAAAAACACCCTTCTTGATGTTTGTACGGACATCTATTAAGAGGTAGCTCAACCAATAACGTTGGGAATGGAAGGAACAGGAACACTTGCAAATATGTCAAATGCGACAGCACAGAGCAGCCACATTGGCACATTAAGGATTTTAATTTTTTGAATCAAATTTCAGTAAATTAAATCACGTTTTATTTAAGAAGGGCATTTAAATTAATTTGGACAATAAAATGCCGACAATTGGTGTTAAACGTGATTTGCTTTTTGATGCTCTAGGCAAAAAATACAGTAAGTGTTAAATTTTGAATCAACCTAAGAAATAACTAAATAAAATTCGATATAGCGGATGATGAGTTTCAGCAACTTTGTTTTGCATTCGGACTTGAGTTGGATGAAGTGGTGAGAAAAATCAACTACAATACAACGATGTTGTTTATTAAATAGTCAAATTATTACTTAAACCATCATATAGACTACTGAAAAGCAAATGCTCACTAAAGAGCAAGGCGATATCGCAGCAGCTCAAGATGCTTCTGAAGAAATCATCTATCGCATTGATATTCCAGCTAATCGATATGATTTGCTATGCATGGAAGGTCTGGTAACTGGATTATTAGTTTTCCAAGAAAAGTATTTAATGTTTGATATAAAATGTTTCGACCTGACAAAGAAATTTATTATTGTAATTGTTTTAGAATTAAACCTCCTCAGTTTAAATTAATTGAACCCAAAGGAGGAGTGGAAGCTCGTCAAACTTTGAAAATTCTACCTGAAACAGCTCAAATTCGACCATTTGCGGTGGCTGCAGTTCTCAGGAACATTACTTTTACCCAAGAATCCTACAATTCGTTTATTGATTTGCAAGTAAGTGTTAATATTTTGATTTATTAAAAAAAAAACAAAAACTAATATTAAAACCGTGGTTCCAATCAGTTTTGTCTTTAACCCTGTTATTCGATTTATTTAGCTTAAATTAATATAAATTGAATGATAAGATAAGAAGTCATAAAATTTTAGGTTTCGTAATACTGACGGTTTTTAGATATAATAGACCGAATAAATAAGGGGCTATAGTGTTTACAAGTTGGAGCTTGAAACTCCGGCTTTTCACGAGTCGATTTTTTGTTTATTTGTATATTGTTTAGCTTATTGGATGCCATTTTAGTCAAACTGATTTTTTTTTAAATACGGCATGTAGTTTCTGAGATTAGTCTGTACATAGAAACAAAGTAACTTTCTGCTTTATTAATAAAGATTTATATTCTAGGATAAATTGCATCACAACATCTGTAGGAAGCGTACCCTTGTTGCTATAGGCACCCATGATCTCGACACGATCAGAGGCCCTTTTACCTATGAAGCACGTGCACCACAAAATATCAATTTCATTCCTCTCAACCAAACTAAAAAGATGAATGGAAACGAATTAATGGAGTTCTACACAAACCACGCTCAACTGAAGCAGTTTCTTCCAATAATAAGAGACTCACCCGTATATCCAGTTATTTATGATACCAACGAAATTGTTCTATCGTTGCCTCCAATTATAAACGGAGATCATTCGAAAATTTCGTTAAAAACCAAAAATGTATTTATCGAATGTACTGCAACAGATCTAACGAAAGCTAAAGTTGTTCTTGACACTGTCGTATGCATGTTCTCCGCTCATTGTGCAGACAAATTTACAATTGAGCCATGTAATGTTGTATACCCAGACGGATCCGTATCTACATACCCCGAAATATCGTATCGAACTGAGAAAATATCGGCTGCCAAAGCAAATGCAGCAGTGGGCATAACAGAGGATGCCCAAAAAATGGCAAACATGCTAACTAAGATGTATTTGGAAACAACTTTGGTTGGTGAAGATGAATTGCATGTCAGAATCCCTCCAACACGACACGATGTCATTCACGCTTGTGATATTTATGAGGATGTTGCTATTGCATATGGTTACAATAACATCACTAAGTCACTTCCATCTTTCATGCATATCGCAAAGCAGTTTCCTTTAAACAAGCTCACGGAACAATTACGCGAACAAGTCGCTCAAGCTGGATTTACTGAAGCTTTGACTTTTACATTATGTTCACGCGACGACATCGGATCTAAGTTAAACAAGCTGATTGAAAACTTGCCGGCTGTCCATATTTCGAATCCGAAGACACTTGAGTTCCAAGTAGTGAGAACCTCACTGCTACCAGGTCTTCTGAAGACTCTTGTCGCAAATCGAAAGATGCCGCTTCCACTCAAATTGTTCGAAGTAAGCGATGTAGTCCTGACTGAAGATGAAACAGGTATGTACATTTACCAACTAAACTAATGATTTTTCATTGTTTTATTTTTATTTAATTTTTTTATTTAGAAGTTGGTGCAAGGAACGAACGTAGATTGTGCGCGGTAAATTGTAGTAAATCAGCTGGATTTGAAGTTGTCCACGGTTTGTTAGACCGAGTAATGCAACTTCTAGAAGTTCCATGGAAGGCTGGAGAAGGATATTATTTGCAGGCATCTGAAGGTAAGAAATTGATAACATCTAAATACTAGACGAATTTTTAATCAAACAAAAAATTGTTTTGCAGATTCTAGTTACTTTCCTGGAAGGTGTGCAAATGTTATTTATAAAAATACTCCCATTGGTAAAATCGGAGTCTTACATCCGACTGTTCTCCAAGCATTTGAGTTAACCACTCCATGTTCTGTTGTAGAAATTAGTATTGAACCATTTGTTTAAATAATATTTCACAAGCTTTGAATAATACTTATACAAAGCTTAAGATTAAGTAATAAATGAACTTTTATGTATTTCTGTTGTAATTAATTTGGTCTTAAAAGCAATAACTCAATTGTGAGGAATAACTTGGCGACAAGGAGCATGAGTATATTTTTCGGAAAATGTTGGCATGGGGTTGTAGTAGAACTTCGAGGGAGTAAAAATACTTAACAGGTGAGGAAATTAAATACTACATAAGAAAGCCTACGAATTCAGCAAAAATTAGGACAATGAACACAAAAGAAGACACCGATAACAGTAAACAAAGTATGCTGTAGCCAAGTAGCTGAATTTGTGATATAATGAATAACCCAAGTTTTCGACCTCGAGCGACGGACGCAACATTGGCTAAAGACCTTTTTCAGTCATTTAGTCCTAAAGGACTAAATTATCCACCTACAGTCAGACCAATTTTTTTTTTTTAATTAAATTGAATGTTCAGTAGATGGCACTGCGAAGCTTGACAGGATTAAGGTAGTGCAAAATAAAAATGTTATTCTCTTTATTTTTGTCTCAAAAAGTTCAGTTAATATAAACAAAAATTAAAAGTGAGATGATAGATTTAATTAAGGATTCCCTCCTTTCTGACGACGAGATGGTATGAGTTTTAATTGAAAGTGTACTTTAAAATTCACGATACTCCTTAAATAATTCCCGGGAATGCGGCTAAGTTGTTGGTAGCATTATGATTTTATGCGCTTGCAATAAAACACTGATTATTGTGCACAGTCGGTGACACAACACACCACTTAACTTTCAGAGGAAGTATAGTATTAGATTTAATAAATCCTAGGTATAGCTTGAACAAAATCACTTGGCCATTTTACTGCGCAGCTCTCTTTTAATTTCTCTGCAGATACACAAAAAATTCGAAAATCACTGAGTTTTGCTGAGCTTCACTCACTTTACTCATTAAATATCTTGAGCACCATTTGTGTTCTCTTAAATCCTCTCTATGCGCAACCGACCCAGTGATGAAAGACTTTGGGAGCAGGTTTTCCCACACTGAAACTCAAGAATTCCCTTTTATCCCACGTCTTTCTGATAAATATCCCACAATTATCCCTTGTCGAAAAATTTAAAACAATCTATATTTCTTTGTAATTTACAAACAAATTTTCATGCCGCATTGGCAGAAACGTTAAAAATTTACATTGAATGCACAAGTTTAACCTTTTGCAAAAAAACAAAAATAAAATCACAGAAATTAATATGAACAACAAAAAAAGCAATAAAACTCAAGTGTCATTAAATTATTCATGCTCAAAAAAAGAGAATAATCTTTTCCAAATATTGTGCTTGTATTATCAATTTCGCTCATCGAGCAGTTTTGCAGAACAAAAACTAGGACGACAGTTTTCGTTTATGGTAAAAAAAATTTCGTTTCGCATCTGTAGCGTACTAGATTTTAGGAGATCAAATGCAAAGATGGAAATGAACAAATACAGATAATTAGAATGAGTTCGTTATATGGATGACATCGTTTTATTCGACCATAGCTAAATACAACTTTTGTTTCTTAACATAATGAACAATTTAAGAAAAAACCCTAAATCCGTTTTTTGTACTATGAGATTCTTAAAATCCCTTTTTCCCTTTTAGCTTATTTTAGAAGTGAAAATCCCACAAAAAGAGATAAATCCCACGATCTGTCGTCACTGAACCGACCGTTGGCCAAGTGATTTGTTCAAGCTATAGTGTTTCCACCTCACACAATAATTAAAAAGTAGATTACGTTACAAAAATCATTCAATTTAATACCGAACAGTTTCACGAAAATAATTTGTAAACAAATGAGTTTTGGAGGACTAAACGTACGAAAGATTCATATTATCTTTATAATTCAGTGCCTACGTTCAAAATTGAAACAAATCGTATGAGTTTTGTTCCATTTTTCAACGTTTCCTCGACCAATTTTAACGATGCGAGAGTTACAGAACGTAGGCACAGTATTCTATTATTATAAACCTAGATGCTAATACCGTTTCTTGGTACGGTTAAAATTTGAGCGAAATGAATATAAGAAATAGAAATCATCTTTTTATTTTGATAATCAAAATCATTTTTAGTGATGCTTAGACATTTTGAATTGATATTTGTATGAGAAACTAGCTGGCAAGCCTCGTCTTCGCACGGGATGACAAACCCAGTGCCTACGTTCTAACTCTCGCATCCGTAAAATTGGCGGAGAAACGTTGGAAAATGGAATAATCGTTTCTCGACTAATTTTATCGATGCGAGATTTACTACCCACGTTCGGTATTGTAAAAAAATTACAAATTTTTGTTATAAGTAGGCAATGTCAATGATTCCGTTGAATCCGCTAGCTTATTTCTTATACGGAAATCTAGAATCTGTGAATCGAAGCACTATTCGGTCATGCATACATTTATTTTCCTTTCATATCCACACCAAAAGTGTTTCGGTTCAAAAACAAAATATAAATTTGGTAAGCAAGTGCCTAAAAATAAATGTGAAAAGTTCACGATCTGCACAGCAATGCAAGCTAAAAGTAAAAGAAACTGACAACTTGCTGATTAGAACAGTTCTTCTTGCCCCCAAAAATAGCAGAAATTTGAATTTAAACAAATGGTAGCAACATTTTTTACTATTTAATAACGTAACGTAATAAACAATTAAACAAAAAAAAAATTGCTGCTTATATTTAAACTTGTTTTCCCAATCAGGAAATCTGACCATAGCATAAATCTAGAAAATCCATTAATTTTTAAATTAAAAGACCATTGACTGATTTTTTATTCATATTTTAATAATATAATAATTAATAATATGTCCGTAAGGTTCTCATACAGCAATAATTATAATAATAATATTTCTATTTAATATAACATATACGTTTAATGTATATTGTTTTGTTATGTATGCATTTTTATTAATCATAGTATTAATAATAGTATATTTATATAATTTTCTGTTAAATTCAATTTTGTTCTTGTTTTTTTTTTCTTTTGAATTCATTGGTTTGAATTGATTCTATTCAGTTTTGAAGTATGCTTGTTGAATATATTTATAAGAGTAATCATTAAAAAATAATAATAATATTAATAATAGTAAACGTTTTTTTTAAATTTTTTCTTTATTCAACAAAAATATGTTTTGTTGTGTGTTTTGAATAAATTGAATTGTATGTAAGCCAAAGTGAGAGTATACGATCTGTTACATACCTGTTTTGTTTTCTTGTTTTTTTTATAATTTGTATTTTTTTAAATATCTGCTTTGCATTTTAGTTTTCAGCTAATTTTTGTTTTAATGTTATATCGCTAAAGTGACACCTATGCGCGGTAAATATATAGAAGATGCATGCAATGCACTAAATCACCATCAGAAAAATTGTTTTTAATTTTTATTTTGTTGTAAATTAACTTACATTCATAATTAGGTTAAAAGTTGATTTTTTTTTATGTTTATATGTATATATATATATTTTTTTAATGTTCTTTTAGAGGCTAAATATCTATTTTTATAGCGATGATTATAATAATTATTTTAAAAATATTACATTTTAAAAATGTTTTATTTTTTTTAAGTCCAAATAGCAATTTTAATATTTTTTGTTTATTTTGATAGTTCTAAGAATAAAATGTTACTTTATTACCAAACTTTAAGTTGGTTGAAAAAGTAAAATAAAATTCGGCATCCAACTTGATTACAAATATGTTGTCAAACAAAAACTACACAAACAACAATCTAGATGCCCAATCCCAGTTGTTGCTAGCGTGGGTATTTATTTAACAAGAGATGATGAAAAAATTGTCTGCGATGTGAACTGTGTTATTCTAAAATTATTTATATTTTTTAAATTTAATGTTGTTTATCGTGAGTTTGAGAAGAGAATGACATTTTTTTTAGATCGATGTGAATGACAATGGTCGAGGAAAAAACAAACGAACCAATTCAGATTTGTTGGTGGGATCTATGTGGTGCCTTCTCTGCTCATCTCAAATTTTAATCATGCCGCTTCTAACTTTTTAGTCACTCTGTTGAATATAAGCAATATAATATTGTATGAATTATAATCGTAAGTTAATAATAGAAGTGTATGTGTGTAGTTTCATCCTCCATCAACTTCGTCTGCCTAACTTCGTAATGTGATTTTAACTTAACTTTGGAATTAACGGTCGAATTATATTGTTAATTCTAGAATTTTTCATTTTTGTTTCTTTGATTTGTATTTGAATATAATATTTTTTGCGGATTTTGCACTCCAAATTTTTTAACGGAACAATTTTTGCCACTTTTGGCGTTCTACTTTCTATAACGTCCTTGCAAAAAATTCTCAAACTAAAAGCAATTGTTTTATTTTTTTTTTATTTAACAATTATGCTCAGTAAGATTTTCTTGTAATTTCTCTTTTTTCCATTCCAAATTAAAGTTGTTAGGGGTTCCTCCGACGACGGACGTGTCTGCTGACGGGATCATGTGCTCACGTCTCAGGCTGCCTCTGGTTTTAGGTTCCAATAGTTTTTGTAAGGCGAAATAAAATACAATAATCAATTGAGATTTTACTCATTAATGCTCATTGTTTATGCTTTTCCTTTGAATATTTTATATATATTTAGAATAATAAAGAAAAATCCTGCTTAAAATATAGATACATGTTTTCATTTAGCTTTATGTTTATAATTCATGTTCTGTTCTGTTTATTTTATTTTTTGCTTTGTTTCATTTTTTGTATTATTGATGCATAGCATTTAATAATATTATTTGTATGATGATTATTTATTATATATGAACCTAAAATCTATGTATTTTTAAGAATTATCATTAAATTTACTTTGCTTTCATTGAATTTTGCAAACAAAAAAATAACAAAACAAAAAAAAAAATATGAAAACAAAATATAGAGATGATGAAAAATTATTATTAATAGAAAGAAAAAAAATTGTGTGTATAAATAAATGTTGCTTCTTGCTAAAATTAATTACATTAATTAATTATTCTTTTACAAGGCAAAAAGAAGCGGGTGAAATGTGTTTGTGTGTTTTTTTGTTTGTTTGTTTTGTTGTTATTATAAGAAAGCATTTAAATCAATATAGAAAACAAAACAAATAAGATCTACGAATAATTGATTTTGTTTCAAAGTTTTGATAATATTTCGAATATTATTTTTCGTATTTTTCGGTGATCAAGTTTATGAGGACATTAAGTTGCTTCTGGTTGTTTATTTTCTCTTCAGATTATTTCGCATGATTTATTAATTAGTCCAATTAGAGGGCCATGTCTAAAATAAAGTCCAATTTTTTTGTTAAATTATTTTAACAATAAGTATATACAAATATAACATACATTTTTATCGTGATGATCCCATAGTTCGATTTTATCCGGCATTTGATTTAGATCAGAATGCCCAACATAGTGCGGATATTGAAATGTTGGAATAAGATTCATTGGCTGAGCCTGATTTACAGTGGGAGGTGGAACAGTTGTATGGTAATCCATAATCTAAAGCAAACACAAATTAATATTTATTTATATGTATCTTAGTTAGTTAGGTTATTTTTAAATATGTATCTCAAAATCATGTAAGTGGAATCGATTTTAATATATGTACTTATATACCGTTGAGCGAAGATTGTTGTTTTACAAATCACATCAACTCTTTGGTGGGTATGTATGCAACTAGTTGTTCTTTAATTCGCAATGAAAGTAAAATACAATTATTTACATAAATCATACGTAAATCTACAAGCTACGATCACACTGTGTTTTTAAAGTTTTAATATTACAAAAACTATATTTATCTTATAAACAAAATAAATTAGTTATGGGAGCCTATATTGTATACCAACTGCCTAAAACTTAGTTAAGTTTAAGGTAGTATTATGCGAGTAGGTACATTTAATATAACCCGTGTTGCAAATAAGCATGGAACTTACAGTTTAGACTGAAATTTTTTCAAAAAAATATGAAATTAAACATAAATTAATTAAAAAAACTATGAAATTGTTTTGACTCCAATGTACATCATCCGATTTCTTAGGGAAATCTCAATTTATGAGAAAAATAAATTGGAAATCTTTTGAAAAAATAAAAAAATTAAAAAAATGGTACGTAATTTTTTAACTTTTATTAATGCGGAGTTAAAAATTAATTAAAAAAAATATCACCTTACCCATTTTCGAAATATGGAATTTTGAAAAATAATTTTGGAAATTTTTTTTTTTAAATGAATAATTTATTCTTTTGAAAATTTTGGTATGCAATATTATTAAAACTTATTTGAAGCTTTTATGCAAAAAAATTCATTAAAAACAGTTCAACTGATAATAAGATAGTCGAAAATCAAAAAAATGGTTTTATGAGAGATACCATTTTAAAACGATAGATAATTTTTTTTTTCAATAATATGGTACAGATGTTCACACAAAAATTTTAATCTAAATCGTAGGAGCCGTTTTTGAGAAAAATGAGATTTTCAATATATGTTTTTAAACATTTGTATGGGAGGTACCGTTATTTTTGGTTATACGAATAAATTTCATTTAAAATCTACTCTACAATGTTAAAAAACTGCTGGTTGCCAAGTTTAATAAAAATTGACCGGGTAGTTTTCGAATTATTAAGTTATCAAAAAAAAAAAAAAATTTGAAACTTTTTTTAAAAATCCAAAAAAATTTTTTTTGAAAATTATGGTATACAAAACCTTTTCAAACATTCTCCAAAAAAAATTGATCAATATCAATTGAACTGTTTTTGAGAAAATCGAAAATCAAAAAAATGGTTCTATGGTATCATTTTTGAATTTTTTTTTTAAAGCTGTGAGAATGTTTTTGAGAAAAAAAAGGCAGGTACCGTTATTTTTGGTCTTAAAATAAAAATGAAAAAAACGTGTGAGGGGAATGCCCAAAAAACGCTAGGTATCAACTTTGAAGAAAATCGACTGACCCGTTTAGGCTGCAGCCGAAAGGACCAACAGACAAACAGACGGACAGAATTGCGAGACGCACTTTTTTCGACTTCGCTATCATCGTAATGTCAACTTTAATCAAAATCCCGAGCTCGATTTTTTTTATGAATCCATAACTTGCCATATAGTACCTTTGTATATATCGCAAGTAAAAATGGTATAAAGTACATACATATGTAAAAAATCGATTGTTGCATCGAAAAACTGAAATTTTTTATCTAAATATGCAATGGAACATTTTTTTATTTAGAGGTCTTCTTCTAGTGTAGAACAACTTACATGAAACTGATCCTGTTGATGGTAATCCCCAACACCTGCATAATATCTATACTGCGATTTCATCCAATTATTTTGAGGATGATTCATTGCCGATGGAGGTGGCTGCTGTTGGTTTTGTGACTTATCCATCATCCATGGTGGCATTGGGCCACCCATAGCTACCGGATTGCCACCACTAGCTGATGCAGTATTAGGATCTGCATCTAATGAAACTCCACTATTAATGCCAACCGAATTTATGTTCGGATAATTATTGTATTTCCACGAAGCACGCTCCGTGCCTATGGGGCGTGGCATCTTTCTCATGTCATCGTTATTGCCTTGCATATTTTGGGGTTGCTGTTGTTGGTTCATTTGCTGCGTCATCAAACCGTTACCTTGCGAAGCTTGAATATTAGGATTGTTGGGCGACATTGCAGCTGGCGATCCACTTGTAACACCACCCATAGCATTAGGTAAACCATTTTCTAGATTAAGCAATTCTCTTGCCGTCGACGGCATATAACCACTATAATCATTAGTTGGATACCAGCGTCCACCTGCTCCAGTTTGTGGTTGTGACTGGGGGCGGCCTGGTGCTGCTGATAAGCCACCTAACTGCTTTTGCCCACCACTGTTATAACCTCCTCCTATAACCATGTTGGCAATATTTTGATGGAACATACTTCCTCCGCTTGCGCCTCCGCCAAGTGGTTGATTTGATTTATTAGGTTGGGAGAACACTGAGGCGCGAGGATTCAAACGCGACATATGCAATGGGTTGCTAGAATTGTTCATGGGGCCACCGGCAGGACCGCCCATTGATGGTGCCGAAGCTCCATTGCCACCCCCACCCCCGCCAGTTCCGAGATGGTACCCTGGCAGTAACGAATCCACGTTAAAATTCATTTGATGTGATAGGGTTGACTGAGCCATCTGGTCGTAGTATCTGCTGGCAGATGAGCCTTGCACGTGATCCCCTACAGCTCCTGGACCATTTCGGTTGGAGTTTGATCCGATGGGACCGAAATTCATTGCTGGGGTCTCTATTTGAGATGTAGCAGGTCGATGCTGCTGACCACCAGTTGGCCTCTGAATGGCTAAGCCACTTGGGGGTGGAGCTATAGCCGGTTGCACAACTGAACCTCCCAAACTTTGACCACTTCCGACTATAGGCTTTAGAACACTGGACAATTCATTGTCATTTCCTACGTTAATTGAAGTGGATGTTGGGATCGTCGGCATCGAAGATACAATCGACAAAGCTTGTTGCTGCTGTTGTTGTTGCTGTTGTTGCTGCTGTTGTTGTTGCTGCTTTTGTTGTTGTTGTCCACCAACAACAGACCCGGCAATTGAAGAGACAGCTACGCTCCCCGGAGATGTGGCACTCACAGATACTGGCAGAATATTTAGATTTGTTGGTTGTACGGCAGTTACAGAACTGCCAGGAGGAGATGTCGAGTTGCTAGATGCTTTCGAGCTCACTGGAGAACTTATGACGTTACCGCGATTATAGCCAGGTGCTTTGGAGGCATCAGCCTTAGGGATTGAATCACTATTGGTAGAATTGTACATTGGTTTGTTCTCCCATTGGTTTTGATAAGTGTCATTGAACAGCGAGTACTCGCTGCCTATTTTCGATTGCAATGGTGGAACAATAGCTGGCGCTTTCACAGAGATACTTGTTGAAACCTGCGAAGCGGGTGTCGTCATCGAAGCAGTTGCGGGCACAGAAACGTGCGACTGAATCGAAATCATAATTGGCGATGGAGAAGTGTTACGTTGCGTTGATAAAGTTTGTGAACTAGCCACAATAGTTTGCTGCCCTATAGGTGTTACGGAACGCACTTGTGCCTGTGCTTGTTGAGCTGCACTTGCGGCAACTGCCATGCTTACAGCAACGTCAGCTACATTGAACGTACCAATTGGACCAGCCAGGGTGTTGAGATTGTTCATACTGTTTGAATTATTTGTGGATCCCTTGCTTGCACTCTTCTTTGGTGAACTGTGGAACGAGGTGGACATTTGGTTCTGTACGGAAGAGGCTGGTTGTTGCGGATTCGCAACTGCAGATCGTTTTTCACCTCCACTAGTATTGTGACTGTTGCTGGAAGTAAGCTTGGCGGCAAACGTCTGTCCACTGCTAGCTACAGCCGCAGCACTCGCAAAAGGTTGAGTTAGTATCTGTGTCGGAATCTGATTCTTGGACACGACATTCCTCTGCGACATTATGACATTGGTGTATGTTGTAGTAGTCTTAGTGGCGCTAGACAAAGAATCGCTCGAGGTAACATTTCGAGATTTTTGAGCGGATGAAGTATTCGCTGATGAAGAGCTTGAAACACGTGGATTTTGCTGGAAGCAGAATCCCTTTGACGGAACTCCACCTGGTTGCGAACGTGAGGAACTCACTGCTGTTGTGGAGCTGCTCGGAGTCTTTGCTGTTGACTGCAGCGAGAATACTGAGGTTGCAGATTTGCTTGAGGTGCTGCTTGCCTGCGAAGACAAGGATGTCGACTTTGTTGAAGAAGTGCCGTGCTTTGCGGCATATGACATTGAAGATGTGGTTGTCACCGCAGAACTGCTACTAAATGTGCTGCTCGATGATGACTGCGTAAGCGGGGTATTTTTGTCCCAAGAATTAACTACCAGTGGCACTGGTTTAATATTCGGATTAATCCTTGGCAACATTTGCAGAATATCTACGTCAGGATCTTTGATTAAAGCCGATATAAGCATGTGAGCTTGTTTTGTAGCATCGGTGAGTCCTTTTATTGTAATGCTTCGCTCCGACTGGTTTTTGCCTTGCTTTTCAACTTCTATATGTGCTCCAGTTGTGGCACGAATGGCATTGATATTGCTGCCTGCACGGCCGATTACTCGGGATATAGCATTGACCGGAACTTGAACTTTCTTGCAGGTCATTTCAGGTGCGGCTGATGAGGAAGTAGATGAGGAATTCGAAGAAGTTTGCTGTTGAGTTGAACTTTTGCGAACAACTTCCTTCCAGCCATCTTCTCCCCGCTTTGCAGCAACAGATCCACTGCCTGTTGGCCCTGTTTGCGGTTTGAGGGGACTCACTTTGGATGTAGAGTGCGGCTCTTCATGTTGGATAGTGCCACCACTGCGGTGTGACTTCTGGCTGTGTGAAGTATCGTCTTTTTCGGAACTGGCAGCATTCACGTGGCGGGACGAAAATATCATTGCCTTGCGTCCGCTTGTCTCCGAAAAATTTCCATGTTGCTTCTGCGCTACAATTCCGCCTGCAGCGACTGCTACGGTATTATGCGAAGAGGCACTTGCATCGGTTGCAGCAATGGGTTTCTTGTCAGAGTGTTTGCGAGTGGATAGTACTTGTTGACTGATTACCACCTCTTCTTTGGGAGCCAGATTCTCCTTTTCACGCTGTTTCAGAGAGTCCTTTACCTCTTTGCGTTTGCTTTCTTCCCTTTTGTTCGAAATTGGCTTTTCCTGGATCTCAGGAGCAACATGCTGCGGTGCCGGTGGTTGTTGTTGAACTATTTTCGGCGGCTTAGATTCTACTATTTTGGTGGCAGTAGGAGGTTCAGCTTTTCTATGTTTATTGCTTGTAGAGGCAGCACATGCTTCTTCCTTCTTCTTCTCCTTTCTGGTTGGTAGTGGGTCATCGCCATTTTGGCTACCCCCACTCGGGCCAGCATTTGGTGTTGGGCTGTTTGAATTGCGATTGGCGTTCTTCTTTTTCTTGTTTTTGTTCTTGTTGCTCTTATCAGGTTGGTTATTGGCTGCCTTGACGTCGGTGCTAGAGCAAGAACCCTGATCAATTCCAGAATCACCTTCTTCGCGGTAAGGATTTCGATTTACAACGTCGTCTTCTTCATCGACAGCTTCATCTTCTTTATCACTATCATCCTCTTTGTCAGAGTCTTTATCACAGCCCTCACCGGCATTCTCGTTTCCATTTGAACCTTCGAGAAGTCTTCGTTTTTCTTCTTTTTTCTCCATTTTCTTCTTCTTTTTACGTTCTCGTCGGCGAGCTGCGGCGGCCCGACGGCTTTCTTCTCGGGTACGTTCCATGTCAAGTTCTTCCAGCAAAATTGATGCATTTTTGTTTGCCTTAACTGCCTGAGCTTCTTTTGCAGCTCGGATTATGTTCACACAGTCGTAACATTTCTCCAATAATTCTTTATCACTTATGGTGCTGATAAAGCGATTCATTTCTTGGTCAGAAGGGAACTGCGTTACATACTGTACCATCCACTTAACCACTTTGGTGTGCCCTTTGCGGAAAGCAGCCATTAAACATGATACTCTGCGGTTATCCTGTGAATCGATATCGGCATTGTGGTTGTACAATATCTCAACGACACTCAAATGACCTCCGTGAGCTGCCAACCAAAGTGGAGAGTTTCCTTTTTTATTCTTCACTTCGACTGAAGCACCACGTGATAATAACAGTTCAACGAATTTCAAATGACCCTTATCCGCGGCAATAGTTAGAGCTGTATCACGCGATGTTGGAACTGGGGCTGCATTTACATCGGCACCTTTATCGAGCAGGACTCTTCCTACCTCAATGTAACCACCTGAAGCGGCTTCCATCAACGGAGTGAGGCCAGTTTTAGCCCGATGTTCGACATTGGCTTTGCGATCTAACAAAAGACTAACCACTTCATGACGCCCTTGAAAGCATGCAAGGGTTAAAGCGGTGTTTCGATTCGTCTCAATTTGGGCATTGATATCAGAGCCCTGGTCGAGTAGTAATTTTACAGCTGCAGTATGACCGTTCATAGCAGCCAACATAAGAGGCGAAATGCCAAGCTTGCTGCCAGTTCGGGAATTAATCTCAGCTCCATTACTGAGCAAGAGTTTTATGATGTTTACGTAACCACCACTAGCTGCCAGACTCAAGGGCGTATAATCCGACACATTTCGATGTTCTTTATTCGCACTGACGCTAAGCAAGAGTTCAACTACTTCATAGCGTCCGCCAGAACATGCCAGCGATAAGGGAGTGTCTTTTGTTCGCTCAGATTGGGCTTCCAACTCGGCACCATGCTTCAAAAGAATGTCAACTACTTTTTCGTGACCAGCTGTTGCAGCAAGTATTAATGGAGTGAATCCCTTTTTATCACGATGTTCGATATTTGCACCGCGATTGATAAGAAGCTCGACTAGCTCTTCATGTCCACCAGCGCATGCTAGCGTAAGGGCAGTGTCATGATTGGAATCAGTTTCGGAATCAACATCGATGATTTTATCAGGTGTTGTAGCCACAGTAGTTACCGCCTGTTGATACTGCTGAGTAGTGGTATTGGCTGGAGAAAATCGCATAAAAATAAAGTTTTTTTATATATTGTGTTTAACAAAAAAAAATGTAAGATTGATAATGAAAGATGTCATATATCCATAAGTATGTAATAGTAGTAGTATTACTCATCAAACTATTATATCATCGATTCAAAGGTAAAAATCACTAGGTAAAATTTAAAGTGTTAAATTAGCCATTGTAAATGATTTTATTAATTACTGGCACACGGACGAATATTGCTTGGCAAAGTTGATTACTTGCCGTCCCGTTTTGACGATTGACCTTAATGTAGATACAATGGAATTGTTCTAGTTTTATTTCTTTGTGTTTTTATTTTTAAGTCACGGGTTATATGAAATTGCCACAGACATTGGCGATGCAACCAGAATTGGAAATATCCGAGGAAGAGTCATCAAGAACATTCCCTAAAATTCTCAAGTTAACTAATTCTTTCTAGTAAATACAATTAAAAGCAAAACAAATGCAGGGTCATCATTATGTTAAAATCTCATGATATCAAGAAGTAGAGTTTGTTACCTTTGAATTCATGATATGTGAAATATTAAATTGATCGTACATACCTTGACTACCTGCTGGAGTTTGACGAAGCAATGAATATCGATTGCGATCTTTACGGGAGGCTTTATCAATAGCCTTCTTTGCAATTCCCCCCGAGGACTTCGTTGTGGTAGTAAGTGGTTGTTGTTGGGGTTGAATTTGCTGTTGCTGCTGAATTTGTTGTTGTTGTTGAATTTGTTGGTGTTGTTGCTGCTGCTGCTGTTGTTGTTGTTGTTGTTGTTGTTGTTGTTGCTGCTGCTGCTGCTGTTGTTGTTGTTGTTGTTGTTGTTGTTGTTGTTGTTGTTGTTGTTGCTGCTGTTGTTGCTGCTGTTGTTGCTGCTGCTGCTGTTGTTGTTGTTGTTGCGATGTTATGGTGCAAACGCCAATACTAACATCAGCAGATATCGGAATAGAGGGACAGAATTGGCTTGTTGAAGCATTCCTGTTCACTGCTGGTTGAGTTTGCGTAGCCACCTGAACCTGCTGTCGTAAATGAAATAATACAAACAATTCAATATCGTCCTATTAATTTGTTTAATATATTATTATAATTATATAACAAGTTGAAACTTGCCGATAAAAATGCCAAGTAGATATTTTGCTATTTTAATTAATTTGAGTGTGTGATGAATAACAATAAGGAAAGAGGTTTTTGTATGTGTACCTGAGTGTGCTGCGAACATGACTGTGGTGTGGACTGCTGCTGTTGTTGTTGTTGCTGCTGTTGAAATTGTAAAAGCTGCTGTTGCTGCTGCTGCTGGTGTTGCTTTTGTTTCAGAACCTGCTGATTTAATACCTGTTGAGCAAATGCTTGCTGTTGCAAAAGAATATTGGTTTGCGTCACTTGGTTGGTTTGAACAACTGGTTGACAAATTACTCCAGACGGTCCAATTTCTTGGACGGTATTACATTGCTGCTGTTGTTGCTGCTGGTGAATATGTTGTTGTTGCTGATGTTGTTGCTGTTGCTGATGTTGTTGTTGCTGATGTTGTTGCATTTGCTGTTGTGCTGATATTATGGATGCTGTAGACTGTATTTGCTGTTTTTGTTGCTGTACTGGTGGCAGTTGGAAGAGCAATTGCAGCGACGGAGATGGCTTCTCCGGGTCGACATTAAAAACATAATTTGTCTGTTGTTGGGCATCACCAGACAAAATATGCTGTGTTTGCTGTTGAATAATTTGCTGTGTACCAGCAGATTGTAAGATAGTTTGAGATAGGGTTTGTCCATTGGCGGATTGTTGATGTTGAAGTTGTTGCAAGTCAACTTGGCTGTTGGGAAGTGCAAGAATTCCGATGGAATCAGAGTCCGTAGCAATCGGTGTTAATGCAAGTGTTGTTTGTTGAAGTTGATTCTAAAAAGAACAAATGATAATATTAGGTAAAGAAACATTTAATTCTTCCAACTTCTAAAGCTAAGAATATAGACATTCTTACTTGTAGTTGATTGCATATCTGTAGATCTTCAACTTGCTGAATCTGTTGTTGCAATTGGTAGTCAAGAAGCAGTTGACTGGTTTGCCGATGTTGCTCGTTTTGTTCTTCGGACGAAAGACACATGTTGGTGGAGCCTGCAGACTGGAGATGTTGAGCATGCCCATTCCAACGCGTCTTACAAATAGAATTCAAACCAATATCAGCCAACTCAGAGCAGTTTAAATTAGTTGTAAGTTCCTTAAATATTTAAGAAAAAATATATAAAAAACAGCACTTCGGGCTTGGTTTTTTAAAAATTATTTTTTTTTAATTTCAACTGGTATTAACCTGCAATGAAGGGTCGTGTATGACTTGAAATATCTCATCAACTGTGATGTCATAGATTCTATCACGGCTCCCATCATCTTCAGCATTGAACTGTTCCAAGGTCTCTCCCAAGGGGGCGTAAATTTCGCAATCATCGTCCGTGTTATCATACATGCGAAAATGGTCTTCGTTTTGGGTAAATGTGGCTGCTCCAAGAGAATATACTAAATACTTGTTGCAAAAATGTTCTGAAATTTTAATGTTATCGTTTCTTACCCTGCTGTGTACTAAATTGTTGCTGGAGGTTTGTCAGAGTTCCAGGCTTATAGTTGCTAATCTGAGGAAATACTTGCACCAAATCTGTTGCATGAAGATCTGGACGAAAATCGCACAAGGCCTGAGTTATATCGTCTGGCTTAAGTGCTACATTGGACAGAATCAAGTTGCCCAATCGATGAGACATCTTACGACTCTTTGTAGGCGAATCCAGTTCAATATCTTCCTCATCATCATCAACCTCATCTTCATCATCCTCGTTTTCCTCGTCATCATTCTCCTCTTCTTCATCGTCATCTTCATCGTCCTCATCATCGTCTTCATCGTCCTCATCATCTTCTTCATCGTCATCATCGTCTATGTCCTCGTCTTCATCTTCTTCATACTCTTCGACCGTTGCACTTCGTTTGGTTGCAGTATTGCTTCCGATGCTAGGAGTCGAGGCAATTTCACATACACTGATCGTCTCCGTTCCACCGGGCTCATTGGCATCAATTCCACTACAATCTGGAATGAATGCCGAGCTGGCTGGTGGCGACTCGGTTGGCGATTTCGGATGATCGACGAACAAACGTTGAATGGTCTTCTGCATTGGATAGTTTGGCATTTGTGCAGCAACCATTTGCAACATTTTGAATTGAGTATTTACTCCTAAGTTATAATCCTCGGGTTCGTTAGCCAATGAGGAACCAATCGAATTTATCGATTCACAGGAACCAGACGTTATGTTAGGAGGCATGTCCCTGAAATGAGCAAGAAGTGAAGAACACGACTCCTCAATTCCTACACATTCTGAAGGCTCATACCTTGAGTCGATCGATTGAACCATAGAGGATGCAGCTTGAGAGCATGCAGCCTGAAGCGCTTCATGCAAGGTTTGTGAACCAATCAAATTGTGCTGCAAGCCTTGCGGAATGGGTCCCGTTTCGCCGCCAGTAGACGTTGACGGTGTTCCGGCCATTGGAGTATTATTAAATTTCGATTGCTCAATCTGAGCAGCCATTACAACGCCTCTCATAAAAGCCTGCTGATTTCTATCGATTTTATTTGATTCTGACGTGAGCAGCAATGGCTACAAAATATTACAGTTAGGAATACAAAACATGCAAAATGTTTTTTTTTAACTTTGGTACTTACCAAGTTATTATAAATGGAAACCATTTGATTCTGCTGCAATAGAGGCAATGCTGGAAAAACGGTTTTACGCAGGTTCTTGCCATCTTTCTTTGAAACAGGCTTAACCTTTGGTCTATCACTTATAGCTGTACTTTGGGAAACTTCCGATGGTGTTGTTATTTGAGTAGTGGTTGTTATGGTCGTATTGTTGCTACTGGTTTGACCACTAAGCGACGAAGACGTTATACCGGAAGTTGGAGCGAGCAATGTATTGGTGTAGGGTGCAAGAGAATTCAATGTTCCTGGTTTAAAGAGATCCGACACTGCGCTCGTTTCATCTGGAGTGGTTGTCATATTGGTTCCCGTTTGCAAGGCCGAGGCAAGCAGCATTGGCATGTTGGGAGGATCATCTTTAGCACCTTTAAGTATAAGTTTATATTTTTAGTTGTAATTACACCAATCTGGTTATTTTGATCTACAATCTTACCTGTTGTTGCTGGAATTGTTGCAACTCCACCGCTGGTTACATCGAAAGATGGAAGTAATGAAGAAGGGGGCGCTTTGTTGTCACGCACCATCTGAGAGTATAGAACAATGGCTTAATATCTGATAACGAACAACAAGTACAAATATCCTCATTACCTTTACCTTTGTGAAATCCCTGATCATATTTCGCCTTCTACGTTTTTCTTCATCGTTAGATATCGAAGTGGTACCAGTTGACAAACACGCAGGAGTAACACCAACAACACCAGCAGAAACATCATCTTCACCCAAAGGCTGTGATCGAACTTGCTGAGCTTCAGAGTTTGTTAGATTTAGTTCAAATGGAGCTGGAGGCTGTCGATTTTTACGTAATAGACTCTTCTGCTTAATGGTGTTGGTATTACTGATGGTAGTTGATGTTCCGGTCGGAGTTCCGCAGTTAACAGAACTTGAACCAGCATGTGTTTGATTAATAGTTTGAGTGACGGGGGTGTTGTTACTGCTAATGAGTTGGTTTACTATGCCTGATTGAGATCTCACTCCATGGGCGAATCCTTGTTCAAAACAATGAAATAGCCTGCTTTTAGCAATTAGGGCCTCTTGTTGCTGAGCATTTAAGGAATTCGGATCGATGGCAAAACCTTCCGTGGAATTGGCAATTAATGGCTCGTCCAAATAATCCACAGAAGGGAACTGCTGCTGGTGGAATAGTTGCTGATTGGAAACTCTTACTGCCTCAGGCACCTCATGCAAACCTGGTGGTGCACTAAGCTGCTGAAGTTGTTGCTGTAATTGCTGTTGTAATTGTTTTTGCTGTTGGATGTTAATCATCTGCATTTGACCAGCGTTATTGGCAGCGTTGTTAATTCCATTAGTTTGCAGTTCATTTTGATGATTTTGTATGAGGTGGGGGTACTTAAAGAGCAACTCAACAACTCGAGTATGACCGCCCTTTGCAGCTTCAATCAGCATTGTACTATTGTCTTTAAGCTTATGGTAGGGATCAGCCCCACTTTTTAGTAAAAGTTCAACCACAGCTTGATGACCGCCAGCACAAGCCAGGGATAAAGGTGTATGATCGTTGCTGGTTGTTTGCTTGTTTACATCTGCTCCTTTTTGAATCAGGAATTTCACAGTACAAAGGTGACCAGCACGGCACGCCTTCATCAAAGGTGTCCTACCGCCTTCAGATTCATGCTCCAGCTCAGCCCCATAGCTAAGAAGTACTTCGGCGGCATCGGTGTGGCCATTCTCCGCTGCATGAGTTAATGCTGTATCTCCTGTTTGTGTTTCGGCGTGAACATTTGCTTTGTTTTGCAACAAGAATCGAACTAGATCAGTGTGACCTTCTTGAGCAGCTTCCATAAGCGGTGTCGATGCGCCTAATTCCAAATTGGCGCCCTCTTTAATGAGAAACTCTGCCACTTCCATAAAACCACCACAACACGCTAGCGTTAGGGCAGTCTCTTGAGTTTCCTCAGTGGTTGCGTTGATGTTTGCTCCTTTGTTGAGAAGAAGTGCTACCATTTCTTCATGACCTTCACGAGCTGCTTCCATCAGGGGAGTATAGCCTTCATCATTAACCTCTTCAATGTTTGCTCCACGTTCGATCAATAACGTTGCCAGTTCAACATGACCACCACAAGCGGCAAGAGTTAAAGGGGATTCAAATGAATCGGTTGGCATGTTTACTTGTGCTCCTGAATCGAGCAACAAACGTGCCACCTCCACATGACCATCCATTGAAGCTTCCATCAAAGCTGTGTGCATCTCGTCTGTCTTGTGTTCTTGATCTGCACCAGCTTGCAACAGAAAACGAACCATATTCAAGTGTCCCTTATAACAGGCTAGGGTAAGAGCACTCTCTTTGAACTCATTAGAATGGGTATTTATTCCTGCTCCATGTTCGAGAAGAACCTTTATAAAACAAAATAATAAAACACGTTATTCGAACACCTTTGTGCAATAAGTTATAATTTTTTTTCTACAATATAATGTATCAGATAAGATCAAAGGTTGTCATTGACAAAAACTTTAAATTCACGGATTATTAACCCAATCAACGTGTTAATTAAGTTTGAAGTCTCGTATCTCGGTTTTTAATCATATACTGTTGCACACGTACATTTCATTTTAAACATAAAATAACAACTTGCCTTGGCAACTTCAACATGCCCAGCTGATGCTGCTTCCATTAATGGTGTATGGCCATTTTCATTTTGCTCTTCGACATTAGCCCCGTGTTTGAGTAACTCTTTTACCACATCACAGTGGCCACCGGCACATGCAAACATTAGTGGCGTATTACCTGTGGCACAATGAGCATTTACGTCAGCATTATGGCTAAGCAAAAGTTTAACAATATCAAGATGACCAGCGGAAGCTGCTTCCATTAGGGGTGTACAATCCTTTTGTCCTTTGTCCTCTACCTGCGCAGCTGACATTGCCAATAGAACCTAATCGAAATTATACAGAGTTGTAAAATTTGTTTATGAAAGCAGCAATTGAGTTTTTTTACCTGAGCAAGTTCATAATAACCAGCTGAACAAGCCATTGAAAGTAGCGATTCTCCATCATCCGTGGATTCATTGATATTTATGTTTCCTTTGCCCAAAAGTCTTCGAACTGTGTTAACATCGTTATCGTTGCAGGCAGCAATTAGAGTACGCGAGAAAATTCTAAAAAAAATATAATAAAACAAAGAGCAAACTTTAAAGCTGAAGCAATATTTGGAAATTTACCAATTACTTACGTTTTATCCCTTGGACTACTTGCACATCGCATTTTAGTAAGAGCTTGTTTAGTCTCATCAATGGCATGAGTTGCATGTCTTAAAACAGGCGCCTTTTCATTGGCTAGAAATGATCATTTTTAATTTGGATACCAAAATTAATATGTAAGAGAATTTATCTATGTTATGTCTATTCAGAAGTTAAAAACGTTTTTAAAAGATGAGATGAGGCTCTATTGACGCGTTCATTTACATGCTCACGAGTCATATTATATGTATTTCGTTGAGGAATTACATCAGTAAACAAAAAAGGCATTGTTTAATTGTGACAGTTAAACAAATTTGCTGAATTGTCATTTCAAATACTAAAGCTATGTGCACATGGTTTATTTATGAGTTTGACGTAATTTGTACGTCCCAATTTACATTTTTTCATCGAATACCCCTACAAATCCCCCAAACAATTAGCAAGATAGTGATTGTAAATCTATTTGCGAATTCTGCAGAACACTCACGCATAAAATTTGTGACAATTTGCGAGTAACCATGTAGCGCATATGCGGCTTCGGCCTCGCAAGTGGCTTGTGTTGTAAGTTTTTAGGGATTACTTTTTTGTTTGCTTTATAATGCATTGGTGATGTATTTAAAATTTGAGGTTTTAATGATATTTTTGTCATACCGTTCAACATGTGTTTGTACAACTGTCTGTTTCTTTACTTCCCAAAATTTCCACTTTCTACCTATTTTAGCCCAAAGTTCTCTCAAAGTCCATATACAAAAAATTAAATTGGACTAGAATTGGTTGAAACAGACCTATTCTTTCAAAGAAAATTGCAATATTAATTTTAAAAAACATTCAAAAGGCAGACAATAGAAATTCTCTTAGAGAGAAGTGATACCTACTGTCCGTACACGAAAGCTTTGAACCAAAAATTTTAGCCACTTTTTAAACGTCCAAACAAATTCAATAAAAACATGTTGTACATCCCGTAGTTAGTAATATATCGCTATAAACAGCGACAGGGTTATTTAGTAAAGAATATATATATAATATATTTATATATAAGAACAACTACATTGGTTAATTTTCTTTTCTTTACATATACGACATTTGATGATGAATATAAGTTTTTTTTAAATAAAAACACCAGTACCAAGTGAAGAATTTTGTTTTTGCGGGTCTGGATGGATATTCGCAAGTTTTTTCATATTTTTATTTTTGTTGGTATTATTATTTGTACAATTGTGAGAAAACCTTCGCATATGACATGTTTTATTCAAAAGAGCGATTCTCGATTTTGAGAGAAAATCTTTCACATTCTTAGCTTGTTTAGAGTTCTGAAGCGAAAATAAAATAAAATAAAATGCGAAAATTATTGCGGCCGGGAAATTTAAAGGGATTTTGGTTGGTTTAAAGCAATAAAATGTAAATACAATCGATATCGACAAAAAAAAAATATTTCAAACTACATATTTAATAAAAAATCTCATTTTTTTACGTAAATTGGATACTTTCATTGATTTAAACATTTTTAAATTGTTCTTAGTAAAACTCCCTAATAAATTCAAATACCTATGTACATTGTATAAACAATGTATGTATGTATACATCAAAAAATAAACGGACTTTGGCAGTTTTCATAGAACAAAGACGATATAAGCCATATGATTGGATTTCAGGATATGGACATAATGTCAGTGTTGCTTTTGTAACCATTGAGATGGAAGTGAAGAAGAATGGCTAACCGGTCAATGAATGCCTCTTTGGACTATGAAGGTAGCGAAGTCTTCTCTCGGCACAAATCATCCCGGTCCTACTATACCTATGGTGCAGACACATGAACTGCCTAAAAAAGGTGGATGAGAACCGTTAAGGCAGTTTTGATAGAAAAATTATCCATTGTTTAAGAAAAGAGGAGAAAATACAACAAAGAACTTAAAAGGGCTGTACATCACACACCGACCCAGCCTGAAAAGTAAAAAGCCCGGAAAATCCACACCCAAGGTACAGCACAACCAACTTGGCGTGCGAAATTGAAAACATCTGGCTAGGGACCAAGCTGGCTGAAAGAAGTGATATAGAAGTGAATATGTTATGAATATGGACAATTTGTAAGAGTGGTTCATGGTGAAAATGCAAGATTTACTGCCACTAGAAAACAGTGTTTTTGTAATTTTATAGGCTTACCTGCTGCTTCAAACAGTGCAGTAAGATTCCCTCTCGGATCTGTTGCCGTATCTAAAAGGAAATTGCCACCAACTTCATTAGGATCTTGCAATTCATCGTCTTCATCTTCTTCCTCATCGTCCCCATCGTCTTCATCGTCATTTCCATCACCATCGTTGCCACAACTTTCTGGATCTGATTCCGGAATATCATCCTAAAAAAATATGAAAAACAAAATGTAAACCTTAATAAGTCACACAGTTAAAACAAATTTAAAAGCTAACTCTGCACAGAGTAAAACACTGAAGCATTAATGAAAATTGTATTTTTAATAAATTTTTTGTTTTATATTAGTACGATTTTAAATTTAAAAAAAATTAAATTTTTGTTTGTTCTGCAGTGGTAGGTTAACCAGTGGTGAACTTTCTAGTATTTTTTAATCTCATAGCCTCATAACAAATGGAACACACTTAAGTTTATTCTATACAATCAGTCTAGTGTCTAAGGCCAGAGCATGCTGCAATTGATATATATTTGCTGGCATAGCTAGCTATACATATCAATTGCGTTGTTGGGTTTTTTTTTGTTAAATTACTTCGATTAGAGAAAAGTAAGAGGATTTGTAGTTTATGTAGTTTATATTTTTATACATATAATTATTTGCACACACAAAAATAATTTGTTACATAATCCTCTGATCAGATTTTATTATTGTTAATTAAAAACGTTTGCTGTTGATTTTTGTTTCAATTTATTCAAGTGTTATCTTTATGGTTTTTTTTTTTAAGCTTAATTATGGTAGCTAATATGCATCGAAACGCGAACTTACCAAGAGATCTGGCCTTAGACACAAGCATGCCAGAAGAATCTATAAATGAAAAAAAAAAAATCCAGAAAAATAAAAAAATAATTAAAAACGAAGATCGACACTTTTTTTTTCTTATTTTATAAAATCGTTTTGCTTCGCTCACACCTTGTTTTAGCAAACCTTGTTGATTGTGATGATGACAAAGAAACAAACCTAATTAATTGCGCTCACACAAACCTATCAACATAATCAGATGTAGGTATGGTGGTAAGTAGATACATGAATATGCAAGCAGGTAAATTGCAATTGCGTCCTTGTTCTTTTCTCATCTCAACGAAAACGACGATTTCACATTTCCAATTAACATTTTTTTTTTTTTTTTTGAGTTCATTGTCTTTGCAATGGAATGTTAGATTAGTAAATAAAAATAAACAAAAAAAGAAATCTCCAACACCAACATTTAAACTCACGAACTGGCACCTGTAATACAAAGAGCAAATGTTGCTGTTTCTGTATTCACAGCTCGAAGACATAACCAGTAAATATATGTATAATATCTATCACTCACCAGTGGTACTGCCAGATATTAGTTTGATAAATATTAAAACCTCAACAGACCTCAAATATGGCTCGTCAGTTTATGATAGGTGGTTTCTTTTTTGTTTTACAACAAAGCATAGTTTTATTGTGGTGTGCAAATTATAAAATATGGCTCTCGAATTCAAATTATAAAGAATTTCTTAGAGCCCTATATAGGTGGGATTCGAGTCACTAGGTATGTCATTCTGTTTATTAGAAACAATATTTTCTCTTAAATATTCAGTTGAGTGATAATTATTATAAATACATAAATAAATCGGTAAAAAAATTAATTTGCTTTAAAATAACATAATATATACATAGGTTCATACATCCGTTATGAATGACATCAATGACCAACAATCTGGTGCATTTTACTAGCGGATGTCATTTGTATGGGGATGCTAATTCAAATGAATAATATAATAAAGATTAATATTACCGGCGTGTTTGGGACTCACTTCGAATGATTAATGTCTATAATAGATTTATGAAATCTGAAAATGAAGTCAAGATATCTTCTTTGGAAAACCGAAGCCTTTCTTTGGTATTGTTTAACAAATAATTGAAACATTCATAAAAATGTAAGGTACCTACAGGAATTATAAAATGAAAATAATAAAATCACTGTATGCTTTAAACTAGCCCTTTAATTAACAGTAAACTGTGATTTGAAGTGAAATCGCACGTTTAACTTGTTTAGCAAAAATTACAAACAACTTGCCTCGTAAGCAAGACGAATGTGTGCAAAAAAAACCATTTTATACTTTTAAGTTACAAAGTAAGTTCTAGCATTTTTTTGACGAACCAATTCATGCAATTATAAAAAAAATCCCAATTGAAAGAACCGTTAAAAGATGTAATTAGCATAATTCCTGTAAGTTAAGAGAAATTTGTACAGATTTGTCTTCTGCAATTGGCGAAAGACTTTTTTGGACATGCGTGGCTAATACCAAAAACAGATACGCTTTACTTTGTTGTTTTGCATTACTTAAAAAGATTAACGACTATTCGAGTATTTTTATTAATTCCCCCAAATTCAATGCTAAATGTACTCATATACATTATCTATGTGCATGTTTACACGTACCGAACAGTCTATCACTCACAGGAATTAGCAAGGCAATATTATTGGAATATTTGAGGTGAAAAAAGGAGGCGATACTTTAGAGAAAAAAATTAGACGAACAATTTTACTAGAAAAATCTAATATGTATGTATGTACATAGGTATTTGATATATTTGCCCGACATAGCGTTAGTACCTAAATATGCATTTTTCTGATGAATTATTTATTTATTCTTATATTCGTATGTTCTTATGTAGGTATTTGCCTTTGGATAAAAAAACAATACTTATTCATAATAATAAAAATAGAGAAAATTGAAAAAAAAAATATTTGTTTAATATTTAGGTATATTTTATGGCGCCCGGCTACCACCTCGGTAGGTATAACCTAAGTAAAAGATATCTTTTTTTCTGGTATCTATTGCAAAAATTTGGAAGCTTTTATTTACATTGCATTTCACAATTTCATAACAAATAAATAATTGTCAGTTTATGCTCAATCGGATGGTTCTTTTATTTGTAGCTATAAATAAATTTTGGGTTAGGGGACCGCGCACTGGTACATTTACAAAATGTATGCATGTACATAAACATACATAGGTATGTACAACGTTTGAATTTAAGATAAGGCTCTCCTAGCCGACGCAAAACATTCGGAACGAATATGCGAAGACCGAAAATTGTTAAAATTTTCAATTTAAATAAACCCCATTTATTCGACTTAATACAAGCTAATTACATTAAAAAGTAACATAGATAAAACACTGAACATTTTCAATCAATTGGCGCGTTCAGAAAAATGAGATTTCAGAGATTTTTCTCAGACAAAAAGTGAGTAAGTGAATCGAAGATTTTTTTTGTCTTCAGAATTTTGACAGCAAAGCTGAGAAATTTTGCTGAGGAATTCAGGTTTATGTAACTAATATTGTTGAGATCTCATTCTCCTGAACATGCCTAATTTCACACAATTTTGCCATTAATTGGCAATTCATCAAAATGTTCAAACGGTAAGCGCGGCGATTTGCAGTTTGTGCGATGCAATGAATAAGTTCAGCTTACGCCTCGTGTGCGGCTGTCTATTGAAATACACGTGAGCTACACATAAGCCGCAAATAATCGAAATACGTGTCTATGACGAGACGCTTCGTGTGCTGACGGCCTTAGATGACAGTTTTAAAAAAGATGGCACCGGTGTGGGTACTATCATTTATCACCAATACCATGTAAATTAATTCAGACAGGCGAATGTTTCGTTGTATTCGCGTTGGAAAAATGTAAAATATTTTTTTTGTTTAAGAATAAACTTAAAAATGAAACAATACCTTTGTTCTACTAATTTTACTGTGTGTACCTTTACTTTGACACTATGTACATTTGTGTGAATTTCTACACAAAAGTCTGTCAAAGTAAAATGTGCAGTTTTGGACAAAAAATCAGAGTTTAAAACTAAAGGAACACACCTTTAGTTCAAAGTTCTGTCAATGTTCATAGAAACAAAATTCGAGAAATTGGCAGTTTGGAGAACTAAACGAACAGAACTTTATTATGAATATTGATTTTTTTTTTGGAATAATGATCAAATTGAAAAAATAAAATTATTGCGCATTTTGAAAAAATAGTAGGTAGATAATTATAATTTTGTTGATGGTCTAATTCAAAAAAATACCTACGCATGTTATAAATAAATTATAGGTATGACATGTGAACCCTTGGGTACTGGAATTAAGTTAGGTTAATAATTTATATATAAGTATTCCCTTGTCACTATTTTTCATACAAATACCTACCTATATTATGTACGTATACCTAGGTATATTTGTATGTATGTATACTTAAAACAAATTAATTGAAACAGCAGTCATGCACCCATATTACTGTGACAAAGATATTCTGCACTATTAGAATTCGCAAACAAAAAAAAACCTACCCATAAAATGAAAGTTTGAACAGGTACCTAGATACGTTATAATATAACTAACCCTAACCTACAATATGTTGGTATCTATCTATGGCACAACTAAAGTTCAAAGTAGCAACTGTAAGTAAGTAGGTGTACCTATAACATGTGATTTAAAAAATATATACCTAGGAACAAAATAATATTTAAAGTGTCAATAGCGATCATAGCATCTCAAGCTAGGTACATATTATTAAAATATGAATCAAGTAGATTGAGAGGTAGGTACCTACATAGGTATGTAGGTATATTTATAAAATGCAAATAATAATTGATTTATGCTGATGTTCGACTTGATCAAGAGATTATTCTGAGATGTTTAAAGAGCTATTGACAACACAGTACCTCCTCCATAGATTCAAGAATAATATTAAATTATTATATTTGCAATTTGCATTTTTGCATTTAATATTTCAACATTAGGTTGCGGAAAATTTGTAGTGTTCTGTGGAATTTTTATGAAATAAAAGTTTGTAGAAAGAAGAGGAACAAAAAGTTGAAAAATTCCTGATTATGAGTAATTTTTGACATCGCTCTAGTTGTCTCTTTCTTTTTTGATAAGTCAATAATAATGTCTCTTTTTTCTACATGGCTGTGTAGTATTTCACCAACGCATTACTACATTCACATTATTTTTCTATCCATGTACACACGTACCGGCTCTGTAAATATGTACACTGCAGGTGAAATAAACTGCTAGTGTACATATATACTATCGGCTTTCACAGATGCGTTCCCTGCCATAGTATTGTGAGTGTATTGTCTTCACCCTTCACGTTCTCCAATTCTATATCAGTAAGCCCAACACTGTATTGGTGAATTTCGGAAAGTAGGTCCGATCCGCGTAGTTCTTCTCTGCCTCTGCAGCATATCACAGTCAGTTCAGAAGGCTTTCGGCATTGGCGGGGAAAGAAGAGGGAGACTTAAGAACTTAATGGGGAATTCATTTGATGATGCAGATTAAACTTGAACAGTGAAAAAAAATATAAATGAAAATTCTTTCAAATAGAATGACTACTGACAGTTATTATATGAGGAATGAGGATGATAGTAATAGTAGCTACCTACCAGTTAGAAATGTTAAATTAAACTTTGAGTTTTAAGGTTTAAAAATTTCGTTCTTTTTTATGCTACCAATGAGCATAGTTAGGTGCTCTCGATTTTTTTTCTGACCAAACCTACAAATAAGATAATAGAAAAAATAAAATACCTACTTACATACTTCAAAAACAACATTGACTCGACATAATTTTGTATTCATGTTAAAACGTTCGGTGGTGTGTTCGTTCTCATGTTTGACAAATTCATTTGTTTTTCCCTTTGAAAACAAGAAAAGAAGAACAACTAGGTAGGCACTAACCAATAAAAACTATTGAAATAGGTACATACATAGTTGAAATAAAAAGCTTTATTTTTTTTATTAAAATAATAATTACCTACCTATGCTAAGGAAAAAGTAAATTTACAAAAACTGTTTCTATTTGTTTTTGATTCTTCTAGGTATGGATGGTGCTAGACAAAGAGTAGACACAAGTCACAAAAAAGATATAAATAGTAGGTATGTCGCCGATGGGAAAAATATTGGCATAGGCAGACAGACGTTTTTTGTGATTGGGAAGGCAAAGTAGTGTATTTCTTACACGTACAGATTGCGAAAAACCGAAAAATGATTAAACAGGTACAAATGAACTAGGTATGTCCATTCATATGCATACGTACCTATGTGATATATGATTAATGTTATTAATTTTCGCTGAACAAGTTTTATATTTATGATGAATTTGAATTGATTTTATTAGGTATACCTACCTACATTCATAATATCAATATCAGAGAGTTAGATTAATGTTTATTTAGCGTTAAGCAGAAAACATTCGTTCGCATTAAACTTTGTGGTTGGTGACTGGAAAGAAAAGATACATGAAAAAAAGAAAATAGCTGCAGCGTTCCTTGATCTTAAACGTGCATTTGAAACCGTTGACAGAAAAATGTTATTAACAAACTTGTACAATTATGGGGTAAGAGGAATGGAATATCAATGGTTTAAATCATATTTAGAAAACAGAAAACAAATGGTAAAATTTAATAGTGAAATGTCAAATAGTATTTCTGTTGAGTTAGGTGTACCGCAAGGGGCAATGTTGGGCCCATTATTATATATATGTATTGTATATTAATGATTTTAAAAAAATAATAGGTACGAAATTCCCAAATAATTTTTTTTGCTGATGATGGTATTTTATATGTCACTGATGTTGATGTTAATGCTGCGGTAGAAAAGTTAAAAGAAGATATAAATAATGTAAAAAATTACTTGAATATGAATAAATTGAAACTAAGTAAATATTGAGAAAACAAAAATAATGTTGCTACCGGCAAATAGAAAAAAAATTGTATTGACGAATTTGAATGTGTTCAAGAAATTAAATACCTACTTGGGAATTACAATAGACAATAATTTAAATTTTAAAAAACATTTTGAAAATATTTGTAAAAAGATAGCCCAAAAAATCTGTTTCTTTCGTAGAATTAGAAAAAATTATGTATTCCAATGGCAATTAAAATATATGATACCATTATAAAACCACATTTTGACCAACGATACTATTATTGGGGTCTACTGGTATGATCCAAAAACTTCAAATATTACAAAATAAAGCTATGCGGTCAACTTTACATTGCAATAGATATACACCAATATCTTATATGTTAAATATGTTAAAATGGTTAAGAATAATATTTTGCACATTATTGTTTATATACAAAATTAAAAATAGTTTAATGCCAAATTATCTTCAAAGAAGATTAACAAGAAGAGCTGATGTTCAGCCACATAATTTAAGAAATAATAACAATTTTAATCTTCAATTTTTCTCAAATAACAGAACACAAAATATGTTGTTTTATAAAGGAGTACAAATTTTTAATAGTCTGCCAAATCATGTTAAAATCGAAAATAATTAGCTAGTTCAGGTTTCTTGAGATATCTGAGATCTCAGCAATCTCAAAAATCTGAACGTAATTCCTCAATGAGATTACTCACTTTTGCTGTCAAAAAGCTGAGACTGAAATTTTTTGGATTCGTTTGCTCAATTATTTTTTGTCGCAGTTGATCAATTTATAACAACGAGATGGAGAGTGCTTTTGACTTCTAAAGGAGAAATTTTGTTCAGGTTTCTCCTTCTCCTCAGTGGAGCTGACAGATGTTTGCTCAGTGAGATCTCAGAAACGTGAACTGGCTAAATGTAACTAGATTTAAAAGTCAAATATTACAGTTTGTCAAAACTAATTATTAAGTTGTCTTAAAATTTATATTTTATTTAAATTTTATTTTTAATTGCCTATTTATTTGATCAAATGTATTAAAAATGTATAAATAGCTTTTTTAACGCTCGATAAACATTAATCTATCTAAGAGTTATGTATGTGTTAATTTTTGTGCCTTGAAGAGATAAATTTAACTTGAATAGGTAACTTTCAATTGGAAATGGAAAGAGCAATTTTGTTCGAAAAATAGTTTTTGAAAATAGAATAAAGCTAAGTACAAATGGTTGTCAGATCTGTAAACTAGCAAACCAGTGCTGCTCTGTGCTAAGATAAGTGACGTTGAATTTGGTTGCATTTTTTGAAACGTGAATAATATTTTGTAAGTTTGCATTTTATAGTAAGCACCTAATCAATGCTCACATTAGGCAGTGTTAACGCATTCACAACCCTTACCTCGATTAATACCGTTTAAAAATTGAATCCGGATGTAAATTAATTATATAAATTCAATGTATATCCTATGTAAATACATCAGAATTTTAAGTGAATTAGTAAAAGCAATGATAAAATGGAAATTACAGAATGCTTTTTGAAACCTCAAATCATAGAGTTAAATTGGTAAATGTTATTCTTTGTCAATTGACATACATAATATACCAACATAATTTGTTTATAGTTCACTTCTACCAATCGTCGTTGAGAAAAAGTATCGGTTATTCAGGATTTTACAGCAAAATTTATCTGGACAAAATTTTATAAAATACTTTTCCATCACCAAATATTTTTCCACTTGCCACTTTTTTCAACATATCAATGTACATATGTTGAATATGCTAGCATACATATTTTTATTCCACCATTTAAACAAATTAAAATGTATTGTCTAAATTATAACAAAGTAGTTGTTAAATTGCCCTTAATTATGAAATTAACGAGATTCAAGATGAAATTAACAATTATTGTTTGCATTTATATATTCAAGCAATAGGTACATCATAATTTTTTTTTTCCAAAAGATTGATTTATGAAATTTATAGTCTACTTTTATAACGTCTACCTATAACTAGTATTTAAGTTCGATCTGTTTGTTTTTTTTACCATTTGTTTACGTCGCGTCGGTGTAAAAGTTTAAATGTTTGTTTATAGCATTTGAAGCAGGAAATTTTAGAATTTGTTATTTAAACAACTACGCATAATATCATAGTCCTGTTAAGTCATCTCTACATTAAAATCTTCTAGATAAGTCATAGTCACAATCAACAAATCCAGACAAACAACACGGTGTTATTGAATGATGTGACAGGTACCTATATTGATTAACAGTTTTTTGTTTAATCTAAACAAGTCTTATTTTTTTTTTGTAAAAGCATCGTTGTATATGGTTTGGTCAAAACTGAAGAAAAAAATATTTAATTAATTTTTGTCGGAGGAAATATAAATAGGTAGGTTGCACTCGCAGATCTCAGCAATCTCAGTTACATACATGAACAATATTTCTCAGCAAAATTTCTTAATCTTGCTGTCAATTCATAGAAAAAAAAAATCTTAGATCCGCTTGCAAGATCTCTGAGATTTACCTCATTTTTCTTAATAGGCCAATTAAAATCTCATTTTCCGTTCTGCCAAGAAAGATCTGGGATCTGACCTCAAATGTGAATTATCTGATATACCTATTTTATTCACATTTTGTGTTACGTTTCCCACAAGTTCTACCTCAAAATTGACCTGAGAAACTTGAACTAGGTACCTAGGTTTTTACTTTGTGTTTGAACAAAAGAAGTTGGATTTATATCAAAATAAAACGGTTGAGTGAGTCCAAACTCAACCGTTTTACAAACACAAAGTAAATAGGTAGTTCAAGGTTCTCAGGATCTCAGCAATCTTAAAAATATGAAAGCAATTCCTCACTTTCGCTGTCAACAGGCTGAGACTGATATTTTTTGGATTCGCTTGTCGAAGTTGACTTCAAGAGGAAATTCTCATACTGCAGTCAAACTGACGAACTTTGCTCCATGCGATCTAAGAAACGTGAACACAACAAAATTATTCTGACGTTCAGCAGTTGCACTCGTTAAAGGATTCATAAGACAAATAGAATGTTATTAAATAATTATGTTTCCAAATTAACAAAATTGGATTTTTTATAATTTAAGTGATACCTATATCTAGTACAAGTTTCACAAATGTCTCAAAAGAAAACGTTAAGAATACAGGATATTCTCTCTTTCTCATCATCAAGTTCGAGTGAGATAAGATACTGGGAAGTCAAACAACATCTTGGAATCTTACTTTGTTTTTTTTTCAGTGGGTAGGTAGATAGATATTGAAAAATTTTACTAAGGAATTCTATTACTCTTTCAGAGATTGCAGGCATCTCTGTAATCTCAGATAACTTTGATCTAAATTATTTGAATCGAAAAGTTTTGATTTTTTTACGATTAATGTCTGGACAACGATACAAAACTATTAAGCCCTCTTGTTTTCGTCTTACATATTTCAGAGCTGAACTTGCTTAATTTCTAGTAATAAGTAAAAAGCACCCTTTCATCCTACCTCACCTATTTAAGATTGCTAACTATCAATTCATAATTGATAAGTATGTATTGAAATTTACTCTTTTAAACTTAATTTACTAAAAAACTGATCAACTACGTAGGTACTAAATAGGTGCATTGATAATTATTAGGTACACGTTTTCTTGTAATTCCAAGAGAAATAAGGATGTTGTTAGGTAAAATGTCTGTAAATACTGAGACAATAAGAAACGTGAAATGGCTAAATTGAGCCAGGTTGTGTTTCGGGATATCAGAAGAAATGAATAATAAATAAAATAAAATGGGTGGTGCGACAGCTCGTGTAGAACCATGGCCTTGTGACTTACAACTCTCAACAATTGATTCATGTGTGAGTGTTATTGGCAGGAATGTATGGGAGCTACAATTTTCTGCCGAATCCGAACGGCCAAGGCTAACAGATACTCTTGGAGAATTTGTCAATTCCTCGCAAGCGGCATTAATCCGTGAGAAACATATTAGTTTTTAGGTGACAAAGGCTGAGAATCGAACACAAGATCTCGGGGATATTGAACCCAATACTTCGGGATATCAGACACCTCTGAAATATGTATTAGTAATTTATAAGACGTAAAATTAAAAAAAAACACACTACTTTTATTTAACTTAAGTCATTTCAACTCTTACCTACCACTGCCGAACAGAAATAATAAAAAAAAAAAAAAACAGTGACTCAGAAGGTGAGTAGGTAAACGAATCGCCTGGAAATATTGAAAATTATAATAAATTATAAAACAAATTAATTTTTACCTCTGAGACTGACTCCTCGTCGGATTCAGACAAATCGGCGACTCTGGTTTGAGGAGTAGTATCGGTATCGGAAATATCACTAGTGATAATATTAATATTCTGCAATGCGGTTGATATTGCATTAACAATTCCAACAGATGGCGAAGATAACGAAGAATTCGATGATATTGAAGATGATGCTGAACACGATGAATTCTGCGGCTGAACTGATGATGAGGTTGGCGTTTGTTGTTGGGTAACTACGGTCGTAGTGGTTGCAGGTGAGGATGCTGCTGCCGCAGCAGCTGAACCTGGTGCTACTGGTGATGATACATTGCTATCTCCTCCAGATTTTGTTGGGTCTGTTACTGCTCCTGCATTTTCGACATCATCGCCACCAACACCAATACTCACGCAACCTCCACAAATGTCTGTCGACGTTTGTTGGTGTTGCTGCTTGGGTAGAGGTGGTGGTGGCGGTTGATGGTGTTGCTGTTGTTGGTCAGGCTGGTGGTGTTTTTGCTGTCGATTAGTTGACGATTTCTTACTACTCGCTACCAAATTATTGTTAGTTTTCGTTGAAGAAAGAATCGACATCGAAGAAGCAGGTGATGATGTTGAAGTTGTTGATGGTACAGTGTGGGATGATGCAGCGGCGCAAGGATCACTCCCAGCAGCAGCGACGGTAGCCATTATAGTCAGAGAAGAAGGCGATGGCGATGTAATCGCCGTCGTCGTTGCCAATTTGTAGTTGGAAACATTTTTGCCATTTGCATTTGCACCACCACTTTTATTTATATTACTACTACATATACCGGTACTATTTCCACTACCGCCGCCAACCACACTTACACCACTACTATTACCATTCCCACTACCACTAATCCCGACTGTTCCTGGCGGCGTAGCCGTAGTGCAGGTTGTAGTTGCCGTTGCGGGTATAATAGTGGTGTTGGTATTGATACTACTACTAACACAACTATCACTATTCTTTTGATTTTTCAAATAATTTTTGTTGAAATTTTTATTGTTTTGTTGATTATTGTTGTTGCTATTATTACTGTTAATTGCAGTTGATGAAGTACTGCTACTACTGGCGCCACCTACGACTGAATTCTTGCACGACTTTTTCGTCATTCTTTCGATTGTGTTGTTCTTCTTTTTCGATAACGACGAGGATGACGATGGTTGCGATAATTTTTTGTTTGACTTTGTCGTCACCGTTGTTGGCGCAGTTAATGCCGTTGTTGTTGTTGCTGCTGGTATTGCTGATGATGGTGTTGGTGAATTGTCGCCAATGACAGAGATGGATGTATTAGTTGTTGTTGAACTACCACCACTACACACATTTAAATCGGTTTTTTTATCAGATTCATTATTCATTTTTTTTCTCTTTCTCTCTTTTCCTTTGCTCTTTTCTATAATTCTATTTCACTTTTTTCACTTTATTTTTTTTAATGATTTTATTTGAAGAAATTTTAATTCTTTTAGTTCAATCAATCAAAGAAAAAACAGAAATTTAATTAATATTTATTTTTTTTTTCAATTAAGAAAGCCTGTAAAGAGAAAATCACATATTTTTTGATACAACTAGAAATAAATGGGAAATACGTTGTTATCCAATATTTTCCCCTTCATTTCTCATTTCGTCGCGATAATGCAGAAAAGTAATATTTTGAAAAAAAAAAAGTAATAAATTCCGATGAAAAGTCGTTTTTTTTCTTAAATCTTCTCTGGATTCTTTTTAACTTTTTTTTCTAATGAATTGTGTAGCTCGTCAACGACGACGACGAGGAGGAGCACTCTTTTTTTTTACAACACACAATCACACAAACTTATATAGACAGCTTACGAGAGAATGATAGAAGAAAAAAATGTAAGGGAAAAATTTCAATTTTTCAATTTCAAATTTAGGATATTTGCGGATGGCGTATCGAATTGGAAACACGATCAACGAATTTAGAAACTTTTGGTTAATATTTTTTTTGTATTTTCAATTAATTACCGATTAAATTAAACCGTAATATTTATTAAAATTTATTACAGCGACTTCGTGTCCGTCATTTTTTACTCGAGTCAGGTTCGCCATCATGTATTTTTTCCCGGATGCATATTGGTGCGATGCAGCATCACTATGCGGTTAAAAGATGAACCAACTGCTGGCAAATTCTAGTAATTTATCGTCATTTTCCACCTGGAGTTGACTAGACGAAGTGAATGACAGGGTGGTGATTGTTAGGTGTGTTCCTTTACTTTAAAACTCTGTGCATTTGTGTGAATTTCTACGTCATTTTATTTTTTTTATATGAACTTTGACAGACTTTGGTGTAGACCCTTTAAGCAAATTCATTGACCCAACTTTTTCGGAGTGTCTTACACACATTAGCACATTTTTTGTATATGCATAAAAAAAAATCGAAAATCGAAAATCCAGAGTACTTTTTTTTTACTGGGAAAGAGAGAATGTATGCAATACCCTAATGGTAAGTGTGGGGAAATTCACAGAAATGCACAGAGTTTCAAAGTAAAGGAACTAGGCTGTTATATATTGGATTTGATTTTTAGGCCGTGTCCGAATTGCGTTAAAATTTTCTACCACTGGTTAAATTTTGACGTTTGGTTAAAATGGGATAATTTTTTTATTTTTGCTGTCCGAATTGGATTAAAATAGGATGGTTTAAATGGGATTTTTAGTTAAAATTCCCACAAGATTAAAGAAATTTCCCTAACCACAAATGTGTTTTATTATTCCAGAAAATAAAGCTTGAAAAGTATCAAAATAAAAATTCGTCGCGAATAAAGTACAAATTTCTTAATTTGATTTACTTTTAAAGGTTTTGCATCGATTAAATCCCCAAACATTACGGAAAAAATCCTATTTTGTATTGCTTGATTATTCAGTATGCGAACACTAGTTCACAGCTGTCAAAAAAAAATAAAAACAAAACAACCAATTAGCTTTAATTTTGCAAGATGAATAGCAATTTGAGGAAGTATTTTATATTAATTCTTTTCTATTTTTTTAAATATCAGGGTATTATTAAGACGACTGCAATAACACAGCAACGACTACGCGAGGTATGTGTACATGCACATGAACATTCAAAATTCATAACATTGATTATTTCCATTGTCCGTTGTTGCACTTTTAAAAATAATTTCAAATTCAATTTTCTCTCTTTCTTGAGAAACGTCAAAATTTAACCACTAGTGTCAAATTTTAACCTGCTCTGGAGCTGGGTAATTTTTAACAAATTTTATTCACCACGCTGGTGTCAAAATTTAACCAAACGTCAAGTTTTAATGCAATTCGGACACTGCCTTAAAATTTTTGTTTACAATTCTGAACCCTTCAAGCAAATTCACTGACCCAATTTTGTCGGTCTTTCTTGGATCATTTCCAAACGGAGTGTCATACACACATTAGCACATTTTTTGTATATGCATGCAAAAAACAGAACGAAAATCGAGAGTAATTTTTTTTTACTGAGAAAGAAAACTCACCAATAGGGTATTGCATACATTCTATGCAATACCCTAATGGTGAGTTTTTTTTATGGACTGAAAACAAAGGAGAAGACAACAAAAATAATTAACTTTTTTTAATGTGTTCACGTTCGTGCCCAGCGCAAAAGTTTAATAAAAATTCCCTCCAGAAGGAAAATCAATTTAAAATCAAAAGTTCATTATTTAATTATTAATTACAAAATAAATCGTGATGTTTTATTTATATACAAACGATACAAGAAAATAAGTTGCAAACGAACGAGAAGTTCTCTTATTTTTTTTGATCCGTTCTGGATTCCATTTGGTTTCGGTTCTCGCTGAGTATGGTGAAATGGGAAGCTCTCTCTCTCACAATGAAGTCCGTGGTGATTCCAATTTCCATACTAATTTGAGCCGACAAACGCAGTTTTGTGGATCCATGTTTTGATCCGTATACGGAGTCATCCATACGTTGTTTACTACGTGCGCGGATTCAAAGCGGACTCGTTTCCTTGAAGGGGAAGTTCCACCATACGTCAGTGTAAAACAAGCAACAACAAAAAAAACAAACAGTTTTTTTTTTCCTTGAAGGGGAAGTTCCACCATACGTCAGTGTAAAACAAGCAAAAACAAAAAAAACAAACAGTGTGAACATTTACATTTTAATCTGAGAGGAGAGGATGCCAGATCGAAATGGAATCGAAGTGACAGTCTTCTTTTATTGTGTGTGTGCAATCACTGCAATTTCATTTTCATTTCATTTTTTATTTACACTGTTAAGCATTGAAATTCAATCTTATTTATGGCTTAAAAAATTATTTACATTAAAAAATTACTATAAATGCTATGATTTGTTTCAAATTTCATCGTTTCTCGACTGATTTTATCGATGCGAGAGTTACAGAACGTAGGCACTGAGGTTTATAAATACCTAAATCCTGATTCGATTCGGATTTAATTCTCCATGTAAACGTAGTAATTGTGATTTGTCGTTGTATATTTGTTTGTATTGATTGTTTTCTCTACAAGCAGAACTGTCAAAGAGTTCTTGGAAAAGCCTTTAGAATAAGAAGATAAGGAAGAGGTATACATATAGCACATATACAGTGTATGTGAGTGAAGCACCAAATTAAAAAAAAAAAAACAAAAAGGTGCCTATCTGTCAGAGTGAAAAAAGATAATTAAACTAAATAAAAAATGAAATAAAAATAGGGATATTCCCGATCCGATGCAAACTCATTGCAAAAATTGCAAAGTTTTTTTTTTTAAATGGGGTTAGGGTATAGCAATTTTACACTTTTGCATTTTTGCAATGATACATTTCGGGAATACCCCTAATGAGAATAGTGAAAACTTGCAATACTTTATTTAAAAAAATATATAAAACCACATGCATCTAAAAAGACCTATAATATGGAGTTAACAATCTTTTCATTTCACGGGCTGATTGTGTCTCAAATTCCACATAAATTAATGTGAAGTGATGTTTTTTATGTAAACACATTATTGTAGAATACTTTAAAATTGATATTTCATAGCATTTTGCTATAAAAAAGGCAAATTTGTTGATACTTTCAAACGTGATATGTCAGGTGTCTATCTGTCAAAATTGAAATTCTCACCCAGGGTCGAACTAGCTTTTGTTGGTGATTGCAAGGCGCTCAAATGTATTGAGCGCCCGTATTGAAGAGTAAGTATACTTACTTTATGTGGAGACACATCTTACCTGTGAAATGAACAAAAATTGCACTGCTTATTATAGGTGTTTTTACAGGATTTAACGGAGCACCGCTTGTAGTTTTATATTTTTTTCCTATGAAGAATAGCATAGATTCACTTTATTTACTTTTATTTCACTTGTTTATTTAATTTACTATCTGACATTTCAAACAATATTGTCAATGGTCTGACAATAGCTAACGACCAATGCGTCTGACAATGTCCTAATCGACTGACAATGATAAAAATTGTCAGCCGAATTTATAAACGCATTATAGCGATTACATAAAGTTATACACTTCTTATAATGCCTCTATACGCAAAAAACGTATTTATAAAACTTTGCAACGTTGAATAGAGGCATTACCAGCTAAACGCGTCTTAGGGTTGAATAGTGTCTGTATAAGGATATTTTAGTATCGAAATGTCAATTTGGCACACACAACAACATAATATAATATAGATATTAGGGTAGCGCTTATTTTGGGAATGTTTGAATTCCTTTTTTGTCCCCCCTTAAAAATGATTATTATGTACTTGTACAATGTACATACAAACACGTTGTGCAGTTTTTTTTTTAAAGCGGCTAACGTAGTAACACCGGAAAATAATTATATGGATTGAATCCTAGCCTCTTTGCACCTTAAAAGTAAAAATAGAAATGTTTTTTTACTGGATACTACCTCTTCCGAGGAATTAAATTTTTGCACTCTTCAGCGACACCGTGCGCACTTTCGCACGAAACTAAATGAAACTTCATGTCGCGACACAGTTGGTCAGATTATCAACTTTGTCGCATAGTGTCGTGCCGTGAAGTACAGTTGTCGCTTAGTGCGATATAGCTCATACAATTTTATACAAATAAGTCGTGAAGTTTAGTTCCGCTGAAGTGCAGTTCCGCCAAGTGCGGTCTTACCTTTAATAGAACTTCAAATGTGTGGCAAATTTACTACAAATTTGGAGATTTTTGATCACTTTCAGGAAAGAACTTAAAATAATTTCAGACATTGCGAACAAAAGAGCAACCCTAATGGATATATTTTCTTTTCAGTAAAAACACCACCGTGTAGAGTGAAGAAAACACAAATCTTTTAATGAATCAATAAAAATTATTTTTTTATTCCAAAATATATTATTTTATTGACAAACAACACAAAAACCACACAATAACAATCTGAATAATAATGTTAGGCGAAAATAAAAGAATGCAATCGGCTGCGCAACAGAATTGTTGTTTTTTTATGAACAGCTGAGATTGGTTTGTCAGTTTTGGAAGTAAAACGTAATATATTTTCTCTTTTTGGTACTTTATTTGACACAAGCCTATTATAACTACACAGGGTAGGAAAATCTTTTATAAATAATAATTTATGTAACATAAATGCTTATGCATTACATACAGCCGTTTACGGTTTAGAGGTGTTTAGCGAATTCTAATAAATAAGGCTGTGTGTGTTCAGACGATTGTAAGTTACCTGACAATTTTTTGTCAGATTGTCGTCTGACAATGATGTGTCTGATAATATTGTTAGACAAATTGTGTGTTCAGACGATTGTAAGACATTTGGAACAGTTTTTTCACTGACAGATCTGACAATATTAACCGTTTTCTATTATCAGAATTGATCCATATGGATCATCAAACAACATACATCACAACAACAACTCATGAACCTGCTGTTTATCGGGTTCACGTTTCATGATCCGAAAACAGACTTCTGACTCTCCTCATTGTGAGGCTATTTTATTTTCGCAAGATTATCCATATGGATCATGAGCCATAATAAAAAACGTCTATTGTAAGATCTGACAATCGTCTGTACTTAGCTTTAGTAATTAAACTTTGTTATTCCACTCGAAACAAGGAGGAACGTTTTGCCCGTTTTATTCCGCACTATCTTCAGCGCCCTCACCAACTTCGTTTTCCCGAGGTTGAATTTTGCTCTAGTGCGAAATGGCTTAATATGTGTAAAATATAATAGGTGTTTTTTTTGCAATCCCGGGGGCAATTGGTTGAAAAAAACGACAACGGGGATTAGCGACGCCATCACAGAAAAAAAAATGGAGTTTTCATACAAACTATCGATAACATGTATGTAATTCATTCCGGTAACACAGTTTTTCTGTGCGCTTAAGTTAAGCCCCGAGAATTCTCTGGGATTAGCTAAGCCCGCAGTGGATTAGTTGTTGTTGCATTTTACATATAAATTTCTAAGCACTGACGTCGTTTTTTTTAATCCAATTCCCACCAGGCTTCCAAAAAAACACGCCTAATATGTACGAAAAATTATGTTTTCTTAATTCTTCTTTTCCATTTTGACCGGCTAAGGTGGGATGTACTTTTTCATGAATAAGAATATCATGCAAGATATACTCTTGATGAATTTGCCAATTCCTCGGATCGACATTACCGCGTTATCTACGGATCTGAATCGAGATCATTGGTCTGTTTGGTAACGTGAAATTTGCACAAATGCACAAATTTTCACAAAATTTCACAATTTGCTGTCAAAACCCATAGAAAAAAAACGAATATTTGGGAAATCTGTTGGAAAAAAAGAAACCAAACAGGCATCATTTTTCAACACGTATTACAACAACTTGGGGTGTAGATAGAGAGCAGAGTGGCTTATTTCACGGAAGCATACATTACATACGTATTGGTATGTACTATGTACCTTAAAGTAGTCGTAATAGATAACTCAGTGTAAATTTTTAATTTTTTAAAAAACTAAGCGTCAACTTAGAAAATGCATAATTTTAAATTTATATCCACTTATATGGGGCCTATTCCAAAGATACTGAATTATAAAGATTGGAATCCTCGGCTGTCATTCTGGTTTGCCTACAAGCTAAACAAAATGGTGAATTCATATTTTTGCTATTTATTTAAAAACAACGGTTAAACTTACAATACCATGCTTTACCTTTTTGAAAAGGCAGAAATCTTTTCTGTAATTTTCATTTTCAATTAAGTTGTGTTAGTGAACAGTTTTTGAAAAATTAATTTTCAAACTCAAAATTTTGAAAAAAAAAAATTAAAACTAATTTTTTTCAAAATTTTATGTATATAAGTATAATTTTTATTTTCAAAATTCAATGCTCTTATTAATTTTCAATAAAAAAACAGAAAACCGGATGCTAAAATGTATCTTAGTTTTTGGGAAATAAAAAAAAATATTAAGTACTTTTTTCCAAAAAGGTGGAATCTAATTAATCCAAATAGTTTTTTTTTTTTTAATATTTGTTGAAAACTGGTATGCAATAAAAAATAAAAAGGGATAATCCGCTAATTTAATAATTGACCTAAGCAGATAAGACTTGGGAAAACCAAAAAGAAGTGTTTTTTTTTTGGGTGAAAGTACTTTTCATTTTTTATTTTATCAAAAACTAATGTCGAATTCCTTTCAAAAAAAGAATCGATTTTTTTTCCAAAAGAATCAAATTTTTTCTGTCAAAACGAATCTTGCTACACTAGAAAATTTCGTTTTGACGGAAAAAATTCGATTCTTTTTGAAAAAAAATAGATTCTTTTTTTGAAAGGAATTCGACATAAGATACATTTTAGCATCCTCACTGAACATACATAAGTTTTCTGTTTTTTATTGAAAATTAATAAGAGCATTGAATTTTGAAAACAAAAATTATACTTCATTGCATAAAATTTTGAAAAAAATTAGTTTGAATTTTTTTTTTCAAAATTTCGAGTTTGAAAATTAATTTTTCAGAAACTATTCATTAAGGTGCAAGTTATAGCTTTCATTAAAAACGATCATTGAAAATTTTAATTGTTAATTTTGAGGCGTCTAGAAAAAAGAATTAATATGGCTCAATTATTATTTCTATCCAAAAAAAAAATTCCATTTCGGCCCAACCTTTCACAAACAATAACTTTAAAGTTTTGAATGATCAATGAAAAGGTAGTTCAATCATTGAAAAAATAAACGTTATTTTCTTCGGAATCTTGAGCTAAATATAATAATTGATACATAACCTTCATTTTGGCATATAAATAAACACTGATTTTCCTTTCTCAAGGCCTCAAAATTGACAGTTAAAATTTTCATTGCTCGTTTTCAATGAAAGATATAACATGGCCCCTAACACAACTTAATTAAAAATGGAAATTAAAGAAGAGATTTCTGGTTTTCCAAAAAGGTATAGCATGGCATTGTAAGTTTAACCGTTATATTTAAATAATTTTTTTTCCATTTTAAGTCAATTTTTTAGAAAATTGACTCTCCCGCCTAAGCGGGGGGAAATAGACCCCCCTCATACGATTTTTTTTTGTCTTAACCCAACTTACTCACTCTAGCTTTTTGGTGCACCTTATACCAATCACCCTGTATATGGATCTTCGTAGATAATAAAACACGGTTAATTATAATCCTAATTAACCATTACGCAACGGGCAATTTTTTGTATCACCCTAATTTTAAGTTATCACCTATTGTGAACATATTAAAAGTGATCAATTACAAATCGTCCCAAATTTCACAAAAACACAGCTATGTAAGTTAAATCCCGAAGAAAAAACAGTTATTTATTTAATACAATAAGCGAGAGCAAATTATAAACTTTATTGTAGTGTAACAGTGTGAAGTGAGAGTTAAGAGATTTAAAAAAAAAATGTTTAAACTAAAAAACGTTTATTTATTTATTCTATTTCTTTTAATTGTGCAATCCTATGGAGATAAAAAACAAAAAAAAGATCATGGACAACAAAAATTTGGGTCACATAATATAAAAGATCAAGATTTGAAACGTGTTGAGAGACCATTTCGAATGGCAAAATTAAATATTGCTTGGGTGAGAGCTCAAAAGGTACCTACATAAGTGATTTTTCACTTGTAATATTATTATCCAAAGAATAATACATACCAATCTTTTTTTTTACAGACGTTGAATGATTCTGGTCTTAAGTCTTTTTATGTGGAGTTAAAAACTCAAGATAAAGAGTTTTTTGAATGGAAGCATACAGGAGAAAGTCGTGAAGGGAGAAAAGAAGGACTTGGGCAAGCTCAACTCATGTATAAACTTGTAATGGTCATGGAAAAATACGGCTTACTGAACTACATGGATGAGGCAAAAAAACAAGCTTCCGTTACAACAGCAAAACCAGATGAGGTATGATAAAATAAGTATTATTTTTAATAATTGCATAACGTCACATGATTCAGTTACGTTAAGAAAAAAAACAATAAAAAGTAGCGGTACATCAGTCGCCAATTGGGTAACAGACCAAAACTACCGCACAAATTTATCTAATTTTGTCTACCTCAATTAAATATTCGCAGTACCGCATTATGTTTTAATAAATTTACTGACCAAATTGCTAGTCATGTTGAATGGGAATATGTTTTTGTCGGCTGTTTTATGGTCGCAATGGTTTTAAGGCTGAAATATTCAAGATATTAAATTTGTTCACTGAACATAATTAGTACCAATCACTCCATAAAACAAAATTTCAGAGACAAGGTGAATTAGAAATCTGACTTGAAACTAAAAAAAATAATTCATTTGTTAAACAAAAAAAAACTATTTAACAGTCAATGAATATTAACGCTATAGCCAAACAATTCTTGGGTCGGGTGACAATTCGTTAAGGAAAATAAATGGAAAAGTTTCAAAGCTGACGCAGACCTTAAATTAATAAAACTACAAAATGCTTTTTTTAATTATTTTTTTTAATATAAACACATTTGATTTTTACACAAAATACCAAATTCATTTGGATGGAGTTTCTATGTATACCTACGTGTCATCTACAATTTTTCGGAAAGGACCAATAATAACTCGTACCTTTCATACCCTAAGATTGCGACATTAACGAAAAGCTTAAGTTTATTTAAAAAGTCGATTTTAATAAAAAAAAAAAAGGAATTAATAATTATGTATTATCATTATGTGTAATGTACACCATAGAACCTTTTTCTATTTTAGACGAATTAGTTCGAATTTGCATGCAGAAACTGCTTTTAGCAAGTATGTATAAGTATTGAAGACCATTTTTCAAAGAAAAACAATATTTATTTCCAAAAAAACTTTGAACAAAAAAAACCTAATTTCGTTACAACTGTTAAAAACTCTGTTAGAAAAATGTTCAGCCCTATCCAAATCCCTATCCAGCCCTAAACAAATTCCATCGTAATAGAAAATGTGCTACGAATCACGAAAAATGTATTGCAGAATCCATTCGTGGTGGAAAATCTACTAATAATTTCAAAAGCCGGGGAATTTGCTATCACTAATTCCGAATGAAACGGAAATATGACGTTCTTTTATACGACAACTGATTCCTTTCATAGCCAAGTGGAAAACTATTGTGTTTCTGTAAAAAAAAAGTTTTTTTTACAAATTCTAAAATTTGCAATGGTTGCAAACGCAAATTAATCAATTTTTATTTTATTAAAAATTGTTAAACTCATAAAATAATTGAATGCCATGCCAGTACAAAATAACACATCTCCGGACTAAGATATAGTTCCTCAGTATATTTGAAATCACTTTCAGGCGTATTTATTAGATTTTTACTAGTTAGACAGTGTCTAAATAGATCAAAATAGTTTAAAATATTTAGAATAAAAGCTTTATTTTATTAAATAAAATGTTACATTAGCCAAGCTTTAGACAGCCGAGTCCGTTGTCTAAGAATTGAATTAAATTTAATTCAATTTTGTTGAGACTTTTAAGAAAATTTTACAGAGTACAATTAAGAATATATATTACTTAGCAAAGCAATGTTTACTGCGGCTATAATGTATTGCCTGCTCTCTCTAGTTACTTTTTTGGGAAGCCTCGTGGCTGTCACTTATAATATTTAAAAAATAATAGTCAATCTGCTCTTGCTCAGGAACAGTGGTTACGTGTTGGCTGTTGCAACGGATAAAAAATATACATATATACAATAGCTACAAAATTCAAATACCTTACAAAATACAAACTAATATGCCAAAGAATACATTTATATACATTTGGTCTGTTGGTAACGTGAAATTTCTTGCGAATTTGCACAAATTTTCACAATTTGCTGTCAAAGAAATAAAAATCAGTTTTTGGGAAATTTGTTGAAAAAAAAGTTACCAAATAGGCATAACATAAAATTTGTTGTTGTAGAGCGAGAAAGCTCTATGTAGAATTTTCAAATTTAATGAAAGCGCTTTTGCATGAATAGGTATATTGAATTATTTAAAGACAATTTATTTTTACATAATTTCACTTCATACGAGTTGTTGATTTTAAAGCACATGTTGGCGGCAAGGCAATAAGAAATGAATATAGAATATATAAAAGGATATAACTTAGTAGAAACACTAAAAAAACAATATTGATTGAATATAAAAGATAATTCACTTTAACTAACACATTATGAGCAGTTATAAGGAGATAATTCACTTAAACAAATTGTCTTGTTGTCCATTGTTGTGATGAAGGTTTGCCATCTGTTTTTAGTACAAGGATATGAGGTGCTGCCTGTTGGTAGCCTGGGGACTAGATTAGCAGTTGCTGGAGTGTATGATCATCTCCGGTTTTGATCCAGTTCCAATCCTTCCCCCAGAGAAGTTCCATGTTAGGATTTCATGTGGGCAACACGTCAGTCACGGTTACATGATACAGTTGCTAGCGGGTAATGTGATACCACGCCAGAGTCCCGTATTAACGGGATAGGTTTCAAGTCTAGTTCAAGCGGTGCTTGGGAACTAGCTAGTTGCTGAAGTGTGTATAGAACTCCTGTTACCATCCAGGTGGACTCCCCCCTCCACAGAGTACCAACTTTCGATGAGAAGAAATAATTATTTAAAAATAATTTACTTTGCAGTATTATTAAAAATAAAACTTAAATTGCAAGGTTGTGCCACTCGACACAACCCGCTTCGTTGCCTCCCCTCCGAGGCCTATAAGTCAGATAGCTCTTAAACATCAAACAAAAATGTTTATTTATAACTTGGACGGCTGTCCAAAGTTAGAAAACGTTTATAAATTTTATAACTTTGATTAATTTTTATATTCAACCTAAATTTTTCTTGGGAATCAAATGCTAAAACGTTTTTTTTTTAAATAAACAATTGATCAACACACACGATCTCAATCATTTTGGCACTGTAATATTGCTCAGGGATTATGGGAATTTTTTTTTGCGAGTTTTCATATTAAGAGCCAAAAGTAGAACTTATGAAGATTTCCATTTGATCTCACTTGGTAAATGGAGACTGATTTTTATTTGTAATTATTAGCCGCATTTTATTATTCATCAAATCTGATCTGAATCAGACGTTAGTAAAAAAAACAGGATTGTATTGTTAAAGTTGTGCTGCACTTAGCACTATAAGTTATCAGAATAGGAACTAAAGAGTAAAGACTTAAGGCTTTTCTAAACCCATATTTATTAAATCAAATAATATTTTTTTTTTTTTTTTTTTTTTTTTAATTTCTTTATTCTTTATTCATAAATATAAACATGGGGAGTACATTAAGAATTAAATTCTTTTAATTTGTACCTACATATTATAAAATATTAAAAATTTACTAAACTTGAAAGAAAATGGTTAGATATTTACAAAAAAATTTAAATTATTGTAAGAGAGTACATTATGCACATTTCAATTAAATAAGTTATTTATTTGATTACTTCTTACATATGTGAACAGCAATTTTTTGAAATTCACACTTGAAATAACTAATATTTGTACATATATTTCATAAATGAAATCATTTTTTAATTATTTGAATTTAAATCAATGCTAGAAATTAATGACAACAACTACTTTATACAAATGTTGAGCTTTTTTTGTGAAAAATAAAAATAAAACAAAAATGGGACTTTTTGAAAAGTTGAAGGGACTGGGTGGGCTCAATAAAAATCGCAATACCTCTCAATTATCAGATTTCCGAATTTATGTCGTTGAACGCAAAAAAAACTGAAATTTCAGTCGAAAGTCATTGTGTCAAATTCCTGCATTTTCCCTAAAGGATTTACATTGAAGCGAAATAAAATAGAACTTTAATTGTATTCGTAAATTAAACATTGAGCATGAGTAGTTGTGAGGATGAATATATATTTAACTAAATCAGCAACAGGTTTTATTAATTTCATTAAAAGTCCTTTTATTGATATGTATGACTTACAAAAACATAGAAAAACTTTCCAAACATCAATATAAAAATTTAAAAATTCACTAAACAATTTTCTCATCTGAAAATTCAGATGAAAGTTGTTTGTGGTGGGGGAAGTGCCAAATCAGTTGAAGCACTGTACATAAAAGCTGAACTTTATAATTTTCGTCAAAATTATATACTTTTTTAAATGAACGAACTTTTTGTTTATTGTTTAGTGAATTTTTAAATCAACAATTTTTTATATTGATGTTTGGAAAGTTTTCCTAAAATTTTATTTCTCATATAAATTTTTTCCCAAGACAAATTTTGTTTCGGATTTTTCTTGAGCAGTACGCAGTTCAAACGCAAAATCCAAATTTTTTTTTCAAACTATACATGCAAGAGTCTCCACTTAATTTTTCCAAGACAAATAATGTTCGAAGCATTATTTTGCTAGACAAAATGTTGACGTTTCATGAATATCACAGTAAAACTGTTGTATTTTCGTTTTAGTATTTCCAATATTGAAAGGTATTATGTGAATGATGACCACAAAGCATAAAATAAAACATGAAAGAAAGAATTGAATTGAATTTTATTGAGACTTTAAGAATATTTTACAGAGTACAATTCGGAAATATTTACTTAGCAAAACTATGTTAAAACTGCGGCTATAATGTATTGCCTGCTCTATCTAGTTACATTTTTGAGAAGCCTCGTGACTGTCACTTATAATATATTAAAAATATATAGTCATTCTGCTCTTATGCCTCATTTACACGAATGGCAAAATGCCATTATAGCTGCCAAATACAAGCCATTTTTCTTTTCATCGTGTAAACGCTCTAAATACTGGCATATTTTTGCCATAAAAAAACTGGCTGAGAAAATTTGGCATTGAATGCTGCCATAAAAATGGCATTGTGTAAACACTTTGCTGGCGCCATTTTCCAAATTATTCCATATTCGAAAAAGAATGAACATGTTCATTCTTTATTGGCAAAATGCCATTTTAAATGTCAGAACGTTGAATATTGACGGCAGCTTTAAAAGGGCTATTTATTTATCAACAAAATTAAAATTGTAAGTATGTAAAAAGAAAATACAAGTTTTAGTTTTCAATAAATATACTAATAAATTGATACATATTTAGGAAATTGAAAAGACATGGAACAAGGTAAAGAAATTGAAAAGGCAGCTCGCAATAGAAAAGTCGAGAGGAAGTGGGTGCCACAAGAGGAACGGCTGCTTGTCGAAATGGTTGAGGTTCGGGAAAACTTATGGAGTTTTCGTTCCCCCCATTCGACTTCGGAAACAATGTTGCATATAGAAGATTTTGACCTCCTGAACAAAAACATCAGGCTGCTATAATTGTCTCCAGTTGCGAGGAAACGGAGGGTGATAGCGAGACGTTCTTCTACAGATATTGTTTCACGCATATTTGTATTTTCTTTCCTTACAACTGGGGATATTTTTTCAGCAAGGAAATCAAAATCTTCCGTGGACATTCTAACAAAGTTTTTCAACAACTCCGGGTCGTTATTTCGGAGCTATCCCTGCAGAATTTCAAAAAAAAAACTCCTCCTTCTAAAAATAGTGGTCAAACCCAATGTGCCAGAGTTTTTCTTTGTCGCCGGATGGCTAGGGACTGCATCTCTTCTTCCTCATCTTGTAGTACCAAGAATGCTCCTTAAAAGGCAATAGTTTTTGTTCTTGATTCCATTTTATATATTACTTTTTGAGTAAAAAATTGATATTGGTGCAACTTTCTTTCGACTTCAAAAAATTTCGTTAATATGGCTCGTTTATGTCAGTCATGTAAATACATTATTTCTTTCCTTGCCATTTAATACTGGCAAAAATAATGCCAACATTTAATCAGTCATTTTTTTGGTTCGTGTAAACGCATGCCATTATAAATTTATTTCGTCCATTATTTTGCCAGTTTTTTGTCAGAAATATTGGCAACTTTGCCATTCGTGTAAATCCGGCATTACTCAGGAGCAATATTTCAGTTACGTGTTGGCTGTTGCAACGGATAAAAAATATACATATATACAATACCTACAAATACAAATACCTTACAAACTAATATGCCATATAATACATTTATATATATAAAATTTTATGTTATAGAGCGAGAACGCTCTATGTGGAATTTTCAAAAATTAATGAACTCACTTTTGCATGTATCTTGAGTTATTTAAAGATGATTATTTGAATACAATTTCAATTTTAACATAAATTCACTTACGAGTTGTTTTAGTAATTTTAAAGCACATGTTGGCGACAAGGCAATAGAAAATGTAAAAAAAATATGTAAAAGGGTATAACTTAGTAGAACACTAAAAATAATGATTGAATATAAAAGATAATTCATTTAAACTTTAAACACATTAGGCGTTTTTCTTTTTTAACCCCGAGCGGAGCACAAAGCAGGCTCTGAGCGAATAGAGCTCACTCCGAACTGAGCGTGACCTGAGCGCACCGATCTATTTAAGAAACTCAATTGAGCACTGAAGTATGAACTCTCATATCTGTCAAATTACATGAAAATTGTATGAAGTTAGCCGCGCCCAGCTTTGTACTCGATGTGCTCGGTCATTTTTTTCCGAGCTCATCGAGCGAGCCCGGTCGAGCTCTGTGCTAAAAAAGAAATGCAAGTTGAGAGCTCGGAGCGCTCCGAGTTAAAAAGTAACATAGTTTTCTTTTTGACAGCTCAGTGCCACGCTCGGGGCTAAAAAAGAAAAACGCCTATTATGATCAGTTATAAAGAGATAAATTATTCACTTTAACAAATTTTCTTATGATATGATGGTCATCTCACTGATTTGGTATGATGCAGGGCGGTCATCCTTTGTCCATTGTTGTGATGAAGGTTTGTCATCTGTTATTAGTACAAGGGGTGCTGATAACCTGGTGACCAGCGTTGCCAATGTGGCACGATCGTGAAATTTTGACACGGAAATTTTCACGTGGCACGGTGGCACGAAAAGTTTCAATATGGCACGTTTTTTTTTCATTATTATTTTATCTAAATTTTAACTCATACAGCCAAATTAATAAACGTGGAAAAGCGAAGGGTTAGGTCTTATTGTATGGACTAAGTGCAAAATGTTATGAATAAAAGAAAATTTCTAAAAAGTGACGTGTACTAAGATAAACCACCGGAGAAGATGGTTTAGCGAAGGAATAAGAACCAGATGTGTCAAATTTATTCAAAAATAAAAACAATACCTAAGTGAAGATTGATAATTTAACTTTGAACTAGATTTATCGAGTTTTTAAACTATTTTAGCTTCCATACAAAATTCTCTCCAAAATTTAGCTCAGCTAAAATTAAGGAAAGCATTTTAGCCGAAAGGTACGCAGCTCCAGCTAAAAATTCAAATGTTTGTTTCTTACTGTACATCACATATCTGTCAAAATTTAGCGCACGAAATAATTGTTCGGTACATTAATTCTCAAGCTAAATTTTAACAGATTCTGTAAATCTTGAATTTTGTATGAATTGTTTTCTGTGAAAATAAAAATTGAAATGGAGGAATATTTCGGAATAAACGATTTATCTCAGCCAAAGAAAAGAATCCATTTTATTTGATAAAATTTAGTTGCAATAAAAAAAAAGATCATTGAAATGGTTGAAAACAATTTCATCTCGGAGAAGAGCTGCTTTCTTTTACATATTCTCCACAACGCATGCTCTATGTCAAAATTTAGCAAGGGTTTTTTGCTGATGTTTGGAGAGAAAAGTGGGAGCTAAATTTAAGCGCGATCTGCGTACTAGGCTTAAAGGCGTACTGTACTGTACTGATTATTTTTGTTATTTTAATATTGCAGCGTAGATTTACAAAACCCATACAAATATTTTTACATACGTCCTCATTTGAATTTTATTTTTATCTCTACACCTTCAAAATTTGTCTCGAGAATAAGAATATAGATATAAAATTTAGTTTGTTTCGATCTGCTAGATGTTAAGCGATTTTTATTGAACCCACTTTTGTTCGTAAAAACTCCGAGTATTAAGCTCGTTGAGATTTCGCAAATCCTATATAGTGTTTTCACCGCATAAAAATATTATATTGAATTGGATTGAATTTTATTGAGACTTTTTATATTATTCACAAAGGTACAATTCAAATTATTTACTTAGCGAAGCTATGATTACTGCGGCTTTAAAGTATTGCCTGCTTTATTCTAATACATTTCGATATTGCCTCTTGGCTGTCAGTTAGGTAGAATGAACATTGCTTTTGCTCTTACTTGAAGTCACTATATAGATATAGAAATACAATATACTTAAAACTAATGGAACAAAGAAACGAGTATACACAGTATACATTCGACATCTCGTTCTCAGGTACGACTTTGAGAAGCGTTTAGTTCGGGATTGGAAATTTTTCCCAGAGCAGTAGCGAAGAATTTTCCTTTCAAATCTTTAAGCTTCCAGAGTGACCGAGGGAGAGATTGCGGCATAGGTTACGATGGGTCTAATAAGAGATTTGTAAAAAAGCAACTTAGTTTTTTTATTCAGAGCACTGTCTCAAATAGGGCATCAGAATGTTTGAGACTTTACGGGCTTTAGCAAGGTAAGTTCTGGCATGCATCTTAAACTTAAGAAGTTTATTGAAGCTCACTCCAAGGTGTTTAATGTTATCCTTGACTGGAATGGTGTGACCATTAATTTTAAGAACCAAGAGCCTGCTTTTCATAACAAAGCTGGCATGACCTTTCCCACTCGCGTTCCGGAAACAGATCAACTCAGATTTGGGGATATTAATAGAAATACCCCAGGTGCTGTAATATTCGTTAATGATATTGATGTGATTTTGTAGGATCTGACTAGCCAGCAGAGGAGAGCTGTGGCTATAGCGTATGCGATGGTGACATCTGCATATAAGAGGCAGGTTGAGTCTAGACCATGTTCGGAGTAAGTGTGCGGGAAGTCGATAAGGAAGAGATTATATTGGTGAGGACCAAGGATAGAACCCTGGGGTACGCCTCTGTCGCTTGGACAGGTGTTTGACTTGGAGCCCTGGATTTGGATAAAAAACCTTCTGTCATGATCAGATGTACGATATGTTGAGGGAAGTCGAGAGTGACGATCTTAGAGAGGAGTCCAGGACACATGTTCTGTAACTCGGCGATAACTTTTCGCAGCGGGAAACGGCGAAACATGGAACAAAAATGGAACAAAACTCATAGGAATCCTATGGGTTTTGTTCCATTTTTCGCCGTTTATCGCCTCGAAAAGTTATCGCCGAGTTACAGAACATGGGTCCAGCTCTCCAGACACTGTCGAACACCTTTTCTAAATCCAACGAGCAAGCTGCAGTGCAGCGTTGGTTGGTATGGTTGTAATGTCAGTGTGCAATTTTAAGAGCGACTGTACAGTGGAATGTCCTCTGCGGAAGCCAAAAGTGAGTGGTTCGATTGGGTTATCAAGAGGCGAGTTGAGATTATCCAAGATAATTCTTTCCAAGATCTTACCAACATTTGAAAGTAAGGAGATTGGCGTGAAATTGTTTCCAGGAAATAGAAAAATAACCGTTATTAATGCAGTTGTGGAAAACTATTGTTAGAAAACTAATGGCTTGACTCGATATTTTTTTGAGGGCAAAATTGGGCCGGCTGATTTTTTTGGTTTAGTGGAGTTGATAATACTCGAAACCTCGGCAACATCAGTGAAGAAGTTGGAAGCCGATGGGTTTAAGGCGCCATCTTCTTCGTTGAAGATGAAAATTCTGTCTGGTTTAGAGACACTGATTTGATTAGAAGACAAGATAGCCTCATTGGTAATGTTGAGGTTAAAGGAGGGAGTTTTCTCCTTGAAATGATTTTCAAACTCCGTCGCAATATTCATTTCGTTAGTAAATTGTGTGCTGTTAACAATTACTTTTTCGCAGGAGAAACTTTTTTTATTACCTACCAGCCTACGGAATACCATGAAATTGTTCGGGCCAGCTTTTATTTTTTTCAGTCTGGAGCTGAGTTGCTTATTAAGCCAAATAGAAACTTTTTCTTGGATCAATTTATTGAGGAGGAAAATCCTAGAGGAAAGCTCCTTATATTCAGGATTAACTCTATTAAAGTGATTATGAAAAATATGTTTTAAACGTCTCTGCCAAGAGTGTTTTATTTTAAACATATTTTCAATATCTACAGAGAGATTCTTGTACTTTTTGAAAGATACCTGCGAGTTAGTTGAATGAGTAGTCAAGGCTGTTGAGAAGAACTTGATTGAAAAAAGAGATAAAGTTTTCGATTTCCTGGTTGGAGAGGCAGTGGTATTCTGGAGGGAAGTTCTCGAGAAGCGATCTAACTAGGAGGTTTCTAAAAGACTCCCAATCGGTATTAACGAACGGTTGGTGGCTAGGTGGAAGTAGAATTGGGATGTTAACCTCATCCATGTCTAATTGAATAAGAAATGGACAATGTTCCGTAAATGAGCGAAGAGTATAAACCTCGAAATTTTTTATGATCTGATTTAGCAAATGGCTGGAGATGAGGAAATGGTCCAAAAATGAGGAGCTCCTTGGGAACGTTTGTGTATAGATGAAGAAATAAGTGAGACAGAAGGATTAGAACTTTGAAGCCAATCAGCTAGGAGTTTTCCATTACAATTTAGCCTAGAATCTCCCCAAGAAGGGCTTCTGGCGTTAAGATCTCCTCCTATAACAGCCCCGTCAAAAGAGTTCGCTAAAGATTCAATTTTCGATAGCTCGTTTAGGAGCGAGGTAGAAGGACAGTTAGTAGGGAAATAGATGGAGCCTAGAAGAAGGTTTTTGACACAAACGTTCTTTCTAATGTTGATGCTGATAAAAAGGCAGCGAAATTGGGATTGATTACAATTATAGTCAATAATGTTGTATTGAATGTTGTTTTTAATAAGAATAGCAACTCCTTGGAACTCATCATTTCTGAGAACATTATAGGATTCTATGAAAACTTTATGCTTAGAACTAAGATGCGTTTCTTGTATAAACGCTATAGAGATATTAAGTCCGTTCGCGTACGCACCAGAAACTACCCAAAACTACCATTTTCTACCAGATTTATTCCGAAGGCGTTCGCGTACGCAAATTTTGGGTAGTTTCTGGCAAGAGAGAGCGCTAATGAGAGAAAAAAAATTCCCCTTCTTGCCAGTTTTTACCCGATAAATTTCTTCGGGCAGAAACTGGTAAGTTCTATTTTCTGTCAGAAGCCAGTCTGAACGACAAAGAACAACAAAAAGATACAAAATGGCTGTTGTTTACTTTTTTTTTATCGTGGTAGAAGTTTTTTTTTTTATTTGTTCATTTACAAAAGTGAAATATTTTAATAAATTAAGTGAACTTTTTGATAAAAAAAAATTAATAAATACAAATTTAGATAATTTAAGAAACTTATTTTGTGAAGTTTACTTTAATTCAGTAATTTTTTTTAAATTCTATCTAATTAAGTTATAATTTCTTCATAGAATTTAGGATTACTAAAAAAAAATTACGTGATGTTCCTGTTTAGTGTGTATTTTTCATTTGTAAATATTTACAATGTTATTTTAATTTCTTCATTATCAAATTTAATAAAGAATATGAAATTATAATCGAAATTCAATAATGTCGCTTTGTTTACTTTTTTGCTTTTGTTTACTTTTTGTTGACGTTTAAAAACTGGCAAATATTTTGGTTTAAGGCGTTCGTGTATTATGGGACAGTTTCGCTTCTCTTTGAGAGAATTTCATCCCCACTCCTCCAAATTTGACAGTTTGTCAGATTTAGTCCGAGAAGTACACGAACAAACTTATTGTTTGCTAGTAGAATTTTAGATAATTCAATTCTCTTAGCATGTGTTATAAGAGACGAAACGTTGTAAAAAGATTATAAAGTAGATTAACTTTGACAGTTTCTTTCAAAATTCAAATGCTGTTTCCATAGAAGAAGAAATAGAGGAACGGTCATATCGAGGAAAAAGTGAAGCATTTTTAAAAATAGTGTGAGTAACACAAACACAGATGCATTCACACAGGGAAGGCATGCAGCTAAATCATGGGGCGCCGAAGGAATTTTTAGCTGTTGTTTTGAGGAATGTATTTTGAGATTTTAAATCGTTAAAATAGAAAAAAAAACTTAGTAAATTAAATAAACAAGTGAAATAAAAATAAATAAAGTGAATATATGCTATTCTTCATTGAAATAAAAATATAAAACTACATGCGGTGCTCCGTTAAATCCTGTAAAAACATCTATAATAATAATTGCAACTTTTGTTCATATAACAGGTAAGCTGTGTCTCATATTCCACATAAAGTAAGTAAAATTACTCTGCACTACGGGCGCTCAATGTATTTGAGCACCTTGCCATCACCATTGTATATAAACCCTATAGTAGTCCCATGGAACAAAAAAAAATAGTTCTGAATCGGGTCTTGAGCGGCGCTGCGGTCGACAGAATGTGACATTGGAGAGATAAAAAGGCGGGAAGAAGATAAGTAAAATAGAAATAAAGACTAGTAGTAAGAACGAGAGGATTATATTAAAATTACTCTGACAACAATAATGAGGCTAAGGGAGATGGTTGAATCAGATGTTTTTGACAAGGCAAAAAGCAAAATATGGGGAAGTAAATTTGTTTGTCCAATGGGCGATGAGAGACGGTTTCTTATTATAGAGTATGGTTATATGTATGCATATAGGTTCAAGTATAGGTATGGGTATAGGCTTAATAGAAGCAAAATATTTAAAGTTTTTGAATTTGATTCAAATTCGATATAGGAAAGCAACGTTGTTAAATTTCACAGTATGTGGGTTAAATACAACGTTGCTATATTTTGCATTTATTATGCTTTTTCCTGTAGGAAGATCCAGGTAGGTATGGATTGTTGTTGTTTTTTTTTTATATTTATAGGTAGGTATTGTATTAGGATTAGGTTTAGGTTTTTAGGTTTAGGAATAGGTTGAGGATTCGGATTAGGTTGAGGTTTATAGGTTTAGGTTTAGGTTTGGGTTTAGGTTTCTGTATTTTGGGTTTAGGTTTTAAGTTATCTCAATATTATTTTGTATTATATTAAATTATTTCATTATATTATCATATTATATTATTATACAAGTATATGTATATAAAAACATAACAAAAAAATTTTTAAGAAATTTAATTGAAGAAAAAAAAACACCGTGGTTTTCGTTGTATTTTTTAAATTTAATATATTTACCTTATCAATTTTTGATTTTGCTGCACTTTGTGGCATTTTTTTCAAAATACTTTGATAAACGTAATTTTTTTTTCTTCAATAGGTAAGTCATTACATATCAAAATTTTCAACAAAAAAAACACACTTTTTGGATAGGTACATGAAAAACAACAAATTTTTTGTTTTTTTTTTTTGAAAATTATTTTTTTATAAAATTTTCTTCTTTTGCTCGAAAAATTGTTTTCATACACAAAAACAATTTTTTCCGAAAAAAATATTAAATTTTATTCGAAAAAAATTTTTCACGTGTAGCATTTCAATCGATTTTCAAAATTTGCAAACTAAATTTTGATTTTTTTAAATATTTAAAAAAAATTTGGTATCCTAAAAAAAATGTATTTTTCCGAAAAAATAATTAAATTTTTTCGAAAAACTTTTTTCACGTGTATTTCAAAATCAATTTTCAAAATTTGCAAATTAAATTTTGATTTTTTAAAATTTTTTTTTAAATAAACGTTTTTTTCCGAAAAAAATAATAAAATTTTTTCACGTGTACTTCAATCGATTTTCAAAATTTGCAAACTAAATTTATATTTTTTTTTTATTTTTATAAAATTGACTATACCCAAAAAATATTTTTCCCAATAATTTGAATCGAATAAGAAAATTTCTAAACCAAATTCCCATTTGTTTTACTTTTTGGAAGAATTTTTTTTATTTTCCTTCAAAAATTGTCTTTACGGGTACCTACTTATTTCGATTGGTTTCAAAATTTGCAAACTAAAGCTTCTCTATTTTTTCAATTTTTTAAAAATTGTTTATACAAAAAAAAAAAAAAAAATACTGCGTTTTCATAAAAGAATGAGGCATTTAATAAAAAACACTCTGTAAATATATTTGCATATATCTACGTTGGCACCTATTAATTTGGAATATATTTTCTATACTTCAACTATGACGAAAAACTGAAAAATTATAAACACCTTATTTTCTGCGAGTGGCAATAGTGGCGATTTTATACTTACATTTATTTTTGTTCTACCAAATATAGGTCATTGCATACACAGGAGAAACAAAATCAAAGTTCCTTTTGAACATCATTTATTTTCATTCTTTCTGTAACCTACCCCTACAAGAATAAAGCCTCAACTACATAAGCCAAAAAAGTGAAAAAGTGCAAAAGTGAAAATTTTTAAATTGATTTTGTGATAGTTTTTCTGACTAGAAAACTTATAAAAATGATGCAGAAAGCTTAAATTTTGGTTTAAAAACAAATTTGTGTATTCTTTTTCACAAAACAACGGCGCTAGCGGTAAAAAAAATATTTTTACTTTTGTACTTCAGTACTTTTTGGCTTATGTAGTAAAGCCTTAATGCTTGTAAATTCTTGTCCCACTTTAGCTTTCATAAATATCCTATACAGCGTTCTCATTCTTCTTTTCTTTCTTTAACCTTATTTTTTATTCTTCTCTCTTCGATTATCTCCTCCTTCGAAACTCTCCAATCTCTCCACTCTGAATTTTCGCAAGCTTCCAAATCGGCACACTCAATGGCGTAAGAGACGTTCCTCTCCATGAGACTACTATAGAGTTTATATAACTACAATTGCCATCACCAACAAAAGCTAATTGGACCCTGGGAGAGAATTTCAAATTTGACAGATAGGCACCTGACATACCACATTTCAAAGTATATTTGCATTTTCAACAAATTAGCCTTTTTTATAGCAAAATGCTATGAAATATCAATTTTAAAGTATTTTACGATAATGTATCTACATAAAAACATCACTTCAAATTAATTTATGTGAAATTTGAGACACAATCATCCCGTAAAATAAAAAGATTTCTAACTCCATATTTTTTACACAATTTAATTTAACACAGCACCGCATGTTGTTTTATATTTTTTATAATAAAGTACTGAAAGCTTTCACTATTCTCACTTTTATTTCATTTTTTTATTTAGTTTAATTATCTTTTTTCACTATTTTAACGATTGAAAATCTCGAAACACTTTCGGCAAAATGACAGATAGGCACCTTTTTGTTTTTTTTTTTAATTTGGTGCTTCACTCACATACACTGTATATGTGATATATTTCTTTTCCTTATCTTCTTAAACAAGATTAATTTCTAATCTACTAGATTTGAGGATTAAATTTGTATGGTAAATCTTTGAGCTTTGAAGAGGATTTAGGGTAAATCTACTTAAATCTCGGTTTAGCGGTCGGTGGAAACATAGAATAAGACAGCTGATTTCGAAATTTAGAATAAAGGTTCCCCCACACCAACGCGAATTTTCGGTGGCGACGACGAAAACAACAATAACAACGTGCTGTTTTCATTGACAACCACGTGTTGTTATTGTTGTTTTCGACGTCGCCACCGAAAATTCGCGTTGAAGTGGGGGATCCTTTAATTCTTTTAGGGCCAGTTGTACAAATATTTAAACCATGGTTCAGCAATTTTTACCCACCGGTTTCGGCGGATTAATTGAGTTTCAACAGTGATTTACTGTTCAAGTTTGTGATAATAGCCAATTACATAATTGAGCCAGCGTTGAAAGCTGAACCACGGTTTAAATATTTGTACAACTGGCCCTTCAGTGTGAGTCGGTTGTCTTCAAATAAGTTTGTGTCTGAAAAATAGACGTCAAAATAAGTCTCCAATGTAACATCGGCTTGGATAAAAATCTGAACGCGACCAATAAATCCAAAATCATAAGTAATAAAGTGCGAAATATTTTTGATTTGACAACGCTGTTATAATAGTCACCAACAATTGGTTAACTGTCACGTTGAACTGCTAGACCGCCAAGTGTTCGTTTCTTTAGTTCTTAAAAATTAACAAAAGAAAAAAGATGTTAGTAATAAGTTAAATTTTGATCGCAAATTTTATAAGTAATACAATTCTTTGATTTAATTAATATATAAACTATAATATATCTTTTGATTACTAAAACGTTATTTAAATAAAGAAGCGTGGTTGTTTTAGCTTTTTATCTCAAGAAATAAAATCCTATCAGTCGGCCGTATCTCGGCAAAGTTCATAAGTCACAAAAATTATTGCTCCCAAAGTTTTGAAGCGATAGGCACTATGTTATTCCCAAAAGTTATTTGCATCTTAATTACATTACTTCTGGTAGTACAAACAAATGGAGATAATAAAAAACAAAGCCGGAAATATTCCAAAGAAGCAAATACCCCACACTTTACAACGGAGAGCTATGACCCGGATTTTAGAAATCTTCAGCGGCCTTTTCGAATGTCGAAACTGAATTTGGTTTGGACAAAGGCACAACAAGTACTTAAAAGTTTTCCTAAGAAACGTATAGATATGTTGTAATTTTTTGTTCGTTTTATTTATTTTTAATTCCAGAGACTTACTGAGCCAAAACTTAAGTCCTTGTACATGGAGTTAAAAATCCAAGACAAAGAAGAAATCGGATGGAAGCAGCTTAATTCGCAACACAAAGACAAAGAAGGTCTGAAGGCAGCCGAACTGAGGCAAAAACTAATCGGTATAATGAGTAGCTATGACTTATTGGATCATTTCGAAGAAACTCAAGATCCCAGTAAGACCAAACCTTTCAAGGTGAGTTTGCTGTTTTTATTTTTGGTTACTTTCAATTCAATGTAGTGTTTCGACTTCTGATTCAAAGGTGAGGATTTGAGTTCCACTCAAAATCTGATGACCCCAATCCGCCATAATATTTAAATATAAGCCTGACTCGGTTCCATAGCAACATTAATGGCAGGTCAATTTAACCTAAGGGTTTAAAAAATGGAATGGGGTGGTGGATTAGCCATATAATTTATATGGATTCCAAAACTTGTATTTGTTCTTTGTAGAGACTTACTATCGATTTTCAAACCAAAGTGATTGTTATAAAATCTAAAATATATTAAATTTCATCGATTTTACACCCCTTAATCTATGCAACTCATAACCTTTCAACGAGAAAGTTCTTGTCAATTTATTCTTATGTAATCTTTAATGACTTAGTCGAAAGTTTGGTTTCTTTAAAATCAAATATGTACTATTTACTAATGTTTGTGTTTTTAATTTTTTGTTATAATTGGTATTGATTTTAGCTATAGCTATTCTAACAATAAATATTCTCCCGATAAAGAATTTTTCCTATTTGGTTAACCTTTTGTTTAAAAAAGAGAACTTCGTTGTGGGCTATATTATAGCCTAAAATAGATCAAGTAAACCAAAAAACTGTCAAAACTTACTTGGTCAAATTAAAAGCAGACGGACATTTCTTGTTTCTCTGGTGGCTTAACCAGAGGAGCAGATTTATTCAAGAAATTTGAATATCAATTCATTAAAATAAAACAAAGACGGAATTAAAACTGATATTTAAAAATCTGTCCATCCCTGTAAATTCACCTTTCTAATTCGAGCTCATTTATTTTTTTTTTTTATAAATAGGTATGTTAATTTTTAAAATATATTGTAAGTAAAAAACATTCCGATTCCCTTTAAATTATAGAAATTCCATGATTCGGACGATTATATGAACAAGAGCTTGTTTAAAGACAAAAAGCTTAACAAACTATGGGAAAAGGCTGAACTTTCTGGATTCACACCAGAGGAACTAAAAACTCTTAAAGAAGAATTCCTCCATCACCAAGATAAAGTTGATATGTACTATAGTTTGTTGGAAAATGTAGGATCTATGCCTCCAAAGGCTGACGTACACGAAAGTAATTTGTATAAAATTATCTTAGTTACGAACATATACTGAAAATGGATTTTTTAATGCTTTTACAGATGCAATCGATGAGGAGATGGAAAGTTTAAATATCATTCCGAGTGACAACGACAATGAAATCAGAACACCAGCAATGGAAACGAATGTCTTCCACAACAACATCAATCAATTGCGTGACCGTCATCGGGGCATTAAAGATCATTATGATCGCTTGGAACGTATGGTATCGAGTGGACCACACAGTCAAGATTTTATCGAGCCAAAAGTACAAGGGCTTTGGCGGGTTGCCATGTCTAGTAATTTTTCCGACCAAGAGTTGGGATCAATTAAAAGTGAATTGCATCATTTTGAGAGCAGGCTACTTAAATTGAGGCATTTGCATGCTGAACATGCTTTACAAAAGCATAAATACAAGGTATGGTTATAAAATTGAAGTAAAAATTAATTTATTTTCTTTAAATATTTTTTTTTTTTTTCGAAAATTAGAATGAAAAACATCAAGATAAAAATGATCGCTTTGAAGAAATGGAAGATCATATTAAAAAGCAAACCAGGAAGGTCGAAAAAATCCAAGAGAATATTGAAGGACAAATATTTAGACACACAGAGCTTTAGAGAATATTGAATCTCAAAATAAATGTCGTGAAGAAAAATAACTATAATCGAATATCAAAAATGTCTGTTAGCATAACATGTATGTAGTTAAGAAAATAATAAGAAATTTGTGTACGTAAATAACCGCAGTTTAACTTAGACGATCTTTTTGATCCGTTTTCTCAATTGCGTTTGATTGCTATCAATTTTGTTTGTATTAAACTATTCAAGGATTTTGACTCCCGCTCACCAACTCCATCCCTCAACTGTTGTTTTTTTTTTTGCCAGGCAGGCGCCTATTTTGTCAGATAGTAGTTAAATAATTTGTAGAAAATTTTAATGACAACGATTTCTAACATAATTATATTATATAGGGTGGCATACTTTTAGGAAAAAAGCCTTTTTCATATTTATATTATATTATTATATTATATTTATATAGATTAATGTCTATTTAGCTTACAAAGCTATTTTTATTATTATTATTATTTATTGAATTATTCATACTAGAATGTCGGTTTATTAGACTTGACCATTCTTAGGCGCTTAGAAAAATGCTGATGCTCCAAATGCATTTGATAAACAAACAAACAACACATCGCGATCTGCGACGTCATTGATCTTAAGCGGTGGAATGCGTAGTGCATAAGACTTCTATGACTTAGTAATCTGATATGCGTAGGTTCGATCCCTATGGTGTGCATTAGAAAGTTTTTCAAATAAAATTGGATTAAAGCTCAGCACCACTAATAAGGAGACTGATGATAGGGCTTGGCACCCTTTGAAATAGCTATATTCTCCAGCTAAATAATTAATTAAAACGAATTATAAATTAATTTATATACAATTGCTGGTAGCACCTTTAAGTTGTTGTTGTTGTTGTCGTTGTTGTTGTTGTCGTTGTTGTTGTTGTTGTTGTTGTTGTTGTTGTTGTTGTTGTTGTTGTTGTTGTTGTTGTTGTTGTTGTTGTTGTTGTTGTTGTTGTTGTTGTTGTTGTTGTTGTTGTTGTTGTTGTTGTTGTTGTTGTTGTTGTTGTTGTTGTTGTTGTTGATGTTGTTCAGAAATGTTTATTACATTTGAACAAATAAATAATTAAAAATAAAATTACTCAATAGATTTTTAAGACAACTTAATAATTAGTTTTGACAAACTGCAATATTTTACTTTTGAATCTAGTTACATTATTTTCGATTTTAACATCACTTGGCAAACTATTAAAAATTTGTATTCCTTTATAAAACAACATAATTTGAGTTCTATTATTTGAAACAAATTGCAAATTAAAATTGTTATTATTTCTTAAATTATGTAGCAGAACATCAGCTCATCTTGTTAATCTTCTTTGAATATAATTTGGCATTAAACTATTTTTAATTTTGTATATAAACAATAATGTGCAAAATATTATTCTTTATTTAATACTTAACCATTTTAACATATAAGATATTGCTGTATATCTATTGCAATGTAAAATTGACCGCATAGCTTTATTTTGTAATATTTGAAGTTTTTGGATCATACCAGTAGACCCCAATAATAGTATCGTTGGACAATACTCAAAATAGCTGTTTTTTATTATGACCCATGATCCATATGGATCATCCTGCGAAAATAAAACAACCTCATAGTGGCGAGAATCAGCAGCCTGTTTTCGGATCATGAAACGTGAACCCGATAAAGAGCTGGTTCATGTGTTGTTGTTGTTATGTATGTTATTTGATGATCCATGTAGATCAATTCTTATAACAAAAAACGGCTTTTGAGTGAGCTTTTTCGAACATCGAAAGAATGTTCGAAATTCAAAGGGGAATTATTACCCCCTCTACCTTCATAGAAAGATCGAGAAGCAAATACGAGACACAGTACACATATTAAAGGTAATATATTGCGCAGGTTGTCAAAGTTGGAAATGTCAAAAAATTAAAAATGGCTGTTCGAGTGACCACAGGAACATCATTAGTAACAACAACAAAATATTGAAATAAGACAAGGAAAGGGGCACTGAATCCACCATTTTACCACCATAACACCTCGATTTTGACAGATGCGCAGAACTGAACAAAAATGAAAACGCTAATGATATTTGGGCCTATTCGGTAAGATCTTTTATTCTGTTATTCTTTTATTCTGTTATGAATTTCCATATAAAAATTTGTGCTGTCAAAAAATCTTTTATGAATTATACTTTTGGTATTCGGCATGACAAAATCTGTTATGAAATCTGCTACCAAATCTCTTATGAACTGTCAACAGTTCAAAATCTCAAAAAATCTTTTATGAATCGCATTTTTGGTATTCAGCCAAAATCTGTTATGAAATCTGTTATTAATAATAAAAGAATAAAAGACAAATTTTTGTGACTTTTATCATAAAAGATTTTAATAAAAATTTAAAGTAATGGATATTTATATTTTATTTCGACTTCAAAATGTTCTTTAAAGGAAACAAATGTAAGAAAATAACATTTAAATGTCTATGTACATAAATTCATAGATAAATAAGTAATTTAAAATAAAATTTATTTTTCGATGAAAACACAGAACGAGAACACTTTTGTTGGAGCTAAGATGTTAAACGTTCCTTTTGTCTTCCCGATGTGCGATTCTTGCTTTACTTCAATTCATCCGTCCAATTGTCTAATGCTTCATAGATATGCGAACGAACATCGTAGTCCGTAACGTCTCTTTAACATTCCGAAGCCAGAACCGAGATGATTGTGCTTGAATCGGTCAACTGGACGTATTTTCCATCTTTGCGAGCGACATACCAAAGCCATTTGAACTTTTTTATACTCTGACCACTTTAAGTCCTGACGTAATACTGCATCAACTGCAACCACTGAACATGAGATGCCCATGAAATCTAAATAAGCCCGAACTTTACAACAGAACGGAATTGGAAGAGAATCAACTCCAGACCAGATGTGTCCTTAATAAACATATTGCTTTGTAATTCTTATATTCGGCAAATATCGATAACTTTGGATCGTATTAGTTGATATTCCATCTGGATCTCGAGGTTTCTCTAATATAAACAAACTATAATAAATAAATACAAATACAAATTAAAAAAATTACTTTCAATTCACGAACACGGAACAACCACTTCAATTTATGTGTCAGTACTGAATTTTTTTAGAACAGCTGATTGAAAACAGATTTTAGTTCTGTTTGCTTGCATATTTCGTTTTCGAAGTTTCATAACAGAATTTTATAAAAGATCGAACTTCTGAATACCAATTATAAAAAATCTTTTATGGTGAAAATCTTTTATGATTCATAGCAGAATAACAGATGTGGCAGAATAGGCCTAATTACCTTTAATATGTGTACTGTGAATACGAGAACCTTCGTGAAAGTAATAGAAACTAAATTTTGCTATATAAGACAACTGCGTTGCCGACTTGTGCCTACGTTCTGTAATACTACGTTTTCATTGTGCCAAATGAGGTAATTTCGCTGAAAATTTCCAAATTATCTCATTTCCCATACAAATTCACATTTCAAAATGAGGTAATTTCAACCAAATTTGCACGAAATTAGGTTGGAAATTACGTAAAAACCTTATAAACACACCCAAGTGGAATGCATCCGCAGTGGAAACATTGAAAATGTCAAAATTTGATGTATAAGAAACAGAAACAGAAAGAGAACACAAGAAAAAGGAGCTATTAACTGCCAAATCAAATTCAAAATGAAGTTATCTGTCAAACGAAATTTGCAATGAAAACACCTGTAATTTACGAAATTAGCTCATTTCGGCTCCAATAGGCGTTTTTCTTTTTTAGCCCCGAGCGGGACACAGAGCGGGCTCTGAGCGAATAGAGGTCACTCCGAACGGAGCGTGACCTGAGCGCACCGATCTATCTAAGAAACTCAATTGAGCACTGAACTCTCATATGCTTATAGTAATCTGTCAAATTACATGAAAATTGTATGAAGTTAGCCGCGCTCAGCTTTGTGGTCGATGCTCGGTCATTTTTTTCCGAGCTCATCGAGCGAGCCCCGGTCGAGCTCTGAGCTAAAAAAGAAATGCAAGTTGAGACAAACATATTGAATTCAGTATCTTTGGTTGAGAGCTCGGAGCGCTCCGAGTTAAAAAGTAACATAGTTTTCTTTTTTCTTTTGACAGCACAGTGCCACGCTCGGGGCTAAAAAAGAAAAAACGCCTAATGCAACTCTCGCATCGATAAAATCAGTCGATAAACGATGAAATTTGAAACAAATCATATTAGTTTTGTTCCATTTCCACCGTTTCTCGACCAATTTTATCGATGCAAGAGTTACAGAACGTAGGTCCTGGGCACAGTTTGTTTTTAATAGTGAAAGAGTAACGTTGGTTGTAATAAGAGATAAGTAAATTGTTTTCGGAAATTAATTTTGGTATATTTGAGTGTTGAATAATAAATTGTTTGGTTGTAAGAAAGTAAAGTGTTTTGTTTACGAAATAAGTAAGTGGAAGTTTTAAACAAAGTAAATAAGTTTTATCTATTAGGAACCCTTGGTAAAAAAAAAAAATTGTGTGTTTTTAATAAATCAAAGACAAAAAATGAAAGTGGAAAAAGAACAAAAATAAAAAAAAATGGGTAAGACATTGAATTAAATTGTATTGAACTTAAAGGTAGAACTATTAATAGTCGGAAGATGTCGGAAGAAAATTCTCTCAGTTCACTTACGCATAGAGCGGTCGGTGAGCGCTCTTCACTTATGAAAGCAAAAGTTAAAGAAAATTGGTTGAAACGAAGCAAACCTCAATTATAGGCACGTCATATGAATTCTTTGTATGCAAGAAAATGATAAAGAAAAAAACACAAATAAAACTCAAATGTCATTTTTCCGCACACAATAAATAGTCTGTATAATTAATTCAGTGCTAAAAGGAGCGGAGACTTCTCCAAATAATCTGCTACAATTATTAATTTCGCTCTTTGAACAGCATACTGCAAACCGAAAAGCAGAACGAAATTTTTCGTTTATGATTTCGTTGTGTCATTTTTGTATGGGATTTTTCGTTTCGCATCAGCAGCGTAGGCTTAAGCATTGTATATAGAACCTATAGTACTATCATGAAACTGAATTTCAAGTTGAATTTTTAGCTCGTCATTTCCCATGGAGGAGCTGATATCACTTTTATTGCATATAAACATTAATATTTTTGTATCCAATTTTTTACTTAAATATTATAATGTTTATATACAATGTCGCTATAATTTTGACATTTGCGAATTGCTTTAAAAATTCAACTCAAATATCAAATTTCGATGAAAAAAATGTGCAGGCTGTAAAAATGGCAAATATTTATAAATTAAAAATATTCTAAATAAAAATATATAATAAAATGTCCTTAACAAAACGTGTCCAGCAATGGGCAACACTCGCTCGAACATAGCACATTTACGATTGCACCTGGCAAAATCCTTTCGATTCGGCAAAAGTTATTAAATCGCATTTAATGGGACTTCATAAACCTATTTATCATCCATTGAACGATTGCGGTGACGTAAATTCCCTGGTTTATTTTTCATCCTTTTCTCTTCAAAAAAAAACCAAATCCCATTTAATTCAAAAAAAGCAAACAGTTGTTCTTGTATATTAGGTACTAACTCTTATTCGTAAATTTAATATACCGTGCTCTCTCATTACTATTTTTGACAATTCCGAAGTTGTATAGAAACAAAAACTGTATATAAACAATGTTTACTGGCAGCATAATAAATCAACATATTGCTATATATAAAAATAGATAGAGATTAGCTCGATAGAGGCGCAACGATCGAATGTTGTTCCTGATAGTACTAGGTGTGTTTTGTTGACCTTCTTAATGTTCACATTAGGAAATGCTCAACAAAACTCTTTAGCTTTCCAGTTTCATTAAGACATTTTGCATCGGAATGTTGGCACTATTTGCTCGGGTCATCTGTCATTTGCCGCGGTATAAAATTTTGTTTCGAGATTTTAAAACGATAACATAGTGAACAAAACTTATTAAACTAAATAAAAAACTGACATAATAGTAAAAATAGTGAATACCTACTTGTAATACTTTATTTTGAAAAATATTAATAATTAGTGCTACATACATACATATAATAAGGAGTTAACAATTTTTTTTTTCATTTTGAGAGCTTATTGTGTCTCATATTCTACATAAAGTAATGTGAAGTGATGTTTTTTAGTTAAAAACATTCCCCTAGAATAATTTTAAATATTTCATAGCATTTCGCTGTAAAAAAGCAAATTATCTAAATATAAAAACATACTTCAATCACGTGAATTATAAGTTGGGTTATATTTGTCAAAATTATAAATTCTAGTCCATAGTCGCATTTCGTTTTGTTGGTGGTGGCAAGGCTCACATTTGTTGAGCGCCAATAGTGCAGAGTTATTTTTGAAGGTTTTAAATTTTCTTCCCATTACTTTATAGGTATTAAATACACAATCAGTCAGTGAAATGAAAAAATTGTAAACTTCTTACTATATCTAAGTGTTTACAAGATTAAACACAGCACCGCATGTTAATAAAGTATTGCATGTATGCACTATATTTATTTTTATTTCACTTTTGTACATAATTTAATAAGTTTTTTTTTAATATTTTAGTGCTGTTAACTTTTTGTTTTTGCATTTGCATGTTAAAAGTTGGCTTAATGTGAAAAATTTCTTAATGTTCACATTAGAAAGTCAACAAAACACGCCTACTATAGGTTTTATATAAAATGGGCCTTACTAATAACCAAATTTAGTAAATAGTTAAACGAAAATCTCCAGATTACAGAACATTCGCATACTAATAACGAATTTAAGCTTCCCCCACACCAACGCGAATTTTCGGTGGCGACGACGAAAACAACAATAACAACATGTGGTTGTCAATGAAAACAACACGTTGTTTTTATTAGGCGTTTTTCTTTTTTAGCCCCGAGCGGGGCACAGAGCGGGCTCTGAGCGAATAGAGCTCACTCCGAACAGAGCGTGACCTGAGCGCACCGATCTATATAAGAAACTCAATTGAGCACTGAACTCTCATATGCTTAGTAATCTGTCAAATTACATGAAAATTGTATGAAGTTAGCCGCACTCAGCTTTGTGCTCGATGTCCTCGGTTATTTTTTCCGAGCTCATCGAGCGAGCCCCGGTCGAGCTCTGAGCTAAAAAAGAAATGCTAGTTGAGAGCTCGGAGCGCTCCGAGTTAAAAAGTAACATAGTTTTCTTTTTGACAGCTCAGTGCCACGCTCGGGGCTAAAAAAGAAAAACGCCTATTGTTTTTGTCGTCGCCACCGAAAATTCGCGTTGGTGTGGAGGAACCTGTAGTCTCCAGGTTATTCACTAGCAAGACGCTAAAATTTAATACATGGAAATCCATCTTTAAAGCTGTACACTAAACTCATGAATTCAAGGAATTCCTAAATGCATCCCGCAGATGATTGGATACGCGTGTTGTGAAAAGAAGAACCCATCGAACACCAAGTTCAAGATTCTTTGTTTTTAGTTTTTAGTTTTTTTTTTTTTTCTTATTTTTTTTTGGAAGTAATAACTTTAAAATGAAATGTCTGATTATTTTAAGTAGTTTTTTTTAGCATATCCTTTGTTATTACTTAATACATATTTATGACATACAAATAAATGAAAAATATATAATTTATGAGAAGTGCTCCTTTAAATTGCGTTCTATATACCCAGTCCCGCGTGCATTTGTTGATGGAATCGCTTCTTAATTTTGCTTCTTTAATTTTTCGAGTTTCCTTGAATAAATTTATATCTTTCGTTAAGGCTTAACTACATAAGCCAAAAAGTACTGAAGTACAAAAGTAAAAATATTTTTTTTACCGCTAGCGCCGTTGTTTTGTGAAAAAGAATACACAAATTTGTTTTTAAACCAAAATTTAAGCTTTCTGCATCATTTTTATAAGTTTTCTAGTCAGAAAAACTATCAGGGCCAGTTGTACAATAGTGGTTCAGCCTCGGTTCAAGATTTTAACTCACCGATTTCGGCGGATTAACTAAGGTTCAACGCTGGTTCAAGTATGTAATTGGTTATTATAACACACTTGAACAGTAAACCACTGGTGAAACTCAATTAATCCGCCGAAATCGGTGGATAAAAATTGCTGAACCACGGTTTAAATATTTGTACAACTGGCCCTCACAAAATCAATTTAAAAATTTTCACTTTTGCACTTTTTCACATTTTTGGCTTATGTAGTTGAGGCTTTACAACTCATTTTTCTAAATATTTGTTTTTGTTGACGCGAAATTAATGAATATCCAAGAAAGTTTGACATTTATTTGACAACATCTGGATGGAAATTGTAGTAGATCAAGGATTTTTTAACGAGAAGGTTAAATATGTTATTAGTAGGATTCCGTTTAGGCTCCGCACTTTATTTTAACCTTGTAAATAGTCGACATTAGTGTTTGTTTATTAGTAAAGCCTAGTACGCTGCTGATGCGAAACGAAAATTTCCTGTGATCTCCAAACAGACAACGAAACGCTTGCGAAGACACGACGGAAAATATCCTTGGAGAGTTTCATTAATTCCAAAAACAAAATCAAACATAAACGCAAAAAATCAGAGAAACCCATGAAGTAAGAAAATGATAAACAAAAAAAAACACAAATAAAACTCAAATGTCATTTTTCCGCACACAATAAATAGTCTGTATAATTAATTCAGTGCGAAAAAGGAGCGGAGACTTCTCCAAATAATCTGCTACAATTATGAATTTCGCTCTTCGAACAGCGTACTGCAAAACGAAAAGCAGAACGAAATTTTCCGTTTATGATTTCGTTGTGTCATTTTTGTATGGGATTTTTCGTTTCGCATCAGCAGCGTACTAGGCTTAAGGCCCAATGGCTTAGGGCAGAATTGAGTAAACGAGGTCTTCCTACTGCTGCGGCTGTTTCCTATTTTTTTTTGCTTGTTTGAAACTGACGGCTGGTGGAAAAGCCCAATCGGCCTATCATTCGAACGAGGCCAGTCTGTTAAATTTCCCGTCAGAAACTGCAAGAAAAAATTTCCCCAACGCCAGCTGTTCCCCCAAAGAACTGTCAAAACATTTGCGAAGATTTTCATTTTTTTGTGGAAAACTTTGCCAACTTATTGCGACTAAAATTTTTATTTGTATTTTTAATATTTAACAATCCACACAAACAAATTAAATATTTATAACATAGGTATACAATTTTCAGTAAAATACAAATAATGCTGAAATAGCACTACAAACCTGGGTAGAAGGTATTCCAACGAGGCAAGCAAGCAATGGCATCCATAAACAGCAATGATTCAGATGAGAGCAATAATAAAGCTCCAGAAAATTTTCATGTTTCATCATCAAATGATCCTTGCGATGAAGATTGCCAAAGTAATAGTAATCATATCCGGTTCAGGTGCCCGCTCTGCACAACCCTACAAAAAAGTTTCCATTGTCGATGTTGCATTCGCAAAGGTGACTTCTTACATTCCTCGCATCATTTTGAAGAAAGGTTTATTTTATAAATAAAAAGCTAAGCAGCAATTATTTTCATTCCGTTTTTTTCATTCCAGTTTTGCCCAAAAACAAAAGAAGTATCTTAAAATACAAGCCAGCCTAAAAGTTTACAGCAATCGGTATGAACGGCTTATCAAGGAGCAAAAAACTTCCGAAAATATGAATTTCGAAATCAAACGCAAGAAAGAACGAATCACTTTGTTGAAACAACTCATATCGAACAAGCGAGTACAAATTAACAAGAAGCTCGAAGAAAGAAACGAACTTAGGGCAGCCAATACCGAGAAGAACAAGCATCTTCCTAAATATCCAATCAAGGTAAAGGAGCTGGAAGATTATGTACTCGATCGTACTGAGAAGATCAACAAATTGCGTGATAGGAACAATGATTTGCTTGAAAAACTCAAAAAAGTTTCTTGCATTGACATTCAGAAGCTGGTTGAATACATATTTCCCATATCCGAAGTTGTACTCAAAGATGAACGGACGGTTGTGATGCACCACCAAGGCGGAGGTACACTTGCAACTGTTGCTGAGGATTCAGACACAGTAGCCGCTTTGGCTGATGCGAAGAACACATCTTATATACGTGGAAAATGGGTATTCCATGGAAGTGGTATTAGCGAAATGCAATATCGCATTGTAGCACCCTCACTGCCGGCCAATGGCGACTATTCAGCTTATTTGGATTGGCTGACGGAAAATAAAGACGATGTTCCCAAGTCGGACACAAATGAAATTTCACCCAGCAGAGTGGCTGCCTTTCGCATCGCTGGAGCACTCACTTATACAACCCAGTTGACTAATCTCTTGAGCTTCTACTTGAATGTTAGATTGCCATTTAAGCTGGCTTATGGGTAAATATTTGTCCAAGAATCTTAAAAAATTTCGGTTGAGTTCTTTTCTTCATGAGACTTTCTATTACCACTATTACAAACGGAGTTTAACAGACCCCAGTCCAGACTCAGAACACTGTCACTTGGGATATAATACCATACATAAAATTAATCCAAGTACTTACATAATTCCAATATAGACTGCCTAGTGCAGAAGACAATATACCATTATAAACCAAGCTTTTGGGACTCATGTACATATTATGTATGTGACATGATTTTTTAGGGTATTTGATAATTTGTTAACATAGGTAGATATAATTAAAGTGGAAAGTTTTAGTCTCATTAGATTCAGCAATAAAAATGGAAGTACACCTTAAAAATGGTGTTTCATGTATACCTATGGGGTGCTGAACCTGCCGTTCAATAGTTTTACAAAAGAAAATCGCATTTAAAGTTTTAAGGTTTTGACGAAACAATTTAATTTTTGCAGATCTTTTATGAAATTCTTGTTCATTGAACATGTCTTTTTCAATCGTCTGTTTATCGCTTTATACTTGGATTTCGAGAAGCTAGCTTCACCTGAAGCAACTCGAAACATAAATAATATTTTAAATTTCGTTAAGAAAATTGAAAGGGAATGAAATTCTTAGACTAATTGTGCAGCTTTGTTCTTAATATTCTTATGATGGTCAATTTTGCATTTTCAAAAAGAGATAAAGACCTTTTAGTCATTCACCTGAAAATCGAAAAAATCTAAATCCGAGATCGTGAATTTACATATGATTTCAGGTAAAACCATATTTTTGTGCAAAATTGAGGATAAGAATATTATGAAGCACATACTAAAAAATTCAAAAAAGTCGGCAGAAAAATATGTCCCTGGTTTTCCGCGAACTGTCGCGCCAATAAAATTTATTTTTAAGTAGGTATTTCAGCGTGGACCCTTAAGCTTTCTTTTACATGCAATGTAAAGAAGAGCAATTACTGATTTGTAAACCTTATTTTTTGAAACACTGTTTATTTTGCACTTTTTTAAATAATATTAAAAACATTTTTTTAGGGATTTTTGTAAAAAACTTAATGAAGAGCAGTTTACACGAAAAGTCTCACGTTTAAACACAAATATAATGTACCTGGCATATACACAACGTGTCAAGTTGAGACTCTTAAAGGAAAAACATACTCTTGAGAATATAATAGCCACATTGGATTCCGATAAAAGTGAACTTGGTCGATATGGTCCAAATGAAGTAGCATACGCTCCCCTAATGAAGTCGGTAGATTCTCTGCTTGTTGGCATTGAAACAGGTACAGAGTCTGAATCTGAAGGTAAACCTTAAAAAAATATGCAGTACAAAATATTTGTTCAATCAACAATTTTTTTTTAAAACTTTTTCAAAGATGAAAATTCTTTGAGATTAGATTGGGAGGCAGTATCTAGTTTACCAACTCAAGAAATAGCTTCACCAAATATGCTGCCACAAAGCCAACAATCAACCAGCATAGCCGAGGGGCTTATGACAAGTGCAGCGAATCGTTTAGCTTCGATTCTTCGATGGGTCAAATAAATAGAAGATGCTTTCCCTCTGCATACAGTTTTTTGAGGATTTATATAAATAAGGTGATTTATCTATAATATAATATGTAAAAATACGTTTGAATTATATTTGAGAAAACTCATCTTAGAATTAATATTTTTAAGTAGTTCATAGAACATAGTTTAAAATAATATCTATAATATACATACATACATAGTTTTTTTGTTCATTTATCTTTGGGCATGTATTCAAAATTAGTTTATTCATAAATATTTTTTTAAATTACAGTATATATTATATTAAATCGACTTTTTGTAAATAAAATAAAAATTTCATGATTATTTTCAAACCAGTTTCTTTTATTTTTAATAATAGAGTCTACTTCTGTTTAAGAATGACCCTTTACCTTTCTAACTTAAAATAAATTCCAAGGCTGGGTCACACGAACTTGCTCCTATGTACTATTACACTGTGGTTTCAGTCTGAATAAATAATAAAATAATAATATTTAATAAAAAAGCATTGGTACGCCTTGTTGTAGTATTCATTAATATCGAATTTTCAAAAAATAATTCAAATTTTTTTGAATCCAAAACCTATTTTTTTCAAATTTAAAGCTTATTAGAATTTAAATTAAATCTATTTAACATGACAATGATATAGTCCACAAAATCAATAACGTAATGTAAAAATGGTTCCTGTTAGTTGGTTAATAGCATTAATATTAGCTAACAGAACATTTTATATCAAAATCTTAGGAGTCGTTTAAAAATAAAATAGTTTTTCCTTAACGGTTTTTAAACAGTTTTACAAGAATAATTGTTGTTTAAAATCTGCTGTAAGAAATATGCTTGATGCCAAGTTAAATCGATCGTCATTTTCGAAATATTATGGTGTTAATGTCTCCAGCAGACTTATTAGAAGACGGTTCAACGATGTTAATATGCGTTAAAAGAAAAAACCTTTCCTTACAAAAAAATATTAAGGCTCGTTTGGCATTTGCCAAAACTCTTCTCAGCAAAAACCTAAAATTTTGGAAAATGGACAATGCTTCATTTTTTCGAAATTTTGTTTATTTTGTTCTTGTCCTCTTAGGGCTATTCCAGAAAGTGCAGCGGATCGCTTTTAATGGCGGATTTGTATTTTCCTATTCTCAAAAGCGATTCGCTTTCCATTCGACCTTAAATGGAAAGCGAATGTAAATTTCAATACGTTTTGAAAGCGATAAATGTAAAGGTGACGTATTGTTGGCGGATCGAAACCAAATGTTAATAACTTAAAGAATGTTTGTGTTTCCATAAGATATTAATGGTTGATTTTATTGAACAGAAATTATTAAATACGATTAAACTGTCATAAACAAAATTTAATACACATTATTTGTGAGGAATATCAAGCGGAGAAAAGTTCCACTTGCAATAATTTTTTTTGTATATCCAATTTATTAAAATAATCCCTTCCTTCTTCATTTTCTACACTTAAAAAAACACTTATGGAGTGAGGAGTCAACCTGAAGATTATTTGTCAGATGGAAGCATCCATTTTTGCTGATTAACTTAACTATAAATAACGCATAATGAAACACTAAAATAATTTTTTTAAGTATAGTTTTGTATACCTTAAGTTCTTTTATTAGTTTATTTTATTCAATTTCTGTGCATTATTTTGCACTTTTAATTTCTCTTAATTTCCTTATGAGAATATATGCGTTTCCAAACTCATTTAGATGAATGCCTTGACAAAGTTATGGTTATCCATTATCAAAAACGCAAAATTTCTAAATTAATTATTTTAGATGTAAAATAAAAATATAATGTTAGTAATATCACAATTGAAAATTATTATAATTAAAAAATTAAACTAGAGAACTGTGAAAAAGAAAAACCTTTTATGTGAGATTAGATCTTAGTGATTCGCTGTTTTTTTTTCGTATTTTGTTCATATAGCGAGATTTAGTATTGTCATCTTTGAATGATAAATGCTTTGGTATCCATAGGACAGAAATTAATATCATCCGTTGTTATTTGTTGTTTTTTGCCAATAAAAGTCAAAGTCGTTTTGTATATATTCGTGTTTTCTTCATCAGAAAGGCTCAACAGTCTCTTTATATTTATCTGAAATGATAAATGGTAATAATGAAATAATTAGTCAATTAGTTTTAATGGCAATAGACGTATAAGTAAACGCTTTTATAAACGAGCATAAATGCTCTAGTTAAACAGATCGAATTAGAAAACTCATATTAAGTTCCATTAAATACTTACCACTCCAGATCGATGACTATCTGTATGACAATCCATTAGATTAGTTCTGTGCACCACCAATCCCGTATCTAGTGTTGATTTATCTTTCTTACTACTAGCCCCCGTAATGTTTGGAATATTTCGCATAACGGCTATTTGAACTCCCTCCTCTAGTTGTTCGTGATTTTCTCCAAATGATCTCTGAACTCCAACCCAATCATTTTCCACCCAAATAAATTTATCAATTGGATGCAATAGAGTCTGGTATTCACTAAATGCATTTTTGGTTAGGAATCCTCCAGGGTATTCCTCGGTTAGTTTTGAACAAGATTCGATTTTCTCCAGAATTAAACGGAATATGTGTTGCACTGGACGATTGTCGAGAACCCCCTGCCCCAGACCTCTTTCGTCGTCCTGGGCTAAACGTCTATCTTGCATGATTTCCACCTCACCTCCTCTTAATGATGTGCCACCCAGTGGCTGGGCCGATACAATTGTTAACCGCAAGCTATCATCTTCAATAAAGATACTAGACGGTATAGGATAATAGTTAGCCTGCAGAGGTATCTTCTGAAACCTTTTTCGTTTTATCATCTGTAAAGACGATAATTATTATTCAAGGTATATTTACAGAAAACAAAGGAAAAAAAAAAACTTGTCGAAGATACATACTTGCAAGCCATTAAGATCAGTATAAAAAGTGTCTCCACTTTGAATGCGTGTTGCAATACGCATAACAATTTCTGTATTGTCCATCAACCCGATGTCTATCAAGTTTCTTATCTCTGGGTGCCCTCCGCGCAATATTGTTTGGTGCACAGCAAATGGCAATCCTGTAGTAACACTTGATTCTAATGGTCCTTCTTGTACCAGCACAACAGGATTCACTATAGGCAGAGGACTAGCTTCACCGTACGGCAAGAATAGATATGCACCACTCATTGGACCTGTCTTTCGCGTACCATATCGCAAAAAATTCAAGCTTGTTGGAATGTGCTGTGAAGAATCATCGATTTGTATTGATTTAAGGAGACCATTTCCATGAAAGGCCACAGTCGGTCCATCACCAACACGCAAGGAGATATCTCGCGGCTCTGCAAATTTAACTTGATCTGGATAGTCACCTAGGTTGACAGAATATGGCGATACTGTCAGAATTCTATTTTTCCCAAAAGTAGTGCTTCTGCAAATGAAATTAGCTTAACAACCATTTGCGAATTCTTTTTTAAGATTGCTTACTTTGCCATAGTTTCTCCGGGTTCTGATTGAATTACATACGTTATCAATCCTAGAGGGGGCACATTTACCTTAAATAGAAGTCTATATTTCGTTGTAGATGCTTGCGGAAATGCTGCATTTCCATCATGATGACCATGCCAAGACCACACAGGACTTATTTGTGCAGGAATAGCTTTGTTGTCCAGATCTCGAACACTTATAGACGGCTTTGAAACGTATAATTCAACTAATTCTTCTCGCCACTTCGACAAGGAATTGTGGAAGACAACATATTTGGTTGGCAATTCATCTCCCAAAATGATAGTTGTTCGTCCATCGTCTGGCCCAGGCCAATGAGATTCGTCAAAAAAGAAATATGTGAATTTATAATCTGGACTGTAAATCTGAAAGAATATCTTTGATTAAATAGGAAACAAACAACCAAATTGTACTCTTTATTCATACAGATTCCTTTGTCAATAGACGATAAATGGACTGTTGCATAACAAAACGACAGTCTTTGATAGAGTTAAGCGATCGATTTGCATAATCGTTTACTACGTGTGTTTTTGCCGTTCCGGTTATTCCATCATGGTGCTGAAACAATGATAGTTCTCTCCTTGCATTCTGAAGCTTTTCATCGAACTTGGCAGTAGGATCCCACGCACTCCAGGCATGAAGCATTTCTGCAGATCGTATATGATGCAGAAGTACTCTATCCATTCTCTTGTGATAAGGACGAGATGTATAATATCCACTCCAGTAGTGGTCATCTCTATCTGCGTATGTAAAGAAATCTCCACTGAGTGTGGGGAAAGAAGATAAATCATGCTCTTTGCGAACAGAATCAAAATATTCTTGCAATGTTGCAAATTTGGCTTCTGTGAACATCTTGCGCTCGTTATTAATGTAATCGAAAAGTATTTCATAGTTTTGCATTTGAGCTTCCCATTCTGTGCTTTGGCTGTATCGAAAATCATCGCCCAAAGGAATCAATACGGAATTAGTTTTATACAGTTCGGCTTTTTTCCGCCATTGGTCGACCAACATTTCAGCTCTATTAATAAAAAAAATATGTTTGCATATGTTTTACTGAAAATGTAAAAACAAACAAAATAGAACTCACTTTCTTGCCACATTTTGGTCATCAATAGCTTGTGGCTGCACATGCCAGGGACAAGCTATACCAAATCCTGGTATTCGCTTGAAGTCAAACTGACAACAAATTTTTGGATCAGGGCCACATGTGTGGGGTATGTCATATGAATAGAAGGGCATCATGTGAGTGAAAAGCTCTGTTCGACCAGAAACATCTAATTTGTAAATAATTAAAAGAAGTTTAAACACAAATTTTAAATCATAAAGAGATATACATATCTTTTAAACTAATAATTTCTCTTTTGTGGGCAATAATAATTTCCTAGTTGTAACGTAATATTTTCTTATTTACTTCAGGTGGCACTACATTATGGAGGGCCACAACCAACAAGCGTTTTCATTCTTTCATTCCAATCCCTAGCTAGCTTAAACGGTATGTCCTCAGAATAACAAATAGCCTTACTTTTTGTTTACAAAAATTATTGTTAACTACAATTCATAAGATATATTCATTAATTCAATGTAAAATCCTAAAACCTAATAAATCAAATACCCTGAAGAAATTGGAAAAAACAAACGAAACGTCGGGAAAAGGATTAAATAAGTGTTTTATTTGCATTCAGAAGAAAACGATCTGTAATCATTTAAATAATAAAAATAAAACACAAATAGCCTTACTATTAGTTTGTCTTGTTAATAAAATTCTATACACAATATTTTCACTAATAAAAGCTATACATCTTGGTAAAAGGTTTTAGAATTAACGCTTTCTGCTTTCAAACATTTTACTGAATAATTTTAGTTGGTGATAGGAAAATTAGAACTGTAACCAGAAGCTTAATTTATCGGAAGTTTTATTCTAAATAGGTGAAGCTAGTGATATAAATGGAGTGTTTGTTTTTATCAGTAGAAGCGGTTCATTTAGTATTGATTATTCAGCACATTTAATAGGTAGCGAAACATTTTCTGACGACATCCCAACAACATTGTATACATTTTATTTACATAAATTCTATTCAAATAAATAAGAACCACATTATCAGCTGTAAATTGACAGAGATTATATGCCATGTCTCATAATCCTTTCATTCGAGAACATAACAGATCTATCATCCTATATAAAAATTCTCAGATTCGTTGAATTGTTGTTGCATTTGCTGTCTTTTCACAAGATATTACAACACAATATGTTTATTATTAACATTAGTTGAATTTTGAAACAAAAAACCTTGATTCGCAATGTATCCGTACTATCTTTAAGCATCTCAAGACTTTCAGGAAATTTTAATCATTTCTGCCTAAAAATATTATGAGGACCTATAAAAACCGAAAAAAACAAATTGAATACCATTTATTCTTAACTGTACTAAGGTGTAGACAAATCCAATTACAAACACTTTTGAAGTCTAAAAACTTATAACTTATTCTTAGAACAGTCTGTGGATATTTTGCAATTACTTTCAATCATTGTAAAGGAGTACACACACACACACCTAAGCTATCTAAATTAAACTTACCCCAAATTTGTCGCCATTTAAATTCAAGCTCCTTCATACGAGCAAGATGTTTCTTCACCGAATAATGTGTCCGTTGAATTAATAAATTTTCAAATCCAGAGTTTTTCAATATATACGGCATTGTCGGACTATGACCAAAAGGGTCAATAGACCACGATGAAGTGGGAGTTACGTTCAAGTTTTTTTTAAGCCAAGTGTGTCCTTCTGTTAGTTGCATCAAAATACTCAGCCAATGTGAATTGGCTTCATCGGGCATTACCCATCCACCAGTTACAAAATCGAGTTGATGATTTTGAACCAATCTGAAAAAAATTTAACTATACAAAGTTTTTTTGTGTAAATATAAATTGTTACTTTTTTGTTTCCATTTTCGAATTTTGACCTAGTCCTTCGAAGAATCGAGAAAAATAAGATATTTCTGCCCAAATGAATTTCATGTCGGGGTTTTCCTTCAAATGACGTATCATATTAGATAAAATATGCTTAGTGTCGAGCGCGTAGTAATCATCAAATGTCTTAATCCATCCTAAACAACGATAATGTTAGTTTGGGTTAGACTATTAATATAAATATATTCAGTACCCGGATCATTGTGCGAGTGCGGAACAACGAAGACCTTGAGTTTATGATGTTCATTGAATTGCAGAGGATCATATTTTATATTCCATCCTTGTTTCCAGACACCTCCGTCAATATTATCAAATGAGATGTTCTTATATACCTCCAGCATCTTTTGAAGAATGTAGTAATCTTAGTAGTCAATTCATTAAACCAAATTCGCAAAGAAAATAAAAACAGCCCGAATTTAAATAAAAATTATAGCTGATAAAAACTTTAAAGAAAACATTTGCATCTCTCGACACCGACACAATGTTTCATTATTCATTATTTCTTCACTATTTTTATAAACATTGTTTTGATAAATATTTGATTGTACCTCTATGAATGCACATTAGTTTACCCTTTAGCCCAACTTCGGACTTACTTTCTTCCTTCACCCGGTTTCAATTTGTATATACATTCAAAGACAATGTTCAGTATCTCCTTTCAGTATTCAAACATTATAAAGGTAATCAAAAATCCTTCTAGTGCGCACAAGTACCCAATACCCAGGTACGTGTAAAGTTAATAAATTAAAAAAAAACTATCGATAGACATTTCATTAAAATTCTTAGGTAAGTTGAAATGATGTCACAAAAATGAAAACATAAATCTAGTTACCTACAAATGAACATACATTCAGGTAACAATTTCGCAATGTTAATAGGCCTGTTCTTGGATCGTGAATACCGTTAGTGTATTTATTCAATAGTTATACTATGATTTAATTACCATTTCAATCTAACACTTGTCTTCCAACTTGAAGGTTAGAGCCCTTGCTTAGGCAGCATTCTTTTCTGTAACATATACCATCAGTTTCAAATGCACGCCACCGAACCATAGGGATTTCATGAGATAATAAACACCTAATTTCTCCTTCTGACTAGTGCCTTGCAATTTGTTGGAAGTTACTCATCGTTGTTACTTGTCCTAGCTAAATAAATATATTTATATATTATAAATAAAAAAGGTATGTCGTCATTTTGTATTAGGATTCCCTTATTGCCTACAATTAGTGAACGGTATGTTTGTTTATATACTTTCGATTATAAATTGGTTTTTATTTGGAAAGTGTTTCATGTTCTATGTGCTGTACCCCACTGGCTTTTGAAAGTGGGAATGGAATCTACCAAGAAGCTAATTTTATAGGATGGACTGTTTTTTTTTAATTTTCTTTGTAAGCGATACTTAATTTTCTATTTACCTGAATATTAACATGCGTTTCGGGATCAACATTGATATCACACTGTTGATTGTCCTCGGCGCTTATAACCATTTCCTTGAACATTTCTTTTTTGTTTAATTGTAGTGGTCCAAATTTGGGATGCTTACTCAAACGTTTTGCCTTCGAATCCATATCATCGGACTCTATTTTGTTTTGGTTGCTTTGGAAGTTTTCGAGCTTTTTCTTGAGATGACCCATTTCCTGTTGGTGCATTTGCAAACCATTTTCAAGTTGTTTTAGTTTAATTTCAATATTAAAAACGTTTGTCTAAGTTAAAAAATAGAAAAAAACAATAAAAATAAAAACAAAAAATGAACTTATAAATGAAGCAAAACAACAAAAAATAAAATACCTGCTTATCGGCCGGCACTGAAAAATTGATAAGCAAATATGTGCCGAGAAAAACTGCCACACAGACCGCACATAAAATCAATTTACATTTTCGAGAAAATCGCAACATTTTTTAAGACGGTTTTAAAGGGAGATTCAGTTATGCTTAGAGATTCAAATTTGCTAAGAAAATTTTGGCACTATATGCAATTCAAATTATATGGACTCAAAACTCATTAAATACATTTTATTTTCTTAACATTACGAAAAAAAACAAAAAAATTAAATAATTGATATTCTCCCGATATACCTATGTTTTGGATACATCAAAAATCAGCCTCGTCCAAAGAATGATGTCAAAAATGACAGCCGATGGCTTCGATACTCGAAAAAAAATAATAAAACTGCATGAACACAATAGACGTAGACAATCGTAGAACGCGCGTCGTATACAAAGCGACGTGTAGTTGTGTGTTGTGGTGAAATCGATCTTGTATTTCTGCCAAAATTGGAGAGCTTTTAATATTATTATTATTATTATTATTATTATTATTATTATTATTATTATTATTATTATTATTATTAAAAAAAAAAATGGTAATAAGGGCGACGCCGGAAAAGCATCGTAATTGTGGTAAATATTTAAAAGCGTTTGGTGCAACCATTAAAGTTTACGACAAACTGTCAAAATTTGTATGGGAAATCTTTTTCAACAAATCTTAAACTTTCCGACACAAATTTGTGTGTTAAACGAAGACGGTAAAAGCCCAATTCCACACTATCCTACTGAGTATTAACACAATATGTCAAAAAAGAGGGAAACAAATCTTGTATAAAGCTTGGTACAGACGAATGTCAGATCTGTCTGTTGAAGGTACTTGCTTCATAATAAACCTTTCATTTTACTTATTTAATCTAGTTGCTTTTATATTCAAAAAGTTAATTTTCTTTTCATATAATTTTTTTAATTTATAATTTGCATTCATCTTTTGTTCTCCATATAAGATTGTTCAACTTTTAATTTGTTTTTAACTTTTAAATAAAGAATATAACCATCGAAAATACAGCCCGCACTTCAATCATTTTGGTCCTTCTACGCCAAATATTATTTAAATAAATAACTTGGAATTTTGATTGCAAAACTAACTGAAGCCACGTTTTTCTCGAAGCTTCTCCAAACGCCTTTCTTTTGACGATGAGCGCATCCACAAACCGTGATACTACTCGCAATGCAATTAAAAGGTCTTTAGCTCACTGCAAAAAGACCGATTTTGATGCCTGGATTTTCATTCTCAAAGAGCAATGGATGAAATTCGATATCGCTCAAGAAGCGATCCGCTCAGGATGACGAAAGGGATCAACGAGAACAATGGTACAGGGAAGCTTTAACGAATTATACTTGTGCATCGAAAGCACTAAATACAACAAAACCGAATCCATGTTATAGCAGACCAAGTACCACGCGCTGTTCGAGCGGAAATTCATCTTCCTCCTATGCGCAGCTACCAACCTTTGATGGCAATCCAAAGGAATTGAAACATTTCGAAGATCAATTTAATTTTTTCACTCTGGAATTGAAGATTGATTTTAAGAATCAACTCGGCACTGTTCCGGGTTGAAGCCTAATAAGGAAAAGATTGTAATCAATCTTGTTGGCTCTAGACCGTAGCGTTTCGAATTTTGAAACCTTCTTAACCATTGACTTTTTATATATGGACTGAATAGTCGAGTGGGATTTCCATACAAATGCTGAAATGAAAATGGTTCCACCTCTCTTTAGTGACATGGGTGCCATTTTTACACAAGCGGCAAACAAAGTAATTATTTTCAGTGCCATTTTGTCTAAACAAGCTTTTGAAACTACGGACATCTTTTGTTACTTCTTAAAAAAACAGAGCCATCTGTTTCAATTCAAATTTACATTTTGACCTTTTTCATTTGTGTGCTGTAGCGTGTCACCTCTCTGTATATAGTGACGCACGCGAGTTATGCAGCAACGTTAGGCCGCGCCATATGTATGGAATTCCATTTACGCACTTTAAAACCGCTATCTGGCAATGCCCATTATTTTCTTCGTCCACTGAACGAAGGCGCGCCATTTTTCTTTCGTTCACTGAACGAAACTGCGCAAAAGAACATAACGGAGCTCAGCGAGTTGGAAATGAAAATTTATAATACATACGTTCTTTTCCGATTTTACCGCCGACCAGACACCACCACAAAAAGAAATTTTCCCTAAGGATCGTTTTCCTTGTTGGTGACCACGTTTTTCAACAGCAACAGATCGTGGATGATCAAGAAGAAAAACTCACTTTCTTCTTTAGATCAGGTAAAACCTATTTCCATTTAGAAAAGTTAGTGATTTACTAAATATAAATTTCCCTACACTTTTGTTTGGTAGGCGAAGTTTCGGAGCGGGCGCTTTGTCTAGCCCCAAATATTTCCGCATTTTTAAGTGTGGTAAATGAGCCCCTACAGAACTTCAGTTCATGGGTGTTCCAAACAACAGTGTACCAAAGCTGTGTGAACCAAGCAATCATTCTTTGTTCAGCCATCGGCCATTGGCCAATTTACCGAACTGCAACGCCGACATTACCCGTATAACCGGAGTAAAACAAACTAATTATCTGTTCATCGCATCCTCGAAACTTTATCGTCCATCCTAAAACACGTCCTGTCCACCGATAATCATCGTACTCACCAGTCATAACCGGAGCGGTGCGAAATTTTCCTAAAACAAAAAAAAAGGGGAGAAGGTCTCATCCACGTTGAAACTCTGCAATACCCTACCGAATAGTCTGACGTGAAAATCCAACCAGTCAATGGACACAGAACTTTTGTTTGTTAAAACAAGAAAAAAAAAAGTTTAAAGAAAAATAGAAGTTAAAGTCAAGTAAAATTAGTAAATCCTTAAAATCCACTTACGTTTTTTTTGTAAAAGCGCAAATCCGATCTTTTTGTTTTGTTAAAGTTGTAATCGCGGTGTGCTGATGTTCGGTTGGTAAAATAAATTGTCCTGGGTTCTGATTAGAAAAGATCTTACCTGCAAAGAAAAAAAAGTAATATATAAAATTATTGATTTACCTGAAAAAAAAAATTACCCTGAAAAAAAAGATAAGGGGCCTAATTCCGTAAAACGAAAACGATCAAACGATATCGTTTTGACTATACCCATCTCTATCACATCTTAAGACGAAGATAGGGACAGCTATTGCCAAAACGATATCGTTCGATCGTTTTCGTTTTACGGAATTAGGCCCAAGAACATTTTTCGACCGGAAAAAAAGAAGTTTTTAAATAAAATTAAGAAATACATACATATTAAGAGTGTCAATATCAGCTAGGCTATATACTAAATTTACCTTTCTCAACAATCCCAGGATCTTCGTGCGCACGGACCTACCTGAAAACTGTAAGTAACTTTTTTTTGGATAAATATATAATGTATTTATATTACGCTTACATTTTCATATGTTGTCAAAGTACTTTTTTTACTAAACAAAAAAAAGTAAATAAAAAAATTGTTATTTTGAAAAATTATTATTAATCAAACAAATACCTACCTTTTTATAGACTTTAGAGTTGTGTAGTTCCGGACCTAAATAGTTCCAGGAACTATGTCTTTCCTCGGATACATTTTCACTCGTTCCTAAAACTGAATTTAAACATGTCCATAGTTCCGACTACGTAGACACAAAACAAGACGAAATACACACATGCATATCTTGCGAAATGCCCAGCCAAAGCCAATCACACAAGAATGAGAACGAGTTGAGTATCACATAAAAATACACAAACCACAACTACACTCTACACAGGGTATGTAAAGGCATATATTGTTTGTTTGTATTGTCTTGTTGACTGCCCTCTACCTACAAGCATTACGCACCGATTGCAAAGACAGCATAGAGTATAGCAGATACATACAGGAAAGGAACGAGATATACGTTAATCGGTCCGACCTCTCATCATGCAAATAGTTCCTCCTTTAGTTCCATATCTTCGTCAAGCACATTGCATATAACATTTCTTCGTAGTTCCACTCTTATAGGTATGGAGTGGAGTATAGTGCATTTGTTGTAGTTCCTTCATGTTCGGCTGAATTTAAATCGGTCCGATGCGATCTTGAGGTTTTAGTTCCTTTCCCTTTAGTTAGTTCCATACTCATTTTTAGTTCCATATCCATCCAATCCATTCACAATCCAATTGACATAGTTCTTTCTTTTTCTTCTGTATTGTCTGTTGTATTTTGAAGTTGAATTATTTGTTTACTGTTTAGTCTTGTTTTGTTTTGTTTTGTTTTGAAAAGTAAAAATATTAAAATATTTGCATTGGAATATTGGAATATTGGTAATTTTAATTTATTTCTTGTATTTAATTTAGATGAAGTTTGATTTGTATTTAGTTATTTTGCAAAGGCAATTAGATTTTTGATTTACGTAAGGAAATGTTACATGTTATTTTAAATTCACCTACAATGGAGAAGCCAGAATAATTTGTTTTGAGTCACATTTTAAGTGTGTTGGTATGTGCTAGAGCCTAAACGAAAGGATTATTGTAGGTATTTGGTTTGTTACGGGCATACAACAATTTGCAGAGGTCATTTAAAGATTTACGAATGGATTATATTGAAATTTTGAAGAACTTTCCTATGAGCTTCTTGCCATTGTAGCTTTTCTAGAAACTAAATCACTAATGAAAATTTAAATATCTGAATTTGAGACGTTTAAAATAGCAGATTCATTCATAACTTTGATGCCAAAATAAAACTTATGGCTTATGCTTATGCGAACGGCTTGGCTAAACAGAAATTGTTTCTAACTAAAATAATTATTCAAGTAATACCTAATACCTAAGCTTAATTATTGTGTCATAATGACTAATTTTTTTTTAAAGTTCTTTTGTTTTTTTTTTCTACTGGATCTGAAACGATATCTTCCCATATTATATACGTCATATACAATATCATGTAGTTTCAAACATGATAATTCATCTATATTAAAAGAGATTAAAAGTCATGTCCGTAAGTATTGTACCTAGTTCAATTTTAAATTCTTTGAGAACAATAAGCTAAAGAATATTTAAATAATTCACTTCGAACTGAACATTTTTTTATTGAATTCCCTACGTCAAAACAACAAACAATTGAATAATAAAGATATTCTTTAGTCCATTCTAATTAGAATCGAACTACGAATGAAAAGAACTATGTAGGTATTTTTATGGAACTATACCAACAAGCATTAACAAGGAAATTGCTAAAATCTTAATAGTTCCGCGGACATGGTTCCAGGAACTAGTTCCGATGAGCAAAACAATCGTTCCGTGTCCGTTCCGCTTGTTGCATAGCAAGAGGAGTATGGGAAGTGTCGGTAAAGGTGTAGGACAGGAAAAGGAATGGGTAGGAAAATTGGAAAGGAAGAGGTCAGGAATAGGATAGGAACGCTAAGTTCCGGAGGACGCGGCCTGCTTGCGAAGCTCGGCAGTTAGCTCGCCGGAATGGGGGGATCTTGCCCCCGAAACTTAGCCTCACCTGCAACAAAACACAAATCAGGCCAATGGAGAACAAAACAAATCTTCGAAAATGACAGCGGACTGACAATCACCAATTCTAGGGCACTGCGGATGACGTTGCAGCGATGCCTACCCTCCCAACCATGAAATCCGTTGGCTATTCTTGGATTTCCCCAAGTCTGGCTGATACCACGTTCCGATCATCCCATCTTCACCAAGGGAACTGAGCTACCATCCACACCCCTGAAAAATTATCTTCAAAAAATCATGATCTCGTTAACCGAAATCAAAATAAACATACTATTTCCACTTTTATGGCGAGAAATGCGGTTTTATTGGAAATCATGAAATATTAAATAAATAAAAAGAAGGTAATAATGAAAATGTATATATATATAGCAATTAAGATTAGAAAAATAATGAATTTAACTTTTATTTTATATTTACAATAAACAGAATCTAACAATATCTAAAAAAAAACGAAAAGAAAAAAAGAACAAAATGTGAAGGCGAGATATTTCCTTACAGGACCATCAAAAACAAAATTTTGAAAACCCTCTTTTTTGGGCTTAACAAAAAAAAGAACAATGCGCATAAAAAGATTCCCTGCCTGCATGGAGCTCCTTGGAGGGGGATGAAATTTCTCTTAAAAAGTGGTACTATTCGCGTTGACAGACCCAAAAAGAAAAACACTACCTCGTTCACTTACAACTTTTAAATTAATAAATAAGTATAATTAAGAAAAAGAAATTACCAACACACTTCACCGCTCATCAAAAATTAACAAAATGACTTAAGTCAACAAAAAAAAATCTAACAGTAAGTATAGTATATTATATTCTCAAAAAAAGTTGAATATCCAAGTAGGTACTGGAACTTAGGGCCAGTTTCACAGTGCTCACTTAACAAAATAAGTGGCACTTAATTTTCCCATTTTGGCACTTAAGCCGCAGTTTTACTACCTGAGTAAGTGGAACTTAAGTGGCCAACATCGGAGACTTAAGTGTCACTTATTCCGATAAGTTTACACTGTGAAATTGGGAATTAGTTTTCCATATTCGGCACTTAAGTGACACTTACTTCACTGTGAAACTGGCCCTTAGTTATATATTCTTTGAGGTAGCACTTAAAAGTAAATTGGAGATACTTTGTTAACCAATTTAACTAGGTAAATTTAGGAGAAAGTATCCTCTTTTTTTTTTTTTTTTTTTTTTTAAGTGTCTTCGTGTTTTCTTGTTAGGGCTCTTCTCGACTTTCTTTGTTTTTTTGGTTTTATGTAACTTTTCTTTATTTATTTGTTTCAGGTACTCACATTGAAGCTGCTGGTTTTTTCGTAACTTTGAAATACCTTTGACTGTCTAAACTGGAACCTGAAGTTTTTCCTCTCGTTTTGATGCTGGTCGAGGTTTAGACCAATACAGGGATCTTCTGGGACGTTTGACTAGAAAGTATCCACACGGCCAAGATTCAAAAAGGGTGCCAGACAAAACCCTTCAAACCGAGAACGGGTCTCTTTGGTTTGGATTCACCAGGCAACCAGTTCCAGAAACAATCCCAAGTAATAAAAAAAAACGATGTGGCGGTCCAGCGCTCCGAGGGCCAACTGGTACCGCCAGAAAGTCAAAAAAACTTAGTTTTGTAGCCTGTGTGAAAACCACTCTCTTAATACGGATCTTTAAATAAAAAGCTTATTTCAAACTCACCCAAAATTGTAGATAGATGTATATATATTTTTTTTTTGAATTTTATTTCGTCTTCAAATATGGTTCTATTACGATGGCCACACGTAAGTACACAAAAACGTAAGTACTACGAGATCCTATCACAAAAAAAAAACACATAGATTCAAAAAAAAATAAAAAAAACAAAACGTTAAAATTTACGCACCAGTAATTTTATTAAAGAAATGAATAAAAAAAACAACGTCACACAACCGGCCAGTATTTTTGAGTTTTTCTTTACCAAAAAGAAAAGAATATCTCGGGCAAATAGACGACTGGATATCGGAGTTTAACGGCCATCAAAGAACTGATATTCGACTTTTGTCATGTCATACGGGATTTGGAGGTGAAACTGGCCACTTTTTGCATAATTTCTCCTCCTATTCTATTCGTATCGTCCGATCCAATATATTCAAATTCAAATTCCAATATCAATGTAGTAGTGGAATTTTTAGTTTTCCTCCATCCCTTACTTTAATTGACATTCTTTCTTCAGATCTACTACATCTTCTTATGTTTCTATTTTTGACCACTAGAGGTCGCAACACACTTAACCGGGTTCAACGCCGCACGCGGAGCCACCTCTCTGTACATATCCTCAACCAAGATAAGTTCTTCCCAATATATATCACTTTATTAAATACCACGTAATTCGTAGTGTAAATTCCCAATCCACTGTCTTTCTCAACAAAGTGAGGATTTATCTATCGGTTGTGGCCAACCGAGACAGGGATATACTGCTCTCTCATGAAAAGCCCTATCGATCGGAACAACCATCTTTAAATAAGTCTAGAAACTCACCCTAGTTCGTTTATGATGTGAACTTCAACCTCTCGGTTCGATCTCGACTCATTTTTTCTTAGGGGTTCCGGACTTACATGGGGTTGATCGTCGGTTGGGTTGATGATTTATGTCTCTACTCATTTCCAAGTCAACCGTCGACGAGGATGAGTGGTAAGTGTTAAAATTTCATTTTGTTTCATTATATTGTAGGTATATTTCTATATTTTATCATCTTTGTTTTATTTCTTAATCTTTCATTTTTTTTCCTTCTAGAATATGAGCATATCATTGGGACTGATCGTAGTCAGGCGTCCACAACACGCTCTTGGAACTGTTTTGCGCAACTCTAATAAGAACTATGCCAATGAACCTTATCCGTATTTATTTACCGAAATTAAATCGAGCTTTCGTGATCTTTTGATCGTTTTTTTTTTTTTTTTTATTATTTGGATCGGATTTCCTCTTAATTAAATTTAAAGTTATAAAATTTTGTAAAACTAGATTATCCGGATTAACTTATACACATTTTGAATTTGAAACCGTGTATAAAACTAAGCTGCGTTTTATTTTCCCCCAGATCCCATCCACATCAGATCAGGAAATAAAACAACCCAGGATCTCCGTGACATACGTTATATACCCAACTCTTTTTTTCCTTTCTTTTTTTTTATTCGTATACACCCTTTGTCTTTTTTCTTTACACTACTGACGACATTTACAAATTAAGGGTGTGTGTTCAAAATGGATTTGGAAATCCAAATTCAAATCAAAGTTGGATTTTGTGTTGTTTTTGTTATACATGTATTTTTGTAAGCAAATCCAATCTGGTTCGGATCTTGGGGAAAATAAAACACAGCTATTATTAATAAACTTGGATTTACTTTGAAAAAAAAAAGAAAAGCAAAAAAATGTTTTGTTTTACGACTTTTGAGAGAAGAACGACGATGTCGGTATAATTTTTTTTCTATTTTTGGGGCGACGTAGGTCAGCCACGGTAAAAGTGTAGTAAAAATGGTTATTTGAAACCATGATAGGGGTCGCCAACAAATTCCGGCTTATGACGACCAAGGAGCCCTGACTCGTCTTAGTCAGTGGTAGGGTGGGTACAGCCTGGGTCACTACAACCGACCCATCTTTGTGTCTCGTGTTCGTGTTCATGTTACACTTTCCTTTATCCTGTACAACAAATCAGCAGCTATGCTAATTCGGTTCTCCTCCTTTTAGGTACGCTTTCTGCAGAACATCTTAATGTATTTGGTTTCTTTTTTTTTGAAAAGTCGATAGTGCTTTCTATCAACTCGAATCTACCTTCCCTCTTCCTCATACCCCTTTAAGTTTTAGGTCGGCATGAATTTATTTTTCTAAGTGAACAATATGGACAGCGGAAAGAATCCCCCCCTCGACTGAGCTTTAGCCGCACAACCGCCTGCATGCCGAAAACCTCCGCTGTGGGAGAAAAAATTGACTTAAGTTTTTTTTTCTTGTTACATCCAACCCTAGTCCATCACGATAATAATATACTAATATTATTATGATATTATATATGTTATTATGTTATAGTGCTATATTTATTATTTTCGTGCTTGGTAATAATTTTGTAATGATATTTTCCTTATTTTTCTCATTTTTCTGAATACGTAAATTAATAACTTGTTTATTTACAGAAAACTTATTAGGAGAAACAAAAACCCAACAACAATAGGATCAAGAAATCCAACAACAGCAACAGCAACACATCACTCGTAAGTTTACCAAAAAACACTATAAACGTTGGCTCAAAAAGCTGGTATTACGTTTGAAAATACGTCTTAGCTCCATTATACATTATACAAACAATGACCACACAAGGCAATAAGCAACAGCAGCAAGATAGCGAGAACCTGAAGTGAGCAAAAAACGATTTCATCACTCTTTCTGGGTCGAGTGAAGGACAACTTGTGAATGGCATGTACAGTTTTAACGTCCCAGATGCGAATAGCGTCAATTCCTCCTGTCACAAGTTTGAAAGCCACTGGTGGTTTTCTTGAGTTGTAATGTTTATAGCCAAACCCAATACCTGCAACAACATAATTGGTAACCCATCACATTTCCACACAAATTTATATTGATTTTTTAACTTATAAAATGAATGCAAAAAAAAAACACAGATAGACATTGACTCATGAATTTGCGCGACTGCCTTCTCGATTAGGGGCATCCGATTATTATATTATCCGAGAACTTATAAGATTGTTAATCGGGGCGGAATAACAAAAGCAAGATATTTATTAGGGGTATTCCCGATCCGATGCAAACTGGTCTTGCATCATTGCAAAAGTGCAAAGTTTTTTTTTACAATGGGGTTAGGGTATAGCAATTTTACACTTTTACATTTTTGCAATGATACAAGACCAGTTGCATCGGATCGGGAATACCCCTAATAAATATCTTGCTTTTGTTATTCCGCCCCGATTAACAATCTTATAAGTTCTCGGATATTATAATGTTATACATAATTATGGGAGGGCAGAACTTACCTCTGAGCAGTTTTGCGTGGTTATCCGAGCTAAAGTTTGTATAAATGTTGGGTGGTACACCTATCAGTTTCGTTGGGTTTATGTTGATTGAAGTATTGACTGGTGGAAATTTATTGCCGATGATTTTCAAGTTCTGAAAGATTGTGAACTTGTTGATGTTAGTTGTGTCCGTGACTTCCATGGTGGAGCTGGAGTTGGAGTAATCGAAGGCTGTGTGCTTCTTGCCTGGAATTTGTCACTCTTGTGGTGGGTTATGCTCAGGTGGAATCGAGTTGTGCTTCATTGCGTCAGCATTGTTGAGATATGAAGTAGTTGGCTGTGGTAGTTTATCGTGGGACAAGAGTCAAACCACGTTTTATTAATTCGATCGCTCAGTGGGCGAAAAGGAGTTGCATAATTTCAAGGTTGTCTTTTTCTTTTTTGGCTGGGAAGCGATATGGGCGGTAAGGCCACGCTTTGTCGTCGGTTTATTTAAATCCCTTAAAATTGATGATGGGGCGAGGCATCCAGCTTTCATTTTGCTGGTGACTTGTTAGGAATAGTTTTTTCTGTATTGTAAGCTGTTTAATTTTTAAAAACTGTGTAAAAGTTACTTGATAGACTTATTTAAAAAATAATTTTTTGTTTAGAAAACTTGCTTTTGCTATCAGCGAAACTTCCGTAACCTTCTATTGCTTTTTTGATGGTGATAAGATTTGACATTTCAATCGAAAAACATCGATTTTCAAAGATACAAAACCCATTTTATCGCATTTTTCCAGTTCCGTTTGTTTCAGTCGATAAAGTTATCAAAATACATTAAAACAACAACAATTTCAACATCCCATACACCACCAAATCCACCGGACAAAAAGCAACAACAAAGTAGACTCATGAGTCCGGTTTTTATGATTTCTTCGTGCCTCACGAGAGTCCTCACCCCACTCTTCTCTTGCCTACGAACTGCTGTGATACTGGCCTCAATCTTCCAAATCTAAACAGCGTCTAGAGTCTGTTTCACGATCATAGACATACTAGATATGGACTGCTAGAAGCTATCTTCACGTTGGTTCCAACTTTAATTATAAACGACACGAGCGCTAATGGCCTAAAAGCGGAAAATATGGTGTAACTTCTGACACTTTGGTTTGACGTTTGTTTTGTTATTAGTCATTTTATTTTTTAAGAAAAAAAATTATTCAAAATGGAAAAGTTTTGTTTTTTTTTTCATATTTGTTTGTTTTTTTTCAGTGCCCGGTCTTAAAAAATTTAATAAGTCTAAGCATCAGTTATATGCAAAAAAACATTAGCTGCGTTTTATTTTCCCCCAGATCCAATCCAGATCAGATCATGAAAATAAAACAATCCAGGATCTCAGTGACAACTTGTTATATACCCAACTCTTTTTTTCCTTTGTTTTTTTTTATTCGTATACACCCTTTGTCTTTTTTCTTTACACTACTGACGACATTTACAAATTAAGGGTGTGTGTTCAAAATGGATTTGGAAATCCAAATTCAAAACAAAGTTGGATCTTGTGTTGTTTTTGTCATACGGACGAACAATGATTGAATTGAATTGACTAAGAACGAGGTTGAAGCACTATACTCGAGGAAATGGGTATGAAAATGATGCTGTTGTCATTTATGGTGATACAGATTCTGTAATGGTAAATTTTGGAGTTAAAACTTTGGAGCGTAGCATGGAACTAGGAAGAGAAGCAGCTGAATTGGTCAGTTCAAAGTTTGTGAGTCCGATTAAATTGGAATTCGAAAAAGTGTATTTCCCTTATTTGCTAATCAACAAAAAAAGATATGGGTTTGTATTTTACTAAAAATACGATAAAATGAATTGTAAAGGTAAGGCTCATGAGGCTCTCGCTTAGTTCCCTATTACACGATGATTCTTTGCGTCTGACTCTTTTCGAACATAACGAGTGCGAAAGAGAAAAAAGATGAAACGGAAGACCAGTTGCCCTGTGAGTCGTGGGCCAAGTTTTTCGAGACTCTTTTTGACGTTTCTTTTTATATAACTTTATTTTGATGATTTTCAAAGGGAAATTCGAAAAAGAGTCAGGCGCAAAGAATCATCGTGTAATAGCGTGCGACTCACAGGATGATTTTCAAAGAGAAATTCGAAAAAAGATTCATACGCAAAGAATTAAGCCTCAACTACATAAGCCAAAAAAGTGAAAAAGTGCAAAAGTGAAAATTTTTAAATTGATTTTGTGATAGTTTTTCTGACTAGAAAACTTATAAAAATGATGCAGAAAGCTTAAATTTTGGTTTAAAAACAAATTTGTGTATTCTTTTTCACAAAACAACGGCGCTAGCGGTAAAAAAAATATTTTTACTTTTGTACTTCAGTACTTTTTGGCTTATGTAGTTAAGCCTTTATCGTGTAATAGGGGACTTAGGGCCAGTTGTACAAATATATAAACCGTGGTTCAGCAATTTTTATCTACCGATTCCGGCAAATTAATTGAGTTTCAACAGTGGTTTACTGTTCAAGTGTGTGATAATAACCAATTACATACTTGAACCAGCGTTGAACCTTAGTTAATCCGCCGAAATCGGTGAGTTAAAATCTTGAACCGAGGCTGAACCACTATTGTACAACTGGCCCTTAAGAAAAAAATTCGATTCTTTTGTTGAAAGGAATTCGACAATAAATTTTCGGTTTCATATTTAAAATTTTAAAACAAACACCTCTATTCTCCAATTTCGTTTGTACCACCTGGCAATTTTTTTATTCCCGTTGGTATGTGCAGGTTTTTGTGTAAAAACGGCCATTGTTGATTTTTTGACAAGGAAAGAAAAGGAAAGGTTCCTGTGAAAAATCACCAAAAGTCTGGATTGCAAGAATAAAATCAGGAAAATACATTTTAGAAAAATTCGAATAGCTCCATTATTATAAACATTTAATTGTAGACTCATTTTTACCAATTGTTTATATTTATAAAATCATAATCATCCAACTAAATGTAGTGTTAGCTGCAAAAGTTATTTATTTTTTTTTATTTGTAAATGGGAAAAGAAAAGAAGGAGTTTTATTATAATAAAAATAATGTGCGACGTGTGTGCTGATTTTTTGCATCTCCTGGAGACATGTAAGTTGCAATTAATTCTTGTGAAAAAGTTAAAAACAATTTGTGTTTTTATATAAATACCTTTTTATTGAAATTAATAAAAAAAATACTTTTTGAAACTTCATCTCAGAATAACTTAGTGCACAATAGAGAGGCTCCCTGAAAAATTGCACTAGGCTTTGTAGTATACTCATTCAAGCTGTGAGGAGTTTCTATGCGAAAAATGGAATGTGTGCCAGTTCGCCGGAGTTTTTTTTTATTTGTTTTTGCAACTTAGTCTAACTTGGTGACGTCAAAAATATTTTCTTCTGCTCAAAAATAAAAAAAAGTAACAAATCAGAAGCTCTGATGGATGGTTCTTGAAATGGGAAACAATTTTCGGGATTTCTCAGATACATATTACTAACCTACATCAATAAATATATTTATAATATATATAGAATTGACACTATTGATGCAAGATGATTATCAAATTTCTTTGTTTGGTGTTTATGCCGGACGACAGAACCGCGTTCCAGTAACATCACAATCGAAAAATCAATATGTACCTATAAGAAAACAACTTATTATTTTCTGTTCCGAAAGAACCAAAAGGGATTCATTTTGACCAATGTGGTCACGGAAGATCTCTGCCAATTGTCCTTTTCATGTATACCTCTTACTGTGTACTGTGAATAGTTTTCTCAACAAAACACGACTAATATAGTAGTCACTCTAGAACAAAAATGAGAGGCACACTACAAGTACAACTTTGTATTTCCAAAGCATAAACACATTTCGCCCCTTTTATTTTTTAAATTGATTTATTCCTGTCGGAGCAAGAAAGTGTGAATGCACTAAAATATTCAGCTTATAATTTTGAACATTAATGTAGATACGATAGCGGCAAAGTTTCCAAATTTCCTCAAGTTTTGAACTGATTGATTTTTGAAAAATTTTCTGTATAACAGGTTAAGAGAAGGTCTGGGGGAATACGCCAAAAATGTTGTAATGTTTTAAAGTTTTAGGAACAACAAAATGCAAAGTTATGGTGCGATTGCATGGCACAAAAGAACCGAACTAATTACAACTAGGAAATCACTAGGAAAGTTCAAGGCTCGCATGTGTATGCATAACTGGAGCAATGAGAACATACCCTACAGCAGCAATTGAAATGATCCTTCACTTGAACCCATTACATGTAGTCATAGAATGTGCTGCTACGGGAGCCATCATGAGACTCACCAAGCAGGTAACTGGAACAAGAAAATGTATTGGTCTCAAAGAATGAAACTTTCTTGACATTCCAAGAGATGAAAAAGTATAACTTCGAGAAAAATTCCGAAAGGAGTTACGTACCAAGAAATAAAGGCTAGGTGAATCCGTGAACTTTACTCTTAAAGCAAACGCCATCAAGTGGTACACTGATGCATCGAGAACAACTGAAGGGACGGGGGCATGTATTTTTGGGTCCAGAACCAAATTTTCCCTGCCAATGGGACAGTCTACTACCATTTTTCAGTCGGAAGTTAACGCCGTAGGAAAATGTGCAAAACGAAAACTCGAAAGAAAATATATTGCCATCATGTCAGAAAGACAAGCCGCACTCAAAGCACTGAACTCATATGCTATCAGTACTAAACTGGTAAGGAAGTGTGTGGGTAAATTAAACGATCTGGGCAAGAATAACAATTTAACACTTCATTGGGTACAAGGCCACGTTGGTGTCCAGGGCAATGAAAAGGTAGACACCTTCGCAAAAATAGGAGCAACAACACCCTTAATGTGTCCAGAGCCCTATTGCGGAATAGGAGAAAATGTGATTAAAAACAAAATCAAAAGAATAGAGGAGGCAAAAAGACTTAACATTTGGAATCAACTCCCCAAGCTGAGATAGGCCAAACTATTACTTGGTAAAACAACCACGAACGTTTTTCATCCTGTATCAGCTTAGGTAAAAAAAGCCATTGCAAACTTAAAAGACACCTTACCATACGTGGCTTGGTGAGCAGTGCCATCTGCAGAGTCTGCAATGCTCAGGAGGAGACACCAGACCATATCTTAGGCAGTTGTGAAGCACTTATGCATTAGAGACATAGGTATCTGGGACGTCACCAGAAAAATCAGTACTAAGGTTCCCTCAAAGAATTTAATGTGGAGGAAGAGCTGTAATTGAGCAATATCATCCGGCTCTAGATGGGGGCAAATTAGATTTTAGCTCCCACTTTTCTACCCAAACATCAGCTAAATTCTGACATGATAGCGTTGTGGAGATAACAGTTATACTCTGAGAAGAAGTGAATTTCCATCCATTTAAAATAATTTTTACTTGCGATATATTGGAATTATATGGCATGTTATGGATTCGTGAAAAAAATCGAACTCCGGATTTTGATCAAAGTTGACATAACGATGATAGCGAAGTCGAAAGAAGTGGATCTCGCAAATCTGTACATCTGTCTGTCCCTTCGGCTGCAGCCTCAACTGGTCGGTCGATTTTCTTCAAAGTTGGTACCTAGCGCTTTTTGGGGATATCCCCACACGTTTTTTCATTTTTTTAAGACCAAAAACAACGGTACCTGCCATACAAATTTTTTGACCAAAAAATGAAAACTTATTTTTCTCAAAAACGTGCACACAACTTTTCTTTTTTTTTTAATTCAGTAATTTTGTTAACAAAAAGGGAACCATTAGGGTGTGCCTTATTTTACTTTTTTTTTTGTAACGCATACCCCTTATTTTTTTAGTACCTTTTAGACCTTTTATTTATCAAATTTAAGCTTCACTAGCTATAAGATTATTATTGTCTTAATGTGTAAGCATTTTATATAAAATAAATCTAAATAAACCTGATCATATGCAAAATATTAGCTCCGTAGACCTATAGGAACCCTACCCGACTTGACGTCAAAGATAAGAAGGAAAATTAATATGAACCATTTTTAAGTGTTTAATGAACTTTTGTTTTTTCTTTCAATTTGTTCAAATTTAAGAGCAATACAAATCAATAAATGTCAATATTCAATTAAAACTAATCAAACATGTAATTATGAAAGTAGATACATATTTCCTTTTTAATGTTTCCTTTTTTCAGCCAGCATACGATTTCTCATGCTTCTCCACATATTGTAAGAGTAACTGCTTATATTCTTCTTTTGCCGTGATGAGTCCATGAAAGTCTCAAACCAACTTAACTGCACTTTCTGCTGTATCATTCGCAACTTCCAGTTGCAAAATTGTTGGTTTCATCTGCGAGTATGAACTATTTATGTATTTCCCATTCAGATGGCCTGGCCATATTTCAAGGAATGATTAATTTATTTTTAAGCGAGAAAACAAATTATTACTATTGAAGGTGACGAATTTATCTAGAATTTTACCTACGATAATATTTAAATTTTGTTTAAAATAAATAATAAATAAATAAAGAGTTTTCTTGCTTACACTCAGAAAGAAGTTGTTTCTTTACTACCAAACGTTAAAACGATAGGAACTCGTTCTTCTTTGAAAGTCTAGGTAGTAATTTTCCGTCGCAGTGAACAGTACTTCAGGAACATCATTTTGAAAACTTGTTCTTATAGATGCAGTTTTTTTTATAGCGTCCGAACACGTTGAATTGACGATTTATTGATTGCAAAATCGTCAGATTTTAGTTTGAGTGCTTCTACATGTAGCCTGAAGAATATTGTTTATATTTTTTAGACTATAGTAAAATCTCAAATCCTTAACTTAAATCTATCTAGAGTAGATACTAACTTAGCAAGCAGCGAAAAATTCTTTTCTATCTCGTTTTTTTCAAGCTTTAAGAATATTATAAAATAAAATTTCGAAAACTTGGCTTTTTGAAGGAAGTTAAGCCTCTGTTATTTAGTAGTATATATTTCCCACTAGAAAAATAGATTTAGAACTTCTTCTTACTTGTAATGACATCTTCAAAAAATAAATATACTTGATATCGATGCTATAAGTGACAATATACTAACAATTATTTGGGCAATGTGGTATTTTTCCTATATCAATTGCATAGCATACTTTGAATGAAAGTCGGGTCTGGTAAATGAAGTTCAAATGACGCCAAATTTTGTTTGCAACGGTTTTAAACTATAACAAAAAAAATTAAGCCAAAATCCCACTAGAAAAATAGATTTAGAACTTCTTCTTACTTGTAATGACATCTTCAAAAAATAAATATACTTGATATCGATGCTATAAGTGACAATATACTAACAATTAAGGCCCAACTATAATAGGCATGAGCTAGCTTATGCACGCTTAAGCCAACGAGCGAATATATGAAATTCCTATTGAGTAGCCATAATGGAATCCAGCTACTTTTCGTCCAATTTTTCTAAGTTTCGTTCAATTAACCAAACATAAGCAAGAGCGGTCCGGTTCGCTCAGCGCATAAGTGAATTTGACAGATACGCTTCAGCACATACAAAATACACATCAAACCCATCGTCTGTGTAAATGATTCGAGATTAATGAAAGTGTATGTGTGATATCTTTGCTATCTCGTTGTCGTTGATTCAATGTTCACACTCAACAAAATTAAACAGCTGTGAATTTGATTTTGACAGCTGCTTTTGCGCGCGTAAGTTATTATGGCTATGCTTGCGACTTTTTGAAACTTAAGCAAACTTTTCGATAGGTTCTGACATTAGTTTATGTTTGCTTAAGCCTATTATAGTTGGGCCTTTATTTGGGCAATGTGGTATTTTTCCTATATCAATTGCATAGCATACTTTGAATGAAAGTCGGGTCTGGTAAATGAAGTTCAAATGACGCCAAATTTTGTTTGCAACGGTTTTAAACTATAACAAAAAAAATTAAGCCAAAATTTGTTCAAAAAAACAAATTTTGAAAAATAAGGGACACACTAGCAACCATTTTGTAAAAAAAAAAATGGTTAGAAATGGTACCTCCCATAGAACCATTTTTTGATTTTCGATTTTCTCAAAAACGGTTGAACTGATTTCACCATTTTTTTTTTTGGAGAATGTTTGAAAAAGTTTTGAAAGTTTTGTTTACCAAAATTTTCAAAAAAAATTTTTTTCGAAGTTTCAAAATTTTTTTTTGAGAACTTAATAATTTTAAAACGACTCGGTCAATTTTTATTGAACTTGGTACCCAACAGTTTTCTAACATTGTCTAGCAGATTTTTAATTAAAATTATACGAATTTCTTGTAGAATTGGACAAGCAGCAACGAAATGGTAAATATCTTCGTTCACTATTCCGTTACATACATAGATCACAAAGCTGAGGCAGATCCGGTCGATGAGGTACAAAGTTTAAATTTAAAATTTCAACTCTTGTTCTAAAAATAATACCTATAACAGCGGCTGAAAAATCGTTACGAAAGTATGTTACTTCCGAGAGTAGTTGATGGTTTAAATTACTGTAAATTGCTCTTGATGTCGAAGAAGATGTTCTGGAAAGATTATCCAGAAACATTTTGTGATCAACCTTAGCAATCACATCAGAAAACTGAGCCTGCCAATCGGCCACAGTGAAGACATGATTCACTTCTTTTCATCACTTTAGTTATGAAGTCCGCGTTTGCTTTTAAACTTTGTATGTATATAGGGGCTAATCCTGACTCTACATATATGGCATAGTTGGGTGTTGAGTTAGGCAAACGAAATTATCTCTTAAAAAAGTTTCTTTGTACGGTTTCAAAAGCCTCGAGGTGTGTGTATCCGAACACTTGAACGCCGTACGCCATGCATGCATCAAAAGCCTCGAGGTGTGTGTATCCGAACACTTGAACGCCGTACGCCATGCATGCATTAACAGTCGCATTAAAAACTTTGTATTTAGACATTAAATCAACATTTTGGTTAGAAAAAAACTGGCCACATAATATTTAGTGACAGTTTAGCTTCGTTGCTTTTTTCCTTGGAGTGCTTTTCGTGACAAACCAATACAATAGAGTTTGTATATTAAAGCCTGTCTGTTGACTTTGTCAAATGCAGCTTCTAAGTCAACAAAGCAAGTGTATAGCTTGTTTTTCCTATCTATAAATTGTCGGGCAATGCTTGAAGTAGCAAAGATATGATCAGTGGTCGAAAAACCTGGGCGGAAACCAGATTGAAAGATGCTCAAAATACTTTTAATTTAAAATTGAAATGCCCCTATAATTTTCCGCAGCGTTAACATCGCCTTTCTTAAAGATAGCAAAAATAACAGATTCATTGAAACTGTTGGGAACACATCCATCTTTATACAATTTATTAAAGAAAGACACAAGATAGTTTTTTAAATCGGTAGTGCTGTTTTTATAAAACTCGACTTGTTTGCCGTCGAAGCCAGTAGCCTTGTTATTTTTCATTTTTTGGAGCGTTACTTCCAGTTGGGACAAACAGAAATTCATATCCAGCTCGTTGACTCTAGTATCAGGCAGTGCGTAATCAAAGGTATGAAGGTCTTCATCAGCTGAGAGTAGAGATTTAAAATGACCTGCTAACGTCTCAGCTTCTAAAGACAACTTCATACCCTGATTGCGCCCACCAAGTTCGCGTACTGTATCCCAAAATAACTTCGAGTTAGTGCAGTTTTCAAATTTCTTAGCCACGTTTTTTAAATAAGTGATTTTCTTACTTAAAAGCATTTTTTTGCATTTTTTTAAAATCGTTTTTGACACGAAGGTCAATAACGATTTTGAAAAATTTGGAATTGGTCGTTCTAAACAGTTTTAGGTAAACAAACGAAAGTTTACGGGGATTTTTGCAATCCTTGTCAAACCATACATTTTTAGCTACAAAAGTGTGTGTACTCTTCACAGCAAAAGGGGCTGCGGCCTTTATAACCTGTTCTATACTTTCACACGTCTTTTCAGACGAGGTAATGGATTGTTGAGGCAGAGATGGGAAGTGCCGAGACTGGAGACTTTTGGGTTGCATTGTTCTCCGACCACTAAAATAATTAAAATTTGAATGATTTTTGTTTTGAATAATTAGATTACAATATTGTGCAATTTATTAAAGTTGTATATAATTTTAATATTTTCTGAGTCGCAAGTTACTTAAGATTTCTTCCGTTGATGAAAGTGGGTTGCAAACAGTGGTGTTGGAGGTCAATGATTTGCAAGCTCCAAGAATGTGTAAACACTTGACCTTATCTACTAACAAATTTCTAAAGATACCTCGTCAGGATTTTGACCGATAGAACATTCGATAATGACTCCTGCCGCAACAAACGTCAATAGACAACCGAATCGTGTTCTTTCTTCCTCAAAAGTTGTTAATTCTCCCTCCCCACTGATGTTCTCTTTTCCTCAGAAGTTTGTATTTCTCCCTTCATTTTTGACGCTAGAGCTTCAAGCTTGTCTGGATCCTAAGTAAGTGTGCATAATTTGTTTACACTATAGAGATAGATAATGATATTGAACTTACTTTTAACAAAGCAAATGTAATTTAATATTTATAAGTTAAAGTACATAACTTAAATTGTACATAACATTTGTATACAAAAATATATCATATTTATTAAATTTATTAAAAACAGCCCCCGTTTTACTGTGTTTAAGCAAAGTTTTGATAAGTCATAGTAGAAAGCAAATGATTAATTCAAATTGGTCATCTACCAATGCTGTTACTAAGTTACTATTTATCTATCTCATTTTATTTAGATACCTTAGCTTCAGCCGTTGGTCGAGTATGAACTTATAAATTATATACATAGTTTAAAAAAAAAAACAAACAAATATTGAAGAACATCTAAAATTAATTTTCTTTTTTATAGATGAGGCGAGGATCACCAGTAATGATGCAAAACATACCGCCCTCCTTAAGAACGAGATTGAAATCGCTTTTGGTTACATACAATCATGGCCTCAGAGGTTAGACGATTTTTTGCATAAATGTATTTCAATATTTATTATCCATTTAATTTTTAGGCAATGCATGTGTCTCTACAGAGATATTAAAAACTTTGAGCGATTCAATTTGATTGTTCAGTCAATGATATGTCTGGCATTACACTATTTGAAAAATGTGCACAAGCTTATCGAGGAATACAAGGTTATGGCCGCTGCCAATATTTTCAGCACTTTGATCAAGCCGAATGAATGTCTCGATGCAAAAACACAAACATCCGTTGCTGATTCGAAAGACGATAACACATCGGAATCGGATAAAAAGCAAGGAACATCAGCAGAAGATGATTTGCAGCGAATCGTCCAGACTGAAGAAAAATGGATTTTACCCGAAATAGAGAAACTTTTGATTTTGGTATCAAAAGCATTTCTCCTTAATTTCCCTCTCTATATTGCCTACAAGCATGGAACACACTCACGCCTTGATGAGATCTCCTCCGAAGAAGCTTCGCATCTGAGTATTGTTTGTGATTTGCATGACAATGAAATCCCAGTGTATTTGTTACGCAATATTAGCTTGTTCTGCAATTCAGGCGGATTTTCGGCAATGATGGCTGCATTCGACCATCCTGACTTGCCTGTTACAACAGCACATGCCATAACAGCAACTGTCTCGAATATTAAACTTTGGTTGAACTACAGGTGCATCATCCAATTGTTTGTTCCATTGCGAAGTAAAGTTTTGCAGTACATGTGTCACTTGTCTGACCAGAATCTACGATCGGCAGCTACTCGTTCGATGGCAGACTTTGTATGGTCCGCAGTAAGGGATCCACTTGATTCTTCGGTTAACTTTGATATCGAAGGGCTGGCTTTGGCTTTTAAATATTTTAACTCTACCACTTTGACAATGCGACTAGCTGGTGCGTTTCCTTTAAAAATATTTACAACATAAAAATTACTTATTTTTTCTTATGTTTTCTTCATTCTTAGGTATGGCACAAATAAATGCACACATCAATCTTTTTAATGAAATCTGCACAACAGAGACTGTTGGAGAAGTTGAACTAGTTGGTCAAAAACTCGGCGATTGGCTAACTGAAAATCAAATCATAGAACATTTATTCGGTCCTAATTTGCATGTTGAAGTAATTAAACAAGCACATGTAGTGTTAAATTTTCTTGCAGTTGAAAATCAAATCACAGAAGAACACATAAATCTGATTTGGCAAGCTGCACAATTGAAGCATTGCTCAAAGCCTATTTACGACATACTTCCTTCGCTGGTAAAAAATCTTTCCCCACGTCCTGCTTTGCATTTGTATTCGCTTCTTTGTCGTTTGGATCCAAAAGAGCATACCGAACAAAGTATTTACATTGCTTCGGCACTAACCAAACTGATTTGGTCAAGGGATGGTGGTCGGTCGCAAATTGAATTAGTTCCAGAGAATATTTTAGCTGGAAATGTAACTGCATCAAGTTCGGATAGTGGAAGCATGGATGGAAGTAATACTGATGAAGATCAGCAAGATGATAGCAGTTCAACTAGCCGCAAGAGCCCTATTGATATTGAGAACGGTGGATCAGATTCTGGTGCACCACCGCCATGTAAACAAGCTCGAAGAAAGCGACATGTTTGTGACCCTACTGAAGGTAATTTTATGCTTAAAACGCATGTTTTAAAATGGCAATAAATCTACTTGGGTTAAGAAGAGGGTGATCGTTATTGCTACTTAAGACAAAAAAAACCTAGAACTAGACTATACTTTACCGAAGGTTCCCAATACGTCGAATTCGATTTCAGAATTACCCCATAATGTCATATCTACGATATTCTATCTACAGACTAGAACAACTATTTTCCCGGTATTTAAGGTTAAGTTACATAACGAAATAATTTTTCGTCACTGGTGGAATTGCGGGATTGAAAAATTCTCCAAAAGTGTCTCTTGTCATGAAAAAGTCCCTCTTGCCTAAGCCGTTCGAATTCAGCAGAAAATTGTGGGTCCTCCATGACTGTTGATAACACGAATGTCACCTTGATCATCAAACTCCTTTTTAGTAGCGCTAAGTCTGGTTCTGGCTTTGATTGAAAATTCATGCCTGTCTTCACTGAGATTCGAATCATGTACCATGCTCGTCATGAGCAAAATGGTGTAGGATGGTTGAGAAACCTGTAATTATATCGTATTATACAGTAGTTTACTTCGCCGCAACGATTGTCTTCGAATTCACTATATAGGATTTGAGTCAATTGATGATGATGTATGAGAGGAAAACAAATGTTGGAAAAAATCCAAATGAATTTTAAAAAAATACTTCTAGCCTTAAAAACCTCAAATAACTTTTTCCACTTTAAGATTAAAACCTCTACATAGTTGCCACTATTTAAAAAATAAATTTCCCTGACTTTCTCTGACCAATTTTAAAGTTTTCCCTGACCAAATCAAAAAAAATTAAAACAGTAACTCTTTGAGAAACATAAGTTTATTTTTTAACGATAAATACATACGTACATATGTGACGTCAACAATCACGTCTCTCAAGTTAGCAGACAAATGTCAGCAGAACCAATTTTTTGTGACGTCATCATTATGCGCTTATCAAGTGCCATAATTAAGTAATTAACAACAAAATTAAGTGCTCCAGTACTTTAAAGTGCAAGGAAAAGGAGTTTTAGTCTAGTATGTATTTAGAAGCTATTTAACAGGAATCCGAAAAAATGTTTAAAAAATGTTCTAAAAAAAGAAGATGGTAAATCATCTAGTTTTTACTGATCGAATAAAGTGGGTAATAGTATTGAATACTGAAAGATAAATAGGAACTTAATAACAAATTTTTTAAGAAAAATTAACAGTATCTACGTGTATATTTTTTTTTGTTGTTTTTAATTTAGAGTTAGAAAATTAATGTTAAAAAAACTATTCATTTAAATATTTAAATGTAGTAATTTAAATGTGAAATAAAAAAATAGATTTCAAAAAGTTATAGGAAAATGTTATAAGTGTAGCTTTATTTTTTAATAATTTTTTCCGAATTAAAATCCTCATATTCCTTTTTTTTAAATTAAAAAATAGCTTGCCGACGTATTTTGCAACTTCTGAAACCTACCAGACTTGTTAATTCATGTCGCAAACAGTTTATAGAACGGAATGAAAAAGAATCCAAGATTGTTGAAATGACTTTAAAAAATAATTATTTATCGTTTTGATTATTTGAAATTTGAAATTTGAAATTTGAAATAAAAGCTCGCCTAGCTCGAGATAATTACCCCATTTCCAAAAACATTTTCCAAGATTATAAAAATAAAATTGTTTCAATTCGAGCTAGGCGAGGTTTTTTTAATCAAAAAGATTCGCAATCTGAATCTCATCTTCGAAAGCTTTACCGAGTACCAATTCAAAAGTGGGACGAAAAAGCACTTTCGAATAAGATTGACTTTCGGAACGAAATACAGAGTTCAGCGAAGTTTTTAATTTATTTCATTGTGAAAAAATTCAGTGCTCAAAAAATTTTTTCTGACCGATTTCGAAATTCCCTGACTTTCCCTGACCAAATTCGCGTTCCCTGATTTTCCCGACTTTCCAGTCGGGTGGCAATTATGCTCTAAAAAGCCTGACCTGGAGGAGCAGTTCTCAGTACTAGTTGAGCGGTTTAGTACGGTTAATCTGCGATTTTTTTTCTCACCAACAATAATATACATTAATTAATAATTAACATTAACAGATCTAAATATTTTGCCAATATTAAATTTAAGCCCAAGAGAAATTGCTGTACATAATATCGTAGTTTCATACTAATCGCAACAAAAACTTAAAATATATTTCAATTTACTTTCATCTAGTTTTTACTTATTTCTATTCACTCCTAGAAACGGCCAAAACAAAAGGCGAAGATATATCCGAAATAACTGCCTTAAAAGCCAAAACCGATCTTGCGTAAGTATTAGTCTTATTTTAACATTTATTTTTGTACATAATAATAATAGAACTATTGTCTTTGTATAGATTGCAAAATCATAGAATGGTTAACATTGTTGACAATTCCAGTAGCGAGGAAGAACTTCATCAACCTTCAGTTATTCCAATTCGCAAAAAAACACGAAAGCGGAGGAAAAATAATAATCTTCCCTTAAGCCGTTTGGCTCATGAGCTAGTTGAAACCATTTGGGAAGCAGAATCCCATAGCGAGGGTGAAGTAATAAACGACAGTGATTGCAGTGATAATCCTGTTCCAGCGGCTGTACTCAAGCACCTGCAAGGTGAAGGTCCGTATATAAGAGCGATTGGTGAAGCACATATAAGCGAACTTCTTAGTGGTGTAGAAAACGATGGAAGCTATTCATCACCGATGAGCAACAAATCGGAGAAGAATTTGGCAGACTTTGACGATGATGAATCTCCATGTGAAGAAGAACTTGCCCAGCTTGTAAGTCGAACACATAGTTGTATACCTGGATTTGCTTTGCCTTCAATTGCAATGCGGGAGTCATCTGTGTCAGGAGAATCTATTAAAGTTGTACAACCTGGTACAATTGCGAAAAGTGTACGTTGTAAATCAGAAGAGACAACTGCAGTCGAGCCTAAAGAGTTGCAACCAACTTTTACTATAAACGACGTTTGTTTACCAGGAAACACCCTGCTGTGGGATCTATTGCAAGATGATAAAATTGTAAGTGCCAGAGTGTTGTGAAGAATTTGAAATGCAGTTTCAAATAATAAATACGTTGTATTTTTCCTAAGGGTCAACTGGGTGAATCTCTAGCACTGGACGCTGAAAAGGCTCTGGCAACATTATTATGTTTTAGCACAGACAGATTGTTACGTACAAAATTTATTGAAGGCTGCCTACACAATTTAGCAAACAACAAAAGTGTCATTGTTAGTTTAAAACTACTGCCAAAGCTTTTTGCTTCCTTTCAACAATTCCGAGCTGCTGACACACATCAAGTTACTATGTGGGCTGAACGACAGCATAAAATGATGTATCATTTCTTCAATAACATTAAGGCATATGCTAGGGCATTTAATATGGGAAGTGATAATACGCTTGTGCTCAATTCAAATGGATCTCCAATGTACTCGCACAAAACACAAGTCTCGGTAAGGTTGCATTTTCTTTCTTCGGTTTTCAGTTCGTTAGGATCTCCGAAAAACTTTAGGTAAGACCCAAGTGGCTCATGCTTTATTAAACCTAAGCTGTTTTTTTTTTTATTTTTTTTTTTTCATTTCAGGTTGAGCCTCGAACAAGTTGATGCTCTTTGGGAATGGTTAGCGCATGATCCTGAATGCTGTGATTGCTATTTTTCGTGGCTTCAAAGTCAAGCTAAAGGTGGTGATCAGCATGCACTAGGAATTGAAGCTTTGCAGCACTTGTATTTAAAAAAATTGCCCGAATTACGTCCAGAAGAATTTTCAATGGTTGCATTAATGTTGTTTCAACAACTATGTAGTTTGGCAAGACTCGCCATCGCTCACTATGAAAAGCAAATGGAATCGGTATCAACCACTTCATCCAATATTGTTGGGATGTTTCACCTTTGGAAAATCGCCTTAAGAGCCCACAACACTGAAGTATCTCTGGCAGCTATCCAGTATATAAACATGTACTATATGGGTCAGCAGTTAAGGCTAGAGAAAGAGTTTGTATCTCAGTGCATGGATCATTTGGTTCAGGCCTCAAATGGTCTAACAGGGTAATTATTTGTATATTTGAACATTTGATTTATTTAAACTTGTATCGTTTAGTTGTGAAGAAGAGTACGCCTTAATGTGCGTTCAACGTGGTCTTATGCTTTTAAACACGCATCTGGAGACCTTCCGAAGAAGATACGCTTTTCATCTGAGACGCTGGGCTATAGAAGGCAAAGGAATCGGGTCTCATAGTAATCTTAAAAATGAAGGAGCAGGACCGTCTATTCGAATAGTTTTACAACCAGCCGGACTGTCAGAAAAATCACTGTTACACATGCATTCCTGTGACTTAATAGCAGAACTTAAGGCTGAGATTTCAAAATGGTATGTTTCTCTGTATTTCATTCAAATATAACCCATTGTGTTTGTGTCGATTATATTTAAAGGTGGGAAAATCTACAAGGTGGGGCACGTGCATCTGGTGTAACAGCTCCTGTGCTGGGGCTACTGTTAAGCGAGGGTCCACTTAGAATTATAACCCAGGGTCAAGAACTAACATCAGAGTACGACGAGCGGAGCTTGGGTGACGTTGGCTTTAAAGATAATCAGGTATGTACGGTTGATGCATGAACTTCAATATTATACTTGAAATCTATTCAAGATTGTTTATGTATCGCTGGGTGGCCGAGGTGCTCGTCGCAAGGAACCATTAGATCATCCAACATTGCAGCCACCTCCGCCCAAGGAATGCCTGCCCACAGTTCTTTTACTACAGCCAAAGTATTTCGAGAAGCTGTTTCGGTTGATGCAAACGCTGGGCGATATGGAAATCCAAGGAAACAACAACATTCAGACCCACACTAAGGCACAATTGTTATCACGTCGGGTATGGGACATATTGGCAATACTACCAACCAATCCGAATATCCTGGAATCATTTCAAAATCTCAGCGTTGATCTTTTCGAGTGCGAAACAGCTGACAATATAGAGGAACGCAAATTTCGAAGAGATGCCATTAAGAGAAAATTGAATGATCTCTTACACCCAGGAAATCTACAAAAGTTCATGTACTCTTTGCATATAGTCGAGAGTTTAGCCGTGAGCAATTTAAGCTCAGGTTCAGGTAGTTGTTGTAACGGAGACTTTCATAGCTCAAAACCATTAAGTATAAACCGCCTGTTTAGCACGTCATCATCATCTTCGTCCAAAAGTAATTCAAGTCAGTCACCGCGCAAAAGTAGTCGCCGAAGGAAAGTTAGTCCAGGAGAGAGCTCGGAAAGTGGTGGAGGTGCAGACGCTAATATAAGTGATGAAAAGTCTGCAAACACCGAAAATACTACGAAGCCTGCCGAACATCCCGCAAAGCCGGAAAAATCGGAAGTTGAAGCCGTTGCCAAGAAAAAAAACGCGGAGAACAATGAAAATGAGTTGCCCCGCGAAGAAGAAGAGGACTACCCAACAACCCCGAATCCTCCATCACCAGTCGCATACGACCTTAAGTGGAATGAGGTATTCATCAAGTGTGGAGGCCTACAGCATTTATACGATATTTTTGTTAGCGGAATGTTGCAGAACGGACATCATGATAATATCAACGAATGGAGACATGATTGTCTGGCCAGCTTGCTAAGAATTCTTTGGCTTTTGGGCTTTGAAGAGCACCGATCGGAGGACATTCCCGTGGCAATTTCAAAGCCTCACACATTCATGCTTGAAATGATGGAAGTGGATTCTTGTTTAAAGCGGCTGGCATCAATATTGAACGATGAAGCTCACACACACTTCACTAACCAGTTGCATATACGGACTGGTTTTTGGGGCCGCGCGCAGGTAGTACAGTACACAATGAATATAATGGTTAGCTTTGTGCATTCTTCGGAAAATGCACGCATTGCGTTATGGAATGCTCCCGAATACTGCGGTTGGGTGCGAAAGTTCATTTTGGAAGATCCAGAACCATCGGTGAGACGTGAAATATGCGCTGGGTTGTATAGAATTTGTTTGGGAAATTCTCAAAGCTATCAAGAATTGTTGGCCCCTTTGCTGCAAAAATTAATCTCATTTCTTCCTGTTGCCGAAAAAATGACGTGTTTCCAGCAGTCTCACACTCATTTCGTATCGGACGATGGCAAAGAACCTTATGGGCCAGCATGTCGTGACTATTTTTGGTTATTAGCGAGGCTTGTAGATACATTAACCCCCGAAATGGTAAAAGTATCTCTAGATGAACCAAATTCTAGCGCAATAGACATCGAAGGGTTGTGTCACACTGTCTCTAAAAGTATTCTTAGCCGAGACTTTTACGAGACGAGACATGGATATCAGGACGATGGATTAGTTGGCCTCATAAACTTAATGACAAATCTTGTAAAGTACGATCCTCCTTTTAAATTTAGCCCCAATGCTCTTTGTTTTATTGAGAAAATTTTCGAATTCTTGTTTGATATGCCGTCGCCGACTAATCGTCAAAAACCAAAATGCAAATCACCAACATCACGAGCGGCAGCTTACGACTTACTTGTTGAGCTAAGCAAAAATTCTGCGAATAACTACTCCCTCCTACATGGCAAGCTACTTGAGCAGCACACCCCAGGACCACATCCGCCTTATCCATGGGACTATTGGCCACGAGATGATGGACGTTCGGAATGCGGCTACGTTGGTCTGACGAATTTGGGTGCAACTTGCTATATGGCATCATGTATTCAACATTTATACATGATGCCACAGGCACGAGAAGCGGTTCTTGTTGTTCCACCACAAGCAGCACAGAAACACGGTGCAACACTGCATGAGCTTCAAAGGATGTTTGCCTATCTTCTTGAATCGGAAAGGAAATCGTACAATCCACGATCGTTTTGTCGAGTGTATCAAATGGATCATCAGCCCTTGAATACGGGTGAACAAAAAGACATGGCTGAATTTTTTATTGATCTCGTATCCAAACTGGAAGAAATGACTCCCGAACTGAAGGATCTGGTTAAAAGACTGTTCTGTGGAACGTTGAGTAATAATGTTGTTTCATTAGATTGTGGTCATGTTAGTCGCACAGCTGAAGAATTCTATACTGTTCGATGTCAAGTTGCAGATATGAGAAATTTGGGAGAATCATTAGATGAGGTGACAGTCAAAGATACCTTGGAGGGTGACAACATGTATACGTGCTCGCAATGTGGCAAAAAGGTACGAGCTGAGAAGCGTGCTTGTTTTAAGAAACTTCCTCAAATTCTATGCTTTAACACCATGCGCTATACATTTAATATGGTCACCATGCTGAAAGAGAAAGTCAATACGCATTTCTCGTTTCCAATGCGCTTGGACATGTCCAATTATGTGGAAAAGACTCTTATGCCTCATCAGTATTTAGGTAAAGTGATGCTGAGTTTTTTTTTTGCAAACCACATCTTATAAGTATATTGTCCCATCCACCTTTGCAGAAGACAGAAGAAATAAAGCAACAGCAAAAAGTCAAGATCAAAATAAAAAGACAGACGGGGATTCTGGTAAAATAGTTTCTCTTGAGGATTGTCCAGGTGAAGAGGAAGAAACAAACGAGTAAGTATTTTAACTAAAAACTGTAAAATTTGAAATTTAATATTTGTTTGTTGTAAAATCTGTCAAATGTCTCGAGTATTAAAACATTTAGGCAATATAAGTTTGCATAAATCACTTTTTTCTCTATTACAAGTCTGGCAAATTAAACCCAATTTAGTCCCGAAAGCTTAAGATAATTTCGATGGTTGTATTACTATCAGCCGGATGTATTTGATCACATTTTTAAAAAATTTTATGTAAACAAAATTGTTTCTTGAAAAATTGTTTCAACGATTTCAATTTTTTTCATGCGAGTATAATTGCAACATGGATCTTTATTGTTCATTTTTATTCACTCTCATGTAGATAAGAGCAATCTGTGTCATCCAGACGACCACTTATTAGTTAGTTACTTAGAATTGTATTTAGCTTTAAATTTACTATTTACAAGACATTATACAGTATGTACATATTAATAATTGTTTTTAACAAAATGTATAATTGAGTTTTTAAATCTCATTAAATTAGTTTCTATTTTTGCACTATTATATACCTTTATAAAAAAAAGTTTTGTATTCTACAATTTCTGAAAAATGGTAAATTTAAATTATTGTTATTTCTCAAGTTGTATGGTCGAATTTCACTTCTTGTTATAAGTCTTCTTTGAAAATAATTTGGCATTAAGTGCTTTAAAAATAAATATTAAATAATTCATAATAATTTTTTGTTTCACAGAAAGCCATTCTAAAGTACTTCACATATTCCTTATAGGTAGGTTTAAAGAGAACAGACATTTTATTTTAAATATGATCCAATAACTTTCTCCCAAAAATTCACGCAAGAAATAACTTTGATAGAAAACATGGGCTTTTATATTTTGTATTGATTCATTAAACATGCAAGATAGGATTATGCTTCTGGAATAGAATACTGGGAAAGTGGCCTCCTCGGCTTTGCTGGCACATGCACCTTCTCTTTTGTTTAAATTTTTCATGACCGTTCCGCATAAATATGATTGAATATAGTTGATGCAGCGCTCAATTTCCAAAATCTGCACCAAATATTGAAACGTTGTGGATGCATTTGTTTCTCAACATTTGTTTCTGAACGCCAAATATGGCAACTTTGAAGGTTAACGAAGCCATCAAGACGAAAATGAGCTTCATCGCTGAAAATCACCGACAAACCCTAATTATTTTTTGAAACTGCTGCTTAATAATGATAACACGTTCTTCTTTCGTGTAGCGCTCCATGTCTGTTTTTATTGACAACACCTTGCGTTAATTTAGGGACACCTTTTATAATCAAAGGTAAGATGGTTCAATAGTTCTTGGAAGAAAATATTTTTTCGGATGTCCTCTTTTCATTGAGGATAGGTGTATATCGATTACAGCATAATATTGATCTCTTACCCTTTGAATTGGCATCCTCAATAATGCACCTTGCTCTTTTTTCTAGACTAAGGTTATAAGCTTTAAGAAATGTAGAACTTAAGTTATAAGCTGAAACCATATTCAATTTTTTTGCAAAAATTCCATAAAAGTGTTTTCGTTGTTGCGATTTTTGAAACGCAATTATTTTTTAACCATATATTCACCCTTATTACATAGGCGTTTTTCTTGAACGACGATTGTCACTTTTTATGTCAGTCACTTTTAAGGCGTTTAAGAGTCGGTATTACGATCCTTGAACGCCAGTCGTTTTGATCAAAAGTAATATAATAATTGGTGAAGAAAGAAGAGATAAGACCAACGAAAATGTTGGTTAAACGACATTCATGATGAGGATGAGTGACACTTTTCTCACAACTTGGATTTACGCCAAGTAAAATGACTCCATAACGCCATTTGTAATACAAATTTTACATGTTACATGTGATACTATAGCCGTTTATTTTTGGGAAAGTTTTCACAAATAAAACATCTAGAGTAGAATTACTCCCAATAAATCAGAAGTAAGATTTTACTGCGGATGGGTTTGTGATGTTTATTCGAGTATGGATTGGAATTGTCCATTTTATATAAATAAAATTAATTTTTGCCTCAAGTTATTTTTTGTTTTGCTTTTCATTTCTAGCAAACTTTATTTTATTTGTGTTTTTTTAAATTATTCTGACAACAGTTATTCGGTAGTACCAAATGTGAAATATAAAAACTAGGCTACTGCGGATGGTTTTTTTTTTGTTGGACATTTCTTACTATACTATATATAAAATCCCAACAAAACACGGCTTATATTTACCTAAAGACAAAAATGTTAATGATTAATTTTGGAATTCGTGTAACCTTTGAATTTTATTACTTAAACTTATCTATAATTAACTATAGGTATGAGCTTGTTGGAGTGACGGTTCATACAGGAACAGCCGATGGTGGTCACTATTATAGTTTTATTAAAGAAAGGAACGAAAATACTCAACATGATCGGTGGTTTCTTTTTAATGATGCCGAGGTAAAACCATTTGATCCATCACAAATCGCTGCAGAATGTTTTGGTGGTGAAATGACTGTAAGAGTTTATAACTTAATTGAAAAAAAAAAATCATTCTATTCTATTCTTCCAGAGTAAAACCTACGATTCTGTTACGGAAAAATACTTAGATTTCAGTTTTGAAAAAACGAATTCAGCTTATATGCTATTCTATGAGCGACGTTCATCAAACAATCAAATATGGCAGCGTTCGAAAATGTCCGAGAATCCATGTAGCTCACAAAATATTTTAATGCAATTGCAATTGAAAAGCGCAGAGGAAACAGTCAAAGCATTAGAATCTGTTAGTGCATTACCATCAACGTCATCTAATATCAGCGATCAGAATCAATCCGAAGTAAATGAGACTGAACCAAATACCGCTAATTTAAGTAGAAGTAATATTGAAAATTCAACGAAAGCCCACAACATAGGGTTACCACAAGGAACACCATCAACACAACAATGTGATATAGAAAATAAGAACTGTAATGGAGGTAATTAAAAAAAAAAAAACTTTTATGAATAGTTTATTTTTTTAAATCAATGTTTTTGAATAGGAACTGGAAATAGTGTGATATCAAGAGTTTCAGATGTGGGTCGAAAATCTTTGCTTAGCAAAGAGCTAGAAGACTGGATCTGGCAAGACAACAGACACTTTTTACAAGATAGAAATATATTCGAGCATACTTATTTTAAGTGAGTGACATACATTCATACATTTAACAAAAAAAAAAACGTTTTGAATGTTTAACTCATTTTTCCGTTTCAGTTTTATGTGGCAAATTTGTGGTCATATACCACAGACTCTTTTGATGCAAAACGATGTCACCTGCATGGCTGCAAAACTGTCAGTGTCATTCTTTATAGAAACCTTTATTCATGCTAAAGAAAAGGTTACAACCTGTTTAGTGGTAGTCTAATTAACAAAATACTCATTTTTTAAATTTTAATTTCAGCCAACAATGGTGCTTTGGGTTGAACTACTTACAAAGCAATTTAATGCAAGTCAAGAGGCATGCGAGTGGTTTCTTACGCATATGTCAATAGAACCCTGGTGGCCCGTTCAGGTGCTAATACAATGCCCAAACCAAATGGTTCGTCAAATGTTTCAACGCCTTGTTATACATGTTATTCAGCGTTTAAGGTGAGTTTATTTCTGAATAAAAAATCTTGCTTCAACTTTTTTATTATTTTAAAATTGGTTCGTATATTTTTAAAATACATGAATATTGATAAATAAAAACAATTTTTAACAAGTTAATCTGTTAAAAGAAAAAAATTTGTGGTCTAAATTATTATTAACCGCAAAAAATATTTTAAGAAAAATAAAATAAAAACAAAACAAAGAAATTTATTTTTGTTGTACTTTGATTTGATTCTTTATTTAGCTTCAGCTATTAATCACAATTTTTAACTTAAGACTTGTTAAAAAGAAAACAAGAAAATGATAATTAAATATAATTAGTTTTAACATATGAAATTAACTTCTTTTAAAATGCTATAACTTTATTTTAAGACTTCAAGTCATTTGGCAAGTTATTAAATAATTTGAAACCTTTCTGAAACAATATATTTTTTGATCTACTTGTTGTAAAGAATGGTAGTAGAAAATCTCTTCTCTTTCTTATATTAGAAGGTTAAGCATCTGATACATAGATTATTTCAATTCATAAATAATTTGGTAACATATTATTTTTAATATAAAAAAAAGTACATTCATTACTGTCCTTTGATTAATGGTAAGCCATTTTAAGGTATCTAACATAAATTGTATGTGTTAACCTATTTCAGATCAAAATACATCGCATTCCACGATTTTTCAGTTTTTGTAATTCTGTCATTCGGTTAGATCATTTTGAACAGTATTCAAAATGAAGTTTTATCATTACATTGTATATTCGTATTGCACAGTTCAATGATATCCTATTTCTTATTTTTTGAAAGAATTCAATTTTATTACATATGTATGCGATTCGAAACTTAATTTTGTATCTATAATAACTCCTAGATATGTACTTTATTTCATCAACTTTTTGAATTATTTTATCATTAATTACAATATTTTCAATAGAGTCTCCATTAATTACAATGACTTTTGTTTTAGCAGTTTTAAGCTTAAGTTTATTCATTTTAAAATAGATTTCAATATTCTTTAAGTCAGCATTCAGTTGGTCGATACACTCTTCTGCAGAACTTCCAGAAACATAAAGCAAAGTATCATCCGCAAATATTCGAGCCTTTGCATATCTCAAAACCTTCTCCACATCATTGAAATACCGCTCCTTGTGGTTCACCCAGAGTTACTTCTAGTACCTCAGAGAAATTATTATCTAAATACCGAATGCATTTCGGAAGGCATGGGCCTACCATCTTCATTTTATTTAACAATAATGATAATAACAAAAATTAACAAAAAAAAATGATTTTTTCTAAAATGAAAATTGATGAAAAAAATTTTCAATACGAAATTAATATTTTAAGAAAAAAAAAACCAATGTGAACCTTTCCAAGTTTGAATCTTTTATTTTTTTATAATTTTTTTCCTTCTGCCATATTTTTCCGTTTCGAACACCTATATCAATTTTTTAAACTTATTTTTTTTCTTAGTCAGTGACCTTATTTTCTTTTTATTCTTCCTTTCATTCTTGTCTTATTTGTTATTTCACTGTTGCTAAAAGAAAATGCAATTTTCAATTCGACAATTGCGATTTTAAATTTAAAAATTGTTGTAATCAAATTGTCAATCGTGGTTTTCAATGATACAATCAAAGTTTACAATCGGGTTAGGGTTCTAATATTGTATGTATCAAAATTCGGTTTCCAAAATTCTGTATTTCAAAATTCGGCAGCTCATAATTACCTATATATGACCATTTGTGCATTAAAACTTTACAAGCAACATTTTACGTACGTTCAACCAAACATTCAATGGTGGTATAGTTTTTATTCACGCCTAAAATATTATATGCATTTATTATTTGAAGATCTAAGATCTGACTATTAGAACTTTAGGCTATAAATCAATCCTGTTGCCCATAAAGTCACTTTACTGACTTTTAGTTCTATGTATACCATGAATGTACCTAGCTTGATATCTTGCCTTAGTTTTAAGCGACTATCATCGAGAACAGAAGAACATTTATCAATTTAACGAGCTAGTACAAAAATTATTCAGAGAAAGTGTTCCTAGTACGCCATTAACTGACTGAACACAATGCCCTGCTGCAACTGGAATCGGAGCTGCAGCTGCAACTGCTTTAAAAAATGTCGTACGTCGTTTTTTTTTATCTGCCCACAATGAGCTGTACAGCTTTTTTTATATTTTAAAGGAAAAAAAAAAACAACCACGAGTCTATTATTCACTTTTTTTATTGCCAATATTTTTCTTTTAATTAATATTTTTTTTCGCGACACAAATGAGCACTAAAAACTTCAATATTTTTGTCCGGCTCTTTTTTTCTTCATATAAATTGAAACGTCAGAAGTGCTGCAAGTGAAAAAGTTCAAAGTTGGTGAACCTTTGCATTGCGTTGTGTTCGTAACATTGAATTTGTGTGTATTCAATATTTTGACAGCTATTCAGTTGCAGCTTCCTGTTGCAGCTCCGTATCCATTGTGTTCAGCCTTCAGCCAGTTACTCGCAACGCAATAAATAATCACCATAATCAAGCTCCTGGCAGAGCATTGGCTTTGAATTGCCATAAAACTCAGTACGATTGAATTGAATTCATTTTTACTTGTTCCGTACTGCACAACATTTGGAATTTTAGTTAACATGGTCTTAAATGTTGGTGAAATGGCGCCCTCCAAAGTCCAGTCTATACATTTCTGAATTCTTTTTTTTTTAAAGATTTTGGCGATCGAAAATTAGAACACCAGCTCTTAAAGTTATGACCACCAACTAAGTATTTTGTTGGTAATTTTTTAATAATTTCCAAACTTAACTCGTAAACGAAATTCAAAAAATTTATAGGTGCGTTTTAATTTAAATACAAAATTGTTATACCGTGATTGAAAACCCTTTACTTTTCTATTTCTTGTTTTTTTTTTAGCTTAACAAAATTTTAGCAAATAAATGCCATTTTTAAATATTCAATGGTCTTTAGAATCAATTTTAAGTGCGAGATCATTCGAGTTTCGTGGTTAAACTCGAGTTGGCTTCTGAAAAATGTTTTTGGTCGATTTAAATGTAACTCTATTCTAACACTAAATTTTGTGAAATAACTCTGAATTATTCGAAGAGATATTTTTAACTGAAATTGTCGTCGACCTACATTAAATTTTTGTTTGTGTGATATCACACTCGCAGTTAGGCGCACCATTTTATTTATATTAAAGGTTTGAATGAACAATCACACTGAGAGACCCCCAAATTAACATTTTTTACCTTATCCATCATAAAATGTTTATTGTTTTAATGACGACTTTTTTCAGATCTTCACATGCAAACTTATACCTTAAAACCGAAACCGATGAAAGCGGTAAAGAAAGTTACGGTACTTCATCGTGCATTACCAGATTCATATCATCACTTATATTATTAATGGAGCACGGTGCAAGGGCACATCTTCGACATCTATCAGAGTTTTTCGGCTTGTTATTTGAATTTTCAAGAATGGGTGATGAAGAAACTGTTTTTCTTTTACGCATAAATGTTATTCGTAGTGTGGCTGACTTTTATTTAGGAAATAAGAGTCAGGATTGCGTAAGTTGTCTTCTTTTTAAATACACTTGATACATTTTATTCGAGCTTATTCAATTTATTCTCACCAGATTGATGTTGGTTCAGATAATGAAGATAACTCATCCGATGAGGCGCTTTCTGTTGATAAGTCTAGACCAGCTTCATTAGATAAAATGATAGCATTGGTTGCTAATTTAGTGGAAAGATCGCGTGGCCAAGATTTCCGACTCCGTCTGTCTCAAAAAGATTATAATGCGATAGCTGGTGGAAAGGTACAAAAAAACAGAAAACAATTGTTGTTAATTATTATGTGACATCATCAATTTCCTTAGATTCAGTTTTTTTTTAATTATTTTTTTTTTTTTTTCTTCATAGGGATTCCCATTTTTGTATCAACAAATTAAGGATAACATTAACCCACATCAAACAAGGCATCTCATTCATGCGCTTTGTCGATGGGATGATAGATTAGCAAATCAGATAATTACAATGCTCTTTGCATCGGTCACCAAGCATACTGAATTATGTGGTCCATTTTTCAAACTTTTAACCCTCTTAACCGAACCACAGGGTGGACCATCAGGTCTTCCATGTTTCTCACAACTCGTCTTACAACGTGTTTGGGATGCTGCTGAGTATTGTCCTCAATCAGCTCTGGATTGGTTAGCGTTTCAAGCCCCAAAGAATAAAATAGCTCATGCATGGATACTTCAATCAGCTGAAAGCTGGGTAGAACAATTTCTATTGGCACATAATAATTCAAGAGTTCGAAACGGTGAGTAATGAATTTGTATACAAGTGTTTTCTAATGTACATTTTGGAATTTAAATATAGCTGCATCATATTTACTGGTGTCGTTGATTCCATCACCACCGTTCCGAGCTCACTATAGAACATATTCATTGCATAAATTGAATAATACAACAATATCTCCTAGGTAGGCTTTATAAAATATGAAATATGAGTGATTTCGTGTGTTAATCCCAACTTGTTGTATGACAGAGATCTAAGTAGTGATGCCCAAATTATTCTACATAATATAATCAGTTTACTGTTGCGATTGCTGAGACCTGCACGATCCTATGCTGATATTGGAATTCATGGAACAACTAAGCTGACATCATATTTTAGTCTCTTGACATATTGCATGGTTTCGAAGACCGAAAAGCTCATGGTAATAAATTTATTTGTATTATAAAAACCCAGTCAAACTTAAAACTAAATTCAAAATCATTTTTCAAGCTTGGCCCCTATATGCGATCCTTGTGGGATCTATTTCATCCGAGGCTTTCAGAACCAAGTGTACCAGCTCATCATAATAAGCATTCTTTGCTGGCGTTCTGGCACCATACAATTCTAGATTGTCCTGAAAATGCACAAATTGTTGCAAATTGTCCCGAAATAACAAGAAATATTGCATTTAATTATATTCTGTAAGTGAATTTTAAACAAAGTCCTTTCAATTCCGTATACTATTTAAAATTTCGAAATTTTAAGTGCGGATCATGATGATTCTGAAATAGTAGCCTACAACCGTGCCATGTTGCCTGCATACTACGGCCTCTTGCGTTTATGCTGTCAGCAGAGCAGGTCTTTGACACGGCAATTGGCTGCTCATCAAAATCTTCAATGGGCATTCAAGAATATAACGCCCCACCCCACACAATATCCTGGTGCGGTAGATGAATTATTTAAATTGATGAATTTGTTCTCGACAAGACATCCCGATGCCACTGAACAGGAACAACATGAAGTTTCTACATTTCGAAGAACAACCCTTTCGGCTTACTTAACAGGATTAGATGCAAGAGTATCCTGGGGGACTTTAATCAATGCGTTAAGAATATTAGGTAAGGTTCAATTCAATGCTTATAAGGATAAAATAATTTGTTCGTATTTATCAGTTGACAATGATGAAGATCGTCTACTTGTTATATACAACGGTGGCATTGAGATGTGTTTTGAAGCATTGCATACGTTACATTCCATGCATCATGAAGCAACTGCTTGTCATGTGTCAGGTGACTTGCAAGAGCTTCTTACTGAGCTTGTTTTGTTAGTAACTACCCTCCGTATAAGCACTCGTCTTGATAGCCCACCAAAAAAGCGCCAGCAGCCATTGGGACAGCATAATCTTGTAAAGGGTATGCCAGAGGCAGTCAAACGACTGGCTACTTTCTTAAACACTTACAATCCACAAGAAATTTGCAATCTTTCAATAGACGTTCTAAGAGAGCTAGTACGAAATCCAAATTTAGATATTACCAACATATTGGCGCCAATATTTACCAATTGTCATCTATCAGCACAAAATGCACCGAATTCAGTTGGCCCATTGGGTCCATATTTCCCAAGACGTGGCACAAAAGCACCATGGCCATCGCTATCGAAGAATGCCCCCCGCCCACCTCGACCAATGGTACAGATGAGCATACCACAAAATGAAATTATCCAACGTGGTGTCGATAAAGAATATGACGCACGATTGGATGCATTCTACCGACCATACCATGATTTTCTAGATGTCATGATGCGTATGGCTGTGAACACGAATCAATTAAACGAGTCTCTGGTTAAGTTGAGTTGCTTGGCGGCTATTGAGGCAGCACCTTTACATTTTAATTTGTTTCCAAAATTCTGGGTCGGAATTTACAACAACAAAAGCACAAACAAGTGAGTTTTTTCAATAATTTCAAGTGTATTTTATATTAAATTTAACGAAAATTCCTCCTTTCTTAATGTCCCTCCAGGTATGTTGAGCTGTTGTTAGCCAACCCAAATTTAGTTGAATATATTCATATTATTTTGAGAGACGAACGGATATCGTTAAACGATCAGTATGTAAGAAACTTTTTGGAAATCTATTACCCTAAGGTAAGTGTTAACGGGCGCGATTTACATCCCAAACATTGAAATCTATTGTAACTTCTTAATTTGCAGATCAAAACAAGTCTTCCCATCTCCCGTCTATTGTACACGATTAGCTATTCTTTGCATGCAAAAGTTGATCTATATGAGCTGTGTGGAGATTTATTTGCGATACGTGTCATAGCACAGACCACAGGTGTACCAGCATCCGTCCGCAAACAACTTAGAGCGTCACTTAAGGCAGTGCTATCAAAGAACTCATGTGATATTTCAGAAAATGGTAGGCAAAAAGTTGTAAAATTTTCGAACGTTGTTTCAATCTATATCTATATTTCTTTTAAAAATACGTAGATGATGTGCGGCCCAAGAAGAAACTTAAACTAAATCAGCAAAATTCAATGGAAATTACTGAAACTGATGAAACTGTAGTAAAAAATACTGAGATACAAAATGCAGATGTAATTCTTCCGGCGACAATAGATCCGAAGACGGTGAAAAATGAGGAGTCTCTAGCCACCAACACCACCACCACGACAACCACCACCAACACCACTTGTAGCAACACAGCCGAAAGCAATACAACGCAAAGAACATCCGATTCAACATCACTTGCTCCATCCAATACAAGCGAAGAAGAGAAGCCTCTTGACGAGAGCAACGACGCTGACGATGAAGAAGAGGATGATGAGGTGAAAGAAGTTCGAAAGCAAAAGGAACTCTTAAGGAATTCGGTTGAAGAGAAACTAGCAGAAGAACGCCTTAAAGAGAAACAACTATTGCACACCATTGAAAATTACATTAAATCCATTCTTGATCTAATTCAAGACGATGACATGTCCGAGGATGATGCATCCACAGAGAATACCCCACCGGCAACAACATCAGCAACCCAAAATATTGCTTCGTGTAGTAGCGCCGCTGCCGTTAGCTCCATCGCGATCCCTGAATCGAAGCTTAACAGTGAATAGTTAGGATAGGCCCGTAGTCCACCAGTAATTTTTTTTATGTTATATATCTGTTGAAACGTCTTGCAGAATCTTATCACATCTCCCACACAAAAAGAAACTCTTGTTGTTTTACTTTTTTGTTTGTGTGTGTTATTTTCTTTTTTTAATTTTAGGACATTGATTCTTTAAACATTTTATGCTCTTGGCTAATACATAACATTAAGAGGAAAAATGTATTATATTGGTTAAATTATTTATTCATTAAAATTAACATTGAAACATTTCTTGATAAATGATAAGAATTTGTTCAGTAATGACGTGTTTGTTAAAAAGATACATATATATTATAAATATTTTTTTTATCATTTCTCTTTAAATCACCCCGTTCTATAGATTTATAAGCAAATATACAAATGCAAGAAAGAGAGATAGAGAGAAAATATAGCGTGTACGATTTGTAATTATTTTATTCTTTACCGTTTTTATATAAATACACCATTTTTTTATAAGAAAAATAAGAGAGTGAAATTTTTAACTCCAAGTGCTTTTGGCAAGTAAGAAATACTGAAAACTAAAATCTTATAATTAAAACAAAAAATGTACTAAAATTGGTTCATAATTCTACGGATCAGTTTGAATTGCACTTTAATGAAACTAAGAAAAACAAAAGTAATACAAAATAAAACAACATACTTATAGATGTTTTTATTATGTATAAAATGTAAGGAATAATAAAATGATAAGTTTATGTTAAAAATTTTTGCTTGAATTATTTATTTAAAAATTAACTTGGGGTCTGTGAGCTATAAGTTGTTTATAACAAATTAGGTCTCTTTCTTTACTGTTTGGGAAAAAGTTCGGGAAAAGTTTAGGCTTGGGATTTTTGAAGTTGTAATTTTTGCCCAGAATTGAAAAAAAAGTCTCATTTGACAACAAAAATTATCAGCAGTTTGACAAGCAAAAAAAGGCAGTACCTAGGTAAAAATATTCGTGTAGATGCTTGCTGGAGGGGAAATTAAATAAATTTAAAAAATTAAAGCTCATGGCATTTTCATAAAGAACACATTTTGGGTAGATTTGGGATCCCACGAGCGAGTAAAGAAACAGACTATTATATTCAAGCATTTTATTCGTAGAAACCTGATTTTTATAAAAAAATCTTTAGCATTCCTGGGCGTCAAACTTATAAAGAAGCAAGTTGGCTCCATAGGACGCACAGTATACAAAAAAAACACTAGACGGCCCTATCGAGGTAACCGTCGGAACGGAATTCTCTCCCATTTCCTATGAATCGGAGACATTTTGCTTCGAGGTAGCTCTCCGATCAGCTGATCGGAAATTCTGTCCGACGAAATTCAACGCATGCCATTTATATGCGATGAAGTACTTCTAATGGTTGTATTTTTGACAGATACAAAAAAAATTTCCGAAGTCATCCGACAAGTTCTTGTTGCGGAAAGTGGTTGTGGTGGTTTTTTTTTAAGAAATAATTAATTAAAATGTAAGTAATAAAGAAATAAACTTTATTTACGATAACTTGTGTTATTTATAATGGACTTTTTTGATTTTAACAGAACGAAAAAACAAGTCCACAGTATGAGCATATGGTGAATCTGCTCAGCGAATATCCCGACATTGCATAAAATTATACGAAAAGGACTCCAGAAATTGTGGCTGTGCTTTGGGAAGATCTGGCCAACTAGCTAAATTCATTGGGACCAAGACAGAGGGATGTTGGTGGATGGAAAAAAGTATGTTCGTGATCTTTTGTTTTGTGCATTTCCATTGTAATTAAAGTATGCATACTTATGTCGAATACCTTTCAAAAAAAGAATCGATTTTTTTCCAAAAGAATCGAATTTTTTCTGTCAAAACGAATTTTGCTACACTAGAAAAATTCGTTTTGACAGAAAAAATTCGATTCTTTTGGAAAAAAATTCGATTCTTTTTTTGAAAGGAATTCGACATTACTTATTATTGCTTGTATTAAGTCAAATAAATTAATTTATTCTTTTTAAGACACTTCAAATGGAAACAAAAAACATGTTTGGAAATAGGGAGGGGACTTTATTCGATAGTTTTGATTTAAAAATCGGTGCATCTAATTAAATTTCTTAAAAACGCTAGCGCATTAGAATTGAAAAAAAAAATATTTTTTATAAACAATAAATTAGACTCTCACGGTCTCACCGATTTTTCATGGTTTAAAACGATGATGGTGTTTATTTTATAAAAAAATATCTAAAATATATCGCATTTTCGATATATCGGATAATTTGCACATCTCTGTCTGAAATTTTTATCCTACGCAATGCGTCGTTGCATTTCTGTAAAATTTCTTCCTATGGAAGCTTAGTGCCTGTTTACATAGGCATTTTACTGAAGGGCGCATCCAGTGAGACAGGTAGATTTTATGCACAGTACACATATTAAAGGTAATATATTGCGCAGGTTGTCAAAGTTGGAAATGTCAAAAAACTAAAAATGGCTGTTCGAGTGCCCACAGGAACTCAACGCGCATCATTAGAAACAACAACAAAATATTGAAATTAGACAAGGAAGGGGGCACTGAATCCACCATTTTACCACCATAATACCTCGATGTGTCTGTGCCCACAGTACACATATTAAAGGTAATCATTAGCGTTTTCATTTTTTTTCAGTTCTGCGCATCTGTATGGTATTATGGTGGTAAAATGGTAGGCCCAGCGCCTCTTTACTTGTCCAATCGCAATATTTTGTTGTTGTTTCTAATGATGCGTGCTGAGTTCCTATGGGCACTGGAACAGCCATTTTTAATTTTTTGACACTTCCAACTTTGACAACCTGCGCAATATATTACCTTTAATATGTGTACTGTGGGCACAGACTACATATAATTGGTCCTTCAACGGAAATCCTTAAGAGGTGACAAACGAGTTATCTGTAGTCGACTCGTTACTGCGAGCAAATCTTAATAAAACGAATGGCACTATACCAACTAAGAAACAAGGACTGGTGAGTACCAAAGTTGAAATGAAACATTTAGGAAACGCTTGTGGTGAAGTGGTCGTGTTTTGAATCTTTATAATGTAGGTAATTTTAAACAACAACTTTTTTAAGATAATAGAAATGCATGAAAATTCTCTAGCCGATGAATTGATAGACGAGGCTCGGAGAGAGAGCAGTCTTCCATAGTCCCAACTGGAACCTTTTGCATGATTAACTACTTTAATGATTCGTTAAATTACAAAAAAATATCTTCAATTTTTAAAACAAGATGTGAAGTCCTTCGACTTAATGTTTTCACTTCAAGAGTGTAGTTCCCATTTTTGCTCTTCAACGAAATAAATGCTTAGGAAAGAAAACTATGACGGTGGAGGAAACAATCTCAAAGCTCAACAATTCAGACTATAAAACACTCTTTTTTTGAACAACATATATGTATATGTATAGGATGTTACTTATAACTGAATTTTGTTGGTTAATGTTCATAAATTAAATGAAAGTTACTTAATTTGCAAATAACGAATTCCAAACCGGATACTTGTTACGAGTCCCGAAAAAAACTACATACATATCACAGATTCGATATTAGTGAAAATCTCATACAAATTAACATTACGAACGGATTCGGTAATAGTTTTTTTCGGGATTCGGAAAAGTGTTCGATATGATGAAATTCCAAAGGGGCTGAATACCTTTCGAAGCCCTGTTGTATTTAACGTTCCGAAAAATTAGAAAAAATTGATTTAATACTAAAATAGAATATGTAGTTTTTAGATTCATAAAATAAGAAATGCCTGAAAACTTACTTTTAAAAAAATTTATTTGAAATCAGTGACACATAAAAACATACATTTGTTTTAAAATTTTCAGCTTACATAATATTTTGTTACACTTATGAGGTATACAATTTTTTTTTATTCAAGACGACAGAAGGTCGTTTTCCATTGGTTTCACTCGGGAATTCATTTAATATAAAATTTCAACGAAACACTGCTAATTGCTTTTACTCAATTCTGAAGTGATTAGTCAAATAGAAATTATTTATTGGGTCACACAAATTCAAATGTAAAACAATTGTTTGTCTACCTACTCCTAAATTTTAAATGATGATCATTTGATTGCAAATGCAAGTTTAAAATACATTTTAACACTGCAGTTTGTTTGCTTGTTTCTGCCCCTACTTTTGAGGTGGAGAAAAAAATATTTGAATTTGAGATTTCACACCGGAAGGATTGAAATGACTCGCAATAGTTTGAATCAAATGAGAAAAGTGGATCACATTCGAAATTGATGTGCGATCTACTGCCGTGCTTTCTGGATAAGGCCTTTTGTCTTGAAACTCGAGAAGCGAAATTCATTTTACAGAATCGTCCAAGTATTTTTTGTACCAATGGAATGATTTCAGAGTAGCTGAATCTTCTAGATGCTTCCAGACGTCCAATGGAAAACGACAAAAGTTTTTTCAAGAGACAATAAATTGATCTTTTTTCATTCAATCATTATAAATTAACATAAATTAACAATATTTTTAAGTGTACAAATTATTCTAATAAACTTAGTTCTCGAGGTTAGCTTGCTGCTTTGATAATTGGGATACGGAAATGAGTTTTTATGTGCTTATTCAGATGGTCTTTTCTCAGAAATCTCTTCTCGCATTGATTGCATTCGAATGGCTTCACGCCAGAGTGAATACGGCTGTGTCGTTTCAGCTCGTCTTGCCTCCTAAAAGCCTTACCACACGCTTCGACCAGACATTTATACCGTCTCTCAGTGGGCTTCGATTCCGATTTGATGCTATTTGAAGCAATTGGAAGTGGTAAGTTATTGATTGCAGCCGTCATAGGAGTTGGCTCGTTCGATGAGTACAGAGAAGGTAAAGAAGTTTCGGAAATCACTTCGGGTTCGATTTTTATCTCTGACATCTCATACTGGTGGTCTTCTACAAATCGGCTCTCCTCGGTTTCTGTATCCATTTCTTGCTTCACAGGCACCTTCATTTCTATTGGGATAAGCGAACTTGTCGAGGTATCATTGGATTCAAAATCATTAGCGGTATCAGACCCATCACCACCACCCTCCTCTAAGGAAACTTCAAGCAAAGGTGCTATGTCCATTTTGGTTTCTTTAAAGTGGACACGAAGGTGTTTTGTAAGGTGGTCGCTCCGAGTAAACCGCTTACCGCATTGGGCACACTCGTAGGGTCTTTCTCCGGTGTGGGTACGATTGTGACGCGCTAGCTCATCGGATCGGGTGAAAGCTCTCATGCATAAAGGTTGATCACATATAAAAGGTTTCTCACCCGAATGCCATGTCAAATGGGCACGAATGTGTGAGCTCTTTCCATAAGATTTTGTGCATCCATCGATGGGACACACAAAACGCCGTTTCGGATCTGTAGCATCTGGTGATGGCAAGATTGCGGGTGTGTAAAGTTTCGTCTTCACTTGCTCAGCATTCCACAATTTAGTGGATGTTGAATCACTATTATTGGGAACAGTGGGTGTGTTGCCATTGATGGGAGTGGCAGCTGATTGAGTTTCTGATTCTTCAGCCATGTTTTATAAAGTCGGCTGCTTGTAGGGTAAAATGAAATTTTTAGAGATGAAATTTAAGTACTATTTTCCTAGGGTTAAATTTTTTCACTGCAACCTGTAAGAACAGCTCTTTTTACACAAAATATTAGACAAAAACAACTTTTTTAAATTTCAAGGATATATTTTGTATTTTTTCCTTGGATCTCAAAAACGCCTACTGTCATAACAAATTACACACTGCATTACCTACTCGATACCCAAGCGAATTAAGTGATGCCATTTCTATTGTTTGAGTTTTAAAAGGGGTTTACATACAAAGTATTGTGAAAGAACTTTTTACCCAGAAACAGAATAAAGGTTTGACCACACACAACAGTTTAATTTAACCTCAATAAAAATGTGATGAAATGTGTGACAGAATTAGAACCATTTCTAAAAATTCTCATGTATTAACACATGTCAAATCGTGTAGGCTGGGATAATCATATTTTGTTTCCACACTATTATACATGATTTGTTTCACACTTTTTTGACATGTGTTAATACTCAGTGGGATAGTGTGGAAGGGCTTTAAGCTGCTGAAGCGAAACGAAAAATCCCATACAAAAATGACACAACGAAATCATAAACGGAAAATTTCATTCTGCTTTTCGTTTTGCAGTAAGCTGTTTGAAGAGCGAAATTTATAATTGTAGCAGATTATTTGGAGAAGTCTCCGCTCCTATTTTGCACTGATTTAATTATACAGACTTTTTATTGTGTGCGGAAAAATGACATTTGAGTTTTATTTGTGTTTTTTATTTTGTTTCTCATTTTCTTACATCATGGGTTTCTCTGATTTTTTGCGTTTATGTTTGATTTTGTTTTTGGAATTAGTGAAACTCTCCAAGGATATTTTCCGTTGTGTTTTCGCAAGCGTTTCGTTGTCTGTTTGGAGATCACAGAATAATTTCGTTTCGCATCAGCAGCGTACTAGGCTTTAAAGAAAATTTCCATAACGCAATATTATATGGACGATAAGATGTCTTTTCTGTGATGTTTTGTTTGTGTGCTTGCTTGAAATTTCTTACAAATTTCAAAGTTTTTTAAGAAATCCTGGTTTAATAGCTCCAAAAAAATATTAAACCAACTTTAACTTTAAATAAATTTATTTAGGGCCAGTTGTACAAATATGGTTCATCAATTTTTATCCACCGATTTCGGCGGATTAATAGAGTTTCAACAGTGGTTTGCTGTTCAAGTGTGTGATAATAACCAATTACATACTTGAACCAGCGTTGAACATTAGTTAATCCGCCGAAATCGGTGAGTTAAAATCTTGAACCGAGGCTGAACCACTATTGTACAACTGGACCTTAGCAAAAATTATATTTATAAGCACGACAAATGACTCACGTCTTTGCAGAAAGCTAAGTACAGACGATTGTCAGATCTTACAATAGCTGCGTTTTATTTTCCCCCAGATCCCATCCAGATCAGATCAGGAAAATAAAACAACCCAGGATCTCCGTGACATACGTTATATACCCAACTCTTTTATTCCTTTCTTTTTTTTTATTCGTATACACCCTTTGTCTTTTTTCTTTACACTACTGACGACATTTACAAATTAAGGGTGTGTGTTCAAAATGGATTTGGAAATCCAAATTCAAAACAAAGTTGGATCTTGTGTTGTTTTTGTTATACATGTATTTTTGTAAGCAAATCCAATCTGGTTCGGATCTTGGGGAAAATAAAACACAGCTAATATTGTTCACAGGAAATTTTCGTTTCGCATCAGCAGCGTACTAGGCTTAACTTTATGATAATCGTTTTCGTTTATCTTCTTTCTACTTTTAGTGTTGCCGTGGCATTACAGACTCATCCGTCCTGACCAGTACGTAAATTATATTGTTACTTCTGTTTGTTCTGTACTTTTTTTATAGTTTCTGCGCCTTCCTTGCGTAACTGGTTAATATCTTGTCTTCGTTGGTTGAGTTTAAAGCTCCATCTGCCAAGGCATATTGCAATGGATCTCAAGGTACATATCCCACCATCATTTGGTGCGCTGTTTATCCTGCACCGGAGATGAAAAGTTTGACTCCGATTCCTTGATGATTCCATTGTATAGGTTTTGTCTTTTGGCATACCTTGTTGGGGCTGTATTCTACTGGAATATTCTTCTCTAATTCAATTTCCATTTTTACGAGGTTGGTACGACCTAGGGGAGAGTGGGGCAAGAAGGACTACGGGGCAAAAAACCAAACCGATTTTTTTAGTTGCGATTTAAATGATGAAAGTTTGAAAGGACTATCTTTTAAACAAAACTTCCAATTTGCAAAACCCATCCAAAACGACAGGTTCATAATCCCGAAAATTTTGTTTCTTTTGTATTGTTTGTGATGGTAAGTGCTATCTTTATCTGCTGGAAATAAAGGTAAGTAAATAATATTAAGAAAAAAAAAATATTTTTTGGAAAAAACTTCTTCTTAAAACGTTCAAAGGTCCTTTTTGCCCCGCTAGTGGCAAAATAAAACTAAGCCATATATGGATAACAAGTATAAAGTATATGTTAAATTTTTATTTGCTTTATTTTAAACCTGTTGGCCACACTAAAACGAAATATAAGGGAGGTGTTTCCGAATAATAAAACGGATGCTCTTTTTCGATAAAGAGTGTTCTACCAGTTGCAGCAGTTTATTATCTTTTAAATTAAATATATTTTAACATATTCTTTAAAGTATTTTAAAAATACTTACTTCGTTTTTTCTTTGTACAAAAATGTGTTTTCTTTTCTTCAATGGGCGTCTGTGGAATGAAGACTCGTCTTTTACGTTACATGCAAGCAAATTCAAAATTGACATTTAGGTTATAGAAAAATTAGTTCCGTTCATTGCCGACAGAGTCATCACTCCAGGGAAGTTACATTAGGCGTGTTTTTTTGCAAGCCCGGGGGGAATTGGTTGAAAAAAACGACAGCGGGGATTAGCGACGCCATGACAGTAAAAAACATGGAGTTTTCATACAAACTATCGATAACATGTATGCAATTCATGCCGGTAACACAGTTTTTCGGTGCGCTTAAGTTAAACCCCGAGAATTCTCCGGGATTAGTTGTTGTTGCATTTAACATGTTAATTGTTTAGCACCGACGTCGTTTTTTTCATCCAATTCCCCCCGGGCTTGCAAAAAAACACGGCTATTATAAATTAATGGTATCGTTCAAACAGAATTGTTTTCTTTTCAGCAGCAACATCCCGCTCCCCGTGAATCGAAGTGCAAGATTCACCTATGACATCTAGCTTGGACAATTTCGAAACTTAGTGTGAACGACAAAACATTCTTTACGCACCTGACCAAGCCCTCCCAAACTCCTCCAGCTGATGGATCTCCTGGTGTTTTGAAGAGCGATTCAATTCCTTGGCTTGTGCATTCATTAATTTGTATACCATAGTTGCCACCCGACATGAAAGTCAGGGAAAATCAGGGAAAGTCAGGGAACGCGATTTTGGTCAGGGATAGTCAGGGAATTTCGAAAGTGGTCAGGGAAAATTTTTTGAGCACTGAATTTTTTTGTACAATGAAAAAAATTTAATATTTCGTTGAACTCAGGGACCCAACTCTGTATTTTGTTCCGAAAGTCAGTTGTATTCGAAAGTGATTTTTCGTCCCGCTTTTGAATTGGAACTTTGTAAAACTTTCGAAGGGCAAGCAATAGTATTCAATACTTCATTCACTTATGGATTTTTTTTTAGGTTGCGAATATTTTTGATTAATTTTTGTAAATCCTGGAAAATGTTTTTGAAAATAGGGTACTTAACTCGAGCTAGACGAGCTTTTAAATAATCAAAAAAAATTTGGGCCGAAAAAAGTTAAATTGTTTAAGAATCGAATTTAAGTTTTAGTACGAGAGCTAACAACGTCGACAGAAAAAAGCATTTCAACAGTCATGATTTTTTTGTTCACTATCTCGAGTGAAATTTAGAAAGTCTGGCTGGTGGGATGCGTTTTTCTGTAACCGTAAAAATTGATTTTGATAGTTTTGGCTTCTTTTTCATTCCGTTCTATAAACTATTTGCCATATGAATTACAGGTCATGTAGGTGTCAGCGGTTGCAAAATACGTCTGACAAGTTTTTTTTTAAATACAAAAAAGTAGAATATGAAATTTTAATTTGGAAAAAAATTATTAAAAAAATAACGGTAACATAATATTACTATAGCTTTTCTTTCTTTTATTTCACATTTAAATTACTATATTTGATTGAATAGTTTTTTCACATTAATTTTCAAACTTGAAATAAAAAAAAAAAAAACATGAAACACATATCTACTAATTTTTTTTTTCTTAAAAAAATGTAGGTACACACTTTATTAAATTCCTGTTTATCTTTTAGTATATAATATCATCCATTTTTATTCGATCACTAAAAACTATAGCTGGTTACATGTCTTCTATTTTTTAAGAATTTTTTTTTGAAATTTTTGTTCGGATTCCTAGAGCTCTTAAATAGCTCCAAAATACTAGACTAAAACTTTTTTCCTTACGTTTTAAACTTTTTCCGGTGATTGCCCTGCTAACTGCATTAATTTATACAAGAAAAGTACTCGAGCACTAAATTTTTTTTGTTGGGTACTTAATTAGCACTTAATAAGCGCTTAATGATGACGTCACAAAAAGTAAGTTATGTTTCTCAAAGAGTTACTAATTTTAATTCTTTTTAAATTTGGTCAGGGAAAACTTTAAAATTGGTCAGGGAAAGTCAGGGAAATTTATTTTGAAAAATAGTGGCAACTATGTATACGCTTCGTCGTAACAACCCAATCTTCCTTACTCGCTCCTTCAAAATTTGTTCCTCTGTCGCTTCGTATTCGTACCGAAATGCCTCTTCGGTTAACGAAGTTTCGGAGACATAGAATCACAGTACACATATTAAAGGTAATATCATTAGCGTTTTCATTTTTGTTCAGTTCTGCGCATCTGTCAAAATCGAGGTATTATCGTGATAAAATGGTGGATTCAGTGCCCCTTTCCTTGTCTAATTTCAATATTTTGTTGTTGTTTCTAATGATGCGCGTTGAGTTCCTGTGGTCACTCGAACAGCCATTTTTAATTTTTTGACATTTCCAACTTTGACAACCTGCGCAATATATTACCTTTAATATGTGTACTGTGACATAGAATCACCGCATCAGTCGATAAATCTCTCGCTCATTGACCTATTATATATGGACTGCCAGTCGAGCGTCATTTCCATACAAATTCCGCAATGAAAATGGTTCCACCTCTCACTAGTGACATGAGCGCTATGGTAGGACACGCGGCAAAGAGAGGTAAACATTTTCAGTGCCATCTGTTCCTACTTTGTCTGAGCAAGCTTTTTTTGCCATAGAAACTACGGACATCTATTGTTATGTCTTATAAAAAACTGTGCAATCTGTTTTTGCTAAAATTTATATTTTGACGTTTGTGTATAATTTTAATTTTCATTTCACATTTTGCGTCGTGCGACCTGCGTGGTAAATTCGATTTTTATAAATATATTTTTTGTTTAAATTTGGATAAAAAATGGTGATTCAACAGCATTTGGAGATAATTTTTTCAAGTGCATAAATATTATATTGATTTTAATTGATGTTGTTTTTTGTAGCAAATAATTCCGCCAAAAGTTTTCCAATTCAATCCGAAACTCGATCCTGTAACATCGCTCAAATGAGAATTTGGTCAGGCTCTCTTGTACCAGCATGGCAATTGAGGAAATAAAAATACAAGAAAGTAGTCGTCATTTGTGTGTCCTAATACCGATTAAGATTTGACGGAAAAAATCTTCCAGGAACATAAATCTTATCCACATCATCTTTAATAAAAACTTACCAGAATGGTTCGAGAGCACATTGAAACAACTTCTGACGGATCACTGGTGGTCATTGATTGAAGGTTCGAATCAGTTCCTCCATATATAGTAAGTCAATGCTCTCGCTAGTTCCAGATGGATGGCACAAGTGGATAAACAAGTGAAAAGTGCTACCCGTCTCTTTTCACTGCGACGTCCCATTGCTACTTGAATAGGACCAAAGTAATCCACACCCGTGTACGTAAATGGCCGAACGTATCGAGTAAGTCGATCAAATGGAAGTTGACCCATCAATGGAGACTGCATACAAATTTTTGCAGAACTGACATCTGGACTTCGTTGACCTTAAATTTTTCGTGATGATCTTGAACTATCATTCTTGTTAATGCATGATGATCCTTAGGTAAAATAATCGGCCTTTTTGTATTTAAAGGAACACCATTTGCATTATCAATGCGTCCACCTAAACGAATTATACCATTTTCATCCAATATTGGTGTCAATTTGAATATAGAACTACTTTTTGGTACTTTATTTGTCGCATTGACGCATTTCATTCCAAAATATTGTATTTTGAACCGTTCTGCAAACAGTAATTTCGGCGGTTGTCATTTCCTTGACCGTTAGCCAAGCGCTCGACGACAATGTTTTATATTTCTCATTTATGCGAGAAACAGATTGGCACAGCAACTTTCACAACCTTTTAGAGCTAGTGGTTTTAAATGGCTTTGAATACTTAAACACAGCAACAGCGACAACGAATTTAGGGTTATTTCTAACGTTGATGTCGATGTTTTGCTGTGCCAATCTGTTTCTCGCATTATTCTTTATTGATTTGATTTGATAGATTTTCCCGTTGTTCCCACTGCTCGCAAAACCATACAAACGGTTTTTAGTAGGCTACGATAATTTGAAAATCGTTCGAAGGAAATAAATGTACAATCGTTGACTTGACAAAAAAAATAAATTTTTAACGTTTTTCTTCATTTTGCTCATTAGCTGATATGTCCTTCGGTTCTTGTGGCCAATCTGACATCGGAAGTTTTAAAAATGACGGACCTTCAATCCATGGCAAATTAATTGGTGTTTTAGAAATAGCTTTTGGTCTCGTCGCATCGTCGGCTGGATTCAAACTGCCTGGGACCCACAGTACACATATTAAAGGTAACATCATTAGCGTTTTCATTTTTGTTCAGTTCTGCGCATCAGTCAAAGTTGAGGTATTATGGTGGTAAAATGGTGGGCCCAGTGCCTCTTTACTTGTTCCTATGGGCACTGGAACAGCCATTTTTAATTTTTTGACATTTCCAACTTTGACAACCTGCGCAATATATTACCTTTAATATGTGTACTGTGCCTGGGACCTACCTCCAGTTTTTATATTAAATATGAAATCACTGAAAAACACAATTTGTCTTCTTAAAACACCGCGAAAATTCAATTTGACATTATGAAAATGTCAAATCGTGGTAGTGTGTGCGCAAATCGGTGTAAAATCTTTCTTGAATCTTGCTAAATCAGCAGATTTGTTTTGACACCAAAAATTCGATTCTTTTGTTGAAAAGAATTCGACATTATTTCTCATCTTCTCTACATTTAGTGTTGCCGTGGCGTTACAATATCCATAGTTTAGTTTCTTTCGCTTTTAATTTAAAATTGGGGTGTGTCTGATTTTAAAATTAACTATCGAAATAATAAATATTAAAAATTGTAGGTAGGTATTCTTAAATTTTTTAAATTGAATTGCTAACAAAACCGAGATTAGTAGGGGTCAGGGGAATGGACTGTGATGTTGTTGCAACGATATCGTTTTCGTTTAACGTAATTAGATCCCAATTTCACTTTTACATGTTTTTTGCTTTCACGAAAACGTGCAGTCAGCAGCTGTCTGATAAGTTATAACAACAACAATAGTCAAATTTATTAAAAAAAACTTAGGGCCAGTTGTACAATAGTGGTTCAGCCTCGGTTCAAGATTTTAACTCACCGATTTCGGCGGATCAACTAACGTTAAACGCTGGTTCAAGTATGTACCTATATTGTAATTATCACACAATTGACCAGTAAACCACTGTTGAAACTCAATTAATCCCCCGGAATCGGTGGATAAAAATTGCTGAACCACGGTTTAAATATTTGTACAGCTGGCCCTGAGGCTCTTATTGCGATTGTCGTTTGTTTATCAATAAACGACATTTGTCGAAAGCCGATCATCGAAAATTTAATTAGGTAGTTTGTGCTTTGGATGAATGATTTGGCGTGCACTACGACCTTAAGGTTTATTGTGCTCTAGGTGTCTTCAGCTGTCTTTACAAAGCACAACAGTAATCCGAATACATAAAGTAGTTTTTATAAAAATTTTAACGCCCCTTGCATACACTCCCAATAAGGGCCTGAGTTTGGTGTTCTGGAGGCCTTGTAGGCCCAGTAAAATTGAATAAGCCGAGGATACCAACTTTGCTTCAAAGCTTCGTCATGTTTAATTATATTTTTGTTCAAATAGCTAGGTGCGGCAGAGGGAACTTTCAACCTCCAAACGGAAAACAATTTATAAAAAAATTGAATTTGAATGAATTTTTCTTATTTTTGGTTTCAATAAACTTTACAAAAAACAACATTTCCTTATTACCAGGTGATTTAAACAAAAAAGTTAAAGATGATAATATATTTTCTCAAAAACTAGAGATAATAGCCGTTTTTTATTATGATCCATGATCCATATGGATCAACCTCAACCTCACAGTGGCGAGAATCAGCAGCCTGTTTTCGGACCATGATATGTGAACCCGATAAAGAACAGGTTCATATGTTGTTGTTGTTATGTATGTTATTTTATGATCCATATAGATCAATTCTTATAATAAAAAACGGCTAATATTTGTTTGTTTAAAATTAATTTTTTTTATTGTTCATGTTTTTTTAAATATAAATATGCGCTCTCCCAATTTTGGGATATTTATAATAATCGGTAATAACACGTACATTATGCAGTAGATATATTTTGTTGTTTAATGAAAAATAAATGATAAGCGAGCAAATGGATGACATAGGTTTTGTCAATGTTTGTATTTGTTTTCACCTACACTATTAAAAAACGTACCAGCACATTCTATTCAAAAGAGCAATACTCGATTTTTAGGACAGATCTATCAGATTTCAATGAAAAACGCTGCATATAACCAAAAATAATAGGTCTGTTTCTTTACTTCCCAAAACTGCCAGTTTAGACCAATTCTTGTCCAATTTATTTTTTTATATGGACTCTGACAGAACTTTGAGTTAAAAAGTTGAAGTTTTGGGAAGTAAAGAAACAGACATAATAATGTCTTTTTGAGCATACACAGAGTAACAGCTAACAGTATTTTCAAGTTAATCAAATTATTCTAACAAATTATTCGGTGCGTCTTTTTGTATACTTGGTGATTGGAATGCGGGAGTGCGTTTTCATGTGCTTACTCAGATGGTCTTTTCTCAGAAATCTCTTCATACATTTATCACACTCGAAAGTCTTCACTTTAGTGTGAACCCAGCTGTGACGTTTCAAACCGTATGGCACTTTAAAAGCCCTATCACATCCTTCTACGGAACATTTGTATGGTTTTCCAATGGGCTTATGATCCGGTTCCATTAAATTTGTGGGGTTAGATTCAGATTTGATGTTATTTTCAGCAATTGGAATAGGGAAGTTGATATTGATGGTATCTTCAATATTATTTGTGGGCTTTGATTTTGATTTGATGTTAGTTTTAGTAATTGGCATGGGAAAAGCTAAGCGGTGGATTGCAGCCGACATAGAAGTTGGCTCGCGTGATGAGTAAAAGTCAGGAAAATAAGATTCGGCCGTCATTTCGGGTTCGTCTTTTATTTGTTTTATTTCACACTGGTCGTATTCCCCGAATTGATCATAATCATATGTTGTCTCTGTATCGATTTCGTGCTTCACGGGAACCTCCAACTTTATGGGAACATCATACTTGTCTGTATATGTGTATATTTCTTTCTTCACGGGCACCTCCATCTTTATTGGAACGAATAAACTCGATGAGGTATCATCGTATTTAAAATGATTGGAGGCATTTGATATATCACCAGTACTATTACCAGCTTCTTCGATTTTCGCTTCATTGATGTGAACACGGTGATCCAATGAGTAAAAGGCAGGTATAAGAGGGTCAGTAATCTTTTCGGGTTCGACTTTTATCTCTTCTATATCATGCAAGTAGTCTTCCACATCTGTATCTGTATCTGCATCCGTCTCTGTATCGATTTCTTGTTTCACAGGCAAATCCAAATCTTTTGGGATAAGCGAACTTAATGAGGAATCATCCGATTCGGCATCTAAATCATCAACGCCAACTTCTTTTGAAGAGATCTTAAATGAAGTTTCCGTGGTTTTTTTGATGTGGGTACCCAGGTGTTTATTAAGGTGGTGGGAGCGAGTAAACCTCCTACCGCATTGCTCGCACTCGTAAGGTTTTTCTCCCGTGTGGGCACGTTTGTGATTTGCTAGCTCACCGTATCGGACGAAAGCTCTCGTGCATGTAGGTTGATCGCATTTAAAAGGTTTTTCACTCTCAGGTAGATGCCGTTTCAAATGAACACGAAATTCTGACGAAAAAGCCTTGGCGAAAGTTTTTTTGCATCCTTCGGCTGGACACACATAGTGCCTTTTAGGATCACCAACATCTGGTAAGGGTAGTATTGGGGGGGTGTACACTGTTGGTGTGAATAGCTTTAGCGTCGTTTTGCATAGCTTTTCATCCCATGTATAATTCCATGTTGAATCGCTGTTGTTGGGAGGACTGAGTGTATTGCCATTGGTGGGAGTGGCTGCTGTTTGAATTTCCGATTCTTCAGCCATTCTTTATTAATAGAAGTCCTTGCGGATGAGATTTCAAGGAATTTAAGTACTCTTTGCTTTGCTTAGAGTTAAATATATGAGTAGCTTGTAAGAAGTTTTCTATTGACCAAAATATTTGAGGTTTTTTTTATTACCTTTGTATCTATAAAAAAAACCCCTTCTGTCATAACAAGAAAGCAAGCACTGCATTACCTTCCCATGAGAACTAATGCCATTGAACAAGTTAGAGTTTAGATGGGTTCTTAGTAGATGAAATTCGGAACGCACCTTAGTCCCCTTTCACACGAGCAACTTTCAGTTTATAGGTGAGAAGGGCAAGAAGTAAGAGGGGAAAATGAAATCTCCCCGGTCAACGATTCGAGGAGATTTTTTTGACATTCCTCTTCCCATAAACAGTAGTACACAAGGAAACAAGTTGCTGGAGATTTTTTGACGTTTTCTTTTAATTTCCAATCCCCACCAATCGTAGACCGTTCTTTCCTCCTACTTGGTGCCCTTCTCTCCTAAAAACTAAAACGCACCCATTGCAATTGTTTATAGAACTGTCATTTTTTCACATTTTGTTCATTATTTAATAAAATATACTTTTCCAAATTCTAAAAAGGGTTTTCCAAATTTCAGAAAATCAATCCAGATCGTTTCATACCAATAAATCCTACTTTTGTTTCTATGTGCTGCTAACTGAAACAAAATGGACACAAGGGAAATTGAAGATTTGGTGATTTGTGCAGCAGCACAAGTTGTGGTAATAGGAGCGATGGACCAGACACCATATAGAAGGGTGTTCCTTTACAAGAGTAGCCAGTTTTTTTTTTGTCTTCCATGCTGAACGTAATTTTATTTTTACCACGCATTCTTTTTTTCGGTTGTGGTAATTCTTGTAAAAATTCTTCCAAATCGGAATCCATTTTGCAAGAAGGCAGCAACAATCTAGCTGTAAAAACAAAGCAAAGTTCATACAAAATTAAAAAAATACCAGAACCAGTCAAAATTTAGCTCGAGAATAATGTCCCAGACAATTATTTCGTGCGCTAAATTTTGACAGATTAGTGATGTACAGTTAAAATGTAATAATACTTGAAATTTTTCAAACAAACTTTCATAAATTTGAATATTTTTTTTCGGAGAACAGGTGTTTTGACATATTCTACACAATGCCCTTATGCCTGTTTGGGCGTTTTTCTTTTTTAGTTCAGAGCAGAGCCTGAACTGTCAAACAAAAGATCGTGTTTCTTTTTTAGCTCTGAACATTCAGAGCTCCAATTTTGTGTTTCTTTTTTCGCTCCGAGCATGTTCAGAGCGCGCTCTATGAGCTCAGAATAAATTGATAGAGCAGACGGAGTTGAATAGCTGAACACAAATAATATGACAAACTGTGAACAAAAAAAAAGTGACAGCTGCTGAAGCGTGTTTCTTTAAATAAATCTGAACTCTCAGAGCAGAGCACGCTCAGTTCAGAGATCGCTCAGAGTATGGTCGGAGTGTTCAGACTCTGTTCAGAGCTCTGCGCTGAACTAAAAAAGAAAAACGCCCTTTGTAACTTTTTGTTTCAACAAATATCCCAAAACTGATTTTTTTTTTCTATTGGTTTTGACAGCAAATTCTGAAATTTCACAGACCACTTATTTCAATCACATATTCTCCACAACTCTCCTATGTCAAAATTTAGCTAGGGTTTTAGGTGATGTTTGGAGAGAAAAGTGGCAGCTAAAATTTAGCGCGATCTGCGTACTAGGCTTTTACAGAGAGTTTATGTTGTCATTCAAAAGTCATTTCTATGAAAATTTAGGGCCAGTTGTACAATTTAATATTTAAACCGTGGTTCAGCAATTTTTATCCACCGATTCCGGCGGATTAATTGAGTTTCAACAGTGGTTTAATGTTTAAGTGCGTGATAATAACCAATTACATACTTGAACCAGCGTTGAACCTTAGTTAATCCGCCGAAATCGGTGAATTAAAATCTTGAACCGAGGCTGAACCACTATTGTACAACTGGCCCTTAGTATATTTTCTTTGATTAAAAAATTTGCCGCACTAGTAATTTGGCCCTCTTGAACTCTTGAACCTAGTACGCAGTTCGGGAAAAAATTTATTTCTCATACAAATTTTTTCCCAGGACAAAATTTGTCTCGGATTTTTCTTAAGCAGTACGCAGTTCAAACGCAAAATCCAAAATTTTTTTTCAAACTGTACATACCAAAGTCTCCACATAATTTTTCCCAGACAAATAATGTTCGAAGCATTATTTTGCCAGACAAATGTTGACGTTTCATGAATATCACGCTTTTTATCAACGAAAAACATATTTTCGTTTTAAAATTTCCAATTTTGAAAGGTATTATGTGAAAGATGACCAAAAAAACATAAAATAAAACATGAATGAAAGTTACGGGAATAAATTATATAAAACAGCTGTTTTCACACAGTCAGTGGCGTTGCTAATAGGAAAGGGTTCAAGAGGGCCAAATTACTAGTGCGGCAACTTTCTTAATCCAAGAAAATATATTAATTTTCATAGAAATGACTTTTGAATGACAACATAAACTCGCTATAAAGGCTGCAAACCCTTTTTTGTACTGATTTTTTTTGTTATATTAATAGCTGTGTTTTATTTTCCCCAAGATCCGAACCAGATTGGATTTGCTTACAAAAATACATGTATTACAAAAACAACACAAGATCCAACTTTGTTTTGAATTTGGATTTCCAAATCCATTTTGAACACACACCCTTAATTTGTAAATGTCGTCAGTAGTGTAAAGAAAAAAGACAAAGGGTGTATATGAATAAAAAAAACAAAGGAAAAAAAGAGTTGGGTATAACGTATGTCACAGAGATCCTGGGTTGTTTTATTTTCCTGATCTGATCTGGATTGGATCTGGGGGAAAATAAAACGCAGCTAATATTGCAGGGTAGATTTACAAAATACAAAAAAATATTTTTACCTACGTTACTGTCCTCATTTGAATTTTATTTTTATCTCTACACCTTCAAAATTTGGTTTGAGAAAAAGAATGTAGAGATAAAATTTAGTTTGTCTCGATCTGCGTACTAGGCTAAACTATTAGCTACGCCACTGACTGTGTGAAAACTGGGGCCGAATTACGGCATCAGTGACTGAACGACACGTGAGGGAAATTTCATACGAAATATCGGATATCATCCATATTTCGTATGAAATTTCCCTCACGTGTCGTTCAGTCACTGATGCCGTAATTCGGCCCCTGCTGTTTTATATAATTTATTCCCGTAACTTTCTTTCATGTTTTTTTGGTCATCTTTCACATAATAGGGGTATTCCCGATCCAATGCAAACTGGTCTTGCATCATTGCAAAAAAATCATTACAAAAATAAACAAACATAAGACAAAAAGAGATGAGCATAGAACAGTGTTTTCATTAGGATCCGTATAGTTTTATTTATAGCGGTGTTTTTTTGCAAGTTCGGGGGGAATTGGATGAAAAAAACGAAGTCGGTGCTAAACAATTAACATGTTAAATGCAACAACAACTAATCCCGGAGAATTCTCGGGGTTTAACTTAAGCGCACAGAAAAACTGTGTTATCGCCATGAATTGCTTACATGTTATCGATAGTTTGTAGGAAAACTCCATGTTTTTTACTGTCATGGCGTCGCTAATTCCCGCTGTCGTTTTTTTCAACCAATTCCCCCCGGGCTTCCAAAAAAACACGCCTTATATCGGGGTTATTGGCGATAACAAAACGCGGTTAGTGCTGCTAACTATACGGTGGTGACATAAGCCATGTTTTTTTGCAAGCCCGGGGGGAATTGGATGAAAAAAACGACGTTGGTGCTAAACAATTAACATGTTAAATGCAACAACAACTAATCCCAGAGAATTCTCGGGGTTTAACTTAAGGGCACAGAAAAACTGTGTTACCGGCATAAATTACGTACATGTCATCGATAGTTTGTATGAAAACTCCATGTTTTTTACTGTCATGGCCTAGCTAATCCCTGCTGTCGTTTTTTTCAACCAATTCCCCCCGGGCTTGCAAAAAAACACGCCTATAAATTCAGTTCTGAATTTTCAGATTTTTTATTGAACCACAGCATGAACCTATCCAGTTTTTGAAAAAGCCCATGTAGATGTCTTATTTACTTATTTTTTGACACCAATTAAGAAAAATGAGTATTGGCATCACTTTCAAAGAGAAAATTAAATTTTGTAATGGCCGCGCCACGGGACAATAAACAATTTATAAATAGAAATCAATTTTATTATTAAAAAATGTCTTTCCCCATTAAATCGAATTGTAAAATTACAAAAAGTGCAACCTATAAACATTTGCCATTAGTTAAGTGCTTTTAACAACGCTCAATTCCCAGAAATTCTTTAAGAGAACTAGTGTATAGCATCGAACTAGACGACGACGAAGGAAGAAAAAAAAAAGTTGAAAAAAAAAATAAAATAAAAATGGTGCATCGCACCCTGTAAACTGAGTTTTTCAAAGTTATTTTTGTAGAAAATGTTTATCTAACTGTGATTGTTATAATTAAGTGTAAAAACATAAGAACTCATTTGAGAGAAGTGTTATTTGTTGAAATAAGGTAAAACAAAACAGAAATCAGAGGAAAAATGATAACATACAAAAATGCTGGCATTGGTCAGGTCTCACCTGCAAACGCGACAACGAATAGTTCGACTCCTGTGAAGGCGTTCGTCAATAACCCTCAGATGCAGCAACAAATTGTCAACATTCAGAATCTGCAGAACATCCCGCACCAATTTATTCAGGCGGGCAACCAGACAGTGGTCCAGAATCCATCTACCAACAATATGTTCTCGATAGTGCAACCTATGCAGACAGTAACCATTGATGGGCAAGAGGCGTTCTTCATACCGAACATCAACTCGCAGCTCGCCGGGGCCCAGCCTATCAACTTCAATGGTCAGCAGGCGTTTCTCGCCCCCAATGGTCAGATTATTCGCGCCCCCTTGCCTGCTACCAACAACACTGTGCTTCCCGCTCAGTTTATACAGAATCTCGGGCAGACCATGCAGCTGCCCAGTCAGGCAACACCGGGGGGAGGAAACGGGGAAGCTATGCTAACCATTCCCGGCACCAACATTCAGATACCAATTGCCCATTTAACCAACGCCAATGTGGTCCACCAAAATTCGGGAAACAGTCAGAATGCAGCAGCAGTTCAAGCTGCACAGCAACAATCCCAGCAACAACAGCAGCAACAAGGGCAGTCCCAATCTCCACAGGCTGCTGCTCAGGCCCAGAATCAGGCTAATCAACAAGCAGCCAACACTACGACCCTTCCTGCCACGATAACCATACCCGGAACGAATATCACAATTCCGACTTCTATGGCAGCGGCCAATGGACTGCTGGGTAACATTGGAAATCTCTTGGGCCAGAATCTGAATACCATCAAGGTGGAGGGTCAGAATATACAGCTTCGCCCAGCGGGAACTTCAATTCCGCATGTGGTGCAATTCCCAACGGCGCCCATTGCGCAAACAGTTGCAGTGCAGATTCCCATTCAAACGGCCAATGGCCAAACTATCTATCAAACGGTACACGTACCCGTTCAGCAGTTGGGAATGCCCGGCTTGGTGCAGCAGCCGCCGCAGATGCAGATTATTCCGCAGTTTACCCAATTTGCCAATGTCATCACTCCCAACGGGCAGATCCAGCAGGTGCAGTTGTCGCCAATAAACCCAATGGCTCTGCATGCTGCCCAGCAGCATCCGAATGTTATCATAAATCAGTCGAATTTGCAGAATGTCGCAGCAGCCGCAGCTGCAGCAGCTAATCAGGGTAATAATTCGCAAAATGGGCAACAGGGCAATAGCTCTGCAGCGGGAGGAGCGAACAACGCTCAACAGCAGCAAACGAATCAAAGTCAACAACAGGTATTGCAAATGTTTAAATTTTCATTATTTCAAATATAGTTTAAAATATTTTAAATATATATATTAAATATATGTATGTACTTATATACAGGTTGTCCCGAAATCACCGCCTCAGAAGAAAACCTTGAGTTCCTGAGGTCATTTCAAGTCGAAAAACTTATGAGGTAATTTTCTCGTATTCGCTTCGTTTTCGACTTATAACGGTTTTTATGATTTTTGTGCTTTTTTCCTTTAACTGGCTCTAACTTTGCCTAACTACAATCGACTTTTTAATTTTTTTTTATTTAAACAAAAACAGAAATTTGTATCTACCATACAACTTTTTTCTGTGTGGATAACGGTTCCCCACAATTTATTATCAAACACTTGTTTTAAGCATTTTAAGGTTGTTTTTTGACTTCAATATGATTTGTCTCTTAAAAACATGTTATTAATTATAATTTGTTTCTTTTTATTATGAAAGCCCAATATGTGTTCTTTAAAATACTTAACATTTTTTACCTTAAAAAAAGTGTTTGATAATAAATTGCGGGAAAACAGTTACCCACACAGAAAAAAGTTGTATGGTAGATAAACATTTCTAACTGCTTTTGTTTAAGCCGAGTATACAGTTCTTTTGAACGAAAAAAAAACATAAGTGGTAAAAATTTTTTTTTTCGGAAGAAAAAAAATCTTAGTTGAAATAAAAAATTTGTATTCGTTGTCGTCATTTTTTCCACAACACAATGTCACCAACATTGTTTTGCGCGAAAAACTTTCCGTGGTGAATATAAATTTTTTTCAACAGGTTTGGTTCACAGTTCGATAGTAAAATTTTAAACGTCAAAAATTTTTTTTGCCATAAAATCACTCCCATAAGAAGTACATGTATTTTTTTTCGAAGAGGAACTGTATACTAAGCTTTAGATAAAAAAAATTCAAAAATCGGTTGCAGTTTGGCAAAGTTAGAGCCAGTCAAAGGAAAAAAGAATAAAAATCATAAAAACCGTTATAAGTCGAAAACGAAGCGAAAACCAAAATTACCTCTTAAGTTTTTCGACTTGAAATGACCTCAAGAACTCATGGTTTTCTTCTGAAGCGGTGATTTCGGGACACCCTGTATTATATGTAATTTAACAAAAATAAACCAGAGAGCATAACAAAAAATTCAGTCCAAAAATATTTTAAAATAATTGTTCACATATAACAACTATTTTAAATATCATTTCGAAAATAATTTTGTTTCTAAGTATATTAAACAAATAAAAAATGTTGTGTATTCTTTTTTACTTGCCGAAAAGCCAATTTTTAGTTTAAAGACAATCGCGTAGTGAAGAAGTTTAAATAAAATACCAACATTTTTTAATTTGGCAGTTTTGGGACCATTTTTTTTCATAAATAATAGCACAATTTTTATTTACAATAAAAATGTTAATACAAAAGTAAATAGTAAATCTATTCACTAAAACCAGGAGTCATTCACTAATCACTTCCTTCTGTCAATTCCTGCTCTGGACCGAACAAGGGCTTAACAATGGGAAAGGCTATTTTTGATTGATGACCTTAACGAACTTTCACAATTGAAAATTGAGTACTTGATCGCCTTTTTCAACGCGGCGAAAAAACTGAGGCAAACTTTGGTAACTCTCATATCGTGATCATTGTTAACATCCTGGGTCTGCTTTAAAGCGGCTATAAATATTGAAGGGTGCGATCACAAGAGTTGATTGGTTTGGTTCCAGTATCAGTCAACAAGCTATAAAAGTTGGCACAGGGTAGATGGTTAAATCATTTCTACCTACCTAGATGGTTTAAGGTGCGGATACTGATCAAATTGAGTAAGCTATCATTGATAAGCCTCCTGGTGATTGTCAAATAATAACTTTTTTGCACAAATAAAAAAAAAATGTATTATGTTGTATAAATAAAAGAAACTACCTTCTCCATTTATTATTTATTAAATCCAACAGGGTGATCAGATCGTATTGTATAGTCAACAAATTGTCTTGTTTCGCATAAAGTAAATTAAAAAAATCTCTCATCTACTACTCTTTAAATCCTTTTTACCCACAGTAATGGTCTCAAAACGGTGCACTCCAGTGTTCACTTCATTGACGTTATGTATGGAATATTAGGCCTGTTTTTTTGCAAGCCCGGGGGGAATTGGTTGAAAAAACGACAGCGGGGATTAGCGACGCCATGACAGTAAAAAACATGGAATTTTCATACAAACTATCGATAACATGTATGTAATTCATGCCGGTAACACAGTTTTTCTGTGCGCTTAAGTTAAGCCCCGAGAATTCTCTGGGATTAGTTGTTGTTGCATTTAACATGTACGACGATTTCATAAAATCTTATTTTTGAATTATATTATAGGTATGTATTTACCTTCTGATTTAAATTGTAGTTATTTTTTGCTTTTTTGGCTTTTAATAGACAAACTATCATACAAAATTTTAACAGGCTGGACTCGAAAGTCTTACGCAAAATTCCCCCATGCGTATCCTCAATATACCAATTTCTGCTGGGCGGATAGGATATTATTAAGGCAAAAAATATTCAGCTTGTTGTTATTGGAGATTTCTTGTCCTATGTTCGACTCTCTGTAATTAGTGCCCAAAAAGATAGAAGGAGCGACATTTTCAAAAATCTGTTTTTTTTTTTTCATGTTTTAAACTGTAAAGATTAAATATAAAAATAGGTATCATCAAATTTTCAAGCATTTGAAGGGATCACTACGTTTTCCCGCGATCGTTTTCCCGCGATCGTTTTCCCGCGATCGTTTTCCCGCGATCGTTTTCCCGCGATCGTTTTCCCGTGTAACGTTTGCCCGCCGATTTGAAAGGTAGTTTTTTTGCTACAATCCCGCAGCACGATATCCCGCGGAACGATTGCCTATAAAATTTTCCACGGGATTGGCGGCGGGATAGGCAATACTTTTTGACAATACTATTTTGCTTTTATACAATAAAATATTTAATGTTTGTAAAAATATTTAATATTTTTCTTTTCATTTTAAGCGGTTTTTTATTTCATACGCTTAAAAGGGCAATTTGGGAATTTTCATAAAAAAAGGACCAAATGATAAAAAGAAACTTTTCATACACTCAACCTCGCACCTAGCCCAAATCCTACAGTGTGCCAAGCAGGGGGGTTGCAGGGGGGCAGCATGCTCCCCCTACATATCTCACCTTGACACAAGAAAAGACTTTTGTACAAGAAAACTGCTATTGAAATGAATTTTATTCATGCGCTGTCGATTAGTATTAAAAAAGTAGGAATCGGCGGGCAAACGTTACACGGGAAACTGTGATTCGGGATATCGTTCTGCGGGAAAACGTTTTGTGGGAAAACGTACGCGGGAAAACGTGACGCGGGAAAACGTGCCACGGGAAAACGTAGCCAACACCATTTAAAATGCGAACACGATCCAAGATGAAATAAAATGAACTAAAAACTCCAATTATTCCTTAGTTTTGTGAATGACTCCTTCGTGGTGATTTGAATAATATAACGTAACTTATTGAAAGTTGTCTTTCAACTAATACTGATTTTTATTTATTTTTCATTGCAATAATAGGCTCAGCAGGAAGCAAATGCAGCAGCTGCTCAGCAACAACAACAGCAACATCAGCAACAACAACAACAGCAGCAGCAACAACAACAACAACAACAACAACAGCAGCAGCAACAGCAACAACATAATCAGCCCATCACGATAACAAACGCCCAGGGCCAGCAGTTAACGGTGATTCCAGCTCAAGCCTTACAGCAATTTCGGCCAGCAGCGCAAGCTAATACGAGCAACATAATTCATTTGCCAAATCTTCCTGGTCTACAGGCATTACCCATACAAAATATTCCTGGAATAGGAAACGTGCAAATAATCCAGGCACATCAGCTGCCACAAAATCTTCAGGGTTTCCAGAACTTTCCTGGTGCCCAGGTTATTTCAGCAAATGTTGCCCAGCAAAGCAGTAATCAGCAGAACCAACAGCAACAAGCGCAACAGCAGCAACAACAGCATCAGCAAGTCATTGTAACGGCTTCAAAAAACGAGTCGCAGTCTCCTCCCCAAATTACCCAGACGCTTATCACCAATATTAAGCAAGAGCCACCAGATATAAAATGGTTACAAGCCACAGCAGCAACTCCACAACAGCAACAGCAGTTGCAACAACAATTGCAGCAGTTACAGGCAGCCCAACAGCAGCAGCAACAGCAACAGCAGCAGGCCCAACAACAACAGCAGCAGGCCCAACAACAACAACAACAACAACAACAGCAACAACAGCAACAACAACAACAACAGCAACAACAACAACAACAGCAACAAGCACTTCATCAAAATGCGAATGCGAATATAACAGTAACAGAAGTTTCTTCACCAAGTCCAATTCATGTTGCGTCGCCAGCTCAAACCCAGCAACAAAATTCACAACCAACTTTTACTACAGTATCTGTGGGTAATACGAGCATAATGCAAATTCCAGCGACAAGTACATCCTCTGGACATCATCAGCAAGTGCAACAGCAGCAACATACGCCAAATACTCAATCGTCGAGTCACCACCAACCACAACAAGGCCAGACCTCTGTGAACGTCAATATCAGTGTCAATGATGGTTCAAGTGAAACAAAGCCGCGACTTAAGCGCGTAGCATGCACTTGCCCAAACTGCAAAGAAGGCGAAAAGCACTCCGACCGCAAAAAGCAACACATTTGCCACCACCCCGGCTGCAACAAGGTGTATGGTAAAACCTCTCACCTGCGAGCCCATTTGCGATGGCACACTGGCGAACGTCCCTTTGTCTGTTCATGGCTCTTCTGTGGCAAACGCTTTACACGATCCGATGAATTGCAACGCCACCGCCGCACTCACACCGGCGAAAAGCGATTTCAATGCAGAGAATGCAACAAAAAGTTCATGCGCAGTGATCATCTCTCCAAACACATCAAGACCCACTACAAATCGTCTCGCTCCCAGCTCGATTTGATGGAATCATCCATAAAAGATGAAAAAGACCTTGAAGGCCTGGTGGCGGGGTTGGGCCATATGACAGGTGCAAAGACCATTACCAGCTCCAATGGGATTGTAACGATTGAACTACCATCGGTTGCAGGCTCAACCAGTGACATGGGCGGTACGCTCAGCCAATCGCCGGAGCCGTCATCGGATGGCAGCTGTCCAGAAGACGACAGCGGTGATGAAGAAAAAATGATGATCCAAATCGGCGATATGCCCGATATGGTTGGTGAGAATTCTAACTAGCATACGGGCACCCTGTTCATGGAACAGTTTGGGAACTTCGACTCCAGTGGCAAATTTACCTTCGAAGAGTTTTAATTCACTCTCAATCTTTGCGCCTGTCAGTCCTCTGTGTACATATTTTTTGGCATGAATCAAATGTTTTCTTCTATTTTGTGTTTAAATAGACTTCCTTCCTTCTCCCCTTTCGCTTGTAATGTATCATAACATAGATTAAGAATAAAACATGATCGTTTAATTGCGATTATTCGCACCAAGTGAGTTATAAAAAAAGAAAAACCAATGCTAGTATTGTGCTAGTATTTTTAAACACTGTACATCTATTTTTTATTAATAATTTATATATTTTTTTTTTTTTTTTAATTCAGAATTTAGTGTAAAAATGATTAGATTAATGATTTTGTTTAAAATATATAAATATATATATACATATATATATATGTAAATGCATATATAATTACATATATATAAAAAAGATTATAAGTAAAACTAGCTCGTTCGTAATTATTTCTTTATTTTACAGTTAAAAAAAACGCATGTGAGCGATATTAGAAAATTACGAAATGTATAAAAAAATAAATTTAATTTACTTTCTTTACAATTCAAATTTAAAAAAAATAAAGAAAATAGAAAAAAAGCATCAATTACGCAACGCAATTGATGTCATTCTTTAAGTTTTAACTGTTTAAAAAAAAAAAAACAAAACAAAATAATGGTGGATATCGTTAGCTCATGTATGATTATATTTTTAGTTGGTGTAACACGTATAAATAAAGTAATAATTATCAAACAATATTGAGTGTAATCTTTATTATTAATATTAGAAATTCATAATAAAAAATATATATTCTTCAATTGTCCCCCTGCAGTCAGAACCATGAGTGTGCAAAATTTTAAGAGTTAAATAAATTTTTCGGTACTTCATGCCATCACAATTTTATTAATGTTTTGTCTTCGAACAAAACATAATTATTTTAAAATATAAATTTTGTAAAACACTCAAACGCTATATATCGAAAGTTTTAATTTTTAACAGTCATGATTCTGGGATGGGAGGACTATACAATTCGATACATACTGTCGCACTGGTTGGACCTTTCAGTAAAACGACTGTGTAAACAGGCATTTAGAAACAAAAATATACGTACTTTATCTATTGAAGTACAACTCTTGAGAAGACTACTTTTTAAAAATTGCTCATAAAATTATTGTCCCCGATTATCGTTGTCGATTATCAATCGAATCGAAATTTTTCAATTGCTTCGATTGGTTTTAATATTTTGTATTGTGTAACTCAATCGATCGCACAATACACTATTGTGAATGAACCCACAGTATTTTGTGAATATTTAAAATTTGGTAGTTTTGTGATGTGTTAGTTTTGAAATCATTATTATTTGTTTTTTCTGGTTTTCCTTTTTTAATATAAATTAAAATAGTTTATTAGCATTTTAAAATGAGTGGAATTAAGATATGGTTTAGCCATAGTGACAGATACCGAAGTTGCCCAAGAAAATGTTGAAATGGCCAGAAAAGGTAGACATTTCAGAGACACCTCTAATCCTCTGGAACTGGAAGAAACACTGTAAGATTTATGGAATATAGGTTTTTACTTGCTATACACATATTTCTTTTATATATTTTCTTATATCTTTATTAAATACTTTCGCTTATCCAAAGAAAGTTTCATAGACCTTCTAAGTGAAATTAACCTAAAACTCATGCCAGCAATAAAAAGCTCTTCGATTCCCAACATAATAAAACTTGCTACTACTTCTGTGCTCATGGATCTTACCAAGTTAGTGTTGGTAATGAATTTTGTATTGGTCTTGCACAATCCACAGTGTCTACTCTGAACCAGAAAAGCGTCAGGCTAGAATGCATTTTTATGAAATTTCCATTTGTCTTTTATTTGTTTTTTGACCTGCATAAAGCAAATATGTGAATGCGTTATTTTCTTAATTAATTAATTGGAAAAAACTTACATCTTGTTCATAAGAACAAAATTCTAGACATCAGCTTTCCTTACGCGTCGATCAGAAAATTGTGCACTTAAAGCTATGAGCAGACGGCATATAAAAGTCGCATACGTTTGCGACTCTGACGTCATTTTTACGTCATCATATGCGACTTTGGTCGCATATCGTCTGAACACTCTTTTGGGACAGTCCGCATCTGCTCGCAAATGATTTGCGGACTATATGCGACACCCAGGTCGCATATAAGTTTGCGACTTTCTTGCATATCGTGTGATCACTCTTGCATATAATTTGTGACAGTTTGCGAGCATATGCGACCATATGCAAGTTATTAGTGGTTGCGTTGGGGCCATTGTCGGTATTGGTGCATTGAAAAAGCCCAGATAAAAGGTAGCTTGTTAATTAAAGCCAAGCTTAAGCTAAGAAGTGATTTAAGCTTTTACAACCCTGCTCGAAATCCAGAAGATAAAAAAAAATGGAACGTTTTGGTCGAATCGTTTAGTAGAATAGGGATGATTCGTTTTTCATTACCAAACAAACCAATCTATTTTAATTTCCAATCAAAATTAATAACGCTTTAGTGAAATTTATTTAAAAGCCAGTTAGTGACATAAATTAAAAACTATTTAATTCCCAAGTAAGTTAGTGACATGAATTAAAAACAATTAATTCAGAAGCTCTGATGACTTGTGAATTAAACAAAATTTAATTATAAGCTTAAGGGTCAATTGTGAGCAAGAAAATTTTCAATTCGTAAGTTAGCTTATGAATTAAAATTTTTTAAGCTAGCATGTTAATTTTGCAATCTTAAGCTTGGTTAGAAAGTCAAAAAAAGTTAATATTTACTTAGTAGGTACAAAAAGTGATTTTTAGCTTTTGAATATATTTTTGTTTTAGATTGAAAAATTAACATGCTAGCTTAAAAAATTTTGATTCATAAGCTAACTTATGAATTACAAATTTTCTTGCTCACAATTCACCATTTAGCTTATGAATTAATTTTTTTATAACACACAAGTCATCAACTAGCTAGGGAATTAAATTGTTTTTATTCATAAGTCACTAACTAGCTTAAGAATTAATTTTTTTAATTTATAAGTCACTTACTAGCTTGTGAAATAAATGTTTTTAATTCACAAGTCACTTAACTAACTTGGGAATTAAATAGTTTTTAATTCAAAAGTCACCAACTAGCTTTATGATTTAAATTTTTGAATTCATAAGTCATCAACTAGCTTATGACTTGGTGATTTTTTAATTCAAAAATTCGCAACCTTGGTTTCGAGTACAAATCTTAAGCGATTTTTCGAAATTGTTTAAATTGTATTTTTTTTTCGAAATTTGTAACAATCGTTTCCCTTCGACGCACGCACGGATAGCAGAATACAGACTTTCACGCGAACGTTTAGCAAAGGACTGAATATGTCGTTCTTTTTCTGTTAGCTCGACAGATTTTCAATCTTTTTCCCAAGCAAAATATTGAACAAAGTTGTTGGTTTGATATTTAATTGTTATGAACGACGACGAATTGATATCCTTGAATCTTAATCTTCAGAAACACTTCCGCTGATAATTGCAATATTTTCTTTTAAACGACCACTACGATCATAAATTCTAATTCTTTGATATTTTAAGATCAGTTTCTTTAAATTTATAAATGATAAGCTTAATACCACGGAGCATTTTCTCTACCATATTTCCAACTTCTGAATAACTTTCAACATATTTAAAATAAATTTAAATATTGAAAACATTTTGTTCAATCGTGTAGCTAGTAGTAATCAATTTTAACTAACCGAAATGTGCTAGTTGCGATCCATTTTTAATTTATTGAAATATAAGTTAAAGCTACGAGGTAAAAACCTTTGGACACCCTTTAGAAAATAAATTACTAAACAACAACCTACAATGTCGTGCTATAGATTTTTTTTTAAACCCAGATCAATTATTTTATTTTATTTTTACATTAAATTGTTTTAATCGATAGTTTTGAACCTAAAATGTTCGTCTTATTTTAATCACGCTTTGTTATCATCTTGATCCTAAAAAATCCGCCCACTTACAGCCCCTTATTGTTCAAAAGACTCCTGATTGTTACATTGAACATTCGATTTCTGTAAGTCGCCCACTTTGACGCCCTTTTTTGAATAAATTCTTCCTAAACTATAAGAGTTTTTGAAACTAAAGTAGGTAAAAGTGGATATCCAAGGAAAAATAAAAATCTTTAAGAAGCAATAACGTTGACGTGTTTCCAAGCTATAATGTTTTAATGGAAGCTAAAATACAAGCCTGCACTCTATCAAACTTGCAAGCAACAGAAATTACTGTTGAAGTGCAGATCTTCAATTTATTTTATAAAAGAAAAATACAAACAATTATTTATTAAATTTTGGTCCGTTTACTTTTTTTTCTACACTGTTTCACATAAAATTCGTTACTGAAACAGTTTAAGCTATGCGCAAACCGACACGATGGCGGTGGCGATTGCGATAACTTTTATCGCGCGATAAAGATGCGGTCAAAAACCTGCTCACATCAACGAGATATATTGCGTAGCGGGCTAAGTTGTCAGCGACAATAGAATCGTTTAATTTTTGAAGTTTAATAAAAAAAAACATATAAAATGGAATTTCCCCTAATTTTTTCTATTAATTTTTGAGGTTTTAAAATTTTCTTTTTTAGACTGTAATTTTTCTTCAGGCGATATAACGATCAAATGGTGCTTGCTGCGTTCAAGAAAAGTCGCGTAACTGAACGCAGCAGTGGAATGTGAACGCAATCCACATATCGCGTCGATGTGTGCCCCTCCATTGTTTTACGTGTGCGGCATCCACATTGTTATCGCGATCGCCACCGCCACCGCGTCGGTTTGCGCGTAGCTTTATAAGATAATGTCGATGAATCACAAAATAAAAAAAAAAAACTGTTTACTTGCTAAAAAAATCAAAAATTGGTTCGTTAACTTTTTGTGAACAGTTTTTAAGTTTTGCTTTAGTTCCATTTTCTGTTAATTCCTCTTTTTAAGAAAATCTTACTCCAGTCTAAGATCACTATTTTTATAGCCTCAGAAATTTCCTTTAAGAAGAAACAAAATTTTAGCATAGCTTCTTGCATTCAAATGTTATGTTTTGCAACAAAACAGTCATTTTGGACCACAGTGCGGTGAACATTCATTTGGGCAACTATGTTTTTCATACTTTCATACTTTCATTGGTAAAGAAAACTGTTATAAATTGGCATGTTTTTAAAGTCCCGTACAAAATAAAATGTAAAGTCTAGTCTCTTTTAATTATTTTGATGTTGAAACCTATAGTTTGACTGTAATATGGACCAATTAGAGTGCCATCCAGTCTTGTATTTTCTTAACATTTTCATGTGATTTATCAACCACCATCTCTTAAAGCACCTTAATGTTTACAGTACATAAATACATACATATATGTATTTAGGTACATATAGGTACCTATAATAAAGAGAAACAAAGTCTGTAGCTATAGGCAATAGAAAATTATAGAAATAAATAAACAAAAAACTAAAAAAAAAAACACCCGTATAAATTGAGATAAGATCAATCAGGAAAATTTGAAAAAAGTAGATAATGTTGGTTGGAATCGATCCTTGTTATGTCCCCTATGTTAATTTTCAAATTACAGATAACAATAATAATATAATCAATCTATAAAAATTCGAGTCAGAGTCGGAGTTATGATTTGAAGTTGAATTAGTTTTTCTTCATTGAATTGAAGATAATATAACGAACACTCATCTCTACACATATCTACAGGTACTTGTACAAACACATATATGTATTTATGTTGGTATGTACTTACATATTGTGGCAATCTCTGAATAGAGTAAAACAAAACTCAAGATACGATAAGATTCGATTCGAATGCGATATGATGTTTTGTTTACTGCAAGCGATAACAACACCATCAAAATATTTTCAAGATAACAAACAAAGGCACTCCCTTATCCTATTTTAAATGAATTTATTCTTAAAACGCAAAGGAAACAGCTGAAATGAGATTGGAAACTCTACAAAAAATATAAACTCATAGAAGAATGTAAAAAACAAAGTTAAACAGGTCCATAATCTCGTAATAGAATAAACAAAAGGCATTAAGGACGTCATCCTACATTGTATCGAAATTCAAAATACCAAAAACGTGTGGTTATCTTCTAAATATAACAAACAATGCAATTCAAGGCAATTATTGTTCTTTTTATTTTTAAGTTCAGCTAATGTTTACAGCTGCAATTCAATTTGTAGGTAGGTACTCGTCAATCTACTTGATGTTTTGTATTCAGTTATAATATTATGAACTTGGTTCTGAACCTGAAGTAGACATTTGAAGCTTCCCCGAAATAACCTGTTAAAGATTTTGTCGTCAAAAATCGGATATTTTTCTAAAAGAAAGAATGGGTACAAATGAATTTCAAAAACTAACTCGTCAAGAATAAAAGACCTAGAGTCTTTAATAAATTTCGGTTGTTACATTTTTATTTTTAAGTATTACTAAAGGTCAGTCTGAAAACGTTAGTCTCATCGTCTTTTTCCTATGTTGATATACTATGACTTGTATGAAGCAATGTCTTATTTCGTCATATGGAAAACATACAATTAGCTTTTAAAAACTGATTCTATTTAATAACATGCATTATTTCATAATTTCGGATGCAACTAGCCATAATCCTTTTGCTGTTTCTCTTGTCCGTCATAAGAGCTCTTGAAATGGAAGGCGCATCGCTACAGCAACTATAAATTTCTGGTTTGGTATGGTTTTTGGATCGAGTTTTCTTTATAGCAACGGTTCATTCAATAATTAATGGTTAAGACAATAATCATATTCACTAAAATGCAGCGCGCATATTCGTCCATATTAAATATTTACATTTTTATACCCACTGGTTTTATATTTTGAATAGCGATAAATTGATAAATTCGGAATTTTGACACTTGAATTTTTTTGTCAAAATTATAAATACACACATAATCAATGCTACGAGCAGAATAGAACGGAGCTGCAATCAGAGCCGCATTGGTTTGCGAACTTTTAACTTTTGACGTGCAGCACTTTTGACGTTTCAATTTATATGAAAAAAAAAGAGCCGGAAAAAAATTTAAGTTTTTAGTGCTAATCTGTGTTGCGAAAAAAATTATTATTTAAAACAAAAAATTGGAAATAGTGAATAATAAACTCGTTGCTGTTTTATTTCTTTATATACAATATACAAAAAGCTGTAGGTACAGCTCATTGTGGGCAGATAAAAAAAAGCCACGTACGACATTTTTTTAAAGCTGTTACGGCTGCGGCTCCGATTCTAGTTGCAACAGGGCACCTGTCCTATTTAAGGAGCATTCGTTGAGAGATATTATGAAGTGGCTCACTTTATCTGAGTTCTATTTTTTAAACGAAGAAAGGGATTGGAACTGCATTATCAAATATTTATAATAATAGCACTGAGTTATATCACCAACAACAAATTCATAAATGAATTAAAAAATTTGAAATTTTAACACAAAATAATTATAATTTTTCCTAGGGTAGTATTATAAAAGATTTTTGATTGCGACAGACGACAGACGACGAAAGTCATTGTTAAACTTTTATTCAAAGAAATAATAATAAAACACTTATTACATAATTTAAAATTTTATTAAAATTAGACTATAGAAAATTGTAAAAAAATCAGTCCAATGTACTGGTATGAAGTGGAAAACAACATTACTTACTTATTGATCTATATGCACCGAATTAAACAGGGTTAGATCCTCTTGGATACCCTAAAAATTCATTTCGACTATGTAGCAAGAGTCATGGCGATCTCGATGGGGCAAGGAAGAATTCCAAAATTAATATTGACACAATTGTTAAATTCAGGTGGATCTTGTGTAAAAGAGTGGAAAAATCTGGCTGCTGAGTGTTCAACAACCATATAACGATATCGGCCAACGAAAACCCTGAACTAATTAAAATGAAGTTCAAAGCCCTACTCCAGAAAATGGGAAAATTTGACTTATAATAAATTTATGAAAGAGGCAGAATCGTCACAATACCGAGCTTACTACAGCAAATTAAACCACTTTTTAAATAGCAGCACATACTTTCTAGACAAAAACACTTCAGAAAAAATCAGCACCATATTTAAAGCTAGAGGTGAGCTTATCCGCTTAAAGGTTCCCCCACACTAACGCGAATCTGTCGCGGCGACGCAACAGTGAAAACAATAATACCAACGTGTTCTTTTCATTGGGAATCACGTGTTGTTATTATTGTTTTCGTCGTCACCACGAAAGATTCGCGTTGGTGTGGGGGAACCTTAAATTTTATACCTCATCGACCTCAACAACCACTGTTGTGTGATCAATGCAATCTCAAAGTACGAGAAGATGTAGAATTTTAAAGGAGTTCCACAGGCATTATTTTGGAGTGGAAGTTCTGGATCTAACGGAAGTGATCAACATCCCGAATGCCGAATGGAGAACGAGATTGGGACCTTTTAATCAACTATATTGTAAACGCTTTTCGTTACAGAACCTGCATTATGCAAGACAATTTTTAAATTGCTGCTTTGAATAATCCTTTTCATTTAAAAATATTTGTATTCGTTTTTCTTCTTATATGCATACAAATAATTTAAATGTCATTCTGGTAGACGGCCTTCAGCTAAACCACCTGAAGACTAAGTCATACTTGTATAGAAATCTAAAAAAATGTATATTTTGAAGTCAAAAAACTATAACTAAAACTATATACTGATCTCTACAATCGATAGGTTCCTTCTTGTTGTGTTATAACTTCAAAATTGGTTTTTCAATTTCATTAAGTTAACACGCTTAGACACTCAACCTAACACTTAAATTTTCTTGAGCACCTGCTCAGATACATATATAGAGCACATCCTCTGAGCAAGTATTGTTTTATGACATTTTATGTAGTTGTTTTGCTTCTGATATTTCTTACATTGGGGTAGATAGCCTTTCACGATGGGGAGGGATGACTTAGGATTAAATTTTTTTTTGGAATGGAACAAACTCACTCTTGTCCCATTCCTTCGAATAGTTTTTATCCATTCAAACTTGAAAAAGTTCGTTTGGCAACAGACTTTGATACCGTTAGTGTAGCGAAAATTCTTAGAAATATTTTAATGTTCGGGAAATTTTCTTTTGAATGATTGTCTATCCGCTTCAATTGAATTTTTAGGCTTGATATCGCCTCTACGGATCAAATATCTATTTCACGTTCAAATCGACTTGACCAGCAGCAAGAAATTTTTGATAAAACTCTACATTTTAAATAAATTAATCAGCTGCTTTGTCAATTGAATGAATGAATGAAAATCCTTCAAATTATATTTTCATGATTTGTTAATCTCTCTCCAAGTTCCATGATAAAGAAGTCGAGAAATAAATTTAGTACCGTCACACGAAATCTTTGTTCTCTACTTTTAACTTCAGGATATGGACAATGTCTGTTCAGAATGATGAGATATATAGTTTGTACCAAATCTAAATTTATCTTTTGAAATTCGTGTTTCAAAGGCAACGAAAGTTGGTAAAACAAATTGAAAAACCTATAAATTAAGTAAAATTCGGAATTCATATTTTTTTTTATTTTTAGGGTCACATTTCGAGATTTCATAAATAAACAGGAACTTCTCATGAAAATCATCGACTGCTACCTACACAACTGTGCACAACTATACATATCGTGGAAATCCTCGTACTTGTACTAAGTAATTCAAAATATTTTCATATCGTGATGGCGGCAAATTTATCTCAGATAATAATCACTATATTAAGACACCAAGATTGTGTTGGCAAAAAAAAAACTTGGAAACTATTGTTTATACATTTATTCTAGTTGCAGTTCTGATTTGATACATTAGTTTTTAAAAGATGCGTGTTGTTTTAAAATTTGGTATTTTTTCCCGACTAGACGCGACCGCTGCCTTACGTACCTTTGTCTTAATGATAAAATGTTCACCGCTTTCAGGTTATGTTGCTCGTATTAAGATGCTCGTCGTTAAGATGCAAATACAACGAGTTCTCTCATTTAAAATTATTTTAATTAAAAAGGTTTTCTTATTAGATATTTACTGACGTTTTGCTTTGATACCTTTCGTTGACATTAATTGACAATGACAGTTCATGTCACTGGACCCTACTATTAGCCAAGCACTATTGTCGACTATAAGTAAGATTCCAGGTTTACGGTTTGCTATAATGGTGTGGAATTTGTGTCCATTCCTTTTTCGATTAGGTAACTTATGGTTATGCGTAAGGCTCATGGGAGGAAATCGATCCAATTGATCCCCCCGTATATACAGCACTGATTCCTTATGTAGTTTTTTAACCATATTATATAGTATTGGCGAATAAAGCTTTAAATAATTAAAATAATAATAAATATTGTAATATCGTTACTAGTTCCGTTTATATTTCAGTCTTTATTAATATTTTTGCTCCTTCAAAAATTGAGCAAAAGTATTTAACAACAAAATTGATACACTTTGCTTATGAATCCCGATTATATTTATATTGTCGAGATCTCCGAGACCTTAGAAATATTAACTTACCAATTTTTTGTACTTGCTCTATATAGGATAAAACATTCCCAAGAGTAGTTATAATCTGGTTTTGGGTAAAAAAAATACTTTTAAACTTAATAACAAAATTAAACAATTACAATCATCAAATTGAAAAAAGTTATATTTTTGCGTATACTTACAAAAATAGTTACTTCTCATCTCACAAAAAACACCATTTCAAAATCAAAATGTTTTTTTTTGTTAACCTATTAAAATTTGATTAAAATCTTGAAATTAATAAATTTTTAAGAATGCTAAACTTGTCTTGTAATACGAGTATAGAGTAGGTATCTATCTATCTATCTATCTATTTGTATGTACATGTTTATTGTTCATATCAATTATTTTGTGTCTCCAAAATTGGCGCCCGGGACGACCGACATGTCGTCATTGCACATGATAATTTGTTTGTATGTTTAAATGTGTCAATAACTTAATTTTCTCTTAGAAAACCATTATTGGTAACCATGCCACGAATCATCAAAAATCCAAATATATAAAGACCACCCGTTTTTCTCGTGTTTGCCGAAGTTTTTAAAGAGAATATCAATTTAAAATTTTGTTACAAAAGAGAAAACCCTCAGCTGTGTTTTCGGATCTGTGTCAAATTCAAAATTCAAATCAATTGCGAGTACCTATATGATGATTGAGTCACACCTATATACATATATGCACCACCAACACCAATGAACAAAACACATTTTTCTCCCTTAAACACAATCACAAAAAAACTCCATTTCATTTTTCATTCTCTATGTCTAATAAGACAAACCGAGTAGACCCTACAAAAATCCCAACGAGAGACAGAAAGAAATAAAATAACCTCTCAGATACTCGAAAAGGTACCACAGTCAATACTCTTCCAACTCACTGTAAAACAAAATCTAACCAAACTATAAGAAAACAAAATATATTTATTGGGTGTGTGTGTGTGTGTGTTAGTATGAGAGAGTGAGTAGTATCTGTGTTATATCAAAAAGATATACCACATCACATGAGCATTCAGTATAGGTTTCGTTAGTTTCTGCTGCTTTTGCAAACATCACATCACTTTCGTGCAGTGTCCAACTCCAAGTATTCAGTCAGTTTTCGATTCGACTTCACATTAAAGTAGAATTTCTCTGCATAGAAAAAAAATAAATTAATTGTCATCAGCACAGATACTAGTAATATATACAATATACAATTTATTTTACTTTATTATGATTTTTTTTTTGTTCTATGATTATTATTGTTGAAAATTATTTCGTATCTATACAAATTTAATTTATATAAACAAACTCTACAAATTGTGTGTTTTCGAGAATAATGATGTTGGTTATATAAACGTTTCGAATTAAATTAAAAAAAAAAAATACCTACCTGCCTATTTCTAAAGTTTAAAAACAAAAAAAAATATTCAATTGAATAAAATATGAGAACAATATCTTTTTATTGTGTGTATCTATCTGTCTATATTAAAAAAAGTATCTTTTACAAAAACATACACACTTTATTGAGAGTATCTTAAACGTCGCAGAGTGTATTTTTCGTCGTTTTCGCTCGCATACCTACCTCTTTTTTTTTTTGATAAATTATTTTGTTTAAATTTAAATTAAAAAGTACAAAATCAAAGAAAAGAAAAGTTTTTTTTCTGTTCTTCTGTTGGCTCTAATTAAATTTATTCTCAGTGTCAACCACGAACGCATATACTATCTTAAAAGCAAAAAAGAAAAAAAAAAAAGTATATGAATGTATCTAGATACATAATGAAGTGAGCTACTGTGTGCATTTGTATAGTGTGTAATGCTATGATGAAGCCTAGTGCCCTACAAATGGTTCTCTTTTCGAAAATAGTTCAACACTGCTAAGTTCGTCCGTTCTATCGGGTGATGAAAAAGTATATTTTTTATTTTTGAGAACAGAAGAAGACACTTGTGAAGAAAATTCCGAGACATAGTACGCATTTTATAGCTTCAGCCAGAGGCAGCAGTTTGTGTGTGTCATTATTACAAAAGAAGAAATTAAAATAATATTAATATTAAAACAAAAAAGAACTCTTTCGAAAAAGAAAACGAAAAAAACAACAAAAAACCTTTATTGATTTTTATGTTTTACTTAAATCAACGAAATTATTATAAAACAACAAAATCTTCAAACAACGAAATTTGTTTCTGTTTTCCAGGTGTATTTTAGAAGAAGTTACTATGTAAAACGTAATACAGAGTATAATCCCAGATAATACAAAAAAAAATACAAATTCAAAATATAAAAACAAAGATCGAATCAAATCAAATTCAAAATATACAAAATAAATGGATTAATAGTGCAATTTATGTTTAATATACACACAATATCGCAAAAAGGTGATTACTACTATAATTTTTTTGTTTCAAATTTCAATCCTAATCTTCTTAAAACTTTTCTCAAAAATATCACACACAAAAGCTTCATTATTTCAATTACAAAAAAAAAAAAAAAAACAAAACAAAAATGCTTTGTATTTGATTTATTTTCGTGTTTCATATCACAAAAAAATAACATTTATGCCTAACATACCTATGATAGTATATCAAACAATCATAATTTATATCACCTCTCATACCTATATCAAAATTTTCTATAACTATCTTCGTCTTATAACAAATTGCTTCAGAACAATTTTAATAAAAACATGCTTCAAACATTGGAACATTTCAATTTAAAAAAAAAGTATTTGAAATATTCTTTGAAACTACATACCTATCAACAACAAATAGGAACACACAACAAAAAAACCAGCGATTTTGTACATAAATATCATTAATAATATCAATTCCTCTATCTACATACATAATATATAACTAACAACCAATATCCCAATCATCATCATTATTATCATAGAACCACGTTTTTGTTTAAGTTTTTCATTGTCATTGCTAATTTTTGATTGTGACTTTATTTTTTAAATTTATATTTAAATTTAAACTTTATTTTTATTATATTAATAGTGCAATATTATTATTTAAAAAAAAAATATATTTCATCTATAAAATAGTGTAAGGAAGTGAAGAAGAATTTATCGTTGCATAATAACTGTAATAAAGAGGGCATGCGCATCAATTTCCTGGTATTGACCTATATTTATGTTTGTGAAAAAGACTTCACGACATATAGGTACGATTATACTATACCTTACACTATATAGCTACACCCTACATATCGTCCAATTCAAATCTACCAACTCTGTAGAAGTTGTCAGGTCTATGTAGTTTGAGCTAAGATACACAATGTAGATGATACCACACATCGTTTTATTCAGGGCCGGAATCAACTTTTCCAAAAACTTGGGTTATTCGTTGAGTCACATTTGTTATTTTGTTTTTTTTTTTCAAAATACTTTCTTCTATTTCGTTTAGCCTAGTGTTAGCCTCTCGTGAAATGGATACGTTCCATCATTTTTATACAGATCAATCTTTTTAAGACGTCCATATTCATCTCTTTTTATTTTGAATTTGGTTTCGTTTAAGTCTTGGATATTTTCTTGTATCTTATAATATCTTTTTTTGGTTTTAAATATTAGAATTCTTTTACGTTATTTACATCAAAAGTTATTTTGGTTTGGATTTAATAAATCCTAGACAGTGGTACAGAGCATACAAAATTAAAAATATAGAACTTTGACAGTACCTTTTAAAATACAATTGGTGTATTGGTAAAAAATTTTATTTGTGTCAAACAAGGAAAATAAAAATCGATTCTAGAAAATTGTACTCTCGATTCTCGACGATTGCAGTCAGCGCAGTATAAGAAAATGAACAGGTATCTTCAAATGTACAATTATTGTTAGTGCTTTATCGAACAACAATATTTTTTAAAAGCCAGTTTTCGTAAAAAAAATTTAACGTTTTTCCATCCTTTTTTTTATAAATCTATCATTTGCGATAACAAATAGCTAAACAGCTAATTTTAAATTCAGTCTCAATTTTTAAGTAAAGGCGTTTGGTTTTTTTTTGAGATTGTTGTGTCTACGTTCTATAACTCTCGCATCGACAAAATTGGTCGAAAAACGATGAAAATTGAAAGTAGGCAGTGATATCTCTGAGATCTCAGAAACCTGAACAGGTACGTACATATATCGTCAAATAAGTGTCAAATATTTGTTTTCAAAATTAGATAAACAAATGTAGTTTCAACAAAGTAATACATCCCTACGAGAGTAGGGATGTATTTGGTGTGTTCAGAAAAATGAGATCTCAAAGAGCATTCTCACTCAAAAAGTGAGCAAGCGAATCCAAGATTTTTTTTCTCAGAGTTTTGACAGCAGAGCTCAGAAATTTTGCTGAGGAATCCTGTTCAGGTAACTGACATTGCTGAGATCTCCGAGATCATGCCTATTAGGTGTTTTTCTTTTTTAGCCCCGAGCAGGGCACTGAGCTGTCAAAAAAAACTATGTTACTTTTTAACTCGCACCTTTCAACTTGCATTTCTTTTTTATCACAGAGTTCGATCGAAGCTTGGTCGATGAGTTTGGAAAACAAAAACCGAGAACATTGACCAAAAAGCTGAGCGCCGCTAACTTGATATAATTTTCATGCAATTTTACAGATAAGTAAGCATAATATGACAGTTCAGTACTCAATTGAATCTCTTAAATAGGTTTCTTTAGGTCATGCTCGGTTCCGAACGAGCTCTATTCGCTCAGGTCCTGCTCTGTGACCCGCTCCGGGAAAAATGCCTGAAAACGTCTTGGCAAACAATGAATTGTCATAGACTGCTGAAGGAACAAAAATAATGAATGTATATCTAGCTTTAAGATCTTAGACTAAGCATCTGTCAAACAGAGTGCGTTTTAAAAATATAATGGGGTTTTTGATTCATAAGCCGGTAGAGAAATATCAATCAAACGCTCCAAACAGATTTTATCGATTTTAATGCTTCTGTTTTCGATTCTGATTTCAAATCAGTGCTTCTGTTTTTGATTCTAAATTAAAATCCAGAAGCAATGTCATTTTGTGCGGTTCAGAAGGCTTCTGGGCGACCAATCGAAAACGCATATGTCTACGTTCTTTGACAGAAATATTGTTATTTTTGATATTAAAAAGAAAAAAAACAATTGTTTCGAGTTCATGAATCATATCATTATACATACATAGATGTCATTGAATTCTGGAAAGCAATATAATTTAAATATACAAAAATTTCTTCCGAAAAAACCGTCGAGTTAAAAAGTGCAAAACCAACATGAAACCGGTACCAAGCAAAAATTCAGGTTTTGTTGAGGTAATGATGTTTTGTAAATAACTTCCGGTCGTAAGCTTGCAGATATGGATATGTATGTAAGTATGTATAAGACGACAATTTGCTTTGCTAACAAAATGTTAACCAAGAAATGTTCTTCATTGCAAAAATTGATGTAAGCACTTGATGTTAGCACACATACAATTATGTTAAAACATATATTCGAACATTGTTTAAGAATGCTGTGATAACTTGAAACATTGTTTTTCTCTTTTAATGACTTAAACGAAATAAGAAACGTTAAAACTAAGCAAAATCTCAACTTAGAAATTCTTATGTGTTGGCCTTTTTCAACCTTTTACCAAGGCTAGAGTGACTTTGTCATACGTTTCATTTAAATGCAATTGTAACTTTTTACCGCTGATAGAACCTTCTGAAGCAGAGTCTTGTTTTAGTGACCAAAGTTGTTTTGAACAGTGTTTGGGCTCCACTTAGGATGTAACTTAACAACAAAATAAAATTATGACTTAGATAAGCTTTCGTGTTGCGTTCGACTATACCTACATCTGCCTATACCTAGCCATTTTGTAAGTAGATTTGTTTAAAGTGACGCTTGAATCTTTTGATCATGCTGATAATTGTATAATTTTTCACCCTTAAAGCAAAGGGCCCAAAGAGAAAATTTTGTTTTTTTTTTTCCTAAATAATCCGGCACTGTTGCAACTATCTAAATTGCCGGACGAGAAAATCTACATAAGTACTTATAGAGGGGAAAGTTTTTTTCTTTTTTTTCTTTCTTTCATACCTTCGCTGGTGCAATAGCTTTTTTCCTAGAGATATGCGGGACAAAGCGCACATGGTTTTATCTCTCTTCCCTCCCGTCATTTTTCCACGACTAAGTAAGGCAAAAGTTGCAATATTGGGGCTTCAGACTATCAAAATGGTTACCCATATAATTTAAAATGAACCATAACTATTTTATGCAAAATGGCGCGCGAGACAAAATTAAGTTTCAAACACATTCTCTACAATTAGGTGGTATTGATATAGAAGGCAGCTTTAGTTAAATGTCAAATTATGTGAGTGTTGCACCAAAAAAAAAAAAAACCTTCCACAAAATATAAGCTGAAAGACAAAGCTAAAGCAAGTCGCGCCTCAATGTCATTCTGTTGTCATATTTTATTTTATTTAATTTTTTTTGTAACAATCGTCTCGTTTCGTTGGTACACAAATAAGCTGTCGATGGCATAATTCGCACACACCAGCTGTTATAGTGCAGTGTTAGGTATGGTGTGGCGGTCGGTGCATTATTATTTTTATTTTACCCCCCTACAACACCTGAGAAATCAGTGTTTGCGCCTAGGTATGAACATAGGTATATTCTGGTGTCAAGGATAATAATAATTATTTTCTCATTAAGCATTCCACCACTAGGTATAGCTCGCTCAACTTTAAATCAAAAGCAAATCTAAAAACTATAAACAGAATAAACAACAGAAACAGAGAAAGCCAGACAATGGCACATCGTTTCATGCGCATTAAAGACAATCTAAGTACAAGTGTATATTGAATATGAAAATGTAGATATATACATATATGAATATATCGTTAGTTTTAGAATTTTCTGTAACCATGGCATTGATAGGCATCTTATAATCTAATCGAGATCAGAAAGCCATTAGTACCTATAAAAGGTTTGTTCTCTGGTTAATGATCCATCTTTATATAGGTATAAAGGTAGGTACTTACAGGAATAGTTAGGTAGTTATATTATGAGGTTTAATGAGCCCTTGATTGGTGGTCTTTGTCACTTTGATTTTTGTTTTTTTTTTTTTTTTGATTAAATGATGACCTAGTTTCAAACGATAACTGACATCAATGTCAACATATTGATGAATTTGTTGAATAAATGACTAAGTTCAGTATAATATGGTTTCGATTAACATGGTTTTGAGGTTTTAAGAAATAATTGTAATTTATATATAATATGTAGAATTGATTTTTTTTTATGATCTCAGTTGAAAGATTAAATCTTATCGGGGTAGAAGTTTTGGATTGTTCTGATAGACAAATTATCATTTTGCCATGTATATTCTGAGGAAAATTGTGTTTTATTATATAATAAAATGCAGCTATTACCTTAGCTCTGTTTGGTAATGTGAAATTTTTTGCAAAACTGCATAAATTTTCACAAATTCTCTTGAATTCTTGATTAACTCTAAAAAGTTGCAACGAGAAAGCAAATTATTTCCCCTCCATTGGATAACTTGCAAATTTCTGTATGCAAGGAGTGTAAAAACTGTCAAATACACAGCTGTCTGTGTCTGTCTTCGGCTAGGAATTTACAAAATAATCATTTAGATTGTCTTAAAAAGATACCAAACAGACCTAATATGATACCTACTGTTTATCCAGATAGCTTTGAACAATTTCCTGTACCTGACCATTTGCCTATAGATTCCACTTTAAATGGATTCAATTTGGGTGTGTTCGTAGAGTTTGCACGTTTGCATTTTGCATTTTTTACCGAACTCCTTACAAATTTAACTGATAATAACTTATCCACATGTAGGTATGAGATATGAAATGATTTCGAATCGAATTTGAAAGTTTTCCATGAAATTGCCTCACTTGTATAATGCTTTACGCTCGTAAGATAGAACCAAAAATAGAATGAAACATTCACGAGATTCGAAATTTGTATCAAACAACTCGAGGAAAATTTGTTCAACAAGCGATTTCTGAAAGAACTTATAACCTATTTTTTTTTCTAAAAAATTCTATTTACGGCTCAAGTTCTGAATTTCGAACGAAATCGATTTGATTGAAAATAATTTTCAATTTCACTTAAAATGTAATGTTCTACAAGTCTTTCGTTTTCGAAATTTCTAAGAATATCAATTTTCATTTTACGATATTCTAATTCAAACCTAAATACCCAAATTCATTTCATTCATTTGAATTGACAAAAATTTCAATGTCGAACATTTGGAGAAGAATGTTGGTACTTTCAGGAATTCGTATTAAAATTTTATTGAAAAAATTACCTTGCGTTGTTGTATAACCTCAAAAATAGCAATGAAACCGATTTCTCTCATTTCTTTTATTTTCCAACTTCAATTTAAGCTTAGATTCATGTTAAGCATATGAAAAACCCTACGGAAAAGTATAGCCGTGTTCTGTTTTATTGACCATTCGAATTAGCAAAAGTATTCCTACATAGGTAGGTACTAGGTTGGCACCTACCTACCTAGATTACGATTGGAAGATTTATTGTTCGCTTTGTGTTATAAATTTTCACAAACGACCCTACGCCCTTCAATCACCATTAATATAAGTAGGTATATAATATAGGTACAGTAAAACCCGCTTAAGAGAAACCCGCTTAAGAGAAAAACCAGATTATTTGAAACACTTTTTTCATCCCCAAGTATTTGTCGACCAATTACCTTTATAACCAGAGTTACCACTGGGATAAAATTGTATCCCTGGGGATTCTTTTTTTTTCAGTGGGATTCGGGGATACATTTTTTTAAAAAGTACACATTTTTCCACAGTAACTTTCTCAAATATGGTTAAGTTTTTTATGAAAATTAAAACGTTATTGTATTCTATTACAATATTTTGTTATAATATATTAATGAATGAATGTAATTAATTTTTGTTTTATAAAATTAAAAAGCTTTGATAATACCTACTTAAAATCGGTCATTTAGAAAAGTTTTGCATTTACTTTCAAAAGGACGGATACCCGAAACATATTTTCAATTGAATTTAATATTTTCATTGAAAAAAACTCTCTTAGGTAAAAAAAAATTTAATAGAACAGATCAAAAAATTTGGTGGACGCTTTTACTCTTTTTTATTTTTCATCCCACCAAATTTTCATCACGAAAATGAAATTTGAATTTCTGATATGTCAGAACCCTTTTTGGAATTTTTAAATCCGCTTAAGTGCAATTTTTTTTCACTTATTTGGACTCCGCTTAAGTGAAATATTTTTTCTTTTAAGCGGGGTTCGTTTAAGTGAAAACCCGCTTAAGTAAAAGAAAGACTGTGAAATTTTGCAGTTTCTCTTAAGCCGGGTTTACTGTACATATATTTCAAAGATAAAATCGCATTCGAGCAAATTGAAGCTTCCCTTTGAGTGTAGTAAATTTTGCATGAATCCATAATTATGACAGGCGTTAAACTAATTTTAAATTCAAAGAAGAGGTTTGTTTCTCAGTCATTATTTAAATGTATCAAGCCTTTCTCATAACTATCTACTCACATTTTACTCTTACCAATCTGATTGGTAGGTAGGTATTCATCACGTCAATAAGTTTTCGACATAAATGCATCTGACAAATTCAATTAACATTTTTAATGCTCCATGTACATTGTACATACATACATATATGTATAAGTTTTGAGTCATTAATTTGCCAAAATATAAAAAAAGAAATTGCAATCAGTCATAGTTTCACAATCGACAGTAATATTCAGTTTTTTTAGAAGTCAAACATTTTACTCAACTATATATGTAGGTAGGTACATACATAATATATGCCTGTTTTGTAACTTTTTTTTTCAACAAATTTCCCAAACCGAGTTTTTCTTCTATGGGTTTTGACAGCAAATTGTGAAAATTTGTGCAAATTCGCAAGAAATTTCACGTTACCAAACATGCCAAATATGAAGTAGGTATAGGTAGAATGTAGATAGAGGTACCTTCATAACTAGTATAAAACTGCTCTAAATAATGTGGCCCTTTTTTTTCTCTTCTGTTCCATCAGAGAAGCTATACCTACCTAACTGCTAAGTCATTAACATTAACTCTCTCGCATTTAGTAACATATTTAAACACTTTACTTCACTTAAATATTTTTTTGTTTGTTTCTGTGTTTGTTAGCTTTAAATTTAAAACTAATTAAATTCTTATTCAACGATTCTAACACTTCAAACTAAGGTTGTATTTAATATATTGTGTACCTACTTAACTTACCTATACAAACATTTGACGTTTTGTTTTCGTCAATATGTACTGGTAGGATTCTACTATCTACTTCTTCGCACACGTTTGCTTTTTTATATTTACTTAGGTTCACTTTTATAAGCTTATCGCTGTAATGAAATCTTTTGATAAGAAACCTAAGTATTTAGAACGAAATTGATAAGGGTAAATTTCTGAAATCTTATTTTATTACGTAGGTATGTAGGTATATAAAGAAGAAAATAACAAAATAGACTAAATAAGCTTTGATAACTTTGATGGAAATATATAACAAATTTATGTAACAAATCGTCGCAATACTTAAAATTTATATACTAGCTTTAGGTATATGTAGGTAATTATTATAAGAAAAGAACCCGCGTTTCTAGAGTATGTTTTTTTTTTCCAAGGAGCTCTTAAATTGCAAGTTGAACAACCCAACAAAAACAAAATTCGCTGAATAGAATTTAAAACAAAAAAAGAGAAGAGAAGAAAGTAAGGCGTGTAATAGTTGGCACGACAAATACGTCACGTGTGAAGTGAGATATTGATTGTCTTGTTGTTTGAATTCCTTATTTCTTGTAGATTACTTCATTTTCCAAATTCTCTTTTTTCTGTTTTACTCAAAGCTCTTAAGTACTAGTGGTGGTGGTAGTATTGTTAGTAGTAGTAGAAAAGCGCCTCTTTCAACCGCCTTAACCTAAAAACATACCAAATCCAAGATTCCAATCTCCAACGTCAAAAGAGGAAAGCAAGAGAATCAGAGAGCGAGAATGAGATAGAGGTAGAGAGAGTGAGAAACAAAAATTATGTTGAATTTGTGTCAAGTCAAGTCAGCTCAACATAAAAAAAAGCCTCTTCCTCCCCAAGTATTCCTCGATTCCTCCCCCAACATCATCATAAGTATTCCCACAAACCGAACATAACACGAATCTTTAAGAAATAGTGTGTGCTTTGTATATTATGTAGAGTGTATGCACAGTTGTTGTTGTTATTGTTTTTATTTTGTGTGTTTTACTTTTTGTAGCATGGTGATATTCGTTATGCTAACAAACATTCCGGACATTTAATTTCTTGATATCAGAACACTATTTTTAGAATTTAGGTTGTGAGTGTTGAGTGTGTGTTTGAGTATGAGTGTACTTTCTTGTATAGTTTGATTGATAAGTAAGCACCAATTTAGTTTGTTGGAGGCACAATCAATGTTTTTTTTTTAATTTGCACGCTGATTCCGAGATGACGTCGTGGTTTTTTTTTAACGATCAAATAAACTTAACTTCGTGCTTATTATACATACCAATTAAATTTAAGTATGACAGCTACTTAGTATGTAGTTAGTAGTTTATACACTCCGCACCACTTGTTTAGGGACAGGTATAGGTAATTATATTTTCGAAATTGCCTGACGTTTTTAATATCAGTCATACTTTCACTAACATACAAAATGCTATAAAACTTTAAAATATACCAAACATTATTTTTTTAATGCTTAAGAAAAAATTAAATAGGTAAATGTTGATAAACTCCAGACTTAAGTTATCATGCGTCAATTTATTTGGGTTAGGATGAGTTTTTGGAAAAAATATTGCAGATAAATAAATAGAAATATGTATATGTAGGTATATAAAGCGTCAAAGAGAATTGTGCATACATACCTATGACACTTAGTCATTGATTTTTCAAGGTCAAGTTCGTTCATCAATGTGAATTATTTAAAAGTAAAGCTTTGATTCAACATTGTTCTCTGATTTCAAAAATTGTTTCGTAAATGAAAAATCCGTCACCACCAGCCTAGGTATAACATAAAAGAAACATAAATGTTTTTCATGGGGTTACTGCATCTTGCAAGGAATTGATAAATCCTCCAAGAGTATCCCTTATTATGAAAAAGAGCTTCTCACCTTAGCCGTTTGGATTCGGCGGAAAATTGTAGGTCCCCTCCATTCCAACGAATAGGTAACACGCACACAGGAATGGTTGAGAGTTGTAAGTCAATAGGTTCCGGTTCTACACGAGCTGTCATGCCACCAAATTTTTTTATTTGTTATAAAATATGGCAAAATTGGTTTGGTTACATTGTATTTTCTTAAATTACGAAAATTCTATGTTGGTGTATAAATACATTGATAAGTCGATTATGTCGTGAAATATGATACATTTTAGAATGCAAAAAGGTTGTGGGGGCCAGCGAAGAGTGAAGGTTAAAAGCTAGTTCTCTCATGTGAATAAAATCATGTCTAAAATTGTTTATTTTGTTCACAAATAAAACTTAAACACTTTTATCACTAATAACTTCCATTTATTTGCTTCAAAAAATAAAACCATTTAAAAAATTTTAATTTATCACCTCTATTCTTCTATTCTTATAACAAAATGTATTATAAAAAATAACTCTGTATCTATTGTTGAAAGTCTTGGATGCTATTAATTATGTTAGCCGCATTTTACTATCCATATGATCTGATCTAGATCAGATCCTTCATAATAAAACAAACAGGATCACAGGTTGCCAGTGCTATATAACCATATCTTTTTTCATTGTCTTTGTATATTTTCCTGTGTTTGTTGATTTTTTTCTATGCACTACAGCTGGATTACATGTTCTTTTGTATTTATATGTGTAAAAATTTGATCCGCATCAGATCTAATGGTTCTGTTACCTTGAAAATTCTGCTTCCAGTGCTAATTGACGCACTGGAAATTGGAGAAATTGGAAATTCGGACCGTTAAAAGTGATGTCAAAGTAACTTTAAGCATGGTTCAATTAGCCAGTTCAGGGGCCTCATCACGTAAAACGAAAACGATCGAACGATATCGATCGAACGATCATATCTGTAAAGAAAAATAAAGATATCTATCTTCACAACGATAACCTTCGATCGTTTTTGTTTTACGTGATGGGGCCCCAGGTTACTTAAGATCTCTGAGATCTCAGAATTATTTGTATGTAGCAGTTGATCAATTTATAAAATAAAGATATGGAGAGTGCTTTTGACTTCTAGCGGAGAAATTTTGTCCAGGTTTCTCCTTCTGCTCAAGTTTGCTCAGTGAGTTCATAAAATGAATATGAATTTTTTTGATAAACCATCATTCAGACCACTATCAGTCGTCAGTCAAAAAAGTCAGTCATGATCGATAGTGTATACCATATTCTTTGTGTGTGTTACATCCAAACTGGCAATATTCATGGTACCTGTTCAGGGAAGAAGGAAAAAATCAAGAAGCCAAACATTTTGTTCACGGTGATTAAAACTGATTGACTTGTCATACTTTCTTTCGATATTTATGGTTAATGCATGAACATCGAGCATGAACATCGTGTGTTGTGTATCTAGCTTAACAATAAACTTCAACTTAAGCATATATAACTTTCAATTTGAAGGAACTGTATGACTTTTGAACTTAAAAAAAAAAATGTTTTTTACAAACGCAATCTTATATTTAAGCTGGAATTGATAAGACGTCGATGTACACACATAATTCTGCGGAATCTTTCAGATTATTCCTTTGCAAATCTGAAAAAAGGTCAGTTTGGTAATGTGAAATTTCTTGAGAACTTGCAAAATATTTAACAAATTTTCACAAATTTTCGGAATCTGCTATGAAAACCCATATAAGAAAAAAAATCAGTTTTGGGAAATTTGTTGAAGAAAAAAGTATTGACGTGTAAACAGAAAGCCATCTTAATTCATATTTTACCATAATCGGCATAATCCTGGTTTGAATGTGTTTGATTTTGCTGACAGCCCCTTTCACCTCAAAACGGTTATAAATCCAAAAAAATAAGGATTTCTATACAAACAAATGTTTATCTTTTCCTTTTCCTAGAACGGAGTGTACACTTCTACATACCTATCAAAAATTCAAAAACTAAAAAAAATGACAGCTAGTACCTACAGTTAAAAAAAAAAAAAAAAATAAAAAACAAATAGTTCTTCATTTTGGCAATGTGACTTCAATGTCTCTCCAATTTATTTGCTTGTTTGCAGATGCAGATGCACGTACCTGGCAGTAGAGGAGCGCACAGATGCATTTAAATAGATTCAAGGACAAGTAGTTATTGCACACTCGAAAAAAAGGTGCAGTGGAGAAAGAGGTTGGATGTACATATATACGTATGTATAGTATAGCTAGCTAGCTAATATAAAAGACACGTTTGTTCTGTGTATGTCAGGGAAAGAAGAGTCATCTTCGTCGATGATTCTTGGCACGAGTGCTAGGTGAAAATTAAAAGAAAACAAAAAAAAATCAACCTTAGAGTTTATTATTTCTTTTCAATTTTTTGTAGGTATGTATTTTTTTTTTTTTTAAATACATTTTTTTCATCATAATAATAATATCTTTTGCTGTTGGCTCTTATGTGCCAAGTCAAGCCCAACTGTATAGGCAAGGGGTATCTATATAGATATAATCCTTTTATGGCTTAGTCTTACGTAAACTTATAAGAAAGAGAGAGAAAGAAAGAGTACCCCAATAAATTAGGTATTGTAGATATTCACCTATATCTGAAGTATCATCTGCAAGATTTTATTGATCCACACTATTTTTTTTTTGCTTCTGCTGCTTTTCTATTTTCTTTTTGTTTCATTAAAAACAAAATTAAATGTTTTGTAATGTGTCATCATTTTTTTTGATGATTCTCAAATAGGTTTATACATATCTGTGTATTTATAAGATGAATTCTTGACACTCTTCCTAATCTTAAAATAGAATATCTAAGTTACTTCCACACATGAGATTTTCACAGGTGTCAAATTAGACATGCTCATGCAACTTGTCATAAAATTATTTTAGTTTTATAGCAGTTCAAGGCTGTTTCTAATACTGGGGCTTCTTTGCTGTTCCATTTGAATTAGAAGAGACATACAAATATCCATAGGTATTTTTGTATTCTTTTTTTTTTCTTAGATCGTAGGTATATGTTTATTTCGTTATTTGATGATTTTCTGGTTTTGGGTCAAGAACATGCGGTAAATGTTGGATCATTGTGTAATGCTAAATTAAATAGAAGAATTTTTGATAACTCTTGCAATTGAAATAAAATATTTCATATGTGTGTCTTAGTGTAGATAGTCTTTAAAAGCTTTATAGAGACTGCATTTAAATGCAAAAGAAAAGAAAGTCAAAAAGAATTAATAAACTTTGAAAATTTAAAACTTACTTTTAGCCTGCAATATACAAAAAATTCTTAATTATAGTTATATGTAGGTCATCTAAATCATTAAACCATCTTATGAATTAAAATAAAGAGTTGAGCAGCTCAAGAAACTTTTTCTATATTTGTCATTCTTATATCTTTTGACATTTAAAACAAACTAAAATTGTTCCGTGCTCTCTGAAATATTTTTATAATTTATAACTTTTTTACATATCTACATATTTTTACAGTCAAATAAACTTATAACGAAACATAAATTTAAATCAATTTGTTTGACATTAAAAAGATTCCATTACAAAAAAGAAATAAAACTTGCTGCTTTGGCAGCACTTTTATCAATCAAGATGTTTTTAATTCTTGGTCCGTTTATATGTGGGCATTCACATTCAACGACATGTTTATTAACACGTGTTGTGTCGTTTTTTGATGTGAACGCCAGTCGAACGACCGTTCGATCGACTAGCTCTGTAGTTGATTTTTTTTTAATAATTTGCTCTGCCGAAAGACCCCTGCAGTAACCGTGAACTGCAATCGGACGACAGCAAATTTCAATTTTACATCTTCTTTCAATTTTGTTTGAAAAATTAAAAGAGAAGGGGTTGAAATGAAAGTAAAATAATAAAACGAGAGAGGAAACAACTGAAATTAATGCGATGGTATTTCTATTTTCTACAAATAATGAAATTCTCGCTATATGTTCGCTCTTTGAAAATAACTCTGCAAATGGAGTCGGTACGACAGTCGTTGAATATAAAAGCTAGCAAAACAACTCGAGTTCGGCGACATTTATTTCTATTTTTATGAAAAATTTACAGAGGAAAGGTACAAATCGAATAAAAACAATAAAACAGGAGCAAAAAAATTTTTAGTATTGGTGCAAATAATGAAATTCCCACTAATATGTTCGCTCTTTGAAAATTTCGTTGCAAATGAAGTCGGTACGACAGTCGTTGAATATGAAAGCTAGCAAAACGACTCGGGTCGGGCGACATGTCGTTGAGTGTGAATCCCGCTTATTTGGTTTGTAAAAGCGACATTCTAATTATTGTGAAGTTAATCCGAACAATCAACGTATTGAAACCCAACATTATTCGAGTTATTGAGAAAAAGGTCACAAACACTTGAAAAATAATGGCAATTCAATATCTCTTTTACGCTCAAATGTGTGTATTTACTTTTGACTTTCATTATTCCCATTTTGTATGAAAGAAAATATTTATTTTATCTTAGTCGTAGTTATTAAATGGTGAAATCTCTTTTAGGAATTTTAAAATTATTCTTTCAAAAAATCCTGATAACTTAAACTGTTATCATTTTTTTTATGAAAGAAAATAATTATTCTATATCTTATGCCGTATTATTCACTTTATACATCCAGATTAAAACTTAAATCCGGATGTATTTACATTGAATTTGTATAGTTTATATCCGGATTTAAGTTTTAATCTGGATGTATCTAGTGAATAATATAGCCGTTAGTGTAATTTTTAAATGGCGCCCAATTAAAGTCTCTTTTAGAAAATTAAAATCTTTCAGGAAATTAAAAATTTACAGTTTTTGTTATATGTATCTTTGTTATGTTTATATTTTTCTAGAAAAGAAATTGTGTTTTTTTTTTCAATATTTTAAATATTAATTTATGAACCTCAATATCAATTTATTAATTAATATCTTCATTGTTACTGAATTGGAAGACTCGACTTAAATGAATAAAAAATAATTTTGCTTTGAAAGAGTAGACCAAAGCTTCTAGTTAAAGCTTTCGTAGACTTAGTAACTTCTAAAATTTCGTCAAAAAATTTTAATTCATTTTCAAATAATTCAAAATGCTTCTATGTGTGGATTTAAAATACATATATTCAAATAAAAATTGCTTCAAATTAATAAGCCCAAATGATTTAATAATAATAATAGTATTATATGGCATAGGTTTTCTTTTTTTATAAATAATGTTTAAATTTATATAATGTTAATTTTTTATAATTTCAATTTACTGTAGGTATATTTTTTAACAAAATTTAATGAAAGTCGTTTTATTTAACATCTTCATTCAATCCATTTGTTTTATACCTTTTACATAATATATAATATACTCTGTCTATATACATACATATATTAACAATTATTATTTATTATTTAAACATTTATACATAATTACATAAAATCTATTTACGCAAATATTTTACCAATTCATGTAATCATATATTTTTCTTTTTTTCATATCGTTCTCGCACATTAATCGCACCACCACCACAAATAAGGACTAAAAATTAAAAAAAAATATCTATATATATAAACAAACATCATATATAACGAGTGTTGCATTGCTTATTTGCGACGAAATCACAAAGATACAAAACAGTACTTCCCGATTATAAAATAATCAAATTTTAAATAAAATTAAACAAAAAAAAATATATAAGAAAAAAGCTTAATTTGTACAAACAAAATTAAAAAAAAAAAAAAAATACAAAACAAACAACCAAAAAATCTATTCTCTACTATTGTTCTACTCTTCAAAGCCAGATTAGAAATTATATAAATACTTTTTTGACATAAAAAAGTATAAAATATGTTCGAAGAAAAGTTGGCAGACGATGCAGTTATGGCGAAGGCATGCCCAAGCCCTGAAATCGGCGATTCTAGAAAAAGACCACTTGATTCCGATCCGGAAAATGAACAAACCAAACGCTCACATTTTAGTTCTGGTAAGTCCCATCATTATTATTATTGTGATCGTTTGATTTCGATTTATTTTATATTTAATTTATCACACACACATGCGCATATAAATATACAATTTTTGGGTTTGAAAAATAAAAAAAAAATCAATTGTTTTTTTTGTCAAATAATAATCTTCAAAAAAACATACATAATCTTAATTTACAAAAAAAAAAAAAAAAATTAAAAAAAACAATAAGCATTCATCTATATTTCATTAAAATGGGAATGTTTTTTTTTAGAAAGTCAACAACAATCATAAGCATTATTTAATTTCTTTCTAAAAGTGGATTAATATCATGTGATGCCAAATATTTGTTTATTTTTGTCTTTTGTTTTTTTTTTTTTTTTGAAAAGAAAATAAAAACTTTACCATTTTTGTCTGAAATTTTGTGTCGATAATCACTGCAACATTCTTATGATTTTTTTTTGTATACCAACTCTGAAAAATACATGTCTATAACATTAAAAATTCAATTAACCCAGTACAAGACCATACAAACATTACGCAGGTAATTATAGTTTCCTTCAAAACATGACGCTTTTAACATTTTTTCTCAAAATATTCTATTCTAAAAAATAAAAAAAAAAAACACATAAAATCTATGTAAGAACTTATACTGGAAAATCATTAATAAAGTGAAGGGCATATATTATACATTGAGATGTTGACTAGGCAGTTATCATTTATAATTAGAATAAATTATGCTGTTGAATAATAAATTTATACTTATGTCGAGAATATGCCCTTGTCTGAATAGGCTTTCGAAAAACTCATTAGTTCAGTTGAGTCGTTGAATTTTAATACGAAAAATACTGTCGCTAAAGAACTTTTGCTAAATGTTAATTTGCGAAAATATGTAGGTAGCATTTTTGAATTATAGTGTATTGTGTATACGGTACGTTCCACTTTAACCGACGTAAAACCATTTAATGTTCTATCACTAAAATAGTTTTTGATTTAGTAAGTTGAAATAATTATTAATTAGGCAGTTTATTTTACTGGGAACTTGTGAAATTTCCTATGTCAAAGGTTGAGCGAGCAATAATGCTAAAAATGTTTTTCCTCAGTATTTATTTCGCAACTAAGAAATTTTGCTGAGTTATATTTCGGGTATTGCGGAGACTTCTGGCTTATTCTCCTCAAGGCTTACCTGTCACTTTGACATTATGGGTGGAATATGACATCTTTTAAATAGCCGTTGCCGGGGCTTTGCTAGATGGAACGCATCCGACAAGTCCAATTTTCGGTGAATTTTATTGTAAATGTCATGAAGGTCAAATAGCACGATCTCTGTGGTTAATTCACGTCATCGCTTCTGAGTCAGATAACTTAGGCATGTGGTTTTCTGCGGATGCATTGCCATTTTGTTGGGAATCGTGTGGATTGTCATCATTCCAAATTTGGAAATGGGACCGTGCATCGCGTCGTTGAAAATGATTTTTTTGTTAAAATCGATCGGCGTGGCGTCCATTTCCAACTGCTCCAGAACATGAAATACAAAAAAAACACGAAAATTAAAAACAATTAAATCAAAATGGCCGCCAATAACTCTCAAAATCTATGCACCCCTTTTGGAAAACCAACGCATTCCTAAAAAAATCGAATTTGAGGATTTTATCAAAAATTTCTACCAATTTAATTTAATTCAATTCAATTTAATTCTGTCAAAATAAATAAGAAACTGGAAGTAAACAAACATACCTTTTTAGTGTGTTTCTTTATTCGTTCGGAATATTCGCAATACGCATTGAAGATTGGAATAAAGGGAATATTAAGTATGTCTATTAAAATATCTATTCTCATTTATGACAGTTTTGCATTGTTTCAAGAGAGCATTAAATGTAAATAAAAAAAAAAAACAAGAATAATATGTCTGTTTAATAGTTCTGACATATCACCGAACAACTATAAATTGCCATTTATATTGTTTCATTGTATTCATTGAATTCTGGATAATTCTGGATAAATATTTTTTTATCTATTCAATTTCTTATCCGGAATAAATTAAGAAAATTTATATGGCATTGTAATCGTGACTATTTTGTCTTGGTGTCATGTGTATGTTGATAGTTGACATTTAAATTTATTCGTCTGGTCATTGCACGGTTTTTCCTTTGTCTACACTCGACACGTTCCATCCAATTTCATACGATTTTTCCATTCAGCACTGGAAAAATTTGGTCCATCCAGTATTTATCACACTTGTATGACAAATTTAAATCAATTTTTACTGGAAAAATTGTCTAATAATAGATAATTACAATGACAGGTGGTTTTGAATGCATTAAAGTCAATTCATAATGAATTGTCAAACGACACTTAACATAGAAGTCAAAGAACTGTCATTTTAACCTTAGACGTATTCACATAAATTTGTTGAGCAGGTGGATTAACTTCAAAATAAATCAGAGAGGTTATTCCCAATTTTTCACATACAACAGCTGTGAAGTAGACATAACTAATTTACTTCTACTTTCATTTCATTATGTGGAAGTTTGAAACTTCACAATTGTTTGACTGAATTTTCTTAAATCTACGTAAATTTGAAAATAAATTATGATAATAGATTTCTCTTATTTTTCTACATGACAAATGACAGTTATCTCTTAATTTTCATTAATCATAAGGGAACTTTAAAACATAATATTTATCAAAGAAAAAAACTAAGTCCCCTTTCACACGAGGAAACAAGTTGCCGGAGATTGTTTTGACGTTTTCTTTTAATTTCCTTAAAAATCTCTTGTACCTTTCACACGAAGAAACAAAATCGTGGAAATTTTCTGTAGTTTCTTTTTAGAGTAGCTTGGTTGAACACACACTACTGTGTGTGTGAAGAGGAATGTCAAAAAAATCTCCTCAAATTGTTGACCGGGGATATTTCATTTTCCCCTCTTACTTCTTGCCCTTCTCACCTATAAACTGAAAGTTGCTGGACACTCAGTTTCCTCGTGTGAAAGGGGACTAACTTTACACATGTTACACATAGATAAATGTATATAACTGGAAAGTCGAAATAGGTTTGTTCGTTTACTTGCATATATTACTGCAGGTTTCTGCCAATTTTATTTTTTGTATATGAACTTTGACAGTTGTCGAAATGTTGTAAATCTTTAAAATGACTGCCATAAAATGATGAATGATGAATTTTAAAGGCTTTTTACATCTGTTGAACTAATGGTACGTTTTTATTAAAACATAAAATATACTTAAGTGTTGCAGTTTGGTTTCCTTCTTTTTTTTAGCCTCGGCATTAAATTTGAATAATAACAAGGACTGCAGTTTTCCGATATAATTAGAAGTTTAAAAAATATAAATAAAATGTGTATTAATATTTCACATAAAAATCAATCTGAAACTTAATCTGAAACATACCAAGGGTTTCTTTTATCTTTCGCTATAATAAATGTAAAATTATTCTTTCATATCTAAACACAACCTATTTTATTTGAAAAATCCCAACTGTGATTATTATGTTTATTCTTAATATAATTTCTATATTTTTTTTTTTACCAAAAAAAATATTGAAAGCAATTATTAGTACCTTTATAGGCGCTCCGATTATATCGTGAGCTTATCAAACCCATTTCAGGCAAACAATATAGGTTAATGTGGCTATAAAATACATTTTCAATATAAGCTATACCATAGTAAACTACCGTAAAAATCGACAAAATTAAATAAAACAAAAGACTAATACTATGTGGATAAGGTATCACATATAAGTATGGAAACGTGTGGCACGACATTTAAAATAAATCAAAGGGTTTAATATTATGTTGATTTTTTATGATAACAGACTAAATATATATACGAATCGAAAGAAACAAAGCATGAAAAAATAACTGAAAATAGTGAGAAAATTAACAGGCAAAAGTAAGAAAATAAAGCTTTTTTTAATTGGTTCTTATGCAATCATGCAACTCACGTGAGAAGTTGTAATAATATTTATTGAAAAACAAAAAAAAAAGTTGGTTTTGTTTTGAGCATTATTTAGTTAGTGTTAGCAGATGGGTTTAAAATTTGGCCCGAAAAAAAAAAATTGAAAATTACCCGTAGTTACTAACATTGAAAACAAGCTCTCTTATTGTAAGATGCTAAAAACAAATAGCTGTAGAACATCCACGATGTTTTGAAACCTGCTGCTCATTACCATTACCATTTAACTTGCCCCAAAGTTTTTCCTTATTTATTCTGGATAAGTCCACTCTTCTTATAAAATGAAAAGAATCAGTTTCTGGAATGTATATTCCGGATATTCTATTTAGATTATATTCTCATACAGATTAGATTTTCCACGACATAAACTGTGTAAACTGTCCTGAATTGCTGTTCAATGAGTCTGTTTGGAACAGTTTGGAACTCTTTAGAACAAGATTTTATGCACTTGCTTTTGAGGTAGAACAAGTTAGAACAGATTTGTGAAAACTGTCAAAAAACACTAAGAAACAAATCATTTACATAAAACTTTTTTCTTTTTATTGGGAATTAAACATTTTGAAAAAGTTTTCACTCTTCTAAAATTAACACTTTTTGTTGTTCCAACTCTAAAGATTGGTCGTATTTTCCCTTTAAATTCCGCAGATATTTCTTTAAAAATATGCCTATTCTTTCAATTCCGGCTCCTTGTCGGCGCATATAGTTTCAGGAGATATTGCTCATCCGAGCTCACCCAAAATGTTCTTTTTTTGACATATATTTTCTCTTCCATGTTCTGGAAATAAAAACAAAAAACCACGACCAAATCTATGATTGGAAAATAAAATTTCTTTTGACAGCAGCGTTCAGCTGTTTTTTTTATACATTTGATTGATTGCTGAATGCCTCGAAAGGTTTGTTTGTTTAGTTCAACTTTATATAAAACTAGTGGCTTACGAAAACTTGTGGTTTAACAAAAATGTATGGTAAAGCTTGCCAAAACCGATAATTTCGCGAAAACTGCGTTTTGAGTTTGGTGTGAAAAGGCTATAATTCAACGATTATCTGACGAGATATTTCTTAGAAAGTGCCGAAAGAATGTTAAAAGCAGTTTTGAAATAGCCGTGTTTTTGTTCAGGTGTTTTTTTTAAATACAAATATAAAAAAAAACAAAAAAATATTACAGTTCTTGGCAGCACTTATTATTTTATTCATTACATTTATTGACAGTTTAGCTGACATGACGGCTAGTAAAAAAATGTATAATTTGTGAAGAACTCTATCAATCTAAATAAAATGTAAAACAAAACTGTCAAATAGATAGTTTTGAAAACTTGTCTATTCTATTATATATGCCGGTGGTATTGTAAACTTATTACGTGTCACACTTTACGTTGCAATTGATGTTTACACATCTTAACCGTGAGTCCCGGCAATTAGATATTTTTTTTTAATAAATATTTGTGTCCTAATTTGCTCATACTCTTCTTGTTGATATTTTTGTATCTGTTTAGTCAAATTATTAAGGTAGAACTAGAATAGGCGGTAGCTGTCGGAAGCTAGTGTCAAAAGCTTTCCAAAACGTCAAATTCATAAGTCACCCATAATGCACTTGAGTGGTTGGAAGTGATTTTTTTGATTTTTGAAGCTAGCTGTCAGTCCACGTACGAAAGAGCGGTCGGTGAGCGCTCTCACGTCCGACGGCAAAAGTTAACGAAAACTAAACGAAAAGTTCCAGAACGTACGTTGGCTTCCGCTTATTCTAGTTCTACCTTTATGTGAAATCATATGTCAAACGAAAGATTTTGGAAGCACATTTTTTTTATATTATAGCTTATCTCACTAGCGGCATAATTTATGGACGCTAAATAGGTGGATATAGAAATTCGTTGTTGTTCGGCCTTTGAAAAAATGCCTCATAACAATCGAATAGTTAAATTACATTTTTAAACCATTTGCAATTTATTAGCTTTCCACTTATCAAAAAAGTGACCACATTAAGAGGAAAAACTCCAAATTGGCCACTATGGATTTAATCTACTACTACCACTAAAAACCAGACTAGAATGAATTTAAAACCTGTACCATTTAAAACTATCTATAATTTATGCTTTCACTTTTCAAAAGTGTTAATGCGTGAATCGTGTTCTTTCAATCAGTTTCGCTTTTAATTTTTTTAATGCCAAACAATAGAAACACGAAGATTTGTTTTAATCTGCATGAATATCTTATAAAACACTTATAGGAAATAATATCATCGCTAGAGATAGATAAAAATATTTATTATTCGTGTGGACTAATTTCGAGTGTGATATAAATATTAGATTGCATAAGTCTGCAGCATCACAATTGGTGCATCCGCTGATGTAAAACAATCTGTGCCAATTTGTATCTTATGCGATGATGACTAAATAAAGTACAGTTTACAATTTTATTTGTTCAACCAAACAAGCGAGATTAATACAAAAATAAAAACAGCAATATTTTTCTTAAATAAATAATGCTGTTATTGTTTCAAATACGAATTATGTATATTAAATCTATCTTTTAACCTATTCTTTTAAGTTTTTATTAAAAAAATATATTTTTTAATTTTTTTTTGACAGTTAATTTCCATATTAAACTTGTCTGGTGTCCTTGAGATTTAACCAGTTGACATAATAAAATATTAATGCATTTTTATTTTTTGTTATCTTGAAGTGATGAAGTGAAATAAACCACAAAATCGTTTTGTTGTTAATTTGAATATAAATAATACAACACGTATACAATATGGCTTATTTGATTTAAATTTAACCTTTATTAGGAATGTGCAACTAATTGCATGTTCAGTTTTTTTCTTTTAAGTTGCTTCTTCTTTACTGGTTTGTCAATTTTAACGAGGGGTATTTAATTGTGAGTTAGAAACAAGTTTTAAATTATTTATTTTGTATATAATGAATTATGTAAATGATTCACAGGAGAGGTTAGGTAGGTAGTATAGGTATTAAATTTATTTTAAAATATAATTAAATTGAATAAGGTTAAAATGTATATCCTAATGTATATCTACTTATTTATTTCTTTTTTTTTAAATTATTTCATTTAAGTTGTAGCTCTGATGAAAACAATTCTACTGTAAAATCTTTCTTTTGAAATTAATGGCGATTTCGCTTGGGCAAACTCCTTTTGCACTAACTTGTAACTCCTACTTCTCCAAAAGCTTTCGATTGGCTGTTCTGATAAATGATTTCGGAATGTTTTTCTATTCCCAATTTCATAGGAGGGAAGAACACACCCATACATATAAAGTACATATGTCTGATTAAATTGTCAACGAATGCTTGAAGAAGCCATTTTATTTAATTGGCGACATTCGGTAAATCTGGGAAGTCGATGGTTTCATATTTGATTGAAATAAAAAAGGAACAGTCCAAAAATCCAATTGAAAATGACATACCTAAGTGTTTGTTCCTCATCTACTCCTTTATGAAATTGGAAACAGCAAAGCACTCCGAAAATATTTCTCGGAATTGTCAGCCAATCGAAAGCTTTTGGAGAATTAGGAGCGAAAAAGGAGTATTCCGAACGTCCAAGCGAAAACGACATGACATTGGGGTACGTTGTGAAAACGCTTGAGTCCTCGAATTTTAATTAATCCGCCAAAGTCGGTGTGTCAAAATCTTGAACTGAGGCTGAACTACATTTGTTCAACTGCTCCTACTATAATAGTATATTTTATCTTTTTTAAATATAAATTGCAATCAGTCGATGATATTCAAAAATGCTTACCTATTTCTTTCACACTTGTCAATTTTCATTAAATAAAATACCGACACTAGAACTTGTTTTTCAGTGCTGCCAATTACGCTTTTCATTTGAGTTTATTAAAAAAAAAAAACTATTTCATAGCATAATCAGGCCTATTCTGCTTTTCATCGAAATTTAGACGAAATTTGGAACAATCGTTTTCCTCTGACGGATAGCAGAATAAAATCTTTTATGCGAACTTTTAGCAGAATTATAAGGCTGAATATAAATAAAGGCTTGATTTGTAAATTGGGAACAGTGGTTCATGGTGACATTAAATTTCATACCTAATAGGTGATTTGAGCTAAGCTAAGTATATTTTGCCATTTCACGATTAATAGACTTCCGAAGAAATAAAGTTTTAATTGCTGATTAACGATCTAGATGCTCGATAAAGTGGGCGAAAATTTAACTTCCAAATTACCCTTAATTCAAGCCAGCTGCGACACCTATTTGACGGCAATAATCTTTTTTAATAAATTATATTTATGTGTTTCAATTCATTTTGAGGTTTTATACCTCTAAAAAAATAACACACAACATTTAGATATTAAAAGAATGATATAAAATAGATGAATATAAAAAGCACTCTATAAGCAACATCTGTTTTCTTTTAAGTTAATAAAAAAAATCAAGGAATTCTTCGCATTAATTTATTTTTCTACAGAATTATCCATATTATAACTACACCCGACTACCTTCAAATCCAGATTCGAAGGGCATCTACATAATGTTACAAAAAAAAAGGTTTTCCTCTAGTAAAAAAAAAAAAAAAATAAAAACAAGAAACATAAGAATTCAAGAAGAAACCTTATCTCATTGGATAGAAGAATAATTTATGTTGAAACTTAATTCATGTTATATTTTTTTCTATTTCCCTCAATAAAAAAAAATAACATACATATTATATTGATCATCATTAACGAAAGTTACTAAAAGTGCAACTATAAAGTACCACACTCCCAATAGATACAAATTGAAACCAGTTTGTATGTGTGTTTGTGGAAAAATTAGCGCAGTCGGTGCATATTTATGCCTATTGTAAAGTATCTGTCAAATACGTACGTATAACACACACGACGACGAATAAGTATTTGTAAACACCACCGCCACCACCGCCGCCACCACTAAAGTCTATTCAATTTCGTGTTTGTTCATCAAAAGCAAACATGAGTCCAAGGTGAACTGGTAGCTACATTCATACTATACATTGCGATACAACACTCTATCTAATACATTAGATGTGTGTCGTGGTGGACCTTTTAGTCTTAGGTATCTGTATAGCTACTATTGCAGCCCAGAGTCGTAGTTATGATTTAAAGCGCCTAAGACAAATTTGCGACTTATACACTACTTTATTCAATTTAAAAGTAAAGCTATTTATAATTTGAAAATAAAAAAGTAGAAATTCATGAAAGGTTCTTTCCGTTTGCCATTTCACTACATATTTCTTGAGAACACGATAGGGTATTTGCTTAAGGAATAATTTTAATTAAAATAAACTGGAAACAATACCTTAAAACAATTCTGAGATCTCCAACTACGGTATTGCACTTTTTTGTGTGTACATTGGTGGCCATCTTCGAGACGTTCTTTTAAGTATACATATTGGTATGCTACGTTCACTGCATTTTCTACAATATCTAATATCTTTTTTTTGGTTAAAAACGCTCTGGAGTGTATGAGTGAGGAGCTATTGAACTTTATCTTTGTGCAATAAGTGGCCACTATTAAGACGTTCATTTTGGTATGCATATTAGTACGCTACGGTCCTTGGATTATTCATAATATCTAATACCTCGTTTTTGGTTAAAAATGCTCTGGAGTGCATTGGTGAAGAGATATTGCACTTTATCCATGTGCATCGGGTGGTTATCTTCGAGAACTTAATTTTAATATGCACGGTCCCTGAATTAACCACAATATCTCATACCTCGTTTTTGGTTAAAAACGCTCTGGATTGCGTTAGTGGGGAGATATTGCACTTTTTATTTGTGCATCGGGTGGCTTTCTTCGAGAACTTCATTTAGATATGCATATTGATACGCTACGGGCTCTGAATTATCCAGTAAAAAAAAACGCTCTGCAGTATGTGGTTCAGGAAATATTGCTCTTTTTCTTTTTGAATCGGCTGGCCATCTTTGAGAACTTCAATTTTAGTATGTACAGATATTGAAATATTTCGGTCCCTGAATTAACCACAATATCTAGTACCTCGTTGTTGGTTAAAAAAACTTGGGAGTGAATTTGTGAGGAGATATTGCACTTTTTCTTTGTGGATCGGGTGGCATATTGGTACTTAAAATATATTAAACTAATCTTGATTTTTCAGTGGTTAATTAAATTTGACTTAAATCAGAACAAGTTAATCCAGGAAATAAATCAAACCATTGAATTAGTAACTCATGAAGTAGTTTTTCAGTGGGGGATGAGCTTTAAATTTAGTTGTCAAAAATCGATCAAGATCGAAGTATGACACAATGGAAATCGGCCTTTAACTATTGAAATCCCGTTTTTTATAGCGAAGCTCTGCGATGTCAATAGATTTTTGACACGCAAACTACAGCATCTGTCAGAAATATCAGTTCAATTAATTCCAGAGTTAACTAACCAAATTTTTTGAGTTAACTCGGGATCAAAATTGACTTAAAAGCATGCTTCAAGAGTTAACTTGGGTTTATCCACAAAAAAGGTCCTATTCGAGAAGAAAAAATAATAATAATAATGAAATCTTAATGTTCGCCCCCTTCGCATATATTTTGCGCCTTAGTGTCAATCCCTGTGACTATGTATATCCCTGGCTCTTTATATTGAATGTTACGTGTACACCACGACAATTCATCGTTATAGGTTATCTTTGGTACTGTGGATTTTTTATTTTGTTTTTTTGTTTTTGTATTATTATTATTTTTAATGACTTTGTATTGTTGGGCATATTTTTGTTCAAGTTTGATCAGAAATATGGATTTCAAACAAGTATTTTACTTCAACGACCCTGTCCGCCCGTCATTCCATAATAACTATTGATAGATACATACATGTGATGTTTAATATAATTGAAGGATGATACTTGTTTCACATGATAGAAAGATAGTTATGAAACCTTTATCAAAGCGGCAACCATCACTTTGGACGGGGTTTGTTAGTAAGAAGACAACAAAATTATCATAATAGAGTCGAGTAAACGTTATATACATATGTATATAGCGTATATTTGTTTGTGTATTGCTCATAGTTAGGGAAATGCATTATTCGTCTCGTTGCTAGCATCATCATCGCTTGTCTTGTTTGGTGTCGTGTCGTGTTGTGTTGTGTCGACCCAACAACTCGTCCCGCATCTGTGTGGCATGGTACTTTCCCCTTGGCATTCGATGATGTCATTTGATTAGCGCAGCTGAGTTCATAACGACCAACACCAAAACGCCGAGCGAGAGAGTTTAGCTTTTGTTTTATTTTTGAATATATATGTACTCAAATAGAATAGTGTGCTGTGCAAGTATGTATTGTATGTACGTATGTACATTTATATATGCCAGAGTCGAACTCAAGTATGTACGAATGTTGTGTTGCATCATGTGCACAAAACTTTGTTAGACAGGTTTTTGCTTTTTATTTGCACACTGATGGCGCGTATTAGATTTGCCTTTTTCAAAAAAAAGTTGACGGTTACATAACGGTTTTTTTCTGTTTTGTTCGGATTGAAATGATCTTTCAAAATTGATTTTCCATGATGCACCCCCAAAAATCCAGACCAAATGCCAACCCTGGTGTAAAGCCAAATTGTCATGCAGCAGGTATGTATGAGAGGGAGGGTATGTTTGTATTTCTTGCAGTTATATTTGGTACTCCTTCTCTGCTGCTGATGTTGGGGATGGCGATGGTAGTGAAGTAACTACTGCTGCTGCTGCTGCTGCTATAACTGCCGTCTTACTGACCTAGTTAAATTTTGCTTTATTGTGATTTTTATTGTTGTGTCCTGCGCACAGGTTGCCTAGCAATGACGCCGAAAGTATATTTTTTGTGTTCCCAAGGAGCACTTGACCAAAAGTGCATGGAAACACACCAGCAACAAAAACAAAAAAACAAAAACAACAACGAGAAAAACGAAACATGTGCAACTCTGCCACACGACTGTGTAACGAAATAAACAGAAATCCGATTCAAAAATGTTCTTAATGCAATTATGTGTTGTGTAGGTAGATAATATAGAGATACAAAAAAATTTTCCAACCTACATACAAACATACATAAATGTATGTTTTCTGTGGAAAATGTGGCCGCCCAGATTCCAAGGATTTTTCAAAGTTACCCGCCACTGTAATCAGCAATTCATCTAAATGGTGTATGGGGTGTATGGCTATGGCTTAAACTCATACCTACAAAAACACCACCAGGACTCCCACAGATTCTACGTACATTATGTCTGCCTGCGAATAAAGCTTATGATGACAACAACAAAAGAAAAAAGGATTTAAGTCTATCTCCTACACACAAAAGTGCATTTAGTATTCCATTCCCTAGACGAAAACAGACAAAACCAAAAAAAAAAAGAAACTTAAAATGAATTTCAAGATGTACCCATACTTAGAAATACATAAAGCTTTCTCCTTTTTAGTATTGGGATGCAACTAAAAAACAAGAAAGTACTTCACTGTCATCTACTTAAATTTTTGAATTATGTAGCAATCCTTCATTCAATTTGACCTAGATATAGGTACCTAGGTATCTAGTTTTTTTTTTTTTAGTTGTGCATTTTATTTCGCTTATAGGACATGTCTTTTTAAATAAAAAATAATGAATTATTTATGTAAGATAAAGTTTTTTTTATGTATTTTTGTTTGTTTGTTTGAGAAAAAAAAGTGTTATATTGCCTCTACCTTAATCATAAATAGTTTCGACATTTGAGTGCATGAATTATGAATAAAATGAAGAGGGAAGTCGTATATAAAGGACATTATAGTACATATTAGCTGACATATATGATATTTATCTTGCTCTCTTGGAATTAATTTGTGTTTTATTTAAAACTATTTTTCTTGATTTTCATTAAGCTAGTTTTAGGAAATTTTATATTAAATGAGTTTGTTCTTATTTGAAACAAAAACTGCTTAAGATGATAAAAAATTGATTTGATATTGGAGGTTTTCAACGTGAAGCATACGGCATGTTCAGGAAAATGAGATCTCGAAGATCTCAGCAATCTCAATTACCTGAACAGGATTCCTCAACAAAATTTCTCAGCTTCGCTGTCAAAATTGTGAGGAAAAAAATCTTGGATTCGCTTGCTCACTTTTTGAGTGAGAAAATTCTCTGAGATCTCATTTTTCTGAACACACCAATAGCTTCCGAAATGCATTAAAATAAATAAATAAATGTTTTTAAGTTATTTAAAATAATGTCTTTTATTTATTTTAAGCTAATAAACTAAATTCGAGCTTTGGAAATAACAAAAAGCGTGTTTTTTTGAAAGCTAACATATTAACATGTTAAAATGTAACAATAACTAATCCTCGGCGGGCTAGCTAAGCCCCGAAAATTATCAGGGCTCAACTTAAGCGCTCAGAAAAACTGTATTACCGGCGTGAATTATATACTTGATATCGATACTTTGTATGAAAAATCCATTATATTTCTATGATGGCTTCGCCAATCCCCGTTGTCGACTATATTACCACAACAACATAATAATTTCTTCTTTCGAAGATTTTTGATACCCTTAATTCGAGTTTCACTCCAGAATTATTGCATCAGGTATAAGGTTTTCAAGATATCTTCCGTTAAACAAAAATTTTACAAACAAAAAAATTAAAAACAGGAAACGAAAAACTTGCTCATGACGAATCATTAAATAGTTCTCAGCTCATATTTCGCTCACAAGCATTGACAGTTTTCGAGCAGTTTTCAAAAACTCATGGGCGTGAGTTTGAGCAAACGTAGAATAATGAAATTCTCTCTTATGATGTGCAAATTTTTTAAGAGCAAATAGCACAGTTTTGAGCAACTCGTTAGTCGTGAGCAATGGTGAAATGCTCACAAAAAAAAACTCATTACAGAGAAAGCTTATTATAAGTGCTCATTTGGTATTGCACACTCACTATCAGCATGAGTGAGTATTTCCGTCTCGTAGTTAAAGATAACTTAATTTTCGAAGTTCTACACTATTCGTTATTTTTTTTCTACAATAATTCTTGATAAACATTTTTACTGAAAATTTTTAACGAAGGATTTTATTCTGATACAATATTTACCGAGTTAAACTTATTCAACTATCTGCTGTAAATAAGTTGCTTAATAGATTGTACTACCAACTTATGACCTAATTAAATCTATCAATAAAATTTATCAACTTAAAAACAGTCATCATAAAGTTTATGATTTGAATAATTATTTTATTGATTTTGACAATGATCAAGGAAAATATCAATAATTATCATTGAGATATTAATAGACGTTTTGGCTAAAATTAATATTAATTTTCAGTAGAATAATAATTCAAGACATAATATTTATTATGGCATGAGATGGCTAATTTTGCTTTTAGAACATCTAAAAATTCCCTAACCGGAAAAAGTTGTACTTTTATATCAATTTTTTAGCAATTATCATTAGATAAACGTTCACTTAGTATAAATTGCAAAAAATTTGCAGAACACGTAGATATTTAATGTATGTTTAATTGACTATTCAAAATTGACTCTTAGGGCCTGTTTCACAATGTCTGAACAAAGTTCGGATTGGTTATCCGATACGTAAATATTGGCACAGCGTAATAAGTCCGTAGTCCGGATTATTAACCAATTTAAGTGTGTCAAAAGACAACAGCAAATTTTCCTACACTATAACCTCATGATTCTGTGCCAATATTGAAATATTTTCACCAGAGAAACAAAGAGGGCGACATGGTAATATGGAAACATCGACTTTCATAGTAACCCCTTTCTATTTTGATACTTTTCAGTAAGAACTAGATATATTTCAGTTGATTTGTATCAAATTAACTTGGTATCTAAATTGCTTAAAAAATATTTTTCAGGAGTTAACTCGCATTCAACTCCGAAACTGGGATGATCTTGCAATGAAAATTGGTCCCTAAACTTCTTCTTATTATCTTATTCCCAATTTAATTAAAATTATTGTGGTTCTGCTACAAAGTTTTTTTTTACTCGAAATCATCTTTCAGAATTTCGATATTTTCGTTTGAAAAAAAAAACTGAAGTTCGATTAATTTATTCAAAACCTCCATCACTCGTTTTTCATTGAGTATTTAAACAAAGAAGAGATAACTTAACCTTCATTTCAATATGACATCGTCGCTGTCTTTGTTAATTGAAGGGGCATCGAGATAAGAAGTCATAGACTAGCTGTTGAGAAATAAAAATAAAACAAATTAAGACGTCAACATGATATATAATGTATTGAAACTAATCACAAGCACAATTTTCAATAGCAACCACATTTTGAGCTATAGAAACACAAAAGAGAAAAGGCATTTAAAGACCAAGAAGAAAATGCGAAACCTCCCATTTTCACGGATCTAGAGAGAATAAGCAAACAGAAATGTTATTTTGAACGGGTAAATCTCTAACAAAGAATTCATAAATATTCCAAGAGTATATCCCTATTCATAATAAAGTGCCTCTCACTTAACCTATCCGGATTTGGCAAACAATTGTAGGTCCGCTTAATTCCTGGAGATCAGAAGCACAAAGAAATGGCTGAGAGTTCAAAATTACTAAGCACTGGTTCTCCACGAGTTGTAACGACACCTTATTTATTTACTTGTTAGTTTATTGTTATTTATCATTTTAAAATTTTGGTTAGCCCAAACAAAGTAAACAAATTACTAATAGGTAAATTCAGCTTAAAAAACATGAAAAATTAGTTTTTCTCAAGTATTAGTAATAGACTGCTTAAACAGGTTTGACAACAAATTACATGTTTAAGTTGTTGTTTATTTAAAAGAAGGTTTAAAACAATCTTAACCAAAAATAACTCTTTCTGAAAATGTTTTGATGTTTACCCCCTTTAAGGATAAAATTAAAAGCGAGAATTTATTTAAATATCTAGTAAAATAAAAATATTTTTAAAAAGTTTTTTTTTTTTCTGAAACTTACGAATCCAAGCCAATATAGAATCCTCTTCCACTATAGGGGAACGTTTTAATTATTTCTTTTTAAATAATTTAAATGGAGAATCGATTAACATATCATTAATAAATATAAAATTAATTACCTAAGATTTATCACAACATTAAAAGACTTCAAAGATTGCGATTCTAAATTTTTCTGACGAAATGAAGTGAAGTTTGTGAATATTTTCCATAATTTACTCCAATCATATTTATTTTAATATATTTTTTAATTTTTACATTTTTTTAATTGTAGGCAGTGCATAATTATTATTAGCCAATGTTCAAGTTTTATTTAAATTTGTTTTATTTGAAATATAAGATTAATCATTTTGCATGTAGGCAATGATGCAAACATTATAGGTATAGCCCACGTAATCAATGCAATGATCAATAATAAATTCAATTTGAATGATGATTTAATATCATCACTTGAATATTATGTACCTATATACTGATGTCATTTCCAACACGTTTTTCATTTAGATATGATGAGAGATGGAATCTGATTGAGTGTAAAATATTTATGCTTTTTTTAATTATTTTAACCAGGATTTTCCCAAAAATAAGGATTTCTACTTAGGGTTGAAAATAAAAAAGTCAAAAGTTCACTTGGGCGTATACGTAACAGAAAAAAACGTTTTCAATAATAATGGATTATTATTGAGCAATTAAATTGTGAGATTTTATCTAAATAGCCTGTCTATTTATTATCATGAAAAATATTGTGTATACAATGTTACGTATACGCCCGAGTGAACATACAATTTTAATTTTATAAGTTCTTAAATTAAATGAGTTATGAAGTAAGAAATCAATTTAGAAATATCCATACTATGTATGTGAAAAACGAAGCATTTTATTATAAAACTACTCTTTCACAAAAAAGAATTAGGAATTTAAAACTATTAAAGTAACACACAAAAATTTACAATACTTTTCTATTTTATTTTCGAAAATAAAAAAATGTGAAAAAGAAGGCTTAAGTCTCTTTGATTCCGTAAATAATAAAATTTGATTGTTTATTTATGATGTACAACTGAAATGGGTTAAAATAATTTATAAGCTATTTAAAAAGAAGTTAAAATCACAAAGAAAAATGAAAAAGAAAAACTGTCTCACATCAATTAAAACTACATAATTGATTAAAAGATTCAATCAAACTGACATAAAGCTGAAGTTATGATTTTATAATGCAAATCATAAAACTGCATTTTAAATTAATTTCAAAATCATAAATTCCACTCTCTATTGAATACACACTTTTATTGTACCTACATGTGTATTTTCAAACTCTCTTCAAATTAATGTCAATGTCACTATTTAACTAATTTTAATTTCAAAATATGATGTCGTAGTTTAAAAAAAAACTCATCATTAAATCGAAAGACCTATAATTAATGGCTTTATTCTTGCACAATGTATTTTTTGTTGTTGTTGTTGTCGATTGCATCGCTGCCGCCGTATATAGTTGTTAATAGTTAAGGTTTGAACCAGAAGTAAAAGCAAATTATATTCAAGAAGGTATGGTTGCGTTGTGTTGTGTTGAATAGTTATTTCATATCGATCGATTTTAATAAAAAAAAATAAAAAAGTTGAAATAATTATTATTCATTTTTCTTGTGACATTTTTAACTGTGGAGTTTGATGATTTTGTGGGTTTTCGGTTTCACTGATAAATTATGTGAATTTGACAACGTTGTACCTATTTACTTACTTCTTACTTTGGCAAGTCTAAAAAATAAAATATTTATTTATTTAATTTTGTAATATGTTTACAATTGTATATACTTCTTATCTAGTATTCCTTAAAAATTCTTTTAATTCACAAAGATTGATTGATTTTTAATTAAGATTTAGTATTATACAATTAGGTCTTTGATATTAAAAAAAATATTTAAATTGCACAAATACAATTTTTAAATTACTTTTGTATTCAAATATACAATTAACATCACGGTGAGCTTGAGTTTCCTAACTAATGAACTTTTATATATACGTGCAGAATGTATTGCATATATTAATATATTTGTAACAACGTTCAACAATAAATTATTGAAAATAAAACAAAATATATGACTGGTTTGCACGAACCTCTTTTAGTTAACATCTATAATGTACGTGCATATTGAAGATTTTTTTTTTATTTGAATTTCTCGTCAAGGGAATTACTAAAATTTTCAAGAAAATTACTCATTGATTTAGTCGATTGAGGTACAGACAGACAGATAAACATGCAGATTTGGGGGACCCAGTGGCATGTCGGTTTTAGTTTAAATGGCAAAATACGTTTTTTAAGATGATTGTTTAGATTTAATGTCGATTTAAACTCTATAAGAGCGTTTCTGTTTATTCGATTTCAATCCAGCGTTAAGAGTCACTTATTGTGAATTCACTTGACGAAAATGGTTTCGGGTGTTCTACAATTCGTTTGAAGTGCTAATTTTAAATTAGAATTTCGAAAATGTAAATTGATGTTTTGCATTTTATTTCATTCCACTTTCCAGAACAATTTAATCCACTTTGTGGTTAATTTTCTAATACTTGGTACAAAATGTAAGCAAAATTTATATTTTTGTTCTTTTTAATATTTTTAATATTTTTGTATTATTATTTTAGAAGAAAACATAAGAACATACGAATAATAGAAAAAAACAATTCGTAAACGCTATATGAGTCAATTATTAGATTTTTCTTACCAAATTGCTCGTTTAGTTTTTTCTCAGATTCTCGCTTTTTTCCAAATTCATTGTTCAAAATTCATCCACAGTGTTATTTCACTTTTCAAAACAATTAAAAATTCATTTTTGACACTTCGAAGTAATTGCGAAATTTTCGAAAACCGACGAACTTTAGAACATAGATTATCAGTTCGTGAAGCAAACACACCATTTTCACATTTTTAATTGTCAAAGCGAAATTTGGAGTTAGTATGATACTAAAAACTTAAAAAAGGCATTTAGTGATTTTAACTTTAATAGAATTTTTAAAACATACTACGATGCTTACTCCTTTATCATACTAAAAATGCTTTAACATCCTCCTTATAGGTCTAAAATGTTGCGCCATTATCTTTTTATGGATATAAATTTAGTTTTTTTCTAATGTTTTCGATGCACTGAATCTAAATTCTGCTTATATAATTGCACTCAAATATGGTTTTCAGAATTTTTAGTTTAATATTTTTCGGAAATAAAAAAAAACTGCCAAATTTTGTAGGTATTCCATCGAGGTTTTGAATTCATCTTTTTTCTATAAAATGCTCAAAACCAAAATTGTTACGTTACCCAACCATTTGAATATTTGCGCATTGCACAGACAGATATGAAGAATTGTGATTGTAAGGTTTAATAAAAAATTCGTGTTTAATTTTTTTTTACATAAGGTGCTTATCTTGCCACAAAAACACCCTCATGTGTGTATGGGAAATACCTGAAAGCTGTATATTGAATTTTTACAGGTCTGTTTTTGCCGAGTCTAGCATTCTTAAGTCATGTTTGATTGCACGAAATACTCAATTATAGCCTAAAGAATATGATTCAGTTCTTAATTTTCTCAGATAGACAATTTGTAACGTAGGCAGCATGGTATGCAGCACCATCTTGCTGGAAATTCTATCATTCACAAGAATGTCGTCTATATGTTTTTGAAGAAATAATATGACTGATCATTGTTTATTGTTCAAAAATAAAAGTCAATAAATTTCCGAAAATTTCATTACAGTTAAATATACAAATTTCTTTAACTAATCAAAAACTTTGCATAACTCAGAAAAAGTTGCTTCATATAAAAAAATAAAATAGATAACAAAATGCATTAAAACATCAGTGAGATGATATCTCTTCATATCTTTCCACTTGAATCCCTATATTTGTCATTATCAAAACCTAAAAATATACATAGTCTGAGAACTGAACTGAACGAAAATAACTAGGTATAAAATTAATGCACCATTTACAACACTATCCCCTGAACTATTTTTTTTTTTTAATAATTCTCCCGAAAAATAAAATAAAAACAAAAAATGATAAAAAAATGACGACGATAAAATAGAAGCTTAACAACAAAAAAAGAGGAAAAACACACTCTCATTTGTTATTTAATTAACTATAGAGATAGACTCATTCAAGTGAATTTAAAATTAAAAAAAAATCACCACTGACAAACCCGAAATTACTTGTACAGGTGAAAAAAAAAATAAAATATCTTACAGATGTTATTTTCTCTTTCATACATATAATATGTACGTAGGTATATTCCATTAGATTGAAACTGAAAAAATATATATTTAACCAATTTTTGTTGTTCAATTCTGAATGATTCACAAAATGTTAAAAAAATTCAACACCAAAAAAAAAAACATTCAGCCCATCAGCAAACGTGTCACACTAGAGCTTAAAAAAGAAGAATCAGTTTTGCAAAAAAAAAAAGCAGCAACAAAAAAAAGAAAAAAGTCAAAAATTAGACACAGAAAATATAGAGAGAACAAAAAAAATTTCAAGTGTGTGCTTTATTCTCGCCCCGAATAAAAAAAATGGATGATTGTGGTTAAACAACATTTGGCTAATATCATTTTTAAGCTTCGTGCGCGTGTTTTTTGCGCAGGTTTTTTTTTTGTTCATTTTATTTCATTTCGTTCTTTCATTCATTTTATTTGTTTCTCTTCGACATTTATTTTTTTTTTGTTGTTGTGGTTTTTTATTATCTTTATACATTATACTTATATTTTGCACCATTGTATGTGTGTGTGAATAGGTCTGGATTGCTCTGTGCGATCAGTGAATTCTCACTCTCAGACCTTAGACTGTGCCGCGCACTCACCAGAGAGTTAGATAGATAGCTTTTTCACCTCCCAAACGAATTTCAATGGAAATCCAACAAAATGTATATTTCATTCCATCAAACTAACATCTATATCCGTTATAAACGTGTCGCATCTCTTCCATGGTATTGTCGACGACCACGACGGGGTTCTAAATTTTCGATATAATATACTTTATCTTGCTCACAAAAAAAAATAAATATATATTTTGCATTTTTAAGTTGAAATTATTTAAATTTTTTAAATACAAAAAAAAGTATATTATATACAATAAATTGTAAAATAAAAAAAATATAAATTCCCTTACAAAACAACATCCATCGCAAACGAGATCAAATATGTGTATGTTCGTTGCTTATCACTAAAAAATTTCATAATATTTCCATGACTGTATACATTCGGGCGGAAAAAAACGCATGCTTTATAATAGAGAAGTACAGAATCGTATCTGTATAAAGTATACGTACCTATAGTGTTTATTGAAGAACTTCTATTATAGTTGAAAATATATACGCCACACATAGCTCATAAAGTTAACTCTGACAACAAGTCAAGTAGTATCTGCGTATCTATTGCTGTCGTATGTAACTTTTTTTTTTCGCCGCCGCGGTGTTCATATGGTGCCTACGTTTTCATCTCAAATTCATCAAGAGTAAACAAGAAACAAAATAAAAAAAATATCTACAGTTGTTTCCCCTTATTTTGCATTCGTGTATCCTTAACTTGAATAAATACTTCTGATTCTGTTGTTTTTTTTTCATATTCAAATAAAAGTGCATAAAATACGGAAATTTGTTATCTGCAAAATAGAAGTATCTATATTGATGTTGTTATGTATAATGATCTTATTAACCTTGACATTTCTCATATACTAAAACCACGTTGTTTTGTGAAGTTTTTTTTTTTTTTTTTTCATATTCGTATTGTCTTGTACTGATTTTTCTTCTTTTTACTTATTGAGAATAATAATAAGATACAAAAATGTATATTGCCCAGTATTTTATTACCAAACACATTGGTAACAAAACATTGGGGTACAAAAAAATAAGCAAATAAAACAAGTGTACCATCGATCTTCGAATAAACCGGTTCGTCTAGTAATAATTTTTTTTTTTTTAATTTTTTTTGGCTTTAACTTTGTTATCTTCAATTCGTATTCGAATTCAATAGAAAGACAGAATCAAAAAAACAAAAAAAAATCACAAATCTTACATCAAATTGCTGCGGTGTCACTATATACAGCTTGTCACACTATGGCTCTGGTTTATAATACTACTGCTGCTGCTGTTGCTGAATTTAGTTCAATGTCAAACTTTGCTTAGTTAAATGTATGCACAGTGCGGTTCAATTGGTTAGATTCATTCGAAAAATAAAAAAATTTCATAGGATGAATATTGTTTGTTGTTAGAATTTTTTTGAGCAAGTTTTAAATTTTTGTAATAACAAATTCAAGGTCAAGATTTCAATGAGACTTGATATTATGAAGAAGAGAACAACCTTAACGACCTAATCGACTTTTGATTTGTATAGGTAAACATCGACAAGCTTTTAGAGATAGCCTGATGAGGAATTCTATACAATACACTATCAAAACCTTAAGTGTGATACTTAACTTGCTGTTTGTGTAACTACTTAATAAAAATACATTCATATAGGCTAATGCTGATGGTAATAGATGTGTTATAAGTCCATATATCAACCGGCCGAAGTCGTAGGGACTTCCGATTTTTAAATTATATTCCTGTCTGTGGTATAGTTTTGTAGAAGATAATTATCTATAGTTGTTTAACTCTTGAAATAATATTACTAGTCTCTAGAAAATTGCTGAAACTTTTAAGTTAGTTTCCTATTTCAATATTAATTTTGTCAAAGTCTTGCTTAATTTAATAAACAAAACTTAAATTTGTTTTGCCTTATGAATATTTTAAAACAAAAATAAGAACAAGAACAGAATTTTCCTAAAATTTTGAAAGGAACTTCCAGTCCTGTTTTTCAGTTCGAATTATATCGCACTGAAAACTGAATTTTTGGAGTTAACTTCTGAAAATATTTGTCAATCAGTTTAGAAACATAATCTCATCGAATTTGTTGAGTTAACTTTGGATTAACTGAATAGCTATTTCTGACAGATGTGTGTCAAAACACTATCGAAATAGAGAGGACGCAACTATGGAAATCCCCCTTCCATAGTTCCGCATTGTATCGCCCTCTCGGTTTCGATATAGTAAAAGCGCACTTTAATTTCGATATAAATATTTTACAAGTGAAAGTAAAAGTTAATACTGCACTGCTTCTGAGTTAACTGGCGTCCAATTTAAGTGCATGTTAAACTAACTTTGGTTTAACTCAGAGTTGATTCATGCACTGAAAAACTGGCTCTCAGAGGATAAAGAAGTCAGCAGGAATGTAGGGTCATTAAAATTTTCTGTGAAATCCGAATGGCTAATATGGGAGATAGTCCAACGCATTAACCAGTACTGCAAGTAGGTCTATAAATATTTATAATCACTAAGAATCTAAACGACTAAATCCATTTTATTTCATCTGCGGGATATACTTTGACATTATCCAGAATTTCCAAATTGGGTTAACCAAAATAACGGTAACTTTCCAATTTATTTGTACACCTTTAAAATGGAAATTTTCCAGAATTCTCTTATTTATTATGTCTAGTAAACTAAGAAAAACAATTTTTGAAAGAAAATACACTTTTTTTTTATTAATTCAAAAATAAAAATCGGTTCAACCGACCTTCGGCTGCGTGACAGTCCTTCGCACTCTACCCCACGGGCATCTACCATAAAATAAACAATATTAATATAAAATAAATCCTTTTTAAAAATGCGTCTTATCAACTGAACCGTACTGTATATACCTACATACATACAACACCCAATTCGTTGGTTTATTTTAGCCTACACGGACGGTTGACTACTTCCCAACTTTGGTCAACCGTAGAAGGAAATCCACAACATTCAGAAGCAGCAAATACAGAATGATATTATGAGGCAATCTTTTCTATGATGGTCTCTAAACTAAAACCAAACAGTAGTTGGAATAGAGTATCTGCAGCGCAAATTTATACCAATAGATGTTGGATGATGTTGATTTTTTTTCTTCTTTTGAAATCTTCTATTCTCTTTGAAAACATAAGCACATGCATCACACCATATAGCATGATAAAAAAGAAGTAGTCGGAAAAGAAGGAGGGGAGAGGAGTAGGCGGAGAGGGCTTTCAGATGCATAGAAAATAAATCTTAACCCTGAAACCAAAGTGTTTAGCTTTTTTTGTATGCTAAAAGAAAATAAATACTTTTATACAAATCTATAGACCTAGCTTCTAGGGGTACATTTGTGCCTATTGTTTGTTCGTTTTTTTTTATATTTCTTCTCTTTGCGGCTCATGGTTGCAACATAAAAAAAACATATACATACATCAAAATCCACTTTCTAATTTGACATTCAAAAACTTCATCGTCCTCAATATCACATCTATAATATTTTATTATCTCTCACAGATTTGTTTTTTTTTTCTTTTTTTTTTTTAATACAATCAACAAACAAAATTAAATAAAATTTAAATATTTATGTGTCTCTATCAATTTCACTGTATCTTTAACTCAATACAATCTTCTCTTGTGCAATATATAACATCATATACACATCTCTTTATAACCAGCATCTTATAGTCTCAAGCGTCTTTGCTTCACATCCCACAAAATAAAAAAAAAAAATATTCAAAAATGAAGCAAAATAAAATAAAAATTTTGTAAAAAAAAAATCAGTTGCGTGTTGCAAAATCCAAAAAAATTTCGTATTCATAGCGTTGTTTCTTCTTTTTCTCTGTCCATATCAGAGATGCCCCAGAGATCATAGGCCACCAAGCCATCATCATTTTTATGTTAGCCCAGGTAGTAGTTGTTGACATCTTTATCGTAACACAGCGGTGTCATTATATATTGTACACGCGATCTCATCTTTTGGGATTAAAAAAAAAACTAGATCCTCAAAACTAATCCTATCTAAACTATTTGTTTTGTTTTTTTTTTTTCATTTTTAATTTTTTCTTAACTTCATTTGTTTGTATGAATTTAACAAGTATCTTAAAAAAAAACCAACAAATGCTTATTCTCATAACGCAGGAGCTTTTTTCTCAAGTTTTTGTTCGAAAATTTTATTTAACATTTTTGTGTTCTCAAAATCACACGCAACAATTTGGAGAGCGAATGTATATAATATTATTTTGTTTTTTGTTTTTTTTTTATATTAATTTTGTGCAGAAACATTCCCACATAGTTTGTTTTTCGTTCGATCGTTTTACATATAAATAAAAAAAATCAATCAATCGTGTGTCAGTTTGGACAAAGAACAAAAGTTTTTAGAAAATCCGGGAAAACACTGTGATTTCGTCACTCATATATAAATGAACTGAAAATAAAAAAAAAACCCCAGAGGACTCGAAATAAATTAAAAAAAAAAAAACAAAAAAGAAAGAAACAAAAATTCAAACAAATGTACTATTGCCACGAAACACAAACAAATAACAATAACTACAACAACAAGAATAATAATTGTAATTTATTACTTGAAAAACAACAACTACAACAACAAAAACAGTTTCACTACAACAATAACATCGAATCCATTGCAACTACGGAACTGCATAGAAATCTATCATCACCACAACCACAACCACTACAATCATCATTAAGTGCAGCTGCAGTAACTAAAGAATATAATATCAATAATAATAAAAATATCAAATCGTTTGATATCCTTGAGAATGATAATGATGATGATATTGACAATTTGGATCTTAATTTTGAATTGATAAATTTGAAGAGTTGCAACTATTTGCCATCATCGACATCGAACCATTGTCATAAAGCATCAGGAGACAAGTCTCAATTGAACCACAATAATCATAGTCGCCGGAATAGTAGCGATGCAAGCAATATAAATCAACTATCGAAAGAATCCTTTTCGCCTGCATTGCTATCTCCTATAAATATCACAAATATCAATAATAATTTAAATTTAAATTCAAATCGTTCATTGCATTCCGTGAGTTGTACATCATCACCCATTACAACAAAACACAAAAACTATCAACAATCATTCAATATCACAACCACTGCAATTTCCACTCCCAATCCCACAACCAATATCAATACCAATACCACAATCACAACCACAAACAAGAACAACAACAAAATAAACGTTGCTGCTGCTGTTGCTGTCGCAAAATTTGTTGAAAACTTTGATAATGTCAATAACTGCAAAAGTTTTGATTTAAACCATAGAAGTAAGACTAATAATACGTATAGCAACTCGCCTACTCCAACTTCAGTCACACCATTAATTAATTATAGCTACAATAATTGCATTAATAATTATAATCAACCACAACCACCACCACAACTACCACCACAACCACTATCATCTATAGTATCGTCGTCGCTACAAAATTTACCATCGCAATCGTCCATTTACAATTTTTACGGCAGCCAAATTAATAATAGTTTTAACTTCAATCGTCATAGCGCAACGTCATCATCGTCGTCGGCATCGTTTGCAACACTCCTCGAATCACCGCCATCAAAACCGACTGAAGAGGAGGAGCACGAAAGAATACAACTCAAGGACTCAACCACAACCACAATCATCAACTATAACGACGATACCATCTCTACCATCCACAACAACAACAGAAGGGAGAATTTTCTGGAAGACAGCCATTTCATTGACCACCAATTGTTCCGTAATATCATTAAAATGAGCGAACAACACTCAGCTATGCAACACCAAATGAGATCATCATTTGCATTGGGTTCCGGTGTGGTAGAATCATCCGGTGGTCTTTTGCTGAATCAGAATCATGCACTGGACTTGTATGCCCAACAGCAACATATGCAACATCACCACCAACAGCAACAACAACAACAACAGCAATTTCAACAACATCGTCAATCGCCACCGTCGCCATCTTCACCGTCTTCCATAACGCAGCAGCAACAATTAAGACATTCCATGTCATCATCGCCTTCGCCTATTCCGTCGCCAACTTCGTCATCGATTTCGCAACAGCAGCAAAGCCAACAGCTTCCGCAGCAACATCACAACTCGCAACAGCAACAACAACAACAACATCACCATTTGAACCACATGCATCAACATCAGCAGCAACATCAACAGCAGCAACAACAACAACAACAGCAGCAAAATTCCACAACAATGACGCAATCAAGTACGTCACCATTTAAGTCCTGTTGGTGTTTTGGTGAGTGTGCCTCTCTAATTCTAATTTGTTGCTTAAAAATTCTCATTTGAAACAAAAATTCTCGTTGTGTGTGTTTTTCAACAAATCACAAAAAAATATTGAACCGAAGCACATGTTTATTTCTAAAAGAAAAAAAAACAAAAAGTTTGTGGGAACGTTTCTATAACTTTATATTTTTTACTTTGTGACTTTTTTTGTTTTTTTTCTCTTTTATTTTATATTTTTGTTTCACTTTTTGTTTTTTTTTTTAATTAAATTTCTATTTATACAATTTGTATATCTTGTACAAATTTAAGAAAGAAATTTTATTAGGTCACAAGACGAAATTTCAGATTTTACCTATTTTTCCAGTTCTGGTTCTCTATATAACTTCCTATATAATTTCTACAGCCTCACAACTTAAAGTTGTTTTTTTCTAGGACTCTTCTTGTTTTTTTTTGATTTTATTTTCGAAAAAGGACACTGAGCACGCCCCTATTTTATTTTTTTTTACTCAAGTAGACACATGACCTTTTAACACTATTACAGAGAGTTCTTGGTGTTTTGTTCTTTCTGTGAGTTTGTGTGTGTTGGACTTCTTTTTTACATCGATATCCTGATTACAATGACACAAAGGGGAATGCAAAAAAAAAAAAAAAAAACATTTTAAATAGGTACTAGCTTTATATGGGGTCAAGACTTGTGATAAAAGAACCTATTGTTCGGATGAAAATAGATGAGGAGAGCATAAGCCCCACCTGGGTTACTTCCTGGCGAGATTAACCTTCTTTAAATTGAGAGAGGGCTGGTAAACAATTTAAATTTAAATATTTATTTCTGTTAATAAATGTTGTTTGGGCTTTTCGCCAATAGCACAGATAGAGATGCAAAAAGAGAGATAGAGAGAGAGAGAGAAAGAAAAAGAGACAATGTTAATAAGGAAACGGTTCCCTTAGGATAGTTTTTATAATTTCAACCAGAGCAACATTACCTATATTCCCATGTTCCGTTAAGCATAGGTACATATACGAGTATATCTACGAAAAAAGGTTATTCGTTTTCTTTGCTTTGCTTTATGCTTAACGGTAATGGTTAATAGTGTCGAAAAGGTTGGTAATGTAAAATTTTGCTTTAAATAAAGAGCTTTGCTGTAGGTAACCGGAAGGAAAGGGGTTATGATAAAATTTTACATTTTTTTGTAACAAATTTAGCAAGCAAATAAAAAAGAGAATTAATTTTAAAATAAACTTAACGTAGAAATATATTTTTTTTTAATTAATATTTTGTTTATTTTCTTTATAATTTTCTTTTTTTGTTTAAACGACGTTTTGTAAATATCGTTTACGTAAAATGTTCAGTATTTGAATTTATAAGACAATGAAGTGGCTTTTGGAATAGGTACAAAGAAAGCTTCCTAAAGGCAGACAGTGACAACATTTTTGTCCCACTAAGTGACAGTTTTCCAGGTCCTTATTTTACTCTGAGTTAATTAATCCTGCAAAAAAAAATTTAACCCGAGTTAACTCAGAAGCAATTTTGAAATGTAGGATTAATTTTAACTTTCATCTGTCAAAAATCTATCGAAATCAAAGTGCGACGCTATGGACATGCGCTTTTACTATCAATAAAGAGAGAGTGATAGATGGGTCGATTTCCACAGTGTCACCCTTGCTATTTCCATAGTGTTGTGACACACTTTTGTCAAAAATATCTTTTTAGTTAATTCAGACTTAACTCAGTACATTCGATGAGTTAACTCGGGAACTAAATTGACTGAAAAACATTTTTTCAAGAGTTAACCCTCGTGATTAACTCCGAAACTGGGATGATAGATCTCAGAAGCTTATGTTTTTAGCATTACATTAAGCCTAATGTAGGGTTTTATCGTTTGCTTATGACAACTTGAAAGACTCTGCTGTTGGTCCTCTTTTTTCTTCTTCATATTTATTTTTTTAACGGGAACTTATTGAATTAACCGTAAAGCAAAAATGTATTGTGAATGTAAAGATGAACAATTAATCTTATTTTGACATTCCTTGTTATCCGGCAATAATTCTAACCCTTCATTATTCAATTTTTAAAGTTAAATAAAAACGGAAGTATATGTATGAGTACCTTATGACTGCCAGATGCTTTAAAAATATTCAAAAAAATACCTAGATAAGGAATGTTTTTTTTTCAAAAATTATAGGTATATGTAGTTGATTAATAAAATAGGTGTTATATTGTACATAAATTATGTATAAATACGTCTTCGAAATTGGCAAATGTGTGACATAAGTTATTTAATACATTCAGAAAAAAAACATCCACTTTTGAAAAGACTGGGGGATAAATTTTTAACCAATTAATTAAGCAAAATTAATACCTTTCCTTTATTTTATAATTCGCTTGACTTACTAAAATTAACGACTTTAACTTTAAAATAACAGTCAAAAGCCATTTTCAATATTCTGACATGGAAGATAATTAAAGCAGTTAATTGACTGCAGTTCTTTTTAAATGTTCCCCGAACTTAAGGGCCAGTTGTACAATAGTGGTTCAGCCTCGGTTCAAGATTTTAACTCACCGATTTCGGCGGATTAACTAAGGATCACACTGGTTCAAGTATGTAATTGGTTGTTATCACACACTTGAACAGTAAACCACTGTTGAAACTCAATTAATCCGCCGGAATCGATGGATAAAAATTGCTGAACCACGGTTTAAATAATTGTACAACTGGCCCTAAGTCTCTCAAAAGTATGTAGATAATTATCATTCTTAACATTAAATGCGTTTGCAGTAAGTATTTTTTTGCAGTCTCAACATACATATCCAGTAAGCATTACATTGAATGTCATACGTATTTTAAAAATGCCAGGAAACCGTTTTTAATTAAAATTGTATCGTTATTATGGTCATTTGAGTTTTTTTTTCAAGTAATGTAAGATTTCTTTGATTGAAACAAAGAAACAAAGAAACATATAGCCCCCAGCTGCCTTATTCTAACTTACCTACTCACAACCTTATATTATGAAAAAGTGATTTATTGTCATCTTAATTAAAAATTATTTAAAAATTTAATCAAAAGTTAATTGACGAAGTAGAATTTCTTATTAATAAAAAAAATATACCAGATTCAAATCACTTCTGCTACCAATCCTTTCCGAATATCTACTACAATCAACCAGAACTTTTCTCTCACCAAAGAGTATTAATTAAACTGTGCGTACACTTTCTCACAAAATGTGAATTCTTGCACACATATTTTCTCATTAGTGCTTGTAAAAAATATTTTGCATACATTACTTTCGTTTTTGTCTTTTTTAATTTGTAGATTTTGGCGAAAATAGCATAGGTAATTTTAACTTAATTAATTGTGTGTATGTAGCCGTTAAGGGTAATTTGAATTTCATCTTTAATACGTGAATAAAATGACGAAATAAACTGACAATGATGGGGTTATATCATGTTACTGTACAGTGTACATGCAACACAAGCATCAGAAAAAAGTTCTGATGATTAAGGCAGGTAGTGCTCATATGAGTTCTTTGTGATTTAACATAAACGTTTTTCTTGGATATCGCAATTTTAGACAAATTTAACGATGCAGAATATAAACAATTTGTAGCAAATAAAAAACTAGAATCTTTTTAAGATGTGATCAAAAGTTGAGTTTAAGTTTTGGTGTTAAACCTTGCATAGTTTTTGGCTGGCAGGATTCCTGTGGGTAGTGTATACTTTATTTTCTTGTATTTATTTTGTACTCTCTTAATTTTCCATTGTTGTTTGGTGTAGCGTTATAAGATCTATTACAATGAAATTTTCTTAAATAGTTTTTGACCTTCATATTCAACATAATACTGTATACATATCTACATATATACATACGTACAACGTGAATCCTTGGATTATTCTCTTTCGTGCAGGAAAATAAACGTCTTTATCGTGATTGAAGGCAATTATATTCGCAATGTTTCCGGTTAACGGAACTACCTGAAAAAAAAACAAAAAAAAAATAAAAATAATTTAGAACATTATTTTTCTTCTCTTGATGTGATTTCCTCAACGCCACGATTTTTTTTCCAGCAGTGAAATTCTAAATATATGTATGTGTATGATTTCCTAATAAATTCATTTACAGTTGGGTTCACTGAAGGTATTATAATAGCTAAGCAGGGGTGTATTTGATATTTTGATTTTTTTTTGGTGTTATTGGTTTTAGGTGAATTGATGCAATTAGTTGCTGACATTTATGTTGTTTACTTTCCAGTTTAATGCACATACGTATGTATATGTCAGACACAAACCCTGAAAACAGCAATTGATTGTAAAGTAACAATTTAACAATATTTGTAAAATTTCTGACCCATTAGCCGCGTTCAGAAAAATGAGATCTCAGAAATTTTTCTCACTCAAAAAGTGAGAAAACGAATCAATGATTTTTTGGAAGCAAAGCTGAAAAAAATTTGTTGAGGAATCCTGTTCATGGATGATGGAACTGAGGTTGCTGATATCTCCGAGATTTTCTTTTTAAGAATATTAAAAATTAATAAATTGACAAATTTGAAGAATTGTCCGAAAATATGCGATAATTTTCAAGTTTTCGGATCATAATTAGCGAATTCAAGTTTCTCAGGATCTCTGAGATTCTAGCAATCTTAGAAATCTGAACGTAATTCCTCAGTGAGATTATTCACTTTCGCTGCCAAAAAGCTGAGACCGATATTTTTTGGATTCGCTTCCTCAATTATTATTTGTTGCAGTTGATCAATTTATAAAAAAAGAGATGGAAAATACTTTTGACTTCTAGCAGAGAAATTGTGAAGTGTCAAGAATTTTCTCAAAATTGTCACGAATTCTCTGAATTTGTACAGACATTTTTGTGTTATGCGACCAGACAAAATATACAATAAACATATTTTGTAAGTTCACAATTTTGAAATTTGAAGTTGTATTTAAATGTCAATTATGTAACCTGTAAATTTATTACCAGGCATGTTCAGGAAAATGAGATCTCGGAGATCTCAGCTATCTCAGTTACCTGAACTAGATTCCTCACCAAAATTTCTCAATTTTGCTGTCAAAACTCTGAGGAAAAAACTCTTGGATTCGCTTGCTCACTTTTTGAGTGAGAAAAATCTCGGAGATCTCATTTTTCTGAACACACCAATTATGAATTGAGAAATTATTCAGACAAAAGCGAAAAATTTTCAGAATTGTCACCTGTCAATTTTTATGAAATACAGGTCTGGCTGTTAATTTTTTTCCTCAAATCAAGAAAAAAGCCACCAAAAACTCATCAAGGGTTGGGAATGGTTTTTCAAATATCAAGGAAGAAGTCATCAAACTTACAAATTTAAGGTGGCTTCTTCCAGCCAGGTCGGCCGAGCCACCTGTCATCAATTTTCTACGTTTAATAAATGAAGGTCCTTTTCCACTTGCGGGCGCCACTTGAGTCGTTGTTCTCATCTTCTGCGCCGCTCCAAAGATTTTTCAGGTCGGAACATTAGTATCCATATCCATTCGTTCTAACTGATCCCAACAGCCTTACAACTTACTCATTCATTGGCTTTTTAATTTTTTGGTTAGGTCGGTGTCGCTGTATAACCCGTAGAGTTGGCTGTTGTATCTTATCCTCCACTTCATCACCATAAAAACCCTAAATCAAACGGAGTATTTTCCTCTCAAAACAGCTTATACCTCAGGGCGTACCTACATACCTTCATTTTTTAACAAAGCCTTGCTATTCAATTGCCTTCTAAGTTCACAGAATCATCGATTGATCGTATCGCTAGAACTACAAAATTCAGCTTTTTTTTGTGGATGTTGATGCGTTGCACAAAACAAATCCAAAAGTATAAACAATGGAATTTATACTTAGCTGTTCATTGTCCACCCTATATTATGTAGATAACTTGAATGACAAAGCAGATTCATATTATGTATGTACCTACGTGTGTATGAATCAAACATTTCAATTGTATGATGAGATCGACGTAAGCATTGTATGACGTAATTTGCATTTGTTAAATTCTCTGAAAATCTTCACTGTTGACGTGATTTTCCCTTCCAAGATTTCTCCGATCGAGAATAATTTTATCAGATATACCTACCTAGGTACCTACACTTGCTTCAACTTAACTTTCTCATAAATAATTAATAAATCGAATGCAAATCTAGAAGATGTATAGTCATTTCTGGTGTAAATTTATATTCAAAATAGCAATCGTTATAAAATCAAAATTTTGGTTAATATTATATTATATCATGATTTATAGTTTTTAATCAATTTAACTAAGATTTGCTTTTACTTTAAAATCTTAGCAACAAAAATTACAAAAAAATCCCGGAAGTAGAATTTAGGCTTGAAGTTGCTTGAACGTAGGTATATTTTCAATGCAAATAATAATACTTCTTCAAGTACCACCCTGAGAGTTGCCTCTTTAAATTGTGGTGTAATCAACGCGAATGCGCCAGAATCAATGCAGAGCCACTCTGAGATAAAACATATAAAATAAAAAAACTAAACACACACATTTCTACTCCTACAAATACACTTGTAAAAAAATTCTCACAGAGAAGAGCGAATCTTTAAGTTTAATATACCTACACATTATTTCTCTCTATGTATAGGTATATGTAGATGTGGGGGTATAACTCGCAATAGAGGAGCTAAGTAGAGTGTATATTTGGCTCAAAACTAGGGCAAGCTGCAATTATTGTGTTTTCCTTCAACTTCTTCAATAGGCACTGGCAACAACAACAAAAACAACAACACTAACAATGACAACATCTGAAGCGACAATATACTATATAGGTAGGTACCATATGCAAAACGCAGTGCGATGTAGGATTAAGGCTAGAAAAGCAAGCCTTAAGTCTATAATGGAGATATATGGGGGTGAATCAAATGAAACTTACCGTTGACAGTTTTTTTTTTTTTGTGTCGGTCTAAATTTTTGCCCGGTTCACCCCTATATTTTTTTGCTCACTAATATACCCCTGCTAACTATGTACCTATATCCCATACACAAGGTATCCCTACACAATTTAAATGTAAACAATGTCCGGCCTCTGTTTTGTCGCATCTCTGTGTTGGTTAGCCAAATGGGTTTTGAAGGAGAAAAATATTCAACCCATTTTTAATGATTGAGGGGAAAATGCAGACAAAAAAAAAAACAAAATTTAAATTTGTGTCAGCAGAAACACATTGAATATTATCAGCACGTGAACTGAAATTAGAGAAAACAATAATAATAATAAAAATAGAAATAATTAACCCTTCCACAGTCCATAGATTTTGTATTAGAATTAACGGGATACAGCTTATATAGAGTCCCGAAACGAAATTATATTCGAAAAAGAAAATATCAAACATTCTATGATGGGGTCATTTCGACTTTATTTCCTAAAGAGTTGAATGCCATATGGTCAAGTTATAGATTCGAAAATAAATCAAAATTGATTTAATCTCTAGGATTAATAATTGACAAAGGAGAAACCGAGTTTTTGAACAACTTAAAATTGTAATACAAATATAAAACTTTAGCAATGACATATTATTAGTTAAAACCAAATTGAAAATCAAGAATTTAAAATTCGATTTCTTGAAGTTGATTTCTATTATTAAATAATCTTCTTTTTTTAATTCATTCCACGCTCCCAAAATAATAATAAATCAGTTTAACAGCAAGTCTGCAAGGTTATACCATAATATATTTTTTGTTAATAATTTTAAACATTTCAATACGAACGTATAGTTTATTTAAAATCCAGAGGATTCTTGTGAAACAAATAAATTCTTTGATTCAACATAAAGATTTATCCAATTAAAATAAAGAATAAGTTAGCACTTAGTATGCAGATAGTGTATATCTATGTATGTACGTACGAAATTATATGAATATGTGTATTTTATTGTTTTTGAAGGACACTCTTTAGATATTCTAGAACATATACTTGTTTTTTTTTTTGCTTTATATTATTTTATAGAGCAAAATGAGGCGCATAAATTGAACACAACCGTCTTAATTGAACGTGTGCTTGACATCTTGTAGAACAGTAGATGCTTGAAGATAACATTCAGTTATTATTTTTTAAAAGAAAGAATATTTTAATAAAATAAAAAATAAAAAAAAAAATAATAAAACTTTGCAAAATTGAAGTAGAATTGAATCTTGCGGACTTCCCACCTTAATTATTATTTTTTTGTTTTTTTTTTTACTTTTTTGTTTAATCAACCTTTACAACTTGACGTTGACGCCTACGTGTTTTTTCTTCTTAATGAGCATATGTGAAAAAAATAAACTTTCTTTTAATTAATTCAGGTAAGATTGATTGATAAAGAAGCTTCCACATAATATGTATATTAATATAATTAAAAGAAAATTGTTTGTCAAAGTCGAGCCAGCGACACAGTAGCCTATATAAATTGAAGATCACCTTGCATGACTTGGAAGGAGGGAGGGGGTTAGGTCAAGACTTGACATCAATTGCAGGAAAAGTAGGTATAATGTATTTCAATAGGATCAATAATTAGTGTACACTTAGATTTGGTTAGAATTGAGTACAATATCTTGCCTTTTAATTGGATGTAATGGTGGGAAAAAATATGTTTATATAGCTCCATAGTCATACGTATGACATGTCAATTGCATTCCAAAATCTGTTTTTGATGCAATAATATACCTGTTTGGTTCCTTTTTTTGCAAAAAATTTCCCAAAACTGATTTTTCCTATGGATTTTGATAGTAAATTCCAATACCAATATTAGTAAATTTTTTTGCAATTATGCTGACAATAAAATGGCTTTCTTTTTCCATATAGCGTTTCATTCTTAACAACCCTGAACTGTCATGCTGTTATCTAAACTGATTTATGATGGTCAACGTTTTTCATTTTTGATACTATAAACTAATAGGTGTGTTTTTTGCAATCCCCGGGGATAATTGGTTGAAAAAAACGACAACGGGGATTAGCGATGCCACCACAGAAACAAAATGGAGTTTTCGTACAATTTACGACCGCGCCGGTAACACAGTTTTTCAGCGCGCTTAAGTTAAGTCCTGAGAATTCTCTGGGTGTACCTAAGCTCGCAGGGGATTAGTTGTTGTTGCATTTAATATGTAAATTGTTAAGCTTCGGCGTGCGTCGGTTGTTCATCGATATTGAAATCGAAATTCTGAAGATTGAGATGACGCGGCAGAAAATTCAGCTGTGCGAACCTTGGGATACAGTTACCGCGCTGACGAGCAGTTTATACATATATTATGTCTTAACTGCGTTGACAGCGAGGATACACGGTTACACAAAACATGGCATTTACCATAAAATTCGCGTCAACGCAGCAGTAAAAGCATTGGCAGCATTCTGCGTTGACGTCAAGGAGTCAAGTTGACAGTCTAAATGAAGCTCCCAAAAAAACACTGCAATATGTCATACCGACTGCGAACTTCAAAAGGCACTTTTTTTTGGCTGTTTATGCTAACGGATACCAATTACATATCGTTCAGTATGTTTGTCAGATTCGGCTGTCACTTTTGACGTTGATAAATTGGTAAGGGTTCAAATAACTTCGAGAAGATGTATAATTGAAGAATTGACTGAGGTTTTACCCTGGAAGAATTAATTGTTTTGACAATGACGATACGAATTATGTATATAGAGATTTTTTAAAAGTTGGAAGTGTAGTACACTGTGGAATAGAAACGGAATTCCACAGGAATAAAAACAGAAGTTCATTTCAATTTTTTGTTTGACAAAAACTTCATATTCCAAGACAATGATCGTCCATTTTTTTTACTAAAAAAAAATCGTTTGATTCCACATCTCATATATTTTGACGTTTTGATACAATCTATCGATACAAATGTGTAATTCGTGTCGGTAATACAGTTTTTATCGGGATTAGTGTTAAGTTTCAAAAATTATCTGTACTAAGCTAAGTCTTTTTTTTTCGCACAATTTTAAGTGTAATTTAATAAAAAGTGTTTTATTAGAAAAGAAATCCGTTGTATAGTATACATGCATTGCATTACAAGTACAACATCGTCAGTAGGATTATGGCCAGTAAAATTTAAAGTACAATCCTACTGTGAACAGATTTTTGATGTTTATTGAGTCTCGAATTGGATTTTGATAGTTTTGTTCTTAGATGTTGGTACAATTTATATAATTGAATTTTTTCTCGATGGATGTGTTCATGAAGTAGTTATAATTGTTCAAAAGTATACCAAATGTGAAATAAAAAAAACTAGGTTACTGCCGATGCCTTTTTTGGGAATTTCTTATTGTACATTTATATTGGTAAGTCTGATCGAGCAAAAAAAAAATCATTCTCCATTTCCTATGTTAATTTTTTGTACAGTCTGGCAAGAAAAATGAAATTGAGCGTAGTTATGATTCTAAAGGATTTCATTCATATTTCTTTGGGTTTTTCAAAATTTAAAATATTCCATGATGTATTCATAAAATCCACGAAACCAACTGAGAAGTGAAATGAAAATAATCCTTCAACTTTGTTAAAAAAAAAAAACATTGTGACATTGAATCGAAAGCCTTTCAGAAATGAAGCAGAATCACCAAATCGACATAGAGTCGGAAATATAACTACATATCATAAAAAAAGACTAGCACATTGTGTAACAGAGGAACTTGAGTGAATTTTTTTTAACACACAATGCTACCTTCTGGACTATTACAACATTTTATTTGTGTGTGCTGTTTTTTCCCTGCTTGCAAGTTTACCTACTCTGATGCACAATGTCAGTCTCTATTCCATTGGCAGTTTGATACACGTATTTCAAAATGTATTCTATAGATAAGATCGTTCCCTTGGCAATAGTAATAGTTCAGGCGATGCCTTAAATGAAAATAATATGACTGTCACAAACAATAGTTTAGACATAACGTATACATCTAGATACATATGTACCACTATCTATATATGTACATTATGTAGGTATTTATTTTTATTAAAAAAATAAAAAAAAACTAACTGTAAATTTTAAAACCAAGTTTGTTTGAACAATTGTTAAAAAAACGACAGTTTGTTGTTGCCTGTGTGTGTGTTAGGTATATAGACAGAGATAGAAAGTTTGTTTTATTGCTGGATGATGTATTTTTATTTTTATGGTTGGATGAAGGGACGTTGTTTTTTTTTCATTGAATGACAGACAAATAAAAAAGAACTATCTTTGCTCTATTCTGTTAATATTACATTTTAAAACGATTCATTTCACAGTCAGTACACAGGTCGACACAATTTTTCATGCAGAAATCAGAGTTTTTATTTTCCCGAAGGTTTTTAATGCGCAAAGTTTAAAACAGACCTTTAAATTACTAGATCACGTATGGACACAACAAAAAAAAACCGTTGAGGTTAAATTTAATAAACGTTGAGAGGTTATTCAACATTGGAAGTAAATTTTTTCAAATTAGTATTTGAAAGTACTACTTGTCACTTTAAAATACTAGGTATTTAGAATTTTTCCAAAACTCGAAAAAAAAGTCTTTTTCCCAATACATTTGAAGAACGAAGAAGAGTCAGACAAAGATTAATTTTAAAGGAATGCAAATATTGAAGAGGTTCAGAAAAAATATTTGAAAATTTTCGTATCTGAATGTTTTGCTGCAAATTTACTTTCATAATATTTTTAAATCAAAAACCTCCAGTGACTACCATTTCTAATTTTGTTAAAAAAAATAAATTATTTTAATGATTTTAATAATATCTTAGAATTTTCAAAATGATCATCAAAAGAACATTTATAAAATTTCAAGCCTCTAAGTTTTTTGTTTTTGCAGTTAGTCACGTTGGTTCAAAAAATATCATTTCAAACTTGTTACAAAATTCTAACTATTTTGGTTTAGGAGTAGAAAACATTTAAACGAGAAAGGGGTGTGACAGTGGCCAGTTTTTTCAAATAAACAAGGAAATGATGGATGACTTTTTGACTCTGAAACTTTGTTTTTGTTGCCTTAAAAGGCTAGAGAGCTGCAAAGTTTTCAAAAATCAGTTTTGTCGTCTTTTGACCTGATCGATTTTAGGAAACTCGGTTTTTACATTTTTTTTTTCAATTTATTAACAAACGTACCATCTTTTACAGAACATTCTTACATTATATAAACTTTCATACCCAAATTAATAAACGTGGAAAAGCAAAGGGTTAAGCCTGACTCCGTAAAACAAAATGTCTACTAAGTGACGTTTAGCGAGAAGGAATAACAACCAGATGTGTTAAATTTATTGTTTAATTAAAAAATATAAATTTAATTTTGAATGAAAATAAGAATGTCTTCTAGATTCATCGAGTTCTTAAACCATTTGCAATTTTTGAACAATCAGAAATCAACGACAAGAAAAAGTAAATGAAAAATATACAAAACCATGTAGATATGATCAAATGCAATCTTTTTTTTTGTGTTGGTGTCAACAGATTTTTTTTCTTTTGTGCCTTTTTTTTCCATGCACAATGATTATAATGGAAAACGTAATTTATAAATGGTCTACTTTATTTTTTAAGAACTTACTTTGTCGTTGGTACTCCAGTTCACACTCCTTTTTCTTTTTTATTTAAATTTTCCATTTTTTAAATAAAAAAAGCAACAGAAACAACAGAAATATAACTTTATTTTTTGTTTACAAAATATCAAAATTTAGCGTCAAAATCCATACGAAAAATAACCAAGTTTGCGAAACTTGGTGAAAATTTCAAGTTACCAAACAGGCAACTTACTTATTGTAGCAGATTTTCTTAATGGATTTTTGGACAATTTTAACCCGTAGCTTAACTCACATTCCATGGGTTGTTAAACTCGTGGAATAGAGGTGGAATAAGTGTTTTTGGTTGTCAAAGTCTCGATACTGTCAATTATAGTTAGTTTAGTCAAAACGTCATTAAATTTGTTCGCAACCTATTCCATGTTAAACTCGTGGAATAGAGGTGGAATAAGTGTTTTTGGTTGTCAAAGTCTCGATACTGTCAATTATAGTTAGTTTAGTCAAAACGTCATTAAATTTGTTCGCAACCTATTCCATCGGACCCACTTTTTTTTTCTTTTTGAATGAACAAACGGAAGTTCCTAAAATAAATTTAATTGAGATAAAAATGTATGTCAATTATATAGTCAAAGGTTGAATAAAAAAACACACACACAAAATTACCTACCTTAACGAAATTACTTTTGCTTTAGTAAAAAAATAACCAAATAAAACTATTTCCGGTCAAGTAACAGGTTTATACATACCTGAAAATTGATAATAATATAATTAAAGTTAAATTAAATATCCCAAATCAATTATCAAAATTATGTATGCACACACCAAAACAATTGAAACACCACCAACCAAAAAAAAAAATATATATATTATAAACATATGTATTAGAAAAAAAAAATAAAATATTACAAAAATTGAACACACACATTTAAATTTGTAAACGATTTTTTATTGTTTAATTCCAGGTGAGTCAGATTGTTCTGGAATTGAGGTTGAAATTGAAAATAATAACAATAATTTGCATCATGGTAAGCTAAGTCATTGTGTCATCTATCTCATCTCTACCGTCAAATAAAAAAAAAACGAATTAAATTTACAAAAAAAAAAACAAAGAAAAATCTCCTTTAAATTTTGTTTATATACGTACATATAATATAAAAATACTTACCTACTTAAACTTTTCTTTATTTTTTTTACAGACTCATTGTCTAAGTGTTTAAACATGTAAAAAATATGCGCTTTCAGTTCAAAAATATAATAATGTAAATGTTGACAAAAAAAAAAGAACGAAACAGCTATTGTGTATATATTTATGGAAAATCTTCGCTGTATACTAAAATTTAATTTTTTTTTTTAATTATTATTTTGCAAATTTTAAAGCCTGCACTTGTGTTTTTCTTTTGGTGTTTATCTATTTTTTTTTTTAAATCAACGAAACATATACGTATTATGTTAATTTAGTTTTCAATTAATTTTTTATATAAGTTTTCCGACTGCTTCAATCTTTCGAACAAGTTTTTGCTCTATATAGTCTTATCATCAAGCGCAAATCATTAACAATGCAAAACATCAAAAGATTAACTATTTTAGAGTCTAACAAACTTATGCTGAAAATATCCTTTTCTCTCCGAATTTTTCTGAAGCTATTGATATTTGTGTATCGCTCCTTGGGTGCCCTAATTTAATTTCATACAAATGGAGGGTATTATTTGATTTGATGAGAATACAAGTTTTTGCTAAACATGTTTTAAAGAATTTCAAACTAAACAATTAAATTCATTCTTTGCGGATTTTTTTAAATTCGACTTGGTATATAATTTGATGAGAATCAAAAAGAACGATTGTTGTTTTTTTAGTTAGCTAAAATAAAATACTTTTGTTGCACTCTAATGTTTTTAAATACAAAGATCTAATAATTTCTTTTGATTTTGTTGAATTTCCTTACATAAAAATGAAATATTTATTTTCATGAGAATCGACAAGAACAATAACTTTGGCACTAACCACTGAAAATCAGGATCTTTTAATTCTGCATAAATGAATTTAAAATTATCTTTATTTATTAGTGGAAAAAATAAGAAAAAATTAATTAATAAAAATTCCAAAAAAAATTAATTCATGTTATTTACCGTAATAATAACATTTAACACAATTAAATAATCGAAATTGATTGCAAGTCGAAAATAATCACTTTTTCGTATCTATGAAATTACACTCTGAAGAATTCAGATTTGCTTCTATTATACATTTTTCCTTGCTCCGATGGGACCTAAAAATTGAAGATGTGGAATGTTCTGAGTTTTAAATAAAATCAGAGCGTTGTTAGATCCTTCTTTAAGCTTTAAATTTAATCTCTGTAGTCAATCATATTCAAAAATTCCACCCAAAATTGTTGTTTCCTGCTTTTGAAAAAGAAAACCCTTATATACACTTTAAAAAACAAAAATAAAAATTTGATTACTCAAAACCGCGACCCAAATATCTTACAAATAAACATAAAATATTAATTCAAAAGAAAAAAAAAAAACGCCTTCTCACATCACATTAATCATTAAATTCATTATTAATTAGATTATAATTTCTCTGGGGTGTTATTATTTTTAATTTATCAACATTGATTTCCAAAACAAAATGATTAAACTGGTGTGTTTTTGATGTAATGTGTCAAAGGATATAATTTACAAAACAACTCTAATTAATTTTTCCCAAAACAATGTTTGATTGTCATTTTAGGTGATTCAACTTATCACATGAAGATCTTAGTGCCTGCTGTGGCGTCGGGGGCCATAATTGGCAAAGGAGGCGATACAATTGCCTCTTTGCAAAAGGACTCTGGCGCTCGCGTGAAAATGTCAAAATCCCACGATTTCTATCCAGGTAAATTATTGATATCAATTTGAATCAAATTTATCGATTTTCAATTTTTTTTGTGTGTTTTTACGCAGGAACCGCGGAACGAGTTTGTCTAATTACCGGCTCCGTGGAGGGTATAATGAATGTTATAGACTTTATTATGGATAAAATCCGTGAAAAGCCAGATTTAAATACCAAAATCGTTGACATCGATTCGAAACAAGCTCAAGAACGAGATAAGCAAGTTAAAATTTTAGTTCCAAATTCAACAGCCGGTATGATAATCGGTAAGGGTGGTGCTTATATAAAACAAGTCAAAGAGGAAAGTGGATCATATGTGCAAATTTCGCAAAAACCCAAAGACATTTCATTACAAGAACGATGCATCACAATTATTGGTGATAAGGAAAATAATAAAAATGCCTGCAAAATGATTTTATCGAAAATCGTTGAAGACCCACAATCTGGTACGTGCCTAAATGTTTCTTATGCTGATGTAAATGGTCCGGTGGCTAATTTCAATCCAACTGGCTCACCGTATGCTTCAAATCAAAATGCTATCAATGCAAGTACGGCTTCGTTAAATTCAACATTAGGCCAAGCAATTGGTGGTGCTGGAAGTGCTGCAGGTTTATTAGTTAATGGTACGGGTATCAATTTATCATTAAATCTTGGTGCACCAAATCCTGCACCTAATTTGGCTGTGGCTACACAGCTTTTAGAACATATTAAGGTGAGTTATTGTTTAGTGTTTTTGTTGTTTTTTGTTTGAAAATGTACACATACATACATACGTATCATGCATAATATTCGATTTTTCATTTCATTAGTATCGTTTTTAAGGAAAAAAAAAACAAAACAGGTTCTTAGTTAACTTCGTGTCCCAAAAAAATTTTTAAACTTAATTGTAAGATCATTTTTATATGCTTATTTTTGATATTTTGCTTTTTTTATGGTGAGAAAAAAAAATTCATAAAAAAAAACATTTTTAACAATACAAAAAAAAAATTCATTGCATATTTTTAGGGGCCTTATTCATTATTTCATTTAAGTAATTTAAGACAGAGATTATTGTACTAAAATCTAGATTTGCCATCGCCAGCAAAGCTAAAAATTCAAAGTGCGCTTATTGTGTTAATATTGAAATTCAAAACAATCTCGAATAAGGTTATACAAATTATTTATCAAATTTTTTTACATAATTCCACATCTTCTTAAAAACTTACACTTTTCCATTTAAAAAATATTTTTTTTTTAAGTTAAATGCAAGATCGAATTGTTTGAAGAAGTAAATTAACAAAAAAGTTTGTTTTAATTTTTCTGTCTGGTTTAAACTTTTTGATAAAGTGAAAATGCCCTATCGTAGTTTCCGATAGTAACTGTATGTTTTGGTTAATTATAAGAATTATTAGAGCTAGAGCAATTTATAAACTTAAAAGACATACACCCTCTTTTTCCGAATATGTACTTCGATAAAAATAATGGAATTCTTGCTCCTGAAGTACTTTTAGTTCCCAAACTGATAGACTGATAAATAATTATCAATTTTCTTGCTATTAATCTGAATATGAACAGTTTTTTTTTGTTTTTAAGCAAAGTGTGCAAAAAGTTTAACTAAAAATTGAATAAGATGACTAGAAAAAAAAAATTTAAGGGATGGTTTTAAAAACAACTTTATCTTAAACGTATCTATACTTAATTACAGTTTTTCTTTTTTAAGCAGGATATCACTTTTCATCAAAATAAGTTTTATAAAGTACAAAAAATAACTTAATTTAATAAAATTTAAGATCCTGAAAATATAAACAATCTTATTTAATTAGAAAAAAAATCAATTAAAATTTAGAACACTGGACAATATCCTGCGGATCTTAAGATGCTATATGATATGTACGACATATACGACAGATGTATACCTGAGGCCTTTAAGCCCACTGCTGTACGTATTGGTCAATAAAAAAAAACAATTCATGAAGACTCATCGCAAAGTTAGAGTTAAAAGGCCTTTAAGCTTTACTAGTATAAAGACTTAAACCGTTTCAAGATAGTTTTTCCTTCATAAAAAGTATTTTATTAAATAAAAAAGACCGGAATGATTTTCTTTAAATCCATTAGTCGGAATCAAATTTAAAAAAAATAATAATAATTAATGTTGTCAGTTGTATATTTTAAAATATTGTAAATTTTATGTTTTCAAACTAAAACAGAATGTTATTCTCATTAAAACTCATACATTTTTTTTATTAATTATTTCTTTAAAGATAATAGTTAAATCAATAATATTGTTTTTTTTCTTGTTTCTACTTTTTTTTGTCTTAAAGGTTGCTATGAGAGGTTCTGGTTATTCCGAACAAGCGACAACAGATGTTTGTGCAGCATTGGGTGTCCTAGCTAAATATGGTGTCCTTGGAATGGGCGTTGGCGTGCCACATACCAATGGAGCACACACAGCCTCTGTTGGATACTTAGGTGTATCCGCTCTGGAACAATCGGCGGCTGCAGCAACAGCGGCAGCGGCAGCTGGTAATGTTTTCGGTGCTGTTGGGCAAGTTAATTTGGAACAGTACACAGCAGCTGCAGCAGCTGCTGCTGCTGCCGCCCGTCCAACACAATTGGAAGCTGCAGCTGCGGCCGCAGCAGCCCAATTTGACCCACTGCGACATTTTGGATCACAAGCAGCCGCACCAATTTCAATGAATAATAATAGCTTTGGTCTAGCAGCTGCAACAGGTGGTGCTGGTGGACAAACACTTGGTGCGACGCAATTAGGTGGACTTAGCAAAAGTCCCACGCCTGGCGATTTGGGAGCAAAGGATACCAAAAATGTTGAAATTCCAGAAATTATTGTTGGCGCTATTTTAGGTATGCCCCAATATTACCACCATCATTACCAACACTATTAGTTTATTTTTCAATTACATTATTCTCTTTTTTGTTTAAAAAAAAAAATAACATTTTTGTTTTACGGTATTCGTGTCACAAAGACGAGTATAGGTGTACCTTTAGATCTTACATAAAACAGTTTTTTTTTAATGTGTATTTGTTATTTAACGTGACTTTAAATTTTCATATATTCATGTAGAGTGTAGGTTTTTCCTTAAAAAAAAAAAACAAAATAGGAGTAAATTCAAAGCAAATAATAGTCACAAAAAATATTAAAATAGAAACAAAAAAAAAACAAAGTCCGTGTATAATTTGTATTTATGCCAAAATGTCTCAAAATTGTGACATTGCAATATAAAAATACAAAATATATCTAGTCAAAATCTTGCCGTATTTGACCGCATAGAATCCGCATTGTTGAATTCATTACCATATATCGCGAAAAATCTTAATAAAAAAAAAAAAAACAAAAGATTAGTCAACTTAACACACCAAGTTAAATAATATTATTAGTTAAATCAATTCTTTTCAAAAAGTCATAAAAGTATCTGTGATTGAACCACCTCCACTATACTTATGATTATAGTATGTATATTCAAAAAAAAAAAACAACTAAAAACAATCAAACATTCCTTTTTATCTCATTGTTTTTTTCGTTTACTAAAATTTTCTTTTTGGTTTTTTTGTTTTATTAATTTTATTCAAAATCATAAACTTTTTCTGTCGTCCTTCCGAGTGCTCACAATTTGCCAAGGCATTTTTAAAGAGCAAATTTTTAAATGACTTTACATTCCAAATAATAGTAGTTTATAAAACTTTAGGTTTGATATCTCAGAGACAACTTGTACAAATTCGATGCTTTACAATGCTCAAATATACTTGATATTAAAATGCAGGTTTTAAGTTTTTTTTGCGCTTCCCGTTATAGGCGTTAAAAGTTCGAGTGAAAAGTAAATAATTTCCTTGATATATTTTCAATATTTTACTTTAGAATTTTACATTCCGCAGCTTCAGTTTTGAACCAAAATTTATTTATTTTCAAATGTTAATATTTTTGCACTGATTCATAAAATCACATTCCCTATTTCAAATTGTCGATTGAAGCATAAAACCAATATAAACTGTAATAGTGCTTTATCATGATTCGTTTGATTGTTGAAAATAGAAGCTGTTATAAAATATTGTATGTAAACTGTCAAAAAGTTCATCAGGTCTGTCTGTATCTTTCTCTTTAGAGTTACAAAAAACTTAAGTCTGGCATTTCAAAGTTTTATACTATATTTCGAACTTAATGACAAAATAAATCCTTATATAGTTATATCGTAAGTCTTTCTTTAATCAGGGTTCTTCCAGTCCAACAAATTTATATATATTGTTTTTCAATGAAACATGAACAGAAACATATCGGTCAAAGAATTCCAAAATTCATTCCATCACCAATCTAATATTACATTTTACATTGATATATTATATTCTTGTTAGTTTATGTAAGGAAAAAAAACAAATATATATATATATTATGTTTTTATATAAATAAATAGGGCTAAAACACACTTGTTATGTATTATATACAATTGGATATATATATTTTTTTTATTAAGTCGATATACCTCAAATCAATTATTATGTATACTTTTACAGGAAAACAAAAATTAGTAAATAATCAAAATATATATATATATAAATATGATAATATACAATAGCAATATATAATTTTTACTAGACAGTAGGAGGTGTATGCAACGAATATTAAAACAAAAATTAAATAATTTACTTTCATTTTATTATTTTTTAAAATTAAATCTATTAAAAAATTAAATAAAATAAACTACTATATTTAGACAGAGCGAGGTTCTAATAATAAAAAATAATTTATATAATATACAAAAAAAAATCAAAACAAAAACAAAAAATCCAATCAAAAACTGACAAACAAATTGCAGGTCCAAATGGTCGTAGTTTAGTTGAAATTCAACACGTATCTGGCGCTAATGTACAAATATCTAAAAAAGGCATATTCGCTCCTGGCACTAGAAATCGAATTGTTACAATAACTGGTCAACCGAATGCCATCGCTAAGGCACAATTTTTAATTGAACAGAAAATCAACGAGGAGGAGAACAAGAGGGCGCGCCAAATTCCATTAACCACTGTTGTGAATTAGAGAGAAAATATTATACAAATCCCGTGTGTATGATGGCTATTTATATAAAAATTAAAAAAAAAAAAACAAAAGAATTAGTATAAAAACCAACTCACACACACACATACATACACACTTTCTTTATATATTTTTAATTGTTAATAATTTAAACGTAAAGAAACAAAATAAGAAAACAAACAAAAAACCTATTAAATTTACCATCTACACAGAGAAATATTCAAACGCAGTTTAAAAAACAAAAAAATGTTCTAACTAAAATAAAAAAAAGAGATAAAAAATAGTAAAATTCGTCTATATTTTTATGCACATAGTTCAATTTTTCAATTAAAACAAAAATACTTATTTATATAACAAAAAAAGAAATATTGATTTTGTGGCACTCATGGAGTTAAGAAGAAAAAAAAATTAGTAAAATTAAACAAACAAAGAAAAACATAAAAAATGTTTTAACAACCAAGTCCACAAATTCAATTTTACAATTAAAAGAAAAAAAAAGTTGCTAAATAAATAATAATAAAAAAAACATTTCCAATAAGTTGTGAATCGAAACAATTGTAACTTTTAGGTTTTTGTTTTTGACAGGAAAAATTGTTTATTGATCAACTACTACTACTCTACTTACTATCTGTACTTTTTTCTTATTCGAAACAAAAGAAAAAAACCAAAATGTGAATTTTTAAATGAGCGTTTTCAGTGATATCCTCAGGAGGATGTTGTAGTCCTTTCTGTGTTTGTTGCATAGAGTTAATAATAATACTAAAACTATATTGTGATTCAAGGTAAATAATTATAAATATGCATATATGTTTACATTTTTTACCTCGTTAATTTTTTTTCTGTTTAATATTAATAATTTAGTGTAGGAAATCGTTTTGTTTAATTTATTTTCTTCCTCCTTTAAAAAAAAGGATAAACCATTTAATTTTTTATTTTTTTTTAATTTAATTTGTAGTGGTGTGAATCTTTTTTTTTGCATTCCTCTCAGTTTGTTTCTTGCTGCAACAAAAATAGTTAAATATTACACAGTTTATTATTAATATCTATATATATTTTTTTTAAATCTTTAAATCTTCTCTATAACGAAATGGTGACTAACAATATAATAAAATAAAAACAACAACTACAACCCGCATGAAGAAAATATCAATATAACATTATATTGATTTGATGTTAATGATGATGATTTATTAACGAAGGATTACTTTGATTTGTATAACAATTGGATCGTTAGTGGTAATGTGTGCGCGCCCCTTTTGTCTTATTCAACTTGATTAAGAGAGCAAAAGTTATTTTATATATAAAAGAAAAACAACTAAAACTCTTATAAGAAAAATAACACAAAGTAATAAAAAAAACAATGCTGCATCGATTTCGATTTCTACTTCCAATTTATTTTTACATTGGCTTTTTTTTTTAAATAATAATAATAATAATAATAATAATAAAAGAAATAATTTTTTCTTTTTAAGCGTATCCGTCGCCAGGGAAACGAATACAATTTTTTTAGATTGTTATTATAATTTTAATGATATTCTTCACTCTTTTATTTTTTTTTTGTATTACAATAACGCCATCACAAATTGCTTATAGCTTATGAGTTTTTATTTTTAATATTTTTAAAATAGTTTTTAAGTTAAAGAAATATATATTTTTTTTCTTTAATTGTCTGTGCAATTTTATAATTTTGTTAATTTTTTTGTTTAAAAAAATAATTCGTTTTTGTTGCGTGTTTTTAAGCAAAAAAAGACATAACAAAGTTATAACTCATAACATTGTTACATTTATATAATTTAAAACAAAAAAAAAAACAAAAAAAAACGGAAAAAAAGACCAGGGTTAGCCTTATTTTTCACTTCATATAAATTGCTAGAAATTTAGCTATATGTCATTAGAGAACTATAAATGTTTTTTTTTTTCATTTTATCTTGTTATTAAAGTTTAAAAAAAAATACAAAAGAAAAACCATTGTAAATTACCTACACACCTTTAGTTTTATATTAGTTTTTTTTTTCATACACCATAGTTTTGTTGTTTTTATTGATTTTTTAAAAGAGTTTATTATTAAATATATATTTTTATGTATTAAAAAAAAAACAAAAATAAATAAATTTTTATGTTTACAATGCTAATAGTGCTTGTTTTTTGTTGTTGTTCTTTCGTTTACGGAATTCTTTACTCCTTTATATCCTGCGAGATTTTTCTTCTGTCTGAAAATGTAATTAAAAAAAAGAAAACACATGAAACCATTTCGCTATCCAAAAATCACATGTAATCATTTGACATTCACTGAAAACGCTCATCATCGGATATTTACCATTATTTTTACTTTTAATTTAAAAAAAAATTCTATTTAAAATCATAATTTTGTTTCTTTAATTATCAGCTATAAATTGAAATATATAGTTTAAAATATATATATATACGTATGCATATATATAGATATAAATAAATAATAAATAATATTGTTAAAGATTTTTTATTTTATTCTTTGTTAAAGGTTAATTAAAAGTATATTTATATAAATTTACGAAAAGTTTTTTTTTTAATATATATATATATAAATATACATACATATATTTACACATTGTTTAAATATTTTTAATTTTTGTTTGTTTGTTAAAGGTCGAGATAAATATTTATACTGACATGTGTGTATATATGTATACTGTGCAATATATTATAAATAATTTATATACCTATTTAAACTTAAAAAAAATATTCCTTGTGTGACAAAAAAAAATATTACTTATTGTTTTTTTTATTTTCTTATTAGTTTTCGTCAGTTCTTATTTGAATTGTGTAAATTATTAAAATATACATGATTTAATAGGTGCATATATATACATTGCTAAAAAAAATATTCACATCACATCAATTGTTAAACATACACACACACATATGTATACACACTTTCAAACATTTCTAATAAAAATAAAAAAAAAACCAATAGCAGACTCACTTGAATGAAGAAAAATAAAAACACAAAAACAAGTGATAACAAAGAAATGAGTATGATTCGCGGAAATTTCGATTTTATTTTTTTTTGTTAAAATTATTTTATTTCTAAATTATAAAAAAATAGTTATAGGGGGAGAAACATTATAAAGAGCCTAAATGTTTACAAAAGGCTTTGGTACGGTATCATTTCATTTTAATAAAAGGCATACATATTGAAACTAAACAGAATTTTCATTTATGAACAAAAATAAAAAAAATATGAGTTTTTTTTTAATCAAAGGGGTTTCCAATAATTACTATGTGTATATTTTGGTTTTTGAATTGGAACACATTCCGCATATTATTTTGTGGATTGTCATAATTGTATTGCTTGTCAGTGTCAGGCATTTAATCAAGGCATACAATGTACAAACAAGCAACGTTTAAAAATTAATTAAATTTTTTGGTCATTGCTCGCAGCTTTAAGAGATCTATGTCCAATATCAACTCTGTCTAATCGCTAGCTCGCAGTTTGTTGCAAAAATATGAGTATCTATACCTCAATTTTGGGAGCTTAAAGCGATGTTAAAAAATATTGATTTCATTGTTATCAATGCCCAAATCAATAGATTAATTTCAGTTGACAGGAATTCTGAATCCCTGTTTGGACTTTATTATTTGAGATTCTGTCTATCGTTTCTAGCTTCCTCAATACAAACAAATTTTCAGGGGCTAGCTAACAACGTGGGTAAAAACAGTATTACCAGATGTAAATTATATCTCTATTATTGATCGTATGGAAACGTCAAAATACTATTGAGCTATCGATCATTTTTGATGTTAGTTGGTAACTGTGAACACGTTACACAAAAATATGCATTCATGTATGTGATGACATTTTGTGGAATTGATGGAATTTTTCTGTGATGATGTTGTAAAAAAAACACGGTTATTGTACGTATAATTAGATTTAAATCACTCTACATTTTGTCGACAGAGATTCAAAGGCGAAAATTGGAGTTTAAACAAAACTGAAGTCCGAAACTTCTTTACGATCTTCAGTGATCTCACCATTATAACGATCATTTCATTGAAAGGCCAATTATTAAATGACAACCGTTACAAGCAGGGTGAATTACTTCCCTTTGCGAAAATACAATATAACGATAAGCTAAATAATATTTTTACAGGAGCATTATTAAGGTAACAAGAGTAAGAGAATTGAACATGTTCTTTTTAAAAAGAAATGCTCTAGGCTACATCAAATAAATGGATCATATTCCATTTTGAAAGCGAAATTGCATGGAATATTGAACGGTCGATATGGAAGGTTGATGGCTGTAAGGCATTAACATTTTATGAATGAAGTTAAGTTTCATTTATAATGGTTCGATTTTTTTTTGAAATATCAAATTTTTTGCGTTATTTAAATAAAAATGTAGGTAGGTTTTGATTTTTTTGATTTTCATTCAGATCAAAAATGTAAAATTTCTAAAGATAATTCAAATGAAGAGTGACTTTTAAAACAAGAAACACTTATCTTAAATGAAAGTTTTATAAATATATGTAATTATAAAAGCCAACTTTAACACTAATTTTATTGCAATTTTTAAATTTACATATCCCATTTATTTCGTTATAAATTAATTTTTGTTTCGAAAAAAGTACAGTGGAGGTCCAGGGATCCTATTATGTAAAATGATTATCGTAAAAATTACCTCGTCATTTAAATGCGATAAGCGCCACTAAAAGAGTCTGATGATTGGCGTGGCAGTAGTGAAATAGCTATAACTCCAGCCTATACAAACTTTTTGTTAGCTCACCCAAGTGTTGTTATTTAAATCAAACCTTCGATAATCGATTTAGTTGATACTCGTTGTTTCTTATAATGTTTGGCTATCGTTTGGTCTTTGATTTCGTTTTTCAATTTCTGACAGTTCTGACAGTATGAAGTTGGTTGTGCTTCATTTCGTTAAGCAAGATCTTTCTTTATTATTTCCGTTTGTTATCTGCAACTTTGCTATACAGTTTACTAGTTGCCAAACATTTCTATGGGATTTGACAGCACATTGTGCTACGTCGTACGTCGTTTTAAGTTACCAAAGAGTTATTATCGTTAATTTCGGTATCGTTTATTTCCCGCTCGTTTCGTAATACGTAATAGGGCCCAAGTATAACGAACACTCCATATAACCAATATAACGAAAGCTTTTCAGAACAACATCAAAATTAAATTACCATCTCTAAGTAATGAACGCGGTAAAAGATTTGCTATTAGATATAACAACAATCAGATAAACAAATTAACATAAAAACATGGATATAGCAAACATGTTCACATCCCAACGTCTTCAAAAAAAAAATTTGATCGGTGAACTGTATACAACTCTTTTTTAAAGATCCTAGAAGACTACAAAAAATTGAATAATATTTATGTAATGATACAATTTTTTTTTTAAATTTATTAACAAAATTTTAATTTGAGGATAATCTGGTTTAACTGCAGATCGGATGTTTTTCTGTTCCCAATTAAGTCATAAGTGAGTAGACGAGTAACAAACACACAAACATATAACGTTTTTCGTCGGATTATGTGTCAAAAGTGATAAATATTTGAAGAAGCCTTTATGTTAAATAGAGTTATTTGGTATTGTGTATGTACGCTTTGAAAGTCGATATTCGATTTGAATCAAAAATGAGTAGAATATAGTTGAAAAATCAAATTGAAAACGTCTGGTTTAATCTCAACCAGACGGAGGCGGCTGTTTAAATTTTGTAACCAACGAAATTATTCTGCAGTGGATTTCTGATGTGTAAAATTGTGGACAAAATATCTAAAACAATCAGCTTGCTTGATCTTGCTACCTCATAAAAATAAATTTTCTAGCAAAAGTTTCGATATACACACAAAAATGATAAATAAGTTGATTTTCTTAAGTGATATAAGGTTCTTCCCTTTGAAAAAGAAATATGTATATAATAACTGAAGCGTATAAATTTAAGACTTTAAGACTAGGATTAAGGGTTAAGCAAGTGAAAGACAAAAATACATTTTTTGTAACTTCATATGAATTCCGTGAAAAAGAATATGATCACATTCATAACGTCACGTTCCATTTGAATAAACAAACAAATCTCTCTATTAACTCAAGCTTTAAAAAAACAGAAGTTACCGTAGTAGCAAAAGTTTTTGGTTCTTCCAAAATAAAAAAAGGTGCGGTAGTAAATCTTAAGATTTACAATGATTTGGAAGATTGAAAAAGTGGGCCTTAATTTTTTAAGGTCTAGAAGGCTTACCTACGCCTTACAGTCAAAAAGCTAATGTGCTTATAGGCAGAAAGGAACTTATTTGGTTTTGTGTAAGTCACGCTAAGTCTTAATAACTTTCAATTGATAAAAATAAAACAATTAATACCTGGTCGAAAACGCCAAAGTGGATTGGATCTTTTAGAAATATCTACACTGAACACTGACATTTTTTTTTATTTGAGATAAGTTAAAGACTGAAAGCTTTATCAGAAAAATATTTCACTTTGAAACTTTTTATTCCCTAGCAAAAAATCACTCATCCAACTGCGATATTTCGAAAGAAAAAAGGACCTATCAGAAATCTAGAGGGAATTTGTTTTCCCTCGAAATGTTTTATTCCCTCGAGAATTTGTCTGCTATTGTGAATCTCCCACAAAATAAATTTTTCTCAAAATTCCAATTGAATGACAGCTAAATTCCACTTGCAAATTTCCGAGGGCAACTTTCAATGTTCCCAATGTTCGAAGGAGGGAAACATTACCAGGGAAATCTTCCCCAATATTTATGTTTTGACAAATATTTTAACCTATCCGTTTTCGAAAACGTGAAATCAAAACCTATTGGACGGCAAACGATCGTCATTTTATAACTTCGTTATCTCGATTTTTAATTGCACTGCAGGTGAGGTGCACTATCGACCACAATGATTAAGCAGTTGTAAAAATTCGTATTTATGTTTAAGAACAATAGCCTTTTGCGATTTGAGTTTAAAAACATTTTGCAAATGCATTTTATACACTTATGAAGTGTTAGATAACAGCCTTAGAATTTTGTGAAGAAATGGATTTCTCTTTTTCAAACTAGCATAATTATGTACATTAAAGATGCAAATTTATGATTATATAATAACGATCTTTATAAAAATTTTATTATGAGTTTGTTATAATATACATATCTATATGTATATACTCAATTTGGGTATAGGTACGTATCGAAGAACATTCTACTGAAGCCTTAATCTTATTTGATTTGATGTAACATTCAGCATGTTTTCCTTTTTCAAGACAGTTTTTTTTAATACAAACATACAAACAAAAAAAAATTCTTATTTAAACTTATAAACGTAAGCTTTTACTTTTAAGCTTATGTTACAGTAATGTTTACTTGCAAAAAATAATAAAACTGAGCTTTATAATACTCAAAACTTTGAACAGATATTTAATTATTTAAAAAGAAAAATCTTTGTTTATTTGCGATAAGCTAAATTAAAAACAAATTATCACGATTCTTTAAATATTATTTTTATTTAAATTAATTTTAAATTATAACATTAACTTCATTTTACTATCAAATAAAAAAAATTGTCATTACATACAATCGCACACCATTTCATAGCTCTTTTATCACAAAAAAAAATAATTCAAAGTACTGGATCTGTGATATGTAACTAAAAAAAAATAAATAATATATGTATTTAATTAAATAAATAAATAAAACAAGATGGCATATAGTTTCGAAATACATAAATATATCTATTTAAAAGCAACACATTTTCACTTGTTGGTCACACAAGGATGATAACATTTATTCATCATTTCAATAGAATTCAGGGGAAATGATAAACTTTATTTAATTTTGTTTTTTAATTTGTTGTTTCTATTTGTTGTTAAAATAAATATTTTTAATTTTTTTTTTATTTTTAACTCTTTAATGTTACATAATCAAAGTGGAAGTCTATTAATTTGTTTTAGCAAATATTGGTAAAAATAACCATATATAAATATGAAATACATATATATCTAAAACTATTTCAAATATATTCATGTAATAACAATACAAATGCATACGCATATACATACATATTTATCTTATAAGCTAAAACGTTATTAGCAAATAGAAATAGTAAAAAAAAAAACAAAACAAAATATTAAATATTATATAAAACAAAGTCAGTTACAGTTAGTATGTATATTATAAATAAATATATTATGAAAACGTTTATTCTTTGTTGATAGCATAATAGTGTAACATTTTGTTTTTTTTTCCTCATTAAAAAGAAGTAATACAAAAAATAACTAAAAATAATTAAAAACAAAAAAAAATTATATTATATGTTAACATTAAAAGAAAAAAATAAACAAAAGTATTTTCTTTTCAAACAAATGACAAACAAAATGAACTTCTTAATAATAAATTAAATTTATTTTTTAATAATTTTATTTTTCAAATAGTAAACCCAAGTTTAAATTTAAAAAATAAAACAAAATATTTTAGCTGCATTACACTTTTCTAGTACCTTAAACAATCAATCGAGAGATCCTATCTAAACAAAAAAAAAAGATAAATGAATTCAATTTCAGAACAATAAGCAACCTTAAATGAATTTCTTATCTTAAAACAAAATATTTTATTTGATCGATCAAAAATTCCCATTCTGAATAAGAATGTGAGCATCATAAATATAATCAACCAAACCAACATAAACAAACTAATTTCAAGACGTAGGTGTTTATAAATTTTTTTAGAATATATTTTTTCAGAAAAACTTTCTTCCGATCTCATGGAAAAAATAAAAAAAAATTAAACAAATCTACGTAGATCCGTGAAATAATAGTTTACAATCATACCATAGTATGATTTTTTTCTTAAACGTAGATTGTAATGTTATTCAAAGTTATTTACATTTTTGTCTCCAATAACACATCAAACAAAAAAAATTATACTCAAAGGAATTTCTTATACATTTTTATAGGTTCTCTTGCATTAAAAAAAAAAAAAAAAAAAAAAAAAAAAAAAAACAAAATAAAAACACAACTTGTTACATCTAATCAATAAAGAAAAAAATCATTAAAGTACCTAACTACGATTTCCATTGATGCAATTAATTAATTATTATTAAACAAAAAAAAAGATCATAATTATATTAAATTTATAGTCCCGTAGATATAATACAACAAAGTGTTTAAACGTAGCAGAACATAATAAAATATACAGTTGAAAATAAATTTATAATTTAAAATATTAAAGAAAAAAAACTTAAATAAAAACTATTAAAATTAAAAATAAAATAAAATTAAATTAAAAAAATAAACACTATAATAATTATGTTTCCTCTACTAACATTAGAAAATTGTTTTGAGATGAGTTATAAAAAAATAAATGTATTTACAAGAAAATAAGAAAATTATATTGCATATATATCTATATATATATATACATACATACATGTAGAATTAAAACAAAAAAAATAAAAACAAAACTAAAAACAAAACGAACGGGAAAGAAAAAAAAAACAAAAACTGAAATACATCCTTTTATTAGACGAATATTGCTGTGCAATAAATAACAAACAACACAAATGGAAAACAAATAATTATTCTTATTTAGAATTTAAAAAAAGAAAAGAAAAAAATAAACAAAAAAAAAAAATTAGATAGAGAAATTGCATGCAAAACGGCGTGCCTTTCGTCTTTAAAATGGCGAGAGTGTTTTACATAGATATTTAATATATATAACAAAAACAAAAAAACATATTTACATTCAAGAAAAATTACATAATATATTCAACACGCAAGAATCAATCAGGGCGCAAAATCCATTCAAAACAAAAAGCATAAAAGAGATCCCTTTTTACAAAGAGCGTCCTGATAATTTTTTCTCGGCATATTTTTTGCCATATTTTCTTTTAGTTTTCATAAAAAATTATTATTATTATTCATAAATTAAAGTCATAAACCAAAAAGAAAAAAAGAATATAACAATACACTTAAATTAAAAGAAAAGAAAAAAAATGCATGCAACATTATATCGTCATTACATAAGTACCTTTAGAAGAGTAAACTAATTAGTAAAATTTAAATCCACTACATGAAAAAAAACCTTAGATTTTACAAAAAGGAGTTCCTTTCAAAGATTAAAAAAAATATATATATACATACATATATAAATCTCTCTCCAAATCTTGCATACTTTCCAACTACTAACGGAGATACAATTTTAACAAATTTGCCTAATTAATCTTAAAATAAAACAAAAAAAAAATAACACTTTAATTCCAAATTAGACAGGACTTTCTTAAAACAGGATTAAGGAGATCAAAAATATTCTTGAACCTTTAAAACAACATACTTGAACTTGGAACAAGACAAAATTTGCTCAAACGAAAATGTAGGTACATGTTTTCCAGTCTTTCATTACAAACGTCCTTATTTTATTTTTGAATTTTATTTAAAATAAAATCAATTACACAGTTGAAATTTCGTACACTTCTTTACCAAAACAAAAAATATTAATATTAACGAAAAAACATCTTCATGTTAAAAAAAAAAAATTATTAAAAATCCTATTCTCCATCACTCAGACTCATAATTGAAAAAAAAAACAAAAAAAAAAAATTTAAAAAAAATAAGAAAAAAAAAACAACAAAAATCTATTATGATTCGACTGTGATAATAATAAAAAACAAAGAAAAATAAATTTAATTAAAAAAGAATTATATATATACATATATATATACATGCATATATATACAAGTTTAAATTTGAATAGTATTACGAAGAAAAAAAGATAATAAATTTTAATAAGAGCAGAAATAAGTTTTAAAAGATTAAAAAATAAAATAAAATCATTATGCCGTCTTGACGATCAGTTTCGAGATGAACGAAATATGCGCATTTTTTTTTTTGAAAATAACTTGTTGATCGAAATGTGCTCTTAGGCTAACAATTAAAATTAAATTAAATAAAAAAAAAAAAAACAAAACTCGAAAGTTTTCTTTTCTTAAAAAATTCACAGTATATAAGAATAAAAAAATATACATATATAATGTATATTGAAGCAAAAACAAGAAATTAAAAATCAATTAAATTTTTAATCATCAACGAGTGCAAGGAAACGTTAAAAACAATTGCATTGTAGACAAAAAAATGAACAACAAAAAACATTAAAATAATATTTTGTTTCTTTATAATTGTGCATTATTGCAAAATGCTATTAAATAAACGCGTACTAAATTTTGTTTGCTTAGTTTTTTTATATCATTTTTATTTTTTTTTATTTAATATCAATTTTATAATTTTTTTTCAAGAGTTTAATTTTGAATGGCAACTATTCTGCTTTGTATTAAAAACAAATTATTTGGAGATATGAAACAAACAAAAAACATATTAATATGATTTTTATTTAAAGCTGGGAAAGTTTTAAAAGAACGATTGAAAGTTAAGTTTAAACAAAAAATTATTTAACATAATAAATGAATTAAACAAGAAAACAAAATAGAGAAAATATATTTGTTAAAACTCGTACATATTTTACCGTAATAATAAATAAAATATATAAGTAAACTGATGATGTTTTCTTTCAACTGAGATTATATTATATTTAGTACCTTATAAATAAAAATAAAGGTGAGTTAAGTTAAGGAATCCCGGATTTTGTTTGAATTTTCCAAAAGAAAAGAGAAGTCACAAAAATTAAGGACTTTAAAATTCAGGATTTTATAAAAAAAATCCAATTTTCTCTCATCAGTCATTTTGTTGAATTATACTGCCTGTGAAGCCTAATAATCTTAAAACTCTTATATTAAAGGCCTCTTAAGGAAACAATACCGAAGTTTTACAAGAGATTTTTTATTTTTTATTTTTCAATTAAAATTAATTTTTGTTGTAAAAAATCCTTAAAATATGTTCACATGCAGCCTTATCGTGAGTTTTGCCCGAAAAATATTTTACCTTAAAATTTTTTGTTCGCCCAAAATTTTAAAATCCATATAAGCTACATTTATCGCCAACTTAATGGAAACTTTTTTCCCCGGAAAATCAGAAAGTACCGGGGAAGGAACATTTCCAATCGCGAATTTTCCACCAAATAATTAATTATTTAAGAACTTACTTGGGGAAATTTTTGTATTTCACATAAGGAAATAGTTCCCTGAAAAAATTATTTACGATAGCTTTTTTGCTGAAAGGAATATTTTCCCAATGTGATTCGTGATAGAAAATTTCCCAAAACGTGAAGAAAACTCCGGGGAAATTTCTTTCGCGATAGGGCTAGTTGTGAGTTCCGCCTGAACGAAATTCTGTTCGCCTACTAAAAATAAGTGAAAATTTAGGCTTCCAAAGGTATTACATTCCAGCCGAAATGAATTTTCACAGTAAGGGGAATTTTTGGAACATGAAATTTCGGGTGAAACTCCAAAATATAGGCGAAAAGTTGAATGTCAAATTTTCGGGTGGAATGTTTTTCGGGTGCGAATAAGGCTGATTTTTTTTAAAAGAGGATCAAAGCTAATTACTGTGTAGTATTTTCCAAATTTATTTGTCTTGTCATTTGAAAATTTTGGTTTCATCAAATGGCATCCTCCAGAAGGCATACATTATCGAAGGCTGTTTCGAAGTTTGTGTGCACTCTTTCGACCGGAATTTAGGTGATTTCCGCCGGATGTTGTCTTTTAAGGCTTCCAAAGTCTTGGTACGGTTATGAAAAACGTTGGATTTCAAGTATCCTCACATGAAAACAATGGCATGGGGATAAATCAGGTTAAAGTGCAGGCCAGTTGACGTTTTTTTGTGACTATCACCATTATTTTGCTATATTTTCGTGTGAAATGTTGAATTCTGCTATATCCGCCGGAGGAAAGGATTGTTTCAGAATAAAAAAAAAAAACGTATAACATGCATACATTCACTTTGTCAAAATGGTGATGTTAAAAATTGTTGGAAAGCTATGATACAAAAGGATCTATAATGGTGTATAAAATAACTTATGGGATTTAAATTCTGTGGCCAAAAGGAATAACAGCATAAGTCGACTTTTGTCGAAATTGAGTTTATTACAGTATCTGATGCGCAATATGCGAATCTATACTGTCATATTTTGTTCGTACTTTTATCTATAATGGTTTATGAACTGTAACACTTCGTCCGTAAGTTGTTTACCCTATTTGTAATCGCAAAAGAAACATTAAAATTGTTCTCCTGAAATCTTGTAAAAAGTGACTTATGCTGTTTTTCCTTTTTACCACAGAATTAACAAAATTGAAGACAAATTAGCTAAACTTTGAAAAAAGGGTTTCACTTACACCCTCAATAGGAAAACAATATGCATGGCGCGGCCGGCGCGCGGTGACGTGCGTCGTGCAGTGGTCCAAAAAGTCGTGGCAAAAATAAAAAGATCCGAAATTTAATTTTTTTTGTGTGTTTATTTCTAATAGGAATATAAACATAGCTTTAAAAAACAGCAAACAAAGCTGAGCAATTTTGTTCTAGAATAAAAAATAACAAAAACCGAATTTTTTTTATTCTTTTTTGCAATTATGGCCATATCCCATGAAAATCTTAATTTTCTTAAAATTTAAAAAAAAATAAAAATATTTTTAGTAAATAAAACAAAAAAATCTTTTTTTATGAGTTTTGAGGTTTGAATAGAGCTACAAAAAAATCTCGCTAGATCCCGCTGAAAAATTACCAGAATGTTTTAGCCTAACTATTTGCATACGCAAAATTGCAGCTGCAACTTTTTGCAAAGAATACCTACGTTTGGTTTGATTGTTAAAAATCCGTCCATTTCTACGCCTCTTTTTATTTAAATGACAATTGTAAAAAAATGGAGTTTCAATCTTGTGAATATATTACTGATGGTTATATTGAAAATTCAATTTCTGTAATCCGTCCACTTTCACGCCACTTTTTGAATAAATTACTTCAATGAAGATATGTCGATGAGCCACAAAAGGAACAAAAATATTGTTTAAATACTTGCCTAAAACATCAAAAATTGGTTCGTTAACTTTATACATCCGATGTTTTTTACAAAATAAGCAAAATTTTAATTGTTTGTAAAGTTTTGGTTTGATTCTTTTCTTTGTTAGCTCCTTTTTCTAAAAAATCTTACTTCAGTCTGTAAAAATGTTCTAAAAAATCACTATTTTTATAGCCTTCGAAATTTCCTTTAAGAAGAAAACAAAAGCTAGCGATACTTAAAGCGTTCAAAAATTATGATTTTTGCAAAAAAAAAGTCGTTTTTAACCACAGATGACACCTCTACTGGGCTGGGCATAAACTATGATCGGATTATGAACATGTCTATAGTAAAAAACCAATGGAGGCACAAAAGCCTTTGTCCAGGCAGCTACGTATAGTTCATATTCATATTGTTGATTGGATTGTGGTTGTGACGTTGACATTTTTAACGCCCAGTGAAGGCGGTAAGTGATTTTTGATTAAATATTATTATACCTCTGTTCGTCTACTTCCCAAAACTGTCCAAATTTCTGTCATATAAACAAATTGGTAACACTGTCTACAGTCTACGACTATGATGGAAAATTTAAATTTTAAATAAAACACAAAACTTTCTCTAATATTGAGACTTTGTCCAAGTTTATTCTTCTTAAATGCTTAATTATATGTATTAATGGTTTTAAATCCAATCACAATGTCTTTCCATTTTATTTTTGTTATTAAATGTTATTTTCATTTCGTACCTTCATGCTTTATTTTAATAAATTTCTTATCAATTCTACTTATGAAGTGAACATTTTTTTTTCTTAAAATTTTGAAAAATATACTGGCGCAAAATTTTTTTTAAAGTTTTTGATTTATTGATTGGGACGTGTTTTATATTTTACTAAACAACAGTTTGAGACCAAGTGGCTAAGTCTAACATATTGTTTAATAAAACTTAATAAAACATAACATTTTATTGAATTTATTCTACAAGTAAAAATAGCTTCAAATATTGACATAACAAAACAAAACATAAGTATTAAAATTAATCTCAAAAAATTCAATCAAACATCGTGTCTGTGAATACGCACTGTGAATATGTCCCTAAGTTTAAATCCGACGTTTAAAACATTTCCCAATATTTTAGACTTAAATTCAACTCTAAAAAATTATATTTATTGCTTTAACCAATATTTTATTCTTAAATTCAAAAATGATTTCATGGATTGAGTGTTTTTATTCTTTAAAAGTTCAGACGCTTTTGTTCAGATAAGTGTTCAATATTCAAGTTGGAAGTGAATTATTATATAAGAGTACAGTTATTATCATGTCTTTAAAGGCGAATAAACTTAAATTTTGCACCAATATTTCTTCTTCTGCATGTATAATTTTTAATTAATTAAACATACATCAAGAATAAAGTTACTATTTTTAGAAAGGTTAATCCTCTTGCCTTAAGCAAACTATTTTGACAAATATTTTTTTGATGTTGCATTAGCTGAATTTTTCTCAATATATGTAGTTTTAAATAAAAAAAAAAAAACAAACAAAATATTTGTTTCTTTTTTGATTAATAAATGCAGCAGGTATATGTTTTTTTGTTTTTATTTTTTACTATTAAGAATTATTGACTGAGAGTATTTTGTTCTTTGTTTTGAACAGGTAAATAGGTTTCATAAATGTTTATTATTCGTTTGTGTGTTTTTGTTATTAATAATTTGTAGAATATCCCTGAATTGCGTTTTTTTTTTGTTTTTAAAATTAAGATTAACTTATTAAATAAGTTTAAAATTCTTAAATATTATTACATTTTTTATTTTTATAAATTTGTGACCACAGATATTTATGATTTTTAAAATCTTTTAAGTTTTTCCCGAAAGGTTGTTTTTTGTTTTTGTTTTATAAAAAAGGTAAACAAACTTTATTTTAAGCATGATATTTAAAAATTAGTATGTTTGTAGTTTTAAGTGCAATTATATTTTATAAAAAAGCACAGTCAAAAGTTGAGTCATTTTCTTTATTTGTTTGGCAATTCTGGTGGACAATCGGGTTGATTAGATGGGTGAGCTGCCCGGAAAGCTGGGTTGCTCTCTAATTCTCGATCAATGCGCAATATAATTGGATACGGACGAAGATCAACATGGAATCTAATTTAAAAAAAAAAACGATAACAATGAAAAGTTATAAATAAATGTAAGTTAAAAAGTAGTTACCGCCTGGCGTTGAAAACTTGAGGAACTAGGCAACAATCTGCCATGGAAATCTCGTCGCCGACACAGAACTTGCCAGCTGATGTCGAAAGAACCTTTTCAACAGCTCGGAAGCCCCTCGTAATCCAGTGCTGTGCCCATTCCTTTTTCTTTTCTTCTCCAACATGTATAAGGACGATGAGATTTTGCAATGGCTGAATACCAGATGCAATAATCTCACATATCTCACGAACCTTAGCCCTTTTGTGGACATCTTGTGGCAAAAGAGGTCGCTGGGGTCTTGTCTCTTCGAGATAATGCATGACCGCAAGAGATTCAATTAAAGTATGTCCATCTATGCGAATAAAATCTATTTTAATACTCCAATCATAATTTACGCATAAAATACCACTTACCAATCTGAAGGGCAGGAACTTGTTCCATGGGATTGACTTCACGATACTCATTGCAGTGCTGTTCGCCACCAGATTTGATGAGACTGATTGGCTTTATGTCATAGGGTATCTCCTTCAAGTTCAATGCGATGCGAACCCTCCATGAACATGAACTCCGCCAGTAGGAATAGAGAATCGGCTTCTCAGATGAAAAAGAAGACATATTTTTAATTCTTTTTATGTTCGACAAATTCTTTGATAGAAATTTCGATAATAAACTAGGTGCTGAACGTATGGCTATGGAAGTCATACTGATTCGATTTTACGAATTATTTGAATAAATTATTTAGATCGAAGTGTTACAGACTTGTTTGGCTATGACAAACCAGTGTAACAGGAAAGTTAATTTGCTTTCTTTGAATATTTTGTTCAATTTTAGTAGAGAATCTGAATGTTATCAGAATTCCAATTCTGTCTGATTAAAAAAACAACAATAATGTATTTTCTTAAGTGAACATAAAATTAATCTGTCAAGTGGAAGCTTCTGAAAGCTCACACGATCAAAGCTTTCAATATAAATATCTAGACTTAGGGCTACCATTTATATAGTATAAAAGAAATAAATAAATAAATTTGGTGGCGTGACAGAACCAGGGCCAGTGACAATGAAAGCCAGTTATAGCTTTCATTGAAACTCATCATTGAAAATTTTAATTGTTAATTTTGAGGCACTTAAAAAGTGAAATCAGTGATTATTTTAATGCAAATAAAAAGCTGATAACTCAATTATTATTTCTAGTCAAAAAAATATTTCATTTTGGACTGCCTTATCATTGATCATTGAAATCTTAGAAATCGTTTTATGTGAAAGATAGGGCCAAAATGAAATATTTTTTTGACTAGAAATAATAATCGAATCACCAGCTTTTTATTGGCATTAAAATAATCACTGATATAACTGGCGCCTTACAATGCTCAACTATTTCTGGGTGCATTAAATTTTTTTTAGGTTGTATAGGCTTGGCATCTTACCCAACTATCGGGGTAACAATCTTACGCACTAGCTCTACATATAATTTAAAACCTCCATTAAAAAGAAAAAAAAAAATAATACAAATAGCGAAGATTTGGAGTTAGAGTGAAGGGGTGGTTAGCGTTAGGTCTTTTTGCCCAAAACCATAAAGCCCAAATCGAAAAATTTCATAAAGCCTTAAAATGCTCATAAAGCCCAAAAAGTAAAAAAAATGGCCTGAAAACTAAAAAAAAGTAATTTGGGCGTTATTACATTTAAAAATTGTTGTGGGCACTTTGACAACTATTTTGTCTTTGTGGCATTTTTTGAAAAAGTTTTTGGGCGCATATGTCCAATTTTGGGCGCTACGACATTTTTATTATTTGGGCGTTATTATACCTTGGGCAATAAGACAAAATGCTGATTTTAAATTGGAAGTGCATAACGCCCAAGCCCTCAGTAATATTGTCCAAATCGTACAACAACAAAATATTAATAAAGTTGTTTATGACATTTTGAATTTGGGCTTTAGGGTTTGGGCGAAAAGAAACTAACGCCGTGGTGGTTTACCCGTTTTTAAAAATAACTTTTACACTTTATGTGGTCTTTATAGAATTAACAATCAACACAAAAAAATTAAGGTAAATAATGTGTAAGTACAAAAACAAAATTGAATAAATAAAGTGATAAGTGAGTGAATAAATTAATATTTAGATAAATAAGTACATATGTACATCCATAAACAAATAAATAAACAAATGAATAGCTAAACCATACAAACATTTATAAGTCTGAAAAAATAAATAAACAAATAAGAAATAGTAAATAGTAAATAATTCACAAACAGAGAGCAGTAATTTAGAAATATGTTATAATTAAGGAGCTTAATTTGAGATTGAAATATTGGAGGATGTGACGCAAGTATTACTATATCGTTTTTTTAATTTCAAGATTCTATTTGAAACACATTCAACATCAACTAACGTGTCCAAACACCAAGGAAGGTTCAACATCATTATATAAGAAGCTTGTTTTGCGAAATTTGTATCCATTGAATATGACATGATTGCTTGAAAAATCATTTTAAAAATTATGATTTTATTTTATAGGCTTGGCTTTGATTTCCGGTTTATAAAATGGGTAGATAATTTTAATACATAGTTTTATTTACTTTTTTTATAATTTCTTGTCCGTGAACCTCAAAAGTTAATTTGCTATCCAGATGAATACCAAGGTATTTTGCACTTAATTATTGATAGAGAGCGAATTGGTTGGCAAGAAACAGGTTTTTTTCTTTTTCGAGTCAGAAAAATAGCCTTAGTATTTTTAGCATTTATCTTGATCTTCCAATCGTTAATATAAATTTGAAGTGTTTTTAAAGTATGAGATTGCAAATTGATTTCGACAATGGAATCAAGTGAATCAGAAGAATAAATGCGAATCAACTTTTCAGAAAAAAAATAATTTAACAAAGTTGTGTCTTATCCTTTATTTCCTCATTTCCGTTAGTTACAAAAAGTGCAGGAACCTAATTTAATATCCATAATTTTATCCCATACATACATAGGTACCTAAGATAAACTTTCACCCAATTAGATTTAAGAAAGTGGATACCTAAAGTTGCTAGATAAATACATATTTATATATAGGTACGTACAAAAATGTATAAATGTATATCAGTGCTTTTGCTCGGTCATTCAACTCTCCAGTAAGGGTACAAATAAGTTTATAAAGGAAAATATAATATGTATGTATGTAGGTATAAAGATTCAAAAAATTCTCGATAAGATAACAAAAAATATTTGTTCCCCAAGTTTACTTCATGAATCAACTTTTTGTTAAAGCCATTATGATCATAGTTACTTACCGTTTCTTTTTATTTGTAAGAATCAAGGAGTGGGGAGTAAAGTGTAAAGATTGTATGTACCTACATATATGTTATAGTTGAAAGTACTTTGTACTTTATTACTTCCTATGATCACTGTAAATATTATCGAAAGATCTTTGAATAATATTTATAGAAAGTGTCATATAAAAAAAGTATAAAAAAGGGGAATCTGTTCTCCTGGAGTTTATTATGATTTGGACTGTGAAAGGAGTAAGCCAAGGAAACATTGGCACAGAATCCGGCTTTATTATCAGAAGTGGGATTACCCTAAAAAGAAAAAATAAAGAAAAAAAAAAAAAAAGAACAAGGCAAAAAAATAAATAAATAAGATATGGAAGAAGACTTAAATAATTTAGAAAACGAAGAAGAAGCTAACAATGAGGATTCAAACCAAGAAAAGGAAAAAAACCCAATGCTGATTACAGCTGATGCATTGTCAAGTTTTTTTAAGATTGTTCAACGGAAAGAAGATGGCATCGTTGGATTTCCAGTCTTTGATCCCGATCATTCTAGAGTTGACATAGTCAAATGGTGCTCTGACATTGATACGCGAATTACAAGAGATGGATTAAAGGATTTTGATGTCATACCTCGTGTACGTTCTTCTCTGATGGGTCGATCAAAAGCTTGGTTCGACAAATATGGTTACCAGCACTATTCTTGGTCTGATTTAAGGTCATCAATAATCCACGCCTTTTCAACTGGAACAGATATTGTTGCTCAACTCAGAAAAGTTGCGAACACCGAGAGCAATGAATTTGGATCTTATTCTGATTTTGTGATGGAGAAAGTTTCCCAAATAAACCGTTTACCTTTTGACGTTCCAGAAGATAAAATTGTAAGGATAGTAATTGGCTGCATAACAAATGTTGGTCTGAAAAATTCACTGATGTTTGTTATGCCAACTTCGATCCAATGTTTAATAGACCATTTATCGTCTATTTGTGAGTCACCACGAAGACAACAGGACGTATCTAAATCAAATGATGGACCAAAGAGAAGAAGTGAAGAAGACAACTTTAGATTTCCAAACAAGCGCTCCCGACCAGAAGTAGAAAAAAATTGTTTCGAGTGTGGAAAAGCGGGCCATCTTAAGGCAAATTGTCCACGAACTATATCAAAAAATCGTTTCAATCGTGAGAGAATTCAGACCGCAAAGGTATGCTCGTACTGCGATAAGACTGGACATGAAGAAAAAACTTGCTGGGCTAAACAGAATGCTGAACTAAGAAAAGTAAATCTGTGCAACGATGTTTCAATATCTCAAAATACCACAGATGTGTTCATTGGCGGAAAATTATACCACTGCTTATTGGATACTGGTTCTGATTGCTCGTTATTAAGAGCTGATATTGCCAATCAAATGCCACTGAAGAGGATTTCACATTTTTTAAGTATCCAAGGTATATCCAAGCATCCGATCCTTTTGACAGAAAAAGTAAATCTCCTGGTTGAATTTGAAAAACTTAATACTGAAATAACGTTCCATATAATTGACGAAATTTATCTCAAGAATGAAATTATAATCGGACGAGATGTTTTAAGTGATTCATCTCTAGAAATCAGAGTTGATAAGCATGGATCGACGTTGCAGCGAAGACAGCATCAGATTACATCAAATATGTTAACAAAGAAAACCTATAAAACGCCTCTTAATGAAAACCTTGAAGTTGATAATTTGTTAAAGAAGTACTCGGCGTCCATCGTAACAGGATTCCCAGTGTCAAAGGTGAAAACTGGTTCACTGAATATTCTGCTAAGTAAAGAAGTGTTCGTAAACTATAGACCTTACCGAATGGCTTTTTCAGAGCGAACAATAGTAAACCAAATAATAACGGACCTAAAAAATCAAAATATAGTTCGCGACAGTAGTTCACCATTTGCCAGTCCAGTTGTATTGGTGAAGAAAAAGAATGGACAACATCGTTTATGTGTGGACTATCGAGCATTGAATCGTGCAACTGTTAAAGATCGGTACCCTTTACCAAGGATAGAAGACCAATTGGATCGACTCTCTGGCAACAAATATTTTACATCTTTGGATATGGCATCAGGATTTCACCAAATACCGATTGAAGAGAGTTCAATTGAAAAAACATTTGGACTCGCCAATGCTCCAGCGGTTTTTCAGCGAGCTATAAATAAAGCATTGGGGACCTTGAAGGACAAAACAGCTTTAGTTTACATGGACGATGTATTAATACCATCAAAAACTATTGAAGAAGGAATTAAAAACCTGGATTTAGTATTAAAAGCATTGACTGAATGCGGATTTTCGTTAAACATTAAAAAGTGCATGTTTATGAAAACTGAAATTGAGTATCTTGGACGAGAGGTTTCTGCTGACGGAATAAGGCCTGGAAAGGCGAAAATAGAGGCTCTTGTTAAGTCAACTATACCAACAAATGTGAAACAAGTTCGACAATTTATGGGACTATCTAGCTATTTTCGGAAGTTTGTTCCTGAATTTGCCGCCAAAACGAGGTGCATATCCGCCTTAACAAAAAATGAAGTTAAATTTAATTGGACAAATGAGTGTGAAGAAGCTCGTCAATACATAATCAAGCAATTGACTAACAGACCAGTATTAGTGTTTTTCGATCCATACCAGCCTACTGAACTACACACTGATGCCAGTGCTTTGGGTTATGGTGCTATACTGTTTCAAAGAATAAATGGACAACTGCATGTGGTAGCTTACTATAGTCAAAGCACAAAACCTTATGAATCAAAATATCACAGCTATGAATTAGAAACGCTTGCCGTAGTAAACGCAGTGAAAAACTTTCGAACTTACTTGCTAGGAATAAGCTTCACCATTGTTACAGATTGCAATGCATTGAAGGCAACGAAAGAAAAGAAAGATCTCTTATCTCGAGTTGCAAGATGGTGGATTTATCTACAAGACTTTGAATTCAACATTGTGTATCGGAAGGGTAAGACTATGCAACATGCCGATTATTTAAGTCGCAATCCGTCACAGAAGACTTGTTGCCAATTAAACAGTTTGTCGCAAAATTGGCTTATCATAGAACAAAATTCTGATTCTGATTGCAATGAAATAATCGAAAAAATTAAGGGGGGGGATCTGGATACAACTTCACAATATGTCATCAAAAATGGATTATTATACCGAAAAATTCAAGGTGATAATAATAAATTATTTGTACCACAAAATTGCCGTTTATCGCTTATGAGACGCTATCATGAAGATAATTGTCATATTGGATGGGAAAAAACATTAGCCAAAATGAAAGAACACTTCTGGATGCCTAGAATGTCAAGAAATATAAGAAAATTTGTAGAATCCTGTTTAATTTGTTTGGTAGCAAAACGACCTTCTGGTAAAAAACAATGTGAGCTACACCCAATTGAAAAAAAAGCAATACCTTTCCACACAATACATATCGATTGTATGGGTCCCTTTCATGGAAAAGACAAGGAAGATAGCCGTTACATTTTGATACTTGTTGATGCATTTACAAAATTCATAATTCTCTTTCCGTGCAAGACTTTGCAAGCAAAAGAATCTATTCAACATTTAACCAATTTTGTGATGCTGTTTGGAGTTCCAGCTAAAATTATTACTGACAAAGGAACGAATTTTACAAGCGAACATTTTCAAAATCTTTGTAAATCTTATGGAATCGAGCATCACACAATTGCACCTGGAATAAGTAGAGCAAACGGCCAAGTCGAAAGATATGTTGACACAGTGGCCAATCTTTTAAGGACTAATTTGGAAGTTAACATGGAATGGACAAGCTATGTCAGTCGAGTTCAGCTAGCCCTAAATACAACGATCAACAAAACTACTGGACTTTCGCCATTAAAAATATTAACTGGAATCAATGGAAGAACTCCTGAAATAAGTGCTTTGATAGCAAGCCTGAACATTGAACCTGAATACGAAAATTTTGATGCCTTACGTGAATTGGCAGATAAACGAATTCGTGAAAACGCTGGGAGAATGAAGACAAGATTTGACAAGGGTAAACGTACCCCAACAAAATTGGAAATAGGATCAACCGTTTTGTACAAAAGCAATCAAATACGTAAATCCAAACTTGACGTCCATTTTAAAGGGCCTTACGAAGTTATAGGCTTGTTGCCAAATGACAGGTATAAGTTGTAGAAAATTAATTCTAAGATTGTTATAGTTGCAGCCAGAGAAACTATTAGACCATTTTCAAAAGAACAAACAGAAAATTATGCAGTAATGTAAGTTTTATGTTCCATTGAAATTTATTAAATTTCCAAGTATTTGGCTGAATTGTATTTTGTTTACTTGTATTGTCATTGGTGTTGATTTGGACGAAATGGTTAAAGACAAGTTTATGCTTGATGGCTAAACCTCTGAGCTTTAAAAAAGAAATTCAATCTGGAATTGTTTTGAAAAAAAAAATAGACAAGCTGATTGCCTCTGAGCTATTTTTGTTGTTGTTAATGGTAAAAGACAAGTTTATGCTTGAGGGCTAAACCTCTGAACTTTTAATTGTTGGATATAGAATTGTTTTTCCAGGAACGTAGACAAGCTGATTGCCTCTGAGCTACTTTTGTTTCTTGTTGTTTATGAAATAAAAACAAGAAGATTGCTTCTGGGCTACAAGAATAGTTAAACATAGTATACAAATAAATTATGAAAGACAATTTAACGATCGAAACATCTTATTTATGAAGATATTATTATAAAAATATTTTAAGTAAAAGGAATATTTACGCAAACAAAGTTTCATCGAGAACGATGAAAGTTGCAGGATGGCCGTGTTATAGTTGAAAGTACTTTGTACTTTATTACTTCCTATGATCACTGTAAATATTATCGAAAGATCTTTGAATAATATTTATAGAAAGTGTCATATAAAAAAAGTATAAAAAAGGGGAATCTGTTCTCCTGGAGTTTATTATGATTTGGACTGTGAAAGGAGTAAGCCAAGGAAACATTGGCACAGAATCCGGCTTTATTATATATGTATGTAAATAAATCCTGCCTGTGGATTTGGGAATATTTTTAAATTCTTTTGTCAAGGTCGAAAGGAGTAAAAGGCGATAAGAGTCTTTTTGAAGGATTTTTTTTTTGATTTTATTATTTAACGGTCATTTGAAAAAATAAAACTATCCATGATCTTATGATATCAGGGATTCTAATCCGCATCTTTCAAGGACTGAGTGTAACCGCATATTAGCCCAAGAATATAATGTTTTTTATTCTTGCTTAACAACAAATTATAACAAAATGGTAATAATAACAAAAATAGATACGCAAAAATATGTTTTTTTTCCTTAATACGAAAAATTTTTTGTTTTAGTTCTATAAGGCTCGTAGCTTGAAATGTACTTCACAGAAAGTTAATATAATGTAATAATAGATATAGGATATAAAAATGTTATAAATGAACACCATCTAAACATATTAAGGAAAAAAACATATTTTTGTGTATCAATTTTTATTATTACCATTTCTTTATAATTTGTTGTTAGGCAAGAATAAAAGACTTGAGAACATGAAATACAAAATAAAAAAAACATCGCCTCAAGAGTTTGGAAAATCTTATTTGTGCATGTGCAATTTTTTTTATAAAACATTTATTATGGTCTAGCTGAACGTCTTAAAAAATATAACTTGAAAAGTTTAGAAACTCAGTTAAAAAAATATAACGAGGTTCAATTAAAAAAAAAGTAACGGACATCGCTCTTGGAAAAACTTGCCAACATTTTGGCATTTTGGTGTTTAAAGTTTTCCAATACCATGGATACTTATCGAGAGCTGCAAGTCTAAAGAAACAAAAAACTTCGGATGCAGCAATCTTCAACTTCATAGTGGAGAACTATATTTTTGTATTTTAGGCATTTCCTAAAAAAGTAACCTTAATTTAGACCAGCGCTTAAGTTTATTGTGCGGATGAAAGAGGGTGAGTTTCAACTTTAGCTTATCTGTGCGATTTTTCACCAAAAAAGATTAAATCATTTTTTTCGTAGGAGCAATGCTTTAGTTATCTTTCAATTGTGATTTAAAGAAGTTGACAATAAGGTTTGGAATTTAACTAGCAGCAACTTTCTTAAATGTCGTAAAAATTATGTTTGAACGTGAAATCGACAAACATAAAAAACCGCGAAATAAAAACCGCGGAAGTATTTTGTTCTATTTTGTATCACAAGTAGAGTGTGTAAAATTAATAAGTGCTAATTAAGTTGTTTTTTTAAAAGCTTGAGCTCAGTTATAGTTTCCACATGCTTCCACATCCTTATATTAGTATTTTTATGAATGCTATTTGACTTAATCAGCCTTATCATGAATTCCATCGTAATCGGAAACTTTTCCGTATCCCGAAAAAAACTATCACCAAATCCGTTCGTAATGACTATTTGTATGAGATTTTCCACTACGATGGAATCTGTGATAGTTTTTTTCGGGATTCGTAACAAGTTTCCGATTACGATGGAATTCGTGATAGGGCTGAATGTCTCTATGCATTTCTCAAAATATATTTGCTCTAGGTTTTTGTCTTTGTTTTTTAACTATACCACCTTAGGAAATTTTAAGAGGCTTATTTGTTGTTTTAACAATTATGGAATTATGAAAGATTCTTGAAAGGCTTCAAGAATGCACTCACGCACAGCATGCTCATCTTTTTATCTTATGTTTGTTTATTTTTCATGAAGATACTGTCTTTTTTCCGCCTAATCGCCAGGGTATAAGAACTTATTTCTGGTTCCATAAAGAAAAACCCCGATAGAAACCTAGATCCAACTTTGTTTTTGTATTACGTGTTAAAAGATAACCCCGACCCTATATTTGCCGTCGAATTTGGCTGTTTAATTACATCTGTACCTAATTATTTTACTGTAAAAGTCCGGACTGATTTATTTAAATTTATATAGGTAGGTATGAGTTAAATAAATATTTTTTATTTTACTAAAGAAAGTAGAGGTAGGTACCTATATTATTATAATCAAAGTTTTGTGGATGTGGCCACCTAGTCCTCAACTAAAAAGCCACCTTTTTAATTTATCGCGAGAAACGCTTAATGTAGCAATTATATTTTTCGACATAAAAATTAAACTTGTTCAATTGGATAAAAAAGGGTTTTGCCAGAGAAGCCTATCTAATATTGAAAAGGTAAAATTAGCAGGTTACTGCGCTTCTCATAAAGCTTCATATAATCGAAACATTTCTTTCGTTCCTCACATAAGGTTATGGATAATCTCATCAGAACCTACACCCTCATCAAAATTAATGTAGGTACCTACACATACCTACATATATACCATCGGGTCATTCACCTCAAATCCAGAGTTCAACTTGAACAATATCGTATATAAGGAAAATATATTTTGAGATTCGTAGGTATATACCTACTTTTCATTTCCTTGTTCCAAATTATTTAACATCTAAACACATATGTAGATACTTTCCCTAACTAAGCCTATACCTCAATAACAATTTATATAGATATGTATGTATATAAATTTAGGTATATTGTACATATATACCCATAATGTAGATACAGAGGCGAATGAACTCATACTGATTTCAACAATAAAAAAGGCTAAAAGTAGGAGCGAGGCACGAGGCCCCTATTTAGCTCCCAGAGAGGCCAATAACCCCGAGAAAATTTGGAGAAATTCTAAGCAAGGCGTCAAGGACATCATCCTTGAGCACAAACAGCACAACACACAAAGTAATAAGGAACGACAAAAAAGAAACGAAATACATAATAAAAAAAAAATTGCCGGCTTTGGTTGTCATTGCCGTTGGTCATGTCAAAATTCGCGAATATTACGCATGCGCCAGATGTGTTATCCTTGTGAGAATCCCTATTCTTGTTCCATAAACCAACCAACAATAATGCAATATATGTAGGTACTGTACATACACATACCTACTTTTTTTTTTGATTATGAGTGTACTTATTCACACATTAAATTAAAATAAATATCACTGCGTCCCTGTACCTGCTTCTAATATAATATGTAAGTTGGTATATTTCAGCTACATGTAGAAAGCTGCGACAAAATGCAGACGACAGACAGACAGAAGATGACGCTTTAAATTAAGACTTACCTTTGCTATGGCCGATAAGGACATAGCATTGTGATGATACTTTGAGTAATTAATTTTGAAGCCGTTTATGACCTTCCTATTAGCGAAAACGGAAAGCGAAAGTTGTCTTGAAATAGTTTAGAGAGACAGCTGCAAAATTATCAAAAACCGTTTCTGATCACTTTTATTTAATTAAAGCACAGTCTTTTAAGTGAATTTTATTTAAGGTTGTTTCCGAAAGCCTCACTATCGCGCACTGTATCTAATAAATTACAAGAGACCAAAAACGAACCTTATTAAAAGTAAAAGTAGAAAATGTAAGTAAGTTCCGTTCCGACGCCAAGTGAAAGTCCTCTTCAAGATATATATGATGGGATGGTTGGCAACACACTGAACTATATCCTTACTGGGCAAATGAATGGTTCCCTATCCAAAAAGAGCCTTTCACTAGTGTGCGATAAAGGATATGTTTTCGTTTTTGTTTCATTCCCAGAGACTTACAATCGCACACACACACGCAAACACGCAACACCATGGCGAGTTTCCTTGTTGGGTTTGTTTTGATTGTATGCGTGCATAATTGACAAGGGGTTGGAAATTGAAAGCTATTTTATTATATCCTTTCAGACTATTGTGCATTTTTGTTTTTATATACAAAGGTTAAACAAGAAAGTTTTATTTATTCCCAGAAGTTTTTTATAAAGCTTGATTTGGTTTGAAGCTTCAGTTGGTTGGAGGATGTGATATTATCCAGTGCTTTTGAACTTTTTTTTAAGTTTCTTCAATAGAATCGAGTGCTGTCACTTTTTTGTAACTGTAAGAAAGCTTTTTGAATTTGATTATTATTAAATTCTTTAATTTTTTGGAATTGGCAATACCTTTTGTGTAAAATATATGTACATCTGAAAAAAAGCTTTCAATAGCCGTGTTTTATTATACTTTATCCAACAAAAATAGTAGTGTCCGACCGAAGCTTCGGCTTCGGCCTTCGGCTTCGGTCGAATTCGGCCAAAAAAACAACATTCGGTCAAACCTTCGGCTTCGGCCATTTTAGGCCGAAGTTTTGGCCGAAGCCGAAGAATCTGTTTATTATATCGAGCAAACAAACTTTTGTTCTTAGCATACAACATTAGACTCTTTGATTTTAATTAATAATGTATTGAATTAATATTACTAGAAATTATTACTAAAAATAAATTATTTATTTCTTTTTTGTTTATAATTACTAATTAGTTATAAGTTATTTTTATTTTATTTGTCTTATGTTATTTAAGCAATAAATTTTAATAAAAATAATATTTTTATCCAATTGGAAAGGAGAATCCTTGACTTTTTTCAACCTTAGGCTTCGGCTTCGGCTTCGGCCGAAGATTTTCTTTCAGCCTAATAATTCGGCTTCGGCTTCGGCTTCGGCTGAAAATCGACCTTCGGTCGGACACTAAAAAATAGGCAGTACCAGTGTTGCCCCCCCAATCGCTTCAAAATGTAGCGTCGCGGATTTAAAATGTAGTAAAATGTCGATTACTTGAAAATTAATCGTAATTTGCTTAGATACAAAAAAACATATAATATGATAACAATAATTTTAACTGTTGATTCAAGAATTTCAACAACAAAAATAAATAATAATTTAAAAATAATAATAAAGATAACATTAAACAATTATTAAAAGGTAACTTAAACTTTTCAATCAATAAATAGTTTAATAAAGTAAAATGGTTTAATAATTATTGCCAATTTGTATAGCTTCTTATTTTATTTTTTAAAACTTTCAACTTTCTTGTTAATGGTGCACAATATTTAACAGGGCTTCATGTGTACTTCTGCTTTGGAAGCGTTTGAAGAAATGTGTTCATTTTTTTAAAACTAAACACATCTTGCCAGGAAATATTAAATTTATTGCAACTATCAAACACGAGAACAATAAAATTCAAAACAGGAAATTAAAACGGTTCAACTCCTAAGAAAAAGAAAACATGTATGTACATAAAAGAAAAAGGGAAATACTGTCATTTTTGATTTGATTTTTAAGCGTTTACAAAAAAGGACTACTGGCGAATTTAAGGGCAAAACGCAAAGATCCGATATCATTTTTAAATTTATGAAATTGTAGTGTTTTACGAATATTTTGCGATTGTACGTACTCACAGTACACATATTAAAGGTAATATCATTAGAGTTTTCATTTTTGTTCAATTCTGCGCATCTGTCAAAATCGAGGTATTATGGTGGTAAAATGGTGGACTCAGTGCTCCTTTCCTTGTCTAATTTCAATATTTTGTTGTTGTTTCTAATGATGCGCGTTGAGTTCCTGTGGGCACTCGAACAGCCATTTTTAATTTTTTGACATTTCCAACTTTGACAACCTGCGCAATATATTACCTTTAATATGTGTACTGTGGTACGTACTGACTTTTTTTGGGAAAAAAATGTAGCAAAAACGCTACAATTGTAACAGGGGGGCAACGCTGGGCAATACATGTCTTATGCAAGAGCTTTTTCAAAATCAGTAGCGCGCCATATTTTTGCACCATACTAAATTGAAAGAACTCCTCCATAAAAAAGTGTGTGTCCGCCCGTGAATTTTCGATTGTATCTGACGCAGACTCAACGTCCTACTAAGCGCACATCTGAGTGCGCACTGCGCACTGATTAACTGAATTGCTGTGGCCTATGGCTGCTGCTACTATTCAACCCCCATTAAATATTGATGCGCATTCAGAGTAACCCGTGTCCAGTTGGTAACTCGTTCAGCTTTTTTTCCTTGGGTTTCTGTTGAGGTGCTTTTGATTTTCGAGCTTTAAAAAAAGTTTTTAATAATGAGTGTTATCGTGGAGTGTTTTCATCTTTTGCATTTCTTTAAATGTGTTAAAGTTACAAAAGCTAAGCTGTTTTCTTTGAAGAAGAACATTATTCGCCTAGATTTTGCTAGCGCGTGGTCAATTAATGTGAAGTAAATTGTATTTTTAAAAGGTAAAATGTGTTTTAATTTTTATAAATAAAACAATTAAATGAAAATTTCTATCTAAAAAAAGGGCGGTAACCCTACATACTATTCTCTCATATTTGAGTCAATTTAAAATAAACACTACGACAACCCTGTGAGAGCTTTAATGGAGGACAGATTTATACAATCCACTGTAGCCAGAATTCGAGGCAAACGTCCTATCTTAGCCACACTGCCTATTTTTGTTGGATGAAGTATAGTCGCGTTTTATTATCTACGGATCTGGATCTGGACAACAACTTTAGATCCTGCTCTGTATCTGGATCTTTTTTAAAGATTCGGAAATAAGTTTCCACTCTTGTGGGTAGACGGCAGTGTTGTGCCATGTAGACTATAAATGTAGACTAGACGATCTACGTGTAGACAATTCAACGAAGACAATTGGTAATTGTCTTCATAGCAATTTCAACAATGTAGAAAATTCATAATTTTTTTATTTTACTTCCCTAAGCCTGTAAAATATTAAAGGCTAAACATCTATTTATTATCATAAAAAAGAAATATTTTATTTGGAAAGTATGTTGTTTGTAGGTATCTTCTTTTTAAATTCAAAAATTATTTAAAATCAAAACCTTTCGATTCAATCTGTTCTGACTTAAAAAAATTCAATTGAAATTTAATCCGAGTCGTCTTCATCAGAGTGAAGGCCTCTGCCTTCTTCTATTCGTAGGGACAAGTAGAAATGTAGAAGCTTCTTTGAGCGCTCAAAAATGAAGAGTGCACAATGCATATGTCCACAGCTGGAAAATAACTCTCAATTTGTGCCGAAGAAGCAGGAATTTGTAAAACGTTTTCCAGAAAACTGGGTTTTTAAAGCGTTCTTCTTCATTCATTTCTTCTATTAAAATTATCCCAGCCTTCAATACAGTCTCCATTCATACAAAAATTTGCAGACGATTTCATTTTGCGGATTGGAAAGCTTTTTAAATTGTCGAAGTGAGGGTGCGAATAATATGCCTAGCTCATCAAACTCTTTATTCTTCGGCCTTCACTACATTTAATTTTTTGTCTTTATAATATAATACTTTGTCTTAAAAGATCTTTTCGCGTCCACTCTATGCGATGTTCTGGAATGAATTTTATTGACTTGCAATTTGACAATTATTTACGTTGTATACCTACATAATTGTTGACATTGTCGACATTGTTTACATAGTTGACATTGTCGATACAATTGATTACGTTTAAATGTTATAGACAATTAAAGTCGACACGTAGAGGAATAACATTGGTAGACGGCTCTTCAGTCGGAAGGGAGTACAAATTATGCTTCAGATTTTTTTTTAACTGGATTTGGACAAAATTTTTGATTTTTAAAATGTATTTAACTCAAAACAAACATTTTGGATTTATATGTTGTTTTGATCAGACTCCATAGATATAACCGGGTGAAAAACTTGGATAGAAAAATAGATTTGAAAAGTCAGATGTCATTTTGACAGATGTCATAGTGGCAGATATAATTTAGACAGGTGTCATTTTGATATGTCATTTTGACAAATGTCATTTTGACAGATTTAATTTTGAGAGATGTTATTTTAACAGATATCACTTAAGACAGATGAATTATTTTGACAGTTGTTATTTTGAATTTTTTTTTATTTTGACAGATATCATTTTGGCAGATGTCATATTGACAGATGGCCATTTGATGGGTGTCATATTAAAACAGTGCGAGATATCAACAATAGTATTGTTTTTTTGGCAAAGTTATTCACATTACAGTTGGATTTTAAACAGTAGAATTACTGCCAATAAAAGCAGAAGTATAATCCTACTGCGAATGGGTACGCTACTGAGGACGGGTTTTTTTGGGAATTTTTACTTTACTATATATAAAATCCCAAAAAAAACACGGCTAATATCAGTTACAGGAAAATTATTTCACAGAAAAAATTCTCAGTTTTGTTTTTAAAAAAATTGAGACAGTCAAATTTTAAATTGTTTACCAAATTTTTTAAGGAGAGGACATGAATGTCGTTAACCATAGCGTAAGTACAGTGTATTTTTTTGTATATTCATTGACCATTGATTTAAATGTCATAATATTAAACTTCCTTTTAATTTAGCAACAATTTAAAAATGACTCTGAATACGGCCCAATAAAATCAAATAAAGAAATAGTTTTCTTTTTATTATTATATTTCTCTTTTATTTCCATTTGAAGACTTGTTTTTTACAATATTACATATATAAATTCATGCATATTATAATGAGATAAAATTTCCCCTTCTCTTACTCGGTTTTTTTTTATAATAAACATCTTGAACCATCCCCCTTTACACACTTTAATAAATGCATATTGCCTTTCATAAAATGTATTTTTTTAGTTTTTATTTTTGTCTCAATAATATAGATCAATATAAAGTTTTTTCTTCACATCTTTTTTATCATTTGCAATCAGGTTCTATAATATATCAAATGGTATATTATCATAAAAACAACAATACCCAATTGATACATTCAAAACCAAGCAATCCAAAAATTGAACAATTTTACCAGAAACAATCCGACAACACACCCATATTGTATTGTAAAATTAACTATTATTCTCTTGTTATTATTTTTTTTCGGCGGAATCATTTTTGTATTTACATTTACAATGTATATATAAATAGTTTACAATATAACTAATATTAATACTTTCTTCACATTTATATTTTTATTTTTGTTTTTTTTATTTTAAAATTCAAGAAAAGACACCTTCATCTCAATAACATTTACATCCTCATTCCAGATTGCTAGATGTAGAAAAAGAGAGTTTTATAGTAGATTATACATTTTTTGTTTGTTTTATTTTAATATTAAATTTAATCACAGAAAAACTAAATTTACATATACATTTTTTTCACCTAAAAAGTTCTATTTTTTTAGTTTTTTTTTGTTTTGTTTTGAAAAGTATTGTTAAAAGTTGAAAATGGTGTTTTGTTTTTAAAGGTTTGATTTTTTTGTTTTCAATAAATACTAAGCACCTGAATTTTCTTTTCTTCTGTGTACATTCTATTGTAGGTATATATTTTGCATTAATTAATTTTTGTTTAAACATAATTTTTGTGGTTTTTTAATTAATACATCGAATAGTAACACATCAGTTGTCTACTTAAAAAAAAATATTCATATTGATCCTACACACTTTACAATATTATGAGTACTTTTTTTAATACTAAACAGGGATGTCGTTGGCGGTGATAAGGAAACTATTTTTTTTTTATATTTTTGAAATATTTTGAATTTTAAATTAAATGTTTTATGTGTAAGAAAACAGCCTTGTGAATAAGAACACTCGTTTATTTTTATTTTTTAATTTAAATAAACAAAGTAATTACTATATGTATATATGTTTATTTAACTCATAACAACAGGAAAAAATGAGCTGAAAGTTAATAAAACTAATAATTTTCTAAGAGGTTACATTGATTTTTAATAAAAAAAAAAAACAATAATTATTATGTACAAATGTTAAATAGTTTAACGATGAGCATAGGCCTCATTGTATATTTTTGTAAATATTTTATTTTTATTTATTACTATTTTAGCACAACAGTTTGCACTAAAGTCGTAGTAAAAAATCATTGTTTGTTGTTTTTTCATATATATTTGCTGCTTCTGATCGTAGTACACCATACAAAGTTATAGATTTTATTATTTATGGATGTATGTAGGTATTTTTTTTTAACTTTTACTTGCGATATTTTTCGTTACAGTATTAGAGATTTTGAATCCATTTTATTTTGCTATTACTTATATTTTATTCTTGGAAATTCAGTAGGAATAATTTTATACTATTAATTAACTCGATAGCTTATGCGTTATTTTTTTTTATTTTACAACCATAGAAAAGTAAATATTATTTACGTTATTTTAATTTTTTCATTTGTTTTACTTTAGGTACCTAAATTTTTTTTTTTGAAAAGAGGTTTCATATACATACGTATATTTAAATATGTATATATTTATATATATAATTTTTTCTTTACATCACGTTTAAGTTCCCTACATATACAATATATATATATTTTTTTTCCAGAACATGTCCTTAAGATTAAAAAAAACTGATATGTCTAAGAGCTATTATCATTCGTTTATCAATTTTGTTTTCGTTTTTTGTTTTTTTTTTTTAATTTAATTTTTTCTTAAGATTTACTTTCTGTTTTGGAAATTAAAAAGTTCAACAAGGGTTTTAATGAAAAGAAATTTAAATGCATCACATTTATTTTTTTTATTGTTGTTGAAAAAATCGAAATAAATGAAGTTTATCGAAACATTAACAATATTATTTTGTTTTATATGCAAAGTTGAGTACCTTTTGAGTGTTTAAAGTAATAAAAGATGTAATTTTCCCAGACTTACTTTTTATTACTTAAAAAAATAATTTTTTCTTTGAGAACATAATAGTTATGTAACTTAATTTTCTAGAATGACAAATTTTACGACTGTATAGGAACCGTTTCCCGTTTGCAAACAATTTTTTTCTTTGAAGCAGCATGCCTATAACTAATAATATTTAATAAAAATTAAACCAACAAAATAAAAAAATGGTGTTTAAGAAGATCCGTGGAGTTAAACTCCACGCCTAAAAGCAGTCAATACTGGGATTCATAGTTGCTAATGATCTGATCCACCCATGAGATCGTCCAGTTACATGGGATGTGTGACGCTAAAAGTGTTTATTCAGCATGCGTATGCTTTCCGACAGTAATCTCTTTTTTCTTATGTTACTATAGATTGACGATCACAGCGCACATGACGTCATTATTTTTTGAACGTCTTATTTTCATTTAAAGTTGGAAATATGGCTCGTACTAATTTTTAAACCAATTTCAAACAACTATAGTAGACGAGGATATACACATTAGGCATGTTCAGCAAAATGAGATCTCGAAGATTTTAGCAATCTCGGTTACGTGAACAGGATTCCTCATCTAAATTTCTCAGCTTTGCTGTCAAAATGCTAAAATTATGTGCGTATATTGCATGACAATGCAATTTAGTTGAGTTGACTTCAAGTCAATTCAATTTTAAGATAAGCAAATAAATTATAAATTATTATCATTATTAGCTTTGTTCATTTAGGAAAAAGTTAGAACAGAACAGCACAGATTATTGAAAAATGTCAGAGAAAGTTAGAATAGAACCTTAGTTGTCAGTTAAATTGACAAATATATGTCTAAGAAATAAAACGACTTCATTATAATTGATTAAAATGTACTTTTAAAAGAGTTACACAGAATTTCAGAACAAATTCATAAAGATTTTCATAAATCTGATCTAACTTGTACTTAGATACCCTAAAGTGCAGGAAATCCTGTTATAAAGTCCCCTCTCATATACAAGGATAAAGGAAACAAGTTGCTGGAGATTTTTGTTGACGTTTTCTTTTAATATCTTTAAACAAACAAGAAACAAAATCGTAGAATTTTCTTTAGTTTGCTTTTAAAGAAACTTGTTTGAACAAAAAATTCTTCTCAAATCATTGACGGGGTAGATTTCGTTCCCTCTTCTCACTTCGTGTATGAAAGTTGAGGGAAACTCAGTTTTGTCGTGTGAAAGGGAACAAAGTGTTCCAAACTGTTCTAGACAGACTTAATTGAACAGCAATCAGAACAGTTTAGAACAGAAAATTACTCATTGAACAGCAAAAACATGTACTTTAGTGTTCTAAACTGTTCCGAACGGCCTCTTTTATGGAAGATTACTTTTGAGTTTAATAAAAATGTTTCCTACCTAGAGGAGTGAAAATCACCTTGTGAACGTTGAATGAGTGAACGTTGAATGATTTGAATTTTGTAAACCAAATTTGTGGCAAGTTAAATGAAAAAATATACAATTCCAACAATGGAAAATTCGAAATCAAGGCAAGAAATAAAAATTGCTTGAGGAGGTGCGAAATATATTGGACAGATTGTTGGCTGGTTCAGAACCACATTTCCAATCCACTTCTGTGATCTCCTAGCTAAAATAGAATTCAATTGTTCCACACATGGTAGTCGTCAGTCGACATGAGCATTGAGCATATCTGACTTGTGGAGACTGCAGACAGCTATACGCAGCCAGGAGAAATGGTGAAAGAGAGTTCAGCTAACTTAATTTTTGAATTCTCAGACAAACCCGCTCAAAGGATCATAAAAATCATCAAAAATTCAGGATATTTCAGGTAGGCTTCATTTCACATATATCTCCTTTTACCCTACTTACCTTTATCTTGTGGAGGTTGTGAATAAATTATAAAAAAAAGTATTTAAGCAAACATATATAACAAAACGCATATTTATAATTCTAATTAATAATTATAAATAATTTATAATTTTTTTTGCATTCGATTTGGAATCCGATTCAAGAAATCACACAAAATTATAAATAAAAAATACGTGTATTGCTTAGAGTTGGATTGTCAATTTATATATTAAATATATAATGTGTGTATATAATAGGTTTTGTTTTTTTTTAAATACATACTTAACACCAGAGGTTGGTGCAACAAATTAATTTTAATATTTCTTAGAAATATGCTAAAGTCAATTTTTTGGTTGAAATTGTAATTTATTTTATGTAATGCGTGCGTATAAAAAGGGAAAGTATTCTTTTTTGTAAATTTTTTTTATTTGATTTTAAATTTCTTTTCTTTTGGAGATATTCATAATTATTATTTTTATTTATAATAGTTTTTGCCAATTTGAGACAAAGAGGCAACTTTGATGATTTTTATTTAATTTCTTAAATTTAGTTGTTGTTCTATTAGTTTTTTGTTTGTTTAATTTTTTGAAATCCGGAAATATTATAGAACAAATAAAAATATGTAAATGAGTAAAAATGAGTTGGTATACCTACTCACTCTTTATGAAGCATGAAAATTTATTTTAAATATTTTAAGTTAACAAAAAACAAAAATTATATATTACAAAAATGAAAAAAGTAGTATTTGTAAGAAAATAATGAAATGCCATATTATAGACATTTTTTTGAAGCACTTAAAGATTCATGTTCCATACTTTTTCATCACTTTGCAATTAGAGCTCTTTTTGGGTTTAAAATTCCAAAAAAGTATTAATTAAATAAAAAATATGTTTATAATTTAAATTTAATATAATAATACAACTTTAATCCTAAAACTTTAATTCCCACCTGGAGGAAGCATACTTCAAAAATGAGGCCGGAATGGCGCTCATTATCGTGCATTTATCACTGCAGCTTGAAATTGAAGCCTGTGATTTCGGTCACATTATGTTCCAACAAGTCAGCTCTACTTGCCAGGCCACCCATCACTGATGAGAGAACAATTCAGCATAGATTATGAATCATAAAGATTGGAAACCAAGGCTGTCATTCTAGTTTGCCTACAAGCTAAACAATATGGCCGATGGTGCTGAATTCATATTTTTGCACTAGTATCCATTTTTTAACGCACACTAGTGCAAAATATATATGAATTCACCACAGCATAAATTGTTGTTGCAATTCATATCAATTCTTCGAAACGAGATGAAATTATAGAAACACAACAATGTAAACAAATAAGTTTTGGATGTTGGAACGTACGGAAGATCATAATGGTCGCGTGTTGTTGTAATCCTATAGGAAAAAACAGCTGATGAACAAACCAGCTGTTTTACAAAATAAATCTGAAAGGTATCCTAAATTTTTTCGGATTTTTATGAAAAAAAATCAGCTGACATCTGAAATACGCTGATTTTCAGCGTCTAGTCTCTCACTTTCTGTGGCAATGGATTAAAGAACACGCGGGATTTCTAGTTTGTGGTTTTGTTTTTACATAGATTTAGATTTTTACCGAACAAAATAAAATATAAAATATATATAACATACACATATAAAATACCAGACATAACTATCCAATCCGGTATTGGTCGTTCGAAAACATATCCGATGCAAAACGATCTTAGATACCCTATCGGCCTATCATTCGAACGGGGCTAATCTCTAAAATTCCGTGGAAGTTTAATTTAAAGTTTTGATCATGTGATATTACACCTCTAGACAAAGTCAACATGTGGCTACGATAAAGGAATTGGAAGTCGGAATTACTCGCTTCATTTGCTTAATTTGCTTCGAAATGCGGGAACACGCCCTCGAAAATTTGAACTTCATTATGAACCATGTCAACCACAGCTACGGTAAACATTTGAAACGAATAATCTTGACTGACCTTTTAGATGACATACATTTTTCCCAATGTTCCCACGTAGGAGGTGCTAAGAAACTGAAGCCCAAAAATCATTTATAATTTCTAAATGATTGTTTGACAAATATTCATATGGTCTTTGAATTAACCCACAAACTGCTTGGTTTTTATATCGCTTATTATGAGTTGTCATTTTTTTATTTTGAAATATTTGATTTTTGTTTACTATTTATTTAATTCCCATTTTGTATGTGGCCGACTTGTTATTCCTTTTTACTAATGATTTCGAAATTAAAGCTTCATATTACCTACTAAGAAAAAATAATAAAATGCGAAATTATAATTTGCGAAATAATAATAATGATGAATTGTGAGATAAAATATGTGATGAGAAATATGCGGAATTATGATTTTGCAAAATAAAAACTTGCCTATAACTATATATATTGCGAAATGGTTATTTTTTAAGTCAAGAAATTATGAAATAAAAAACGAAAGAATTAGCTTTATTTTTACAAATGTTGCAAATGGAGGCCCTAGGAACTTCTCGGTTATGTTTTCCTATTCTAAATATTTGTAAGAACATAAATAATATATATAGTAAAACTTTGATTTAAAATTGAAATTTTTTTTTTAACAGAGTGGATTTATGTTTGTTTGATGGCTCTTAAATGTCTAAAGCACACAATTCCTGTAGTTCCACCACTTTCCTAATCAAATAAATGATTTATACTCAGGCTTTAAACCCACATTGTTATAAAAGATAAAGTGCGTGCAACCCAAATTTTTGTCATGTACCCCTAATTTGTTTTGCAGCTGTTGATGTGCTAAGTATAATATTTATAATAAGCTAGAGACAAAACTGGTGGACCGATTTGCTTTTTGTTATAAATCACTTTAATTTGATCAGAGGTGAAATTCGAATTCTTGTTTTAGTAGCTCCTCTGAAAGGGGTAGATTCTAGCATAAAGTATCCGGAATACAAAATTTTTGAACATCTATCTTGACGATAATACGACATTTTTGTCCATATAAAATCTGAATAATTTGTAAAGCTACGATAACACTAGCCGCGTTTCATTATCGCCAATAACTCAAATGATTAACCCCGCTAAAATAAAATGATATGGATCTTTTCTTTTTCTTATGTTTCTTCATTTTTCATGTAGATACTGTCTTTTTTCTTTACACTACAGTTTGTACTCCCTATCGACTGATGAGCCGTCTACCCGCCAGAGTCAGAACTTATTTATTTTCCATAAAGCAAACCCCGATAAAAACCTAGATCCAAATTTGTTTTTTGTATTAAGTGTTAAAAGATAACCCCGACCCAGACCCGTAGATAATAAAACGCGGCTATTAGCCGTGTTATCACGATCTCAAGATGTTATCACCGTATAAATTCACACGAATGACAGCAGTCGTTCAATGCTGTCCCAAGATGGGTTAACTGTGGCTGAGTTCACAAATGTAAAAATGCAGCAGTCCTGCAAGATATGTGTTCATAAATTAAAATAAACTGCATTATCTTTGCATGACAGTAGTTAACAACAGCTGTGCAGTTCATTAAGTAAAATGGCTATGATAATGCGATAAAGTTTTCAGTGGTTTTTGTTTTGTTTCCGCGTTGAAGGAATTTAATTTTTGTAAATTTGTAATTGTTAAAACTATAACGATCACACGAATTGACCTGTGGTCTATTTCAATATTTTACAATTTACATTTACAAACTAGTACTGATCTTGCATTCAAATGTAGGTAATTGTTTACATTGTAAATTACTTATTTTACAAATTTGTTGAATTTTTTAAGAAAATTTTACAGGTGAAAGTTCATCTGTAAAATTTTCTACAGTTTTGTATGCTTTTAAATTTGTCTAAAGCGTTTTTTAGCGTCAGAATAAAAAATAAAAATGAAATTACTAATATTTAATACAGGATTATTACAAGTTTGTAGTTGAAAATTATAAAGTGGTGAAATAGACCACTGGTGTTAAGTCGAAATGGGTTTTCCACGGCTAATAAAGACTGTCAAGCTATAAACTGTCAAATTCCAATGAAGGATGGTTATGATGTTGATGGATTACAAAAATTTTGCCATTTAGATGGAGGATCCAGCGAACGCGCTGACAAGAAATCTGTTGATGTGCTCTAACTGTATATTGACACCAAATATTCAAAGAGTTGCCCCTAAAATTCGTGACAAAGTTAGTGACAAGGCAGCTGTAAACACACAAACAGAATGTTCTGCGCTGAAGATCACACAATTTCACAAATTTGGGCTGTTATGTTTGACGCATTGACCGTTTGCGTTGACTGACCAATCGTAGCTCAATGGTTTTGGTTGACAGCTGGGTCAGCGTTAAAGAGATTCAGCCTTATTGTGACTTTCCCACAAAAAACAAACCACCCGGAAAATTTGACATTTCAACCAAAATTCGCCTTATTGTGAATATTAATTGCGGGGTTAATGTAATGCCATTAGGCGTTTTTCTTTTTGAGTTCAGAGCTGAGCACTGAGCAGAGTCTGAGCGAACAGAGTAAGTTCTGAGCAGAGTATGTTCAGAGCTACCTGAATTAATTATGAAACAACTTGAGCACTGAACTGTCATGATTAGAAATTATTTAATTACTATTATTATTTTTATTATTTTACCTTCTCCACTAGAGCAACCAACCTCTTTTTTATTGTTTTGAAGATATTTTTTTTTCAATTTCCCGCCTTTCAAATGTCATCTCGTTTGTGTTCAGCAGTTTACTCCGTTTACTCTACTATTTTATTCTGAGCTCACATACAGAGCGTGCTCTAAACATAGCATAAAAAAGAAACACAAATTTGAAGCTCTGAACGATCAGAGCTAAAAAAGAAACACAAATATTTTTTTGACAGTTCAGGCTCTGCTCTGAACTCAAAAAGAAAAAAGACTATTAATAGCATCTTCAATTAATTTTTGGGAAGGCGAACAAAATTTTTTTCGGGTGAAACCCACAAAAGCTTTTAAAATTCCGGGGGAATAAAACATTTTTAGGTGAAATATTTTTTGGGTGAAATTCACAATAAAACTCTTCATTTCAAAATAAGAAACAAACTAAATTTCATGCAAACTAGCAAAAAGTAACATTTCTATAGTAGACAAAAAAGGGATAGGAACTAAAAAAGCTTCGTTAAAAATGAGTCTTTAAACTCGAAAGATAACAAAAATAACCTTAAAAGTGTTTGACGTTTAATCAAAATTTTAACTAAATTGTTGTATTGATAACTGTGCTTCATTTTAAAATGAAATATTATAAAAAAAAAATCAGCTTAAAAATAAAAAAAGAAATATTTTTAAAACAAAATAAAAACAAATCTAAATTAAAATTTTTTATTAACATAATTTGCAATAAATACATTATCAAGTTTAGCTTCTTTAAAGTTACTTAATACAAAATCATCGTACGTATATGTGTTTTTTTTTTAAAGGATTTTTTTTATATTTCTAAGAAACATATTATATTAAAAATTTTAAATAAATAAATATTAACAATAAAAACTTCATGTTTATATTCTAATTCAACTAGTTTCTCCTGGCTTATAGGCTAACAAAGACTGATAGAGATAGATGATGATAGGTAGAGAGATAGAGATAGAGACAGAGATAGAGAAAGAGTGAGTGTTTGTTTTCTTTTCTAAAGATGTGCACATTATGGGATTAAATTATTTTCAATGAAATGTGGTTGTGGACGCTCTTAAATTTGAGAAGATACAATTAATTTTAATTATTACAGGTTTATTCTACGGGTATATGCATAAATATATTTTAATTTTTTTTTTATAATAATTATAACAAACACTTAAAACTACAATACAACCATATTACTAAATATATATTTTATATAATTTATTACCTATATTAATGAGCAAATGTATGTTTTGTAAAATAATAATTTTTTAAAAGCATTTCACTCATTTATATTAGAATTTCAATGTAGAAAAGAAAAACTTAGCTAATAAAATCAACAAAAACAAATAAACATTAAATATTAATTTTTAAATAAATTATTTGTTAGTACACGTATATTTAAGTATTATATTTATGAATAAAACTAATAGTTTTCATGTGCTTGTATAGATGCGTGTAACTTTCTTGTTTTTTTTTAACTTGTAGCTAAATTAATGTCGTTTTTATCTCACTCATTATCACTTTTTTACTAGAAAAAAAAAACATTTTTTGTTTGTTTTTTTTTAATTTACTTTACAAACAAATTTTAAAAAATAAAAGAGAACAATAAATATTTGAAAATTTAAAAATTTAAACAACAAAAAAAAAATACATACATATTCATAGAAAAGAAGTAAAAAAAATATTAGGACGTTATATGCTTGCAAAATGTTGCTTTGGTTATGAAAATTTTAATGCACATTTTGTTGTTTTTTTTTCTTATTTTTTTTTCTTTTTTAAAATAATTTTTGAATAATACATTTTTTCGATTGTCAATTTTAAAAATTAATGTTTATATTATTATTGTGTTTATTTTGAATTTTTTTTGCATTATAATAAGTTAAACTATTATTAAATTTAAATTTTTAGAAAGTGTCTTGGCATAATGATGTTTTTGTTTTATTTTTTTACACATTTTGGAGATTTGCTTTAATTTTAATCAATCCATTTAAACACTTGACTCTGGTTTTCCAAATAATTGGAGTATTGTAGGTAATTTGATTCAAATTGGTTGTAATTTGGTTTTTAATTTGGCTTTATAATGAATTTGTATTTTGCTGAGACTGTGGTTGTTGTTGTTGTGGTTGCTGCAGATGCTGTGGATGCTGCTGCTGCTGTGGGAGACTACTGGTATTTGGATCATTTTCCTGAGGACGATGCGATTTCATATGAGCACTTCTGCTTTTGACTTTGTTGAAAACTCTGAAAATATTTTTTTTAAACAATTAGATTAAAGATTTATGCTTTGTTGTGAATAAACCATAGGTAACCATTTTTGATACTTAGATTATATAAGAACAACATGCAGTTCCTTTGAAATAAAAATTATACTTAAACTATATAGAAACAATTAAATCTATTTGATATGGAAAATTGAAAACGAATGCATTGCTCTAACTTATATTAATAAATCCATTATAAACTATGTTCCGCTTCGGTGGGACAGTGGCATCAAGTTTCTCAAATCATTGACATTTCTGATTTCTCTACCTGCCGGACAAATACAAGAATTTTAGTGATGGAAATTAGTGCAAAGATTCACAAACTTGTGACCATTCCATCCCTTCATTTGCTACCTTAAAGGTCGATTCTTGAAAAGGTTATCAAAAATCTGATGAAATTCCAAGAACAAATACTTTGAAGAGATTAAATCTGACTGATTGGTTTCAAAATGTATGAAGTTGTTTGTGATTTTCGTGAATTATTCCAGTTTGATCTGGATAAAATGAGAACATCGGAAAGTATCACCAAAAATTTTGAAAAATGTTACTTTGGCTTTTTGATATGTAACCAACTTTTGTTTTTTTTTGTGTAGTGAATTACAAAAGGTAAATTAAAATTTGGTATAAGCTTTGCACTTGTGTGATGAACATAAAATTATGAAGCTTAAAAAAAAATAAATACATTTCTGGACTTCTATAATATCATACATTTTGGAGAGATATTTATTAATAATGAAAATATATTAGAAGGATTTTCGGTGCTCTTCAAGCATTAATCCCGTAGAAGTATAAAAATTAAATTAAAAAGCTGGATTGTCCATAAGATAATTTCCGGAACATGCGATCATTATGTTGATAAGAATATATAAGCTAAAATGGTCGGTATCAACGTTTACTGGCGATTGGCGAATGAACGTTTTCTAATTTAAGATGGATAAATTCGATTCAAAAGAACAGAAAAGAACCAGGACATAAGAAGTGCGAATGATTACCTGACTTTGCACAATATGAATCTCAAATATTTCTTGTTTTGTTAATATTTAAGGGCCGCTTGAACTGGCAATTCATTGTGACACGATAAATAGATGTATTATCCAAAATAAAACAAAAACTTCTTCGTTCTACATGTTTTGCAAGATTTTGTATAGGTACTTATAAATAAGACTGGTAAATAGTTTTTATATTATTTTTTTTTCAAACAAAATTAAAATATAAATTTATAAAAAAAATTTTAGAATTTAATCGTAAAAAGCCAATCCGTTAGAAAAAAAATCTTTGCACAAATAAGTTACAACTCTGAAAGTCAGTCGTAAAAAGTAAAGTAAGTAATGACTAATACATTTAAAAGTATACGTATACGCTAAGTTTTAAGTGGGAGCGTATCGGAATCCCGGTTTTTAAAATCCCGTTTTTCGAAAATCCCGAAAAAAAAGTTTTAAAATCCCGTCTACTAAAATATCGTTTTTTTTTAAATCCCGTCTTCTAAAATCCCACTTATTCATAATCCCAATGTATTAAAATCCCGTTTTTCGCAATTTATTTGGGTAGGTATTAAACAAAAAATTATAACGTGTTTGTAAATTTCAAAAAATAAAAATTACTCGAATAAAATAAAATATGTGGAGGTGTTTTTGATTTTTACTGTACAAATTTGTTTTTGCTCAAAAAAATCAAAAACATATATTTACTCATTTTAAAAATTGTCCATGGAACTAACTCCCAATTGAACTAACTCCTAATGCACTAACTCCCACTAAAATTGGGACTTGGTTCATTATGAACTCATTCCCATTATTTTTGGGACTAACTCCCAACATAAAATGAACTAAGCCACAAATTGGAAATGAAAACTACTAAATGATAAAAAGAAACTTTGGGTACACCCAACCTCGCACCTACCCCAAATCCTATAGTGTGCCCAAGCAGGGATTTGCATTTTACATCCTCACTGTTTATTAAAATCGGTGGGACTTATTTCATAATGAACTAAGTCCCAAATGAACTAACTCACAAATTTATGAACTAAGTCCCAACGAAATTTTGGTGGGGATAGTTAAAACAAGTAGTTTTAATTGCAAAAGCAGGATAATAAGAAACGGGATTACAAAAAACGGGATTTTACGAGACGGGATTATAGAAAGCGGGATTTTAAAAAAGCGGGATTATTAAAAAACTGTATTATAAAAAGCGGGATTTTAAAACCGGGATTTAAAAAAACGGGATTATAAAAAGCGGGATATCGAACCCAACCCGTTCTAAGTTTTTGAAGATATCAAGTATTTTAAGAACTGACTCCCAAATGAACTAACTCCCAATGCACTAGCTCCCACTAAAATTGGGACTTGGTTCATTATGAACTCATTCCAATTATTTTTGGGACTAACTCCCAACTTAAAATAAACTAAGCCACAAATTGGAAATGAAAACTACTAAATGATAAAAAGAAACTTTGCATACACCCAACCTCGCACCTACCCCAAATCCTATAGTTTGCCCAAGCAGGGGGGTTGCTGGGGGGCAGCATGCCCCCCAAACATCCTCACTGTTTATTAAAATCGGTGGGACTTATTTCATAATGAACTAAGTCCCAAATGAACTAACTCACAAATTTATGAACTAAATCCCAACGAAATTTTGGTGGGGATAGTTAAAACAAGTAGTTTGAATTGCAAAAGCGGGATAATAAGAAACGGGATTATAAAAAACGGGATTATACGAGACGGGATTATAGAAAGCGGGATTTTGAAAAAGCGGGATTATAAAAAACTGTATTATAAAAAGCGGGATTTTAAAACCGGGTTTTAAAAAACGGGATTATAAAAAGCGGGATATCGAACCCAACCCGTTCTAAGTTTTTGAAGATATCAAATATTTTAAGTAGAGTAATATCAAAACAACTCAAAATTAGCAGAGAAATTTGTTATTTAATTGCCACTGGTTAAAATTTAGCAGTTTTGCTTGGGAAGTTTTGATTTAATTTTGCTCACAATTTGAAGATTTTTAAAATTTGATCGAAAGTTAAGAATCGCCTGAAGATGCAAAATGATATTTTTCAGAAGAAGAGATGAAAATCCCCACCCTTTATAAGATATCATAACACAATCACACACTATTTTCTAGTTATTTGTTTTTATTTCCAACTTTAAATAAAAGCAACTATTAAAACTATTATTAAGCGATATCAATAAGCCTTAAATGAATATTTTGAATAAATAAAAAAGAAATGAAAAAAACTTACATATAATCCAAAAGAACATATTATACGATATTACAGATGAAACGGAAAATTTGAATGCAGTTTTTGTAGATATTTTGTATAACTCATACACACGTACAACATTATTATGGCACTTTTGTTTTTATCGCTCTTTTATTATAGCGTTGCTTGTTTACAACAAACGGTCTAACGGTAATTTGTGATGCTTTTTTTGTGTGTAAATATGGACATGTAACAATAACAACAATATAAAAAAGAAAACAATAATATAACATTAACAACATTGACTATAAGAACAAAACTGATTTCCAATTTTTAAGAGAAGAGTTTAAGTAGAGTTTTATATGTTTTTTTCTTTTAAATATAATTTTATGTAATAACAGGTATAAAGGCGTGCATTTGTATCAATGTTATTTGTTTGGTTGTCTGTGTGTCTGTAAGGACTTATGGGGAGGTCTTACTTGCCGCACACCTTGCAGGGGAAGTCATCTTTAAGATTTGAATGAGACTGCAACTGACCATTGTTAGTCAGTATCATCGAACTGTTGTTATTGTTGAGTTGATTCATATTACGGCCAATACAATGGATTCGAGTATGTCCATGTAAAGCAGCTTTGGATGTAAAGCTCTAAAATTGGATTTATTTAAATTAAAAATTTTAAATATTAATAAACAATGATTATCTTACAGCTGAGCAATCTGGCATTTCGCAAACATGAGGGCGGTGCTCAGCAACTTGCGAAGAGAATTGCGATTGTGAGGCATCGTCATTTTCGACCTTGAGATGAGTCATCTTGTAGTCCACACATAGCTTTTTCCAGAAGTAATAAAGTTGTATGCACTCGCTTGTGGATTTAGTTATAATCTGAAACAGCAAAGAATTACATGGTTTTATTTGGGTTTTAAAAAAAATTTAGGAAACAAAATTTTCTTTGGAAATATAATGAACATTTTAAGAAAGAAAAGCTCTTTTCTTCACAATACGATAAACACAAAAACCGCAACAGTTTGCTAAATTTTGAATCAGCAGCTTGTTGTAATATTAGAACGCTGAATGTTTTGAGATACAAAATTTCTACTGAGCGCTCTTTTTCTCTTTTTTTTTATGAAGATTTTTGAGAAAATATATATTTGAATTTGATCTATATGTTATAGGATGCGGCTGACAGTTTTAAGTACTTAATTGGGTCAATGAACTACTTTATTTTAGATTTCCTGTCTTTTCTCCTTACGACGAAAAACTAAGGTCATCTCATATTGCATGAATATTTGGCAATAGAATTAAATTACAAAAAGGATCCCAGACTTACAAAGACGTTCTAAAAGTTTTCTCTTAGAAAGGTTTGCTGATACTACACATAACGATTTAAGTTGAACTTAATTTCTTAAGTATCACTTTATGACATGGAAAAAGTACCCCTTAAGAATTTAAGTTCAACTTAAATCGTTATGTGTAGTATCAGCAAACGGGCCTTAGTAAGAATGCTCTTAGATTAAATTAAAAATATAGGTATCTTTGATATCTTTGGAATATAAAGAAAAAACAGAGAAGAGCTTTTAAGTTAGATTAAATCAGAGAAAAATCTCTTTTGTCTTTTTGAAAAAAAAAAAAAAAAACTAAACTTACCTCTCTTGAGATGCTATAGAAGTCCTTTCCATATTTTTCCAGACCCCTGAGGAACAATTCCACCTCTAGTGACGACCATTTTAGTTGGAAAGGATTCGATTGCGATTTAAGAAGATTCAACACAGCTATTGGTGTATCACCATGAACTTGAAGCAATGCTTTTAGGGCAACTTCTTCCGAATGATAACCAAGTGGAATGGCTGAAGATTTGCTCAGCTCAATGTATCTCGTTAGTATCTTTTCATCTACTGCTACACTTGGATCCCACATCATTTCCTCATGTTCTGTCACTTTTGATGGTTGTCCACCAACAACCATGGGATGCAGATCATTTGTTGTTGTTTCTAGTGCTGGAATAGTTGCTTGATATGCTGTACCGATGTTCACTTTGGATTCATCTAAGAAAGCCATGATACTGGCAGCCTCTTCAAATTCATCATCCAAATGCAAGGCATCCTGGGCAAAGGTGGGTGGTTTGGGTAGATTGGAATACAAACCGGTGCCCTTTCTGCCGGGATTAAGGATTGGCTGGGGAGTGTAGTGAGTGGTTGATGGTTTTCGTAGTTTTGACTTGTAAAGCTCATATTTACGAGGAATACTACTTGAGTGGGTGGTGCTATTGTCGCCACACATGGATCCTTGACGCAATCTCCTTTTCAAAATTGAACTTGTCAAAGGTGAAGCTGTTGCAGCAGCCGCTAGAATGTTTTGCGGTTGCTGGTGACTTTGTTGAGCAGGTATTTCATTTACTCCGAAGAATTGTGGCGTCTTGGGAGCGGAAGTATCTTTGAACGGTGGGGGTGGCAGTTGTGGTGCTGCCAGCTGATTGTCCACACACATCTGACCTGTTGATATATCTGGCTTGATATCTGTTTCGTTGTCTTGCTTAATTTCCTGCTGCTGAATGGTGAAATGGAATTCAGTGCTTCCATCTCTGGACGTACTTGTGGCCATCAATAAGGGAAAACTGGGATCTGAGTCTGGTTTCTTCGACTGCAATTGCCCCTGAATCGTTGATGCTTGCGGTTCTATTCGGATCATTTGCGTTTGTTGATGATGTGGCTGAACACTCAATCTATGACCAAAATCTCTGGGTGATGATGATAACAAAGGATCTTCGGAATTTGGCATCATCTGGGATTGAAGACCTAGACCTGGTAAATAGTACAGGTCAATATCGGTTGAATTTTGCGGGTCACAATTCAGAGATTCATCGGGAAGAACATCACGCAGGACCTCTTTGACTTCTTCAGCCGTGCCAATGCCGCTGGTGAAGAAAGATTCCGACAGCGGAGAAGTGGCATTGCGAGAATCATCGAGGAATCCTTGAGCATCTTCCAAAAAGGCCAGATTTTGCTCGGCAAAGTCTTTGAGATCACAGTTTGCCCCATCGCTGGATTCATTTAGCAGGTCTTCCACCTTTACCACGGAAGTGTCGAATACATCGTTCGAATTATCATCGCCAGACTTAAAGAATTGTCCACTGTCCTCGAGGACACTCTTGAGTTTGAGGATTTTCTGACTTTCGGTGAGGGCATCGTTGGAACAGTCCTTGAAGAAAGTTCCCCCGGCATCATCAATAAAGTCAGATGTGGACTTCTCCTGGAAGAAGGAGTTCGCTGCATCCGAAAAGTGGTGGGAATCATCCAGGAATGGCGAAGCTTGTGCTACCGTCTCGTGGCTTGCTGGTGGGGTAGGATATGCCAGCGGTGAGGGAAGTGGAGATATTGACTGTTTAATCACAGTGGCCAATGACTTAGTTGCGGTGGTGTGATTGCCTCCACTATTAATAGCCTTACATGTGCCATTGTTGTACAGGACAAAATCCTTGGAATGAAGAGTTTGAAAGTCGGGCAATGCATCTTGCAATGGGGAACTGAACACCGTTTGCATATCCTTGCTACTATTTCTATTCACCACAAGGTTGGAAGAAGAGGTGCTGCTGTCATTTTGGAAGTCACCAAGTGAATTTATTTCATCTAAGTGATCCGGTTCTTCCGATTCGTTGAGCAACTGTATCGAATCGACCGTTTGTAGAAGCATGTCAGTCTCCGATACACTATAGACATCACTGTCCTCAAAAAAGGACGCTGCTGAATCTGTGGAATAGGTAAGCGTGTATACGTCACCCGATCCGTTGGAGGCCTGGGATATAGTGAGTGAGACGGGAGTGGTTTCTCCATTTGGAAGTGTTATTGCGAGTGGTGGGTTGGATGTCCCCGAGTTGGTGGAAAGTGACAATTCAGAGGGCAGCATAAGGGTCCCACTGCTAGTGGTGAATATCTGGCTGGAATCAGAATTCGATGTTTTTCTTACTGCGACTTTTGTACCACGTTTAAGCAGCTCGATTAATGTTGCGTCTTTGTGATCCATGGTGGACGTAGCTTTGGAAGTGTTGGTTGATACAGTTGCCGTTCCAACACTGACATTTGATGGTTTCTGATGGGGGACTGGTATTGTTTGCTTTTGGATTTGCAGACCCGATGGAAGTATAGCGTTACCGATATCTGGTAGACCGTTGTTCCGTTCGGATGGAGAGCTTCCTGATTGAAGTACTATAGGTGACTTGGGGGTTAAAAAATTTTCCAGGTCACTTGCTGTTCGTCTAATTGCAGCTGTTATGGGTGGGGCAGGAACTACAAAGGCACCCTAAAATATAGAGGGAGAGAAAGAGGGTCTCTTAAATACCACACAAAAATGTAAAAAAAAAAACTTATTAAACTTACCTTCAAATCCTTACATCGCTTACTTATAATCTTCTCTTCAATCAAAGCTCGCACTCCAATACTTGCCGTTTGAAGAGGTGGCCCACCAAGGCCGTCTTTTCGATCGCATTTCTTTGTTTCTGCTTCTTTCTTAAAGTAACCACCATGCAAACGCATGTGTCCGTTGAGGGCTGGAACGTTCTTAAATTTTCTATGACATAGATTGCACTCTACAGGTTTTTGTTCTATTTTTACAATATTTAAAATTTGTTGATTTAATGCGGCAGCGCTTGATAGATTTTGTTGTTGTTGTTGTTGTTGCTGTTGTTGTTGCTGCTGCTGATGGGGACCACTTCCGTTGAGTAATTCATTTATGGAAATGGATGTCATTGGTGATGTGGAATTTTCTATTACCGATACTTTTGATTGTGTCTGCTGCAATTGAGTCTGAAAGATAATTTTTAAAAAATTGTCAATTGTTGGTTAGGTACACTTCTGTTAATATGTCCTATCCTGCGGTCCAAAAATAAATGAGCAAAATATATTCGAAAGAATCAACATAATATATAAACTGTATATTATATCTTTTCAATTGCATTCCGATGTTGCGATGTTTTCTATGTTTTTTGCTGCTTTGCTAAGTTGATATAAAATTAGCAAAGCTTTCCCAAAAAGATCAAAAACCGTCTTAAAGTGAATGGTGTGGATTGCTTTAAAAGTTGCCATTAATTAGTTGTGAAAATATAATTTTTGATGGAAATATTTTCTATGTGTTTTGTTTGCTTAATTCTAATAAAGTTAGCAAAGCACACCCTCGAAAAGGATACAATATTATTTTATTGAATAGTTTATTGCTTAATAATTTGCGTTAATTTTGTGATAGCTCCAATTTTGTCGTCCAATATTTTCTATGTTTTTTTTGGATTTTTTGTTTAGTTCCTTTTCGAAAAAGCATACAAAATTTTGATATTTAAATGTTTATTGCTTATTTATTTGCCATTCGTTAGTTAATAATTAGTTGTGAAAATTTTAATTTTGTAATGCAATGTTTTCTATCTTTTTTGTTTGCTTAATTTTAATGAAGTTAGCAAAACATCCCTTCGCAAAGGGATTACAAATGATATTATATTGAATGGTTTATTGCTTGATAATTTGTATTCAATTAGTTGTGATAACTCAATTTTATCGTGCAATTTTTTCTCTGTTTTTCAGGGTTTTTTACTTAATTCCTCCTCGAAAAGGCATACACACTTTTGATATTGAAATGTTTTTTGCACATTTATTTGTTATACATTAGTGATAAGTTGTGTAATAACAATTTAGTCGTGCAATATTTTATTAAGGAACAAAAAAAACAGAAAACTTTAAGACAAAATTTAAATTATCACAATGGATTGTCACATCTCTTTCTATGAACCCTTAAGCTTCATTTGGATTATCGTTAAAGTTCTAACTAAGTCAATGAGAAGAAATTTTACTGAACCTAGTTTCTCAGAACTTGAGTGAGTACAAGGTGAACCAGTACGAACTTTTTCCAAAAAAAAAAATAGAGACAAATTTTACAAAGCCAAAAATTTCTGTTCATATAGAATTATACAGAAAAAATACAGTCAATTAAACCTCAAGGATAAAATATGAACTTCCAACATCTTTGAAACAAAACCAACCTGCATGTTCCATGTCCGTGGTCTTTGCAGCTGATGCTGATTACTTTGGGCCTGGCTCTGATGGGGTGACGGTGGTTGATTAGTTATTTTCAAATTCGCAGTCGTTGATCCGACAGTCAATTGGGTATTACCCTGCTTTGTTTGCTGCATAATTTGACTAATGAGATCTAGTTGCTGCCTGGTGAGTCCATCACCAGAAACAACTGATTTTATTGAAGCATTTGACGACGGTGAAGAAGCAGGTGAAGACGTCACTGAAAAGCATTGTGAAGAGGAGCTGGCTTGTGTCGAAGATGACACAACCGACACATTCACAGCTGATGAGGATTGTTTAACTGAGCTGTTGCTATTGCTGCCACTACCATCGTCACCACCTCCCATAGTTGTGTACTGAATACAGTTAGCTCCGTGGGGTGAACTTGCGTCTCCTTCAAATGTTACAAGAAAGAAGTATCAATAACTTTAGTTTGCTTAAGAAAAATTTCATTAGCTTTACCACTGGCAGTTGCTGGCGACAAACTTAGCCCTGTCGGTGGTCCTGTTGACGGTGACAGGGATGATGATTGATTCTGGGGGGTTGTTGCAGCCGCTGCTAGTCCACTATGGTGATTCTCGGTATGTCGTCTCAACGATCTTGCGTCACAGTAAGATTTGCCACAACCTTCAGCCTTGCATTCATATGGTTTCTTATTTCTATGAGTCATCATATGACCATTCCTATATATATTGTATATTAAATAAATTAAAATTAATCATACATTCGTCATGTTCTGCACGTGTGGCACAGCACATCTATATAGACAAGATTCTTTGTACTCACAAATGGTCCTGTCTTTTGAACGCTTTTGAACACATCACACAGACATACTTTCTCTCATCGCTATGCGTTAATTTGTGCTTGGCCAAGGCAGATGCATTTCCGAATACTTTACTGCAAACCTGAAAATAGTTGAAAGAAAGATAAAATTGATGGATTGGACTGGACGGGTGATGGGCGCGAGAACGCTTTTAAATTGCGCAACGCTTTGTACTGCACCAATTGGCACTATTTTTGGCACAATATTTTTGTTTGAACTTTTAATAATTTTATATCTATGTACATACTCGTAAATATAATCGTATTTATGTAACTATACCTCTGCGTCAATTGTAAGTTTATGGATTTCGAACTATACAATATACATATTATATGATTAGGGAAGTTGGACGTATTTACGAGCCATCTGATGATCATTCTTAGAGATAATTCTAACGCACATAAGTTTTTTTTTTAAATAAAGTAATAAAATTCAAAGAACTCACACATGTATGTATGTATGAATAAAGAAAATATACTTAATAGTTGTTTGATTAAAATTCTTGTAAACAGTCGACATAGTCATTAAATTTTGTAAGACAACAAAGTATAATGCGGAATTATTGGACCTACTCCAAACATTAAATAAAATGATTTATAGCTACCAAAAATGTTGATATAATATAGCAAAGGACAATTAAATGAACATTTGGCATTTTTTCTAATAATTTTTCACGTGTTTTGTATAAATTGTATAAACAAAAACCTTATAAGACGCCAGTATACTATATATGTTTGCTCGCGAACTTATGCTAATGTTTACAGTTAAATCTAAACACAAATGAAAAAAAAAATAAAACCACTATAGAAATATGAAAAAGATTCGTATTTCAATATGGCCTCTATTTTGTTTTTATAAGCATATTGTATAGTGTAAACAGACCGCAATAAGATGCTCATTATAAATTTACTTATACTTTTCTGAGTTGACGATCTTGACATGATTTTCGCACACTTTGATTATTGGTTCTTTTATGTATAATTATGTAAGCAACAAAGTAAAGTTGGCTACTTAACATTCTTAGATAATATGAGATATGCTAGTATTTTACCCTGTAAATTTTTTTCGAAAAAGGGTAATAAATTTCGGAAAAAATGTTAAAATAAAAAAAAGGAAATTTAACCGCAATGTCGGAAACTGAAACTGAAAATAGGCCGGAAAATAAAATGGTAATAACGTCAGATGAAGGATTTCCGGTTTAGTTTTCAAAAATTAAATTAGAAACGTCGTGACGTCGGGAAAAAGAAAAGTTTCTAAAAAATGCACTTGAGAGATCTCCTCAAAACCATGTTGACAATTACAATTGATAAACTAGCGATCTCTATAACTGACTCAGCAAAATAGATGTACCTGTATAGCTTCAGATATCAAATTACATGTGTGAAATAGCCTCACTCAATTTTTAGGAGAAATAATGAAAGAACTTCACCAATAAAAAGTGAAATTATTTCTCATTAGACGTGAAGTTATTGACCATGTAAAGGCTGTTCCCGTTCGCACAGCAAGGTGATACTTGGTGCAACAATTACGATCTTCTTTCATCTCTCTTACGAACTTCCCGCAAACAACATTTTACAATATTTACATTTTTTCAGACTTTTTCCAGCAATAAATAATTCTTCAATAAAGGCGAATTAATGCATTACCTATCATTGAGACAGTGAAATCTTCATCAAACAACGATTATTTTTCACTGGACTAACTAATTTTTCGTTGAGAGACCGAAAAGTCAGTATGGAATTTCATACCTATGCTTATTGATGGTTTTTTTGGTTGCCCAGATTTGAGTCGTTCCGGACCTGTTTGCTGTTTCTGAAAAGGTATGAAACTTACCATGGGTAACCATAAATCAGAAGTTATTATTGTTTTTTCATTTATAGCAGGTAATGAATTTTTAATTTTTGAATTTTTTCTATGGAGATTTGGAGCGAAAAACATTGATAACATGAGATATCTTACTCATAGAACGTTAAGCATCGTATTTTTTTATAGAGATGTGAAAATGCATTTGGTCGGCCAGCCGGTCTGCTACGTCTTGCTTAGTGGCGTTCGTAAAAAAACCTTTCGGGAGATAAAGTATTTTGTAGCTCAGGATTCATTAAAATAATAGAAAAGACACGTCGCTCTGTTGCTCAAAAATGTTACTTTTCGCTCAATGACTACTTTTCTTCACTGTAATAAAACGAAGGCATAAGCTTATAGTTAGTCCAAATTACTATTTCTCAAAGAACCAACGAGAAATTATAATAAAATTCTAATCATCCCGGTCCTGTTGTGTGACAGAAGCATGGACCTTGTCAAAAATCGGATGAAAATTTGCTTGGGTGCTTTGAAAGTATGATTCTTCGGATGATTTTTGGTGCAATGTGTATCGAAGGAGTATCGAAGGAGGCTTTACAGTGACGTCGACCTAGTCAAATAATCTTGCAAAGTGACAACTTTTTGCGATCTATATTATATCGACACCTCTATTTTTGAAATTACAAACAAAATTCATTTTTCCCTCTTAAGAATTATTTAAGAAGATTACCGCCCCGAAACAAGCAAACCTTACTGATACCCTAGAACCCACAATAATCTCACAAGGAGAGATAAAGCTAATAATGTTAAGTATTAAAATTTGCAACGTTAAACTTACGGTCAATTTTTCAATTGTTGGATAGCAATTCTCAAAAATACAAACCAATATAAACAAATTGAATAAATTTAGGTTTTTTTTTGTAAAAATGTTGGATTCAGGGTTTCTAAATTTTGTGAATAGGGGGCGTTTTTTTCCATTTGTCAACACTGATCAGATAATATGAACTTATTTTCCAGTTTGTGCTTCTGATGGTTAACTGAATGTTTAATTGATGATTTCATAAAAAGAACTATGAGTAAATCTATGAATCGTTCAATTGGAAAAGGATGGAGAGGTTTGATGGTTGTCCAATTTAGGACAAATAAAAATTTCAGATAGATTGCTAACGAACTCATGGTTCTTAATTTTTAGATTTACCCAGATAGGTACCTAGTTTCCTAAAAACCACAATAAAAAGATAAGGAACTAGCTAGTGGAGTTGCTTTCACATATACCTACGCCCTACAAGTATAAATGTTAAACAACAAAAAAATATTACCTGACATTGTTGAGGTCCATGTCGTGTGGGGGAAGATGTTTTGGGTCTTTGTTTCTTTACAATCGGTGGATTAGATCCAGGAACTGATACATTTGATATACTCTCATTACTGCTACTACTACAACTGCTATTACTGGTTGTACTACAATTACTGCTACTGCCACTGCTTCCACTACTACTACCGGTAATGCTGATTATTTGTCCACTAATCGGACTGTTCAGCGATATATTACTGCTACAGCTAATAAGGCTGTTATTGTTGAAGGTCTTATTGTTGTTGTTGTTGCTGCTACTGCTGTTGCTATTGCTCTTGCCACCATTGTTATTGTTATTATTATTTGGGGTGCTGCTGATTGCTGAACTGATATCATTGAGTTTGCTACCATCCAAATTCTCCAAAGTAATGGCACTAATCATTGTGTTATTACTATTTGAGTTATTGTTAAGGGCTGCAAAATAAACAAAGGTACATTATATTTATGTATAGTTCCTTCAAACACACAACATTAATAATAATATTGGTTTACTTACAGGCCGTTTGTAGCGAACCTAGAACATCGGCTAGCATGTCCGGATCGGGATAACCAATTGTAAGGGCATTGTCTAGAGATGAATAACCATCAACCGATGAGGAATCTGACGAATGAATAGCTTCTCTTAATTGCAATGTAACTGATCCTTCTGCACCCATAGAGGCACTACACATCAAAACTCTGGGTGGCGAGAGTCCAGCCAATGGCAAATGAAGGCCACTTTGAACCTATATACATAGAAAAATAAATTTAAAAAAAAAACATATGTATAACACAGAGACAGACATATACCAGAGAATGTAATTTAATTAAATTTCACATGTAAGATACATAGTTTGTAGTTTTAAAATAAATAAAAAAAAAATATTTTTCTGAAAATAAAATCTAATTTTGTTTATATTTTTTTTTGAAAGTATAAAGAAAAAAACAGTTCTATAGTAAAATGGATGTTTTGCATTAATTAAAGTGAAATTTCATTAGCGTTGAAACATGTGTAGAAGCAAACACACACAGTTATCCGAGATTCGGGGCACCCTTCAACTGGGTCTGGTTGCGTCCATCATGATAGAAAAGAACATGAAACTAATAAAAGAGTTTTCGTATTTGCTAAGTTAATAATACAAAAAAATGAAAAACCATTGCAATGCAATTTCGTTAACATTTTTAAGAAACAGTATTGAGTTTCATATTAAACAAATAAGGTACGTTGATATTAAACAAATCCCTAATCTAAAACTTGTTTAATAATTCTAAAAGACAACGTATTTACTGTTATTTTAAATTAGTTACTATTTATTACGGTAGCGTATCGTTATTCTATATATTCTTAAGTTCTGTATGACAAAAATTCTGTTAATGAATCAAAAATTCTGCAGGAAAATAATTTTGTGTTACATTATTCTGTATATCAAATAAGATGTTAGGCGTGTTTTTTTGAGATTCTATGCATAGTTCAGTATTAAATTCCCAAAAAAACGCATCGGCAGTAATCTGTTTCTTTTAATTCACATGTGGTACTCTCGAGTACCTGTCAAAATAATTTGAAATTTAAAAAAATCTATCCACAGTAAGATTCTACTTTAGCTTTTATCGTTCGTAATCCTGCTGGCGACGCGACGTTATATTTGTAATGCATGTAAATTGTACTATACAACGGATAGCTTTTCCAATAAAACACACATATTGTAAAATTAAATTTTTCAATTTTCAACATTTTTTTTCAATATTGAAACAATTTTTCTTTTATCATTTGAAGAATTTTTAAATACCGAATTTTGGAGTTCCGAATTTTAGAATTTTTAAATAGTGAGCTGAGGATTTTTAGATTTGGAATTCCGACATGGGCTAGGAAAAGGAAAGGTCTTTTAGAGAAGGAGCGCATAAATGCCAAAAATATCACCTGAAGATTACAACAATAAGTAAAAATTGGAAAGGAGATCTGCAGCTTGATTTCCAGACACCCGGAAAATACACTTCATTCGGATAATGTACTCTGATTTAAATATTCTTATTTATTGCGGGTCTAAAGTCATCACCTTATGAAGCACATAATTCAAACAGAGAGTATTTGGCGGTGAAAGAGCCAACATACATGTTGAGTTCCAAAACGCATCAGACCAGTAGTTAATGCAAAGACATGAATTCTAAAAGTCAAAAGAGAATATGGTGACAATGTTATGCATTCCAAACGTCAGGGTTGCACATTTAAGCAGGAAACACATCTAACTTTGTTTGAATGCTTTGATTTTACAATTAGACGTTCGAATCGTATATAAATAAATTATGGTACAGTACACACCCTTTTTACGGTTGTCGTTTTACTAAAACGGCATTTACCCGCTCTTTCATTTTAAGTTGCATAAAATGTATTCGAAATGTCAAAATGGTGCAGATCTGAGAATAGCACGAAATTGGAGACCATTATTATTTGACTTCTTTTTCAAGTATTGATATACAGTATAAACAAAGGAAAAATTCCATTAATTTGAAATCACACAAATTATCTCGGCGGTAAATTATGATCACTATTTCGAAAATACACCAGTAAACTTTTCTCGCAAAACATCAATGCTTTTACAATTCCGCATAGTCCAGATATTTACCAGGTTCCGCCCTAAAAATTTATTAATTACGGATCGACAGCAAGTTCATTACGTTCAGTCCCGCTAATTACGTCCAGTCAAGTCCACTACATATTCGAAAAATGGTCTTTTCAAAAATCACACAAAACATTGTCATAGGTTCTCGTTGTGGATTTTTTTCGACAATTATTCTTGGATACTTTTGGGTGTTCTAGTCCCCAAATGCAACAAGATGGAAATTCATTGTTTAGAATGATTTTTCCGTACAATTTTGTATAAACTTCATCATGAATTTCTAATACTTGATTGACAATTATGTGGTGCTGCTGATCGTCACTGCAATACTGCAAACTTATACGACCCTATGGTCATGAAATCTTGGATTTTCGACAAAATTTTGGGTAATATACCACGCTCCCTGAATGAAAAACATCAAATACCGCTGTGCGAAATAACAAGATTCTGCGGTGTCGGGAAATGCTCCATAATTTTGATGATCTGTCGGTGAGTGAGTGATTGAGTCAGTTATACGGTTTTCGCGATTTTTGAAGTCTTATGGGAACCACTTATGCTTAGGAGTTGAAATTTGGTGTGGTGCTTGTGCTTAGCTAGTCTACCAAATATTCCGAATTTGAAGTTCCTGACTTTATTGGTACTGAAATAAGAGGGGGGGGTCGAAAATCGCCTGAGTTTGTTCCTGTAAAAAGTGTGTAGTGCCAGAACTTGGCTGGGCACTATCGTGCCCTTTGATTTCCTTTTTTTGTTTTAAATATTCTTTGAAGTTTAAACAACTGAGTTCATAATTGTATTTAGCTACAAAATAGATTTTGCAGTTTCGACCTTCATTTCATTTTTTCATTTAAATTTCCAAATATTATTTAGAATAGAAAAACTCTTTTTGCAGGAGCATTTGACAAAATAAAATTGTATTTGATGTCTTGTTCGTTCTTTTAAGCGGTTAGGGTACGTTAGAATCATTATTTTTTGTTGCCATTGAATTTTGCTTTGATAATTATGTTATTGTTTTTAAGAATTGCAGAAATGCAGAACAAATAATGAGCAACTTCTGAAACACAGAACATTTATGTATGTGTTTTTGTTCAACAAATAATTCATAGGGTGTTTTTCTTTTTTAGTTCAGAGTAGAGATCTGAACAGAGTCTGAACACTCCGAACATATTCTGAGCGATCTCTGCTCTGAGAGTTAAGATTTATTTAACCCTCTATAGCATATAGTAGACTACAAGCAACATTCCGTTTTACCCTTCATAATTCTCAAACTATTTATTATTTTCGCTTTTCGCGCATTGTAAAATGTCGTCTACACTCCGTTCTTTCAATCCAAAATAGTATTATAGCGTAACTGTCATTTTTTGTTTCAGGCAACTGGATACCGTCAGTGAAGTGAAAAATTGCAAGTATAGTGCGCGTGTAATAAGAAATAAAAATTAATAAAAAATAGTTTTTACGTTTGTTTGAGATTGTTTTTTTGAGAATCAAGAACTTTCATCTCTCGTAAATTATTTTCGTTTTCATTCAAAATATATCGTTTCACGTAATTTCGCAGTTTTCTATCCCTTGTATTTCATTGTTGTTATAAGCTACACTCCCTCTTTTGTTATATTGTTCATAAAAAATAAATAATTTAAAAATTAAAAAAATACGTATATTTTTTATTCATAAACCTATCTGATTCCACCAGAAATTTGCATTTTGAAGGTCTTGAGTTATAGAGGGTTAAAGAAACACGCTTCACTCACTTTTTTATTTGTTCACAGTTGTCATTTTCTTTGTGTTCAGCTATGCAACTCCGTCTGCTCTATCAATTTATTCTGAGCTCAAGAGCGCAATCTGAACCTACTCAGAGCGAAAAAAAGAAACACAAAATTGGAGCTCTGAACGCTCTGAGCTAAAAAAGAAACACGATTTTTTTTTTAACGGTTCAGGCTCTGCTCTGAACTAAAAAAGAAAAACGCCTATAATGAACATCTTTTTCTAATACAGAACTGTTCTACGGATGGCCTCCGTAAGTAAAGTCCACCTTTTCTTCTGTCCGCGCGAAAAAACTAGTTCAGATTTTGTTTGAGCATCGCCAAACACCTTTTAATTGGTAAGCGATTGTGTGAGTTGTTAATTGTGAGCAAACGCGGCACCGATCTTGCCACTTGAAATGCAAAATTGAAATTACTGATCCACTTGAGAAGTCTGTTGCATCTACTAAATCGCACATCTTAAATTACCGATCGTCAAATATCAAACCGTGGATTTTATCGACCATTTCTGGTGTGGTAACCTCAATTAGTCGACCAGAACGTTCGGCGTCACTTGTGCTGCTACGACCGCACCAAAATTGAGTGAACCAATGGTAAATCATGGTGAATCGACGGTGAAGAGTCTCCATAATATTTGTCAAGTTTTTGTTTGTTTTTCCTAATGGTTTTTTATTGTAAAAAATAGTTTTTAATATGCAGTAAGCACACGAAATTCATTTGTATCTATTTTTACGAAAATGCTAGTAGGCGTGAGTATAAAATGGCTGCCACAAAAAAACTATTTGACAGATCTGTCTAAAAATTTGGGTGCGTTCTTTTAACAGAATATGCTTCTTGACAAAAAAAATGTTGGATTTGAGGTGGCCATTTGTGTTCATTTTCAGGGACTCACCCACGAATAGCTTACAATCATATTGAAATAAAATTTATGTATACATATATGATATACATACATACATAGGTACGTAGATAATATGGAGGTACGTACATATAATTGCCTTACTCTTTGGTATGTTTCAGATTGATAAACGAATATCTCATATTTATGTTTAATGCTAAACCATACATACTGTATATAGCATTGAACGACAAGAGCAATTACTGTGTCTGACCCATTCGTGCGTTTTATTTTATTTATCCTGCATGACAGCATGAGTAATTGCGTTTTTTCTAAACGTTTTGATTAATTTATCAAGATGGAATGTTGAATCTATGTAAAAATATACATTATGAATCTTAAATTCTTACATTTATACCAAATTTAATAAAAAGTAAATCTTTTCCCCAGCTTCCTGTTTTTTTGTTTTTTTTTTTTTGGTGAGTAAAAATCCTACGTAAAACAATAAGATATTTGATAATATTCAAATTATATCCATTATTCAAACAGCCATGTCATGTCGAAATCTGACTTCCTGCTTCGGAGGTATGTACCTATATACGCAAATAACAAAATAAAACCAAGTACAAGGAGCTTATCGTTGCTGCAGCTATGTACATATAGTTATGAATGTAATGTAGGTATACCTAAGGCATAGAGAAACAGATCCAACCAACCACTGCCAAAAAATTCCTCCTCGTTACTTTTAGGCAACCAACAAAAAAAAAAAACTTAAAGCCAATTTAAATTTTGGCAAAAACATCCAAAGTCAGTCAGTTTTCAGCTCACGATGCGATGTCAAATTTTTGCAAAATTTGAGCTTTCTATTTATGTATGTATACTTATACTCGTATAGTCGTAGTATATTAACGCCACATTTTGTAAATTGAATTAAGTGAATAATATGTATTTCATTCTCAATGCTATGTGGCTAAGTATGTGTTTTAACCGAATTACAAAAGACAAAACAAAATGAAAAATTAAAACAAAAATGACAAATAAACCAAAACTATGTACGAGTAGGTACATACAATCTCGGCATGCATTCAAATTCAAATTCGAAATCAGTGAAAAGAAATGAACAACAACAACGAATAACAACAAAAAACCGAGAGACATAACTTTCAATTTTTCAACTTGCAAACTGCCAACATTCTAGTTCCGCCGCCGCCATTGTAAATTATTTGTTTGTACTTTTTTTTATATTTTTGTTTGTTTGTCTGGCAGGGACATGCACATGATTCATGTTTGTAGCCAAAGGATAGCCGGTAGTGGCCTACATAAGCATACTACACACAACACACAAAGTTTGTGTTTTTTTTTTTTTTTAGATTCAATTTAAGAATTTAAAATTTTAAATATTTGTGTAAATAATTTCGGGTGTGGTTAAAGACTTAAGACATTTACTTAAAGCACTTTGAAGAAAATGATTAATGTTTTTAAATGTAAAGAACCCGAGAAAGTGCTAAATAAATCAAAACAAATTCAATCGCTAGTCATTGTTTCAATGAACTGAACAGATTTATATTATATCAGCTTTTGCCTTTTACAGAATTTCCGAGAATTTAGATTTTTTACGGATTTTATAAATTTCCCGTAAAAGTAAATTTCCTATCGTATATCAGTTCGGATAACGAAATTATTCTTAGATTTGATTTTTAATTAATAATTTAATCAGTTAAGCCTTAAATACATTTCAGTAAAATTTCTTATAAATTAAAAATTAATATTCATGATGGTTTACTGAGAACTGTTTAAATGGGTCTAAAAATAATTAACAGGAAAATTACTGGTACCAGGAGAAACTTCAAACTTCACGTCAAACAAATATGTACACTATTTCCCTATTTTGCGATTATGTCGTCAAAACCTTTGACGGTAATAAGTGACTGTTATATCAATTATAGTCAAATGCAATGGTTTTCCGTCTGCGTATGAGATGACTCAATTCATTTCAAATCAAAACCATGGTTGCCATAGTGGAATTTCGAAATGTTTTCAATGAGCTGTCGAAATTGTAGAACCAAATGACACATTTCTTAATCTTCTGGAATAGCAAACTTTTTTTGGTCACAAAAATGTTTGCTTTTGTTTTTTTGAATGGTTAAAAAAAGAATTCAAAAAAAGTTGTACCATTTTGTTATAGGTGGCAGCTCTAGACATACTTCGGCATAGACGTCAAATTCATTGGAAATATATTTTTTTTTTGCAACTTGCAAGTGAAATGGAACTGGAATAGCTGTCAAAAAGTTTCGTACATGCTATCCTATTAGGCTCGTTCGGAAAAATGAGATCTCAGAGATTTTGAATCCTGTTCATGTAATTGAGATTGCTGAGACCAGCGAAATCTCATTTCTCTTTAACGTGGTTGGTTATTTTAAGGAAAAAAAAAAAACAAGCACGGTATTCAAATTTTTATTTCCGATATTTTTGCTTTTAATTTTCGTGACACAAATACTGAGAGCTATAATACTCCGAATTTATTATTTTTTTAGAAATTTGAAACGTCAATGGAAATCAATATATGTAATTGCATTTCACATGCCGGGCAATATTGCCATTGCGAAAACGTCTTTAAGCAATTTATTTCCAATGGAGCCGCTGAGTAAAATGTAATAAAGGGAGTTGGGTCAGTAACATTATATGGAATATTTCTTCTTTTCAAAATTCTGCATTTTCCATCAAATTTTGAATTTTGTATGCTGACAAAAAGTATTTTTACCGCCTCTCATGTTAGGTGTATTTCTATAAAATCACTACAATTTGTTAGAGGAAGGTTATTGCATAATTTGTTTTTCAAATGTTTAAAATTCTTCTTTAACTTTTGAATTTAAAATGTCAATAATAGAATTCAATTGTTTTTTCATTACGTTTTTTATGATGGAAGAGGGTGTCCCGCCTCCACGAAAATTTGCGAATACGAATGTACCATGACATTTTATCTTTATTCAAAGACTTTAATCTCGACAATTCGACCATAACGGATAACGGGAGAATATATTTTTTTTTTAAGAAAAGCTTAACTTTTGACAGTGAACATAATAATTGAGTAACAAATGGAACTTTCTTCACTTGTAGACGATGATGGTTAGCTATGGGATGAAACAAGAAGACAATCATATATTTTCCGATTTCTCGATTAAATTAAAATTAAGATTTTAAGACCAGTATAGCATGTACACTGGTACAGTAACAAATGAGGTAAAACATGCTTTGTATTGAAATGTGTTATAGGAAAATAATTAAATTATTCCATTCAAAGTTATTTAGGGCTAGTTTGTTCACAGTTGATTATCTTTAATCGAGGATTAATGCAACTGGTAAATCATAGAATGTGCATGTTTACCAAAATTTTTATTAGGGAAATCAAAATTTGAGTTGTTAATCACCACTCAGTCGATTTTCATATATTAGCACCAATTAATTTGAACCTGTTAAAGTGATGGTGCAGATTAAATACACTGTGAACAAACTGGCCCTTAGTTTAATAAGTTTTATGTTTCAATATTTTAATCATTTAAAATCTCAAAACATATTCCTCAAAAAACCAGCTAAAAATTAAGCTCTCTAACTGCATGTCGATCCTGTGTCAATTCATTTGTGTTTCTGTAACCTCACAGGGATACGTTCATTAAAAGTAGTTACTAACGAAAACCAATATTATTCTGTTTGAATGTTGTCATATATGATTTAACAATTATGAAGGCTAATTTTTATTAAAATAATTTAACGTGCTTCATCGAAGATGTATTTTGTTATTCTTCAATACATTCGCTGTATAATTTTAAATCTTCATATAAAATTTATTTTTTCAAAATATGTTCAATATGTTCAATATGTTCAATATGTTCAAAACTACCATATTCCTGGAGAACACGCAAAGATACCAAAATAACCAGCAAATTCATTGGAGAGTTAAGTTTCAATGTGCTGTTAACTGGTTGTTTTTGGATTTGTCAACCTTCAGGCTTAATGTGAAAAATTTCTTAATGTCCACATTAGGAGGTCAACAAAACATGCCTAATAATCGCAAAAATAGTCACCTAACAATTATAAAGACTTGCGTCCATTTTGACTGTCCTGTGTTCATATTATTTAACGATAGTACCCCTCATCATGACATTCCATTCATCTTGGTTTTAATGACGTGCGGCCAAATTGACGCGCGGAAAAAGACACTCGTGTGTCATTTGCATAATGTTGAGCACTTTGGATCAATCGTTGGGCAGATCTGTTTTTTCACCAAGCAAATGGTGATGGATGTTCATCTAACAGTCCGATTCGCCCCCTTGTGAAGATTCAAAACTCACAAATACGAGACTTTGTGTGTATTTAATATTTTGACGGATGTTCCAGCTGCGACTCCGGTAGCGGCTCCATCGCATTGTGTTCAGCCAGTAAAACTGCACTATAAGTGATGAGCCGGCAAATCTTTGGTCGCAAGATATCGCTTGTACTAAGCTCTCTTCGGCAAAGATCTGATAGTTTATAAAAAAAATCACAATTATGATTGTTTTTGTGACTCTCACAAGTTGCGACACCTCTTTTCACCTCCATAGGAGAAAATTAGAGGAAATAAATTGCTTGGCTCATTTCCATTGCCTTATATTGACAATGGTGACGCTTTGGTAATGGCAATTGGTCGGTAGATAAAAGGCAGTTATTTCCATCGCCGAGGCAGTAAATTTTGGCGTTTAAACTTGGTTTCAAAATGGTTTCTCCGAATTTGAATGAGTTTTGCTTCGTTTAGAAATCTAAGTTGAAAATATGAGGAAAAAAAATTCACAGCGTATTGACGTGAAAGGTATACACTACATTTATGGGTGTGCCTCTGCAAATAAACCTAGTCAGTTTTTGACTAAATATTCTAACTTAACTATTAACAACAACTTTAGTTACATAACACAGTCATGCTGTATAAGATTGTAAAGCTACTATTAGAAGGCCATGACGCAAATGGTCTAAGCGCTGCTCTTTGACGTCAAAATATCGTTCCGTCTCAGGACTTGACAGCCCTTTTGAATAGAATTTGACGTCAGAGATTCAACACGTGCAACATTTGCGTTGAACGTCTGATAGTAGCTTAATTAATTGCCTTTCAGTTCTGATCAAAACTATTCTATACTGTAAGTGGCTCATAAAGTAATTTTTGATCAAGGACATATTAAATTATCAGCTAGTCGGTGTGACTTATGTATTTCTTATAGCAATAGCAACCAAACAATACTTTCACCATAAACCAATGGCGTCGTTCAAGGTCGTTCTGTAAAAAAAGTAAAAAAAAAACCTGTCATTTCGTTGACAATTTAATTTTTTTTTTAAATAAAACCGAACAAATTTTATTCATCCTATACATATCGTTGTTGCTACGAAAACCCATATCATATCATAAACTTTTATACAATAAACTTGTCCTATTATAAAATATTAGACAAACAGAATAGAAATACCGCTATAGGCTTCAATACCTATGTATATATAGCGGCTAAGAGCATTTTGATGATGAATAATGCCAGAAAAATAAAATAAATTTCCAACGACACCGAAGCGACGCACGGACATATACGAACGTGGAGGCGTCACAATGCAAAGTGGCGGAACCGCCGACATTTTGTATTTTAAGTGATTTTACAAAAAAAAAAATATAATCTATTCGATGTTTTCAGTTTTTCTACTTTTCTATACAATTCCCATACCCCAATAAAAAAAAATACGCGCATATACCTACAACACCAGAATGATAAAGTTTATTTATCTTTTATTCTTAATGTTAATGAAAATATTTTAGGTTCATAAAAACATGCGTGGGGGGCGCGCCACTCAGTTAAAGGCAAACACGACCAAAAAAAAAAAAAAAAAAAAAAAACTTAAAAAAAAAAACAATTAAATTTAGTTAATTATAAACTCAATTATAATTTTTACAATGCTATTAGATGATCAATGATATTTATAGCATAGTTGTAGAATATTTTTCAATAATAATTTATTATAGGTAAAAAGTTTATTTTCATAGAAAAAATAGTTTGTTGAATTATTTAAGGCATATATGTAATTGAAATATTATTTCCGTCGCTGTATCTGTATAATAGGTATGATATTAAACAGGCTTTTTATGTTGTTTTTATACGGAATAGGAAGAATGATTTATTTTATGGGGACCGGATTAAGCTGTGAAAGGGCCATTTTTAGTTTTTTGTTAGAAAGTTTGACAGTTTAATTCCATATCGGGAAATAAAATGTTAAAGATGAATGCAACAGAAACACAATTGTAGCAAATTGGCATTTTATAAAGATGGGTGTATTTTACAAATTGGCAAATATGGCATTTTGTAAAGATGGGTGTATTTTACACGGGGTTTAGAAGAAGACCTGGGAAGTCATATCGTAATTTTTTAAACGATAATAATTGTCAAAACGAAAATAATTTTCGTGAACTTCAACAGCTTTGTTATAGTGACAAAACGGCTCAGATATACGTGAAAAACGCCAGAACAAGTTAGGGGCCCAAGCCATAAAATCCATTTCATACGTTGCGTCAACGTATACAACTGACAGCTGATGGACAAACCATGCACACGTTAGACACTCATAAGCAACGCATGCGACGACGGATGCAATGGAATAAGTGGCTGAACTTTTTACTTATTTCTCCGGTAGATTCGTTTACATGAGTTATTTACAATTTTTGGTTTTGTCCGTACCAAAAAAAAATATAAAATATAATAGGTTAGTGCAGACATTTTTTTCGTAAATCCTTATTGATGGACATACATAATTCATAATCTGTCGAAACAACGTAATCATTGGATAATCCTCATCCGTTCCATATGTCCATACGTCAACGGTCGGTTCTGTAGAACAGGAAATGCTCACCTTAGCTGTTAACAAATAACAAGAAATTTTTCAAAACACATCATAACGAATTTAGAGTACATGTAGTACACCCAATGCATTTCCAGTCACCGAACAAGCCTATTATTGACAACTAATGTCAACGGACCAGCTGCGACGGAGAGAAAAGTTACAATCTCAGCTGCATTTTGCGTTGTGTCCTGGATATGCGTTTGCTATGGGCCGCTTCTCATAAAAACGTGTGTAATTAATCGAGCTGTAAGTTGTATACGTACTTCGACACAATGCAGATTCTATGCCCCCTTCAATCAGCCACCATTGTTTATTTCAGAATTCAGAATGCATTTTGAAAGCGCTTGGTGATGGTTTTCAAACTGTGGGTGAAATGTCATATTGACATTGTGTTGTTTTCTGTTTGTTTCCGAAAGGAGTCGAACAAATTACATACATTGAAATTTTTATAAATTTATACACTGCGAGTCACTTGATCGAGCTGATTTTTTTACAATTTTTATTTTTCGATGTTTAAAGTGATAGTGGCTATGTTTGTAAAGCAATATCAATGTCAAATTTGTTGAGGACTGTAAAGTATAGTATTAAAATTCACTTGAAAGGTTTTAGCGTTAAAAAGACATACACTTTTATTTTCAAAATTATTGCTCCGTTCGAGAAACGTTCTTCGCAATTCCCCAAATTTCTCAAGAAATACCTATACCTCAGTGTTTTTCTGATTTCTGATTTTTATGTTCAAGTGTTTTCATAGAATTTTAGCTAGCTTGGATAAAATTATGCCTTTGCGACCCAAGGTTAAGTGAAAATGTTGTGGTATATTAGGCGCCTCAGATACCCACTCATGACATAGTACAGCACTGGAGGACTGATGGTGCGGTGGTGTCAGCAGTGGCTATATTAAGTGAAGATAGCCTATTTAATCCAGTTCCACTTTGTAGTTGTCAAGAGCACGTGGATTTATTTGTTTGCACCTATCTCTGCTTGTGTGCATTTGTTATTCCTCGGGTGGGTTGTGTTGTGTCCTCGAAACTGGACGACTAATTGCTTTTGTTAAATTATTGTTTACACCACGTATAGCCACCCGGGTTAGGCATACAAATGTAGCTTTTTTGATTAACACAAACTTTAGGAAAATCTATAAAATTTGCAACAACAAAAAAACCATGAAAAATAAAATAAAAAAAAGAAATTAATTTTCAATTTCAAACATTCCATTTTAAAAAACAATTTTCGAAAACAGAGACACACACAACAGAATGTCAATATAATTGTATAAAAGCTAAAAGGGTTAACTGAAACAAAAGGGTGTATAGGAACACATATCATTCAAATTGAACAGAGAACTTTAAGTTGTTTTTGTTTTTTTTTTATTGGAACATCAAAACACAGATAAAAATATATTGTATCCATACCTTTTATAAAAGGATATTGATTTCCAAATGTGGGGATTCTGCGCGATTTGAAGTAAAGTTTTTTTTTATTTTTTTTTTCTGAATTGATTTTAGAGTTTGATGCTTATTACTTTATTTTGCATGATGCTATCATGTTTAACCCATCAGTGCCGAAGTCTTTGCTGACGACTTTCAGTCAGTTTAGACACTGAAAAATGCAAAAAACAAATATATATTTTAAGGCAAAAGAATTATGCATTAGTTTCAAAGCAAAAAATTATTATTTAAGTGGAATGGCTTTGAATGGAAATGTTAGAATGAAATGATGCTTAAGTTGTTGCTATGTTTTTATTTTATATATATTTATTTGAAATTCAAAAGTTTAAAAGAATAAAATAAAATAATTTTAAAACATAGTTGTGATGGTTTTGATGTTTTGATTAAGTGCTTTGCTATTCAACTAGCAAGCAATATTGTGGAATATTATTAAGATTTAAAATGAAAAAAAAACTTGAGTTTTTAGCTTTTTCACTTTTTTTTATTTTATTATTATTTAAGGTATATAGTCGATGTTCAAAGGGTTATGGCTTCCCTGAAAAATGATTGATAGAGCATTGGGAAAAAGGTGTCTATACATTCATATATCTACTATTTAATAACAGAAATTGGTTTTAATTTCATACAGGCATTTTTTTATAAATCATATTTTACCATATTTTTACAATGTTAAAAGTTTTCTGTACAAACATAAGTACCTGCACCTACGTGTACAAATAGGTTTTACCACGTTCTTAAAAAAAAACCTGCTTTTCCACACAAATATTATATTTAAAGTTGTTTTTATAAAATGCACATTTTTTTTGATCACCAATATCAAAAAAAATCTCTTTTATCATCAACCATAATATTTATAATTTCAAAATTCCGTAAAGAATCAACAATTTTGTGCGTGTTCAGTATTCATATGTTGCGTCCATAATTTTTAATTTTTACCTATCGTTAATTTTTGCTTTCGTGAGTAAATAAAGCTCCCGATTTTAGTTTGGTGAATTAAAAGGTCTACCGAAAAAAAATGAAGCCACTGCTCCAAAAATAAATACAATTCAATACTTTTCGGTACCTACATTTAGTGCAAAATATTTCTATGAATCATACATTTGGTATTCGGGCATTGTTTTTACTCCACTTCACAAAAAAATTGACGGAAATTATAGCTTTTTAAATCCTATTTTTCTACTCCGAGTAGAAATTTGTAGCTCTAACGGTTTTTTTTTTCTTTTCACAATTTCAAGTTAGCTGCCTAAACAAAATCAGAAAATACAATTTTTTTTGCACGAATTTGAAGTCTCCCTAAACATAATTAAACTCGTTTAATAGAAATAGAGTTTAAATTTTCTTTCGCATTAATTGCCTTATTGTTGGGTTATGGCCGTATATTTCGTTAATGGCTGGATTAATTTTGTTACCGTTGCCAATCTGATAATAATTCTTGCGGCCAGTTTGTTCCCAGCTAATCATCTTTGATCAATTGGATTAATGCAACTGGTAAATTATCAAATCTGCAGGTTAACTAAACTTTTTATCAAGAATTAAATTTTATATGAAGGGATTTGTTTTTAATAATGTAATAATACAAATTTTATTGAAATTGGACAAGTAGAAGACTTAGCACTATATATTTCATTGGACTTGTTGAATTATTGATTCAAAATAGCTTTTAAAGGCCTTTAGAGTTTAATCCACAAAAATTGGCGTTTCGTGACGGAGATCTCAGTTGGACTCATCAGTTGACTAGTGAGGGCCTTGTCAATACACAATTCTTGTTTAGTTCATTTTATTTAAACAAAATTCTGTCAAATGTTCATATAACAAAATAAAATGTGCAGAAATTCAAAGAAATGCACAGAGTTACATAATAAAGGAACACACCCAATATTGGCCTCTCAAAACTTCAAAGAGATTTTCGACTTTTGCGCAAGTGAGATTGTGAAGAGCTGATCTAATGATATTTATTTATTTATTTATTTATTTATTCATCTGTCGATTAATTCTATCAGACTACCAATATCTTAAATTATAAAATTGATGATAAAAAAATAGTAATAATAGTAATTATAATAATAATAATTATAATAAATGAATAAAAAAAGATTCCTGAACCAATACTACACTCCACCAGTGAAGCAACAAACCAACAGTAAATTTGTCAACAATTGACAGTTTCCAGTCACTATCGATATAGTTTTCGATAATTTTATTTTGTTTTAAATTTATAAATTCTTTTATTTTTTTGATACCGGAATTTTTTGGTGATGATGAAAAAAAAATCAATCTTATGAGAGTTTTTTTAAATTTAAATATGATACCTATCAAACGAAAGCTTTAAAAAAGGTTATGCGAAGGTAATTTGGTAAAGTGTTTAATTGTGTCCAAAGGTACAATCTTTCATTAAAAAAGGATTAAGCTTGTAAAATTGGTTGAAATTTTGCTAAAAACTGTAAATTACAGAAAAAATTCCAATTAACATATTTTATAGAAATTTAAAGAAATTAATTTATTTTTGTTTAACAATTAAAATACATATTTAGTGGTTTGGGAAATTTGTTAAATTAATTTGTTTAAAAATTGGTTGGTTCCCATTTCATACAATATCATCTTTAATTCTGATCTCTATACATAAACTGCGTTTATTTAAAAAAGTTTTAGACTGATATTTTTCTATTTATTTCTTTATTGTAATTCATTAATTCCGTCAACTTTAATTCATGTTATTTAATTATGTATTACATTAAGAAAAATATTTATCGGAATAAATCAACAATCATCGATAATTAAAAATCAAGCATCAATAATATTGTTCTCCACCTTTTTATTTCCTATAAAGGAGGGCTAGACCCGACTTCCCTTTTCTGTACATTCTCTACACAGGGAAATTTAATTTTAAGTTTTTTTTTTGTAATTTAAAAATAACCTTCTCTTAAATAGAGAAATATTTTTCCGTTATTCAAAGTTAATTTAAATATGTATATATTAAAACATAAATATCGTTTTATTCCTGGCAGACCTATACCAAAGCCAATCTGTAGTTAATGACTTTTACCTACCATTAAATCAATGATTTGTCACTAACGACACAATAAAATAAATATGGTGTTTTTAATAGTAGGTATATGCTACACATGAATGTCTTTTATTTATTTTTAAATCGATATTTTAAATAAATAAAAAAAAATAAAGTACATCAATTAATTTTTCAACAACTTTGTTTGTTGTTCATTTATTATAATGTTTACAATCAAAACTTTCTGTATCTATGTTAAAGTCGCCTTTCTCTCAAAATATGCATAGTAAATAATATAAGATGAAAAATGAAACATTTTAAGAGATAAAATAAATAAAAAAAAAAAAATAAAAAAAATAATAAAATTGAATTACAAGTTGAAAACAATAATTTTTAAATAGGAATTTAAAGATCCGTGTACCTAGAAGGCTTTAAACTTTTACTCATATAAGGCAAAAGGATCATGATTATTACATCAAGGCAATTCGTTTTTCATCTGAAAATACATTCAAATGTTATTTAAATAAAATAAAAAAAAAACTTAGGCTTACTAGTGAGGTTTTGAAAAACAAAATCTAACGAAACTTCGGAAAGATTTTTCTCTACAGGTGTAAAAAACACTTGGTAATATTCGGTACCAAGTAGTGTGGGACTTGTACCACACTAAAACCACCGAGAATCAGGACCAATCTATGAAAGATCGACAAAAGATTTTTATTTCTTAAATACAAAACCGCATTGGGGGAAGTTCAAAGTCGAGATTCTCAATATTAATAATAATAAAAAAAATTAAAACAATAAAATGCAAGACTGGGTCGCATGAAATTGCTTAGTTAAGCTTAAGGTAGTATTATGTGAGTACAAATTTATATGAACATATATGAACATATATGTACATATACATAATAATTACAGTTTAGACTAAAAATTGTAAAAAATCTCAATATAATTAGAAAAAAATTGACCAAAGAACCTCCGAAATTGTTTTGACACCGATGTGATATACACCATCTGATTTCTTAAATTAATCTCAATTTATGAGAAAAAAATTTTGAAAATCGTTGGAGCTATTTTATAAAAATAAATTTTTTATACATATATAAAATTTTGTAAACATTTTTGAGAAACAAATTTGTTGCGCAATTTTTTAGAATTTATTAATCCAGAGTTAAAAAATTTATTTTCGAAATATCGAATTTTCAAAAAATAATTTTGAATTTTTTTTTAAATCCAATATTTGTTTTTTGAATATTTGGATATGAAATATTATTTGAACTTGTTATTAGCTCTTTTGTAAAAAAATTCATTAAAATCAGTTCAACAGATATTGAGACTGTCGAAAACCAAAAAAATGGTTCTATAAGAGATACCATTTTTAGTGTATCGATAAATTTTGTTTCCCAAAAATAATGTAGATGGTACTGGTATAAGCTGACACAAAAATATTGGTAAAAATCGTAGAAGCCGTTATTGAGAAAATGAGATTTTCCTTACCGGTTTTTAAGCACTTGTATATGAGGTACCGTTATTTTTGGTTAAAATAATATTTTTTATTTAAAATCCGCTAGATAATGTTAAAAAACTACTGGTTGTCAAGTTTCATAAAAATCGATGAAGTCGTTTTCGAATTACATATTAAATTCTCAAAAAAAATATTTTAAAACTTTTTCTTAAAATAAAAAAAAAAATTGGTATACAAAACTTTTAAAACTTTTTAAAACGTTCGTCATAAAAAAATTTATCAAAATCAGTTCAACCGTTTTTGAGAAAATCGAAAATAAAAAAAAAAAGGTTCTACATATATGGGAGGTACCATTTTATGGATTTTGTTTAGTAAAATAGTTGCTTTTTAAAAAAAAAATTACTGAATGTTCTTTTTTTTAAAGTTGTAGGCACGTTTTTGATATAAATAACATTTTTATTTTTTGCTATAAAATGTTGTATGGCAGCTGTTATTATTGGTCCTAAAAAAATGTAAAAAATCATGGCACCAAGTTTAAAGAAAATCGATCCAACACAGGACAGGGCAGGACAGGCAGACATACAGAATTTTGAGACTATCATCGTAATGTCAACTTTGATCAAAATCTCGAGATTTTTTTTACATTTTCAAAAACGTTAATCAAATGGTGTAATAGGTACAGAAAAAAAATATTTAAGAAAATATTCGCTACGTAAATGAAAGGTAAAAAAATAAAAAAAAAAAATAAAAAAAATTAAAAATCGACTATTTTTTTTTTATTTATTGAAGAATAAAAAGTGAGTTTCATTTCACATAAAGTGATAAAGTGCTAATGAATTTTAGAAAAATATATCTTCTCGTGGTTAACATCAAGGGTGGGCGTTGTTTGTATGTTTTGTATATACTCGTACATATACATTTACTACTAGAATATTTTTCTACTTTGCTCCAGTTTGTCATGTTTTATTTTTTTTTTTATTTTTATTTAGTAAGAATTTTCTTTTCTCTAGGTCTCCATCTGTCTGACACATCAATCAAATGTCGTTTTGTTATTTTTCTTTATGTATTTTTTTTTTTTGTGGAAGATCGCCTATACTGAAAAACTAAAAATTCTAAAATTACTTTTAACTTCTGACGCACTATTCGTAATTCGTACATATGTAGATATATATATGAATGCGGTTGGTGTGGTTGTGATGAAACCAAAACAGAAGCTACATTTATTTTGCGGCAACTTCATTCCAAGCGTGCGATATTTGGAACGAAAATGTTGGTACGGAATTAGAAAATCCCAAATGCTACTTAAAGACGCTTCCGAGATTAAAATTATTGCTTGCGTTTTCTGTTTTCCTGTTTTTTTGCCCCAAAAGCTCTTCGTCAATAGTTCTGTTTTTAATTATAACTGATTTTGTCGCCTCTAATGCTTGGCAAAGGTACAAAGTATTTCTTTCTTCTTCTTGTTAAATATTTAATTTGAAACATTTGTTGATCGTTGGACCGTAATTATTGTGAAGATGTTTTTTTTTGTTTGTTTTACCGCAGACCATATGTGTGCCTTAAGAATTATGACACACAACGAACGTTTGATATTTCATAGGGTTCCTCTTTCCAGTCTTTCAATAATATCTTAAATACTAGCCTACGATTCGGTTCAAGGTCTAGTAGAATTTGTTACATAAATATCGTTGAAAGAGAACACACGCTCACTCCTTCATAAAATATGGAAGCAAGAATTTTTTCGTGGATCCAATTCAAACCTACTTCAATCTGTGGAACCTGTCACTGCAAAGGTTGCGCTAAAATAAAATCTAATTAAAAATGAAATGGAAGTCAAGAATACCAACCACGCATACAATTCAAGTGTGACAATATATTTTTATTTTTTTCGTTTTGTGTTTTTAAAAATAAATTAAAAAATGTATTTTTTTTGTTTTTTTTTTTTTTTGAGGAAGAAGCTTTTAAAATCATATAAAACAATTAACAGCTGAGTGTCAACTCACAGGTTTGTGAGATGTTTCTTTGACGCGTTGCAAGCACTAAGCAGGAACTATTTGAATGTTGATAATAAATTTTATGGATTTTGTTTTTATTTTATTTCTATAAAACAATACAATTTATAGAACAAATTATTATGTATTTATAATCTTATGTATAATTCCTGAGTTATGAGGTGGGAGTTATTTATATTGGGAGAAGAAAACGTGCTGTTTTTGGAAGATCGTTTTGCCAAGTCAAAATCAATTATTTTTAATTATTTTTTTATTCAGAGAAGAGCGTTCGTTTGAACTTTAGCTGATTTTATTGCATATTATCAAATGGCAACTAATTTAAATTAATATATTCGATATCAATATCCACACATCCGCATTCAGAATTTTTCTTTTTAAATTGCGCACGTGATAAAAATGAAAAATAATAAAAAAAACTTTTGCACAACTATAATGTAGCTAAAAAAGTAATGATGTCTTTTAATAAAAAATTCCAAAATCAACTAAACAAATTTATTTGTTTATTTTATTGTTAAATACAAAATATTTTCAAAAATTATAACAAAATCTGTCAAGTAATTACTTTAAAAAGCTTCTCCGATTTTTATTGAAATTTTTATGAGAGTACGATCTACCATATTATCAGTACGATCTACCATATTATTGTAAAACAATTAATGTTTCTATCGATTAATAACCTTGAAGCATTTTTGATGGTTTTTGACTATATCATTATCCGTTTAACCGATTTTAATAAAAAAAATTAAACGCAAGCTTCTAATAAGTTTGAATAATATTGCAAATCAAATTTGTCAAAAAAAAAACAATTTTGGATTAAAAAAAAATGTAAATTATTTTTTGAAAATAGGATATTTCGAAATTGGGTAGATGATTTTTCTTCAAAATTTATTTTTTTTAACTCCAAATTAACAAAGGCTGCAAAATTGCATACTATTTTTTGTTTTAAATGTTTACAAAATTTTATTTATAAAAAACTATTTTTTTTAACCACCATTCCATGAAAATTAAAGTATATTATACAAAATTAGTAAAAGAAAATAGAATTAAAATAGAAACAAGAAAAGAAATAAAAAGAAGTTGTTTTAAATTAAAAAGAAGAAAGAAGATAACAAGCGACCCGAACATTTCTATAAAAGTTGGTGTATTTACTGAAACCACTTTCTAAACCTTCCTGCTAATAAGAACAAACGTTGAACATTTCAGAAATATCTGTAACCTAGTAATTCAGGGAAGTTTCTAAGGAATTTGAATGTTCTGTTTCAAAGCCACATCAAAGTTTAGGAACGAGCTATTGTATAATATTTTTACGAATAAAGCCAATATGTATTTTCAAAAAAATATTCCTAGTCTTATTTTTCAAAATATAAATACCTATTTACATAAGTGAAAATTTGAGAATATTGAAAAGTAGTGTTTCGTAAAATATTTTTCAATTGGAAATATTTTTATTAAGAGCTTAATTTTAAATGCAGAATATTAACTCTTTAGAATTTTTTTATTTGCAAAATTATTGATATGACGAATTTATTTCCAAAAAAAAATTTTTAATTTAAAATCTCATTTGGCAATGAATTCAGAACGAAACAACTCGTCTATATGCGAAATGCAGGCTACTGAAAATAAGTAAGTTTTCGAAAAAAACGTATAAAACTTAAAATGCAAAGTAGGAACTAAAACGGGTAAATTTTTTTTGTTGGTTTACTTAACATTCCCAGAGGGGGTTTTATGCTATACCACTTCACGATTTGATACTCGGAAAAGTATACATACAGACAAAAAAATTTTTCTAAAAAGAAATTTGACCCATAAATGGAGCTAATAATACATATTCCATCCACTGGACTCATGCCTGCCAGCACTGATAAAGTCATCGTTACGCTAAACTGTTTAAACGTACGTGACCTAACTATCAAAATGATGATTGTGTCACATTCGTTATGGATCCATTTATGCCCTGCAGGGTATTTCATTATCTTTACACGTGTATTCTTGTCCTTCGTGTATACGAGTATAACTATTAATGTACGAGTACATATATATACATATGTACCTTCATATAATATCCTTATTTGATGACGAAATCACCTTTATGTGCATTTTCATTTCTTTAACAAATAAAACCGCCCAAGGAATATTGGAGTAATTCTCGTAAATTTATCGCTGACCTATTCGCAATTTTCTTTCTATTGAAAATCAGTGGAACGTGTATAGATTTTAATTTATTGCGGTTTTATATAAAAGAAAGGTCCTTGCACGTTCTACGATATGTATACATATCGATACCTATGTATTTATCCATTTTTTTACTCGCTCTATGGGACAGGTATTGGTTTTGTGTGAACAAAGAAAAAAAAATACTAAATAATCAATCATAGTAATATTAAAATGATAAATAAGTTAAAAAAATATTTTTTTAACAGGTTTTTTGTATTTGCCCATACATCCGTTCTTATAACAGGGAGCAGCAATAAATTTGTGAAATAATTTTTAAATAAAAATTGGATATATTCAAATTATGTATTATGTATATACCTATGTACATTTAGAAAGACCAGTAGGTACAGTGTTGCTAATTTTAATCGAAATAAATAAAATTCATTCATTAAATATCTGACTTTAGTTATTAAAAGCAAATAAACTATTGGTTACTATTTTTTGTTTATAGTTTGGTTAAAGTTAGTTAATGACATGTTATATTGATGACCATTTTAGACCAGTGACAGTGGTAATTCAAATATTTAAATTTTTCTAAATTTTTAATTTAATTTCCGAATTTAAATAAGGGTTCCTTAAATATTTTTTTTGCTAATATAAGTTAGTGTTTTGTTTTTTTTTTTAAATTTTATCTGAGATAGAAAAGAACGTTGACAAAAATAAAATTTTATTCCCAATATGATAAATTCAGTAGGGTGTATTTACCTGAAATATCGAACGGCAACATAATTTAAAAGCTTAATAATACTATGCAAAAAAAATAAATGTGAAGTAATAATTTGCAAAATATAATGCAAAATAATAATTTACGAAGTAATATAATATTTCAAAATAATGAAATGAGAATCAAGTTCATATGTGAGTAACAACACGTGAAAAGATGATTTTCTGAAACAAAAAAAAAATATAAAAATAAAATCATGCGAAATAATTGAATTGAAAGAAAAATCTGACAATACAGCGGATACATTTTTTAAAATATCTTCTGCTGTGGGCCAACTATCCAAAAACCGGTGCTGCGTGTTGAGAGACAAAAAATAGTTCTTTTATATGCCTTTAAAATTATTGCCATACGCACACAAATGGCTTCGTGAAATTGTAGAGCGAATCAACATTTTTTTCGTTTTTTCTTCAATTGTAGGGAAGGCCTCTTAAGTGAGCCATTTGATTTCTCGGTGACTTTTTATTGAAAATTAAAAAAAACTATGAAATTTTAAACTGATTTATGAGTTAGTTAATTAATTTGCAGTTAAGGGTAAAAAATCATGAGATTCGGCAACACTGGTTTCGAAACCGAAAATATTGCATCAGGACTCAGATGCATTTGCCTCACTTATATTTCAATCAGTGATGCCAAACGATATTTTTAAAATCCCATCAGATTCGAAAAACAAATCCTACCGTTTCTGTACTGGAAGGCCAAAAAAACACCATATTTTTCTGCCATAGTTATTAGTTTCCTCAATATTAAAAAAAACATTTATGAAAAGCGAATACGAAATTTCTTTTCTTTTCTGGCGATGCGAACTTCACAAACTTATAAATTAATCAAATGTTATTATACATTACTATTACATTACTAATATACACTTGCGATTTATGTTTCGGCGAATAAAAAATTTTAGTCGCAACAAAGAATATACAGACACGTACTTGCGTTTTTTTACTGCACGATTATTTAGTCGCAACAAATGAGACGCATGGTTTCAAATGTGAATGCAAACGTATATGGAACTGAAAAATTGCAGTTTTTTAGTCGTAAAAGAACAATTAGAAAAAAATATGACTGCACACACTTACGATTTTAATGAAAGTCTTGTCATATTGTATTCAATTTTTTGCAACTAAATTAACCCATAATTGAAATTGCAAGTGCATTCTAGCCTTACTTCTCCTTTAAGAACAAAGTTCCAAAAGAAAACACACTCTAATAGCCACTGACAGCGCAATAAGTAACCTGATGGCACTATGTTGGTTTAGTTAGCACAAGTTTTTAGCCGATTGCTTTATAAGAATTTGTAAGTGAATGGGTTGTCTTACGAGTCAGACCGAGTAGAGAAAAAAAAATATTCACTAGGGTAAGTTATTTGTTTAAAGTTAGAGGCAAGCCAAGAAGGTATATTGCTGGTGCAAATCAGTGAACAGAAAGCAAGTACCTATAGTAAATTGCGGTTATGGGAAATATAATCCAAAAATGCGTTTGGAATAATTTCGGCATCATAAATCCCGCCATATTGCGGAAGAACCACCAATCTGGGAACATTGATACAATTTGTTCCGTTAGTTGCTATTCCTTTCGAAATTACTTTTCGAACTCGAACACATTTAAAAAAAATGTGGACGACTGGATCGCACGATTTTGCTCTTGTGGTTTAAGACTATATCTGTGGCAATAAGACAGAGTAGCTTATGTCGACATAAGCGATTTTTCGATTGTTAGTAGTCCACAGTTTGAGAGCTACTTTTCTGTCTAAACCCCATTCTAAAATCATTACCCGTTGAAAAGCTATCTTATAATTCCTTAAAAAATTTACATTAATTGCTATTACAGATTGTAGAAAAAAATGCGTTTTTCTGTAAAACTTTTTTTTTACATAAGCTACTCTGTCTTACTGCCACAGATATTATGGCTAGATATTTCAAATTTATGGCAATGGTTCAAAAACTTTGTGTTACATTAGCCGGGTTTTATTATCTACGGATCAGGATCACCTCATGAAAATAAAACGATACGGTTCCTAACGACAACTGTGTGGTATGGTCATCTCATTTTTTCTTATGGTTGTTTATTTTTCATGTAGATCCTGTCTTTTTTCTTTACACTGTAGTTTTAACTCCCCACCGACTGAGTAAAAACTTATTTTCGGATCTTTAAAAAAGATCGATATACAGAGCAGGATCCAAAGTTGTTGTTGTATTACGTGTGAAAAGATGATCCCGATCCAGATCCGTAGATAATTAAACGCGGCTATTGTTAGAGAGAAAGTGTGTAAAGATTCAAAAGTATGTTCTTGTTATTGTAAGAGAGAAAGTGTGTAAAGATTCAAAAGTATGTTCTTAAAAAAGTGTATTTCTTCTTTGATTTGATATTGTTTGAAAAAACAATAAAATTTGTTAATTAATTGTCAAACCAACGGGTTATGTTGAAAACCACTTTTTGGACATTTTTATCGTCGATTTTTTTTTTTTTTTGACTCGAATACTCTTCCCATAGAGCAAAAATATGAACAAAATGTTCAAAAATTATTTTAAAAGTTTTTTCTAAATATCGTGTTCAAAAACCGCTAGATGTCAAGTTCAACTAAGTTCTTTTCGAAAAATTGATTTCTTAAAAACAAATTCCATGTTTTTTTTAATTAAAAAATATATCTTTACTAGTTTGTACTACTATTTTACTATTTAAACTTTCTAGAAGCGCGTTTTTAAAAAAATTGAAATCTGTATACCATTCTTGAGTAAGCCGAAGATCAAAAGAACATCTCACTTTAATTCAAATGAGATCTTAGCTCTGTCAAAAATTGAGAAAACGAATCTAAGATTTTCTACTAATATTTTTGAGAATTCGTTTTTCTAAACTATCCAATTCTAAGCTCAGATTTGAATGTTAACATCTGAAAAATCCAATTTTTCTAGATTACATTTTTTGCTCCGGAAAAGGCATTTTAAGGGCTCTTTGGATGACATTTGAGTTAAAATATTCAATATTACGTCAAAATATAGTTCGTTGTCCATCCGTAAAGCTACTGTTCCATTGCAAAATGACTACGATATCGATGGATTAAAAACTAAAATAAGAAAATATTGAATTTTAGATGAAAGCTACGTTGACGCAATCGCGTCGGCTAACACAATACTTAAGAAATAAATATACATAATACTATAATATACTCTTTATTTACAACTGAGTCCTTGTTGAGTGTAGTAGATTTTCGTGAAGATTTGGTACTAGACATGAATAATTCAATATATTTTTTTTTTGTTTTTTCATAAATGAGAAATATTAATTCATGAATTAACTTTTGATCAACGTTTTAGTTAATTTTTTTAAACAAAAAAAAATATAATGCATAGTTTTATGTAATAGTATACAAGCAAAATATGGTTATAAATGGTGTACACGATTTTATGAATTTCTAAATAATTAACAGCACTTTTGCTTTATATTTCAATTAAATTGTTTTCGAATCATAAAAAAGATGATTAAAACGTGTTTTAAAAATTAAAATACAGCAAAAACACATTAAGAACACACATATAAAATGTACATTATAATTGAACAAATTCAATATCCTATCATGGCTGCTCAGAAGCAAGAACCTGCGACACTTTTGAACATTTATTTTCTTTTTCCATTTCAAAAATTTAAAACAAAAACTTCTTGAATTTGAAGAACTTATTTAAATTTACTTTCACGCTCTGATGCTGTTGGTTTGGTATGGTTAGGTTGAGGACGAGGATAAATTTATTGAGGATGAAGAGTAGATGTTTTGGCTCACTACCATAACGGCTGCCAATCCCGAAGGAACATTCAATCATTTTATCTGAAAGATAATGTACACAAACATGTTTCCATTTCGAGCAGAATTTTAAACATTCTGAAACAACTCATTAGGGAGCATAAAATGGCGGTGCCGGGACTTGTGTGTCGAAATGAAAAATCCCTCCAGCGAAATTTAAGAAATTCAAAAAGAGAACAGCCCCAGCAAACTTATTAATGATTTTATGGAGGCAAGTTGTGTTTATGGCTTGCGCTATGCTTTTTGAGTTGTTCTTTCTCTCCCTCCAATATGAAACCAATTTAATTTGGAAAATGCTTGTTTATGGGCAACCTTTATTTTTTTTTTTGTTTTTGTTTTTATTTTCTTAAACTTCTTTTTGATTAATAAAATATGGTGGTTTAAAACACATAGGAGGCAATATCCGTACTTACAGAATTTACAGCAGCCATATTAATATTTGGATAAATATCTGAAACAAACAAAAAGAAAAAAAGGTTAATTAATTTAAATGGTTAATAAAAGAGTTTTCAGAGTCAATCAAAGTTAGAGGGTTTGGTGCTATAGGGATGAAATAGCTTTCGGAAGTTTTTTTTTTATTTCTAAAGGCCCAAATTTCAATAAAAATTATTTTTACCGCATGAAGTGCCAATTTTTGAGCTTTATTTAAACTTTATGTTAAGGTGTAAATTTTAGATAATATTGTATTTGCACTTCTCCGAGTGTCGGACTTGCTTTTATGGAAAGTCTTTAAAATATTTGTAATGAAATTATAATAATATTGATATAAAGCAATCTTATGGATCTGGCACGTACTTCCTTTCTACCTATTGTAAATTGTAATAGATATTCTGTACTAGGGGATATAATAAAATGACCTAGACGAAGAAAAAAAAAGAAGGAAAGGTTACATTAAGGAATTAAAAAATAAAATTCTTGTTTATAACATTGAAATTGGATTTTCGAATCTTAAACCTTGGGTTGGCAGAATTTAAAATCTATAATACATATTTATGTTTTCTTATTAAATTCTTTGAAAATCATTGAAGTCATACTGATTTGATTTTCAAGATTAAAGTCTTTAAATTGAAAAAAAAAAAAAAATAGATTTTCACTGTACAAATTGAAAATTATGAATAATATGTGGGCGACCGCTCTAAACAATTAAAAGGTTTAGCTTTCAGTTTTGAATAATGCAGATCGCACTGCAAATTGGGCCCATTTCATGGAAAATTCGTCAAATTGACGCTTTCGTGGCGACTATAGAGTACGTTCCCTAAGACTTAGGGCCTAAGTGGAGCAACGGTGTTGTGTGCATCTCCACATAGGTGAAGGTATATCAAAATTTATCTCCACATGTATCCCTACATATGTGAAGGTATCTCCACATTTATTTACGCATATGTACAATGTTCATATGTATATGTATTAGACTGATGAAATTGTATGAATATCGTAGCCCGTATACGAACAATTTCTGAGAAACCAAGAAATAAAAAGTGGGCGGATTTTCCAAAATTTTTTTGTTCTTGTTAATAAAAAAAAAAAATGAAAATTTCATCCAAATCGTTTGAGCCGTTACAAAGATCCCAATAAATAAAAAATATGGGCGTGGAAGTAGGTGGATTTAACTAAAACTAATTTAAAAAATAGTTTTGTGTTCATCTGAACAAATTCTGCAAATTTCATTCAAATCGTTAGAGCAGTTTCTGAAAAACGAAGAAACAATAAAAGTAGGCGTGGCTGTCAGCGGATTTTCCCAAACCTTATTTATAAATTTATATCTTATTTAACAATTGAGTTAATTCCGAGAAATAGAGCCGTTCCGTAATAAGATTTTCAGAATTTAAAAAAAAAATTATTTCATAAGTTTTGGCACCAATGGGTTTTTTTTTAGATTTTCTAGCAAATTTTAAACAAAAACTATTCTTGCTGCCGAAATTAACGGTACTTTTCATACAACTGTTATCTCATTATCTTTATAACCGATTTAAATTAAAAAAGGGATGTAGCATTTGAATAGAAAAGAGACAAGTGTTGTTGTTATTTAAATTTTGTTTTTTTACGAAAGATGTTATCTGTTATCTAAGAGCCTTATATAGTTACACATATATCAGTACAAAATTTGACTGTCTTCAAAAACAACATGTATAGATTAAATGAAAATTTTCTTTAAACTACATAGACATTTAAATATTATCTTTTTCAAATAAAACTGATGACATATAAGTTTCCTAAATTGTTTGTGAAATGTTTTTCCTTACCAGCATGATAGGTACCTACCATTCAATATGATATTCTTTTGTTCAAAAAAAAAAAAAAATAAATAAAAATTGAAGATTGTTTTCCTAAAATGAAATCACGTTTTCTTTTTTGTCACACCCGCGCTTCAAAGAGAATGCGGCGTATTGACAACACCGATTTGTAAACATGCAGTCTACCCATACCCATGTTGACTTAACACAATGTAACCAAAGTGAAATACGAAAAGAATTTACCACCCCTCTGTTTTTGACATCCCACCCTATCAGCAGCTCCCCCCCCCCCCCCCCCCTTATCACGAATGGTGAAAAACGTTCCGATTATTCTATTGCCGCGAAGCATACTACATATATGTTTAGAATCTAAACTTACGGTGACCATATTTTTGATTTCTTTTTCGAACTTAATTTTGTTGGTAAATATTGGAACATTTTCGAGAATTCATGTTCTTTGCTGCTCTTATGGTTATGATACAATTTTCAATTACTTTTACGTTGTTTTTTGCAAGAATTTTTTGATTTTTGTAGAATAAAATGGAGTCAACGTCGCGTCGATAGCATGCATTCTTCTCGAGATATTCGAGATAATGACATTTTTCAACTATTTTTTAAATACATATTAAGAAAACTACTAATTGAAATTTTGTAAAAATTTCCTCCACTTAACGACGGTATTATCTGTGACAAAAAATGTGCCTTAGGTCGAAATGTCTATTCGTTCCCGAGATATGGTGAATAGAGAAAGGTATCACGAATGTACGAACATAGTATACACATATAGACATATATATTTTTAAAAATAATGGATTCCCATTCTAGGGACTTCAAAACCTGGTAAGTATGTTGAAATTTTCTATTTCAGAAACTGTACCAACTACAATAACTTTCAATAGAAGGTTTGAATGAAACAACAAACATTTGGGTGAGCTACGGCTACCACCAAGATGTTATAAGCTGTAGTTATAGCTATTTCACGACTACCTGTATACCAGCCCGATCATCAGAATCGTTTTAGTGATGCTTTGTCTTTCAATCAGAAGTTGAAGGTTGAGGTTTCACTTGATTTGACTTTTAAAAATTCTTTGGAAAAAAATTAAGAGGACTTTGCGGCAAACTCCCATTTAAAAAAATCAAGACAAAGCATTGACTATAACGAAAAAGATGTGTCTTCAATTTAATAAAAACCTTCAAGAATCCACAAAAAATTATTGTGGTTTAAAATCAAGTACATCTGGTCACCATTAAACTTTACAATACCTTCCTATTCCTATACTCTGGCTATCTCCTTCGTTTATATATTTTTTTTTGTTTTTTTTTTTTATATTGTTTAGTGAAAAATTCTTGCATACAATACAATGCTTTTTTTATTGTGTACATTCAATTGTTCGGTTAACATTTTTGGCAAGCAGCCAGGTGATAAAACATTTCATCGTAACCCTGATATGGCCTCTTGAATGACGATCAAATAGTTCATATCGTTCCACCTCTCTTCTGTTTGTTTATTTTTTTTTTTTTAAGAGCTTTTTTTTTATGTTTTCGCATTATTTTGATATGAGTGGCTTTGTGTCCAGGAAGAATATACTATTGAAGGGCAGGTGCCATTATGTAATTATGAAATAGAGTGGATGTGAATTATTAATTTCCGTTGCTGTCATTTAAAAATTCATGGCATTGGGTTTAGTTTGTGTAGTTTTTATTTTTTTTTATTTTCACTTTTTTATATTAAACACTTTTATGTTGAATTTTATCATTCGGAAATACAAGGTGGCGCAAAAGTTTGTCACTCGCCTATATTTCAAATTGCCAGATGATAGGTATAATTTTTGCAAATTGTTCCGCAAAAACACCGAAACAATTATTATTCAGCGTTTTTTAGGAATATAGTTATTAATACCTTGTTGACGTGTAATTTTTATCTTTTTACTTCACAAATGTCAAAGTAGAATTGACATTAATTGTGGCCATTTGCAATTAGTGATATCTTTTTCCGCCGGTGACAGCTTTTGCGGAAGATGCTATAAATTTTGCTAATTATTCAGCAAAAAAATGGAAACAATTTTTCTACGTTATTTAGGATTATAATTCTTCATGTATTAAGTTGTCGTGAAATTTCGTATTCGTTTGAAAGGCCTATCGATGCCATTTAATTGTCCTCCGGCTTCTCCTGGGTGGCGCGAATCCGAAATGTCTAATTTTCCATGACTCTGTCGCATTAATGAAGCTGAATTTGACCTATGGCATGAGTTATGTTTGCTTTGAGGGCTATTTTGGTTAGTGGCTTATATTTATATGTATGTAGATCTGCGACTTCAGAAAACCCCACAAGAAAAAGTCTAACGTGATCAAATCGCACGATCTCTGTGGCCAGTTCACATCACCTCCACGTGAGATGTACATGCCCCCCAAACGCTCGTGCAGAATTTCCATTGTGGCGTGTGGTGTGGCACGTATAGAGCCGGGCGTCCTGTTGAAACCACATGTCGTTGTTGTCCATGTATCATCCAATTCATGCCAAAAGAAGTTAGTAATTATCGACCTGTCGCGCTCGCCATTGAAGGGGGTAGCCTGGCCAAAGTCTTTCTCAAAGAAATATTGACCGATGAAACCGCCAGCCCAAAATCTACCGCAAACAGTGACTTTTTCGGGATGCATTCGACGCTCTCAAATCTCCCGTGGATTTGATCGTCCGAAATTCGAAAATTTTGTTTGTTGACGTACCCATTTATTCAGAAATGGGCCTCATAGCTGAAGATGATTTTTCTATGAAAATTAATTAACTGTTCTAGAGCCCATTCAGCGAACACATAAAAAGGTCTATAAAGGTCGTTTACCTTCAGCTTCTGAGTCAGTTTGATTTTGTACCGCTGCACGCCTAAGCCACGACGCAAAATTCGTCAAGTTGTTGTCTGTGAAAGGCCGAGCTTTTGTGAGCGATGCGAAATCGACTGCCTCGGATTCTCCTGCACACTCTCACGGACAGATGCGATGTATGTATTAGGCAAATCTTGCGTTTCGTCGACAAAGGAGTGTTGATTGGTAATTTACTGAACCAGTGGACTCAAATTTATCCACTACACAGCGAATAGTCTCTCGGTATGGAGATTATGGCGAACGTAAAATGGGCGAAGCGCGTGGAACGTGCGTCGCCCGAACAGAACACCCATTTTGATGAAACAATTTTATCATTAGCACATGTTGTTGAATGCCATATCCGTCCATGGTGCTTTGGCAAAACAGACTGAATAAATGAGAGTCAGTTTGACAGATGTAGCTTCAACAATATGACCGCCATCAAGTGTCAAACTTCAGAAGCTCTTATATTGGAAGACCCTTTAGTGGAGTTATGAGCCTTGAAAAAAATGAATTTAAACTTATTTAAGATTACATTTTTTTCTGGACTAGTATGCTCGCAAATTTTAAATAAATTTTACAGTTACACTTATATATACAAATGGCAACTGGTTCTAAATATTTAAGATAATTCAACGTATTCCAATTTCCAATTACAATTACAGTAATTAATTTTTGAAGTTCTGATGTTTTAGCTTATTGTCGTATAAACTCGAGAATATATGAATTAACGAACTTTCGATTTCCTACATATTTGACAATTATTATTTTGATTTCATCAAAAACATTATGACTAATTATATATATTGGCAGCGCCTTACTGGGACGATTTATTTAACAAAACATTTTTTTAAATCCCAAAATAAAATTGAATTAGGTCCGAAGGACTGCCTCGTAAAAGGAAAGCAAAAGAATAAATTTCATCAATCCTATTGTAGTATATGCGGTTGTCACATATAATAAACAAAACAAAAATTAAAATAAATAAATTGTTTCTTAACATTCTTAGTAATGCCGAATTAATTAAACAAATTAATGAGCCAACCAAAAACAACTACAACTACAAAAACTAAACAAAAAACAACAACAACAAAAATATACAACATCAATTTGAAATTCAAGAAAAATAATGCATAGTTTTCAAACAGTCACTGGCACAAAACAATGGAATTAAAATTATTCAAAGGATTTATTTCGTGTATAGTTTTGAAAGTATCTGTGTTTTGCATTATTTCATCTTCATCGTTCCCGTCATCGTCGTCGCTGCCGCCGCCGCCGTAGTTGCCCGTAGCCCACAGAGCCCCCCTCCCCGTCATACCGTCCATTGCTGCCGTCGCAGTTTTTGATATTTGTTTTTATTTTTTGTCGTCTATTTGCATCGACAGTGTCTGCTTCTAATTTCGGCACATGCTGCTGTTCTTCTTCCTCTAAATTGAAATTTTCATACGAAGTTTATACATACATTAATGTATGTATATTTATATATTTACTAAAAGCATTTGCAAAGTGCAACATCTAAATAAAAAAAAATAACTTTGACTGTCAGGCACAGTCGTCGGATTGAAACTCGTGTTGCATCCATCAGCGATGCAACTAATAATAACATGACGTTTAGAAAAAATTATAGAATATTTCGGAAATTTCGGAATATCAACGATTCCTTTATAAAAATGGACAACGCAAAACACTGGCCCATGGGCAAGGCAGCAATGTAATTTAACTATAGTTATTTGTAAAACAGCCTTGACTAAAAGTATATACCTATACCTTTAAAGGATATCAATTTTAGGGCTTGTTTCACAATGTCAAAGTAAAGCTCTGATTAATTATCCGACACATAAATATTGGCACAGGGTCATAAGATTAAAGAAGAAAAATTTCACAGTTGTCTTTTGACCCACTTAAATTGGTTATAAATCCACAAATAAATTTTGTTTGGATTTTGGACATATGACACTGTGCTAGTAACTTTAATCACACATTGTGAAACAAGCCCTTAATATCGTTATTTTCCAATTGAAACAAATAAAATTACCCTGTGTTGGCTGCGTAAATTTATTTACTATAGTTTACAAAACGAATTTATCTATTTGTAAGGAAGCGTCTGCTTCTAGAGCGGATTGGGCACTGCATTAATTATCTCAAATGGACTGGGACAAAGAAACGATATCGGGAATAAGCAAAAGCTATCACAGAATTGCATTTCAAGTTTCCACACAAACCATCGATAACAAAGAGATAAAGGCGTATTTTTTTGAAAGTCAACTTATAATAAAAAACAATATCGGAGCTAAGCGATTTATCTACATGTATATCTACCTAAATACAATAACAATTTAAGTCCATATGAACTTAGTTAAATCGAGATAGTTTTCGAGAATTAACTTGACTTATGAAAATGTCAAATTTAATACAATAAATTTAAAAGTGAAGAAATTTAAGTACCTGAGGAAATCAAAAAATATTTTATGCTATTTGCTATAGTTGTTCAACAGTTCAATGTTTTTCATACAATTTATTACCTTTTTGACATGGTTTTAAAATATGAAATGAAATACAAACATTAATGGCCGATTTCACGAAGGACTTTTAAAAATTTAACAGGCTTCTAAACCCTAAAATGGGATTTTTTGGTTTCAAAAAGCACTTTTAAATTAAACAACCTTTTAAACAACGCTCTCACTTTTTCTCATAAATTTCGCTTATTAGAAAATAAAAACCAATTTATTTTTCCAGGGTTGTGAAGAGAACTCGATTTTAACAAACATATCCCTAAAATTTTCCTTTTATAGGTTGGTGAAACTAAAAATATTTAAGGGCCTGATAAAATTTAAGAGGGTTTTTGATAAAAGTGCTTTTAGTGTTAGACATAAGGATTTTGAATTTATTATATTTAAGTAGACTTAAGTAAAACTGCTTAGAGATCATTTTTCAACAGTTCACATTTATTGTATTTGAGCTTAATATTATAAAAAGGTTTTTATTTTTTTTGCTGCTGGTCAGTTTTAATTTTCGAATGTATAATTTCGAGAAATTTTTTATTATACAGAAAATATATATAAAAATATTTTTTTAAAAAATTTAAAAATTATTATTATTGCTTATACCATTTTGTACAGGATTTTAACTGTTGATCTGCAGTTTCACGTGATACATGAATGAACAAAAATGTCATATCTAGCCAGAAAAACTCCATTTATTTCATGAAAATCAGCGATTGTTTTTTATTTTGGAAAAAGTCATATAATATTTTGGCAGTAAGGATGCAGGGTTATGAATTAAACAGAAGTTAGTAATTTTTTTGGCTTATTTTTCGAGACAAATATTTGTTTGCTAGAAAATGCGCTCCAAGGCTTTAGTGGGATTTTCTCGATTCCTATTTGTTGCTTTGTAAGTTCTTCTCTTATTTTTGTTGGAGAAAATATTCTCTAAATATTGTTGCTGATAAACATTTTTGGCTACTTTTTGCAGCGACAAGTAATCGTCGAAAAAAAATGTCGATCTTTGGTAATCCAAAATGGTTTTTAACGTTTATCTCGCCCTATCATTTATAATCCAAGTTAAAGACATAGCACTATTTAATTTGACTTGTTGAATTATTGATTTAAAAATTATAGCCGCGATCTGACTTGGAGTCAGTTTTTAAATTTGTATGAGAAAAAAAAATTTTAGCGCATCAATCAAGCAGACGGTAACACAATTAAGAATCAGAACAATAATCAAAGTCAAAAAAGGAAAAAGATCAAACTACAACTATTCACAAATGCGAGTATGTTTTTGTAATAGTTTCGAAGATTGTAACACGTCCGCATAAATGAGGCAGTTTAAATACAAAATTCATAAATTAAAAAATTATATAAATAGGACGGGTCCTTAATGGTTACCCTGCAGTATTCCAGAATTATCCGGTTTTAACATTTATATTTATGAAAAGCCTCTCATGGTTGTTAATAATATTATTTGTTTCTTCTATTTTCAATGAACAATTTCCAAAATAAATACGTCTGCAAAAATTAAACACCAACTCACAGTTCGGGGATTTTCCAAGATCAAAATTCTTTAATTATGTACTCCGAATTTGTCGAACAAATCGACACCGTGTTTAATTAAAAAAACATAATTTTGAAGTATATAACTATTTAAGAATTTGATAAAAATTGATAATGAACAAGAGCCACGTTGTTACAGCGCTAATCACCAGACTTGGTTGGTGCGATGCTGAATTTAGTAACAGCTTAAGAATATACGCCACCGAAAGTATTATGATGAGGTTGGTCCTTGTGATAGATTGCTGGAGTTATTCCAACCAAGAATTTGAGGAAGCGCACTTGAGTTTAAGTTTTTTCATTCAATATTTACACAATAAATATTTGTTCTTGTTGATTATCATAATTTAAAATCACTGTTTGAATTATTTTGTAATCTTAGGAAGGCGAAGGCTTGTATATAAGTCTGAAAGTCAATGAAATGTTCGTCAAATTAAGATAAATTAATACAAATTAAATTTAAAAAAAAAACATAATTAATAATAATTTATCTAAAACTGAAAACATTTAACGACCACTGTATACACAAAGTTCTATTTCTGTCACTAACATGAGTGTTTCATTTTTATTTGTGTGTTTTTTTTTATGTCTTCTGAAATAATTTAGTAGGTCTGAACTGATGGACTATCTTGAGCATCTTCAATGTGCATGTGTGGCCACCTGTCGCTGTCCGTTGAGAGCTTCGCATGATAAGTACTTCATGTGGAATGGTTGGGTCGTGTGGTTCGGAAATTTGATTAGTTCCCTTGAGTCGGTTGCAATGCTGCAATAATTTGGCCAGCCGGCTGCTGGCGAGGCGAATGCCATGGGGCGGTGCAGTGGTGGCAGACGATGAATAGAGATGACGCACCCCAAATTTTGCTGCAGTATCTATATATTTAAAAAACATCTACAAATTGCATTCTTGCAGTAGCAGCAGCAACCTCAGCGATGCAATGTAAATCAGCAAAAAAAGATTTCTCAGAATCACACAGTGCGAAGATTTTCATTAAAAAAAAAAAAACAAGAAAGAATTGGCGAGCAACGATTTGTAACGATCTGATTTGGGGCCATTACAGAACCACACCAGTACACACCATCGGGATGTGTATAATTTTGTTGAAAATGTTTGGCAATAGGTGACGTCTCACGTAAGACATTTTGTTCCAAATGCTTAATTATAAGTCTGAGCGTGTTGGGCGCTGCTGTAAGCTGTTAGCTAGTAACTTTTTGCTGATGGGGCTGTGCTTGCGTATCTGCCGGCTGCTGATGGACGATGGCACCATGGCATACCGCTTATTATTACAACTTAGAAACGTGGCTTGCAATTTGCGTCATTGTGTGTCAGTAGTTGCAGAGATAGCAAGGATGTGGCTTGTTTCTGTGTCAGTTCTTCGGTCTTTTGGTATTTGGTGTTTGGTGCAGGGGGGATATATCGTAATATTGTTTTCATAATTTTATTAATGAATGAATTGCGGAAGAACAACGCGTTGTTGTTGTTGTTGTAGTTTGTTGGTATTTTTATTTCGTGTTTTTATTAGAGAAACAAAAAATCAGGAAACCGTAACATATAGAGAAAAAGGCCAATCAGTCCACCACACCATATAGGCAGAGCCAACCTTTTCATTTTTATGCGAAGGCGATGGCAAAAATAATAATTAATTGTTTTATGATCCCTAATTGAATCAGTGAATCTTTTATGGGCTGGTAGGTAAATCGAACATGACACGTTCTTAATTTAATTGCCAATTCTATTGAGTTTGATCGGAAAACTAATTTAATCAGACATCAAACTCGCATAGATATTCACATTTTGTATTGTACATAATATATAGGTTAGGTTAGGTATATTTGCCAATTCTGCATTTGATTCAAATATACCTATACCTATATACATATTTACATATAAATAGATATTTATTATCTTATTTAGATACAACTGACAGATGGTGATTTTCAAAACGTGCTTTGGGGTGCTGACATTAATGGGGTTCATTTTCGAGTAATTTTGGTAAATTATTGTAGACATGGGAATTGTTAGGCACCTACAATAAATTTTCTCTTGACATTTTGAATGATTCAAGAAGATATGATAGCATTTGAAATGTCCTAAAGGAATCATTTTATTGCTCTTTATTATGACTGTAATTGTAGAATATATGAATATGAAAGGAAAATATGTACGTGACAGGTATGTTGATTAAAAAGGGTTTTTACATCTGGGCCAAATAAATGTCAAAACCTATAGGTAATAATTTTTCCATAATCGAGAGCTGATGATGTTTCCGGTAGAAATATGCAAGTAACTATCCAAAATTAAATCCCAAATGGTGAAACAATTTTGATTATATAAATAAAATGGAGTCTTCAAATCGGATTTTAAGATAGAGTTGCACTCATGCAGGAACTGCATATAATAATTTGAATATAGTAAATTGAATGAAGATAATATTTTTTCTGAATTATCATTAAACGGAAGCTTGAGGAACCACAGAGGGAGGGTATAAAGGTGTGAAAACATAATATGATACTATACTGATTTGTTGTATTTTTATGTGGTCTAGCAGCTAGATAAGATTTAAACCACTGTACACAGCCGTACGAAATCGAACGACTACAATACAAGCAATATAACAGACGCCCATAATTGAGTTTGCATTCGCTTCGTTCAGTGTTCGTTCATTTTTGCTTTCGGAGGGGAAGAGAGCTTCTCAGGCGCACCGCACGGACAGCTAGCTGTTAAATTGGTGCCAGAGATTTTTTTGTTGTTAAATTATTCCACAAACTAGCCATGCCTTAGGGTAACGTGTGCATTTGGCGTTTCGGAAAGAAATTTTACGTTCGGTTATGGCATTGGCTTCCGACAGCGTCCGCCTATTATAGTTCTACCTTAAAGGTTTTTCTTCTAATAAAGACTTGTTTATTAAGGTGCAAATAGGTGGCACAAGAATGTCAATTTGTTAGAGGTGTTGTCTCCATGTTGTGTGTTTATGAACGATTTCAATGTAAAGAGTATAAAACTTAAATAAAAGAATTTTAAAAAACAAGTCAACGAATTAAGCCCGAAGATGGATGAACAAAATCCGAAACGCGTAGCTTAAAATTAAAAATAAAATTTTATATGTTGTGATATCATTAAATTATAATAAATGAAGTTAAATAATACTTAAATTAAACGTTTTTTAAAATTCTTTTATTTAAGTTTTATACTCTTTACAAAGAATGTCAAATTTGGGATTCCATCAGATTCTTCTTATGTATATAAATTGATGATATATAATTGATATTATAGAGATATTACTGGGAGTATCGCTGGGTTGTGAGTATAGTTATTTTTGAAGAATTGAGAAATAGATTTGCATTTTGTCTTCTTCGAAGAAGCCCTAATGCTTTGGTGGGTCATGGCACACGCTAGTGCAGAATTAGCGCCCCTTAACGTTTTTGAGCATGACCAGAAGTATTTAAGATTAGGTTTAAAATTGTCTTCTATATTAAGTATAGTTCTTGTAGCAAATATTTAATTCATTTTACCTAATTCCCTCAAATATTTAAACGTATCTTTATGTGTGTTCCTTTACTTTAAAAATCTGTACATTTGTGTGAATTTCATTTTTCATTTAATTTTTTTTATATGAACTTTAACAGACTTTGGTGTAGAAATTCACAGAAATGCACAGAGTTTCGAAGTAAAGGAACTAGGCTTTTGTCAGCTGCACGTTTGAATTTTTTTCCTATGACATGGAAATGCTTTTTTGTCTTGTAACAACCCTAACAGGCGATGAGGTTAGTTTATGTTCCGTTCTCAACAAAAATCATTCTGAGTAGGCTGCGCTTACTAGGAATATAAAATGTAATACGAACACATACTTTACTTTACTTTATCCCGATCTTTTGAGCTGTGTAGACATTGAGTGACTTTTATAACAAAATTAGTAAAATATTGTAATTAAAAGCTATTGTGTTGTAAAAGTTATTAAAAAAGTTAACAGTCAGCTTAATAGCCTGGAGTATGTTTATAAGAATTTGAGAAAACCAAAATGGGTAATTATGAAAAATCTGATTCTTTAGAGGAACAAAAATAATTGATAACGTTATTCAATTTATTATAAAATTCATCAAATTATTTATTTGTGTCCAATCACCTTCGTGGGTTGAAAGGATTCTAACGAATATATGAGCTTAAAAAAAGACATTCCTAATGAATCTTCGAAACGTGCGTTGTTACAAGAAATAAAGTCTCAACTCATTACAATTTGGAGTAATTTAAATTTCGATTTCTAGATTTCTGTCATATTTTTCAATATTTATGGCGTATTTCTGGGGCCACAAGAAAAAAACCGCTAAAGTCTATTTTTCAGCAGAGAATTTTGAAGTGTTTTTAAAAAAGTTTTACAACATTGAGCAAACAAAACATTTCTGCGGTTTTTTGTTTTAATTATTTGGGATTAATTTCCTCTAGATCTTCCGGGAGTCGAGAAATACCAAATCTTAGAAAACAAAAAAAAATGTGTCACAGCCCTCTTTTCCAAAATTTCTAAACATCTGCAGTTTCTTCCTACTACCTATGTATGTGATTTTTGATTTATTTTTCAGCTCCTTTTCTTTTTAAGATATAACAACAGGGCAGACCTAAGACAATAAATTTTCAAAATTGCCAGCTAAATATTTTTTGTATTGACTTTTTTCCCTCCAACAATAATAGGAACTGATATAAATCAATTTAAAAAACAAAAGCAGCACTGGGAAGAGGACTGTCTGATGCAAACTTAGGTGATATAGGCTGTCCTCATTTTTTGCCTAAATTAACTGTACTAAACCAGGGGTAGAATTGTGTAAAGTGATTTGCGATAAATTAGAATCACAATCAACCAATTCAGTCTGTGTAAGATGATATCGCATTTGATAGCTAAAGAGGTATCACATCAAAAATGTGATTGTCATTTTCCAGCAAATTTGACGTATCTGCCGCAGTACGTCTAGAGTTACCACCAGTCTACAATAATTTTACAACTCTCTTTTATTCTATTTTAAAACCATTCATACAATCAAAAATAAACATTATTTTGACCAAAAAACCAGAATTATATCGCAAGACGTCATTTTCATTCTATATTTTCGAAATCTCATTACATATATTTGAAAAATTCACTATGACAACCATGATTTTCAAAAATATCATTAGAAAGTATTCAATTGAATTGAATTGAGTTGAATCACCTTACCCAGACGGAAAACTCAATGACAATCACATGTGACTATATGGTTGATTATTGACAATCATATATTACCTTAGCCGATTCCACACAAGATAGTTCCAAAAAGATAGAATGCAGCTTTGTTTTCAAAAATATGTTAAAAAATTGGAGAAGTATACAGAGAATTTCATGTTAAGTTTTCAGAAATAGTTTTATTTTTTAATAAGTTCTCTGGCCTAAAAACTTTCCGCTAATTTAAATTTTGGAATTATTAAATATACCTACCAAATTTCTAGAAACCCAGAAATTTCACATACTATACCATAAATCAAAGATCGAAGTAAGTGGTTTAACCAAAAAGGCACACAACGGTATTAAACGAGATCAAAATTTAAGCGATTTCGGCCGAAAAGATCATTTTTTAAATTATAAAGTTGAATTGTTCAATGTAAATATACTAAGCAGCTTCTTAATTGAAACTTTAGTTTGACATTTCATTTACTAAAACACAATAAAACTCGAAGAGGCCGAGATAATGAGGCCTAAATGAATTCAAAACAGTTTTATGATAGTTAAGGTTCCGTTCTAAAAGAACCTAAAAACCTATTAAAAATTAATATTAAAGCATACATTTAATCTTTTTAGTTTTAAGTTGAAATCCCCCCACCCCGAGCATAATTTCTGGTTAAGTGTACGCAATATCTGTAATAGCCGAAATAAATAACTACATATAAAATTCCAATCAAAAATAAAAGAAAGTCTTTTCAGAGATGTCATTTTTATAAATGATTAATAAATCACAATGACAGAGAAATATACATATATACCTATATACAAATCTACAGAAAAATAAATTCAAGCCAAAAACTCACATAATACCATTTCCACACAAAGAAATAAAAAAAAAAAACTAGTACCCCTAAATCAAGCCCAAATTGTGCAAAGTTAACAATAATATATACCCACAATAAAGGAGCTTGAATGGCGGTAAAAATCCCATTGCCATTTTTTTTTACTTACCTACCGTTATAAACGAACACACATACTGCATTTATTATTTAGGGAAAAGACTGTGAAAATACTGGAAAACCCCACAGTTTATGAGAATTGGAACTGAGGGGTCATTCATTTTATTTTTCTAAAACATTCATGCACAACGAATTCCATATTTCATTCTTCGATACCAAATTTTTTTAATACTCATTTTTTTGTTGCTGTTGTTTTACTTTTATCCTTAAAGAAACCTTTTGGCTTTTTGATATACTGTTTGCCAATTCGGTATATATTTCCAAGGTGGAGTTGTGTTTTTTTTTCTTATTTTGCAGAATTAATGGTTCTGGTTTTAGAAGGTTTAGTATTTTGTTTTGCAAGAATGATTGGTTTGAGGAAATTAAATTCGTATCGAATTCATATTGATTCATAGTCATCTAAAATCACCAAAGTATGGCCACTTTTCACCATCTAACTTGAACACTTTCGTAATGCAAAAATATATATATGTATATAACGTCGAAGCCATTATTTCATTTTAAACTTTCTTCTGAAAAAATCCACCTTACATTAATATTAAATCCTACTGGATTTTTGGAAAAGGGAATTATGATAATTATACCTATGTATATACTATATATCAAATCTACAATTCAATTAATTTTTCCTTAGTAAGCGTTACAAAATACTAAGCCTCTGCAAAGATGGTAAGGACAGTATTATTATATTTAAGACTTAATGAATTTTATTTGATACCATCAGAATAGGGGTTCCATTTACGCATCATTTTAATTTTTTTTCCTTAGAAAACTAAATTTTCTCATGCAGTATTCAATTTATTTACTCAAACTTTGTTATTTCCTTAAAATTTTGTGAGATTAATTTGATACAAACGAAATTTAAAAAGTTTTTAGGTAACCCATTTAATATGAAAGAAATTATAGGTAGGTTTAAAAATAATAAAATGGACAGTTGAGTTTGTTCTTATAGTTCAAGTGATTTAGAATTTTAAAGGTTTTTTAAGGTACATACCTATAAAAAGGATGTTTCAAAGTTATAAATGCGAATAGTTTTGGAAAGGATACTTGGGAATTCTCAAGCAAAAAATCGTATGGGGGATAATTTTCTAAAACACTTATACAAAATATTAAAAAGCAATTGGATACAATATTATTAAAAAGCAATTGTAGCACAATTAGGATATTATGCTACAGCTTTTGATAAATAAATTTTTTTACTCAATCAATAATTTCAATAAATAATTAATTTGTGGGAAAAAATATTCACAACTTAAAATTTTAAAATAGTATGCACCGCTGGATCGAACAAATTTGTTTTTTTTTTTTGGTACAAAAAAATCGAATGTATACACATTGGAAATGTATAGATGTATGTAGATGTTTATACACATACAATAGATCATTGACCAAACAAATTTAAAAAAAAGTCAAAAGTACTAAAAAGTTGATTGTTTTGGGGATTTGGGGTTTTGGAATGTTTGAGGAAGTAGATAAGCTCAGGGCCGGACCAACCATATGTGCAAGATGTGGAAATGCACAGGTTGCAAAATTCTGGAGGCGCATTACTAGGAGCAAGAAAATGTAATCTGATCTTGCGCAAACAAATACATATGTACTGTCAGTTGCATTTTAACCAACAAAACTTGTTCAAATAATCCCAAAATAACATCTATCACAACTGTGCTAAGTTATTTCCTGCACACTAACTAACTAACATCACTTTCATTGTTGCATTCAAGGAGAATTTAACTCAAAATATCGTAAAATTAAAGATCCCTCTAGACCTACGCAAGTTCAATCTTACCTACCTAATCTCAAAATATTGCACCCTGTTCGTACAAAAGAAAAAAAATTAAAAGATCTCAACGCAAAAAAGTTCCACGCCACCTCATCTGTTCAAGTTTTATTTCATACACACTGAGTCCCAAACTTAACATGTGAAAATATGAAAGAAAAAAACTTATTCATATACTGAATTATGTAGACTAGAAGGAGTAAAAACAACAAAAAAATGTTTTCAAAATGAGAACATTGCCCAGTGGGAAATTTATAAAAATTCATTGGTGAATTACCTGCTTTGTCCTTGAAAACTGAAACCGCTTCTTTTGTGCGGAATACATTTAAGAATTTACCATGGGCTTGTCATTGACGGGGTGCACATGCCACTTTCTCGATGAAAATTCCAAAAAATATCACTACTTCCTTGGATTGGAAGTTTCTTAATCACCAGTTGGACTAGGGACTCCGATGAAAAATATGATGAATATTCAACGAAGAAATCACAAAAGTAACTTATCGCATATCATTAATTTTTGAAAATATGATCAAAATACTTTTATGAACTCACTAAATAATTTGGACTTTTTTTTCATTATAAGGAAATCACTAAATGAGTGTCACTTGGTAATTGATCAGCTTAATATTTTCTATGAAAATTATGATGAAAATTTAGTAGTGAAATTGGGGAATTGGGGGCTGCTTAATCACTACCTCTTTCATTTGTAAATTAGAAAAATACTTCTCCTTAGTTGGAGCAATAGAAAATAATTCAATTAAAAGCTCAATTGACTTCAACTACAAAATGCGTTTCTAAGACGCAAACTATGGTCAATGTTTATCGACTCTTATAAAAACCACAGCATGAGCATAATGTGACTTTTATTTTTTCTAAGGGAATTTTTTGAATTAAGACACTTTTAATGCTAAGCTGAATGTATGATAAAAGTCGTTAACTGATGAAAGGCGACAGTACTTTTCTTCACATAAATTCTCATATCTATCGTGTCAGATGATCTCTTCTTTTGCTCGGGGTGCAAAAGTCTTATGCATGTGCAACAGTGTATGTATGTATATGTATGTATGGAAATATAAGAAAGGGGCGCTTTATGCAAATTTTGCACAGGGCGCAAGTTGAGGCCGGTCCTGGATAAGCTCCAACGAAATTTCTCAAGTGGATTTTAAAACTACCAGCTAGTACACCAAAATTTGCACTTGAAACTGGTGCCGAAGAAGGACATTTTTATACACTGGATTTTAACCAGCAATATGTCAAAAATATCTTATTTGAATTCAACGAAAACAGGTTTCCACATCAACTCTCAAAAATTCTTCTACGGAAGAAATCAATTCTGGGTGAAGGAGCTAAATAATATCGGAGCGGAATTTGGAATACGAAAAATAAGGTTCAAAGGAAGAATGGATTGTTAAAAGTCTTGAGCTTTTGGAATGTCTTAAATTAAGAACACAACAAGATAATACAAAAAGAGCATCTGAAAGTAGTTAACGCCTCTATAAGTTCTTAGATCACAAAAGGGGACTTTACAATTTCAATACCGTGTTTGATATTCGTAAAATAAATTGAATTTTCAAAGGGAGATGTGATCTGATTCATCTTAACGGAAGTAGTTATAGCGGCAGTCAATATTTTCTTATGTAACATTGAAAATGAAAATATTCAACACTTTAAAGGCATTTGTGCGGTGCTACGAGAATTTAGAATCGCTTAATTTAGAAAAGTTGCAATGAAGGAAAGGAAAAGGAGATCATATATTAGCTAACCGGTTTGATGGGACAAATTGGTCATGTTTATTTAACTGTGGATATATCTTTCAGAAAACAGCTAGTTAAAGAGATCTTTTGTTAAAAATGTTGATCTTTATACATGTACTAAATTTTTAGTTTTTACATTTATATGTATATCATAGAATATCTATTTTAAAACTTAAAAAAAAGAAATATAAACTATAAAACTACCGACGACTCTTAAAGTCATTGCCATAGTTTTAAATTTTTAACATAAATTAAGAACAAGCCATGGGAATGTAAAAAAATATATTATACAACAATAAAGCAATTTTCTAAAAAAAAAGAACGTCAAAATCTAATTTCTCTGTTAAATGGGTATTTTTGCAATTATCTGAAATGCAGTTTTATAGAAATTGCTTCAGACATTACATGTACGAAGTTAAATCAAAATCGTTATATCCGTTTTCGAGCAAATTAAAAAAAAATCACTGAAATTTTTTTCAAATTATATTAATTGAATACTAGAATTTGTTTTTATGATTAATTTAATTTTTAGTCGTGCGCTAAAAACCGGGTGGTCTTAGGTCTTTCGTAAAAATTATAACAACTATTTTTTTCTGAGAAAATATTTTTTTTGGGTATAAGTACATATAATGGACTTTTGATCTTAAAAACCTAGTACACTGGTAATGGAAAACTAAATTTTTCTGTGGTCTCTTACTAAATAACGAAATGCCTACGAAGGCACAGCGGAAAATAACAGTACTGAATGAAAGAAACAACAAAAACAAACCGGAAATGCCATTTTTCGGCACACATACATATAATGACCTAGACAATTAATTCAATACGACAAAAGTTTGGGACTACTCCCGATAATCTGCTATAATTATAAAATTCCCTATAAAAGCAGCGTACCTATACTGCAGAACAGAAAAGCAACACGAAGTTTTGCGTTATTGGTTTCATTGTGTCATTTTTTGTATGGGATTTTTCGTTTCGAATTAGCATATTACTAGGCTTAAGGTAGAACTATAGTAGTCGGATGCCGACGTAAGTGGTCGTACGAAACGAAACGAATACAAAGAATTTATATGACGTGCCCATAATTGAGGTTTGCTTCGTTTCAACCAATTTTCGTTAACTTTTGCTTTCGGAAGTGAAGAGCGCTCACCGCCCGCTCCATGCGTAAGTGAACTGATAGAATTTTCTTCCGACATCTCCGACTATTATAGTTCTACGTTTAAGCATAAAATATACATTTAGGGGTTAATCCAATCACTTTAACCTTTGTTGGCCATTTTTAAATTTTGATTCCTATTGGTCTGCGAATAATGATCTCAGCATGAAATTTTTGAAGATTTCTTGTCTAAACTTAAACTGTTTGCATTAAAGATGCAAAATTCAGTATTTTTATGCTTTAACCCCAAAATTAACCAATTTTGAAGATGTTGTAGAAAAAAAATTATTTCAGTAACACACGTTACCTTGCACTCACTGAGTACTCCTACCCTCTCCTGAAGAAGATATGCCAATCCAAAGAATAGTTTCACAAAGTATTAACAAAACTTGAAACACTCTGGATGACATGAAATATTGTAACGAGAGATAATTCTAGAAAAGTATCAAATAACTAAATGGTTACTTAAATGGAATCCTTTCGAAAAGCTTATAGTCTAGACTATGCTGATGACATCTGTTTCATGGCAAATAGTGTATGTGGTTTGGATCAAATGTGTTAACTTCTACTAAATTGACCGGACAGCAGGCTTAAGAATAAACGCTAAAAAGACCAAAATGCTACAAACTGGTCGCAACACCTTCCAGCAGATTATTCGAAGGCAGGAGATTATTGAGAATATCACACAACTCAACATACCTATAGGTAGAATCGTTTCAACTGATGGTGGAACGGATTTGGACATTGACAACAGGAAAAACAAAGCCTGCAGTGCATTTGGAATTCTTTCTCCTCTAACTCTGAAATTCTTGGAGTCTAACGTTAAATCCGTGTTGTTGTAGACCTGCGAAGCGTGGAAATTCTCCGTAAACATCTCGAGAGAATTATCCAGGCATTTGTTAATCGATGTCTCCGCTACATTATTAAGATTCGTTGGCCAAAAACTATGCCTATCTAATGTTGAGCTGTGGAAAGGTATTGATCGAAGAAGGTTGGATCTCTATATTAAACAACGAAAATGACGCTGGATTGGTCACACATTGAGGAAATCTAACGACAATATAGCGAAGCAGTCCTTCGTATGGAATCCTCAGATTGTAAGGAGAGTCGGAAGACCAAGAACAACATGGAGGTCAACTTTACTTAATGAAGCTCAGTCCCTAAACAAAAGCAATTGGCATAAAATTTGATTTCATAAAGATGTACCCTTAGAATGTACCCTTAGACTTCTCGAAAATACAATAAATCTTTTTCATGATATTGAAATTTCAAATAAAAATTGACCAAAATCGGTGAATCCGTTAACGAGATAGTACAAAATAAAAAAGGGCCAGTCAGAAAAAAGAATAAAAATCATAAAAACCGTTATAAGTCGAAAACGAAGCAAAAACGACAAAATTACCTCTTAAGTTTTTCGACTTGAAATGACCTCAGGAACACCCTGTATATGGAATAAATCGGTATATCAATTTCAATAGGAATTTTCTTAAAATCTTGTCACATGATTGAAGAAAATATTTTCAGCAGTTTACGCTTCTATAAGTAGAAATTAGTTAAGCAATGCCTGAATATCTCAAGGCCATTCTGTAGGAACTGGATTTACCTATCTTCTATACGAAGAAATTGGGTTTACGGATTTTGCAGCCCATTCAAATGAGTCATAAGTCCATTATTGATATTTGGTTTGTTGACTTCACAAGTCAGCCTGCGAGAGTAAAAAGTTCGTTTTAGTGAAGCTGAAAAATGTATGCGTCAGTTTTGTGTAACAAACTTTTTGAAAATCGTTATTAATAAAGACTGTACGACCCATATAGAACTTTATTTACGACTTTCTCGTTGACAGCTTTATTTTTAGCTTTGTATTCCCATCAACCAAAGAGTGGACTCAATATAAAATAAAATACTGCTTTTATCAACAACTTGTTGTTGTTGATGTTGAATACGCAAACCTAGATACCTACTTATACATTCCATCAAAATTTACAAACACATTTTAATTAAAAACTTCTCTTAAGTGCCAAGAGTAACAATGAATGTTAAATTTGTCAACTTCACCATTTTTATGCAAAGCCCACCCCTTGTGAATTGTATTTCCAACCATTTAGATAGGTATTTGTTTCAAGAGTAAGGTTCATACTGTAATTAAATTGAAATAAACATTTTATAGAAGAGCAAGAGGCACCTAGCCCACCAACAGTTTTATGTGTACCTTTGTGTACGAGTATGTACATGCAATGTATATGTTGTTTTACATTTCATTTTGTATAAACATCAATCAGACGAAAGTAAACAAAATATATTACAGCTGCCATAGGATTGGGTGCATGTGATATGTGTAAATGTAACTATACCCTACCTATACCTGTATCCGAGTGAATGTGACACTATTACATACTACATCAATCAAAATATTAAACTTCATTCTAATTTCACCTTTGGAGACATCACTGCTGTGATGTTAAAAATACAATTATTCTGCATTTGACAAACCGCACCATCACTTCGGTTTTTGGTTATTTGTTTTACGTAACTCTCTATCTATCTCTCTGTGAAACAAAAAAAAAATTGATGATTCTTCCTCTGTAATCTGACAGATACATGCGGAAAATCTTCTTTGCACAGCTGGGTTCGTTTATAATTTCTGAGTTGATGATTTTTGCGTAGGTTTGTTATTTGGAATTATCATTTTAACAGAAGGAATAAATCAACAGAGAGTTTCTTGTTGCGACAAAATATAATAAATGAATGAGTTATTTTGTTAAATTTAATAAAAACAAGGGACTGGGGTGGGGGGTGGTAGAAGTCGAATATTAAAGCAATTTAAGACGGAGCTAGGACTAAAAGATAAATTGGATAGAATAGCACGTAGTGACACTTGGCGTCAAACAGATTTTTTTTCAAAGCTTAGTGGAAAGCTTTAACCAACGCACATAACGGTTTTTTGTTTTTTTATTTTTTTATTAAAGAAGGAAATAATTTTGTTGAGGAATAATAATAGGTTTCTTAATGACGGTAGTCGTCAGATCCATTAATTTATTTTTCTAATTTTACAACTAAAGCTCTTAGCAATATTTTTCAATTTGAGACATAAAGATGCGGAGTGATGAAAATAATTAAATATTTAAATCATAACATTTAGATTTTCCTTTTACTTAAACGAATTTTTTAAACAAATTAAAATTAGGATATTTATAATGTTATTCAAATCATCACCTAGTCTGGTGGTGCAGTATAAAAATGTTTAATAGTTATGTAACTTTTTTTTTGTCATTTTCCTTATTATTATTTCTTCTTCTTCTAAGCAGTTGGTCTTAGCAATAATCTAATTCTCAAATAAGAAAATAATCCAGTAAATTTACCATTTAGTTATGACTCGTAGCGTCGACCCTGCAAATGGTTGATGGTCAACAATTTTGGATTTAAGTTACATACATACATACATGTATGGTAAGGTGCTCTAACAAAATCCCCAGTGAAATATTAAAAGAATATGTTCACGGATCGCACGGACTTGTTCTTGTGATTAAGAATTAAAATGTAGAAACCAAAAATGTATAAAAAGTCAAACATTAAAATGAAAATAAATTTTTTTAATAAATTTTTTTGTTTTAGTTTCTAAAATTCATCTTTTTAAATGCAATATTATTTCAACTATTAAGAAGCAATACATTATAAAGTTGCTATAAAATCATCCAAGCCATTACAAAATTGTACATGAACAAATAATGTCAAAACACTATTTTCGTAATACGCATTTTTTTTTCAAAAACCTGAAAAACAGTTTAGCAAGTTAAATCAAAAAGTTTTTTAAGAAAATAAAAAAAAAAAAACGAAGTCTTTGTAAGGCAGCTATACCCATTTTATAGATAAGCTAAATCCTTCTAGGGAATCACATACAAATTATCTATGCCAAATTTGAAGAAAATAGGTCCAACCGTTTGGCTCTTCTTCAAATTATAGTTAAGTTTACTTTTTTGCCAAAGTATGACAACAAAGTAAAAAAAAAAATCACAAAATATAATTAAATGATTTAGATTAACATTTTTGTATATAAAAAAGAGAAGTAAATATATTAATGCGCATATATAAGGCGAACTTTTAATGAAAGAAAGAAGAAACTTCCAGCCATCAACTTTTGCATAAGTTGTTTCTTAAAAGTTTCTCTACTAATATTAGTTGATAAAATTTCAAAATAAGTATTGAATATCTTTGAGCATCGATTAAAATTTGCACCAGAGGTATAATTAGTCCTTGAATTCAATTCCCTCAAAAATTCTGTGTGTAGCAAGTTGCAAACACTTAAAGATACTTTGTGTATAAATAAAGTGAGTCTGTATAACTTTTGAAAATATCGAATGCGAATAAAGCCTCAGACGACTCCTTCCGATGACAAAACCTACACATATTAATAAGTTTTAAACGATGAGAATAACGAGGCAACATAAAACTTTCAGAGATCCATGCAAGGTCTCGTAATGCAAACAGTCAAGATTGTTTTTGGAAGGATTTAAGTTTCTTAACATCAACATCATAAAACGGTCAACATATGACACTACAATATTCTAAAAGAGGCCGAACCAATGAACAAAAGATCTTTTTTTTTACATTGAATAATAATGCACTTATTCACATTTAGCTTCATTCCGTTTATTTTGCAGCATTTAACAATTGTGTTTGAATATTGTTGTAATGCGTGTCCGTCGAGTGCATTATTAACATTTTGAATTAATTTTAGGTAATCTGCATACAATACAAGAGATATCTGCACAACAGATTCTGAACAACAAGAGAAAGCTAATTATAAATAATAAAAAATAAAAGAGGGCTAAGATAACTACCTTGGGGTACCCCAGAGGTGAAAAAAATTTGACGATAAGTGACATCACAAAACATGATACACTAAGACCGATTTGACAGATTCAATCCACTTTAACAAGTTTTCTTGTATGCAATACTTTTAAATTTTACAATAGACGATTAGACGTACAGACACAAAGACGGACGATATGAATTCCTACTTTTATGGAATTCTCCATCATCGTATTCTCAGTTTCGATTAAAACCTCGAAAACATTAAAACAAGTACTTGCCCTATATGAGCAAGTAAGAAAGTTGACTTGAAGCTAGAAATACGAATATTTTCTGTTTTTAAATTTAATTGTTTTATTGAAATAAAAAGTTAAGAAAAAGTTTTGTAAAAATTAATTTTCAAATTAAAAATTAAAAAAAAAGTTGAAACAAATTAATTTTGTTAAAAATTGTACATTATTAAGTAGTATTTTTGTTTTTAATATGCAATGCTGTTATGAGTTTTTAGTCAAAAACTAAAAACCAGATGCTAAAATTTCTTCTAGTTTTTGAAAAAATTCGGGATCTAAATGATACCTCAAGGCATTCCAATATATTTCAATTTTAGAACTTAAAATACATTTTAAAACTAGACCATAGCAAGATTCATTACTCTTTACGTCCCGCTACGTTCATAAGCTGCTGTTAAAAATGATGTTAAAAAAGTATAGAAATTTGTATATTTGTGTTTATATTTTTCTTACCTAATTTTCTTTTAGTTTATTTATTAATTCGAAGTTTAAGTTTTAACTAAAATTATTGAAAACCCAAAAAAGTTATTAGCAAGGAGTAAGTTTTCCCTGTTATTTTAATAAAAATTTTAATAGAATAAAAAAAAAGTATACTTTATAAAAAAAGTTCTATGGGAAAATTTATTTCTATCTACAATGTTAAAAAGGAAAAAGCATACATAATTTCTTACATACCTTTGTTTTCCTTAAATAAAATTGTTAATTAAGCTTATTCCTTATATCCATTTGATTTTCAACATTGAATAGTTAATCAGGTTTGTTTTTTTTTTTTTATTAATTTTTCTTGTTGATAATCCAAATGTGATTTATTTTATACGAAACATTCAATGAAAATTATGTAACATGAGCACTACTTTATCTACAGTTCCTTTTTTATTTGTTTTTACACACATATGAAATATATATTTATATACTTTTTTGTAAACATTTATTTCTAGATTTAGGTTATTGAGAATATTTATTAGAAAATGTGATGTTTGTTTTTGTTTTCTTTTTTTCTTAAATTTTATTTGCATATTATTATTAGTAACGTTTTTTCTGCCATTAAATAATTTGATTTTTTTGTCAAAAATTAAACACTTTGTATAGAGGACGGTTGATTGAGATGTGTTTATTTTTTGTTTTAATAATTTTATTTTTAATTTTAATTTTAAAACTATTACTTCAACAACAATTCGATTTTTTTTTTTATTTTTTTATTTAAGTACTATTCTAATCATGGAGCAGTTATAGCACATGGTAATATATTACATACGTATATAACACTTCTTATAGTTTCATTTCTCTATATGTATATATATATATATTTATGTATAATAAAATTTTATGACTGCTTTTAAAAATATATATATATATTTTAAATGTTCTTCTTATTTGTTTGTTAGTAATATGTATTTTGTTTTATTTAGCTATACAACTTATTTTCACAACCACACGAGAGATTCAGAATTTTATTTTTTTTATTTTTTTTTTTGGAAATTTTTGTTATATTTAAAGACAGTTAGTAAAAGATTAGTTTGGAGTGTGTGTTAATTTTTACATTTATATCTATAATTAATTATTATTATATTTGTTTTGCAATTTAGTTTTATTGATTTTATTTATTTTCACTTATAAAAAGGTGGATTTACTTTTTCACTGTAGTGCGTAACGAAATATTTTGATTTTTTTTTGTCAAACTTTTCGTTTTTTTTTATCTCTACACATAATTTTATTTTCGTAACTTAATTTTCAATTCTTTTGTCGTCATGAATAAATAAACATTCTTTAATTGTTGTTTTTTTTTTGCTTGTAAGACACAACCACTGTTATTTGATTTATTTTTTTTGATTTGGGATTGAAGTTTTATTTTTAAGTTCTTATCATTTTATTTTTGTATATTTTTTTGTGAATTTAAATTTATTTTAGATGGAAAAGATTTTCTCCGCTGAGTGCTGAAAAAAGGAAGAAAATTTGTTTTGAGTTTTTTTCAGTCTGTTATGAAAATACTCACAAGAATTGAAAATAAAAGTTCAAATTGAACTTAAGTTAAAGTAAAAATGTTTTTATTTACCAACTCAAAAAGGGCAAAAATAAAAAAAAATAATCAGAAAGCTCAAAAAATCAGTCAGAACGAAAGACTACGGATCTATATAATGGCTGACTAAGTTATATCCTTGATGGGGGCGCGCATCACGAAAATACTATGTTGTATATTGTGATAAGTTAAATTTATTTGTAAAATTCCAGTGTGCGTAATAGAAGGTATTTATTTTAACAATGCAACCACCAGAAAAGAACTCCAATAAAAATGTAATAATGGCAGAGGTAAAATACCTTCTTTCTCATTACAATTTAATTTAAGATTTAAAAGTCTAACAGTACTTAGTACAAATATACTGAATTGAAAAAAATATAGGTAAGTTAAACTAATCATTTTCCTTCGTAGTCTAACTGGATATTGTTTTGAAGCTTCCCTGAGTTACTTCCTTGTGATTTGTGAAGCTTTGCTACGATACAAATAAATCTGCATAAGTAGCTTTGAACAAACACTAGCGTTTTTCGTAATGTTTTATATTGTTCTGTTTTCTTTTCAAATTTTAATTTCACGACTGGATTGCACGAACTTGCTTTTGTGGTTAACAATTAAAATGTAGCATTATACATACGTATTGAAACTTTATCAGAAATAATATGACAACAAATTCAAAAGTAGGTACTAAAAGAATGGATATTTTGTTTATATATTTAAAAAAAATGTTTATGCAAAATTCTTTCAATTATTAAGAAACATTTTATTGTAAAACTCTACTTCTGTAATGGGAATTTTTGAAAAAAAAGCCTGAAAGCAGATTTGAAACGAAAAATCCCATACAAAAATGACAAAAAGAAGGGGAAAATTTCTTTCTGCTTTTCGTTTTGCAGTACGCTGTTGGAAGAGCGAAATTTATAATTGTAGCAGATTATTTTGAGAAGTCTCCGCTCCTTTTTCGCAGTGAATTAATTATACAGACTATTTATTACATTTGCGGAAAAATGTCATTTTAGTTTTATTCGTGTTTTTGTTATATTTATTATTTTCTTATATCATGGGTTTCTGTGATTTTTTGCGTTTATTATTGGTTTTGTTTTTGAAGTTGGTTAAACTCTCCAAGCAAGTAAGCGTTTCGTTGTGTGGTTTGGAGATCACAGAAATATTTCGTTTCGCATAAGTAGCGTACTATGCTTTAGCCTGGAATTCTATCGGGACTATTTTCATAAGCTATATTATATTGCTATGATATGTTAGGCGAATCTTCCTTCCCCTCAAACTATCGACTTCTTTCCCCTCAAACTATCGACCAAATGCACTTACGTCCCTTACTTCGAAGGTCATGAAAACACTGATTAATCATCAGCTTAAGAAATTTCTGAAGAATGAAATCTTCTTAATGACCGGCAGTACGGCTTTCGTAGCAATAAGTCCACCGCAGTTGATCTGATAGTATATCTCTTCAAAAACTCAATGCTGTCTCCTGTCGTTACAACGAAACCTGTCCCCTATGCTACTATCCATGAGTGGCACATGCATTGATGAAACTGATCAGCTTTCCATTCTCGGTAAGTGTATTAATAACCACCTTCTGTGGTATGACCAAATGACGGTGCTAAAAACGCTGCAAAGTGCTTAGGCTTCGTACGCCTGTTATCTATAAGGCACAAGTTTGAGTAAAACTCGCATATTTGGTGCACAGTCAACCCATTTGAGTCTTTTGAATAAACTCCACAAAAAATCTTTGAAAATTATATAGGTGATAGAACCATAGTGGAAACTTTCGCCTCTCTCGAACACCGTCTTAATGATACTTGTCTTTGTATGTTTTATCGCTATACTTCTATAAACAGTGTTCAAAAAAAAACTAGTTGCATTCCTCCCTTCGAACAATTTATCCGTAATACTCGCGCCCATCAGAAATGTACATAAAATACAGAAATTATTTCTTTAACCGCACTTGAAGTTCAGAAATTTAAAACCAATGTGCATCGCTATCTCCTTTTAAACCCTATCCTATTTTCCTAACGTTCGCAATGTGTTTTTACATGTTAGGGCAGTCATAACCCTTTGAGCAGGGTGTGCGTTATAAAAAAAAAAACATTAAAATACTCTTTATGCAATCTTAAAACTTGTTATTTTAAATGTCAAATTTTAATCCTGAGTTGGATTTATAGGTCAATCTTGTAGTTTGCTATTCTTTGAAGTCCACCAAATACGAATAATTTAATTTTTATATTTAATTTACTATGGTTGGTCTATGAGAGAAAAGTATTTTTGGTTCATGTTAAGGTAAATTACAAATAAATTTAATCCGAAGTATAACCAGACTCAAAATTTGGAAAGAAATCACTCTAATTTAAGGGTTATTTTTTTCCAACGTCTATTTTTTTAATTTTTTGACTTACAAACGTTTTTACCACGAGTTTTAAATTTTATAAAATTTTTGTTTATATCGATTACCGATTACAACAAAAATGATCTCGCTATATAATTTTGTGTTAAGAAAATAAATTCTCCGTCCTTTTCTTTGTTTATTCTAATTTTCCCTAATAAAACTCGGAATTTCAAAATCATTCACCATTAATAAATTTTTGAATAAAACCTCCCTTGACATGATATTTTTTCGATATCTTTAAAACCTAATTACTATATTATGAAGCTGGGTCAGTTAATTGTAGAATCCTAAAAATTGACCCTTTGCCTTATGCCCTGTGCCAGATTTCTCTAGGCAAGCATGCTTAAATTCGTATTTTAAATTATTTTAAACACCTAGCACTTTCATTTAAAATTTTTATTTGTTAAGAATTTTTTTTCACAAATTATTATTTGATTTATTATAAATAAATAAATTCTAATGAAAATTAATTCGATAGTAAAAATATTATCTGGAATTTTAAATTTAAAAATAAATCGTGTTTGAGTAATAATGACATGATGAAATTGCAAATTAAAAAAAAAAAAATAAATACACAATAATTAAATAATGGTTTTTTAATAAATTTAAACGATGCTTTATTTACGTTTTATATTGATAATATTTTGATATTTTTAAGTCTCTAAGAAAAGAAAATGACTTACATATAAAAAAAACGTTGATTTATAAAAAAATAATAAAAGAGAAACGTTTTTATTTTGGAATCATTGTTTATGACCTTATGATGTCTTTTGCACAAAAAAAATAATGACAATATAAAAATAAGTGAATTCTTTAATAATAATCCACTGCGCGTTGCGGCGTTTAAATATTTAATGCAATTATATTAAAATTATTATACTATTATCTTGTATAATATGCCAGAATTCAAAAAATGACAACTTTAAATAAATTGTTTGCTTTATTATTCAACGAAGTATAACGATTTAATTTTGTCATCTTATATGCTGATGACTATGCTCTAAAAATATTTTTCCAATTTCTGGAATTTAAAAATAAAATACACTTTTTTTCAAGGGTATTAATTTTGGAAGCATTGTATGTGGAATTTTTATTGGTTGGCAGGAATGAATAAATTTATAAAATTATAAATTTTCATTTTAGAATGTTTGAATTTCTTATCTTGCAATTGCATCATTTTGCATTTAAGAACTAGAATATCTTATATTTCACATTGCAATATTTGTACCTCTTATTTCATTATTATTATTATGTTATTTCATTAATATTATTATTTCGCTTTTAGATTTTTGTATCTCTTATATTGTATTATTTAATTCAATTATTATGTATTATTTATCATTTAAATTGTTTTCCTTTTCCATATTCTATGTACATATAGGTTGTCATGTATGTAGTGTTTTTTGCGTGTTAGCAATATGGCTAAATAACATGAATTACCATTTAACAAAATAATAACCAAAATAAAAAAACTACAAAATAAAATATTTTTTAATTATTAGTTTGCCAAAATAAAATTTGCAAAATAACTATTTTGAAGAAAATTAGTCTATCGTTGTAGGGTTGATAAACAGCAACACCGACAGAAAGATTGCACAAAATTGCTGTTGTTTGTTTAATGTAACTTCTTTTTAAATATTAAGGAAGTCAAAATTACCAATAAAATTGATATTTTTTTAACCACAAAACTGTACAATTATAACGAAATTGGTCGAAGCATTTAAAATCTATACCTACGTGAATAATTCAAAAATATTGCAATTTTATCATAAAAAACGTCAAACCTATTTCCGTAATGCTTATTTTATGGCAAAAATCTGAAACATATATTTTGTACAAATGCATCAAGTTTAATTAAAATCATTAAAGCCATTTTTGATAAAATTAAAAAAAAAAACTTTATCTTTGTTTGGCAACTGTCCCTTTCAGATGAGCTACAATAAAAAATTGAATTTTCCTCTAGAAAATGACTTCAAAATGCTCTCTACCAAATTTGAAGCAAATCGGTATATCCGCTTATAGGCTCTATGTAACTAAAATTTCAGTAGAAGCACAGATGTCCGAAAGCCTCATAGAGCAAGTAAAAAGCATAAGTTATACATAACTTTTTTTGTTTTTAATTGCATAATTCAATAACCAAAAGAAGCCCAAACATAACATTATAAAAAAAATTAAAATAATTTGTTTAATTCTTGGTTTATAATTTATGTTTTACTTGAACAATTATCCACAAAAATCGATAAAAATACCAAGTTAAATATGTTCAGAAGGTGCTACAAAAATAAATTTAATTACTTACAAATAATTAATTTATTTGTGTTGATTATGAATGAAAGGTTAAGTAATGGTAATTGTTTATTTCGGTAATTGGATTTAAGCATTTACCTTGAAAAAAAAGTTACAATCAAACAATAAGCGAACTAAAAGAGTGCGAGAAAACTTTGATTTATTAAAATTTATTTCTGAAAATAAGTGAGTATGATTTCCGAATTGATTTTCATCAACTATCAATCTAGCTACATAAAGAAGCTTCCATTTGAATTTATTGAATGATTGTTTCAACCATTTGCGATATTTTTCAGAATAAACCGTGATGATTTATGTTAAGAACGCAGTTTGTAATGGGGTCTTTAAAAAAACAATTTTTTTTTTTAAAGTATGACAGTAGAATAAAACTCTGCAATGTATGCTATAATTAAGGAGAAACAAAATATATCCTAAAAAGTAACAAACCCTTTTTAAATTCGTAGGGAAAAAGTGTTGCTTTAAGTAACCTGAAAAAAATGAGATTTTGACCACGTCTTTTTTGTTTTCATTCACTATCTCTCCTGTTACAATCTTTCATACATTTTTTCAAGTATCTATTAAATTGAAGCTTATCATAAAACCCAAAATTGATTTTTTGTATGTATTGTATGTTTTAAAAGCTTGATGACCCGCGAAGAACTTGAAATTTAATTTTAAATATGAATTCACTTAATGTTTTACGTTTTTTTCGTTAAAAATTCAAAATTAAAAAAAAAAACTAAATAAAACTAAATATAATAAAAATTGAAATAAAATTTTCCAAAATTTGAAGTTATTGAGTAGTAGGCGTGTTTTTTTGCAAGCCCGGGTTTTTTTCATCCAATTCCCCCCAGGCTTGCAAAAAATCACGGCTAGTATTTTTTGTTTCTAACAATTTTCTCAACATTTAAAAAGCATTTTAGCATCTGGTTTTTAGGTTTGACATTGAATACATAAAAACAAAAATATGACTTAATAATGAAAAATTTTGAAAAACAAAAAATAGTTTTCAATTATTTTTTAATTTTGAGTTTGAAATTTAATTTTTCAAAAAGTATTCACTCAAATAAATAGATTTGAAAATAAAACTAAAGAATAGGTTTTAAAAAAAGTTCAACATGACACTGTAAGTGCTGCCGTTGTTTTTTATATTTTCTTTTCTATTTCTAGTCAATTTTTTAAGAAAATTCCAAGATGGCGGCTAAAGCTCCAGCTCGATTTCCCTGAATATATATGCTCCTAATAACTCTCTCTAGGTTAGGTTTAGGTTAGGTTTATGTGGTTGTCAGCAGAACGCTGGACACACTTAGACCATTGGTTGGCCCATTGTGATCCCACAGGAATCTAGGAAACTTTCTTCCTACTCGTTGAACCATTTAGAGCTTCTTACCAAGCGACTGATACTATTAATGTCATGACTTGTCAGATCACTAGAATCATTGTAGTAAAACTCTCTCTAACAAATTGTAAAAGAAAATTGTACACTGATTTAATAAAGTCGACAACTAAGGAGGATTTAAGTGCAACAAATCTTTTAACAAACACAATAAACCGCCGTGCCGCCACACGGCTCGTGCCGTCGGGTTATCTTTGGCATTTTGTCTGTAAATTTCGTTTTGATTTTTTCATACAATTAAAGACGTGTTGCGCTCGTCAAAAATTATATTGATACAAGACAAAAAATAAAAATGATTCTTCTTCGTCTGATGCGAATCAATTTTGAACTTTCGGTTTGTGATATCTTCGTTAAGATTAATAATTGACGATTTAAATCGGTGAGTGGAAAAACAGTGTAAGCACCATTGCAAAAAAAAAATAAATATCAAATTGGTTTCGCTTTAAAATACTTCTAAAAAGAAGACATTTTAAATCTCTTCTGGTCGTGACCAATAACCTATTATCATACAAACAAATAAATCATTTTTTTTGAACAATGAATTTATGAAAACCATTTTTTTTTCCTTAAATTTTAGTTTATATTTTATATTATTTTTTTACTCAATTTTCTTATTTAACGGTATAGTGTTTATCATCGCACCATCATCACTTCGAATGTTTCTAACTAATTTGGGAGAACAATAAGTACCAAACTTGTCATATTGAATTGAAATCTCAGATTCGTGTTTCTTACAATTTCTTTTTGCATTTAAATATCTACCTAGAGCACATGTAACAACATTAACATAATCTAAAACATTATATCTCCAAAACTAAAATGCGTCTTCAGTTCACTTTACACCAATCTAGAGCTTTAACGAAACGACCGATTTGCTTCAAATTTTCTACATTTATGCACAATTGAAATAAATTATTCCATATTTTCTGAAAGACAATAAACATTAATATAACATTAAATAATAAACATTAAACTGTATTTACTGAAAAAATTTACTATGGCGTATGTGGAATATTTTTGTCACGTATTTCCAAAAATTTAAATTCCTCATTTCCTTACATTTTATTTGCTTTATAACGTAAGATCTCTCTAATAAAATAATTATTACGTACTGTAATATTTTCACTGAACTGATTTTAAGGAATTTAAGTTATATTCTTCACTAAATAAGAACTATAATAATAAAGACAACGTTCAAAAATCCAAAAAGTCAATTTTATCAGAAAAGATATGTATATCTTATAAAAATTTCCTTAACGTTATAGTTTTTATCTCAAAGAAATAATGCACATACACAATAAAATGCGACGAAAAAGATAAAATACATAAATTAAAGTTTATGTAAGATGATATTTTCATACAAACCGGTTTATTATCTATGAAATATTAAATTTTAAAATTAACTCATGAAGTAGATGGTAATCCAATATTCCATTTATATTTCCTTTATATGGGTATACAAAAAGCTTCGCGTTTCAACGTTTCTCAATTATAGATATATATATGCATATTCACGTACATATATAAAATATTTCCAGTACCTCAATTTATACATTATACTTCCTTAAAACCTGATATTCATTAAGGAGTATTAATTTTCCATCCTCATCGGTAAAAGCAAAAGGTGCTTGATATATATATTTAATCAAATAAATGATACCATCATAATCACATCCTCTTCCAGATCAAAGTATATGTATAATAAAATATCCTCTAAATCAACCATAACCATCGTCTTCATTTTCTTGATTCGGCGAGAAAATGAAGTCAATTGGAAAATTTAACGACACGTGAAGATAAACTAAGGGTTCAATTTCTACGTCGCCGTGAGCTCAACAAAAAAAAAATAAAAAGAAACCTAAAAAGAAAAAAAAAAATAGAAGAATTTTTCCCCCTACAACAACAGCAACAAGAAAAAAAATAATTTGTACAAAAAATTCAAAAGAAAACCAAAATTGTAAACTCATTCTTAATCTGTATTAAGTGTTTTCTTAAAAAAAAATCCCACAAACAACACACATCACACACAGCCACAGCAGCGTCGGCGGACGAATATTATAATGGCTTTCCAATTATTAACCATGAATATCACAAAAAAAAGAAACAAATTAATAAAACATAAACTTCATTGATCTTAAAATATTTTTCATGAATGAAAAATGATGAAGAAAATTAATTTATTGATTATTATTATTTTTTATTATTGTTCACTCGGGCGTATGTGGAATATTTTTTTCTTCTAAAATTCAATATACAAAAAATGTATCCTAAGTGAAAAAGAAATTTAGGGGTAGCACCTTTTTCTAAAAATGATGATTTGCGATTTTATTTATATTATTAAATCTGCATTTCATAATGTTGAAATGACAAATTGTCGCACATGTGTGTCTCGACAGGGCGCGAGCGCCATCAAAAAATAAAAAGAAGAAGAAAAAAAGAAAATAAAACATGAATGTTTTCTTAAAATTAATTTTGCATAATACTCGCGTATCCATCACAAAAATAAAAGAAAAAAATATCTTATATGTTAAGACCTTCTTATATTGCGTGCATTAAATTTTATTTTATTTTTATTATCATTATTATTTCACTTCTTGTTATGCATTCATTATCCATATTCCTCATTTTATATCAAGTACAACCCCCCCCCCTCCCTGTGTCTCCACCCGCCGTCAATTCTAAATAAACCGCACCATCGTCATCACCATCATCAGTCTTTTGCAAGTCTTAAGTAAATACATCAATTAATTGGCAGCATGCCCATGGTTGGTTTTACAATGGATAAAATTACATCTTTTTATGTTGTTTTTGTTGTTGTTGTTATTTTTGTTGTTTTGTGTAGTGCTGTTCTTATGGTATACATTTATATAAAAAGACAAGAACAAAAATCGTTAATTGATGATGCTGACGGTTGCGAGAGCTGTATCTACACACATAAAATAATAAAAAAAAAAAAAATCAATAACTTCCCCCAACTACATTTTATCATCTCAGGTAGACAGACAGACTCTATTTCTCTTTCTCTTTCCTTTCATATCAAATTATGTTGCCTTATAGTATCTTTCTCACTCTCCCTTAGATGCTATGATGACATGTGCACACTTACTTTCTTAAAATCCTTTAAAGAGTAAAAAAAAAATAACAATAAAATATCCTTCCGACGGAATATAAATAATAATTAAATAAAAATTCAAAATCGGTCCATTATTTTATCCATCATCAACACCAGCGTCACAAATCATCCATCTTATCATCATTACATCCCCATTATCCTCGTCATCATCATCTCCTTCACACAGACACATGTTTGAATTGGTTAATTCATTTTTATTGTCGAACGAGCATCGATTGCACTTGCAGCACATACTACCTATACAATCAAAGGTAATAGTGTCACAACTCACAACTGGATGATGGTGAATTAGATGATGCTCTGCTTGCCTGTAAGGATGTGCAAGTGCGAAAAAGATGGCACGCAAAACCATACTATGGATCTCATTCTAAAAAGGATATACCTATACCAACACATCAACTGAAATACAAAATAAAAATAAAACTTAAAATCTCTCCTGTTTTATTGTTTCTTTTTTTTATTTTGTGGGCTTTAAATCGAATTCATTTTCTAAGAACCTTTGGTAGTAATAATTGATGTATCTATAACAATATTTTTCTGTTACGAGGTGGATATAAAAATGTAACGGAATGTTACGGAATGTTAAAGTGCGCGCACACACACACATGCATTCCGGAGGACACACAGAACAACACAGTATAGCAATGCCACCCAAGGAAACAAAAATAGGTGAAGGTCGGATTTTTAATACATCGCATACAATGGTGTCCTGTGTTGTCCTCTTCGTTCAACAACCAACCAAACAACCAACCCTCTCGTTATTGATGTTGCAATATTAAATTGCGACATTTGTTTTTTTGTGTTACTTCTTTTTCTTATTTTTTACTTTTTACTATACACACCTCGATTTATCCATGTATGCATATTAAAATCGTTATCCATATCCATGATGTTAAATAAGATTTTCTCTTGTTTGATTTAATTGATATTATAGTATCCTGCATAAACCATCAATTTTAAGAATTTAATTGCTGCTTTCAGGTATTCACATCCATCACCATATCCTTCATTCACGTCGTCGAACTTGATATACATATACAACTTATATATTTTCTTTTTCACATTTTCCTTATTAATATTATTTTTTTTTCTTATTCTTTTTTTTGTCGAAGAACAGAAATTAAATGCAAAATTTTTTTAAATTCTTTTAAGAAGGATTTGGAAAATCAAAAACTACCGACGGATCACACAACAACGACGATAAAAGATGACAAGAAGGAAAAAAAATTAAGTTTTAACTTAAAACAAAATCCTGCGGGACGTTTAAAGCATTTTGTCTCCTTTTTTTTTCTCTATTCCTTTTTTTTTAAATATTTTTTTTCTATAAGGATTTTCTGTAATATTCTTCACATTTGCATTTTTCTTTCTTTTTCATTTGCAAATATATTTATTATTATTATTTTTTTTCAAAGACTTCAACACAAATAAGACACGAAAATCGACGATAAAGAGCACTGTTGGGTGTTGTATTTTATATTTTCATTTTTTTTTAATTTAAATTTTTTATTATATACAATTTGTATAAATAAATTTAACAAAATTTTGTGTTATTTTTTTTTTTTTCATTAATTTTCAAAGTAAATTCTAAATGAAAAATATTTATACACATAATTTATTTTGATAGTAAAAAAAAATTAAAATAAAACGCGCCGTGCAAAAAATGTTGGTATGTTGCGTATGCATGCGAACCAACTGCGATAGGACACTAGACCATGGTACAACAATGGAGAGAGAATCTCTTTCCTTTTTAGCCACGGAGCACGCGAGATGCTGGCTGTATATAATATTGACGATGGACCACTGTTTCTCGTTGTGGGCTGCTGAATGGGAGGATTGAATTGAATTTTCCGACATAGATTTTCATGATGACTCTCTCTCTTTTCGTGCAAAATCTCTGAGAGATTTTAATTCAGCTTATGGTTTTTTGGGAAAATGTATCTTTGCGGTGTGTTTTTATCTCAAAATTCGTGCAGTTTCGGGGGGATTCTAAATATCGGAAAGCTACCTTTAGATAACACGAGGAAAGTATTTTTTTCGATTTTTGTTTGTTTGTATCATTTATATATACGAGTATATATTTTGTATAAAAAAACTCAAAAAAACTCTCCATCTCTCTCATGTAGTGTATCTTGTGTAGATATAAAGATATAAATAGGTTACACGGTTTGTTGTCGAAATATTGTGCTATTGTGAAATGTATAGAATTCCCTTGGGCGGATAAGTGGGCGAGGGGGTTGTTTTGGAGGGTTGGCGGCGGCGGCGGGTGTGATGCTTCATGAATCGTGATGTGCGCGCTTGTAATTGAAAGAGAAACTAGAAAAGAGAGTGAGAGGAAATTCATTTTATAATTTTTGATAGCACACGATTAAAACATGTTAAAGTGTTTTTAAAGAGCTTTGGATGTGAATATTTTTTTTTTGCTACATAGCAAATTATTTTCTACTTCTTTTTGTAAAATATTTAACAGAGAGCTAAGGGAAGGATGTTTCAATTTTTATATGTGTAATGATAGAAGGATACACTCATTTTTGTTATGTTTCAATTAATGGAAGAAAAAAAAAAAAAACGAATTTAATTTAAGAAGAAACAAAAATATAAAATTGTTCCGTCACATTTAGTTTAAATGGACTATTTATGGCAAATTTATTGTTTTATTATATTATTTTTTTTGTTTCTCATTCAATTATAAATAGATAAGAAATATTTGTTTTTTTTTTTTAATTTTCAAATAAAGAAAAAATAGAAAAATATATGTATGTATATGTATGCACATGAATACATTTTTATATAGTTTTTCTTTTGTTTTGTGGTGATTTATTTTTTAACAATATTGTCATATTAATCAAAACAATATGTTATGGTTATTTTAAAATTAAAAAATTTCAAATTCAACATATAAATCATATAGAAACCACTATAAATGTCAAACTAACATATTTTCTTAACAAGTTTAGTGAACAAAAATTACTCGTGGTAAATTTATGTTTGTCTGAGCTTTTTTAGTTGTTCTTTAGTTTCTGGATAAATAAATATTAATTATATACATATAACGATTTTTGTTTTTTTGTTGTTGTTATTTTTATATAAAATCAAATAACTTAATTGTTATTAATCTGTATTTTTGACATTTGTTATTAGTAATTATGTAGTAATTATTTTATAATTGTATTAAATGAATTTCAATTGATTTATATTTCTAAAGGTTGAATACATTCAATATTCCCTTAGCGAAAATTATTATATGAATTTGATTTCCTACGGTGTTTATGGTTAAAGTTTCCCTAGAGAGATTCATTATGGAATTGACATTTATATTAATTGAAAAGGAAATGTGCAGGTAAGTTTATTGAGTTTATGTAAATTTGTTTTATCAAGTTTATTTGGAAGTTTGTGCATAAGGATTTATCGATTTCTTTCTTTATATATAAAGCTATGTTAATATGCAAAGTGAAACTTCAATAAATACATTTGTTATCTTATATTTATTATGTTGTTTTCTGAAACGACAACATGAACGTTTAGAGGGAGATTTTGGTACATATTGTTCTCAAGTGCATACAAATCATATCCAAGGCGAAATATCAAACATGACCAATAGTTCCGCATTCGTCATGTACTAATTCAAGAATCTCCGAACAGTTCATCTTAAATCGGGTTCAAAGTGAACTGATGGAGTATTCCTAGCAAGAATAGTATTATTGCGAATCGAAGGGAATAATCTGGAATACCACAGAGTAGCCAGTTAGGCCCTGTCAGTTTTATTGTATTTATATTAACGAAATACCAACTTATGCATCTGGAAAATGATGATTATTTGTAGTATAAGTTAGGGCATCAGATATTTAGTTGCATAGTATGGTCCAATGAGTTATCAAGATATATTTAATATCCGAATCACTTCTTCTCTTGAGAGAGTTTATTTACTGAATTAAACTCTTCTCGTCTTTGAAGAATAGGGCATTTGCAAAAATTCTGGTACGTATCTTCCTTTTCTCTTAGATTGCACAACTTACAGTTTATTGGAATATCTTCTTTCTGTAAGGTCTGAAATTTAGCAGTTCTCCTCTCGCCATGAAGATGGTTCCTGTTTGATCAATACTGTTTTTCTCGTTGAAGTTGAAGAATTGAGTTGTTTGTAAAAATTAATCGAGTCGTAGAGCATGTAGCTTTTTACCATATAGCTGGCTGATGCTGAGGTAGACTCGTCGGTTTCTCCACGGTTTTTTCCCAAAGAAAGTACAAAACTGACAGAAAGCAGAAATTCGTAGGTTGGTATTCTTGCAGGTTTCCGTCAGTGGGGTTGGCTTTACCACTATTCCAATTGTCAATTATCAATTGATAGTTGATAAATATTGAAAATTGATACTAAATACACAATTTATAAATTGATAAATCATTGAGAATGGTGCAGACTGTTGAGAATTACAAGAAATTTGATAATGATTGATTAAAACCGTTTTGTAATTTTGTTTTATAGAAATTGCTCCACAAAAGATACCTATAATTGCATTGCATTTAACTAACAAAAATGAAATGTCCATATTACAGCACAATTTATTAGCGTTGGGAGTTAGTTTTTTTTTTTTTTTTAATTCATGACTTCAATTTCGATATTTATTCTCTTTTCATATCACAACTTAAAAAAAGTTACTTGATTGATAGATAAAAGCATTCTTAAATCGTGGGAATAAAATACTTTCTAACTGACCTTAATTTATTTTCCCACAAAATGATTTATTAACTTTTTTTAACAATTTTTTTTTTTTCAAATTCTTAATAAAAAAGTTTCAAAAACCTCTTAAGGATGGATATTAACATTTTTGTTTATGTTTTATGTATTTTCAATTTAATACTTCTCACAGACCACCAGACCCATTAAAACTAGACCACAAATTACAAACTCCGTTAAATATATTATGCAACATCCCTTATACTTAAATGATGGTGAAAAATGTATAAATACAAAATTGAAGAGTATCTAAGGCATTTATAAGAAAAAGAAGAAGAAAACGAACCCATCAGGTCGAAAGAAAAACTTTTAGCAGTTGGATATATGCTACAGCTACATACAACAGCAACAAACAAAAACACCAAAAATGTCAGTCAGGCCAACTCAAACTAAACAAATCGAGCACGTCCTGGAGGAAAACTTTTTAATAGACGTGACGAAGCTCCAGCAAAGACGTTACCTGAAAACCAAATGTGCACAAAACAAAATGTTATCCTGAATTTACATTAGCTCAAGTGAGGCAAATTCGTGCATGCAATAAAGGATATAATATTGTTTTATTTGCTTTCTGCTGCCAGACGTTCCTCCTGCTCATCTCGGAAAAAAACGAGGTGAGATGAAAGAAAGAAATACCATTCTTCAACGTGTTGTATATCTTCAAGAAAACAAAGTCCACCGATTGGTCGTGTGTACTTGATCTTATTGCACACGATTTCCGTTCCGAATCAAACGAAGTAAACGAAATTGATTTCCACACGTATATAAAAATAAGTGTTCTGAATTTCACTTTCAGGTAAGCCAGTATTCAAACCTTTTTTCCTTTCGAAAGCAGTGAAAAAAATTACACAAATTAAAAAAAGAAATAACGAATATAATTAAAACTGTGCCTTTTTAAATGAAAAAATTTTTTTTTTAATTTTGTCGATTCCAATTCGAATATTAAAACTCAAATGAATTCCAAACGTCAAGTATTTTCAATCCGATTTAAAACTAAAGCACCATTATTTCGCCACTAATGAAGGCGAAAAGTATTTTTGAAAACAAATAGAGATTGATTCAGAACAGGTGTGATTATATTACTTAAAAACCTCGAAATGTCGAAATTCTAAAAATTATGGTAAAACTTAGAATTTTTCAACAGCATTGGTAAAAATTCGAAATGATTTGTTTTTATAATTCACTCCGGAGTGTAAAGACAATTATAAGATTAATTCAACAGATATATGGTGCAGTTATTCATCATACTTTGGTTAAATTTGCATTTACAGCTCCTTATTTCAAGTACAGTGAACTCTCTCATGGCTAGTTGTACAATAGTGGTTCACCACCGGTTCAAGATTTTAACTCTCCGATTTCGGCGGATTAACTAAAGTTCGACGCTGGTTCAAATGTGTGGAATTTATTGAAAATGTTCAGGATTTTGTCTATGACAAATGACGTTTCACGTCCAAAAGGTAAAATGAAAAACTCGGAAAAGCCAATGTTGTGGGCAGTAAAATCTTTTATTTACATATTTATTTGAATGTATATTTGTATCTGGGCGGTTAATATTTTTAGGGATATGTCATTTTAATGTCTATTTTTTTAATTTCTCGAGTCTTACTCGTTCCCTGAGAAAATAAAACAAATTGTTTACATCGTAAAAATTTTATAGAAATTCCAAAATTTTGTTATATTTTTCAAAGATTATGCGATATTTCAGTTCAAAAATATAGTAGGTGTGTAAATTTGATGTTCATTTGTAAAGTCTTAAGCCTACTACTCAGTTCGAATGAAAACATAGTTCACTGGTATGGAATTTACAGCAAGAAGTGAGTACCAAAACATGAAAGTGAAATATGCTTCTTCAATCAATTTCACGCAAAAATTTCATTTCTAACGTACGACCCCTAGGAAAATCGAAATGTTGTGAAATATTGTGACATTTGTTAATTAATTTTTTTGTCTTAATGACTAATACTCCCGCCCGTGAAATGAAGAATGAAAACGTTTCAAATTTAATGTGGAAATTCAATACGAACCCATAATTAATTCTTCACATGCATTTTTGATACTCAGTTTGGAATATATACGAAATATGTTTTTATTCTCATCAAGGAGGAAACATGAAAAATAAATGGAATTTAAACACTCTTTTAAGAAGTTTTAGAAGTTTTTCAAGATTCTGATGATAGTCATTTACATTTGAGTGAGTATTCGAAATTCGAAACTGATTATCAAAAATAACAATGGGTTTCAAATTGAATTTTTACGTTTATTTTGAAATGATTTTATTTTTCATTTCACTGAAGGTGAGCTTTAAGTAAGAGTTGTGAAAATAACCATGTATTCTTACAAGCACATATTATATTGTACAACTTTTTTTTGGCGCTAAATAATAAATTTAAAAATTATTGACTAAATCATGGGTAGAAAGTCGAAGCAAATGCGGCGCCGTCTGGTCTGCTCTTGGATTATTATCTTGCCTTTTTTTTTAATTGAGAATTTTTTATTTTTAACGATCAGAGCTAAAATTCTGCATTAATGTTTTAACATTAAATTTTTATGAATTATTTATGAATCCCTCTGAATGAAAAAAAGAGTCCTTTTGAAAATAAGTGCAAAACTATTAAAAATGTCCGATTTTAAGAATTATCAAAGATTTTTTGTTTTATAAAACATAAATTAAATACATTAATTCATTCATATAGTTACATACAAAAATTGTAATAGTATACAATAAAGTTTTAAATATCAGAAAAAACTTAACTTTCTTTGAGTTAAAATGATTGTGAAAAAATGTGTCCTTTTAAAAAAAAATGTATCCCTGAATCCCACCGAAAAAAAAGAATTCCCCGGGATATCCCAGTGGTAACTCTGACAGATACATACTTCACATTATCCTGATCTTTTCAAGTGTATAGACATTGAGTCACTCTTATATTAAAGCTAATAAAATATTATAATTAAAGTTATTGTGTTAATAATTTGTAAACAGGGAGTTCAATTTTCATATATTTTAATTCAAATCGATTCCATTTACTTCAACTAGGTTCCAAGGTAAAAATCACGGCTGTTTCTCTATTAATTGATTTGTTTCCTCTGAATATCACAGTTTTGTACTGTAGGCATCTCGACACCTACTTGCAGAATAAGAATTGTGTTGGAATTCTGCTATCTAATCTCGATAGTAATCAAAACGTGTGTCATCAATAACTTTCAATGTCAAGAGTAAAAAGTCAACTCTCGGCGAGCAAGTAGTCTGGGTAATTGAACTGGTACAACATGTACTAAGAATTGCCATCCTTTACCAGTATAATAGAAAAAAATTAAATTACCCTCAAAAAAATTATATAAACACTAGGTTCATTGCTTATTCACCAATTTATCTAGAAAAAAAATTTAAGAACAAAATTTGTAATATATATTCTACTATCATCATTCTTTTTTACATATTGCACTCACTGATTACTTCTGAAATCGTGCCGAAATATAAAAATACATGACATCATTTCACAAAATATTGGTCAAACAACCTGTATAATTATTACATTGGAATTAGGTGTTTTTCATTTGAAAGCATACACATATTAAATAAATGAAATAATATTTCTTTTAACATTTTAACCACCTTCCTTCCTCCTACTTTTTCTCCCATGACGTCAATAGAATAACCATGAATTCACATTATGTAAATACACATTTTTTACGATATTTCTGGGTAAATTGATCAATAAAATATATTAATTTTGTTAGGTAATTACATCGGTTTTCAGATGTTTTTTTTACATATCTACCTCCCGCATTACTCTTATTATTGCTTCTAGCGAAAATATGATTACAACTTTTTTTATAGAAAATTTAATTAACTTTCATTTTGTAGTGCAAACTTTTTCGCTAATACGCTTACGGTCGTATTTATAACTTTGGACAGCCGTCCAAGTTATAAATAAATATTTTTAGCTGATGTTTAAAAGTTACCTAACTTAGACAAAGTACTCGGTTGTCTAAACCTTGGGTAATGATACATTTTATTTAATCAAATAAAGCACCAACTATTTCAGACTATCAATACACTGTCTAACTAGTCAAAAATCTAATAAATGCGCCTGTAAATTTTCAAAATATTAAAGAAAAACTACAAAAGGGGAGCATTTACCCTCTTCGACCCTCATGGTGAAGGCGGCGCAAATGGTTCACATGTGACGGACCATATCGTGTCGTATATGGTATAATTCCAACTGCAATATCCACCTCCTTCCCACGTAGCAGAAATCAAAATGGGGTTAATTTTATATTTTAACACAACTACATTTCTCAATTGTTTATACGTCTGGATAAAATGTCAAAATTATGTAAAATCCTTTAATTGAATAAGAAATGATTAGTAACTTTGTTTATCGTTTTTTCTTCGGAAATGTGTCATTTGAGATAACTCATAAATGTTGGATTTGTTTCTTTTTCATGTTAAGAAATTAGGTGTGTTCCCTTACTTTGAAACTCTGTGCATTTGAGTGAATTTCTACACATTTTAATTTTTTTTGAACTTTGTAAGATAACGTTTGTGTAGAAATTCACACAAATGCACAGAGTTTCAAACTAAAGGAACTATAGGCTATAATTATTTCATCTTTATTGAGGGCTAATTCAATTCTTTTTTAGTTAAAAATTAGTGCATTTAATGTTATGAATGTCTGCATTATAGGAATTATGTAAACATTAGGAGTTTATATGACGTAAGTTTATACTGCTTTAAACTCAATTTTGAGTAAACAAAAGATAAGGAAATTTATTACAAACTACTAGGGCATAAATTATCTATCATTTTTCCAAAATACTAACTAATAATAATTATTACACAGTGAATTTCTATTAAGTGTTTTCGTCTCGTAATTTTTTGACGTTCCACACAATATTTGATTTCAATTTAGACATTGTAGACATTGTCAGTCGATTAGGACATTGTCAGACTCATTGGTCATTGTCTGATGTTTTAATTGAAAACATCTTATAATTGCTGACAATTTCTTCACTGTTCGAAATGTCAATGAGTTGGTTAAAGAGAGATAAAAAAATAGCTGACAATCAAATTGGGAGGAAGTCTTACCAACCTTGTGAACGGACAATTTTTCATTGTAAGAAATATATCAATTGTTAGCTAATTGTTAGCTAATTGTTAGCTATTGTCAGACCCTTGACAGTTCTGACAATATTATAAGATCTTACAATCGTCTGTACTTAGCTTTAGGATGTTGTTATAAGACCGTTAAACAGATTAATAAATGTAGAATAGATTTACATACCATCTTTTCAGATTCTGAGTATTTATCCAGAAGTAAATAAAGACTTCAGTGAAGCCTGCCACTTGGGTGCCACACATAATATATCAAGGATGACCTTATAACAGGAGACAGATAGCTAGGGAACGGGTGGTATCGACAGGCTAGTTGGGTGAATCCATTCCGCAGTGTTAGTGTCACACCGTCTAAAGAAAAAATAAAGTGAAGAGCATTTCGCCGTAAAGTCAAAGATAAGACATAGAAGCTGTCAAAATTTTGGTGTTGGTAGCAATATTTCATTTTCAATTCAACTGTGAACTAGACATACAACATCGATTAAAATCTTGACAATTACAATTTTTTTTCACGAATACAAAACCAACCCTTTTAGTATAGATATCTTGTACAAGTAATAACAAAAGGTGAAGAAGATATTCTTTGAGATCTGAATCCAGAAAAAATGAGATGAATTTTGTCGTAGAAAATCAATACCCAACACAAAAAGTGTCATCATAGGGCAAATTAAGAAAAAGGATTCTGCACACCAGTAATTTTTTTTTCTTTTCTTATTATTTATTGTTTTTTTTTTCCTATATTTTTCCCAGAAAGCCTTAAAGTGAAATATCATCCCTCCCACACCCTTTATACATACCTACTACCACTCTTTACTCCTTTATTGTGTATATAGTATATCTGAGTAAATATTTCCATTAAAGTCATTCACTTGTGAAAAGCCATTGGAGTGGAAAAATGTTCAACTCTTTCGAAATCATAACAAAATCTCAAAGAACGTTGTTCCCAGAGATACAAAATACACACATACATATCATATCCAGAGAGAAGGTTTCCCTTCTGTTAAACATGTATAAAAGAGTAGCTCAGGCTTTTGGGTACGGGATTGTTGGTTGTTGGTAGATGGATGGATGGCTTTGTTGTGCTATGGTGTGCTGAGCGTTGAATGCTTTGTTTGGTTTTGCCATTCGAAGGGCATTAAAAATCAAAAAGACAAGTACCACATCTATTAGGATGAGAATGACCCACGCCTCATAGCCCTCACTCATTCTCTGCTGTCGTCGTCGTCGTAGCTCTCTTGAAGGACATCATTAGAAATGATGTTTGCTTTTTTTTTTTTTTTTGTATTATTATTTTTATCTTAAAGTGAATTTTAAAACGTCAACTGCTCACTTTCCATTAGCGTTGAAATTCTTTTCTATTGTGAATGTTGGCAATTACAGACTTTATTTATGATACAAAAAAATATAGAATCATCATCGACCGACGACATTAACTTAATCGTTTGACTATTTTTTAAGTTGTTTCTCCAAAGTTTCTTTTTTTTAAATTAAGTTTTTTTTTTTGTCAAACATTGTAATAAATTAGTTGCACCTACGCACGGTGTGCTATTTTCGCAAGTTGACAGTGGGCATTTGGATTTCTTATTATTTTTCTTTTAAACATGGAGAATTTTCACTCACATACACATATTCACATTCCAAAATGTGAAAAAGAAAAGATTAATTAAACAAAAAATAAAATAAGAAAAATAAAAAAAACTCCAAAAATATTCCCCCACAAGGGCGCCAAAACTTAACAACATAAAAAAATTAAAAACATTTTTTTTTTAAATATAGAAATCAAACGACAAGTGTCATTTTTTTGTGGTCATTATTTTTGATTTTAAATTTATCTCACAGATGTTTTATTTTTTGTGGTTTTTTTTTTAATTTTAGAAAGAATGTTTTTTTATAGTTTTTGAAATTTAATACGAAATTGTTAAGGTTATTAATCTTATAACAAATTATGTTGAAGGAATTTGTTTTTTATTATTATGATTTCACCAGGTAGATGCTGGGAATTCATTAGTCGTTAATTGATTTCATAATAAATTTTAAAAATTTCATTTTAACAAAATAAAAAATAAAAAATAAAATCCACATAAAAATAGAAACAGAAAATACAAAAAAACAACAATAAAAAAATAAATAAAATAAAATTAGTGAAAATAAAAATGCCAATGTTATTTTACAAATTGAATAATCCACTTAAGCACACTACAGTGCACCGCATAAAACAATAATTGTAATTAATTGGAACATTATTTACAGTTCATTCCCGCAACCACCGCACCATCTCTCCCTCTAACTCTCTCATGTTACTTTTGTAATAGTTTGAATTGGTTGGGTTGAGTTAGGTTAAGTCTTGGACCGGGAGGGACCTGTATAATGTTGTTAGTTACTGCTGAATTTCGTGCTCTATTTGGTATTTTATTGATTTTTATTTGAATTACTCTTGTGACGCAGGAGCGGCGGGGTGGTGAGGACAATAATGGGAGCATATATTTTTGTATTTTACTGATGAAAGCGGGTAAGGGGTGCGGGATAGAAAAGAATGATTTTAATTTTCAATTTTAATGAAAATGAAGGGAGTTTTCAACACGCTTGGCAATTAGTTAGGATAAAAACAAATACCATGATTGAAATCTAACCATAATTATGTTCAAATGACCTTTTTGTCTAACTAAAAAAAGTTATCGGGTTTTATTTGCTTTGATATTGAAAGTTTTGAATGTAAAGGATTTTGTTTTCATTGTTCTCATGAATCTTTTATGGAGATGAAGTGTATATATAGCTTTGTCTAGTTTTGATATGTAAGTCATTTAAAATTGTAATTGTTTCAGGGATTTATTTTGTTACAGAACATTTCCAATACTTAGAATTTTAAATTTTATTATTTTCGTATGGGTTTTGTACATGCATTATATTATTTTTCAATATTTATTGATCATCTATGTGTGAGTTTGGAAAAAAAACTTACATTTTCTATCATGTATGTACAACTTATAGGATTCATGGTTCCGTGTTAGCAGATACGTTTTTAAATAATATAAAAATAAAATGCTTTTCCAAAACAAGCTAGAAAACTGTAACAAGGACAAAAAATAATATTTCATTTGGAGAATTCATAAATCTGTCCCTACAACTCCCCATTGGAAGTTTTTGTAATTGTTATAAATATTAAATTATCAAAAAATCACATTTCATTCTGAAAATAATATGTTGGCCTTATTTTCTTTTATTTATATAAACTTGTTAAAAAAAACTCAACATTTCGCTGCGCAGTAGATCTTCGTTTGGGGCTAAGTGCAGTAGATCTACTGCTAAAGGAGTAGGGTGGCAGCACTGTCAGTGACAACTACTCTGTATGGTGTACATGGTGTAGTGCTGGATGTTTTGATTCACTGATGGTTTTTTGACATTTCTTGCGAATTTGCACAAATTTTCACAATATTTTTCTACACAAATTTTCACAAAAAATGCATACATCTGATAGAACTAAATATACAAATTATTGAAATCCAGGGATGTGAAGAGAACTCTATTTTAACAAACATTTTCATAAAATTTCCCTTTTATAGATTGGTGACACTAAAAATATTTTAGGGCACGAGAACGGTTTGTAATTTATGAGCAGTTTCATCGCAGTAATTACGGTCGTAATGAGCCCATCTCCCGTTGCATCAGAGAAAGTAATTTATTATGCTCTGGAGTAGATTTTTATATGGTTTGCACCAGAGAAACTTTTAAATCCATAATTCTTAAAAATATATAAACGATATAAAGTCAATATCTTATCGTAGTTATTTACGATTAATAATTTTGTTAATAATTTTTTTTTTCTTTCCTTAATTTACCCACCTACAAAAATGTAAATATCTTAGTCTGTAAGAGTATGTTATACTTTGATTGATGAAATAAACTAAACTAAACTAAACTAAACTAAAAATTGGTATAGATATACATTACGTCGCGGTCGCCCGATAATTGTTTTGTCGTATAAAGGATCCCCCACACCAACGCGAATTTTCGGTGGCGACGACGAAAACAACAATAAGATCACGTGGTTGTCAATGAAAACAACACGTTGTTATTATTGTTTTCGTCGTCGCCACCAAAAATTCGCGTTGGTGTGGAGGAACCTTAAACCATTTGAGCAATTTTGGGAAATCGCATTTTAAGTTTCGCGTTTAAATAAAACAGAAACTGACCGAAAATTTCTACAATTTAAATAAAATTTTGTGTGGAAAATCTTCTTTTAATTAAGGTATTCCAGATTGTTGAGTCGGTTTTAGTTTTTAATCTATAGAGGATTATCTCCAAGATCATTTTGTCGTATACGCCACGAAAATCAGTACTTTGTTCGATCCCCATACACATACGACAAAGTGAACATAAATGCGTTAGTTGAATGCAATACCGAACCGAGCGATATTTCCGATTTTTTTAAAAACTAGAAGACATTTTAATTTAACATCTGCTTTTTAGTGTTTGAATACAAATTGATACGAGAGTTGAATATTAAAAACATAATTACTAGAAAATAATGTAAATTTTTGAACAAAATGAGTATTAAAAAAACTTTCTTCATTTTTTTTTTAAATTTGAGCTTGAAAATTAATTTTTTCAAAACTATTGCATAAAAACAAATTTTAAAACAGAATTAATGGATGGATTTTTGGGTTTAAAAAGCCATAACATGACATTGTAATTGATGCGGTTGATTTTTAATAATTTTGTTTGTAACTAAAAAAAATGCAGTTAATTCTATATACGTACGACAAAACAGTATTAAAAAAAATGTCGCAGAAATACATGGATATTTTGTCGTATATGCCAAAATTTGGCGTTTACGACAAAACAAAACTAAGGGATGAGTTATTTTGTGCGGATATCCGAGAAATGCGTTCTGATTTTTTCAGTAACGATAAATGATAGGTCAAATCTGATTTCAGAAATGGAAAGAGGACCTTTGAAAACAAAGAACTGCATACCCACTTTAAAAAATTGCATTTTGGCGTTTACGACATAACAATTCTCGGGCGACGATTAGCTAAATCAAGGCTTTGGAAGTAGTTCGAAAACATATCACATATAGTTTCAGTTCAATATCGTTAGAGGAACATAGGTTATCACATGCTGGAAAGTTTTTTGTTTATCTTTTAACATTAACAAAGTCCCAAAATTTCAGAGGAGTATTTAGTTATTATAGTATATAGTCAAAAATAGACCTCAATGTTAAATAGATTCCGTAAAGTTTAGTTTAAGTGTTTTTTAAATTTTGTATTTCCTTTATAAACAATTTTTAAATTTAAAGTTTCAGCAGGAGTTTTCACGGAACACATAAAGACAAAAAGTTTTTTAACACATAGTAAAATAAAGTACATCTGCGCTCTAATCAGTCTCATCAGAAATTTTTTGTTCTGTTCTAATTTTTTTTTTCACTTAAGGGAGTTTTTTTCAACGAAAAAAATATAAATTAAATATAACTGAAAATATATTTCAGGTATCCGGGTTTTTCACTTAAGCGAGTTTCGCTTTAGCGGAGTGTAATAAAGGTAATTGGTCAAAAAATACTCGGGGATGAAAAAAGTGTTTCAGATTAGCGGGTTTTTCTCTTAAGCGGGTTTCTCTTAAGCTGGTTTTACTGTAGTAGAATGATGAACTAAGTTTTCAAATACAAAATTATCGGCAGCAGAAATCGAAGTAAATTCAGGCGCATCTGTGAAGACCAAGTCCAGGACTTTTGAACATGACTAGTTTGATAAGGTTCAATATACATTAGTCAGTAAAGTTACTTTCAGTTTCTGGAGTATTTTTTTCTTAAATCTACAGGAAAAAGATCATTTTATCCACTTCTTTTCGATAAAATTATCTGTTTAAGTGTACTAATATAATAGAAATTAACTATGTATTTCGTGAACTCGAGTTTCTTTATAAAATTTCCTTTAAGATTTGTATGTGAAAAACAGATATTTTCTACATTTCAACTGGAATAACTTTTTTACACCATGTCATATTGACTGGAATGTTTGGTGTGAGTAGCTTATTACATATTTGTAGTTTGTACCAAGTTTTTCAACATCACTTCTTTCTTTAGTTATCTATTTTTTCTGAGTCTTTCCATAATTTTGCTGTTTTCGAATTACCTACACAGCTGTAATATTTTTAAAAATCTAATTTTTTTTAAAATAGTGTCTAATATTTTTTTCTTAAATTGTAAGTTAAAATCAATTAATGAATCTCCGTGATAGTTTGTCACTTATTTATTAAAAAAAACAACAAAATATAATATGTATGTGCACGTCTAATTTTGTTCTATTATTATTAATGTGAACATATTCAGTTAGAGATGTGAAAGACATTTACATTTTACAATACTAATTATTAGTTCTATTTTAATATCTTATAAACAAATGAAATGTGTATTTTGAAAGAAGCCAAAAACAAAGAAAATAATAATAAATAAAATAATGTATTGTGTCTGCGAGCCAGAATTAATTATGTTAGTTTATTTTCGGAAATTTTTTTTCTAAACCATGCGCGAGCATTCAAAAAATTTTCTTAAAGAATTCTTTGACATTTCTATAGTTGTTTTTAATTGCATTATATACATGTACTTAGTTGAAGGGTAAATTATTGGTTACAAAAAAAAATAAAAAATTGTATTAAATTCGGAAGACAACAAATTTTGGTTAACTAAAACATAACCCCAAACATAGTGCAAAAAATTCACTTCCTATACATTCATCCACTTGTTGAAACCTTTAGACCTTAACCAGACATGGCACCTTAATAACAATTCATTAAGAAGAATTAATACTAAATATTTTTATAATAATTTCAACACATTTGAATAAAAATATATTTTAATCAATCTTCTTTTTACTAAATTTAAAATTCTAGTTACAGGAAGATGCAACATATGAGTATACTTTATTTGCAATTTCTTGTATTGGTTGCTTCTATGTTGCACTCAGAAATGTCTGGTGGTTTATGGTTTTTAAAATATTCATGTTATTTTTATACATTGTTTCAAATTTGCTTATAGTAAATATTTTTTGGTGTGAAGATATTAAAAAAAAACAAACTTTAAGTTAACAAAATGTCAATCAGTGCGTACAACAAAATAAAATATGTTCTGTCAATTCAACATCGTGTGAATCATTTTATTTTAAGAATAATGTCTGTTTCTATATCAAGAAAAATAAAAACAAAATTATCTACCGCAACAAATTGTGATGTTACACATTTAATAAATATACATAAGTATGTATAGATACTTAAATTCTGTCTGATTCATCTGCAAGAATATCAAAAGTTGATTCATCGTCCTATTTTCATTTTTATTATTAATTAATTAAATGACCGCAACATCAACTCAAAACAACATTACATTTTCCTTCAACTAACTATTTTGAATTTCATTTTGCTTGGACTTGAACTTTTTAAAAAAATCTGAAGGCCATAAAAGTTCAAATTAATTAATGACTAAACTTAAAAAAAAAATAAAAGGTATCACCCTCCAGCAAAAGGTGACAAAAACATTGGCTAAAAAATAAAATTGGATACAAAGTTAATGAGATTGTGGAGGATTATTTTTTTCTTTGCTGGCTAAACAAAAAGAAAATAAAGAAAAATAAAAAAAGGTCCAAATAGGTACCTACTAAAATTAATTTGATTAAATTCCTGCATCGATCCTGAATGTATTAGTTACAGACGATAAAAAGGGATTTTAGTTTAAATAACTTTGAATTAGAGTGGATTTAGATATAGAGACACACGAAAACGTCAATACAATATATTCTATAGCCGCTCGCTGATGGTACGATATGCGATAAGCTAAAAAAAATACATCGAACAAACGAAAAAATAATGACCTGTCTATAGCTTATTTTGTTTGGTGGATATTTATGTAGATATGTAGGTGGAAAATGTTCATAGATAGAACATAGATAGAGTAGTTTGAGATTGTTAATCACAAAAAACATCTCCTTGTCTTTATAAAGTTTTATACAACTTAGTACATACACTTCCGCTCATCTGAATAGGTTCAAATTTTTGTTCACGTTACTGTTAGCAATTATTTGCGAAACGTCGAAAAGTATACACAAAATATGAAATATGGAAGTTATACGGCCACATTAATAGCCTATAGACGAGCAATCATCAGAGCAGCTTCCAATTCTCATGATTCCACGTCAAAAATCAAGATAAAACATTACATATATAAAAAAAATGTGTCATTGCAATATATGAAGAGAGGCTATATAACATTAAGGTGAACAAAAACTTGAACGTATTCAGATGTGTATATATGTACAGGGTGTCCCGAAATCAGTGCCTCAGAAGAAAACCATGAGTTCCTAAGGTCATTTCAAGTTGAAAAACTTAAGAGGTAATTTTCTCGTTTTCGCTTCGTTTTCGACTTATAACGGTTTTTATGATTTTCATTCTTTTTTCCTTTGACTGGCTCTAACTTTGCCAAACTACAACCGATTTTTGAATTTTTTTTTTATTTAAACAAGAACAGTTAGAAATTTGTATCTACCATATAACTTTTTTCTGTGCGGATAACGGTTTTCCCGCAAAATATTTTCAAGCACATTTTTTAATCATTTTTAGGTTGTTCTTTTGACTTCGATATGATTTTTTTCACAAAAACACGTTATTAAGTATAATTTTTTTTCATTATTTTGAAAGCCCAATATGTGTTATTAAAAATACTTAACATTTTATACTTAAAAATACATTTAAAATTATTAACAAAATAAAAATAAAAGAAAATAAAAACGAATAAAAAACTACGCTGAGCGTTCAGTGTTGAATATTATAAATAGTAAAGTAAAAGTAAAACCGTTAGAAGTGTTTTATTCGTTTTTATTCAAATATTCATATTTTCTTGATTTTCATTTATTTTTTGTTTTTTATTTTTTTAATAATTGTATGTCTATTTTTAGGTAAAAAATGTTAAGTATTTTTAAGAACACGTATTGGGAGAGCCAATCAAAGGAAAAAAGAATAAAAATCATAGAAACCGTTATAAGTTGAAAACGAAGAGAAAGCGAGAAAATTACCTCTTAAGTTTTTCGACTTGAAATGACCTTAGGATCTCATGGTTTTCTTCTGAGGTGGTGATTTCGGGACACCCTGTATAGTTTAGATTTCAAAAAAATAATCACGTTTTGAAGAAAGCTCCCCATATAAGGTGGCTCCGATGAACTTGCAAATTCTAAATTATAATTTTCAACCAGGGTTGAGTTTACAAAAAATAATTTGAACTGTATCTATAATAAGCAAATGGAAAAGTGTGCTCTTTAGTGATTTCTGTAAATTCAACTTATTTTACTCTAATATGGTGGATGTTGAGTAAGGCGCTCAAGAGAACTCTTTTAAAGAGCCAGTAAATTCTCTGGTCTCTACAGATAAGCACGGTGTGAGCCTTGGTGATAGTTTTATATCATGTGTAGGTTGGGGGTTGGGGTTCTGTATTGGAATGAATACAGAACCGCAATGCTTCCAAACGCTGAGGAAGAAATTCATTATCGTTGACTGTTCCAGCAGGGTACTGACCAAAAGTTATTCGAAGCTGTTAAATAGTGTTTTATAGAGTAAATTTAAACCCGATTGAGAATTTTGGATTTATAATTTTGACAATTTGATTGAGGCAATACCTTGCCAGTGCCAAGCAGTAGGAAATCAAAATTAAGCGTCACTGGAAAAAATATTCCAATAAATTTAAAAATTCGCTCATTTTTTCGTAAAATTTTTAATTTACTTTTTAATTGCGATTTTTTAATTTTACGTTATATTTCTTTATGCAGGTTGTGGGTGAAAATAAAATAGATCTGTTTTAAACACGTCGCTAAATATTTGAAGATGGTTTACTTTCCACTTATTCTTATTTATAACATGCGCTCCTTTAACCTGTCTAACTAGAATCCAATAGGTAGCGCCTGCACCTATACGCCGGGATCTAGTTTAAATAAGTTTTTATTTTATTTATTTATTTATTTCATTAACGAGAGCAAATAATTCTCTTCTAGACCACAGACTCCAATAAACAAAACTAATTGAATACTTAAGTATTAACAACAAAAGCTTAAAAATGATAATAATTTTTTTCTTCTAACATTCTCTTACTTATATACACATTAAAATTAAGAACATTATACAAAATGAGTTTGTCGTCTTTAACAACGTCTCAGAGGCTCATTGTAACTGTTATTTACCCTATGAAAAGGAACTTGAAAAAGATCGTACCAACAACGAAGTTCTCACATAGGTTCGCCACGACATAGTCGATGTGATTGCCGACTGGAGAAAGTCAGTTTTATGTCAAAAATTATCCCGAGAAAATTTTTTACAAAAACTCTAGGTAAAGGAGTTACATTTATATTATAAGATAATAGGGAAGGAATATGACTTTTTATAAAAAGACATGCTTTGGCACTTGGATACATTAAGATAAAGATCATTATCTTTACACTAAATTTATAAACGGAATAAGTCTTCCTGAAGATAAAGGCCCAGTTTTACACTCGATTAACTGTCACTTAAGTGCAAAATATGGAAAACTAATGCACAATTTCAAAGTGTTAACTTATCGGAATAAGTGACACTTAAGTCTCCCATGTTGGCCACTTAAGTTCCACTTAGACAGTAAAACTGCGGCTAAAGTGCCAAAATTGGATAATTAAGTGCCACTTATTTTGTTAAGTGTGCACTGTGAAACTGGCCCTAATGCAATCAAGAGTTTCCTTCCACAGAGATAAAGTTTCAGGTTATCATTATACATTAAACACTTACAATAAGTGATAAGTTTTGAAATTTCATTTGTAAAGATCAAAAATAAAATTGGTCCCAAATGGCTACCTTGAGGGACACCGGAAGAAACTTCTAAAAAATCTGAAGTAGAATGATATGTAAATTCGAACATGATAAGTTCTACCATCTAGGTATGAACCAAATCATTTTAAAACACAAACTGGAGTAAAAACTCAAATTTTTTGTAGTTTGGTAAGTAAAATTACATGATTCGCTTGAGCACAACCTTTAAAAAAATCGGTAAAAACACAACTCCGTGCAGTAATTATTACACGCAAATAAAAATCCGTACTCTTAAAAGACGTGTATTTATTTGTATAATATCCGTGTATCCGTATATATTTAGCATACACGGATCTTTATTACACTAATGGGGTCATTGGTAAATTCAGATTTCAGTTAAAAAATTGATTTTTTTCTTTGCGAATGGAACACAATTCAAATTGACTTTTTTTTTGCCACTGTATTGGTGTATTTTCTTGTCTGTGCGGCATAGCTGTCAAATTTTCATTCAAACTTGTTGTCTTTTGAAAAGTGTATAAAGTAAATTTCATATTAAACTGCTTCCTTTTTTCAATATGATTGTATTTATTTAAACTATTTCAGCAAAATTTTCCCAAAACGAATAAGTTTCAAATCAAAAACCACGTTTGTCAAGCTGACAGCTTAAATTTCTATTGGTGTTAGTAAAATGAGGGGTAAATCTTTCGAAAAATTTAGATTTGCAAATTTGATTTAAAATCAAAAATAAATCAATTTATTCTGCCCAATGGAAAGTAAAAAGAGGGGAAATTGTGTTTTTGACAGATCCAAATCAAAAATAAATTGATTTATTTTACCAATGGAAAACCCCATAATTCTTAATACACGGATTGGTTTTTGATTTTTATCTTTTCCAGGGCTCGGTTTACAAGCTCAACATTTTGAGGGATATTGGCTATTATAGATTTTTATTCGAGAGGATAGTATGACAGGATACGAGAAAGTAGAATGGGTAGACAGAAGAGAACAGGAGAAGGAAAGACGGGAACTAATAAAGGAATCCAGATATAACAGGAAGGACAGAAGTAATGACCGAGGGGATCCCGAAATATTTGAATGCCGGTTAGGGAATAAGGTGATAGAAAGATGGTACTGCAAACAAGAAGAAGAGAGAATGTGCAGAGTGTGTGAAGGTGATCAAGAGATGTGGAACATGTGATAGAAAGATGCAGGTCAGACGGAGATTAAGGAAGATCAATATTGGGGACAAAATGAGGGATATAAGGAGGGAGGGGGAAGAGTTGATAAAGGCACTAGAGGTTGTGAGAAGGGGTAAGGAGAGAGGGATGGGAGGAGAGGAGAGTGTGATGGGAGACTTGCAACCCGTAGGGTTATCAAAACAACACAATACAATAACAAGATTTGTATTTTTGGTGAAAAATTTTATTTTCTAAATTACCGTTAGGCGCACAAAAAAATACAGTTTTACAGTGCCTTCAATTATCAAGCAATAAATCTTGGGTATCTGCATGGATTGATTGGGTTTTTTCTTTAATGCGAAAAAAAATCATTAAAATTCCCTGCATGGTCGATTGCCAACCATCATCCACCATGTGAGAGAATTCCGTTTTTTTGTGTAAAACCTCCGAAATCAACTGATATGATTGCCTTAGGAAGCTTATAACTTCGGTTTTAATTGTCAGATCTTCAAGATTAAGATCTTAAAATAAAGGTTGAATGCCAGAATGTTTACAAATTATTGGGGAGGCCCAACAAATTTCATACGAAATGGTTTATTGAGTCTGTCATCAATTTTATTTTCACTTTTAAAAATGCAAAAGCTTATGACAAATTTAAGTATTTTGAAAAATAATATTCTACTTATCTATACTTTCTCTAAGAAATTTGTGAATTATTTTATATTGGTGAATGCAAGAGTAGAGAGAGTAGAGCAACTTAATTCCATTCGGTTGTTAAAAAAAAAATCAATTTTTAAAGAAAAAAAATAAATAATAATTCTTAAATTAACTTAAATCCACTAACAAATTCGACTACGAAGTCGTTATTTTACTTTTTTATCAAACAAAGCCTTGATCTTGTCTAGAGAATATGGATTATTTAAAATACTTACACGGATCTTCGGATACACGGACACAAGGATCCACGGTTACACGAAATATACGGATTCAAATCCGGATAAGAACACGTGTATCCGTGTTTTTAAATATCCATGTAATAGGGTATAACTAGTTACTTCACTGTCATTCCCCGACTTAAAAAATTGTGTTATAAAAGAATATTTCCATAACTCCAATGCTAAAACCATCAACTTCTACAATTTGTATAATTCTTCTTCAACTTCGGTAACGAATAACTGCACCTCACCAAATACCAATTCTTATAAGGTCAAGTGGAGAATCCATGTAAAATGTATTTCCTAATCCTGAGGGTTAAAGATTTAAAGACGCTTATTTATTATAAATATTTTTAATCTTTAAGTCCAAAAATTAGGTCTCATTTATGCTCCATACTAGACCTATACTTTGCTCGTCTCGTGGCTATCCCTATATAAAAATATTTGTATAAGCTTTTAGCTTGAACAAAAAATCTAACAGTTTTTTCAACTACATTATAATGTAGCTCAGGTGTATCACAATTAGTTCTTAAGTCTCATTTCAAAATTTTGCACTCCCGAAGTTATCAATAATTTATTATACTTTTGCCAGTTTAAAGTCAAATGTGTACAAGTATATTTAAGTCCTTCTTGTGTGTGTTACTAAAATGTATAATACTAAAACTTTTTATACCACAAAAGCCTTGTTAAATTCTTTTTTACCTGAGTTTCCACTCTATTTTAACCCCCAAAGCTCCGATATCATCGACGATGTGTGTCACTGCCCGAAAAATAAATGAAACAAAAAACTTTTTCTTTCCAAAACCAATTCCAATAAGTTATTTGAAAGTCCATTTTGTCACAGGCAGTTTCACAAAACTACAATCTATAAGTTTTGCCATCAGAACCATTCCAAAGGGATACCTTTTAGTGCGTATATACCTATGCTATGTTTAAATATACATAGAGACGTAGGTACACATAGATATGTACATAGGTACCCTCTGGCTTCATTTTTCCATTCAATTTGTCCTTTCAAATTCAATGAATCCATAGGTCCCTCGTACTACTGCTGCCTTCATTTAGCAATACTTCTTCAAAGAATTACGCCACTGCCAACCATCACCCGGTCGCTCGCTTTGCCTCCGTTGCTTTGAGTTGGTTAGGGGTTAAATGTACAATATTTCCAACTTCTTCTTTGTCAATGCCAATTTCTGCAGAATATACTCGTACACCTACCATACCAATACTATATATAACCTTCGTGCGTAAAGTACCCTTTAACTGAATAGTTTCGAAGTCACGTAGTTTGTGGGAACGCTTGCTCTGAACGTGATTGATTTCTTCCAAAAACTCTAAGCCCTGCACATACACATGTACAATTTTAACTAATAACTTAACACATATATTCAATAAATGCATATGTATGTAAATATTGAATATTACTTGCACTTGGCTAGGAATATATTGTGCAACTTTCGAAGAAATACACTCCAGCTATAGGAATAAAAGAAACCATCATCCGTGTTCCCAGCTGGCTTTGTGCGTATATGAGATTTCTCAAGGCTGATTATCATACTGAAGAACTCTTTTGCTTAATCAATATTAATTAACTAATTACGAAACGCTCCCGACAAATACTTGATTATAAGTAATTTTCCAATACCAATCAGAATAAGAATCATTTAGATTAAGGAAAAAGACTCGGGGTCCTGATGTGAAAGGGGCTTATACTTGTTCTTTTGTATAAAAGCTATAATTCCTCGTATTGTGAACTCCACTTTAGCTGATGCGTTTGTTCGTTATGGAGTAAAATGCTATTTTGGTGACATTTGGCAAAATTGTGGTCGTTAAGTCAATACTTTACTCCTATTGCTGCAAAGCCAGACGATGACGATGATGACGTGGAAGACACAATGCCAACAAATGGACGAACTAAGGAACTGAACTGTATTGTAAAGCGTATAAAGGTAATGTTAGAAATGTGATTTTGTTTTGAGAACAAAAACAGAATAACAAGCTAAACCACCACATCCCAAATTTCATTCAACATCAACTTCCTTACATATGTATGTGTGTGTATATAAGCATGGCTGACATAAAAGCCAGTCCTGGAAACTATACTCATTTAGAATGTTTTGTACAACCCCAGCAGCCACTAGACCAAACCAGGCCTGACCAGACCGCCTGCAGATTAGAACAAGCATTCGAGTTTTAGTATCATACCACCGCATCGCCATCTCCAGCGCCATCCATTGCCATTGCCATATCACAGGGCCTGCTTAGCTTGGGTCAATTTGTGAATTTCAGAATCCGAACACCTGCTGCTCTTAATCCCATTATTTATTTTTGTTGATTGGGGTAAAATGTTGTTGTGGTTGCCTGCCTGGTGGGATTTAATGTTTCTCTCTCAGGTAGGTATACAGTATTATATTGTTGTGTATATAGAGAAACCTTGGTGAAGGTTAATTCAACGCCAATGTATTCAATGTTGTTGAAGCTAAATATCCGGTGTAGTTTAAACCACTAAACGGGCACTCGCTTATAATGATCATTTATACGGAACTATTATCGCAACATTTGATTTCTACAACCATTGCATCAGAACGTCCATGGCCCAGCCAGTATATATGTATATAATTTTGCAAAAAAAACAACAAATAAATATTGAGGCCGATTTTGTAAAGCTTATTTCAAAGCAATAAAAAAGTATGGAAAACCTATAATTGAATTGATATTTTAAATTTTTACCTATAGGTAGTTTGCTTTTATTTTAATGTTTTGTGGAAAGCCTAATTTTCATTTTCAATCCTGTACAATAAACTGCAATTCAAATACATAATGACGAATAACGGCTTAAGTAAATTCATGATAGAGACTAAAAAGCTTGGCTAAGGATTTTAAAAATAGCTTTTAATTGTGAAAAAATAAAAATATAAATATATGTATTTAGTCAAGGTCGTTGCAACATTTACAGGACACTGGCCAATCGGAGAGCATGCAGCGAAGCAGCAGGAAAAGGAAACAGTCATTCATTTTCTTTGTAAATGCCCCGCTTTGCCCAGAAAAAGAGCTCGGTTTTTTCAGTGACCTAAACGAACTTACTGAGATGAGGATCTAAGATTTGATCTCCTTATTCAACGCAACGCACTGGCTCTTGGATAAACCTCAGTAGCCACTGTACATCTTTCCTAGGACTATAGATGATCATTCTATAGGGGACAAACCTTTTAACTACGTCTCTGAGCCAACCGACAATCTGACCAATGTGGCATGTTGCTGCGAGACTCAGACAATCCAAACCATTTCCATCCACGAGTTATGGTATCAAAACGGCGCACTCCAGCGCTAATTGGATCAATGAATTAGGTGGCACGTGACCGCCATTTCTACCTACCTATGTATTTAGTATTTTTATAGAAAACTTTAGTAAACGACAAAGAATTGAATAACCATTAGCATTGTAAGTTGAAAACAGCACGTAAGTATGTGAAAGATGTTTTTTTTATCCAAAATATGTGACTATGCGCTTATAGTTACAAATATGGTATTTTTCCCCAGTCATAGATTTTGTCAAAAAAAATTACATTTAACCATTAACTGTTTTACAAAATAGTGGTTTTGAAATCTATACTGCTCCAGTAAATCGAGTGACGCAGCTTTTAGAACTAATACCCAGTTTTTTCAGGGAACTTTGTTTTAACAAAAAGAAATTAGAAACGAACATGAAGAAAATTAAAAAATAACTTCTGGTTAGTTGCAGGGATTGAAAATTATTCAATTAAAATGGCTCCATTGGCAATATTTGAGGCAATATCAATTTCAATGGCACTGACAATTTATTGCATTAATTTAATTAATTAATTTCATTTGTCAAATGTCAGTATAGAAATTATGACCACTGTGTAATGTTTTTTTGTTCTTTTAAATCAATACTATTATTGATAATAAATATCCATTTTTTCACTTTATTTTCCAATTTTCAACTTTAATTTCAAAACGAAGCAAGTTAAGTAATTTTAAATTGTGGAATGGAGAAACCATTTTGAAAAAGTTGAAACGTCAAAATTTATTGCCTGAGCTTACTTTTTAGGGCTATAAGAGCCTGAAATCTTAGTACACTCATACCATCCCTAATTAAGATTTATTTTAAGTTCGCCCTTTTGTCAACATGTAACCGAATTAAAAATCTTTTTAGACATAGAGCATGTAGACATTTGTCCAAAATACATTTTGAAATAGGACAAGGTTTTGATAATAATATGCCATACGTGTTATTACACTCTGCATCTAGTTAACAAAATTAGAGGTTGATTGTGAATACTTATAAGAGTTACAATGCTATTAGAAGAAGCCAAGTTATGTAATGAAAGCATGCAAGTGACAACAAAAGCCATTGGCATGAAAAATGAATATACCTACTGCCCACCGAGGCACTCTCCAGCTGAAGTTGAACTCCTTAATTTCCTAGAATATAACTTTATTGTTGTAAGGGACTTCAATACTAAACACACCCAGTCTAAGGATAGGCTTATGAATTCTAAAAGACATAACGACTTTCCTAAGCTGGCCGCAAACACACCTTATTGGCCATTTGATCGTAACAAAATATCGAATTTTTTCGTAGGTAAAAGTATTAAACGAAATCATTGAAGAAGTGACAAAGGTAATAAGATTTATCGTCAGATCAGTTATCTAATCACTGAGTGAAATGAAAATAAGAAGAAAAAAAAACATCCTAAGCTCATGAGTTAAAGCACAAGGTCGGACCAAACGAATTTAAGAAAAAACTTGAAAATTATATAAACCGAAGACCGCCTTTGGAAACAAAAGAATAAATCAATTAAAAATGGGAACAATTTGTTGCTGCAATAGAAAGTACTGCAACATTTTGAACAGGAGAGAAACTAAAATAAAAAATTTACAGATTTCACTCATAGAGTAACTATGGGGACATTGAAAATGACTTATGTTAGCTCGATAAAATAAAAACATGAATAATCTTTCTAATTTGTATCCTATAGTTGCACTAAAACTTCTGAAGCTGTCTAAGAAACCATTCTTCAGTCTGAAATTACAATATATAGCAAGATATTTTTAATGTCAAATCCCATTTGGCGGTTAAATTAATGTTGTTCAGTTCAGTTTATTTAATCACGGCATTGATGTTCAAGAAAATCAATTATTTGCTAAAATTTGCTCAAATTGATTTACAAGTCTTTCAACTTATTGAACTATTTATATATAGGCAAGTTATTTGATTTACTGTCAAAGTGAACCCTTTTTAACGCGAGAATAAATTTATAAATAATTTGATGTGATAGCTCAAACTCATTGCAAACCTGATTTACCTAATTTTTTAGGTATTCTATAATATTTTGCATTTTGAACTCATCTTTTAATAAATTTAATAAACTCGAGTCGTGTAATTTCTTAAAACAATATTAATGGTTTTGACAGATAAGCAGTATTCTTTTATCTGAGTATATGAAAAGCAAAGCACCAATTAAGTTGACAGCTGAGTTGACAACCAAATTGAATCTTTTTTTTTTTTTTCATTTGAGGACCTTAAGGTATAGAACTGTAATAGTCGGAAGATGTTGGAAGAAAATTCTCTCAGTTCACTTACGCATGGAGCGGTCGGTGAGCGCTCTTCACTTCCGAAAGCAAAAGTAAAAAATTGGTCGAAACGAAGCAAAACTCAATTATGGGCACGTCATATGAATTCTTTGTATTCGTTTCGTTTCGTACGACCACTTAGGGCGGCATCCGACTATTATAGTTCTACCTTCAACCTTGAACATCTGAACATCTGAACATTAGAACTAAATCTATATAAGTTTATTAAAGAAGTTCAATTATATTGCAGTACCTATGAATATTCTAAGTTCAATAATCGCATTGGCTTAGACGTAAGTACAGTTTTGTAACATAAATTTATAACCTGAGATTTTACTTGAATTCTGAGACCTTAACTTCAAAGATCCGATAATTAGAACAGAAGATAAAAGCTTACCAAATAAACCCTTTTCGATGTTTATATTTAAGTTGCTTAGGTAAGTTAATCCTACCTCTAGACTGATTAAAGTTAACTTAAATACCTTAAGTTAACGAACCCTTTTCGATGTTTATATTTAAGTTGCTTAGGTAAGTTAATAAATATGATTTAAAATCACGAAAATAAATATAAACCAGCATAAAAGTGTTCATATATGCGTTTCGCCCCGATGTAATGGTTGGGCTCATCAGAAGATGACCATTACATCTTGTCTTGACGCATATTTTCCCGAATAAATCGAGATTCCATCTTCTGATGAGCCCAACCATTACATCGGGGCGAAACGCATATATTAACACTTTTATGCTGGTTTATATTTATTTTCGTGATTTTAAATCATATTTATTAAAATAAACGGTGTTCAGGAAAAAACAATTCGACTGTTAACAGTCAAATATTTCTTCTTCAGGTAAGTTAATCCTACCTCTAGACTGATTGAAGTTAACTTAAATACCTTATCCTTCAACAACTTAGAACTAATGTTGTAAGTTTATTAAAGAGAAACGCAAGTAGGTACCTTTGCATATTTCAGGCTCAAAAATAACATTGGTTTGGACGTAGGTCAAGTTCGAAAACCCCATTGGTTAAGACGTTGGTCAAGTTCAAAAATCGCATTGGTGTAGACATAGGTCAAGTTCAAAATCTCATTGGCTTAGACGTAGGTCAAGTTCCAAAATCGCATTGGCTTAGACGTTGGTCAAGCTCAAAAATCGAATTGGTTTAGACGTATAGTTCAAGTTAAAAAATCACATTGGGTTAGACGTATGTCAAGTTCAAAAATCGCATTGGCTTAGACGTAGGTAAAGTTTTGTAACATAAATTTATAGCCTGAGATTTTACTTGAATTCTAAGACCTTAACCTCAAAGATCCGATAATTAGAACAGAAGATAAAAGCTTACCAAATAAACCCTTTTCGATGTTTATATTTAAGTTGCTTAGGTAAGTTAATCCTACCTCTAGACTGATTAAAGTTAACTTAAATACCTTAACCTTCAACAACTGGCCCTTAGAACTAATGTTGTAAGTTTATTAAGAAAAACGCAAGTAGGTACCTTTGCATATTTCAGGCTCAAAAATAACATTGGTTTGGACGTAGGTCAAGTTTAAAAATCGCATTGGCTTAGACGTTGGTCAAGCTCAAAAATCGCAATGGTTTAGATGTTGTTTTGTCAAATAAATTTGTAGCCTGAGATTTTACCTTAATTCTAAGACATTAACCTCAAAGATCCGATGATTAGAACAAAAGATACCAAATCAAAACTTTTCGATTAGGTATTATGTTTAAGTTGTTTCGCTAGGTTAATTCTACCTCTAGCCTGGTTAATCTCAATTTAAATACCTTAACCTTCAACATCCCTTATAGAACTAAAGTTATAAGTTATAATCAAAGAGGTTCAAGTATAAGTCTCTGTACATATTCTAGGTTCAACTATCGAATTGATTAAGAATGAAGTCAAGTTTCGTCACATAAATTTTGAAGCCTGACATTTAACTTATTTGAAACCTTAATCTTTAAGATCCGATTATTAGTACCTACAGAAGTAAAAAGGCAACCAGACCAAATAAATCAATCCTTTTATATAAATGTACATGAATTATGTATGTACCTACCTATATAAATACGTAGGTATATGAATTTTGTTGGCGATGCTAACAAAGCCAATTTTTTTTATTCAATTTTGATGAATTAAACCTAAACGTTTTTCACCTACACTTTTATGTTATTTCAATTATTTTTTAACTGAATAAATTAGTTTGATATTTTACCTTCATTTTAATACCTTTATTTTAAATATCCGATTGTTAGAACAGAAGTTATAAGCCAACCAAACCAACCTAATCGTACCATTACGAATAATATTTGCAAAATACCTACAACAATTTAATCAACATAACATTTTACAGACATACCTAACCTACTTAATAATGTAGCTATGTATGTATATCATTTTTGTTTGCCACCAGCCACAGTGCAGTGGTGGTTTTTTATTGCACACATTCCACTCCAACCAACGTCTTGCCATCACCCTTACAGGCTACAGCAATGTATATTCTTTGTGGGTACGTTTTTTTCTTTTTCTTTTTGTTTTCTTGTTCCTCACGTCATTTGCCGTGATGAAATTAGTTCTCAAAAGCTAATCTTTCACGTTTTTAGTATGACATTTTGTAAGCTTTTGCAAAACTTTTGATGTAGATTTGTAGCCTGTCATTTTATGTTTAATTATCTATCTTAATATTAAGCATCCGATAATTATAACCTGAGTAATAGGCTTCTAAGTGCGCTCAAATCGAGTGATTTTAAGATTTCATACAAATTCAACTATCCTCCACTGAAGCTCGTCGGTTGGAGACGATCAACGTGTAGGTACGATTCATCGATTGTGTCTTTAGGTTCATTTTGGCATTTTCTTTGGTAACACCAACCAAAAATTCAATCCTGAGCCCCCTATACGCTAGAGTTAATTTCGTTCATTTGTTATATATTCATTTGTTCATTTAATCATTTTGGTAACACCATATTTTTCTCAAAACGACCCTATAACCATTTTCAATGTTAATACTTTTACCCTATAGAAATAAAAGGGTTGAAATTCCTTTTGTCAAGCTCAAAAGAGTGAGAAGCATGTACCAACAAAAGATATCAAACAATAAAGCACCTTGGTATGATCTAATTACTGCTCAGATTTTGAAAGAAATGATTTCATCAATCAAAAAAATTTAATATTTAACAAGCGCATGCTTTAAGTTCCGATATGTTCCACATCATTGGAAAAGTGCAGAAGTCATCGTTATTTCTAGGCAAAGTTAACCAGCAACAAGTAAATTCTTATAACAATTATGGAAAAGTTTTCGAAAAAAATTCTCCAGAATAGGCTAAGCCAGTTCATAGAAGAAAGAATTCTAATTTTAAAATATGAGTTTGGTGTAAAAAAAAGGTATTTGAAGAAAAACAAGAATGTTGCGATTTATTTCAAGATTTGGGATTTGGGACTTGAATACTAACTGGTGCATGAACCCTCGAAGGCAGTTCTATTTGTCTTCAGACAGACTAACTCTTTAGAGTATTGTGTGTGTTTTTTTTTAGACGTGTGATTTTCAATTTGGCAATACTTTTTTCGGAGTTAGTATTTTTGACAGCTGTCACTTGATTTATGCTCATTTCTCAGTTTGGTTTGCCATTTCATAATGAATAGACTTACTCCTGAACAACGTTTGCAAATTGTGCAAATTTATTACCAAAATAATGGTTCGGTTCGCTCGACGTATCGCGCGCTGCGTCCAATATTTGGTCAACATAATCGCCCAACAGAGTAATTCGAGCAACCATAAATCGGTTTCGAACCACGTTTACTCCAGTGGACAATGGGCATCCTCAGAGAGGCCGTACAGTGCGCACCGCTATTGCTGCTGTAGAGCAGAGTATCGAAGAAGAACCAAATGAGTCTATCCGCCATCGCACGCAACAATTGCAGCTGGGGCCTCTTGGGCCTCTCGGCTGGAATTTATTCGACCACTTGCCAAAAAATAATTTTTAAAACTAAATGGCAAACGCTTATCTTTATAATAAAGCTAAATGCTTGGCCATAACATTAAATTATATGCGTTTTATTTCTTCTTGAAATATATGGATATGTGGATATAGTATTAGCACCATATCCACATGGAAGTGTCCTAGGACCAACACTGTGTTTGAAATAAACTAGAGATATTTCAGTGGACAATAATGCTCATATGAAACAAATTCAACTCATATAAAAGTTATAAACAAAAATCTTATTAATGTTCCAATTTATATCAATAGTAAACGCCACTACTGCCAAATATCTTGAAATGAAATTGGATGCCTATTTAAAACGAAAATAGCACATCAAAATGAAAAGATAAGAACTAAAGTTGAAATATAAAAATTGTATTGGTTATTGGGTAAGAACTCTAATCTATCTATCCAGAACAAAATAATACTATACTTATGTACATAGACGCTGTATCACACAATTATTGACTGGAAATTCATACTAACTTTGAAACTGAGACTGTTCCGAAAATGTTCAGACATTAAGAAGAATCAAGCCTCATGAGCTGATGGTCTTAAAATGATGGGAAAGTATAAATACTTTAAACTATTTTATATTAAATAAAAATCTTATTTGGATCTTTCATAGATTGGTCCTGATTTTCCATCAGTAGCCACAACACTTGATATTGAATATTTTTGAAGATTTCCACAATTCCACCTGTAGAAAAATTTAAACTTATATGCGCAAGTAATTACTAAACAAACTTGATGTTGTTATGTGTAATAGATAAAAGGCTATAATTCTAACTTAACTGAGAGTTAACACTCTGGCTTATTGTCAAAAAACGAATATATATCTTTTTTATGGTTTGTATCTTCACTTTGTGCAGAAATTTTATTATATTAAAGATTTTATCAGCAATTGAAACCCTGTCCTTAAGCGATCCAAAGCTATAAAGGGCCCTACACAACATCAATGTTACTTGTTAAGTATTATTGGCGAGTTTTTTGTCAGTTAAAATTGATGAAAAAACAGTCTTCTATACACGTATGAATGAACATTGACAATGTTGCAAGGGGGAATTCGTTAATTTAGTGCCGTAAATCAAATAGATTTCAATGAAAATTGAAGAAAATCAAAATAATTTTGTGTTTCGTCAATTGGTGACTTCAAAAAAATGAGATCTTTTCTCACTCAAAAAGTGGGCAAGCGAATTCAAGATTATTTGCAGAGAAATCCTGTTCATGTAACTGAGTTTGAAATCTGCGAGATCTCATTTTCCTGAACATGCCTAATGTTTCAATATTACTTGTGACGAACATTGAAGTGCCTCCTAACGATCAATGTTATCTGAAACGAGACTTGTTCAAGTAACAAGGGCCCTTAAGAACTTTTAAATTAAACATACAAATTCTGTATTTTTTATTTCCTAATTACATAAATGTGCTTTTGTATAATGTTTAAATGGTCACGAAAAAAAAAGAAAGTTTGTATATCTACAAAATCTTTAAAATTCGAAGACATTTAAGGTTCTACAAATACAAAATTCTTTTTATCACAACGATGATGATGTGTTTAACTTCTTATTTTTTTCAAAATTCTTATCCTATTATACATACATTTATTCAATCCTGCAATGTATACCTTTATTCAGACAATAGAAAGTTTTTAAAATAAAATTGTTCTGTCATGATTCTAAATTATCTACCTAACAAAGAAAAAACAATATAAAATAAATTCAAATTGTTGAACAAACTGAAATTAACAAAAGTTTTTTTTTTAATATTCATTTGAAAAGCTTTGCTAGTCCACACATTAGCGCGACAAGCTAAATCCAAACATTGAAGTTAATTCAAATTCTTTCCGAATCATTTCCGTTTCCTTAACGTTCGCACTTTTCTGTGCCGGACGCATATTCTCAATGCGCGAAGAATCTTTTTCTTTTATTTTTTTGTATGCAAATTAATTTTCGAATTAAAGATAATGCTTTCTCATTGTATCTATATCTACCAGCAACACGGGAACGACAAAACACCATTACCATCATCATAGAGCAAGCTATATAGATGAAAATGCACCTTAATGTTAGCGAAACAGCGATGACTTGTCCAGTTTCAGTTCCAGATCTACTCCTCACTATACTGTACCTACATACTAAAAGCTAAAAAGAAAAAGAATATATAAATCACTACAGGAGGCAAAAACTTTTAACGACTTTCTCGAGAGCTAACGCTGCCGGGGACATGGGGAACACTTTATTTTGTTCGTGTTTTATTTTTTTTCTGTTTTCCTTTTTTTTTCAGTTTAACTTTTTTATTTTTGCTTTCATTTTTTCCTTCGTCATCACACAAACGTCCTGGAGGAGGACGAAACAATTTCAAGATTTAAGTCTCCTTCACCCCCATCATTTCCATGGCTGCTTATTGTGCGCGGGTGTAAGAAGAAACACCTTTCAATGTATAAAAAAAATACTAGGTACATGGCTGAGGTGTAAGGATTTGTTCTTGCCCTGTATGTTTTATAAAAAAGACAAAGGAATAAATCGTTTTCAAGACTCTGATTATTGAGAGACTCACCTTTCTTATGTTTTTAAATTTTGAAATTCTAGAACATTCGAAATATATGACCTGCGAATTCCTTTTTCCTTAAATCTATTTTCCTCTAATCTTAAAGGTTCTGAGACTAAAATGTCTTCAAGATCTTTTACTATAAGACACAATTCTTTCATGTAGAATATTTTTCAAAAATCAACTACATGACCCTTAAATAAAATAAAAAATGAAACAATATTATATGAAACGCACTAAATAGTCTGCTGGCATAAAAAAAAAAACTTTTCTTATTTAGCAGTACCTACCTACAACTTACCGCCATCTTGTTGATTTAAAAGTTAAGCATTCCTCCACTACAACCACCATGCCTTTCCTTCGTCTTCATTCATTTTCTCTGCCGTTGCCGCCATCACGCAGGCATTGTAATTATTGCTAAAACTTTCCTGCTGCTACAAGTACTATATACCCCTTAAATTTTTTATACTCTTTCTAACTTCGCGGTATATTAGTAAAATTGAGTATTTAAAAAAGTACCAATATTACTTGTAGAATAGCAGAAGTTTTTAAGTGCGCTCGCCAGTCGCCACCATCGTCTTATTTGCTGAAATACATATATGCGTAGGTTTAACATCATAAACCGTTGAGAAATTTATTTATAAATATATTGAAAAAAAAACTTGTAAATTTATTCGTCGCTATGTGTAAACGAGGGATTATTTTGCTAGAAACAAAAATTATATTAAATGCAGGTACCTTTACAGGGTGGGTTGCAACAAAATGCTATAGAACGCATAAGATGTGTTGAAACAAGAAAAATAATAACACTTGGCGGGCGGTGTTCAAGAGATACAAATATTTTAATATTAGTTCTAAACAAAAAATGTAAAAATGATTTGTGATTTTCTTAAATAAATTGTTTCGTTGTTTTTTGTATATATTTACTTATATATCAATGAGTAAAAAATAAACGGAAGAAATTTATGAAAACAAAAAAAAATCATAAAACAAAATGGAGTCCGGTTTCATTTCTCTGGCTTTGGAATATATATGTACACCCAATTGCTTTCTTATTTGTCAATGCGAGCACGTTTTTTTGTTTGCATTTTTTTGGAAGCTCATTTGCAGCTAATTCCTTGAGTTTGAGATCAACTTTTTGCTTTCAAGCAGCACGTTATTAGCGACAAGTGAAGGTCTTGGTATACAATTTCAAAGAACATCTTTTGAAAGATGTTTGTTCGTATTGGTTTGAGTAATACATATATATTATATATGATACAAAATAAACCCGCAAGCACGCTTAAATACTACTATAGAAGAAGTTAATATTTGTCGGTGAAATGTTGGCTTAATTTAAGTGCGAATTAATTTTGTTCACAAACGTATTACTTGGTACTTGGTACTACCTGGTAGTACTTGGTAAATTACAACGCACCTTCGAAATTCTGTAAGTACTTGGTAAATTACAACGCACCTTCGAAATTCTGTAATTTAAGCTGTCAAATAAAAATAAATAATAACTAAAAAAAATTTAAAATTCTTTTTTTTTGGTAAAAAATACAATTTAGTTTGATTTCAAGTGAGAACGCGGGGATAGATTTTTCTTTTTTTAATTAATGAATTAAAAAAATATTGCATTAATTTTCTTTTTTGCCGCCATATTATTTCATAAAAGAAAAAGTTTCTCTTTAATAGAGCTTTTACTCGCTTTAAGCTGTATTTATTTTTATTGTTATAGAGCTGAGATATTATTAACTGTTGATATGGAGCTGTTACATCGCAGCTCTGTTAAAAAAATTGTTGACACTTCACAATACCTGTCGCCTGATAGTGTTTTACTTCACGAAGTATTTGTGTGCAAATATTAGTAATTTGACTCTACAGCCGCTTTTTGTGCAGCTCTGTAAATGCAAATTTTTGATTATATAGAATATAATTTTTAAGTAGCTGTGAAACAACCTTTTATTTATTAACTTGACAATACCTTCATACCTAAGAGATATGGAAGAACAGTTTTGCATCTAATAGCTCCAACGATGTTACTTGGGATAACCCGTAAATGTTCCTCTAAAAACAGCCTTAAGCGTTCTCAACGCACAAATGAATTATGATCATTAATGCTTTAGTTGCTTGAGAGAAGACTTTACTACATATATACTCGATTGCCTTCATAAGCAAAAGTTTACAATTCTGACTACATCAAAGTCCTAAGTCCATCCAAACGGTCTTTGGTAATATTCTATTGTTTTTTGATGATTCTAAGTCTTTCCCTAATTGACCTTTATTGTATATTTACATCCATCTTCGAATCTTCTGTCTGAATTCTCTCAAAAGCAATTATGTCAGTATCGTCTGTCCGTATATGTGAGTTATTCCATAAACATTTGAAATGTATAGCAAATAAAACAAAACTCATAATCCATTGTTCTCAAAATTATAAAACTAATACAAATTTGACTTTCACTTATTTAATTCAAGTATAGCAAGACAGACAGAATCGATTTTAAGATATAAAGGGTGATTTTTTAGCTGGTTTGATTTTGGCAACACTGGTTTTGACAGCTGACGTCTGTTTAGTACCTTGTGTCACTGTCAAACAGCTTCAGTTTGGTTTGCAATTTAACCATGGATCGTCTTACAAATGAACAACGCTTGCAAATTATTGAATTTTACTATCAAAATTCGTGCTCGGTTCGAAATGTTCATCGCGCGCTGCTTCCATTTTATGGTCGGCATTCTCGACCTTCTGAGCAGTACGTAAATAAGCACAATTGCCGCATTTGGAGTGAAGATCATCCAGAAGCATTGCAACAGCTACCAATGCATCCCGAAAAAGCCACTGTTTGGTGCGGTTTATGGGCCGGCGGCATTATTGGGCCATATTTCTTCAAAGATGATGCGAATCGCAGCGTTACTGTCAATGGTGAACGCTACCGAGCGATGATAACAAACTTTTTTTTGCCCGAAATGGAAGTTCTTGACTTGCATGATATGTGGTTTCAACAAGACGGTGCCACATGCCACACAGCACGCGAAACAATGGCGCAATTGCGAGGCGAGTTTGGTGAACAGTGAATTTCACGTTTCGGGCCGGTCAATTGGCCGCCTAGATCGTGCGATTTGACACCATTAGACTATTTTTTGTGGAGGTATGTCAAGGCTAATGTCTATAGGGACAAGCCCGCTTCGATTGACGCATTTGAAGCCAACATCCATGCATTCATTCGTGAGATACCGGCCGATATGTGTGTGCCAAAATTGGACTCAGCGGATGGGCTACCTGAGACGCAGCCGCAGTCAACATTTGCATGAAATTATAAACATTAAATTGCAAGTTTCAAACTATCGATTCAAATAAATATTTCATTCATTTATTCGAATTTATTGTGTTTTTTTTTTAAAAAAAGTTCTAAACCTCTTAAAAAATCACCCGTTACAAAAAAGTAATAGATTTATAGAGTAGGTGCTGTTGCTTTTGTTTATAAATATTCCTTTTTAGGTTTTCTATGTATATGCATTTTAAGAAAATTAGTTCTTCGCCTATATGAGCATACTTACTTCCCAACGCTATAACCTTAACCATCGTATCCACCTTATGCTAGTCACCCTGTATATTAAAAATGGATGTATATGAATATATGGATTTTTTTTTACAAAAAATCACTTCAACATATTTTGCAAGGTATCCGTGCGTCTGTTGATTTCTTTGACAAAAAAAGATGATAATAAAGTAGGTAAAGATGTTTTTTTTCGTTTTATTTTGTCTTCATTTTCAAATTAGCTTTTATGAGGGTTTGTGGAAAAGAATAAAAGTTGAGCATTCTTCTCTTACATTGTTGTCGTTCAAGGGGAATTTCTAATTCATCAGTACAAAGATAACAAATTCCCAATGCCGGATTTTGAACATAAAGCTGACTATATGGGTTTTATGTATTTCTAAAAGGCCCTTTATTTCGATAATTTTAAAATTTAAATTTAAAATTAAATGATTGCATATTTTTTAATTATAAATCATATCAAGATTGATGGTTATATTTATAACATTTTTGGTCAATAGAAATTTGCTTTATTAATTTGGTCAATTAAAATTATGTGAATGATAATTCCTGCCTCAAAAGAAAAACCTCTGAATATCAAAATGGTTTAGTACAGCCCTGTTATAAATACATACATACATAACATTGGGTAGATATGTTACATAATACGCGTTACTATATATGGATCCTAAGATAAGTGGTTTTTACCTGTTGGTTTATATGGCGAAGAAGGACACATTTACTAAACATATACTGAATACACTCGTTTTGGTCAATCATTTATAATTGGAGACAGATTACTTATTTTTATAAAGAACCAAACTTACTCAAGTATAAGGATCCTTTTTTTTTGTGGAAGAACGATGGGAAAAGTTGATGCTGTATCTGATGGAAATAATAGCATCAAACACCATAATGCTTTAAGGTTTTATTCGAATGAACACGATAAAAGAAAATAAATTTAGATACGAATTCAAAAAAAAAAAACAAGATTCGTTTTTCAAATCCTCTTATGGGTCATTTTTTTTAAAGGAACAACGAAAATCAGCTATGTATTGTATTGTATATTATATAGCTGATGTATTTGAGGAGACGGAATAAAATCCTGATAAAAGCTTTTTTGTTGAAAATGTTAGTGTGGTGTTTTTTTTATTTGAAATATTTAGGCATGTGGAATGTTGTGAACATAGAATTATTGAAATTTAAATTAAATGAAATATATAAATCTTAAAAGAAAAAAAAATTTAAATAAAAAAGAAGTGGATGACAATGGAACCGAATTTGTTTTTTTGGTTGCAAAAATTATTGAATCTGACAAAATGGCTTTGTATACACTGTTAAAAATGTTTACTACTTTTAAATTGTACTTTTGTATGTATAATAGCATATTTTTATTGCAAAGATCATTTACACGATTTTCTAATACATTATGTTATGTATTGAACATTCAAAGGAATAACATGTCGGTTATTTCCCTGCTTTATAATAAAAAAGGGAAGGGACAAAGTTTGACCAATTATCATTAAAATTGGGAAATATTTCCCAAGTCATGTATATCTAATGAACCGATAGGTGGCGCAAGAGTAAATTAATTAACAAATTCTATACTCATTTTGTCATTATGTTGATATTGTTTCAAAAAAATAAATCACAAATTGTTTACTCAATTGGCGGCGCTGCACTATGGTAACTTGAAATATTTATGAAGAAAAATTACTCATATTCACATTTTTTTTTTCAAAAAGTTAAGCAATGAGTGCCTTAAACTGCTAAAGAGAACATTTGCTGCAATTTCACGTTTTCTTTTTCAAAAACGTTGGCAAAATCTAACTTCATATAAAGTGGAACCACCTTTTTATAAGGGGTTTTGTGTGATAACACACTTGGAGTTAGGCTGCCAAATTTTCGTACCATCATATCAATATTGAAGGTTTGAATGAAACAACAACAGTTGGGTGAGCTACCCACCAAGTGTTTATAGGCTGGAATATCACCTTTGTGTTTATAAATTTTACTTATGTTCAACCTTAAATCATGCCGTTAATTTGTCGTAGTTATATTTCCCCTAAAACCAACGAAAAAACATTTGTACACTCGGGCGTATACGCACTTTTTTATTCAAACAAAATTCATCCATTTTTGTTTGTTAACTTAAGCCTGCTTATGTCAATTGAAATATTATTATTATTTAAAGTAATCCCCACAGTTGCTTAAGACATTAAATACTTTTCCTTAACACTATTATATTTCAAAGAAAGGTGGAGCATATGTTTTATGTTAAGTTTGCACGACAACCTATTTTTAAGTCATTTGTTTTGCTGAAAATGTTCCTTAAATTTTTTTCAGTTTCATAATAAGTACTTTATGCAGAGTCTTTAGAAGCTATACATATTTATTTAATAACCTTGAAATTGGAATTAACACACAAACCTCTCAACTCCGAAAAAATGACAGAAGGAGAATCTGTAGAATATAAAACCAACAAAATTTGGCTTTTTTCTGTTTAATTTAATTTAAAATTTTGAAGCATGTTCTTACTATTACGGGTTTTATAGAAATAAATAATTTTTTTCTTGAAAAGCAGACATATGTACTGTACATAGATACATAAAATGTTTTTTTTTTTTCATAGAATTACAAACAGGTGATATAACTAACATTAAATTGTCTCTTCTCTGGAGGAGTACCTCATGCAATAAAAGTCTTCTTTCTTTTCTTTTATGTCAGCATTTATAAGCACAACAACAGAAGTAAGAAAAGACTTTCTTCTGTAACGAACAAAAAGGAAATTTACCTATATACTCACATAGGTTGACTATATAGGCCTTCGACTAAACCAATTTTTTGAGGCAAGAGAAAAAAAAATAACAACAACAGAAATCCTTAGTTGTCATATTATATTCTCTGCTTTAAAGAAGCTCAGCAATTCAGCATTATATACATTTTTAAAACATGCAATCTTATGCAAATTTCAAATAAAATTTTTATTCATATCAAGCTAGAGATACATAATTCAAATATACAAAATTTATCCATACACATAATACCTCCCAGGATATATACCCTGCAATCCCCACCTAATGCTACATACAATAATGCCACACACACCGTCTTGTATTTATTTATTCAGCAAACATTTTTGCAGTTATCGCATAAATTTTGTGATAACTTGTGGTTGTGGGTGCATGGGAACTGGGAAATATCTCAAAGATATGTATATTCTTCATAATATTCCAAAAATCCGTCGTGTCGTCTTAACATTGTGTATTTAATAGATACACAAAGTAGGTACAATCTATGTCATTTGTACAGGGACATTTTTTTTTATTTTGATATAAATTTCAAAATTGCAAATTATTTTTTATTTTATTTTCAGAAAAAACGTAATATTTATTACATTACATATTATTCTCAAGTAATTTTATTTTTAGAATATCTATTGATATATTAATAAAATTATAAATGTTCGTTTGTTCCTAATCTAAGATTTCTGAAAGTTCTTAACTGATTTTTGTGAAATGTTGATACAACATTGCATTCAGATACGAGCGTGTTTTGTATTTTTTATTTTTTTCTTAAAAAAAACAGTGCCATCTTTTGTGCACGATTTCATACATGTTTTCATGCACAAAAGATGGCACTGTTTTAAAAAAAAAAATACAAAACACGCTCGTATCTGAATGCAATGTTGTGTCAAAATTCAGTTTTCAACAATCATAAATATGTTTTCGTCAGTTTGTTGACATTCTTAAAACATTTCAAAATCGTTTTCTAAAACTATTATAGAGTGAAGTGCGGTAAAAAAAAAAGATTTTACATTTTTTTTTGTGTTTTAAAGGTTAAACTTAAGTTGTTGATTTTGTGGTAAATATTTCCAACATTTAGTTATTTACAGTGTGAAGTATAAAAACAACAAAAATAGAATTTTGAAAGTTACATATATTTACAGAATCACTTAAGGGCTTGATATTTTTTGGATTTATGGCTTAATATATTCATCATTTAGCCATTCATAGGGTGAATTTATTTTTTATTTAGAAGGTAATAGATATCTATATAAAGGTTCAGAGATTTTTGTTGATTTAACAATATATGGGAGAAACTATTAAAAATACATATTTAAAATAAAAGGTAAATAAAAAAATTATTGAGAAACAATTCGAAAAAATGTTGCTATATCATTCAAAAACTTCAAATTTCTGCTATTTTTGTGGACAAGAAGAACTGTTTAGATCAGGAAGTTGTCAGTCTCTTTCACTTTTATCTTGAAATTCAAATTGTGAAGTATGTTTGTGTGTATTTTTTTCCTATCGCCATGTTCGATCGTCTGAACTAATCACATTATAAGATACTATAGCCGCGTTTTATTATCTACAACATTGAATATAGGTTTCCATGGGGGTTTTGTGTTATGGGTGACTTCTCTTTTTGGCACTTCCATAAACCTACTTTTCGTTGGTTTATGAGGTGTTAGGCATTTTTGCCCAAAATCCAAATTCAAGAAGTCAAAGCGATAAGCTTGAGCTCTGTTCATATCTCTGCTCTGAACAAAAAAATAAAAATGCATGGATTTCTGCTCACACGAAATTACATAAATTTAAATAACGGGAACGAACCTAATGCGAAAAAAAAAATATTGCCAAGTGCTTTTTAACAAACCAATTTGCCTGTAATCTGCGAATGGTAACAAAATAGGGTTAACGTAAGTTTGGTTGGTTTTTACAAGGTGGCACAAAAGTTATGACCCTATCGGAAGATTCTGTAATTTATGCAAATGACGGCAAATGTCAGTTCTACTTTGACATTTGTGAAATAAAGTGATACAAAATACACTTCAACAAGATATTTTTATGGACTTATAAAAAATTAAGACATCAAAATATACATAATCCAAAATCAGAATCAAAGTTTTTCCATCTTACTTACTTTTTAAAGGTGACGCTTCAGTCCGGAGTCGTGGACCAGGGCCTAGTTTCGTAGGGATGCCAAAACAAGGCATTTCTCTCTATAGCTCGTCTCTACAGATGCTGTGATATACGCAGCCTTGAAATCGATAAAAAAGCGGTGGATATCGATTAGAAGTTCCTGAAATTTTTTCCAAGATCTACCGCAATGTAAATATTTGGTTGTTGGTGGACTTTCCTGGCCTAAAACCATACTGATATGAACAAATCAGGTTGTGGACGCGGCTTTAGGCGCGGTTCACTTAATGTGTGTAGGCGATGTTAAGGAGACTGATGCCTCTGTAGTTGGCGCAGTTCAGAGGGTCTCCTTTCTTGAGGATCGGGCAAATAAAAATTTTTCAATAAATACAAAAATTACACCCAAAGAACATCGGGTGACAATTTTTGTCCCACCTTGTAGAAAATTGTTACAAATACATTGTTACAAGGCCAGCTGCGGTAAAAATTTAAAAAAATTCAGAATTCAAAAAATAGTTTTAACTCTTGGTGAAGAAGTACAAATATGTCGCAAATATAATACGAAGTGATTTTTAGTAAATTAAAATTTTACCCTTCAGTTAGCACCTAATTCATTATATCTATGAATATTTATCACCTCCTGAGATTATAAGAAGCACCGGGTCCATGACGTCCATATGAAGATTATTCACCTACCGACGAATTTTGTTTTTTAAATCTGTCCTTTAACAAGTGAAACGGAGTGTTTCTACAGTACACCTTAAATGCAGGACAACAGTAAAAATAATTTTTGAAACTTTGCCAAGAAATATTTGTTTTCATCGATATCAAATACGACAAATTTTGTGACTCTCCGTAACATTGAACGATGTGGATATGATTTACGAGCGAACCAATTTGGGTTGCCTGCGGCCTGCGGCGTGGCTGTATGGTGATTGGGGTTGCAGAAACGACGGGCGGTACATCTCCTTTTAACTCGTATATCGTCGTCGTATCGTAAGCAAATATAGCGAATTTGAATTCATCTGAATACGAGAATATACAAAATACGGTTGTGACGTAATATATGTATGCACGTACGTAGAGTTTGACTGAGTGTGTGTTGTGTATACGTACAGTACCTACAGCGTATGTCTATAAAGCTTGGAATGGGATTGGATATAAAATCAGAATTATGGAATGTGATTAATTCTATTGACTGTTTGCCAAAGTAAATAAAGTCTAAGGGGCATGTAAATGTCATTTAATTTGTACCGAATGCAAAGAGTGTGGGAACTAACTTATCGCTTGGGTGAAGAAATATTAATGTTGAATGTCACACCGATTGAACTTCGCGCGACGCATTTGATGTTTCTTTTTTATATTTTATATTTATTTTCGTTTTTAGTTTTTAATTTACGGTACTATTAATATAAAAGTGAATAGAGCTATTTAAAAATATGTTATCACTTCTATTTTAAAAAATACAATCATAACTTAGTTTTTAATAGACTCAGGGGAGAACTGTTGAAATCTTTATTAGTTTTTTTTAGTGTGACCACTTTCGAAGATTTATTTGGCCTTCGGAAAAAATGTAATACTTTACCTGATGAAAACAAACAAAATACAGGGTGTGTCAGATATTTTTTTTTTTTATAAAAAATCAAAACATTAACAAAATTTGGTATAATCAAAACATTAACAAAATTTGGTATAAATAGCCCGGTAATTATAAATTATAGGGCCGAAAAAATGAATTATTAAAATCTTAAGATTGTTATCGACGCAGAATTCCAACCATTCTATCCAAAATCCCATCTCGTATATAGGATTTTTGTTGAATTGCTTTCAAAAAGTTGGACAAGAGGAGAGGAGAAAGTTTATGAAAATGGTATATTTAGCTAAGCTTAATTTATAATTAGACCAAAAACAATACATGATAGGACAATCATTAAAAAAAGGTATCCAAGGTGAAGGGGCGGTTGCGGTCTGACAATGCTTGACAATGGCTTTTCTGACACAGTTGGGAGATTTAAAATTTTCAGTTCATACGGTTGGCAGATGTTTTGTATGAAAAATTGATCGATCCGTTGACAAGTGCTGTAAGATAAATTGAAAGTTTTATCGTCAATTTAAGTACCTATAGCTATAGACAGAAGAGTAAAGTATTTTAAAATATAAATAAAAGTATAACGAAATAATGCACTAATAGTGACTAATATGTATTTTAACTGGTCACGTGTTGGAAGTCAGCGAGGATTATAATACCATAAAAACGATATAATGCTTGGACGAAAAATTGGGTTTGCGTTTTTTTTTTTAGATGGTAGTGTTGGTGACTGCAATAAAGGTGGATGCTTTTCCAATTCATAGTTTCTTCATCCTTTTTAATCGTTATACACAGGTATAACGATAAAAATAAAATGCACGACTGAGTCGCACGAACTCGCTCTTAAGTGCGAGAAAGAAATAAGAAATAAGTTAGTTACGTGAGCTTTTATTTTATGCCACCGGCCAAAAACGTAGGTGAATTAAATGTAGAATTTATGTGAGTAGATATACAAAAATAAATAATAAAGCACCTTGTTATACAAACATACATACATATGTACTTATGCATGGAAATGGAACTTACAGTTTAAACCGAAAAATGTTTAAAAATCAATATGCGTATACGTAATAAGGAATATATTGATTTAAAATATGTACTCTGAAATTATCTTCCACTAAAACAATATACACCATCTGAAATCTTTAATAAATCTGTTTTTATGAGAAAAAAAATTTGACTATGGGCCATTTGAATATGAGCCATTAATTTTAAATTTCGTACTTGCTTGACAGATCGTATATACTGTAAACTTTAATGGCTATCATTGAAAAAGTTTAATTCTAAATTCAGGAAGGCATTTGGGCCCTATTCAGTTTTAAAATATTCGAAATCTATGCAGATGATGTAAACTTATTTAAAAACATTTCTAATAATCTTGACTGTGAAAAGCTTGAAATTGATCTAAACTCTTTCTATAACTGGTGTGCACGAAATTGTTTGTATTTAAACATCGACAAATGTAAGATAATAAATTTTATTCGTAAAATTTCTGTTCTGTCTTTTGAGTACAAATTTAATGGCGTTAATTTGTTAAATGTGAATGAAGTGTGTATACTTGGTGTTTTGTTTGACAAAAAACTTAAATTCACGCAACATATTAATATGACTTGTAATAAAGCCAATTCATTATTATGATGGATTAAAAGAGAATCACGTCTATTTTCTGAACCCTACGTTATCAAACAACTGTTTATTTCATTTGTAAGACCCATCATTGAATATGCTTGCCAGTTGTAGTCTCCCTATTATACTTGCCATAAAATCAGAATCGAACAGATTCAAAAATGGGTTTTGAAATTTGCTCTCAGAGGTTTAGGATAAGAGAATCCATTGAATCTTCCTTCATATGATAACAGGCTCAAGCTTATTGAACTATATATCTAGTCTAGAGAGTAGACATTCTTATTTATATGTTTTGTTTTTATTGTTAAACTTATTGATAGTCAAATCGATGCTTTAAACCTTTTGTCTCGAGTTAATTTGAATATTCCAAAGCTAAATTTAAGAGGTCTACCTGACCCTATTTATATAACGCACTATCGGACCAACTACGAAGAAATTCCAAAACTAAATAATATGTTGAAATTGTAAACGTCAACCATAAATTGTTAATTAATACTTCTGATGTATCAAATACCGTTTTCAAAAAGAATTTTTATACTGTAAGTTTTAAGAAAAATTATTTTTCGCTAGATATTAACTAGCTTAACAGGACACTCTTTAAAGTTTCATTTATTTTCTTTTGTTTTGTTTTATTTTATTTATTATTTTTTAGTTAAAAATAATTGATTGGAAGCCTAATTTATTGGGAAAAATAACATAAAATATAAATTATTTTATTAACTTCCTGGGCACGGAAAAAGTACCTACTCAATAAAACTCATCTTTTCGAGGACTAATTATTTATTAGTACCTACTTATACTTATATGTATATACCTTAAAGAGAAATGCGAAATCACCTATTCACTCTTTTAGTAGAATTAAAAAAAAAAATTTCAATCAATATTTCTAAATAACTTTAATTTCATTGCAAACACAATTTTGAACTTAAAAGTTAAAATTAATATTAATTACATTTCAAAATTGGCAAAGTCAAAACCAAGCATATCCATTACGCTATTTATATGAAACCACAATTCAATTCGTAAATTTCGTTCTGCCCTCCTGAATTGGCTATTATAGGATTTCAACAATTATACACCCACCCACCCAACTCATTACGAACATTCCTAACTGATGGAATTCAGTTAGATATAGCCGAACTTATTTGTCCGCGGTCTAATTATACTCACGCGAAGGATAATACGAAAGGTCTGCAAAAGAATGTTTATCTAAAACCTCTAAATTACCATAAACTGCGTACCTATTCTTTGTTTTTTCGATTTTTTTTTTTGGTAGGTAAACACATTTCAAAAACACACGCAATTAAATAAATATAAATACCAATTAAATTTTTTCAATGCAACCAATTAATAAAACCGGATATAATTTTATATACATATACATTATAGATACAAAATCAATAAAGTTTATCAATTAATGTTTGAGTTATGCAAATATTATTATGCGAATGTGAAAGTTCAAGGGATGATATTTATAAACAGTGGTGTTGAGAAAAAATGTCTATAAATATACTTACTAAATTAAAATATAAAAAAAAAAATTTAACATAATTTCAGATCTTTTGCTTTCAGTTACAAGATGCTTCTATATATTGAGTAAATTACGGTGATGTTTCATGAAGCTTTGGTGCAAACTCTATTTATGTTTTTGTTAATAACAATTTCCGCATTAAAAAGGCCCTCACTAGTAAACTGATGAGTCAAAGTGAGATCGCCGGGACGAAACGCCAAATTTTATAATTCAACAAGTCTAAATAAAATAGTGCCTAAGTCTTCTACTTGGTTGATGTATTTCAGTATTGCATAAAATTTGTATTATAAAAAAAGGTTTGTTTTCTTATTTTATACGCTATTTCACAACAATTAAAAAAATTTGTTCTTCACAATTGAAACCTGACCCAAACTTGGAACCCAGCAGTTTTTTTAAATTATCTAGCAAATTTTAAACAAAAATTATGTTTATAACCGAAAATAACGCTATCTTATTTTTCTCAAAAACATCAATACAATTTATCATTTTATTGAAACAAATTTTGTATTAATAAATTACAATCTCTATCTCTCATATGTATAACCATTTTTTTGCTTTTCGGTTATCTCATAATATATTCAACCTATTTTAAAGAAATTTTTTATTTTTGACATTTGACCTTTATTAAATTTGTATGTGCACAGTTCTAACATTAAAATATAGATAGATGTCTAAAATAAAATTTTATCATATTACATATATTGTTTTATTGTTCACATTTTTCTACACACCACTCTTCTGGGATTTAATTAATAGTTGTTTGCGCTTTCAAAAATAGATATTATGCGTTGGTTTTTTTAAATTTTTAATAGGGTACAATAATTTGTATTGTTATTTTTTTTGTTATAGTGAAACCCATCATTTCTACCTTGAAGTCCTTTTTTGAACTTTTTAGTTTTTTTTTTTTTAAACAGTGCTGCCATCCGTAAGAGTTACAAAAAGTCAGTTTTTTTGTACACATCAGTGTACAATTTGCAATCAGATATCCTTATCTGTTTGAATCTCACCTTATACATTAAACATTATTTTATATCATCCCAATATAATTCTTAACAAAAATAAAGGATATTGTTCTAAACGTTTGTACAAAAGTAATTTCTCAATGTAAACGCCCTAAGGTCCTTAAAAAAGTACGCATACGTACAATATAGTATATTTATACTAAATGCACTTGTATATGAAAGGAGGAAAAAGTCCTTGGATGATGGATCTCCTCTATACACTTTAAAAGACAAAAGTAAAATACAAAAACTTATACATTATTTATATTTGAAAAGAACATTTTTTCTCTCAATTGTCCTCTCTGACATTGTTCCTTTTGTCATTTCGTATATACAATATACATACTACATACAAAATAATATATTCATGTAAAAGTTTTGAATTAAGTTTTGTTAAAATAATTTAAATTTTTATTTCTTTGTGTATAGTGTATAGTGTATAGTGTATAGTGTGTTTTTTTTTTGTAAATTATGTATGTGTGCCCAGTGCAGGATTTAATGGTTGATGTCGAAAGCTATTTTTACATAATAAAATTTTTGAAGGATAATTAAAAAAGTCTGCAAATTGCAACACCTTCCAGTTTTTTTTTTGAGAAAAATTATTTTAGGAATTGAATTCACCATTGATCCAATTTTTGTTTCATTATTTTTTACAGGCTGGGTCATTGGTCATCGTAAACGAGATATTTCAAGGAAAACATAAATCCCACCGAAGAGATATTTCGTGGTATTCCGGAAAAATTCCAGCTTAATTCTTTATTTGATGGGGATATATTAAGAGTCACGTTTTCATCAATAATCCAACCACGGTTGACCAAAGTTGCAAACCAATATTCGGGAGAAAAAAATTATTATAAAATTCACATATAGAGTTTTCAGAAATTCATATACAAATAGAATTGGCAGAATGTAATGTGTACACCTGTAAAACTTCCAATCGCAAATAAATTTTCCAAGTACCGAGTTAATTTTATTCATTCTTCTCTTGGACCGCTCTCCACCACTTTTTGGACCTAATAGTATATGCTCACTTCACTACTACCTAGCTTCCCACCTCTAGAAAGGAGACCATCGTTTGATGTCAAACCAAGCCATTACTGTCTAATACCTCATTTAATATATGGGATACACCTACCCTGTCTTTACCACTGAAGCCACCAATGACTAAGGGAAGAGTAAATTGTGTGTAGTATATGATATTATAATTAACATCCAGTTTTTACCGAGTTTTACATAAGAAAGAATAACAAAATATAGGTATTAGGAACCAAAGGCTCTATGAGGAATCAGGAATCACTCCTCTGGATAAATTCCTGACAATTGCGTCAAAAAAACTGATAAGCAACCTGTGCAACCATTCAAACCAACTGGTGAGGACTATTATAAGTGAAGAGAGACATTCGGAGCCAAGGTCCAAGATACCTAGATGTGACAGCAATTCTGGACGAAGGAATTATTTCAATCATCGACGACCAGGCAATACCATTTTACGATGATGCGGCGTCAACCTGCCATCGTGGCTAGAAGCCACCCCTACCCAACACCACAAAAACAATCGGATTTGAACAACCCGACAGTGACAATTTTCTAAAAAATTTTAATAAAAAAAAATAATGTATAAAGTTAGGCCCCTTATGTGCCAACACAACTTGAAAATACCAAAATGTTATATTATATGTAACATAGAATTAAGAACCAATATTGTAAATATTTCTGTTCAATAAAAAAGTTAAACAGTTCGTTAAAATATGGGTATTCAGGAAAATCCGAAGGAAAATCCTCCAAGTCATAATGATATTCCTTTACTGAACTGCGTCAACAATTGCTATTTGCCGAAGAAGAGACAGAAGACAGCTAAGATTGTTTCTGTACCAAACAAATTTGATCGATGCACAGTTTCTGGAAATCATCTCATCTTCATTCTTAGCATTTTTTCTTTTTTTGAATAATCAAGATGTTTTTCGACACCAAAAACATCACCCTCCAATATGCAGTTCGAATTACATCTGCTTGATAAGGCTCCAAAATAACCAACAGCGTTGCTCCCGCTTCGCACCGACAATTATTGTCTATAAAGTGTAGAAGATCACTTGTGATGCCTTTTGAGAGTATTGCCAGAAAATGGGACATAAATATAGTCCACTTTGACAGATAAGCACAAAACCAATTCAACAACCAAAGACTTTATAAGTAAGAAGAAATCATCCTCTGGACAAATTCTAAAATATAACTTAAAAAGTTTAGAAACTCTGTTAAAAAAAATATAAAGAGGTTCAATTCGAAAAAAGTAAAGGACATCGCCCCTGGAAAAACTTGCCCTCAACATTTTGGGGTTTAAATTTTTTCAATACCATTGATACTTATCGAGAGCTGCAAGTCTAAAGAAAAAAAAAGCTTCGTATGCAGCGATCTTCAACTTCATGGGGGAAACCCATCTGGATCTATTTGACATCTTCGCAACGTAAATTGCTTAAGTTTTTATTAGATTTATCAGAAAGTTATTTTAAGAAGACCATGCAACAACCAGTGACGTAGATAAGAGGGGATCAAGGGTATCAAATAACATTGTTCCTACAGTTTCACAGTTGTAATCAAAATTTCTACGTTATTCGTGTTTTTTTTCGAGCAAGAGCAAAAACCAAAAATATATCCTTGCTTTCTTAACTAGGTATCACTAGGTATCAAAGAATGATGAAACTCCAAGAACAAAAACTAACTTTGAAGAGATTAAATCTGACTCGGTGGGTGTCAAAGTATGAAGCAGTCAATGATTTTCGTGAAATATTCTCGTTTGTTTACGAAAATTTGATTAAAAATTTTGGAAAGTGACGCCAAAAATTTAAAAAACCGAACTTCGATATTTTATTTAGTAGATTATTGGGTTTTGCCATTTTTTGTTGCCTTTGAGTCGCAAAAATTGCTCAAAAGGTTGACTTAAAAATACAAACGAATATGGTATAAAGACCGTTTTCAAACCACCAACAAAAGTCCGTCAACTTCTAAGGTCACCAAAAGACAGAATTCCACTCCAAAACCCTGGGGTGTACTCGGTTCCTTGTAGCTGTGGGTCATCGTATTTTGGGGAAACGAAGAGAGGTATAAAAACCCGACTGAACGATCATGTTAAAGCCATCCAAACCAATGCTGTCACCAAATCTGCGATATGTGAACATATAGCTTACAACGAAGGTCACGTTATTAGGTCTGATCAAGCCAAATCCATCGCCATTGAAGGATTTTATGTGCCAAGAATTGTCAGAGAGGCAATAGAAATTAAAAAGCACACAAATTTCAACAGAGATTCAAGCTTTAAATTAACAGCAACATGGGACTCTCTGCTCTTGCAATTCATCGAGATATTTCAATCACAGCGGACTAAATCTTTAGATAAATTATCCAAAAAAACAGAAAACTCAATTTTGCCCTAGAAATAAAATGGACTTTTCATACAAACTGTCCATAAAAAGTAGGCGTGTTTTTTTCTCTTTTATATAAAGTTTATAATGAATCAAAATTATAATAACATATTATAGTAGCAACAAGACTATACAGCCCCGATAGAATTCCAGGCTAACGATAAGGGGCGTTCACATTTAACGACATGTTCATCAACACGTGTGGTGTCGTTAGATTTTTGTAATGTGAACACCAGTCGAACGACTGTCGATCAAGCAAGCTCTGTAGTTCAAATTTTTTGATAATTTGCCCTGTCGAACAACCGGTGTAGTAAATGTGAACTCCAGTCGGACGACCGAAAAGTTAATTTTATATCTTATTTCTATTTCTTTCGTAAGATAAAAAGAGAATAGATTGAAATGAAAGTAAAATAATAAAACAAAAGTAGAAACAAATAAAATTAATGCGCTAGTATTGGTGAAAATAATGAAATTCTCGCCATGTTTGCTCTTTGAAAAATTATTTTCAAATGATGTCGGTACGGAAGTCGTTAAATGTGAACGCTAGCAAAACGACTCGGGTCGGACGCCACGTCGTTGAATGTGAACCCCCCTACTGTATAGTTGAGTTGCTATGATACGTTATTATTTATTTTGCTTCAAATTCAATAGAAAATACATTTATTCTTGCTCATTGTTTTTCTTTAATAATATTGAACTGTTTTTTAATACTATATAGATTAAAGAAAAAAAACACGCCTACGCTAACAAAGATAATTCCAGAGAATTCTCTGGGGTTACCTAAACTCGCAGGGCATTATTTGTTGTTGCATTTAACATGTAAATTGTTAAGCACCGATGTCGTTTTCTTTCATCAAATTCCCCAGGGGTTAAAAAAACGCCTTATAATGACAGAATGACACTCTTACGACTTATTTTTTTTTCTGCCTATATCGTCCGATCGATCCGGCACTGTGTGTGTCCTTGTGTTCCTATTATACAGTACCACCCAGTTCAACGCAGTTTACCACAAGGAATTTAATTCAAATTATTGTTTATTTACAAAACCATTGAAAAGTCTTTCATCAAAAAAAAAAAAAACGGAAAGTCGAAAAAAAACAACCATTTTCGTTTTTAATCATGAAACATAAGAATGAATTATAGAGTCATATCTTGATTGATATTTGAATGGCAAAAATGTTTTGTAAGGAAGCAGAAGGATATTCTAAAAAATATTTTTTATGAACATAACTTTTTTATTTTAAATCATTTTTCATTTATTGAAAAATGGTTTTGATGACTTTCCCTGATTGATCAATACATTTTTTAAAGGTTTTTTATTTTGTATAAGGTTTGTATTTTGTATATATGTAGGTACTTCTATATTATATACCTTGAAAATACATTATAGAAAAAAAGTTACATTGTTTCAAGATTACTGACTGACATTCAAAGTGTCCTAATATACAGATCCCTATGTTTTGATGAGGATGAGACGAAAGAAAATTTTTGTTTTTGTTTGGCAAAGTATAACCTTATAGCTTTAAAGGGTTCAGCTTGGGGCTTACATAAATTAGCTTGTATATTATCTTGTGGAACTTGGTGACAAAAAAATACCCTAAGTAAAATGGATGTATCTATATACCTATACCTACTTTATCCCAAGATTAATTAAGTAGTTAGGATGTTTTTGTTTCCATTTTATTTAAAGAAGATGTCTTTATAGATATTGATATTACCCAGCAGTATAAAAGCGAGTTCTTCCCCTTAATCTCAGGGTTGACTTTAGTATAGTTGGGTGTTGGGTTGGTCGGTAAGTTAAAACAAAAATTAAAACGTGAAAGAGAAAAGGTCTTCGTGGAAAGGTTAGGTATGTACTTTTATTTGTAGTTAAATTGTATATAGTTGGGATATTATGTAATACCTTAACAAATTACTTGATGTTCTAAGTTTTATTGTATGTAATTTTATATCATGATCAAAACATGTCAAACATGTTATATGGTAAAAATTGTAGTAATATTTATTATAAGATGGGTTCTACTTAAGGAAAAAATAAATTAAATTCCTTTTATCCATTTTATAGCCGTAGACAGGACCAAACCAGAAGTATGGAATTTAAATGGTCATAACTTTTGATTTATTTATTTATTTATTTATTAACTCTCTATTGCTAGCTTTAAAGGTTATAATTATATGTACATGTTACAAAATTGAAAAAAAGTTGATTTAAATTTAATTGAAGTATTAACAGTTTGGTTGAACAAATTAGTATATTTACTGTTGAAAAAATTAAATAATTTAAACATTTTATTGAGAGGAGAAAATCGTTCGTAATTAGTCCGATAATTTGAAATAAATATGCATCCGGACAAATTCCTCAAGCTCCTTTGGGGAATATTAAAGTTTATGCGAGACAGAAGGTGCAAAGAGTCTATGTTTCCGTTTATAAGTTTCACAATGAAGACAAAAGATAAATACAAGCGTCTGCTCTCAAGACTATGCATGTCTATCAGTTTCAGTCTGTTGTTATAAGGCGGGAGTTCATAAGGATTTTCCCAACCCAATCCTCTGAGTGCAAACCTCAGAAATCTTTTTGCACTTGTTCTAATCTGGCTATGTGACAGTCATAGTGGGGTGACCAAACCTGACAAGCATATTCAATAATGGGTCGCACAAATGTCACAAAAAGCTGTTTGATAACAAAAGGATCAGAAAACTGCCTTGACTCTCTCTTTATCCACCCAAGAATTGAATTAGCTTTATTAGTTATGGAGTTGATGATAGGACACCAAGGACAGTTAAATCGCTAATTCGTGGCAATAATACACCATTAAGAAAATAATTTGCAGGAGATACAGATAGCTTTCTCGTAAAAGTAATAGTTTTACATTTATCAATGTTGAGAGTCAAACAATTACGAACACACCAATCGAAAAACGAATTAAGATCACACTGAAACTCTTCACAATCTCGAGTATTTTCAATACTTCAATATTGTAACATCGTCCGCATAAATGAGACAATTGGAATATTTCAGAAGAGACGGTAAGTCATTAATAAATAAAATAAAAAGTACGGGTCCTAAATGGCTACCCTGTGGTATTCCAGAGTTAACCTTAAACTTAATTGATTCACAACCATTGAAAAGAACCGAATAAAATCTATCAAATAAATAAGACTGGAGCCACGATACAAACTGTTCGCTAAACCCCATCTTCCTCAATTTTAATAACAAAACTCGGTGTGTGAGTTTGTCAAATGCCTTACTGAAGTCGGTGAAGACACAATCTACTTGTTTTCTATTTTTAAACGAATCAATACAACTTTCTGCCAATTCCATTAAAAAAGTCACAGTAGAGCGACCTTTTGTAAAACCATGTTGATTTGCAGCGATAATTGATTTAACATAAAAACATAGTGATTCGCAAATAATAGCCTCGAAGAGTTTAGGAATAATGGATAACTTAGCAATAGGTCTATAATTTTTAATATCATCTTTTTTACCTTTCTTATGTAAAGGGATTATAAAAGAATCTTTCCAAGTAGACGGAAAAACACAAGAAGACATTGAGAAGTTAAAATAAATAATAAATATAAATATTAATAATACACAAAGGAAACGACAAGTGATTTACACAGTTCTTCAAAATAATGGTATACCATCAGGACCTGGTACACAACTTTCATCCAGATTAGATATAAACTTTTTAATGTTTTCAGAATAAATATTAAAGTTTATATCAGTCAAGTAAGGAAAAGATTTTAAGAGGTCAAAGTTATTGTCATTTTCGTCAAGTTTATCACAGTTCGAAGTATCACAGTTTAAAGTATCACAGCTGTTAGTATCACAGTTGAAGGCACTTTGAAAAAAGTCCGAAAAAAGTTGCGTTATAACTCGAGGGTCATGACTTGAAATGCCATTCGACTTGAGAACAGACGGGTAAGGACAAGACTTTCTTTTACTGTTTATGAATTTCCAAAAATATTTCGGATTCATTTTAAGATCTCTTTGCACCTTCTGAAGATAATTAAAATACTTTAAACTTGAAATTCTATTAAAAATATCTCTTGATTCACAATATTTTTTAAAATTTGCTTCACTTTGAAATAGCTTATAAGCGGACCAAAATTTATTTCTTCGATTTTTAAGACTTTTTAATTCATTATCGTACCAATCAGGAACCGAAGATCTCGATTTTTGAATAGCAAGAGGTACTGATTAAAGAAAACTATCAAACAAAATATTATAAAATTCAAAGATCATTGAGTTAACATTTAAACAGTTATTTAGACAAGACCAGTCTACTTGTGATAGCAAAGTATTTAGTTTTAAAAAATTAGTTTTTTTTAAATTAAAAGCGTATGAATTTTCTAAAATTTCATTATTAAAATTATCTGAGTTAAAATAAAGTGAAAAAGTCAGCGCTGGATGATGGATGTCTTCAGACACTAGAGGCTCGCTTGATTTTTCTAATGTAATATCGTCTTCAATAGTGGTAAATACAGTTTATACTGCTCAAAAGTATGCAATAAAATATGTCAAGTGGTTAAAAAAAACTCAATTATAGTTCAATAAAACAGATTAAATTGCACAGAAAGAAACAGCCGTATACCATGTAATTTTTTTTTTGTTTTCTTTTTTCGATTTAAGGTAAGTTGCTCTAATTTTAATATCTTTTAAGAACAATAACAAACTTTCAAAAAATGTATTGATTACTGGAATATTTATACAGGGTGCAGAATTCAAGTACATATTAATCTTGACCACCATTTAAACAAATCCATTTTGACGCACCCTGTACACTATTATATGATTTGTTTCTACATCACGCGTTATAGAAGTTTTTTTGTTAATATTTTTTAAAAAAGTTCAAGAAAGAAACTTAACTTGGGCAGGTTTTTGGTCACTGAAATACGTTTTCGGTGTAACTAGACATAATTTGAAGTCAACTTACTTTTTTCTTATAAACAAAAAAAACTATAGATATACAAATTTATTTCCATCATTTATTTCTAACTGAGTATTCAAAAAAAAAGTGAAATTACGAACAATTCCTAAATAACTCATGCTTTTATCCCTAAAACTCGAAAAGTTAAGCAGCTTTTAACGTTTGAGAATAATTCTGATTTTTAAGCAAAATTATTGGAAAAACGCTGGTAGCAACCTCTAAATGGTTTTCGATTTTGAATTATGTGGTCTTAATTATTTGGTTTCTATTTAAGCTTCATAATTTCGCCCGGTCCCAATTGAATTTATATAAAGGTGCTTTTTTTAATCACCCTATTATAGCCCCCCTTATTTTTGGATTTGTTTTTTTTGAAAGAAAATTGTTCCAAGTTGCTCCCGATTCATTCTGGATTTTAAGAAAAAATATTTATAAAATGCTCACATTAGACATAACAAATTTCTGAACATTGATTTAAGTTTCTTTCAAATAACTAACACATTCGAGAAAGGGGGGTCAGAGTAAGTACACAAAGTCGGGGTTTAAAGCTCTTCCATTTGGCCGCCAAAATTTCTTTCTTTTTTCTTTTGTATACTCACCCTACTTTTTTAAAACTTTTGGATTTTTAAAGGCATTTGATACGGTTGACCATACTAACTTTTGCAATAAACTCCTAACTTTAAACGAATTCTGCAGCTACACTTCTATCATGATATTTAAAGTTCAGATCACGGGCAGAGAATGTCCAACTTTCTTAGTAACACCAGAGGTATGCCACACGGCTCTATTCTTGGACCGCTTGTGTTCTCACTATATTATGTGTATGAAATTCCTTTAAAAGTAACCTCTTACTTCCACATGTACATATGTCGATGATGTACAAGTATATAATAATGGTCTATTTCTGAAACCTTTAAAAAAACGTGTTTTCTCGGGAGTAGTAATACTCCTATTCCGATTTTCCCGGTAGAATATTTTTCCCTTCGAAAACAGAAATGAATGTTCGAAACAGCTATTTTGCAGTATTTGGAATATAAATCAAATTGTAGAAAAAAAAAATAATTTATTACCGGGAAAATTAATTTAGAATTTATCATCTCATTCGTTATAGATATGTATCTTATCTTGGTTTCAAATGTGATCCAAAGAAATTGATCTTTTCAACAAATTAAATTTTTGCAGTTCAATTACATCTCGCCAACTTATTCTCCCTCGCTTCTCTTGCTTTACATCGGAAATGCAGTTTTTCGTTAACTCTGCCCTTTGGTGGAATTCTCTACCTAAGCATGTTTGAGAGGTAGGTGGAACCTACTGGTTGTTTTCGCAACGAACTGAGATCCTTTTTCACTCAAACTTTTTAGTATGTAGTATTATTTTTGCCGTGTTTCTTTGGAGGTGGTGAAGTAATCATGAGTACTTTGCTAGCTATTTCCAATGCACAGAACTGAGTTCGCTATAATTTACAAATCTCATACACATAGCCGCACCGAACGTGTAGTTGATAGTACTAGATTAACGAACGATGATCTAGTACTACCAGTTACTCGAGCTTGTGCAAGTAGAGAGATTTTTAGGGAAATCAATTCTGTGCTTGCCATTGAAAATGGCTATAGCAACGTACTCATGACTCATGAGTACTTCGTACCTGTAACGAAATCAGCTGCCTAGAAGTTTAAAATCAGTCACTGTCAGGGTAATTTCCATTTCGTATGGATGAAATTTTTGTATTGATCAGTTAAATTCAAACACCACTCCATTGGATTTTTGAAGCTCTTGCTTCATATTTCATATTTTTTCGAACTTTTGGATCTTTTTCAGTGATTCTTTTGAAATTGGAAAGGCAAATTATGTAAGTGAGCCATAGCGGGTGTACCTACGAAAAGAACACCCCTTCACGGAAGTCTACGAACTGAATATAAAACTCCATACGCAATAGCTTACCTTGAATATTTGATGCTAAGATGACCGCACATGTAAAATATTCAAAAGAGGAGCACATTACATCTTTGCCTTTCGAGGAAACTTATTTATTTTATTTGCCTTTTATGCATAAACAATTAATTGTCTTTTCACCAAAAATAAAAGAACAATTGCTAACTCATATTCACAATACATATACATAATAAAAATAGAGATTGAAGGTAAAAAAAAATAAAAAGAACAAACAAAAACATCTTAAGAGGTTTTTGGTTTCATTAAGGACCATAGGTCTATTAATTTCTAGCTAGAAAGTCAAGGGATGCTATTTTCTATGCATAAACTCAATGAAACTTGTCAACTTTAATGAATTATTAATTGAATGGAAGCTATGAAAAGAATAGGGTTTGGGCTTTCGTTGAATAGTGTTGGTGGTGGTATAAAGAGTCAGTGTTTGCTTGAGGTTAAGTATATATAAATATAATCTGCCTACACATACATATATCTACATACAATCATAGTTGGTAATTTTCAGAGCAAAGAAACTAAACATCTATCTATCTATACAATATATACATTAATCTTCCAATCTATTTGGCAACATGTTAACAAGACCAAAAGTGTGGTTTGTGTTAAAGGGTTGATGTTATATAAAGTTTATATATTATATGCGCATGATAGATATAGGTATGAAGGGTTTGTTCAAGTGGTAGGTAAGCTACTATAAAATAGGCTCAATTCATTAGTTACCATGGAAATTAATGTAAAGAAATTGAGTGAATTCACTTAAATTTAATGACAAATAAATTTTGAAGATTAATTAGTGTCAAATATTCTGTGCGGTCGTTATTGTTAAAAAGTTAGGGGAAACCATAGTTTAGAAAGTTGGAACCAACTTTTTAACAAATGTTATTATAGATGGTTTACAAAATTTATAAATTTGTTGCTGTCATGAAGCAATATCAAATGATAAATTCCTAATTTTGACCAAGTAATTTAGTAAGAGGATCATTTATACAATATAAATGCTGGCCTTCCCTTTTACGGATTTTGGGATGAATACAAAACTTCCCAAACATACAGATGTACAAATATAAAGGGTGTTTTTTTTTAGACGTGTGGTTTTCAAGAAGAAATAAAACGCATAGATATAATTTAATGTTATGGCCAAGAATTTAGGTTTATTATAAAGATAAGGGTTTGCCATTATGTTTTAAAAATGATTTCGGGCAAGTGGCCGCCACGGCTGGATCGAATAAATTCCAGCCGAGAGGCCCACGAGGCCCCAGCTCCAATTGTTGCGCGCGATGGCGGATGGACTCATTCGGGTCTTCTTCGATGCTCTGCTCCACAGCAGCAATAGCGTCTTCTTTGCGCACTGTACTGCGCCGATGTGTCACGCAAAGTGAACCATTATTTTGGTAATAAATTTGCACGATTTGCAAACGTTGTTCAGGAGCGAGTCTATTCATTATGAAATGGCAAACCAAACTGAGCATAAATCAAGTGACAGCTGTCAAAAAAACCAACCCCGAAAAAAGTATTGCCAGATTGAAAATCACACGTCGAAAAAAACACCCTTTACAAGTATTGTCAAAACTATAGGGTAGGTACCAGGACTGATTTCACACAAATTTTGTAATTTCAACATTTAAAGGAAATCCGTCGCATTGATAAAATTGATTTTAACTATAAGATCGAAATATATTTATAATGCTATAATGAGCTGGAGCAGCTGTGAAAAAGTGTCATATGTGCTTTCGTGTATACGTACCCACAGTGCAGCATGTACAGCTTTTTGTATATTAAAAAAAAAAAAACAATCACGGGGTTATTATCCACTTTTTATTTCCGATATTTTTTCTTTTAATTTATAATTTTTTTCGTGAAATAAGTAAGCACACGCAGCCTTATTTATTATATTTCAATAATACTCGTTTCAAACTCGGAATAGTTAAACCGAGTCGAAGCACTTACTCCGTCTTTACGCCACATCAAACAAATTCTTATTTATAAAATATGTTCTTAGCGGTTTTAGGTACACCCTCCTTATGTCAAATATTTTATCAAAAAAATGATTAATATAAAACTCTGGTTATGATAAACGTTAAACAAACCCCAGCTGATTTCCACAATTAAGGTTCCCCCATACCAACGCGAATTTTCGGTGGCGACTACGAAAACAACTATAACAACACGTGGCTGTCAATGAAAACAACACGTTGTTATTATTGTTTTCGTCGTCGCCATCGAAAAACGCGAATTTGTCGTGGCGATGACGAAAACAATCTTGTCAGTGAAAACAACACGTTGTTATTATTAGCTGTGTTTTCTTTTCCCCCAGATCCAATCCAGATCAGATCATGAAAATAAAACAACCCAGGATATCAGTGACAACTTGATATATTCCCAACTCTTTTCCTTTTGTTTTTTTATTTGTAAACACCCGTTGTCTTTTTTCTTTACACTACTGGCGAAATTTACAAATTAAGGGTGTGTGTTCAAAATGGATTTGGAAATCCAAATCCAAAACAAAGTTGGATCTTGTGTTGTTTTTGTAATAAATGTATTTTCGTAAGCAAATTCAATTGGGCTTTTCCAAAAACTATCTTTGTCTTTTCTCTTTCTAATTTTGACAGTTCAAAACAACAAAAACAAAACATGTGATATCGAAATTGGAGAAATGTAAACAAATGCTTTTTCAGTGCAATGTGGATTTTTAATATTTTCTGTGACTTTTGTTTATATAAATAAGCTTGATAAGTTATTGAAGTTGACTTTTTGTTAAATTGGCGTTATAACCATCGTTTTATACGTTTTTTTTTGGAAAACAAACAAGCACTATATTATAAAAATATTTGTCGTTTGTTTACCTTTCTCCAAGTTCAGACCAGCTGTTTCCTATTTTTTTTTGCTTGTTTGAAACTGACGGCTGGTGGAAAAGCCCAATCTGGTTCGGATCTATAACACAGCTATTGTTTTCGTCATCGCCGCGACGGATTCGCGTTGGTGTGAGGGTTCCCATATTAATTTTAAGCAATTATTATTGGTGGTATTTTCTCGAAATAAATGCATAAACAAAATAAAAGAAACAGTCTGAAACTGGGATAGTTCTCAAAAGGTATGTGTTAAGATAACTTGCAGATTACAATAGATAAAAACAAATACATATATTTGCTTATGTTCATAGATAGATACTTCTCAGACAACCATGGTTGGAGAAAAAATTAGTATCATAGAAAATAAAAGTGTTGTTGTTGCCATCACTAGCAAATCAATTGGAATATGCCATCTCATGGGGATTATGAAAATGATGAGTACCAATCGCTAGTACTTTTAAAAACATTCTCAAAACTACTGATCGGGCAAACTTTTCAGTTTCACTTCAGGGTCACTTCTGGGTACCTGTTTTTCATTAGCACCTGCATATGTATCCTCATGGGGATCTTGAAAACACTTATTACTAAAAGGAGGGATTTCAAGCGCAGATTCTTAAAGTATTATTCGGGCGAAAAAAATCAGGGAATAAATGAACGATAGCCTACTTTGCTCCTTATAACGTAGAAATACGTTAAGTTAACAACACCTGTTTAAACTATTTATTTGGCATTTATTATGGCATTTATTATTATTTATTTTTTTGCACTAAAAATGGATTTAAAAAAAATTATAGCTTTATAAAAATGTAAATTACTTATGTTTTTGTGTTTTTTCAATTACTCGAAACTATTAAACAACTTTATATCTAACCATAAACTTTAACATACCCACCCAAAACTCCAACTTCAGTAAGTTTTAAATTAAAATAAAATACACAAGCAGCTACTTATTCAAATATTAAATGAGTTCATTTTTTTAGTATAGTTTAGAATTTTGTCAAACCTAACAAAAAATGATATAGCAAATATTTCTACGATGTAAATTGATCTTATATACAAAATCAAGAGAATTACTTAATATATATACATATAAATAATGCGTATACATTCATAAATTTTTTTGTTAATAAAAATTTTCGACGTCGGAGTCTTGTTCACAATCTTTCTCTGCATCAATTTATCATTTAAAATAATGTCATCAACATCAAGTGGTGTTGGTTCTCCCTCAAACCAAAAGAGCAAAAATCTTTCTTTTTTTTAAATCCATCCGTTATTTTCATGTCTAGTCTTAAAACAATTTTTGTGCAATTAGCCCAAATTGAATTTGAAAAAAATTGTTCTTTTAATTTTTTGGATAAGTGATTTGAAGGCGGAATTAAGCTTTAATCAAATTTATGTTGATACAATTCTTTACACCATTCATTTGCAATTATAAAGATTTGAATCGTTTCAAAGTCACTATAATATTACAAAGTTTCTATCTGAACTTTACTTAATTCTGTAAACGTTTCCTCAAATATTTAATTTTTTTATATGTAATAAGAATTGTAGCTTTTATTTTCCTTAAAAAAAACACGCAGCAAGCAGAGTTCAACCAGAATCAAATATCAAGCAGCTGAAGATTGCAAATTATATTACAAGGATACAATAATTGCAAAGGATTCGCATTTATGCCATATTTTTGTCTTCATCAATTCGCCAGAAAATTATTTCTCTCCACAACTAGAGAAAAACTATTTGTTGGATGGAACATTTAGAAACGTTTCAGCATGTGGATATAAGCAGCTCCTTATCTGGTCCATATTTTTCTTCAAACTAGTTGTCAAATTCTCAACAAAAATATTTGATACTGTCAAAAATATTTATTTTGTCCAAATCTCTCGAAGTAAAGTAATATACTTTAAGATAAAGGACATAATTTTTTTTCCTCTACTCGTAGGTACCTTCATTATTTTCCTCAAGCATTTCTGGTCTCGTATACTTATCTTACTGTCATGTTGTCTAATGATATAATAAGGTTTACATACACATACATATATACAAAGTTTGTGTATCCCAAAGTTATGCAGCAAATATCAACCAAAACTTAAGTCTTTACCAATAACCATCATTGCCAAACCCATCCAAACCTCATTCAACCAAGTTTCCATCTAATTAATTAATTTAAGTTGACAGTTTCATTGATTTCATTGAGAAATGGTAGTGTTCCTGAAAGGACTTTCTAAGCACAATTTTTCGTAACCAATCACTGGAAGAAATTAATAGTCCTTTTGATAAAATAAGCAAAAATAAAGTATACAAAAACAAAAACACTTTTAGCGCTCGCTTGTCCTTTTCGTTAAAAAGAAATCTTTTCTGTATTTCCCTTTATTTTTGTATTTTTTTTGTCTTGCTTAAAACGATTGTGACTGTGGGTATATGAAGAATGCCATACATCATCGTGAAAAATGTGAAATGTTACGACGATAATACACAGAAAAATAAATAAATTATCCTTAAAGTCAAAATAAGCCTCCATGGTGCTTTAATTTTTTGTACATGCAGTCATCTTTTCGCCCAGGCAGGCCACATAAGCCATTGCGTGTGGAATATAATGCTGTTCGTAGACTCCAGTGAAAAGATGTGCTTGAGGTCCACTCGCAAAGACGCCTACATCGTCACCCCCATGTGTCTCCGAATCCAAGGGAACAGTCGCAGGAAACCTAAAGTTCTATAGAAACCCAGACAAAGAAGTTTCAATGAGCCAATGTGACAAATTAAATTATTTATGTCTTATACCTTATCTCTCATATTTGTCTTAAGAAGGTTGCGCCGACGGCCCTCAGTCATGTGGCTATCAAATCCAGGTCCGTTTGCATAGCTCAGCGTGGCATAGGGAATATCGTCGGTGCCCAATTGGCCGTTGCTGATGCCAAAGATGTCGTTCTTTCGGCTCGAATAGCCTGCCACTGACATGGTGTGCGAATGATCCGATGTAACAACAATCAAGGTGTCCGATTCACTTGTCCGCTTGCGGGCTAAATCAATGGCCTTATGAAATTCAATTGTTTCGTCTAAAGCTCGAACAGCTTCGGTGTCATGGTGGGCATGATCGATACGACCACCCTCAACGAAAAGGAAATAACCCCGATTTTGAGCTTCCAGGACGTCCATTGCCTTGTCGACCATCTCAGCAAGACTAGGAATCGTCTCATTATCAGCATCCACATGGAAGGGAATATGATTTGTGCCAAAAAGTCCCATAATAAATTCAACACCCTTGGCGACCTAGGACATATGATTTTGATTAAAAAAAAGATAAAATTAAAATGAAAATGAAAATGGAAACTTATAAATATATACACCTACATTTGACAATTCTTCCTTAGTCTGCACAAAGGCTGATGCACCATTATGAATGCTCTTCCATTTGTCAATCAAATTCTGATTGTCCTGACGTTTCCCATTGCCACCCAAGATGTCCTTTTGTTCTTTTGGCAAAAAATGTTCCGTTCCTCCGCCCATGATTACATTTAAATTGCGCCCCACCGAGCCATATATCAATTGTTGTGCTATATCAAGGCATTGTTCAGGATTTTCGCCATCTTTGAGAATTTCTCCGTCATTTTCCCAGTTACGATTTGCTGTATGAGCATAAACACCAGCAGGAGAAGCGTGTGTCACAGAGGTGGTTGTAATAAGTCCTGCAAATATATGTGGAAATGGGAAGGAAAAACACATAAAATGTTGAATTGTTCAATGTTCATGCAATAAAAATTGGAGAACAATTTTATTGAAGATAAAAAATATAAAAAATATTGCTATTATATAATGTTCAATTCAATAAAAGTAAAGGTACGTATTTCAATAATAAACGATTGTTTCATTTGTTTTTTTTATTTCGAGTGTAATCATATAAATATTACAGTTTAAGGTTATTGAAAATATGTAGATATTATTACAAAATGTATACGGATTAGAAGACAAAACATATGAGCCTTTTTGTTTATGTGTATGTCATCCGTTTATTTCTCAAAACTTTTAACTTTTTAAATTTTTTTTATTTAAAATATTTGAATTATGGTTATGACCCAGAGCTCAAGTGTTTCCCTTTACTATCAATAAATAATTGAAATTAACTCATGTTACTTTCCAGCATTGTTACATTCAATTAATAACAAAATTTTAATTTGAAGTAAAGTTTCCATACATATGTTTTGACTCTTGTATGGGGTATCCATTTTTTTTTGCATGTTCGACTGCAAAAGTCACCGGCAAACGGACGACAGATCCAAACAATTTTGGATTCGTCGGTTGATCGGTAATACCCGGACGGTATCGGAAGATGTCTCTTTCTTTAACATATGTTTGGACAGAACGGTCGAGTTCCGCCGATGACGCTTGTCCGAGCATACTTCGGCCGATGAAGGATTAGGTGTACGCCAGCCGTTAGCCGTAAATATCACAGGACCTACTGGGATGGATGACAATCTGCCCAACCCAGTGAAACTCAAATTCATTTAGTATTCTGCAAGTAAAGCATCGGTTCGGTAATTTTTGCTTGTTTGATGAAGCTACCTCCCACCAGTGCAGTAGTAGGGTATTTAATTGAAAGACAAACTTAGGTAGGTGAGATTGTCCAGCAAATTTTTTACGAAGGCTTTCCCTTACCAGTGTTAAGGGTTCCAACTAATTGTCACCAGCATAGGTTTCGGTGCTTGATGAGAGCTGAATATTGACAGGTGTCATCCAAGTTTATCTACAAGCTTTAACACGCACAGTTAGGGTACACTTCCAACAAATTTCTTGCACACATTGGCAGTTGGGTTACACTCATTACGAAAATGGCGGATATTTTGAAAATCTCATGAGTTTTAATGGGTATGTTCAAAAAGTATAAAAATAGCCGAAACAAATGTACAAGTTCGCAATCAACAAATACGCGTATTGGAAAAATAAGTGCACTCTGAACACAAATATAAAGTTATAAATGCTTGAAGAAACCATTTAATTAAAATAGTGTGTGTGTACATTTGGGAGTAAAAATTTTCATATTTTATTGGAATAAAAATGAGGGAAACCTTCAAACCATTGGAAAACATCATAAATGTATATATATTCATGTTGTATATAACAATATAGAATTTAGCGAACTAATTACTCGTAAGCAATTCTTGTTTATTAAGTGCTGTTGGTGAATTATTTAGAGGAATTAAAAAAAGAACAAATATGCACTAATGGTTCCACCAGCCAGCATAAACCATATGAAATCATTTCAATTTGACACGATTTAATAACAGCTTTTGAACCTTTTCGGTTTGCTCTTAAACTTAAATACGACGCAATTTTGTTTATTGACGTAGCCAGAACAGACTCATATGAATTTGCTACAAGACTCCGACGAATCATTTAAAGTTAATCGAATCTTAACGTCTTACTTGTTCAATTTTTATGAAATTGTTCTGTGTCAGAGTGTAACATGTTGGCCGCAGTTATGGTCAATATTTGAAAGAAACAATTCCTTTGTAGAATTTGTTTGTAAAAATTACCCCATAATATATATTTTTTTATTTTTGAAAAAAGTACCTCTAAATGAATCACCCATCATGACTCTGCGACTACACTATACAAACAAATTCTTAAAATTCCGTCGCATTTATTTTGTTATATTTACGAGTATCAGATATCATTTGTCCAAAAATACAAACCATATTGATTGATATGATTGAAATAAATCAAAATAATAAGAAAATAAAAAGGAAATAAAATTTCAACAAAATGAAATCACCAACAGAAATGTTTCAAATCAAACTTTTTCCTTTCTATTTTATGTACAAATGTGTCTATGTGTGTACCTATAAGTATTTTCCTTTGCAATAAAACCCGTCGCAGTGTATTTATGTTTGAAATTCTATTCCAAAGTTTTACAACCAAACGTCTCGGGGATCATAAAGAAATGTTCTCATAAAAATTCGAACTTTTACATGTTGTACAACATAAGAAAAATCAATAAAACACACTATCAGATCAGAATATAAAAACTGTCACATATACATACATATACTTTACATATGTATGTATATAAATTACTGTTATTTTATTATGTGTGAAAGTTGAATGGAATTTTCAAAGTTTTTAAACTAAACCTCAATATAGCTTCAGGGCTTATTTTGACACTTTTTCATGAAAGTTATTTAGGATAAGAACCTAACGTACATATATGTATAATGTTTTAAAACTTCTGTCATGGAAGATATAAAATATGTCTTATAAAGTCAGTATGAAAAATAAAGATGTATAAATTTTGGCATAGTTTGGATTTGATATATGGTTTCATTTTGTCTCATATAATAAGTCAGGTGTCATTTTCTAAATGATTGAGATTAAAGATTAAGTGAAAAGGGGATTATAATTTGAATTATTTGTTTTTCGATAGAAATCAGAACAAAGATTTTATTTTGCTTGAGAGTGCGATTAAATTAAAAAAAATATTCAAGATATATACAGAGATTGAATTGGGAGCTAGAAAAAAGAAAGAATATATTATGTCTATCCAGGGCTGGATTCTGAAAAACATCAATGAACTCATTTAAATTTGCTACAAGACCTCGACGAATCATCTAATGTTCATCGAGCCCAAACGCCTTAAAAGAAAGAAAATTGAAGGAAATTATATGTAGTTTCCAGTTAAAATCTCTTAGTTGAACGCATTTACTACGAGAAGTGAAAAACCGAGTTGACCGTGTTGATTTCGTTTTACACCCTTATTTGCTGTCCTTTTCTTCTAAGAACTGGAGGTTGCTGGGAACTCCAGTTTCCTCTTAATCTGAAACTTAAAACAATTTACTAAAATAAAATTGATCTAACAAATGTACACATGTATGTTGTATTTTTATAAATTCTAAATATGTACAATGTACATAGATACATAGTACATAGAATGCATTTCAAGCCATTTTCAACAATTTAACTAGAAATTCCTCCTTAAAAAATATCAATTAACTTTTTGTTAATTCCAACAGGGATTTCTAAATAAAAGGTCACACAATTTTCTGCTCCCAAATAAAATTGACAGAAAGAAAAATATCGCAATGAAAAATCAATGTTTTGATTGAAATTAAATTACTGCTGCACATGTCGAAAATATCGAAACATATAATGAAGTGCAGTAAAAAAAATACAAAAGTGAAATGCTATTTCATCTCAATTAACATTAAAAGGAATGGCGTACCATAAGTTCAGTACCATAATGCCAGTAAAGCTTTTCTTAAAAAAGAATACATGAATACCAGATAGAGTTAAAGGTATTGAAATATTGCTGAAATTCTATGTTTCTTTTTCATTTATGATGTGATTTTTTTACAGCATGTTTGATAGAAAAAATTGTAAAATATTCTCGGAAATCGTTGAGATTTTATTTGTGAAAACTTTTAATAGTTTATTGGTAGAAATGTGCTCAATCTTTGCATTTAATTTTAACCTTACAGATAAGTCCCTTTTCACACAAAAAAACTGAGTTTCCAGCAAATTTCAGTTTTTAGGTGAGAAGGGCACGAAGTAAGCGCGGTCAATGAAATCACCCCGGTCAATGCTTTGAGGGGATTTGTTTACATTCCTCTTCACTGCACACAAGCTTCTTTAAAAAGGAAACCTAAAAAAAATAAAAAACCACAGCAACTTGTGTCCTGCGTTTAATTATATACATATGTGAAACAAAATTAAAAATATTCAAGTCTCAACACACCACGCCTTGAAAAGAATCAAAACATTTTTTTAAGATGCCGTAACGAGTTTTGTGAGGAAAATTAATTTTAATTTTATTTAACTTAATCTCAAAAATACCAAAGCAACTGATTTTTGCACTTTTAGACTTTCTGTACACGAATCGTCTTATTATAGACGCGTGCAATATTCGCCATGCAGCGGCGATTCCACTACGGCATCATACGACATGTCACTTCATTATAGACAATCAATAAGCATGTTCAGGAAAATGAGATCTCAGATATCTCAGCAATCTCAGTAACATGAACAGGATTCCTCAGAAAAATTTCTCAGTTGCTGTCAAAACTCTAAGGAAAAAAAATCTTGGATTCGCTTGCTCACTTTTTGAGGGGGAAAAATCTCTAAGATATCATTTTTCTGAACGCGCTGAATTTCACACAATTTTGACATTTACTGACATTGACATTTCACCAAAATGTTTACTAAATACTTCAAACCATACACTGGGCGACTGACAAGTGACAATGCTTTCCGCAAGCCGATTTGTAATTTTTTGGCTGCGACGAATAATTGCAACTTAGCTTCCTGTTACTAATCAAAGTTTCCAAATATCCCCGGTCAACGAATTTGTGGAATTTTATTTGACTTTCCACACAAGAGTGTGTGTTCAACCAAGATATGTACTTTAAAGGGAAACTAAAAGAAATGTCTACGATTTTGTTTATAGTTTTGAAAGGTACAAGAGATTTTTAAGGAATTTAAACGAAAACATCAACAAAATCTCCAGCAACTTGTTTCCTCGTGTGAAAGGGGACTAAGTCCCCTTGCATTTCCAATTTCCACCAATTGTATAGACCGTTCACTCCTCTTACTTGGTGGCCTTCTCACCTAAAAACTGAATTTGTTGGAAACTCAGTTTCCTCATGTGAAATTGTCTAATGATAAAAATATGCCTCTGAACTGGATATTCAGTGCTGGCTATATTGCATGGCATCACATCGCACTCCAATTGAGTTATCTTAGAATTGAGAATTCTCAGCTGACGTTTTGAATTGTGTTAACAAGTTTTTTTAATAACATTTCCACAGAAGTGTGAACACGACATAATATCCAACTATTTCATTTTTCTTTTTATTTATTCGAATCAAAAGTATATTTTCACAACAAGATTTTATCTCATAGTTTATGTAAGCCTTAGAAAGGGCTATTCACAGCACATAAATGTATCAAATTGTAACAAGAAATTTAATTTAACTAAAAATGAGCACTATAAATATGAGAATAAATTCATAATATCTTGATATTTTTTATGTGCCACGGCCTACGGGTCAAGTGTTTGAAAAGTTTATGTTTCTATTATGTGGTGATGTTTTAAATTATTAACGATGGAAGAGTATAAGCATTCTTTGTTAATCGATGTGGCTATAATTCATTAGAGATCTGAAGTTCAAGAACTTCGCAACTTAGTCCCCTTTCACATGAGGAAATAAGTTTCTGGAGATTTTTTTGACATTTTCTTTTAATTTATTTTAAAATTTTGTGTAATTTTTTTTATCGTACAGGTACTTTCATTTTAAAGTAACTTGGTTGAAAACAATCTATCGTATATGTAAAGAGTAATGTCAAAAAAATTTCCTCAGACCGTTGACCGGGGAGATTAAGTTCACTCCTCTTTGCCTCTTACTGCGTGAACTTCTCACCAAAAACTGAAATTTGCTGGAAACTCAGTTCGTGTGAAAGGGGACATAGAATACGGATTAATTATTTTTTTTTAAATAAAATAATAAGTTCCATGAGGGGGGGTGTTAGCTTTTACGTTGATGAGTCGACAGTCGAAAAGTCAACAGGTCGAAAATATAATACTTTTAGAATCATTGGAAATGTATAATTATAACGAGCAAGAAATAAAATGCATATTTAGCTTTTTTACTATCGACATAATATACCTAGTATGCTGATATTAGATAATATTCTTGATAATGCAGTCAACATCGAAATAAAAAAAAAATACTTTTATGTATTTGGTTTGGGAACAAAATATATGTGCATGAAGAAAAGCATTGTGTCACAGAAAATGCTTTTAAAGATCTTAAGAATGCGTGAGAGTTTAGCGATGGAGTGATAATTATAGAGATTTCTTTTGTATTTTTTGTATATTATATTATAGTGCGTATCAGTGGCATACGCAGGTTTGGGAGGGGCTAAGGGGGTTCAGTTAATACGAAATAATTGTTTTTTATTTCAGAATTTATGTTTTGAGCAAAACAATTCGATTGACAAATGTCACTATTTTCCACAACAACTTGAGTTTTTTCCTAAGTTGCCGTTCATTGGGAAATAAAAATTGTTGGGTGGAAATGATTGAAGAACCGGTTTTCATATTTGACTTTCATATTTTGGTACTCATTTCTTGTTGTGAATTTCATATCAGTGAAATACGCGTCACTTTTGTATGAAAATTTTCATTTACACTCGAACTGAGTAGGTATTAGGCTTAATAAATAAAATGAAATTAAACTGACTGAGGTAGCAATATTTTAAAATTTAGATATGGAAACAAATGTGGAAGCATGGAACCGAAATAACTACACCGAAAACTTCACTTCCGTTTTGCAATTCGGATTTGTATCCTAATTCGAGAAATATAATTGAAGTTCTTTGTGTGCTGATGGCCACAACTTCTTATTCATATAAGATGGTCAATATAAAACATTTTCATTTTTGTGCAAGTTTTGTTTTAGTGATATGCTTTAAAAAAAGCTTCTAAACCATAAATGGAGGTTGAGCCCACCGCCCCCTGCGTACGCTACTGGTGCGTATCTAATCAAATGAATGGAATTTTTTAAATTGATTGATAGTACAACATGAACAGACTATTTAATTTGTTTATTTATTCGTTATAGGTTATAGGCTATAGCCGATGCGATGTGTGATTTCCTACACTTTATAATAATCTTTTTAATTGTGATTTAAATGAAAATAAAAACCATATCTTATTATTTTTTTTAATTGAAAGTTTGAATTGAACAACAAACATATGGGTGTTTTATAGACTGGAGTCAAAGCTGTTTCACGACTGCCAGGCCGATCATCAGACTCCCTTTTAATTTGAAAAACGTTATTCCTTCACGGGGAGCTGGGTCTTAGTTCAACTCCCGGTGGAGGCAAAACATTTTTCAAACTAAACTGAAGAAATAGACCAAGCACCACTAAAAAGTCTGATGATCGGACTGGCAGTCGTGAAAACCAAAAAAATTGTTCTTTGAGAGATACGATTTTTAATTTATGGATACAATATTTTTTTTTTCAATAATATAGTAGATCGTACCAATACAGGGTCATTCATTTCGTGGTTTCAAGTTGGTAGCGCTGGCATTGGACACCTGTCAAACTTAACTGTCATAATATTAGTTGAATGTTTGCAATTTACGATAGTGGATCGCTTAACAATCGAACAACACGTTAAAATTATAAGTACGTACTACAAAAGTGGTGATTCAAATGTAGCCACTTTTCGCGCAATTTTCGATATTCTGTGGGTATGTAAACAACCAAAATTGCCACATATCGGGCTCAGAAAATCTACAAGTGATCGAAAAGATACCGTTGCATCCCTGACAAAGTGACTGTTTGGTGTGCTCTATGGTCGAAAGGTGTCATTGGTTCGTATTTCTTCGAAGGTGTCAATGGGCAGACGGTTATAGTCAATTCGCAGCGATATGATCGAATGATAATCGATTTTTTTGGCCGGCGATTGAAGATCATGACTTGAACGATATATGTGGTTCTCACAATTCGGGGCAACAAGCTACACAACACGACCAATTATGGCTTTATTGCGTGAGAAGTTTCCTGGTCGCGTAATTTCACGTTTTGGCGACGTCAATTGGCCACCAATATCATGCCATTTGACACCGTTAGATTTTTTCTGTGGGGCTACGCAAAGGCCGTGTTTACGCGAATAATCCCCTTACTCTAGATGCATTAAAAACCAATATTATTGAAGTTATGGCCGAGATAGATAGGCGAAAAAGTGGTTAAAAATAACCTCAAAGAATCGCATGCTGCGAATCTTCCCGAGGCGGCCATTTTTCATTTTTCACACTTAATAGCAAAGTCCAAACTTTATAATGAAATAAAATTTTCACCAAAAATTTATCGCTGTGTGTGTTTAATTAGCTTTACTTTCGAAACCGAAAAATGAATGGCTCTTTATTAGCTCACATAAAAACTTTATTCATAATAGGAGTCGTTTTTGAGAAAAATTAGATTTTCCTTAACGGTTTTTTCGTTATTTTTGGTTATAAGAAAAAATTTCATTTAAAATCTTCTAGATAATGTTGAAAACCTGCTAGGTTCCCAGTTTAATAAAAATCGATCAAGTCGTTTTCTAATTAGCCGTTCGAATTTGGCATAAAATTGTGCAAGTAACACACACACAGTAGTGGTTGAGAGTTGTAAGTCACTAGGCCCTGACGAGCCTACACGAGCTGTCCAATTTATTTATTTCTAAGAAATTCCAGCACGAAATATAATTATCAAAAATTTATAATTTCCATGATTTTCGATAAATTTTGATGAACATTTTTAGCTCAGTATTAAATATAAATTTTAAACCGTTTTCAAAATAAGAACTATCCGTTTTGTACATTTCAGATTACCTCATGTACACATATTTGTAAAGCACGAATGAAAGAAAACAATAATAACAACGCAAAGTGTTGTTTTCATTGACAACCACGTGTTGTTATTATGTTGTCGTCGTCGCCACTACAAATTCCCGTTGGTGTGGGTGATCCTTAAATTGAAAACTTTTAAGTACAAATTTTGGTATAGCCGACCAGACTTACAATATTGACTAAAGGTCACTTGAAAAAGTTCATTCAATTTCTTGTTTATACTTTATAGCATTGTGTTGAAATTAATATTTTCGCAGATATCACTTGAATTTGACTTTAAACTTTGCTGACGCACGTCACGTTGTCAATAGATTTGTGAAATCACCTCGAAAAATAAAAAAAAATTCGTCATCATTAATTCAATTGTTGTTGAATATTGAATAATTTTCGTTAATTAACTTTTTTTAAAGAATAAAGCATTATGATACTAATTGAAAGTGCACTTTGGACAGTTCAATGTTTTGAATTAATTAAATTTAAATAAGCACCGAGCAAGAAATGGTAGATTGGTAAATACTAATCTTAATTTAAGGTCGTAATTACTTTGCAAAATTAATGAATTAACTAAACATATGGTCAATGCATACTCATTGACAATTTACTGGCAGCCAAAACGTACACAGTATATATAGAGGCAGATGTCAACAACTTACGCATGAGTATGTGCACGTGATATGAAATTGTTTACTTATAATGAATGCATCAATTCACCTTGACTTTGGTAAAATGGTAGCGGCAATTTATTGTTAATAAAACATTATGTACGCCAGTTTTGTTGTTTACTTCCTTCCGTCTAATGTTTTTTTTTTCTGACATAACAGTTGGAATATTAATTAACTTGATGAGTATATTAAACGACCATGAGAAATGTAAGGAATTAGTGTGATAAGAGTTAAGTAGACTTGACTCTTGTTTGTTAGATAGTTAGGTTTTTATAGTTCAATATTTTGACTGGGTGGTATGGTATGTAATACGGATACAAAAGTTAAATTGTACCACATGAGTAATAAGCACATAATATATTGCGGGAGATCCTTATTTATATACATAATATATCATATTATGTTGGAGGTTTAGAATCGAATTCCATCCTTACTTCCATCTAAGAGATAGCAAATGTCAAGTTAACGAAGCAACATTCGCCGAAAAAAGGTAAGGTGTATATAATTTGTATTTATGTAATTAGTCGTCAATTTTATTTGAACAATTTTAGTTTTGTCCTGTAATGTTTTCTATGTTTTGTCTATTAAATAAAAAACATAGAAAACATTGCACGTTGGTTTTTTATTATCACAACTCAACGTATAACTATTAAGTTATAAAAGAATCAATTTTATTTGAGGATGCTTTGCTTACTTTATATAAATTCAGCAAAAAAAAAACAAAGAAAATATTTTCAACAAAAATATTGCTTAATAAATTTGTCGTTAATTAGTTGTGATAGTTTCAATTTTACGTGCAATGTTTTCTATTTGGGTTTGTCTTGTTTGGAATTTAGGAAGAAAGATACAAAAAACATTGCACGACAGATTTGTAATTATCACAACTAATTATCAACTAATTAAAGTAAAATTATCTTCCGAACCCAATTTCGATCGGTGAATGTTGAATGCTAGAACAATAATTTCGAATTGTCATGCGATTTTTTTCTATGTTTTTTTTTTTCATTAAACAAAAAAGACAAACACAAATGGAAAACATTGTACGTCAAATTGAAACTATCACAACTAATTAATGACAAGTATACGTTTCAGCCAAATTCCTTAGTTAAGCCATCAATTACTGATGATTGGATTTGCTTGCTCTGTATTCAATGAGGACTCTTAAATATAATCTTACCGCTGAATCAATCTCCATTAATTGTACATAATCAAACCAAAATGAATTCAAAAATAAAATCTTTTAATCAAATCCTGGGGCCAAGGCCAATGAGCGACAATTTATGAACGAAAAAAAAAATAATATAAATATGTGGATGTTTAAATTGTATTTGCCGCTCAAGATTTTGCGGATCATTGCGTGGCCCTAACTTACTTTGTAAAATAAACAATGAAATTCAAGCACAAAATTTAAAGCAATGCAATTTAAAATATTGATGTTGTTAACAATATAACCTCACAAAAAAAATTTATCTGGAAAGATAAACCTAAACCAAATTTTTTAATAAAAAAAACTAAACCCCAAGACAGCTAGCTATATATGATTCCCAATTGTATGCTTTTACTATTTTTAAAAACCACATTTATACTTGCATATATTTATACAATGTATGATGCAATCAACTAATGGAATTTAAAAAATTGAAAGTGCATTACAAATGCAGGATTTGATTTAGAAAAAAAAAACACTCATTGGTCCAATCAATTCAATCTCTCTAATGTCGAATAACTCAAGGCTATACGGGACCATATCAACTGAAAGTATCTATCCACATGTACAAAAAAAAACAAAAATTAAACATTTTCACACCATAACAGTTCATATATATACATAGTGGCAAAAAAGCCCACAGTCCAATCCAATCCAATCAGACACTAGTCCGAACTAGTATCGGTCACATTCAAATTATATACCAACTTTTCCGTGATAGTTATATAGCCCCCTACGTACTAACAAATCAATTATTTAATCTACCAGCAGCAATTATAAAATTCACTATTATAAATGTACGATTCTGACATATTGGATTATTTGACTCAAAAAGCTGGCCGAAAATGTTTTGTATAATTTTTTTTTTATATTAAACAATTTTGGATACCTACAACATTTTAATTGTATCATTATCATGTAGAATAAATTTCAAAACATACAAATCATTTTTTTATATAAAAACAAATGTGTATTTTAATTTAATGTCTAGAACTTGATTAAATCATTTTCATGAAAGAAATATTTTCAATTATGTTCTTAAGAACTGTCGTAAACTTAAGTTTTTATCATATAATTTTCCTTTTAAAATTGACGTGTGCAAGTGGATATTTAAACATTCACAGCCATATTAACAAACGTTGTCTAACTTTAGACAGCAGTCTAAGTTATACAAAAACATTTTAATAGTTGCTTAGGCAAAGGAATCGTTTGTCTAAACCTTGACTAATATGATATTTTATTTTATTAAATAATGCATACTTCCAAATATTTCTAACTATTAAGACACTGTCAAAAATCTTATAAATACGGCGGTCAGTTTTTATGTACGTACTTAAAGGTCAATGGATTTTTTTAATGGTTTTTAATTTTTTTTAACCATAAAACCACGTGTGCCAGTACTGAATTTAACTTAATTATTTAAGAAATAATTATAAATAAATTAAGTAACTTCCTATTTGTGTGGATTAACGACTATAGATTAACAAAAAAAAACAAATTGCTACTGACACATAAAGCTGAAATAAGAATTGCTTGTGCAAACGTTTACCCTTTGTGAGAAAGTGTATGTGTGCAAACTGAATAATTATCTTTGGTGACAACGGAATTCTTGTTGAATGAAGTATGTAGATTTTCATTAAGATTTGGTACTTAACGTGAATTTGCAGTTCATTGTTTATTAATTAATATTTTAAATTTTGATCAACGTTTTAATTGATTTGTAAATTAAAAGACAAAGTTAGCCGCTAATTTATTTCCAGGAAAATGTACCAAAAAAGGCTAAAATTTCAAAAAGAAGATTTTTTACTATGGCATCAGAAATACTGACTTAAAAATCCATTTCCAAATCCAGTACGCGTCAAAAGTAATGAGTTCAAATATCATAAATTCCGTTTTTTTTGCATATAACTTGTAAATGGTACATGCTATCGAAGAGCAAGTCATACAAAGCTCATATATCGTGCAATTTTCCACAAAATAGGTTAGAACATTTTTTTTTAAACGACTGACTTTTTAAAAGATATCGCTTTTCAGAAAAATTGAACAAATACAAAAAAGTCTGTTTTTCCTGTTTAACTTTTTAATGGTGCATATTATCAAAAACTACTGAATCCAAAGTTTGTACATCATTGTGATTTCATAAATAAATAATTATTTTATAAAAACAGTAGATACTATTTAAGTGACCTACTTTTAAAATAAAAATTCGTATACCTATCTACCAATTCTTTAATCATGCGATTAAGAATCTTTAAGATGTCGATTAGTTCGACGCCGACTACGACAGCGGACGCGGCACCACCGACTTTAAAACAGTTTTTTTTACCTATCATAAAGTTAGTTAACTTTTGTTCCCACATGCCCCAATGTAATTTGTCAGTTATTATTATCGCGCCCTTTGTGCCCCGTCCAAGCCTCAACTATAATTATGTCCACAATAAAGAGTTGACACTAACCTGTCGACAGTCCTCTGCTCTGCGCCCATTCTGCTATCGAAGGCACATGGTGGTCTGTGTTGTTTTGCGCCCGACAGTTATTTAAATCAACGGCGGCCGACACACCAATGGTCCCGTAATTGGCCTTCACACCACCCAGATAAGCCGTGGCTGTACACGCCGAGTCGGCCACTTGGGTATTTGCACAGTAAGTCTGCAACAATAACAAACAACAGCAAACACAAACGAAAAAAAAAAAATATTAAAACCACAATAAACTATGAAATCTACAAATTGCTCTGCATAGGAGTCTGCATTCTGGTCTTTTGACCACGCTATATATACGCGAAATTGTCCTATGTAGGTAGCAACATATACAAATATAGTTATAGTAAAAAAAACTTTGCCAGCATCATAAAGCCTGTCATGTTTAATTGAGGCTAACGACTGGGGTGCTCCTGTTTCCGTATCAACATCATACATACCTTGCTAAGGCCAATGTAGGGGAACTTCTCGAAGGACAATTGCTGCTCCTCACCACCCATGTAGACACGAGCCGCTGTAATTGTGGGGATAGACATTCCGTCGCCCAGGAACATTATAACATTCTTGGCCACGTTCATGTTTAGTTCGTTCTTCTGCAGCTGATTCCGAAGAATGTCCTGGGCAGTTTCCTTCCAATATTCACTTTCCTCTTCGTCGGGGTTAGGAGATCGAAAAACAAGCTTTGGCATGGCGCGTTTTTGGAGTCTTCGATTTGGACCCTTCTTGAAGTTCAATACCGGATGCATGCGATGTTCGTTTTCTATTAAAGGATGACACAACTTGATTAATCCGTCCTTTATGGCACAACGAGCATGGTTAACCTACCCAAATCATCTATTTCCGCGAAGGGGTTCGATAAACCCGGTGCCGAGGACACACAAGTTAGCCACACACTTAAAACCACAATGAAACGGCAAATTAAATTAATCATTTTCGATTAAATTTTAATAATGCAACATCTAAAAAGATAGCGATAGACAGACAAACCACGACACAGCCAGCCAGCTAGCGAGCCAGTAGATAGGTATACTTGAATTTAAATCGCTAAACTAATGGCTAAGCGCAAAGTGACGATGAGGGCGCGCGAATTTTGTATAATTGCAGCTCATTTGCTATGCCAATCGCCAATGAGAGTGGATTATCGACTGTTGTTCGCTGGTCCAGTGTCGGTAGTATTTATAGCATAATTGATTGAAACTCTCAATGAAACGAACTAATTGTGACACTGATATAGCTTGAAAACCATTTAATTATAATATGTATACGTAAACGTACGTACATATATAATTCTGTTTTTATTTTTTGTCAAAAATTTAGTTTTCGGATTTTGTTTTGATTCTGATAATTTATATGATTTTTGATCTTGGGCATTTTTTGTTTAATTTGAAAGAAAGATAAGGCTCTGTATGGATGAGTTTGGATCCAAGCTAAAGTTTTCGAATAATTTTAGAACTAATAAAGTGTGGTTCAATGAAACTGTAAATCTAATGCATAACTGTAAGCTATCATGACAGAATGACGTATTTACATGTGACAAAGTTTCTTAATGCATCCCAAACGTCAGCTACGCGGATTAATTCATTGAGCAGCGCGTCCAAGCGAAATACAAATGTAAAAACCGTTATCTGGAGAATGGTAAATACGCCAATTTAATACTGGAGAGTTGTGTGCCTGAGGGTACCTACCTAGTACCTACCTATCTATTTAGTGTGCCCATTAGCCTTCTCCACGTTGAGTCGGTGGACGGAGCTTCAGAGAATATTATGGGAAATATTTGAAGACTTCAATTTTTGACTGTGGAGCGTAGGGTTAGTTTGTTTTTTATTTTGGTTTGTTTCAGAAATCATTAATGCAATGATGATATTCATCTAGCAGAATTGTTTTGTATGAGACAATTCTGTGCCACGAATGGATTTATGTAAGATGAGTGATCTACGAAGATCATTTCATACAGCACCATAATAAACTTTTGATTGCAGTTCAAGTAAGTATTTTTTTTAATTTCTTGATACATTTCTAAAAAAGAACTGTTATTTGTTTTTACTGTATGATTATAAATGAAATGCACGAATTGATTGCTTTCTCTTGTTTGAGGTGAAGATATAAAAAAATAAAATTATAATGTATTAAGTTTCTAAATACAATTATATTATTACTACAAATATATATATTATAAACTACAAAATTAAATTAACTTCTTATTCTTAAGGTTTCCCAACACCAACGCGAATTTTCAGTGGCAACGACGAAAACAAGAATAACAACACGTGGTTGTCAATGAAAACAACAAGTTGTTATTATTGTTTTCGTCGTCGCCACCGAAAATTCGCGTTGGTGTGGTGGAACCTTTAAAGCATCAAGTTCAAAATTTTCAGAACTAATACCTAATATCAATAACAGCAGTAAAATTTTAAAACTATTTCGGTAATAAAAGGTATCCCAAAATTCATTCAAAATTTGAATTGAATTTCACGCCATTTGTGCGGTAAGGTGTTGTCAATGAAAAAAAAAAAAAAAAGAAGACAATTTGACAGCTGACCGTTGAGGGTTATTAAAAATGGAGCGTTTTCATTATTTAGCAAAAGTTTGAAAAAAAATTAAATTTGGCGGTGATTTTTCGAACAAAATCATTTTCATCTTCATGGAATCTTTAATCTTCAAAATTGTTGCATTTGGGATTTAGAAAATACACGAGCGATTGCAGTTAAGAAACAAATGCATCCACAACTTGGCACACTGTTTGATGCGGATTGAGGAAATTGCGCACTGTATCAACAATGTGCTTCCACATTTATGCGGAACTATCCAGCGATATCAGATTTTGGGATTTATCCCTTTTTATGGGTTTCATGTCTAAAATAATCTAAAAGGGAAGAAGGGATTTTCAATTGCTCATTAAATTCAGAAAAAATTGTATTCAACCTTCATCAAATTAAACATTTGTATGACTACAAAGAACTCATTCTAAATATATCAATGTGTTCATTTTAGTTTTGTTTTTTTTTTCTGCAAGACTACGCTATTCGATAAAGGAAATAGATATTTTAATCTGAATACGAAGAAGTCTTCAGACCTTTTTTCGCTTATACATAATTAATTTCCCGGACCATTAACTGTGTGCGAAAAAAATAACATCGGAGTTTTGTTGGGTTGCTTTTTCTGTGCAAATGCTTCAATTTATGCACTCAATGTAAATGTTAAAATTTTTACAAAAACTGAATTTGGAATAGTGGATGCAAAACGCTTGGACTTTGAACGACTGGAAGTCTGTTAAGTAAATGTGTACCAGCTACGTTCTTTTTCTTCTTCTTCGAATAATTAACTTTTGAAGTTACACCATAAAATGGCACTGCTTTTGGTCTAAGATTCCGCCATAGGACGACCTAAACCTCATCCAGTTACCAGATAATTTTTAGGTAGTGTTTAAACCTGAGATTATGAATTATAAAGATTGAAATCCTCGGCTGTCATTCTGGTTTGACTACAAGCTAAAAAAAAATGGCGGATGGTGGTGAATTCATATTTTTGCACTAGTGTTCATGTTTTAACGCACACTAGTGCAAAAATATGAATTCACCAATACATAAAATGTTGTTGCAATTCACATCTATTCATCGACACGAGATTAAATTACAAAAACAACAATGTAAACAAATGGGTTTTGGGGGATGGAACGTACCATCCTTTGTTGCCCCAAAGGAATCTCCGGCAGCTCTCACAGCTCTGATTGGGGCCCTCACAATGAGGATAACGCTATTCTAACCCTAAAATATTATTTCAACTAAAACTATTATTTGGTCGATAGGGCCTCCACAGTAATAGATCTGAGAGGTTTAAAATTGCCATTTATCCAATTATTGTGTTATTAAATTCATCAAAAACATATCATGTATCAAAAACAATAAATGGTGCTCTGTCACTTTCCCTAAGTTTAATGATCTCAAGTTCATTAAAGTTTAGAAAATAGATTCTAGAACTTTGACTTAGATAGAAAACATCAACAACAATAATTTACTATGTAATTGCTTCTACTGAAGGTGTCGCTTTCTTGTGTGGATTCATTTCGTTACTACATTATTGAAATGCTTTGGACTACTTTGACCATAGAGTAGAAGTAGTTGACTGCAGCCAGAAGTACCTGGCAGTAGATGCTGCAGCTCAAAGGAACACGCCTAATGAAGACGATAAAATTTTCGAGCTCTCCATTTCTTTCACTTTAGCCGTGTTTTTTTGCAAGCCCGGGGGGAATTGGATGAAAAAAACGACGTTGGTGCTAAACAATTAACATGTTAAATGCAACAACAACTAATCCCAGAGAATTCTCGGGGTTTAACTTAAGCGCACAGAAAAACTGTGTTACCGGCAGAAATTACATACATGTTATCGATAGTTTGTATGAAAACTCCATGTTTTTTACTGTCATGGCGTCGCTAATCCCCGCTGTCGTTTTTTTTTCAACCAATTCCCCCTGGGCTTGCAAAAAAACACGCCTTTTGTTTGCTTTTTAATTTAAAATTTTAGGTTAATTTTCTAAATCAGAAAATGCACATGGCAATTCCAAAATTAAATAAAAAAAATGACATTTCACGATTTTGACGTTTAAATTAGGTATGTTTGCGTGCTGCTTAGATTCTATCTTCCAATAGACGGTGTTCACATTGGACTTTCTCCTCTGACTTTTTTTTTGACAACCCTGTATACCTACTTATCTTACTCCCAATCACATGAGAAAGAAGTGGCCAAGAAAGGCATCTCTTTCTCACCATTAAGTGAGAGTGAAAAAAAGTACAGATACATCAGCGGAAGCAGTCCACTGTGTCTCTTCAGAAGAAAAGCTATCAATGCCATCTAGTGCTAAACGTACACTTTCCGAAAGAATCATAGCGTCGTCATAAGAAAAATATGTCCATGATTTTGTGGGCTATCGATATAACTCTTCACGTCATCGGAATTTGTTAAGAAATATTTATCTTACGACGCGACGGCAGCATTCAATTTTTTTTCGGGATTCGTATAGTACGAATCTATAACCACGAGGTTTGTGTGTTGAAAATTGCTTTCATATTTTACTCCCATACTTATAAGTACATCGATACAAATCAGATTCACTTTAACCTCAAACATTCAAATCTGATAAAATGTGTGATGGCCTTAGGACTTATCCTAAAAATGTTCATGAACCCACTATTCAACACACGTTTATAAAATTAAAATTTTGAATAAAAAATGCGCCTTTGACTTGCCATCAAAAACCTAACCATATAGTGTTTTTATCATGCCGAATTAATAAAAAATCCAAAATTGGACATAATATGTACACGACAATTACCAGTTACCACATACTTATAGCGGACTATGAAATGATTTTGATACTTCATTGTTAAGTTCTTATGTAAGTATTGATTTCGTTGGGTCCTCCTATTTTCATTGAATAATCAACTAGCAATATAAAAAAACTTAACAATCAAGAATTACTACTATTCTTTAGTATACATAAATTCACTCTATCTATCTACAAATATACCTAAAATAAAAACTTAAGCGAAAGGCATAAATCATATGGATCTACATATATAATCGCCAATTCTATAAAGACTAGACAGCAATCCCATCCCTCCAACTTTTTCATGATAATTTCGGGTCAAAATTTGGAAAAAACAAAGTACCTATAATGTTCAATGCCGAAAGCTTCTGTGATTTGACAAATATCATTTTTCTGCGTCAAATATCAGCTATCATCACTTTGAAGTAAGTGCTTTAAGCAAAACTAAAAAAAAAAATAACTAACAAAATTAGTTTTGAGAACAAGTCTATAATGTATTTATATATATTTTTTTTTTTATTTTACATTGAACAAAAGGTCATAAACTCCCTGAAAACAAAGCAAAACGATGATAAACGTTAAGCGTTAACATTTTGTCCAACTCATCCTGAACTCACGTGATAAACAATTGAAAATCTCGTGCTAAAGCGATTCCATGATGCTTCTGAGTTATTTGTTACCATTACAAGTGAGGGGCTTATGTGATACACGCGATTAACACGAAACAACTTTAGCAATTTATTTGCTTAATGTTTTGTTTGTCGGCCGACAGAGATAAAATATATTTTTGTGCTGGAATTACGTGTTCCCTTTTATTGTGTGAGGTGCTTTAAGGGTAAGTTACTGGACGCACTGGAATAATTCGAGCTTGGGCTTAAAATGAAACACAAGGGTATAATAAATTTACATGTAAAATGCAACTACAACTAATCCCCTGCGGGCTTAGCTAATCCCAAAGAATTCTCGGGGCTTAACTTAAGCGCACAGAAAAACTGTGTTACCGGCATGAATTACATACATGTTATCGATAGTTTGTATGAAAACTCCATGTTTTTTCTGTGATGGCGTCGCTAATCCCCGTTGTCGTTTTTTTCAACCAATTGCCCCAGGGATTGCCCCAGAAGATTGGAAACCTCCGCTGTCATAATGGTTTGCTTACAAGTTAAACAAAATCTCTGATTGTGGTGCATTCAATATTAAGGACACTAGTGCACAAAAATTAATTCACCACCGCATATATATTGTTGCAATTCACATCTATTCATCGACACGAGATGAAATTACAAAAACAACAGTAGGCGTGTTTTTTTCCAAGGCCGAAGGAAATTGGATGAAAAAAACGATTCGGAGCTAAATAATTTACATGTTAAATGCAACAACAACTAATCCCCAATGGGCTTATCTGAACCCAGATAATTTTTGGGGCTTAACTTAATCTCTGCATATGATGATAGAGACTTCGAAAAAAGTTGGTAAAACAATATGTTCTACTAATTTCTTTTTTTTTATTGTTATGTAAAACTTTTTTATAAATGTATGCAAGTAAGGAACAAACAAAAATGTGCGACCCGGTCGTCTTCTTATTATTTTATTTTGGGGATTCATAATCTGTCGACAGATTCGTACATGAAAGGATTTAAAATAAAACAAAAACAGAAAAAAAAGGTGTGGCACTCCAATGATAAGGGGATTGCATTTAAATGCGGACAATGTTCCTCTGTTAATGGACAGTTGGAAGGTACTATACAATGAAGGTCGTTTTTTTAGGTTATTTTTAAGCATTGATCTTTCAAGTAAATTAAAGTAAGAACTTACTTCCTATTCGTGTTGTTGTCAATTTATTTTTCAAAATTTTTGATGGTCGGTACTTTAAACTGTGCTTTTAACAATGTTATCATTTTTCGTGTTGAACAACATCAAATACAAGGCTAACTATATATAAACTAAATTTAGTCTAGCTATGGGAGCTTTATAATTAATACGGAAGAGAACCCAGCAGATTATATAAATAAATGCTTCATAATTTATAGTACAGTCAATCTAAGTTTTTCATTAAAATAATTCGTAACAGGCTGGAGTTTCTATTATATTGTCAGTCTCTCTCAAAGTCCAAAGACTAAAAACAAAATCGGTGCCCGCTCCTCCGAGCGCCTCAACACATTCGGCTGTGTTTTTTTTTTTAAGCGATTGATTTCAATTTCGTTTGATGGGTGGGAAAGTCTTCAGCTTGGATTGTTAACATTTGAATACTTTACAACACAATTACAATTACAACTACAATTACAATTACAATTACAATTACAATTACAATTACAATTACAATTACAATTACAATTACAATTACAATTACAATTACAATTACAATTACAATTACAATTACAATTACAATTACAATTACAATTACAATTACAATTACAATTACAATTACAATTACAATTACAATTACAATAATTACTAAACATGAACGTTTCAACAAGTACTTAATGCAATTTCGTAAGGATAGTTTGACCGTACTATAAATTATGTAGCATTTATTTATATCAACTGAGTTCTCATCCGTATTAATAAAACTCCTGTAGCTCCACTAAATTTTGCCTATTTAGTTTATTAAAGGATTCTAATGTTTTTAACAACATTAAGAATTTGCACGTCACAACTCAAAGTCCAAGATTATTCAATAAATAAATTACAGAAAAATGTTTACCAGACTTGTTCAAATTTTGAAATTATAGATACCAAGACATGACAATATTGACAACATTATTAAGTTAGGTACATGAAATGACATCAAAGCTAAAAAATTAATTTTATAAACCCCCAAAGCTTATGACCTACTCAAACCTACTATAAACTTCTTACATAAAAACGTAAAACTCTAAATTCAATCAGTATCTCAAAATTCACTTTTATATTTATACAAAAGAAGCTTGGGTAAGCAAATTAGCAAAAGAGAGCTCTAGGGTGGATGAATTCATTCAGTTTTTTATCCCTATACAATTACCAAACCAAACCACCCACATTGCAATACTTGGAAATTTATTTATTTTTCTTATACCCAGTTTTTTTTTTAAGAAACATTTATGCGAAAAACATAAACATAAAGGCAATAACAGTACAAATATAAGACCAAAGCCCTATCGTCACAAAACATCAAAAAGGCTGAAACATTTCCAGGCTTTGTACAACAATAAATTGCGTCACAATGTGATCGAAATTTCTTTCAAGATTTATTATGACAAAGATTACCAATGTCAAGAGTAACTACGGTCTCCATAAAAAACAAAGAAAGAAAGCCCATGTTAAACAAGTTAAAGACAACAATTTGGATATTGTGGTGTATACTGTATAGTTGTCGGGTTAAGGTTTTGGCTATAGAACTCCTCTTATATATGGGTTTAACCTGCCCGCAAGCCAACTATATAACAAAAAGCACAAGAAATGTAATCCGCAGAATAGGAAAACTAAATTACAAACAATATGGCATTTATTTTTACGAAGATACTACAAACAGGACGGAAAGGAACAGCACAATATGTCCTTCCAATATAAATGTCCATTCCAGACTCTTCATATGCATGTTCACTTTTATATTACAACAACCATATACCTACACTACACACTACACAACCAACATGGGAACTTATGGAACAAAACAAGGATATGAGATGAGAACCACCGAGAAGAAATAGAAATCCATTACGTAATGATGATGCTTTAGTTTTTTGTAGTAATCCTTGAGGAAACTTCCTGTTTGTGCTTTGATAAAAAAAAAACTCCTCCGACTTTCCCCTTTTGAACTAGGTCAACCATTTGTTTCAACTTTAGTCGAGTCGTCGTCGAGCGTTTATCGCACATACACACATTGCTTCTGCTTTTCTGCTCCCTATGCTGTAGAGAGGTACTTTTGCACAGAAAAATAAATTTATGGCAATTTTATTTTCAATCACAGGAATTGTTTTGCACGAGCGGAAAAACAAAAACAAAAGTAAAATATAGAATAGAGAGACACACACTCTTTAAACCCTCTATACGGTACACATCAATTGATTGGGATCTATTTTTTTTTTTTCACAATAATTTTTCAAGTTCTCAAGGGTTTATAAGCTGAACGAATGTTAGGGAAATATGATTGGTATTTAATAGTCACTACCAATGCACGTTGTTTTATAAGAATTACCTAACGTTTTACGCAGGATGTAACCGTCATATCATTAGATATGACCACGAGCAGCATTGTAAAAGAATCTTTTGTGCGAATGCATTTATTGAATTAAGTGGAACAATTGCATTTTTTTAACCTAGAACTGGAACTTCGGAATCAATGATAAGTAATCTGATTGCCTTTTTTATACAACAAGGCGATGTGTCTGACCTTCCTCTAACTAAAAGACCATAAACCACTCACTCTGAAGAAAATATTCAGTGTAGATATTCTTTCAACAAGATTGAGTAACAGCTCACACAGCATGACAAGTAATTGCGGTATTACGAGACACTGTAGAGTGTAGTTTAACACATTTTTGGTATCGGCCTTTCGTCATAGTGGTGAGAATATAATCCTAGGAAATTTCGTCAAATCAAATTATCAACACGAATACCAATCATGTTGATAATTTCATTTGACGAAATTTCCCAACAACACAGGAGGCTTGTAAACGAATGCAATCTTTTTTGAATGCAATCTTTAAGGACTTCAATAATAAGATTGCATTCATTGATTTCACTTTGAGAATTCATGCATTCTTTGCATTCTATTTGCATTCTTTTGCATTATTTGCATTTTTTTGTCATCCTAATGCAATCCTAATCTTAAATAATGCAAAAGAATGCATGACTTTCCAAAGGACTGATTATTGTAAAATAAATGGGTACAAAATTATTGCAGTATTTTTGATTGAAATAAATGGTGAAGTCTGAAGTCTCAAAGTGAAGTCAATGAATGACTTCATTTGAATTGAATTCAATAAATGCTTTTTAAAGACTGCATTCACAAAAGACTGCATTCTTTTACAAGACTGCTACATAGTAAAAAAATGGACAAAATTGGTTCAATTGAATAACTCAGAGTGTGCAAAAGTAAAAATGAATCCTTACCTTGTACTTGAATAGGCGGAAGCTGCTGGGGTATTGCTTAATCTTACTTGCATGGAACCTATACATTGCAAACACATATGTATATGTATGTATGTTCTATACTGCTTATGTGCGTGAGTTAACCCACAATATTTATGATGTTTTGAAATTTTTTTCTTCTTCCGGTAGGAGTGTATATGATGGCAAATAAAATATTTCCTTTTTTCCAAGGATATAATGAAAACAACAAGGTAAGAGAAGGTGTGACATCATACATACATATTATATAGTTATGAGTTTATAGCCTTTATAGTGACACCAATATATTATATTGTATGTGTAAAGGGAGGATAATTAATTGTTGTGATTGTTCAATTTTGTTTAGTTTTTAAAATCATAATTCTCGTCATTCTTGGAGAACATTTTGAAATATTTTTAATAGGAATCATGTTTTTATTTAAGTGTGTGCGATCTGATCTGGCATCACCAATTGAGTTGTATTTTAGATGTTCTTGTTTTTGGTAAACCTTGTTAGCTTGATAAATTTGTTTCTCCAATCGAATTCCTCTAATTATTTAAATAATTTATTAAAAATTTTAAATGAAGATAAACATTATGTTTGTTCATCTTACTTTTTTTATTTGGGATGTTCAAAGCTATTATCTCTGCTACGAAAAACAATTATTAGAACCTGAATTCAAAATTTGTGGAAAATTTGCTAACACAGCAGAAGAAAGTTATATGGAGAGTCTGCTCTGCTTAGATCTATTGCGAACCACATGGATAAAATGTTTCAGAGTTTGCCACCATCCATGGTTTGCGACATCCAACACCATAGTTGATTTCAGAGTTGAATTTGAAGGCAACATAAGGCGTGTTTTTTTCAAGCCCCGAGAATTCGCTGGGTTTAGTTAATCCTGTTTAAAATTGTTGCATTAAACATGCCGTTTCGACTTTTTTGGTTGCTAAAATCTTAACTCTTAAACGAATAAAGATGACAATTTTTTTTTTAACTTAAAGAACATTTTTTAAAGCTGCTGGTGAGTTTCATAAAAAAATCTATACAGTGCAGTGTGTCAAAACTTTCTGTTGAAAAATATTTTGTACTTAAAGCGATACCTATAGACATAATATTATTTAGTTTGTATTTCACTTTACAAAGGTCTAAAGTTAATATTTAAAATAACACTAGAGTGTTTTCAAGCTTATGAAACAGAGGGGAAAAACCAATCTACCAAAAAAATATTTTTTTGGTAGATTACAAGTCGATAGTGGAAAAAAAAAAATCAAAAGTGATAGATTAAAAGTCAAATAGTGGAAAAAATTAAACAAACCAAAAATATACAAGGTTCTTTGGATAAGATCCAAAAACAAGGTTTTAAATAAAAAAAATCTTTTTTATTTTAATAAAAAATAAATATGTATGTATGTATATTAAGTAGAAAACAAAAAACTCCCTCTCAGCTTTAACAATCAAAACTACAAAAAAAAATTGTAGAAAATTAAAAAAAAAATTTCTGCCACCATACAATTTTTTTAATTTGACTGACTATATACAAGCCAAGTAATTTATCCAAACTTTATTTTTATTTTCATTTCTAATGGTCCAAACATTTGTTAATCAATAAACTGAAGAGTTTTGATTAGATTTGAAAAAAAAGGGGCCACTGTGCGACGTCCTTTTTTTCTTCCAAATATCACCGGGCTTGCAATCAGCTAGCATGAAAAATTAATTTGCTTCAGGAAAACACATAAATGCATTTTTAACAATAAAATTATTGTTGAGTTGAAAATTGTAAGTATATTTGTACAAAAAGTTCTTCGAGTTTTTTGTCATCGATTATAATTGATCATTACATTTCAAATCTGATGAAAACTTAGTAAATAATTATCAATTTAAAAGTTTTACCTTTTTCGTGTTCCTGGGTGCTATATAGCCTCCTCATGGTGTTTTTAATAAACTGTGAAAGTCTCGATCGATATGAGCGCCACTAACAATTTTAAAGGGGGCTAAAGGCCCCTAAAATGTTTTTTTAGGAATATCTCCCAAATGGTTAGTGGTACAGAATAAATAAACTAATTTGTAGCTCAGAAAATTTCCTACAAAAATTACAGTTTTTGAAATTAAATTGGTAGAGTCAAGGGTTTTACTTTTCTGTATGGTGGAGCGGCTAAGTTAAGAAATTGTATGTTTTGTGATATGAAAGCATGTACCTATAATTTGTTTTTTTTTGGTACATTATACATGAACATGATTTTAAGACTTCTTTATATGTCCACCCCTTAAAGTGGGAGGGGCAAATAAAAAAAAAACATAATATAGAAAATGAATATTAAAAAACAACGGCAACACTTTCAATTTTATGTTATAGCTTTTCTTAAAGCCAGGAACTCATTTTTTAATTATATTTTCAAATGAATTTTTAATTGCTTAGTTTATGAATAAATTATTTTCAAAGTCAAAATTTTAAAAATAAAACTCGAATAAAAACTTCTAATTTTTTTGTTTAAATTTTGCGTTAATAAGTTATAATTTTTATTTCCACTTTGGATACTTAATCGAATCGAATAATTATTCGATTCCATAATCGAAATGATTATTTTTTAAACCAGGAATTTTGTTTCCTTTTTTACTTAAAATATTATACATCCAACAGAAAATTCACCAATTTTCATATAAAAAAAAAAACTTTAATCAAAACTCAGCTAACATAAAAAGTACCTAAATATTCCAAGTGAGGTTAATTCAAAAACAGCATATTTGGAATTTTAAGTTCATATATTTTATCTTCATTTTTAAAAAGTAGATAAGTAGATACCTACTACAAAGTTTAAAATAAAAAATAACACAAGGCCATCGGTGTCTATGTATACACAGAAGCTCAGTACAATGGAGTGCTTATGTAGGTAAAGAGTACCTATATAGAGTATATATTAACTATTCACTTAACATTTTTATTAAAATGCTAACATAGATACTATTCCCCGTCCCCGGAGACCATCATCACAAACTCTCCTGAAGCCCGCACTTGTTTTGTATACAAAAGAAAATAATGTTTTCACAAAAAAATATGTACCTATATCTACCTATAGAAACTTATGTATAGTATACGATGGTTGATATAACATTGTGCGTTATATACTCGGATGGAATATTTACAAAAATAAAAAAACTTTGCTCTCAAAGCTCCCGAAGGGAAATAAAAAATTAAATTAAATTTCCGTGTTATTTTTTAACTTCGCGCATTATCGATTTATCTCGAACACAATACATCTGCCGATAATATGTAATATCCCAATTGCAATGGCAGAGCAAAACATAAGTAGTGTATTAAACGCACCACACACGATAGCCCGCATCCAAACCTTACTACAACTACTAACCCCACCACCACCCAGCCACCCAACACCCCTACCCCAATCCGCACTTCGGGATATAATGAATCCCCAAGGCCAACAGAAATTTCCAGTGTTGTGTCATAAATGACACACAGATAATAACGCACATCGCACACGATTTTGAGTGCCACAACAGCGCTATATCCATTTGTTGAAGAGTACATAAATATATCTACCTACCTATACCAATACCTATACTATACCAAACCAACACTATAACCAATAACAACAAAAAAAATATCTGCCTGAATCAAGTGCGTTGCGTTCGGTAATGTGTACATAATATGATTCCCAAAACTCAAGCTATTCCGAATCGCAAATAAAACCATACTGCCTGCCAGCGCCAGGAGCAAGGATCACATTCACGTTACCAGAGTAGGATTAAGAAAACTTGGCGCCCTAACCACTCGTTTTTAATAAGCAGGGCTGCGTTGATTCCATCTAAAAGTCAAATACTCTGATTGACCAAAATTTTGACTTCAAGCCTAGTAGGTACGCAGATCGCGCTTGAATTTAAGTTTCCATATACAAAATTCTCTTCTACCCAATTGGTATCTACGGAGCTTTATCTAAAAAAACAAAAAGTAAGAATTTAACGCACGAAATAATTGTTCGGCGCATTAATCTCTAGGTATATTTTTTTTTACCCAAAAGGGCTAACGAGACTAAAACAATTCAAGGTTAAAAGCGTACATTGCATGTTAAGATTTCTCAGGTTTCTTCACTATGTTACTCCAACATTAAAGAATTCCTAGATCGAGAAATGTATGCAATTGAGATATTGGCGCAACATTTTAGACTGAGGTAAAGGTAATAGTATGATACTACTTAACAGTTTTCCAACTTTTAAGCACATTATTAAAAATGTTCTTAGTTTTAAACATTTTTAACTAGCATACCTATTCAAACTTTTTTCTTAATAAACTCCAGATGAACAAGCCTAAAACAATGACAGTTCATGGGAAATGGAATCAAACATACCCACCATTTTCACATTTGTAATTGACAAAGTGAAATATGGACTTAGTAAGAGAGGCATTTGATGATTTTAACTTTAATAAAATGTTTAAAAGATAATACGATGAATGAATGAATTAACCTAGCATCACACTAAAAATTCTTTAACTACTAATTAGTTATAAATTTTGCAAATTTCTTAGCTCCACCAGCATAATTTTTTAATTTGCTTTTCGACCTATAAATCCGGCACTGTCTTCCACCCTAAACTCCCCTAAAAACAAAATTACTATACGATACGGTAAGAGTATAGTGTTGAATCTATGAAGATTTTCTACATTCCATCTTATATATGTAGGTAGAATACACATCCAGCACTACATCGTTTCGTATCCCTTGTCCCGGTTCGTGCGACAAAAAGCAAAATAGACAAACACTTTGCTGTCACTCAAGTGGAGACGCGTTAAAGGTAATGAGGAAATGTGAGAAAAATTGCGAAAACTCAATGAAAATTGGATCACACACAAAAGAAAATGAAAACAATTTATGGAAAGCCTGATGATGCCTATCTATAAAATACACGACTATTATTTATAGCTTTTTATTTAGCGCGTTTGTAAAAGACAACCGACATACATAATGTACATACATATATAGCTATGCGCCTAATGAAGGAAGGCATATCAAATTTGTTCCTTCATATTTATCGATTTTTATGTTTAAACGACAAAGATAAGGATAGATTTGATTGAAGGGGAGAACACTTCTTGTTTGTACCGTATCGACATATTATTTTTTTTTTTTTGCAATTTCCATTCTGGATGCTGCTTATAATCTTTAAAATTAATATACATCGCGAAGATTCAGTTTATGAATTGTGAGATGAAAAATTAAACTGAATTCGTTGTAGCTGTTTTTGAGAAACATTTGCATATTTTAAATGAAAATAAAATGGGTTGGAATAATAATTTTGTAAGTCAATATTGATTTCCAGAAATTTTCGGAAATGTTCACAGAATTTGCGCAATCTAAAAATTGTGAACTTAGAAATATTTAACATTTATTTTATCACAGTCCGTCGTTTAACATCAAACGTTTCTTATATGTTTCTGCGCTTGGGAAAAAATGGAAAGTGATGGAAGACTTCGTGTACTTACAGCTTAAATCATTTTCACTGCACTATTTCATGGAAATATATGTGTTTTTCTTCATATTTTACATTATAATAAATTTCAAAATGGAAAAGAAGTAGGTCATAAGTCCACAAATATTTTCTCTATTTTTTTGAAAAAAATTTCAAAACGTTAATTTTCGTTTGAATAACTAAAGTGATTTAAAAAAAAACAGACACAGGAGGTAGATCGCTTGTATGGGATTTAAAGTAAAACCGCACTCGGCGGAACTGCACTTCAGCGACACCGTACGCACTTTCGAACGAAACTGAAAGTTGGTCGATTATCAACTTTGCTGCATAGTTGCCGCTTAGTGCGATATAGCTCATACAATTTCTTACAAATAAGTTTCGCCGAATGCGGTCTTACCTTTAAGCTACAAAAATTTTTATTTCCTAATCAACTCTTAAAACGCATCTTAAACTTAAAAACTAAAAAGTTAAAAATAATTTTTTTTTGTTCAATAATAAACTGGTCAGAAATATGACCACACTTAAGTGAGCCATAAGTCCACAATCCAAGAATTTTCTGTGAACTTTTAACCCATATATAAGTGGGTCAGAAGTCGATTATGTACTTTTGGCCTATGGACTAATGACTCTGCAATATTTTCCAACCACAACAAACAAACGCAGTGCACCTTCCTACAATTCTTCGAAGGTTCGAGCCGGACGCATAGTCCAAACGCCACAGAACTTTTTAATGAAATTGTTATAGTATTGCTATCCTTCAGAACCTACGGTTCGTGTTTTTCTTCTGATCTAATGTCCAAATGTCTAAGGTTGAGCTAAAGTAATGTCATAATTTGATAAATTGGTGTTTAAAAAATAAAATCTCAATCGTTGTCCAATTCAAGCTGTTGAAGCGGTTGTTTTGTTCTGCTGGAACCAAACACTGAACGAGAGCCTATAATCACCAATTTGAATGCAAAAAAAGCAAAAGAATGCTAAGAATTGCATTCAATTGAATGGCAACATAATGACTGCAATCTTTTTGATTTTAGTGAATGGTGATTCCATAATTTGAAGTCTGAAGTCTCAAAGTGAAATCAGTGAATGTATATTCATATTATTAAATTCATTAACGATTGCATTTACAGAAGATTGCTAAAAAGCTTTCACACCAAAAATGTTATGATAGTCATTTTACAACGTTCAGCCTGTAAAAATGCTAACATTTTCTGAGTTTTTTTTAAACATTCAAACGAACAAAAGTCAAATACAAACATTCCGAAAGAGTTTACTAAAGGGTGTTTTTTTTAGGCGTGTTGTTTTCAAGAAGAAAAATGCATATAATTTAATGTTATGGCCAAGAATTTAGCTTTATTATAAAGATAAGGGTTTGCCATTATGTTTTGAAAAAGATTTCGGACAAATGGCCGCCGCGGCTGGCTCGAATAAATTCCAACCGAGAGGCCCAAGAGGCGCCAGCTCGAATTGTTGCGCGAGTTAAGTATTGGTCCTAAACCATACTTATTATTATTATCAAATTGCTGCCATCGTAAATTGCTTCACAATAAATGACATTGTTAATTATGCATTTTATTGTTTCACAATAAATGACCTAGTGAAGAATTTACGATTGCGGCAAACTAAAATCAAACCGATGCATTCGGTTAACCTGTTGAGAAATTGAAGGCACACTTGAAAAATTAAGCAATATTAATTGTGGGTCATAATTTCTCACAATCATTATTGCTTGGGTATGCTATATGTTCCCACTAGGGAGTGAATGCATTGGTTCGGTTAAGAATAAAAAAAAAAGAATAAAGTAAACAAAAGAATATCGATTCATATGTATATTCGATATCGATATTCTTCTGATATAGTTTTCGCCTCCTCCGACAGCTATTTTGTAGTTTAGTTTTTAAGAAGAACTCAAAGAAGCAATACGGTGCAGCCCCGCATTGAGACAGCGGCCGTATCTTCCAAGATAACAAAAATTCAGAATAATAAACACGGAATATACAATAGAAAAATATCTCTTGTTTTATTTTAAAAAAATATTCCGCGATTCGGGAATTTTTCTCGCGCGATGGTGGATGGAATCATTCGGATCTTCTTCGATACTCTGCTTCACAGCAGCAATAGCGTCTTCGGTGTGCACTGAACGGCGTCTCTGAGGATTCGCATTATCCACTAGAATAAACGTGGTGCGAAACCGATCCATGGTTGCTCGAATTACTCTGATGGGCGATTATGTCGACCGAATATTGGACGCAGCGAAAGATGCGTCACGCGGACCGAACCATTATGTTGGTAATAAATTTGCACGATTTGCAACTCTTGTTCAGGAGTAAAGGTAGAACTATAATTGTTGGAACGCAGCATACGCAGCCGTACGAAATCGAACCACTACAAGCATGATATAATAGACGAGCCCATAATTGAGTTTCCATTCTCTTCGTTCACTGTTCGTTAATTTTTGCTTTCGGAAGTGAAGAGCGCTTCTCAAGCGTACCGCACGGAAAAAAATTGACAGATATCTGTTAAATTGCTGCCAGAGATTTTTTGTTGTTAAATTCTTCCACAAACTAGCCATGCATTATGGGTATCGTATGCATTTGACGTTCCGGCAAGAAATTTTTCGTTCGGTTATGGCATTAGTTTTCAACAGCGTCCGCCTATTATAGTTCTTCCTTAAGTCTATTCATTATGAAATGGCAAACCAAACTGAGCATTAATCAAGTGCCAGCTGTCAAAAATACTAACTCCGAAAAAAGTATTGCCAGATTGAAAACCACACGTCTAAAAAAAACACCTTTACATTCCAAAAGATGAAGAAATATAATAATTTGTATCGCCATTTTGGGTATATAATTTCGAAATCTCTTGGAAACATATCAAAACATCATAATGGCTACCATGCATTTTACAAATGTGATAGGGAAGTGTTTAATTCAATTGAAACGAGTTAATTCACCTTACGCCGAAGGAAAACTCAGCAGGAATCACAATATGTGGATGTTATTATCTTTGATTATAATATACTTTAGTCGATTCCACCCCTGTTTTTTCAGAGCCTACTCCTAGTCTAGAATTTCTTTAATCTCACATTAAAAACTGTATCTAAGATAAATTCTTATAGAAGATAAACATTTTAAAATTGCAACAAATTTAAAAGCTCTTTTTTGAAAAATCCACTGAACAATAATCGGAACGGTTTGGTATATAGAATTTATTTCATCAAAAACTCAAATTAAAAAAAATATAGTTCTTTGTTAGCATAAATTTGCACAATACTACATAGGCATGTACCTATTTATTATTTTTATTCAATTTAATGAATGAAACCAAAAGCATGTACTTACCCTCATTTCTATCGATTTTCCAAGTGATAAAGAAAAGGGTAGCTATACATACATAGCTCTGTTCAGAAAGAACAATTCATTCTATTTTCAACAGATTTAAGATATACTCGTACTTTATTTTATCTTTTTTTATTTTAACTAGCAGTTGAACCCAGTATTTGGGAATTTGCTCTCAGATTCAACATACCAAATAAAAAAAACATGCTCCAGGTGAGGCTCGAACTCACAACCCCGGCATAGCTCAAACAAATACTGATTATAAGTACCGTGCGCTAACCAATTGCGCCACTGGAGCTCGGCAACGAGTTTGTCTAAATTCATATATGAAACTCAATGAGCACTAGAGCATCAATTAATATCGTACGGTCATAGAAATACTGAAAAAAGTTTCTTAATGGTATGATGTTTATTTTGTAGGATGCAATTTATTGGCTTTGGGGTAGTAAGTCGAACGGAAAGCAAACAAACACTAAACAATTTAACGATGACATATTATTTTATTTGCTATTTTTAAATTTTTTATACCTAATAATAAATTAAAATGACAAGCTGACAAATGAATTGATGTCTATAGGTATATAATATCTTATCTATATGGATACATTATAAAACCACTTAGGTTTTAGATATTCGTATCATAGCCGTAGCTTTTGTTTCTAATGTTTATACAAATGTTTTTAAATTGTGGGTAGGTACGGTAGCTACATATATGTACCTATACTATCCCAACCGCATTCAATTCTATCTACACAATCTTTATCGTCAGAGAGGCGTTAGTAATTCTGAAAGCCTGGTAATTTGATGTGATAAGGGAGATTTGAAATCTAAGAGTAGATATTATATCTATGCAAATAACACAAAAAATTGTTTTTAAAAAATTTATAATGAATTGGATATGACAGTTGTTTTGTTAAAGTATGAAACTTGAGGAACTGTTTGGTATATATGGGGATAGATGAGATTCATGATTAAATATAATTGATAGTTAAAATAAAATGTTTACATCGATGTTGTGGAATTTTTTTCGACCGATAACATAAAAAGGTAGGTAATAGTTAACTGAAACTAAATGTGTGTTTTTTTTATAGTTTACTTGTTCAAACTAATTTTCTTTCATTGATATAACATTTGTTTGATATTTATCTACGTTTGAATGGAAATAGTTAGCAAAGTTATAGACTATTTAAAACTATGTATGTTAAATCATTTTTAGTATGAAAAAAACAGGGGTTGAATCTTGTAAGGTGGTTTTCAATAAGTGAGAGTCACAACCAACCAATTCAGTCTGTGTAAGGTGATATCAAATTTTGATAACTAAAGAGCTATCACGGCAAAAATTTGATTCGTCATTTTCCAACAAATTTGACGTATCTGCCGCAGTACGACAGTAGACCACCAATCTAAAAAAAATTTACAACTTTTTCTGAGTTCTTTTTTTTATCCATTCATAGAAACAAAAATAAACATTCTTGTGACCAAAGAAGTTTCCTACATTGCGGAAGTTGAAGAAAATATTAAAATTATATCCTGTGTCGAAAGAATCAACGCTTACTTTTCGAAGCTGGCGTTCACCAGATGCAAACGAGTTCTACAGATAAGTTTAACCTGGGTTTTACTTCCCGACCCCGACCAATACTACGGAGTTAAGACATTTTCTAGACATCACGGGTTTTTTCAGAAAATTCATCGAGAGTTATAGCCGAGTAGCTCAGCTGCTTTTTAAGTTGTTAAAAAGGGATGTAGAGTTTGACGGATGGGACGAACAGGAAGAGGCGTTCAAAATGTTAAAGATTGCCGTCACTGTCAAGCCCGTCCTCATGTTGTTCGATGTGCACAAGGACCATGAGGTATATACGGATGCCAGCTCCGCAGGATTGGCAGGGATCCTTTTGCATTTCGAAGATGGTTACCTGAAACCGGTCTCTTATTACGATGCAGTGATGCAGAAAGTAGCTATACGCGAGTCATGAACTGAAAGTCTTCACCATCGGAGAAACATTGGAAAAATTTCGCGATTTATGTTTGGCACCCGTTTCAGAGTGGTTACGGTTGCAACGCAATCGCAACCACGAAAGTAACTACTCCGTTACCCGCCCGTAATTTTGAGATGGTGGCTACGTCTTCAATAGTTCGACTTCGATTGTATGCACCAAACCGGAGAGAGGATAATCCATGTTGACGGAATGAGCAGAGCTCCAATCTTGCCACTGAAGGAGGTGTCTACAGTAGCAAAAGATGTTCTAAAGGTATGCGAGATAGACGACGCACGCACGCGACTATTGGATTTTCGCCATGCAGATACAGGGCGTTCAACTCAAGAACATCATATTGAACCTCAAGTATAAGCAACATACAAACTCGACGATGAAGAAGCAGACAGGGATGGACTACGTTTTGGATGGAGGACGGTTGTTCAGACGAGTGAATGGCCACAAGAAGCTAGTCATACCCCAGCTCGTTAGATAGCGAGTTGCGCGGATATGTTAGGATGATGTTGGACACTGGGGAATAGAGAAGACGATTGACAGAATTAAGAGAGATTTCTGGTTTCCGCGGATGAGACGTTACGCTAAGTCCTATATTGCTGCGTGCCCTGAGTGTTACCTTAACACAGTTAAGGGTGGTAAGTCCGAAAGCCAGCTATACGTAATGGAAGTGTTACCGGTTGATTTAGGTGTCTTAACATAGACCATCTGGGGCCATTCCCGAAAAGTAAGAAAGGTGATATTCATATAATCGTTTTAGTCTGTTCTTTCAATAAGTATACCATCTTGAGGGCTGTGAGAAGCGCAAAGACGACGCTGCGAGAGGTATTTTCCATATTCGGGCAGCCATTACGAATCACTTCCAATCGGGAATTCGCCGATTTTGTGACAGTGTATGGTGTTCAGCATCCAAAGACTGTCGTTCGAACGCCAAGAGCCAACGGTCAAGCTGAGCGAACAAACAAGACGCTCCTCAGTATGCTTAAATGTTCAGTTGCGAATAGCAAGGAATGGGATGTGGCGTTGCCAAACCTTCAATAGAGCCTTAACACGCAACGGAACTTAACAACCAGGTTTTGTCCTAATAAAATAATTTTTAATTTTAATCCAGGCGATGCATGACGAGCTAAGTGAAGTTGATGAAGTCGATCTGAGACAATATTCTGAGAAAGCGAAACAAATGCGAAGGTTATGTACTACAAGAAGTATCTTCCTCCTCAACGGTATACTGAAGCTGCGATCTGCAGTTGTGATCGACTATGCTCCTCAAGCGACTAAGGAGTCACACTAACTAGACCCAGAGTATAAGGGACTTTATATCGTCGCGAAGGTTCTGGAACTCGATCGATATAACGTGGAAGATCTCCCAGATAAACCACTCCGCCGCAGACGGTATAGTAATGTTATCTCGAGTGACCATATGAAGCCATGGTGCAACCTAAGCCCGATTTTAGATAATGATCCGAAATATGCTGCACTTGAGAACGAGATCGGAGATGAAGCGTCATGAGAGGCAGAGCTGTCAACGGCAACACCAACACCGACCTGAATACCTTGACACACGATGGTAGTAGAAAGTAGTATCCACCGAGTCGTCGAGAAGAACCGATCGTTCTTCATAGTATTATTTGTAGTATTCGTCGTCTACTTTTATAAAATAATCATGTCGATTATAGAATAAGCAATACTGAATCCGCATTCTCAATACAGTGTTCTCTTATTCTTCTCACGACAAATGGGTAAAGAAAAAAAAGCACTGCACTGCGAATCACTGCGGATCAAGTATTGCGGATTCCATATTCGACATGAATAAAGTTTTACTATTATAATAATCATATCAATCTTTTACTTTACATACTGCAAATCCAGTAGAACTTGCCGATATAACGAACGTCCAGTATAACGATCATTACCATTTGAAGTCCATTGATAACTCTAAGTAACGAATAATGAAAATGCGTTTGATGATGTCTGCACAACAAAACGGTACATGAAATACGTTGGGTTTTTATGCTTATACACGTTTTTAGAATTTTTCGCAGTTGTTGTTTTATTATTCCGTAGATTTTTTGAATAAGATAATCAATATAATATTATCAAATGGTGGGTAATTTCTTTAAATGTTACGTGCAATATTAAAGACTTGTTATAAAAAAAAATTCACTAATCAGTAAATATTATGTCTTTTTTTTTGTAAAATCGAAACAAATATTTCGATATAACATTATATCTTTCAAAGCTATTTTGAATAAATTATACGTCCAATGTATTTCGTTTTATTTATTTTTGTACTTTTTCACATTTTTCTCGTTCCCTAAGAAGCTTACGTAAATTGTTTTTGTAAAATAAATTGTAATTTCCAAAATTTGTATACATTTAAAAAGTTAACGCAAAATCTCAGTCCAAAGATAAAGGTACCTCTGGAAAAATTGACCGCAAAATCAGGTAAAAAACTTATAATAATCAGCGGCTACACCAACTAAGTTTCTATTTGTTATCATTCAACTTAATTTGCTTGTTCTTTGTTCTGTTTCAAACATGAAAAATTGACTTCAGGGTGACTTCAGGGCTCAATGAACAAACCTAAGTTAAACGTGTAAATTTATTCACACTCTGTCAGTGTGTGTCCGCAGAAATTTAAATAACCAAACCAACTCCATTCCAAATCAAAGAATTCAAATCTTTAATCATAATAATACCTGCTTAGGTACTACTTTAAAATTGTCCCCCAAAAAAGAAATTCAATTTAAAATTAACTTTCCTGAAGTTAGCATAAGAAAATTTAAACCAAACATAAACCAAATTGTTTGCTGTTGGGTTTACCATAAAAACCTTTTTAAATCTGATGCGATATTAAAGAAATAATAGAATTTTAATAGATTTTTCATTCATATACAGCGAGTGTTCCCATCCATTTCCATGGTATATATACCATTCAAAGAATAAAAAAAAAAACAGTCATAGGAGTAGAATATGTCTAAACTCTAAAGTCACTCAACAACCTAGTTCTTGTTATTTGGACTCGGCATGTGACGAGAAACATATTTTACATTAAAACTCGCAGGTTTACCAGAGCACTTTTATTATCCTTTTCTCCGAGTAGGTAGAAAGCTGCAAAAACACTTAACTAGTCCCATAAAAGCAAACAGCAAACATTACCGATTATTTATTTAAATGCGAAATGGCTGCCAGGATATGGCAAGCAAGGGATGTGGTTACGTATGTATGGGACCCGACCTTATATATTCCCATAACCCATACCTATCTTTCTCTGCTTCAGCATCAGTAAAGCACAAGGAGATTCGTGTCCCTCAGCAGGAGATGGAGATTTTGTTAAGGCGGGGGGTAATTTCCACTTTCGACAAGGAGCTTGATGGTCACCATTAATCTTCTCTTTCGCCGGAATGCCGTACTTTATTTGTGTTTTGGTGCGTAACAAACTCTTCACGTGAACCCATTTCAAACACCTGTTACCAGTTACAGTAAAATAAGGTTACATAACAAACTGGAATATTATGAACATGGTATAAGGCGACAATGACAAAAACAAGGACAAGGAACGACGATGGCGCCCCCTTAGTGTGGCGGTGGCCTTAACACTATGAATAATGGTATTGAGATTTTTGATTGTTTATTCAGCTAACAATCTCGTGATATATTAATGCAAAAATGGAAATTTGCTAAAAGCTTCGCAAAGGACTTTCGTTTGGGTTTGGGCTGAATGACACTAAGCCATTCTTAAACTGATTATGCTGATTGACATTGATATAATCAAGGGATTTCGATTGTACTTATTCCTTATAAAGTTAAATGAATTAGGTATTAGTGCAATGTTATAACTTAGTTTTTAATTAATGTCCTTATATAGTTATTTTTCTTTTTGTTTAACTATGATGAATGACTTCATATTATATTTAATTTATAAGTGGAGCAGCTATCGAAAGCTAAAATTTGAGTGTTGTTTCCTGTGTCAGGATTTCTGATCCGTCACGAGAAGGCTTTTTAATGGTTTCTATTTTCTTTCATTATGAAATATGATATATAATTAATTTAAACACAATTAATTTACCGTCTGCACCACTCTTGTCTCTTTATATTTACATATTTATTTTTTTTTAATTTTTATTTTTAAACTTCAAAACATTTTTCCTATGCATATGGAATGAGAATAGAAATTAAAAAAAGAAACATAATTAACTGTGAAAAATAGATAATAATAATAACCTTGTTCGATAACTTCTCAAACCTATACGCATTTCCACCATTTATAGCCCAAAAGAATTTAAAAGCTCATATAAAATAAATAAAACTCGTAGAATCTGGCAGTTTCGAGCAAGTGACCCACCATTTTTAGCCCAAAAAAAAAAATGTCAAAGTTCATATAAAATAAATAAAACTCGTAGAATCTGGCAGTTTCGAACAAGTGAGCAAAATGACCTGTCTATTTGGTAACGTGAAATTTCTTGCGAATCTGCACAAATTTTCACAAAATTTCACCATATCTGCTGTCAAAACCCATAGAAAATACTCGGTTTTGTGAAATTTGATCGATGTGTCTCTGTCAGTCTATATATCTACATATGTATATATACATATGCTCTATACATTGCATGGGCAATTGGTGAGCCAATAGTCCAGAAAATTAAACATAAATTTGGTCAAAATTCGGAAAAATTATATACAGGGTTTTTGTTTTAAAATCAGCTCATTTGAAGTGTTTTAAACATTTTCTGAAAGTTTCCCATCGATCCAAGTGTCGCGTCATTGATTTTCAGGGAGTCAAAAGGGGTGGGTTCCCGCTGATAAGGTACTGTTAAAATGGAAAACATCAAAAATAAATTCGTCTGGTCCTGAAACTGAGTTAAATTATTTCAATTATTATGAAAATGAAGAATGAAAAGACCCCATAAAAATATCTGCCGGAAAAGGTGTTTTTTTGGAGATGCGAGTACCAATGTTAACAAGAAATGCCTCGGATCGATGAGGAACTTTCACAAAATTTTTAGAACCCTTCAAATGAGCTGATTCAAAAACGAAAACTCTGTATATAATTTTTCCGAATTTTTTGTATAATTTGCCTGGACTACAAGTAGTTTTGTTTGTTTTCAAATATTATACAATCGCAAATCGATTGAGAAAAGAAATTAATATTTTATTTTTATATTAGAAATCACGCAGTATACATACATATTAAATCAATTTTTCAAGATGAACATTGTATATTATAGAAACAACATAATAGGTCTGTTCGCGTACTTGCCCGAAACTGCCAGATTCTACCAGTTTTATTTTTTTTTGTATGAACTTTGATAGTCTTTCGGGCTAAAAATGGGCAGGTTTGGGAAGTAAACGAACAAGATTAATACCTAAGCGTCTTTTTTAAATGTGTCAAAAATAAAACTGTCAAAAATGGCTAGGGATCGATCGTTTATGAATTCAGTTTAAATGAATCTATCGTGTATGGCCAATATTGAAGGAAATAAATTGCATGGCTCATTGCCATTATCTTAATTATTGCCAATGGAGACCTGGCAATAACATTATTGCTCGCGGTAGATAAAAATCATTTATCGATTTCCATAGCTGAGGCAATAAATTTTGATGTTTCAACTTATACAAAATGGTTACTCCGCGATTTTGAATGACTTTTGCTTCGATTTGATTAAAGTTGAAAATATGAAAAATTTAGTGAAATCAAGTTTTTTATTATCAAAAATAGTAAGATTAAAATACAATAAAAACATTTGACGCAATTTCTAAAGACTTTGACAGTTGATAGCGGCCAAATTGTTGATATCACTTTCAAATGAGCTTTCATTTATTCAGTCTGTTTTTTCAAATCATAATGGACGGATTAAGGTTCAGGGTTCAACAGAACTCGGCCTTTGGCAGATTACAACCCAGCCAATATATTAGGTCTGTTTGGTAACGAATTTGCAAATTTGCAAAAATTTTCACAAAATTACATAATTTGCTGTCAAAAACCATAGAAAAAAGGCAGTTTTGGGAAATTTGTTAAAAAAATGTTACCAAACAGGCATATTGACATTGCCATTGAAACTGAGATTGCCTAAAATATTTTTAACTAAAACAAAAACATTACAGAACTTAATGTTGAACATTTAAAAAAAATAAAAAAAAATAGCACTCATACGCCACCCAACACTTTAGTAAAAGAGATAAATAAAACATATTGGTGGAGTTAGAAATTCAGTTCATAGTTTTAAATTGAATAATTATCTTAAAGAAATGAAATGTTCATTGATCGTATCCAAAAGTTCACTCAAATTCATTTTAAATTGACAGATTGAGAAAGAGTAAAAAATATATATTAAAAAAGACAATTGCTCTTTACTTAAAGAAAAAAAATAATAATAACATAGAAAGGAGTTTTTTGAAACTCTCATAAAAAAGCTATCAAGATAATTCTTTTGTCAGGGATATATTATATATAGCACATTACACAAATCTAAACTAATATATTGCATAGGTTGTCAAAGTTGAAAGCGTCAAAAATTTTAAAATGGCAGTTCGAGGAACTTAGCCACGCACCATAAGACAAAGGGACACTGGATCCACCATTTTCCCATCATATACCTCGAATTTGATAGATGCGCAGAACTGAACAAAAATGAAAACGCAACTTTTAATATGTTGTGATGCCATAGAAATTATAAGCACACTTTATTATTATGTTCGTAAAGTTCTTTTCTGGACTACCCCGAATTGTATCATTTTTTTTTTTTAATTCAGTAAATAAAAAAAAAAAATTTATACAAGCGAGGTCTATTTTGCCTCATTTAGAAATGAGCGGCAATTTCACAAATCATTCTCTCAAATTAGATAGCGCAATTACAAAACAAAACAACGACAGAATTATGATATAAATATTATTTTTGAAGCCAGAAACCTATTCTTAAGAATAAAGTAGTCTCGTAATTAATTTTTTTTTTTTCAAAAACTTAACGTGTTGTTTTCATTGACAATCACGTGTTGTTATTGTTGTATTCGTCGTCGCCACCGAAAATTTTCTTTGGTGTGGGGGAACCTTAAAGACGCAATGAATTGATTGAGCCAAAAAAAATAATACCTACTTATTTAAGAAATTTTATCTAAACTAAACTAATTTATGTAAACTAATCTTAAACAAATTTATTTACAAAACCCACTCCAAAGTATGTATGTCTAACTTTGTAAATATGATCCATCGATTGTCTAACATAGGCAATGCAATTGGTTGCTGAAATCTATTCTAAAGTGGCTACGTTCAATGAACAAAGATTTGAAAAATTATTTGGAAATGCTTATTGAACGTATCCAAATGGTCTCCAAATTGACAGATTGCAGGGACGTCAGTGTATAAGAACATATTTAGACACCTGTTGGAATGCGGCGTATATAAATAAAGATATGTCCAGCTATTTAGTTTAGACAGTGGCTAGCTGGGCCAAGAGTGTTATAATGAAAGTCTAATAAATACGACGGAAAATGTCTGGTTCCTTGACATAGGGTTCGGACTGAAACCCCTTGCCCGTAGATCCACCAGGGTACCACGCAGTATGTACATACATATGTGCTATATTATGTTTAACAAAGTAAAAAGAAAGATTTTAATAATAATTGTAATCTTATAAAGAGTCTTAAAATATTGCTTTGTGATTCTGATTATTGTATGGTAATTGGGTATTTGAAATAAATATATAAGAGTGGTCAAGGATAAAATAAATTAAGCAATTTCAAAAATTATAATAAATCCTTATTTATTGAGGTCAGGTTTAATTGCCATATGACTAAACCAAGGGACGATTGTGGTCATTGAAATAATTTTTGTTTTAAAAGTATCTCGTTCTTTTAAATAAAATATGTTATTTACAAGTTGGGACGTAAATACATATGTATGTACACAACACACACTTATTCACAAAATTAACAACACGGGACTCAGGTGAAAATTGGGGGATTTGTGGTTATCCAATTGTTATTTTCTTGTGAACGCCCTTAGGGAAAATTCCCTCCGATCTACATTCGAAAAACACACATTAAATTGAATTATGTTGACGTTGACTTTCAAATTGTTTTTTTTTTTTTTTTTTTTTGCGAAAAAGGACGCAAAATTTCACAGCATTTGTACTACAGAGCATTTAAATTCCGAAACCGTGTCGGTATATAGTATATTGCCTACGGGTTTTATACATCATATATTCTTATATACAGACACAGAAAATACATAAATCCCTTAGCTTTTCAATCATTTGAAACAAAAAAAAAATGTTCAAACTCGAATTATTTTCACACAAATTGGCTATAGCTGGAGGCTGAGAAAGATAAAAAAAATATATTCCCTCTATTTTGTTGAACAATCAATGATGGAACATGAAAGAACCACAAAGCTTTTAATCCTTTTTCGTCCTCGAATCGGCTTATATTCATGCTTCATGCATATATTGTATATACCTGCCAATAATTTACATACCTACATACCTCAATTATACTATTTTTTGTGTTAATATGTTATTTGAATTAAATTATGTTATATATGTACCACCCTCCTCTTACATTGTTCGATAAAAAGCACACCTCTCAAAAAATGTCAAAAACGACGCACATGTTAAAAATGCGCATTTTCTTGAAAATACATTTATGTATAGGTAGTAAGTAGGTGATTTATTTTCAAGCCCGAAAGGATGTAGTCGAAAAAACGAGTTTAAAGATGAGTTATCTATACAACTTGTTCCCTAGGGGCTAAGTCCGCAGACTTTTCGGGGCTTCAGAGTGATTATTCGGGAGAGTAGATTTGGACTTTTAGATAGGCAATTTTATATAGTTTGTATATGGAATCGGTGATGCCAGACTTTGGAATTTGGATGCAGGTTTTACCCACAGTGATATACAAAAATTCCCTATTTTCCCACGCCTTTGTTATAGGCAAATATCCCACAATTCTCCCGTGAAAAAATAAATTAAAAAAGAACATTCATATTTCACAGAAAAAAAGAAAATAAATCAATTCGAATAACAAAAATAAACCTAAAAAACCTCAAATGTTATTTTTCGCATACAGTTAATGGTCCGGGAAATTAATTATAAGCGAAAAAAAGAAAGGAAACTTCTGCAAATATTTGGGCACAATTATCTATTTCGCTATCGAATAGCGTAGACGCTGATTACACAACTCGTTTTTTTCGGTCGTTTCGTTTTTCGTCTTTTTGATAACTTGTGGAAATGTATGCTATCGTTACCTCATTCCCCCTACATTTCTACACCCCTCACCCAAGCTGTCAAAAAGACGAAAGAAGAAACGACTGAAAAAACGAGTCGTGTAATCAGCGTCTTACTCGTTTGGCAGCATACACTAGGCTAAAGTAGGCAAATTTAAACAAAATTAACGCTATCAAATATTTAGAATGAGGTCTTTAGGGGTCAGTTATAGCTTTCATTGAAACTCATCATTGAAAATTTTAATTTCTTATTTTGAGACACTTTGAAAGCAACATCAGTAAATATTTTGATGCCAGTAAAAAGCTGATAACTCAATTATTATTTGTAGTCAAAAAAATATTTCATTTTGGCCCAACCTTTCACATAAAATGAATTCGAAGATTTCAATGATCAATGGTAAGGAAGTTCAATCATTGAAATAAAGAAATTCATTTCAAGTGTTAACTTGGGCCAAAACGAAATTTTTTTTTTGACAAAAAATAATAATTAAGTCTGTAGCTTTATATTGGCATCAAAATAATCACTGATTTTGCTTTATAAGTGTCTCAAAACTTGAAATTTAAATTTTCAATGATGAGTTTCAATGAAAGCTATAACTGGCCCCTTATAGGCATGATGAAAACATTTTATTTGATCATAGTTGAATGAAATTTGTTACTTAACTCAATAAGCAATTTCGGAAAAAAATTGAGCATAACTTAAAATCCCTTTTTTTGTACTATGAGGCAGCGTTGTCGGAATAAATTCATTTTTCGTTAGTGCCAACTGCCACCACTGTCAATAAAATAGCCATTTTAAGCCAATTCGTGCCACCAACAGAAATACAAACAAATTTTGTCTATTTCAAATAATTTATTTATTGCACTTCATTGCAAAAATTAGCCTTTATTATATTTTCCAAATTACGAAGTTCTTCGCACTAAGTGCCATTTCAAATATCCTCTAATGGCTTTTGATTTTTTTTTCGTCAGATAGTTTAAAATTACCGAAAAAAAGATAAAATAGAACTTGTTACGTGTAAATTTAATTTTGGAGCTTCATTTAAAAAAAAAAAAATTTAGATGATCTTTATACGTTAACATGAAATACAAAATATGCTTTTAAAAAAATTGGCAACAAAATTTCCGATGCCTACATTATTTTAACTTCGATAGTTATTTCTCCTAAACTTTTACAGCTTTAATGACAAACCCTTTACAAAAATATTGTCTAAATAATTTTTTTAAGCACAAACACAATTTTTTAAAGAAAACCAAACTAATTAAATCAATATTAAATTATTATTTTTCGAGTGCTATGTAACTAAACTTTAAAAACAAAATAAAATAAAAGACAAACACCTTTACGTTACATAAAATTTTATTTTTGTTAAATAAAGACTTATTGTTTCGATGCATGTAGGTATGCATCATCTTCAGTTTTACTGTCGACTAACTAGACGTGTCAAATTTAAGAATAAGAGAAAAGCAAAGAAAAAATTAATAACATATTATATTATACATTAATACATAGAAAACTAATTGAAAAATAATAAACATAATCATTATGTATCAGGGTTCGGACTTAGGTTTTGAATTTTCGAAGTAAATACGGAAAAAAACTGAAGTAGATTCAAAATTTTCGAAGTAGTTTTAGGAGAATTAAAAAAAATTTTCGAAATAAATTCTTAACAAAAGTTTATTCAGTATTATTTGATTATTTTTCATTAATAAATAAATAATTAATTGCGAACAAGTAACTATAAGGTACACGAAAGTAAAATTTAAAATAAAAAAAAAATATAACTATAAAACAAACTTCAGACTTCAATAGAAACAAATTAAACATAGATATTAAATCAGCACCTTGAATTTTAGTTGGGTTTAAATATTGTATTAAGCAAAGTTTACTGTCTTCAAATTCAAATCTTGATTTGTTGTGAGTACACAAAGCAATATAATATTTTAAAATGTTTTGTTGACCAGCATTTGAATTTTTTCAAAGAGAAGCAAATCCTAAAAAAGAGGAGTAGAGAAGTAGATTAAATTTTTTTCTCAAAATCGAAGTAGATCTACTTCGATCGAAGTAAAGTCCGAACCCTGTTATGTATTAACAAGTGAAAAAAGAGGTGAGGCAAATGGGCCATTGTCTCTGTTTACAGCATTATCTCGATGCAAATATAAAAAAAAGTGACTCAAGAATATTTAAACGCGTTACATTTTGCTCGGATTTTTTAAGAAAGAAATTCTCAATAGTCAAAGAATGCTTTGATTCTAAAATATGTGCGGCTATTCCGCTTTTATATGGTTCATTATTTTTTATATAATTTCTCTTTTATTCTTACAATTAATTCTCTTAAAGTTTGCACAATATAAATACTATTACAGTTTTTGTTATTACATTCTGCACTATAAACACCTGGTTTTTCAAATGGACTTAATGTGTCTTTTGTTGACAAAACTAATTGGCCAATTTTATTATTGCTTTTTGGAACTAATTGTATATTGGTGCCATTAAAAAAGTTTTTTATTTTATTATAAACAACTGGATCATATGTAATGGGAAAACGTTCTACAAGCGATGTTTTTCCATTTGATGATAATGATGTCGTCTCGAGAAGTTTCAGTTTATTGTTTTGTTTTTTACATAAGCTGTCAATCAAATCTTTTTTCACCAATTCTCGCAAAATTTCACAATTTGCTGTCAAAACCCATAGAAAAAAACTCAGAATATGGGAAATTTGTTGAAAAAAAAGTTACCAAACAGGCATAATATTTCTTGATTAGCTTAAAAATCCGTGTAACTAAACCCATAAAATTTTTTGATCTAGCAAGATGACAGATAACACATAGGCGAATTTGTTCACGCATATTTTTAGGTTGAGCCCCAAATAGAAGTTGTACATGGTAAATCATTCACACTTGCTGAATTGGGTCTCAATACATAATATCTATCTGAATGTACCGATGCGGATTATTGAATTAAACCATATATTTTTAAACGAAACTGATCCAATAAAGCAAGGTTTTGTTTTTCAATTTTAAATTCTCTTTTCTATTTATCACTTATCCCATTTAATTTTCAGTGTGGTAAAAGGTTACTTATTTTAAAACTAAGTTTTATATCAGCAATTTTCAGTTGCGTCGGTGGTGTAATGGTTAGCATAGTTGCCTTCCAAGCAGTTGATCCGGGTTCGATTCCCGGCCGACGCACACTTTTTTTTTAATTTTCATAAAATTTACTTTACGGATTTAACTTTCACCACAGGCAAAAAAGGGCATATCGAGGAAAAAGTAAAGCATTTTTCAAAATAGTGCGAGTTACACAAATTCATTCGCACAGGGAAGGCGTGCAGTTAGACAAGTCCTGGGGCACCCAAAGGAATTTTTAACTGTTTTTTTGAGGAATGTGTTTTAATAGGCGTGTTTTTTTGCAAGCCCGGGGGGAATTGGTTGAAAAAAACGACAACGGGGATTAGCGACGCCAATGCAGTAAAAAACATGGAGTTTTCATACAAACTATCGATAACATGTATGCAATTCATGCCGGTAGCACAGTTTGTCTGTGCGCTTAAGCTAAACCCCGAGAATTCTCCGGGATTAGTTGTTGTTGCATTTAACATGTTAATTGTTTAGCACAACAAAACGACGATGAAATTTTCAGCTGTCAATAGCCGTGTTTTTTTGCAAGCCCGGGGGGCATTGACTTACTATATATGGACTGCCAGGAGCCAACTTCACGATGGTTCCACCTATAACTAAACGCCACTAGCCCTCACGTTTTACAGCGGAAAACACAGTGAAACACTTTTGACATTCAGTTTTGTGCTGTCTTGTTTTTCTTTCATTTGTGTTTGTTTTGTTTTTTTTTTCATTAATTTTAGAAAAATTTATCCTTTCTTTTAAATTTTGGAAAACAATAAATGTTTTTTTTTATACAAATTTCTTGTCCAATGGTGAAAAAGTATTAAAAGCAACTAAATTAAGAAAAGTAGACTAAATATAAATAGACCTACTTGAAGTGCGACATCGAGAACAAAAATTTTGGTTCGAACACCAACAAAGAAAATTTGTTACATATGGGCGAGTTTTCGGGAATGAAGATATTCGATTGTCGTAAGAAGATTCTGGAGAAATTGAAGGACTGGGATTGTACAATCCGATGGTGGGTACCCTTTTGCAGTCGATCAAAGGACGTCGTTGAACCAATGATTAAACCACAATGGTAAGCGTTAATTTTGTCTACCTCTTAATATTGAAATTAGAGATGTATTTTATTTTTTGTAAGGTATGTCAAGTGTGATGATATGGCAGCAGCCACCACAGATGCCTTCAAAAACGGAGAGCTGAAAATTATACCGGAACAGCACACTAAGGTTTGGTACAACTGGATGGAAGGAATCCGTGAGTGGTGTGTATAACGTCAGCTTTGGTGGGGTCATCGTGTTCCAGCATACTTTGTGACGTTCAGTGATTTAAGTATCAAAGATGCATTGGTAAGTTAAAACATAATTAATTGATATCGCTCTTAAAAAATCAACGCCAATAATTAACTTATTTTCAGGGTGAAAACGAAGATTACTGGATCATTGCTCGTAGCAAAGAAGAAGCTCTTAACCAAAGCAGCTTCAAAATTCAAAATCGATGCCAGCAAAATCATTCTAAATCAAGATGAAGATGTACTAGACACATGGTTCAGTTCGGGACTATTTCGCTTCTCTGTATTTGGAAAAACTTTTAGGCAAGTTGCCATTCAAAGAGATTTATCTGCATCCCATGGTTCGTGACGCTCACGGTCTCAAAATGTCAAAGAGTTTGGGCAACGTTATTGATCCAATCGTTGTTATTCGTGGTATAACTCTGGAGGGAATACACGAACAATTACTTACCTCTAACTTAGATCCAAGGGAAATTGAAAGAGCCATGAAGCTGGTCAGAAACAAGATTTTCCCAACGGAATTCCAGAATGTGGAACGAATGAGTTAAGATTTGCTCTCTGCGCATACAAAATATGGGTAAGTTTTGTGCCATTTAGAGCTTGTAGCTGATCGCAAATGCGACCAACATGCGTTGTCAAATACCATCAGCATCCGGAAGATGTTCAAATCCAGAACTGGTCTAGTGTTGGAGTTCTATCATCAAAAGACGACATTCCATGCGAGTTATGCCAACAATTGGTCAATCATCTTCAAGAAGTACTTACAGCAAACACTACTGAGATTGAATTCAAAGAAGTTTTCGAAGGGCTATGCAAACAAACTAAAGGTTTCAAGGCAGAGTGCCTAAGCATTGCTGACCAATATTACGATCAAATTTACCAGATGCTTGTTAGTAATTTGGATGCAAATGGTGTATGTTTCCTTATTGGAGTTTGCCCTAAAGGAAGCGCAGGTGGATTCTTAGGTCAGAGAGATCTTATGCCATTGATCCCATATATCGAGCTAGCCAAAATAAATGATAAAATATCCAAACTTGATAAGAGCACTTTACCAGTTATGCAACTTCCAATCGACCTTTTGACGGTGCAGAAGATACCAACATGCAATGCGGAATTATGCACTTTGTGTGAGTATTTTTTGCATTTTCTTCAAGAGACCCTAGCTACTCCAGCCACAGATGAAAAGATTAAAGACGTGGTTATTCATTTGTGTGATAAATTCCCAGCTTCAATTCGTGGAAATTGTCACAACTTTGTAGAAATGTACGGAGATGTTGTTATTGCATTAATGATTCAAGGATTTGATCCCCGAAGAAGAAGTATGATGTATTCTTTTAGTTCGTTTTTAAATAGTCTTTATCTTAGGCGAACTACCACATACATATAATTAACAATAGCACTCTAATTTAATAGTTAACAGCAACTAGGGATGAAATTTAAAATATGAAATATTGAATTAATTTTTCGTTTATCAACCCTATTCCTAATGTTCAATTAATCAGAAATTTCGATTCACGTACACGTTTCATTCAATTTTCTTTAAATTAGTTTCGAATGCAGTATTTTTTATTATTGAAATCATTTCCAAAATCATAAATAATTAAATGTTGAATTTCCTTTGATTTTGGTACAATCGTTTTCCTCCGTCGGATACTCACGAAGTAAGCACCTTGATCCATGTCAAATGAACACTATTGTATGCTCATTTGCATTTGAATCGATAAGGCTGAGTACTGCAAATGTCAAGATGGTTTATTTTTTTTTACCATCCGTTATGGTTTTATAAGCAATTAAACAGTTTTATCGTCCAAATTACGTAAAAACAAAACACATTGTGACAATTCGCTTCCAACATTTATTATTTTTTTTGTTTCTTCTTTATTACAAGGACCTATTTTTAAACAATATTTTTTGTTTATTTAATTTAAAAAAATCGCCTTCACTTTCTTATAATCTTACATATAATCTTTCTTATAAACTTATGATTGTATATCTGGATCAACAAAGAAAACTAATGTGAATCCATACTGTGTTTTTGGAATGGAATATACATACATATATAAGACAATACGTTTTTTTTTTGTTATTTTTTGTGTTTTTTTTATAAAAATAATCCATATAATGAACTAAACGAACAAAATAATATTATTATCTTCAATGTATACAAACATTTTTAATTCAAATGAATGCAAACAATGTGTGTGTGTTCAGTGATTTGAATTGGAAGAAAGTAAAACAAAAAAATTATTCCTCATCATCAGATGTATCAGTCGTGAATTGAATTTCGTGCTCTTGTTCGTCCTTGTGCTCTGATTCGGATCAGCCGGAGGTTCTGATGCTTTTTTCTCATCCAATTTGAGTTCTTGCTGCAGATCCATACCGAGATATGAATCTATTTATAAAAAAAAGGTTGACAATTAATATACTAAAAAAAGGTCTTATTCATACAGACCTGAGCGCAAGCAAGCAGTAAAAGTGTAAACACCTGCCCATCGCGGAGCTGTGAACTTCAACTGTATTTATCCTGTCTTTTAACTTTTAAGCTTGTCACTTATGGTTATTAAAAATATCATCGTTTAGAACATGGCGATCGAGTTCTATATAAATCAAACTTAAGTCTATATTTCTTAAACTACTTAAGCCTATTAAACTAAACAAGTTTTTATTCCCCGGCTTGTTTTCTTTTTCTAAAATAAAAATTATTTGTTTCACAGCCTTGCAAATTTTTATTGTATCCTTATGAGGATATCTTAAAAAGCCCTTGCTTTTCAAAGATATGAGTTTTGAACTATTTTTTTTAGAAGTTAGTAAAAATTCCTTACATTTTTTACATTCTATTGATTTTATAATTTTGTATTCAACAAATCCACTTATATAAGTAATTATCTCTTCCATGGGAGAATTGTTATAGGGAGTTTCACTGAAACCTTCAAATATAAGAATCTCAAAGTCAAATTTTTGACAAAAAAAAAATGAAAAACAAAATTCAAAATTGTGAAATTAAGTGCTAAATTGGATTATTGTGGTCAATGTTTATATCGATTTTGAGAAAATTAAAAATTACTAAAGCTACTTTTTTATGAATTTTTTTTTTGCTTGCTTACATAAATGCAGTGCTAGTACCCAGAATTACGGCGTATAAACAGTGGAGTTTGTATGGAGGGTCAAAAATAAGCATATTTTATTATAGGAGGTGGGTCTATCACTCCCCGTTTAGTAGGTAGGAACAATTTTAGAAGAAATATTAAAAAACAACGGCAACACTTAAAATAAAGTATTATATCGGTTTTGAAAGCCAGAAACCTATTCTTTAATCCTTAATTTAAATTAAATTATTTTTATCGATAGTTTTTGAAAAATTCGCTTGCGAATTCAAAATATTGATAAAAAAATGAACAAAAAATGTTTGACACAAACATACATATTAAGAAATTATATAAATTTGCTGCAGTCGTACAGCAGTACCTAAGTAATGTGAATTGTTTATAATGCGTTACTTTTTCATATCTGAAAATTTTATGTCGATGATTTTTCAAAAATAAATATGGGGCCAGATTCTGTATCTAAAAAGCGATCAAACGTTTTCGTTTGTGCGAAAGACTTGCATAAAGATTTGAAGCAAAATTTAAACATAAACTCTTGACTTTATTGCACAAAATCACTCAAAATTTTCCTACAAGAATTCATTGATGACTATTTAAATGCATTTCCATAAGCTGTGCTTACAAAATACTAACGGTCATACAATTTTTCACTAAATGATATTTTTTTTTATTTTTTAAATTCTAGTGAATAAAAGATGAAGCAACCAACTGTAATCGAACAAAGAGGCAATTGTACGAGAATAAAAAAACTTTTAAGAAAAACTAGTATAATATTGTTTCAGTGTTAGTCTATGTTCTGTCGGCTCTTAATACTACAACTATCGTAAGAAATTTACAAAAGAAAATTTAAATAAAGAATACTAAGTGTTTTTTTTTATATTTATTTATTTTCCTTTTATATCCACGTCTCAAATACAAAATATTCACTTGTACTTGCGTACTAGTGCTTTAAAATAAATGTTAAATTATATTTCCAATAATTCAAATTAAGAAACAGAAACATGTATACATTTATTTATATTTATAATAATTATTAAATAAAACTTTATAGAATGCATCTTAATACACTGCGTTGAATCGTATTTTTTTAGTTTGAAGACCAAATTTTTTTTAAGTTTTCTAGTCTGATTGTTTTGGCGCTGCATATCCTAGGTGAACATCCTTGCAGGTGGAGTATGAATACGTCTTGCTTCGTTCGATCCGTTGCGCTCAACTTTGTGAATAGCACACGATACACATCAATGCAATTTTCCTTATATAAGAGTCCCAGATGGATGCTTCAGATATCCTTCACTGCTGCAGCCTCAACAATGTTTCGAATGAAAAACTTCTTTATCGCTTTATCTTTAAGAACACAGCGCGCCAATTTGTATATATACACAGGTTATGCATGCAGCAACGTCCATTACGATGTTTTTTTTTGTCATTTTCAGACAACCTTTTCAATTCAAAATCAACCGCAAAAAGGATTGCTATCCATGTTGGTTTACGCTATTATGTACAAATGCTATTCACATTTATATTCATATACCTATTAATATACAAGCAGTAACATTTCAAACTTTATTTCTTAGAACTAGACTAATTCATAAAATTAAATGGCATTATTTTCGTTTTTGCATTTCTAATAAAATTGCGGTAAGTGTAAGTAAACTATATCTTTGTCATAGATTTCTTGTGCTAACATGAAACAAACTTTTTCTTCGGGAAGACTTCCAGGAATCTAGCCAGATTCATCATAAAACCAACCTGAATAAAACAAACAAAAACTTATTAACTTCTATTATTTATAAAACTGATTTAACAAACCATCTGAAAGTTTTCGTGAAATATTCACAATTTCACCAATGTATGAGGTAAGAAAATAGGAATCCTTTCTCCTTGGGTATTGCTGCAGCTCCAACTATAAATGTCTTAAGGGCAGCACCAATTACATTGGGCACTACTATTGGAGCACCATTAGGAATTAGCAGTGGATTAATATCTAACGGTCTCGTTTCAAATGGTTTAATCTCAAATGGTATCGTTTCTGGAGGATTGATCTCAAATGGACTTGTATCTGGTGGATTAGTAACCAAAGGATTAGTTTCTGGTGGATTAATCTCTGGAGAATTGGTGAGCGGTGGAAAATTGTTGATCTAAAAATGTTGAATATATTAAAAAAAAGCATATACATATGTATGTAGTTCCTAAATCCTCTGATATTGGATACTAATAAAAAAATGACTTTTTAAGATGAAACATTTATATTTTTTTGTTTTGTTTTACACAATCTCATCTGGAATCAGTATAGGCATTCTTAAACCAATTGATGATGTACCTTGGGTTCTTAGGCTAAGGTTTACTCTTGGGATCCAGGGTCCTATTAAAGCAGGTACAATAAAATTTTAGTATGAAAAGGTCTTTCTTTATTAAGACTCCAATTTTTTTTAATATAAATTCAAGCAATCTTAAATTATATTGTTATACAATAATAATATTCTTTGGTCAAATATCGGTCGGTCGGTATTCTTCTGCGGCTTGTACTTCACTTCTGACTCTTTACTAGATCATCTATCACATTGGGGCATTGGGGGTATTGGGGCTATATTAGATACTTGCAGCAAAAGGAAAAACAAAATTTTCATTTTATTAGTTACCTTTCATCACACGAAATCTTGGTTTGGATGGACAGAGCTTGGAAGAAAGAAGTCTTCTCGGGTCCCAAACCGGTGTTCTGGGCTGGGATGATAACCGGGAGTGGAGCAATGGCACCAGCACGAGCAGGGGGCACACACTTTGCTCTCCAACGTGTCATGGATATCGCAGAAATCCTCCTTGGTGAAAAAGAAACCTTCATTTTTCTTGAGCTGGTTGTTGTTCTCCGAGTGTCCGCGGATGGCTTTGTGGATCATGGTGTTTTTACACATGAGAACGACAACCTTTCCACGAAGTGAAGTACGGATGCTCTGCATCTGGCGAGAACCTACGTTGTCAGAGCCGTTGCCGATGAAACATTTTAGGTATTCAACGAACAATTGAACGACTTTAAGGAAATAGTTGGCCTTCCAGGCTGTTTTTTCACCCTAACCATCCCGAATAATTGTAATTAGGGTCTCTTGAAAAATTTAAGAATAAAAGCAAAAACTTATACGATGATATCTAGACTAAAAAATGACTAAAAAAAACTTTCAAGACCACATGAAGAAAAAAATATAGCACACAAACGACAAACGTAAAAATGTCATTTCAATTGAAACAGGTGGCTCTGTTTTAATAACAGATGTCAGTAGTTTCTTTGTCTGGACAAGCTTTTTTTTACAAATAAACTACTGACATCTATTATTAAAACAGTGAAAATAATTACTTCTGTTTCCCGTGTTTCTACGCAAGGGTTAGTGTCGCTAACGAGTGGTGGAACCACTTTAATTGGGGTTTTTGTATGAAAATGAAACTCAACTAGCAGTCCATATATAATAGGTCAATGCCGGGGGGAATTGGATGAAAAAAAATGACGTCGGTGATAAACAATTAACATGTTAAATGCAACAACAACTAATCCCAGAGAATTCTCGGGGCTTAACTTAAGCGCACTGAAAAACTGTGTTACCGGCATGAATTACATACATGTTATCGATAGTTTGTATGAAAACTCCATGTTTTTCACTGTCATGGCGTCGCTCCCCGCTGTAGTTTTTTCCAGCCAATTCCCCCCGGGCTTGCAAAAAACACACCTAATATATTAGCTGTGTTAAATTTTCCCTAAGATCCGAACCAGATTGGATTTGCTTACGAAAATACATGTATTACAAAAACAACACAGGATCCAACTTTGTTTTGGATTTGGATTTCCAAATTCATTTTGAACACACACCCTTAATTTGTAAATGTCGCCAGTAGTGTAAAGAAAAAAGACAACGGGTGTATACAAATAAAAAAAACAAAAGGAGAACAGACTTGGATATATATCAAGTTGTCACTGAGATCCTGGGTTGTTTTATTTTCATGATCTGATCTGGATTGGATCTAGGGAAAAAAAAAACACAGCTATTATTTGTGTTGTGTGAAGTCTTTTCATCTCATATTTGCTAATTTCGTTTGACAGCTCATTTCATTTACGGCTATATCATTCACTCGATTAATCCAGATTAAAACTTAAATCCAGATGTAAAATAATTGAAATCCAAAAATGAATTCCAATTCATATTATTCACTCGATAAATCCGCAGTTAAATCCAATTTTTTTAAATCCAGTTTCGATAAATCCAATTGAATTTAAACTGCTCTTCGATCTCTTCGGTCAGTTTAAGTACTTACATCCAGATTAAAACTCAATTTGATATTATTCGTCACTTTTGTCAGCCATGAAATAAAGTCATGTATACGCTTCATATGTATATGTCCTGTCAAAAATTATGGATTTGTACTATTTTTTTATTTGGATTCGTAAAAACTCCAGTCTTGAACAATACTTAAAGAAAAATACAAATTAAAAATACAATCAAAAACAACAAATATGGATTTTATTCGTGAAAAACGTTTTCCTCGTTTTCCTTTCTTTTCTGTTGTATCTTCTTCACTAATTGAATCTATTTTCCCACAACCTTTCAATATATTTTTTTGTTGGTTTAGCATTTTTATGAAAAGGAAAAAACATAAATTTATCACATTAAAAACACATATAATTTTATTTTATTTTATTTAAATAATTATTGAGTTTTATTTAAATAATTGCAAACAAAATTTTTAGACAGCAGTACAGGGCACAACAAGAAATGTCATAGGAGAAATTTGACGTTTCACATTTTTGACATTTGGATTTAACAATTTTACAATTATTGCATGTTTACGCCCATATTATTCACTCTATACATTCAGATTAAAACTTAAATCCAGATGTAAAGTATACAAATTCAATGGATATAAGTTTCAATCTGGATGTATCGAGTGAATAATATGAACAGATTTAATCTTTGGGATTTAATAAATCTGGATTTATTGGTTCAATTTAAAATTCACTTAAATCCAATTTAAATCTTTTAGCTTGTTTTTGTTATTTTCTCTTTCTGTTTTTGTTTTGCAATTATGTATCGAGTTTTTATTTTCAGACAAGAGCTCTTCAAAGCTTTTCAATTGGGTGTAGGTATTTGTAAAGTCTTGGCGTATTTTGCTACCTGATTTCATGCTAATTTGGTTCAAATAACCTCATTTCGAAATGTGAATTTATATAGGAAATGAGATGATTTTGAATCGAATTTGAAATTTTTCAACGAAATTACCTTATTTGGCCTAATGAAAACGTAGTAGATGGCTATATTATCCAATATGTCGATATTTTTTATTCGATAATTCCTCGCGTTCGGCGATCTATCCAATGGGGTGTCAACCTATCCCAAAAATTTTCGGATACGTTTGGTTGTTGTTGCATCAGCTGTTTTGTCACAAGGGATTACAACAACACAAACCTATCCGGATAGCTTTGGATTGATCCCCGAACGCGACCATTAACATCACTAATTCAAGCTAATTCACATTACATAATACATATTGTACATCGAATCAACCAACATAGGGGTGTATTCTTTTCAAGTTGGTACAAATTTGGAAGAGAAATAACGACAAGGAGGTGTTTTAGCTACCATAATCGAAATAATACAATCAATACAACAAAATACAATCGCTTAATAGCTTTAGCTATGTGTAGAATAAAAATTATTCCCCATAGAATTAAAAAACGTGGCACATACCTGCAGAAAATTAATTCGCGCCGCGTTATCCAATAACTGCAACCATTGAAAGTAGCCAACAAAATTTCAATAAATGGAATTCCAAACGTTCAAAGTGTTTTTTCCAACTGTACATCGATTTTCCTCATCGTGCTCGACTTTCTTTTTGACAGAAATGATTTAAATGACGTTTCATCTTTGACGTGCACAAAAATCATCATTTCATCTCTTTCTCGCCCAATGTGTACTTAGGATAAAAACAAAGGCTAAAAAAAACTTCATACCCGTCGAGCTGAGAACGAGTCACAAAATTTTTAGCCTTCGTGTTAGTTTTTTTCTAATAAATTACTTTTTGTAGGAAAAAGAAAAAAATACAAAAATAATTTACAACAAAATTCCAAAAATTGATTCATTCGTCATCAAGTCCTAAATCCAAACCGAATGCAGGCCGAATTTAAGTGAGAGATATCGGAAAATAAGAAAGTCAATTTTACGTAAGTACAATAGATACAAAAAAAATAAGAAAATACAAATTCCAAATAAAAATAAAGATCTAAAAGAGTAAAACACGTTACCATCTATAAGTTCGCCGACTAATTCTAACCCCGCACACTGAGGCTAGAAGAGGCGTTTGTGCTAGAATTAATCAAACTACGTTCTTCTAATGATTCAATTAATTCCGAGATGGTTGTCCAGTTTTTGTTTTTGTATTGTTGCAGGGAAGTCGACATTGTTGGGATTTTTCCGTGACAAAGGTAGAAAGTGCAGTGGAATTTCTGGGATTTAACAAATGGATTTCATTGTTTACATTTGGTAGCATCCACTGATATCCAATTGGGAACAAGTCTTGCTAAATTTCTTTATTCTACCTACATAGATGGATGAAATATGTGAGAACCAGTTGCACAAGTTTTGTTGTATTTTTTTCATTTTGTTCTCCTTTGGGGCCTTTTGTGCTTAGACCCCGTCGCCGTCTCTCCAAAAAGGTGCAAATAACTCTTTAATTCTCGAATCACGCATAAGTTGTACTTTCGTGTTCTTATCCGTCACTGGCATTGTCATAATATACCCGTCTAGTTTAGCTACAAAAAGGACTTTGAACCGATCGAGCAGCCTTTTGTCATGTCATTGCCAGATAGGTAAGGTAGATTGGCCAACAACTTACTTACATATTAAATAGAAACGTTCTTCACTTTTATTTTATTAAGATAAATCGTGAACTTTCCAATTTTAAATCAGTTAACATTTAACACTTTCAAGCTTCATTGTTTCGATTGACAGATTGGCTTTTTATTTTATTTTACATTCGTTATCCGGGTGTGGAAATGACGACACTGCATTGTAGTTGAGGTCACATACATATTATACTGCGTATAATACGGTCAGAGATTGTTTATTCTGCACACTTAATATGACCTTGAATAGCTTGTGGCATATATAACCCGATTATTAGAAACTAAATTTGTATATCCAGCAATTAATAAATTAATTTACTTCAACAGAATCTTATGATTCATAAGGCGGACTTTAGCAAAAATAATCTGCTAGGCCATCTAGGTATACGAACCAACTATATATATCGTGTATGCAAGTAAATATAATTAATTATAAAGATTAAGCTAATCAAACAAGATTAAAATTGCAAATAAATTCTTTTTCTATGGTTTTCAAAAATTGCTTGAATTATAGATTCTTAAAGTAAAAAAAAAACTGTATTACAAGATCATTTATTATTTTTAGAATTTTGTTTACAATTTATTCCTAAAATCCAGATGCTTGCCTTGTTTTTGACAAAGTTTTTAAATCAATTTACAGCTGGATTTAGCACCTCAGTTTGTCTTCAGAGCTAAGTTTTATAAATGCTTGAACTCTGGCAATTCATCAATTCTAATAATTCATTAGAACTCCTACTTCTAGATTTAAATCAGAAAAGAAAAAACAAATGGGATGGGCTTTTATTTTCCCCCTGCGCTAGGGCAGTTTAACAAAAAAAACTTACAGTAACTACCATATTATTCAATCGATTAATCCAGTTTAAAATTTAAATTCGGATGTAAATTATTTTAATTAATATAAACTAAGTGTAAGCAAACCTACAGAAAATAGCGACAATAGGTCCAATTCTTTATTTTGTGCACAGAAACTTATAAACTGTTAAATTTGGAGCAAGTAAAGAAATCAAAAATATTAAAGGCCAGTTTGTTCACAGTGGTTTTAAATTGTACCTACCATGACTTTCAAATGTTCTAACTAAAACTAAAAAATTAATTTCCATGATTAAGAACTCAAACTATGGATTCATTTATAGAAATTTTCGTTCGATGATTTACCAGATGCAGTAATCCTTTATTTAAGATGATCACCAGTGAACAAATTGGCCCTAAGTCTGAATGAATAAGGGAACGTAAATTCACAGTTTTTCGTGCTAACTTATGTGAATGACTAGTACGACATGATATTTGACTTTCCTTCATTAACTTGGATATTGAAATTTTGTTCAACTCTGAATTTCTGTCGAAAGGAATTTCTTGTATAGGGGAAATGTTTTACTCTCTCGCAAGAGTTCTCTTTTGTCAAAAACTGCCAATTTTTAGAGTACGACCCCGACATTGTATTGAGTTTCCCAAAATGAACAAAAAATAATTTTAAAGTTAAGGAACGCAACTAATGATATTATCGTAAAGCTTTATCTAAAACCATAAATATATTATTTTGTTTTGTTTTAAAATAAAGTTATATTTAGTGACTGTTCTAAAATCCGTAAACGGAATTGATTTCCGCACTGATTCAAAAAAGGTGTTCTGTATTTCACTTTCACGTTAGCCAGTATTCAAACCTTTATTCTTTCGAAATCAGTAGAAACAAAATTAAAATTAAATTCTTTGAAAAAAAAATCCATAAATAAAAAACACAAAAAAATGAAATGAATTCCAAAAGTCAAGTATTTTCAATCAAAGAACACTCATCCCTCAAGTATTGAAAGCGGAATGTATTTTAAAACACCGATCTGAATTCGGAACAGGGGTTATAATGTACTTAAGTTTTTAAAATTACAAAAAAAAATTGTCTAATAAACATACATAACTGCAAAAACACATATTATTGAGTAAAAGGGAAAATTTCATGAGCTGGGCCACATTTGGAGTCTTTTATATAGCTCCAGTTTATAGAATTTATTTGAATTTTGTTTTTCATTTTAAAGTATACTCCCATTCATTCAATTATTTATTGAAACATACAATTGATTTCTTATTCTTTTTACATAATATAACACTGACATTTTATTCTGCCTTGGCATATTTTATACCTTGTTTTTTATTTTTATACAAAATATTTAATTATTAATAAGCGTGTTCAAGAAATTTAAATCTCAATTATGTGAACAGGATGCCTCAGCAAAATTTATCAGCTTTTCTGCCAAAATTCTGAGGAAAAAAAATCTTGGAATTCCATTGCTCACTTTTTGAGTGAGCAAAATTTCTGAGATCTTATTTTATTGAACGCGCTAATTCATTGTTTTATACTAATCGCCTTACATCCTCGCCCATTTTCTTAAAAGTTTAAATTTAAAAACACCAATTTTCGCCTCTCCAACTAAAACTTACAGCTTCCAACGCCATGACTTCTTTACTTTCATTTTCTTTATATATATACAACCTCACGTTGTGATAACAGACTGTCCAAAGCATCACAAAATGTTTCCCTCGAAATATTTTTTCAACTGAAATGTGTTTTGTTGTTTTGTTTTCCCTGAGATAAATTTTCCATGAAATGGCAACCAAACTCCTCTGGAAAATCTATACCGATTAGAAAAATTTCTAAATACACTATGTATATGTATGTAATAAACAAAATTTTTATTTTTATTATTTTCGTTCGTCTCAAGATGAATGACCCCTACAGTGTTTAGTAATATGTAAATACTTTAAAATGGCATACCAACTTTTTTTAATTTTTGAAAAATTGTGTATACAAACAATTACTATTTTTGTAAAAATTAAAAATTAATTAAAAAACAAAAATCTACCACAATTTAAGATAAACATTTAATTAAGCATAAAAACTCTCCATCAATTTTTATTCAAATTCATTTGGTTTCCACGGGTTTCGGGTTCTTTTTCTATTTTTTTTCTAATAACGTATAAACTGAAGCCTCTTTCCCGTAATAAATATATGTATACGCTTTTGAAAATACATCTACCAGAACAAACAACGTAGTTAAAGTTAATAATTATGTTCCATCGAAACAAATCGACATCACATGAATCAACTCATGAAGTGTGATTAAATGTCAAACTATATATAAAATTTTTTTTCTCATTTTCAATTCTAATTATGGGTATAATCTTTCAAAATAATTGGTGGAACTTAATATGAAAATTTTAATTTAATTTTTTTAGTCGTTTCTGAGACCGTGACCATGTGATTTTATGTGTCTTGATTTTTCGTTCAGATACAAAAAGCTAAGACCAAACACGAAAAAAAAATTGTTTAGGATGGAGGTCACATGCCTGTTATCCTTCTAATAAGGATGTAATCTTTAAAGTTTACATGAGTTCTCATATCTGGATCGCATGTCCTTTAACTTTAAAAATTATAGGTGACACTCCTAGAACCGTAACTGAAACTTCTCTCGATCGATTTTAAACCAGTCACACGGCACACCACTCAAATGCTTTGTGAAGCTCTGATTTGTTAATAAGCTGGGGCCGAATTTCGGCTTCAGTGACTGAACGACAAGTGAGGGAAATTTCATACAAAATATCGATATTTCGTATGAAATTTCCCTCACGTGTCGTTCAATCACTGATGCCGTAATTCGGCCTCTGGCCAAACTTTCTGCATTCTCTTCCTTTCCTCCATTTTTATATTCAGAAATCAAGAAAAAGTACATCGCATTCTTCAATGTGCAATCAATCCTTCCCTGTTTAAATTATTCATTCTACTTATCGACCAACTTTAATATATTGCAAGCTTCAGGAATGGATACTTATGCATCGCAGGCAAAACAATAAACTGCTAATGTCAATTTTCGATAAACACTGTTAAACTTCGCTGTCGCAATTACTTATATTTATTTTTTCCGACTATCCCCGAAATGACGACACTGCTTTGTAGAGCTGAGGTCATATTTAGAAGATACTGCGTACAATGCGATCAACAATAATTGTGCTTATTCCACATGTTCAACCTTGAATCGGTCGTGGTTGCATAGTTAGCTTGACAAACGATCGATTGGCAGAGTCCCACAATACCTGGTCACGTTATGAAATGTTTCAATCTCAAGAGATGGGAAGAAAACATCGAAAATATTTTCTAATTGCCGCTCAGACTTTTTATCACCATAAAGTTCATGCGGTTGCTACTAAGAAATAATTATAAAAATAATAAATAAGTCAAAAACATAGGCTATATAGGCGCAGGCGGAGAGAAATACAGCCGACGCTACATCACAACCTAAACAAAATAAAAAAAAGACCTCAAATTTATTTTTGGAATATCGCTGCTGTGAAAAATATGTTTGACTATCTTCTCCCCCTGCTGCTGGCGCGGTTTTTATTCAACATTTAAATAATTGTGGGCAGAAAACAAGAAAAAAAAATTTTCTTTTGCAATTACGGCGCGGTGATCATTGCTGTGTGTTGTGTACCTGCATTTCTCTTTATAAGTCTTCTCTATGTTCGACGCAAACAGCTGTGTCGAATTTAAATTAGCAAAGTTCAGAAACTAAAATTTCGAAACGACCATGAAATACCCTTAGTTCCAAAGGGTTATTTGGTATTAATTTAAATGCATTATATATTTTATTTCAAATAATTTACTAAAATGTATTCTATATTCTTTTGTAGATTCACAAATAATTAATCGGTGTTTATTAAAATATAAACGAACAAAATGCCAGCCGAAGCGCTGCATATAATCACAACAGCAGAAGATCACACATTCATCCTGAACGATGATGCTCTTGCTGAAGCACTCAACAAGGATGAAATCAAGGATCGTTTTGTATGTGTTGTTTCGGTGGCAGGAGCATTCCGTAAAGGAAAGAGTTTCCTCTTGGATTTCTTTCTAAGATACATGTACTCAAAGGTAAGTAAGTCGTAAGATGATTAATGATGATTAATGCTGAAAATATTCATAAAATAAATTCTTTAAGGCAAATTAGTTTATGTAACCATTTGGTTGCAATGCTACGTACTTCCTGTTTTTATTTTAAATTTTTTTTGAGTGATGTGTCTTTAAAATTAATAGTTTGCAGATATTTTTTTGTTTGATAACAGAGCTATGTAAAAAGTCTTTTATTTATAGTATCCAGCAGTCAACAGTTTCACCATAATGTCCATCTACTAAATTTTCCATTTTTTAATGATATAATGGGTATATTAAATAAAAATGTGTGATTTTAAACAAGAAAAGGCTTCTCACAAATTTTCCTCCATAAAATCAATCAAATGCGATCCAAACATCTTGTCTGATTTTATCACTATATATAACTTTCAGTTCCCATTAATTGCTTGCTTGTATTGTATCCTGTTCAATAATTTCCTGTATAGATAATTAGATTGTAAACAGTTTAAAATTGGAACTCAGAATTCGCTCAAACAACAAAGAAACCTTCGCTGCAGATGCAGACATGATGTAACTTTTTAATAAGATTTTTTTTAAACAACAGATTTGTTTTCGAAAATAGGAGATATGTCTCGCCGTTATTCGTATAATCACAATTTCTAAAATCAATTCAGTATTAGGTATTTTGTGAAAAGAAAACCCATCGCTAAAAAGCTATAGAAATGTAGACAACTCAGGGCCCGCATCAGCATTTAAAATATAATTATTACTGCACATCAATTACAAATAAATTCAAATTCATTGTTTTGGACTTTGATTCAAATTCAGTATAAATCGATTGTTTGTTTAGCTGCGTTAGGGCTACTTGTACTTGATTTCAATAAAATCTCGTTTTGTTGTGCTGTTGCTATAGAAAAACATTTGTTTTGTATTATTTCATGTATTCAGTTATTTTCAGCTATATTTCCTTATCCTTTTGTTAGGTGCAATTGGCTCTTTGTTGATAATAATTATTAACCTAACAGCTGATTATATATTTGTTGTTTGTGCACCTCAAATAAATAAATTATTTCATGTAAAATCGCTTTTCTTAGGAATATTAGTGGAGTATTAGGGAATTAATTAGGCCAGGTGAAAGCAAACAAGTAATTATTTCTTGAAAGGAAAAGAAAGAATTGGAGAAAATTCAAAGTAAATTTAAAGACGAAGATTAATAATTTCAGACGCTGTGAAGCTTTTTTTTTTTTCAAGAAAAAAAAACAAACTCTCTTGTTTTCTTAAAAAATTACATCAAAATTGTGAGTTGATATATTTCTAAATTCCAAGCATCTTGGTAAAATCTCAATTTAGCTGAGAGTGACTTATGTAGTTATCCAATGGGAAAAACACCAAATGCACTTCCAATGGGCAAACAATTTGGATTTTTTGTTGTAGAAAATCAATTTTACAGATTGGATTTTTCGGCAGATTAACCTCTCTTTTTAAATGTAGTTACATTAATATATACCAAATTCCAAGCATCTTGGTAAAATCTCAATTTAGCTGAGAGTGACTTATGTAGTTATCCAATGGGAAAAACACCAAATGCACTTCCAATGGGCAAACAATTTGGATTTTTTGTTGTAGAAAATCAATTTTACAGATTGGATTTTTCGGCAGATTAACCTCTCTTTTTAAATGTAGTTACATTAATATATACCAAATTCACAGACACCAATTTGATAGCTACCAGATCCACAGACAAGAATAAACACTAATACCTTGACAAAAAAATAATCAATCTGAAGTATTAATAAAAACAAAAATCAAAATTTTAATCGAAATCTGAATTTAACAAACGAAAACCTCATTATAATAATTCTAATATAATTTATTATTCTTTCTTTCTCTTCTTCTGCATTTATCACATTCATATTTAATGCAGACAAAATGAGTTTCGCCCTTCTCCGTCCGTATGTACCAAACATTTTAACCAAAGTCATTGAATGAAATCTGTATCCACGTATTTACAATTTTTGGTTGAAACCAAATCAGGTATCCAATAATGTCGTTCCACGTGACCTAGATAGATTTTTTTTTATTTCTCTTGCATAATATGATTCTTTTATTACGTACAAATAAGTGGGATACTGTTAACTAAAAATTATCAACAACCGTTCCCAAATCGGTACATGTACACTGTCTTGTAATTTAACTGTTCTACGTTCTTTATATAATTTCGTTTAAAACCTCCAAATGCGACTCCAATGACCCCAACCCGAAAAGCTCTCTGAAAGCAACAGAAAACATTTGAAATGGAAACGAAATTGATTTTCCAGTAATTTTCAATACAGTTCAAAATTCAGTAAAACCAAAATTCCAGAATTTTGGATTTACAGAATTTTGAAATCCAGAATAATAGAATACAGAATTTTCATCATACAGAATTTTGTAATACAGAATAACGACCCATTCCCGAGCTTCCCATATACGATCGGTTTGACATTATTGTTTGTAATGAACTGGCAATTTTATGTTAATTATGTTAAAAAATAAGCAATCCTTCCTCCTAAGTGATCAGATGAGTTGGATAGAAAAGAACAACAGCGAACTCAAATGTACTGAATGAAGCTAGATGATGCGTTATCGTTACCTTGAATGAATAATATTATAGGGTATATGTTACCTTAGCTAAGGGAATTTTCCGTTACGCAGGAGTTTAACTAGCTTTTTTGTAGACTTCATTTTATATGATAATCTCACATGATTCTTTGATTTTATATTTCGTAATGTCTAAACATTTTGATTTTGAAACGACTACCAGACATTAATTTTTCACCGGCATGTTTTATTTTGAGCAAACTGCCTCTCATACATGGAGTCTATGCAAAAAGATGAGTTCAAACTCTTTACTCACTTTTCTGAGAGCTTTCTAGACTGATATGGAAAAAAAATTTACAGAACGAGCTCGATGGAGAGATGGAGAGTGAGATGGAACTCAATGTGTTGAGATCGATCTCATTTCAAAAGCTCTGTATGAGAAAGTTCTTGATTTGGTATGCAAAAATATGAGAAAATGGTGGAATAGATCGATCTCATAAATTGTTAAGCATGGTATTTCTCTTACTCAGTTTGTTATAAGGGCTGGGAAAATGCTTTTTTTTGTGGTTTTGGCTTGTATTATTTCTTTAATGACCAATTGAAGCAAGTTGCCTTAATTATAACTGAATATTTACATATAATCTGTAAAAAATAGCAACACTGAAAAATATTTCCAGTGAAAAATATATACATACATATTTGTATTTTATACAGCGTAAGAACCCTGAAAAAAGCAATATCTTAATCCTGAAAGGTTTTACAAAATGAAAAGTATTTGCAACTATTTTTCAATTGCTTTGAATGCTTTGAATTTTAGTATCTTATCTTTGTTTAAACAAATACGTATGAAGATTTTTGATTTACTTTTTATTTATTTTTACACTACATTCCATTGCTTGTTAACCGAAAACTAAATTCTTGTATCAATTTTTATAGGTTTATGTTTAGTGCTATCGATCGGAAGACATTTTATTAACATGCAGTTCTCAATTTATAACCAAAAATATTGTGAAAGTTTTAGCTCAATAGCTCAATATTTTAAGCCGCATAAAGGAACATGTGTATGTACCTACAAATATGTATTCAGAAAAAAAATTCAAGACAACATATAAAATATAAAAAAAAATAATGCATTAAATTCCTTATATTTTTAAATTGAACGCTTTTTCTGGATATACCACAGTACATTAATAATGAAGTTAGAGCGGAGAACTTTGAGATCGATCTCAAGTTCATCGAGTCAGAGCTGTTGAGACCAATCGCATTTTTTTGCATTGAGTCCGAGTTCCGCGCTGCTAGATCTATCTTACATGTGAGTTCATGCTCGTTACCTCGGACTCAGAGATCGAACTCATCTTTTAGCATATGAACAATTGATTGGCTTCGAAAGCCCTAGATTACAAATTTTCCATGCTCTTGTCTCAATTCTACCCATCCATCCATTGGTTAACAACTTCTATGTGGTGCAATTTAACGTTATATATGAATGAAAGTTTTTATTGCACTGCGACGTTAAGATCTATTGTGCTCTTAATGATTTTGATGTTAAGCTCATAACATTTGTTCGCAAAGCGATTTATTCAGATAAATTAATAAAATATCTTTCTTCGCCATAGATAAAAAACTTTTGTAAATAACACTTTTTTTTTTATATTTTGTCTAGTATGTTAAACATGATATCACAGATTGGCTTGGCGATGAGAATGAGCCCCTGTCAGGATTCTCATGGCGTGGCGGTTCAGAACGCGATACAACTGGCATTCTTATGTGGTCGGAAATATTTTTACACGACTACCCAAATGGAGAGAAAGTCGCCATTATCTTGCTAGATACCCAGGGTGCATTTGACAGCCAGAGTACAGTACGTGATTGTGCAACAGTGTTCGCCCTCAGCACAATGGTTTCGTCTGTGCAAATTTACAATTTATCTCAAAATATACAAGAAGATGACCTACAGCATTTGCAATTATTCACAGAGTATGGTCGATTAGCATTAGCCGACTCTGGTAAAAAGCCTTTCCAGCGATTGCAATTTCTGGTGCGTGATTGGAGTTTCCCATATGAAGCCGAATACGGTCCAGAAGGTGGTGAAAAAATACTAAAAAGAAGATTGGAATTATCAGATAAACAACATCCCGAATTGCAATCACTGCGTAGACACATAAGTTCATGTTTTTCTGAAATCGCATGTTTTTTGATGCCACATCCTGGTCTTACAGTGGCCACAAATCCCAACTTCGATGGAAGACTCAAGGACATAACACCAGAATTTAAACAATCTTTGAGAAATCTTGTGCCAATGCTTTTGGCACCCGACAATCTTATAACAAAAGAAATAAGTGGCCAAAAGGTCAGGGCAAGAGATTTGGTTCAGTACTTCAAGTCGTATATGACAATTTACAAAGGCAACGAGTTGCCCGAACCCAAGAGTATGCTTGTGGTAAGTTTGATTGAAAGCAAATAATTGCTTTGAAGGGAAATAAATTTGTATTATCCGTGTATAGGCAACTGCAGAGGCAAACAACTTGACAGCAGTAGCAGCAGCGAAGGAGCTCTATTCTCAACTAATGGAAGATGTTTGTGGCGGAACAAGGCCATACTTAAGTACAGGACACTTGGATGCGGAACACTTAAGAATTAAAGACAAAGCATTATTCCATGTATGTTATATTGCTTATAAAAATTATAAAGACCTTTTTTAAAATGACCCATTTATTTTTAGTTTGCTGCCAAGAGAAAAATGGGTGGCGAAGAATTCTCTGAAAAATACCGAGAGCAGCTTGATTCTGATTTGGAAGATACATTTAATAATTTCCGATCGCACAACGAAAGTAAGAACATATTCAAAGCAGCAAGAACGCCAGCCGTTTACTTCGCCATTGCGGTTATAATGTACATTTTAAGTGGAATATTTGGATTGATTGGCCTTTATACATTTGCTAATTTCTGTAATCTGTTAATGGGTGTTTCATTGCTAACACTTGCATTATGGGCATATATAAGGTTTGGACATCATTATTATTGGAATAATTTTATAAAATAATAATTTTAACATTTTATGTTTTTGATATAGATATAGCGGGGAATTTACGGAAATCGGTTTAAAACTAGATGAGTTTGCATCGTTCTTATGGGAAAACGTAAGTTAAATTTTATATTATTTGTTTAGAAGAGTGAAATTGATTTTTATTTGTTATGCATAGAAGAATGAAAAAGAAACTCAAAAAAGATTGAAGACGCAATAAATATCAACAAAGTAATTAATATATTTAAATTTTTTTAAACAAAAATGAGTCATTCCAAAGTTGCTTTCGGCGGTCAATAAATTTTTGGCGCTATATTCCAGTTATCGCCTTTGAATTTATCATCTTATGCCGGCGAAGAAAATATTACTCTCATTTAGATTAATTTTAGCATCTTACAGTTTTGTTAATTTCTTTTGTGTTTAAGTTTCATCCATGCTTATATTATTAAGGGCTTGTTTCACAATGTCTGAGTAAAGTTCTGATTAGTGGGTGTCAGTAGAATGAGAACGTATTAAAATTCAAAAACAAAAAAACATTGTTAGTACCATGTCTAAGAGTACTTTTCACTATATTCTTTGTTCCTCGAAAGTTGTAGTAAAATGCTCTTACAGATTTAGTACCATGTCTATGTATATAAAGATAAATAAAATTTAAAAAAAATAATTTTCAATGAGTTCTAATTTTAGCAAAATTTTGTTTTAAAAAATCAAACATGCGAATTTAATCAATCATTCAATCATTCTGTTCGGACGAAATAACATAGGATAGAGCAGTACTTTCCAGCATAATTCATTAAAATATTTTTAGTTAGGGTGGTATTGTTTTGGTGCAAAATCAGACCCTCTGTGTTATCGGTTCTTTTTCGATGCAAAAGTGGGCTTTCAACGATTTTATATCTAGGCTAGTCGCCCCAAGTGGGTCTATTAATATCCCAAAATATCTGAATCTTGAATTTCTGTGCAGCTGAATTAGTTACTGTGTTTCCAAAACATGCCTTGTCTTGAACTTCATGGTTCATAACAGGTCGACCCAAACCCTTTTTTGAATTATTTTTTTGTCGGAATTTTTTTGAAATTTCGAGAATGAGTTTGGAATAACTGAATTTTATTTTTTTTCATGATTTTTCAATGTGAATTCGAACTACTGGGAAAACAATTAAAAGAAAACGCCAATTACGTACCGTAGCGGTGGTCTGGAAAAATGTAAATTTTCTATTCAGGACCGATGTGACGATATATAATATGTTTAGAAACATTAGCCGTTGAACAAAACACACGAGCCCACGATTAAGATTTTTTTGCTATTGATGCAAAGCAGATGTTAATGCCAATAATGTGCTAAGAATAGGTTGCTTTATTTTAAGTATTTTTTTTTTTCAATTTCAAACTTACTTTTTAAACCGTTTGGAATGACACAATACAATAAAAAAAAAATACTAAACTTAAAATATTAATACACTTTCTTTAACAGTTCATGAAGCCAATTTATCAGGGATGTATGGAAAAGGGTATTCAACATGTGGCCACGCATGCTGCCGAAGCAGCTGTTGGTGGGCGATCAGCTGGGTCAATAAACGGCAAAGTAAAGAAGTCATGAGAATACGCCTATCCAAGGCAAAAAGCAATACAATCACAAAAACAACAGCCGCAACAACCGATTAGAAAACCCAATCAGCAGCCGTCGTCGTCTCAGCAGCTAATATCGAAATCACAATTAAAAATAAGCAATAATCATAGTAAGAACAACTGCAGCAAAGCTCCTCAAGAAGAATCATCAAATCCTTCAACATCAATGTGGGATTTCTTTGGATTATTTCAGCGAAATTCTCCAAACACCTTTGCGCCTGTGGCTTCCCCAGTTGTCTCACCCGTCAACAACAATAACAACAACAACAATAACATCAGTTCTGCAGCTTCGACTCGTAAAGCCAAGAGAAGACAAAACAAAAAGAGCCCACCGTTAAAAAAATAATTAATTACACTGAATTAAGATTGAAATGTGAAACGGTTTGCTCGTGTTGTGTGTATGCTCTCCATCCATGTATACAAATCGGCTGCTAATTCTAATTCTTATTGGTTCATTTTTTTTTAAACAATATTAGCCTTAAATTAGTAAACAAAAAAATATATTTAACATTAATTGAAAACCTTTTAAAAAATTTCCATTTCTTGTTATTAAACTGTGAAGTTTTTTTTATTAAAAAAAATATATGTATATGAATTTTTTGTAAAACAAAAGAATATCCATTGAAAGGAAAAAAAACAAAAAGATTGTTGTAATACGTACGTCGTACATACATGGTGTGAAATTTTCTGTTCTATATTTTCATAGATAAAACGTTTAAGGAAGCAAAAAAAAAATCGAGAATGGATCTCAAAGTGGTCCTAAGGTCTCAAATTCTTTTTTTAGTAGATACATACGTTCTCACATATCTCGCCTGGATAAGGTCTGTCATTTTGGTCTCATTTGTTTTGTTTCATTCTTTGTCGGTTTTTTTGATATTCTAATTGCTCATAATCTTTTTTTTAATGGAATGATTTAAGTTAATGCAAGAAAAAAAAAGATAGTAACCAATTTGTGTAAGACAAAATTAATTTAAATTAGAAAGTGATAGCATTCTCTAAGTGTCAATAATCTTCCCATTTTGTTTTTTCCTATTTTTTATACATTTTATTAAGGTTTGGGTTTTCCGCGTTGATAAGAACGTTCTATGTAATTTTTTTTTATAAAAACTGAATGTCGAATTTGTTTGCTTGTGGTTGCTTCGATTATTAAATATATATATATTAATAAAAGAAAGAAGATTCTTAAATTCGCTTTTAATTTTTTATCTTTTTTTTTTTGAAGTTATACAATAAAATAAAATGAAAACATTCTCAAAAATTTATTGTTGGCTTTTGCATTTTTTTCAAGCAACAACACGGAATTTATTGAGTTGAGATAAGTGAAATTTTGTAATAAATTTGAAATTTAATTACAAGAAAAAGTATAAACACTAGCCCAGATCGACTAAGACAAAAACCATCTGTAGATTATCGTTTTGACGATTTCTCTCTAGCTCTTGTCAAAGCGATGATCGACTTACTGTCTAGGTTCCAGTTTTAAGTGAAGTGTTATAATATTAGTTGAATGTTTGCCATTTACGGTAATGGATCGCTTAAAAATCAAACAGCGCGTTAAAATTATTAGCACTCAAACGACTCAAATGTAACCATTTTTCGCGCATATTTCGAACAACATTTTGTTCAGCGATGAGGCACATTTCTCACTCGGTGGGTATAAATACAAACAAATTTGTCGCATATGGGGCTCGGAAAACCCACAAGTGATCAAAGAGGTGACGTTGCATTCAGACAAATAACTGTTTGGTGTCGGTGTCATTGGTCCGTATTTCTTCGAAGATGCTATTGGACAGACGGTTACAGTCAATTCGGAGCGATATGGTCGACCGATAACCGATTTTTTTTGGCTGGCGATTGAAGATCATGATGGTCCCAAAAAGACGGGGCAACAAGCCACACAACACGACCAATTATGGCTTTATTGCGTGAGAAGTTTCCTGATCGCGTAATTGGCGACGTCAATTGACCACCAAGATCATGCGAATTGACACCGTTAGATTTTTTTCTGTAAGGCTACGCAAAAGACCGTGTTTAGGCGAATAATCCCCGAACTGTAGGCGCATTAAAAACCAACATTACTCAAGTTATGGCCGAGATACCCATACCGCCCGAAATGTGCGAAAAAGTGGTTAAAAATTACCCCACACCTAATGGCACAGTCCAAACTTTATAATGAAATAAAATTTTCATAAAAAATGTATGGCTGTGTGTGTTTTATTTAGCTTTTATTTCGAAACCGAAAAATGAATGACCCTATACTTTAATGTAAAAAAAAAAGTGTAAACGGGGTTACTCATACGCCCTAGTGTACCATATTATAGGCAAAAAGAATTCGAAACATGTTCATTTAACATACCTATTAAACCACTTCGGAAAGTTTCAGAGTAAATTGAGAAGAAAATCATTTTACAGCCCTTTTTCTTACAGGAATGTATTCCCATCAGTTTAAATAAGGTACATTAAAAGTTGGAAATTTATCGTTTAAAAAAAATATGTATTCACTTTCCTTTTGCCGTTTTACCTCCATTAACTAATTGCATAAATAAATCGTCAAAACAGGCTAGATTTTTCACTCCAATGGTAGTTTAGTAGGTTAATTATCACTGTTTATCTCTAACATCAACGACCATCAAATTTGAAGAAAAATAAAAAAATAACATCATAGCAACTAAACTATAAAGTCAGCCTGAATTTCTTTCGGGACATGAATGGGGGGAATTGCATACCACTCAGCCTGTTTTATGTTTTCCAGGACCATACCCAAAAACTTTTTCCCAAAGTATTGACATATAACTTGGAAACACCCACTGATCTCTATAATACACTGGATAGTGAATGGTTTTTGTGAGGTAATATTTGAAAGGGTACCGGCAACGACCTCATATCTCGCTCTATAGAAACGAAAAAAAAGATTGAAGATATTTGCCGTAATTGAGCATTTATTTGATGCCAACAAGCATTGCGGCTGTAAATATTGAAAAAAATAGAAGAAAATCCAGGTCCAGTACCGACCATACCGTTGGCGCCGCTGTAATATTATGAGGGTATACCGGCCACGACTATATTTTTGCCCCAAAAATTTTTTATGAATACACTATATCCAGTGTATATAGAGATCAGTGGAAACACCTTGTATTGATGTTATTACCTTTTCTTCGAAATAATGAATTCAAATTTATAGCAAAATAGTACAAATTTAATTAGCCTCTATTTAATTTTAGAATTAATAAACAGAAATCATTTACCTACCTACATCATCTCCTCTTCTAAAATACCTACCTATTTATATTGCAAGTTAAATAAAACGGGTTTTGATTGGCAAGAGGTTGGAAAGATTGATACTTCTTCGTTCTAAGTATCAGAAGAACTGAATTATGATTTAATTTCAGTGTGGGTACCTACTACCTACACAGGTAGCACAGTTCAAAATGGGAAACGAAAAAAATTTATTTTTCGGATTCTCCTTGATTTGCTACAAAAAAGGTTTAATTAGCTTGAGGCACAGGAGAATTCCATGGTTAAGTCCGACATTCTTCAGCTATTTCTACTCAACAGGAGCAGCGCATCATAATTTATTGATTTATTCATTTAATATTTTTAATGAAAATTCCATATAATGATAATGGTGAGGATATGAAGAGGGTTCACTTTATTCTGTAAAATTATTGAACAATTTAATTTTTTTAAACGTTAAATAATTGAAAGGGCTCTATTCGTTGAAGATAAATAAATAGGAAAGGATGAAATAGTTTATCAGTGCTTCTTATTGAATGCTGCTAGCAAGCACAAAGGAATGTCAATGAAAATCGTGAGTATCATTCGGCTATACCCATACCCACTCTTCATTCTCAGCTCTGCTCTACCCTTCACCTTGCTTCAAACATAAAAGAATTAAATATTGCATTCCAAATAACATCATCGCCCCATCGCATGGGTCGTGCGCAGTTCCCTTCTGTCTGTCTTTAAATCGACAAACCTCGCAAAATACAGTGCGTTTTATAATATCATCATTTAGTTTATCACAGACTTCAGTAGAAAACAGTTTACTTTATAGAACGGTAGATTTTCTGGTAAATAGTTTTTATTAAATCAATTTATTCCAATCTTCACAAATTATATCACACTCAAGATGCCTTGTGGGGGATGCGGTTCTGGTAAGACTTATTATAAGCAATAACAATGAAATTATGAATTTTATTCCCAATTCTATGGGCGATTGATTTTTCAAAAATAAAAAATCATTATATTTTTTCACAGATTGTAAGTGCACTTCCGAAAAGTGTGATGAACGGTGCAAGTGTGACCAAGCTAACAAGTGTTGTTGCAGCAGCACTGAAAAAAAGGAACCATGCTGCAAAGAAAAATCCAAGTGAATTAATTTGAAAAATGACCAATAAATTATATGCTTAAATATATTACTATGAGTTACTCAGGCTATAATGCCATTGCATTTCTTTTGAATAAAAAATTTATTGGATGAAGTTGAGCTTTGTGTTTGTTTTTTTTACCGTCTTTTGAAGAACTTTCAGTGCTTTATGTTCTTCAAGAATATTAATAATGGACGTGGTATACATTTTAATATTTTATCTATTATGTTTAGAGATAGGTACCTAGTACCTACCTACATAGAGGTATGTAACAATAAAATATATGAACAAAAATGTGTAATAATTAATTTGAATAATGTGAATATCACATTATTATTTTGGAATATAAGTTGCACATTGCAATTTAAGGTAAATAATAAGGAATTATGCTTTAATTGTGTGCAGAAATTAAGGATATTTCTGCGTCGCAGTAAATTTCCTTCATGCTCGTTGCTCTTGTCATGAGTCATCAGAATTTATTTAAAACGCCCACGTAAAATATTTTCCTTAGTACCAACAAAATAAAAAACTCATAGTTGGGTGATGTGGCCATTTTTTGGGCATAACAGTTATTTTGTGGGTAAAAAGGAATCCAGTTTATAAAGAGTGCAATTCACGTTGAAACGGAAGTAAAGGGCCCAGTTTAGTCGCACGAGATCCATTCAAGTTTCCATTGAAAATCTGTATGATTAAGGACAGTCATCATTTTGTAGATATTTTCAATGAAAAATATTGGCAAGACATTCTACCTTGAATGGCTGACCAGTGATCCGGTGAAAATCTCTACGAATCTTGCGACCGGCCTAAGGATAAACCATACGTGAAATTTTCTAATTTCTTTATTAAAAAAAGTCAAATACCTATCACATTGTTGAATAAAAAGGTCCATACACGTTAAGACGGTCGTAAGGACGGTCGCAAGGTTCGTTCACCCACTCGTCATATTTTTCATAGAAAATTTCTATAATGAAACTAGAGAAAGTCCTTACGATCGTATCGTATCGCGGCCCATTTAATTATCGATAAAAGGTCACAAATATTTTATTTATAATACATAATATTAAAATAATACAAATAGTAAGACCCTGTTTAGATTGTGACATTTCACTAGGTGAGATCGGTGAAGAGAATTCTCACCGCTACGTCAAATTATTTAAACTTTTAAGAAGATCTTTTATAAATTTGTCTATCGAGATCGGTGCAGCTGTTAACGATAAATTAAAAAAAATTGTTTAATTTCGGGCCCATAACTACTAATTTTACCGTAAACGGAAAAATGTTAATTTTAACAATTAATTATAAATTTTTTTTTTTCAAATAATTGTTTTCGTTGTATTAAATAGAATCGGAACAGTTTAAAAATATGTTATTTGAACAAAAAAAGACATACTTTAAAAATACAAAAAAGGCATATTTATGAACCATTTTTTGGTTAAAACTGGCTCTGCATAGCTTCTTAAAACATAAACAAAACTTTACCTACCTAATCTGAAATTAAAAGCTATATAAGTTTTAAAAGATGAAGAGTACATTAATTTCGAGGTTTTACTCAAAATTTCAGATTATCCATTTATTTTTAGCAAAAGGTCCAAAGCAATCAATTATTTTTTTATTATATACCAGAGCTACAATACAATAATTTTACTGAGTCTTTTACTAACCATCTTCATTAATAAATAATAAGTAAATAAAAAAAGCCCAATTTTTATTTCAAATTATAAAGCTTTTCATATTTTCGAAAAACGTTACAACTAACATGGGTTTAAAAAGCCGTTGAGTAGTTTGAATGTTTGTTCCGGTTTGTGTCTTTGCTGTTCCTTCGAGAATAAAAACATCGTTAGTGTCTTCCGGTTTATCAAATACACCAACAACATTAATTTGGTATTACCGTTTTAATTTAACGACCCCCCGAATCGAAAGAACAAATAATATAAACGGTTTCTTGTTTCTTATTAGTTCTGCGAAAAAATAAGTTATGAGATATAAAATTTACATTTGTTGAATAGAGAGAGAAGAGCAAGATACAAGATTATAGGAAAGAAATGCCACTAAGCATATAAAATACGATTAAAAAAATCGTTAAATCATGTTCGCCCTCATATCTGCATTATGACATTTCCTATATAATCAGCATATTTTGGGAATTTTTCTCTTCTCTATCTCTTTCAACAAATGAAAATTTTATATCTTTATCACCTATTTTTCTAGAATTCGCATGAAGGCACAATGTTACTTGATCACTTCAATATACGTGTAAGTTCACAAACGCATCGTTGCAGAGTTGATTCAGTTTAAGTGTAAAGTGTACAATATTGAAAACTTGCATCAAATAGTGGGCAAACTTCAATCAAAACCGAATCCAGAAAATGTATGATGTGTAGTTGATGATGTATTGCATCAGCATCAACTGTGTTGCGCAGCAGCATCGCAACAAAGCAAATGTTCGATGTTTATGAATTTACACTAAATTTCGAAAATAAAGTTACCGTATCACTAAAGCATAAATTTCTAGTGTTAATATACGTACATTGTTGGTAAAACTCACATTGATTGTTGAAATTGAAAGTAATTTCTAAAAAAGGAGAAAAAAAACTATTTCGACTTGCCTAAACAACTGAAGCGATTTTCTTCAAACTTGGTTATTAAGATTTTAAGGTTATTCCCTATAGGGGAAAAAAACTTTAAAATTCTAAGCCACTGGAGCAAGTTCGTGTGATCCAGGCGTGTATTTTATTGATTTTTTTAATACTAGATTTTCAGTGCAGTGCTCTTTCCTGCTATTGCTCATTTGAAGTGAAAATAAATGAAATAACTGTACTTCAAATCCAGATGGCGAATTCCAAAATCGGCATGTTTGTTGAGACATGGCTGAATCGTAATTGCAAGCTTTTTTGCCCATGTCCTGCTTAAAATACATTATGAACACAAAAACAATGTTTGCAGTCGACTTGCTTTGATTAAAATAAGTTCATAATTGTTAAAATACCAATTATTCAAAAAAATATATAATACATACGAAACATAAATTTTTTTCTCACGATTATAAATTATTAAAAAAATTATACCCAATTTTCTCTTCTGCCGTTTTCCAGCAAACTCGGCAACACAATAAAACACGTGCCGACTTCCCTGCCTATTCACTTTTATGAACACAAATGGTGCGTGCTCCGGCTCAAATATTGCTGTTTATTAAACGCAATTGGGAATTGGAATCGCAGTTAATCTTTACCACTAATGTTTATCGCAATTTTATGTGAATCTTAAAACCCAATACAAATGAAATATTCATTCAATATGTAGCGAATTGTTGGTCGTAATGAGAATCAAAACTTTGTTCTTAGCTATTTCATTTCCATATTCCATCGATGTTACTCTTATACCCCGTAATCCAGAAAGTCCGTTTTATAAATGTCGCTTCGGTATAATTATATCGTAAGATTATTTCCAATCTAATGGAAAACAAATCGTAAACACCTTTAAAATATTTGCTTGTCAAATGCAACCATTTCAATTTTCATATCAGTTTCAGTCCTTACTGTGCAATGAAATTTTTTTTTTATGACCCATTGAAAATTGAGTTCTTTATGTTTCAAAGTTTTGCTTTACAATTCAGAGACGATTTATTGAAAACATTTGAAACATATTTCTTGAACTTCTTATTTTTCAGATAAGAATTACTTTTTTTTTTCTTATAAACAAATAAATTGTATATTGGGAACATCGGAAACGATTAATGCATTTTAATGTTTTATTCCTTAAATTAAAAATATCTTTACAAAATGTATTAATGTTTAGTAAATAATTTTCATAACATTTTACATAGTTGAAGAAGTGGTTTCTTTTTCTCTTTTACTCTTTTTTGTTTTTTTTTTTTATTATTATTTCTTTGTATATAATCTTATAAATTTGTTTTATTTAAATTATATAATTAATTTTCTTTTGATATAACAAACATATTTTTAAGCGAGATGCTTACGGAAATAACTAAAACATTTTTTTCTCTTTTTTTTCCAACGCAACAAGGACCAAACAATAAAATAAATAAAAATTGGTTTTGCGAAAGGAATGCGAAATTCATTTATGTATGCGGGTATATAAGAAAAAGAAAATCACAAACTCTGAAAATAGGAAACTTATTCTAAACAATAAATTGAGGGAAGGGGGTTAGGGGTTAGACTGTTGCGGACGCATTAATCGTAGGTTGCCTCTATTGAAAGGGGCCATGTGACTGGTTCGTGCTTTAAAGGCGCGAGGAAAAGTTCTCATAGAGTGATGAGAGCAGTACAGCTGTCGTGGGATTGTAATACTCTTGTCATTGGGTCAAGTCTTTTCCGTAGGCAAGTGGTGATGTGTTTGCATTGTGATTACTATTCGTGAAAGACGATATGTCGGGGACAAAATTGCCAGTTTGTTGTAGTTCCTACACAAAAAAAAGAAGAAAAATACAAAAATTACCCTACAACTCATTTCAGTTACTCAGTCAAATACTTACCTCAAGCTCTTTGAGAGCCTTCATTATTTTATTTACATCTAAGTCCGTGCACTCGAGCTGTTTTTTCGGAACTGTGGTGGCAGTCTTAAATTTGTCATGCAAACCTGGTGAGTCGCTTCGACTTCCATGATGGCTTGATTTCTTGTATTTGTTCTTGTTAACAAGTGAGTGCGCAGTACTGCGAGCTTGATAGACGCCTACTATTTCAACGCCGTCCGATTCGCTACTACTGTCCCGACGAATAAATTCCGTTTTTAAAGGAGGATGGTTGTGCGGGTGTATATCGAGAGTAGAAGAACGACTTTTTTGACGTTCGTTCAGCGAATGCGTTTTGCTGGTGTGGTTGATGAGCTGGTTGGACGTACTGATTATTTCTGAGGCGGATTTGAAGTTATCAATGTTAATCACATGAGTATTGTTGTCCACATTAAGTGAGCTACCCAGTGCACCGGCGGAATGTTGCGGCTGTGGAGTAGTGGATACCGAAGAGGAAGTTGACGATGGTGATGACATTATACTGTTTATGCTGTGATCAGTTCGTTTGGAGGGAGAAACCAGATCAATAAGGTTTTTGGAAATATTTACAATACCGGTGGATGATCTATTGCTATTTAAATTTTGGTTTGGGTTGGCGTTATTATTGTTATTGGTTACGGATCCACTTGCAGATTTATCACTCTTCGAGCCACTTTGACTCTGGCTACTGCAAAGGTTCAAAGGACTGCTCGTAGATGAACGATGTAATTTGCCAGAGGACGAGGAATATGCCTTCGATGAATGCAAGTGCTCAGCAGAAGCATTACTGTGTGCCGGCAACAGTTTCGTTATGTCATTTGGCTTAAGATTTCCACTTGTGGGCTCACTTGATGATGCCATTGCATGGTTGTCAGCTGTATTGATTGACAGTTTGCTACTTATAGAAATTGCCGATTCTTGATTAAGCAAATGTAATTTTTCGGTCGAACTAAGTGCTGGTAGAGATTCTTCGGGTTTTTTATTCTCCTTTAGTTTTTTAGGTGCATTTTTCTTCTTTTCGATTTCTCGTCTTAGCTCTTCTAATTTCATCCAACCATTTGGCCATATATTGATGACTTTGTCTTTAAGAAAGTTGGTAACAAAATCTTCAAATGATTCTTTTCGAGTGCGAAGAACGGTAAACGACATCCAACGTACTTGATAGAGGTCATACAAAAGAGACCTAAAGTTATAGGCATATTATTTCATGGATTGTTTTCAATCGTAAAAAAAAACAACACATACCTCGAGGTATCATTCCATTGGAATCTCTTTTTAGGCATTTTGGGGGCATTTTCTAATTTATGTATATCCACACCAGGGTTAAGAGACCTAAGGATTAAATTACGTAATTAAAAAAAAATATAGTTTTCTCGGAAATTTAAATTAGTTGTAAGCTTTCGATACCCCCTAAAATAAAATAAATTAAAAGGAGAAACGATAATAATAACGTCATTAAGATCAATTATTTAATACGAACGAAACAAAATAATGAATTGATTTAAGGCCCTATGATTCTGTACGAAGGGCTTTTCGTAAACATTAGAACATCTTGAGAGTACCTTGTTTCGACTACTACTTCTTAAACTACTCGAACTTCGTTTTTCTTTCACACATTGTGACTTTCAAATTGATTCGTTAATCAGCGAAATTTTTTTTTTTATTCCATAATAATCAAGCCATTATTCTTTTTTGTTTTTCAGTTTTCAAACGGATAAAATTTAATTATTTTATTTAAAAATAAATAAACTGACACTATTTCGAGGAACCACTCCGCAGACAGTCCCTCGAACATCTATAAAAATCAAAGACCTTTCGATTTTCGTGGGACCCAATTTTTGGATTGGTGGCACCAAAAAATTGGTACCGACCAGCCCGCAGACAAGTAAAATTAACTGGAACTAACATTATGTAGTACTAGAACCAATTATACTAGCACCATGGTCGAGTGAGATGAGAGCCCTTAAAATTATTATTCTTCTATACGTATTATATTAATATGAATTGATTTATTTGTTAGTGGTAGGATAACTCGGCTGAACATTAACCGATTTGCAGAGGGATTTTTTCGCTGGATTCGTATTAAATCAGGTAAAAACACAACGTAACCAAAAATTTAAAATTTATACAGGAAAAGTCTGAAAATCGTGAAATTGCTTACTTTTAGGGGTGAATGGGGCAATATCAAAAAAAAAATAGAGCCAGGAACACGTTGATTCAGTCATCATTACGGGTCAAACTTTACGGGTTATCCCAACAACTGCCGGCGATTGGAAATGGACGAATTCCGGCTGATGCTAAAAATGGCCTGATTTCGTTCCCGTCAAACTTTTGTGAATTCACATCATTGAACAAAGAACTAATCAGCAAAGTGTTTCCAAACATCGGCCGCAATTATTTGAATCACGATTGGCTGAGTAAAAGCGCGATATTAGCTGCGAAGAATAGATGATTTGAATTTAATTATCCATAATCAAAGGCAAATTCGAAAGTGAGGAAGTTCTCATTGCAAGAATTACGATGATACCGACGGACTTGCCTTTCGAATTTAGGAGCATTCAGTTTCTCTTTCGACTAGAATTCGCAATGACAATCAAAAAATCCGCAGACCAATCGTTGCAAGTGTGTGGCCTTATTCTAGGTATTCGAGAGTCGGAAAGCCATGTGCATTGCTTGTTTATTCACCGAACAGAAAACGTATTTATCAAAGAGCGTTGCAGCGACCTGTAATGTGTGAAATCCATTTTCGGTATAAATAAACTGTATTGAATTCAATTCCAAAAATGGTTCATTCATTCAATATATAGGTTCGACTATCGAAAGGAACATTAATAAAAAAATCAATTTAAGACGGAACAAAGTTCGACCGGTTAGGTAGTTAATTTATACATAAATATATTATTTATTTTATGAATATGAAACTTCAATTTATTTATTTTTATACTCACTCTCTTTAATTTAAAAGACGCATTTTGGTAACATTGTATAGCAATTCAGCAAAAAAATTTAAACGTAAGCATAACAAAAAAAAGGATTATAAATATGTACTTTGTTATTGTTTTGTATACAAAACAAAAAAAATTATTTGTTATTGTTTGTGTGTAAAAATGCTGAGTTCCTATATACACCTTCACCAATACATGTCTTAAATTTCAGTTTATGAATTCTGGTTATTATAGTTTGTATCGAATTTCGTTCCTTAATGTTATCAATTATGATTGCCACGGCATTTTATGGACTATGGAAACATATGTACAATATTCATGTTATGTACATGCTACGAAAATATACTGGCTATCAAATATGATAAGAGTGTCGTATTTATGCATTTTTTATGGATTTTTGTGGTTATATTATATAAATGACGTCTTGACTTCGATAATTTTAATTTTGCAACTTCGGTGAAATTCAAAATGTGCTGGTCCAATCTTAATGTATTAAACGCTACTCATTGATATCAATACCATATCTTTAGTCTGCATACTTCCAAGGCCCAACTAATTCCGCCTGACTAAAAAGTATGATCTGGCTTAGAGTGAATTGTAATTAAAATTTGTATATAAATCCTAGGGCAGTTCAACATTTATATAGCATTTCCATTTTTCTGTAAAATTCGTCATAGTGGACTTAGAAGTTGTACACATTTCACCTACAATACAATTTGAAGAAAAAACTTATAACTTATGTTCGAAGTTTGACCGGTAGCTTCTTTAATTTTTATGAAAACCATTTCAATAGTGAAAGCATTAATACCGGAAAAACCAAGACCTCGCAAGTGGAAAAATTCCAAAAAACTATTAATAATGCAAAAAAATCTGCAGAATCAGAGCCACCAACAATGTTGTTCTGAACATTTTATAGAAAAACCTCTAACCATAGATCGCCTTACGAAATTTGGCAGGTTTCTTTTATTTATGAAGAACATGCAAAAAGGACTAAAGAGGTCCTGCACTTTAACCGTGGGTTTTAGTTTATACTGAAATAAGACATATTTTAAGCAAAATCTTCATAAAGAGACTGATATCAGTAAGCTAAAACTAAAATCAGAATAAAAAGATTCTCGAAGACATTGAATTTTGTTTACATAAATAAACATAAATAAATGTAGTGCTTGACTGTTAACTTAGAGGTGTGGGTTCGAGCCCCAACCAATACAAATACAAAAATAAATTAACACCTAATTTATCAGTCTACTGTGCCAACAAACAAATTATTTCCTATTCTTCTATTCCTTCTAACTAGTGCCGTGCAATTCAGGTTGAAATTAAAAAACCTTACTTACAGGCATGTATGTAGTTAAAATAATAATAATTATTATTATAAATAAATAATAAATACTTACTGAAACTCTTCGTATTTTGTTAAATTTGTCTGATACTGCTGGTTAATACTTTGCATGATTTCCGATACGGCCTTTCGAAGTTTTACAAAAGCTTTTTTAGTTTTTGTCTTTTCTTGATTGATTCGTAATTGTTTAGCTTTTCGTAGCAGAAAATATTTAGGCAGTGAAAGATGATATTCCAAATGCGCAAAAACATTATTTCGAATGTTTTTATCCAGACACAAACATCTATCGTCGACACTGTAAGAAACAACATCACTTTCAATAAAAAACCATATTTGCAAATAATTTGAGTATGAACCTCAAAAATAATTCAGTAAGTTTTTCATCAAATTGGAATTTTTTGCCAGTCCGATTACTAGCTTTGGCAGTGTCCTTTATATTTTGTACATCCCTTAGAAGCTCCTCGCTTAGGTCTGGTAACGCTGTATCGCTTGGGCGCAATTCTATATTAAGCAAAATGAATTGTTTAAATTTGTAGGAAGAAATTTAAAATATTTATGCATTAGGACGTCACTTACTATCACTATCTTCCTCAGAAGTCTTTTTTAACTTCTTTGCGTTGGGTTCGAGATTTGAATCGCTTTCGTCACTCGAGGAGTCAGACCCAGATATATCTTCGGTGGATACTGCAGCCTTAGCTTCCCCATTTGATGTTTTAGTTTTCAGTTCTTCTTCTTGCATTTTAAGGAAACTATCTCTCTTCGCTTTGAGCATGTCCTTTACAGTTGTTGTCTTGATTGGTCGGTCGACACGCGCTTTGTCTTTTGAGTTTAGTTCTGAAACTATGTCTTCATTTTTGGGTGATCCAGAGGCCAAAGAATTCACCGAAGATGTTGCTGTTGATGTTGTCGCCGAAGGTTTACTCTTCGTGGGTTTCTCTTTATCGCTGCTTTCTTTGTCAGAACTGGTCTTATGGCGTTTTTCTGATGGAAGGGCAGTCTTTTGCTTACTACTATTAGTGCTTACTTTGGAAACTGCACTTTGTTGGGCATTGGCAACTGCGGAAGTTGATGTTGTAGGTATTGTTGTTGGTCCATCAGTTTCCTTATCACCACCTTTTTCATCATCAGACGATCCAGATTCCTCTGAAGATGAAGATAGTGCTCTCTTTCTTGTTTTGTTTGGCATTTTTATTATTTCATCGGTTTTTTCTGTACAAGATAGGTGCTTAAAAACCAATGCACCGGAATTAATGTAGAAACCACCTTCCACAGTCTCTACCTCTTCTGGTATAATTTCATCATACTTTAAAAAAAAATAAGTTTTTAATTTTTAATACAACTTGAAAAAATGACAGCAAATTCAACTTACCGCTTCCGTATTGTCAATAAAGGAATCATTTTCATCGTATCCTAGACCGATGTCACAGAAATCATCCTTTTTGCTTCGGCCTCTTCCACTCGCATAGGTTGTTCCGTATTTCTTTTCTAATTCCTTAGCTATTCGAGCAACGTCATCATCATTTTCTTCAAATGGATCAGAGAAACCATTTTGTTTGTTAATTTTAAGCTTCTTCAGCTTTTTCTGAAATTAAATATCAATAAAAATAAAATAATATTAGCCATTTACTTATATACAGGGTGTATTGCTAGAAACTTTTCTGAATGAGTAATTTTCTGGGATGGATGAAATCTAAGAATGTCCTTTCTACAAATCATGCAGTCGGACAGATATATCTTGAGTGTTGGCGCGAGTTGTGATCATTAAAAATGCTATTTTTTTTAGTTTTCTACAATTCCTCATAGCATTTAAATAAACAATAATAATAATATACATACATATGTATTAAGAATAAATAAAATAAAGATTACATTAAATTCACATTTTTTTTAAATTTATAGTGGGTATAAAGTTGAAGGGCCTTACCAATAATCAAATTTACCGACGACTTAAATATTTCAGTAAAATTAACCTTATTTCTGGTGATCCCAAATAATGTACCATTCATGGAACGTTTAATTTTTTGAAGTCCATTCCATATTATGATTCATTATTAGGAGTCCACTTGAATATTAAGGTCATACTATATATGGTTTATTAGCTAGAGCCCATTCTATTACGGTCCATTTTACTGAAATATTTAAGGCGTCACTAAATTTGATTATTGGTAGGGCCCGAAAGTTATGAGCTGATAAACATAAACCCTCCAATATTGTCGATATCTCCAGTAAACAGTACTTTAAAAATTCAAAATTATAAAATATAAAAAATTTCAGAATCATCTCTTAAAATTCAACTTCCTACTTCACATCTTAAAAAGATAAAAAATAATTTCCTCAAAAAATCATTTAAATATACCCCACCCAATCGAGAATTACTGATACATGGATAACTTTGCGATGGTGTAAAATGAATTTTCATCATTCAACATTCGACTGATTTACTGCGAATTATTTGTCAAACATCAATTTCAGCTTTTTAATTAACAAACACTTTCTTAAAGCATTCCAGTGAGATGATCGTAAATATATAATTTACTATAATAATAAAAAGCTACTACAATAAAATTATTTTAAAACAAAAAATTCGACTAGTTATTAGTTTAATAAACAAATTATATATAAAATAGAATTGAAATATTGGGATTGGTAATTCAATAAACTTTTTGTGTGGTAACAAAAAATTTCTATGTACGATTCACCAAAACAAAGACAAAACTTTAGTATTGAGAAGAAGCAATTAGTACTGTCCCATTGAATTTCGGAATGTGTGAATCCCTCAATGAGTGAAACCAATGGAATACGAAATAACACTGCAGTCCCTTTTCATTCTAGAGTTTGAATTTTTACAGTAGATTCTGACTTCAAATCGTAAGTTCGGATTCAGATTCGGATTCGCCCATTCGGGAATCCAATGTAGTCACGGTTACACGTGATGTTTTTTTACTCAATTTTGACATTTTGTCATTGTATTTGTGTTATTTGCTGCCACATAAAAAACGACCAAAAATAAAACAATAGTGAACAAATAATTATTTTTGAATTGTTTAGTAACTTGTTTATTAATTTATTTAAAATACTCTTTTTTTGATTTTTGTTTGGTTCTTCTATGATTTTTTGTTTGCGTGAGATATCTGACTTTCTGATGAAAAAAGATTCTTTTGTTTTTAATCACAAAAATTTCAGCAACTAATGATGGCACAGAAAATTCACATGCAATTTTGCAAACTTAAATACATTTCCAATAAGACTTTAGAGTAATTTTTTTTTAAACTTTCACAGTTAATTTTAAAAGAAGTACTAAATGGTATGCGAAAAAACCTGTCGAATGAAACTTCGCGTGTTAACCCCGACATTAGTTGTGCATGTATTGTACATTAGTAAAATGTCGTACTTTTGTCCTTGAATAAACAATTTTTCTTGAAACCTATAAATACCTATAAAAGAGTTTTGAAAAAATAAACCATGTAAACTATGTATTTTGTAAATACATAAATGAATAAATGATCCACATTAAAATAAATTAACATAAAAAACAATACATAGGGCTTGTTTCACAAAGTCTGAGTTAAGTTTTGATTAGTTACTCGGCACATAAATATTGAAACAGGGTGATAAGTCCACAAAACCAAAAAATAATATTTTTGCATTTATAACCTATTCAAGTCAAAAAACAATAGTAATTTTTCCTCCTGCAGACTTCTGACCCTGTGCCAGTATTTATGTGTCAAGTAAGTAATCATTACTTTACTCAGACATTGTGAAACAGACCCTTTATAAATTAAAACAGTGAGACTATACGGACTTAAGAAGTTAAATTGTATCACAGTATTGTCGATGGTTTTTATGGCATCATACGCACATAATGCAAACCATTAAAAAAAAAAGATGATATAAATTGTTTTTATTTGCATGCTAAATAATCTGACACAAAAAAGCCAACTTCAACACCAAAATTTAAATTTGAGTTTCTAGTTTTTTTTGTTTAATTAAATAATTTAATTACAAAGATTTTTAAAAATATAGACATTCATTTTGAAATCTACTTTTTATTTTTATCAATCTACTTCACGTTTTTCTTTAAATCTATTTCGACTTTTTTCCGGAAGTGGTAAAGTTGACTGAATCAATTCAATTAAAAAAAAAAATTAAAGGGACAAAATGAAACGAGAGCGATGGGGGAGTACGCTTAACTTTGATATACATAAAACATATTCAGTCGTATTTATAAAATTTTTGTCTACTTAGACACTGTCTAACTATTTTCAAATTGGTGGAAATATGCTTTATTTAATAAAAATAAATATCACATTATTCACGGTTAGGATAATCTACTCTTGTGTCTTAGTTAGGCAGCTATAAAACAACAATAAACAAGGTTTTTAAACACATTTTCCAAAGTTGGACAGTTGTCCAAAGTTAGACAACTTTTATAAATAAGACCAATTTATGTATGCTTAAGACATTGCGGAAAAATAAAAAATAAATAATTGCGGAGTTAAAAAAATTAATTAAAAAGAAATATCATCTACCCGTTTTCGAAATATGCAATTTTCAAAAAATAATAAAATAGGTACCTACCAAATTAATTTTTTTGAAAATTTTGGTATGCAATATTATTAAAACTTATTTGAAGCTTTTTTGCAAAAAAATTCATTAAAATCAGTTCAACTGATAATGAGATAGTCGAAAATCAAAAAAATGGTATACGATTTTTAAACGATAGATAATTTCTTTTTCCAATAATATAGTAGATCGTACATTAATTCACGCAAAAATTTTTTATCAAAATCGTAGGAGCCGTTTTTGAGAAAAATTGAGATTTTCAATACCAGTTTTCAAACATTTATTTTTGGTCATACGAATAATTTTCATTCAAAATCTGCTAGATAATGTTAAAAAACTGCTGGGTTAAATGTTTTGATTAGGAATTTTAAGTCTTTCCCAAATACCTTTTACGGATTACCTTTTTTTTACGATGTTTAGCAGTAAGAAGAGGTTTTTTAGCTGGTCGAAATGCAAAAAGACCGAAATCTCTTACTTCCTGACCGTACTTGGCCCTATGGGTAGATTAAGTTCATCACAAATTGTTTTTGGAGTCGCAAAAGTGTCTTTAAGCACGAAATTCTTTATGCGCCTATCAGTTTAATTGTTGTTTTGCAGGGGCACTTTCAAATTTTTTTTATGATGTCGCAAGCCGTTGAAGTTGGAATTTTTAAGATTTCAGCGATTACTTTTTGTTTTATACCGGCTTGGAACTTTTCTATTATTTCGTATCGAATCGCGTTGCTATAACGTGTTTTAGCCATTTTATGCACTATATAATTTCAACTTACACAGCTCTCAACTTGTAAAAACGTTTTAATCTACGGCTTGAGTCAAAAGACTCGAAAAAACCGTTACTTTAACATCGAGACTCGCAATCTTCTCGAAATCCGGTTAGTTTTGCACAGGCATGTTACTGAGTAACTTTATAAAATAATTTTTTTTTATTGTAGCATTAAATTTTTAAGGTTATTATTAACTTGTCTACTTATGGAAAGTTGTTAGTTTTCTACTTGGTATTAAGAAAATCATTACTATGGGAAAAAATCCGGAATGTTTTTGGCAGCACTGTATATTGGAGGTACCATTTTAAACCATTTTTCGAAAAAAAATTTTTATAAAATGGTTACCTTTTTGTAAAAAAAGATAAAAAAAAAAAAAAATTGTGGGCATGTTTTTGAGAAAAATAATATGTATTTTCATTTTTTTGCTAAAAAAAATTTGTACGGCAGGTTATTTTTAGTCTTAAAAAAAAATGAAAAAACCAGTGGGGGAATGCCCAAAAAAACGCTAGGTACCAGCTTTGAAGAAAATCGACCAACCCGTTTAGGCTACAGCCTAGAGACAGACGGACAGAATTGCGAGATTCACTTTTTTTCGACTTCGCTATCATCGTAATGCCAACTTTGATCAAAATCCCGAGTTAGATTTTTTTACTAATCCATATGCCATATATAGTACCTATGTATATATCGCAAGAAAAAATCGAGCTTGTTATAGAACAGGGTGGTTACGGTATGATTTAATTATTGAATATTTTTTTTTGTTTAAGTCGGCATTCAATTATTCAGACACAAAGATCATATCGAAATTTCTTTCATTTTCGATATGCGCTCAGCGGTCCAGCGTTTTCAGCGACAAGGGGCTGTCTGTATTCTCTGCGGGCTGGAAGACCTCGTGCAGTTCGAAATGATGTGAAAATTGGTCGGGTGCAAGTATTGAGGAAAACCACCAAAATTTCCATCAGGCCAAGTTCTGAGCAGTTGGTGATGTCTAGACGATTTGCAAAGAATTTTACGGCAATTACACCTTTTTCCATATAAGATTTTTGGGGATCGGATACTATCCGTTTTTTTCTAATTTTAATTGGCCGATTTAACGGTTCCAAATTTGTTTTCTTTGGGGCTACCTAAAAAGTAAGGTGTATGCCAATAAGCCAAGAAGTGAGGGCGTTGCGACCTGAAATTCTAAGAAATATAACGGATAATGCTCTGGAAAGAGCACGTCAGATAGAAGAAAACAATTTACGCCATTTGAGAGATATTAAAACATAATCTGCACATAATTTCGAACCCATAATCTAAATTTTAATAAATAGCAAGGTTAAATAAAATCAGAAAAAAAAAAAATTACGTTAGGTATTTATGCGCCACCTTGTGAAAGATCCCTCCATAGGACGATCTACTCTCATCGAGTTACCAGATAAGAGGTATGCAGTTTTGTAGGTAGTGTTTAAACAATTTGGCCAATTTTTAAAGGTTTACCTATTCAATTATCTGACCCAGCTTATATGGTAGGTTTTAGTGATATATTTGTAATCGATAGATTTTTTAAATATGTACAAGGAATTAATCATTTATATACAAGAAAATTATAGAAAATCTAAAACTCGCGATAAAAAGTTTTGAGAGTCAAAAAATGAAAAAAGACATTGGAGAAAAAATCCCCTAAAAACAGGATGATGTTCTCTAAAACACATTTTATAGTTTCGAGAAGCAAATAAAAAATAAAAAATTGGAAAATTTTTGATTTAATCTTTTTTCTTTGCTGGGTGAATTATTTAACAATATATGTATGTATACCTATAACCTATACCTATTTGTTTCATCAATTTTTGTGTTTTTTTTTTCGGTTTTACCTCCATTCATCAACCTAAACAGAATTCTATTACAAGTACGATGGTACTATGTTGTTTCCAAAAACGTTACCCACGCTCGGAGTTGCTGAACTTTTGTCTATCGATATTCTTAATTTTTATAGTCCCAGAGAGGTAAACAGCAAATTTGGGGGTTGAAAGTACATATAACAAAAATGTGAGTAAGTGGTTAATAGGTACATGTGTCATGATATGGAATTCAAAAGTCGCAGTTTCTTTCTCACCCTGAGGTAGATGCGGGGTTAAAAATTGCAGTTTACTAATGATTGTTTTAGAAGTATGACCATTTAAATTCAGATAGTAAAAATAAGAAATGATGCTCTGTTATTACGCCTAAGATTCAAGATAATCTTGATGATCCGATCAATAGAACTCAAAATACCTATAAGCGTTTTTACCAAACCATTTGATTTTCTTAAGAGATCAAAAAGCAAAGAATTGAAAAAAGATCTCCAAAAAAAGTTCATACCGTTCACTTAAAAATTTTATATCTTGATTTCTATTAAAGCTTGGCAACCCTATGCCTTTCAATAGGCAACCCTTGCGCAAATTGATTGTTTAAAAACAACCTAAAAACTGCATACTTACCTCTTTTCTGGTTACTCGATGAGGGTAGGTCGTTCTATGGCGGGATCTTAGACTATTACAAATTTTTGTAATAAACGGCTACATTTGTTTTTAATTTGACTGCAGGTGCCTACTAGTCCGAGATTTTTACTTGATACCTACATTCTTTTCTTGTTGTAATCGTGGAAGACCCCTTATAAACTCTAGGCTATTTAGGTTTCGGCACTCTTTCCTCTAGAGAAATATGTTATTTTCACGTCTTGGTAAGTTTTATTCAAATTACCCAAAAAGAAGACGTGCCTATTCTCAATTTTTTATCATGCATACCTAAGTCAATATAACATAATATGTCATTCATTCTATTTTTTTAATTAAATTTTTTTCATCAACTGACTGACTGTTGGTTGAGGCGGTGATTCATCATAGATTGTAAGCGCCGTTTAAAGTAAGGCAGTCTACTATAAAATAGTTTACTTTTTGTATAAATACATAATTATTTTTTTTAATAGAGTTGTGTTGGCGATACTTGTAACCGTTCTTCGAACTTAATTAAGAACATACCTAATTATGTAATCGAAAATATGTATGTTCATACCTACGTACCAATCTCAAGTCTTTAATTCGATTTCCCACAAAAAGAAGCTTGAAACTATCATAATCACCCATACAAATTTATAAATACATTTTTTCTACAAATCTGCACTTTCAAAACAGTAAAAGTCTTCACCCAATCACATAGCATTAAATAAAAAATCAACCACCAACTACCCCCAAAAAAAATTCCATATAAAACGATCAAACATTAAAAATGCACTTAAAAAAATTACCAACATACATACATAATATACATATATGTACATACAAATTTAAATAAACGCTAAAAATTTTTCACCCTACCTCACACTCTCTCTCTACTAACGACGCATCATTCATAACAATAATCCATCCACTCCGATTTGGCGAGTTCATAATACAAAACCAAAAAAATTTCATCCGCTGCCACTCCAAATACCAGATGACCGTGTGCACGAAGAGAAAAACAAAAGAAAAGCACTCCCATCGCTATCGTCAGTCGTCACCTTTCTGCCACACATCGAACCTACATCATCTCTGCTTGTTTTCTCCTTCTTTTATGACTTTGGTTGCCATCCATATTTCAATTCAATTTTAATTTATAAAAAAAAGAACAAAATTGTCTCCAGCAATGCACGTACACACATACAACACGAATCAAAGCGAACCAAAACCAACGATAACGAGAACCCCAATAACGAACCAATCGCAAGGCATCGACCACTGAAGGACCTAGCGACCGACCACCCTCAACCTAAATTCGACTTCTTACTTTTATTTCGGTTTCCTCCATCTAAACAACCTACCTAGATAGATACCTCTCCTCCTTCACTGATTATCCAACACGCGAAAGCATCAAAAATAAAATGGAACAAGCAACAAGAAGCAGAAGAGTGCATTTAATATCAAAAATTAATACAAAAAACGAAAGATAGATAACAAAACCGAAATAGACGCAGCAATCTCTGCGAGGAGGCGCGCACAAGGCCCAACACCCAACGAACAACAACCATGCGACCTGACTTCTGTGAAGCCCGACAACGACAAACTCTGAAACAAAACTACAAAAGGGAAGACAACAACAAAACAAACCTTTTCCAAATGAATCAACTTGGAGTAGTTGAATTCCGGGAAGGAGTTCGAATTGGAGGCGAACAGTTCCATGTTGAGGCGGATGGTCTTATTTAGCTTTGACGTCGATGTCGATCCAGCTGCTGTACTGCTGGATTTCTGTGACGTCACTGGATCAGGCACACCGAAACGATGGAGCGCCGCACTTGAAGTTGTCATCGCCGAGATGGCACCGTTTCCTCCAGAAGCAGGCAGCGAAGATGCACCAGGGCCGCTACCGCTGCCACTGCCAATGCTGCTGCTGGCGCTGGTGCTGATGGTGGTGAAGGCGACTCGCTTGATTTCAGACATTTTGCTGTCGTCACTGGTAGTTGACGATGGCAATGATGGTGGCAATCACGAGGTAGCCGAAGCTGATGCACGCATTGACAAGCGCCCGTTGGAGTCGGAGTGTGCTGCTGCCCAGAAAGGAGCACCACCACGACTACGATTTAGAAGAAGACGAGGAAAGAGGGATGGATGCCAGCAGGCAGAGGCACTCACACGGAAACACAAATCCTCACACACTCGCGACACCAATATAACGACTGCGACTTTTGACTACGACAACGACTACGATGAATGCAGAAGAAAATTTTCGCAACAATTTTTCCTTTTCGATTGAAAAAAAAAATCGAATTATAATAAATTTTTATTGAAACAGGAAATTCGAGTTTTGCCTCCGGAACGAAAGTAAATTAGGAAAAAAAAAAAGTTGAATCCGATTTGTTTGTAATTCTTTGCTGCCAAATGGAGTCCTTTTTCTTGAATTTCGATTAATTTTTTGTGAATTAATTTTTTTTCCATGGAAATTTTATATATGTAAGCTTGCTGCCTCTACCGCCGAGAATTTAACACACAATTTTTTGGTTCGAGTACAAAACGAATGAATCCACGGAGTCAATTTTCTTTCGCGAGACAGACTTTTTTTTCGTCTTTGACGACACGATTTGCAAATAGCAATTTTTTTCAGGTTCATTAATTGAATTTTGGTTTCATTTAATGAGAGTTTGTTTTGCTGGATTTCTCGTTGGTTTAAAGTAATTTTTGATGAAGTAGCGTTGGAAAAAGAATTAATATTCTTTGCGAAAAATAGTATTTTCGTGTTAATTGATGGGGGAGACAAGTAGTTGCAGAACGCAATCTTTTTTTTTTGACAGCGGCGAAGAAAAATAGCCGCTGGAGCGCGTTTTGTGGTTTGTCTGACAGAGACGTCATTTAATTTCGCATAGGCAGAGTACAGTGAAATTGAGAGATGTGTTAAGAAACATAAATTAAGGTGCAGGCTACAATTTGTATTGAGGGTTGAACGTTTTCATTTTCAATAGAAAAAACGGACCCATGGCCCATGACCCCTGTTCAGTTACCGCCATATTAACCGTTTTTTACTATCAGAATTGATCCGTATAGATCATCAAACAACATAGTCCCCTTTCACACGAGGAAACAAGTTGCTGGAGATTTTATGACGTTTTCTTTCAATTTTCAATTCCCACCAATCGTAGATCGTTCAATCCTCTTACTTGGTGCCCTTCTCACCCAAAAACTAGAAGTTGCTGGAAACTCAGTTTCCTCGTGTGAAAGGGGACATATATAACAATAGGGGTATTCCCGATCCGATGCAACTGGTCTTGTATCATTGCAAAAATGCAAAAGTGTAAAATTTCTATACCCTAACCCCATTGTAAAAAAAAAAATTTGCACTTTTGCAATGATACAACACCAGTTTGCATCTGATCGGGAATACCCCTAATAACAATTCATGAACCTGCTCTTTATCGGGTTCAAGTTACCTGATCCGAAAACAGACTTCTGCCTCTCCTCACTGTGGGGCTGTTTTATTTTCGCAAGATGATCCATATGGATCATGGCTCATAATAAAAAACAGCTATTATTCACTCTATACATCCAGATTAAAACTTAAAACTCGGAGCTAAAAGAGAAAAACGCCGACTTTTCACGCTTACATTATGCCTGTTTGGTAACTTTTTTTTTACCAAATTTCCCAAAAACTGAGTTTTTTCTATGGGTTTTGACAGCAATTTGTGAAATTTTGTGAAAATTTGTGCAAATTTCACGTTACCAAACAGACCAATTGTGACTTCGGTGAAGGGAACAGAGCTCTTCACCCCTCTAACCCACAAAATCATCGTCATGGCGTAGCAAAAAAGTAACAATCTAAACGGGATCCATTCTATAAACTGATAGGCAAAACCTTTTCTAAACTGACTACGTTCATACCCAAAAAATTTGGGAGATTGACTACAGGAACGTGTCAGTGAGTATATATGAGTATCTATACATATTTATAGATTTAGACAACTATAGGGGTATTCCCGATCCGATGCAAACTGGTCTTGCATCATTACAAAAGTCTAAAGTTTTTTTTTTACAATGGGTTAGGGTATAGCAATTTTTTTTCGTTTCCCATACAAAAATGACACAACGAAATCATAAACGGAAAATTTCGTTCTGCTTTTCGTTTTACATTACGCTGTTCGAAGAACGAAATTAATACTTGTAGCAGATTATTTGGAGAAGTCGCCGCTCCTTTTTCGCACTGAATTAATTATACAGACTATTTATTGTGTGCGGAAAAATGACATCTGAGTTTTATTTGTTTTTGTTTTTTGTTTATTATTTTCTTACATCATGGGTTTCTCTTTTTTTTTAAAGCCTAGTACGCAGCAGAACAAAAATTAAATAGAAATTTTTCGTTTATGATTTTGTTGCTTCATTTTTTGTATGGAAATTTTTGTTTCGCTTCAGCTGCGTACTATGCTTTAAGGTTCCCCCACACCAACGCGAATTTTCGGTGGTGACGACGGAAACAATAATAAAAACGTGTTGTTTTCATTAGGCGTGTTCCTTTGGGCTGCAGCATCTACTGCCAAGTACTTCTGGCTGCTTTCAACTACTTCTACTCTATGGTCAAAGTAGTTCAAAGCCCTTCAATAATAGGCGTTTTTCTTTTTTAGCTCCGAGCGTGGCACTGAGCTGTCAAAAAGAAAACTATGTTACTTTTTAACTCGGAGCGCTCCTAGCTCTCAACTTGCATTTCTTTTTTAGCTCAGAGCTCGACCGGGGCTCGCTCGATGAGCTCGGAGCACAAAGCTGAGCGCGGCTAACTTCATACAATTTTCATGTAATTTGACAGATATGAGAGTTCAGTGCTCAATTGAGTTTCTTAAATAGATCGGTGCGCTCAGGTCACGCTCTGTTCGGAGTGAGCTCTATTCGCTTAGAGCCCGCTCTGTGCTCCGCTCGGGGGTAAAAAAGAAAAACGCCTAATGTAGTAACGAAATGAATCCACGCAAGAAAGCGACACCTTCAGTAGAAGAAATTACTTACAAAATTTTTGTTGTTGATATTTTCTATAATTTAAAATAAAATACAAATACAAACAACAAAGCTTTCGTCTACATTGAGGTTAGATTTTTCTTTTGGCAAAAATTAAATCGTTCCATTCATCATCTACTGCGAAGTACTAAAAAGTACTTTGCAAGGCCCAAAGGAACGCACCTATGGACAACTACGTGTTTTTATTGTTGTTTTCGTCGTCGCCACCGAAAATTCGCGTTGGTGTGGGGGATCCTTAAAACAACAATAGCTGTGTTTTATTTTCCCCAAGATCCGAACCAGATTGGATTTGCTTACGAAAATACATGTATTACAAAAACAACACAAGATCCAACTTTGTTTTGGATTTGGATTTCCAAATCCGTTTTGAACACACACCCTTAATTTGTAAATGTAGTCAGTAGTGAAAAGAAAAAAGACAACGGGTATATACAAATAAAAAAAACAAAAGGAAAAAAGAGTTGGGTATATAACAAGTTGTCACTGAGATCCTGGGTTGTTTTATTATCATGATCTGATCTGGATTGGATCTGGGGGAAAATAAAACGCAGCTAATAACAACACGTGGTTGTCAATGAAAACAACACGTTGTTATTATTAGGTCTGTACTTGTCCGAAACTGCCAGATTCTACCAGTTTTATTTTTTTTATATGAACTTTTGACAGTCTTTCGGGCTAAAAATGGTAGAAATGGGTAGGTTTGGATTAAACGAACGAGTTTATTGTTTTCGTCGTCGCCACCGAAAATTCGCGTTGGTGTGGAGGAACCTTTATGCTTTATTTTGTTTTTGGAATTAGTGAATCTCTCCAAGGATATTTTGTTTGTGCTTTTGGAACAGTTTCGTTGTCTGGTTTGGAGATCACAGAAAAATTTCGTTTCGCATCAGCGTACTATGCTTAAGCCTAGTACGCTGCTGATGCGAAACGAAAATTTCCTGTGATCTCCAAATAGAAAACGAAACGCTTGCGAAAACACAACGGAAAATATCCTTGGAGAGTTTCACTAATTCCAAAAACAAAATCAAACATAAACGCAAAAAATTAGAGAAACCCATGATGTAAAAAAATGAGAAACAAAAAAAAAAACACAAATAAAACTCAAATGTCATTTTTCCGCACACAATAAATAGTCTGTATAATTAATTCAGTGCGAAAAAGGCGCGGAGACTTCTCCAAATAATCTGCTACAATTATAAATTTCGCTCTTCGAACAGCGTACTGCAAAACGAAAAGCAGAGCGAAATTTTCCGTTTATGATTTCGTTGTGTCATTTTTGTATGGGATTTTTCGTTTCGCATCAGCAGCGTACTAGGCTTTAAAAGAAAACATCTATAAAATCTCCGACATTTTGTCTCCTCGTGTGAAGGGACATCCTCTCGTTGCACAACCCTGTATGAGCGAAAAACCTGCATGCTGTCAGAAATTATAAGCGAATTGAAATTGACATCTGCCAAAAAAATAACCTAACTTTTTCAAATCAACAAAAGTATTTGTATCTGCCGTGAAAGACCATCAAAAATTAATTTAATAATTTAATTGTTTTAATAAAGTTATACTATAATAATGGACAAATCTCTGCACAATCAATTATTTGGGGGAGTGTCCAGAAGTCCATTTGGATCAAGAACCCGTCAAAGCTCGGCAAGTTCTATTGTTTCGGGTCGCAAATCATTGGGAGGTAGCGGCGGCTTGAAAAAAGGCTCCATTACTGGGTATGAGAATTTATTAAATTACTTCATAAAATACGTACTAAATATAAAATATAAACCCGCAATCGGGAATCTTAGTCGTTTTAGTGTTTCAGGTCGTTCAACTCAATCTCTTGCTGGGATACGATCGGAATGCAATGTTGTTGAAAGTTTTGGCTTTCAACTGCCAGTGCTAGTCAATGAGGCACTAACATTTACCGAGAGAAACTGCGGTGTTTCCATCAATTGTTCAAGCAATGGATGGGCATGGGTAAGTTTTTTTTTGTCATTATTGACAAACTGATCACAGTACTTTTTTCTAGGCTCTCCATGGCAGACGTTTGTTGGTTTGGCAATACAAAGATAATCGTCAGGGTTCCCCCAAGTACAAAGATCTTTCACGAACCCCCCAGCGTCGCACAACAACAGCACAGTGTCGAGAACTAACCTTGCCGCACTGTGACATTGGACACAAGGCCTCGCTAGTCACAGTCTTCCAACCAGATGGCCAGCAAATGGCTTCATGTCTAGCGGTGTCTCCAACTGGAGATGTACGTTATTGGCCATCAATTGCACATGATGGTTCTTCCATTGACTCCAATGGAATACTAGACGGCCAAGAGTTCGACTTCTTGCTTGCCATTATTCCTCAAGGATATCTTCTTATCACCACCACATGCAACCTGTTGTTCCTTCAACTACAAGTGGTCAATGGAAGGCATGTAATTCACCACAGAACCGTTAAAGCTCCCTCTGGGTTCTTTGGTGGCATTGGGAAGAAGTTTGCTTCGATTATAATCGGAATGAACAGTGGACACGATAAGGAAAATGTAAGATTGATACTAAAATACTGTCTTTCATTTTCTGAAAATGGTTTCCTTAAATTTTCTTAAAATATAGAAATTTGTCAAAGTGGACAGCGAAAAGGTTTCCGACAACGAATGGAATGTCATCGTTTTGGCCGATCGATGGGTTCAAAAATGGACTTTTTCAAGTAACGGCAACGAGCAACTTCTTTTCGAAGAAAGCGATGTTATGCGGAAAATTCGCGATGAGTTCCACCAAAAGTTTTGGAATGGAAGAGGTTTGTATTTTAGAGTTTGACAATTTTAAATAATAAAAATAAAGAAAGTATTTTCCTTGCAGCTGAGAACACAGAAATAGAAATCAATTTGCTTGACATGCAAATATGCGAGGGGAAAGTTTATGTTTTCGCTGGAGCTGTTAACACATCACATACTCCTCAAATGCATTATGCCATAAGTATGTCATTTTTCGTTCAATTTACCTAATTTCCATAATTTATTATAATGTTTGCTGTATGTATAATTAACGGTCTCCCGACGCCTAAAGGGTCTCTACATCAATGGGTACTTCTCTTCTTTATTCGATTGAAGAACCGAATAGCAGCTCTACGGAGAGCTAATCAATCGCGTGCTTTCGGTAGACTTTGGCTACTGAAGGTGTAATAATCATGAAATAATCAGAGTTTGATATTTGATTGGTTTCTTGCATTGATTTGGTCTGGGGTTTAGATTCATCAGGAAAGAGTCGGGGTTTAGTGTTAAGCTTTAAAAACGAGAATTCAAAATACATTTCCGGAGTTATCTCACCCATTTGTCCCAATTCCTGCATTAGAAATCCGATTTCTTACTTTTCCTGTCTGCACTTGTCTGAACGGGTTTCATTTATATTTGAAATTTAGGCAATTTAAAGTCTGAACAAAATTATAATTTTCTGCCTTACTATTTTGCAGTTGTTTTGGAACAAGAACCGGAATACCTGCGTCTTGCATCCTTTATTCCATTGAAACTTTCACAATTCTACAGTACTGGAACAGAACTTAATTGCTTGCAGCTTCGCTTTATTATCTGTCGATCCTATGCTTATCTATATTGTGACAAAACAATTTATCCTGTAAATCTACTCAATCCAACTGGTGGTGATTTGGAAGCGGAAAAAATTGAATTCCAACTGCAAGATGATCACATTCTTAGCGCAGCTGTTTGTGGAAATATTCCACTTTTCTTCAGTCGAAATCACGGGCTGGTGTGCGTCTCACCGTCGGATTTTGATAATAGTGATTTTTTAAATTCTTCATATTCTCCCGATGTCTTCACACCGCCATTCTCCGATTCATTGAATAACACTGCCATCAACCAAAGTGTTAATTTGAATAGCCTTTCGATGTACGAACTGGATCCGGATGAGATTTTCAATGACAACAAAGATGAAATAAGTCAGCTTAAAGCTGCATTTATCTATCATATAAAACGAAATAACACCATGTGTAGTTCGATATTGAAAGATCTCGTTCCGGCCGATATTGGTCTGGATGAGCTGGATGGTCAGCTTGATAAGTAAATAATTTTGTTTTATATTGAATGCAAATATTTGAATAAGAAATCGTTTGATTATAATAGAACGGTTGTGGCTATAGCCGAAGATTTGGCTGAAGACATACCAGCTGCTGATCCACGTTGGGAACAGGTCGAAAGAAATCTTAAACATTCTTTGGGTAGTTCATCATCCCTTCAAATCATAAGTCAGTTGAAAGAAAAGAATTTGGCCCTGAGCCATTTTGTTGATTTTTTGCACACCACCGGGCTTTGGGATAAGGTAAGATGCGAAGATACGTCAATAAAAAATATAAGTAAACTTTAATTGTTGAATTTTGCTTTCAGTTGAATGCGGTATCGTATCGTGGCTTGGTTAAGCCAACGTGTTTTGTTGTTTCCGATATCAATGAGAAAATTATCGCTGCAATCGCCTTAAAGTTGGCTCACAACAAGTAAAGAAATTATTTGATTCTGTCGACATTTTTTTCAATATTTTTCCTATTTCCAGACACAACAAGCTTATCGATGAAGCTTTGGAAATTGTTATTTCTCAGTGGAAAGAGTTTCCATCCGGAAATCTTACCTCGCAAGATCTATTCTACGTCAAATTAACACGATTCCAAGATGTTGTACAAGCTCTTTGTCAAGTTGCCGACACTAAGATAGAATCTCATCATCAATCCTCAGCTATTGCTGCATTTTTGTGCGACTTGAATGCAGTCATACTATCGATCTTGAACGAAGTCATATCTTTTAGGGAGCAAAATATGGCCAAATATATTCTCCCCGCAGACAAAAGTAACTCCTATGAGTATTTGCCTTGGACAGCGATGTCAGGCAAGAATGGATTGCGTGACTCATTGACACATTTAATTGCAATATCTGTGAAATATGGAGCTAAATCCACCGGAGAGCCTGAAATAAAATATAAACTTTATCAACAAATAATGGAACTGATTGATTTTGTACTCGACGGAAGAAAGAATTATTTAGAAAGCATCAAAGACAATGAGAAATACGGCGTACTTTTGCAACAATATGAATCACAAAGAAGAGAACTAATTCTAATACTCAGTAAGAATTTATTAGCTCGCCTTCACTTAAAAAGACTTGATAATTTTCAATTTTTTGTTTCCAGTTGATGAAGGTCAATATGAATTGGCAGCTAAACTGGCGGAAAAGTATCTTGATTTCCAGAGTTTGGTTGTAATTTGTGATCAAACTGGCAATCAAAATCGTTTAGATGGATATATTGAAAAATATCAGGAATATGATTTTTCACAGTTTGCTATCAATTGGCATCTAAGACAAAATCGACAAGGTGATGTATTTGAGCGTTTTAAGGGCAATCAAGCTGCGCTGTCGCAATTCTTGAGAGATCATCCATCACTTGGTTGGATTCAATTGATTTTCAATGGAGATTTTGATAGAGCCGCTGGAATTCTTTTTCAATTGGGTCAAGATGAAACAGAATTTGTTCAAAGAAAGAAGGTAATTTAATTTAATTTAAAAGTTGATCATGTTTAAGTATTGTTTTTACCTTAAGGAGTTCAAAAAAAAAACTACAGGTATAAATTTTGTAACTCAATAATGATAAGTCTCACAACTAATCGCAATACATACTTTTGTATGGAATTTTATTAAATATGCACAAATTAGGCATTTTGTATTGTAAACCCAAACTTTTGTTTACTTTAGTTACCTAATCAAAGTTTAACTCTTAATACACTTTAATATTCATATACGATTTTGTTTTCGTCATAACATCCTTCGTTCTGTTTTACTGTTCCTCAAATTTGAAATTCTGAGTTAAGCTAGCGACAAAACGGATGTACGAAATTGGAGGAGGAAATCTAATTTTTCTCATTTACAATCAGTTCAAAATGTCAAACTTTTTTTTTCAAAAACGGCTCCAAAATCTTTCATTTTCAAAGACACTTTATAGCCTTGAACAATAAAAGCTAGAAGGGCTGATGTGGGCTTTACTACAGAAGTACAAATCTTAACAGGTGTTCTCAACTTTTTGTTTGTCATTTTTTTTCTGTTCTTATTAATTTTATTTTTAACAAAAATTATTGTCTAACAATCTTATATTAATGTATTTCTGGTTTTTCACAGTCTATATTATCACTGGCAAAACTAGCATCATTAGCCGCCGATTCAGACCTCTCCAATCAAGTTACCGAAATAAATGCAGAATTAAACTTAGTGGACTATCAAGAACAGCTTAATGAACAATTGATGTTATCATTTGGTTATGATGTCGAGAACCCAAAAGTATTAAAAGCCGAAGAAATAATAAATGTAAGTCCTAATTGTTTTGGATTATTTAACAAAAAAAAAAAGAAATTAAAAAAAAACACCCAATTCGAATTTTTAGCTTTTTATATCTGAAGAAAATGAGACTGCCAATGAATTTGATTTTCGCAAAGCCATCGAATTGCTTAACTATGTTGATGATCCATGTGATGTCCGCCACAAAATATGGTGTGCAGCAATATTAAGAGATTCCTGGACTCATTATGATATGAACTCAGCAATGGATCATCTGCAAAACACAATTTTCTTTAAATTAATTGAAGTCTGCTATTTAATGGGTAAATTTCGTGGAATATTTTTTAAAAATATTTTTGATATAACTATATTTCTTTTTAGATGGAGATTTCGATGAATTCCTACCATCAATTCATGAATTTTTAAATAGTTCAGATTTGGGCGAATTAACACAAGACAAATCATTCCAATATCTCATGAAGCTAACGTACGAACATATAACAGATTCTTTTCAAAAAGGCATGGATCAAGAATGAGTAGTAGGAATTTAAGTGTATGTTTTGTTATGTCATTTTTTTTTCTTTATTTCTATTTAAATACAAATTCAACAAAAAAAAAAAATAACCAATATTGTCATTTCAATTGGACTATAAACCAGGAAAATAATGTCAATATAAATATCTGCAACCCCTAACTTTAATGTGTGTCTTTTCTAACCACCAAAGTCAATGACTTTGTTCTCTAATAAACTGTGGATATGCATGTGGATGAACTTTAGTTTTTTGTTTTAATATTTTTATTTGAATTCTCCCATTCTATATCTTCGGTTGGAAAATCGGTGTTTGTGTTTGAGAGTAATTTTATATTCAATCTTCATATTCATCACCTTAACCACACACTTACCTAGAGTTGAAGTAGAAGGAAGCCCTAGAAATAATCTACAACTGATGCAAAGAAAATATCTTGCTTTGTTAATTTGCATTCATTTGATGCATTGAAGATTGTTACTTATTGTGAAACGGTCGTCGGTTGTTGTCGATACTAAACTTGCAATATAAACTAGTGTAAAATCATTCGGTTTGTGAAAATTTGCGGAAAACTATTTGTTTTACATACTTAAATGGGTAAATTATAAATTAAATAATAAATAATCTAAGTGAATAATAAAGTGTCTATGTGTAAAAAAAAAAACCAACGGAAACTTAAACATTGGTATCCAATACTAAGTCTAAGCTCAAACTCGCGATTAATTAAAAAATGAATGATTTTTGTATTAAATAAATTCGTAAAAAATATTTTTAAAGTGGCATATTGTATATTTACCAAAAGATCATTTATAAAATTCTGATATTATTAAATGTAGCACTATTGTGGAATTGAGATTTTGTTATTTTTCTCATTAATTTGATTAAAAATATCGTTTTCGTGGATATAATTTTTTTTAAGTTTTATTTTCTTCTTAATTATAATTTGCAACAATTAATTTAAGGAATTAAAAGAATATTTTCCCAGGTACTTACTTTTGAGTTCTTATTTCTCAATGTAACTGTAAGTACAGTTAAACTATTTGTAACAAACTCGATTTTATTGTTCCTCAATGTGTTAAGCACACAATTTGATGTATTTGTGAATTTGTTAACAGATTGTAATAAAGGGTTTTCCAGTTCGGACGGGTAGAAAAGCTAAAATTGAACAAAAGAATTTGTGTGTGTGAAATATCGAATAATTTGATTTGAAATCAAATCAATTACATGTGTGGAATATGACATCGTTCAAAATGGCCGTCGTGACGCGCTTCCTACACTTAAATTTTTCGATGAATCTGGTGCATATGCTAAATTGAAATAGGCTAAGATGACTTGAGGAAACCCCACAAGGAAAAGTATAAATCGCACGATCTCGGTGGCTCACTTCACCTCTGCATGATATTACTATCTCCTCAAATCGTTCGTTTTTGAAACACCCAATTTTCAAAAAATAATTTATAATTTATTTATTTTCTTTAACAATTCAAAACTTTTTTTGAAAATTTTTGTATGCAATATTCATGTCGATTATGGAATACGCAATACTGGATCTGTAGTGATTGTCAGTACAATTTTCTCTTTTCTTTATACGGCAAATGGGCAAATGAGAGGAAAGAGAGCACTGCACTGCGAATCACTGCGGATCCAGTATTGCGGATTTCATAATCGACATGATGATCTTATAAGAAGCTTGTAGATAAAAATAATTACAATCGGGTTCGTTGATAATGATTAATGAGTAACTAGATAATGTTAAAAACTATTTGGTGCTAAGTTAAATAAAAATTAAGTTTTAAAAACAAAATTTGAAACTTATTTAGAATGAAAAAAATAATTTTTGTGTAAATCAGGTTGCCTATACCTATTTAAATTAACAATTTTACAGCTCTATTCTGCTTAACGTTCGCGTGAATTAAGTATTCTGCTATTTGTTGGAGGAAAATAATATTCCGAAAAGCATATGCATACATAAATTGCGATAAAAATATATTTTTGACAATTAGATTATCTTAAGAACTTCAAAAATTTATTATTGATAGAGCTTTGAACTTGAAACATTGGAGAGTTTAAATTCACGTGAATCGAAAATTCGATGGGATCGGATACAGCAGAATAAGGGTGTTAGTCCTCTGCTACTTCAAACTTGCACTTTTTGTAAATGATATCCACGAGTTCATTGGGGGAGAAGAAATCTCTTTAGATGGGTATCTAAGTACTTAATTCGTCTTTTTCTTTATGCCGATGGCATCGTCATTTTTGCAGATACGCCGCAGGACTTACAAAGAATGATTAATGATTAATAGAATGGAGGAATGCTGTAGAAAGTGGAATCAATTATCAACCTGGATAAATCAAACATAATAAGATTTAAAATGGTGGAAGGAGAAGTTGAACTGAAAATGGGAGTTAGCAGGCATTTCAAAAACTAGATTGCACCTCACCTCGCATCCTTTTATAGTAAAAAAAGACATTGACATAATATGTATTAACCAAAGTGAAATTTTTCAATGCTGTGGCAAATTCATGATTAATCCAAAAGCAATATTGGAAATAATTTTCTTTTTCGTAAGCTTTTCAGATTGAAAATAATTGAAGCCCACATAAGTAGGATTCAATTATTTTAGGGCAATACTGGGTTATAAAGCTCAAGGGAAGCATAAGTAATTCCCGAATACCAAAATCTCAATCGGATTAAAGACCCAAAAAATGCATTCGAACATAACAAAATCCCAATGGGGAAAGGGCGCCGGATCTGAACTGAACTGGATCGTTGTTATTTCTAAAAAAAATTATTTTGTTATAATGTTGGGGATTATTGGAGATTTTAGTAAAAGAAAATACTGATTTGGGATTTTGTACGCAGAACGCGGCTTTTCCCCATGGGGATTTTGTCTTTTTGCTATTACACCATATGTACACTACACCATGTACACAGGTACACCCTGAATCGTCAGAGTATATACAGGGTGTCCCGAAATCACCGCCTCAGAAGAAAACCATGAGTTTCTGAGGTCATTTCAAGTCGAAAAACTTATGAGGTAATTTTCTCGTTATCCGTTATCCTCACAGAAAAAAGTTGTATTGTAAATACAAATTTCTAACTGTTCTTGTTTAAATAAAAAAAAAAAAATTCAAAAATCGGTTGTAGTTTGGCAAAGTTATAGCCAGTCAAAGGAAAAAAGAATACAAATCATAAAAACCGTTATAAGTCGAAAACGAAGCGAAAACGAGAAAATTACCTCATAAGTTTTTCGACTTGAAACGACCTCAGGAACTCATGATTTTCTTCTGAGGCTGTGATTTCGGGACACCCTGTATATATTATGGCAATGTTTGTGTTACGGTAATTTCTTTCGAGATTTTTTCCTGCACATTTTGCTATGGCGTTTACTTCCGCCTGAAAAATGCTGGTAGACTGTCCCATCGGCAGGGAAATTTCGGTTCTAGGCCCAAAAATACCCCCCCAGTTATTCTCGACCCATCAGTGTACCACTGATGCTTTAAGAGTGTAGTTTACAGATTCACCTGCCCACTCTTTCTTGCTACTTAACTTCGTTTGGAAGTTCTTTTCGAAGTTGTATTTTTTGATCATACCATCTCTTGGGATTTCGAGAAGGTTCGTTACTGTGGGCTTGCATATCGAGTTTCCCTCCTTGGCAAATTTCAAGATTGCTCTCATAGCATCACTTTCTATAACAATTTGTAGAGGCGTTAAGTGGAGGATAACCTCTATTGTTGCTGTAGGGCATGTTCTCTTTGCTCCAGTGATGCACAAGCATGCGAGCCTTTGTACTTTTTCTAGTGATTTCCTTGTTGTAGTTTGTTCGGTTCTTTTGTGCCATGCAACCATCCCATAGGTAATGATGGGTCTTACCATCATGGTATACATCGACCTGAGGATGTTTGGTTTGCAGCCCCATGTTTTACCTGCAAATCTCTTGCATATCATTAGGGCCCTTGGGGCTTTCCCGACAGTTGTCTCGACGTGTTTATTCCATACGAGTTTACTATCTAGTGTAATGCCTAGATATTTAACCTCCCTTTGGATTTCGATTTCTTCTCCTTCCAATCTAATTGGTCTCATTCGTGGCAGAAGCCTCTTCTTGGTGAATGGTACTATTGTTGTTTTTGTGGGGTTGATGTTATACCATAAGCAAAGCGGACACAGTGTATGCCCTGGTAGGTGAGAGTTTCTAGTAGTTAATCCACTACAAGGCTCCACAACAAGGGTGATAAAATCCCTCCCTGAGGACAACCTCTTGTTGTGATGACTTTCTGGACAGTTTGTCCTGCGTATGCTTCTGCCGTTCTCGTGCCTAGCATTTCATTTATCCATCTGATAAGAGTGATGGGTACGCACTTCCTTACTAGTGCTTTTTTTACAGCCTCATGGGAGGTGTTGTCAAAGGCCCTCTCAATATCTAGAAAAGCAGATAAAGCAGTTTCTTTGGAACCAAAAGCTATTTGTAAGGTATTGGTGAGTTCATACAGGGCGGTTTTTGAAGTTATCAACTACCTTTTCCAAAGTCTTCAGTAAAAAAGACGTTAGACTTATTGGCCTGAAAGATTTTGGATGTGTTTTTTCTTTTTTCCCAATTTTGGGAATAAAAATAACCTTAGCTCTTCTCCATAGACATGATATGTGCCCAAGTGCAATACTACTTCGAAGTATGCTAATAAGATATGGCATTATTTCATTTTTGCCTTTTTGTAAAAGGGCTGGAAAAATGTCATCTACTCCCGGTGCTTTAAAAGGTTGAAAGGTATTTATCGCCCAATCAATCCTGTTACCTGAACAGATAATCGAGGAAAACCTCCAGCTTTCGCGGTTTGGTTTAAGAGGTAATCTCTCAATTATGTTCCCTACAATAGGTAAACTGCCAGGAAAATGAGTGTTTAGCAATAGGGGGACCTTTGCTCCTCATTTTCTGTGAAGCTACCATCAGGGTTCCGAAGTGCTAATGATGTTATTGTATTGTCTTTAGCTATAGCCCTATGTAATCTTGCTGCTGCCCTTTATTTTAGCCAAAATATTGTGTTGGGCAAAGACATCTATTGGAAGGAATCCTGGATGAAATTTGACAATGTGTGTGGTTCAGCTACTACTACTAATTAACAGTCAATTTTGATCAAAATCTCGAATAAAATTTTTTTAAGAATTCATAACAGTAAAAACAGAAAAAATAACAACAGATAATAAAAACATGGCCTACATATTGACCCGACCATATTTTTAATACCCTTTGATAACTTTCAATAATAACTAGGATATTTAAAACAAAAACCGCAAGTGTCGCATTTTCTAATGTATTTTAAAACAATTAACAATATAACGTTTTTATAGGAAGGAACTGATTTTGTTTGTTTATATACAGAAGTCGAAGAGATTGTTTTAGTAAAAAGAAAACGTTTTAAAATAAGTTTAACTAAGCCAACTATTGGTATTCACATTCAACTTATACCTGCTAATAATTTGTAAGTTCAAACAAAAGTAAATGTAACAATATATGTCAAAATGAATGATTATTGTATAGGTTATACCAGTTATGCATAAGGTATAGGTGACTTTAATTCAATTCAATGCGTATTAATGAAGCAAATCGTGACGAATGTTTGTATTTAAAATAACTTGACTTACTAAACATAACTTACCTACTTACTTACTTACTATACTTATTATAACGCTTGCCTTTGCTCATTTCATTAATATATACCTTATATCTAGGAGTAGGAGTGTATTTGGACTTGGTGTGGGGAATAAATCAATTGATTGATTTTTGAGGTATCTGATTTTAACGAAAATTTCAGTGACATTCATTATAAACCTTGGGCTGATTATGAAAATCTGTGCTAGTTGTATTCGTATTTCGTATCTGATAGGTATCGGATTTGTGTGAATTCGGTTTCGCTTCGTACCTCGACGTGATTTACTTGGAAAGATAGGAACAAAGTAACGTAAAAAGGTAACGTATTTGAGCGAATTTAAGGTTGATACGAATTTATCATCATCGTTTAGAAAAGTTATAGTTTGGTATATGTTATATAAATAAAATTAAAATTTTGTTCATATAGTGTTATTACAACTTCTGAAAATAAAGAAAGACATGTTTTTATATAAACAAAAAAAGTAGGTATACAACAATTTAAAGAAAAACATTAAATAGCAAATTTTCGTCCAGAAATAATAATAGGTGCGTGTCTTTTTGCAATCCTGGAGGCAATTGGTTGAATAAAACGACAACGGGGATTAGCGACGCCATCACAGAAAAAAAAATGGAGTTTTCATACAAACTATCGATTACAATTATGGAATTCATGTCGGTTACACAGTTTTGTCTCCGTGCTTAAGTTAAGCACCGAAAATTATCTGGGTTTAGCTAAGGCCATTGGAGATTTTGTTGTTGCAATTAACATGAAAATTATTTAACCCCGAATCGTTTTTTTCGTCCAATTTCCCATGGGCTTGAAAAAAACACGCCAATCCTCTTCTTTTGAAGTTGTTTTTAAAGAGGAGAAATTCGAATTTACACTTATCTCATCTAGAACGGATGCAGCGATTTTGTTAAATTTTTTCAAAAACGACTTTAAAGATTTTGATTAAACTTCCTCATTATTTTCAAAGTTTTAGTTATAAAACTGTGTTTCAGGCATTTGGTTTAAAAAAGGAAGTATTGTTCTGAAGGTTTTAGCAAAAATGGTAATTTTTTTCTTCAATTTAAAAGGAAGTGAGTTTGATGGAGTTGTGGATTTTATTTTTATTTATACTGTGATTTGTATAGGTGATTTAACTAGGTATTTGTTTTATTTCTTTTATTTTCATTTCTCAGCCCATACATACATATATTAAACTAAAAACAAATAAATATGTCAACGGAAACGACACCATTAACTGCAGCTGCTGCAATGGCAGCAGTTCCTCCAGCCGGTCCATCTTACGTTTTCCCTGGAGTACCTCCACGTTCGCGCCGAAGTCAAATGCGAAGATTTCAATGTTGCATGTGGACAGTATTTCTGTATGTAATTCATTTCGATAATTTTTTGTTAAACTAATATCACTTTCTTACAGCGGTATAATAATCTTAGCACTTATCATAGCAACAAATTTTAGCAATTATGATCCTTATACGAATTCAACAACACTTCATTTACTTGTTGACTCAGAAGATCTACCACTAAATGCATCACATCTGTTCCTATTGCTTATGGATACAATCAAACCGCTACCTGATGAGAAACCAATTGAATGGAAATTTCCGCCAATTAATGCTTCTTTGCGGGCTGAAGCTGAAGAATTCGCTGTCAGATCACTAGGAGACCGAGAACTTTGCGAGGAAACGCTTTCTCTGACGCCGGTTAATAGTCCAGCATATCGTCACTATCGTTCCATTAGTACAACTCCGGAATCGAGGAAGCTCTCCCGACGTGGTTATGTTGAATACCATGCTACATTATTAGTAGCAAAGAAATTGAACTACACAAAGCAACCAGGCCGAAGTAACATCGGTAATGGGCCTTCAATGAATCTTACAGATCCTACCCAGATTGTTAGGTGTAATCTGACAGAAAAATACCGTCGGGCGAATGGCACATGCAACAATAAACGACATCCAAGGCTTTATGGTGCAGCTTACATTCCCTATCGACGGCAAGTTGCCCCTGACTATGGCGACGGTATATCAGCGCCGAGGAAATCTCACTCTAAAAAAGAACTTCCATCGGCTCGCCAAGTTTCACTTCAGGTGCATCGGGCATCATATCTAACCGATTCTAATTTCACAGTTATGCTGGCAGTTTTTGGACAGTTTCTAGATCACGATATAACGGCAACTGCTTTGACTACATCTCAAGATGGCGAATCTATCAATTGCTGTACAGTTCCCTTGAGTACGCATCCAGAATGTTTCCCTGTACCTTTAGGACCAGGTGATCCTTATTTTATCCTCTATAATGCCACATGTATGAACTTCGTCAGATCTGCCTCTGCACCGACTGGTATTTACGGGCCACGTCAACAGCTAAATCAAGCTACATCATTCATAGATGGTTCCGGAGTTTACGGAAATAGTGATCAGAGACAAATGTCACTGCGCACAAGAAAGAACGGAACTCTACGAATGTATATTACTAATGATAAAAGGGAGCTTCTTCCACTATCCACTAATCCAGATGATGGTTGTAATCAGGAAGATATGAATTCCATAGGGAAGTATTGCTTTGAGTCCGGAGATGATCGATCCAATGAAAATCTCTTACTAACCTCCATGCATTTGTTGTTTGCCAGACATCACAACTATCTTGCTCGTGGCCTGCAGGCTGAAAATCCACATTGGAATGATGAGACAATTTTCCAGGAAGCTCGAAAAATTCTAGGTGCACAGATGCAACATATAGCCTACAATGAGTTTTTACCGATTCTCTTGGGTAAAGAATTGGCTACGAAAATCGGAATAACTTCAGATCCACGATCGAAGACGGATACTTATGATCCAAAAGTGGATGCAACTATTGCTAATAACTTTGCAAGTGCAGCGTTCAGATTTGCCCACACTCTATTACCGGTAAGCTTATCTTTAATATGTAAAGGTGACGTTTCCTAAAACAGGGTATTTTATAAACTACAGGGTTTATTTCAAGCAACAAAGGATAATACATCTCAAGGATCAATAGAACTGCACAAGATGCTATTTAATCCGTACTCCTTATGGGCTGAACGTGGCATCGACAGAGCCATCGAGCTGAGTGTCAATAATCCTGTGTCTCGGGTTGATCGTTTCTTTACTATAGAGCTAACTGAAAAACTCTTCGAAGGCACCGCTGAGGATCGTTTTTCAATATGCGGATTGGATTTGGTTTCTTTGAACATTCAAAGAGGTCGAGATCATGGTTTACCTAGTTATCCGGTATTTCGAAAACATTGTGGATTTCCGGCCATCAAAACATGGAAACAAATGGAAGCAGCTATAGAACCAGAATCACTTAAATCCATTCGGGAAATTTATGAGTATATTTTGTGTGGATATAGTGTTTTTAGATTTAGTTTAAATACATAATATTGTTTCAGCACTCCAGATGATGTAGACTTCTATACAGGAGCTTTAAGTGAACCCCCAATTGAAGGTGCAATATTTGGACCAGTTCTTACTTGTATTGTATCAGATCAATTTCTAAGAATAAAGAATGGTGATTCACATTGGTATGAGCGTAAAGAAGGCCTTCAAACATTTTCTCCTCGTAAGTTTGAGATAAGCTATCAACAATACTCAAAAATTAATACTGGCCGATTTCTTAATGGAACACCAAGTTAAATCCTTGTTTTCTTTAAATTTTGTTCTTATGAAAGTTTTTTGAAATCGTTTAAGCGAAGCTATAATTTAATAAAGATGGGTCTATTTTGGTATTTAAGATGGGAGCCTAAGAGCGATCCTTTTGTTTCAGAAGTTTCCTTGTAAAAAAGAATTCAAACTGAGTCAAAAAATTTCGGAAAACCATTGGTAAAGAAATCGGCCATAATCCATAATATAACATAAGTTTATTAATTTATTTCTTTTACTAAAAACATTTATATTAAACTTTTTAAGGTCAATTGAAGGAAATATACAAGACCACATTATCTGGAATAATTTGCCGCAATTCTGATGCTATAAATCAAACACGAAGATTTGTAATGGAACGTCAACTTTCTGAGGAAAATATTTTCGCAAATTGTACAGAATTAAAAAATTTCAACTTTTCACCATGGAAGGAAAAAATACGACCATCGACGAATTTAACTAGTGTGCCTTTTTCTAAAAGTGAAACTCTTATAAGAATTATGACAGTGGTCAATTCAACAATGCCCCCTAATTTTAAATTGTAAAAAAAATTATTATTTAATGTAAAGGCCCAGTTTCATAGTCAGATTAAAGTTGCACTTAAACGAACAAAATGGAAGGCTTGAGAGTGAGTTATTAATTGTGTACTGTGAAACTGTGTCTAAAAGTTTTGTATCTTTTAAATGTTTTTTTTTTTGAAGAAATAAATTATGAATGTAAGAAAAAATTTGTTGAACTAAATTTAGTAAACTTGTATCATGAAAAAAGTATTTGTAGATTTAGGCCCATTTGTAGAGACGAAACTTAAATATTTATCTTCAGCTTAAATGCTTATGTTCTACTTTTTCCCCAGCGTAATCTGTCACATAAGTTCCTATGTTGAACTTAATTTCGTTTGAGCAAATGGGCCTTAGTTATTTTGCAGTCCCCAGTTTCTTCAGATTTCTCATACTCGTTTCCATACTAAGCATCCGTCTTCTTCAGATGTGGGCTTGGCGGCGGCCGAGGCGCAGCGGGCACCTTATGACAAAAGTAAGTTTAATTTAAATCTTGTCAATAAATTCGAAGAGAAATCGAATAACAGTTATACTGATTTGATATTGGAGATTTTTAACGTGTTTTTTCATGAAATAAATAAAAGATATTATTTTAAATAAATGCATTTAAGTAAATAAATAAATAAAATAAGTGTTTTTAAGTTATTTAAAATAATATCTTTTATATATTTAACAGTTATACACAAAAAACTCGATGCTTTCTCTTCTTGTTTAAACGAAACCTTACTCCAAGCCTTTATCCATGAATGGTGCTTGCATCGAGGAAACAGGCTTTTCATTTTCATACTCGGTATGTACATCACTTACCGCAATTGGGTGGCGCGGCAGCTCATGTAGAGCCATAGGGCCTAGTGACTTACAATTATCAAGTTTCAACTGTTCCTGTGAGCAGATTATTGACAGGGAATGGAGAGGACCTACAATTTTCAGCCGAATTTCAACGGCTAAGGTGAGAAGCACTTTTTCACGATTTTGGTGGGAAAATGGTGGATCCAGTGCCCCTTCACTTGTCTAATTTCAATATTTTGCTGTCGGTACTAATGATGCGTGTTGAGTTGCTGGGGGCAGTCCAGCCATTTTTAATTTTTTAACATTTTCAACTTTGACAACCTGCGCAATATTTTACGTTAGATTTGTGTACTGTGTTAAGCTTTTTGAGTAAAAATAAACGCATATTTTAGTATTTAGGGCTATGAATTTATTAAAGCAAAAGCGACTTAGTTGGTAGTCGACCTGGCTTAAATGTTCTAAACAAAATGATAATTTGTCAATCATATATTATGTGCAATGAAAATCCAATATATCGCACAAGAATGATTTTATAGATCTTATATAGATCAAGCTTTGTTTATTTCCTTAATCCATTTACCCACAAAATAATTCTTTTATTTACCACATTACCTAGATTCATTTTGAAATTACAAAAATTCATCATTATTTTTATTATTTTAAATTATCCTTGATTTATTATAAATATTTACTCTGTCAATAAAATTAAGCTGTTGACCAAGCAAACAATATATTGCCTGAGTATATTGAAAGATTATTTTCTATAAATGTCAATCGCGAACTCTAGAGTAGTTACCTATATTCTGTTATGAAAGACTGATAACGTTTTTGATGATGCAATATTTTTTTCAAATTAAGACAGATTTCTTTAAAAATTGTTGATAAGTCAAAAAAAACGATTACGATGCACCCTAAAAATAGATTACATCCAATGGGTTGATACAAAATACAGGAAAACAAACAGATTAAAAATGAAAGAAATTTTCACATGTATTGTCAGTTTCAAAGAATTATTATGTCTGCTCCCGTACTGTCCAAAACTTCCAGTTGCTACAAATTTTAATCAAAAGTCGGGCAAAGTTCTTATAAAAAAAATAAATGTTTAGAAATTCACAGTTTTGGACACAAAACCATAGAGTTTAAAAGTAAATGAATGCATCTTTTATTTATTATTTAAATAATTGCTGCAAAAGAAAAAAAACAGATTTAATACTTTGCAATTATTTTTTTGTATACAAAATCGAACAATTTGAATATTAATATAGAAGATTTAAATACATATCTCACATTTTCAATAAATCATTGTTTACAATTATTTCTCTTGCGAAACTAAGTTGAATTTATAGGAATTATTGTTGAAAGTGTTATTATTGGAACCATCATTGTTGTTGTTTTGGGTGATTCATTTTTCATAGCGGCACAAGAACCATGTTGTAGAACAGAAAGTATACAAGCACTGCTAAATATCAATATCAAAGTGATCCAAAATGAAAAAAAGAATGTTCTACGGACGTTTTGCCACCATGGATCGTCTTGAAATGGCATTAGTTCTTCTAGGCTTAAACTTTTCAATTTACTGAAAATAAAATAAGTTAGAGAAATAAATATACAAATTTTTAGGGTCCCCCACACCAACGCGAATCTATCGTGGCGACGTCGAAAACAATAACAAATTGTTGTTTTCGTTGACAACCACGTGTTGTTATTGTTGTTTTCGTCATCGCCAGGATAGATTCGTATTGGTGTGGGGGAACCTTTTAATATATTGCTCTAAATAAAAATTATATTCTTAAAAAAAAAAAAGCTGAGGCCCAGCTTGATATCTCAGTTAGTGGAAATAAAGAGGCCAATGCGAAAGACTGGAGACAAAAAGCCTTCGAGGACCATATAGATCATAATGTGTTTGTTATAGCACGTCGCTATAGTAATATGCTAAATAGACTCGGGGTAATAATGCAGCCCTGGGGAAAACCAGAAAATATTTTATAAGTTTTAAAACTATACAGTGGAACTTGTATACGAGCTTGTATTTATAATGTAGCAAGTAACTCCTCAACACCAAAGACGGCCGAAAGACGGACTAAACGTGAGTTGTGAAAGTAAGCTATATTTTTTTTGTAATAGTTTAGAAAAAACATATTTTTTATTAAAACTGTTTAAACAAAATCATATTCATATCACATTCATGTTTTTTTAGGATAATAGTGGGCGCAGAAATTGGGAAAGAGCTAATCACGTTGCTTATAAAGTGCGATGTGTAGGGCATAAGCCTCTGAAGAGATAAGTATGGTATATTTGTTACTTTTCAGTAGTGAAAAATGAGCTTTTCTATTAAAAATTATCAATTAAGACTAAAACTCACAAAAGAAGGAGTCTGGATGATCGAAGTGGCACTCGTGAAGTAGCTATATAATTTATGAATAAACTTTTGTTGGTTTCTTATTTCAGTTGTTGTTGTTATATTCAAAAATGTTTAATTTGAATTTTTGCATAAATGTATATGTATGTTTTCTGCGCAGCAAACCAAAAACCTTCTTAATACCTTGGGACCCACTTGCAAGAATTAATGTAACAATACAAAAATGTTCCACATACGCCATAGTGTGCCATTATTTAACATATAAAAATATAATTTATTAATTGACGTTTTTACAATAAGAAATGATTATTATTTTGTTTTTCGTGTCGTCAATAAACTCTTAAAAGCCCCAAAGCCCAGTTTTATAACTAAAATATTCGAGGTAAAATTAATTACATGATTGGCTCCTTCGTGTTTTTATTTGTAAAGTAGTTTAGTATTAAAATTATCAAAAAATTATTAAGAAATATAGTAATAAATTAAAAACCAAAACTATATTATACTGAAGGTGACTATTTAAAGTAAAATCACATAAACAACACTCTTTACCAAATTATTAAAATCAAATTTATTCCTCTGCTTAAACTTCAGAACTACAGATTTAAGAGTAAGGACATGCTTTTTCAAATAATCATGTTAATTATGGAATTCGTAAATTGTAATACTGGATTCGATTCCCTTTTCTCTTTCCCCATTCGTAGTGAAAAGAAAAGAGAACATTGTACTGAGAATCACTGCGGATCCAGTATTGCGGATTCCATGATCGATATGAACATGATTTTTAGAACTTTGTTCGAAAGAAAAAATGAAAATATTAAAGATTTTAAAAACAATTATTTGAAAAGAAAATTTTAAGATTAAATCAATTCCTAGTTTTCAGGTAATTCTATTTTTATATATGTACATATGTATTTTACAAAATGTTCTTCATTTTGCTAATTTTCTCAGACTCATTGTTAATTTAACGTCCAAAGTATAACATGTCGAAAGAAGTTTTTTGAAAACAATAATTTTTGGTGAAATGCACTGCAAGCCCTGGGAAATATTTAAAAAAATGCAGTTGGGAGCATTTACACAAATATATCGAATACATATTTAACATACATATATAACAAAAAATAATAAGTTTTAACTATCGTTATAGCGAATTTCTAAAGAAATTAATCTATTTCAATGAAACTATTGACATGTGAGGGTTATCGCGAATAAAACTTGCCTTCTTTGAAAACTGGTAAAGTTCATATGTTCAGAAGTTCCACTCGGGATTTATTGCTATGGAAAATAGATTTTTCAGGGGATTTAAGATTTAATTGAAATTTTTGTTCGGGGAAATTTATTCCCAGAGAACCAAAATTCCCCTCGGTATTAGCAATAATTCAAACTCTTAAGGGTAATGTCTTCTGTGAAAATATACAAATTATATTAGAAATTCAAAAAAGTTTAGACGAACTAACAGTACGATAATAATAATACATTACATTATATAAAACAGGGATGCAAAAACTTAAGCACTTTTTTAGTACCTACTCCTAGTTCACTGCATACACAAATGTTTAAAATTTCAATATTACGAAAAAATTAATGAAGTATTTTCTAATTAAATTTTTTTAAGTCCGAAATCAATTAATAGTTAAAATTAGTCATAATATCATATTAAAAAAATTAAGTATAAACAACATTATTTTAATTGAAATAGTAAGTAGGTAGGTACATCATAAGTGGCAAACCGCATCTGCATTCAATTGAGTTTCAGATTGTTTATAGAAATCAATTTAAAACCTGATGCATAAGAGCAATGATTTCTTATTCTTATCTCATTTAATTTGAAGAATAAAAATACACAATGTTTTTTTTTGTCTATTATCACTTTGTTTTGATGCCACAACTTTTGAATTGTTAAATTTATCAAACAAAACGATTGCAAAAAACGAACAATTCTATTTTAAATGAAAATTCACATTTTTTTGATTTATTTCAATATTTAATTTAAGCCTCAACTTATATAATATAGAAGCGAAATTGTGAAAATGTTAAAGGCACTTTGAAAAATGCTGATGCTCCAAATGCATTTGATAAACAAACAACATATCTCGACCTGTGACGTCAGTGGTCATAAGCAGTGCAATGCGTAGTGCATAAGACTTCTAAGACTGAGCAAATCTGATATGCCTGGGTTCGACTCCTATGGTGTGCATGTAGAAAGTTTTTCATAATAAAATTGGATCAAAGCTCAGCACCACTAATAAGGAGACTCATGATAGGGCTTGGTACCCCTTGAAATAGCTATATCTCCAGCCAAAATAAAAAAAAACGAATTATAAATTAACTCGTTAAAACAATTGGTAGTAGCACCTTTAAGTTGTTGTTGTTGTTCAAAAATTCAATGAAATTGACGGAATAAAGAATGTTCAAGTCTAATAAATTGACATTCTAGTATAAATAATACAATAAATAATAATAATAATAATATAATAATAAAGTAAGTAAATAATTTTATTACGCAGCCTCTTTAATTTTATGTGTACACATTGGTAAAAAGTCGTATTTAATTATAGTTTTAAAATAAAGCCTAATATTATTGCAAATTAAAATAAAAGTTTCCAAAATATTTGCATACTTACTGACTTTCATCCAAAGCTTCATAATTATCCCTTGGAATTTCTACAATAAATCCCGACAAAAGTCTAGTTGTCTCAGTTGCCATTAAAATTATTATTTTACTGTTTTTTTTTTTAAACGAATAAAAGTGCACCTTTTAGTTTCCAAAAAAAAAAATGACAACACTCAAGTCACATGAATATTTTTCCTATGATAATCTTATATCTTTATAAGTATTTTTATCTATTTACCACAGACTGTGTTCGTTATCACTGATACACAGCATCTGACTTGAAAAACACTTAATATAATATAAAAGTGCAAAGTATATTTTTATCTTAAAGCAACCCCACATCTATTCAACACATTGATACTTTTTATTTGCAAGACGTAAAGGCAGGCAACAACTGTTCATCTTTAAGTACCAACTCACTCTCGGTATGCTGGCTGGTGCGTCTTCTGTCTTTAGTTCAGTTTCAGTTTGGGTTGGTGAAAATGTCATTTGGTGATTTTAATTCCTGTAAACAACCTTATCTCCTCCGCATGTCTCTGAATACGTGTACACAATTAAAAGCGCCAAGCACTATAATATCAAACCGATACTGGATCCGAGTTGATGACAAAACAATGAAGCAGTCTTCTACAGATGTTACCCCAAACCATGTGTCTCTCAGAGTCGGAGTCAGAGTTGAAAGTCTTGCAGTGTGATGGAATGAAATTGATAATGTGACTAGGGAATTCCTTGTGCTACACGAAGTTGATAATTTGTCGAGTAACCAAAAAGAACAAAAAATATCAAGATTGAAGGATAACCCTCCATAAGCGTTAGTGTATACGGGTTGACGACTAACGTCAACGACATAAAGACGTAACTTTTGAAAAGTTCCGATTGGGCAGGTCCCAGCCAACACCCACCATGTGTGTGACTGTGCTCATATGCACCATATTCTCTACTCTACTACCGCCAAAATGCTAATTGAAAACTGTAAAGCCTTAAATGGCGCCGTCGTCATCACCATCAGGATCCCTCTTTCGTTATGACTCTGCATATTATAAAGACGTTGGTTTTCATTTTTTTTTTGTAGGAAAACCATTTCCATTTGCGTTTTGTGTACATTTCATTGTCAAAGGCCAATCTGCATTCAAATCTTTGTTTTAAAACTGTTATATTTTCAGTAAAACGGACTGTTTTATTCAGAAGGTAAAAAAAGTCGAAAAATAGCTTTTAGGAAATCATCAAATAGAAAAATTTCAAATACCATTTTTGTCAAGGAATATTACACGACATCAGTTGACAAAAATTGTTTAGAAAAAGGAAGAGGAATAATTACTCCAGTAAAATCGTCGAAACAAGGGATAGGTTTGGGTAGAATTGCAGTTGTCATTTTTGATTAAATTTAAGGTAACAACATCTCAAAAATCTGATATGAGAGAGTGATTTTGAGTCCGGATTCGAATTGAATGCATCAAAAAACTTAGCAAAATTTGGCCCAAAGAGTTTTTTTTATAAGTGTAAACATTGCATTGAGTAAAAATTCATTTAGTACTTGAAAGCTTACTTTTTGTTTTGTCTTTCACATTTTATTATAAATTAGTTCGAAAAAAATTTTATCATCAGGAATTCCTTGTTCCCATTTTTTTTCTGATTTCGTGAAAATTGGAATTTCATCTGTTTTATCTCAAATCCCAGTTTGACTACAAATTTGCCTTTGGCTATTTATAAATACACTATTCAGAAATTATGATTATTTCAAAGGGGTTGTTGGATGGAGCAAATGTAAATGTTGACAATTAGTATGGAGTCTGGTTGAAAAGGATTGCTGTTTATAGAATGTAAGGATTAACACATTTTGAGTAACATTGCATACTGGCTTCTTTGTGGTTTTATTCAGAATAATTTATTTACATTAGTTTTTTTTTTATTATTTAAAATCATTTCTGAGGCAAGTTGATACATGGGTTTTCAGTTTCTTTTACATAATAGTACAATGTACAATTTGTGGTAACAGATTTGTTTTCTAACCGAAATAATTTAATTCCTATACATATTATTAAATGACGAATACAAACATTTATTGTTGTTATACGTAATGCAAAACTCAGACAAATGAAATCTTTGAAGAAAATTTATTATATATCAAGATATCTTTGAGAATCAGAACAATAAGCGGTCATGTCATTATACCTATATATTGAGCCGAAGTTGATACAAGCAACCAAAATTTAAATAAGTAGTAAAATTTATTCATTACTATTTCTGAAACAGCCACATGTGTAGGCGGTGGTGTCGAACCTGGAAATTTTGCCACCCTAGGCAAATTGTTATTTTGCCGTCTCAAATAAAAAAGAAGATAACGTCAACATTAACTTTTACATACGATTGTATTTAATAACAATGAAAGGCATTCGACGAAATACGTACAACTTGGAGAAACTTTGTAGGTTAACCTGATGCAAAACTTACAGGAAACGTTAATAGTATCTTAAATTTTGTTAACACATTTGGATACAATAATTCAAGTAAGTAGTGTGAAATTAAACACTTTAAAATTGACAAAAGTTTGAAATTAACAACAACAGATGATTGGCTAAATATATACTAACTTCATTTAAGAGATCTTTAGCTATAATATCCTTTTGATCTTCGTTGTTGTTAATATTGTTTTATGTTCGCAGCCACCTTCTTCGAAATATCACAAAAAATTCGAAATTTCGGCTGAGAAATTGATACTGCATAAAGTGCTCATAGATAGAAGATGGCATAACATCGGTAACGTAAAATCAGGTTTAAATTTCAATTTTGGATCGATTGTTACAAGAGATTGTTAAGATTGATAACGGCGGGTACGAAAGCTCATCAAATAAGACACAAAGAAATCCACTTGATTGTTGATTTTCGTATCAATGTTTAAAGCGTCCTTGTATAATGTTTCAAACAAAGATTCCTTAGAACGGTTCATCAGAAAGTGAATGCGTAGTAAAGGGCGCAGAGAAATTGTAAAATGCAACCGATAAAGTAAGAGATTTGATGCAAAAATTGCGTATCAAATTAAATGAAATACAATCGCCATAAATGATATAAATTTTTTGGCCCATTGTCTCTGCATACAAACAATGTTGTTTTCAATTTAAAGCTACGTACGCACAGTTTTTTTTTTTGTCAACCCTCGCTTGCGTTTTTTCCGCATATTATGTGGGCATACGCATTCTTGGTATTTAGGTCATTTGGTTTATTTTAAACGATAAATTAGGGTTTTTGATGTCTTCTTAAAAAAGAAGATGCTTAAATGATCCAACCCATTTTGTTATATTTGTAGTGAATTCACAGTGAAAAAACGTCAGAATCCTATTGAACAATGAGGAAATAATTAGTATATGCGGTGCTGTTCAACTTGTTAATTCCACGAAGATGAGGAAAGAATATCAAACTGTCTCTTTTATTTTAGAAAAGCTAAAATACCATCAGAGTGTTATATGCGTGAACTTGAAAATGGTTAACTTTTTACTGGGATAACAAAGTGACTTCACAAAACTTCCATGTTTCGTTTGTGGGACGGTAGAGATCACCATTCTTAAAAGATAAGTGTCAGGGTCGATGGAATGAACAAAACTTGGCTGGTGTATGATACCTTGGAATGACTTTAGATGCCAAGCTTAAATGAAAAGGGCACATCAAAAAGAAAAGAAAAGAAAAGAAAAGAGAAGAACTAAACTTAAAATTTAGAAACATGTATTGGTTACAGTGTAAGAACTGTGACCAATACAAAATAATGCTATTACAAGCAAGTACTGAAACTCGTATAAACTCTGTACAAAGAAAACAAATGCTAAAACCATCCAAAAATTCCAAAAACAAAGTCTTTTGTGGAATAAAAAAAAGACCCTTGGTATATTAGAAACAGTGATTTATATCGTGACCTAATGATGTAAAAAAACTCGCCCCAAGTTTCCACAAAAAGAAATATTGATTAAGGACGGAAGGAAAATAAAAAAAAATATACTATTTTAAGTTGAACTTTTTTCTAAGAAATATTATCAGCAGTTTTAATGGGTAAGGTCCATAATCCCAAATCCCATATTATGGAATCTCAAAATCTCTAACTTCAATATTTGTTAGTACAATTTTAAAACTATTTCACTACAGTACCTATTTTATTAGCAAAGGATGTTTATGTTGGAAGGGAATTTTAAATTGAACTGCAGTCAATTGAATGCAATATTTTGGGAATTCATGCATTCTTTTGCTGTAAAATGAATGGGAAAAAATTGATTGCAATCCTTTTGATTCAAGTGAATGGTGATTGCATAGTATGAAGTTTAAAGTCTCAAAGTGAAGTCAATAAATGCAATCTTTTAATTGAATTCAATAAGTGATTTTTAAAGACTACATTCACAAAATAATGCATACTTTTACAAGCCTGCCCCAGGCAAATATTTTTAATATCCATGGAATTGACTTTATTTGACAGATAATTTTATAAAACTAATAATGTTTGGATATGATACCCAAATGTGGCTGCTGCGGCTGGCGCGTATGTGACGTAATCTGCAGATCCAATTTTCACATTCTCATCGCAGTAAATGCGACAAAAGACATTTGTTTACCCAATAAAATATAAAATTCACATAAACAAAACACGACGAACTATGATCTGGAAAATAATATTTAAAAAATGATTTTTTTCCAAAAGAAAAACGAATTTATTTTCGATTTTAGAAACAAAAACAATTACTTTAATATAGTACTTCGCATTTCCAGTTATACACGAATTGTGTGTACATCATTGATACATACATATGTTTTACTAACTTATTTTAAATATTGAAATACATACATATATATTTTATGCAATTTACAAATCAACATGTAAACATGGTAAACATGGTATATATAATAACGATACGATAGATTTTACTGATCAAAAATATATATATGTATAATTTATATACTGTTTTACTTATTGTTTACAAAAAAATTATATAAATATATATCAATTCAATAATTTCTTTTTTTTTAATACAATATCATTACTTATATGGCTGGCTTAGGACGTTTTTTTTTTTTTAATTTTTCAATTTAATATTTCATTTTTTATTTTTTATAATTGCTTTTTGCTTTTTGCTATTATTTTTCTTTTTTTCTTTTTTGTTTGTTTTATTTTTAAAATAAAAATCGCAACAAAAAACGAAAGCGCTACATTGTACGTTATAAGGGTGTTTTTCTGCTATTTGGAAATTCGTCCATACACGACTGTCCTAAGCTAATTTTATTTAATATTAAAAATTTTTGTTAATAAAATGAAGGGCAATAGTAAATTAAATATACATCTTAAAGAAGCCCACACATTTTCCTATTGGTTTTTGAGTTATGGAAGATTTTTATAGAAAACCGTGACAGGGAACTGTTGTAACCATCCAGGGGAATGTTTTTATGGACAAAAACAATTTCTTTATGTATTAAAGTAATCAAAGTCTTTATTTTTCTTCGTCTTTCTGAACATATGTTATTTTTTGGAATAAATCAACAAGCGGCTGTCCGCTTGGCTTCACAGCCGAACGAACTTCACACCGGTCACGTTCTGTTCCACGATAATATTTTGCGCCAAAAAGAAATTTGACTTTAGCGCGGGTTTTACATTTCGACAGGGGACTTGTTTAATAATTTGAGGAAACGTTTTTTTTATGTATTTAGATACCTATTTCAGTTATCAATGTAAAAAAATAAAATATTGGTAACAAAGTTTGTAATTCTGGCAAAGGGACGCACCAGGGGACTGTTTTCTAAGGTGTTCGAGGTTCATTTATTTTAATATTAGATTATTAAATTACTAAAAAAGCTGTGGCCTGCCAATAATACCTAATACCATGTCGTTAATGATAAAAAAACTGAGAAATATTAAGTTTTTTTTACATAAAATAAGCTTGGGACAGCGATTTTCCATTTATTGGAGAAACGCCCATATCTCTGTTTTTTATCGAGATTTAGCTTTCATAAAAATATGAAATATTTTTTTAAATTTAGTGTTTTTTGTTTTATAAATAATATTTTGTAGTTTTCTTCTTAAATACCAATTATGCTTGTGTGAAAATTTTTTGCGTAGAGGATTTGTTTTGTTAATGACTGACTTATTCAGGGTTTTTTTTTAGGATGAAAACATTTATTTTTACACTGATAATTTGGAAGCTCTATCTAATAAAATTCAAAATATATATACAAATTTGCTAGATGATATACAATTCATTTATAATTCTATGTAGTCAATACATGTATATATACGTTTTTTTAACAATTTTCTAAAATAAAACTTATGCTCGAAGACTTTAATAATTGGTTTCTTTTTTTTCCTCTTAAAATTAAAATAAAATTAACTTAAATAACAATTTTATATATTTATCTTACTTATTGACTAGATAAAACTTATAGAGAACGATCAATTAAAATAAAATCTTATGAATTAAAACCAAAAAAAAATGTTGATAGATTTTTTGCGGTTTTTTATATTGTTGTTAAAATAATAATTTAATGCATTTTTATATTTAAACTTATTTTGTTTCAATTTTTTGATTTGTATTGTCTTTTCCGTTTAAGTTAATGTTGGTTATATATTGATTGCGTGTTATATACAAAGGGAAGTGTTATTTTAATGAGTATCCATGATATTATTTTTATATGTATTCAAAATTTAACATTTATGATTTCAATGAATCAGACTTGAATGAAAATATATATATTTTTTTGTTTTCCTTATTTATTTTATTTATCCTGTTCAAAAAATTGAAATGACATACTAATTTGGATAAAATTTAGAAGGTTTTTTTTATTTTGATATTATATCTATGTATAAATATTTGATTAAGGAACACACTCACCTTGACTTTTGTTTTAATTATTTTTGGGTTAAGATTTAAAATGACATTACATTACAGAAAGATTGAAAAATGTTAACGTTTTTTATATTAAATTTGTTTATTATATTACTACATAATGTGTATATAGTTAGTAGTATTTTTATAAATATGATCAACTTTGGCTCATTATAAGTTTTTTTTTTGATTATATGTGTATGTATTGTAAAAAAATAATGATATTTACAAGATAGCTGGAACTTGTTAAATAATCAATTAGCTGAAAACTTTTTTACTATTTATTTAATTTTTATAAGTAGGTATTTAACAGGAATACAAATAAAAAATAAAATATTTTTTATTTTAATTCTTGTCATATCAAAAGCAATCACCAAAGTTCTTATCCAGTGGCGTTGAAATTGGATCGGATGGGGGCTGAAACACCTATACCTATCTCATTTACTACATTTTCTTATATTATCTTAGTTTGCAAGTTTAAAATAGTGTCTGGATATCATGTGTATCAGGTTTTCGTAGGTGATGTGTATTCGATACAAGTCTTTGGAAAAATATAAAAGATAGTATTGAATTGAAAACTAACTGCACGAGAGGTAAACGTGCAATTTCGATTGAAAGAAAAAGTTCTGTTCCTTCTTGACAAAATATTGCGACATTTGGTCTTTCCAATTTTGTATGTTTTTTTGTTTTACTTACTCCAACATAAAACTATTACAGAATCTGTGCTCTCGAATTGGAAAACACATTAATGAAGTAGCAAAGTGAGTCAAAACCCGGACAACAAAAAATCATCAAGCAACTGCAAATAAGATTAAAAGAATCAGCAGCAGGCAAAAATATGCTGCGAAAATTCAAATGATAAAAATATTAACTCTGAATTCAGTTTTGGTATTTTGCCAGTTACCAGCTTTATAAAGTTTTGTATCTTCCATTTTGTAGTAATGGTTTAACTTCAAAGAAAAGGGTCAGATTTATATTTAATTTACAAGTTAAACTTAAACAATGCTATGGAAATCTCATAAATTTACACTATATTCAATGTAGAATTAACATGGTAGCATTTTAAACAACATTATAATATTTGCTTTAAGAAGATGTCATGTTATATAAACATAAAATGTTTGTTAATTTTGAGATGATCACTGAGTTAATTTAAATATTGTTTCCTGATAATTTAAATTTTACTGCGTAGCCCTTTGACTTAACAATTCACATAGTTAATTTAACAATTTTTTTTTAGCAGATGAACTTAACCTGGACCCATGTTCTGTAACTCGGCGATAACTTTTCGCCGCGAAAAACGGCGAAAAATGGAACGAAACCCATAGGATTCCTATGAGTTCTGCTCCATTTTTCGACGTTTCTCGCCGCGAAAAGTTATCGCCGAATTACAGAACATGGGTTCTGGTCTTATGTTTAACTAGAACTGCTGTGTCCAGATCATTTGAAATTTATTTACCTAAATCAGGTAAATTTATGTCATGCTTAAGATGAGATCGAAGAACGGGGAATATAAAGATCTTAACAATTCAACAAAAAAAATGACTATTAGCTGTGTTTTATTTTCCCACAGATCTAATCCAGATCAGATCATGAAGATAAAACAACCCAGAAAGTGACAACTTGTTATATACCCAACCCTTTTTTCATTTTGTTTTTTTTTTTTTATTTGTATAGGTATATACACCCGTTGTCTTTTTCCATTACACTACTGACGACATTTACAATTAAGGGTGTGTGCTAATAATGGATTTGGAAATCCAAATTCAAAACAAAGTTGGATCTTGTGTTGTTTTTGTAATACATGTATTTTCGTAAGCAAATCCAATCTGGTTCGGATCTATGGGAAAATAAAACACAGCTATTTAAGATTATAAGAATCGATGTTATAACTTCCAAAGCCAGTCAATTTTGGATTATTTTTGCATTGTGTTTTGTTCGTATAATTCGTAGCATCTTCAAATCTAAATATCATGTGTACAAATTTTTGGGAAAAATCTTTCTATTTGATAGGCGATTGAATCCGCCATAAATGAGATTTTCGATTTTTAAAACACAAAAATTTATGAGAAATTTCACAATTTTGAAAAAGTTGCAAATGTACAAAATTGAGCGCTCCATGAAAAATGTCTTGAATCAGCTAATGGATTGTTTAACAATAGCCGCATTTTATTATCGCTAATGAACTATGTATATAGATTATCCTATGAAAATAAAACGATACAGATCTGAGGGACAACAGCGTTATATACACTTGAATATAGCCTCACACTCTGAATTTCTTACAGATTTGTATATAAGGAAATATATATTTAAAGACAAGGCAAGAGAATCCTTTCTCAGATTTAGACAATTTTTTAACAAATTTCTTAAAGTTAACAAAATTTTATGAGCTTGTTTGTTTGCAGTCACTAAAACGATCTTTTTTTGTAACATTTGAACAGCATCAGTTCATTTTACATTGTAAGCTATAATTTGTCAGCGTAGGTCTCGAAAAGCTACCAGGAAGGTTTAATTTTTACAGTTATGGTTTAATTTTTTTTTTCAATTTAAAAGTTAAAATGGGTATAGACAAAATTCATTAACTGGTCCAGAAATTGCCAAAACAGAGGCCTTTAGGAAGCAAGGACTTACTTAACTTTTTATAGGTCCGGAAATTGATTGAAGCCCCAAATTGGTAAGCAATTTAAAAAAAAATCCGTTACTGAACGGAAAAAACTACAAAAAGCTTGCTTTTTATATTCTTTCTTATCTATTATTACGACGAAAATCAATGAAAAGCTTCCAATTTCAACGCACTCTCTGAATTAAAAATTACGGAGCTGGGTAAGAAGTTAGCCGAATGACCTTAGCTCGAACTATCTGAGCACTTAACACTGAAGAAAAAACTTTAGTTTAACTATGCGCCTAAACTATAGCGGCTTAATTAAGTAAGATACTGGATGTCATGGAATGCTGTCCAGTCAAACGATTTGTAAAAAAAAAACTTTTTATTTGAAAAAAGATGAACAAAGTCAAACCGGATTTAAGTAATAAGTAAAAAATCGCTATCATAGCCTCATAGCCGTAAGGGATGAGTTATGGTATGGGTGCAGTATCATTTTATGGCACTATTGATTTAGTTTTTGTAGGACTGTAAAATAACAGAGAAATAATACAAACCCATATTGGAAACAGCCTTGCCTTAGTTGCAGTGTATTTGCAGAACAATGCACTAATTCACACAGCTTTTATTAAAACGTTTCAAATCCAAAATATCCAGCAAGCCTTTACAGGTGGGAAGATGTAAACAAGAAATGTAAATTTCATTATCAAAGGGAATCTTATGCGATCGTTTAAGGAATCGTAGAAAATTTTGTTAGCTTTTAGAAATTAGTCAAAACTTCTCTTAATACCACAAACGATGTCCTACCCCAATATTCAATACACATTTTGTAATGCAGACCTCAAAGAAGTATCAAAAATAGTAAATTGTAAAATAAAATAAGTGTGAGGCTATTCAAATGTTACGGACTGTATTCCCAGCTCTTTTTTCGTGGGTTTTCTTTATTTTTCATACAATTGTTGTTTTTTTTAGAATATCTACAGTTTAAACTACCTTACCACATGCAAGACTAAATAGCCATCTACCCGCCAGAATTATAAACTAAATTTTTGGAGTATGAAAAATGTACTGCATGTTTTCTGATGGTCTATATAGATAAATTCTGATAATAAAAAACGGCTGGTTAATAACGTTCCCCTTTTTCGATTTTAGCATATTATTCTATTACATATGTAAAGAAATTGACAAAACAAACAAATTAACTTTTAAAATTATAGAAAAAAAGGAAAAACTAATTATGTATGTTAATAATATCGAAAAAAATTAAACAACTTTATAAAAATTCTTTTTTTTTTTTTAATTATGGATGTTCTTAAATTAATGCATTTCTCTTGCGTTTATATTTTTATATACACTTAAGTATTAAAATTGTTTGATTTGTTTTAAAAACATTTCTTCCGATACAATCAACAATTTTTTCGTTCCGAAAAAGTTTATTTATGTATTATAAGTTTTTTTTTTTACTTTTTTTATTTGTGTATTTATGGATGTAGTTATCAGTTATGTATAGGAATATATATAAAAAATCTTAAATTTAAAGCTAAATGAAACTTGAGTGGAGGCATTTTATTTTCCTTTGAAACTATAATTATTTTAAGATTTTGTTTTTTTGTTTTTCGATTTTAATTACAACTTAAAATATAAATAAACATAAAAAAAATTATCTAAAATTATAAATAATATAAAAATTAATCAATTTTTGTCAAAGAAAAAAACAATTATATCATAATTTAGTACTTAAAGTATTTAAAATTAAAAATTAAATTTAATAATACAAAGTCAAATAATATATAGAGCTGTTGTTAGATGATGAGCAACAATTTGCATAGTATATATTTATTATTTGTTTCGTTGTTTTGTTGCATTATTTTTTAATCTATTTTGTTTTTTATAAATTAACGACTTAGAATCCTTCAATAATACCGTAAGCCTCTAAACTACCAAGAACCACATAGATTATCCAAAGGGAGAAAAGTATTCCACTGCTTAGGTATTTACAAGTAGCTGGTCCACCAAGTTCTCCGCCGAAGGCATTGTTTCGCCTTATCATTAGGATAGCAATCGCAATTAATGCTTCTGTGCAGAATAATGTCACAGAAAATGCTAGACTAAAATTTTTATAAAAAAAAATAAAAAAATAAAAATAATATAAATTATATTTGTAACAATATACATATCTAAATTGTAAAGAATTAAGTACCTTCCGGGTTCAACATAAAAACTGCTACCGTGCGATTCATGGTATATCGCAGCGATTGTCCACGCTACACCGATTCCAAGGAACACGTTGACAGCATTACTCCCGGTTACGTTGCCGACACTTGCGTCGGCATGTTTGTCCTGTATAGCTGCTACTTTACTAGCAAACGTATCTTAAAAAAAACACATTTATTTAAAACAAAAACTTTCTTAAGCTAGTATCTTGGATATTACAAAGAAATAAATAATAAGAGGTGCATTTCGTAAACTCAAAGCCCTGCTTTTACTGATATATCGGGTGTGCCTAATTTACCGTCTGAAAAAATAGACGTCACTAAATCACAGCCTGAGATAGCAGACGCCACTAAAAATCATAGTCTAAGATAACAGACGTCATCAAATTACATTCTGAGATGGCATGGCAGACTTCGCTTAGTTGCAATCTGAGGAAACAGACGTCACTTAATCGTAGTCTGAGATATCACGTCATTAAATTACAGTCTGAGATTGCAGACGTCACTAAATTAGATTATGAAATTGCAGACGCCTCTGAATTACACACTGAGATGGCAGCTTCCCCTAAATCACGGTATGAGACGTGACTTAATTACAGTCTGAGATTTCAAGCGTCACTAGATCACAGCCTGAGATAGCAGATATTAAATCATATCCCGAGATAGCACACGTCACTTAATTACAGTCTGAGATGAAAGACGTAACTCAGTCGCAGTCTGAGATATCAGACGTGTTTAATTTACAGTCGGAAAAAATAGACGTCACTTACACAGCCTGAGATAGCACTATAGCAGACATCACTAAATCATAGTCTATGATAACGGACGTCATCAAATTACATTCTGAAATGGCAGACGTCACTTAATATGACTGTTTGGTAACTCGAAACGTTGTACGACGTCGTACGACGTAGCAAAATTTTCAGCCAAATCCCATAAAAAAAATGACAAGTAGCAAATTGTAGCAAGAAGTTGCAGTAACCAAACAGACATAATTACAGTTCGAGAAAACAAACGTTACTAAATCATATTCTGAGACAGTAGACGTCATAAAATTACAGTTTGAAAGCTATTTTGTTCAAACGAAGTGCATATTACAATTTCACAAATTATATTAAATGAACATGGATGTATGGAGTTTTAGCAATTGACTCTTTTCTAGACCTATTGATGGAGTCAGGTAAGGCTAGTGTCCTGTGAGTCATACGAAATGGCACATGATAGATCTTCTACTTAATTTTTTTTTTTTTAATTATAAAAAATTTGCCAACTAAAAAGTTACTAGATATACTCACCAGGTATACTTGTTCCTAGAGCAACAAAGCATATGGCAGTGACTGCGTCCTTAATTCCCAAAGTACAGCCGAAATGTGATGCTACATCACCAATGACGGCTGTAACTATACCTATACATGTAATTGATACGACAAAACATAAATATCCTCCGGCGATATCTAAGAAATTAAATGTAAAAGAGTAAACAAAGGAAAAAATATAATACCACTGTCCTTTATACAAGTAGTCAATTTTGTTGAAATATATGTACATAGGTATAAAAAAGCAACAAAAAACAAACTTCAAGTTACCATGTAATTATTATCCTGGCAACGCTTCAAGTTTGTATAAAATTTCTTTGTAATCTTTTAACTTGCAATACACACTTAAAGGATACAAGAAAGTGTTATAGCTTACCTGTTGGTGGGATGAATGCAAAAAGTACTTTCCAAAAGACCGTTAGAAAATGCATGATATAATCGCCGCATGTTGGTGAGGGCTCTTCACCTTCTTCACCACCACCACCACCTTCACCATCGTCATCGTCTCCTGAATTTTATCCAAAATTAATTCATGCTCTAGGTTGGTTGTTTAAAAAAAAATAATAAAGAAATAGGAAGTTCTAAGTTTCTTACCCGCACTGACAGTGAGTGCCTCCGTAAATTGTTCCTTCCAACTTGAGGTCCCCAGGAGTAGCGACGCATTAGCCTTCTGGACAAGTTTATCTACAGTATTCTAAAAAAAGAAAATGAAATAAAAAAAAAGAAATATTCTTTATCATTCTGTTGAAACCTTATACTACAGAAAGTACACAGTAGGTGCACTAGTAAAACCAGTATATGTATAGTCTCAGAGGTAACGTTGTATTTTAGTTAGTGGTCCATTGGTGTTTTATTGAGAAATGTAAAGCAAGTGCAGTAAAATTCCCATCCGTAAACAATAATAGAACCAAAAGCTACTAACTTTATCACTGACTAATTTTTCGACGGTTTTGTGATTTTTTTGTTGTTAAGGGAAGGAAATTTTACTGCGCTAGCTATAATACTTTTTATAATAAAACACACTTAACGATGTAATCTGATCCCTTTGTTGGGAAAGTAAAAACTAGGAGGTATTTTCATTGAAAATAACATCAAAATACAAATAATTCTACCATAAGCACGATCGAATAAGCCTGTCTGCAAAAAAATGATTCAAACCCAGGGATTCCACACTCTTATCAATAACTACTTTTGTATTTGACACTAAGTCTTAATCGATGAAAATAGGAAAGTATGTACTAGGGTTAAAAGCTGTACCTAACACTAATACTGCCTTGGAATGATTTTGGATGCCAAGCTAAAGTGGAAAGAACACATCAAAAAGAAAAGAGAAGAACTAAACCAGAAATATAAAAAAACGTACTAGATTTTTAGCATAAACATATTGTCGTATTTGATTTATTTTAACTTGCGACAATCGCGTTGCCAAAAAAAATAAGACAAATTTCAGTATTTAAAAGTCGGTATTACTTGGTATCATTTGCGGCCCAACACATTAAAACTTATAATTTCTATTTTTTGAATAGTCGCAGTTTGGGAGAAATTCATCAATGATTACTTCCGAGTTCCGACATTCGATGAACTAATCTGCAGATGGTTGCTTTGCTTACTTCGTTTATATATATATACCTATTACGCAACATCGTGATGTTTGACTCCATTCCTTACTCAATATAGTGTTCCTTTGACTATTGCATTGCAGTTCATTTACAATATAAGACAAAACAAATTCGATGGTTGTTTTCTTTTTTTTTCTTTTGTCTTCTTTTTCCAGAATTAAAGTGAATTCTTAACCTTGGCCACTATTATTTACTTCTTCGTTTTCAAAAAATTCAAGTTTTTATTTCAATAATTTCCTCTTTGCAAATTTGGTGAAATGAAATTTAAAAAATAAAAGTAAAAAGTTGCAAAGTGAAAAGTATTTCGTGAAATAGATTCCAGATATTTAAATGATCTATAGCTTATTATTACTTAACATTTTTTTTAATGTTCTAACACAATGTGAATTCCATATCCAGAGGTATATCTTTTTGAAAAATTAACTCAATTCGAAAATAGCTGTGGCCCCATCCACTTGGAATAGAGCGGATAGTCGAATTTGTAACTGATAAAATAAAAACATTATAAACTCGTGTATATATGTTATTAGTTTGAACTTTTTGATGTTATTTAATAAATTTCACAACTTTTAATTAAAATAATATATTTATTAGGTTCAGCGACGCGTTTCAAAGTGAATCTCCATCTTCAGGCGAATTAATCAATTTGACGTAGGTGTAAATGTCAAGTCAAAGCCAATGTTATCTATTGTGCTGTTGTAAACTGATTTATTTGTTGTTGTTGATTAAATTTGTAACGATTACTTTTGATAAAACCTATTTTAGGTGTGAAAATTAATTACACATTTACAACGCTGCCTCCTGGACAATAACAATACAATACTGAAAGGTTTTTCATTCCCTAACCCTAAAGAAAACCAACTCAACCATAAACATTACAGTGAACGCGTATCCCTTTGCTGGTTTTTAAAGTATATGTGGGATAACTTTCAAGTAACATTATATACTTATAATAAGGCATTAGAACGTTTGTGAGGACAACCCTAGCTATGGTCTAACGTTTGCTGATTAAACTAAAAGAGTAAAACAAAAATCCATTTCCTACAAAGTGATCCCATTTTGCCAAAGAAGTTACCTTTAAATAGTCCCTTCAAGAACATCTCTCCTAAGCTACAACATCATCGAGAATACCTTTTAATATTGCTTTTATTGTTTGTGTTATTGTAGGAGTTTAACTTTGTATGATGATGGTTAATGGTACCTATAGGACGCAAAGCCCATTTTGCACCCTTTTGTCATATACTATACATATAATAAGAACTCTTGAAAGCTAAAGCGTGTAATTTAACAAGTGGTTTTGTTCATAAAACCCATGAAATTTTAAATTTTAAACTTTTAATTCTTCGGAGTTGGGGAAGTGTTTTTTTTTTAGGTATATAATGTTGGTAGGTGCTAGGTAGGATACCAAATGAACCTTTTTGCAAAAAAATACAGAGGCGCATGCATGAGAAGACGTTGTAAAATGAGTGCTGCTTCTAGACATTAAAAATGGATGGTAAAATTTGTAATTCAAGCATGTATACGAAAACAGCAAGAGTGATGGTAATGATGATGGTGGGCTTTTCTTGCAACATAGTGGCAATTAATTGAAGAGTGTTAGTTTAATATATTCAAGGAACATTAGCGAAAATTAAACATGTATTTCACACAACTATAAAAATGGTGTTGGTATATAAATGAGTTTGTGAACGGACATAACTAAATTTGTAGTTGGATAAAAGCAAAATAAAAAAAAACGACAGTATAGTCGAAGAAGGGATGTGAGAGAATGGAAGGGTTTTTAAAAATAATTTTTGAAAACATTCAATGATTGATAGGACAATTATCAAAAAATTGTAGAGGTTGATCTAGAAACCTAAGAGGTCCTGCAATTTAACCGTCGGTCGTTGTAGCATAAGATCCCGCCATAGAACGACCTACCCTCATCGAGTTACCAGATAAGGAGAATATAGTTTTTTAGGTAGTGCCTATAAAGTAACATTTTGCGCATGGGTTGCCTGGCGAAATAGGATCAAGGCATAGGGTTGCCACGCTTTAAAAGTCGGTTTTTGGGTTTTTTTCAATTATCTGACCCAGCTCATATAGTGATAAAACAAAAAAATAATGTGAAAGGAAACCTTATTTAAAAATTCTGAAATACGTGATTTTTCTTAAATCGGAATTTCAGTAGGATAAATTAAGGTAAAAAAAGAAAAAGGCTATAATATATAAGGCTATCTATTTTCTAAACGAAAAATGATAGAGAGTTTTTTATTTCTATATGAATAGATCTTATAAATACAAGAAAGTCATTCATATAATAGAAAATTGTAGAAAATCTAAAACTCGAGATAAAAACATTTGAAAAGCAAAAAATGAAAAAATACACGTCGGATAGAAAAATCAACTAAAATCAGGATGATGTTTTCTAGAAATAAGTTTTATAGTTTCGAGAAGCAGATAAGAAATAACATCTGTGTTAGCAAAATTTTCGTTTTAAGTTTTTTTATTGGCTAGTTGAATTTTTGAACAATATATATTTTTTTCATCAATTTTTGTTGATTTGTGATTGTTTCCTATTTACTGTCATTGGTATTTTCATTTAAAACAACATCAACGTGAAGAGAATTCTATTGCGAATATGATGGTACTTTGTTATTTCCAAAAACATTGTCCACACTCGGAGTTTCAGAACTTTTAACTATCGATATTGTGAAATTTTGCAGTGCGTTAGAAAAAAAACAATTCTAATAGTATCAGAGAGGTGACCGAAAATTTAGGTATTAAAAGTATAACCAAAATGTGAAGAAGTGGGTTAAAATGTACAAGTGTCATGATATCAAATTCTAAAGTCTGGCATTTTTTTTTTTTGGTCAATCCTATGCCTTGACCATATTTCTCCAGGCAACCCATGCGCAAAATGTACACTACCTATACCTAAAAAACTGTATACTCCTTATTTGGTAACTCGATGAGGGTAGGTCGTTCTATGGCGGGATCTTAGACCATTGGAAGGGTAATTTTTTGTATGTCTTATTTAGCAAATTACTTTTAAATTTTACAAACAAAAGTAACACTTAGCTTTTCAAACAGAAAATAAATTCGCCATGTATTTTTGAAGAAAAACATGGGGATTATACTAAAGAATTATTTTCTTTCAAATTGAACTTTAAGGATTCAAACATTCCAAACAAAGCACCCTCCATCATGCCTTTTTAATGAAAAATATTAGAATTATATTGGGAAAATAAACATTAAAGGTGTTTGTAAATTTAACATATGTAAAAAAAAAATTCTTTGTCGAATTAAATTTTCACGCTTCAAACATTCCGAACAAAAGAAACCTCCGGACACTGTACTCATCATGTTATTAAGAAGAAAAACACGAGAATTGCATTTGACAAGTAGATATTTAAGGTGTTTGTAAATTTCACATACAAAAGAAAAATTTCCTGGATTTAAACTTTCGTACTTCAAATATATCAAACATAAGCCCACTCCGGACAATAAATCCGCCATGTACACATGGGGATTCCATTGGGCAATTCTACATCAAAGAGGTTTTTATTTTTTACATTACAGAAGAAACATTTTTTCGGATTAGACTTTCGCGCATTCAATATACTAAATAGAACCACCCAACGGAAATTGAACCACCATGTATTTTTGAAGAAAAACCACGGGGTTTACTTTGGTTAAGTATACTCATACATTGAGGGCGCTTGTAAATCTTACAACCAAAAGAAACATTTACGTCGAATTAAAATTTTGCTTTTCAAACATGTCAAAAAGAAGCACGTTCCGCCATGCATTTTGGATGAAAAACACGTGAATTTTCTTGGGCAAGTAGACACTAAAAGTGTTGGAAAATTTACATAACATAAAGAACATTTCCTTCAAATTAAACATTCGCGCTTCCTGTTAAATTTTTCTGAAATGTGTACCTTATTGATATTTCGGGCCCAGTTATACACAAATATGTTACAGTTGTAAGTTCTTCTGTACCTCCTTTTTGGAATGGCCTATAAGAAGCTTTTGATACGGGACTCCCATTCCACTGATTAAGTCTCAAGTCCCTAAGATCTTAAACTTGAAATTTATCATCCAATTGTACCATGTACTTTTAATTGCATAAACACCATGAATTGCACATATACATAATATTACGTTTCTAAAAATAACAAGTGAATACCTCTGTATAAGTGAAATACTGGGAAATATATATATACACTATGGCCGTGCTTTTTATATTGAAGAACATGAAAAAAAAATTACACAAAATGAAACACTCCTTTTCCATTTGCTCACCCTTTTCCGGTTCGTCCTTTTTCTATTTATTATTACCTCAATCTCAGAAAACAGAGAGCTCTTTAATTAAAATTGAATTTAAAGTATCCATGTCTTAATGCAAATCTTACCTTGAACTCCTTACTTTCTTTGATCCGCAGTTCTGCACGAACACAGTCTCCTGGTTTTGGCCGCCCTAAGAGAGCTAATTTATCCTCTTCTGTCAGCTCCTCTGGGCGTTTAGCTTCTGCTGCTTGAATAAGTCCTGCCAGTTCATCGTCTATGGTTGTAATTTTTTTTGTTTTTGTTTTTGTTTTGAATGTATCGTCGTGTCATTGGAATTTTGAAATTTTTGTTAGAAAATAAAATAAAAAAAAAACAGGAAAGAAAATTTGAATTAATATTAAACTTTTGGGAATTAATTTAATTTTTTTTGTTTTGTGAAAAGAAAACATCGTGTAATTGCTATTTTTTTATAAAAAAAAAGCTGTGAGTTGCACTAATGCTTGAAGCCACAAAGGTGATATGAGATTTTCCGCACTTTAAAGCGGGTTTTAATCCCATTATTTATGGTCATTTTTAAATGAGATTCAAATGAATGCAAAATTGTGCATCACAAAGGTGCGTGCTGCATTCAATTCAACTTTCTTTTTTTTTTTCAATTCATATCACAATTCATATCACATCACATCAATTAAAAGCCTCTGCTAAACAAGGACTATAACAATGCCACACATCAACAACTAATGGCAAGCACTTAATTCCTAGATGAATTGTGTGTGTGTTAATATAAGGAAATGAGTTCTTTGATTGCATGCGGACATTGAATGCTTAACACGATGAGTGAGTGATTTGAGGTGATTCTCTAAATAATCCTACTGGGTGGACTACAATACTTAAAGCAAAACACTATACAGGTGGTGGAGCTTAACAAAACATTTATATATCCTTGAAGATTGAGCTCCTTTTGATAATGGAATTCTATACAACTTAGCTATTTGATGCTAGTGGAATATTCATGAGGAATGGTTTTGTTGTTTTTTTTTGTGCAAAATACTTTGCTATTGGGGGTGTGGGAAGCATTTAATAATTATTTTTAAATTTACATTTAAAGAGCTTTTAACTAGAAAAATAACATTTTTAATTTCCCTACAGAGAAATTATGAATAAAATAAAAAAGTCGCCAATTTTGTTTAAAACGGAATCGCCTCCCCTTGGGAAGGGGCTGTTTAGCTTAAAAAATTGAACAAGGAAGCTTATGATTTGACGCTGGATAAAAGGTTGGAAAAGAGAAAGAACAGAAATATTTATTGCAGAATTGTGTATTAGGTTCAGACCGATTTATGAGAGTTTCTTTTGTACACTTTAAATACTGTTTATGTATATTATGTATGTTGACTACGGTAGGAAATACACTACCAGTCAAGGGATTTGGTTCGTTAAAATTGTGTAACTTATCAAAATGTTTAATTTTTGTTTATAATATAGAGTAATGCAACACAAAACTTAAGTACAGACGATTGTCAGATCTGTGAGTGAAAAAACTGTTCGAAATGTCTTACAATCGTCTGAACACACAATTTTGTCTGACAATAATGTCAGAAACGTCATTGTCAGACGACAATCTGACAAAAAATTGTCAGATATCTTACAATCGTCTGAACACACAATTTTTATCATTGTTAATCGATTAGGACATTGTCAGAGTCAGACTCATTGGTCTTTGTCAGATGTTTTCATTGAAAACATCTTACAATTGCTGACAATTTCTTCATTGTCCGAAATGTCAATGAGTTTTTTAAAGAGACATAAAAAAAAGAGCTGACAATCAAATTGTCAGACTTTGGGAAGAAATCTACCAACCGTGTGCTTATTGTTAGCTATTGTCAGACCATTTATAGTTCTGACAATCGTCTGTAATTAGCTTAAGGTTTGTGTTTGGTGATGACAAGAAAAAAAAATGTATAGTAGGCCCGAGGTCATATTTCCTTCATCTAAAGGCGTAAGATGCAATTTAAAAAAGAAAAAAATTATGAAAATGAAAACAAAGATATAAAACACCTATAAGTGTTTTTATTTCATTAAAACCTTCAATATTATTAATATGATGGTGCGAAAGCTTGGTAGCCTAACTGCAAGTATCTTATCACACAAGACCCCCTTAAAAATATAAAACAAGGAAAGTTCTTAAGCTAGGTTATGGTACAAAGGTAGGTAGGTAGGTAGAAATGGCGGTCACGAGCAACTTAGCTCGTAGACCCAATTAGTGCTAGAGTGCGCCGTTTTGATACCATATATAACTCGTTGGACCTATGGATGAAAATGGTTTGGAATGTCTTAGTCTCGCAGCAACATGCCACGCTGGGCAGTTTGTTGGTTGGCTCAGAGACGTAAGAGGTTTGACCCCTTAGAATGATCGTCCTAGGAAAGATGTGCAGTAGCTACTGAGTAGTAGTTTCGTTGAGGAGTTGGAGGTCAAATATTTGATCTTAACCTCAGAAAATTCGTTTAGGTCACTGAAAAAAGCTCTACCAAATTTTTGTGCTCTTTTTCTGGCCAATGCGGGGCATTTACAGAGGAAATGAACGACTATTTCCCTTTCCTGCTGGTCCCCGCAACTATACGATAGTGATTATTGTGTTGACCAGTGTCCTGCGGTTATGTTACATAGGTGTATAGATACCAGAAATCTATTCTTTTACTTTGTTATTTAAATGAATGTTTTTGGAAAAACCATTACTATAAAAATATATATATTCCTGTAAAAAATTGCTTTCGTTTTTTTAGTATTTAAGTTTCAGTTTCAGCTTTTAAGAAAATTATCGAAAATAGACCACCCCCTTATACATGATTTTTTTCTTTTCTTGACTTAATCTATAGCCCGAAATTTTTGTTGCATCTTAAACTAACCATCGCCTGTAAATTAAACATTAATTAAACAACGCTGATCTTCTGTACATTAATAGTACATGCGTCATAAACTTAATTTGGCAGAAGCACGAAATTCTTCATCCATATATTGGAGAACTAGATATCGGACGATGACGCGAAGGCTCTTGTTGGATTAATTAATTTACCCCTTCCGGCGGAAAAGTACGTAAGTTTGTCCAAAAATAGTAAAAATATATACATATTATGTATATATAAAATCTTCAGATTGGTGTCAACGCAGAATTTCATACTCTACGATATATCCGAAGTAGGTATAATCTCTCAGTGTCTGCAAAAGTTTTTCGAAATATAAATAAACAAATAGACCAAGCCCCCCTATAAAAAAGGAGTCTGATGATCGGTGTTCCAGTCGTGAAATATAGCTGTAAGTCTAGCCTATAAAAACTTGGAGGTATGCTCATGCAAGTGTTGTTGGTTCTACGAACCAACCAACAATTTGTGTTGGTATAATCTTAGAATAGAAGAATTGCCCAATCTTATAAAATCAAATTGAACATGATAAAACTACCCTAAAAAAAAACTTGTGTGTATGTTGCTTGTCTTTAAACAACTGATCCGACCTATTCTGAAGTATGGATTCCCCACCTGGTTCTCTATATCACCAGCAGCGATGAAGAATATTAGGCTCTTCGAGAAGAAGATGTTCCGCATTAGCACAAGACTATAACGTAACCCATTAACAAAGTAATTTATACTAACCAAAAAGCTGTATAAATTGATTCCAATATACTTGCTGCAGCTCTTCGAAAGCATTATAAGGAACCTAGAAGACCATACAAACCCAGAAGTTCAGCAACTCCTCAAGCAACAACTTGAACCTATACTCCCTGTCCCTATAGCCATTACCAACCAACAATTTAAAGACATCATCCACAACAAAGCCACACTGTTCTACCTGTTATATTTTTTTTTAACTAACTTTTCATCAAAGAAATTTAATGGAAATTAAATTAAAAACAATAAATATATTTGAAAAATCACTTCTACTCCAAAAATGATCAAATTTTCATTTCAGCTGATTAATAATTAACTAACGAATATAAACATCCTGTAATAGATTAAATAAACATATATATAAATATTATATGTAGCATTGTATAAATCCATATAAGAAGAACGCTGGGCCACTTTTGTTGAGTCAACATGATTTAATTTAATTAAAGGTAAGTTTAAAGACAATTTTGTATAAAACAAATTGAAAAATAAAAAACATCTAACCCATGGGGCACAGATTGGAACTGACTCTTTTAAAGTGTATTTTTTTTAAATCATTTTCGTTTTAAAATGACAATAACATTTTTAATAGTGCTTGTTTCGACTTAGTTTTGCATTTATTGGAATCAACGTTAAAAAATACATTTAAATGATGCACCATATTTCGTAGATGTACCTCAACTAAACAAAAATAAATTTTCGAGTCAAAAACCCACATTTTTCTTTCTCCTAAAAAATAATGTCCTTGAAACATACATATTTTCATTAATGCTTATTATGTTATTATGTTTGGTTCCGATGAAAATTAAACATTTTTAGCAAGTTTTGTCAGTGTAATATTTCTTTTCGAAAGTTTTCGGGTATAACTTAAATCCACCCTTTTATGACACATATTTCAATGAATTCTTACTGATTCTATGTTATACTTATAGGTAAACCTATATGAAATTTTAAACTTATATTTTCGCGGATGTTACTCATATTAAATAGACTTAGTTTTTTCGGAACTTACCGCGTTAAATTTATAAAAATATTTTTCATCCCGTGACCACGAATAATGAAACTTATTCGAAACGTCGGGTGAAATAAATTATAAAGATTTCTATAAATTTAACGCGGTAAGTTCCGAAAAAAACTAAGTCTATTTAAAACCTATATGAATCAGTTTTTCGAGTGCGTGAAGTTAGCCCCCCTTTTTTGGAATTTGCTATTTTTGAAAGTTGTTCCAGGTTGTTCCCGATTTGTTCCGCATTGTTCCAAGTTTTTTTTGAAAAATATTCAAAAATTGGGGTTTTAGAGCCAAAAAACCGTTTTTGACCTAGCCCCCCTTTTTTCGAAAATCAAATTTTTGAAAGTTGTTCCAGATTATTCTAGTTGTTCTGAACATTGTTCCAAGTTTTTGGACCCCTATGTTCAAAATTTCAAAAGTTATGGGCAAAATTCGAAAAAATTCTAGCCCCCCTTTTTTCAAAATTCTTAATTTTGAAATTTTTTTCGGGTTTCAAAAAGTGTTCTTAACATTGTTCCAAAAACTCAAAATTGTAGGACGTGTATTTTTAAAGATAAAACCTTCCGAACATTTTTTCAAAAATCCAAAAAACGGCTCTCTAATATTTTTTTTTTTTTTTGAAATGCATTGAATTTTGAAACCTTATGATAAATGCATGTATTGAAAAAAAGTTCTGACCTTACATTCTTACTATCAGCTTAAAAACCAACTTTAAAAAAACATCTCCGATTTTTTTAACTTTTCAAAGGGACCCCTGTCCCCCCTTTTCCAAAAATCCAAAATCTAAAATTTGTTCCAAGTGCAGAATCCCTCAAATCCAATTGTTCCAAAGAATCATCAAAAAATATTGAAAACTGAAGATTTTAAGCCCAAAAAACACTTTAAATGAAAATATCTTATTATCCTTGCTCTGGCCCCCCTTTTTAGAAATCCAAAATTCAAAAATTTGTTCCAGGTTGTTTTAGGGCTCTTCTAAATTGTTCCAGACTTTCGTTTCTTAAAATTAATTTTTAGTATGAAAAATTTCATTAAAATGCATTTGTTTAAAATACATTTTATTTCAATAAAATGCATTTTAAACGAATACATTTTAATGAAATAAAATGCATTTTAAACGAATGCATTTTAATGAAATTTTTCATACTAAAAATTAATTTTAAGAAACGAAAGTCTGGAACAATTTAGAAGAGCCCTAGAACAACCTGGAACAAATTTTTGAATTTTGGATTTCTAAAAAGGGGGGCCAGAGCAAGGATAATAAGATATTTTCATTTAAAGTGTTTTTTGGGCTTAAAATCTTCAGTTTTCAATATTTTTTGATGATTCTTTGGAACAATTGGACTTGAAGGATTCTGCACTTGGAACAAATTTTAGATTTTGGATTTTTGGAAAAGGGGGGGCAGGGGAGCATTTTTTTGAAATTTTTCATACTAAAAATCAATTTTAAGAAACGAAAGTCTGGAACAATTTAGAAGAGCCCTAGAACAACCTGGAACAAATTTTTGAATTTTGGATTTCTAGAAAGGTGGGCCAGAGCAAGGATAATAAGATATTTTCATTTAAAGTGTTTTTTGGGCTTAAAATCTTCAGTTTTCAATATTTTTTGATGATTCTTTGGAACAATTGGATTTGAGGGATTCTGCACTTGGAACAAATTTTAGATTTTGGATTTTTGGAAAAGGGGGGACAGGGGTCCCTTTGAAAAGTTAAAAAAATCGGAGATGTTTTTTTAAAGTTGGTTTTTAAGCTGATAGTAAGAATGTAAGGTCAGAACTTTTTTTCAATACATGCATTTATCATAAGGTTTCAAAATTCAATGCATTTCAAAAAAAAAAAAAAATATTAGAGAGCCGTTTTTTGGATTTTTGAAAAAATGTTCGGAAGGTTTTATCTTTAAAAATACACGTCCTACAATTTTGAGTTTTTGGAACAATGTTTAGAACACTTTTTGAAACCCGAAAAAAATTTCAAAATTAAGAATTTTGAAAAAAGGGGGGCTAGAATTTTTTCGAATTTTGCCCATAACTTTTGAAATTTTGAACATAGGGGTCCAAAAACTTGGAACAATGTTCAGAACAACTAGAACAATCTGGAACATTTTTCAAAAATTTGATTTTCGAAAAAAGGGGGGCTAGGTCAAAAACGGTTTTTTGGCTCTAAAACCCCCATTTTTGAATATTTTTCAAAAAAAACTTGGAACAATGCGGAACAAATCGGGAACAACCTGGAACAACTTTCAAAAATAGCAAATTCCAAAAAAGGGGGGCTAACTTCACGCACTCCAGTTTTTCATGATTTCTCGAAGACGATACCAATATATGAAATAAATATGTATAAGAAATGATGTTCCTTGCTTTGGTGGGACGTCTATGAGATATTCTTCTAACAACGTCTTGTGAGTTTAAGAGAGGTTTGTGCTTAAGCACACTTTCCTATACTCAAAAAATTTAAATTGGTCATAAAAGTTTATTTTGAACTTGGTTTATGATCTTTTGAGAAAATAGAGCATGTTCAGTTAAAAAGTGGTGAGAAATGATCTTCATGGAATATATTTTAAGAAACATTTTTAAATTCATTTGAAATAATAAATTTTCTTTTTGACTTGTCTGACTCAAAATAAAAGCAGTGACGTGAAGAAAAAAATAAAGTCAAAGGTGGTATGCGCCTTTTTGCGACATATTATTGGTGCACTTTTGCCTAAACATATATAAAGCATTTTATTTTTGAATAAATTTTTGTTTGTATTTAAATAGTAACCATTTGTTCCTCTTTCAAGTTTAAACTTTATTTGTAAGAATAAAATGTATGAAAATATCATATTATTTAAAAAAAAAACCTACCAAATATTTGTAGTCCATTTGTAGTCGATGTTTCATTTTTATGTATATATATATCCAAACTAGCTTTCTAAAATTTATCATTCACTCTTTAAAAATATACACATAAATCTAATTATTTAGTTCCACTCTATGGAAATTGGAAATCTATTACAACATAACGACGATGTAATGTTAGTTTGATGAGAAGAACCAAATAAAATTAAGCTATTAACATTTAACAAGAACTGTTAATTTGAGAAATCTATTTTAATAATACAATTTATAGTTTAGTCACTTAAGAAATTATTTTAGTTTTACACAAATTGAAGAATTAAAGATTGAGATGGGTTTTAGTAGAGACATCATCGTCCTGGACGATCGAAATAAAAGAAGTTTTTTTATTTGTAAGTCAATTTGCATTTGCATTTGTGATTTGTTTTTTTTTTTTGTGTTTAGAATGCCGATGGTCTTATTTTACTGTGTTCAACGAATAAGCTAATCCAATTTCTAGTTACAAATTGAAAAGTTATTTTGATATGAACGAAATATTCATTGAACGTATCCAAATGCTCACAAAATTGACAGATTACAGGGATGCAGATGAATATATAAACCGATACCAAGCATGTCTAACTTCGGAGAGCTGTCTCCAAAACCTTATTTATATGTTCCATTGGGTGGTCTAACTTAGACATTGCAATTGGTTGTCCAACCTATTCTAAAATTCATTGAACAAAAAATTGAAAATGGAATCAAATTTTCAATGCACGTATCTAAATGTTTTACAAAATTGACAGATTACAGGGATGTCAGTGATTATAAATAAGGAGATGTCAAAATTATTAGACAATAGCTAGGAAGAATGGTCTGAGGAAATCTAAAACTTCGGCTGTTACTTTGCAAGACTGTAAATTAAAAGAAAAAGGTGTTGAAAAGCAATCATACTATATAGTCTATAGATAGAAATTGACAAGAAAAGCAAAAACACAATCGCGGCAGTTTTTTCATAGACCGCACTTGAACTGCTGTAAATCATTTGTGTGAACGAGTCTAGAGAAATGCTAATTTATAACAGTTATAACAGTTTTTCGCCATTTAAGTGGATCCGTCTGTGTGCGAATTGATAAAAACCTCTGGGTACGATAAATAATCAGCCATTTTAATTTTCTGAGATCTCGTAGTTCTGTGACTGTAAAATCAACCATAATCAAATGTGATTGTCATTGAGTTTTCCGTCTATAGGTAAGATGATTCGACTCAATTCAATTCAATTCAATTGAATACTTTCCAATGACATTTGTCAAAAACATGGTTGACATAGTGAAATTTCAAAATGTTTGTAATAACATATCGAAATTATAGAAGGAAATTGACGTCTTTGTGATACAATTTTTATATTTTCTGGAAGGCAGTCAGTAAACATTTTTGGTCACAGGGATGTTTATTTTGGTTTGTTAATATGTTAATATGTGTAAACATAAATTACAACTTTGAAAAGTGTGCCACGTATTACGAAGCATACATGTATGTTTACACATCATAATTATGTGAAATTTTTTCTAGACTGGTGGTAACTCTAGTCGTACTGCGGCAGATACCTTAAATTTATTGGATTCACATTTTTGCTGTGATAGCTCTTTAGCTATCAACTTAATGTGATGTCATCTTACACAGACTGATTGTGGAATGTGGTGACTCTCTTATAAATCGTAGATCATCTTAAACATTCCTCAGCAAAATTTTCAGTTTAGCTGTCCAATAATGAGGACAAAAATTTCGGATTCACCTCCTCAATTTTTTGCGGAGGAAAATTAGTGAGAACTCTGAAATATAAACTGACAAAATAATTATATAAACAAAACTATTATAATTTTGCATTTCTTAAATCGACAATTTCTTACAGCAGTTCATTGAAATGTTACAAAATTTTTGCCGAACCATTTGCATTTTGAAAATTTAGCCGCCACCTTATAGAAAAGGGCATGTAAAAAGTTTTCCGCGACCATAGATTTAAAAAAATAACTTAAGTGACTAAACTATAATGGATCTTTGTTTTTTTTTTATTATTAGAATGAGTGTATAGAACTTTCGATGAAATGTTGAACATAATAACATAACATAATTCTATTTGAAATTCGTAACGATCAACAAAACTCTAAATTATTGAACATTATTATATAATATTCTGACTGTGAAATTTACTTACAAATTTGATTTATAGAAGCGTAGACATATGGAAAATTGCGTTTTATTGATTTTGTGATTCGAGTTGTATTACAAAATTTAATACAAATTATGTTGGAACGCAATTTATGTAAACATTTATTATATAGTGTGCCAAATAGATTTAATAATATTATTTATACAAAATAAATTATTACGATGAATTTGTTGTCATATTTATATACGATTATATAATGTACGAATAGGATTTATTTATATAGTCGGAAGCCCATAATGAAACAAGCGCAACAAGCATTCACAGTCCGAAAATGTTCCAAAAATGTTAATTTCAGTTAAAAAATTAAATATTTTTTTGTTTGTTTTTTTTTTTGTTTAATAAAAAAATAATAAAAATAAATTTGTTTTGTTTTCTTAAGATTAAAATTTAAAGAAAAAATGTTTTGGGTTTTGTAAATGACGAAAAAGCGCAATGAAATTTTTAGAATTATGTTTTATGAAATTTGTAAAGTTAAATTAAGTTTTATGTATAGAGAAAAAATAAAATAAGTATTTAATATAAATGATTTCAAAATATAAGACAGTAATAAGTAAAGAATTAAAAAATAAAAAACAAACAAGTTTAAAATGTATAACCTTACAAATAAGCAAATTATTTTTGTATGTGAGTAGAAACAGTTACAATTATATTTAATGATGAATAAAATTAAGAAATTTAATTAATTAATATTTGTTTTTTTTTTTTTTAATAAATGTGATATACCGTCTCCATAATATAGACACTTTTTATAAGTGGATTAACGTCAACACACATAAACGACACAGGAATTTAATTTTTGTTGTAATACCAACACTGTAACACTACGTACCAAAATATTTAGTCAAAAATTTAAATGGATCCGATTTTTTATCCGTGTCTGTGGGTTTAAAAATGTAGTATATCACTTAATTGTTTTTTTTTAAATAAATCAAATTCTTAATATTAAACTTAGTTATTGTTTTTTTTTATATTTAAATTACCGCCACCAACAAATTATTTATATAGAAAAGATTAAGTTAGAAAATTTAATTTAGAATATTTCAAAAAATTGTTTTAAGGTGCGCTTGAAAAACTTAACATTTTGCTAGAAAATAAGCGAAATTTCAGTGTGCATTGCCTAGATCTTTTCTTAAAGTGCGGTTTCATGTGCTTTTTGTTTGTACTTTTTCATTTCTATTGTATTGTTTTTTTTTTTTTATTAACGTTTAAATTCTAGGAACTTATAAATTTAAACCTTCCATTTATTAAAAAGAAAAACTAAATGATATGTACCTTATTCTTTTTGTGTTTAAATGTTTATTTTGTTAATTAAGTTGTGTTTTTTAAATCAACTTTTGAGAAACAAATTTATTTTATTTATAAATATAAATTAATTTAAGACATATCAATATTGAAACTTTCGCGATAAATTTTTAAATCAAAACATAATATTTTTAGTGACTTGGAAACTCAACTAACAAGAAACTCAACTACCCCTACAATTATTTACGTGTCAAAAATACAAACTCAAAAGCAAAATGGGAGTAAAATTAAAATTACAAACAAAATCAATATTTAAACTAAAGGAAATAAAACTATAGATACATAACAAATGAAGTAGGAATATGAAAATAAATCAAAATTAGGAAAAGAAAAAAAAAATATTTGCACTTTTTGGTCGCACTCTATTTATAGTATATAAATATTTTTGTGAGACTGTGTCATGTTTTTAATTATTTTCTTTTTTCTTCAAATAATATTTTTAAACGTTCTTTCAAACATAATTTGTGTTTTATAAGAAATCAAAAATAAAATTAAAATAAATAAATTATTTATAAAAATTTAATTTTTACTGAAATTTGTGGTAGAGACTAGAAGCAAAATATAAGAATAAATGTATTTACTTTAGATAAGAAAGTTATCGAAATTTGTTCTTCAAATTTTACGAATTTTATAAATTAAATTAATTGAATGGAATTAATTTTTGTTTACCTGCTGCAATCTGGGGTTCACCAATATTAACATAGAATACAACGTCCTTCTCATAGCTGCCCTCTTCAATGATAGCCAGATTGAGAAATTTTCTGAAATAAATGAGAGAGATACAGTTTGTAAAAATTCAATTAAAAAGAAGAATTTGTATGTTTTTTAAGCATTCGGTTTATTGAGTAAGAATATTTATTTAAATTCCTCTATGGGACAAGTATTTGCTTTTTTGTAAATAAAAATGTTGATTTTTCAATCAAACATTACATCTATGGTCACAAGGAATAACTGCTAAAGTCGACTTTACACATACATTATTTTGTTGATAAATCATTTTTATTCTGATCAATTGTCAGCTTAAGAAAAATGTTGAAGAACAAAATCTTCTTAATGACCGAACAATATAGCTTTTATAACAAAGCATGTCAAGGGTCCAAGGGTCATTTAATGCCATATCTCACAAGTGGAATCAATGTTTATATCGTTTTGGTGGAAGTAAGATTATTGCGCATTTATAGAGTTTTTCATCAAGCTCCCTAATCGAAAATGCGTGCTTTTGGAATATTGATGAAACATTGTTCGTTGGATTATTAGTAACCTTTCTGATCGTTTAATTTGTATTGTTTCAGATGGGTTTAATTCTAAAGATCGATTCGAGCCCCAAGGCTCGGTTTTTTCTCCGACTCCTTTTTTAATTTTCATAAATGATATTTTATCTTCTTCTTCTAATCCATTCAGGGTTTCCAGACATTAGGCAACCCTGTTCTTCGGATGTGGAACTATAACGGTAGCGTATGAAAAGCTCATTAAATTCCAATCTCAACAGCATCGTTAAATGGGATATCAATAATCGCGTCGAATTTAATGCTTCCAAAACCCAGGGCTATTTACAATTACCCAACTATGTTTTTCCTTCCCATTTCCAAGAAATATATCGTTATCGTTATATTTTATCTTTAATAATACAGGATGATGCAACTTGCAAAATACTTTAATTTAAGATTTGGTTTTTGTCAAAATAAACAATTTTTCTCATTGAAAAGAATCCGACGAGACTATCTAATCTCTAATGTAATTGCGAACAATTTTTGTGCCATTTTCCCTCGAGAGGTAACAAACTTTTTTTTTTAAATTTTTTTTTCTAAATTTCGAGTTTGAAAATTAATTTTTTTAAAACTTTTCACTAACATAATTTAATTTAAAATGAAAATTAAAGAAGAGATTTCTGGCTTTACAAAAAGGTATAAGATGGCATTGTAACTTTAACTATTGTTTTTAAATAATATTTTTTCCGTTTTAAGTAATTTTTTTGTTGAAAATTGATCCCCCCTCCCACACGATTTTTTTCTTGTCTCAACCCAACCTACTCACTCTGACTTTTTGGTGCACCTTATACCAATCACCCTGTAGATTAAAACGTCATCTGCGTACATATGAGAACTGCTTCAACATCATAAAGAAGATCATTGTTAAAAAGTGAGAATAGAAGTGGTCCCAAAACATAACCCTGTGGCTCTCCTTTGTTTACAAAAAAGGGAAATGAGTTACCAATTTCAACTTCTATCGATTGCGATCTATTTTTTAAATAGTAACATAGTAGACAAAGAGATGCGTTCGAGAACTTGAAAATCTTTAGAAGTTAAGAAACAAGAATAGAGTGATCAATATAATCGAAAACCTTTGAGAAGTGCAACAGAACCTTATTATGATATTGCCTTTTATTATATTCCAAGAGATTTTTTTTGAATCTAAAGAAAAATCTAACTCTTTCTCCAATTAGAGCTTTAAGATTGCCACTTTGAATCTTCTTGAATATATTAAAACTCAAACTCATTAAAGTAGTTCCTTCTTTACACAAAGTTTTGTGGTATAGGTAAAATTGTACGTAAACTTTAGACCAAGAATACCTTTTTTCGAAGCGAAATAATAATGTTTCTTTTAATTATTCAATTTGCATGTGACATTGCTATTTGATTGATTGAAATCATTACAAAGACAAAAGGTTAACAAATTATTGCCACTCCCAAGCATGAACAAAAATTAAAACAAAATGAATTTAGAAATATGTATGAATAGTCTTTATCGCGTGCTAGGAGCCATTACTAAACTATTTTGTTTTGTTAGTCAGATTTTTAAACTGATTTCGACACGCTTTGTTTGTTTATAGGAATTGTACCTAGTAAATCAATTTACATAGAAGAATTGTATTTATGTTTTTATTTACTTGAAACTCGTTAAATTGTTGTTATTTTTGAATTATGAAATAATTATATTAATTAATTATTGGAGGTATAAATATTCTGGAGTACATAGTGAATGATTGGCCTTTCAAAATGATAATAATATAAATAAATTCCAATTAAATGGCAAACCCAAATATTTTTCCAAAAAATTTTTAACATTCGTCAGAGGTTATATTTTGTTGGGGTTAAAATGATATTATTAAAGCCTTTTTATTTTATCCCCACTAAACAAATTAATTGCGGTTGTGGTTAAAGCTTTGATTCGTCATTTTAGCCTTGGCCTTGTTAACCGCAAGGTTGGAATTCTAAATACACACATACACTCACAAAACAAAAAACATTCAAATCGTAAAAACCACAAACCACAGTGAAATAACACAGAGCAAAAAAAAGATGAAGTACAAACGTTTTGCCAAAGTAGATATATTCTATTAAACGTTTAGTTTATAAAGTTGTGGCAATTTCAAGCCTACTCAGGGATCCATCCACCATGTATTCACTGCCACCTTCCACCTGATACATTTTTTGCCACCCCACAAATCATTCTACATAAACTTTGTGTGAAAACCTTTTCTTCACGTTTCGCTAACTTGATAGTGGCTGGCAGTGTGTCGTGTCCTCATCGTCCTCAAAAACAAATTGAAGATGATTTAAAGCCCACATGTATGTTCGCCCATGCATTCCCTGAAAGCCTCTTGGTCGGGTTCTTTTTTTTGGCATAAATAATATTTCCTTACGGTGTCATAGACATATTTCCATTAGGACAGGCTTTATGTTTCGAAAATGCTTTTCCAGAAACAGCTAAATGACAAGGCTGTTTTTTTTTTCATTTTCTTTTATAATATACTCGTACATAATATCATTGTGATGAGCGCATAAAATGCCTATAATACCCGTTCTAGCGTTCATAACAAGGCTGAACGAATAGACACAGATGAATTTATCTATGAGAAGATACAGAGGAGATTCGTAAAAACCCCTTGTTTTCGAACCACTGAACGTTAATTTGTTCTTGTTCCTTTTGCTTATGTTCTGTGAGTATATACTGGTATATCCTTTTTGTAATATCTTGTTAGCAAGTTGAGTATTATTGTCGAAAAGAAAATCTTCGTTTAGTCATTGGAATGGTTTGGATTACTAATGCTGTTTTTTTTTTTTGTAGTGTTGTTGTTGTTATTGTTACTTTAAAAGAAATAATATGCCCTTTGTTTTTATACTCTCAGCTTAAGAACAAGAAACCGATAATGTAGACTGAAACATGACTCGTTTTGTGAATAATGTTTCCTTTAATTTTTCTTTTTATTTTTCTTTCTGAAATTTAATTGAAATTTAAAATCCTTAATGGGATGTTTAAGGAAGCGGGAAGATCGTGGAATTTTGTGGTTTAAATTTAATATACTGAGAAATAGCTATAACGATAAGGGAATTTCTAATTTAATGTATGTACAATGTATTGTATTTATGTATTTTAGTCCTCATCATTTGAAGATACAATGATGGGGATATGTTCTTAAAGTACATTGTGGAAAATCCTTTTTTAAATTTAAATTTAAGTCAGAATGTGTTAATTTTTATTTTTTTTTAAATAGAGCTAAGTAGGTATCTATTGCTTTCACGTACAAAATGTACTGCACAACTGGGTCACACTTACTTGCTCTTATGTTCAATCACACGGTATAGATTTAAAATTCGAGTACAAAGCTATTTATCAGAATTTAAAAGAAATAAATTAGTTATTTCTGCCAAACATATTAAGTACATATGAGTTGACGAAAATTAATGATAGGTGTTTTTTAGTCATTGCTGCATAGCCAGCATATTTCATAGAAATCTCTCTGAAAAAAACTTTTAATCTGCCGAGAAATACTCCTAACTATGCAGTGCATTTGGAAACTGGCCTACCTAGAATTTTTACTTCCATGTAGACTACATAAATGGCTTCATACACACGTACTCTTCTTACACTAAAAATTAGATGCGTGAATGTCTCTTGGTTTTTGAGAAAAATTAATATTATTATAAAAATTATTTTTTTTTATTTGACTCCAATATGTAGTTTAAATTACCCCAAAGCTCCTAATTCCACTTAGTAAAGTAAATTTGGTTAAATTTTGAATACAATTTTATCATTTTCATTTTTCAAAATTTTGACTTTGAAAATTAAACAGCAGCGATAACGATTGTTTTAAATTAATAAAACATAAATAAAAATATATTCCTATAAGTTTAATTTATATTCTTAAAATAAGGACGACAAATTTTATTAAAAATCGTAGAAGTCGTTTTCAATAAAAAATAAATCAAATTAAATCAATAAAAAATTTTCAAATATTTGTTTGTTATGGAAGGTACCTACTGTTAATTTTGGCTATAACATATTTTTTTTTATATCCAAGTTCCAAGTTTAATAAAAATCGATAAAGTCATTTTTGAAAAATTGAGTTTTCAAAAAAAAAAAAATTAAAACTGAAAGTTTGGTAAATTTTCAAAACATTCTACTTACAAAAATTTAAATCAGTTGATTTCTTTTTAAGAAAGGTGAAAATAAAAAAAAAATGGTTGCCATTAATAATTAAAAAAAAATTAAATAAGAGACAGGTAATAGCAAGCAAAGGAAATTTTAAAATTTATAAATTCTAAGAATTTGAATTTTTTTCCCTCAGCATTCTTGTAACTAGTTCATTTTTGCCATAGTCAGTTCTGTTAGGGGATTTATAGAAAAGGGGTAGTGTTCTGACTTCTGAGGGATATGAGTTGATGTTAAAAACTCATTGACAGTATTTGATTGATGTACAAAAAAAAACATCAGCTATTTCACGAAGTTTTTCTAGAGATGATCTTGATACGGGGGCTAATTTTAGTTTCAACCCTCTTAAAACAGAACAGAGGAATTGACGCTGTATTGATTTAATTGTTTTAATATGAATTAGGTGATATAGCGACCACAGTAGCATACTCAAGCAAAAGTCGCAGGAAGGTTGTATAAGGTGATTTCGTAACGAAATGGTCTGAAACTCCTTAGACCAACGTTTTACGAAACCAAGAGCAGAGTTAGCCCTATAGCCACGATGTTGACACAACGGGGACTGAAGTTCAGCTCACTATCACTATCACAAATAACTCCTAGATCCCGAATGGTGGTACATAACTCTGGCTTATCGTTACTAAAATGTTTGCACGTGGTTGTGTGGGGAAACATTTTGCGGGAATATGTGATTGCTTGGCATATGCCAAAATTAAGTTATATTTTGTTTTTTTTTTTGGCACTTAACAGAAAAATTGTCAAAATCGTGTTGCAAGATTAAAGCATCATCACTTAGTTCCAAATGTTTAACCATAGATTCGATGTCATTGATTTTCAGGAAGAAAAAAATAGATGGCTGCCTTGCTGAACGGCAGATCTCGCTATAAAAAGATCTGACGTTAAAGATCTAAAAAGACCAAATATTTTAGGTCCAATAAGTATGATTCCATCCACTGAATGAAACCCAGAGGAAATCCAGAAGTTCTAAGTTTGAAAGATACAATTTTGTGTAAGATTTTATCAAAGGCCTTGCTATAAAATCTACGGCTTAACATTAACTTCGTTTTTTGTCAGTAAGCCCTGGTTGTCTCTTAAAATAAAAGTAAAGACAAACAAAAAACTGGAAAAATCACCTAAAAAACATCATTAATCAAAATTTATCCACGCTCAAAATACCACCCACCAGATTCAATGGTTTAAAATTCATCCTTATTCACATTCCCTTGATTTACTGCAAATTATTTGTCAAACATCGATTTTAACTTTTTCAGTAACAATCACAGCGTCAGTGAATGAGTCAGTGATGAGCGTAAATATATAATTTATGCTTTACCAACAATAATGTTCTTTAGGTACATATAGCTATAGGTTTCAAATTTATTTTTTTTTTCGCGAATGTAGTCGCTTCATAATGTAAAAATTATTTAAGTTAAAAAAAATATTGGTTACATATTAAACATTTTGTTTTTGTATCTACCAAATAAATTTGTACCTCATATTTGGTCCTTATAATAATTTCAATATATGAATTGCCATTTTTAGAAGTTATTACACATAATAAATATTCTAAAGATTAATTATTATGTGCAAACACATTGCTGGAGGCATATTAATCATTATATATGCGTATATGCCTCAAGGAAAGTGTTCCCACATAACCTTGAAAGATTAATATACAAATATTAGTCAGCAATATTTGAATTCACATGGGAATTTCTTTCACGCAAAAATGGTAGGAACTCATATAAAAAACATTGAACAGTAAATTTTAATCTGTATAGGTACCACGTAAAAAAAAAATATTAATATTTACTGATCAATAATAATATTTTTTTCATAATAAATGAAAGCCTCTAAGCGTTTTCTAAATTAAAACGAGCTAGAATTCCCACAATGGTCATTCCCTAAAGAAAATAAAAAACATTTCGAATCATTTAAAGAAGGGAAGGCTCATAAAACTGGCAACAAAAAAAATAAATAAAAGAACAACATTTTGTCCACGTTTTCGCAATGGCTACAAAATTTCACGAACAAAACAATCGACTATACTATAATACCGCGCCTTCTTGACGTTTAAAATCGATACACGACATTGACATCGTTGCTGCCCACTTTTTACAGAATATATACATACCTATACCTACAGACAAATAGGCTTCAAACTTGTCCGCAATATTATATTAAATCATATATTCAATAAAGGTAGTTGGCTAACAGCGAATTGATTTGTTCACTGTTCTCCAGTATAACAATGGATGTCCATGCGTCCATCAATATATACTCTCTTTTTATACACAGCTATATCAAAATTCTAAATCTTTTATTTGTATATTGTGGACATTTATAGGTGGGAAAAATTGAATTGCCTTTGATGTGGATGAATACAAAAGTGACATTTCATTTAACGACCATTTGGCAGGCAGGCATTTCCATTGTGTCATTGTCGAACGAACCCCAATACAAAAAGATTGATGGATGTGATAGGTAATGGCAAGCAGAGCTTGATAAGAGTTGTTAAGAGCGTTAAGGCAATTGTCGTTGTGAATTGGGGTGTTATTTTCAAATTAACTTAGTCGGTATCTAGGATCGAGATAAGGATAGTGGGAAAAACGCAATGTTGAAAGCCATTTCCATTTTAGTCAAAAAAAATTAAATGAACGTTTCGGTAGGTATAATTAGGTACCTGTTGTCAATAATATTAACTATTTGCTTTTAGGAAAATTGAAGCCGAAATGGGTTTAAACACTGTGGAAAAATGTGCACAATTTCTTCATAGTTATTATACGAATATGAATGTATATACAAAGACATAGTAGGTATGTCTTCAGCGCCATCCTGCTGGAACCACATCTCCGCTACATTCATGCCTTTAGATCTGGGAACAAATAAGTCATTAATCATGGTGAATACCGTTGAGCTAATCACGAAAAAATGTGGGTTGACGACTCCAACAGCCCATTACCGCACCAAAACTGTGTAACGGCGTTATTCATATGGATTTCTCTCTCTCCAAATGGCAAAAAATTTTAAAAAATCTGATGTGAAGCTATTAGCATGACAAGGCTTATCAATTTTCTTTAAAGGTCTTTGACAAAATGTTCTTAATTTTAAATATTTTTTTAACTAGCATCAAAATAAACTTATTTTCTTGAACACGCCTAAAAGAGTGACAGTTTATATACAAAAAAAGTAATCAAACATACCAATTTCACATTTGTAGTTGTCAAAGTGATATTTGAAGTTATTATGGTACTAAAAAGATGAAATAGGCATTTGTTGATTTTAACTTCATTGTTTTTTAAATTTTGTAACGTTTTTGAAGCGTGAATGTCATTACGATAAAATTGTAAAGATTACTGAATAAAAAAAAAAGTGTGAGTGCCGGGACTCACGGTTAAGATGTGTAAATATACGTAACGTAACGTGAATCACAATCACAGAATCACAATCACGATCACAAGATACGTTACGTTTTTTTTCACCCTACCGCCAGTATAGATGTTTACACATCAAAAAAACATTTTCATGTTTATCAATTTTGCTGTCAAAATGCTGAGGGAAAAAATCTTGGATTCGCTCTCTCACTTTTGAGTGAGAAAAATCTTTGAGATCGCAATGAATAAAACACACATATTGTGTCAGTTTGATGTTTTTGAGCCAATAGCCGCAAGTCATTGTAATTTGAAATAGTCGGTGGATGCATTCGGAGAACATGGTTGTGCATTTCAAATTTTGGATGGACGCATTTATAGAGCCAACTTTGGATATCGATCAACATTCTTAAATAATTTTAAGCCGTTTATGTTCTAATGTTATTTATGTGCTCAAACTTAAAAAATCGTTGTTGAAAATGTTCGCCTCCTAAAACTTGCCACCCAGAACTTAAGTCCCTTCAGTCTCTATGGTAAACATGTCCCTACTAGAAGTAGTGTTCTAGTGGCTCGTGGCTGGAGTAGGACTGTCAGTCGCACTCCACGGGGAATTGACAATTCCTCCAATTGTATTTCTTGTAATAAAAAAAAGCTTCTCACCTAAGCCGTTCGGATTCAGATCAGATGAAAATGGAATTCTTTACGAGAAATGGTTGAGAGAAATAAGTCAGTATTCAGTAGAACTTTGTTCTCCAAGAGTTGTTGCACCTTCAAATTTGTTTTTCATTTTATTTATAAAAGTAGTGTTGCCAAATGCCAATTTAAAAACCAAATATCTGTAAAAAACAACAACACCCAATTGTCAGTCATGCTTCAACCATAGGTATCAACATTTAAAAAAACAATCGTTTGAAAAATCTTAAGGGAAATCAATTAATTACTGTTTTAATATGTAGTAGTTGAAGAGCGAAATAAACATAACACATTATTTAGGGAACACTTAAAAGCCCTTTTACATTGTCTCATACTCGATTAAGACACATGTCAAAATTATGTGAAATACATGGAAATTACAATCATGTGGAAATAAAATTTGAAAGCTTCACATACAAGATCTGACAACCCATCCATCTCGCACAATTTAAGACAGTTCATTTCAAACAATTTGACATGTGCTTCTGTTTATACATAAACATTTTAGGATTGGTTTAAAACCTTCACACATTTTAAATATGAAGAGATTACTTATCTCGGTAAAACAGATTTTTTTTCAATGCTAATAATATAAAGAAAGTAATTTTCTATCACACAAGTTTGACAGACAGATGGAATTTTTTAACACTCAGTTTTGACATAATGAATAAATACTCTGTGAGATATTGTGGAAGAGCTTTAAGTAAAAAGAGGTTGAGTTTTAATAAACTTACATTAAAGGAAAATTTTAATTCAAATAATGTTTTAGATCTTGAGTCGTTCGTTACTTTGATAAACACAAAACGAACAGTATTTTTTGTATCTTACCAAGCAAGAATGCTTTTCACATTTTATGTAGGTACTCATGTATGGTAACATTAAAAAACATTCTTGATTCAAAGCAACTAGTATCTCTTAAAATTATTGCTTCTTAGCATTATGACTGCTGTATATAGTTCACCCAAAAAATATTCATTTATCATTTGCAAGTGTTGTTTGATCCTGTGAAATATGATTTGTCTTTAATGTATGAAAAATACCAAAAAAAAAAAAAAAGAATAGTTAAAAACAAATAAAACAACATGGCTGCCGCATGAACTGTCAAAATGTACCCTTCTTTGTTAGAAAACATTAGATTTGTTTCTTTACTTCCCAAAACTGACACTTTATTCCCATTTTAGCCCAAAGTTCTGTCAAAGTCCATTAAAAAATAAATAAATTGGACAATTAGAATTGGTCAAAATTGGCAGTTTTAAGAAGAAAAGAAATAGATCCATTATACGATAGAGCTTATGTGAAGGAAGGAATTAAATAATTCAGGGAAAATATTAAAAATATATAAATTTTTTTCCGGGTGTAAGAGTTTAAAGAACTATCGTATAAATAGCGGCAACAGAATAGCAGGACAACATTTGAAGTTTGGGGTGAAATAAAAATAATTGACACATGTCATGACTATATTTACACATAGTCATGCCGTGATTCTAACGTAATTTTAAAAACCTTTTAAAGCTAAAATTGTTTGAAAATCTAATTGATTTTCAATTTTTACAATTGACAGAACTAAAATAATAGAAATTTTCCAATTAAATTAAGTTTTTTTTTTATTGATTTATTCTTGTGCATCCTTATTCCTTTTTGACAGTTTTTTATAAAAAAATAATGTACATATGTAATTGACATAAGCAATAAGCATTAATTTCTATTTCCATACTAACATTTGTACGTCATGTTCTCCCGTTCCAAGTGTGCAGATGATGGACAAAAAAAAAAAAAGAATTGAATACAAATGTTGAACAAATATTTTCTCAGAAATGAAGAAAATAAAGCACGAGGATGAATTACTTCTCAGATTAGAATAGAAAACAAAATTTGGATTCCAGCGTTTGTGAATTTAGCATGCTTTTTTAAATCATTTTATTCTTTATTTGGCAGTTCTGACATTTAAAAGCACGTGCATGGTGTCAATGTGCCTTTTAACGATTTAAAAAGCATTTTACATACATACATCCACCCTTCGAAATTTTGAAAATAAATTTTTTTTCTTTAAAAAATGAAACATTTACATACGAACATTTTATAAAACTAAATTAAATTTGTACATGAGCTATGTACATACCTATACAAAAATCTTAAAATATAGTATATCGTAGATGTCTCCTTCATTCTCTAAAAGCAATCTGAATTCTCGTTATTTTTATAGAAAATACGCAACTCATACACATAAATAAAACAAAAACTTACGACTTAACAATTCGTTGGAAAATGCAAATCGTAACAAATCCTTCGTTGAATAAATATTAACATAATCTTAACTAATGAAAGCACCATCCTTTACTTTGTATGGAAATGCGTTTGATTAAAGTTTTTATTCCATCCGCAAACAACAGCTACCGGTAGCTCCGCTGAAGTTATCATGGAAATAATTTTGAAATGCATAATATTATTTCTCTTGAATATTTATTTCGTTCCTACAGATAAATTGTCGGAGAAAATGAAATATACCAGATAAAGTAACACTTTGATGAAATTTATATTTTTAAAGCATATTCATGGTACCTAAGCTTCTTATTGAGGTTAAGAGAAATAATTATTCACTCTCAAAAGGCGAACAAAGTCTGTGGCGGATTGCGTAGAACCATATAATAAATAATAAAAATGATATATGTATCATAACTCTGGTGTGGTCTGCAAAATATCAAAATAACTGAAATTTTTCAAGATAAAAAACTGTCAAGTAATTTTTGTATTCAAATTTGATTAGATTGTTTGTAATAAATTCTAAGTGTCATATGAGGAATAGCATATACATACATATGTACATTTGTATGTATGTATGAAAATTTAATTATATTTAACAAGATTTTCTGTTGCAGTTGCAGTTGTTTAATAAGTGCATGGTACACAATGAATCAAGTATTTAAAATCAGTTTATTCAGTAAAAAAACATTTGTATTTGTTAATCCATAGGTATATTATATAAAAAAAAAGAAAATGAATCAAGTATTTAAAATCAGTTTAAAAATACATAAAAAAAACATATCAATTCAGCATGTACAAAATCACAAAATGTACATTTTTTCTTACATTCAAGGAATATAAAAGCCAAACAAAACTTGTAATTCAGTTGCTTATAATTGCTATAAGCTTTTAGCGAACATCCATTTTTGAAAAATCAACATTAACCGCGTTTTATTATCTACGGATCTAGATCGGGATCATCTTTTAACACGTAATACGACAACAACTTTGGATCCTGCTCTGTATCTGGATCTATTTTAAAGATCTGAAACATAAGAAAAGAAGAGATGAGCATACAACACTGTTGTCATTATGGATCCGTATCGTTTTATTTTCATGGAATGATCCTGATCCAGATCCGTAGATAATAAAAACGAAATAGGCACCGATGAGAAAAAAAAACAAAAAAACACGAGACTAACCGACTTCATCTTCGGAAGAGATGGCAGACCGATATGGTTTGATGTAAGGCACAGGAAAAATGTGTTCTTTTCTCTTTTTCAAATTCCTTTTAAAAGAGACAGTGTGATTGCAAGTGATTTACTGAGCACCGTGTTCCACTGTTGACCAGTTTGCCTGAATATTTTAGCTATGGAATGTAAACGGTTTCCGATTCGGAGGCCGGCCAGGTTGTGGCTACAAAAAATCATCTTCAATCAGGACCTGAATTTTGGTTCTTTAACAAGGATTTTTAAAGCTAAATTTAGACAAGACTCCTTAGGTTTTGTGTGAGATGGATCAAGAGGGAAAGATTTTTATAAAATTAGTTTTTTAAAGTAGGAAGAAAAAGAACCTTTCTTTTTTAATATACAAAAATGTTGTTCATGAAGGTGCAGTAAATTCAGAAGTCCCCTTGAGTTATTTATTTATTTTATTTATTTAATTCTGAAAGGAGCTTGAAGTTTTCCCAAATGCAAACAAAAAAATATATCCCATTTCGCAGATTGTATATGGGCTATATGTTTCCTGGATATGTAAGGTCCCTTTATAATGTAGAAATATACTCAACTCCCATCCCATCACAACATAACATAAATCATAATCATATTTTAGCAACAAAAAAAGAAGAAAATCCTCTGCTATATAGGTATCTATTCTATTTAAAAAGAAAAAAAATGTACCCTATAGCGAAGTACATAACACATTTCAGTAAGTCTATAACAGGTGAACAAAAATTGCTATTTATACCAAAAAAAAAACCTCCCTGGGGTATAATTAAAGTGGAAAACCAAATAGGCTTACGATTAACACCGGCAGTGTTTTACTTATCTAGTTTAACTTATTAACATTTCACTTTTATTTCGGGGGTCTAAAAGGTCGCGTTATCCCTTGATCCTGAAATTTACAACAACAAAAAAAGTGTATTAAAATAGATGGAGTATTTTTTTTCTTAAACAAAAAAATGGAAATTTTTTTTCATAATAATAACAATTTTAATGGGAAATCTAGTAGTAAAGAAAGAATTTAACGATGTGATGGGATTCAATTTTTGGTTGGCCTTTAAAATGAAGTTATATTTTTTGTTGAAAGAAGAACACCATTGGGAAAAAAGACATGAGATGAACAGTATATACGAAAGATAATAGCCTTGCAGATTTCATTTAACTTTTAAAAAAATGGGAGTCGTTTATAAAATCTGTTTTTTTACTTTTTTTACTTTGATGACACTAGATATGTACATATATCTTCATATTGGTATTCGCAAGGAGTTAATCTGTAATAATTCTAGAAAAGGTATTAGGTAAATTCATGAGCTTAGGCTATTTTGAATTACCAAATATATTTTATTGGAGGGCGAATTGAAGATTTTAAACAGTTTCCTAATAGGAATGGGTATAGATTTTGACAGTTTATGGCGGCCATGTTGTTTTATGTGTAGTTAATTTTTCTGTTTCTTTTCATTTTTCTGACACAATAAAGACAATTAACCATCACAGTACATATATTAAATATAGGTAATATAATTAGTAACAAATATTTGTTCTGTTCTGCACATCTGTCAAAATCAAGGAAAATGTTGGATCCAATGAATCTTTACTTGTCTAATTTCAGTATTTTCTTGTTGTTTCTAATGATGCGTGTTAAATTCCTGTGGGCACTCGAAAACCCATTTTTAATATTTTGACACTTTCAACTTTGCCAACCTGCTCAATAACATTACCTTAGATTTGTGTGTTGTGAATCACAGTGGCGGATCCAGGATTTTGTGATACATTACTTATGTGCGTGAAGTTAGCACAGCCATTTTCGATTTTCAAAAAAAAATATACAAACAAGCACAAACTGAGCTTAAAACAGCACATTTATTACTTTTTAAAAAATCGTAATTTTGAAAAAAAATTGCAAATTTTCAAATTTTAAATTCATCCCTAAAATTTGCAAATAAGCGAATTTAAAAAAAATTTACGGCACATCACAGCACAACTTAAGCACAATACAGCACAGAGAAAATCGAAAATGATGGTACTAATTTCACGCTAAGTTCCTTTGTATCATTTGCGCTCGGTACTAAAAGTTGCAAATATGCAATTTTTTATCTCTTTTGTTGTATCATTTTTTGAGCAAAAAACAAGCACAACTTTAAGTAACCTAACATAATTTTGAAAAAAAAATTCATGCTCAAAATTTTCAAATTTGCGAAATTTTTAAAAATATTTACGGCACATCGCAGCACAAGTTCTAACTAACTTCTTTTTGCCCTTATAATATTTAGTAGTATTTTAATATATGTTGCTTTGGAGAGGAATGATAAATTTCCAAGTCTCCAAATTTAAACATACCATAGCTAACATAACTAAGTTTCCTTCATAAAAATTTGAGCTGGTATACTCCTTTTCCATTAAGATGCATTTAAAGTTTTTGAGGTATATCTATTCATTATCACTTGAAGAAATTTTTAATCGCAATTTTATAAAATGATGGGCTTTCTGTAATTAAGTAGGTCAAACGTAGACCAAATTTAGGTCGAAGAGAAATAAATATTTAATAAATAAATAAATTTATTTATTAAATATACTAATTTTTACCCGAAAACCCCCCCGTGGATCCGCCACTGGTGAATCACCATGGCTGAAGGAAAACGACCATTGACAACACCGTGTGTTCTTGGACTGTGTTAAAAGTGGATTTCGATTTTAGTAAATAAAATAATCTTCTCAGATATAAGGTCCAGATTTTGATAAACGGGTACGTCAACTAAACAAAATTGCTGAATTCAGGACGATTCTAATCTACACGAGATCCACCAACTGGCAGTGCATCCGCAAGAAGTCAATGATTGGTGTGGATTCTTTGTGGGCGGCGTACATCATCTGTCCATATAATTCTTTTAGTATTATCAAGATTTTATTTTCCTTTTTAATTTAATCTAAATAAAGCCTTAAACCGTCTAACAATTTATTTTTAAAAATATAAACAAAAATTTGCAAATGGCCAATTTTAATTAATTAATCACAACATCCGGACACAATAATAACTATATACCCATAGAAACATCATAATATATAAATTGCTTTGTAACAGATCTTAAGATCATTAACTTTCTCACATTAAGAAGTAATATGAGCTGTGCAAAAAACTTTTATTGCAATTACAGTGATGCCAAATCATCCCAAGCTCATAATCAATTTTATTTTACGTTTTCCTCATAACCATCAATAAAATGTCAAAATGAAATTACTTCATAAATCAAATAACAAAAAAGCCCTTTCAAAAAAAATATGCGACCGCGGGCATCAAATAAAATCTTTTCATATAATTCCATGCCATAAAATTACAAACTAAAATAATCCACAATATCAACATAACTGTATAAGAGTTTGCGTCCGGTATGGTATGGCCAGCTAAACCTGCCATAATATCCCCCAAAAATGTGATGTTGTTTCAAATTACATCGTTAAATAACATTGTGACGGGAGAAGGGGAATTCAAAGTCCATGACCTATCAACGACCGACGACGATTTGCTATGCTTTCACACTTACTATAAATATAAGCTAAACTTTACTAAAAGGTGCATTATTATTATTAAGAACAAATATTTATTTATAACATAAAATACGAGCGAGTATAAAATACGAGCAATTGAAGAGAGCTATATGGGGTATAAAAGGAACACCCACCTATATCCTTCCCTTATTCTTGTGAACACGTGAACATAAAACGTGATATACGAACGCATACGCATTGTCAGTGCCGCATTTTAAAAAAGGGATAATAGACAAATGCTTATGGGCATGCTTATAACATAAAATGAGATAATATTTTAGCAACTTTTTTAGGATTTTGTAATTTTAGTAAAATTATACAAAAACTTACTTTTTAAATTTTGCGAAATTTACAATTTTTGTATTTAACCTTTAAGCCTCCGCCCGCCTCTAGACGGGTTATCGATTATCAGTTAAAATTCTAAAGAGACAATTTTTTTTTCTAAGCTACTAATGCATTCTTATATAGTCAATCTTTGTTCAGTAGGTGTAGTGCTGTACATTTACGAGAAGGATAAGTTGAAACTCAAAATTTGCTGTGAAATCACGTAAATAATTTTTTTCATAAACACAATTTTCGAAAATAGAAAAGTTATACAGTGCAACCCGCTTAAGAGAAACGGTAAAATGTCACAGTCTTTCTTTCACTTAAGCTGGTTTTTCAATTAAACGAAACCCGCTTAAGTGAACAAAAATTTCAATTAACTAATTTAAAAAAATCTAAAAACGGATGTGACATATGAAAAATTTGGTGAAGATGTATTTAATATTTTGATAGATGTTCCGGCTGCGACTCCGGCTGCGGCTCCTTTGCATTGGGCGGGTTCAATAAAAATAGCTTAACATCTGAATTTTCAGATTTCTGAATTTATGTCGTTGAACGCAAAAAAAATCTGAAATTTCAGTCGAAAGTCATTGTGTCAAATTCCTGCATTTACCTAAAGGATTTACATTGAAGCGAAATAAAATAGAACTTTAATTACATTTGTAAATTAAACATTGAGAGTGAGTAGTTGTGAGGATGAAAATATATGTAACTAAATTAGCAACAGGTTTCATTACCTTCATTAAAAGTCCTTTTATTGATATGTATGACTTACAAAAACATAGAAAAATTTTCCAAACATCAATTAAAAAAATGGTTGATTTAAAAATTCACTAAACAATAAACAAAAAGTTCGTTCATTTAAATAAGTATTAGATTTTCATGACAAAAACTAAAAACATCAACCACCGACAAGACGAAAATTATAAAGTTCAGCTTTTATGTGTGCTTTTGGCACTTCCCCCACCACAAACAACTTTCATCTGAATTTTCAGATGAGAATTTCTTGTCTGAAAATTCAGATGAAACGTAACTTAACGTAACTAAAAGTCACTAAAAGTCATCTAACTTTTTATGACATCTGGCCAATCAGAAGCTCCAAAAATTCAGAAATCTGAAAATTCAGATGTAAAACGTAATCGATTGAACGCACCCATTGTGTCCAGCCAGTACGCGATAGTCGATAAAAATCAGCGGAGAGCATTCATTTGCAGTTACAGCTGCCCAAACCATGCATGTGCTTTTTTTACAAAGAGCAAACAAAGCATAGTCCAGCCCTGTTTATCAGTCATACTGTGAACGAAATGCACGCTGGATCGTTTGCGTGTCATTTTCACTATACTATATTTACGAAGAAGTAATTGAGCCGATAAATCGATTAATTAAAAACAAACGCACATTAATGCATATAGCACATATACCTGAGCTGAGACCTGACACCCAATTAGTTTTGTCACACAGCAGATTTATTCTTTGTTATCCTTTTTGTGGCATAATGCATGGTCATTGGTCATTCAATATGTGTTTTTTTTTTGTCTTTCTTGTTTTTCATGTATGTAGTACCTACATACATATCGACCTTAGCACATGTTGAAATTATTTTTAATTTTATACTCTACTATCCATCTATAACATGACGTTGAACTTATAAACCCTTCAATCGATAATGAGCTATGTACGCTATTTTTTCAAAGGCTTCAGAATAACAAATAATTTAAAAACAACAAAATTGGCGTAGAACCAGGGGTATAGTGACTTAAAACTCTCAAATATTTCTGGGTGGCAGAAATGGAGAGGATCTCCATAGAGATGAAGATAAATTATTCGCCATTTCGGTCAATAGAACTCTGTAAGCATTATGCACCAAGAAAAAAAAAATAAAAATATATCATAGGAACACATAAATTCATTGAGGGTTTAACGGTATTTTTTTGATAAGGAACTCTAATCTTAAGCACTAGAATGAATATGTTTGCATCCCTTAATATTTTCAAAGGTAAAAAAACAAAATAATGACTTCATATAAATCAATGTTAATTTCTTAATTGAAGGAATTCAGAAATTAAAAATGAAAAATTATATAAAGTTCACTAGCACAAGCATCAAAATATAAATATTATGTATTTATTATTAATTCATCACCATATAATTCATCAAGTATTCGATTTCAATCGAATGAAGAACGAAGACGTATTTCCTATACGGACCCCTGGACATTACACTGCTCGAAGGAAGAGAGCGTTTTAATCTCCGGTGAAGGTGGCAATTGCAGGGGTGGCTGATAGTTGAAGTAAATATTTTACAGCCCCACCCCATAACCAACCCACTCATTGTTCAGTCACCACCTTGGTGTTTTATTTTCAATATATTCTTCTTCATCCTCATTAAATCCGCACGCAAGCCAAAACTGATATCTTTTCTGAGCCATTTCTTCTGGCTTGTTTATTGGTGTTCCCTGATGGTGCTCCGCATTTGCTGACACTGAAAGTGTATAGTGAAATAAATGAGATATGAAACCGTACGTACACTCGTACACAGTCATGGGCAGGACAAGCTATTAAGGTTGCTCTCATATTGCTGTCACATTTTGGATCGATAAAGAGGGAACATTGGTGCAAATTAATTAATTGCCATTGACACCACATGGGTGATTTAAGCAAGTTTATATTTCGGGGGGTGCAAATGGATTTATGAGGCTGAAATTACCTACACAACATCGCATATAAAAAGATCGCACTAAGTGGAGTGGCAATAAATTTTAGAATGTATAGAATCGCCTGTCACACAGTGGAACAAGTATTTAAAAAATTTCGGACAATTTTATTCTGAACCTGAAATGCGACAATTTTTAAGATTAACGAAGCCATAAAGATGAAAATGATTTTGTTCGAAAAATTAGCGTGAAAGCCTCACTATTTTTTTCAAACTCTTGCTTAACAATGAAAACACTTTGTTCTTTCGTAATGTCGCTGCATTTTTAATAACCGTAAACTACTGTCAGCTGTCAAACCTTTTTGTTTTTTCGTTGTCAACACCTTATACCGCACAAATGGGGTGAGATTTAAATTTTAGGATATGTTTTACTTTTGAAACACCATGTATTTGTTTTTGATTTGATTGTTTTAGTTCCTAATAATAATATTGTGACTTAAAAATTAAAAGAAAATCAATTTTCACAGATTTTCGTTCCCACTGTTTACCACAACGACGCAGCGCAGCGTGTGAAATAAACATAAAAGCATTTAGGCCTGAAGGTTTGTTTTCTGTTTTGTTTGGTGCTGATGTACTTGTATTTATGACTGAACGATCGTTGTTGATGTTTTGAGCTTGAAAATGGCTCTGTTGGGAGATTTCTAATAGGAATATATATAAATTTATTCAGAGAATTATTAAATTTTTCTCTAGTGTACCTACATATTTGTTGGGGTGAATTTTTAGAAGGAAAAAAAACTTTTTTTATGGCAAAAAAAAACCTAAATTGAATTTCAGAAACAGAGAGGACTGTTCCGGATACGACACGACGATGTTTTCAAAGTGACTTAACTGATATACCTATATGTAGATTGTAGGTATCTATTTTTTTGTTTCAATTCTCGTCTCAGGCCGATAGACATTATTTTGTAAACTTCGAATAACTCGGGGGGCTATTACTGCTAATAGCTTCCGCCAAAAAAAAATAAAACAGCCATTTATTTCACTATATAGGTATACCTACACTACACTGCGGGGTGAGTTTTTTCTTTTTATGTTTGTTTTCAAGTTAGTTTTTTTGTCTTTATTTTTTGTTTTAACAAAAGGACATGATTTGTTGACTGAATGTGAAATCTTTATTTGATTTTGTTGAAAAGCCTGAAGGGTAAAAGAATTGGAATATTTTTTTGCAAAAGGCCTTTTTCTTTTTGGTCTAAAAGATTTTAGTAATTTTTAATCCTTAAATTCTTTAAGGTTGCGATATTTTAACGATGAGATTTATTTTGGGAAAAATTTAACTTTTTCTTAGGGTAGCTTTACTAGCAATGATGAGTTAATTTTGTTGCGCTGGTAATGGGTTCAGAATCTGTTGAACTGGAGCAACAGGAATAGAATTTAAAATGAGGAGATTTTAATAAAAAAAATTCACCGTTCAAAGTAAAATCCAGAATTTAAATAGGTACATTTTTTGTTCACTAAGTTCATAGGCGCCCTATATGTACAAAATCCACAAATCACGCGATTTTATTGCGTGATTCACTACTTGCACATCTTCTTTTTGGGATTATATCTTCAAGAGATTTCATCGGGGGAATTTTATCTTTACCTGGTTTTAGTTTGGGCATTTTGGCTTAGGAGATTTTCTCTTCGGGATTATGACTTTTTGGCAAACATCACTAATCCGTTTCGCCGAAGTACGACAGTTGGCTCATCAGTAAGATGCTGTCGTAACCGTCTAAGACGCAAATTATGATCAAAGCTTACAAAATCTTATAAAAATCAAAGCAGGAACATACTGTAAATTTTATAAGAGTCGACTATACTTTGGTTTAACCATATTAACAGTTTTTTGGGACAATAAATGTAGTTTATCGGGTCAACACACATTTTATTACGATAGTAAACAAAAGTTTAAATCAGTTAAAATGTTTACTGACATTTGATAAATTGTTAATTTCGCCAATAAGCGTATTTATCAATGTAAATAAAATTAATTTAAAAAAAATTGTTGTTGCCACAATGTATGCGCTTATTGTATTTTTAATAATTTTGAACCAATAGTTTTTTAGATACTGTACAAAATAATCAGCTTCAAATCTTCTTCAGTTTTGAAGCCAAACAATTTTGATTAATTTCCGCGGTTGTTTTTTTTTACTTTTTTACCTTTTTTACGTTTTTTACATAAGCATAATTAAAATACAGCAAGTTAAAAATTAATGTAAAAACCTAAAGTACAAAATTCGAACAACACTTGCATTAAAATTTAAATAAGCATTTTTGAAAGCCCATATTATAAAAATAAATGTTTATTTTTTTAACATCCCTGTTTCGATTAACTTTTATTCCATATACAAACTAATTAGCGATACCAATCAATTTTGATGTATTGCATTTGATTTATTTTCCTTAAAGAAGTTTTCAAAGCCATTCATCAAAAATTAATTTCTGTAGACAAAAAAAAACTTCAATAAAGTCGCCAAACAACGTAGTCCAACAAACTTTCAGTTTTTGACACAAAGTTAAAGCTAAGTCAACTAAGGTTCCAATAAAATAAAACACACACACATAACACCAATCTCAAACGTCAGTTTAATATTAAAAATTGAAAAGAAAAAAATAAAGAAAAAAAAAAAACCTGACGAACGAACTAACACTAAAGTTCAATTAAGTAAGCTCTAAATTCTTAATATAAAATCTCCATTGATTTCTGATTAAAAAGAAATTACGAACCAGCACTAGCGTCGTCGTAGTCGTTGCACATTTTCCTTGTACGGCCTTGCCCCTTTACACTTCACACCATTTATCTATCATTCATTTCCATTCGTCTTCCGGTTCGTTTTACTCAATTATGGCACACTTTGCCATTATAATAAGAATATATATAAAATGAAAGTAAGAAAATAGTAAAAACTTAACAGAAAAAAAAATTGCAAGAGATGAATGAAATGAAAGGAGTAAGGAACTAGAGAATATATAAAACCTTCGTCCGAACAATTTCTTCGATTGTGCGTTTACTTTTTGCAATCTATGTATGTATGCATTTAGGTACACTGAAAGAAAGTATCAGAAGTAACCATGTACTTGTTTGTACATACATAAATTTATGAAGTGCAAGCTCCAGGGCCCTGTGACAAAAAAGCGAATATAAAAGTAGACATTTATCCATGACTTGAATCTTAATGTTATTCTTCACTCAACAAATGGATGTGTTCTAAGATATTGGTAGCTTAGAAAAACTGAAGCGCGTCCCCACCAGACATTGACATGTCCGGTTAAAAATCTGAAAATTATTTTTACTCGCGAAAGAACTAATTTTTATATTCTTCGGTAACATTTTGATTTAATAATACGTAAAAATATAGTCCGCTGCATTCCTGTCAAGCAATAAACTCCAACGAAAAATTGTCTAGATGTCATAGCCACCTCAATTTTTTAAATTTATGGAAACTAAAATACTTTGCGAACACAACCACAGAAATAAAGAGTGTAGTGTACAAAAAACTGGCTAAAGGGTTTTATTAGGTATGTACTTGGTCATCGCAGACTGTGTCATCCCATGAAATATTTACAACCACACGATTATCGCCAGTCGGTCAATATTGTCCCAAAATGCGTTAAAGTGTTATTAGCCATAATTATTTTTCGAGTTTACGATCACAAGCCATAAAATGACAAATTCTGTTCAATATACGTCTCAATTTTGTTTGTTGCCTTTCTGCCAAGCTATAAAGTGTCAAATTCTATTGAAGGAGGGCCTGAAATATTTTGGGTTGAGATGAAAGTGAAATTTTGCTGTGTAAACGTTGAAATACAGTTGACGCGCTGACTCCTGACGAGGATTCCTTCAATGTGTCCTTACTGCTGTAATGTAATGTTCCCTTTATAGTTAGGAGTAAAGCTAAGTACAGACGATTGTCAGATCTTACAATATTGTCAGAACTGTCAATGGTCTGACAATAGCTAACAATTAGCTGACAATTGACATATTTCTTACAATGAAAAATTGTCCGTTTACACGGTTGGTAGATTTCTTCCCAATTTGATTATCAGCTATTTTTTTTATCTCTCTTTAACCAACTCATTGACATTTCGAACAATGAAGAAATTGTCAGCAATTGTAAGATGTTTTCAATTAAAACATCTGACAGTGGCCAATGAGTCTGACAATGTCCTAATCGACTGACAATGATAAGAATTGTGTGTTCAGACGATTGTAAGATACCTGACAATTTTTTGTCAGATTGTCGTCTGCCAATGACGTGCCTGATAATATTGTCAAACAAAATTTTGTGTTCAGACGATTGTAAGACATTTGGAACAGTTTTTTCACTGACAGATCTGACAATATTGTAAGATCTGACACTCGTCTGTACTTAGCTTAAGTCTCCTTTCACACAAGGAAACAAGTTGCTGGAGATTTTTTGACGTTTTCTTTTAATTTCCAATTCCCACCAATCGTAGACCGTTCATTCCTCTTACTTGGTGTCCTTCTCTCCTAAAAACTGAAAGTTGCTGAGAACTGAGTTTCCTTGTGTGAAAGGGGACTAACAAGGCCCTTATAAGATATTTTTGCATAACATGTTGCGGTAGGCTAGATTAAGTTGGAACCACACTTATATCGTGTGGTGTGAATGCATAGCTTCGATGTATTTCATATGTGTAGACTTGTCCATATTTGTCTTGTCTGATTTGTTGTGGTGTTGTGTCGGAATCAATCTTTTTACAATTGCGCCATACTACCCTGCGTCGGATACATATTTGCATTTGTAGATATATATGTGGGAAAGAGAACCCAGTGCTCGAGGAAGAGAATAAGTAAATAGCGAGAGCAAAAAATGACAGTTTTCATCACAAAACTCTGATTATTTTGCACAGTCGGCGACACAACACACCGCTGCACAACACCCCACACGAGATAGGTTGGGTTCCGGCTTTCAACGTACCTCGATAATAAAGCAAATGCAAGGGTGTGCCTCTGTGAGTGATTTGGGCTTAAGTTCAAAAATAACTATTTTTGCATTTCTTTCATCAATTTATAAATAAAATAAATTGGGTGGCGTGACAGCTCGTGTAGAACCAGGGCCTAGTGATTTATAACTCTCAGCTATTCCTTTGTGCGTGTTATTGGCAAGAATAGAGAGGATTTAAAATTTTCTTCCGAAACCAAACGGTTAAGGTAAAAAAATGATGAATGAATGATTTTATTACACTACACTACGTTGACAGGGTGATTACCTACACGGTTCCACAAAATAATCAACGCATTGAACCTTAAATTGGTATTAACGCGACTCTCAACGCTGCCATATTGACAGCTGTCTGCTTTGACAATCTCACGCCTTGACAATTTTGGGACAGAATTCGACGTCATTCTGACCTAAGAGATTCAACGTTTTATCCATTTGACTTCACCTAATCGTAGCTGAACACTTTTCATTATTCCTGTGTGCGTGTTGTTAGTCCACGAGAATAATGGGGGTCTTCTAATTTGTCTAATTGCGGAATTAATAAAGTACAACATTGTTTCACGTTAGTTTTCTTTAAGTGTATAAATGAAAGTCTGAATTTAGTAAGCCACCCAGTCAGTCTCCCTGTTTGTCTGTACGACGACGACCAACCTTATTGCATAGTTCGCAAAAGAACTTGTTCCTTTTTTATTTATTTGTTTGTTTTTTTTTTTTTTTGACTTTCCTCAATGGGGTTTTGAGTTTGGGGCTTTGGGGGATATGTGGCCTCTGGGGGTAGGTTATGTAAAAAGTGGCTCATCGAAAACTAAAATCGATGTCTTTCGCTCGCGTGCAAGATTAGCTGGTAGTGGTGATGGTATAGTTGGGGATATTATATAGTTTGAAAGTTGAATGTGGTAGTGGTTTTGGTATATTGATAGTCACACCCCGGAAATTTTGTGCAAAAATTACAGAAAAATTATCCAATGTGGCTTGGCTGACGTCTTCGACATGCTTGGTTAGTCGATGGGGGATGATAAAAGAAAAAAAAAACATTTTAGCTAGGTATAACACATTTTCCAAAAAAACACCAAATCATGAAAACCACACCTAAACGGAGAGGGTGATAGATGGAAAGATGGATATCAATGGTTCCTGGTTTATTTCTTTACTGCCTTCTATATCCGAAAACTTAAAGAATCTTTAAGTGCCTCGAGAAACTTTCCGGATTTTAACAAGCTAACTGTAATTTGAAAAGCCCTATGCTGCTATTGAGGGCGAGGTTCATCAAATGTAGCGGGGGTGGGTAAATATTTATTCAACATCATATACGAAGAGAATAATATGGGAGGGATAAAATCAATATCAATGGCTCGACATCGGAGCAACGGAACAAGGGTTGTATTATTATATTCTTGTTTGTTTGCCTTTCTGGGCTTAAGAAGGATATAATATAAGGTCCTCTGTGATAAGGAAAAAGTCAGACGGCTGATGAGATGGGCTGTGCTGCGGCGACAGGCGGCAGCGGCGACGGATATAGGGTATGGATTGAGGTGTAGTGGCATGTTTCTCATAAGCATTCTACAGGTTGAAAACAAAACATCTACTTGGGCTTTGTTTGCATGTCGTTGCTGCCATCAAATGAACAATCGAATTTTCAATTTAAATTTGTTTCCTTGAAATCCTTTTCATAATAAATTTGGTTTTGTATAGGAGGAGAATAAAAATTTGTTTTCAATTTTTTTTTATATTTTTGCTTCCTTTTATAACTTTTGGAGAATTGAGGATGCCGATGATGTCGGAAATGACAGTAATTATTGTTTTAATTTGGGGAACTCTTCAGAATAAAGGGCCCTTTTTATCTCATCACTTTTGACATTTAAATTTGAGATAAAGATAAAATGGCAGTACCCAATTGACTTTATTTTGTACTTTCAAGTTATCAATGGTTTATACATGTATTTGGTCTTCATTTGAATTTAATTGTAGGTACATAATAATAACACAATTCTGAAATGATGATGATAAAACGTAGCTGCAATAAAATTTATTGTTGAAGATTTTCTTTACGATAGTATATTAAGGTGGGAATTTACCTTAAGAATGAGTGTTTTATTTATACGTAAGATACCTAGCCTATAAGAAGTTCAGTTTTAAATTGTTTTGATGACTATGGGCTTAATTTAATGGGATCATTATACGAACAAAAAATTGATTGTTGTTGTCTTGGTTTTAGATAAATACTTTATGAGTTCATCAAAGTAAAATGTAAGTGGTTTGACGTAAATCAAACGAAGCAAAGAAAACATTAAATTGCACTTAAAGTTTGTTTTGTCTGGAAAAGGGTTAAATGCAATTATACAACACTTATGAAACTGGAGTCCATAAAATAATAAAATACAAAAATCTTAAGAAAAGGAGAAAGTAGCTTCTTTAAATAATATATCCGTTTCGCAACCAAAGTTAAAACCTAAAAGCCCTTCCACACTATACCACTGAGTATCAAAAAAGTGTGAAACAAATCATGTATAATAGTGTGGAAACATAATATGATATTCCCAGCCTACACGATTTGACATGTGTTAATACATGAGAATTTTTAGAAATGGTTCTAATTCTGTCACACATTTCATCACATTTTTATTGAGGTTAAATTAAACTGTTGTGTGTGGTAAAAAATGAAAAAAAATTTCTCTCTCACAAACTTGGCAGTAGCATGGAATTCTTTTCCACTTTGTATTAATACTCAGTGGGATAGTGTGGAAGGGCTTTAAGCAATTTAAGATATTTTGTACATATATACATATTCAGTAATAGCTATAAAAAGCAAATCCTTGGAATGCAGTTACACTGAAATTGTCATCAACCAGTTATTCGCTGAAGTTTCGATATTATCTTAAGACGGTGTGTACATTGAACTGCCCCGCTGACTTTTTTTGACATCTCTGTACTTTTTATCACTCCCACTTCATGAAGAGAAAGAGATGCCTTTCTTGGCCACCTCTTTCTCACCATGAAGTGAGAATGATATAAATATATAGTGACGTCAAAAAAAGTCGGGAAGAAAGTCAAATGTGAACACCGTAACAACGCATTTTTATTACAAAGTAACATTTTAAAAATACGAGTACTTGTGATTTAAAAAAAAAAATTTTAGTGATGAGGCTCATTTTCATCTTCGATGGCTAACATAACCCTAAATTGTATATTACATGAATATGTAACATTTTTACTTAAAAACTCATGTTTTCTAACAAAATTACATTTTGCGTAACTTTTGGTTAAAAAAATAACAGATCAACAGATTTTAATACATAATTTCCTTTATTCATATTTTTAGTTGCTCCATTTTCTAAAAATGTTTTCTTTTATTAAAAAATATAAGAAAACGAAATAATTAATAGATGAATTAGTACTTCTTACTCTTAACAAGTCTTTTTTGTTTAATTTAACCTAACTTTACGATCATTTAGAGGTCTTAAAAGTAGTTTGTATATAGTCCTACTGTTCGGATACATGATACAACCTAATTTCGGATGCATTAGCGTAGATAGTTTTTACGATGGGGGGGAGGATGACTTAGTATTATATTGTGAAATTATATTATGTGAAAAAAAAAACAATTGCAAAATTATTTTGGTAGATTCTATAAAAGTAGGTAAAAAAATATTGTAAACATTTACGGAACGAAAGTTGATAAACTAATTAAAAATTTCGAGTCCAAGCGATTTTAAAATTTTTGCATCACTTTCCAAAATTCTAATATATTAACCAGATTTTCGTAAGTAAACGAGAATATTTCACGTAAATTATCGACTGCTTTAACATCCATCGAGTCAGATTTAATATTTTCAAAGATTTTGTTCTTGGAGTTTCATCAGATTCTTCGATAATGTTTTCCCAAATCGATCTTTTTTAGTAAATATGGAGAGATGCATTTATGGTATTTGCTCTTCCTCGAAAGAGAAACCCGAATAACGCAGAAAACCCAATTTTAGATTACAAATTCGTGAAACCGAAGGTACACAATTTTCTATATCGTTGTAATCCTTGTTTGCACTTGTCGGGCAGATAGAGAATAGGTATACCGATTTGAGAATTTAAGTAAGCCAACATAGTTATGGAATTTGTTTGTGTTGAAAAAAAAAAAAAAAATAATAATAAAATAAGAAATCTGATTAAAAAAATTGGTCATGAAAGTTCGAATAGTTTCAGTAACTTATCAGGAATAAACTTTGTAGAAAGAATTTTTAAATTTATTTGTAAGGTCATTCGAAATTGGCAACACCTCATTTGAGAAATTAAAAAAAAGAACAAGTACCTATACTATATATTTCGAAATGTCACAGAATTGTTTTAAAGGTCAACTTGATTCATTCATTTGACAGTTACAAACATATTTGTATAAATAGTTAAAGGTTGTTTAAGTCTGTTTTTGAGTTTTTTAAATTAACGAAATGAGACAAAAAAATTCTCTACCTTGATAGCGCAACACACTATAAACCATTCCGCCAAGGGGTGCTAAAAGCATGAATCCCTTACTAATACTAATAAAATTGTGGTTGTATGTACTTTTTTTCTTCTTGACATTAATGTTTTCTTTTTATAAATTTCAATAATAACTGAATTATAATATACATCAAAATCAATCAACCTGTTATTGAGTGAGGAATTACATACATAACTCCAATCCAAGAAATAATTTGTCTGCATTTATGTTCTCTTCATTCTTTTTTTTTTATTAATTTTCAATAAAAAAAATGTTTGGAATCCTCGTCAAAAAACTGTCACTTGCTATAATGTGAAAAATCAATGTCAACAATGTTTTATTGTTGTTTTTTCTAATATCCGCAGGCCTCCTCCAAAAAATATACTGAAGAATGAATTCCATTGAAGGATATAATTAATTACCAATAACCAATTCTTATATCAAAATACATATAATAACATTTGAATTTATCCAATTTATTAGGATTCAAACTTTTTCTTCCTTGAATGTGATATGTAGGACGTATGGATAGGTAGGCATTTCGACGATTATAATGATGGCAATCAATAAATGTCATTCTATAATAATATAATGAAACTAATTTCAATTGGAGTCGGGAAAGAAAATATATCCTTAAAAAATTTCCTATGACACGTTTTTATTTTGTAATGATTGGGGATTTATTTCTTGGTTATTCCAATTAAAAACTAAAATATTTTTTCAGAAGAGCTCCGAATAGTAAGGGTTGTGAAATGTGAACAGCGTCACACGTCTCTTATCAGGAAGTTAGTTTAAAATCGTTCGCAAAAAATTGAAGCGGATCGAAAAGAAATCGTTTTAATTAAAAATGAAATAAAAAAAAAAAACTTTTATATACTGCAAAGAATTTAGAGAGATAAAACTGATGCACAAACATTTAATTTTAGATTACTGTAATGGCACATCTCGACAGATGTCATCTTGGCAGATGTCATTTTCACAGATGTAATTTCGATTGATGTAATTTAGTCAGATGTCTTCTTGACAGATGTCATATTGACAGATGTCATGTTGACAGATGTCATGTTGACAGATGTCATGTTGACAGATGTCATGTTGACAGATGTCATATTGACAGATATCATCCTGACAGATGTCATCTTGAAAGCTGTCATCTTGAGTGATGTCCTCTTGACAGATGGCATCTTGACAGATGTCATCTTGACAGCTGTCACCTTGAAAGCTGTCTTGACAGAGGTAATCTTGACAAATGTCATGTTGACAGATGTCATATTGACAGATGTCATGTTGACAGATGTCATGTTGACAGATGTTGACAGATCTCATGTTGACAAATGCCATGTTGACATATGTCATGTTGACAGATGTCATGTTGACAGATGTCATTTTGACAGATGTCATGTTGACAGATGTCATATTGACAGATAACATCTTGACAGATGTCATCTTGAAAGTTGTCATCTTGAGAGATGTCATCTTGACAGATGTCATCTTGACAGATGTCATCTTGAGAACTGTCATCCGGACGAATAAAATTCAAATTTGAATCATTCCGAATTAGGGGTCTGTTAGGCAGACCTATGTTATAGGTTATTTAAATTATGTAGTTGTGGCTTTTATAATTTATGAATTTCAAAATGAATAATTATAAAATGTCAGGAATTGATGAATAGTTTGGAATATTTAAAGTGAGAAAAATGTTAAATTGGTATGAGATTGAGATAACTGCGATCCCATATTTCTTAATTTCAAACTAATTGAAATCATGTTCAAATACTGATGTAAACAGTTTTTTAACATTAGAAAGGTTTAAGCGGAGGGATATCTACTAACAATGTGAAAAAATCAACAGAATTTCAAAAAAGTGTAACGCCGAGTAGAGAAAGAGGGCGAAACGTCAGGGGAATAGAAAAAATTATTGCGTTCATGCTTTGTTCTTACTGGTCTGAGGAAACAGAATACGAAGAAGATGATAAAACGGACACCAAAAAAAGGAGAAGTGTTCGTAGGCAGGGATGGCCACTACATTTTTCACATTTGCTACGTAGTTTATGTAGTTAAACGTAGTAAAATGTAGTTAATGAAACAAATTGTAGCAAACTTAGTTCCAAATATCAAATGATCTGTCAGTTGTAACTTTGAAACTTGAATTTTGAGTTAAAATGTTCAATTTTTTATGAAATTTTATTATTTCTCTAAATTTACTTTGTATGTATGTATATGAAAACGTAACAATTTGTAGAAAATAATACACGTTTATTAAATTAACTACCCGTATTATCCAAGATAAGGATAATAGGGAATACTGACGGGTAGAATTGGAATCTAACCACTTTGACAGATAATTTATGGACTTCTGTAATGTCTTGACAGATGTCATCTTGACAGATGTCATCTCGACAGCTGTCATCTTGACAGGTCATCTTGACAGATGTCATCTGGGCAGATGTCATCTTGACAGATGTCATCTGGGCAGATGTCATCTTGACAGATGTCATCTGGGCAGATGACATCTATCCAGATGACATCTGTCAAGATGACATCTGCCCAGATGACATCTTGACAAATTACATCTTGACAGATGTCATCTGGACAGATGTCATCTATACAGATGTCATCTTGACAGATATCATCTTGACAGATGTCATCTGGACAGATGTCATCTTTATAGATGTCATCTGGACAGATGTCATCTTTATAGATGTCATCTTGACAGATGTCATCTTGACAGATGTCATCTTGACAGATGTTATCTTGGGAGATCTCATCTAAACAGATGTCATCTTGACAGATGTCATCTTGCAGATGTCATCTTGACAGATGTTATCTTGAGAACTGTCTTGTTAACAGATGTCATGTTGACAGATGCCTTGTTGATAAATGTCATGTTGACAGATGTCATGTTGATAGATGTCATCTTGACAGATGTCATCTTGACGGTTGTCATCTTGACACGATGCAATTACGTATATCGATTTTATTTTGACAGATGGAAATTTGATAGATATAAGTATGACAGTTGTCATTTGCCATGGTTTCAGAAGCTTGTCAAAATTGTAGCACATCCAAGACATTTTATCAAAGCTTATTACCCAGTTATAGTTCACTGAATTTTTTTCGTAACTATTTGAAATCAGTATGTTCAAATACTGATGTAAACAGTTTTTTTAGGATGTTAAGAAATGCTGACGGTAGAATTGGCATCTGTGAGATCACCGATAATTAGTTTATGGACTTCTATAATGTCTTGACAGATGTCATCTTGACAAATGTTATCTTGACGGATGTCATCTTGAAAGATGTAATCTTGACAGATGTCATCTTGACAGATGTCATCTTGACAGATGTCATCTTGACAGATATCATCTTTACAGATGCCTTTACGCTTTAGCAATATTTGAGGCAATGTCAATTTCAATAGCAATGACAATTTATTTCTTGGGTGGGCCAGCTAATTTCAGTTGTCAAATGTTAGTGTAGAAATTACGACCACAGTCAAGTGTTTTTTGTTTTTTAAATTCCCAATTTTTGATAATAAAACAAATTTTAATTCATTTAATTTCTCATATTTTCAACTTTAATTTCAAAACGAAGCACAATTCATTCAAAATCGCGGAGAAGCCATTTTGAAAAAGGTGAACCGTCAAAATTTATTGCCTCAGTGATGGAAAGCAATTAGCAATAATTGCCTTCCATTAACCGAGCAATATTGTCATTCCCATTGCCAAAGCGTCTCCATTAGCAATATTCAAGGCAATGGCAATAAGCCAAGCAATTTATTTCCTCAAGTATTGCTAATGGAGCAGCTGGGTCAGTAAAAACTATTATAAAAATTTTTTAGAGCAAATTCATATTGATCTTTTCGAAAAAGATTCAAGCTAACACAAATCGGTGTTTGCACTTCAACATTCTTCCAAAATTCATCTGACGCTGTCAATACGGTTGTGGTAGATTCTACCTCTGCTATATCGAACATAGATAATTACCATCCTCCACTTGACATATTCCTTGACTTCGGCGGCCATTTAATTGACAATAGTAATTCACAAGATTATAACTCCCATTCCTTTGATTTCCGAAAGCCAATTTTCAGCTACTTTCTGAGCACTTAAGTGCTTCGGGTATTGAAAATATACCAGTTTCAGGTGACATTGACGTTGCAGTAACATACTTTTATCAAGTCAAATCAAATTGTATAAATGACACAGTTCCTCTAAAAACATCTAAATACTCAAGCTTTTGCCATCCATGGTATTCGAAAGAGCTGAAAAGTCTTCGTAACAAAAGAAACAGAGCGTGGAAGAATTACTAGGCATGTCCCTTGAAGATAGAAATGTGTATATGGCCCTATTTGAAGAGTTTAAAAACCTCTCAAACGACTTATGAACTGAATATCTCAAAAATATGGAAAACTGCCTTAAGATTGACCCCAAGTGTTTCTGGAAATTTGTAAATATGAAAAAAAAATCTGATGGTTATCCAGAGAATTTTACTTATAATAGTAATATTTTAAATAGTACCACTGAAATTTGGATCCTGGATTCATCACTTGGATTTCGTCCTATCTCCTTAATAGATCTTACCAAGTTAAATTCCGAAACTCTTTCTCAAACCCTTTCATTGCCAAATCGGGAGTTCCTCAAGGAAGTCACTTAGGTCCCCTTCTTTTTATCTTTGCTATAAGTGACGTATCTTTCTGTATACGTTATAGCGAAATTCTAATTTTTGCGGGTGATATGAACATTTTTAAAAGCATTGAATACTTCTGCAAGAAGATATAAACAGTTTTCTTATTTGGTGTAATAAGAACGGCTTAAATCTTAACCCTATTAAATGTCAGGCAATGATTTTTTCTAAAAAACAAACTCCTTCTTCGTTTGATTACAAAAATATCGCAACACACTTTACGCCGTGTTCAGAGTTTTAAAGACCTCGGAGTACACTTTACTTTCAACCTTGATTTTACTGAGCATATCAATGTGATCGTCAATAAGGCCAACTCTATATTAGGGTTTATTAAAAGATGGTCTAAAGAATTTCAGGATCCTTATGTTACCGTCGCTCTTTACAACTGCTTAGTCCGCCCCCATCTTGAATACGCATCGCAGATATGGACTCCTTTTTACAAAACCCATAAAAACAGAGTAGAAGCCGTACAGCGAAATTTCATACGTTTCGCCTTGAAAGGGCTACCGTGGTCCGATCCTTATAACCTTCCTCCTTATGAACACAGAATTGTTATTGATGCACCAGATTTATTAAATTTTATTAGTATTAATTACCGTAGGGGAAACTACAATATTCGGAATTTGGAATTATTAAATTTATCCCAACACCGTACTAATTATGGTATGCATGAGCCTCTTACCCGCATGTGCAAGCTTTTGAATTTGAATTCAAACCTCTTTGATTTTAATATTAGTAAGAATAGTTTAAAACATACTTTAAGGGCCAGTACACCACGCTCTTAAATGTCTCTAATATAGTTTGATTTCTTAATGTCATGTATTTATTTATGTATGTATTTATTTTATAATCTTATGTTATAGTTTTGTATTAATTGTTTTTCAAGTGCATGTTTTGGTAGTAGTTGTTTTTGCTTACTAACTACTAACACTGCACTAAGTGATGAGCCGGATAACACATATTTTGTGTTGGCAAATCTTTGGTCGCAAGATGTCACTTGTACTAAGCTCTCTTCGGCAAAGATCTGATAGTGTATTAAAAAAAAACCCTCCTCGTCAAACAGCGAGTGGTTGGGCTTATATATTTTAAGACTGTTGAACACAATTCAACAACCTTAACAATATTGATTAACTACATCTTACAATAAACAATTTGGAAGTATAAACACATTTATTCAAACATTAAATTATCATACTTATTGCCTCATTCAATTGCTGGACAGACTTTTATCCCCAGATCGACACTCTGATATATATATATATTTTTTTGGTCGGAAGGAGATTACTTACGTCGTCGTCATCGTCTTCGCATTGCGTCGTCTTTCGGTCGGATTCCTTTGTCTTCATCTTCATCCGAATTCAGATTAACGTCATCAACATGATTGATGGTTTTGATTAATATAAAAGAAACCGAAACCTGACAGTGATTAAGGAGAAAAAATATCTGCACACTTGGCTTACCATCAGATTTACATAAGAAAATAAATTTCATCATTGACGATAACGTGACTTATTCAGATTAATCTTAAGTAAAATTTTGTTTAGATAAAAAAATAATAGATATTGTACTTATAAGAACAATCTAAAAAAAGGAACTGTCGTCAATTACAAAAATATATTTATATTAACTCAGGATTAATAATGTTTTATCAGAACAAAAGAAAAAACTTGAGGTTTTCTTTTCATAAAATAAATGTCTTCTTTTCAATTCGGAGTCCTTGTGGCCATGCCCTTACATGTCATCGTATAATCAATTGTTCGGAGTATATACGAAAGTTCATTGTTATTCGTTATTCTACTTATTTTAAATTGGGCTATCAAAAATGGTCTGGTGCGTGCGTAAATGGAATTATCTCTGTCATTACCAGACCAAAATGGCAAGATGCTTTTTAGGACTTTATCTTTCAAAAATTCATTGGGCCAATATTAGTTTTTGAAATTCAACACTTCATAGTGAGGCATATGGTGATTGTGTAAGGTATACCTATAGGGTGATTACAGTGTTCATAAAGTTCTTGTGGCATAAAGTCAGATTAAAACATAAACGACTTGAATAAAGAGATAGCAATGCTATAACAGCAGTATAGGCAACATACGATATAATAAGGTCCAAGGCAATAAAGTTCTTAAAGTTCATGTAAAATATAGTAACAAATAAATTTAGTCCAATCATCAAACTTAAGTAATTCGTCTTGATAGTTGGGTTAAAAATCTAAAGATTGAATAAATTTGTTTTGGGGTTTTTCAGAAATTTGTCTGGTGTGAGAATATAAAATTTCAACCACCCCCATTATTCATACTTTCTCGGAAGCGATTAAATTGATTTGGATGAAATTTTCAGAGTTTGCTTTTATGGACAGTAAAAAAAATTAAAAATTGGTTTTAATAAAATGCCCCGAATGCCACGCCCACTTCTCTAGTTTCTTTACAGAAACGAATTTAATAATTTAGATAAAACTTTAAGAATTTGTTCTAAGCAATAGAAAAAATTGAAAGTAGTTTCATTAAAATCCGTCCATTTTCTTATGTATTATAGGTTCCCGGAAAGGGTTCTATTTTTCGGAATGAACTCAAGTTACTTAAGTCAACGGGGAAAAAATTTTGAATTTTTTTCGGTAAAATCCACACACTGCCATGCCCACAATCGCATGAGCAAAAATTTATAAAGTTTTTTAGTAAAATTCATCCACTAGCACACACCCACTATTTTGTTTGTTGATTTTTCGGAAATGGCTCCGACGATATCGATAAAACATAATATTAAACATTCTTAGGGCTTGTTTCACAATGTCTAAGTAAAAATCTGATTACTTATCCGACACATAAATATTGTCAGAGGGTCATAAGTTTAGAAAAGAAACATTTCAAAGTTGTTTTTTGACCCACTTTAATTGGTTATAAATCCACAAATAAAATTTTTTTGGATTGTGGATATATGACCCTGTGCTAGTATTTATGTGTCGCATAAGCTTTGATCAAACATTGTGCTACAAGCCCTAAAATCATCTAGATATGTGTTATCCAGGGAGCCGTAAGAGGTGTTGAAATTTTGAATTGAGATAAAAGTTCAAATATGGTGTCACTCAGGGCCGCACCGCACCGTTGCCCGTTTTGTCGCCAAAACGGTATGACGATTTGGATGAAATTTTATGTAAATAATATTTTTCCATTTAACTTATTCTAGATAGTTGTCATCCAGGCCTTTACATAGCTACTTATATAAAATTAAATCAAAAATGATGCTTCAGTAAAAAATAAACAATTAAATAATATTAACTCCTTTTAAATGATTAATTTTACTTTAATTCCAGTTATATGCAAAGATACGTCCTCAATATTATTCATTCACAAACAATATATAGTAATAAAATTGAAAATCACCTATGAATGTTAAATTTTTCTGAATTTATGTACATATTTCCATATAAGTAAACAGAAAATTAAGAATAATCCCACTTATATGTGTAAATAAAATTGTTATTCTGCGTTCAAAAAAAAAATGGTTACCGAAGTAAAAAAAAAGAACAAACACACTCCCCCACTTACAGCGTGTGTTTTAATTAAGAGCATCAAATTAAAGCCTCGCACACAAAACACAACGAAGTGAATATATATAAAAGCCAACAATTCACCCACTCACAATACTTGCACTAAAAATAAAAGAACTTCAACACCAGTTACACTATATGTGTCTGAATATGGATGCATGTGTCGTGATGCCTTTGTGAGGGAAAATTTATTTAAATGCACAAAGTTTTTATTTTTTGTTTTTATTTTATTTTATTAAATTTCCAAAAATAAATTTACATTCACCTTCACATTGCAATTAGTGCAATTTATAATTATTCCTCCAACTTGCATTTGCCCAAAATTGAGGGTCAGTAAAGCGTGATGTAAAGAAAAAATCTCAAAGAGTTTATTTTCATAAGAGAATGCAAGCAAACGCAACCGCCAAATGATACAGATGAATACATTTTTAATTATTTTTCTGATCTGCAGTGTAGCAATGGTCGGTCGGTCGGTGGCAGGCGGTAGTGTTCCAAAACATTGATTTATCTATTGAAATAGATCCAGGGGTAATAAACACCTTGAATTAGCCTCTATCAACATATACCTACCTATACCAATGTTTGGACATCCAAGTTAATAAATTTGTCCAAAAATAACAAACAATAATACTATAAGGTGGTGAAAGATATTGAAATTATGACAAATAAACAGGAAATTTCATTTTGAATAATTACCAGGTAGTAAATTAAAAATTAATACTATGAGTAGTGGGTATGTATTTGATAATAATTAAATACTCTATTTTATTGAGAAAAAAGTTACTTACCTTTCTTAAGAGTGTGTAATGTCGAATTTTGGATTATGGTGTTAAGGTAAAAAAAAATGTCTACAAAAAAGGTCGGCTGGTAATCAATTTTTCAGTACAAAAGGCAGATAACTGAGAGTACCCTGCACACCAACGTGACGATGTGATAAAGCGAATCTTATGTAAAATATTTTAACAGCTAAAAGTTTCATCGTCGTTCCTTAATTAAGGAGAAACTTAAGGTACAAAAAAATGTTTGCCTAAAATATAATTATTTAAAAATTTACGTAAACTGACTTGCGGAAAACTCAAATCATGAAAAAAATAACGAAATAATTTTTTTCCAAGATATTATACAGAATCTGAAAGTAAGTAATTTCAAAATTAAGTTTTCTACCTTGTCAATAGTTTAAGATTTTGGTCTTATTATTCAGCGTTCAAAAACTACCCTAAAATCACTAAAATAAATATTTCGGTTTCAGATCAGATCACTTTGATAGCAAAATGCAGCTTATTTATAGACTTCAGTGTTGATTTCAATAGATGTATTCCTTTGGGCTGCAGCATCTACTGCATAGCATCTATTGCATGCAGTGAACTACTTCTACTCTGTGAAATCGCCAATAGATGGCGTTACGTTCTCCGACTGCTTCATTTCTGTATAAAAAAAAAGAGTGTGCGTACTTATGTACACGCGCTAGAAGTAAAACTTCTTTCACGACAACAGGGCAAGTATTTTTCAAGTCCTACCACTCAGAGCACCCGATTTGAAACTCAGAACCGTTGCAAAATCGTGACGCTGAATTTTGTAATTCGTGACGGGAATTTGTATGTCGGTTTGACATGTCACTGACAGCTCCATAGAAAAATTTTTTACCCCCATGCCGCAAAAGAAGTTTTACTTCAACAACACCCAATGAGCGAGAGACACAATAGATTGCAGAATATTTCCATGCAAAACCAATAAACCTACAACTATACATAATTTATGCTTCCTCGCATTAAATCGACCAATGGCCGAAAATCCAACACAACAGAAAAAAATCCTCAGAAATAAAATTCTTCCCACAAAAAACCCTTACTCGAATTCACTAACCATCTTAACGAATATATTAAATGCACAAACCATTGCATTTAACGAAAATATAATATCGTGACGCTGAATTTTGTAATTCGTGACGGGAATTTGTATGTCGGTTTGACATGTCACTAACAGCTCCATAGAAAAATTTTTTACCCAAATGCCGCAAAAGAAGTTTTACTTCAAAAATATTGGGGCGTGTCAAAAAAATCCATTGTAAAGGGTTGTCTGAAGTTCCTATAAAATGGTAAAATTGATGAAAAATTCCGTGTGGAGATATTTTATTTATAATTATACTCTTATGTATTCATTTTGTTAAATGTATGTTTTGAAGTAGTTGTTTTTGCTTACTATAACTACTAACACTGCACTAAGTGATGAATCGGATGAACATATACTTTGTGTTGACAAATCTTTGAACTAAGCTGTCATCGGCAAAGATCTGAGAGTGTAAAAATTAAAGCGTTCCATTCTTTATCTATACTGTAAAGTTTTAAAAAGTACTTTGCAGGGCTCAATGGAAAACATCTAATATAACAACACAAACATATATTAAGTTTCAGTAAGACCTAGGGTCTTATGAATTAGGCAATGTTAGAAGCAATGGAAGGATATGATAGATTTTTGTTGGCACAGTGGATTGAGAAATTACGATTTGATTATCTCATTAAAGTTCAGTTCAGGGAATATAGAAAAGAATGCTGTCTAGACTGGGGACACTCGTTGAAAGCTATATTTAAAGCTATATTTAAAATTTTGCCTTCCATAAAAAGACTCTGCCTTCATATAGTCTCCATTTAAAGATTCCTTATAAAATGTTAACTTTTTTCGTTCAAATTTTATTCTTTTTTTTGGCAAATATTAATTGAATCAGTGGGCAGAAAAAGGTGAGTAGAGGAGCCACATTTGAACGCATAGAGAATGAACTATTTTTGATAACATTTCGTTTTCGTCTTATAGTTCACACTCCATTGTAGCAGCAAATATAAGAAGAAAAAGTAAGAAATTTCAGTAATTCACAGTTTATCGACTAGAGATTTTCTTGTTTTCAAATTAAATGAAGATAGAATAATTTTCCGGCTGAGTTTGTAGAAACATTCGTGTACCTTTCAGAGCTATTTTTACAATTTACATACCTAATTTGAGACCTTGGACATTTTTTTGTTTGCCTCTTTGATCACCGTTGAAAAATAGTATGTTGCCAAGTGCCGCAACAACCAAAAACTGATTGTAATGATTACATACCTTGATTTGTCAAGAAATGTCTTTTTTATATAATTTTACGGCACGTTTTTAAATAGGAAAATCGATCTGGGATTGAACCAACGTCGATAGTTTTAGCTATGCCATTTTCAATACCAATATCAGCTAGGCTACTGAGCTTCCATTGGCGCTAGAGTGTGGGGGAAGTCCAGCTTCACTGCATGGTTTCCAATTGGCCAGTGTGCAGAACAGTTCGCGGCCAGGTCTTCAGTCTTGCCAGGCTCGGAAATTGAGAAATAAAATTTTTTTCTAACAATATTTTCCTCTAAAATAATTTTATCAAAAAGATTTGTTTTTGTACAGCATTATTGAAAATATTCCTCTTCACTGGAATTCATTTTTCCCTAGTTCACTACATATTTCATCTTGTGGTTGAGCTTACGCCTTCAGCTTAAAATAAAATATTATAAATCTGAGTCTAAGAGACTAATTTTGTTGATGAAATTGTAAAGAACCCCTAATTTTGTTGAAATCTGCAGTTATGATTACAGTTCTTTCCTTCTTAAACCAATTTGACTTGCTTTCTCCAGGATTACCCTGGACTCTAATGAGCTTACTTCAAACTCAAGAAAATAGCATCAGTTATCAACAAGTCCCGAATTCGTTCAAACCAGAATGTCTATTTTGACTGTACTAACTTATCCTAAAATGCTTGCTTGCAAATTATGTCTAGATTATTTCATAACTTCACTCAAAGAAACAAAAAATTATCAGATTTGCGGCCATTTAAATTTTTTTTTGTATTTAGCAAAAATACTTCGCAGAATGCCTTTTTTTCAGTTGGAGGAATTATGTGCTATTGTCTATTAGGTTTTGTTAGAATTTTTAAAACGATATTCATTACCACTTTTTTTTGTGTAAGAACCCTTTAAAAAAAAAATGCTTCAAACTCACAACAACTCTTAAAACAATACCTCCGGAGATCTTTGTGCGTTGCTATCTCAATCATCCCATACCTGTGCCTAGTATGTACCATATATTTCCTTTTATTTATCTTTGTTTTTATCTTAAATAAAGAGAATAAAGAGATGTACAAGATAGACCACCACCAAGTTTGAGTAAAATTTAAATATGCTGCCAAGAACATGACGTGAATAATTTCATTTAAGTGCGGCGAGGGGAGGAAGAAGAAACAACAAAAAACGAAAACATATCAACCCACCTGGTTCTCATCGTGATCTTTGCTGAGGTTGAGATGTATTCCGACAAAATTACCTCACAGCTGAGCTAAGTTATAAATTGCATTTTATTTATAACGTGTTCAAGATGTTCACAGGTCTAACTATGGGACGGGTATGAGTATTATAGCTATATAGCTCTATGGGGTATTGGTTTATTTCATGCATTTAAATTTTATTTCGAAATTTCAGAGCACGTGATATATGGAGGCTTATAACACTTTGGCATAAGGAAATAAAACAACACAAAAATTTATTACACACAATTTACATTCACACACTTTTAGAATAATGGTCTCAAGGTATACTTACTCTAGTTCAACACGCCCCAAGATAAATTTTAAGTCAAAGCTCATCTATGGAATAAATCTAATTAAGTTATCACTTTCATTCTATGTATGTGTATGTATGTAGCTATTTTAAGTGGCGCTGAAGCTGAAGCTAAGGCAGCTCGCTTGTGATTTAATTTACACAATGCAATATATAGTGCATCTGTCCATCTGTGAAGTGTGACTGACGACTGAGGACGAGGAGGGTATATAGAAGAAGAAGTGTCGGTTTCGGTATCGGTCTCGGTTGGTATTCGAAGCGTTTAACCCTTCTGCCTTCTGCCTTTGTGGCTTATAGTATAACCACAAATAGCTCAGTCAACCGATACCAAATAGCAAATACCAACGCATCGAGATTGAAGGAAGAAAGACACTCGTTCTTCCGACATCAACATCATCAACAAACTGGCTAATGATAAAAATAACATTTTAATTCAATTTTCTTAATAAAGTGAATGCTTTTCTCGATCGTGTGTTGAGAGTTCACATTAAGAGTTGCATTCGAAGGAATGTCTACAATGTTTAGTATGTTTTTATTATGAAGTATAAACAAATAATTTCAATATGAAGTTTCGCATGATTGGTTTGTTGGCAAGAAGAAAAATCTTAATTAATGATAATGATTCTCCAATTTTATTGATTTATACTTTATTTATAGAAATAAAAATGTTACAAAATTTGATTGATTGCTTACACAAAGGTACTTTTAAAGAAAAATAAAGTGCATCGTTTTGGTAATTCATATTTTTATACATGATTTTAACTTGAAAGTTAGGATGCTTAATTGCAAATTTGCTGTGTATTTGCCACAATTTAGTTTAAACATTAGAGATGTTGAAGCAAAGGCATTAAACAAATGTACTCATTCCCATGCTTCCGATCAGCATGGGAATTTTTTGTTCGATTCGTTTTGAACCAAGTACCATGCCTTACATTGGAAAATTGGATAGGAAAAGTTAGAAAATCGTGAAAACCCGAAATTTCATACGTTCACGAGTGAATGGTGACGATATCTCAAAATTCCATTCGGTATGGGAAGGATAAAATATTGATTTTAAGGAATGACAAACACTACGGGGTGAACAATGGAATTATATTGTTCGTCACGAAAATGGGATCGCCAAGAATGGCGTTATGGGTTCAGACTGCTGCAAAGCCGGGCGAACCAAATAGTCCAGTATATTTATTTGTTTTGTCGATGAGTGAGGACTTTATAGGAAGCTTACAAGGTTTGTGCCATTTGGACTTAAAGGCTGAAATCGCTTTTCGTTATTTTATAAAAGGGAGGAAGTAGAGAAATATTTGTGTCAAATTGATGAACCTTGTAAAAAATAAAAAAGTGTTAGATACAAATTTTTGGAAGCTAACAACAAATATCAATTTTTAATCGTTTTTATTTTTATGCTTTTAGTGGATGGGTTTAAAAATCTTAAATTTTAAGTTATGATAGAAATTAAATATTCAGATTCTAAGCATAAAATTTTAATTTACCAATTATCGCTGAACGAAGAAAATTCATAAACATAAGCATTTAGATAGTACTAAGGTACAAGAGAAGTCTTGAGTACAAACGATAAGAAGACGCAATAAAAATTACAGTGGACACTTGTTAACTTCAACACGTAAGAAACCAGAGGTGTTCAAGCTATAGGGTTGTTCAAGTTACTGGATCGAGATTAGAAATCGTTTTTTATTTAATAATAATTTCTTTTAAAGATTTTAAAAAGTAATTAATAATATTATAAATAAATAATTTGATATGAGAAGTTTTTATGACGGCTTGGAAACTATTTTTTAATTAACGCTTATAATATTTCATACTGTCCCTTTTGAAACAATAAACAATCCTTTGTACAAGACGTTACGCTTACTATGTTATTATATTCTTTTTTTCAAATATTAAAACATTACTAATCTTTGAATTTTTTAAAACTCATTTTTCACTTTTTCAAAATTTTGTTCCCTTGTTGAACTTCATCCTTGAAATTTCCTGCCATCCTACAAAAATCGTTTGCATTTTATGCCAACATTCTAGGAACCATTCCAAAACTTCAAACACTAAACTTTGAAATGTTATACATTGGCTCTGTATTTTGAACAGGACAAGATTTTTTTTGTTGTTTGTATAAAGGGGACAGTGGTAATGTAAATATCAGTTTTCGGCCTCCCAATTGACCACATTTTTATAAAAAATTAATTTCTCTACAATATTGGTTAACATACTTTTTACCGAGTATGCCAAAACACTTTTGACAGTTATGTTCAATATATAATTGTTGCGTTTTTTCCATACGTACTTTAACTAAAATTTGTAAGACCATTGTTTTTACTTTAAGCACAAAGAAAATATGCTGGAATTTTATTTTGTGAAAAAACTCATGTTAAATTTATATATAGCTTTTACGACCACATCATAAAATAAAGTCAATGTTGTGTGAATGGTGTGTGAGCGCGAATTATTCTATGGAATTGTATTTGCTTTAAAAATCCATTTATTTAGCATGACAAAAATTAAAATATATTGTACATCGATTTAAAGGTAAACAGAATCATTACAAATTTAAATTATTGTGTATACTATTTACCCTCTTTTTAGTGATAATGATTACGATTTGATTGTTTATTTTCATTTGATTCTATTTTGTCGATTTGAAATCACACTGAAACTTAAATGAATAAGTTAAACTTCAATTAAGAAGCCTAATGATTATTGGAAAAAAAATAATGTCACAGTTAAAAAAATTTGGAAAAAGCGTTAAAAACTCAATCAAATAACAATAATTACGCATACGCCTCAGTGAACCAATTTCATAATAACACATTCTTTCTTAAAATTTATTAATCATTTTAATTTATACAAATACTCCTGCGTATCCATACATATTTAAAAATAAATGTATGAATATTGAATACATTCCAAAACAATAGAATTTTTTTAATTGTTTTTTTTTTGCAGGTAGCGGTTTATTTTATTTTACTTTCTGGAACACACTAAATGAATATTTTGTTTATATATTCATTAGATGAGAAGTAGATTAATAAAATTATTAAAAATTAAACCAATGAATTTACAGATTTTATATTTTATATTATAATTGTAGAATAAAATTTACAAAAAAACATGAAATCCGATTTTGGTTTCTAAAACAGAAGATTAGGCTTAAAAAAAGAAATTCGTCCGATTTTTCTGAAAAAAAACATATACCTACATTATGTGTAGCTAAACAATGGTTTTTTTATAATAAAAATTTTATGTACTACTGAAATACATCAGCCAAGTAAAAGACTTATAGCCCTATTTAATTGGACTTGTTGAATTATTGATGCAAAATAGCTTTTAACGGCATGTAGTCTAAAAAAATTGGTGTTTCGTCTTGGCGATCTCACAACTGGCCTGACCAGTTGACTAGTGAGGCAGATGTGTTGCAACAAAATTTCGAAAATCGTAAGAATTATAAATTCAAATTTATTTTTTTGTATTAATAAAATTTCTTAAAAAATAAAATAAAATGCCTGATTTTTTCGAACGTACATAATTATGTACTTGGTCTCATGAATTGTGCTTTTGAGTCTGAATGTGGTAAAAAAATAATGGGAGCCAATGTTTATGTCACCTTCCAAAGCCATAGTTTAGTTCATTATTATTTATTTTGGAAAAACTGGACATTTTTTCCATCCGGTTTTTAACGTTTGACTTAAAATTAATAAGATCATTGAATATTAAAAACAGAAGTATTACTTATTAACTTAAAATTTTGAACATAATTTGTTTAAATAAATCGTTTTCCTTTACATATTTTTAAAACAATTGAGTATTAAAATTAATTTTTCCAAAATTTCTGGCTTTATAAAAAGTGTAACATGACATTATAAGTGTTGCCATTAATTTTCAATGATTATTTTTCTAATTAAAATTGAATTTTTAGAAAATTGTCCCTCCCGCCTAAACTGGAGGAAATAGACCCACCCCTCCCATGCGATTTTTTTCTTGCTGCATTTTTTAGCTTTTTTTATTTATCAAATCTTAAGTTAATATTGATTTTTAACTTTAAAAATAGTTTGGGTATTTTTGTATATAAAATTTTATTTTAATTTTATAAATTTTGTAAATTTTAATTAAGAACAAAAATTGCAACCCCAATTTTAAGTAGATATGTATGTATTTATTAATGTCGAGTTAAAAATTCAATTTTGAAAAAAACCATCAGTCCGTTGTCGATTTTTCAAACATAATTTTTAAAATGTTTTTTTTTTTTTTAATTTTGCTTGAAAATTGTTATGTTCAATATTTTTTCTTTTTTAAACCTTTTATATTCACAAATAAACAGCCTCTTTAAAAATAACTAAACACTGATGTTCACCCCAAATTTCAAAGTAATTTTTAAACTGAAGTGACAGCAACACTATTTTTTTTCAAATGCAAATGTCACTAGATATTATTTATATATTTCTGAAATTAATTATGTAAAACTTGGTATAAAAACTAAAATTGTAAGTTAAATAATAAAAAATAAAAAATAAAAAAGGACCTCTTGTATAAAATTTTTTATAGAAATCGGTTTTTTGAAAATGAAAATGTTTTTGGTAAATGTTTGTTTTTTCACTACTGTTAGACTCTACATTGGCAAGGAGATTTCCATGTTATCGCTTTTTCTTTTTCGATACTGTTTTGACACATAAAATAAACAAATTGGGTGGCGCATCAGCTCGTATAGACTGTGTATAGTGACTTTTACAACTCTCAACCATTCCTGTGTTGGTATTATTAGCAGGAATGGAGGAGACCTATGATTTTCTGCCAAATCTAAACGGCTAACGTAAGAACACTTTTTCGTGACAAGAGATACTTTTGGAGGATTTGTCAATTCTTCGGAAGAGGCAGTACCTTATAGCGCGTGAAAACACATTGCTGTTTTAAGTTTGCATAGGCTGGGAATCCAACCCAAAACTTTCGTGTTACACCGAAGGGCTATTACATATATCTGTCAGAAATACCTATTCAATTAATTAACTCACCAAATTCCTTGAGTTACCTCAGGATTTATGTATATTGACTGAAAAATATTTTTCAAGATTTTACTTTCGGGTTTAACTCCGAAACTAGAGCTTTTAAGTATTAGGTAAATTGTTTTATTTATATTGCATTACTTATACTGAATATTTTAAGGTTCAAGCACATATATACCCTATAGGTAAGCCTATAAGATGTACGCATTATACAACTTCAGAACACATTATATAGGTAACTTCTGTCGATTAAATATGAAAAAGTTTTTAACAAAATCAAAATGTGTTTTCATGAAAGCATCCAATGATGATATCACATTCCTGCGACAGCGACAGCTATATTGAAAAATTCAATTAAAACCAAAAAATTGACATAGCTTTCCACTTCATTGCACATAAAGTACCTCCACTGCAGTTGCGTTTCATTTCAAAATCAACAAACAATTTGGTTTCGAATATTGACTCTGAAAGGGATATTTCTCTGTCCTCTCTACAGTCTCCATCACTGCATTGTGTAAACAGTTAAAAAAAAAAGCGAAGCCTCAAAATTGATGCAACAACCCGTCCCCGAGTTTTCGGCTTTTTTGGTCGTATATACAAATAAGCGTTAACCCCCCCCCCCCCCCCAAAAAAAAAAAAAAAAAAAAAAAAAACATCTCAAAGTATTTTATGTTTTGTGTGCATTTCTCTTTTAGTGGGTACTCTTGGAAACTACTTGGGCACTATAGTGTATGTACTTGGCACAAAGCCATTCCCTATTCCAGGGGACTTTGACCCGGTTGTTGCTGGCTAAATTTTTTTTTTTCGTTTTTGGGCTGAGTTTGTTCTGTTTTCTTAGTGGCCTGGTCGGAAAACCTTTAGAGATATATACTTTTATTTTTCATAGCTCTCTTGCTAAACGGGACAAGCTCTATAAAAATACCTCAAGCTAAAGATATTATATGTACAAAAGTTCTTAGTTCTTTGCTTGTTGTGTCGTCACGGATTGTGATTGTGACAACAAAAAAAAACACAATTTAACATTTGTGTCGCTTTTTGTGTATCTAATTGTCTGTCTAGCACTAGCGCCACACATTTTGGATAAGTGGAAACTTGTAGACTCCGGGTACTTGTGCCAAAGGCTTTTTTTTTTCTTCTCGAATTGTTTAGGCATATCTAGATACATATAAGTATTCTGCAACGAACAAAAATTCTTTTCAGCATTTTGCCTGCAAAATTCAAGAAACATGCTTTGGATTGGATATTGTATTGTATCTAAATTTTTTTTTGCAATTCATTTTTATATTCTGCATTTTTAGATGAAAAAGTCACGAATAATTATGCCAGAGAGATTTTTCCCATGTCTTCTTTTATATTCAAAAGCTTAGATGTTATTTTAGAATTATTTAGATGTTTTTTTTTGCCATGATTATCATTTGCCTAATAAAACCTGACATGACGGTATATACGATAGTATGTGTTTGCATGCTGTCAATTGAGTAATTGCAAACATCTACAATTACACAATTAAGTCAACAAAAATAAAAACACAAATTGAGAGGGGAGAATTGAAGGCGGGAGTGTGGTGCTGATGTAAATGCTATAGTGCTAGTGCTATAGTGCTTCCTCATTTTTGTATTTATTTTTGTTAGAAAAAATATACAAAATTCAATTATTTCAAAGATATGTATATGCAGGTAATGTACATACATATTTGTTATTTCGTGCATCATTTGGGAAAGAGTACTCGTGAATTTATAATAACCAGAGACTTTTGTCTGGCAAGGTTTTAAGATTTCTAATTTTAATTTAGTGTTATGAGCACTGAGCAGATACCTACGTATTTCTCCGGCCAGGTTAAGATGTATAGAGGCTGGTGGGCAGTAATATATATCTGTGGCAATACGACACAGTAGCTTATGTTAAAAAACAGGTTTCGAGAAAAACTGAAGGCGATCACTTCCGGAACAGCTCAGGGATACATTTTGGGAACTGATCTCTGGAACATCTCCTACGATGACGTCCTCCGGAGGGAGATGCCATGAGAAGACACTTTCCTTGTAGAGTACACAAACAAGATCGGCGCTGTGATAACGGTCATTAACAGCCAAACACGGCCTCTCTCTTGACATAGAAGAAACTGAGCTATAGTCTTTCCAACCAATAAGAAGATCCCGATGCAAATTGACTTCTAAGTTGGATCCAAAGTCATAAGTAGCAAGGGTGTATTGAAGTTTCTTGGATTGAGGCGCGATACAAAGCTCATTTTGTGGGCACAGATTAAGTCCGCAGCTGAGGTTAGTTTAGGTAGAAATGGCTGCCGGCGGATAAACCGACACAGTTAGACCAATTGGACCACAAGGATGTAGGAAAACTTTTTCCTACTCATTAAACCATTTAAAGTCCGCTGAGGAACGAGCGTCTAAAGTTACAATGCTAAATTGATAGCAAATATTGGTGGTCCAGCGAAGAGCTCTTCACGTAGCAAGCTCTCACCGAACGGATTTCGAAACAGCCGTTATTGTAGTCGCAGGAGTGACTTCCATTGATCTCTTAGTGGCAAAAAGGAAGATCTTCTACGAAAATATGCGGAAATTTGAGTGAAAGCGGCAACCGAGCAGGCAAAACAGCTCACGATAGAAGTGGAAAAAGCTTTGAAGCTCGGAAAACAGAGGAATATAGACACTCCAACTGGAGTGACCGGAAACACAGTGAGGTAAACTACTACATAACCCAGTTCCTCACCGGAAACGGATACTTTAACGTCTTTCTTCAAAGGATCGGCACGATGAACAGAGCCTGTCAGTACGGGAGGCTGCGTAGAAGACGAGGTAGAAACATTCCTTCTTTACCTACAGCAGGTGGGAAGTTGTGATTTAAATACAGCAAAGTGGAAGAGTTTGTTTCAAATCGATTTAAAAATTTATACTGAATAAAAAAAACAAGCAAACAGACAGCTAGACAAAAAATGCTGTTAAAAAGAACGAGTTGAAATAATTTCTAATTTAAATTTATTAAAATACATCAACTAAATTAAAAACAAAATATACGCCGCAAAAAAAGTTGGCCTAAATATGCATGTTTAACTGCAGTAAATCCAGCCATGCTTACTTTTCTTTTGCAAGAAAAAAACACCTTCCATTTTCACATCTACTGCCAGATGATTTTTTTTTAATTTAATTATTATATCTGAACATTTGCTCGTTCGGCTCCTTTTTTAATACCTCTCCGATAGAATGATTTTCTTTAAGGTTATGGTGTACGCGTGCTTCTGTAAGATAATAACAATAACCAAATGCCAGCACGAATTTCAGCCTAGGGTGTGGTAGCAATATATACATATACATATATAAAAAAAACTAAAGTTAAAGTTATCTTAACATTTAATTACGAAACACTAATTGAGATTTAGTTTCATTTGGTAATTGTGTTTGGTGTATATTTCAGCTAAGGCTATTTTATATCAAATTATAGTAATAATTTTATATTGTTATTACCTATTCTTTCTTGGACAAAAAAAAAACTGACATGAATTTAAGGGAACGTACTTTTTTTCTATTGTGATCATAATTTTTTTTTTTTAAGTACCTACCTAAACATTTTGTATGATTATTTAAAACTTTGGTTGACATTTTACTGTACATTTAAAGACCTGTGCTTCAAGGGATGTAAAAATAATGGTAAGTAAAGGCAACAATAAGACTCTAGCAACTTCATATAAATAATTTTCTTTCTTAACATATGAATATTGAATAATATATTGATAAATTGCTAACAAGTTAACATTCCTAATTTTATTACTTTTCTTGAAAGTTAAAATGTGAAATACCCATGTTCTGTATTTCCAATGAAATCGAATTGAAATCGAATTTTAATTTCACTTGAAATGAAAATTACATGTTCTACAATTCCTTCCAATAATAAATAGCTAAATACTAAAAGCAATAAAAATATCTGCAAAACCAAATTCACAAAGCATAAAAAAGTGTATTAAATACGTTCAGGAAACGGAATGAACCGAAATTCAGAACATCAATTTTCTTTTTCGAAATTCCAATTCACAATAACCATTTCGAACAAATTGTGAAACACCCAAATTCAATTTTGACATGTGAATTTGAATTGAATTACTGAATTCCCTTTAGTCTATACAAAATTGACGTTAAGTCGCATGCAATCTCATTTGGAATCATCAGTTTACCACTGAGGGCCTTGATAATACGCAATTTTTGTTAATTTACATACGTCCTACATAGATTTCATGATGAGTATCGAGTGTGAAGTAGATGTGAAATGTCAAAATTTCGAAATATTGAATTCCCTGAGCAAAAATTTGATAGTCGAGAAAATTATCCACTTTTGGTCGGTTAAAATCTCGATTTCTGTATTTAATCATAATAATTCGACAACTGTCCATAATTTTCTAAATCGAATTTTTGAATAATTTACATAATAAACATACACCCAGAAAAAACTCTTTAAACTCCCGAAAAAACCACTTTAAAATTAAAAGTTAACATGTATGAAAGACTAACCGTGTTGAAACGTATTCAATTTGTAAGTTAAAATTTAATATTGCTTAACTTCAACGCGAATTCTGTTCGGCGATTATTTTCGAATTTCGCTGTTTTTTTGGCTTCATTGACTGGACTATAAATAATGTTCAGAAGTTCAAAATGTTTATCCTCTAAATCAAAGAGTTCACGTTCAAATCACGTCGGCGTTCATTTTTCTTTTCAAAGTTTTTGTATCTGTTTAAGAATGATTTGTTTAATTTAATTAACATCAAATAAATAAAAAATTGAATTTGTTCTTAAATCATAAAATCAAACTTGTTTTTTTTATTATTGCGGAACACTATATCAAAAAATATTTAAATTGAAATTTAACTCATCATTAAAAGTAAACACTTTAAAATTGATTGATGGAATTTTCAATTCAATGGATTTTATATTAAAATACTAAATTTAAATGTAATGTGTTCAAAATAAATTAAGTTTTTTAAAGTTAAATGATACCCTTTTAATTTTAAATCTCTAAATTATAAAATTAAATGTTCAATGTTCAAATTATGTATATTCGTAATTGTTGTGTTTAAATACTTATTAAAGGCAATTTCTCTTAATTTCAAAGCTAAAAGTTTTAAAATGAAAACATTTCCTTTAAAATTTGGCAATTTATTTGTTTTTTCTTATGAAGCACTTTAGATTTCCACAATTTACATTAAAAAATGCGAAGTATTGATTTTAAAGTGCACTTTTTCCCTCAGTTTGAGGTGTACATTTGTTTGAAGTTATTCAGTGTTTTAAAAAGTCAATATTTTTGTTTCCATCCATTTTCAGAAATTACAGTATTAAAACTTATTGAACGGTAAATTCTTTGAAACTTAAATAAAGTTACTAATTAAATTGGTTATAGAGGTACAGCTGTTGCTAGGGATAAATCTTACATTTTATACAAGAAAATGTGATTAGCAGTATTATGTCCTAAAATTTTAGTTATTTGTTTTGTAAAGGTATAATAAATTGGAAATTCCTTTCAATTTTATGTATAGAATGTTCCTAACGCAACCATCAGCTCTTGGACTTTCATGATGAGAATATTTCTTAAATGATTGCTTATTCCAAGAATTAATATACAAATTATTTAAAGGCATATTAATTGACTTGGATATGTATGTATATAAAGGGTGTTTTTTTTAGACGTGTGGTTTTCAATCTGGCACTACTTTTTTCGGTGTTGGTCTTTTTGGCAGCTGTCACTTGATTTATGCTCAGTTTGGTTTGCCGTTTCATAATGAATAGACTTATTTCTGAACAACGTTTGCAAATCGTGCAAATTTATTACCAAAATAATGGTTCGGTTGGCGCGATGCATCGCACGCTGCATCCAATATTCGGTCGACATAATCGCCCAGCAGAGTAATTCGAGCAACCATGGATCGGTTTCGAACAACGTTTACACTAGTGGAGAATGCGAATCCTAAGAGACGCGCGCCGTACAGTGCGCACCGAAGACCCTATTGCTGCTGTGGAGCGGAGTATCGAAGAAGACCCGAATGAGTCCATCCGCCATCGCGCGCAACAATTGGAGCTGGGGCCTCTTGGGCTTCTCGGCTGGAATTTATTCGAGCCAGCCAAGGCGGCCACTTGCCCGAAATCATTTTTAAAACATAATAGCAAACCCTTATCTTTATAATAAAGCTAAATTCTTGGCCATAACATTAAATTATATGCGTCTATCTTCTTGAAAACCATACGTCTAAAAAAAAACACCCTTTATAGCTTGTAATATTTATGGGATATTATTTGACTCATGGATTTCAAAATATTACACTGAAATAACATTAAAAAATTTGTATAGATAAATTTGGTTCGACGTTAAAGCTCATGGATGGCTATTATATGTATCTTTCCCAAAATTTTCTCACCTTTTATTTATTTCTTGTCTTGTATTTTACTCATGTTTTTTTCAACTTCCCTGTTATTTTTAACTTTTATAAAATGTATAAGTACATAATAAGTGACAAAATCAAAAACTTCCTTGGAATTTTGCTTTAAAAAGCATTAAAATTTAATTTAAGCGAACTATTTTACTTATGAGACTTTCCGACTATCCCACAATCAGCTATTTTTGCAGATGTCAACAGATTCACTTTCAAAGAGAGGAGTTTAAAATATGCTGTTGAAAATGACACAACCTACAAACCTTATCTTTTTTCACTTCCATCATGGTAATTCCGTCTGACTCGGACGACGGTGAATTGAGTCTGCATGACATAAGATTCGCGTTTAGAAGATATAATTTAAAGTAACTTAAATTTGTATATATCTACAGCCAAATTAATAAAAAACGCTTATTCCACCTTTATTCCACGACTTAACTAAACCAGGGAATAAGAGTTAAGCTATAGGTTTAAAATTTCCATGAATAAAACCAAAATGTTCATGGAATAGTAAGTTGACGTCTACCAGAAATCTTAAGAAAATCTACTACAATAAATAAGATGTCTGTTTGGTAACTTGAAATTTTCCTCAAGTTGGGTATTTTTCGTATGGGTTCTGACAGCAAATTGTGATAATTTGTAAAAAAAAAACCTAAGAATTCTCTTGTTAATATATTCCTGTCAAAATTTTTTTCAATTGTTTGTGTTGTGTCTGTTGTCGGTTTTGTTTTGAAATATTAAAATGGAAAATATAAACAAAAACCGACAGGAATGTGTCCACCTCTTGGGTCCCCATTTAAGTCATCTTCAACAATTGCAATGCGTTTCTTCATATTTTCTTTGCAAAATCTATACTTCTTCCTAAAATTCTCCTCACTTAGCACTCCCATTGGATCATACCTATTTTTATATATTTTTCTTTTTCTAGCAGACATTATTATTTTTATTCAAAATTAAATTGGCAATCTTCACTTAGGTATTTTTTTTTATTTCAGAATAAATTTGACAAATCTGGTTCTTATTCCTTCGCTAAACCACCTTTTTCGGTGGTTTAACTTAGTCCACGTCACTTTTTAGAAATTTTCTTTTATTCATAACATTTTGCACTTAGTCCACGGAATAAGACCTAACCTTTCGCTATTCCATGTTTATTAATTTGGCTGCTAAAGTCTTTAATTTTAATTTTGGACCTCTATACCATGCCAGTCAACAAGATAATCTTCAGTGCAACAGTTTTTTCATTTCTATTCAATAAAGTATCTTATTCATTTCTTTAAATTTGTTCATGCGAATTGAAATTGATTTTATTTTTAAGTTCAACAAAATGTATGACTTCACTATCTTTTCCATTTAAAAAATGTTCTCCATTCACATAAAATTCTTTATTCATTTGAATAGTGTTCAAATGATTTGTTTCCCGATCGATATCCTTAAATTTTTTTTTTTTTCGTACAAAAGAATTGGAAATGCTCTTAGGAGAGGAGTGCATACAACTTCACAAAAGCTTTCAATTAATATGGACACAAATATTATTTTGTTGAACCATCAGATGAAATCTAAAAACTTTTTCAATAAATCTAGATTTTCTATATAAATATTTATTGAGGATTTATGTATGATTCACTTAATTTTTTTCGCTCAAACAAAGAATGCAGTGCAAAAATCTATTATGTTCGTTGTTCAGAAAGATAAACTTTTTTTTCGTTTAAAAAAGGGAGAGTTATTACTTCAAATGGATATTATGTTGTTATTTTAGTATTATTATCCCGGAATAGTTCATCGGTTTTGTAAGTTTTTTTGGACAACTCGTAAGGAAATATAAAAATAGCTTAAAGGCTTCATCTCAACCAAATGAGCAATTATTATTTATTAGATCTTTATCCTAAGTCATGTAATGGGAAAAATTCCCATTAGACTTTAGGCTGTGGCGCAGCAAGAGTATTTCTCGCCTGTGGGAAATACAAAATCTGCCACCCTAAACTCTCAGAAAAGAAATCGGTATTAACATTTCGAATTTTTTAGTTTTTTCTTTGATATTTAATTTTTTTGTTTGTAAGAATTTGGTGAACTGGTTATACACTTTTGTAGAAAACAGGCTTATTGTAATACTTTTTTACTTGTCACGAAAAATTTTGAATGAAATTTCTACTTTCCGGATTTAATGGGAAATTTAATTTTCAATGTAAAGTCAATTTGTTTTTCTAGCGTTCATTTTAATATTTAAAAATAAAAAACGTGAGCGTAGTACTTGGAATAGAGAAATACAATTTTCTTATTTTTTCCACCTTTTCTTATAAAATCTATGGCTATAAGTCAGTGTGAACTAAGAAGATAAAGTACAAAATTATATGGAATGTTTTTAAAAACTAAATAATGATTAAAAAATAATGAAGAATATGTTGAAATAAATGTGATGAATTCATTGCTCTGTGTTTACAAATATTTCGGACTATTTTGGCTGGACGAAATCGACATCATCGGAAGAATTGAACAAGCTGTACACTATTCCTTCAGGTCACATAGCTCGCATGAGTGAAGACGAATCGGCTAGGAAAGTCCTTTGTATAGTACATTCTATAGTAGACGAGAGCATGGCAGACCATGCTTATGTTGGAGTGATAGCTTAGACCAGGGTCTAGGATACCTGAAGCCTTGGGATGCGCAACTTGATGACGTTGGCTCGCAATCGGGATAGATCGAGAGACTTGTTGAAGGAGGCCAGGACCGGTTCCCGGCTGTCGACCCGAAGATGATGACGACTTATTATAAAATTTCAACATTTTGGGGATTTGAAGTAACGAAAGTTCTAACATTTATGTCCATAAGAAAATTAGGAGTGCTATTAGAAGGCGGATTTAAAAATAAATCTTCACAAATATCATGCTTAAGACTAAAGAGAGCTTTATTACAATTGTTAAGCTTTTTAAGGACGTTAAATAAGGAAAATATTCAAATACAATAAAAGTAAAAAAAAATATTCAAATAGAATAAAAGTGTTATGTATAATATCGTTGATTCAACCGTTTTAACATAAGTCTCATCCAAAATTAATCTAAACACCATTTTTGTAGAGGACCAACTACAGCGATTACATACAAAACTTAAAGAAATCTTCAACAGCATTAATCATTCTTATATTTATCTAAGGAAATGATATGTCTGCGAGGAAAAACCTCTCCTAAAACCCATACCCTAATTACTCTAAATTATCCAACAAAATCAAGAGAAGTATGATGATATCATCACTGATTTTTTTCTTTCTTCCAAAACCTCCAAACGATTTCAAAAGTTAAAGTATCTTTAAAAATTAAATTAGAGGAAACAGAATAAATTCACAGATAAATTGGTCTGAGCCCAAATGTACATATATTTGAAATGGAAATTTTTATCTAACGAATTTTAAATTGCATCTTTTATATCTCAGATGGTTATTGCAGAAGCTATTTACTTTTATACCTCAGCACTTATGTAAATGATATTAAAGTGTTTCCAGGGCTGATGAAGAGAAAATAAAAATCGTTTGCACACAAATGAGATTTTCCTTGTCCTTGGGACAGAAGGTGTGAATTCTTATTTGGGAAATTAATAAAAAACGAAAAAACACAAACACCCACATGTTGCACGCTATTAAGCTTGACAAGGGTATCATACTGTCAGGACTGGAACACAATCATTTTTGAATCCAATATCTTTGAATAAGATGTCCCAACATTCTTTTTCTGAGAAATAACTCAAAAGGATCAGAGCAACTCAGGCCCAAAAAAATAAAAAAAATGAAAGAAAGAATTTTATATCTTTTGGTTAACTGAGGAATTTTTAGTCTCAAAGGAATTTGCAAGCTTTATTTAAAAGAAAAAAAAATATTATGCTTTCCTTTTTTATTGTGAAAATATGGACAAGGTAGAATTAATATGTTGCTTGGAAACGCAAATAAAGACGATGATTCTCAAACCTATATATCCACCTTATTTACCAAAAAAAAAAACCCCGCCTGTTTTGACTAATAAAACTGACTCGTACCATAGAAAACTTTTAATAAATTGGTTTCTCTTCAGTGCGGCGCGGCGGTTAACATAGTCTCCCATAACTGACGATGTTGATTCATTTGCTGTTAATAAAGCGAAATGGGTTTTGTTCATGTTTATAGTGAAAGAGCGAGTCCTTGAATCCTTCATTAAATTAAAATCTAATCTTATCTGAATATCTAATTATTTTTTGTTTCACCATCATGGATGGTAGAATCCACGTTTTTGAAAAGTTAAAATTATTTTCGTTATTTGGGTAGAGCACAAAGTTTTGCGGTGTGTTTTGTAATTAGGTAGATAAATATACGCGGTGCTTCTATTCAAATGAGACCAACTACTCTAATTTTCAATTTCCCTTTTGACTTTAACTATGTATGTGAACCAGGGGTTTTTTTCTGCTGTCCGCATTAGAAAGAGTAAATTTAAATAATTTATAAATAGAACCAAAAAAACTAGTAAAGCATACAAAGCTTAAGGTGGGTAATGGTACATAAAAGGTAGTTTGTTGATTAATACATATATGGGAATTTAACTAATTCATGCAAATATAATGGCTTGTATATTCATAGCCACACTTTAAACTAGTCTTAAGTTAACACAAAATTGAAGATTAGATTTGTTAGCATAATTTGCACTCTTAAAACTAACATGGTCGTTAACCGCATGGATTTTGTGTTGAATTTTGGTTTTAAGTATTTTTAAAATTTGGAACTGCAAAAATTAAAATCTTTACAAATTTTTTCCCAAAACGGCTGTTTCGATTTTGTTTTTATTTTTTTAGTTGCTCAGGTTACCAATTATAACTTTTCTGCGGTTTCCCGTTTTAGACGGGCAAAAACAAAAATTCGAATTTTCCCTCTAGCAAATCGGTCTACTTGGTTAGGCTCTAGCTAAATTACTGTGGACGCACAGACGAACTACTTTACAATCGTAACTTCTTTTCAAAAACTTCAACATAGTAATAGTAATTTAGTAATTAAATTGGATTAAGACAAATATCCCATGGAAACAACCGATTGCCTAAGTTTAATATTGATAGACTAAAGGATCCTCTATCTAAAACCTTTAAAAAATGTGTTCATATCCAGTGCTGAAAGTATAGTCGTTCGATTGCATGGAAGAAATAGTGCTTGACTTACGGAAAAAAACTGGGGCAATGATCAAAAAACACCTCAAAGCTCTCTTTGCAGCTTCTCCAGCAGCAGGAAAAAACTAGCTTGCCATTCATATCGCATGAAGATGAACTTCTCTCATCAACGAAGCGTGCGACGTTATAAGCATAACTATTTCAATGCATTACAGAAGTAGAAGAAACCGTTGAAGGTTTGACAGTACGACCATCTATAGAACTACCAAAGAGCTCATAGGTGGCCGCAGCTCTAACCAACACATGGTAAAACACACAGTCGGATCCCTGCTTGTTTCGGATGAGGATTGAGGACCAGCTTCAAAGATGAAAAAAGCGGTTTTAAACCACGTTTTCGTCAGTGAAGTGACTCCAACGCCCAATGACCCGTCCGAAGTAACAAATTCCCGAATACGCACTGTATTCCCCAGTAGAGACAAAATAACTGAGAGAGCTATTTAAAGTGAAGCCTTAATAGGTAACCTTGTCTAAGTAGCGAATTAATTCTCCACTGTGAATAATTGGGGGAAAATCCGCTGAGTGAAATTCATTTCTAGAACAAATTATAGCAACAGTTTTATTCGTTATAAATCCTGGTTAGTTCAAACTACAGGCTACAGTATCTTCCATCAATCCAAGTGGATGATTGAGATTAGAGATAGAATAAAAGGTCATCTGCGTACATATGAACTGAACAGTCTGCAACAACATCAAAGATAATTTATAAAAAATTGAAAATAGAAGTGGTCCCGAAACAGAACCTTAGTGGTACTTCTGTGATTAGAAAAAAGGGGGAAGAGATATTGCTTTCAACTTCTATCGATTGCGATCTATTTTTTAAATAGTTACATAGTAGAGGAAGAGATACGTTTGAGAACTTGAACATGTTTAGAAGCTTAGAAACAAGAATAGAGTGATCAATACAATCGAAAGCATTTGAGAAGTCCAACAAAACCAAAAAACCTTAATTTTTGTTTGATATTATATTGAATTCAGTGAACCATATATGGCTCTGTATGTGGTAAAATGTTATGGTAGTTAATGTGAAGGTATATAATAAAATAATTGTGCAACAGGCACTCATATTGAGATTGCTATAATAGATAAGAGAAGAAGTGGTCCAAGTCTATTGGAACATCCAAGGAGCTTAGTCATGTCTGCTGTAAATCGAAATATGAACAATTTTATGGTTTTTTGATCCCCTCATGGAATCAAGTGCTAGTTTGATGATATTTTGCACCACCACGAACTCGAGATCATCTTTATTCCGGATTTATTGTCATGCAGGGCTATGCTTACTGATTATCGAAACAAAGATACACTCCTTTACGATTCGAACCTTAAACTCTTCAGGAATGATCTTCACAAAGTATAGGTACCTAGTTTGTTAGTTCAAATTATTTGGGAAAAAAAATATAAAGTGGTTCTTAATGCTCGGAGTAACCCTTCATACATCTGAACTTTTTGGTGCATACGTATGCGATATATGAAGGTATACAGAATTATACGTAAAGAAGATTTTCTAAGCCTATTTCAAAAACACTAATATTGAAATGATTTCCTCCAAAACATCCCTAAAAAGTTTTGCGAGGTAGGTATATAATATTTTAATGAACGGAACTAATTGTCGAAAAAGATATAAAATTTTGTTGCATTTTTTTATAATTTGTTAAGGAAAATGTTGCAGTAACAGGTTCAAAATCATAATGAACACCAACAAAAATGAGCAACAGCAGCAGAACAAGGGCAAAGCTTTATAACTACATGTGCGCACAAAAATACAAAAAAACTAGAGAGACGATGAAAAGTCATTACCGTCAGCATCAACGGGCTAATCACATCGTGCAAATTTCCATTCAAATAGCGGTAACTTGGAGCGGACCGTGATCAACAAACCAAATCAATAAACAGCTGCAGCTGCGACCGATCTATCATCGTCGTTAATATGCTATATAATTTGACTGAGAATAACAAACCAGCAGCATCTTAGAACATAAGAAAATATGGGAGCGAAGTCGTCGAATACATAAGAGCTCCAACATTCTAGGTCCCAAATAGCTTTTACTAGCAGTGGCGCGAGAAAAACAGAAGTTATCAATCACGAGCTGCATTCGGTACGACCGCACAACAGGAGCAGCAACAAAAACATGAACAACCCTTTACGGAAGAAAGATCTCTTAGAGCTGAGGGAAATTTCACATTCCATAATCATTCGTCAGTCATACTTTATTAAAATGTGTTTTTTAGCTTGCAATAAAATATTAAAAAACTTTAAAATGCGTTTCTAACAAGTCTTTTGTCAAAATCACCTTTTAGAAGTGGGCGTGGCAAATATTTTTCATGACTGTTTTTTTCACGTTTTATTGGGACACTTATTATGGATTTCTTAAATCTTTGATCCAAAGAAAAAAAAACAAAGAAACGACTGAAAATAATCTAAAACCTTCCGAAAATCATCTATTTTATGGCTTGATTACAAGAGGAATTCCCTTCTCGGTCTCATCCCCAGTCGATCCTACCTAAAATAGAATCTGGGACGAGACCGTATTTTTGTTTACCAAATTTTAAAGACAAATCGGCAGAAATGATTAAAACTTATAAGAAATAGCATTTTTTAATAAAAAAACAACATTTGTCGATGTTAATATTTGGAAACTTCTATATAGATTCAAACTCTGGTCCGACATTTTTTCCATAAAATCACAAAAATACAGAGACCATATGTATATGTATGTATACTGAAACAACGCTGAATTTGCGGTTGCCTGCCGGACTTTAAAATATTTCGAAGGACTTTGAAAATATTATTTTCCTTTTTTTACTGAAAATATACACTCGTCTTTATATAAAAAGTATTATGACTTTTTCAAGGGTAGTCGTTTGGTCTACCTGAATTTGGTCTCATTATATATCCAGCAATAAAAAAAATTCTCTTAAATCTTCTGTCGTATGATAAGATTGTAACAAAGTAAATGATTCAGTTTGATAAACCTTCATCTACCCCCACAACCCATTATGAACACCCTTGGATCACTTGGAGACTCATATTATTATATATGTAGACCTTTTTGATTCTGCATTCTTATGGAAAATAAAACCAATCTTACGAAGTTTGTTTGGTCCAAACATTTTATTTACGAGGGATTTTTTTATAAATATAATTTTACCTGTAGGTATACCTACTATAATTTTAAAATATTCAATATTCAGGTTTTAAATTTAATATCGATACAAATAAATTTAAATTCCATGAAAGGATAAGCCTTCAATGACTTCTCAATATCAAATTTAATGGCACGAATATGCCAGGGCACCTGAAAAAGGTTGTTTTTTTTTCATTGTGCATACAAAGGAGATATAATCTGACAGTGTAGGTATAACAGTTATTTTTTGTTAGACCAAAAAAAAAAAAAGACGATGAATGAATCTTTCTTTAAAAGGTTTAACCTCAATTCCATAACACACTTTTGGTTCATATATTATCCATTATGATGTATACCTATATATTGAATACTTTTTTCTCATAATAACACCGAACCCTGCAAATCCATTTATACGTATGTATTTATTTTATTATTCGGAGAAAGAAACAAATAAGAGGCTAACTTTAAATGAAAATGATGATCCCTACTCATATATCCATTTATAATAAATCATGGAACACCCTCATGTAACTGGCGCCCAATTTATCTATCGTGTATATCGCCCTTCCATTACGTAGAAAATTTCGTATCATTTTCCGCAAATAACCTGCCACACTATTTTCGGGCATGAAAATGTATATTCACAGAGTTATAAATGACATGATGTAGCTGTGAAGATACCTTGAAAACCAGTTGAGTTGTCAGGGATGTACGTCTTTTTCCGTCGACCGACTAAAGGTTTTTTTTATTGTTGAATAAAGATGAACACAGGATATGCAGAGTTAACCAAAAAAAAAAAAATCAAAAAAGATCAAGAAATCAACCCCACATCCCAATAAATCCAAGGGTGTGTATATCATACTGTGTGTGTATATAGTTCTTCTGTGTTAGAGTTATAGAGTTAAAGGCACAGAGGCAGCAGTGGCACGTTATCATCGATTTCTCGTTGATGATGATGGCATCTTCTTTCTCTATCTTCTGAACATCGAGCTCGAGCATGAACAAACCCTGAAAATATTCTAGTATTTCTTATGCGAACATCCTTTAATCAAATTCAAATGCTCATCCCCAGTCGTTTTGTTGCTCCTCAATGCTCATTCCATATGCAATCATTTTTCCTTTTTCTTTTTTTTTTTCTTGCTCTGAAATGCCAGAATAAGCGCCAGCGCCAAACGAAGAAGAAATCTCAAGGCATGACGCAATCTTTTAAGAACAACGCCCGCCCGCCACACCATCCACCGAGCAGAGCAGAACAGAACAGAGAAGAGAAGTGGCTGATGAGGCCGAGAATTGACTGAAACTCTTAGTCATGTTTCAGGGAATGTGAAACTGAATGTGGGTGGGCATGGAGATGAATGTTACAGCTAAACGAACAGAATAGAACAGAACAGACATCTTGTATGGGCGCAGCGATGACGGAATCTAAGCAAGCTGGTCGATTAATCTGCTTGTGCTGTGATAGCTCGTTATTTTTTGTGGAATGCGTCTACATGCGATTTCGTTGGATACACAAATTCTATGGATAGAATTTGAATTCTCCAAAAGTCACAATACCAGAAGGGGAAGCACTCGACTACATAATATATCTACACGATACGGCTATACGAATTGTCATGTTAATTGCTCCATGCATATTCGGTGTTGAAAGGAATTAATTGGAACTGACCCCTAACACTTCTTGCCATACTACGCACACACACTGGCCGAAAATCAGAGTTGCCAGTTTGACAAAATAAATTAATGGAATATGCACAATTGCACAAAATACCAGAAGTAAACAAAATGGTGACAGTATAGAGAAATTAAGGTCCAGTTTGTTCAGAATGGGTTAAATCTGAACGATGACTTTCACAAAACAAAATGGCGCTAATCAACCAAAATCCGCTGATTAGTGATTTCCATGATTAACAACTTAAACTATCGATTCTTTCAAAAAAAATTTGATTACTACCTTGCATATTCGATGATTTACCAGTTGCAATAATTCTTGATTAAAGATGATCAGCTGTGAACAAAATGGCCCTAAAAGCGACAGTATCAGCGGTCTTTTGCAGGACACAAAATTATAAGGCCCAGTTTCACACTCGATTAAGTATCACTTAAGTGCCAAATATGGAAAACTAATGCACAATTTCACAGTGTAAACTTATCGGAATAAGTGACACTTAAGTCTCTCATGTTGGCCACTTAAGTTCCACTTACTCAAACATTAAAAATGCGGCTAAAGTGCCACTTATGTTTTTAAGTGTGCACTGTGAAACTGGGCCTAAGTATACCCTTGTTAAATAATATGATATATGAAAGAGTTTGTTGTTGTACATATTTGAATGTTAAATTATCAAATCAGAGACAATGTTCTTGAGGCTCGTTGAACTGATGGAGACAACACTCAGATGGTAAAGAGGTTTTTCGAAATATACTTGAATAAAATGCATTGGACGTTGGTAGCTGAATAAATCAACACCATAAGATTCTCGAGGATATACCAATATAAGAAATAGAGATAGGGATAAAAGTTTTGTATATCGGAGATTCACATTGTGTACAAACACCTATTAAATTTTTGCTCTTAGAATTTTTTGTATAACAAGACACTGGAACAGGTGCTCAATACAAAAAGCATGAGGCTTCCAGCATGTGCTATGAAAATGCGAGTAATCAATAAAATTGAGAAATTTATTTGTAAGCCGATGCTCTATTTTATGTAGATGTACCGTCCCCTGTCTTCTTCAGAAAGTGGTTATTGTGGTTGACTATCAGAACTAGGCCCCGAACTGGGTATGGTATGATTAGCAAGAATTGTCTGCAAAATAACGTTGCGGGGGGTACATTTCATCGGACAATTCTTGCTACATAATCATACCATACCCAATCAGAGGCCTAGTACTGATGGTCAACCAGAATAAGCACTTTCTTGTTTAAGCCTAGTACGCAGCTGATGCGAAACGAAAATTTCCTGTGATCTCCAAACAGAAAACAAAACGCTTGCGAAAACACAACAGAAAATATCCTTGGAGAGTTTCACTAATTGCAAAAACAAAATCAAACAAACAAACGCAAAAAAATCATAGAAACCCATGATTAAAGAAAATGATAAACAAAAAAAATACAAATAAAACTCAAATGTCATTTTTCCGCACACAAATAATAGTCTGTATAATTAATTCAGTGCCAAAAAGACCCGGAGACTTCTCCAAATAATATGCTACAATTATAAATTTCGCTCTTCGAACAGCGTACTGCAAAACGAAAAGCAGAACGAAATTTTCCGTTTATGATTTCGTTGTGTGATTTTTGTATGGGATTTTTCGTTTCGCATCAGCAGCGTACTAGGCTTTAAGGTAGAACTATAATGGGCGGACGCTGTTGGAAACTAATGCCATAACCGAACGAAAAATTTCTTTCCGAACCGTCAAATGCACACGTTACCCATAATGCATGGCTAGTTTGTGGAAATTCAACAAAATCTCTGGCACCAATTTAACAGATAACTGTCAATTTTCTTCCGTGCGGTACGCTTGAGAAGTGCTCTTCCCCTCCGAAAGCTAACATGAACGAACACTGAACGTAGTGAATGCAAACTAACTAAATTATGGGCGCGTCTATTATATTGCTTCTAGTCAGTAGTCGTTCGATTTCGTACGGCTGCGTACGCTGCGTCCCAACAATTATAATTCTACCTTCAGCATTTTGTTATTTCGCATTTTACGTTTTTCAAAACACGTTTTGTTTTAAATGATTTGTTAAGTATGATTTTGAGAAAAGAAATAACCTTTTATAACTAATTGAATATTTAAAAAAATCTGAAGGCCTTTTTTCGAGGATAGTAGGTTTAAATTTGGTAGAAAGGTTAGTAATTTAAGGCCCACGTATGTAATTTTTTTTTTTAATTAACTAAAACCGTTGCAAACGTGGTTCTTCACAATACAAAAAATAACTAATAAGTCTAATTAATGAAATAAAAATATCTGTTTAAAAATAAATTAAAGCTAAAAACAGACTGGCAATCCCGTTGACATTATCCAGCTTTTCGTAGTATAGAGAACTCATTATGGTAGCCTTCAGCTCTTATGTGTTGTGTCAGCACTTAGTAAACTGAATTATCATCTTGTTAATAAAAGTTTTTTTGTTTTATTTTTGTCTTTCTTTCTGGTATTTTTTTCTTAAGTGCGGATAGCTAGGAAGTCAAGATGGATAAGTAAATGGCCACTCTGATTTATTTACTTAGTTAATGGAAATTTAGTGCAGTATTGTTAAAACTTTTAATCAATTATAACATGAAGAAAGATTATTCTATGTATGTATATGTTGAATTTGATAGCATAATGTTTAATAATTAATGACTTCCAAAGTATTACGTTAATGAATTATAGACAATTAAATCAGGAAAATTTATATAATTCGAAAGTAATGACGGAAGGAAGAAGAAATTCTGTTTCCTTAATTGGAATTCATTTTGAAGATTTAACGAAGTGGAAATGAAAAGATTATTATAACTTGTAAAACAGTATTATCGATAAAGTTAAAAATTCTATATATAATTCTAATATAATTGGAAAGATTCTAATATAATTGGAAAGATAAGAAAATTTTCAAGAATCTCTAAAGATTAAAGAACTTTTTAAAGTAATTGATTTCAAGCTACAAATATATATTATCTATTAGTCAAGTTTTTACTTTGAATTTTCAAAGTACTTAATGCTCCGATGATGATGATTTTTTTTGCAATTATGTTTATTTTTCTATATTTTTTTAATTTGGGAAAGTTCAGAAAGGGTTTCTTTATTATTTTTATATTTTTTAAATTACAATAAAGTTTTTTTGAACACAAATAATTTGTATCTCAATAATATTCACATATTGTCGGCTATAAATACGTAAAAGTGCTAAGTCCACTTTGGCAAATTTTACAATCTCTTTAGGATTCTCCAACAACCACGATACATTGGACAAAAGTGGTGATGCCAATTTGTGTAGAATGTGTTTCTGAAGAAAATGGCATCAAAATCTCAATTTCAACCAAAAGTGGACTTGCAGCTTTACTTAACCGACGATATGATGAATCTGCAAATATCAAGAAAAGTAGAGCGAGAGCGGTTCATGCCAAAAAATACGAATTTGTGAAAGAGTACGAAGATAAACATTAAACGCTATCAGAATCAGTACAAGCATTTTATAACGTTAAATTTCTTTTGTCTTCTTCAAGAAGATTTCTGTATTCGCTCTCTAGTTAGCAATACGGGGACAAAAGTCAGCGCACTCTTTTGCAACAGTGGCTGTATTCTGTAATAGCTGAGCCTTACATTTCACCTTTGTTATTCACAGCGCACTGTCCTCAAAATATATAAACAACCCGTCCCTCCTCCTGAAAGGCTTTTTTGTCTAATAACAACAGCGATCCGGAGTTCAGACTTTCCCTTCTTCACAGTGGCAACAAACATATCCCCCACTCCTGACATAGAAATTCTTACTACCTTTATTATCGGCACAGAGAGACCTAGAGAAATACGGAATTTCCCTCCAGCGGTTCCACCACGTGCTCTTTTAGACATTTTACGGCCTTTCAGTTTACAACGGGAAATCAAAAAGGACGTAAACGTAAATCCACCAATAACAAAGAAAACACCGTCATACATAGTGTTGCTGAGGGAGCCATCATGAGATTCGCCAAAGAGGGAACTGAGACAGGCACTGGGAACTGGGACAGACAGACAGTCTTAGAGAAAAGGAAAGCATCTTAAGGACATCAGTAACAAACCTTATTGACATCCCAAGAGATGGCATGATAAAAAGATATAACTTCGTAAAAAACTATAAAACGGAGTTAAGAAGCAATAAAAAGTGGGTAGGTGAAACAGTGAACTACACACTTAAAGCAAATGCCATCAAATGGTACACTGATGGATCGAGAACGATTGAAGGGACTGGTTCTGGTATTTTTGGGCCAAGAACCAGAATTTCCGTAACGATGGTTGCCACTAGCATTTTCCAGGTGGAAGTCCACGCCAGAGAAAAATATGCAGATCGAAATCTCGAACGAAAATATCGCAACCAAAACATTGTCCTCATGTCAGATAGCTAAGCCGCACTCAAAGCTCTGAATTTATACGCCATCAGCTCGAAACTAGTGTGGGAATGTGTGAATAGGCTAAACGAACTTGGCAAGAACAATAATGTCGCACTCCATTGGGTATCTGGCCATGTAGGCATTCAGGGTAATGAGTAGGCAGATTCCTTAGCAAAAATAGGGGCAATGACCCCCCTAGAAGGGTCTGAACCGTTTTGCGGAATGGAAGAAAATGTGATCAAAAGCAAAATCAAAAAAGAGGAGGAGGCCAAAAGATCCAAATATTGGAAAGAACTCCCCAAGTTGAGCCAGGCAAAACTATTGCTTGGAAACTATAACCAGAATCGTTTCAAGAACTGCATCAATTTAAGCAGAAACAACCTTAGACTAGTTACTGGTCTACTCACTGGCCACTGCAAACTAAGAAGGCACCTAAATCTTCTAGGCCTGGAAAACAACCCCCTTTGCAGGTTCTGCAATACTCAAGAAGAGACGCCGAACCACGTACTGGGACGATGCGATGCACTTATGCATCAAAGAATAAAACACCTGGGAAAATACCAAGTCGAAGAGAGCGAACTACCCTCTCTTAAGATACTCCAAATACTCCGATTTCTCAAAGGAATACACTTGGAGGAGGAGCTTTAAGAGGAGCTTTAAGAGGAGCAACATCTTCCCAGCTCTAGATGGGGGCACAATAGATCTTCAGGTCGCAGTGCATTATACCCCAATTTACTATTCATTCATTCATTCATATCACTGACGTAAAGCCAGATTAGTCGTTATTCCAAACTCTCGAACTAATTACATTATGAATGATTTTCTCCGTTAAATAAAATTGTCACATTCTTTAATTTTTTCAATAATGGATCCAATAATTTGTTTAACCAAACTGGGTAGATAGATTCAACTTACATATTATGCTCTTGACACATATTTCTAAAATGGATAGCTGATTGTTTTCTAGATTGATTTTTTAATGGAGTTAAAGTTCACATTAAAAAATACTAAAATATTAATAAAAGTTATTTATTTAAAAAAGTATAATTTGTATAATTAACTCATTTCATTATAAAAAGTCGTTCTCTTGACCAAATCTCATTCAAATCTGTTCAGCGTATAGAAATCATTTATCTGTCTTTAATTTCCTTCAAATTTTGTGATAGGTATAAACATTCTGTTTCTTAGCATATTATAGGATAAGACGTTAGCTGCAATAAGTACACAGACATATTATGAACACATGGGACCTCAAAACACCATTTTTCTCTGTGTTTGTTTGAGAATTAATACAAATTAAGCATGTGCAAAAATGTTAATCCTGTTAATTTCAAATTTCTTGGTGAGTTTTTCTATCTTATAGGTACACCGTTAACAACGATGCATTTAAGCTTATTCTTCTTAAACCCTTATGTAGATATATTTATTTCTTGTTTTTCTTTTTTTTTTGAATTTTGTAAAAGTATTTCAGAAAGTTTTTACAATGTTCAATTATTTTCTTTCACCTATGAATATACCACATGTGGTCCCCAAAAGACTCGTTATTGTGATATCTTTTGCCTCTGAGCAAATCGTGGAGAAGGTATTTTTGTACGTCATGGACTAATCCTTTTACTTATGAAGACATGAGACCCATATAAAAAAATATATGTATATTTTGCACCATACGAGATAGATATGTACATTGCACATACATATTATTTACTTATAAAATAATTCTTCTAAGCTACGCTATGAGCATAATATATAAAATACACAGATACAATATATACATACATATGTATACAATATACAAATGCTTATAACAACAGAAAACACGATTGGTACACGAGACCTAGTAAAGGTAAGTCCTCACCTTGAAAGCGATTTTATTCGATTAACACGAAGCGTGTATCTATCTATCTATACAAGTCTGTTTGCAATTGGAAACAGACGAAAGAAGCAAAGCCAAGAAGCTTGCCAAATGAACATTATTTGTCAAAGGAAAGGTACAGTAGGTACCTATACAGTATACAATTATACATGCCCTATTTACTTTTCAGGCGCGGTTCTGGGTTATCGATCAGAAGGGGTGGGTATATAGTGGCATTGGCAGTGGGGCCAATATTTTATGAGCAAATTATCTTTTTATAAAAATTACAACATTAGGGATTATTTTTTTTATTTTTAGATTTATAGGACTGCACGACTGAGACACACAAATTTGATGTTGTTTACGAAGACACGGTGATTCTGAAGCCTGATTATTATAATGCTTTTCCTCTTATTTTAAAAGGAATAAATTATCAATATACCGCTTTAGAAAAACATAGTTTAGTTAAGGGCATTGTCATATGGGTACATAGAATGAAAGTACAAACAACAAATGTGTTGCACATATTGCAGCCTTTGATCTTACTGTTTACATTTTTATAAAAATATTGAAAATTACTTAAAAAATAATAAAATACATCAATTATTTTCAATATTTTTTTAAATTTGTTGGAAGGAATTTAACAAAATTAATTATTATTAATAATAAATAAAAACTTGTAATAATTATTTTATTATTTTGCTGTTTTAAATAATTTTAATTTATTTTTATTTTAATAATAAATTAAATTTATTATTGTTTAAAATTTCAATTTATAAATATGTTCTTAATTTAAATTTATATTTAGAAATAAATTGAATAAACTTCTGAAACTGCTCTGACATCAACGCGATGTGTTATCATAAGCTTTCTTTAATAAATTCAAGAGAAACATTATTTTTACTTGTTTGAGCGGTTTTAAAAAACAACATATTTACTATTTATATTTAAACCTATGTTTTTAGTAAAAAACACTTATTGTGCAGGTAAAATAAAATTTCGAAAAACATTCTCAACCCATTTTTGAAAAATTGAATTTTCCAAAAATATTTTTCAATTTTTTTCGTATCACAAAAAATATTTTGGTATTCAATGCTCTTTAAAACTCATGGAAGCTTCTTCATACAAATTTAATTGAGATAGGTTAACCGTAACTCGATAATGAAAAAATTTAAAATAAAAAACAAACGGCTCTATGGGAGGTACAATTGAGTATAAATTAAGGAATAGCTTAATATATATCGGGCATGGACTATATAAATATTTCTTTTCGAAAAGTGGTATAAATTTGGTAATAGTTTGGCTTAGTTACCTATCAATCAGTGAAAATTGACTTTACTTATGTACGAAAGGTCAAGTTAACTCAATTATCCCCCCTCTATATGGATGCAGACCTGCTTCTGAAATACAAAAGTTGTGAAATCATCTGTACTGGTATACCATTTCAAATATACAATGTCTCACTTTTGCCCTTTGGGGTTGCTTTTCCTCCAGTCATTATAGATAAAATAACATACAACTAAGGTATCTTAATTGCATATTTGTATACCCTCAAACCCAAAGAATTGTTCTCATCAATCAAATGCAAATATAAGTAAATATTTTAATAAAAAAAAAAAAACAAACTAAATACAAATAAAAACAAGAGTCTTAATCCAAAAATCCACTAGGGTCGTTAAAGCTTAACTATACAGGTAGGTACAAGAAGGAAGAGAGTTTAGGGTGGACACAAACTTGTGTGGACCCAACCGTGTTTGTATACAGATTGTCAGATAGATTCTACCAGCAGGATTTGTGTGTGAATTTATTTGAGCTTGCTTCACCTCCCGCGGGGACATACATATGTACATATATTTGAAACTTCGTGTTTGTGAATATCACAAAATTTCACACAGAGAATTAACAAGTTTTGTTAGTATCTAGAAATAAATATACAAGAATATACCTACAAGTTTTGCAAAATGTTGGTTTACTGCGATTAGAGAGAGAAAGAGAAAAGCGACATATACTCGCACATCAAAAGTTTTCCTACAACCTAAAACTTTTTAATATCTCTTGAAGTGCTTTTGAATATTGTAGGACGTAGGTATATCTCGCTATATTTACTGTTGCTTACGAGTTGCGAGTTACATTTCCAATTTATGGATTTTTTATATATTTGTTGCTCTTTCTTATACATGAAGAAAGTGTTGTACATCGATGATGATGGGTGAAACTTCAAAGCTATTAATAAAATCATAGCACGTACAACGCTTACATCCATTTTATATAAAAACAAGACAAGTTCAATAAAAACAGACAGACATCAGACAAGCAGACATTCATTTATAAGAGAAAGAGATTATTTTTGTGGATCTTTACTGAATACCAATAAAAATTATATTTGGTGCATTTGGCAGGGAAGAAATATAAAAAAGTGGGAAGGCTCCCAAAAACCAAGGTCAACGTCTGAGTGGACCATTCACCCACCACTCTGTTGCAGGTAGGCATATTTTTAGAGTTCAATTCCTTCATATACAATAAATTGTAATTGTTAAATTGTTGGTAGTCTAAGGCCAGGCGCGCACTTGCAACCAAACTATTTGGTTTCGATTTTGAGTACTATAGGATTATATGAGACCCCGCGGAAGTTTATGTGCGTGCACTTCCATATAAGCCCGTTGTGCTCAAATTGGAACCAAACTGTTTAGTTGCAGGTGCGCGCCTGGCCTTTGTGAAATAAAATAAAATAAAATAAAATAAAATAAAATAAAATAAAATAAAACTGCGATCTGACCCCTTTTGTTTCTTTATTCATAATCTTCCTTTTTCTTAATTCATTCCACTCATGGTACTGCCAGGAGCCAAGATAAATTCAACTCCCAATAAAGGTTCTAGTGATGTGAATAAACAGAAGTTTATTTGGATGGCCAATAGTTCTATACCCGTCAACTGATAATGGTCAAAAATATCGTATGGCGATACAAGAAAACTATGGTCTCAAGGACTGGAGAAGTTTGAACTGGGCTCGGAAGATTCTGGCCAAAATTGAGACCAAAAGCGAGCCAGCTGTCAAACCCAACAGGCTGATATGAGACTTAATAAAGACAAATCTATAGATCAGGGTGACTAAATGAGACCGATCAAATGTCCTAAACACTAAAGCGTTCATCACTCGAACCCATGCAGGCAAAGAAAGAGAACTAAGCACATCGACTCGACAGTCTAATCTCTGTTAGGAAGAACCCTAAGATGCCCAGTGTAGGAACGCTAGCCTTCAAAAGTCTAGAACACAAGTCCGGATAAATCAGTTCGGCTCATGTATTGAGAAATAAATGATGGAGAACTTCCTTAAGACACAAAATCCTAACTTTCCCACTGTAAAGTGATGAAGGACGAAATAAAAGAAATGTTTTCATCCAAGGGGTTCATGCTGAAACTATAGGTATTAATGAGGATAAGGTGCGCCTAGTAGCGGTAACAAAAGCACAAATTAACCGTAAAAATGATGAAGATGCTATACAGCTACAGAAACATCACAATGAGTTGGCCTCTATCAATAAAATCGGATTTTGCCTTTGGGCATTTTCTTGTTGAGATTATGACTCACCCGAATTTAAGAATGGTTAGTGATGTTGGCCAAAAGCCATAATCCTAAAAAAGAAAATCGCTAAAACTTAAATCCTCGGACTATAGAACCTAGTACAGACAAAATCCAGTATAGAGTGAATCCCTTGCATACAAAATCCCCAAGAGAAAATCCCAAAAATAAGATTTGCAAAGTATTGATTCAAGTGGGTTAGTGATGTTTGTCAAAAATCCATAATCCCAAAAAGAAAGTCCCCAAAACCAAAATCTCCAAACTATAACCAGGTTAAGACCAAGCCAAAATAGAATCACTTGAAGATAAAATCCCCAAGGTAAAATCAAAGAACAAATTATGCAAGTATAGAGAATCAAGCAATAAAATAGCGGATTTTTATTGCTATTGTTTAGTGATATTTGCCAAAAAGCCATAATCCCACCAAAAAAAATCGCCAAAGCCAGAATCCTCAAACAATAGAACCTAGTGAATACAAAATCCCCAAAAGTAAATCTCTCGAAGGCAAAATCCCCAAGTGAAATAACAAAAAATGAGATTTGTAATTATTGAATCAAACTCAACGACAAAATTGCCAATAAATATTTCCTTTTGCTAAAATCTCCAATAATCCCCAACATATTATGTAAATATTAGGGTATGTCTCTCTTAATTTACTCAATATGTTAGTCTCAATCGGACGAAATCCACAAAAAACTGCATTCCAACAAGACAAAATCCCCATTCAGAAATAAGCCCTCTGATCAAAATCCCCAATAAATATTTTCTTTTTCTAAAATCTCCAATAATCCCAAACATATCTATTAAGTAAGTTAAGTGAATCAAGCCATAAAATGGCCAGATTTTCAGATCAGTGAAGTAGGTATACCAAAAATCATAATCCCAAAAAAAAATCCCTTAAACCGAAATCGCCAATCTAAATCCTAGTAAAGACAGAATCTTGAAGATAAAATCTTCAAGAGAAAATTCCAGGAGTCTTCACCTCTTACTTATACTCTTACGCTTTACAAATTGCCGTACAAAACCTCCCCAACAGCATCTTTAGTAACTAAACAATCCTCTGAAAAATTTCAAGGCCTCAGATTTATTGTTTTAATAAGTACGCCACTGGAAAATATATTTTGTAAATGTTTACACAGTATTCGAGTCACAGTTCACTAACAGACATGGTTTGGTAGAGTTTTACAAAGATTTCATGAATTTTGACCCCATGAATCGATGAGGCCAGAACAATTCTTTTATCGAAGAAAAACGTAAAGTCATTCTACACTAATGATTAGGTCGAATAGATGACTATGCCATTATGAAAACCTTATGTTTGGGTCCTTTAGTAAGCTCGTTCAATAAAAGGAAACTCTTTTGAAAAAAGAACATGGGTTCATAATTAGGAAGATTCATTGGAAGAAATTAAGGTAACAATAATTATACCCAATATATCTTCATTTGCATTTTTAATATACAAAAATGTTTTAGATACAAAAATTATGTTAATGGTGACGAAACTAATCAGACAAAATGTTTACCATAAATTGAGTCAGTTTGTAGTGAAAAATATTCTCTTCAATCATTGTCTATTAGTACATTATATATAATGATTTTTTTATAAATATTTACTTTGAGGTCATGTTACAAGATCTATTTTTTGTAATTTCTTTGAGTGTGTCTACATAGTTCAAAAGTACAGCATCTACGAAAAAGAATGGATAACAACGGGGAAGTTTCATACAAAATACAAAAGTTCAACACTATTGATTGTTTATTTTTTATCTTTTGACACTGACGGTTAAAAAGATAAAATATCTATTTTAAAGGTTCTGGGAGCAGATGGAACAAAGTTTTCATTTATTAACAATTTCAAACTATATATTTCCTTAAGTTAACACGTCATGCCATGCCATCATGATATAACTATAATAAAAAGTTTGGCAAATTTCACCCACTTGTCACTTATCGAGAACACCATAATTCTTTTTCGTATCAAAGTCCTAAAAAGAACCTACGAATATTATATTCAGTGATGCACTTAACAAAATTACAAAGGAGATTATTCGAATACCATCAAAATGAAAATCATAACATAATTGCTTTGAATTCCAACTAACATTAATCAACGCCTACGCCACGGTAAATCAAAGTGTCAAAGGTCGCTATGCCAAAATATCTTCTTACAATCGTGCGTGTGGTTTGTTCTTAAGACATACACAACTATAGCACCTTCTAATCAGGGTTGCCAACATTGAAAAGGAATGTAAGTAGAGAGATTTAAAGAATTTGAAATTCGAATGGACGACAATTCGCATGGGTATGGGATAGAACTTTAACAAAAAATTAAAACAAAAATTCTCTTTCTTGGTTTAAAAAAATAAGGGTCTGCAAGAGGTTCCTTATCATTTTTAAACAGTTTTTAGTAACTTTGAAATGGAATACAGTATACTGAATGGCACAAACTTGATCTTGTGCAAAACTATAATGCAGCTGTTTACAAGTCCAAGTGTGACATAGTCTTTAAAAATTTCGTTCAATAGGTACCTAGTCGTTCAGCTGTTTTTGTAAAGTTAAAAATACTAACAAAATGGGGTCTACACAGTTCCAGTCAGGCTGAACTAATTATACTTAATGTAGATTTTTCAACCGCAGCCCTGGAAACGAGTTCTTTTCACTTACCCCACTTGATTTATTTCCGAAAGAAATGGTGGCCAGTAATGCTCTACGACTTAAACAGTGCAATAACTGGAAAGAGGGCCTTTTCGGACAAAGAACCATTATGAACTATACTGACAAAGGCATTCAAACAGAATAGGCAATACCGAAAATCGATTTATATCCAGTGGCCCTTACAGAATTTCCCAACAAGGTAACTCTGGGCGAAAAACTGGGTGATAAACTCAAATCATGTATTGGTTTTTACGGAAGACTCCAAGACGGATGAGGATGTAGGGTCGGGCATATTTTCAGATAACCCACCCCTAAATGGATCAATAAAGCTTCCAAAATTCCTGCACTGCCTTTCCAGCGAGGTTTGCAGTTTGCGAGGCGGCAAAGACATCCACATACGAACTAGTTAATAGGAACAACGATATGTTCATCGATAGCCAGATGGCAGTCAAAGTCATCTCATCAATTGTCGCAAAGTCCAAATTGGATAACAGATGTCGCAAACAGTTAAAAATGGTCAAAAAATTGACACATGTCGGGTCTCGAGAAACCTATGGCCAGATCTCTCTAAGAGAAAAACAGAGTTTTTACTCACACTGGACAGACCTCAACTGTCCTTGAATAAAATCCTAATGGATCACAAGTCAATGAGCTGAATGGGCATCAGCACATCTGACTTATGAAGAAGGTGCCAAGATGAAGAGGCGGAAGAGGGCTCCTATCACTTCCTTTGTGAAAACCCGAGCCATAGCAAGAACCAGAAAGACAACCCTTGGAGAACACTTCTTCGATGCTCTGGGGGACATTTCGTTTTTGCCACTGAGAAAAATTTCTAAATTCATCCAAACTTTTCCTATATACCCTGAGCACAATGGATCCGGATAGAGATCCGAGTGAGGTATAATACGGATTGTCGTGCTATCACCTACTTAACCTAGTGAATAACTATAATATAGGTTTCTACATGAAACCAAAACTTGAAATTTATAGTAACCTTGATTTTGTGTTAAAAAATATGAATATTTTGTAGTTTTAAGGAGCATTTTTAAAGAAACTCCAAATTTTGTATGGAAATTATATCAAATCGACATAAATATAGAATTCAAAAACCAGAGACGTGACCACTCCAATTCTCTTTAAATATAGTGCATGCTGGCAACACTATCTGTATTGCTATATTTTTCATGTGACATCCACAAAATAACACAACCCGCACACCAAAACAATTTAAAAATTCAAAATCAATTCCATACTCACATGTTTGCATAATGAATTTAAAGATTTATGTCTCTTTTTCAAAATTTCTCTTCTCCATTTTCATAAAACTGAGAACAAAATTCAATTCAATTCAATTTTAGAAAAAAAAAACTGAAAACAATTAAGTGCGTTAAGATATTAAATTGTTTTTATGTGTTTTGCAATCAATATTTTGTAATTGCATTCAAAAATTCCAAACTCACACCTCTTGAAATTTTTTTTGAAAAAATGAAACACAATCAACTATTCCCCTGTACCTATGGAACAACCTTTTGAAGAACTTGATTCAACCATTGGGTATAGGTATAGTGTCATCGCTTGACCACCAACAACATTGCATTGAATATATAGGTAGAAGTCCCAAACCCCCCTCTATACGCCACACAAGCTGCCGCCACAACATCGACAACAAAGCACCAGGTGCCCATGATAGGTTAGGTTTGTGTTATGCACTCTTGCTCGCTTGTGATAGTCCTACGAGTATATATAGTGGTGCAGATGGGGGTTTGGGGAAATTCCCATGAAATTACACAATTTGCATGCAAATTTGATTTGATTTCATTTTATAAAGCAAAACGGGTGAGTTTGGCTATATAGTGTCCTTTGGATCTCTGGCGGGAGAGGCCAAGAGAAGGAAATTAGAAAAACAAAAAAAAACAAAAAAAAATGTTCCATGCATGCATGCATCACCATAAACGCACTCACACACGTATTTCCTTGATAAATAAGGATATTCATCGGTCTGTCAGGCCCGGAAATGCGCTGGTAGTCTATATATATTCAAAATCAATTTCATTTATATTTCCCCAATTATTGGTCTTTGTGATACCAGAGGGTTTGATAGCGAATTGAATGTCGAACATCCTAATGCGTATATAGCCTTCCGCCGGCGGATATGTCATGGTTATTTATATCTAGTACTTAAAATCCCATACAATAAACCTACATGCTTTACGCCTGCATTCAAATCAAACGCATCATCGATACCTCGATAATGAGGTCCATATGACGTTTACACGATTTAAGTTTTAGTCATTTCAAATCAATAAGTATATAGTAGGTAGCTTAATATGCTTATTATAACTACTTGCTATCTTGCGATACAAATTAAAATATATTTGATACCGCTACATTTAAATGCTCTGAGGAAGCTTGACTTGGGATATCTGACAATGGCGAGAGATCTTTAAGTCATAGTTCATAGACTATAAAGGAAACATCATATAAGAATAACTGTCAATGATAGAAAATGGAAATGGAAGAACAAAATATCTGTAGACTGTTTAGCGTGAACGTCGAAATCGAATTGAATTTCACAACAGGCGGTTGCAGATCAACAATTCCTTCCAATGAAATTAATAATTGTAGTAGATTATTTGTAGAAGTCTCCGATCTTATTTCGCATAGAATTAACTACCCAGACCAAAAAATTGTGTGCGAACAAATGACATTTGAGTTTTATTGGTTAGTTTTTTTTGTGTATTTTATGGATGCGTTCACTGAGTGTGATTTGTTTGTTTATTTTTTTTTTTACATTTTTTCGCAAGAATTTCTATCACTTCATTAGCGTACTAGATATCCACTTGAATGGGACCTAGATTGGGATTCAAACCCTAACCTCCTAACTATATCAATCAAGTACTATATTCATTGCAACCAATATACATTCCACTAAACGGATACATATAGACTTACAGCATATTAATATCACAATTTCCATTCGAGCATTTTTTGTTTTTATTTTAAAGGTTTTTTTTTTAGTATTTTTACGCAGTACAGAGTACAGACAGCGAAGCAAACATCATTTAAAATTGAATATTTTTGAATGGAAAATAAACAACTGAATTGCGTGCTATCACCACCAAGTGGTAGTTAGTCTTGAAAAATCTCTTATGGCTTCACTGAGATGAAAAAAACGAAGATTTTTCCTAGAAGCATTATTATTTATTTAACTTATTTTTGAAATTGGGAATCAGCATGTTGTCTATACTACGGTGACATAATATAATCGCAGTTACTTACGAATGATTTTTATTAAGGTTTGTTTGTTGAGTGTTTTAACACAAAGATATTTTAAAATAAGTTTTATTTTTATGAAAGAAAAAAAAAAAAGATCTTCTTATTAAAGATTTATACATACATACTTAAATACAAATAAAAATGAGAGTTAGAAGTGTCATCTTTTGAGAGTGTTATTCATTTCATTACAAATTCCTTGTTACGATGATGGAGAAATTCAAAAAAGAGGTTTTCGTTATATTGGTCTACACTGAAAATAAATTTGTACATAAAATCTATGAACGGCGATCATAGAGCTAAAATAGCAGATTTTCTCCGAAAATTCATGAAAAAAACGGTCATAAATTTCATGAACGGGTGTTGTTTTTATGAATCTCCATTCCTAAAAAAAATTGTATGGAAGAATTTCATTTAAAATCACTGATCATATTTTTAATGATTTTATTCATACGAGCATGAACGATTCATGCTCTAAAAATTGCACTTTTTTGTGAAAAATATATAAAAATTAGGAATACAGTCCTTAGTTTTATGTATGGTTCTTATAAACCTGGATTTTTAGGTTGCATGTATCAATTCATGAGTTTAAAATTTATTCCTATAATTTATGAATCACGAACCTGGATTTTTAAAGTCTTCATGTATCAATTTCATAAGAATCGGTAAGCATCGACCATAATTCGCACCTTTAGTATACGACAGCATCTGACTGATGAGTCCAACTATCGTACCTGAGCGAAACACAGTCTTTGGAGCGGAGATCACTCGAACTTTTAAATAGAGGTATATGTATTTTGCAATTTCACTAGCTCACCAGACTTTGTAGGTAAGTCGGAAATTATTTTCATTTAATTTGCAGTTTTTCATTTGCAGAAAGTCCATATAGGTTTAAGTTATAAACCACTAACGAAGATTGAAGAATTATCGGTTTTATGAACTGATTTCATAAATTTTATGAAAAACTCATGTGCTTTATGAATGGGTGTTCATATATATGACGAACAATTCATATTTTTATGAAATGCTTATATAAAATAAATATCTTAGATCATATGCTTTGGTTCAGTGTATTTGTCTATGCACATGGGTGTCTTGCATTCAAGAGAATTTAGGAATTAATAAAGTATTTTTATTAGAGCCCCATATTGCACGCGTACACGAATACCCGTGTTACACGTGTAAGTAAATTATTCGTGTATAATCACGTGTATTTATTGTTACATATAAAGGGTGTTTTTTTTAGACGTGTGGTTTTCAATCTGGCAATACTTTTTGCGGTGTTGGTCTTTTTGACAGCTGTTACCACCACGTTTACTCTAGTGGATAATGCGCATCCTTAAAGACGTGCGCACCGAAGACGCTATTGCTGCTGTGGAGCAGAGTATCGAATAAGACCCGAATAAGTCCATCCGCCATCGCGCGCAACAATTGGAGCTGGGGCCTCTTGGGCCTTTCGGCTGGAATTTATTCGAGCCAGCCGCGGTGGCCACTTGCTCGAAATCATTTTTAAAACATAATGGGAAACCCTTTTCTTTATGATAAAGCTAAATTCTTGGCCATAACATTAAATTATATGCGTTTTATTTCTTCTTGAAAACCACACGTTTAAAAAAACACCCTTTATGTGTGTAGTACACGTGTAATTATTTTTAAATCGTACTTATGGTATTTTGTGGTTCAAAAGGCGTTGGAAATAGATACAATGCCGTAACTAGTTTTAATGGAAATAATTTTTTGTTGGGTGTAGTAAAATACAAAAAACGTTATTTTACACTGTACAAATATCTTAAAATCACTTCACATATGGGTCAGTTACAAAACAAGTGACGTTTTTTACAATAATTACACTTGCATTTTTATTAACACGTGTATAACCCACGCATGAACATATACATCGCGTTGAAGTTTGTTTACTACTTACGTGTACACTTGACACGAATACGCGTGTAATTATATACAGATTGGCAGATTCTTACGGATAATTTTTTTTTAATGTTACTATTTATATAGGGTAAAATTAGTGAAAAACAAAAGGTTACTGTGATCTAAAAGATTTTAACTTGCGATATAAACGTTAAAGACCGAGAGCGCACAGCAAATTTTGAGTGTGAATGATAGCAAAAATTCACAGGTATTTTTATATATACATACATCTTAACTACTTATACATATATGTCTTGCATTCTGTAGTTGGGGTCATTTGTCGTTAATGATGTATAGAAAATGCATTTTTTTCGAAAGCCCAAATAAAAGTATAACAACTATGTACACAATTATATTTAATAAAAGATCTCAGTCTTGGGTGGGGCCTTCTGCATCCGAGGAGAACCCAAATCGAAATCTAAATAAGATTAGAAATATGTTCTCACTGATTAAAGTTTGTACTTTCTGATAACAAATAAGTTGATCCAAGACTTTTTCCAGGAGTTCGCTTGTCTGCCAGATGCACTGAAATAATAATAACCGACGAAGGCCTCAACGACGGAATGCAAGACATTTCTTATTTGTATATGAGAAGTTATAAGATCGATCTATTTAAAAATACCAGAAAATGCTTGCTATCATTCAAACCTAAAAATAGCTGTGGGCTCTTAGTTTAGAGCACTTATGTATGTAGATGTCTGAAGCAGATACAATCTTAGATTTAACGAAAGCTGATTTTGATACCCTAAAGTTGGTAGTATACAATTTCTAATAAAGTCGTCTTTTGTATGTGCTTCCAGTTTCCATCTTATCTGGTGGCTAGCGTATATGACATTAATTTGTCGAAAGTCAGAATGAAGCGAAGGCTGCGGTGGCGCAGGGACATAGTCTCTGAGGCAAAAGTTCAAAATTAAAGAATACATTTATTCACAGTTACCTAATTCAAAAACAGTTTTTCTATAGGGAATTCATGTGGATTGGCCTAACAAACTCGGAGAATTAAGCACTAAAAGCACCGTTTTCAGTATAGATCTAGAGGTAACTCATTCAATTTGACTCGGGTTAAACTTTTATCTTACTTTAAAAGTCTAAAGAGGGAAAAATAGATCTCAGCTTTGCATGATAATTTTTTACTTGCGATATATTTTTAACTTCGACCTACATCTTTTTGACGGATTTTAGCCAAAAAACCCCGAATATTTTATTTCACATTCTTAAAGGCTTATGCCTCATTTTTAAGAATTTTATAAAGTATTTTTTTTTTTAATTGGATCGATTCATTTTTTAAATAGATATTTATTATTTATTTATTATTATATATTTATTTATTATAAAATTCTCAAAAACTAAAATTTTGTTTTTGATTTAAATTCATATCATCTGATAAAATTCGAATCGTGGATGAGTTCACTCTGTTATATTTTACTGAGCTATACAAATTATTTCTGATTCCTTTTCATTTTGTTGCCTTTTACTTCACTGCTATATTGTCAGTTTTTTATTTAAAGATTTCTAAACATGAGTCGATTATAACTAAATTTTACTTAACATTATTATCTGTATTATACATGTGCAACGAAACAATCAAGTTGTCATCATAATGGTCATTTTATTACCTAATCTTTATATTTAAATTTACGGATTTTTTTATTTTAAAGCCTTCAAAACCAATTATTTACTTGTATATACAAGTAGAAGCTTATAAAAACTTTTTTTTTAACCGATTTATTGGAAATAACATGGTTCATGCAAGAAACACTACCCCTAAACATATGCCATTCTTTCCATATATTACATTGTACATATTATATGTATGTATTTTCTCGCTCTCTTTATGTTTGTTTATCTGTATAAATACATCCCACCGCATTAAACCTTTTTCGAAAAGGAAACCATAGAACGTGCTTTTATAATGTCAACAAAATTCAGACCAAAACCATGAAGAATATAATTTTTGTTTTAATTTTTTTTTTCCTTAACTTTTAAAATCGATATTAGAAATTTAATAGATTCTAAAGCTCCATAATAAAGAAGAAAGTAAAAAAAAAATAATAAAAACTTCAAAAGGAATGTGGAGGAAAAAAACACACACAGACAAAAAACCAAAATGTGAAGTATTGTGATGGGACTGTGGCAAAACAACTATAAGGGCAAGATTTTTTTAGAAACAAAAAATAAATAAATAATAAATTATGATTCTGGGGGCTAGTTTCAATGAGGTAATATTATGAGTGTTGTGGATCTATAGATTTTTCCACCATCATGTCAAAATAAAAAAATATTTCCGTGCCATATGGAGTGAATTTATCATAGGAGAATCGTTTAAAGCGAAAGCGAACAACGATATCATTGCAAAAATGACACCATTGATTGTGGGAATTTATTATTTGTGTTCAATATTTATGCACCTCAGAGGTCACTAACATCAAGAACTTTTTTATGGGAACCGTCTCACTGTACCTCCTTTGGTTCGCGTTATCCAGTCTCTAGTTGCACTAAAATATTTAACTTAGTTTATTATGAAAATTTTGACTTTATTATGTCTTGAGAAGTTTTTAAATATAAATTAAAGGAAGATTTAAGTTTATTGTAATTTATGTTTGCATATGTACATAATTAGTTCAAGTCTAGTATCAATATTTATTGATGTGGGTAGTTACACTTTTAAAAAAATATTTTAGAAAAATATTGCAAGAAATAGGAAAATCAGCATTCAGTCGATACATATCGCAAAAAGCAGACAAATGTTGAACGAGACAAACATACATAAAATCTTTATCTATATTAAAGTAGAATTAGTTGAATTTTAACGTTAAATAGACTATTTCTCTTGGCTGGATGTGTTTAGTTTGGAGGCGATAAATGATTCTCGAACCTTCTGATCCAAATGTCACGATTTGCATATGAAAAGTTAAGATTTATATAAAAATGTTATTGAATTTTTCCCATTATTCACACCCAAAATTCGCTGCGGGCTATCTGGTTGTAATCCGATTTCACTCCATAATATTTTACAGTGCCACCTTTCGGGAAATTACATACATATTTACGGATTAATTTGTCTCAAATTTGTCTGGCTATTAGTCGTTTTTGACTTAAAATGTGGGTTTGTGACAAAAATGTACATACAAAATGAACACGTTTAAAAAAAAATGGTTGACTGAGTAAAAAGAAACAACTGAATTAACCTTGAGATTACTTTAATTTCTAGGCATGTTAAAAAAAATTGTCTCATTTTTTTCCTGAGCATTTTGACAGCAAAGCTGAATTTCGTGCTGCGGAACCTATTCATGCTAACTCAGAGTTCTGAGATTTCCGAGATCTAATTTTCCTGACCATGTCTAATAATAGCTATATCAATTGACGTTACGTGCACGGACAAAAAATGAGGGACATTATTGTTAAAAATTCAATAAAATACAAAAAAGTACGTATACGCCCGAGTCTACCACTGTTTTATCGTTGTTTTAGATATATAATATTTTGAAAATATAACTAATAATTTGCTGTCAATACTATTTTATTTTTTTTAGCCACAACAGTTTTTCATAAATTCCCAACAAACAATGTTTAAGCCTGAGCTCCAAAATAACTGAGGTTAAAAAATATCTGCAAATAACTTCAATTATAATGTGGCTAAAAATGAGTTAGCTGTACGGTGTAAATAAACCCGAAATTGTCCAAAGGTTTGTTTTGGTTACAAATTTCTCTCTAAAACAACTTTTTAGTCATATATTAGTTTGAAAAATTATATTTTTAAACTAAATGTGTATTTTAGATATCTATTTACCCTTAAACCAACATGTTAAATTTTGGTACTTTTACAACGCATTCCTAACCACTAGATTGTTATTAATTGGTCGAAAATCCATTAAACTTTGGATCAAGTTTTTAAATTAATATTTTTTAACATAAATTTAATAAAAAGTTTAAAGTAAGTTTTAAAATAACTTCTGTTTTTTACCCAAATTATTTTCTATTGATTAAAAATTTACAAAATTTCATTCTAAGTTTAAATTATGTACTTTAATAATTATTTATGGGTTACAAATTAACCAAATCTAGTTTAAAGTGAGTTGCAAACTTAACCAAATTTTAATCCAAGTTTGAAAAAAGATTTTAAATCTCTCTTTTTTTAATGCAGATGGATATTAATTGGTTGGTAACCAAGCAAATCTAATTCCATAAGTTTTTCATCAACTCTTTTTAATGCAGATAAATATTTATTGGTTGCAAATTAACCAAATATTATTGATTAACCCCTTATTTTCATATTTAGATTTCGTATGGGGCCCCTAGATGGCTTAATCCAGCCATGTATGATTTGTATGTCTACTCAGAGTAGACACATTAGATAAATCCAAAAGAATAATAAATATTTATGTTATAGTTAAGAAATAGTAAACACAATTAAATCTACTCACTCGCTTTGATTATTTTCAAAAACCAGTTCTCCTTGCAACGGCTCGTAATCCTTGCCGGCTCTTGCTGTACCATCTTCTGTCCAATAGGGCACCACTACTTTTCCCCGCGCTCCCGAAAACCTCTGAACTTTCATATCATACGTTCCCACTGATTCAACTACTTCATGTTCTTTATTCGCGAATGCAAATATACCACAGTGATCATCATCGAGTATCATAACGGTTGCAACTTTTGGTGTAGTCAAAACCGCCGGCTCTGATGGATTGCTAAGTCTCACATAGAAATGCTCATCTTGTTCGAATACTTCATCGTCAATAACTTCGATGCGGAAACGCTGTTCATCAACGCCGGGCATAAAATTCAGAACTCCTTTCTTTCCTATATAATCCGAACCAGCTTCGGCGGAACCGTCTTCTGTTTCATATTCAACTGTCATACATGATGAAATATCCCCACGTCGTACAACACGTACCTCGAACGAACCACAACTCTCCATAACGGTATAGTGTCCCGGTTCGAAGTAGAACTTACACACTGAATCATCTGAATCGTCCTGAACATCGACTTTATGCAGTTCAGCCTTCACTTCGCTCAGATCACTCTGCGCACGCTCTTGAATCTTCTTTACTATATTTCCACTGCCCATCATTTTGCGGGTAGCTTGCACCCTATAGAAGGCCCTTGTTTTGGGGCCCTTATTAATCAACTGTTCCTGGGCCATTAGTTCTAATTGCTCCAGATCACTTTGTGGGTGCTTCTTGCGCAGGTCTCTAAGCGTTGAAATGTACTCACGTCGCGCCATTTCGAAATCCTTCGTCTCCTCGTTGACCACACCACCATTCTCTTCTAAAATCTTTATACTACTTGCGCGGTTATTCATCTCCAGGACGGCATCGCCCTCAGCGCTGACAATAACGCCGCGTTTATTCATCCGATAATTCTTATCTAGATACTTGTAGATCAGCATACGTCTGTCGGCAATGTAGGCGGTGAGTACGGTAGCTGGGAAGAACATGAATGTCAACAGGCCTTCCCACACCTCGACCCGTCCTGGTGAGATCTGCGACAATATTAAGTACAACCAAATGTAGGCAAATACCGACCAAGTAGCCGTTACAAAGAACACTCGCAAATGCTTGATCTTTCGGACCTCTCCATCTGGAATCACAGCAACACAAAGTGCAATGATCACAAATAAATTATAGGCAGCCGATCCAACAATTGTCCCAGGCCCTAAGTCGCCGGCTTCGAAATTTTTCGCAAACATTTCAATCACCGACAATAGAATCTCTGGCGCACTCGAACCCAGTGCCATCAGTGTGAGATTGGCCACCGTTTCGTTCCACACGCGCACAACAATTACTTGTTTTTCACCGCTTGGCTTCTTGATGATAACCTCTTTCTCCTTAGACGTGATCACTTCAATCGCTGCCATAAAGCGATCGGAGACAATTGAAACACCAATAAACAAGTAGATCATAGCAAATGCATAAGCCAATCCCCTTGAAAACCGATCTCCGAATGTCAGATTCTCCTGTGGCTGCCAAACGCTCAGCATTAAGCCGTCTTGACAATGAAGTGTAGTGCCACTCTCTTGACGTTCAGCTACTGTCGTATTTGGTGTTGACTCTGTGGAAGGCTCTTCCGATTGACAATATCCATGTGGTGCATGAACAGCCATTAAGACAGCAACCATGCCAAATGCCAAAGCTGTCGTTGAAATGGTAAACTTTCTTATTTTTCTACTTGATTTGCAGTATATTGATCCCATTTTGGTGGTGTCGGTATTAGTGCAGCTGTAAGCTTTCGTTGTTTTTCTAATTATGGGAAGCATCTTGATGACGTATAGATAGCGAGCCTATGCTTATGCGTGTGTTGATGTGTAATATGAAAATGGCGATGACATTCAGTCAAGTATTATGTTCCAAAGTGTGGTTCTACTACAGCAGGGGGAGGGGGAGCGAACGACGGCAATATGACAGATAGACGACAATGACTTAGATGACAGTTGTTGTTACTTTCGTTAAGTTCACCAGCTTTTTGCTATCTCATGTTTAAATTGTAAGAGAATTTGGATATTATTTTAATGACGATGACTAAGTTCAAGTTGATCAAAAGGTATTTAGAAAACTAAAAAAGAAAAAAATTTGGGAAATAGAATGGACACGCACTTTTGAAAATTTCACAAATCAAAATTTAACGCGCACTTTCAATAGCGATTACTACACTTTTAAAATCGCCATTTAAATTGGTTCAATCAAATTCGAACGAAAAATTAAATAAAAATGAAAAGATTCGGTTGCTGTTTGATAATATAATTTGCAACAGAAAAGCGACAGAGACAAATCTTTCGCATTTGACATTTAGACCGAAAATGACTTATAGATGACAGTTGTTGTTATTACACTTTTAAGATTCTATCTGAAGGACAAAAATCGATTACACTTTTCAGCATTTAAAAAAAACTACTTAATTTCCGCGTGCACTTTCAACTGCCACTACCATCGAAAAGCATTGAAATTGGTTCGATTGATTTAAATAAAAAAAAAATATAAACGAAACTCAACGAAAAATGAAATTAAAACGAAAAGAATCTAGCCTTGTCTGATTATTTCAGGTGCAAGTCATAAACATTCATAATATGTGTAACTGTAACAAAGAGGCAGAGGGCCAAATTATCCATATTTAGTTTGCAGCAAAGTTTACGTTGGTGGTTATAAATAGATTTTTTTAGAGATGATCTCGCGTCGAAGTCGCGTCGGCTATAGAATATTTGACGTTCAGGCGTGCCGAAATGTTTCTGAATTCTGTTCCCCCGAACGGGGAGGTGCAGCGACGCGACACGACCGCAGCGGCGGCGTTGGCCACGACCGTTTACACAACAGCCCGTCAGACTGATCACCGGGTAGACCGAACTTGTAGATGAACACAGTTTCCGAGTCACACATGAAAGTACTGTTTATTATTTATATTATTTATTTATTTATGTTGGCAAATGAAACACTGATATTTTTATAAGCTACTATATTTCTACTTTAATTTTGACATTTAAGACTGATGAAATTTGAAATTATTGTTTGCCCCCTCTGAACTACAGTGATTACCGTTGAGATTAAATTTATATGTATATTTTACTTTTAAGGGTGGAAAATCAACTTTTATAAAATTTTGTGTTTCATTATTAAGACCCGCATAGGATATATAACAAAACAATATTAATTCAAGTTCACATTATTTAAATAATATGCAGTTAGTTTTTTTTGTGATCTGTCGCGACAATGTTGATCCGCCACCGACCGTACACCAAACTACTTGGAGCACTAATCGATCGTTTCTGGGTTTCTATAGCGATGCACGGTGGAATCTAATCATCATCATCATCGCCATAATGATGCATCACTTGTGTGTTTGGGACAGTTGTTGTTTATTCTGCTACTTTTGCTAATGCTATTCTGCCTGCTTGTTATAGTATGCGTCAACGAAAAATGAAATTCTGAACTTGGGATTAAACCATGGTTGCCAATTAAGAATTTTAAAATTTCTGATAAACGGTATATGCGTAACAAGTTTACTAAAACGGGTGTGTTTTTTTAGTTTTATTAAAAACGAGTCCAAAGTTTCTGGTTAGACTTAGTTTTTGTGATGTTCAAATTGATTTTCATAAAACACAATTAAGATTTTTGAATTGTGGAAGTATAATTTCAAAATTTCTGGAAAAAATATGTTGAACTTATATGTTGTCAATTTTATTTTGTAAAATTTTTAAATATTTTCCTTTAGTCCAAATTTGGTAAACAATGTCAAACTTGGAACAAATTCTGACAAAATTGAATTTTGGTGGAGACTTTTATTTGTGCTAAGCATTTTCTAAAAAGTAACCTACATTTGGACCAGAGCTTTAATTTTTAGGAAAGTTAAGGTTTGGCCAAAATATTTTAACATTTCAGTATTCTATTTATACATCGAGGTCAAAATATCTTACATTTTCAATGCTAAACTACTTTTAGCCTTGAACTAAAAGAAGATCAAGTACATCCGATCCAGTCATTTATATTATTTTATTTTTTTTTCTAGATACATTATTTTAAATAATTGGCAATATTGACCAGAACATAATTCAGGTACAATAGACATTAGACAAGTATCCGGCAATAGTATCTCATACGTTACACTTGCGGTGCTTTTTTGAAATTTCGAAATAAAATATTTGGAAATTAAAGAATTTATAATTTGTTGTTCGAGTATTTACATATATGTATTTACATCTTAACACAGATTTGTAAGTACATATGTAGATATATGTAATAGAATAGAATAATCAGCCTGACAGACGATGATGAAACGATGAGGGAGGATGAGGCTTTTACTTTGTTTTAGATGCCATTTTATTATGCGGTAATAATATTGTTTATGATCAATGCAGTTTATTGCTAGAGATGTATGTATACAGTGCGATTCTTTTGCTTAGGTATTAGCTACTGCAATACAAATTTTTTTTTTTTTCAATTTCTATTTTTTTCGCGATTCATTTTTAAGGCGAATAGAATAGAATATAGAATAATTAGAAAAATATGAAGTTTGATTACATATTATGTCATTTCTTATACAGGGGATGAAATATCAGACTTTGATTATTAAAAATTCGATAAATATTTCAAAAACCTTGTTTTTCTACCAAATTTAGTTTTAAATTGTTAATCAATAAACTGTTATGATTGGCATACAAATTTCTTTTAACTAAATTTTAAAAAATTGGAGATTTTCAACGTGTTTTTTCATAAAATAATTAAAAGATAAAATTTTAAAAATCTGTCTAGAGAGTTGAATTTAATTATTACTTATGAAACTAAAAGAAATTCAAGTATTTCTTATACATAAAGCATTTATTTAAGACATTAATTAAGCGATCTTAACTAACTAAATCAAGTGAACTGCACTGTTTCCCGAGAATTTACATAAAAAGCTTTTATACACGAAATAGGTCTATATTCTAACTTAAGGGGAATGCGTCATGATGAGTAATGACTTCGGTTAGTAATAGTTTAAGATTTTAATAAATATAACCAAGTCTATAGTTTGACATGACACGACAGTTTGATGGATCATTATTTATTGTTGTCTGTTTTTAATATTGAATTCTAAGATATTTAAAAGCTTTTCTATAATTGTAACATATTATAATAGCCCGAACTTTCCGTATAAAAAAAATTGTTGTGTAAGATGATAGAAATAGAATTATTTTAAATTCATCACCAATTATTAGAAATCAATTTTTTCAACAAATTTTGATGTGTTTATATTTTTTTCATTCGTTATTTTGAGAATGAGTAATATAAGGGAAAAAATTTGTTACCTCATGAAACTTTCTTAAAATTTTTCACTTGAGAATGATGATCAGGAGATTAAAAAAAAATGACCATTGATGAAAATTGGCATAAATATAATATCACTTGTTATAAAAACCAAGAATTAGAGTAGTATATAAAAACATATTTGTTGATAGGGCTATTTTCTAAAAAGGGATTGGTTAAATGTTTGTTTTTTTATTGAAATTTTATTTATATGCAATCGATATAATGGTGGGTTTATTACTTGTAGGTATACTTTAATGCGTATTCTTAGCCCAACATCATAAACAACGCACAACTGACGCAAGATATCCCTCCAATTAAATGGCAAGAAGAAAAACTTAACTGGACCCATGAATATATTTTCTTCTTAAACTTAACATCTCTACTAATAAAACTTAAGGTTAATTTGGTCTGCTATATGTTTTCAAAAAAAAATATGCGATAATTAGCTTGGAACAATCGTTATGTTTCAAATGATATTAGAAATTTATCTATTATCATAACTCCGCGGTTAAGTTAACTTTTTTCAGATATCCAAAAATTAGTTAAGTTCAAATACCACTTAATTGATTACAAGATTATGGCCGTTTTAGTTAAGGCGAATTGCATGTTCTACTGTAAGTAAAAAAAATGCACGCATTACAATATAATAGGTATTATATAGATTTCACCAATTTGGTCTTACAGAACAAGTATAAGTTAAAAAGTGTTAAGGCATTGAAAATGGAAGTTATTGGTTTGGTTGAAAAGTGTTAGTTACAGAGAAAAACAAATGAAAGTATTTAAAAAATTATTTGAAAAAAAAGCATTCTTGGAAAATGTTGGTATTCTTAAACTTCATAGAAGTTTTGTATTGAGAACCTCCTAAGAGTTCATGCTCCGTTTTATCCATATCAATGAATATTATAGTATCCACTGAAAAAATATAAAAAAAAACTGTAAAACCTTATTCAAAAAGTGTTTATTTTATTTCAAATTTCCAAAACATTTTGCATTTTAAGCCTTACAAATATAACCTCTCATAAAAGTGATAAAGTATTCCCTTCGCATCTCTTTCCGCTACGCTATTATCCTCTTTTATGTTTTGATTGATTGATTTATTTCAATTCCTATTGGCCAGAAAGGTATAACGTTTATAAACAAAAAAAATCATATTACTACTCTAAACATTATATTGTCCTGGGTCTGACTCTCTGTTTTAAGTAACAACCTACATATATTTGCGAAAATAAAATGCATGACTGGATCATACGTACTTGCTCTTTTAACAACTGTATATGCATTAAATATGCACATTAATGGTTCAATGTAATGTAATGAAAAAAAAGAAACTATATTTCGTTCCCCAGTGTTCACATTACCAGTGTTAATTCTAACGTGAGTACACGATAACTTCAATATATAAATATATTAACCATTTTACCTTAAAGAGCACGAAACCCATGCCGTGTAAGTATACTATTAAGCACCTATAGCTCCTTTTTTATTACATCAGTTTACTTATAGCGTTATTAGCAACTTATTGTAAAAACAACAACCCTTTTTCATTCAATGATGAAAACCCTCTTTCACTTTCATCTCAATACAATCAATGAAATAAAGCATTGTATTACATAACTCTGTTTGGCATCATCTTCACGTCCTTTAAGATCAATCGTTCTATAATATGTAGCTTCTTTTTCTTAAGGTACTCGTAATCTGTTTTTTTTCGTCTTATAAATCAATAAATAACATTTAATGGTTTGAAATTTGTAACACAAAAAGGTTTAATTTCAAGTGAAGGAAAATAACTAAAGTATATAGAATTAAATTCAATGTTTTTTTTTGTGTTCTTCAACAGAATGCAAGATTGATGAGATTCAGTATTTTAAAAGAAATGTTTTTACTTGAAGTATTTAATTTGATGAAATTGCAAAAAAAAATTTAAAATAAAATTCTTAAAATTTTGTTCAATTTAAGATAGACAAACGTTAACAAAAAAAACTAATTGAATATAAATAAACAAGTTTGAAGAGCACCAATTTAAGCATTTTAGAACTCGATCACACGGCAGATACAATAAAAATTGAAGAAAACATGCTTTTAATAGTTGCCACTCAATATTTTCCAACAAATTTGTCATATTGTATTGTTCTAACTCTGAAATTGTCTGTCTATCATTAATGTACGAGACATTTTTCGGAGACTAAGAAGAACAAAAGCTCATGACCTGATGGCCTTAAAGCGATGTAGATATAAGTGTTAAAACTTTAAACTTCCCCGAATCTTTCATAAATCGGGTTTGATTTTCCGGTGGTTTAAGTGCGGTATAGAAGTCACACAATACCACACTACTAAGTACTGAATATTATTAAAAATTGTATTGTCGATGTTTCAGGTTTGATAAACTCTATAAAATGGTTAACAGTCAAACATTTTTTGCTTGTAGGCATTTTCAACAATTATTATTTAGAAACTGATAGGAGGCAAGTTGGTTTTTCAACAAAAAATTTTGATTTTAACAGCAAATTCAAATGATCACCCTTTCGATAGAAATAAAAACCCTTTGATCTCGAAAGAAAAATCTAAATTGGCAACTCTATTTTAAAAGATGAACTTAACTTAATTAATTGACTTTGCTTTTAATGTATTCTGTCTTTGTGGATGGATAGCTATTCAATTGTCCTTCCATAGCGATGGCTTCCTTGATACTTTATAAGGATATATTTATCTCGGTATCATCTAACTTACTCATGGTACCTATTTTCGTAGAGTATATATTGAATGAAACAACATTTCAGTTTATCTTGAATCTGAGGGTGGATAAAGAAAAAAACTAAAAATAAATTAATGGAAAAAATGGTTTGGTTTAGAAAGAGAAACCTACATATACCTACATACTTGTAACTGAAATCATGAGTAAGCTTGCGTGTTTCAAAAAAATTCTTACACGATTGTCTTTTGTGACAGCTAGAACATAATAAAACCAAAAAGTATTATTTCTTTAAAAGGATTTTTTTTGTTTAAAAAAAAAGCTTGAACATCAGAATTTTAGTTTTCTTTGAGTTGAAATTTAAGACACATAGTAGAGGATGATACATACATATTATTAATTGTAAGTGTAGTGGAGATAAAATGATTTGTAGGAACAAAAAATTTATCCGAAAACGAAAAAATTGTATGTGCCAGCAAGTGGACGTACATACATATATGGCGAAGTGAAGCTTTTTAAGTTTGTGTAGAGGTAAAACATTTGAACGGTATAATCCCTCTGTCATCTTCATCACACATTTAATTCACAAATTTTATCATACCCTTAGAGAAAAACTGCAGGTGAAAATTTAACTAGTAATTGGTTAAATTTACAAAAGTTCTAAAAGTTCTTGCATTTTAAGCCTTAGAACCTTCTTGAAATGATAAAGTATTCCCCTCGCAATCCACCATTCACCCCTTTCATCTTTTAAATAAATTTATTTCAATTTCTATTGGTCGAAGAGATAGAGTTTGTAGATAAAAAAATGATCTTTCTACTTTGAACATTATATTATCCCACGTCCGATCCTCTGTTTTTTAAGTAACAACCTATATTTGCAAAAAAAATGTATCGAAAAAAATAGTACGAAATTTACAAAAGGCATTTAAGGTCTAGGAGTCGAATCCCAGACTATTATGTCACCTAAAACCACAAATATTTTTTTCAAAGGTATACCGCGGTCTATCCTGTTATTGGAAAATTCTCCCTGAGTGTATCTTGTTATGAAAAAGTGCATTTCCACTTAGCCCGCCGGATTCGCTAAAAAAATGTAAATCCTCCATTCCTACTGATAACACGCCAAACATGAATGGTTAAGTCTTAAGAGTAATTGTACAAGTTACTAGGCCAACGCCCTGGTGGCCTGAAATTTTGTCGAGAGCTCAAAAACTTACACATACCGTTTCAGTAACTTCATATTCAAAATTAATTTTATTTATAAGTTTTACCATTTATTTAAATAACATTTTGAGTTAAAATTAATTGTTTGTTTTAATTTTATTGTTTGAATAAAGGTAACAAACTTTTTTAAAAATATATTTTAATATGAAATAAATATATGGAAAGTTCACGGCTGTACAGAAATAAAAAAAAATCTAAATTAAACTCTATTTAGAGCTGCAATGAACCATGTTTCGTTCATAAGTTAACGTTAAAAAAATCATATCAATGACTCGCATGGCAGTTGTTTATTTCATAAACCTTTTGATATCTTCGAATTCCTTTTTTTTGACTTGATTCGGTACAGATGTGAGCTCTCCTTATCTACCTATGTAGTTTTAAGGTTTCAGCATAATATTCATCAACTGTGCAAAGTTAATTAAATATATAATAAAATATAAATATAATTATATATGTTTATTTTAACACTTCACAGTTTGACATTGTTAAAGTAACATTTTTGAGAAATGTGGATTCTGAAGAATTCATATAAGAAATTTCAAAGCTACTGGATTGTTTTAAAAATTAGGTATGTAGTTTACACAGACAAATATTTTTACTTCGATTTGCTGAATGTGAAAGAATTGCCAACAAGTGTCGGATCCCATTACAGTTGACTGCAAATAGACTAGATGATTTCAAAATACAATTATATGGGTTGCCTCAGAAATTCAGCGAAAAACAACGAACTCTATTTTTGGAAAAAGCACTGAAAAAAATCTCCGTTTACTGAAAATTAAAATTTAAAAATTAGTAACCGGTTGCTTGTATCAATAAACTTTTTTTTGACACAATAAACTCATACGTATTGCGTCAAACAGTGAACTTATACAGTCGTGCTCTATGTACAATCTGTCAAAATAAACGTTATATGAAGATGTTATATAAAGAGATATAACACATTTTATTGGAAGATGCCCAATTTTGACAGCTCTTCGAAGAGTTTACTAAATTTCAAATGAGTAAAGTGACTTCTGAATATACAGTAGTTTGAATAGCGAAAATAATCATATTTTTCTTAAGAAACAAGAAATGTTTGTTCCTAACTGGCATTTTAGTAAATATCTAAACCTCATTTTTAAAAAGAAAAAACATAACAAAAACAAACTGAAGAAAACTCAAATGCCATTTTTCCGCCAAAATGTATGGTCTAGGTAAATTAATTCAGTGCAAAAAAAGAGTGAAAAACTACTCCGAATAATTTGTTACAACTATCAATTTTGTTCTTCGAACTAGGATACTACAATATGAAAAAAATTAAAGTGGAACAGATTTATTCGTTTATGATTTCGTTTTACCTGTGTCATTTTTGTATGAAATTTTTCGTTTCGCATTAACAGCTTAATATAGGCGTTAGAAGTTTTCAAACAAAAGTTACCAATTTATGTAAAATAACAATTAAAGATAAACAGTCAAACAAAAAAATTTAAATAGATTAAAATATTAGTTTAACAGGATTACTTTTTTAAAATAGTCCAAAACTGAAAACGTATCATGTAGATTTTTCAACTGCTGATTTAACATAAATATGATTAACCATGATGAATATAAAAAAAAAACTTTTTTTTTAAATTTTACAAAATGTTGAACAAAATAATTTTACTCTACTTAAAAGATATATACTTTACCCATAAAAATTTCTAAAACTTAGGACTTTTATTATTAAAACCAATAAATATTCTTTGAACATTTTTCTATATACAGGGTGATTCGCATAAGGAACATAGGTATGAGAAAAACTAGAGCGTGTAGGTTTTGTCGAGACAAGAAAAAATTCGTATGGGAGGGGAGTCTATTTCCCCGGAAAAATAAAGTTTAGTTCAAACTAATTTTGTTAAAAATTTTATGTTATAATATTTTTCTTTTATTCAAGTCGATTTTTTAGAAAAATGCCCCTCCCGGCTAAACGGGGGAAAAGACCCCCCCTCCCATACGATTTTTCTCTCATCTCTTCCCATACTACACGCTATAGCTTTATGTCATACCTTATGAATCACTCTGTATAACTACCAAGAAGATTTCGAACACGAACAAAATCAATTGAAGTTTGATAAGTCGTTGAAAGAAGTAAAGAAATAATTATTAAAAAAAACAAATTAATTGAAAAGCATCAGTTCTCACAGTAAACATTTTCTCCTTCAAAAATAAATGTATTAGGTTAGAAACGTACATATGTTTATGTTTTGTTTTTTTTTACTTTTGTATGTTCTTAAATTTGTATAAAAATATTATTTTATTATTTTAAACCTCAATGAAAAATTGTTATGCTTTAAATAAATCTTCAAATAAAAAAAAAACAACATTGTAATCCTCCACTCCTCAGCTATATTTCACACTTGACAAGGACACACAGAGTATGGTTACACAGATATATGTGGGATGTGGTTAACTGTGAAATCCAATTTTAAATTAAAAAAAACAATAATAATAATAATAATTTACAAGCATTTATGTCATCATCAGCATAAGATTACATTTATCCACTTTATGTGTTAATCTTCATTTATTCTGTTTCAGTCGAATGAGCGACGATGACACGAACGAATGACGTCATCTTAATTCATCTGATTTTTGATTAGAAAAGACACGTTTCAATACAATTGGATCGCAAGTTTTTGTTCTCATAATCAAAACTATATCTATGCCCTTAAGTAATACTTATAACGAATAACTTTATAACTCACTGTAACATTATGGTTGCCACTTAATTCTTTTCTTTATGAAGATTGAAGAAAGATCTTCTCACACAAAAGATAACAATTATACTATCTACTATCTACTCGAAAATCCATGAACTATCATTTTTTATCTTATAAATAACACGAGCTGCAAATATTGACTGACGTCGATTTCAATTGGAAATACATGTGTACATATTATATACCAAAAAGTAATGAGCGAAAACTTTGATAAAATGAGGGTGGAATAGGGTTTTCATTGAAAGGTGAGTGCTATCGTCAGAGCCACTTTATTTCACAATTTCGTCATTTGTGGTTCACAAACCAACGCACGCCACAACGTAATCTCATATAGCTCTATGTATTCGTATGATTTGGTTTTCAAGAAACAAAATAATCTAATTTTATAGAATGTATTTACCAACAAGTTTATTTCTGATAACATCAATATATCCATAAGAATATTATTATTATTAGATACAATAGATAAGTTTCACTTATGGCTTGCGTAAGACTTATACAGAAGTGGATTTCAGTAATAATTACACTTCAGATTTAAGATGAACTTATACTCAAATAGTAAATTCGTCTTAGCGTAAAACGAAAATTTTTCAATGCCAAAAAACTAATTTGAATGATTTTCAAAAGTGAGTATAAAATAATCATGGTTTTAATTTGAAAGGGGTTTTTGTGTGATAACACTCGCAGTTAGGCTGTCAAAAGCTTTCGATTGAATAAAATGATTTTAATTTCAAAGAGGAATTTTTGTGACTAAAAAAGGCACTTTCTCAAAAAAAAATGTTAAAATCCTATTTCCGTAATGGCAATTTTATGGCTTAAACCTGAAACACGTACATATTTCTTATAATCAATTTAGTCATTATAAGTAGGAACAAAATTAAATCAAAATCGTTGGAGCCGTTTTCAAGAAATTTTAAAATGAAAATGCAGGTTTAAAATGCATAGTTAAAATTGACCAGTACATTTTTTTTATTTAAATTTTTGTACAAAAACATTATTTTTTTTTAAACCGCTTCAAACATTTTAAATGTCAATCAGAAAATTGTAGAAACTATTGCTTTTAAATCAATTTATTTCTTATTGTGTTTGATATCATTAATTCCACATGAAATACTATCTGATATCCTTTAAAAATTTAAAATTTTATTTTAAAGAATTTTACATTTTAGAAACACTTTTAAGAAAAAAATTGCCATTGCAAATGCATTAACTGATGCTTAAAAAATCAATTTCGAAAAAAAAAACTATCTTACAACTTTTGAATTTTCCGAACACATTTATTTTTAATTAAAAATTTGTTTTTTTTAAAGGCAAATTTATCGTAATAAATAATGGAAAATATAAAAAAAATGGTAATATGAGAGGTTATGTAAATAATGACTGATATAATCTGACAGTAAAAGTTTTTTTTTTCGAAATCACAAAAGTGGTTTTCAAGAAAAAAATAAGATTTTTCTTATAGGTTTTTAAACACTTGTATGAAAGGTACCATTCAATTCGACTATTAGAATATTTGTTGTTTAAAACCTGGCAGTTAATGTGCCCTTAGTTCAAATGCTACCATTTTATAAAAAAAATTTCTGTTATAATGGTTATAAATATGGTATCTCCCATAGAACCATTTTTTATTACATTACAAAAAATGATTACCAAATTTTATGTACATATTTACATATGTAGGTATAAGAAATTAAATTGTTAAAAAATCGCTGCAATGATTTTCAAATTTGTTTTCTCATAAATTGAGATTTGTTTAAGAAATCAGATGATGTACATCAAGTTGGTATAAAATCAATAAAGGATTGTTTAATCAATTTATTTCTTATTAGTGTATTGATTTTTTAACAATTTTTCAGTATAAACTGTAAGTTTCATGCATTTGCGAAACACGGTGCTATATTCGTATATATAAATATGTAGGTACTCATATAATACTACCTTCAATTAAACTACATTTTTAGTAGGTGCCATAAAATATAGGCTCCCATTACTAATTTATTTCTTTTATAAAATCAGATAAATAGATTTAAATAATTTATGTCCAATTTCATAGACAAACATAAAAGCACTTTTATCACAAACCCTCTTAAATTTTATCAGGCCCTTAAATATTTTTAGTTTCACCAATCTATAAAAGGGAAATTTCAGAAAATTTTTTGTTAAAATCTAGTTCTCTTCACATCCCTGGAAAAATAAATTGTTTTTTTTTCTTTCTAATAAGCTAAATGTGTGAGAAAAAATGAGAAAGCATTATTTATTGAAACAAATGCCAAGAATTTAAAAATAAAACGGTACACTTCTTCAAGATATAAAACAAACATTGGGCCGCTGCCGAATGATTTTTATAAATTGAGTTTCAATAAAATTTAATATAGTGATACACATATAACAAGAAAAGAAAGAGGCAAAAATTACACAGAAGTGAAAAAATGGGCTAATTGATATTGTATCTCTAAAAATTGAAAATTAAAATGTTTTAAAATTTTGTCTGCAAATGTCAGCTGATATATCCACTTGTTAACTGCATCTGATAACAGTTCAATGACACTTTTAAAATTTAATGAGCCAAAAATGGACATTTAGTTTATAAAAGTGTTTAAAAGCTTGTTTAATTTAAAAGTGCTTGGTGAAACCAAAAAAATCCATTTTAAGGTTAATGTTTAAAAGTCCTTTGTGAAATCGGCCATTCGACTTTAAAACCACAGTGTGATCGCAAATATTACAAGAGAAAGTTGGTCGCACGAATTTTATTTTATTTAAATCTGTGCATTTTATTTTATTTAAATCTGTGATTTCCAAAAAAACTGTCTCAATATAGAGATTTTCTAATTCCAAAAAGGAAATACGTCTTGTTTTGAAATTTCTCACAGTGAGTTCATTACAAGTTCAGTCTTAAACACGTACACTCGTCGAACATCATCACAATGGTTATCCAAACCTTTCATCTAATTAGAAGTTTAAAAAAGAAACAAACAATGACCATCTAGCACACAATCTTAAATATCTTGCATGCATGAATTCAAAAGTATCCTGATCTGCGGTATAGATGTGACAGCTCTAAAAGTTTGTTTCATCGCAACCAAACTATCTCTTTTCGTTATCACGCTCACGTATTTCACAGAGCTCTTCACATCGAATTTTGATAAATGACTTAAATTTTCTCCATGACAAGGTTAAATTGATTCAGAACCTGAAGTCCATGGACAATTTGAAAAGTCACAAATACGTCCGAGGTCAGTCGGATTCGAGAGATAAAAGACGATATGATTTACCCATTAATGAAATTATGCCTACCAGCATTATACAAAATATAGACAAATGGACAGATCTCTGGCGCCAGAACCATTGTAAACATTTCCTGATATGTGATTTGTAAGAAACCTTATTGATGACAAATTAAAGCTTTAAAATTCTTTTTAAAATTGTTTGATTTTAATTATTTAAGGTTAATTTCCTAATGGAACTTTCTTTAAACAAAAACCTTCTTACGTTAATTTTTTTCGAATTCTTGTCATTAAAAATTCCGCCACAAATGTGTACCTTTAATTTATAAATACAAAAAATTATCAAAATCTCCATTGCAGTTTAATGTGGCCACAAACTAAAACCGGTAAAGTTGAGATTTTTGTATCATAAAATTCAGTGAAACAGAGATATTATATTTATTTCAAACTTCAAACATCTTCCTTTCTTAAAAGCTGTATAAGATCTCATATTTTCAATTTTTTGACAATAAAATCAATGCAAATACATATCATTACAAATTGTATTAATTTCGGTTCTAGTTCAGTGGTGAGTTACACCAGAATTAAATCTGGAAATAAATTTATTTAAAATTAACTCAAAAATTTGTTTTTTTCAGTAAAGCATTCATGCGTATTGACCTAACAAACACGGAAGATAAAACATCTACAGCAGTTCTCTTTACTAAATCCAGAATGAACTCATCAAATTCGGTGAGATAACTCGTGATTATTTTTAATCTGTCACATAAAAACTGGCCCTTATTCTAGTGAACAAAAAACTTTTTGGTAATATGTATTCTGACGACAAATTTTCTGCTTTCATCTCTTTTATCTATTTTTCCCACTTCATGGTTTATAGCTTTTTTATTTGTTTTTTTTTTATATATTTTTATAGTTTTTATAAGATAAATGCTTTTTTTATTTGTATAAAATGGCATAAAACTTTAAATTTTTGTGTTTCCAAAAAAAATAATTTTGTAGCCAACAGACAACTAAAATAAATTTTTAAACATTTTTTTTTTGTAATTTAATGAAAGAGGTGTGCCTATGGAACTACCCTAAGATATATTTTGACTGTTTGATAAATATAATATTTCACACAATATTTTAGGCTGCCATAAGCAGCTGCAATTATAATACGATACCTATCAACGCTTCTTCTTTATGATGTGTGACACATATAAGCTTAGGATATCAAAACTTAACCTGATTTCGAAAGACTTTCGGTGGTGATGAGTTAGGATACCCTTACCCTCCCAAAAACCGGGTTGGTACTCGTATCTACCTGCCACCCTTAAGTATGTACATATGTTTTTTTTTTTTTTTTGGAAATGAAGATAGAGGTTTATCCATTAAATTTGATTGTTTGATTTGAAAAAAAGGTAGATACGATTATACGGCTACGACGGCGACGGCGATGACGATGACGCGACATATAGGAAAATTCAATTTCAGCAAGTCGTTCCGGTGGCGGATAAGATATTCGCGTATTTCTCTGCTTCACTATATACCTACACGGTGGCGGTATAAAATTAGAATCCTACTTTTATTTTTTTTTTTCTATTTGCAATTACATTCGGCACGCATATAAACAAGAGAACATTTACTACGGCACTAAGATATAAGTTACAACAATCGGTAGCAGCAACAAAAGTAGCAAACAACAAATTTCAAATAAAAAAAAAATGCCTTCAAAAGATTAGGAACCACAACGAAAGGGGCTTCTTGTTTTTTTTTATTTTATTTTTTGCCTTGTTTTGTGCACATAACGTCCTTCGTAAAATTTATTTGTTTTCTTTTCTTTTACTTTTTGTCTTCATTTGCACATAAACATATGTTTGCGGGCGGAACAGAATATAATTCAAATTGCAAACATTCTTGTCTGCAAGTTTAAATTTAGAACAATTTTTTTTCCATCATTAAAGATTGCAACAACGGTTTCATAAACTCACGACAAAATTAAAAAAAAAAAATTATAAAAAGTGTTAAAAGTAACAAACAGGATTAGCGGTTGCACTTCTTACGAATGGACGATTGGACATACTGCATCATGGTGTTAATCCAAATTGTTGTTGTTTAAAAACAGAAAAAAAAAAATAATTAAAAAACGAGTTACTCTATATATGCATTTAAAATGCAGACAAAGAGAAACGACTGTAGAGAGAAAAGGCCGAGAAAAAAGTAAGTATTTATTTTTTATCGAAAAAAATAAATTCCACCGAACCGCGCGTTGATACGATACGCTCTCATCGACTGAGGAAGGATATACTGAACTCTAGTCGTCTAACGGTACGCTACCGCAAGCCAAAACTTGCTATATGTATTCACCACCACCAGAAAAACACTACAAGAAGACTACCCCACCGAAAATAAAAAAAAAAAATAAAACAAAAATTAACCCCGAAAGTGAAATAGAAAAGAAAATTGAAGGAAAATATGAATGAAGAGCGTAGAAGTGCTCAAAAGAAAATTTTGCCCTGGCATTGGAAAATGTTAACAAAACCATCAACATAAACAGCACAACAACAAAAAAAAACCATCAACAACAACAACATCAAGAGCAATTGCAAATTGTTAACAAGCGATTCAGTTAAATGATAAAAGGAAACTTAGGGAAATTTTGCAAGAAGTGGGTAATTCTTTATCACATACGAGTATACCATCCATAGCTTTGAGAACTTATATGAGAGTTGAAATTTTACTTTCTTTTGCTCTCTGAGATGGATACACGCAATGCGCATGTACTAGTTACCCAATCCGGAACTCAAAGTTATTATTACTCAGTATAAATTCAATTTTTAGGTTCCAGTGGGATAGGTTATCAAATTTGATTTTTTTAGTAAGCATTTCACTTTTTGTTTTCTTATTTGCTGCTGGTTTGAAATTTAACTGTTACATTAAAAAAAACTAATTTAATTAAAACGAATTGCATAAAAAGTGAATGAGTATAACGCCTTTTTCAAACAATTGTAACTTAAAGGGCTGTTATCATTATCATCAAGTGCTACAACAGACGTCATATCACAATAAGAATATGTAGCGTCTAAGACAAACACTTTTCCTTACTGTAGAGTGAGTGTATAGAGTGTTTAGTAAAATGAGAGTGGAAAATAATGCTTTTGAGTGGGAATGCTAATATGAGCTTTTACACATCGTTTGAGTGTTCCCACTTTGTTCATTTATTTAATAATTATGTACAATTAAAACAAAATGTGTTGGATTGTGATTAATGGTTTCTACGGCGTATACGCACTTTTTTTTTACAAACAAATCGATCCAGAAATTTTGCGAAATGTGGTGATGTGATGGTTTTACAGTAAATATACAATGAGTAGAGTATGGAATATATGATAACAAAAAACAACAACTTGAGTTTGCTACCACCATAAAATGTTTATGTATTTGTACCTTTATTTAATTATGTATATGTATTATCATAACATAAATAACTACATATTTAAAAAAAATTTTAAAGTTGGTAATAAAAATATATAAATTAATTGCAAGAGTGGATCGCAAGTACTTGCTCTTGTTATTCAAGTACAAATTTGAATTTTGAATTTTTTTTAAGATTAAGGCCTTATATTTCAATAGTCGTGGTTAAATCTGATGTTATTTTTAAGAAAAAGTGAAAATTCTGTTTTAATTATTCATCTGAAAATTAACGGAATGCTAAATGACGATTGGAAAATATATAAAACTTATAATTTTCAGTTTCATATATTCAATGAAACCACCTATTGTGGATAACTCCCTTCAGCGGACAATCCTCTTGATCGGAAAAATTCTCACACAATACTCTATCACAAAATATCAATAATTGGGACAGAGTGCAATAAAGTAGACAAAATTAATTAAACCGACTGAACATACCTTAAGCTGACAAAGTATGTCATTTTTTTTTATTGGTGAAGCCAATCTATTATGACGGGACCTGTGATAAGGCCGATTATCTTTAGCAAAATAAAAAAAAGAGAGTGGGTGCGACTGGTAACTTGGTTCCCTTGGAAACTGGACACCTGATTTTTTTTTTGTAATAAGAAAAATCATAATTCAAAAAAAAATTTCAATTTAATTATTATGCAAAACCTATTAATTGTTAGTTACAGCAATTTGTATAAAAAAAATTATCCCGGAGTCGGTAGCATTGTTTGTTTTCGATATACTCGAGCTGAAAAACGCATAGTTTTATTTTCCAATTTTACTGCTTTAAAAAAAAACTGTCAATTTAATGTTTCTTTACACATTCGGTTATTGGCTACGTAAATTCTGTCTAGAATAAAATTTCTGATTTTGTGTCGTTGCTGGTAGTTTTTTCACTTAAAAAAACTCATCTATTTAATTTTGTTTTAAGAAACTCAATTTAGTAATCGATTATGGCCTTCTTTGTTAAATATAATCATTCCGTTCCGCATTTTTTGCAATCAAGTTGTGTTATATTTATATAAAAATATTATTTGACAATAAAAATGTAAAAAAATGTATTTTCATTTTTGTTATCAGATATGAAACATTCGAGAAACATTTTTTGGAAAATTTCTAGTAGTTTTGAAGGTTTGAATGAAACAACAAAACTTGGGTGAGTTATACCACCAAGTTTTTATGGGCTGGAGTTATAGCAGCAATAACGTGGCAATATCACCCACAAAATTTTCAACAATTGTTATTGTTTTTTTTCTCGATTTAGGCGTTATTTCCAATTTTTTAATTTTTTTAAAGAAAACACCCAAAATAAAAATTTTAAAAGTCAAATGACACACAAAATTGGAAAAATATCACCCAAAAAAAATCCAGAAAAAGGAAATAACGCCAAAATCTTAGGAAATAACGCCCAAATAATAATGAAACTCAATTAGCCAGTTCACGTTTCTGAGATCTCACTGAGCAAACGTCTGTCAGCTCCACTGAGGAGAAGGAGAAACCTGAACAAAATTTCTCCTTTAGAAGTCAAAAGCAATCTTCATCTCGTTTTTATAAATTGATCAACGTGCGACAAAAAATAATTGAGCAAACGAATCCAAAAAATTTCAGTCTCAGCTTTTTGACAGAAAAAGTGAGGAATCTCGCTGAGGAATTACGTCAGATTACTGAGATTGCTGAGATCTCAGAGATCTCAAGAAACCTGAACTGGCTAAATACTAACATTTACAATATGGATTTTTGAAAATTAAAACGGCGTTTAAACAGTGTGCTCCACTGCTTGGACACGTTATAGGATTTGAGGTTGGTGCGAGGGTTGTATGCAAGGTTTCTTTAAACAAAGATTCCTTAAATGCAAATATTTAGGAAATTTAGGAATTTTTTATTAAAAAAAAAATGTTTGGAAATATCGCCCAAAATTGAAGAAAATATAACGCCCAAATTTTACAAAAACAATTTACATTGAAAATATTTGGGCGATATTTTCAACTTAAGATCTGGAAAATATAAATTTGGGCGATATTTCCAGTTTTTTTTTGCGATACAAAAAATTTGGGCGATATTTCGAAATCGATTTGGGCGTTATTTTCTTTAGCGTCTGTCTGAGCGTCGTACCTGCCAAGTCATCAGACACCTTTAAGTGGTGCTTGGTCATTGATCGAACTTGATGCCTCAAAGCCATATGCACTTCGCATTAGGCTACTGAGGTCGATCAAGTTGAACCAAATTTAGGTTTTACTGTTTTGACAATTACATTTGAAACCAGCATTTTTAAAATTTTTACAAGTTGTTGCTGTACCTTCAGTTTTTTTTTCTCCGTACTCGATTATAAAAACCGTTTAACGATTTTTAAAATATTTTTCTCATAAATTATTATTTGTTAAGGGCCTAGTATAAATGGCAGGAATGCAGGGCCGGACATTCAATTTTCTGTCAAATCCGAATGGCTTAGATGAGAAGCATTTTTCCATGATAAGAAATACTCTTGGATGATTTGTCAATTCCTTGCAAGAGGCAGTATCTAACCTGTGAAAAAAAAAAACATTTTTTTTTAGGTGGCATTCATATAGGTTTGGAGTCGCGAACCTTCGGCGTAACAATCCTACTAACCATTAAACCATCGGGCTACTACAGATATTTCTAATTATGTATGTATGTTAATTTTCATACGGATTTTAAACAATGGGACTTACATACTTCAAATGCACTTGCAAAATTTTAAATATGTCAAGTCAAAATGTTGACATATACTACTACTTAACATAAGGACTATTCAAAGAACAAAAAAAAATTAAAAAAGAATAAAACAAAAAATGGAATTGGGCAGTCACATCTGATATGGTTGCGGATGGAAAGCACTACCAAAAGTCAAACACTATTTTTGCTTCACAAATTTTAGAATGAAATATGATTAATTGTTTAAGTATTGAGGGGGAGTGTTGAAATTACAATGTATTAAACAAACATAACTAACCATCAACTATAATATGTAAAGATCTTTTAAAAGAAGTTTTCCTTATTACTCTTTTCACACTCCTTCGAAATTTTGTTCACTTTTCATTTAACCTCTATTGAATAAAGAGCACATGTTTATAAGATTTTGATCTGTGTCTTCATTCGTATTCCACACGTTTTTTTAAGAGATTACAAGACAACAAATGGACAAAAATAAGAACAAAATCGACCCCACCACATGAAATTAGACTAAGAGGAAGATAAAGTACATGCGATCTAAGATTGCATTTTAATTATTTAATTTGTGTTGAAATTGAAAATTAAATTCTCTTATTTGTTTATCAATTTTAACTTAAATAAATATTTTAATTTATAACGAGAAATTAAGATTCATTTCGAATATCTAAAATACAAAGGATGTTTTTTTCATCAATTTGATTTGTAAGTCAATCGAAGTTTATAGAAAATGAAACAAACAAAAAAAAATTACTGATTCAAAATAGCTTTTAACGGCCTTTAAGTCCTACAAAAATTGACGTTTCGTCCCGGCGATCTCACTTGGACTCATCAGTTGACTATAGTGAGGGCCTTTGTCAATACGCAATTTTTGCTAAGTTCAGTTCATCTTACATAGATTTCGTAACGAATACCTAGTGTGAACTATATCCAACAAGACTAGAATTCCTAATCATTAAATTGGAAGTTTTTTTTTTTTGTTTTTAGCCCAGGGCCCGCCTAGATTATATAAGAAGGTTTTTTTACTAATACAAATTCTATATACTATATACATCTACATATACATCATACTGAAATACATCAGCCAAGTAGAATATAGAATTTGTATTATTAAAAAAACCTTCTTAAAAAAAAATAACGCCTAGCAGATAATCTTAATTTAAATTAAAAATTGCGTTCTGATTTTGTTAATTTCCTTTTCTTGCTCTAATTGGATATGTGCGGGTATGAACAGTTATGTTTTATTTATTAATCTCATCTATAAAATCATGAAGTCGCTCTATTAAACAGTAAGTAAATTTCCTCTCCCCAAGAAAAACTATATAAATTTATTAGGTCGCTTATAGAGAAAAACAGTCTTTGTGCTTAATTATTAGTTTACTTTTCTTACTTGTATAAACTAAAGCCTTATTTATTTTCATAACTTTCATACGTTAAGTTAATAGAACTACCGTTTCAGCTCATTGCACTCATTCAAATTGCGTTCAGTAGGTATATGCATGATGGAGATCAACGAAGTACGGTCAAACTTATAAGTTAAAGTTTATGGACATTTCCGTGACGTTGCCTGGTTGGCTTTTATTAAAAAAAAAAAAACAATAAGAGTTTAGCCTCAATTATTCTGCACCTTTCATATAAGCTTCTATTTATTACTATATCAAAACATGCCATCAAAACGATTAACTTTAATTAAGTCTGCACACGACGAGCTTTACAATCATATGTATATACAAAGAAGCATTATACGAGTACATATATGTTTTCAAATAATCCCCGAGTAGGAAGGTATATTATATGAAAAAAAGGAAACGATAAACCCCTATAAAGTTCCTTCCCATATAAAGATTCTTTCATTTTATCATAAAACGGAGCAACAAAGTTGATTTAAAGCACTTAAAACTCTCGAAGGCTCCCAAGAATGAAACATAAGAATGCGAGAGTTGAATGATAAATTTACCCCAGAGAAAGTTCAAGACTTAATATATCAGATGAATAAATCAGCGACCTTGGGGAGAAATCATCTTAAATAACTTTCGACAAACTCAGCTCAGTTTTGTTGAAGTTTGTTTTTTTTTTTTTTGTGTAAATAAAAGTGTAAGTTACAATCAAAGAAAACGTACTACTTAACCTATTTGGTAATCAAAGGAAGAAATGGGATGAAATGAAAATATTTACATTAAAAAAAGGGATTGTTTGCAAGTATTTATATACGAATATCTGAAAGTGGTCAATAAGGAAATCTGCATATATTTAATTATATAGAGAACTTTACGGCTATAAGCTGCATAAATAAAAGCTGTACACAAAAACGCTTGTTATAGAAGCTAATATTGTAGAATAATTAGAGCTTGTTGGAAGATTAATTTATCATTAACACTAAGAATCAAAAGAGTGTATAAAATTATCTATGCAGTATTTATCTCAAAGGCAGGCACTGTATTTTCCGAAGCACCGGCTAATTTTTAACCCCTAAAAAATATTTGTGGGGATTCCTTTTTCCCATGACATTTTAAAGATTTCTGCAAAGGAAGTTAACTTGGATTTTAAACAATACAAATGGAAAAGCCATTTAATTGTATGCAACCGAAAGAATCAATTCTTCAATCATTGTTTGAACTCAACTTCGGACATATGCCCACCATGGCTGGATCTGATGAATGTCATCAGATAAAAAAAATATGCTACTACTTTTGTAAGCATTTGTGGCTGTTTGTCCTCAATAACATGAATTATATTTGCTTCCAATGCGTCAATTGTTATTGATGTTGTCAGAGTAAACTAGCAAACTTTACGTAGGCATCCCAACAAATAAAAAAAGGTCTAGAGGCATTAAATCACAAGGTTTTGTCGAACAATTTATAGATCCAATACGCCAAACTACGCGTTCATCGAAATTTTCTTTCAATAAGTTCGGTTGCTCTATAACCCGTAGCGCCATCCTGTTGTTGTCCTTAACAAGCTTATTAGCCTTATTTTTGAAACACAATTTTGAATTAAAACTGTATAATATACGTTTCTATTAATTTGGCTTAAATCATTGGCTCTAAAAATCCTACTTCCGCTCAAAACTAAAAAAATATTTTAGCATCTGGTTGTTAGCATTTGACTAAAAATTTTTTAAACCATAATTGAATATTTAAAACAAAAATATGTATTACTTAATTATAAATTTTTTTTCAAAATTTTGAGTTTTAAAAGAAGGTAACTGAAATAATTTGATGTAAAAACAGAATTAAAAATGAATTTCTGATTTTTAAAAATTTACAAGGTGGCGCAAAATGTATAACATTGACAATGTAAGTGTTGTTGTTGTTTTTTAAATATTTTTTTCTCTATTTAATATTAGTTTTATTAAGAAAATTCCAAGGTGGCGGCTTAAGCTCCAGCTCGATTTTTTCGAAAAAATACCCAAATTCTCCTTATAACCCCCTCTAATTAATTGTAAAAGAAAAGTGTACAGTAAAATTGTTTTCCATGTTGTTTTTACGTTCCAGGTCGGTTTTGTTTGGCCGCAATTTCAGCTTGGATGATATTCGTCATTTGGCATATATTTTTTTCCTCAACTCTGTAATTATTGCATATAATATGTACATATGTATGTACATAGTTATCATATACCTGTATCTTTATTAATAATTCCTTTTTCGGGACCTTTTAAATTTATAATATAAATATATTTGAATCCTAATTTTGTGGGCTTTATTTCTTCTTTGTTTAACTTTTTTTTGATAAATAGACGACGTTTCGCACGTGGTTCCGTGCTTCTTCAGGTCTCTATAAGATTTAAAAGATTAATACGTATTTGTTAAATATATTTTATTTGAAATAAACTATGATTTTTTTTTCTTTAAAGCCCACAAAATTAGGATCCAAATATACAGGGTGTCCCGAAATCACCGCCTCAGAAGAAAACCATGAGTTCCTGAAGTCATTTCAAGTTCATTATTCGTTTTCATAAAATATTCATACTTTCCTGATTTTCCTTCATTTTTCGTCTTCTATTTTTTAATAATTTCAAATGTATTTTTAAGTACAAAAATGTTAAGTATTTTTAAGAACACATATTGGACTTTCATAATAAAAAGAAAAAAGTTATACTTAATAACGTGTTTTTTAGAAAAAAATCATATCGAAGTCAATAAAACAACCTTAACATTCTTAAAAAAAGTGTTTGATAATAAATTGCGGTTGTAGTTTGGCAAAGTTAGAGCCAGTCAAAGGAAAAAAGAAAACAAATCATTAAAACCGTTATAAGTCGAAAACGAAGCGAAAACGAGAAAATTACCTCATAAGTTTTTCCACCTCAGGAACTCATGGTTTTCTTCTGAGGCGGTGATATCGGGACACCCTGTATATTGTATCTATTATTAGCAAGAGAAATCTTTTAATAAGCACTTTTAGTTTAATTTCCTTCATCTTAAGTGCCTAAATCTAGATTTTATATTTATGTATATAGTTTTTGCTAGTGTCATCGAGTCAAAATAATCAATTTTAACTTGTTTCAGGTATGCAAATGGGTGGAATGGAAGCATAGTTCAGGCTCACTTCAACACCCGATATAAAAGTAACGTAATATGTTATGTAAATTTATCAAATAAAATGCTACAGATAACATATTAAGACTGCCAGTTGTATTTGAAAGAAATAATAGGTATGTTCAGGAAAACGAGATCTAAGCCACAGTACATAAATCTAATGGAATTCGACATTATTGAAAGGAATTAGATATAAGGCAATATATTGCGCAGGTTGTAAAAGTTGAAAATGTCAAAAAATTAAGAATGGCTGTTCGAGTGCCCACAGGAACTCAACGCCCATCATTAGAAACAACAACAAAATATTGAAATAAGACAAGGAAAAGGACACTGGGTCCACCATTTTACCACCATAATACCTCGATTTTGCCAGAGGCGCACATATAAACAAAAATGAAAACGCTAAAAAGCATTTTTCTTTTTAGTTCAGAGCAGAGCCTGAACTGTCAAAACTGTTCAGGCTCTGCTCTGAACTAAAAAAGAAAAACGCCTAATGTGTGTACTGTGGATCTAAGCAATCTGTTACATAAACAGGGTTTCTCAGCAAAATTTCTCAGCTTTGCTGTCAAAATTCTGAAGAAAAAAATTTTGGATTTGCTTACTCACTTTTTGAGTGAGAAATATCTCTGAGATCTTATTTTTCTGGACGCCCCAAATACCTCGAAGATATCAACAATCTCACAAATATAATCGGGATTCTTTAGCAAAATTTCTCGGTTTTTGTGTCGAATACTGACCAAAAATAAAATTATTCTCCCGCTCAATTTTTTAGCGGTGGAAAGTTTGTGTGTATTCGGAAATATAAACACAAAATTAATAAATTTATAAAAGAACAGGTGGGAAGAAGATTGAATTATATTTTTTTCTTGTGGAGAAATCTTGTTCACATTTCTCTTCCAGCTCAGTCAAAATGAAAAAATTTCTGAAATCCCAGAAGAGTAAACAGCGGAATTGAATACTTCTGACTTCGGTTTAGAAATCAATTCCACCCATTATGAATGTTCTTCTTTTTTTAGATTGATCATCGATATCAAAATACAGGAAAAGTCCTTTGACCAATAAACACCAAACATCAAGCTTATTTTACATTTCCAATTTATTTACTTGTTTCTTGAGTATACATACTTTTTAAGATTTTCTATCTTTCATCAAGTCAGTAATGTATTTTCCGGATTTTTCATAATAAATCTTTAGCACCCCGGGAATATCTTCCAGATGACCCTTAAGAAACTCTTTAGATTTATTCATTTTTTCATACAACTCGGCTCTCACATTGTTCGATATCATTTTCTAAAGCAGTATAGTAAAATTTAAGTTGATCTGTTTGACAATAAATCGAAGAATAATAAAACCAAACCTCATTGTCAATTTGAGTAATAGCTTCTTTAAGTTTCCTATACATTTTAGTACTTTCTTCTGCTTCTGCCCATACTCCCAACAATGCAGTTAAATAAATGGCTCCACCTCCAATCAAAGCTTTAATGAAAAATATCTTTAATCCTCCTGATGGTTTCCTCTTTATTTCTGGACATGCTGCTTTATGCTGAATTGAATAGGTTTGACCTTTTAAAATTTTCGAGAGCGTGGATAAATTGGTTTTTCGTTTGGCCGCAAGACTATTATTTTGAGTTTTACTACAATTTTGTTTTTCTTCCATTGATATACAATTGATAAACTATTTGTTTTTTGTTATTGAATATATTTCGAAACGAAGTTTAAATGAAAAGCAATTGTCAAAAATTCATTTAAACAAAAATTAATATAGGTAGTACTCGTGGAGTATAAAGTCATACCTACTTTCTATTCCCAGAAAGACACGATTTTAATTTTATATGCTATGTAGACACCATCTCATTTGCCACTGCATACAAGACCCAGCTACCTATTATGTACATATACAGGGTGTCACAAAATTAAATGTAAAGCTAAGTATACACGATTGGAAGATCATCCAATATTGGGCGACTTTTCGCAAAAAATTTTCACCAATTTTCTATCAACCATGTAAACATCCAATGTTATCTGTCAAAAGTGACAGTGAATCGTCGGCCAATTTTCTATCAACAAATTGGCCGACTTCTTGCAATCGTATGAACTCGTCTAAACACACAATTTTTCTTATTTTCAGATAATTGGACGATTGTCGGCTAATTGGATATTGGATGATGTTCTTGCCAAAAATATCATCCAATTTTTAATTGGCAGATAAATGTTTTCTATTGTGGAGGAAAAAATCAAAATTATATATTCGTTTTTGAAGAAAAAAAATTGAAAAAGTGTTTAAAACAACGAAAAAGGGCCCGAGTACGATTACTATGGCGCAAAAAATTGATAACGGTTTTTTGTAGAGGGGTCAAAAACAAGAATTTTTATTTTGGGAGTGCGGGGTCTATCTCGCCCCGTTTAGGAGGTAGGGGCAATTTTAGAAAAAAATGACTTAAATTTAAAAAAAAAATATTAAAAAACAACGGCAACACTTACAATAAGGTACTATACCGGTTGTGGAAGCCAGAAATCTGATCTATAATTCTAAATTTAAACCAAATTGTTATGTCAACAGTTTTTGAAAAATTCGCATGCACTCAAAATTTTAATAAAACAAATTTAAAAAAAAGTTTAGACCAATTTTTTTTTTTTTATTGTGAAATGAAGTGCTAAATTGGCTTTTTGTGGTCAATTCTAAATCGAACAAAAAAAACCGAATGCTTTTATGTTTATGTTTTATACTTCATTCTAAAATAAAGTTTCAAATTCTCTGTCATCTGTCAAGAAAATTGTCTTCCAATGAGTCTACCAATTTTTTTGATCTCTAAAGTCTTCCATGTAAACAGACAATTTTTAATTGGAAGACAACAAATTGTCGGCAATTGTCATCCAATTTTCTACCAAATATTTGTCTAATTTTTGGATAAAATCTAACAACCGTATAAACGTACAATATGTAAGTACAATGTATGTGTTACTGTCAAACACCGAAATGTAAAAATTTAAGAATTTTTCGGCAACATTCGTAAATGATCCGCTTAGGGTAAATTCAGTCACCAGGCAGGCGCTAATGTCACCAGTTTTCTGGGACAACATGTACCTTGGGGGGCACATTTACCAAATGCATTGTGTTTTTCTAGAATTCTTGAATTTTCACATTCGTAGGTTTAAGGGAGGTTTGCTGATACTACACATAACGAATTAAGTTGAACTTAATTTTCTAAGTATCACTTTATGACATGGAAAAAGTACCCCTTAAGAATTTAATTTCAACTTAAATCGTTATGTGTAGTATCAGCAAATAGTCCTAAGAGTGATAGCTAATTATGTATAACCAATTAATTTTACAGAATATAGGTAGTTTAAATAAATTAAAACCTTACGCTTACGTTCGACTTTTATTCTCCTTCTCCATTCTCCAGGAATATGACAGAGGCATTGCATCAGCATTTTGAAAAAAAAAACGACTTTCGTGATTTAAGCTTCAAACATACAGCAAACGATCATATGAAATTTTAACCACTAGACTCCGATCTCCAGTTAAAAGGGCTAATATCAAAAATACATGTCCGTCATTCTAGATATTTACATTCGAGATATTTTAATTTATTTTTTTTTGAGATTTTTTCCATTCGAGATTTTTTCTACATAAAATCATAATTCCTGGCGTGCGTTTGCCATCGAGGCCTACATTCCGTACCGGAAATCATGTTTCACTACTTTTGGTGTAGATCTTAAATTTTTATTTTCCAACAAGTACCCTTAATTTTGACGAGGGATTAATTTTGCAGGGTGAGAGTCAAAATTGAGTTTTTTTTTTAATTGTTTGGAAACTATAAGATTGTTGGAGGAATTTTAGGGAGAAAATTTAAGCTAATGAAATTCTACACTAAAAAAATCGTAACACTTTTTTTCGTTAGAATGATGTTTTTTATTATGTGACCTTGTTCCAAACCAAATTGATATAATTTTTTTAATTCATATAAGTCCGTTTCGCTCAAAATAAAACTCAAATATTTTACTAATATTTTTTTTTTTTTATTGAAGAACAAATTAAATTTGAACAGTTTGTCCTATTGATATTTTCTATTGATCCCATGGGACCCTATTTTTTAATAATGTCTTAAAATGATGCTTCTTTTGCCGAATAAAAATTAGAAAAAAAATAAATTACATAAATTATTTATATTTTTGTCGTTGATGCCAGATATTATTGTAATATGGGTGTATATATATATTTTTTTTTTTTTGTATTATTTAATTTCATTAAAGAATTACGAAAAAATGTATCTTAATTATTTACACGTTATATTTAAGACGTAAACATCAGGCAGTAGTATTTTATTTTAATTAAAAAATAAAATTAAAACAAAATATAGTTTGGTTCTCGGGCTGCAATGCAATTTCCTTTTTGTTTCTTTTTAATATGTATGGAGGTATCTACTACCGATTCAAATTGATTAAGCGTGCTCTTATGGAGAAGATAATTACATATAATGACAAATAATGAAAAAAATATATGAAAAGAAAAATAATATAAAAGGCAGATAGGAATGCGAGAGCAAGGCATTAAAGGTTTAAGAGAAAGTCATAATTCTTAAAACCAGTCTCTAACTGTCTTTATCTTAGGAATTCTTCTACAGAACACATTTTAACTGCAAGGCATTATTTATAAGTATTTTTGCCATCGTCGGCTAAAGCCGGATTTAATTATGATTTGCTTGCCCCACAACATGCACCAGGCATGGTAAAATAACCAAAAAATAATGTATGTTCCTTGTAAGATAACCAAAGAAATTAATAATTGAAGAATATATTATGTTTCATAAATGTAACAACTCAGTAACGCTGCAAAAATCGCGTTTTAATTCTCCACCCAAATATTATTTTTCTACTTTTTTAAATGTGTTAATCTTGTTTTAAACAATGAATGCAAGTTCTACAAAAATTGTACACAATAATTGTACAAAATAATACTGAAGTGAAGGTATCTTTTACATGATTTTGACTATTAGGAAACTTTCCAATTTTACCACAACTTCTTTCGAAATTGTTCTTAAAATCCCCCGAATAAAGAAATTGCCCACTTCCATTATCCCTATAATCCAATTACAATATAATAGCGTCAGCGTGAAAACTTGTTAACCCCCCTTATAGGGAATGTATGAAAAAATATTTGAAATATTTTTAGTCATCGACGTGTTAATGTCACATTTAAATCTTTTTTGTCTTAAGGTGAAAGCTAAAACTTTATTTGCCAAACAGTATGTTGAAACTCTTATAATTTCGAAGTTAAAGTATTCCAATTCCAAGAATATGTCTAATAAATACGACTGAAAATGATAATGATGGCCAATATCAGTTTGAAGCTACGATTAAAGAATAAACCATGAGATAGTTACATTTAACTGAAGATGAGACTTCTTAAATGCATTGCAATGTCCAACTAATCATGATTTACATAATATATTATCAACAAAGCTCTTGTGACTTCAGCGCAACCATAATCTTTTACACAATGAATAAATAAAAAAAAAATGTTTTTTGTTTTTTTTTTTTGTTTTTTACCTTATTTTTATTTATTTTTTTATTTAATTCTACAATACATTTACAGCGGAGGGCGAAAGAACAAAAATGTATTCTCTATTAATTTTAAAATACAATTAAAATAATTAATATTAATTATTTTAATTCTCTCTCTCATTTAGATGTTTTTTTATAATAAAAAAAAAAACAAATAATATAAAATACAAATTAATAATGCCGTTGCATAACTTTATAGCATCTGCGTTTTGATTTTATAGTAATAGATAAATACAATATAGAATAATAAATCGTTAGCAACAGTATTGGAAAATAATAATAGAGGACAAAAATATAGATACAAATGAAAATGACATGACGGAGGAATACAATGTTATTGTGTTTTTTTTTTTATATTAACAAATCTAATGTTTTTTTTTAACGAACAAAAAATATAAATGACAAACGAAATAAAACATTGCATACAAAAATTTAAAGGAATATCATCGTGTTAACATCGTAATTATATAATAATAATATATCGCTATCAATGAGAAAGAAATAGGTTTTTTTAACACTTTTTTCGATTAATTAATCAATTAAAAAAAATGCAACTGAAGCCAAATAAAATTTGGTGGTGGTTGTGGTGGTAGTGTTTTTTGTTTTTTCTTTTTTTTTTTGTATTACATATTTCGGAACCAAACAAAAGTACAAAATAACGTGTGAACTTATTGTTCCATTTTTTTCTTATTTTTCATTTTTATATAAACAATTATTTATTTTATATTATTTTGTTTTTTTTTTTCTTTTTTTTCATTAACTACACTATAATTTTCATTTTTTCTGTAATTTTTCTAAAATTATATTCATGCTCTCTTAAAATTTAAAATCGTTTAATGATTTTTTTTTTATTTAATAATTAAAAGTTGTTGGTTTTTTGCACTCTTTAAGCTTGCATTTATCTTCACAAAATTATTTTTATTTAGCTTATTTGTTTTTTGTTCTTTTAAATATTTAAATTTTTACTCACTAAAAATGTATTAATTTATTTATTTCTTTTTGTTTTTTTCTTATTGTGTGTTTGGGGTTGGTTTATTTTTTTGTTTATAATTTATGTTTTTTTTTGTATTTTTTTCTTAAACGTTTAAATAATGATCTTTTTTTGTTTTATTAAATATTTAAAAATAAAAAATAATATAATTTTGTTGTCTGTTTAATAATATGTTTCCTGTTCCAACCAGCCACCTGGGTTGCGACGCAAGTAGAATCGACGTGTTTCATCATAGATGAAAATGGACAACATGAATGGAATTGCTGGCAACCACCAGACGAATCTGTAAACAAAAAATAGAAATACAATTTAAGTATATAATTTTATAATACATAATATAGATAAGTGTGATTGGAAATTGACAATCATATACTTACTTGAGTGGGTACATACGAAGACCCTTGTCCATGCCAGGACAGTATGATAGGAATGCAGCTAACAATGTTTCGAATACTAGACCAAAGTTAAGAGCCCAATTCCTCATGCCTTGATGTACGAGGGAGTTTCGGCGGGTCTTGCAAATAATCAAATCGGCCCATTGTACAACCACAATTGATATGAAGAAGGCGGTATGGCAGGTGAATTCAAGTGTTTTACGATCGCGATAAGTCTAAATTCAACAAAAAAAAATGTATTTATTAAATTAAGATTAGTCACAAGATAATTAAAAAAAAAAAACTTTACCCATTCTTGACCATAAGAATCAGTTAGATCGTTAACAGCCTTGGAATCCCACATCTTACGAATGCCAAATAGTTTCATTGGCAAGAAACCATTCTCAGCCATAATCACAAAGTACACAAAGAATCCAGCAGCTGCCTGAATCATACCGATTTGTCCATATGCCATGGAAATCAATCTGTATTAATTTCAGCAAAAAAATTAAGTAAAAGAGAGAAAAAAGGAAATGCATAAGTTAAACTTACATCAAGGTTTATTTTTTTTCTTTTTTTACAGAAAAAAGAGTTTTTACGAACAAGCGATCATAAATGAGACTTTGAAGGATATTTTGTTTAAATACATCAATATATGTATAATCATTAGGTTTGGTAGCTATTATAACACTTCGAAGTCTCATTTGATAATCATTTATAAGGAGAAATCTTATAAATTATTATTTACACCACAAATTGTTAGTTATTGTTTTTTTTTTTATTTTTATTTTTTTACACAAAACCATCTAGAGAGATATTAATAAATGAAGCAAGTTTTATAAAAGCCCGCAAAGCATGATGCGCACGCAATTGCCATATGATTGCATGTTGATAGAATTACACGAACATATACATATGTTACATAAAAGCAAAGCACTTTATACCAGAAGCAGGGAGAAACAAAGCATGCAAATATATGTATTAGTGTGTTTGATAGATGTTTTACAAAGGTTTTATTATCTAAAAATTTTGATTTTTTTCGGAGGGTAAATCACAAGGCATCGATCAAATGAAAAACAGAAAGTGAATTCTTTTAAGATTTATAATAATTGTAATACCAAGTTTCGATCAACAAATTACTCACCCATTTCAGAGAATGCATCAATATCGGAATCTGTATACGAATTTTTGAACTTTAAACGAATAGAAAGGGTAATTTCATACAAATTTAATAACGGATTCTATGATAAATATTTTTCCGCCTTTACAATAGATAAAATTGATATTTCACAAACATTCAATCATACAAATTGTAATTTCTTTAATGTTCAAAATGGGCCAAGGGCTCTGACTATTTGTCGATTGGTTCAGCGTTTTCAGCTTTTCAGAGTCCCGGAAGAATGTGAGCAGTTCGAAATGAAGTAAATATTGTTCGATTGCAAGAATGTTTTGAGGAAAACCCTGAAACTTCAAACATGGCAAATTAACCAAGAATCGTACAACAGCTTAAGGTTAATATTCGAGAAGAAGCTTTGGTTAACACCATGAACATGAAATTCTAACAAGATTTATGGAAAATGTTATGGTAAGAGCAAGGGAATTTAATTTTCTCAGTATTTGACAGCAGAACTGAGAAATTTTACTGAGGAATTCTGTTAATATTCTAAAAATTGCTGAATGCTGAGCTCTCTGAGATCTTATTTTTTATATTGGCTTAATACATTTTAAAATAAGCTTATTCGGGTTTCTGAGATCCCAAGAAACTGAACAATATCCGCATAATTTTTTCAGTTTCTTGGTCAGTAAATAAGGAAAGAAACATTTGCTCAATTTTTGACGGTTCTAATAAGCCAGTTCACGTTTCTGAGAAATCACTGAGAAAACTTCTGACAGCTTCACTGAGTAGAAGGAGAAACATAAACATGATTTTTCCTTTAGAAGTCAAAAGCACTACCAATCTATTTTTTTATAAATTGAAAAAATAATTGAGCAAGCGAATCCAAACAAAATATCAGTCTAAGTTTTTTGACAGAAGAATGTGAGGAATCTCACTGAAAATTACGTTAATATTTCTGAGATTTCAGAGACCAAAGAGATATTAAGAGATTTAAACTGGATAATTTTTACCACACATGAAAAGATGTTTGACAGATAATTTTATCATTTGGTCTGTTTGGTACGTGAAATTTCTTGCAAATTTGAAAGAATTTTCACAACATTACACAATTTGAAATAGAAAAAAAACTCAGTTTTTGGAGAATTTGTTGAAAAAAAAATTACCAAACAGGAATATTATGTCAAGAAATTTGACGTTAAGTCTGTTCGTTTACTTCTCCAAAACTGAAAAATTCTACAAGCTTTATTTTTTGTATATGATCTTTGACAGTCTTTCGAAATAAAAATGGTAGAAATGGTCAGTTTTGGGAAGTAAAGGAACAAGGTTAAAAACTACCACATAACTTATGCGGAGTTGTTAATCTAGTACAAATAATTTTTTTTTCTCCTATATTCATAGCATAATTCCGATTCCATTCCATTCTGGGATTGGGTGATTAGGTTGTATCAAGCCTTTTACATTTATTCGATGTTGTCGAGATTTACCCTCCAATATCATTCGTACTTACTTTGTGTGATGTCCTTAAAGAGGAATTTTAATTCTTAAATATCATTAATATAATAGAGCAAAGGATAGTGTGTTGGTAAGGAGGATATCAAAAAAAAGTATTAAAGAAGAGAAAAAGAATAGTAACACTTTAAATCGTACCTCTCATCATCAATAGTATTAAGTTAATTACTATTTTTATAGAACATCGTGATGAATATTATTATGTATTTTATTTTGCCATTACAAGTAATGTCTTGTTCTCTTCAAAGAATTAAATTTTATTCAGTAAAGGTAAAATTTTGGGAGAAGGAAAACATTAAAAGGATTTGGACAATGAAGGATGTTTTTTTTTTATAAATTCAGAACATTCTTGTCACATGGGAGATAGAGTATTTTTAGACAGAAAGAAATTTTGCTACCTCCTTTAAAGTTGTTTAAATATCTACATAAATACCAATTATATTACAGAAGAGAAAAATAGTACATTCCGACCATGTGACATTAATTTTTTAACTGAAATTCTATTCTAAAAAAAAAACAAAAAGATGTAGTATAACAACTATACAAAAATATGAACTACTCATTCAAGATTGATTTTTGCAAAACGAAACTACCAAAATTAAAATTTTTTGAACTATATTAAATTTAACAATATTCAAAGCTGTCTGTTTTTGAATGAGTTTTATAGTTGTTAAGAGTATAATTTTATATATTTTATTCTGTTTCTGTGTGTATGGTTTTCGGTAGGATTGTGGCTTATGTAATTTTAAGTATTTTTTTGTATTATCCGCATAATGGCGGTTGCGTTTTTGCTTATGCTTACTACTTTGTATGTTTTTTTTTTTCTATGCTCTATGTGTTGTTTACTATTTTGTTTTTTAAATTTAAGCACCATATTTTTGGTTTAAAATTTTTTTTATTGAAAATTTCAACAAGCAGCAGAACAATAATGTTAGTGAGTAATAATTTTAATGTTAATATTTTCATTTTTTAAATTAACATTAGCATACTCTTATTTAAGACAGAACTATGTAGTCAGTTTTAATGTTTTTTTTTTATTTTTTTTGTGACATGAGGGATGCAGTATCTAATATTTACTTTAATATTTGTCTTTCTAATTTAATACAAACAAAATTAATAGTTAAACAAAAAAATAACTTATTTGGTTGTTGTAGTTTTTCTAGTTTTTAGAAATTAACTTTATTTGATTTGCTCAAATTGAATAGATTTTAAATTAAAAAAATGTATAGTATGAAGACTGGAACATTTATAATTTGTAAAAATGTTGTCGTCATTCGATTTCGATCAACCAGTTATGGATACGTTGTATCGAAACCTGGGTAAAAAAGTTAGCTTACGTTGGTAATTAAAATTGGTAGGTTTTTAAGTTAAGACAAAGGGGTGGAAATCATCATCTTTAGCTTAAGACGTTCTGACGAAATTTGTCCGTCAAAGTTCACTAACAATTTCCGTAGCAATGGATGACAAATGGTCAATGCGTTGACCCTCTGACGTCAAGGCGTGTGATCGTCAACGCGGAGCACTGTTAATACGTTGACGGCTGCGTTGACACTCGATTTGACATAAATTTTGGGGTTATCGCATGCATTCTAATATTATAACAAATTCCACAACAACCATTTAAGTTTAATTTTTTTTTTTTTTTTTGTAAATTTATTTTTCAAGATTTAATATTTCTATCAAATATTAAATCACACTACGCCTGCAAACTAAAAACAAGAAACCAAACAAACGATTCTAGGTTTTGGGTATTTAAAACAAGTGTATTTTTTTTTTCTAAAAAAAAATTGTGTTTTCTGTATAATAGGGTAATCTGAATTTGTAACATGTTTTATATTTTTATTTTTTTAAATTTATTTTGTGTTAAACATTCGATAATGTTAAATAACAACAACGAGACATATTGTTAAAAATTCGTGTGTGTAATATAAACATGTATAAGTCAATTTAAAATATGAAGAAAGAAAAACAAAATAAATTAATAATTTTGTTTCAACATCGAATATTGGTTTCAAAAAAAACGAAAGATTTTGATTACAGTAAAAAAAAAATATTGGAACATTAAATTTTGGAATGAAAATAATTTTTTGTTTTGTTTCGTTCAAATGCAATTTTTTTTTTTTTTTAATAATGATTTTATTTTTGCAATCTAATTTTTGTGTTTTCCTGACCTGCGATTCACCAAGTTGTCGCGATATGGATCTCTGGGCTGGCGTTTCATTATGTCACTCTCTGGTGCTTCGTATGCCAATGAAATGGCTGGTACCTTTTCAGAGGATTAATGATGATTAAACAGAGTTACGCTATTGGACTTGATTTTTTTTTTGTTTTTTGTTTTTTTTATAGTTTTTGATTTGTTTAAATAAACAAATGTAATAAAAAAACAAAATAATATTTAAGTATATACTAAAATTTGGTAGGGAGAATTAACGTTGTTATATACTTATTATATACTCGTGTTTATATAAGTTTACTGGTTTGATTGTGTTGGTATTTGTATATTTTTATATATTTATATTCAGTTTATTTCTACAACTACTTAAAGAAATACATTATGCTAAAATTTATTGTAAACTATCGAATATTACTGAAATAGAAAAATATATATATGTATGTATATTCATAATATTCAAAGTATTTTTATAACTATGTATTTAAATTGATAGAATAGTCAGCTAATGGATTAACAGTTTTTTGTTTTTTATTTTATTTTATTTTATTTTTTGAAGAGGCCGTGTTCAAGCACATTCATGAGAGCATTTTTTTTTAGAATAAGGTCAACTCCTGGCATTCACACACACACTCGCATATAGTTTATAGATTTCAAAAAGATTTTTAATTTGTTTTTGTTTTTTTATGAATTAAGATATGGACTTTGTCTGTATGCAGATGTATTTTTGGTTTTCTTTTTGATCGTATTTGTAAAATGTTTCCTATGATGCAAGGTTTGATAGAGAATATAGAGTTAAATAAGTCCTCAACGAAAATGACATAAACTCAAAAAAATAACGGTACCAAATCAAATTTGAATTAATAATGATGAACGATTGATTTGATAGTAATGGATAATTATTATGAATGAGGAGTGAACCTTATGATTAAATAGATAGGTATATATTTAATAAATATGTGTAGCAATAGGTAGTATGTATAAGTTAAAATTACGAAACGTAACCACAAAACAATAGCTACTAAAACTAAGGAAGAAAAATTTGCTAGTTGAATATAGAACACGATACGAGGCACGTACATATTTTACGAGATATTTTTTTGTGGAAATTAATAGACGCAGGTCGAAGTTTAAAAATTGTTTTCATGAAATAAGACCTCGAATAGAACAACTAATTCTGGCGATTTCTAATAGGTTTTTTTTTACTGCAGGCTATACAGCAACCTTAACCTGGTCAAAAAGATGAAAATTTACCGGATATGATGGTATAACCAGACAAGTGGTCGATTCTATCGTTGATGGTGGACAAATGCAGATGGACTCCCCGTATTGAGGCCCCAACTATCTTGGTATACAGCTAGAGGAAGCTTATTAAGGATCTGGCTGGCTGGAAGCTTCCATCTAATTTTTTAACATTTACATTTATATACTTTTCAGAAATAGCATATTCATAAGTTAGTTTTCTTTGCTAATGTATAATGACTTTTTCAAAAGCAAAAAAAATACATACATATGTAAATTAAATTTATCAGCCGAATTATTTTGAAAAGATTGACTGAAGTGATCTAGCGTCTATTCAGTTCCACATTAAGTCTCTCGTTTTATTTGAAAATCATTTCACATATCTTTGACTTTTTTAAAATCCATTAAAAAAAATAATCTCAATCACTAGCAAAGAGTATAATCATTAAGAAGGAATATAAAGAAATTCACACACACAAAAACGATTGTCTTGTAAAATTATATTAAAATTAAATTAAGTACCATAGTCGAGCACAAATCCTACTATTTTTGGGACATTCAAAGGATTATATTTATAATTGAAAGAATATTGTTCAGGCATATATTATTATTATTATTACTTTTATCTTTTTTTTTAAATTAAATTAAAGGAGGAGCATAAGTGTGTATGGATAAAACCATAATGCAACAATAACAGGACGAATTGTCCCATGTTTTTTTTTTTTAAATAGACACTGAACTTACCTTTTTTTCTAATTATTTTATTTAAATGTTAATACACACAGGTGCATATTTTATTTTTACAGAAATTATACGTATAGTTTTAATTTTACATTAACATAAAAAAAAGAAATTTATTATATATGTAAATAGTTGCAAGAATAAGAAAAATTTTTCTTAGAAATTATTTGTTAATTAAAAAAAAAAGAAAGTGTTTAAAGGATGTATATTTATTTTATTATTAAAAAAATAGAAAAAAGTTGTTACAAAAAAGATTGAAATAAAAAGGAGAGAAAATCGGAAAGATTTTAAAGGAGCATTATTAAATTTTTGTCGCTTACAATTTATTATAGTTGGGAAAAAGAAATTTGAAAAACAAGACGTGGCCGAAAATTTAAATCATTTAAATTTTTTGTTGTCTGGGCTTTGGTTTTTTTGGGAGGGTTTTGATTTAGATTTTTTTTTTTTTTTTTTTTTGTTGAAAAGAATAGAAAGCAAATGTAAAAGTAATGTACGCCAACAATATGAGTGATGTGGTTAATCGTTGTTTTCGTATTTTATAAATTTTGATTTTAAATCAGAAAAAAAAAACATATTTATTTACTTTGGTTGTAAATTTGAATCAAATGATTTTTTTTAACTTAAGCATTATTTAAAAATAATAATTTACTCCAAACATGTATTAACTTTCTGGACTAAAAATGAAAAACAAATCTAATTCCCACAAATGTAATAAGCAGAAATTTTTGTCAGTATTGTACAAAATATAACATTGACTCACACCATCTGAAAGTTCAGCTGTTTAAGTAATAAAATTTACATTTTTCATAAAAATATACATACGTTTAAAATTAAGTTCTTAGCTAGGCTATATTCTTCTCTTTGTGCTTTCTAATATCAAATTTTATCCGGTTTAGAATGTAATCCATTTTATTGGTCCCAATTTTTTGCATTAATTCACTAGCACAATAAATCTCAAATGTAGTTACCACCACGAGTTATCTTTTAACCTATTCTACTTAAAAACAGAAATGTCTCACGAGTTACTCAGCCCTATCACGAATTCCATCATAATCGGAAACTTGTTAGGAATACTGAAAAAAACTATCACAGATTCCATCGTACTGGAAAATCTCATATAAATAGTCATTACGAACTGATTCGGTGATAGTTTTTTTAGGGGTTCGAAGAAATTTCCGACTGGCTCTTGGAAGGAATTGACAAATCCTTCAATAGTATCGCTTGTCATGAAAAAGTGCTTCTCACCTTACCCGTTCGGATTCAGCAGAAAATTGTAGGTCCGCTAATAAGTAATGATTGAGAATTAAGTCACTAGGCCCTGGTTCTACACGATCTGTCGCGACTAGTTTTATGAAATCGGTTTAATGTCATCAAGAACCTTCGTAAAAGAGGAGTCTAGTTTTAGTTGTGAGCAAAAATCACTAATTTGAATCAAAAAGTTGACATTACTGTCAAAATATTAACACTTATTCATAATTAATTTGCTGACCTGGAACAATTTCCAGAATAGAACTTCCCTTCCGAAGTTCAAATATGCTAAAAGATGAATATCGTTAAAAAAAATTTTGTCCATGCAAATCCATTGGCCCAACTAACATTTATTAATTAATTTAATTTTATTTTCGTTCTACTTTAATTCCAGCACATACATAAATTAAGTGATAGCGCCACTTAGTTAGCTTATAGTTCTTTTTAATTTAAAAAAAAAAGCATAAACTTCAAAACCACTCACTCATAAAGTAGATAAAAGTTTCTAATAAAATATAATTATCAAATGCTTTCCTTTGAATAAAGATTTAAATAAATATTAAAGCTAGGCTCACATAGAACTTAAACAATAACAGTTTCGCAATAAACAAAATTACTCTAAAACTAAAATTAAACAAATAATAATTTACTTAAGGCAAACTAGGGCTAGGAACACGAGAGGAAACATCGTACAGACTCCATTATAATATATGTATATATTTTTAAGACATCAAAAATCACAAAATCTCATTATATTTTTTATTTGTTATAAAACACTGTAAGCTACAGTTAAAAATCAAAATATAAATTTAATTCAAAATAGAAAACATTGAAATGAATAAAACATTATCTGGCTTTTTTTTCTTGCGTAAAATAATTTTAAAAAATAAATAGAGAGAGGGAGGAAGATGACAAAAACTTCATACTAAAATTATTTATTTATTTTAGTTCGAATCAGCAAAGGAATTTCGCATAAATTTAGTTATGTGAAAAAATACAATTTTGAATTTTGAAACTACACAATATAATATATAGTTTGAAATGTATATAAATTAATTATATACATATTTTGAAGAAAAATTAAATATATATTTTGCTGGAAAGTCAAAGCATATTTATATAAAATTATATAAATTTAAAATTATACAGTGAGGCAAGAAAAATCTTTGTTGAATAAGAATTTATCAAGATTACGTAAGATTAAAAAAAAATAATTATAAATTATGTAAGATTGAAAAAAATTCTAGAAACAAAAAACAAAACAAGAAGTGTTGTACTTTGCTTTTAAGATATAACGTAGGCAGTTAAGTTAAAAAAATCTTTCTCATATTTTATAAATTAGAGAATGTTATAGAAATAGCAAAATATTTAATTTAATATGAGATTTTAAAAAATAGTTTCGTTTTTACTAAAATTCTATAAAAAAAAGATATTCCTTTTGCGTTCGAGATTTTTGTTTTGAAGTAGAAGTAGTAGTAGCAGTAGAAGTTCGTAGAGCAAAAAAACGATAACTTTACCTTTCATTGACCAGTTTGTCGCAAAAAGGATTCCTTGGCTGACGTTTCATAATATCGGATTCAGCTTCCTCATAGGCTAATGAAATAGCTGGTACCTATATTTTTTTTTTTTTTTTTTTATTTTTTTTGCAAGGATGGACAAAAATTATACACGCTCAAATGTTAGTTAGAAGTAAATGAAAGTAAATTGAAAACAGAAAAAAGAATAATAAATGTGTTCTTTTCATTTGATAATTATTAATAATATAATTGATAGATATATGCATAATTCTCTGTTAATTTTGTTTTTGTGGTAATAATAATCATAGAGGTAGGTAGATAAATAAAATACAATAAAAATCCTAAAGACGACAAAAATAATGCTCTCTTTGATTTTTTGTTGTTAAATTCGACACAATATTCATTATAAACAACAACACATACGATAATTATGCCAAAGAGGAATTTATACACACGGGCGTGTTCTGCAAAATGCCAGTGAAAGAGATATATATATATATTTATATATGTAATAATATACATAATGCTTGATATGGATAAATATATACTACATAATATTATCTGTATATTTTGATGGGGGTGAATTCAATAAATCGATTTATTTCTCTCACAACGCGATATAAGGGTTAAAGAAAATAAAAGAAAATTGTTATACAGAAAAAAAGGAAGGATTTTTTTTAAGAGGTTGGAAGAAATAAAGTTAAAAAAAAAAACAAGAGATGGGACATAAAAATATACAATTCATTTAATTGTTATTTGCTTTGATTTTGTATTCAAAATGCGACGACACGTATTACACCACTTAAAACTTCACATATCTTTTGTGCATGATACACAGTGAATTTTTAAATCATAATTGGATGAATGAAAATAAATAGATAAATACATGATTTGAGTTTTTGAAGACGATGGAAAATGAATTGCATCGATGAATCGATAAAACTTTCAATTGTATGGAAAGAAGGTAAACAAAATTAATTAATAAATAGAAACAAGCTTTGATTCAGCATAGTTCGATAGTGGAAATTTGATATGTATAGTTTAAGAACAACGAAAAGTTATAAGATCCCATGTTTCAGTAGGAGGATAGATTATCTTAATCGTATAAGTTTTACCAACATCCAAGGATTCTAATAATTCAAAGAAGACGTCTTTGCAACAAAAAAAAATGTAGCAAAATATTTTCAATATCATATTCAAATAGTTCGCTTCCCACCAAAAAGCAAACGAAACCAGAATTTTGAAAAAACTGATGTCCCATCAGTTCTGAATATTTAGCCGGAAAAAAGGTAAAGAGGTTGAAATTTTCTTGGTTACCTTTGATCAAGGCTGGTCATTTTGTTGAACATTGATATAATTGAATTTAAAGTTCAAGTGATTATTCTAATAATTCTTAGAAATATTGAAAACGTTCAGGTTATAGGACCAAACTAACATTTTGTTCATCAAACGTTTTTTTATGAAGGTAGAGATACAGAAAATGTGTGAAAAAAAACGATTAAAATATAACTGCTTAGACAATTCCAATATGAATTGAACTCGAAAGAAACTAAAATGTCAAAATTTTATTCTGATTTCGAAAATTCTTCCATTATTAATTTAATATTCAAAAAAAAAAACTCGGAATATGGCTTAGAATAACCAATTAGTGCACTGAGCTAAATTGTTTCAACAGAAATCGAAAATGATTGTCCTAAGGTGGTCAAAAGCATTTAAAGGAGAAAAAACTAGGTAACCACTTTTATATACCTTTTAATATCCATACAATATATCAGTTAGAAATCATTAAAAGAAAAAATGTGATGAACCATTACAAAAATTCCCACTCCACAAAAAAAAAATGTTAAGTAAAACTCACACATGTTGACCATGAAAAGGCAACAAAATTTAAACCAAAAGAAAAAAACCATTCAACTCTAGTTAAGCATCCTTTCCTCCAGCACTTGTACATGTGAATGTGAGAGGAAGATTCATGATAAAATGGAAGATGATAGCGGGTTAGTATTTAATGAATGAATTCCATGAAAAACGTTGAAATAAAAATGAACAAATGAAAAATAAAAAACACAATATAAATGTTTGTTTCAAAAAACCACACTCTAAACGTTTAAAAATGTGAGTAAATGTATAAGTGTTAATTAAAAAAAAACCTTAAAAACTAAATTAGGTTCGTTAACGAGAATTTAAAATCAGTTAAATATACGATTTTGATTTAATCGTCAATTTTGTGTGCACCTTGAATTTACTAATTTATCGTTGAATGGATCTCTGGGTGGTCGTTTCATGATATCGGCTTCGGCGGCTTCATAGGCCAAGGAAATGGCGGGCACCTAAATTGTGTTTTTTTGAAAAATAACTTTTTAATATTTTCTTTTATATTTTTTTTTTGTTTGTTTTTGTTAGTTGTTTCCAATCAATTTGGTTGTTCCTTAGGACTAATTTTATGTTTTGTGTACGTAATTTTAGCATATTACTTAAAATGATATGTATCTATCTATTTATTAAGTTATAATATAATACCTGAGTTTCAAATAATACTTTCAAATATAATGGGACTAAAATGTCTCTAGCATGACAAGATATAAATAAATGTTTAAGCCTAATGTAGGTATGTAGGTTCTTCTTTTGTCGATCTAGCTTTATATCTTCTGTTACTGAATCTACCATACTTGCGCATGGTTTACCTTGAATTAACGAGATTATCGTAGTTTGAATTTCTAGGTTTTCGCTTCATAATATCAGCCTCAGGACCTTCGTAGGCAAGTGATATAGCTGGTATCTATCGATCGATCGATTTTATAAGTATATATCTATTTTTTTGTTTGTTTTTCGCTTTTTTAATATAAAAATAAATTCTTAGGAATACTCATAAGATTTTACATAAGTGTCATGATGATCCATATTTCATTATTCGTTCAAAAAAATCAATTATATTCTTTATGACCTAATAAATCTGTTGATCTTCTAAAACTAATACTTACCATGTCAGTTCCCAAATCAATGCAAAGAATGGTGACGGTTCCCAAAGGCAATGGGATATCGCACAAGATGAAAGCCAAGAAGGGGGAAATTTCAGGAATGTTCGATGTCAAGGTGTAGGCAATAGATTTCTTCAAGTTATCGAAAATAAGACGACCTTCTTCGACACCAGTTACAATTGAAGCGAAGTTATCATCAAGCAAGATCATGTCAGCAGCCTACAGAATCTCATTACAGTAAAATCATTTTAAAAATGCATTGCTTATTTAATTCATACCTGTTTGGATACATCAGAACCTGCAATACCCATAGCAACACCAATATCGGCTTTCTTCAAAGCAGGCGAATCGTTTACACCATCACCAGTTACAGCGACAATAGCACCCATACGTTGGCAACCTTCGACAATGATCAGCTTTTGTTGGGGTGAGGTACGAGCGAATACGATTTCAGTGTGATATCTCAAGATTTCATCCAGTTGATCGGAGGATACATCTCTCAATTCTCCACCATGGACGACAGCGGCCTTGGCTTCACGTGGGTTAACTTCAGATACGGGGATATTCAAACGCTGGGCAATGTCTTCAACGGTCTCGTTTCCTTCAGAAATAATACCCACACTCTTTGCAATAGCCTTGGCTGTAATTGGATGATCACCAGTAACCATGATGACTTTGATACCAGCAGATCGGCATTTAGCGACGGCATCAGGTACAGCAGCACGTGGGGGATCAATCATAGACATAAGGCCAACAAATCGGAGATTGTCAATTTGGAAGTTGCATTCATCGGAGTTGAATTTAAAGCCAGTTGGGTACTTATCGGATGGCAGCATAAAGTCACAGAATCCCAACACACGTTCGCCCAAACCTCCCAATTCCAAATAGGCATTATTAAATGCTTCCTTCATTTCTTCGTCCAAAACCTTTTCCTTGCCGTTGATGAAGATGCTTGAACAACGTTCCAAGATTCTTTCTGGAGCACCCTTCATGACCAACAGGTAACGTGGATCGGCGGGGTCTTCAGTCTCATGGATAGACACTTGATATTTGTTGGTAGAGTTGAATGGAATTTCTGCAATCTTCTTGTTCCTCTTGCGGATATTCATGACATCTCCCAAAGCCAATTCCATACATTTTAACAAAGCAGCTTCAGAGGCATCACCACTAACTTCCTTCTTCAAAATTGGAACACCTTCTTGACCTCCCTTGAATTCGGCACGGTTGCAGAGGGTCGCAATGCGAGATAGAGCCTTGAATCCGGGGCTAGTCCTGTCGTATTGCACACCAGACTGATCTTCTGTGGTATCGGCTTCAATGATCTGGTTGTCGAACCACATGTGAGCGACTGTCATACGATTTTGGGTGAGGGTTCCGGTCTTGTCAGAGCAAATTGTCGATGTTGATCCCAGAGTTTCTACAGCTTCCAGATTCTTAACCAAACAATTCTTTGAAGCCATACGCTTAGCAGTCAAAGTCAAACATACTGTGACAGTGGCCAACAAACCTTCGGGCACATTGGCGACAATAATACCAATCAAGAAAATAACAGCATCCAACCAATGGTAACCCAAGATGAAGGCAATAACGAAGAATGTCACACCCAAGAATACAGCAACTCCGGTAATCAAATGAATGAAATGATGAATTTCCTTAGCAATAGGTGTCTCTCCAGTGTCCAAACCAGAAGCTAAACCAGCAATACGTCCCATGACAGTGTGATCACCACAACTGATTACAACACCCTTGGCAGTACCTTCAACAGCATTAGTAGAGAAAAAGGCCAAATTCTTAGTTTCCAAGGGATTTTCATGAGTGAATTCGGGTCCTCTTGACTGAGGTTCAGATTCACCAGTCAACGAAGAGTTATCCACCTTAAAGTTACGAGCCTCAATAACACGAATATCAGCAGGGATACGATCACCGAATTTGACTTCAACAACATCACCCAATACAAGATCTTCAGCACGCAGTGTTAGTTTTTCGCCTTCACGAATCACAGTAGCGAATTGCGGCACCATGTTCTTGAAAGATTCCATAATTTTGGAGCTTTTTGATTCCTATGAAAGACAAAGCAGATAAACAAGTTATGTAGGTATAACGTGTTATAGGTAAGTGTTTTGAATTTTTTGTTTATTACCTGATAGTAAGAGAAAATGCCAGTAACTATAACTACAGCAGCAAGTACAATACCCAAATACAAATTATCATCTGATGGTTCTTCACTCGTACTTGCTTGAATTGAATATGCGACAAAACAAAGAACGGCACCAATCCACAATAGCAAGGCGAAACCACCGAACAGATTTTTACAGAACTTAACCCATTCTGGTGTTTGTTTTGGCGGTGTTAAAGCATTAGGTCCGTCTCTTTCGAGATTTTCCTTGGCCTTAGCGTGACTGAGACCCTGAAAATAAAGCAAATAAAAAAAATTTTAATTAGTAAAAATTTAATTACAAAAAATTCGGTATAGGTTTGTATATGTATATATAATGCAAAGGTTTTTGAATCAACACAATACGAAGACCTCAGTTTTGGAACTAAAAACTTTATGGCTGCATAGAACGAACCGGTCGGCAGGGAAAAGTTTTTAAGAGAAGGAAGAAGATAATATTGAACTTCAGCAGCAAATTAACAGAAGTTCTCATTGAAACAGGACCAGCAAGGAAATAATGAGAAATTGTTTATCAAATACTTGTAGTTTTGCAAAGGAAATTCTATAAAATTGTGCTTCGGAGTGCATCCTTGAAGTCTTAATAGCATCAATATGACTGTATATCATCATCAATCACTAACAGCGTACGACGAGGTGCTGTGTTGAGTTTAGCTATGGCTATTAGCCTACTTTTTTTTACTTGTTTGATCGACCTTAATGATTTTTTAATCGTGCCTCGTTGGTAGAGTATTTTGTGTAGAAGTTCACACAAATGCACAGAGTTTCAAAGTAAAGGAACTAGGCTAATATTTTGCGATTTATTTTTCCTGTTTTTATTGTTTTTGAATACAAAATCAAAAATTTGCCCTACATTTTCTTCATTTCAATTAACACTTTCTGTTTTCATTTTACATTTAAAAATATCGTTCTGTATATTACGAACAAAATTAATAAAAACATAAAATTAATTTAAGATCTTTCCTGATGACACATTGTTTCATTTCAACCAAAGAAATTTTACAAATTGTATATTTATTTATTCAGTAAACAAAATTACTGAAGTGTTTGTTTGAACTTGAAAATGTTTTTTTTTTTTCTAGAGATTGATTTAATTTTGTGAAATTGTGTTGGAAAAATAAAAAAACTGATGTCTGTTCTGATCAATAATTAATTATTTAATATTTTTAAAGAAAAATTTAATAATTAACATTTTAAAATTTTATTTTCTTTTAAGGAAAGTTGGGTTAAATAAAATCTTTAAACATGAACTTTTGATGCAAGGGCATTTGACAATGTCAAGTGTTCGGATTAAAGTGGAAAAATATGGATTCATAGAGGATTTATAAGCGCATTATATGTACATACAGGTTCACATAATATGTGCGTTCACCGTAGTCATTATAATCCTAAGTGTTTAAGGTGTAAAATTAACCTTCAGTCCACAAGGTACGTTCAAAAAGTAATCCAGAAGGACAAATGAGAAATGTTCATACATAAGTACATACATACATTACATAACTATGTAAATATATGATAGGATATAATAAGTAATTTTTGGTTGGTACCAATGATTGACATTTTTTTCTAAGCAAATATTATAAACAGTGCCAACTCCAAGTCAATTTTTATTTTATGTTCTTGTTATAGTTCATAGTAGCATAAGTAGTCAAGGTGCAAGAGGTCATTTCTATTGAAGAAATTGTTTCACATCTTCGAATGACTGTCAAGGAATAATAAAGTCTTGAAAAGTTCATGTTCCATAATTATTAAAAAACAAGCTCATAGTATATTTTTGTGTTATGAAAAATATAAAACATTCCTGAACATAAGATTTTAAAGAAGAAATATCACACAGGAAGATAGGTATGTAGCTAAGAAAATTTCCTACAAAAGCACATGTGAATTTTCCGAATGTAAATTTACATACATCTAACTGAAGAATTGCAACTAAAATTTGGTTTGAGGTTTATATTTAAGATTTGTTTATAGGGAATGTATATTTTTATTTAATAATGTTTTTTTTGTCTTTTTAAGAATTCATAATGTTTTCCCCGAAACGTAATTGTTTACTCTCGCTCTTTTTAGATTGTTGTTTTTAATTATGTATGAATATTTATTTTCAATCTAATTTTTTAGCCGTATCTGCATTAAAGCATAGTCAGCTGACATTAAACAGACAAATATACAATAAGCAGTAAACTTGTATTGAATGAAGATCAAATTTCAACGGAAAACTACTTCGATGAAAAAGCAATCAGCATACGTTGCTAGCATTTTGCATTTTTTTTTGTTTATTCGAATAAACAGTAGTTTGCCATTATTGCCAATCAAAAAATTATGTGGTTGGATAGAGTTAAAAAGAAATGGAATATGATATTTTGATCGAGGGTTTCGGTTGCTTTGGCGTTTATGCAATATAATTCTTTGATGTCTAATGTTACTTGTCAATAGGGAAATGTGATTTGTTCTTTGATGTTTGTTTTTTTGTCGTGTTTATCATACCAATTTAAAATCTTGTTTTTAATGAGGCTCTAGAAATTTTTTCATAGATACTAACAATAAGTTGTTTTTGTATGAATTTTTGAGAATTTGTACAGTTGATTCTATTCGGTTTTCCTAGTATAGACTCTTCCTAGTAAAAACTTTTCAGGGCTTTAATTAAACTTGGCAAGAACTTGCCATTTTTCCAAGTGGGTAACTTTATATTAACGTTTAAGCTTTTCATTTGTATTTTTTAGGAAAATTGAAGTTGCTTGCAGAGTGAAGGAACATGTCTTATGACAGTAGTGAAAGTTACAATAAAAATAATAACATTTCATTGGTTGTTGTAAATTTATGGTAAAAATAGGTAGCTGTTTATTTTTGGCGAACACCGAGGAATATTTTTATTTTTTAAAGGGGGGGGGGCTTTTGAAGCATACTATTTTAAGGGACGATATCTATTATTATTTTAGAATTTAAGTGAAGAATGTTTGATTGTAAATGTTATTCTAGTCAAGTGTGTTACATTACATCGTAATCGGATACTTGTTACGAATCCCGAACTATCACAGATAGTAGAAAATTTCATACAAATTCTCAATACGAACGGATTCGGTGACAGTTATTTTCGGGATAACTTAATTTTTTAATTAAAAAATGGATACATTTATTTTTATATTGACTTTTAAGTATTTAAACTTTGTTCATACAAAATTTATAAGGAAAACCGTTTTTTATAGGAATTTCATTTACTGCATCATTGAAAGATAATAGATTTGGGTGACAGCATGTTACTTGTCGATACAATCGAGCACATGCAGTTCTTAATTTGGTTCAATAGAATTGAAAATAATGGACTGAGTTAAATGGATATGCAACTACATATGCTCGATTATATCGAGTTTTACCCCTAGGCGTAAAACAAACCACATTTCAATGTAGATTACATAATTACAGCAAAATGCGTGAATTTATTTTTTTTTGTTAGTATATAAAAGGTCCGTTTCTTTACTTCCAAAAACTGCCACTTTCTACCCATTTAACCACAAAGTTCTGTCGAAGTCCATATAAATAAAATAAAATTGGACTAGAATTGGTCAAAATTAGAATATGTGAGACGTAAAGAAAGAGACCTGAAATTCTAAATTTGGTCTCGGGTCGTTGACATTGAATAAAATTAAGCAAGTCTACAGGTTTTATAATTACAACTAGTAGAACTTATATAAAACGTATTCAACCTGCGTACAAATCAACTGCTTTAGCTACAGCTATAGCTATCATTGAGACTGTTATTATGCTTAAAGGCAAACATTTGATGCAGAAATAAAGGTTATTTTATGACTTCAATAATTATTCTGGTCAAAAAAAAAAAATAACTTTGGCCAAATTGTGGACATAGAGTTCTTTTAAATATATCAGTGATATTTCAACTGATCATCTGCCATTTCTTGATTTACAATATATTGTAATATACCTCGATTCAGTATTTACCTGAGGACGAATTCAAATTTTGTTTGCATTAAAATTATTTTAGATATACAAAAAAAAAAAACAAATTGCTTAACTTACATTTTCGGGGTGCGTCTGAAATCGTTGATACAGTTCCTCCGGTGAGATTTTATGATAATCAATATCTAACTCCTGTTTTAAGTCATCCAAGTTTTCCTTCTTGGCAGCAGCTCCTCCCTTTTTAGGTGGCATTTTGCGTTTTGACTATATTTTTTTAAATATTTATAAGAGAAACAAAAAAATAAAATAAATATTAATATTTAAATTTAGAAAACAAAATTTTTAAAAATAGAAATTAAATCACAATCCTCTTTTGTAAAACTCATATTTATTTTTAAATAATCGTGTAAACAATCATTAAGAAATAAATTTTCTTTTTATCTTAAAGAAATATAAACTTGATCTTCTAAATATTTCAGTAATCTTATCACGAATAAGGTGTCATAATCGTTTTTATGAGTTTAAACAATTCGGATATGTAATTTGTTTAAATATTGTTTTGATCGTTTTAATACTTAACCACACCATCATGCCATTTGACTTTGTTCAATTATTGTTTATTTTTTTTTTTCTTGTAATATTTTTTAAGTTTGAGAGAATACAACGTTATTGTTAAACAAAAATAAAATAAAAGCTCTTATATAAATAAATTCCATTTTACCGGTGTTTTATGTTTTTTTAACACTTGTGCATACATTACCTTGTTTTATTGTTGTTTATGTTTTTTTTTTATTTATTTAAGTATGCATGATATTTCATAAAACAAAAAAGAAAGGATTAAAAAATAACCAAAACATAAACAAGCTATGAACAAATGAATGAAAGAATACGCATCTGACGACATAGTAGCATTTAAAATAATGGATACAAATTTGTAAAATGAGACATTTTTCTTTTAATCTTAGAATAAAAATTTCATTGAAAGAATATACATAGCTAGATTGTTTATTTTATTTTCAATTTTTTGTTGTGACCTCGTGGACGTTGTCGTAGTTTTGTGATCGTCATATGTAATTTATTTCAAATGTGATTTTCAACGTCTGACTCTAAATATAGATTACAAACAAAAACATTGGGAAATAGTTGAATTGAAATAAAAATCTCTGATTGAAAATTTCATTACGGTCCGTACAGGGAAAAGAGAGTGTATATTCTTTAAGAGACCACTCTTTACTTTTTGTTTATAGTGAAAGCGAATCAAAAAAAAAAAAACAAATAATGTTTGAAACCTGATTGGCATACAATTGGCAAGATGCTTTTTGTCGTTGTTCTTGCTATCTTTAAAATTTTTTTGAGAATTAAAGTGCGTTTGCCAAAGTTCAATGGACTTAAAATAAAAATATAATGTCGTTGCATTTTAGCAAATGCAGCAACTCGTCGATCGCCCAGTTACGTACTTTTAGAGAAGAGAAAAGGAAAAGAAGAAATATGTATGTGGTGAATTGCAGTTTTTTTTTTTCTCGTATTCAAATTCCACACCTCCACAAATTGAATCTAAATTGCAAACGACATCGAATATCAATTAGCTTTAATTAATGGAAATAAAAAATTAAGTTAATGAAACGATTAATAACCCATCGAGCAAAAATTCAAGTGTACGTAATGTTGTTTTCTTTTTATATTAAGAATGATTTTACACTTACAGTGCGGTTCACTTGGTTAAACACAGTAATAATATTACGAATGTCTTTTGTTTAACGATAAATATACATTTTACCGACATATTATTTACTCGATCAGTTTAAAAGTTAAATACGGGTGTAAATTAATATAAATTCGATGTAAATAGGTACATCCGGGTTAAAATTTCAAACTGAAATAATCGAGTAGATTATATGGCGGTTAGTCATGGTTTAATTTCTGAAATAATAACATAAGTTAGACAAGCGAAGGTACCTTTTTTTTTGGCTGAAATCATTTTGTCTAAAATTCCATTTATTAAAATCAAGGAATCAGATGTTTTTATGGAATGTTAGAGCCAGGTGTTTAGCCTCGTTTAGAGATTTTAACTCACCGATTTCGGCAGATTAATTGATCTTTAACCCGGATTAAAGCATGTAATTGGCTATTGTCACATATATGAACCTCGAGCAACCGTTGTACATCAGTATTTATATAACAGGTCTTAAGGATTTAAGAATACTTATATGTAGGTACAATGTACATTGTACATACAACCAGAATTGAAAATTGTTAAATTCTTGTTGCAATTTAGATTAGATTGTAAAATACTTATGGGAAGGAATAGTGGGATTTAATGAGATAAATTTATACCTTATTTCTCAGTCCACTGTGCCAACAAAAATTCTTTCCGATTCTTCTATTCCTTTTTAATAGTGCCGTGCAATTCAGATTGCAATTAATAGACCTTAAGTCTTACAGGCATAGAGTTATAATTATTATTATTTATTTTGATAGGCAGAAATGATTTTCTGATATTTAAAATACCGCAGTGTATCTAATATTTTCTTTTATAAGATGGATTAATTTAATGGCATAATGAAGTTACATTTAATGTTTTTTTGAATGATAAATTTAATGAAAAATATTTATACAAAAAAACTATGAATATGAAAAAATAAAAAAACTTTAAAAAAATCCAAAACATTACCTTGTACTGACCATCCGCTGTGATATTGTCATCTTCAGTTGGAATGACTGTAGCGACTCTATAAGAGTCAGCTCTCCCATGCTAATGAAAAAATATGAATGAAAATAAAAATAACAGAACACAAAATAAAAAAAACATAACAAACAAAATTAAAAAAAAGAAATAAATACAAAATCATAACAAACTGAACAACACAACAACAAGCAAACAAAACAATTTTTCAACAAAAAAAAAACACGTTCAACAATTATTGTCGATGAGATTAAAAAAAAAAGTGTAACGGACAAAATGAAAAAAATTCTCCTCTTCAAAAAAGGTTGATTATATTATATTATATAATTATTATTTTTTAGAGGGGAAAAAATAAACAAGAATTAGGGTGAGTTATGCAGAGGGTATAACAATGAAAATCATAATAAATAAATTGTCAAGGTTAGCTACATATGTACATAACTCAACTGAAATGGGTCTTGTTTTTGTACAACTCTGGTGGAAGCGAAGGGTTATTTTAAACAAGTCTAGGTAAAGTGAGATTTTTATGATTTCAGCAAATAGAGTTTCTATTTTTCTAATAAGAATTTTTTTTATACAAAAAAGTTGAATTTTCGAGAGATATACATATGTATGTAGTTGTAATTGTATGTTATCATAGTAACTCTGTTTTGATTTGGATGCTGATTAACTCAGATGACCAATTCACTATTATGATACTTAAAAGCACTCTTACAAGTGTTGTCGCACTGCAACAATTGGTATTATCGACGATTCAGGGGGAGTATAATCTTCCATCAACATTTATAATTCATAGTTCATCTACAAATGTGGTGAATCTGACACTCGAAATTTTCTCAAAAATTAAGTTCGCTTCGATTTCGAAATATTTAAATATAGTTTGTTTAAAAATGAGGAAATTAATTACTTCGTTGGAAATAAAAGTACTTTTGCGTCAGATTTGTTTTTGCTGGTAGAAAATCTCTTTTGTCTTATTTTATTTATTATATCTTAGGGTAGAACTTATACCTCAGAATTTAGTTCGAATCGATGATGTTGATGACTTGGAAAATACATATAGTTTAAAATTGTTTGGAGTTTAAAAACACAAATGTGAAGAGATTAACTTGGCATCTCATCGATTCACAGCACAAATGCAGTCAAAGCGAATTTATGACTTTACTAATATTTTCAGAAAAAAATTGTTTCCCATCGAATTGTATTTTGTTTGTAAGATGAAGTAAGGTATTGTGAATATTCTACGAAAACACAATTTACTCAGAATATCAATATTTACCAGTTTCAAATTTTATAGAAAGATTTTAGTATAATTTATAAAATTATAAGTTACATTTTTAAGGTGTAATATGTATTTGAACATGTATTTTCTGTTTCAAATTTTATGAGGAATTTGGGCTTAATGATTATTGAAATTATTCTGCTATCAGATCGAATTTTTTGATTCCCGTGATTTCTTCAATTAGTTTGTCACAAATTATTCTTCAATCTTTCGAGGACAAACATCTATTCATAATTATTTTTGAAGTTCTTGAGTAAATCTAATTGTTAAAATTTTGTTTTTATCGCAATTTATGTGCTTTTTGGAGGGCAAAGATTATATCCAACGTAAGTTCGAATTTCAAAAATCGAATGAAATATTATTCCCAAGAATTTTATATCGAATTATCAGAATTACGATACAATATTTTTAATCAGACAAATAACATAATTGAGTTGACAAAAAAGTCGTATTGAAAATAACATTTATGGTCACGAGTAACTTAAAACTGCTCATGCTGGTGAGTGAACTCTTTAAAAATTTGCAAATGAGTTAGCATTCTACGTTTGCTCACACTCACGTGAGATAAATATGAGCTGAGAGATATTTAATAAGCGCTCATGAGCATTTTCGTACCCTGATTAATTTTCAAAAAGTTGAATTTAAAAAAAAGTAAACCTACATTAATAAAAAACTCTTGGCGATTTTGTTGGATCTACCTAATATGAACCTTCAACAAAATGTTCACGAAAAAACGAAAACGTAAGGGAAAACATGAAATATTACATCAAATGACCTTTTAAATTATGTGTACACCTAAATATATCAACAAAATTAAAAAAAACCTAAATCATACCTTTTCGTAATATAGAGAGCTAAATGACAACAGCAAATCGAAAGTGTTTATTTCTTATAAACAAAAATAAAAGTTAAATAACTTTTTTGTCTTATTCAATTTAAAGATCAAACAACAAATACGAATTTTGTTGCCAATTATAATATACAGTCGCATCTCGCTTATTCGGACAAACAAAAACAAAATGTTATTTCAATTACTGCACTGATGGAATTCGGTTGCCATTTCTTTGGTTTTTTTCCGGTGGAAATTTATTCCGAGAAATATTCACCATAGCCGAAAAATTTTAGAGCAAAATAATTTCCGTGGGAAATGCAATTCCCCTCGAAACTCCCGATAGGTCCCATTTACATATGTGTTTTCTATGGTTTTAAAATTCAATAAGCTGCTGTAATATGTAATCAAAAATATTTTTTTATCTAAATCCATAAGAAGAAGATACCTATACCTACAGCTTTTGGCTTTCCGGTATAGTGAGTTTGTACTGTACGATACAAAAAACACACAAAAATTGCAGCGCATGTCTCAAAAATCCCTTCCTGATGCGAAATTCTGTAATTTTTTTCTGTATTATACTTTTCTGGTTTTGCTTTCTATGCCAAAATGGAAAGTATGACATTGTAAAGTAAAAATTTAAATTCAATTAAAATAATAATCTAGAGTAAAACCATTATATCTTTGTACCTATAAATATGTACTTAGATGTAATTTTACATAATAAATGTGTTTTGTGACAAATGGAAAGTGTGCTTTTCATTAAGTACTCCCCTTGCCTTTTTTTTCTTCTTTATACTTTTTGCAGTCGAGTCTTGAGCTTCCCAAATACATAATACATCTATGTACCTTTAAAAAAAAAACACACATTTTGTAGGTAGGTACACGTTTCCTTAGTTTTTCGAAAGAGCAAGAACGAGAGAGAAAATGAGCGAGGAAATTCCTTCGCTGTTGTCCAACATTTCTATTGATTTTTTCTTTGCGGCCTAAATTTAGACTTTTCTTCTTATGAGAGAAAAGGTATAAGGAGAAACATTTTTTTTTCTGTGTTGGGATAAAGAAAAATGGTGATGAAAACAAGGGTGGTGGGGGAAGAGAGGATTTACAACATCGTCATCATAATGGCAAGCATGTTCGTGTGTAAAAATGTCAAGTGTATACGTTATGTAACACTTTTTCTTCTCTCCGTTTTTTTTTTTTGTAAATAATAATTTTAAATAAAAATCAATGAGACTAAACACAAAAAAAAAAACCAAAGGTTTATGATTGGAAATGAAGCAGGAAGTCATGTTTGTTAAAACAAATAAAATATATATGTATGCAAAATGCACATTCCAAACCTGGATAATTAAAATACCCTCAAATAGCGCCACAAAGGAATTGATTTTTTGTTTTAATTCTAAGTAAAATTTATGTGTTTCTTTAGTTTCTTACATTTCCTTTTTTGTTAGCCCTCGATGAATTTTATTCGCAGTTGATAGAAGAAATTATTGATTTATTTAAAGTGACGAATCACAGAAGAACACACGAATTGTTTTTTTTTTTTGTTTTCTTTTCTAATTTGTCTTCTTTTTAAACAACCTGTATATACACAAATAGTAAAATAGATATATATGAAACAATCTTTTAACATACATTCATTCCAATAATAATAACTAAATTACAAAAAAAAAAAAATATATACTTATAATTAAATTCATAACTTAAGTGCAATTCGATTAAATAATTATTAATTAAAATTTCCGATTTGTTATAAAACAACAAGTTGAAAATGTGATTTGTAACAAGACTCCAACTCGATTTTATAAGATAAAATCTAAAAATATATTAAATGGCAAGACTTGGTTGCACTTATATGCTCTTATGCTGTTAGATAGATACAATGATGGGCAATGATAAAAATCGTCAAGCGCCAGTAAAATGGTCATTGCTTGATTGATTAAATGACCTTTCCAGTGGCGTAGGTAAAAATAGGCCGATCGGACTATTTTTGGGGCCCCGAGCCATTCAGGGCCCTCAAAAGTTGTAGAGAGCACAAATTTAGTAAAAATTAAAACAAACAAAAAACTAAGCAATGCTGCAAAGGGACTGAATTGAATATATACCAATCAAACAATCAGCCCCACTACAATAGTCAATCATCAATAATTACCGAATTTCAATTGATATGAATGAGAATTACGAGAAAATTTATTATTATCAAAAAACATCAACTTATTTTTAATAATTATAAAATTTCTTAAGTTTTTTTTAATAAATTTACCAACTTTCAATATTTATCAAATATCAATTGATTTAATTGATAATTTTGTGAATTATTTTTATCTGTGACAAATTACAGTATCGATAAGAAGACTGACTGGGTTGGATAAAACATTTGTATATTAATAAATTAAATTTGGGCATCACTAAGAAGATTGCGAAAAATAAATTTTTAATATATATCAATCAATTATATTGATCGTTTAGAGACTGCTAATATAGAACATAGTACAAGGTATATAAAATAGTTCACACAAAAACATGCCAATTTATAACAGTTTTTATAGGTATGCAGTCCCGCACCTCCAGGACCGCCTCGCCGGTGTGCATATACTTCAGATACCCAAAGTTAGATATATGTCATATTTTAAATGGCGAGAAACTGTTATAAATTGTTATACTTCTAGAACTGTCCATACATTTTTTTATTGATGGAATCGATAGAAATACTTAACTTAAGTTTGTATTTATTGATTTTGTTTCACTAAACGAAACCCTTATCTAGAGAGGAATAGGTGTATTTTAGTAGTAATAAGTGCTCACAAAAGTAAAGGCTATAGTTTGAATCTTACAGTTTGATTCATGGAGGTTAGAAAAAATTTTAACTGAATTATTATTGGAAAAGCTACAAAAATAAAAATTTTTCGATCTTATTCCGATTGCCAATAATCAATTGATATTTGAAAAATATTAAAAATCAATAAAAAATTTAATCATTGAGAGTGGTGCATCCTGAATTACAAGAAAATTTGTAATTTTCACGAACAGTTGATCAGTTCTTTAATAAAAGGAGTTTCTATGTAATGTAATCGTAATAGAGTTGTTTAAATAGGTGCAGTTGTTAAACTTGTTTTACATAACTTTGGCTTCCATTGATGAGATTTAAAAATCTGGAAAAATGTATCTTGATCTTAGACAAAAATTAAAAATTAAATTCAATTGATTTTTTTTTTCTACTGATCTATGGATTTATGTTTTTAATACCAAACGAAAGAGAAAACAAAAGCTATTGTGGTTTATGATACCTAGCGAAATTTTTCAAAACCACCTTTTTCATTTTTGTATGCAAAGGACCATTTATATGACGACAAGTTTAATTTAATTGGGTTTGAATTTTTTTTTCCTCGAAATTCAATCTTGTCCTAAAATCTCGATATACATATGTATATCGTAAATAAATTTAAATAGCAACAGTCAATCTTGATTTTATAAAATAAAACAAAATAATAATAGCCAGCGCCAGTAGCCGCCAGAGAATTACACTCAATTTAATTGTAGATATTGATAGATACGATAGATTGAATAAGTTGGGGAAACAACACATTAATTAAACTCACTGTATATGTTTGAGCTTGGACTATTTAAATTTGTTTCCATCATTCATGACCCCTCTTTATAAATTATTTAGATAGATACCTACTCGTACCTACAACAATATATACGTATATATGTACAAATATAAAAAAAAAAAAAAACAAAGAAACAAAATACAAAAAGTGTGCCTCAGCTATAGATGTTTACTGTAGATATACATATAGCTTCTATAAGCTTAACGATGCGAATCAAGTGGAACTTTTAATGGTCATCATCATAACAAATGTGATGTGGGGGTTGGTAACAGCCAGATTGCAAAATTAACAAATATAAAGGACAAGTTCTCACTTCCTCTCTAATTATACAAACAACGAAACAAAAAAAAAATAAAAGAACAAAATGTGCTAGGTTACCCAACCCCTTTAGCCGTACAACACCGTAAATACGAATAGTTCGTCCCCGGTTCCTAATTTAATCTTCACAATGAGATTCTTCTTCGTGAAAAAAAAATGAATATTGTAAGGCAGTGCTGGATTTTCCATAAGGTATTAAGAAGGCTCAGTGTCTTAATTTTGGGGCCCAAATGATTAAGCAATTTAAGTATGACTTATGTTCAGTAAAGATAATTTGAGAGTTGTAGTTTGGGCGACTCACCGAATCGAATTTTTTACATTTAAAAAATAAAAACTACGATTTTGTACAAAATCACCAATAATTACATTTCGACATCGATCGATTTTTTCAGATAAAGGCGAACATTTGCCTAAACTTTAAGACCGACATTTATTTGACATTTTAGGAACTTTTCTTACGAATTGTCCTAATTGTCAAAATATTTTAGGAACCAACATGATGAAATCAATCAGGGTCCTAATTCCGTAAAACGAAAACGATATCGTTTGACTATACACATCTCTATCACATCTAAAGAGAAAGATAGGGACAGCTATTGCCAAAACGATATCGTTCGGTCGTTTTGGTTTTTACGGAATTAGGCCCCAGGCTGAATTCTTGTCTGAAGTCTGAAATAATTTTGACCTTAGTCGATTGTCAAAATTATGTACATACGCTAAGAAGTTAACAAATCATTATGCACGTGTTAAGCGACCATGGGATTTAAACATTCATTTCTAAAATTCATCCCTTCTGAGTTCTGACGTCAGTTTCTTTTTTTAATTAATCAAAATATCAAATTAACACAGACAGATCATTTTACACATTCAAATATGGAAAATTCATTAGGATATTAATTAAACCTATTTTAATTTTAACGTATGCATCATTAAAATAATAATTATTTGGCATTAGAAATCATCCGTCCCTCACACGTTTTAATTATTGAATCAATTTTTAACATGTGGTGGTGAAAAAAATATAAATTTATGTTAGGACCATTCGAAACCATGTTTGTGTGCTTCAAAATGGATCAGAATACAGAATTCAGAAGGATCCAAAGAATCTACACCACAGTTGATAGACAATTTTTATTCTTGTTGCATTTTTCCATTGTTGACTTTAAAAAAAGGGAAATTGTAAAGAAAAATCGTATTCTGTACAAGCCATCTCCTTTGACAATGTTTACATTTTACTAAAGTTAAAAAAACTAACAAATTCCTTTTTTTCATTTTAGTATCATAATAACTTCAAATATGTCACTTGGACAATTATTACAAATCTGAAATGGTATTTTTGTTTACATTTTTACATGAACTGTCACTGCTGAGGCGTGTTCAGCTAGAGTTTATAACTAGAAAAATAGTTTAAAAATATTTTTTAAATACCGTACATCGATCTGTGCGTCCACTGTAAATAAAGCTAGAGCCTAAAGGGTTAAACTTAATGGCGCATATTCATAGTCGAATTTAGACCCCAGTTTATCTTAGCATGGAGTTTATCCAATGTAAATTAGATAGGATAAACCCAGTATTTTTTTAGAAACAACCTAAACAGTGACTATGAATATGCCCCAATTACTTCAAATTTGGTGCAGAACATTTTTGTGTGATTCCCTGTAGGGTAAATTAAAATATTTTTTTTTTTTTATCTAAAACGAAAATGATTTTGATTAAACTTCGTACCTGTAACCAGTGATTGTATAAGAAAACAGCGTTTCATTATTATCTATTTGAACTAATTAAGAAAATAAGAATATTGTTTCAGGTATTTTAACCTACTTTATATTGAATTTAATAAAGAACCATTTGTTAAAATTCGCAACTGGTAATTTTCTTATAAAGAGGTTCAAAATCCTCAGAGGCCAAGTGGATTTAGCCAACAGCCATATTGGGTATAAACATTTTGAAAAATAATTTTTTTAAACAAACCGAATATTAATTTTTTTGATTCGTACCTAAACATCTAAGCTAACGGCATAAGGAAATTGAAAATGTAGATAAATGTAGCGGAAGTGTATTAAATATGGGTAAGAATCTTACACGAAGGGTTGTTGTCTTTGAAAAATACTGGGTTATCGAATGCACGATCCGGATACTGCATATCATTTGTTCGAGGGATATATTTGAAATATTTAAGTTGAAATTTGAATTTAATTTTGTTTGTGCGCCAGCAAACTTGGATATAATGGAAATTAAATAAAAAAATCATGTTCTTCTTAAAACGCAATTCCTTCTCATTTTGCGAGAGGATGAGAAACGAAATGAACATTTTCGCTTCCGATGAAAACGCAATCAACTTTCAGCAGAATCAAGCTTGGACTAAACATACATAGATGCTTTTTTATCATTAAGTTGTAATCAGTGATGACATTTTAAGCATTTGGGATTTTAGTGTGTTCGGAGTATATCCTAATAGGGATTATGAGATGGGGATTCCTAATTTTTGCGGGAACGTGTAGTTCCCTGATACAAAAAGCACATCTTCATCGCGAGTCCCGGTGGTCATACATTAATTTTAAGTAAACTTGACTTCATTTCTTCATTAAAATGTAAATTTTAGTTGTTGTTAACCACGTGCACATTTATTTAAAATGTAACAAATTGATTCATTGTCTTCGTTGTGTATTATTTTAAGACAAATTAATTAAAATCACAAGCTAAGTTCGATCATTTGAAACATTTTCGAAAATTAACTGGTGCTTCAGTCTGAACGGAAATATAATTCTTTCAAAATTTTTAAAAGAGCAGTTTAATGCTGTAAGATTATTTCTTTATTGATTTTTTTTAACATCAAAAAATTTCATGAACGATAAAATTGTTTTAGAATTATAGCATAGTTTAATTCGTTTTTGAAAGAAAGCTTAAAAAAAGATCGTTACTGAGCGTTGTTTAACCAAAACCTTTTAATGCTTTCTTTATATAAGTCACATAACGACAATATAATTCAATGAAACGTAAGCAAAATTAAGTTATTAATTTGCATATAAGAGAAGTGTGACAAACAAAAAGCCTGATAACTCATAAAATAATCGAAATAACGAATAATCAAAATCATAAAAGTCGTTTTCGAGAATTTCAGAAATAAATAAGTTATGTAAGATAAAACCAGAAAGCTCTTCAATTCCCTGTCACGGGTTAGTCCGGACCTGGACAAAGTAAATTATGTTCCACTGGAACTATACTACATAATATGTACACATTATGTTCACAATCAATATCTTTTGCACTTTTTTTCCAACCCGAAACAATTTCCTACCCCTACACATTATTTTATTACACAATAGAAACACCGATGTTTGTTATTTTATACTCTAAATACTGATACTGATCTTGATATTCATGGTTCAGTAGTTTGCTTTTAAAACATATAATCTCATAATATCTATGTATCTATTTTATTTATTTTCTCTGATGCGTACCTACCTAGATTTTTGTTTTTTTGTTTTTTTATTTTTGTAAATACAAAGTTGTGCATATGATGACAATTTGGCAAGTTTGCAAATTGCATTGAACTTGAATTTTCAGAATTGGCCCCAAAGGCAAGAGATTATTATTTATTAAATGAGCAACAACAAAATAAAATGAGATAGTAAATTGTTTATTGCCGTCATGGGTTTTTTTTTTTTTTTTTCTATAGGTAAATACCGCACACTTAGATTTGTAGGTATAAGTGTATCATCTACATTATAAAATATATTATAAAGGGTTTCATGAGAATTATTTTGTTTTGAATGCAAACACCTTGCGGTTGTATATTTAATAGTTTCTACTATTTCTATAAGATGGTAATTATTAGTTAACTATATTAAAGTGACTTAGGTACCTACATAATATCCATCACTCACTGTGAACACCCCTTTAGCCCTGGATAAATATATCAGTATAGAGAAGTACACGCTTTAGAATATAAAATCATCGTGATCAAGAAATTTCTAACTAGTTTTTCAAACCAACAACAATATAATATAGGTAACGACGAATATAAAAAAAAAAAAACCTTTTTCCCTTAAAAAGTTGCTATAAAAAAAAAAAAAAATTTACTATAAACTATAGTTGGAATCCCCCTAAGGTTCTTTGTCGTCATAGCAAAGAAACAAAACTTTTAAATTTGTAGGTTAACCGCAGAGTATATATATAAATGTATGTACTATCATGCGCAAAGGACGTTCCAGTATACCTAATTCCATTCCATATACCTATATACTGAATAGTGTGATTGGAAAAAAAAAAAACTTAGAAAAAAAATCCTTAAGAAAAAGATATACATATAGAAATTATGTACGTATGTACTTACTATACCTACATACGAAGAGGTATAAAAATTTCAATAAATTTTTTATAATTAAATTCTAGGCAAATGATGCTAAAGAATATTTTGAAAATTTGAGCCTTTTTAACCACCAACAAGAAAAAGGATAACGTAATCATGAAAAAAAAACAAAGATATCAATATTTCCAATTCGCCGCCGTCGCACCGCACCTACTTTTCTTCTTCCAAGAGAGAGAGGGGGATGTATAACGAAGAACACCGCACCTCCTACCTTTCTCTATAATTTATAGAGGAACTGCTGATTATTGATTTAATTCATTTTTCCCTTATTTCTGATTTTTGAAAATTTGCTGTTTGCATTTTGCTGTTAGTTGCACCTCATTTACACAGAAATCCTTCGTAATTGAATTTGATAAAACAAACAAGAACAATCACAGGATTCATTTAAGTAATGGAAAATTTTATTAAAAAAAATGTCCTTACATACTAATTGATCCTGAAATATGTTTTCTTTGTAAATTCTTATTACAACTGATTTTCTGTGATAGGTTTATAATTTAGTAAAATAGAAAAAAAAACATTGTTAAACAAAAAAACATCAAACACAACCCACCTGGTTATTCATATTCCAATAATTGTAATTCTAATTAGCTTCTATATGAGGCAAGAAAAAAAAAAACAGTTAAATTTAAATAAGCTAGAACAGAGAGACAAAAATTATGAAACAGTTTTTAAAAAAATTAAAAAAAAAAGGTTTAAGTCTTTGATAACATAACTACTTTATCAAGGAAAAACGTTATTACGCAACTTATGTGCATTTTAGATTTTCATTTTTCTTCAAAAAAAATAAATATATTCTGTACATGTTATACCCATATACAAGGGTATACAATAAAAACTAACGGGAAAAAATGTCTGTTGAGCTTTGTGTGTATCTACTTGTAATAAAATAAGTAGGTACCAACTAATAACATTTCATATGTACAGTTTTTCAAATGCTATATATAATATGTAGGTTGAAAACGGATAAATTCAGTTTTTCAAAAACCCAAAAATTCACAAAAAAAAAACGTTGAAATCCTTGTTCTTCGATTCAATATAGGCACAGCACTTTCTTTTTTGTTTCGTTTAAATTGTTCACACTTCACAACAATTTAGTATATATTCGTAAAAAAAAGTTTAAAACAAATCAAATGGCATGTAGATATGTTGTTAAGTTTTAAACAAAATCAAAAACAAAAAGAATTATTATTTTTTTTGTGGATTGTAATATTGTTAGGAGAGGATATACCTTTATTTAATACTACTTTACACTGTTACACAATAAGTTCACAGAAGATTCTATATTATTAGGGGTTAAAACACCCCTTTTTGAATTATATTCACGGAAATGCGGAATTCTATTTGGTTTTGTTGGTTGCTTTTCGAATCTTTTCTAAAATAGAAATGAATTATTTTTTTTTTTAGTATAGTTTGTAAGTGAAAAATAAGCTTTGTTACTAAAGCTTAAAACTAATATTAATTTTTTTTTCTTCTTCTATTATTCTTCCTTTTTTTTTCTTTATTTAAAAAAAGACAAGTTGAAAGAATAATTATGAACTAACCGTATCAACGAAAACAACGCGCGACCTTTTCACTTCGGGATCAGCGCTCGACTAACTGAACTTCTAGATGCCGTTTGTATCAAGCTTTTCGCCGTGAAACATTTTACGAGTTAGAAAGCTTTATTTTAAGAAAATTTTCCACCACCATAGAAAAAAAGCTTTGTGCTTATACGACGAATGAAAGAGATGGGGAGAGAAAAAAAAAGCTCAAGTTTAGGGTAGAGAGAACCGGTGTTTAAGAGGCGCTGATAACGGTGTCAACTATCTATCTATCTATTAACCCTCCATGCGTACTGAATTTATGGAGCTTTTTTTGGTTCTGTTCTTCTTCTAATATATGTAGCTATATATGAAGATAGGGGTGAGATTTTTAACACAAGTTGTGTAATACAGAGAGAGAAATAAAAAAGCGAATTTGCAAAAGCTTTCTTTTAATATTTTGTTCAGTTTTTTTTTTTTCTCAAGGGGCCTGGGGGTGGGGGGTTGTAGTTAGTGGTTTAATGGCATTTGATCGAAAAAATACAGCAAATGCAATGTGGATGGGATGTTTATTTTGTTGTTTTATTTTTCCTTTTTTATATTTACCCCAAAAAAGCTTTGATTTTTTTTTTGTTTATAGTCATGTTTTTACAAAATTAAGTTTTTATTTCTTTTTTTTTAATTTAAACAATTTAACAAAAATTCTCTATTTTTTTTATTGTGTTTTTGTTATTGGTTTGATTTTATGCATATTATATGCGGTTGCGCTGAAAAAAATGACGTCACAATGCGTCATAATTGATATTGGCAAGGGAAGGGAGGAGATTTGTGAAAGCACATTTTTATAAAAATAGTTTTTAATGTCAAATAAGTAGGTATATTCCTATATTTGAAGAAATTAAAAATCTGCAAAAACGTATTTGGCAAGGTCTTTCCTTAAAAAGAATTATTGTCACTCATAAATCAAAAGTTTTGTTTTCATAAGTCATTGGGGTTTAATTGCTTTCTTTTAATCTTTTATGATGCAAAATTAAATATGTGGTAGTGTTGGAGTTGGATTGGAGCACATACAACTTGCACTTCAAAAATATATACATAGGTATATAAAAAAAGAAAGAAAAGAAATTAGGGCATAATGCTATATGGATTTTCTCCGGTTGGAGAAGAAAGCTTTTACATACCAAACCAATCCTTCTTCCTTAAGTTAAAAAGAAATGGTCGATAAAAAACTACAATTTGTATTTAAACGAATAAAGATACATTACCTACTTAATCTTAATTAAGAACTTATTGCATTCATTTGTACCTACATACAAAATTTTCTTTCTTAATTTTTCTTGATTTTTTTGTTTGTTTTTCTTTCAACATTTGTCCTTTTTTTGTAAATTACATAATTTATATCTGAATTGCGCATATCATCATATCTATACCCTGAAAGCTTGTTAACGCGAGAAAAGGATATACCTACTATGTGTTATGTGTACTATATATAGACATCTCCGTATAGAAAACCTAACCTATATTTGGCACAAATTTTCTTTATATAGGTACCGAAGAAACAAGCAAAAAAAAAAATTCCAACACATTGAAGAAAATAATTAGAACCCTGTTTTGGAATTGTCACCAAAAATGAACAAAGAATTTCTTTGAAAATACCTTTACCTATTTCGAAAAGAATGTAAATGTAATGTAGCCATATACATACATAAACAAATTCTTCTCCTTATGTGTGTCTTCTCTTACATACATCCTTCTTTTTTTTTTTGCAAGGATAACGACTTTGGAGGCATAGAATTAAAAAAAAAATGTGTTACGTAAAACGTGGGCCGGCCTCGTCCTTATATAACAAAACTTAATACAAACTCTTGGAAAATATTGGAAGCAAGCGACAGGGTTGGCGAACTGTGTTATAGAGAAGTAGGTTTTTTTTTGTGTTGCATGTTCGTTCGTATTGATTTTAGGGCGAAGAACTAGCTAAATGTCTCCAAAAAGTCTGGTATATAAATACTCAAATATATGTAGGTACATAAAAATATACAAATTTTACACGAAAGAGTTGCATAATTTATATTCACTATAGGAATAAAAGTTTTTGTACTTATTTCATGTTTTTTTTTTTAAATAATAAAATCTAACATTATCATAAAATACAATTCGGTACAAAAAGAAAAAAAAGATTGGTAACACACAAAAAAAGGGCAAGCAAAAGCCCAGGGTTGAAGGATTTATATACCTAGCGAGTTAACATACTGACGTTTGTATAGGTCATGCGAAAATTTATTGATTTTATTTTGTTCCTTTTTTGATGGCAAATTTAGTTTCAAGTTTTGGAATAGAAAGGACAATGCTGCTTATGAAAATGCATTTTATTAATTTTGTAGGCACATATTTGCATATTTGTACACAAAATTCATTTTATTAAATATCTATTTGATGTCAATATTAATAATATTTGCAGGACAATAAATTTACTTTGGTACCTACCTATAAGAATTTGCTGATGATTCATTCATTGGACTTTTTAAGCTGTATCAGGGGAAAATTGTCTTTTTTTATAGGTTTCAAGGATTGAGGATTTATTTTTATAGTCAAGTAGGTATTTTGAAGTTACGAGCAGATAAAAATATAAAATCTATGTGATTTTATTTTTTTAAATTTGGAAAGAATATATAATTAAAATATGTCATACACAACATTTTAATTGAAGGTCGAAGAGGCATTGACTTACTAAACGTTTAATTTAAAATTTTTCTGATTTGTAACATGCTATCAGTTAAAATTGATAACTTTGATACCTATCCCTTAACCAATCAACGAAAAAAAAGAAAAAACATTCATATCGAAATCCGCAATGATTCGCAGTGATGTGCTCTTTTTTCTCCTTACCCATTTGTCGTGAAAAGAAAAGAACACATTGTACTGAGAATCGCTGTAGAATCCTTATTAATAAACCTGATGATGTTATTTATAAATCAGTTTACATTTTAACAATAAGGTGTTTTTTTTTAATTGATAAATTAATTTCATCAACAAAAATCTCATTCCAATAATTTATTTATGTACATATGTAGGTACATACATACCGACTTTGATAAGAAAACAAAAATAAACTTTGATAAGGCAAAAATCAAATAATATTATAATTTTTTCTTAATCCGGCATAAACTGGAGCTAGAGCCTATATGGTATACGAACACAGAATTTTTTTTAATCATTTGGCACTTTAAATAACGCAAAATAAATTTAATTGATTTCACTTTTTCTTTTTTTTTGTGAGTTATTTTAATCTTTATGTCTCGAAAATATTTATTATCAAGACATGTCACAAATAATAATAATTTTAATTTGAACTAAATTGGCACTTTAAAGGTTAAGATTTATTGGATTGATTTTGAAAGTTAAAAATTAAAAGTAGATATAACTGCTTTTTATTAAACTATCTGGTTGTGATATCTCTATATGTATGTATGATAAATCCAGCAAACATGTGCTGTTCTTATACAAATGAAATTTTACAAAAAAAATTGATAAAATAACTGGAAGTACATATTTTGTTTTGTTTAATTCCATAATAAGGGCTCATGAAAACGAAACAGAAAAAACTTTCAAATAGATTAGACTAGATTTTCGTTCGATTTGTAACGCCAATTGATGCACTAATCGATGGCCAATAACTCAAAGAATTTTTTGTGTCAATAAAATTTTCAATTGAACAAAGATTTTTTTTTTGTGAAAAATGTATTTATGTATTTATTTTCCTGACTGAATTTCACTTTCGGTATCAGCTGATTGTCATTTCGATCAAAATGAAACAAATCGTTCAAATTATTTGTGTTCCAGCTTTTACTTGTTCCACTGACAGATTAGTGGAAGGAAAAAAAATCGTTTCCATTTCAATCAGGAAAACTTGAAAACTTTTCGTGTTCGATTTAGCGTTTAGCTCATAGGAAAAAATTCCTGTTTCCATCTGTTTCAACTTTTCCTGATGGTTTTTCCTGATCGCTATAAATAGGGAAATTTTCGGTTAACTAATAAAATGATTTTTGATTAATGCTAAAAAGATTTGTGTAAACGCTTAAACGATGTTAATCCACTATACATATATTGTCAATATTTTTTCAAGAAATAGGTTGTTATTTGATAAGATTATGAAGTCATTAAGCAAGCTAGTTTTGGCAATGGATTTAGACATCATTTCTTATGCCAAAGTAAAGATAAATGCGTTTAAAAATGTTCACTTCGATTTATTTCCTTCCTTGTATCGTATTTTTTCTGGGATAATTTTTACTTTTAACCAATTTTTGTGTTACTATGTATATATGTACATATAAGCATGATATCTACTATTTTGCTCTTAGTTCTAAACATTTTTTAACTACCATCATACTAAACCTATTTTCTTTATACAATCTATCTGAACCACGCCTTAAATATTGACAGTTTATGCAAAAAAGTAAGCAAACATACCATTTTCTACCTTTTTTTAATTGTCAAAGTTAATATGATACTAAAAAGATAAAATAGGCATTTGGTGATTTTGAATTTAATAATATGTTATATTAAAAATGCTGTAACGTCGTACTAAATCGTCTAAAATTTTGCACCAATCCGCCTTATTGTGAGTCTCATTCGAACAACAATCCACCCGGAAAATTTGACATTTCACTTTTCGCCTTATGTGAGTTTCACCCGAAATTTAATGTTCGAAAAATTCCCCTTATTATGAACATTCATTTCGACCGGAATGTAATACACAGGCTAAATTTTAACTTTTTTTTTAGGTGGCGAACAAATTTTCGTTCCGGCGAAACTAAAAATAGCTTTTCAAATTCCGGGCGATCAAAAAATTTAAGGTGAAATTTTTCGGGTGAAATTCACAATAAGGCTGAATGTCTTCATCTGCCCATGAAACCAGACGTCACCTTAATATCCAATTCAGAGGATAAAGGTGTTATAGTTAGGTAAAAGAACACGGTACAGAAGTTCATCCCCAGGTCATTGAAAAATGTCCTACCAACATTCTGGCCAAAGCGGGGCATTCACAGAGGAAATGAACGACTGCTTCTTTTTCCTGCTAGTTTCCACAACTACAGACAGTGAGTATTGTGGGGAATGTCTAGCTTCGCCGCATGATCTCCGATTGGCTAGTTGGTCGCAACGATTCTGACTATGCGATTCGTGGGTATGCTTATTAAGTCATTTCTTCGTGATTTAATACAGGATATAATTCAGCTGGTAAAAACTACCCCTACATCTTAGATTGGATTCGGTAAGAAAATTTAAAAATATATATATTGTCCTTCATAACACCAAATTCAATGTGGTTTCTTTCCGCAATTGAGCTATGATCAATGTCACAGTGACCTTGAACTAACTAATTTGCAGATTTTGTCTTCTTAAATACTTAATTGTAGAAACGTTTTGTATTCCAAACAAAATAAAAGTTTTAAAATAATTTACAGTGAACTCTCTCATAGCCGGAAACTGACGGTACCAAGAAATTTGTCCCGTTATCAAAGGTTTCCGCATATGAGAAAACAAAAAAAACAAAGTTGACAGAACCTTTAAAAAAACACATTAGTATACCTATTCACATTCTAGAATTTTGTATTTTAATGCGAGCACATTCCATTATTTGAAAAATTATAACGAAGATGTAAGTTTGTAGAAAGTACACTGTAAAAATTTCATGTTACTGATAAATGCGCAACTTTATGTACATACAAATTAAACAAACAATAAACCGTGTAGAAATCTATCATATTACCGAACATATCATAGTCAATAATCTTAAACAAAATCAATCGTGTTAAATGCTTTCCAAAATCCAACGCCACTTTTCTGACTATAATGAAAACCTTTCAATTTGTTCAATTTGATAAAAACCAATAAAAATCTATTAATCGAAAGTTATATAGGTATTAGCCTAACAAATTATCATGAACCTGCAAATCTACATACATATAAACGATGAAATTATTTTTTAATAACTGAACAATTTTTTGGTGTAATAACTGTGTAATCGGTGAGATATATAATCAAAAGCGTGATCCGATCACCATTTAACAAATTAGTATCTATCTCTCTTATCTGTGAGTTTGAAAACCCATATTTTCTGCACGAGCAGAAACAGATAGGTAATAAAATACTTCGAGTATTTATTTTCAGTGTTGATTTTCGGTGTTTTTTTATTTATTTGTAACAATTCCCTACGGGGTGTGAATCTATCATGTAAATGTGTTGTCCCTTAACTTTTGTAAACATTATCAGTTTACGTCAAAATAGAAAAGTGATATCACTGATTTTATATATTTATTGTTCTTATGTAATTGGAAATTATACCTTCAATAAGATTCAATTATATTCAGTTGCAAGCTTTTTCCGCTGTCCGTAACCTTATCAAACGTCATTGATGATTATAGTGTTGTTGAATTTGTCATCATGAAAGCTGCTTATCTTAACTGGCAACAAGTTATAGTTGCTATGTATCTACATACATACATTCAACCAGAACTATAACACTATAACTAAACTAAAAGTAACCGTGAATTAAAATTATTTATGATTTTTATTAATTAACACCAATTGAATCCGAAGGAAGAAATCTTATGTCTGCCCTGGTAATTATCAGATTTCTTTTGGATGACCGAACACAAGCGACATATCAGCCTAACAGACTTTTTAAAAGGCAAACAAAAAAGTCATTGCAACAATATTTTATTTTACGTTCGTGGGAGGTGGCGGTAGGTTGAGCAACATTTACAGCAAGCAGAAGCATCATATTGGATATAGTTTAGATATATAGAAGGTATATCCACTTTGGAGGAGCCATAAACACATGAGGCTGTGTATAAAAAAAAAAAGTATAATCTATAAACTTAGCCTAGGTATAGCAAAACTGCTGATGCTGAACGTGATGTGATGTGATGGTTACCAACCATCAATGTCGGCCGTTTAGAGACCAACCGAACAAGCAAAACTAGAATGAATATCAGCCCGGAAAAAACCAATTGTAGTGCGTTTAATTTGCTTTCCCCACATCATTATTAGGAATTATAATTCACAGTTTCACTTCTCTACTTTACAAATTGCTTTTGCTCTGCAATCCTACCTCGATTCATCCATCCCCAGATTGTGTGTGTGTTCTTTTTTCGCTCGTTCATTGTGTCACAAAGAAAACAGTTATGTAATCAGTAGAATTTTGCAAAGAATACACAACTTAGAAACAAGAGATACAAATAGAGAGAGAGATTGTATTTGAGAGAGAGAAAAAAAAATGAGAGAAATCGATAGTGTAATACTGGAGTACATTGCAAGTGCACTTAGTTACACATGCACCTATATGGATGTAAAAAGCCCACCCATCAGGATAAAGTTGGGAGGTTAAGTAAGAGGCGGCAAGCGAATATACATCTGTGTAGGTATGTATATTTATTAGAACTATACTATATTGCCCCCACATGTTGTTGGATTATTCCTCTTGCCTTGTCGTAGAGCCCATCAAGACAATAATTTGTCTTGATAGCTTGTTAAATAGTGGAGCGCAAAGATTTCAAAGATAATAATCATCAACATTATCATCATACATATAAGATTGCTTCGAGGCTGTCGTAGTTACTACCGTGTCGGACCGAACAATCATTGTGATTGTCACCCCTTAGTTAATACTGTTTGGCAATTTTGACACTTGATTTGAGTGATAATTGCGCACAATTTATTGTTGTAAAAAAAAAAAAAACCAACAAACGTTTTAAAAAATCGTCTACATTTTGATAATTCTTTTTCAATTTCTATACAAATGACAGACATGTCCATTTCAAATCAAACTAGTTTAGGTGAAATAGTAAGAAAAAAAAAATAAAAATTTTAAACAATTGAATCACAATTATTCTTCTGAGTAAAAATGTCAAATTAACTAAATTCAAAAATATAGCATAGCACATACAGCAGCAACAAAGACATTAGCTGCCAGAATCAATTTAGCTAGACGTCAAGTCAATTTCAATTCCGGGATTTAAATGAATAATGGTACATTTTGTGGCAAATGAAATAAAACGCACATTTGGGTCGAACGAATTTGTTGTTTTACAGTCGGTCAAGTAAGAGCGTGACCGACCTTTTTTGTTAATAACAGTTTTTATTGGAAATTTGTTACACATACATCTCGACTTTGTGACCATATATAATTTTGGATTTTTTAATTAAGTTCTGTTACACAATTTTTGAGCAAAGGGCTGACCATGAGACGAGAACAGTCTCGATCTCTACAATAATTGTTTTCAAAAAGCACCTTTTAGACGACTATTCAAAGCAGAGTTTTGAGCACAGGCTTTTTATATTATAATTATAAAAATAACATTTGATGCATGCGACTGATGGGGAAATAATCCACAGAATTCTTCATTTTCATGAGGTATATGAATAATCCTATTGGTACAATATGCACACCAAAACGATTTTAATTTTTAACTAAAACCGAGGTATTAAGTATTGTGAACAATCAAAAGACAATAGAGTACCAATATACATACCCAAATGAAGGTCTTGAAGGGGGCCTCCCGTTGCACAGAGAAAATTTGCAATATCTCCAAATTCATACACTCGACAGCGTTTTTAAACAAAACCGAGATAAACGCTATTGTGGATAAGGCTGGGCACCAATAATACCAATAATTATACCAAAATAAAGCTCTCGAAGATGGACACCCGATGCACAGAGAAAAAGTAGAATATCTCCGAATTTATGTACTCCAAAGAGTTTCTTTTAACCAATAATGAGGTATTAGCTATTGTAAACAATGGTTAGACCAAAGAGTACCGATATACATACATACTAAAATGTAGGTGTTGAAGATGACCTCCCTTTGCACAAAGAAAATTTGCAATAACTCCAAATCCATTTTTAAACGAGGTATACGCTCTTGTGGATAGTGCAGGGAATCTAGGGTAAGAATATTTATATTAAAATAAAGATCTCGTAGATGGCGACTAAAAAAAGTGTAATACAGTAGAATGTCGGAAAGATGAACGGTTCTATAAGATGAACACCTCGGAAAGATGAACGAAATATTTCCACTTTTCAGTGCTCAAAGAGATGAACGGGTTGGAATTTTGTACTCGAAAAGATGAACACTATTTCCAAAATAATTTTTTACTTATTCTTCGCCTTTGTTCCACCTGTTAGTAATTTGGAGATTGTTTTGACTCGTTATGTAAATTAGATTTAATATTATTATTTAATTACTATATCTTCTTCCTCAACCAAATGTTGAAGCTCGAAAAGATGAACGGGCCCTGTTCTATATCTTTTAATCTTTTCGAGATTCTATTGTATCTCCGAATCTTTGCACCCGAAAACGATTTTTAACTGAAAATGAAGTACGCGTAATGAGTAAATGAGTATTTAAAAGCAGAAAATAATATCCAGAAAATTATATACATGCATATTTCTAAACATATTGAGGAGGATCTGCAAATGAAAGGCTTTCAACGATCTACAGGACACCGACTGAAAAATATAAGTTTGAGAAGACATAAAAGTTTTATTTTTGGGGTGAATCTTAGTAAAACAAAATAGTTTATATCTTTCTCAGATGAATAAGAAATACTTTAGAACTTACTGCACTTTCATTACTTTCACTATGCGTAGAAATACGAACCCCCTTCGAGTATTAAATAGACATCTCTTAAAGTCTAATAGATACTTTAATATCTGCCGTCACATGCATATAAAAAGTTTACCTGGGATACAAATTGATAACAATGTTAAAGTATACCAGTCATTTTTTTTTTCTTTTTTTTCGAAAAAAGGAACGTGCGTTCAGGTCAAGTCGTTTTTAAAAGCTGCTCTCTCATTTTTCTTTCATTTAGATTTACGTACGAAAGAGTGTGAAAAATGTTGCTGGATTATTGACGCAATCCGACAAGTGCGTTTTTTTTTCTGCTGTTGTTGTTGTATAGTGGCTTCTTATTGTGATGTTTATTTATTGAATTAGGAACTCTATACAAATTGCTTTTTATCTTTCATTTAACATGAATATGTGGGCTTTTTCTCTGCCGCACAAATAAAATGGAAAAAAAAAAAAAAAAAAGAATAACCCTGCTCTCAATTTGAGTATAGAGAACTTTAGTTTATAGCGAGGTATTTGCACAGATTTAAGCAATGACTGGAATTTAAAAGATGAACTTTATACGTTATGACTTATGAGTTATGTTCGTTCCTAAACAGATACACAACTACATTAACATTTAGCCCGAGTCTCGTTTTTTTACTTTTGAATGTCTACAAGTTAATTAATGCATCCTGTGGTTCGGTGCGTATTTCGTACGTGAAATTCTGAATCATACGCATGTTCTTCACGCGCAAACAACGTGAAAGTAATCTACACCGAGTGGCGATCGACAACGGACGTTAAGATGTTTTGTTAGATTTTGTTTGCATTTTTACTTTTTATTTCTTGAATTAAAATGAAGTAGACATATTACCAATTATATCATTAAAATTGTATACACTTGATTGTTTGGCATTAAGGTATTTTACTTCTTCTTTTTTTCTGCCTACGTTTAAACAATTAGTGGAGATTGTTTTATCGGAAATATTTAATTTAAATTAGTAAATAGAAATTACGGAAGAAAGGATGATGCCAAGAAGTCATCGGATCAGAATGCCGGAAATCACATAATAACCAAGTTAATCAAGGTCATTTGACTTGATACGAGTACAAGCAGGCAGTAGGCGTTTATGTAATAACACCAACAGTGATTTCATGTGTTGTTCTTAATCATAAAAGGAGAAGGAATTTTTGTCAATTTTGCAAGCCATATATGAAAATTAGTAAAAGTTCATGGATTTTGGTTTTTACAGACGAATAAATATGCTTTATCAAAACTGTTGTAGGTAGAAGATAGTTAAAATTCTGCTGTTACATAATTTAAAGTTAATTGGGACAAGTTCGATGCGATAAAGAAAGCGAAATATGTATTCTTAAATGTTTTATTTTTTAATTGCAAAAACGTCTAATTTCAAAATCAAACTGATTGATAGTTTAAATAAAGTTCATAGGCATATTTGTTGTTGTTGTATTAACACATGGCCCTAATTACTCGTTTATGTTGCACACTCATGTTATTTTAATCAGTTATATGTATAATAACTATATTTGTCCGTAACTATTGACTTTTGGAATGATAAATACTCTTCAATCAATCAGCTTTGCAGCCCAGATACAGTGAACTAGCATGTGGTTTAGGAATGAATATAGTCAGCTGATATATATAAATTATATAGTTTGACTTGATTCTAATACATATATTGGAACTTCGCATGTCATTGCTCATAAAAAAATATATGCATAATGGAAACTAAGCTTCACTATTTCTTTTTATTAAATCCATATAATAAATACAATAAAGATACACAATGCGCCAAGTTTCAGAGGACCTTGAAATATTTTGGTACGAAATGGCGGGTGTATTGCAAGAAAAAATTAATAATTACTATATTATATTTTTTAACTATACACACAAAATGACACACCTAGCTTGAATGTCTTCCCTATTCTATAGTTTTATTTTTAGTGCCATTTGTACGTAGATAAAAGTTAAAGCTAAACAAAATCTTTAAAAACACACTTGGAAAAATCAACTGAAAATACGTATGTATCTCATTTATTAAGTAGAACAATTTGTGGCTGTGTTGTCAAGGTTGTGGTAAATGTGCATGTCAACTCTCTTTAGGCTTCGAAATAAATCGATGCCTCACAATTATATAGTATGTATAATGTATATGTATCTATAAATAGCATCCCAACACACGTAAGTGTATCTTTTTTTAACGCAAGAAACCTTTAACTTATTAAAAAAATATTATGTGTTATATGTAAACCTTAGAAATGTATTCAAATAAATTTATCTTAATAGGTATTACTCTGTTTATTAATTTTATTTTAATTTTAGCTAAACAAAATTCTCTCCAACATATAGCCAAACTTCGGTACCCAGATCGGTAAAGAATCGATTTTATTTGATTAAATTCACTTGAAATAATAAAAACAATTTTTTTTTTAAATATGTAGTTGAATATACTAAAAGGTCTCTCGAAAAAGATTCAAGAGTCCATTATTGAGGAAATATCATTAAAATTTCATTGAAGATTTAAAGCATTAATGATCCTTCAAAAAATTTTTGTTTGGGGTTAGTCTTGTTCTACTGTAAGTACCTTTTTATTTTATATGGTGACTAATTTTAATTTTAAGGAGTTACTCATGAAACAACATTCAATGAAAGATTGTAAGCAAAGATCCAGATTCATTCAATAACAAATCGTATTTTTATGAAGATTCTCTAAAAAGAAAAACTATTTGGGGATAAGAAAAACTCAACTCTAAGCAAGAAATCCAGAGAGCATAACCGCTGTTTAAAAACTAACGAATTCCAAATTAAAAATACAAAACTTCAGTTCTATGACAACCAAACAAACTACATTTGTTCCAATGGTGAAAATGGCAAGCAAGAGTTGAAAAAAAGCTTTCGTTTCGTGAACTCATTAACATAAACATTGCAATCATTCGAAAGGGGTATTATGCAAACGTTAATTAAGCCACTGATGTGTAAATTAATTAGCAAAAGCTAAGTAATCAATAGCGTTTCTCGATACGTTAATGCAAACAAACTTTTCGTGTGGCCTCGGAATAGATGTTGTTGATGATGATGATTATTATTATTTAGTTCGAACGCATCAAAACCGAATTCTGTATGATGTACTGATAGGCACATACTACTTTTTACCTGTCAAATCTGATTGTACCTATTTTCCATTTTTTTTTTTTGTTAAATGATCAAGACCTATCCGGGTATAGCTAGCTTTTATACTGACAAAATGTTCATTACCAACAATAGCAGGTGCAATCTTGTTATAAGTTGAGATTGCAACAACAACAACACCATTGATGAGCGACAGAAGTGGTTCACGTATCGTCTTTTGTCTATTTGTTTTTAATATCTAAATCAGAACAAAAAAAACACTTTTCTTCTGATGAGAATGTAGCTTATTTTCAAGTGCAGTGGACAACTTATGTTTTACCTACATATATTTTGTATTCAATTAGTTTTAAGATTGTTGCAATATACATAGGTTGACCACAATTAAAACTGAAGACTGCCAGTGCCGGCTTCAGTGTCTTCTCTTAAGACTCCTACTACCAATATGTAAGTGTTCAATTTGGATTAAAAAAATATAGCAAAATGCATCTTTAAGAAAGAATATTAGAAAAGATAGTATTTTCATATTATTGAGGCAAATCAAGAATTACTAGATTAATTATAAAGCTATCACTCTTTAGTTATTGCATCTTAATGTGTATAGCTTTTCAATGAATTAAATAAACTAAACTAAGACTAAGACTAAACTAAAACTCTAGCCCTAACCTGATTAACGCAAAGTCGTGTCTTAACAAATTTACAAAGAAAAGGAAGTGTTAGAGGAAAAATACGAAATTAATATCCTTTAAACAGACATCTTATCTCGATACGCAGAAATAATAGGGAAAAAAAACTTCAAATGTTTAATAAGACCATGATAAATCCGAAAACACTCAAGTTCTATTGCCTTTAAATATCGTAAAAAAAAATAATTTCTAAAATCAAATTTAAAAAATAAATAAAATCTAATGGGATCGTTCAGATACATGACTGGATCTAAAACTCCCGAAGGACACCGTCTTTAATTATCTCCGCATAAACGTGGCCAGATGAACATCACTATCCACTACTTGGACCTTATTTTGTTCAAGCAGTCAACACGCCTTAACAATCAGCTATAGGTGGCCCATATTGATTGAGACGTCATATTCATGCGCCCCTGAAAACATATAGTACCCTTAGTTAGATTAGGCATCTTGTACAGGAATGAAAACGAATCCAATACAAGCGAGTGATTGTCCGGATACAATATATCATGAGTTCCTATCAATATCCATATAATACTGGCCGTGCTCGTTTTGCAAAGTTTCACTTAGAGCTAATTCGTCACGTTGAGAAAATAGATCAAGTCGTATTTATTTGCTCAGTCTATTTTTGAGATCTCAAAAACATGAAACGATTTTTCCTTAATATTGATTGGAAGCGAGATTGAAATTCATCATTTTGATTCTTAAACCGCAGTGGGTACGAATAGTGAAGTACGGCGGGAACGGAAAATTCTATTTACAATTATGTTTTATAAATCCAAGTATAGCTATCATAAAGATGAAACTATTAATTGTGGCAAATAATATATCTCGACAACAAGCCTTCAAACTTCTGCATTCGAATTTTAATCAACAATTACATAATTTAGTAATCTTTTTGGATAAAAACTTTTCATAACTCTGTTGTAATAATACGGACTCCTACAAGAATACAATAAAGGTAAAAATTTGAAAACAGAGATTTGTTAATAAAATGATATACATACTTACGAGTAAATTTCGCAGGAGATAAGTATGAATTGTTTGTAACAAGATGATTTGTTCAAGGGATCTCATTTCTGACGATATGAAGAGGCGTTTCCAAAGGGTTGTGTGTTGCCGCCTTGAAGGGATAACATTTTCCACAATTTCGAGATAAATATCATGCTTGTGGTTGATTATTGCAACATCTGGGAGTTGAATTGTGCAGATTTCGAACTTTGCAGCTCCATAATGTACAGATCATTTTAGCTTATGTTAGATTCAGAACGATTATAAACATACATATTGACGTAAAATATAGAAAATACATTCCAAAAACTATGGGTGCGTGAGACGGAAGGATCAAACTTCTAAAAATTTCAATAAAGGTTGATTATCTATGAGTTTTTTATTTAGATAAAAGAGAAATTTTATCATTTTTCTTAAAAAAAAAACAACAATTTAATCCGTTGACATAAATATATTTCAACAACCCAGAACGATTAAAATTTTTCAAATGCATTTGCACAACTCCACAAGCATTTAATGCTATAATATAAGTCAAATTAATTTTTACTAAACTAAGGATTTATCCATCCTGGACTTTCTGTCATTTAAAGTAAGTAAATACAGATTAAGTATTTTTGATGGTTTCAAAGAACCCAAATGATTGAAAGACGCGATTAAAATTTGTTTGATTCCTATTGGATGTTGCTACTAAGCATACATTTTTGAAAAGAATTCGTCTGGTAGTCATGTAATCCCCGGTCTGAGTGAAAAGTTCACGAGTTCCTTATTTTATACCCAGAAACGGAAGTCTTAATGTTAGACAAGTATAGTGTCAGAAAAATTTAAATTTTGGTTGCCGAATTTCGTCTAAACAAGTATTTCAATAAATTTTCATCAAACAATCCAATTCGTGCGACCTCACTCGTGCACTTAAAACTATTTCGTTTGCAATCAAATCATATTATTTTATTCTCGACCTTGATTACTTTTCGCGTTCATTCCCGACACTGTGATGTCCCACATTCGGAAATGTTTAGTTTGCCACCACCACCATCACCAACTATGACTACCTACCTACCTACCTACTTACTCGCAGATTCAATTCACTTTGTGTGAGAAGCATGCTTCCATATGGAATAAGCATTTGCACAGCATGTCACAGCATTTGTGTAGCTTGTGACAAGGTTTGATTACATTTTATTTCATAGGTACATAGATATGGCTCTGAGTTATAATAATGAATAGGGACAACGATATGGACTGGACGGGTCAAGCCTAAAGTGAAAAAAAAAAAAACATTCTACAATTGAAAAATTGAACGCCTCGAGAAAATGACTGTGATTGTCGTCACAAAACTTAAGCTTGAGCAAAAGAAATACAATTTATATATCGCACGGCTCCGGTAGCAATGAAGGCTATTATCATATTTACGGGAAAAGTATTTCCTCTTACAAATAAGAAGCTTCATACATATGCAAAAAAAGAAGAAGAAACAACAACGCTATTACAAACACCAAGTTTTGTTGTATGTAGATCAATTCAACGTATCACTTTCGAAATCACATCTCTCTAATCAGCGAATAAGGAATTTTTTTGAATTTAATCTCTGTCCATTTAAAAATCCCGGCAACACAATGTCAATTACGTCATTTAATGAAGATTGTCGGTAGTATTGGACGGGGTTATTGCTCAATAGATAATTATGGGGTTTAAGATATTAATCAGATAAATATAACTGATAACTGATTGTTTGCTCAGAAGTTTAACATTTCATTTTGTTTCGACAGAGACTTCATTGCAACAGTCTGCCTACTTGTTATTCCCGTGTCATGTCATAAAGAATATTTTCTTTTAAATTACATATTATAATGTTTTCATACAGTCTTGCCCGAAAATATTTAACTTTATTTTTATATTATTTTTTTTAAGACAATTTAAGTTCTCTAGTAACATTTAACAGATAAACACTTTTTTTAAATTATTTGAAGAAGTATAACAACAGATCGACTTTCTCAAGTAGCTTACAGGTGCTCAAATTTCAAAAAAAAAAAAAAAACACCCGATAAAAGGAACTTGCTATTCATAACTAATTCAATAAAATAATTAATCCAACACTTTTAACCTAGACCAAGTTTCTATCAGATTTTCGAGTTTTATTGAAAATCAAAATTTATTTCCATAAAAATAAATTTCAATTTTGATACATGTGTTTAAATTTGTTACCAAGACTGTTTTTCGTAAGAATATATATGATGCACAGCAATATATTGCTTTAAGCATCTTTAAAATAGATGGAGAAAGGTAACAAGTTGAACATTGACGTTGAAGAAAAATGCATTCGTTGTGGGAAAATCCCCCAAAAGTTTCCATGAAAAGCTTTTATAGGGAATTAATTTTAAATACAATTTCGGCGAATTCAGTTGATTTTTTTTATGATGGCACAACACGTGTAGGTTTTAATAAATTTATATAAACGACCAGCATACATACATATATGCACATATGTATCTATCATATAAAATTGATTGACGTTTTCTTGTAGGTATTGGATTTTGGATGACGCACTTTCATGCAAGTTTCAATATAACCACCCTTTCCATGTGAGTCCGTTCATTTCTCTGCCCTTCTTATGAAAATTTATCGAAACTAAAAACACAATAAAGGATTAAAGCGGTTGAAACTCATCCTAAATTCAATGACGACTTTTTAAATTAGACAGTTTGACCAATCCGCAAAATGCTAACACTGACGTAGGCATGATTCATAGAATTCTGACATAGAAAAAAAATAAAATATTCGAAATACATATAGAAGCATACAATTTTGAACATAGATACATGTCGTGTATGGACATGAGCAAAGATTTGCACACGAAATGACATTTATTTGGAACGCAAACATGAAAACTTTAAAAAACACATGGTTGAAATGAATCAAGTTTTTTTTTTGTAACTTAGCTGAACCCCGATTATTCTTATTTTACATAAAACTTTCAACATTTTTTTAAAAGATGTAAGTTGTAAAATAAACTTCACAAATAATTTACCCTTGTTTCTTAAAATGTTGGATGTTTTAGTTTTTATGGGTGATAGTGAGATATTTGCAAATGATACAAAATATTATATTGAACACAGAAGACCAAAGCACAGGGGGTGATTTGAATTAGCTAATTCATGTTTATCCAAAGATATAAGAAAGAAAAGACGAAACTGAAGTAAAATTGTGTGAGAACTTGAACTTATAAACTCGCTGTAGATTTTGAATAGTTCAAATTAAGATCATAATCCTTCCGTTCCTACTCATTACTTGCCCCTCCGGTCTTAATAGAGCTATCAATTATAGGTTCCGAAGAACTCAGAAGGGTTAGGTGAACTTGTGTATGGGCTTGTCAGTTGGACATTTTCTGTGGTCATTACTTATACTATCCTTTATTATGTGGGAAAAAACTTTGTATAATCGAATTTCTGGAAAAAAAAGAAGACATTTTCACATTATAAGTTTTTTTCTAAATTCTTGTAGCAAAGGTACCGTTATTTTTAAAGCTAAGAAATTAAAAATTTCCCTCCTAGAGAATCAGCTAAAGTTATTAGTTACCAAGTCACAACATCTTATTGATTGATTGATTGATTAAAATCTCGAGTTCGATTTTTTTAAGAATCCAAAACTTTCCCTATAGTATAAAGCAAGACGAGCTCCGAACGTTTATTTTCATTACGGTTACAGTAGCTCATAAGACATTTCCAAAACTGCAATAAGACAGTGAATTGACAATTATTTAACATTGGTGACTAACGGAACTCTGATTCAGAAATCAGACTAAGAAAATATTATAAGCTCACATGGGCTAACCGACAAACAACAGGGGACTTTCCTTTTTATTATTTGCAGTGAGAATGAATGATCTTTATTCTTCTTTTAGTGAGTCTTAAATTTGTTGTCGTTTTTTTTGTTGAGATAAATAATAATAACGATGAAAAATTCGAACGTTGAAAATTGTTGTTCAAAAGGTAAGTTCAACAAATACAAAGATTTTTATGGTTGAACAAACCCCTTTTTTGTTTTTTTACATCTTGAACCTCAAACCTTTGAAATCATAAATGCAAACAGGTTTCATCCCTTTAACAAAAAATTTAATGTGTAATATGGCGTTACAGTCGCGTAAGTTTTTTTTTAGTTTCTAAAAAAAAAATAATGGAGAAGGCTACACATTTTACCAAACAGTTGTGTTGAACAATCAATCGATGTATCTGTTATCGCAGTAACTGGTTATTCATCATAAACTTCTATCAGATATCAGTTGTCTACAAGTTAAAGATTTAAACAATGTATTTGTAATTGAATGCTTAATTACAATGTTCTGAATTTGTTGTGTAATTATCGGTTTGGCAAAACATTACTCGTCTTCAAAGAAGTAATATGTAATCAAGCGTTCCATACTACAGCATATTTTCTTTCGTAGAATACGACAGCGTTTGTTTTTAGCGTCACATTTTTGTGAAGTTCTTCGGGCAACTTTGTTCAGATGTTGTAATATGATGATGTAAACAACTAGAAACGATAATGTTTTATTTAATTTTAACTCAGATGTACATTTCGGAATTTTTTTTTCTTACTGTCAGGAGAAACAATATTAAACCTAATGTATAATCCTGTGATAGTATTTTACCCACGTGTTAAGCATTATATCTAAACTACAAAATGTATAATTTTTTCAGTTTCAAGTTTTTTTGTAATTCATTGTAGTTAATTGAAAAATAAAATCATTATTTTAGATATAAATGCAAAAAAAAATATTAATGTACAACGTCGATCAAGAAACACATTCCATATTGATTATACAAGACATAACTTTTTTCTACATGAGCATTGAAATAATACTCATGCCTCATGCCAAAACGTACTCAATGCAGCATGTACTTAGTTAATAAACATTATTTCCGAAAATAAACTTTTAAAAAAGTTTTAGAAAAGAAGCATACGAGTATATTGACCTCGGTTTGACTGATGTATATTTCAATGTATTTTATTTGCCATTTTTCACTTTCACGAATTAGTACACATAATATGTAGATATACTCCAGCCAAATGTAAATGATTAGTCTTTTCTATAATATTCAGACACATTTTTGATTGTGTTGTCGGGTAAAATATGATAGACTCATGCACTAAGCACATGCCAGCTAAATCTGCCACACCCGGAATAAATAATATACACGATGCATTGATGTTTTTTTTGTGTGGCTATCTTATTCGTAGAAACAATCGATTTGAATCAATAAAATTGAATTCTTAATAATTTGAAAAACGTATTTACAATATATTTTCTTATTTAGTTTTGCTGTTCGAGTGCCTTTAAACATAGATGAATGAATTTGTATTTAAACAATTCAGATCATTTTGAAATTCAGTTATAAGTAGAGGTGTTTATTTTTTCGGTGAAGTGATCCATTTCAATTGAAATTCAAATGCTTTAGAATAAAATCTTATACATTATAGTTATAATTAATTCAATGAAGAATTTCTGCTGTCTATGGATATTAAAAAGAATTGTCTGGATATTCAATTGCCATAAAATAGAAATGTAATATGTATATGGATAACTTCTAAGAGGCATTTCAGATTACATTTCAACAATAATTCAGGACGGTAAAATCTATTGATAAATTTATCTCTAAAATTTAAAATACACCTTGAAGTAAATATTTTCACAGAATCTTTCAAAGTACCCAGTTAATGAATGAATATATTTATAATGGGTTTTAAGCGGACTTCAGATCTATTGTGCCTCTATCTAGAGCTCTTTCCCGAATTTGTACTTTTCGGAAACTTTATTATTTGAAGTATTTTCAGTGTTACTCGCTCTCTTTGAAGTTGTGACTTTCAGAAACTTATGCAAAAGTACATCACATCAACTTAATTAGTGGTTCTGTTTTCCAGATGAACGTTACAATATTTAGCTCGTTATTATATTCTGAGTTTATTTCTATTTAAAGTGCAACACATCCACTTAATAAGCGGGTCCGTTTTCCAGATGAACGTTGCTAAATTTAGCTCCTTATTATTCTGAGGTTATTTGTATTTAAACTGCAAACTTGTAATTCACAAGTAATTGTTTGTCCTGCCTCAGATTTAGGAGTAATTTCCAATTTTTTGATCGTCTGGGGTGAAGGTAATAGGGTTCAGGCCCCGTAATGGGGGTCTTTGATCTTATTTTCGTTAAGGAGTCTGTTTCCACCTGTACCCAATGAAATATATCATTATTTTTCTTTTCTAGTTGGTGTAATTTACTCACAGTATCCATACAGTTAGGAACTGATGACCTAAATGTTAAGTGCTTTTATTCCTTCTGGGGCGTCTGAAATGATGGCAATGTTTTGGTTTTGGTAGTTTCTTTCGTTTTGTACATTTCCATATGGCATTCAAATATGTAATTCCGCCTAGCAAAAGCTACCAAAGTGTCAGCGGTAAGAAAAGTTTGGTTCTAGGAACAAAAATTTCTCCCAGTCGTTCCCGATCCATCAGTAAATATTCTAACACTTGATGGTATTTGCTTTGGGTTAGTTTTGTTGTTACAAGTTGAATCAATCTTTACGAATTTTAAAAATGCTTTTCTTTTCTTTAGATTCAGACAGTAGGGAAACTAGTATTATAAATTTTTTCTCAATACAAAATATTAACAGGTAGTCTTCTTATAATATAATTGGTCATAATCAATTGACACGGAGTGTAGTTGAACAAAATTAAACAGAAAACTTTTCATAAAACCAAACCAACTAAGGGGGGATCATAATATAATTATCCGTATTGAACGACATGGGTTTGGTTTATTATAGGATTCTCATGTTAACGATACATAAAAGAATATATGCCATAGAGTATTTTCGTTCTGGCGAAAAACTGTACTTTGGCTGGAAGGTGAACGTGACAATATGTCATCAATGGGTCACGTCTGAGTTTAGATTTATACAACATATTCAAAAAAAAAAATGTCTTCTTGAAGACCTTATTTAATTTATTCTATTTTATCACCAGAAAATATAGTCAATATTCTTAAAGAAACTAATATTTTTGCTAGAACTAGAGTGGACGAAACTCAACTACTATTTAATAGAAAAAATAATAATTGTAGCATTAGTAAATAAATTATTTAATAATAAATTATTCATTATTTAATAATAATAATAGAATCAGAAATTGTATACGTTGCTGTTTCCGAACCAGCAAAATCGACTACCTACATATAATCTACATATTTCAGATTTTCGTTTACTTCTGCAATTGTACGAGTGCTTAGACTCTATAAAATTTAGTAAAGAACTTCATTGCTGGGTCAATAAACCCAAACTGCACATTCGGACACAGCTATTCTCTGTTTAAATTTCACCCTTTGAAGCCAAACTACACGAATGTGGAAAGGTTACCACTTGCTTTAAAAGTTAAAAATCCTGAGCTGAGATTATAGATAGCAAACAAATATTCCATTCCTAGAATTATATTATCATTGCGTAACCAGCACACACTCATGTACTTACTTATTATTACATTTTGTTCCCTATTTTAATATAACACAATTTTTTCGTTGTCGTTAGAAATTGCAAGCCGTTACTCATATTGGAATTATCGATTGAGAGACGACACGTGTTTCTGTCTTTGCCTCACAAACACACATATTAGTAGGTATGTGTCATAAAACAAAGTATGGAATTCATAATAAGATTTCCCACGAGAATAAAGAATTTGAGAATGTGATCAATGTGCTTATGTAGAAGCAATAGAAACTTATTAGAAAATAATAACCATTCATTTTCTCGTTTAAAATAAATTATAGCTTAGATAAATTACTTAATAAATTGTAATTAGTTTAAAATCTTTGAAAACTTCATCTGAAGCCGAGAAGAAAATATAAACAAAGACAAAATTAAACCTCAATTTGGAATAGGAAATAATATCGATTGCCTGATAAGTCATAATGCAGAAAATAGATATTTTCTAAAATTAATATCAATCGTTTTGACTTCAAATAAAAAACAACAAAACCATAGTGTTGAATTTAATTCAAATATTTTGATTTAGTAGAATTTGATTGCAGAAATATACATAAGCTAGAAGATAACTCGCTAAGTCAAAGTTTAACCTATCAGTTATTTCAAATCGTTTGGCTTTCGTTGTTATTGGTTGTCATCTGATTTTTTAATAATGTATTTCAAATATGCAGTGATTCACACATTGCTTAAAGACAAAAATCTCGATGGAATCTTAACTATCTCAATCTCATTTACAGAAAAAAAAAATTAGATAAGTGTGTAGATGTTTCTTTTTTTTCCGAGAGAACATTGATATTTATCTATTAAGATTATAAACTAATACAACAAAATCATGAAAGTGAAATTAATGTGTATCTCAATGTGTTTGAATGTCAAATGAACTAGAACTTCAATTTAAATTTCATAAACGTCTTGTTATAATATTATTATTGTTGTTTATGAAATAACTGTGCTCTTTTCCTTTTTGAGCTTAATTTAAAACCCTGATTCATTATAATGACAAATAAATTTCATCATTTAAACATAATTACCGCCTTCCTGATTAATGGACATGAAGAAAATTTAATAAAATTTGGTTGTATTATTATTTAAAATTACTATATACATATATTTAAATGGAAAATGGATTTATTGTTTGCGTGTTAAAATTTCCTCAGCTGGCTATTCACATATCAAAAAAAAATCTTCAAGTTTTTTTTTTAAAGGGTTGCTATTTTAAGGAGGCACTTTTAACAATATCGACACAATTTACTCCCACAACTGTAATGTCGTGTCAATTGTAACAAGTCATATTATTCAGACCGAACAAAATTCAAAGTATCTTGTATTGGGGTATAATGCACTGCGACCTGAAGATCTATTGTGCCCCCAAAAAGGATCTTCTAAACCAAAGCATATCATAAGTAACCTAAACCAAGGCATATCATAAGTAACCTGAAAGTATTCATCTTCATTTTCAAAAACTATTTTTAATTTCAGGATTAATATTTTCGGAACCAATGCCTGCAATGTTATGAAAATAAAAATTGTAACTTCAAAACTTTACTGTACTCTGAAAATTCCAGACAGATCTGATATAGATAGGTATTGTCAAAACGATATATGTAGTTCGATTGTTTTGTTTGTTTCAAAAGCGAATACTTTGGTCTGAAAAGAGGATCTTGCTCTATGAACCAAGATTTGCTGTTGAAACTTAGAAAATAAGTTATGAAAGTTGAAAGTTTAATCAAAAATTTCTTAGAGAAATATTTAAATTAAATTACAGATCAAGAAGATCGACCGTAGTACTGGAAGAAAATAAGGTCTTTTTCGCTTCAAGCTTTAAAATTTGCCTGCACTACTATCAATGAAAAAGCATAATTTATATTCCTCAGAAGATGTTACACAAAAGTTCATGTCTTTAATTTTGTTTAGACATACGAACGATATTGCTTATCAAAAGCTTTAATTTTCCTTCGCCTCGATTAATAAATGTCAGTGGGTAGAATTTATGCTTTCTTATCTTGCTAGGTTTCTTATTTGATTTGCCAGTTGATAAATTTAGTTTTAAAAGGAAAGACATAGGTACCTACACTTTTTGGATTTGTATATATTATAAGAAATAAGAAGTATTAGGTAAGTTGTTAAAATTTTACAAATTAGGAGAATACTTTTAAGTAATAAGTTCATATGGACTAATCGTACAATCTCTAGTTTTTGCACAGTAATAATAAAATTTATATGTAATTAGTGATTTATCGACGAAAAATCTTGTTCGGTAATTAAGGCGCCATTTATAGCTATGATTGAAAATCAAAATTGAAAGGCAAATCAAATCAAATCGGTCATCATAGCAATCATTTAAATTTGTTAAGTACTAAAAACGAGGTCAGAATTGATCATTGATAGGAAATACAGAAAATTAACTGTTCATTAAAAACGATTTCGATCCTTTATACGATAAATGAATTTATAAGAATAAGGTGATGTACATAAATGTAATATTTTTTTTGGAAAAAAGACGACAAAAGGCTTGGTCTCGTAGATTGGCTTGAAAAAAGAAATAAATCCTTTATTACCCCCCGTTCAGGCGGAAGAGGTAATTGTATAAAATAACTTTTATAAAACAACTGATAATGTCATAATATCTATCCCTTTTTGAAACCAATATATATTTCTTTAATTTTCTTTTTAAATTAATTTGTTTTAGTTAATCATTTTTGGTGACCTTTTCAAATTAATAATATGTATATGTATGTAATTGAATTCTAAGTGGACTTTAGGTCTATTTTGTGTTTTTTTAATATTTTAAATTAAATTTCAAACTTCTTTGTCTTGAATTAAATTAAAAAAATAATAATATTTGCAAATATTGAAAGATAAATAACAATTCAAGTTTTTTTTTAATATTTTGTATAATTAATAGACTTGAAGGATTTAATTACATATTACAAAGTTGTTTTAGAATTTTTTTTAGAAAATTGCCTCACATGTTTTCAGGGTTGGAAAAAGAACCCCTCACATACACTTTTTTTTCTTGTTTCGACCCAACCTACAAGCTCTAGCCTTTTGACATTTTAGGGTGGCTACAAAAGGAATAAAATTCCACGGCCGGAAATGTATAAGTTCTCTCTATTAAACTAACCACTAGAGTGTAATAATAAAATCTACAAAATCCAAATTTTAAGTGCCACTAAGCTTATTAGTTAATTTATTTTGAGGATTTAATTAGCTTCTAAGCATGAATAAAAATCTATTATAAAAGTCTATTCAAAAAAAAAGAGACGGGAAAAATCCCTTTGGAGTAGTATTATTGTTTTGGGTTTATATTCTACTGTGATTATTTTGATTTTGTATAATTTTTCGAGATTTTTGTTATATTTTTTGTAATCGACTTCATATATAATATTAGAGAAAACGAACCACAAATCGAGCATGGTGGCGTTGGAGCCGTTTTTGGTACCTATGTAGTATGTAAATTAAACAAAATAAGTGTAAAAATGAGTAAATACCATACTAGCAAATGGATTTCTTGTTTTATTTTACTAGTTATACATGTCGATTATTGAATCCGCAATACTGGATTCGCAGTAATTCGCAGTGCAGTGTGCTGTTTTTTCTTTACCCATTTGTCGTGCAAAGAAAAGAGAACACTATACTGAGAATCACTGCGGATCCAGTATTGCGGATTCCATTATCGACATGATAAATACCTGTTTGGGAATAACTGAAAAATAAAACAATTTTCTCGAAAAAAAAAACTGATACTATTTTACGTTATTCGAATTCAAAACTTGAAGCGCAGTTTTATTTCATTTTTTTAACTATCAAATCGTTTAGAGATTTACTTAAATTATATTTTTTTTTTAATTTAATTCAAATGCATCCGTGCGTTTTGGGTTTAGCTCGATGTCCAAATTGACGTACAGGCCCACGGGCGATATGACGAAACCCACATTGTAAGACTTCTATTCATATGTTATACTAGTTGTTTGATTAATCCTCGAAATTAGTTTTTTTTTTAAATGCCTTAGGTATGGAATAGAGCAAGTAAATTTCAAACAGTAAATATGTTTGTTTCATTTTACATTTTTACCTGCTGTTGTTTAACAAATAGGTATTAATCTGACTATCAAAGCTGGAAGTCCCCATACAAATTCTACCTAAAATGATAAAGGTACTTTACAACTATGATCTTTAACATGTTTGTTGTTGGTACGTAGAGTTAGAAAGGGCTTAAAAGAAGATAGAGAAAAAAAAAAAACGATAAAACCGGTTAGAATTTAATTGACGACAGCTTAGAACGTATAGCAGCTGACAAGCAATTGGAATTACCTGCGATTTGTTCCTGTCGCTCAAGACCTAGTCTCGTAAGTAAAACTATAAAATCAAATTGCATCTGATATTGTTCAAGAAAGAAGAAATAATAATTTCACTTTTTGACGAGCAACAAAAAATGGTGAGTTTTAAATTACAATAACATCAGCACTTTTAATTCCAGCAAAACAGCAAATCAAACACAAACCACAAAGGGAAAGAAGTTAAAAAGCTGATTCTGAAGAAACTAGATTATGTATTCGAATGGGAAACAACAATTTGATCAAGTTCCTATTTGAATTTCTAATCAGATAGATGAATGAATACACATCAAAGGGCTCGAGGTGGGTATTTTTTTCTTCAGAACAAACTTATTTGGAATAGAATTAAAAATTTAATCAATAATTTTAAAGACTCATACAATAATCAACTTGTCTTATTTTCCGACAAAGTTAATGGAAAGGAGTAGTCGCGATTCTGGGTTACGTAAGAATGTAACAAGCAATAATGTGATTACGATGCAATTTTTGAAAAACGTAATTGCCTAGCGGAGCGTCGTCCAATGGCATTATCTTAAATCAATAAAACCACAATTAATTCATCATTAAAATAAAGAAACTATGCTATAAAACCATTAGACCGTAGGTTTTTTTTTTTCTTAATGACATTAGTTGTGTTCTACATAAGGGACACATCATTGAAGGGGTAGGTATTCCATGTGTCATGTCCTTGCCGAAATCGAAAGCTTGTCACTAATTACGAAACTAAAAATCACATAAACAATTAACCCAAGAACCCTACAACGATGATGATAATGATTGGTGGCTCATAAGTTTAAGGCAGGAGGTTGGTACGTACCAACCACCTTGTATATCTACCGAATCGGTGGAAAAAGAATCTCTTCTGGTTTATTGATCATGAGCACTACCCCTACACAATACCTCCTCGCCAAAGTCATCGGTGTCAGTGGGGAAAAATCGATGAAAAATAGGTTTCATTTGGGACTTCGATTTTTCCTTGTGAATTTTTCTAATGAATTTTGATTTCTAATCCTGAACTCCCACGAAAAGAACATTATTTCTTTGTCGTTGATTTATAGCTGGAAATAGCAATAGGCCAACTGCAATGCAGTAAATGTTTAATTAACTGTTGTTTTCTCCTTCGTTGTGTTCCAGAACCCAGAGCATTGATGAACATAACAGCTTTGAAAGGGCGTCGCCGTTGGATGGAAAAAGATGATGTTCTTATTTCCAATTCGACAGGGAAAAGCACTTAAAATTAACACAATTTTCACATAAGGTTTTTACTTATTCTAATTGCACTTTAGTTATTGAATTTATTTGTAAATTATTTAAATATATTTTGGAAATATTTAATAGAAAATTATTTAAAATAAAAGATAGAACTTACCTCGTATTCAGACCTTAACGCCATATTCCAAAAAACTCGAATGCGAACGCCAACAGAAAATACAACAACTCTGAGCAGGTTGGTGTTGTTTTTTTCAATTTTCCTTTTTTTACCATTTTCTTTGATATATCAGGGTGTGGTACCAACATAGAGAATTCAAATAAAAAGACGACATTTTTGAAAGATGTCAAATGCGAAGAATGGTGAATTTTGTGTGTGGTGAGTTCCTTACTTTTAGTGCTTGGAAAGAGATGGCGCTTGAAATACAGTGGGTCGCAGAAGAAAATATCACTATAATTTAAGTGCCTGATTACATAGTGGTTTTACTGAAAGGCGAAACCCGTGACAGGTAGTTTTTATTTCCGTACCTACCTACCTAGCTTTCTTCTATTTTTAAAAGTTTGTCGTTCAATTTTATCAATGTAAAGGCTTAACTACATAAGCCAAAAAAGTGAAAAAGTAAAAAAGTGAAAATTTTCAAACTCATTTTAGGATAGTGTTTCTGACTGGAAAACTTATAAAAATGATGCAGAAAGCTTAAATTTTGGTTTAAAAACAAATTTGTGTATTCTTTTTCACAAAACAACGGCGCTAGCGGTAAAAAAAATATTTTTACTTTTGTACTTCAGTACTTTTTGGCTTATGTAGTTAAGCCTTAATACTTACAGAACGTATGCAAAGGATAGATTGAACTGAAAGGAATTTTTCTTATTGTCTATGACACGTTGATCCAGTAAAACGACCATGTAATCTGGCGTTAACGACGATTAATCTCCTTCCGATGGATAAGTATGTGGCAGTGCGGGGAATAAGAAATGGTAGGCACTACGCATTCGTAGGTCTGTTCGCGTAGTTGCCCAAAACTGCCAGATTTTACCAGATTTATTTTTTTATATGAACTTTGACAGTCTTTCAGACTAAAAATTTTAGAAATGGGTAGGTTTGGTAAGTAAATGAACAAGGTTCGTATGTGCTTCTGACTGGCTGAACACAATGCGACGAAGCCGCAGCCGGAGTCGGAGCTAGAACACCAGCTGTCAAAATATTAAATACACACAAAATCAATGCTACGAGCAGAATGGAACCACAAACTGCAGAGCTGCAGTTGGAGCCGCATCAGTTCGTCCCTTTTCACACAAGGAAACAAGTTGCTGGAGATTTTTTGACGTTTTCTTTTAATTTCCAATTCCCACCAATCGTAGACCGTTCATTTCTCTAACTTGGTTCCATTTCTCTCCCAAAAACTGAAAGTTGCCGGAAACTGAGTTTCCTTGTGTGAAAGGGGACAATTTATTTGAAGAAAAATATTGAAGTTTTTAGTGCTTATTTGTATCGCGATAAAATATTAATTAAAAGAAAAATATTGGAAATAAAACAAGTAAATAATAAACTCTGTTTTTTTTTTTGTTTAAAATATACAAAAAGCTATACAGCTCATTGTGGGCAGATAAAAAAAACGAAGTACAATACTTTTTGAAAAATACAGTTGCAGCAGGGCATTGTGTTCAGTCAGTAAAACGAAGTTAAAAGAAACGGACGAGTGGCGAAGGCTGATAAAAAGTATTTACTCTGGGATTGCTGCATTTATTTTGGAATATCCATTGTAATGGACAAGGATTCGACAAGTTTATTTTAAATATTTGAACCAAAATTAACAGCCTTATTCTAGCAAACCTCACTGATACCTCACAAGTCACAACAACCTCACAAGGTAAGGTGAACTCGATTTTGTGAGGTTTTCGTATTCTGGCAGCACCCTCACAACTGTGAGCCTCACAAAAACTATGGAAATTGTGATCTTCTTCAGAGCAGGTCACAACTCACAAATTTGATATTTGAAATACAATTTTAAGACACTTTTGTTTTTTCTTGTCTGAAAAAACATTTTGTAACCAAATGATTAGGTTAACTGGTGAAAAAAATATATCCTCTGTCGTGAATCGAACAAAATTTATTTCTCCATAAAAGAAAATTATTGTTCACAAAACAATTCTCGTCGAGTACGATCGACATAGAACAGCAAGTGGTGTACATATATGATATTTACATATGTATGTATGTGGCATCACAATCATCTTCGTTGTCGATGAGTTCAGTGGGTGCGTTCAACAAAAATTCAGACCTTAGCAATCACAATAAAAAATTCACCTTGCTGTGGTAAGTTTTTTTGTAAGGTTTCTTGTGAGGGTTATCGCAGAATACGGAAAATGTTATCGAATCACAACAACCTTACAAGGAATCAACCTCACAAGGGCTTGTGACTTGTGAGACCTCACAACGCCAGAATAGCCCTGTAAGATTTTTAAAGATAATTGTTGTTGTTTTCAATAATTATTTTTTACACAATAAAATGTTAAATTAATAAAAGGCCGCTTTTATCTTTAAAGAAAATATGACGTTTGATCATATGATTTTGATTTGTATAGCATGATTTTATTTAGAAAATTATTTCTTTTTATGGAAACTTTACTCATAGAAGAAGAAGTAGGTATTTTACTAAAGTAAACAAACAAGAGATTAATATACGAGTAAAATAATACTTAATACAAATTGCAAAAACTACAGTGAAAATTAAAACAAATTGTATGAGTTTTGTTCCATTTTTCAACGATTCTCGACTAATTTTATCGATGTGAGGGTTACAGAACGTAGGAAAGATCGGTAAATAAATAATAAATAGTATTCACTATGTTAACTTTTATATCACTTTTTTATTTAGTAATTTCAATCTTGGAGGATCCGCCACACCAACGCGAATCTGTACGGGCCACGACGCAAAACAATTGTTGTTGTTCTCATTGACAAGCACGTTTTGTTATTATTGTTTTCGTCGTGCGTCGCCACGAAAAATTCACGTTGGTGTGGGGGATCTTTGAAACACTTTCTTATAACTCAGCAAAATGACAGATGGGGCTCAATTTTTTTTTAATTTGATGCCTCACTCACATACACTTTATATCTGATATACACCTCTTCATTATGTTCTTATTCTAAGGCCTACGGAGTATCAGTCAGCGTTACCACTTCCGGAAAAAAAGTCGAAGTAGATTTCAAGAAAAAAGTGAAGTAGATTGAGAAAAATCGAAGTAGATTTTAAAATTAACCTTTTTTATATAAATTTAATCTAATTAAACGAAAAATAAATAAAAACAAAAACCGACTTCCAGACTTCATATTAACATATATTGTTTAATAGCACTTATAAAATTTATTTAACAAAAAAAATTTATTTTTAACTTCAATTTCAGATGCATATTTTGTAAACGTTTTATAACAAAATCGTTAATTTTATCAAAAAAAAACTTAGAATAAAAAATTCTCGCAGGCTCCATGTTTAGCTACACTTAATTATGTTTTTTTTTATAAAAAAGAACATTAAAATTATTTTAATATTAGGTAGTATATATAAGTAGTAGTATAAATAAAAAATATTTCAGTCTTTAACTTTAAATCGGCATTGGTTTTTCATTTATGTAGTTATAGCTATTTCCATCTACTAATTTATATTTTTAAAAATAAGCCAACATATTTTTCGGTGGGTAAAATATATTGTTTTTTGAAGCATTGTCTAGTTTGATGAGTTCTTTGCATAGCATAATGCTTTCCACAGTTCCGAAGAGAGAGTTTATTGGTGGTTTCGTATTGGATAGTGTTCATTTCAGAGAACTTGCGCTCTGCTGCGATGGAACGGAGAAAAAGAAGTACATTTGGTCTTTTTCTGCAAAATTGAAGTACTTTGAAACAGGGATTTTTAAAATGATGTAGATTTCAATATTTTGGTGATGGTGCGAAGTAGGAAGCAGATTTTAATTTTTTTCGAAAAAAATGAAGTAGATCTACTTCAATTGAAGTAAAGTGGTACCACTGATCAGTACTGAAGAGAATAATGATTAATTATGAGATGTGTCATACGGAGTATAAGAGTACTGAAGAGAATAATAGCTGCGTTTTATTTTTCCCCAGATCCAATCCAGATCAGATCATGAAAATAAAACAACCCAGGATCTTAATGACACGTCTTGTTATAGGTATACCCAACCCAACTCTTTTTTCCCTTTGTTTTTTTATTTGTATACACCCGTTGTCTCTTTTCTTTACACTACTGACGACATCTACAAATAGGTTTTGAAATCCAATACGATTGTGCATTTTATTATTATTTTTTATTTGTTTAGGTAGGTAGGTACCTAACCAAAAATTTAATTCTAGGAAGTTGACGAGTTGTTTAGTGCATTGCTAATATAAAACCATAACACGAAATATTTGATTGCCAAATTAAAACAAATTTGCTTTCCATTCACGGGTTCACCAAAATGTTTTATTGAAACATCGCATCATATGAAATAAAAAAAATATATATATGAACATACTTCTTGAATTAAATAACTCACTTATACATGTTTTTCATCGATTAGATTTGCATAATAATTCAATTTCTAATCAATCCACATTTCGTTGTTTGTTAAAAAATAAAAATCTAAACAATATTTGTGATCCCAAATTTATTAGGTGGTAAGTTTAAAATTTTAACTGACAAAAATTATTATCACAATATCTACATACTTTTCAGTTTAACTTAGGCATACTATATTATAGAGATTAATCTTTATCAAAACATTTTTGCTTATTTAATTTTAGCTGGAATCTGGAAACATGCCGCATCTCCCTGGCTATCTCCCAATGCACAATGAACCTCTAATACTACAGTTGGATAAACGGGTAAAATATCAAACCCATTTTTATAGGTATAAGTTTGGCCAGATTTCAGCGGGCAACCGACCTTCTTTTCGCCCGCTGCATCGTAAATATTAGGGCAAGCATTTGTTCCATAAATACCGGGGAATGGAAGTGGCACATCGAGAAGTATTCCTGAGATGTTGTTGCTTAATTCATTGAAATCTCTAGTTGGAGTCACTTTCATTTCAATGTTCACTTTTGTGTTTCTTTTCAAGACGCACTGTTTCTTTGATGGACAACTTGATATGGTAACTTCATTTGGTTCGAGTTTTCTTGCTGAATCTGGAATATAGAGAAACCATTAATTGGTTGGATATAACAATAATATATAGTTAATTAATTTCAAACTATAGAAGACCCACACCTACGTTGCTTCGCTTAATTTTCATAAATGTTAAAAAAAAACTTTACAAGTACAGATAAGAGTAACGATAAATGTTACGGAGAAGTTTATTTTTAATGTGTACAGACGATTGTCAGATCTTACAATATTGTCAGAACTGTCAATGGTCTGACAATAGCTAACAATTAGCTGAAAATTGACATATTTCTTAAAATGAAAAATTGTCCACTCACACGGTTGGTAGATTTCTTCCCAATTTGATTGTCAGCTATTTTTTATCTCTGTCTTTAACCAACTCATTGACATTTCGAACAATGAAGAAATTGTCAGCAATTGTAAGATGTTTTCAATGAAAACAATGAGTCTGACAATGTCCTAATCGACTGACAATGCTAAAAATTGTGTGTTCAGACGATTGTAAGATACCTGACAATTTTTTGCCAGATTGTCGTCTGACAATGACGTGTCTGACAATATTGCCAGACAAAATTGTGTGTTCAGACGATTGTAAGACATTTGAAACAGTTTTTTCACTGACAGATCTGACAATCGTCTGTACTTAACTTAATTATTGGAAACTAAGGGCCATAATTTTACCATTTTGGCACTTTATGCGCAGTTTTACTGTCTGAGTAAGTGACAATTAAGTGACCAATATGGGAGACTTAAGTTTCACTTATTCCGATAAGTGTTCACTGTTAAATTGGGCATTATATTTCCATATTTGGTACTTAAGTGACACTTAATTCGAGTGTGAAACTGGGCCTAATTCTATTTCTTAAAATTTGTTATTTTTTGCGTGACTTTTACCTTACCCATTTTCAGTCCCTTTCACTAGTTATAGGTCTAATTCATTGCGATGAAAATACAATACCTAATACAAATTTACAAAAAAAACATGCTTCAAGCTCCCTTGTCCCTTACCGAATAAATAATTATTTTAAATTGTTAAAAATGTACGTCACGTAAAGAAATCAAGTTTCTTCCTATAGAAAACTACAAACAAAAGTAACGACTTTATTTTACTCTCATATTAAATAAAGTACCTACCTTATATTATTTTTATATATATTTATCATAAAAGTAGTAAATGAGCTATATATGAGATAGATTCAAATTGTGTGTGTTAAATATATACATACATTTGACATTGACATATTATTATTCCACAAGAAGAAACAATCATTTTATTTTATAGAACTATAATTGAATTCATATTTAAAATTATTTTTTGAATTCAACTCACTTTTTGGACACTTTTTCACTTGTGTTGCTTGAATTGATGCTATTAGAGCTAAAAGACAGATACTTTTCCAGAAATACATCTTTGATTCTGAAAATATATAAACACAAGAAATGATATAATTATTATTTCGTTCAACTACCGGCCAGTTGATTATAGGAAGCTCGATTAGGTATTTTATTCAAAATTCACTTGTTGAACTGGCTTTTTTCCTTAACCACTTTTAAATGCAAATTCTTAGAAAAACAATAATTTTATATGTCAAGCACGCAACTTAAAGTTATGTAGGTATAAAGAAACGAGCAATCTAAGGTATCATTATTTTGTTTATTCAGTTTAAAACTAGGTACTACCTATATAGAATTTATATAGGTTGATGCACTTTAGAGTGTAATCATGCAAGTTAACACCTTTAGAGTAAACACTTAGATCTATGATGGCTAAACCAGTTTCACTGTTTACGTCCACTGACAATGTCAAAATAACTTGAAAAATAATATGTGTATGTTATGCAAGATGGTCACAGAAATCAGTTAAGATTTAAAACCCATATATCTACATATAGTATATATTGACAGTAAGCAAAGGGAAACAAAATTTTGTAAATATTTTTTTTATTATACTTGGCACGTACCGAGGGTCAAATATTATGACGAATGTAACACAAGACTTCAAACAAAATTTTATTTGACTCAAAGTATGAGAAATTATAATTTAATTGGGCGCGTTCGGCAGGTACTTTACGACTGAGCAACTTTAATAAAAGTGGCAAGGCGGTTGAATAGTGCCTCAACTTTATATAGGAACTGGTAAGATGGTTGAATGTTAACTGTTTATGGTGGGAATATATAGTTTCTATAGGGGAGAATGGGTATTTTTTTTTATTTTACCTTGTTGTTTTTCTTATTGTTTTAAATTTTCGTTTGTATACAAGAAAAAAAACTTTAAGATGATTTTGGCTGTTAGCTTATATCGATTAGTAGATAATAACATTTATTATTATTTATTTGTTTATGCCTATAATATGTGTGTAGCTATTTCTTAACTGATTTAAATTTTTATTAATTTGTGTATTCATCTATTTTTTTTTTTAAATAAATTTTTTGATTTGTTAGTTCATTTTATGCATTTATATTTATTTATTTATTTTATTTTGTCAATTTATTTTATCTATTGAATTGTTATTTTTTTATTTCTTCTGATAGTTTTTGCTATCCGAATATTTACTTATTTAAATGAGTGTTATATTTTTTCATTTAAATCGATTTATTTCCTTTTTCATGTTTTTTTTTTTTTATTTGTGCGCAATTCAATTATTTTCTCATTAATTTTATTATTTAATTATTTTATTTATTTTCATTGACATTTCCATATTTAAATTTTATTTAAATATTTTTTTTCAGTCACACGAATAAATATAAAATTAATACCTATTAAGATATCTTAACTAATTTATATTTCCTATACATTTTTTTGTAAAGGAGGTTTGATCTTGTTTCGTTCAAGTAAGGGGGGGAGAAGAGGGAGACTTGATCCCCTTGGAGACTTGACCTCATCACGCAAGGGCAGAGGTCAAGGGTCCCAAGGACTTTTAGAAAATGAGGACAAAAAATAGTAAAATGAGTAGAAGTGAAAAAGTATTAGCTCAGAAAACGACGATACAAAAATTTTATCGTTGTGTACTTGAACTCATAAACAGTCTGCTCCGAAGTTTGTATCATGTTTTTGAGTTAACGAAAAATGAAACTTTTTTTTTTAAGATTGCTACAATAATGAAAATTATATCATTGATGTTTCCTACTTTTACCGAAACTTCGAAAATACTCACAGCAACCATCGGTATTTTCTATTATTAATGTTTCTGGGATCCTGAAATTTGGTGTGAAAAAAACGAATTTACTAAGAGTAATTTTGGGCCTCCTTAGGTTACCAATAGGACCACAATAGCTCAATATTTAGTGTGGGAACCCCAACTCCAGTTTCGTTTAGACTGTCTGAGAGTACATGTGAGGGCCCCAAACAGCCCAATATTTTATTCTAAAAGTTTTAAGAGCCTTTTGTGATCGCTTTTATAGGCTACAAAAGCTCAATTTCAACAGTTGGGACCTATCAAGAGTCCAATTTTAGAAGATAGGTTTCCGCTAAATGAACTGAAACTGGCCAATACAATACACAGAGCACCTATTGGTTACCGAGAATGTTCCTGTAAATTACCAAACAGTGCTTTTGGGGCCTTTGTACGAGCCCCTTAGCAGATGGAAAAATAGCCATGTCAGTATTCGAAAACAAAATATTTTAATCCATTTTATGAAATAAAGAAAATTATCTATCTACAAATCTATCTACGACCCCCTTGGGCCTAAAACAAAATAATAATAATTAGTGTGGAGGCCTCATCAGCTAAACTATAGTTTACGTTAAAATAATCTTGTGTGGAACCCAACCGATTTATCCTCATTGCATGGGCTCCTTGCTGAGCTGTGTGGGCTTTCTGAGATTCCTTTGGGGCCTCATAAGCTGTATATTTACTGGTTCCATATAGAAGTCGAATTTCATTAAAAACTTTTCTTTTAAAAGAACAGAAAATGTTGCAGGGGCTTTCATGCACTTTTTGCTCGCCCCAGAGGCCCATCTGGCAAAATACGTTGTCTGGTGGCCCAGTCCGTATATTCAACTCTCAGGGCATACAGTAAGCCCGTGGGATGTTTTCTTTTCCCAAAATCACTATGCGATTGTTCCCAATAAATTAGTTTTAAGAAAATATAATATCCTACTTTTATATTCCTTTATTTTTAAGTTCTGATTTAAATTTATTTTAATTTTTTTATCAAATGAATTATGTAGATATGTTTTTTATTTTTTTTGTTGAATAAATTAAAAATGTTTTCACTTAGGGAAATTGGAATATATATTGAAGTCTCCCATAATTTGAAGAGACTTGATCCTTTTGACTCTTTTCACTTTTTTTTTAACCGCGCTTTAACTATTTACAATTAAGTGATGTTTTCTGGGGTGGGTAAAAAATGTTTCTTTATTTTAACATACGAACGGCTCTTCTAGAAAACAAATAAAATGTAATGGTACAAAAAGTTTATACAGCGCAGCGGCTCAATCGATTTTCTTTGTATTAGCGTTGGCCCTTGCGATAATACTGCCAGAAGGATATTCAGCTAACTTTAAAAAAAACAGAATGCTAAGTTTAGGAATCAGATCGGCTACCTGTTAGCAACTGCGATGTATGTTGCAATAGGCCCTAGATTAACAAAAAATTTGGAAACGTTAAAAGTGCTGTACCTATAATGTACGTATGAAAAGTTAAAATTTAAGGTAGAACTAGAATAGGCGGTAGCTGTCGAAAGCTAGTGTCAAAACCGAACCAAAAGTTGCTTTCCAAAACATCAAATTCATAAGACACCCATAATGCACTTGAGTGGTTGGAAGTAATTTTTTTGATTTTTGAAGCTAGCTGTCAGTCCACTTACGAAAGAGCGGTCGGTAAGAGCTCTCATTTACGACGGCAAAAGTTAACGAAAACTAAACGAAAAGTTCCACTTCGCAATTATGTGCACGTCATATGAATTTCTTGTTTTCGCTCGGTTTCGTACGACCACGTACGTTGGCTTCCGTCTATTCATAGTTCTAGCTTAGCTGCTTTGCGTTGTGTTCGTAACATTGCATTTGTGCGTGTATTCATTATTTTGACAGCTATTCTAGCTCCACCTCCAGTTCCAGTACCAGCTCCGTGTCCGTCTCCATTGTGTTCAGACATACCCTGAAAAATGTTTTTTTTTTGAGTTAACTCATCTTATTTGTTGAACTATCTCTGGATTAAGTGAAAAGTGATTTCTGAAAGATTTTTATAAAAAAAATAGCATCTTTCCAACTTATCGCCATCTATGTTTTCATTATAAAATTGCCTTTCGAAAGTGTCGGACTTGGATTTCGCTAGATTTTTGATACCTGCAAGAGTTAAACCTACAACGAAAAACTATTTCTGAGTTAACTAGGATTCACTTTATTTGGAGGATTAACTGAGTCTGGTTAATTTCATTCAATGTAACATAAAAAAATTGTTAAAAATCATTGCGCCAGTATCACCTACTACAATTTTAAAGATTTTACAACTATTAACAATAATCTCAACAATTCGATTCAGTGCAAGTTTTCTCATATCCGGAACAGTGTTAACATTTTTACAATAAATAACCTTGTTTTGTGCTATTCTAAACCTACATAAGTATGAAAACTGCAAGTTGCAACTTTGTGATTAGACATAGATAACTTATTTAATTGAGTGATGTTTTATCATTATCGCCGGTAATTAACTTCAAGGTCAAAGTACAAAGTAAAGTACAAAGTAATTTTAAATTTACGAACAGGAAAAGATGATACCTTAAACTAATATGTTAAGCTAAATACCTATGTACATACATAATGCATAAATACTTAAAATTATTTGCTTTTGTGTTAACTTATTTTTTTTTATTGCTCGCCTAGATCAATAATATTATAAAAAATAAAAATTGTATACGATTATAGTATATACAAAAATGGTTGCAAAATTTTAAACAGCCTGATGTTAAGGTATTCGCATGATACTAGTTAACAATTTAATAACTTTAGAACCCTTAATTTTAAACATTTTAAAAAAATGTTCTTAATATATTCTCTATAAAAAGACTTCAGGTGAACACTCCTAAGAAAGCGACACTTCTTGCAAAAAAGTAAGCAAACATACCATTTTTACAGTTTTAATTGTCAAAGTGACACTTGGAGTATGATACTAAAAAGTTGAAATAAGCATTTGGTGATTTTAGATAGCACGATGCTAACTCGTTTAAAATTTTTGAAATCCTGTTTTTAACCTAGCATAATACCATCATATGCTAATTAACATCGTACCTAATTATAAAAGTCAAAAATTTGGTGCAGTGGATTCTAACAATTTTCAAAAGTTTGAACTTAAGAAAGCAAAATCAGTTTATTTATGCGCCGATATAAAGGTTATGATTCAGTTATTATTTCTATTAAAAAAAATTATTTCGGCCCAGTACCTATTTCACTAACAATAACTTTTATTACTTCTATCATCAATGGTAAGTTCAACCATTGAATCAATAAAAGCCATTCTGTTTCTCAAAATTTTGGAGAAAAATATTTTAAAAATTAAGTAAGTAGATACCTTGTTAAATATTAAATGCTTTTATCAATTTGTATAGTCAGACACTAAAAACCAGATGTTAAAATGTCTTCTTGTTTTTGTTTTATTAATATTTTTCGATACAAAAATAGGTGTGTTATATTTTAAATTTTGAAGAAGCACTTGTATTCAAATTTTGTTTGATATCCGTGAAACGAGACAACTAAAAAATATTAAAAACTGGGAGTTTTTGGTAAAGTTTTTTTTTACCAAAAAGATTCCACTCGTTGTTTACAATATAGCTATGTACATACAAGATCTGATTACAACAAGCTAAAATATGCGATCAATATCTTTGAAATATACAAGTCATAGTACCAGCCGAACTCTAAATGCGGCTTCAGATATTATTCTGCCAAACCTATAGAATTGCTCCTAATTAGTTGTTTGGAACTGGTCCAAATTCCCATGTCATGGATAGAAGTAAGGGTTTTATATATTCCCAAAACTGGCAAATGCTCCCGAAAAATCTCAGACCTATCAGCCTTTCATTCATTTAAGAACAAGCATTGACATATCTGTCTTCGGCTCAACATAATTACGGCTCTGCACTGCAAAATGGTGCAAACCATCGAAAATTTCCTCCATCATAAAAAGTATATTACGCTCGCATTTCCAGATATAGATGGCGCTTTTAATAATGTCGACACATCTGTAATCGGATCTACATTGTCATCTCTGAAAGTAGAATTGATCTATCAAATTCTGACAGAGACAATAAGTCGGATCTGCACTGTCATCTCTGAGAGTAGATAGTTCGCTTAGTGAATTGATCAAACAAATTCTGACAGAGACAATAAGTCTATGCGGATGACGTTGCTATTGACGTATCAGGAAAACCTCCCAATACCCTATGTGGACTGGGGATCTTGTCCCCTTTTATAGGAAATACGAAATTCTCCCTCCTACTATCAAATATGTAATACTAAGGGCCAGTTTCACAGTGCACACTTAACAAAATAAGTGGCACTTAATTTTAACATTTTGGCACTTTAGCCGCAGTTTTACTACCTGAGTAAGTGGAACTTAAGTGGCCAACATGGGAGACTTAAGTGTCACTTATTCCGATAAGTTTACACTGTGAAATTGGGAACTAGTTTTCCATATTCAGCACTTAAGTGTCACTTACTTCACTGTGAAACTGGCCCTAACATTCTCAGACGTAGCCAAATACTTGGGTCTTTTCTATATATAAGACAGACAGATAGGCTGAAATCAAGTATCTTCTTTGGACTTCCCAATCACTACAGCGTGTTCCAGACGGAGCTTTTGGTGATAAAAGAAGTCCTGTCTTGGTTTAAAGAGAATGTGATATACATTGTACATGTCAGCTGCTCTATCTCAAAGACGTAGGCTCCACATGGGAGGATTCTACTAGTTACAATGATCCCAGTTATTTGGCAAATCATGGTATTAGTAGTCTCACACGCTTCGTTAGGAGCTCTAAATGGTTCAACGAGTAGGAAGAAATAGATTCTTGTGGTATCGCAATGTGCCAGCTTATGGTCTAATTGTGTCAAGCGTTTGTACTTGACAGCCACGTAAACCAAACCTAACCTTACAATATAAAGGGTCTTCCAATAGGGACTTCTGAACTTTGACAGTTGATAGCGGCCATATTATTGAAGCTATATCTGTCAAATTGTCTGTCATTTATTCAATTTGTTTTGGCAAATCACCAGAGATGGATATAGCGTTCAATAACACGTGCAAATGATGAAATTGTTCTATCAAAATTAGTGTTCTGTTCCGCGCTCTTCGCCCATTTTACGGTTGCCATAATCCTCCTACCGAGAGTACTATTTGCAGTGTGGTGGATAAATTTGAGACTGCTTCAGTACACGAAAAACCAACACCGAGTACGTTGACGAAATGCATGATCTCCCGAAAGCATCGTCGCTGTCCGAGAGAATGTGCAGGAGAATCCCAGACATTTGATTTCGCGTCGCTTACAAGAACTCGGCCTTCGCAGACTTCTTGGCGAATTTTGCGTCATGACTTGGGTCTGCGCCCTCACAAAAATCGATTGACTGAAATTAACTGAGCTGAAGGTAAACGACCAAAGACAACGTCAACAAACAAAAGTGTTGAATTTGGGACGAAACCAATCTACATGAGATCCAAGAACGTCCAATGCATCCTGAAAAAGTCAAGGTTTGGGGTCGATTTTATGCTGGTGGCGTCATCGGTCCCTATTTCTCTGAGAATGACGTTGGCCAGGCCATCACCGTCAACGGCGAGCGCTATATACATATATTCCATATATATTGTCATAGATATCCCTTTCTAACAAATACAAAATTTCGATGATACACACACTTTGTTTTATTTAAATTTAATTATAGGAAGCGCCTAATGAAAGATCCGTACATAAAAAACTTTTCATCAAAATCATTAGAGCCGTTTTTGAAATAACAAAGCTTTTTCTTAACTGGTGTATACATATACATATGTACCTATACGACAGGTACCTTCTGTTATTTTAAGAGCTAAAGGGAATAATCTGAAAACGTTAAGTCCTAAATTTGAAGAAAATCACCAGAGAAATTCCATTTGGGACAGAAGAATTTACATTTCTGTTTCTAACCATTTTTGGAACCAAGTTTAATAATTCATTTGTGCAAGTAAAAGTAGATCTACCTCATTACAATTATTGATTACTTTTTTTGTTAATCAATATCACTTATTTTAATTTCACTATACGATTTTTTTCTTCAGTATAAAGAGGTATGTACACGGCTGCTTAGACATGTGCGTTCAATCTACGTCATAAGGCATAAATGGTCACTATAGACTTTCCAATTTTTTTCATACAACACACATTTTGGTTATGTTAACTACGCAATACTTTGAATTTTTTTTTTTGTATTTTTTTTTCTTTTAAGCCGGCCGGTCGGCCTTTAGCTGAAATTAATGACTACATGTTTTGCATTATAATAACGATATTTCAAAATTAATGAAAAAAAAAAAAATAAAAATATTAATCACGTTTGCTCGTGCACTCTATTGATGAATGCAAATTAGCAGAGAAATACAAAAAAATTTAAAGTGAATGAGTTAAGTGTAGTCTTTAAAGTATGGCACCTTTATTTACTAATTACTTACTTCTGAGAAAAATTAAATAAACATTAAAATTATACCCGAAACAAAAAATATCGTCTTTATGGGTTATATTTTTATTTAAAGAGCTACAGTCTTTTAGTTTAATTGAAGTAAATTACTTAGAATTAATTAAATAAAACATTTATTAGCTTACTTCATTTTAAATATTAATATTTATCCATAGCAAAAAGCATTTAGGTATATATTAGTACATCCAGCCTTGTACCAATAAATTATTTATAAAAAAAACAACAACATATTCATCATTTAGTCATACATATAGGTATCAAAACAAAACTATTAAATTGTTAAAAATATTTTATCATGATAAAAATATTATCCTTCTGCTCAGTGTTTATCTTGGTATAGGTGCGTGTTTTTATATAATTTTTTTAATTAGTTTATTTAATTTAATTTTTTTGTTTACTAATTGTTTATTTAATAAAAGTTTAGATTCAATTGAGGGTCATTTGGTTGGATTTTATTTTCAGTTCATTTTAAGTCCAGGTATTCCATGTCCAGGTTAAATAATGGATAATTTTCCACTTGACTATCTTCATTGGTGGTGTCAATTGCATCAGGTCTCAGGTGTCGTGTTAATTTGTTAGATTCTTCTTGATTCTTTGGAATGTTTTTTTCCTCAGCTTCTGATGGGGAATAGTGGAATATTATACCTTTTCGGAATGCATTTCTTAGTTTTCGTTTAAGACGTTGTTCCGATGCATCGAACATTTGTACATCTTCCGAATTTCTTCTATTATTAAAGTCGTGTAAATTTGAGGTTTCATCCGAGTTCATTCTCAAATTCTGAAACAAAGAAGAAAATTGAAGCTAAGTTAGGATTTATATTATCACAAAAGGGAATCTTTGACTTAAATCAAAAATCATTTTTATTAGTTACTTGATGTATTGCCTCTCTTCAATTTATAAGTTCAAATGACCTCAACTTCTCGTAAACAGAAGTAGATAATTTTCTAATTTTCTTCATCTACGTTAGAATTTCCTCTCTAGTGTATAAGGTATATTTACAAAAGAACTGATATTTGGTGTTTTTCTTTTTTACCTCAGAGCAGATTACTGAGCTATCAAAAATAAATTCTATGTTTCTGTTTACCTTGGACAAATCAGAGCACATAAGTCGTGTTTCTTTTTTCTATCGGAGCTAGCTCGGAGCATGCTCTGTATGCTCAAAATAAAATGACCGAGCAAATGGAGCAAAACGCTGAGCGAATCCAACTTCATACAATTTTTATGTAATTTGACTAAGCATATGACAGTTCAGTGCTCAAGTGTGTTTTATAATTAAATCTGAGGGCTCTGATCATAATCTCATCAGAGCTTTGCTCTGATCACTCAGCCTCTGCTTAGAGCCAAAAAAGAAAAACGCCAATTGTTTGTAAAAAGATGTACATGCTTAAAGTTGATTTCACTCTCTCACAGAACCCCTTCAGCCATCTTTTTTTTTTCTTCCTAAAATTTTTTCTGGGTTTCCATTTCTACGATATAAAATTGCACTCTTTTACCCCTATCAAGCTCTTTGAAAGTACTTTTTACGACTCACTATTTATATAACATTTTTACCTAGCAAAATAGTTTTTCAAAGATTAGATCTACAACAACAAACCCAATTGAATTTTTTTCCTGGTAGATGGAATGAAATAAATTTCATTACCACACATTTTTATAAACTCTTTAACAAAAATTGTCACAAATTTATCTACCTTAAACTTAAAGCCCTCAGATTTCCACTCTTTTTTCTTTTCATAAATGGGCTCAAACCTACCTAGAAAAACGTCAAACCATCAAGGTTATCTTCTGCTTCTCACAATCTCTGATTCTCTAACCAACACTTCAGGCATTCCTCAAGGCAGTAACTTGGGTCCTCTACTCTTTGTTTTAATAATAAATGATGTAGACAATATCATCAATGACTCATATCTTTCTATTTACGCAGAGATGATATGATAATCATGAAAGTAATTTGTACTGTCTGCCTTTTACACCGCAAAACGACCTTAATTTATTCCAAACGTTGTGCAAGGTGCGACAAGAATTTCTTTGAACTCAAAGTTGCTTAATGTCAATTCGTAACCGTAAGCTTTACCAATAACGCTAAATGTAATATTAGTGGTCCGTTGATAAATTTGGGAACAAATGTCATTATTTTTCTTGAGAATAATTAAGAATCATGAAGTCATACAATTATTTAAGGTTGTTTAATCTTATGATAGATATTGTATGTATAAGATTTCTGAATATGTTTATAAACTGGATCTTGGGAAAAAAACCAAGTGGATAAAGCTAAATAAATACAGTCGACTCTCTCTAAGTCCAATTTTCACGGGATACCAAGATTTGTTCGAGTTAGAGAGAGTTTTGGAAGAATTCGAGTTATAGAGAGAAACATTATTTTATTTTAAAAGGTTTATTTAATAAATAAAAGTTAATATATTATGTATATATAAAGAAACCAACAACACAAGGAAGAGGATAACAATCCCTTTTTTGTTTTTTCGTTGTAACTTTTCAAAAACTGAATCTTTTTATAGAGGTACCAGGTTATGAATAGGAAGAATAGCGAGAAGCTGACGATGATGGTACACGCGATGCTACACATATATACATATGTATTAAGGTTTTGATGGTTCGTAGTTATACTATATCCAAATACGAATTCCGAAGGGGTAATGTTTTTTACTTTGTTTTGTTCAAAACAAAATTCGACTTAAGGGGTGAAAAAAGATGCCAAATATCGAGAAAATGTGTTTGAGTTAGAGAGAGTTTGACTTAGAGGGAGTTCGACTTAAAGAATGGTTTTTGTACGGAAAATTGAAGGGAATGATAAAATATAGCGAAAAAGTTCGAGTTAGAGAGAAATTCGACTTAGGGAGAGTCGACTGTATTTCGGCATAATGTGCATATACCCCGGGCCACAACCATGTTTGGCTTAGCAAAGTTGTATATGAAATAAGTTTATTATTGTCCCCTCATAAGCAAAGTGATTTATCTCAAAATCGATTTGAATTTTTTTTTTTCTTAAAATGCATGCGACTGGGTCGCACGAACTTTTAGATCTTGTTTAAATACATTTTTAATGGAAGTTTTTAGCATTCGATTAAAAATTAATAAGAGTATCGGAAATTATAACCAAAATTAGTACGTACAATTTTGATAAAAAAATTAGTAAACGATTTTTTCGAGTTTTAAAATTTTGAGTTTAAAAATTTGAATTTTTTTATATTTTGTAAACGTTTTGAAGACAAACATTTGTAAGCAATTTTGTAACATTTATTAACGCGGAGTTAAAAAAATAATTTTGAAAAACATCTAAATATCGAATTTTCAAAAAAAAAATTTTTTTTTAACAAAATTTATTAGAAGAACTTATAATAAGCTCTTTTGTAAAAAAAATGTCATTAAAATCGGTAGAACAGATGATGAGATAGTTTGGTTCTATGAGAGGTAGGTACCGTCTTTTATCGATAGATGACATTTTTTTCCAATAACATGGTAGATCGCACTGGATATAAGCTCGTATATAAATTTTAATCAAAATCTTAATAGTCGTTTTTGAGCAAAATGAGATATTCATTACGGGGTTTTAAACACTTGTATGGTTTAACATTATTTTTGGTTATAAGAAATTTTTGTGTTTAAAATCTACTAGTTATCTAATGTTAAAAAACTAGAGAGTGCCAAGATTAATAAAAATCGATCCACTCGTTTCCGAATTATTAAGTTCTCAAAAAACAATTTTGAAACTTTTTTTAAAAAATAAAAAAAAAAGTAATTTTGGCATATAATACCTACTTTTAACACTTTTTCCATACAAAAAATGTATAGAAGTTGTGTGTAAAAACAAAATAAGATTTTCATTATTTATCATTTTAATTTGTAACAGGTAGGTATCGTTTTCTTTTGGTCTTTAAAAAAAATGAAAAAAAAGAAAAAAAGGGAGAAGCCCAAAAAACTCAAAAAGTAAAATACAAAAAGTTTAAACCCTTATATAACTTATTTAATTAAAGTCATTTATTCTTGCCTAGCAACAAATTATAACGAAAATTAATTAACAAAGTAGATACACAAAAATAAGTTAGATTAAATATGCCATTTATGTTTTTTTATATCGTGCGATGTGATGCATTAAAAAGTCAGCTCAGCTGCAGCGTTGACTGAATTTTAGACAGTTATGATGAGTACCTTTTCGTTGCTAGGCAAGAATAAATGATTTAAAAGCAGAAAAAAAAACTCATAAAGAGTTTGGAAAATCTATAATTTTGACATTTACTTTTTTTACCTATCATTCATTGATCAGAAATTGTAAGCGTCTGAAGTTTTTGTATTTCTTTTTATGTTAACGAAATACAATATTAACAAAGTTAAAGTATAAGGATATTTTTTAAATTTTGTTAGAACATGTCATTCATTCATTTGTTAGATTATTTAAACGTAAGGAACTTTGTCTGGAATTTGAAGAATTAGCTTTATTTATTCCATATGCAAATTATTTACTTTATTCTATATTCCATCAATCGTTTTTTCAATAGCACAATTAGTGTTTCGGTACGTTTGAGAAATTGGTATTCATACTTTTCTGTTTGAAATTTATTATTGAATGAAAAAAAAAATTTGGTAAAAATTTGGGGGTGGACTCGGCGCAGTGGAAGTAGTGCTTGACTGCTAAACTAGATGTGTGGGTTCGATCCCCAGTCTAGGCAGCATTCTTTTCTATGGTCCCTCAATTGAACGCCACCCCTGGGATTTAATGAGATAATCAAAACCTTATTTCTCATTCCACTGTGCCAACAAAAATCTATCCTATCCTTCAATTCCTTCTAACATTTGCCTAATTTATAAGACCCTAGGTCTTCCTGGCATATATATGTTTGTGTTGTTGTTGTTTTTAAGTTCACTGGTGAAGTTTTCAAAACGTTTGAATTGTGAGTAATAAAAAGAAAACTTGCCAAGTAAATCCCCCAAACTTTAGTCAGTATTCAGTAATCATTAAATAATAAATTTGTCTCATTATTTGGAGTTGTTTCAATATTATGCTACTTTAAACATTTGATATTAAACCTTCATAAAATATGAACTTGGCGCACTTTTAGATCTAACTTCTTAATTTCATGGCACATGTTGGTTTTGTTTTTTTTTTTTGGTTTTTGTATAGAAAAAATTGGCTATATTTTTAACATTAATATTTTTGGTCTGTTAATCTCACTCGTTTTTACAATGAATTTTATTTTTTTCCAGGTCAGTGAAGTGAAGCTATGGAAGATGTGGAACTCATTCTACAGCAATCGGATGTGCTCCTTTTTGTTGATTGCAATTCTTAAAACGTATGGATACCATGCCCCTTAAATAGTACACCCTAAGTTTGCTATTTTTTTCTTGGTAAGAAAGAGCCCTACCGCTCTACCAAATTTCATCATTCTACAACAATCAAAAATGCTCCATACGATTGATAAAATTTCTGAAAAAGAAAACCTCAACTTTTTTCATCTGTATGCACTACAAACCTAATGTTGTCGGAAATAATGAAATTCTGCGGTGTTGGGAAGTGCTCCATAATTTTGATGAACTGTCAGTCAGTGAGTGAGGCAGTCAGTTACGGTTTTGGTTTTAGCGATCTTAGAAGTCCTTTATATTAGAAACCATTTATGCTAAGCGATTAAAATTTGGTGAGGCACCTGTACTTGTCCAGTTCAGAAAATATTCCGAATTTGATGTTTCTGACTTTATTGGTACTTTAATAAAATGTTGCGAAGATTTGTTCAAATCTTTTTACTAAATGTTCTTATTTTTAAACATTAAATTTTTCAAAAAGTATTATACTAAACGTATTTTTTTAATAAACTTCAGCTGAACATACCTAAAAAAGTTACAGTTCGTGCAAAGATGTAATCAAACATACCATTTTTAATTGTCAAAGTGACATTGTGAGTTAGTATGATACTAAAAAGTTAAAAAAGGCATTTGCTGATTTTAACTTTAATAAAATGTTAAAAGATAGCACATTGTTAACTCCTACTAAATTGTCTAAAATTTTGCGCCAGTATTTTTATCTAAGAAATTCGTGTTTTATTTCTGTTTGCCGGTTCGTCCCTAACAATTAATGCATATGCTTTATTGCTGATACTACACATAACGATTTAAGTTGAACTTAATTTCTTAAGTATCACTTTATGACATGGAAACAGTACCCCTTAAGAATTTAAGTTCAACTTAAATCGTTATGTGTAGTATCAGCAAACGGGTCTTAATGAATGTTTGTTAATTCTTATGCCAAATTTATTTATTCACCAGCTTTTTGGTTTGGTTTGCGAATGGTAAAAGAGTCATTAATTTGTTGCAACCAAAAAATACAATTAAAAATACATCTTATTATCTGCTCAGTTGAATTCACTTTTCTTGGAATTAAATAAAATAATTTTATTGTTATTGTGATTCTATGTAGATATCTACTCTTACATTTCGAGAGAAAACCGCAATTTCATTAGATTATATTATTCGAGGAAATAAACAAAATTATTATTAAAAACATATTTTAGTAATAAATCCGTAATAAATTATATGAGTGTATATTTCTTCAAAACAAAACCACAATTCTACAAAAATTAATTATCTTTCTTTAATATGGCATGTTTTATTTATTAAAATTAAACAGAAAAAAAATAATGATAATTTATCAAAAAAAAGATATCTCAAATAAAATTATGACAGGAAAGACGAGACAAGTAATATTTAGTACATTTTAAAAATCAATTTGACAGCTTTTTATCAAAATGTATTCGAGTAAGGTCCCGACCGGATACGCTGAAGATGAAAAGGATGCAAGTTGTTAAGTATCCTTTGAACTGTCAATTTAAGTATTCCAGTTGTTGTTCAATAAAATAAATACAAAATTCGTCTATTTAAAAAAAGATTATTTTTTTTTATTATTTTTGAACCTTGTCTGCATTGAGTTCAAAGTTATACTTATATCTTTTAAGAAATTTCAAGAACATGGAACATTTATAAATAAAAGCTAGTATTAAGTTATACGATTTTTTTGCAGGGTGCTCTTTCAAAGATTGAAGTTAAAAAAATTGATTTGATTATAAAATATCACATTATCTATCAAATTTGAGCAAAATGGTGTGCAGGAAATCAAAAATATTTGTATGAAAAAAATTAGTAAATCATAAAATCAAATCATAAATCATAAATCAATTAAGGACAGGGTGACTAAAAATCTGGTTTTAAGAAAGGGTTTTTCAAAACTTAAAATAAAACAGCTGTTAATCGAAACCATTATGATTCAGTTGGACATTGGACAGGTTACTAAATTCGAAGAGGTCATGATATGGCCTTCCACTAGTTTCAGTTTGGACCATTGATTATGGGACACCCTGTATTTAAATTAAAATGAAAAATAAGTCATGTAATAGGTCAATAATTCATAAAAAAAAACCACTGAATTCATATATTGGTCATAGAAAGTTTTTCATCAATGTGCTAAGTTTTTTAAGGACATTAGAGATTTTCGCCGTATATGAGATATTCCAAAAAAAATTGTAAATGGTATATAACCATTTAAAATGCCACCAAATCTTTTACATAAAAGTTTCAGTAAATGTTTTTTTTTATTAAAAAAAATGTCATTAAATTTTCATACAATTTTCATACAATACAACCATAGTTTTTGACCTTAAAATAGACTTAAAAATTAATAAAAAAAAAAAATGCCCGACCAGTCCTATAACGGAGGTAATGTGTAATCTGCTAAGAGATATCAAACTTTTAAAGCGCTTCAGATCCAGCATAGCCCAGATTTGTTTTGTGGTCTGACATGTGGCGATGTTCCACCTAACGTTTGTTTTCTCTATTGCATCTTTTTTTAGCATAAGTTTACAAGTAGCGATGGGCATAGTAATACTTGTCCGATTCGACGATATAGGTATAATTTTGTTCCACTTTTGGCGAGTTCATCTGCTTTACAATTGCCTGGAATGTCCCTATGACCCGGCACCCAGCAAAGGTGAATGTTGAACTGCTCTGCCATCTCCATGAGAGATGATCGGCAATTAAGAGCTGTTCCTGCCAGTTCTTGAAACTAGTTGACCTTTTATGAGGACTAATGACCTTTTAGATGAGAATTTTTTTTATGAATATCCCACAAATTACCTGCTAATTGCCAATGGCGGGTCCACGGTCCATTTCAACCAAATATTTTTGTATTAATTTATTTATTTATTTATTAAATATTTATTTCTCTTCGACCAAAATTTTGTCTACATTTGACCTACTTAATTCCAGAAAGCCCATCTTTTTATAAAATTTCGACTAAAAATTTCTTTAAGTATAATGAATATCTAATGATATAGTTGAAGGGATAAAAAAATTGCAGATTTCCAACTTTTAGGACCTTTTTGCGAAGGAACTTAGGATAAATATAGCACCATCATTTTCGATTTTCAAAAAAAAAAAGTTGTGCTGTGTTGTGCTTAACTTATATACTGCCATTGTACATTGTAAATGATTTTTTAAATTTGCAAATTTGCAATTTTTTTTTCTTCAAAATAACGATCTTTTGAAAAGTTATTACTTGCTTGTGCTTGTTTGTTTTTTTTTTTTTTATCGAAAATGGCGGTGCTAACTTCACGCACATAAATAATATATCACAAAGCCCACGCAAGTTTTATTTATTTTTAAGTTTTCTATTTGTAGTTGGACTCCCCATGACCAAATAAAAAACTTATATGGCTGATCTATTACTGAAACTATTTGAACTTTTATGACAATTTGGTGACATTACAAATGGGTATATATTTTAAATGAATATCCTACAAATAAGATGTACGAAATACCTTATAACCTTGAAAAGTTTTTATCATTGACTTCAAATTTTGTGTGACCTTTAACCAATTTTTGAAAGTAGTTTACCTTTACTGACCAATTACTGAACTTTTGGGAATGTCGAAGTTGTTCATTTTTGAAATAGAAATTAAAAGATTACAAAAATGTTAAATTCTTTATCAGTAGGTATAATAATGGAACTGATTTTTGAAAATAAGAAAAATGTTTTCTGAGAACCGAAAAACTCAGGTTTTTTTTTGAACAACTCAATTCGGATTGCCATGAAAACTTGGGTCAGCTTTGGGTAAATTTCAACGAACGAAGTTATTGATTGCCAGTAGCCAGAGTCAGTTCACACTCAATTTGGCTTTTTTTTTTAAATAAACAATAGATTTACATGACGTACACCTCTGGGAGGATAATGAAAGATTTATAAATGTCAATATAATCTTAATCTATTACCTAGCCGGGGACATACGGACAGAAACATATAAAAAGTTAATTTTTTTATTTTTTTCCCACAAGTATGATTTTTCTTTTATAATAAATATATTTCTGTGTTCTGTTGCCATGTATCTGCCGTTGGAATGCACAAGAGTATAGATTATTATGAAACATTTATTTTATGAAACAAGGACTTAATAGGTCTTAAATTACTTGATTTACTGCCAACATATTAATTTTAATATACATAAATATTTTCCTTTTTCTTAATTACTGTTTCAATTGATTTATAAAGATTTTGGCAAATATATTTCTTATTGTGTTTTCACAAATAGGATATAAGGGTATTCTTAGTTCGAACATAAGTTTCAACATCTTATGGGATTTGTTTTGAAAATAGTTTTAACTTTCTTTTTTAGAAATAACTATTCCTTAACAATCTACAAGAAATTTATATTCTAAAATGTTATAGTGGTTTTGTAATTCTGTTACTAACAACCTATCAGATTTAAAGAATTTTTGTATTTTGCTTGGCCAATGTCTTCTATTTTCTACCTAAATACATTACCCCCTGATTTTATTAATGAACCAAATACAAACAAGTACATATACTCTACTCACCCTTTCAAGTAACATATTAAGAAGTTCACTTGGTTTGACTTCATCCTGTGTTAACTGTATATCTCTCTTTCCTTCTGATTGTTGACTTTCACTGCCATCTATTGAGCGATATATTTTCCCAGTGGATCTTTTGCCGTGTGCTATATTAGGTAAATAGAGACAGAAAAATAAATATCCCCAACGGGAGAGCAAAAAAACTTTAATGATTATACCTCCCCAGCATGAATGACCATATTCCAGGCAGGAACCTGTAAAAAAAAAAGGATGCAAATTGCAATTAATTACAATTTCTTTACTATTGGTATTGTAAAGAATATATTATTATGTATAGGTGCGAGACTTTAAGGCTATAACGTACATAAATATTAATATACGGCAAAAACAGAAAGGTGTTTGTAAATCTGTTTGCATAAAAAAAATGTCTTATTGCGTTTTTACGCATCCTGAAGATTGCAAAGGTTAGGTAGGGAAAAATAGGGTTTAAAGGGCCTATAGCATACAATTTATTTAAAAAAGTTTTTAGAATGTTTTTTGAATCCGCTCCGAGGAACAATTTTTTTTAATTTTTAACTATACTATTGAATAAAACAACTTAATTTAATAAAACAATTAATAGATTTTTGGTTTTGCAAAAAGTTATAGTCATTATTTTACAATATGTTGGCGTTGTTTTAAAATAATATCTTTTTGATTTTAAGTCAGTTTGTTAGAAAGTTGCCCTGCTGCTTAAATGTAGGAAAATAAGCTGGAACTTACAAATTATATTTTTTTACAGCTGGTCCACCCGGATTTACACGGATTGTTTCATCAATTAATAGTAACCCATTCTAATGAATTCTTTGGCACGCCCCAATAATTTTTATAGACAAATGTAGCAGTCTGGGAGCGTTTTGCCATTTATTGCCGATTTCCGTTAGGGACAATACTAAGCGATTGTTAATAATTCAGAAGTGTTTGTCACTTCTTAGAATCATTATTCTCTCCTTCTCGAGAACCAAACAAAAATTGCTTAAATGAAACAGGCTTAACCGAATAAGTGTATGTACTTCCAAAACAGTTGTTGAGCATCAAAACAATTTTGTTTATAATAATAAAAAAATAAATAAAACACAAACAGAATCCACTTTATATATAAACAGTAAAACCCGCTTAAGAGAAAAACCGGCTTATCTGAAACACTTTTTTCATCCCCGAGTATTTGTCGACCAATTACCTTTATAACACTATAAAATCCCGGATACCTAAAACATATTTTCAGTTAAATTTTATATTTTTCATTGAAAAAATCTCTCTTAAGTGAAAAAAAAAATTAATAGAACAGAACAAAAAATTTGCTGAATGCTTTTACTATTTTTTTAATTTTCACCTCCACCAAATTTTCTTCACAAAAATGACATTTGAATTTCTGATACGTCAGAACCCTTTTTGGAATTTTTAAATCCGCTTAAGTGCAATTTTTTTTCACTTATCCGGACTCCGCTTAAGTGAAATTTTTTTTCACCTAAGCGGGGTTCGTTTAAGTGAAAAACCCGCTTAAGTGAAAGAAAGACTGGGACATTTTGCAGTTTCTCTTAAGCAGGTTTTACTGTATATGGTTTATTTATTATTTATCTTAGTTGTATTATACATATATTTGTAGATATGTATATGGAATAATAAAAATATGCAAATTAATTTCCAAGAATTCATAAAATATCCAATTCTATATAATCTAGATGTTGAACCACAACTAAACAAACCTGCACACGTACATTAGGATAATAACTTCTATTGGAGTTAAATAAGATAAATTGCATTCTAAATTGTCTTCTAAATCTTCTAATCTTTAAAAAAATCTCCGAAATAAAAAACAAAAGCAACTTTCAATTATAAAATTTCCAGTGAGTATTTTATTATGACCTCCAAGTAACCTTCATCAGTTTGTTGTCAAAATAGTAAGTATAAATTGGTATAAATTTATGGATAGATAACCAATTTTTTAGTGTTACCTATTTTCGAAATATTTAATTTTCAAAAAATAATTTTGAAATTTTTTTTTTGAATCGAATTTTTTTTGCAAATGTTGGGTATGCAATATTGTTCAAACTTATTAGAAGCTCTTGTGTAAAAAATTTAATAAAAAACGGTAAAGCTTGTTATGAGATACTCGAAATTCGAAAAAATGGTTCAATGAGGTATATGTATACCGTTACTAAACGGTAGATACAATTTTTTTTACAAAAATATGGTAGATCGTACTGAAAATAAAATAAATACAATTAATTTTTTTTATTAAAATCGTAGAATTCGTTTTTGAGAAAAATGAGATTTTTCTTACCGGTAACCGGTTTCTGGTCCGTTGTGTTATTACCTGATTTAATACAAATGCAACAAAAAATCCCTGCAAACCAGTTGATGTTCAGTCGCTGCCACCACAAAATCAATTCATTTTTTATATATATAGGTTAGGTTGATAGATACGGGTTTTGAGAGGGTTTTTTTGTTTTTTACTTAGTGGTTTTAGAGGAATTTCGAATAAAAAATTGAGGTGATTGCCAAAATATGGTACAAAAAATCGAGTTAGAGGGAAATTCGACTTAGAGGGAGTCGACTGCATATTTTATGGAATTCACAAATATGTAATTATTTTTTTTCATTGAAAATTCAATGTTTCGAAAACAGGCTGACAGTGTGTTTCTTTTTTTAAATAGGGGTTTTAGTTAATATAATGTACATAAGTATAAAGATAACTTAAGTTAAATAAACTTATTTTTATACTTAAAAATTTTTACGCATACATATATACATTTTTGAAATTTTGCTTAAATTTTTGTATTCTAGAGCTTAGGGGCCAGTTATAGCTTTCATTGAAACTCGTCATTGAAAATTTTAATTTCTTATTTTGAGACACTTAAAAAGCAAAATCAGTAATTATTTTGATGCCAATAAAAAGCTCTTGACTCAATTATTATTATTTTCAATTAAAAATGTGAGTTTTTTTTTCTTATGTGAATGTACAATTTTTAAATAAATATATAAAACCTAAACTGTAAGCCACCATTACATAAGAACAATTTCGTGCGACACAGTCGTACATATTTTTTTATTTCCCCCACCCCCCCTTCCGCTATTTCTTATAAATTGTAAAACTTTTTAAAAATTAATGAAAAATAATGTTAAAATTGAAAAATTGCCTATGAATCTCTGGCCTCTGCATTTAAAAAAGTTCATACAGATATAAAACATTTCATAACTTCAAAACCTCCCCGTTTTATCGACAAAATATTTTATTTTCAAAATATAACTTCAATGTAAATTTGTATATGACGTCATAAGTCTTTTTATAGTCCAAAGTCTTTCAGAATAGTCTCGTGTCGTGGTTGTAACTGGATTTTATGAAAATATCACAATGAAAACTTTTTTCTTTGATGGCTTTTCCTATCCTTATGTAAACGCATTTTGTCGTCGTCCCATATATAGAAAAGAAAGAAAGAAAAGCTATGCAAAAGCCATAAGGAAGAATAATGTTCTTTTTGTCTTCTTAAGGTTGTTTTGTAGTCTGTGTCCTAGTTGCCATCAAGGCTATATTATGTATATGATGACAAATTATGATGAATTGTACTTTTAGGATAATCACAAGAGTAGTTTCACACCTTCATATTTTTGTTATCATAATATGAGAATAAAAAGAAATATTTTCCATGGAAATAGATATATGTACATATGTACCTGTTTTTGAAGATGATTTTTGTTTTTTTTAATTTCATGATTTCAAAATGATATATATATATAAATGAGAACAACGAAACAGAATTAAAGGTTTAAAATGCAATAACAATACGTATCATTGAGTGGATGTGTGCCAATATACCTATGTATATGGAGAAAGAAAAAGGAAGGGAAGCTCTGTAAAAAATTGAAAGGAATGAGATTTTTATTTTCATTTTTCTAACAATGATGGGGCTGACACCTGCGTTACCTTTATATCCTTGAGTTTAAATCATTTCTAGAGAGAGTGGGCTTTTAAAGGTTGTAGATTATTCCTTCTATATCATCAGTAGTGTAAATGAGTGAGTGGCCATCAGTCAGGTAGAATTCTTTAAAAGGATTTTTAACGATTTTCACATTTTTGGAAACGTTTGTTTGAATGTTGGCACGTTTTTGTGTAATATCTATTCTTTTTTTATAAGCTAACAAAATTAAAAGAAGAAACATATATTTTTTTAGAACCTACGTGTAGGAATGTATTGTGGTAGTTTCGTTTAAAAAGGGATAATTGATTAGAAATGTTCCATTTCAACGTGTTAATTTTTGTTTGTGTTCAAATAGAATTATCAGTTAAGTCTCTATTCGATGCATTCACCATAATATGTAATGTATGTATATTTATATTAGGTTATGAATTGGTCGATTTTTAACGAAAATGAATTTTGTGATTCCCCTTAATCAGTTCCAAATAAAATAATTGATCAAAATCCTGATTTTTGTTTTCAATTTTTTATTTCTGCCATTTGTCATTTCCTTGACTTGCCTTAACCCAGCGGCTCCATAACCTCAAATATTGCCAATGGATCCTCAGCGTAAAGGCTTTATTTTGAGGTTATTATACCGTAGAGAAAAATATTCAATTAAACATAAATTGATTGAACAACCTCTGAAATTGTTTTGACACCAATGCGATGTAGGTACATCATAAGATTTCTTAAGGAAAACTCAATTTATGAGAAAAAAATTAAAAACGTTGGAGCGGTTTTTTAAAAAAAATATTTTGTGTTAATGTAGGTACCTATACAATTTTGAAAATATTAATTAAAAAAAAAATTTGTACGCAATTTTGTAGCCTTTATTAATTCGGAGTTAAAAAAAGTAATTTAAAAAAATATCATCCACCCATTTTCGAAATATGGAATTTTCAAAAAATAATTTTGAAATTTTTTTAAAAATTAATAATTTATTTTTTTAACATTTTTGTATGCAATTTATTAGAACTTATTTGAAGCGTCTGTCAGTTCAACTGATAATGAGATAGTCGAAAATCAAAAAAATGATTCTATGAGAGATATGTACCATTTTTAAACGATAAAAAAATTTTCTTCTATTAAAATGGTAGATCGTACAGATATTAGTTCAGGAAAATTTTTTAATCAAAATCGTAGGAGCCGTTTTTGAGAAATATGAGATTTTCCTAACCGGTTCCTAAACATTTGTATGGGAGGTACCGTTATTTTTAGTTATAAGAATATTTTTCATTTAAAATCTGCTCGGTGCCAAGTTTAATAAAAATTGACTGAGTCGTTTTCGAGTTATTAAGTTCAAAAAAAAAATTTTGAAACTTTTTTTAAAAATCCAAAAAAAATTTTTTTGAAAATTTTGGTATACAAAACATTTAAAACTTTTTCAAAAATTCTGTATAAAAAAATTAATCAATATAATTCAACCATTCAACAATGGTTTTTGAGAAAATCGCAAATCAAAGATCAAAAAAAAAAAAATCAAAAGAAAATCAAATCTTATAAAATGGTTGCCTTTTTGTAAAAAAAAATTATCGATTTTTTTAAAAAAAAAGTTGTGGGCACGTTTTTGAGAAAAATAAGATTTAAATTTTTTGCTAAAAAAAAATTGTATGGCAGGTACCGTTGTTTTTGGTCTTAAAAAAAATGAAAAAAACGGGTATGCCCAAAAAACGCTAGGTACCAACTTTGAAGAAAATCGACCGACCAGTTTAGCCTGCAGCCGAAAGGACAGACAGACAGAATTGCGAGACCCACTTTTTTCGACGACGCTATCATCGTTATGTCAAGTTTGATCAAAATGTCGAGTTCGATTTTTTTACGAATCCATAACTTGCCGTATAGTATCTACCTATATGTATATCGCAATAAAAATCATAAGAATTTTACCTATTCAATTGAACTGGAGTGTATGTAAATATATAGTATCTATATATGGCAAGTAAAACGGTTAACCTATAATTAAAAAATGATTCATAGAGATTTTCAAAAGATCTCCGCTCGCTCTTCGCATTTAAAAAAACTTACAATTTGATGTAATTACAATCTAATATTTGTACGTATGTATGTATGTATATGTAAGCGCGAATAAAGAGATATCTCTTTGGGGAAATAAATCATTTCAAAAGCCAATCTAATATAAAATGTCATTGCATGTGTGTTAACAGGAAGCATACATAGTTATTATGTGTATTTTGAGAACTGTCTTTTTTTTTATACTGACCCTAAATCATAAATAGATGTTTTATTGGCCAGGGCTTAGGACTTTGCTTAATCATGAAGAACAGTGTATAGGTAATCGAATATCTAATCTCTGATCCCAAGAGGTGGTGAAATTTTCACTGCTGTTGCTGTTCTGATTAATGTGATAAGTAGCTCGATGACACAACAAACAACAATTTGCCGCGGATGATTATGGCAAAGTTCAAATAATAAACTAAGCGTTAAATTTATTGAGTATTACATATATTTTTATAGATAATTATGATGATGTATGTATCTATATACATATATAGTCATAAATTTATTCGTACTAGAAAATATTCATTAAATGTATACTTCCATTTATTGGTTTATGACCAGAGCCGCATCAATAGTCTTTTGCGCCCTCGGGAATATTTTTTTTAATGAAAACTGAAGAGTTTTAAAAGCTTATTCGATTAGGGATGTCTAATAGAAATGAAGAACGCTCTCTATATCTTTTTTTTTCGATAGTAAAGCACATTTCCACAGTGTTTCAGTTTGATTTACCTATACAATGAGGATAAATCTGTTGAGACCCTATATAAGATTATTTTAACTAAAACTATAGTTTATAGCTGATGGGGCCCTAACTAATTATTATTACACATATGTATGTAACTCAAATACATAATAGAAATTTCGAAGCAGACTATTTATGGCTTGAATTACACAACGATAAAATGTTTTATCGTCATTTTCGAAGCTATTTATGTAAGTACACTCCTTCTACTCATTATATTATTTTGTGGCCCTCATTCTTTCATACAGTGCCTTTTGGCCACCAGTCTGCCCCTGCTGGTAGCATCGCGCCGACACCGCTTCTAAGCGTCACAAGAATTATCGAAATTGTGATCTCCTTTTGAATAGCTCACAACTCACAAGTTTGACAGTTCATCAAATATTCAGAACTTAAGGATCAAATAAAAAATTCACCTTACTGTGGTGAGTTTTTTGTGACGATTATCTGAGAATACCAAAAATGTTATTGAATCACAACAACCTATAGCAAGAAATCAATCTCATAAGAGCTTGTGTCTTGTGAGCCCTTACAACGTCAGAATAGCCCTGTTAACTTATGAGTTAACTAAGGCACTGGAAAACCTGGCTCTAAGGCATCATTTAAGAAGCTGTTGTTGAAGATTTTATATAAGTGGGCGTGGTAGAAAGCAGATTTCCCAAACAAAACTACACACTAAACTTTGAGGCTTAGGTGAAATAATATGTAGTTTTTTTTTTAAACCCGCCTTATACCATATTATCTGAGATTACTTGAGCTTCGTAAGGCCGTTAAATAAGGAAAATATTCAAATACATATAAGAAAAGTGGGCGTTGTTGTCTATTCAAACGAATTTCTTAACCTTCCGCCGGTTTTGATCAATTTTTTGTATGAAGTATTTTATACCATAATTTATACCATAAATTATAATTTAATTTTTTATTTCTAAGAAAATGTTAAAAACTTTTATTTTGACAACTCACAATATTTCTAAAATGATTTCATCGGTTTTTATTAAACTTGGTATATTTGGGCTAGTCTCCATGTTATGCATAGATTTGAATGTTTTGGAAATAAATACAAATAAAAATTAGAAATTTTTTTAAAAATTTAATTATATTTAATTATAATTAATTTCACAACATACATATAATTTTTAGGTTACGGGTTTCGAATATTTTTCATCCATCTGGCTTAAAGATGGGGGAACAATATCCAAAACGCGTAGCTTACAAACTATAAAATTGTATACGTTGTGAAAACTAAAGAATAAATTAATTATAATTAAATATTTAAAACATTTGCTATTTTTATTTATTTCCAAAACATTCAACTTAGAACCAAGAAGCTTATAACTTCTAAAGAAGAAATTTAAATCAAATTTGTAGGAGGATCATTTTCAAAAAAAAATAGAAGATTTTCTTTTACGCTTTTATGAAAGGTACCGTTAATTATTGCTATAAGAATAATTTTTGTTAAAAATCACTTGGTTCTAAGTTGAATGTTTTGAAAATAAATAAAACTAAAAATAAAAAAAAGCAAATAGGTCTTAATAATGTTGTATATACAAAATTTTAAAACATATTGATTGGATTTAAAATTGTTGAAATTAGGGTTTTTTTCTTATTTTTACATAAAATGTCAAATATCAGAACAAATTAAAAATATCATTGCAAACAACGAAAAAAAATATTAAAAAAATGAATTTGAAACAAAATTCAAATTTCCAGGCCCTCGTGAAAAGCCCGGAAGTCTCCCCTTTTCCCAGCCCCTCTCGAACTCTGCATCTACCTATGATTTTTTGTATTTATACATAGTCTATACATTTGAACGTTTCTGCTAACTTTTGCATCCCTCTTGACAAGCGCCTTTGACACAAATGCCCCTGTGACCAGGATTTTTGTCACAACCATGCACTCTGCACTCATAATATTAGATGTGGGTTGAATATGAATTTGAAAAAGACTGGAGAATGAATTTTAAAAATCTCATACAGTTTATAATATTTAGTTGGTTTTTCACGCCACGATTTCTTTTCCCAAATCCGCGACCCGACATCCACTTGCATTTGTTTTTTCCTTCTATAGCTACGTGGTTTAACGTTAATTGAAAGTTGAAGAGATAGAATACTTCGTTTTGAGTAGTTTTCCTTTTGCAGTGTCATCCAATTACATGCTATGAACAATTCATTTTCCGATGCATGTGAATTGATGTAGTTTTGAATTATATCAGAGATTTCTATTTTAAAAATAAAATGCTTAGCTGAATTGATTGCTGAATGCTGATGGTTCAAAATGAAAGTTCGCATGTCATATAACATAATGTATATGTATTGTATGGAGTCATCATTTGGGACATAACATCTTTTACTATGTGTACTATTTATCTATATTGTCATAATTAATCAAAGGGGTTTATAACATCATGTTTCCGTTATATCCTGACATTATCAAGAGTTCTATGGCATATTATCTCTTAATTGGCATACAAAATGCCCTGATATTAATATAAAAATCGAAGGAAAACAAAAACATATTTTGATAGAGCCTATATGTGATGTACATAGCTTTTTTGTTTATGTCAAATAACGTTAAATTATCAAATGATGTAGACAGTTGATTTATTGATGGACATATAGGTTTATCACTTATGCGGGTTATAATGTTTTTTTTTATTAGAAGAAAGATAAACTAAACATTTGATTGCAAAATAACAAAAAACAAAAGAAGGTTTTGTGTTGTGTCCTGAATTAAGCCTCAAATGTTTCTTGGTGGAAAATTTTGCCTGTTTTTATTTGAACGCAAATTTTAAAACTAACCTCTCAACAATATGTAGGTATATCAATTTCTGTCTATAATAGTGAAACAATTTTCTTTTTTTTTTCGAAGAAAATGATTAACTCATATTTTTTTTAATAATTATTTGTTTTGTTTTCCTATATAGGTTTCAACTTTTGCAAAATGATAAAATAACTTTAAAAAGAAAGATTGATCGATACCAAAAAGAGACAGACACGTATTGTCATTATCAAAGTTGGTCTTTCGTCATATGTATGTGAGGACAAGAAGATGAAAACCTTGTATATGATTTAAATACTTTAAATACTTTTGATCACGTGTTAGTTAACAATACAAATTGCTTCATGAATAGGCTGACCTCATTAACAAAACATAAGTTGTAAGTTAGAAATTAGCCACTGCCAAAGCCCGAATTTTTTGTGAACTCCGTGAAGTGCAAATATTACATTTAAACTAAAAAATGTGTGTCGGTAATTCTAGGTTAAAACAGTTTCTATTTTAAGGCTTCTTGATTCTGTGAAATTATACAAATATATTTTAATATGAATGAGATACAAAATACTTCTTCGTGTAGGCAAATAAACTATTAAGTTGCTTGGTATTTTTGTTATATAAAGTCGATAACCCTTTTGTTAGATTATTTTTTTATTTATGATATTTCATGATATTAATACTAATAAATATTTCTAAAAAGTAACGCTAGGAAATGGCTTAAGTAAAATTCTCAAAACAAAGAGGTTATATAATATATATGTTTTTTTTTTTTTTTTTTTTTTAGAAGCGAAAACAGTAGCAAGTTTTTAAGTGACACATTGACAAGATGTTTTAGAAAGAAAAATAGTGCAATGCCAACATCCAGAACTACGGCAGATAAATAGTGAGGTATGTACGGGGGCAAGCTTCCCCCCTGCAACCCGCCTGCTTGGGCACACTATAGGATTTGGGTAGGTGCCAGGTTGGGTGTATGCATAGTTTCTTTTTATCGTTTGGTATAGGTTTTATTTAGTGGGACATAACCCCCAACATTTTTATTATTTTCAAAAGGTCGAGATTTATTTCTGATTACTCAGTGTAGTATGAAAATTGTATTTCTTATTGACTTGCGGCCCACTTAAAGGTCCACAATCTAGATATGTAGTATGTACATATTTACATACGGGGATATTATATGTGTGAGCTGGAAATGAGACAATTTATTTGTTTTTTCAGTAAGAAGTTCAACTAAATCAAAAGTTTTAAACTTTTCCTATGGATGGCGCTAAAAACTAAATTTAAAAAAATATCAAAATACTTCAGAGAACCCAAGAAGGGAATAAAAACTAAACAAATTAATGAATTATCCACCCATGAGAGTCGCATCTTACGTAACAATATAATACCAAAGAGACTTGAATATGCATATATATTAAAAAGCATTTCTTTTAAGAAAAAGGATTTCTTTTAAAAAATGAGAAAAGCGCTGAGGAAAGGTTAGAACGGCAATCTTTAAAATAACTATCGTCTCATTTATAAATTTTGATTTGGATAAGATGCGACAAAAGGTTATAAGGGTATGTAGGTTGAATCAAAAAAAAGAAAAACATGGTTGGGTGCATAATTTTGTATCAGGGAAAATTCCATTTCCAAAATTCTGTACTCTGAAGTTTTGTATTTCAAAAGTGTAAAATTCTGAACATCTATAATTCCAGTATTTTAAAATTTTGTATTACAAAAATATATAAATTACAGAATTATAATAACAGATAATTATTATGTTATTAATATAAAAATTCTCTAAAATTTTAATTTTTTGTAAAGTTTGTTTAAAATTAATTTTATTCAGTTTCAAAATAGGTACATATGTGTGTACAAAATAAAATAATTTGGAGTCGAATTTCGAAATTCTGAAAGAAATTGTTTAAAGTTGCATTTTTTTTCAATATCGAAACAACTTTGTTTTATAATAAATTGATAAAAAATTGGAGTTAAGTTTAGCCGTATTTCCAAAAATATATCTTCTTAATTTACAGTTAAATAATATTGTAACACAATTAGCACTCAATTTGTAGCAAAGTTTATTTGTTATTTCTAGTTCAACAAGAGAGCAAAATTATAATGATTGGAGTTGGGAAAATAATTTTATAAGTTATAAAATCAACCCTATGTATCGGCGATTTTAAATTTTAAATAGTAAGATTTCTTAAGAGACAACATTATTTCGTGAATAAAACCAGCACAACAATACTGTATTGCAACAATATTAATTTTTTTTTTCAGAATTTTAATATATAATATTAGATCTACAGAAATTTGGAATCTAGAATAATGATCCGTTCCGTGATTTTCTTAATACGAAATTGACTTAAAAACAAAAACAAAATACTCTCAAACAATATTAAATTTCGACCTAAAAATTTCGAAAAAGAAATACAAAATTTGTGTAAGCCCCATTTGCTTAAATAATCTAAGTTCAACATAAGAGCATATGACACATTTTACGCTGAGGAAAAATAAGATCATAAGCGTTCAATTTGAATATAAATATTTTAAACACTAAAAAGCAAAGAAAAACGGGTAACGTGGATCACATGTACTTGCTCTTATGTAAAATCACACTGTGGCTCCAAAACAAAAATATTAACGTAAACATCTGATTTTAAAAGAAATAAATTACATAGTTTAGAAACCTATATACGCATTCGGTAGTTTAGTTGGTTAGTATCATGTGCGTTTTGAGTACAGTTACAGATTAAAGTGATACAAATTGAAATTATGTGAAGGTTACAATTTATCATGAAATAATTCGGATAACAATTTAATTTAAAACTTAGCAGCAACACCTTAAGCAAGACTTAATGTATTTCGTTTTATTTATTATTTTTAAATATCCATATATGTTATGTACAATATATTCTTGTATTTATTAATTTTGACACACAAATTTTACAATTTTTTTCATGTATTAATAATAATTTATTTATAATACAATATTTTTTTTTTATTAAAATCTGTAGAACAGTTTTTGAGAAAAATAAGATTTTCTCTAATTTTCTTAGAGTTTTGAAAATATGTATTTATAATAACACTTTTTTGCATTTTCAAAACTATACTCAATTGATATTGAACAGAATTTTGAGTTCAGAATTTCTGAAATAGAATTTTTTTCAATTTTTACTCAAAACCTCCACCAAATCACAATTTTGTTTTATTTAAAAAATCATTAAATTACCCCTGAGATTTTAAATTTTGGTTGGTCCTCACTTCAAATAATAACTTATGTACTCCTGAAGAGATAAAACATATAATCATGCAGTTTTCCATCGCGAATTGAAAGTAGAGAAATATTTTCAGAAACATTTCTTCACCGTATCAGCAAAAGAAAAATTTATAAAATTTTTGTTTATAATAATTAAATACGCAGAACAGTTTTAGAGGTATCAACACTTCATTTAACTTGCTTAAGATCTCAAAAATCGAATAAAATCCTCTTGATTTGTTTCAAAAAAGTTGTTGAGAGTTATCTCAAAAATGTAATTTTTTTTTAAACGAGTTCGTAATGTTTGTATGTATTTGAAATTTCTTTTTAATTTTTTTAATTCTGTGATAAGAACATTCAAAGATTACCTTTAACGGATCCCGTTACAGCCAATAGAAGAATTATGCCTAGATAAATTATTTTACTACACATTTTGGCAAAATTAATTGATATTTATTTAAATTTTTATCCGCGATCGGAATTTTCCGCACTCCACTTCACTCAACAGGTCTTTCTTATTTTATCCTTTAAAACCAACTCTTCAACACACTGCACTTAGTTCCTTTTACTTGTTGAATGAATCACGTTTAACTGTTGACTGGTTATCCTCAACCATTCACCGAATGTCTTATATAGTTGAACACTATGGCCAACTTCAACCCGAAATAAGGTAAAAGATATACACGCGGACGAAGAACGGGCTATACCAAACTCTCAAACTCCTACGACAAACTGATATTTTTCCATCCATGTGTGTGTGTGCGTATAGTCACATGTAGGAAAAAGTGGGTGCTTTTGGTCATTGTATGTGTGTTTAGGATTTTTGCTCTGTAACGTTTTAACTGGTTAACTTTTAACACCACTGCATGACCTAGGTTCATCTTCTTGTAATATTTTGTTTGTCTCTACTCAACTCATTCATGTGTGATGTATCTATGTGTTTTGTATCTATGCAGAAGGAGTATAGGATTTTTAATCCCGTAGGGTCTATTATTATAGTTCCTTGTTCATAGATTTAAATGAATGAAATTTCCTTGCTTTACGATTTCTTTATTCGTCGGAATAACAGCTGATTTTTTTTGTTGCGGACACTGTGACGTATGAGTAACTAAAATTATGGGCATAATAATTAATAGTTATGTACATTGTACATATGTATTTGATATTTGCAGATTAGATACTATATTTTTTGTAGGTAAAACGGGTAGGTATTTCCCAGGTATATTTTTATGTTCAAAAAAAGAAAAATGGCGTCAAACTCGAATAGGCTATTAAAAAATGACACACCGCATATCATTTTACTGCGTTGTTTAATGTGTAGTCGCTAAGGACCTAATATAATGCACTTGACAGTTTTATTGAATACCCAGGAAAACTGATGACAATTATTTTGTATTGGGAAATTTTATATCACTTGTATAGTGATTAACAGTGAAATGTAATAAAGTTTTATAGTCTTACCTACGAACATTGTAGATAAACTTAATGAATTTCGAAATGTCTGCGATGGTCCCATTATTTTCATTTGAAAAACTTCAACTAGATTATTAGATTACACAACATATGAGAAAGTTTATAATACCACAGAAGTAATTACAAGATCCGAAAAAAAAACAGTTTTATAAATAAAGTTTTTTTATATTTTGTAAATTTTAAATAAATTTGTATGTATACATACCATTTTTGCAACTTTTCGAGTTCAAAAGAAACACTAGTCTAAATTTTTTGTAATCCTTTTTGAATCCAAAGCCTACGAGTATGAGTTGAATATTCAGACAAAATATTTGGTCGAAAATTGTAAACTTCACATTAATTTAGACAATTTAGTTTTGCAAAACATATAAAATAATTACACCCTTTTAACAGGAACTTCAGAAGGTAAGAAATCAGAAACTAAGCTTATTAAGTATACAAGAAGTTCACTTGGACTTGCATTTAATATATGGAGCAATTTTAATGCATTATAGTATGCAGAGGGAAAAAATGAAAATTTAGGATTTTCCATTCAGGAAGCGTGGTATTTATACTATTATAATTTATTATTTATAACAGAGGATATAATATCTCAATTTTAATATAGACAGCTTTTGTTAAGTTTTTAAAACCTTTTTAATTGTGAGAAATTGCATAGCAAAAAAAAAAAAACTTGCCAAGTAAACCTACTAAATTTTAGTTAGCAATAAGGCTCCGGGACCTCATATGACACCTTGTATGTGGAATATTCGCAAAAAAAGCATGTCGTATAAAAGGTTTGTAATTATTGTTCAAATAAGTCAACTACTTTCAGAAATTGGTAAGCCATTCATTTTTATTTATTGATTAAAGGTTTTCAAGTGTAAGGGACATTTCCCATGACCTATTAAATCAAAGGGCACGGTAGTGCCCAGCCAAGTTCTGGCACTACACAATTTTTACAGGAACAAACTCAGGCGATTTTCGACCCCCCTCTAACTTCAGTACCAATAAAGTCAGGAACTTCAAATTCGAAACATTTGGTAGGCTAGCCAAGCACAAGCGCCAACTTTTTAACGTAAGTGGTTCCCGAGATATAAGACGTCAAAAATCGCAAAAACTGTAACTGACTCACTCTCTCACTCACTGACAGATCATCAAATTTATGGAGCACTTTTTCAAGTTTTTTTCTTTTCATTACGCACAGTACAAAACGTTTCAAAAACTTGACAATGTGAGCCCCCAAATTTTAGTCAGTAATCATTATATAATAAATTTCTCTCGTAACTTGGTGTTGTTTCAATATTACTCTTCTTAAAATAATTCATATTAAACCTTCATTAAGTTATAACTTCGCATACTTTAAGATCTCACTACTTTTCACTACTGAGTTGTTACATATACAGATTTTTATATAGAAGAACTTGGCTATTTTTTAACATTTATGTTTTTGTTGTGATATAATTTAAATGAATATTTTATTCATCTCCTAGATCCGTGCACCTGCATATTCCCTTATTTATTATAATATTATTTATTATTATATTAATGAGTATATATGTACAATGTACATATATAATACGTTATCGATTGTACGATATCACAGCACAGTTTTTATGAAAATTAAAATGACTCTAAAGTACATATGTATGTATCTATTGAAAGTAAAACTGTCTAATATATAATGAGTTAAGTTGTAATAAAGCGTTGATAAAAGAAAGAACGTCTTGATCTATATTTTGCTGATCCTTAGCTCGGGTCATATTATACAAGGTCATTAGATATTCTTCACACACCATTAGTGGGATATTCGCAAAAAAAATACAAGTTTTATATTATCTTAACTGACTTAACCATCAACTATTATCAGCAGATTGTGAGATCAAATACGTATAATCCTTAAAACAAGATTCTCTTTGTTTGCGGTTTATTTAAAATGTGGTGCGCTAAAACTACCATTATCCAATTAGTATTGAAAATACTTAAAAAATTCATTAAACAAAATCTTTAGTGGTCCAATTACTGAAACTATACCTATTACACCTTATTTGAATGACTAATGACCTTGTTTGCGAATATCTCACTTATGAGAAATCATGATTCATAGCACAACTTGTTTTTTTTTTTAATCCGGAAATAATCTATATTCGTTTTTTTTATTCGTAAAAACTTTTGGCTATACCAATTATTGAAACAAGTTGCCTATTTTTGACCAATTACTAACCGTTAGATGTCATAACTTTTTTGGGAATATCCCACATCTAGATTCTGGAGCCCAGTACCTACTCAATAAATAATAAATTTCTCTCAGTTTGTAGTTTTTTTGATACAACTCATGACTTACACAAAAAACGAAATACAAAAGTGAGATTTAGGATGGAATGTTTTGTTTCTGACTTCATTTTTGGGACAATAAAATTGCAAAAAAAGACGATGTTTAGTAATTGACGAAATCAAATATTTGATTGGTATATATTTTTTTAATGTTCATATAATATCTGAGTTCTGAACTTTCCTATTATCTTAAATTCACTATAAATTTGTTTGTGTAGTTTGTATTTGTTTGTAATAAGTTATTTGTATTTAATATATCAAAAATTTTGTTTGTATTATTGCAGTAAAACCCGGTTAAGAGAAACCAGCTTAAGAGAAAAACCCGCTTATTTAATGAAATTTTAAGTTTATTAAACCCATATTTTATTAAAATAAATATATCTTTCCTTCTTAACCCGCGAGTTTTACTTGTGTTCTTCATCACTTTCTTCAGTTCCATGGTTTTGGTTACAAGAATAATTTATTATAGTTATGAAAGACAAATTCACAAGATGGGTAAAATCAGTCCCGATGAGTTTCGCTACCACTCCGGGTCTGATCAAAGTTGTCAGAGAACGGATAATCATTTGATTCTGAGTGCCCCGAATATTTCTTTCTCATAACGGGGCTCAATTTATACGAATCGTTAATTTAAAGAATTTTTATCCAATTTCGGAATACAGGAGCGCCTGACTGCCATCTACACTCCCCAGGATAAGCCACCGCAGAGCGTAAAGCGAGTGTTGAAGACTACGATAGCTCAGTATGTGGAGGAGAACGAGTGCACGCAGGATGAGAAACTACCGGAATTAAGCCATAGCACGAATCCATGGGTCATTCGCCCACCATGTTGAATTTCGGCCGAGAACTTCGAGTATCAAATGAGTATCCTTACCTCCGAACGCCCTGTAGAAGACACAAATGCTCTCCAGGAGAGCTTTATTTCAGTTGGTAGTAGTAGCGATTAGAGGGTCCTGGCGTGGCGGCTCGGCGGCTCAAGTGGGCGTATGGGCGTGGTAGTGGGTGTATGGGCGTGGCAGTGGGTGTATGGGCGTGGTAGTGGGCGTAGGGCGTGGCAGGGGTGGTAGGCGTGGTAGATATTGAGCTTTAGGGGCGTGGCAAGTGGGTGGAGCTTTTGGGGGCGTAAAAATGGGCGGAGGGGCGTGGTAAAATTTGTGATTTTGGGGGCGTGGCTTTGATATACTTGTAGGGGGTGGTGTGGGTGTGAAGCTTTTGGGGGCGTGTCAATGGGGGCGTGTCAGGGGGCGTTTTTTTTTTTTTTTTTTTTTTTTTTTCTCATATACATATATGTACATGGCGGCTCGACGGCTCAGCGGCTCGGCGGCTCATTACTTAGCGGCTCATCGACTTGGCGGCTCGGCGGCTCAGCGGCTCATCGACTTGGCGGCTCAGCGGCTCATTGACTTGGCGGCTTGGCGGCTCAGCGGAACATTGCGTTGGCGGCTCAGGTTAAGCAAGCATAACCTAAGAACCCCAAAACGAAACGCAAATAACCTTAAACGCAGCGTTATGAACCCAAAACGAGTTAAATTCTATATCATTGTGATTAAAACTTCGGATGCTTATAATAAAAAAGAAAGAAGTAATATAGTAAAAATAATAGTCATATTTATTTATTAGAATGAATAAAATATTTATTTTCTTTAAATCTTTACATATTTTTTTATAAAATACTTTCAAACAATTCTTGTTACTACTTGATCAAGGGGTTTATATTCAATAATTCTGTCATGAAGCATAAGGCAGTAAGCTGAAGTATTTGCAGGAATATGTTTTGATGTTCTCATCTCCAAGCGTATATCGATAGGTCCAGTTTTCAAAGATTCGTTCTGGTGTCTGCAATCTATAACGCAAATTGGAGCATTAAATTTAAATTGCCCACGAGATAGAAGAGGCTCAGCTATTGTTTTGTTGTAGTAAGTTTTTTGAAAATCGGCATACATTTTGTAGAGCAAGCTATATCTATTGCGTTCAAAGGAAATATTGAGGTCTTCATGGGGGTATACATCAGAGTTGAGATATACTTTTATGTCCGTTAGATTACAATGGTCAAAAGTGGTTGGATCCGCTACTAGTGTTTTATTTTTTCCAGTTTGCAGTGCAAATATAATGTATCGAGGTTTTTCAATTTGTGTTGTTGTTTTAATGTTCCAGATATGATGATCGGAGTTTGACAGTAATGGATATTCATACAGATCCCAGGTGCGGAAAGCAATTTTAATCAAACTATTTTTATTTATAGATTTATACAAATCCAATTTTATGGAATCGGATAGAGTAACATGTGGCATTTTCCACTGTACCTTATGAAGTTGAACTTCAACATTCTCATCATCTGGTGCAATTAATACATTTTCATCCATTCTAGCGCGAGTGAGAATAAGATCATGTCGAGCGTTGGGAATAATTTTTTTGTAATCTTCAGCAAATCCCAAGAGCTTGTTCAGTGGAATACAATAATTAAAATGATACGGTTTCAAAACACCATTAGGTTCGGAAGACCAGGAAGCATTCAAAAGCATATCACTCTCATTTTTAGTTAAAGATAAATAGTTTTTGATCGATGTAGTAACTCCAACATTTCTATTACAATCAATTTCTCTCCCATTCAATTCATAACGTATTTCATCAAAAAGAAAAGCCATTGAATTGTTTCCCAGCATTGTATTTATAATTTCTTTTCCATCACGTTGTTTAAGTGATCCTTCAATGTATAAAAAACTTTCCGAAGGTAAAACATGAAGGTTTTGATGTTGTATACAAATCTGAATGATGTCATTTCTTTCAAAATTGTTTTGATATGGGGAATATGTGTGGTACTCATATTTAGTTATAGTTTCATTGAACTCTGGATCTTGAAAAATGTTTAACATAGTTTTTTTTTTTTATTTTAATATGAATCCCAAGGATGACAAAAATTTTTGATTATCTTTTGTAAGGTGGTGTGTTGTTGGGGGCGAGTTCAAAACGCGATTGATATTTTTATTAATGTTTCCAATGTTTATATATGAATTTTTGTTTGTGTTGTCATATAAAATCATTATTCTGGCTTTAAATGTAATCGAGCTGTTATTTTTTCTCCTCTAAAGTTTATAATTCTTCCGTCTTGGTCAATGAGCTTTAAACTCAACGATGTTATCCGTTTGACGTTCACAGGTAAATAAATAACATTACTAGGAACCTCAACTATTTTATAGCCTGGACTGACTTTAATTGAAAATTCATGTAAAATATGTGCTGGCTGGCTATTTATATATGTCCCATCTATTATATTACATTCTACCCGTATAGCATTAACTTTGTTTATGTCAACGTAAAGATCAGATTCGTGTAGTTTATTTGACTCCAATAACTTCTTACTAAATCCTAAAAGGGGTCCAATAGAATTCGGTTTAGCGAAATCGATTACTTCAGAACTATAAATTTCACATTTAAGAGTATTGTTGTTTGCCACTAATTTTATTTCACTTTTTCTAGTTGGATTTTTTTTCTTTTTATTAATATCAATAAGTTTCTTTTGTATAAAATTGTTTATGTCTCCAATCTCATATGAACCAATAGGAAAAGAAATAATATTTTCACCTATATGCAACAAGTTATTTAAATCGTCTACATTTGGTATAGAATTATAGGATTGAAAATCTATGAGTCCACATACATAGTTGGATTTTAGTACAATTGGGGGGAAATATTCCGCTGTAAGATTTGAGTTGTTTCCACTAAGAGTTAATGTTAGCGACATGTTGAATAAAAGACGAATGATATATTTTTTTAAATTTCACACCATTTTATTCATTTTTTTTTTATTGAAAACATAATGAGATTGTTCTAATAAATACTTTAAACATAAATGACCACATATAAATGTATCAAAATCTTGTTCTTGAATATAATTATAATTTATACGATTACCAAGATAGCTTATTATTTCGATTGGTGGCCTTAAATTTCCAAAACTATCAAAATACTTAACAATATTTTTTCTATTTTTAATATATGCCACCCAATGAGTTCCTTTACCAGATTCATCGTCCAAATTGATTACTCCACACTCCAGATTGAATGATTTTTTTGGTAGCGAGTTTCTCATAAAAACGCCTCTAAAATGTGGTATATGTTTTTTGCCAAAGCGTTGAATATCATAGTTGGATAATGGTTGGTTGGGCAGCAGATCTATTAGTTTTTTGTGATAGGATTGTTAATAAAAAGACCCAGGCCATTTCTATATGGCTGCAAATATAATCCGTTTCCTTTAATTGCAACTGCTTCTATAGCCCTGTTATGTCGCATGTTTTCTTCCAACTGTTTTTTAGCAGCGCTTGCAGCATTGAGGGTTTTTACAATACCAGCTGCTCCCCCCGTTAGAGTTCCAATAGCTGATAACCCTGCGAGAATAGGAGCAACAAATGGAAGAAAACCACCAGTTTTTGGTAGTGGGATTATTCTTGGTGTTTTAATACTATTTTTCTTCTTGTTTTTAATAACATTTCTTGCAGCTTTTAAAGCAATACTAGCCATAGATGTTGTGCCGCAACAGTTAATATTGTTTCTAATAGCATTTCTTGCTTCATTTATGGCCTTTTTAAACAAGTTTTTCTTACAAGTTTTCTTTGCATTTTTGTTTTGTTTTTTAGGTTCTTTAGCACCCATACCAAATTTTGTCTTAGCTTTCATCATATTGGTGACTAATAGACTGCTTAATTTTTCAGGGACTGTTGAGTCTTTTGCTTTAAATCTTTTCCACGCTTGTTCTGTTAGAATTTTATCAGCTGCATGACGATCGGTTAACAAACTACTTTGAGAATATGCAATATCATGCAAACGACATGCCTCATCTAATGGATTAATACCTTTATCCCCTTTTTTTAAACGTTCTTCTAGTTTAGTTCCAGGTCCACAGTAATTATAAGAAGGTAAGTGTAGTTCAAATGGTAGTTTATCAATAATAGTATTTATAAGTCCTGCTCCTTCAAAAGATTTTGTATTACTGATGCTTTTTATGTTATGCTCAATCATATTTATACGATACTTCCTTCTTGGACAAAGTGTTAATCATTTATGAATACAAGAATATATATATGAGATGTTTTATTATAAATTAAGTCAGTCATAAATATGAGGTTTATCAAACAGTCACATATCATTAAAGTACAAAACTTTGATTCTGATGTTAAAATTAAAAAGAAACATGGAACATTATTCCCAAATAGTATAAGAGGAATAATCGTTGGTCCTTCAAACTGTGGTAAAACAAATGTAATGCTTAGTATTCTTCTTGACCCCAATGGTCTAAAGTTTGAAAACATTTACATATATTCAAAATCATTACATCAACCTAAATACATGTATTTAAAAAATGTTATTACATCAGTGGAAGGAATGGAATACAATGAATTCTCGGACAATAGTGATATAATGCCACCAACAGATGCTAAAAATAATTCAGTGTTTATATTCGATGATGTTGCATGTCAAAAACAAAACAATATAAGAGATTATTTTTGTATGGGTCGTCACAATGGTGTTGATAGTTTTTATTTATGTCAATCCTATACACATATTCCCAAACATTTAATTCGAGATAATGCAAACTTTATTATACTTTTCAAACAAGACGAAATGAATTTAAAACATGTTCACAATGATCACATAAACTCTGATATGACATTTAACCAGTTTAAAGAGCTTTGCTTTCATTGTTGGGTTGATAATTATGGTTTTCTAGTAATAGACAAAGAAAGTAGTATTAAAAATGGTCGCTATAAGATCGGTTTTCACGAAATAGTTTTACTATAAATACACATTTATACATAAAAAACAATCCATTCCAAGAGGAGCACTGTTTGGGAAAACTCAAAATTTGTTTTGCTGTCTATAATATACGAGCAAAAAAAAAAATGAATGAAACAATACTGAATGATCTTATTAAAACAAAAAAAATTTTAAAAAATAAATACTTACAACTGAAGACTGGTGAAATAATAAGAGATACTGCGTTGGAGGAAACTTATAAACCTATTATTGAACCATTAAAAAAGTTGGTTGAAAATGCAGAAAGAGATCAAAAACCCTATGAGGATGAAATTAAAACGAAGTCAATTAAACGTCGTAAACTCAATTTTAAAACACAAAATAAAGAAGAAGAAGGAGCAGAGGATCATGAAATGTTGGACTCGCCAATACTTGAATTAAATAGCGAAGATAATGGTTTAATTTTTAGTACTCCAAACAATTTCAGTAGATCTGACACCACTACAAATACATCTTTCACAAAAAAACTTTTGTCTGAATCAAATCGTGATACAGTCTTCGGTCCGTATTATGATGCCAATACTCGAACAACTAAAATTGGTAAATCTAGCTTTTGGATGAATGATGATGTGATTAAAATTGATGATGAAAATTTTACTAAAACTCCTGGTCTAATTGAGTTAATTCTAAAGAAACAACCACGTAAGCAGAAATATACTGATGAGGATTTGGAGCAATATGGAAAGATTTTACAAAAAACTAGTTTACATATGCGAAACCATGATGATACTTCTCGGATCAATAGTAATAGAGGGATGAAGTATACGAGCATTATTAAGAGCCTTGTTGCTGGATTTAATAATAAAAATAAAAAAACAGGAAAATCTTATTCCGAAATTGGTGAAATGAAATATACAAACAAAAATATTGAATACGTATACTGGAATGATCCAAACGAACTAATTAATAGGCTTAAACTTTTAGTAGCATCCAAAAATGCTGGTAATAACAACCACCAAAATGAAATCAATTCCATAATTGAGGAATTAAAGGAATCAAACATCATATATTAATAACAATCAAATGTAAAACCTCTTCAAACTAGAAATGAGTGTTGACAAGTTCGGAAGAAATTCAAAAGCACTTTTAAAAAGTAAAGGTGCTACAGGTCCTCCAGGTTTAGGATTTAAACTTCTATCATCAGGTGATTATAGCATGGAAAATAGACGCTTGAGCAATGTTGGTAAACCTGAGCAACCTCATCAAGCAGCCTCTAAAGAATATGTTGATGATCAAATAAACCTTACTATAAAAATTCACGACCCTAAAAATTATATGGATGCAATTGTAAAAAAGTATCTTGATGATCAAATCAAAAACAGAATTTTAGAGTTAATAGAAGAGAGAAAACTGTTCTCATCATCCATTGAAAAAATCAAAAATACTATTGTTAAAGATAAGAATATCCAATAGATTTATAGCCTTCCATGTATTTGTAGTGTAGGTATACCGTAATGTTGTTGTTTTTGTAATGAATTTCTGTTCCTAATATTAATATTAATTCTTCTTTCAAAAAAGAAAAATATATGTTTGGTAGTAAGCATTCAACAGCCTGATCAACAACACCTTTAAAATGGACTCTGAACTAATATTGAAAAACATCTGTGATTTTTTAAAAACAAATCGCCAAGAAATATTAGAGGAACATCACGAAGAAATTATAAATTGTGTTTCATTACTTAAAAGATTTCAAAACTCTTTCTACATTGAATCAATGCATGGCCATCATTACTCTAATTGCTGCTGGGCATCCAACCAATGTAAGGAAGGACCGGATACTTGCGCCTGCTATATGATAGAAAAACGATTAGTTAGAGTTAAGAAATTAATGTTATTATACAAAAGGTTGAAATAAAAACAAAAAATATATATAAAAGACTTCTTTTTATTTTTGTTAAATTCACTCTTTACAAATATGAGCAAGCGAAAGGTTGTTGAAGAACTGCATAAGACTGCACGCAGAAATTTCAAACGTCGTCATGTTATCATTAAAGGCTATGATGATTTATGGCAAGCTGATCTGGTTGAAATGTTACCTTATAGTGATCAGAATAGAGGGTTTAATTATTTAATGACAGTTATCGATACTTTTTCGAAATTTGCATGGGTCATTCCTATGAAAAACAAGAAGGCCATTACTATTTCAAAAGAAATGGAGGAAATATTTACTCATTCTTCTAGAACCCCAAAAAACTTGCAAACTGACGATGGGAAAGAATTTTTCAATAAAAACTTTAAAAGTTTGATGGAAAAATATAAAATTAATCACTACTCTACATTCAGTTCATTAAAGGCCTCGATTATTGAAAGATTTAATAGAACTTTCAAAGAAAAGATGTGGAAGGAATTCAGTTTCAATGGCAGCTATAAATGGATAAATATTTATAAAAAATTGCTTCATGATTACAATCATTCTTTTCACCGAACTATTAAATGTAAACCTGCAGAAGTTACCAAACAAAATTCAAAATCTTTGTTACCACTTTTCAAATATAAGAAAGAAAAAAGTAAGCGTAAATTCAAAGTTGGCGACAAAGTAAGAATTAGTAAGTATAAACATACATTCGAAAAAGGTTATACGCCCAACTGGACAACTGAGGTTTTTAAAATAAGAAAGGTGCAATCAACAAAACCGACCACATATCTTCTTGAAGACTATGAAGGAAAAGCAATTCAGGGGGGTTTTTATGAAGCAGAACTGATGAAAACTACGTGTGCAGATATATTTCTCGTTGAAAAAGTTCTACAGACAAGAGGAAATAAAGTTTATGTAAAATGGTTGGGATTCCCCACAGAACATAACTCCTGGATCGATAAAAACAAAATTCTGTAAAATAAGAAAGTAATAAAAAGAAATAAATTTGATTTAAAAACATTTAATTTTTTTTTTTTGTACTGTGTATATAATAAGTAGTATTTTACTATAAGTTTTCTCCGCTTATTATAAATTATATTGGCATACAAATTATTTTAGTTTTGTAAATTTTAATTCGTACGATGTTCCAAGTTGACGAGTTTTTTCAAAAGCGTATGAGCCTCCTCCCATTGCTGTTATGCTGTCTGATGATAGCTTCGAGTATCTCATAGGCAGGAAGACCTGAATAAAAAAAAAAAAACAAAAAAAAAAAAATTAAATATATGCTGGTTTGCAATAGAATAAGAATCGTTCTATAGCTTACTGTATATTCTCCAAGATCTGCTGTGATTCGGTCACCCCAACGTGTTTTAACCTTTCGCAGTGCGTAAATAGTATATTTGCATCCCATTTCCAATTCACTTAACTTCTTCGTAGGTTTAAAATTGTTGGTTTCGTTTAGAGAGTTAGCTTCTCTTGCTGCGAAATCATCTACGGTGAATATGGAATAGTCGAGCTCCTCGAAATGCATTTTGAGAAAAATATGTTTATTCTTGTGAGCTTCTTGTACACAACTGTGGTCGTCAGTATAAAATAATATTCCTTTTATAGAAGTATCCCCACTAAATTTTCATAAAAGACTTTCTTACATATATGCTTGTTTTTTGTTTTTTTAAATTTTCATGTTCATTCACGTTGGAAAATTAGTTTAAGCCCAAGACTATATTGAAAATTACCATACATACCCCAATGTTTGCCCCCCATTCATTAGTTTGAATGATTTATATGTATCTTAGATTAAAAGAGAAGGTTCGTATCCCATGTGAAGTTTTTTTTTTTTTATTGTTAGTCGTTATGATCACAACGAAAGTGGACAATGATTTTTTTTTTTTTTGTTATTATAGCATCATAAGTATTTCAGTTTATTACCTTAAAGGTTTAATGATATATACATAGATGCTTGGGAAAAAAAAAGGATCTTAGCCTCATTGTCAGAGTGGATATCAACCTTTTTTTTTTAAAGAAAGTATTACGTCTAGACTTTTATTACCATCATAGAAAACCTTTGTTTATTAGTCATTATTCGAATACCATATTTATAATGATATATACATAGATGCTTGGGAAAAAAAGGATCTTAGCCTCATTGTCAAAGTGGACATCAACCTTTTTTTTTAAAAGAAAGTATAACGTCTAGACTTTTATTACCATCGAAGAAAACATTTCTTCTTAAAGGTTTTTAGCCATTAGTCTGAGTGATAATTATATATATTTGTGTTAGATGAAAAAGGGTTGTATACCATGATCGTTTTTTTTTTTTTTTGTGGTACAGGTGTTGACGACGAAATTGGACAATGGGATTCTTTAACCCTTTTAGATTATACGATAAGAGTGGCCCCTAAGTAAGAAGGATTGTATTAGAATACGTTTGATTTTCTATTTTCTTTTAGGAGGTTAGTTTTATATTTGGGGTAGGACACCAATTTTAGGATATAAAAGCAGTGCATTCCAGTTAAACAGTTTATTAGACTGTTTCCATCGCGACTATTCGGTATTCGTTGAAACGCTGAAGTTTTCTTCCTATAGTGAAAATAACTGTTTTTGTCCACTGTGATTTTTTTAACTAAAAAGTTTGTGTAAACTCCTTAAAAGTAAAACTATCGCTAAAAAAAAAAAAAATTGCAAGAATAATTTTTTACGTATGTCTGTAGTGAAAATATCTGTTTTTTTTTTTTTGCCAACTGTGAATTTTAGAATTTTGCTAACTTAGTGAGTGAGAAAGAAATAAAAAAAAAAGTATTAGTAAGTCACACAAAAAAAAAAGTGAGTCGCAAAAAAGTAAAAAAAAAAGTTATACGTTCTTAAAACCATTATAATATTTACATTGAGATATTTGATTGTAAAAGTTTTTCCGTATTAAAAAAGACTTATTTGATTTCGAGTGCTAAATAAAAAATTAAAGTGAACTCATATAAAAAAAAAAACTTAAAAAAAAAAAAATGGAGAATTTTACCTGTGCCATTTGCAGCAGTGAATTTGCTCATGCATGCTCACTTAAGAGACATGTGAAAGCTGTCCATGGAGATGCAATTAGATGTCCTCAATGTGATAAGGTATACACCCGGAAGGACTCAATGCTGAAGCACTTCCGTAAGGAACATATAACCATATCCTCTTCAAATAATATTAGTGAACAGCCTGCTAGTACTAAAAGACCACACCCCGAAGCTAGCATTGATTACTTGACTCCACCACATACTTCCTCGAAAAAACGCAGATGTGAGAGCTGTGAAATAGATGTGAGTACTGCTGAATGGCCCCATCACATTAGAACTAATGTGCATAAAAGAAAAAGTAGGGTTTCAGTTTTCGACACCCCCTTTTCAAAAATAAGACAATGCTTTCAAGGTAAAGTTGAAACCTACTCCTATGAAAATACTGACGAGGGTCTAATCGACATAAAAAAATTTTTGGAAAAATGTAAATGTGATCTAATCAATTTACTAACAAACTGCTTAGAAACGAAAGGGAGCATCAAATTTAGTATTGAGCTATTTGCAGAGTTCATTAAATTTATGGCAGCACCTAACGGCGACCCAGAAGATTGTGAGGTTAGTTTAAAATCCTTTAAGTGTCCGATGCAAATAGCTCTGGGTAGTAATGAATTGGATAGCATTCTGGAAAACATGGAGGAGACAATCAGCATCAAAAGTGAAGAGTTTCAAGAGAGAGATTCTGGGTGGACATTATTCGCTATAAGCCATATAGAAGTGAATGTAAATGAATACAGGCCTTTAAGAGGATCAAGTTACTTGAGACTTCCAAAATGTATAGAATTAAAAAAGGCCTGCATCAATGTACAGAACAACGATATATACTGCTTCAAATGGGCAGTTATATCGGCTCTCCATCCGATGGATCAAGATGCTCATCAACCTCAAAAATACCAAATAGGGAATGTGGAAAACAACGTGATTATCCTAGGAAATGGAACTCTCCTGGATTTTACAGATTTAATGTTCCCATTAAAAGTTGAAGACATTTCTGCTTTTGAAGATTTAAACCCTTCAATAAGTATAAATGTATTCGGGGTTGAAAAAAATGAGCTTGGGTCGAAGTATGTAGTTGTGGGTCCTTACTACAATACTAAAAATATCAGAGAGCATCATATAAATTTGCTACTAATCCAAGAAGGGGCTTGCAGTCATTACATTTGGATAAAAAATATGTCCAAATTGATAGGAAGCCAAATGAATTATGGCAAACGATCGGTGAAAATGTGTAATGCATGCTTACAGACGTTCAACACCGATGATGCCTTTGAAAAACATGGAGCAGAATGTAACAAAATTGTTACAACTCTACCGAACGAGACGAACAACATCCTGAAATTTAAAAATCAATGGAGGTCGCTTGAAGTGCCGTTTGCGATCTATGCGGATTTTGAGTGTATGCTGATGAATATTGCTAGCTGTCAACCTGATCCATCAAAATCGACAACAACAGGAATTAAGAAGCATGTACCCATAGCAGTTTCATATTTCATAAAATGTTCATTTGATGATAAATTGAATAAGCTGTTTAAATATACCGGTGAGTTAATTCTTTTGAGATTAATTTCAAATATTTTGTAAAATTTTATTGGTAATAATTATTATAATTATGTAAATATTATTTATTTATAGGTGAAGATTGTGCTAAAGTTTTCATTGAAAACATAGTTGAAGACGCCAAGTACATCCATAGAGAGTATCTAAGTAAAAAGATACCTCTAAACATGTCAGTTGATGATGAGAGGCGTTTTCAACAAGAAACCAGATGCCATATCTGCAAGCATCCTGTATGGGACAGCGTCAAGGTGCGAGACCACGATCATTTGACCGGACAGTTTAGAGGAGCAGCACATTCAAAATGCAACTTAAGTTATAAGGTACCTAAGTTTATTCCAATATTTTTTCATAATTTGACCGGGTATGATTCGCATTTATTCATAAAAGAGCTGGGCAATATTAGTGGGGGTATTAATATTATTCCTCTCAATAAAGAGAAATATATATCTATTTCTAAAAAAATATTGATAAATAGGGAAAAAATGGAGTTTTTAGAGTTAAGATTCTTAGACTCATTCAGGTTTCTCCCATCTAGCATTGATAATATAGCGAAAACCCTTGAAAAGGATGACTTTAAAATTTTAAAAGAGTATGTTAAAAACGATGCAGAGTCTATAGAGCTTATGACTCGAAAGGGGGTTTTCTGCTACGATCATTTAGATGGTATAGAAAAATTGAATGAGGTAGAATTTCCTCAAATAGAATGTTTCAGAAATTCATTAATTGAGGAGGACTGTAGTTTGATCGATTATGAACATGCTAAAAAAGTGTGGGTCCATTTCAATTGCGAAAGCCTGAGGCAATATCTGGAGCACTATTTGGTGACAGATGTCTTAATTCTCGCTGATATTTTCCAAAAATTTAGGGCAGACTCTAAACAACATTACGGTCTTGACCCATGCCATTACTTCACTCTGCCGGGTTTCTCATGGGATGCCATGTTAAAAATAACAAATATTAAACTAGAACTTTTAACTGACATTAACATGTATAATTTTTTTGCCATGGGTATAAGAGGGGGTTTGACGCAGTGCAGCTTGCGCCACTGTAAAGCAAACAATAAATATATGTCTGAGTTTGATGCTGATATCCCCTCTAATTATTTAGTATATTTGGATGCCAATAACCTTTACGGATGGGCAATGTCAGAGTATCTTCCTCATTCAAGCTTCGAATGGGTAAAATTTCCAACTGATTTGACTGTGATTAAAGAATGGTTAACTTCAAATGTTAATATGGGTTATGTTTTAGAAGTTGATCTAGAGTATCCTCAAGAAATACACGATGCTCATAATGATCTGCCATTCTGTCCGTCAAACACTTCAGTGACTGGTAAATCTCCTAAAAAATTGATCGCGGATTTGAAAAATAAAGTAAATTATATTATACACTATAAAACTTTAATTCAAGCGCTCGATAATGGTTTGGTTCTTACTAAAATACATAGAGTGATGCGATTCCAACAATCTCCATGGTTGAAACATATATCGATCTAAACAATCGACTTAGAACATCAGCCACCAATAAATTTGAGAAAGATTTACGCAAACTGTGCAATAACGCAGTTTTCGGGAAAACTATGGAGAATGTGGATAAGCGAAAAGATGTCCGAATTGTGGATTCCATTGAAAGTAGTGGAAGACACCTTGGGAGTCGTGCTCTTATTGCGAAACCAAATTTCCATAGTATATTAGAATTTAGTGAGACCATGGCTGCCGTGCAGTTAAAAAGAGTGTATAGTGTTTACAATAAGCCAGTGTATCTAGGTTTTTGTGTTTTAGACATTTCTAAATACAAAATGTATGATTTTCATTATGCTTATATGAAACCTAAATTCACTAACAACTTACATCTGGCTTATATGGACACTGACTCCCTTATATATAATATCCAAACTGCAGACTTCTACAAAGACATTAAAAGTGACATTTCTGAAAAATTCGATACTTCCGACTATCCACCTAATAACTCCTTTGGTATTGCTCAGCTCAATAAGAAAAAATTAGGATTCATGAAAGATGAAAACAACGGTCGGATTATGAAGGAATTTATTGGATTAAGAGCTAAAATGTATAGCATAGATGTAGAAGATTCTGCTCTGATAAAAAAAGCTAAGGGTGTAAAAGCATCAGCTGTTAAAAAATTAAGTTTACAAAATTATAGAGACTCCTTGCTGCTTAAGCAGAATTTTTATAGTAAAATGATAAATTTTAGATCCAGGCATCACATTATTTATACAGAAAGTATAAATAAGTTAAGTTTAAGTTGCTTAGATGATAAGCGTTTCATTTGTAATAATAATGTTGATACTCTAGCTTGGGGTCACTATAGTATAAATATGTCTGAACCTTAATTTTTTTTTATCAGATCAGAATTTTCTTTTTTCTTTATGACTGCTTTTTGAATTTTTATGTAAATCATTTTGTAAATATTTAGTAAGAAAGAAATATATATGTACATAGATTACTATAAATAAATAAATAAATTATTGAAAAAAAATATATCTAAAACTAAACAAAAAAAAAAGAATAAATACAAATGGATTTAATTGAAAATAAAACAAAAAAAAAAACTGTTTTTTACTTATGGAACTCTACCATATATCATAAACAGCCATTAAAAACAATGTGTTTTTATGCTTGGAAAAAAAAAAAAACCTCTTCTCTACCATGCGTCATAATCCATCAATTCAGAATAATGTTTTTGTTTTGTTTTTTTTTTTACTTGTGGGATCCTTTTCTCTATCAGATACCATCAATTCAGAACAAAATGTTTCTTTTTTTTGGAGGAACCTTTTCTGTACCATGTTTCATAATCCTTAACGTAGTTTTTTTTACTTGTGGAATCCTCTAGCAGGTACTAAACATATTTTTAAAATGAGCCATATAAAAGAGAGCACACTCAAGAAAGTGACAGTATAAAGCAACGCATAGGAGAAGAAATTATCTCTAACAATTTTTTTTCAAATAAAGTCATATTTTTCTTATTTTACACTTTCACAATGTACGGCATCCAGAATAAGGAAATTATAAGGAGTTCACAAGATTCCATTTGGTTTTTGGTGAACGTGACATCTGGAATAAGAATCCCCCTACAAAAGGGAAGGCAAGAAGTGGGATGTGGGATCCCCAGCAATAACATTCATATCCCGATTTTTTTGGTGTCAGCTAGACACGCGGTTATTTACATACCACCTGAGGATGATCGGGTATATGTAAAAAATGTTCGCTACAACACTGGGACATTTATCAACGGTATGAGGATCGATGGACACCGTCATCGCCTGGAATTCGGTGACTCTATAGGCTTTGGGACCCCTATAGAGGACTATAATCTACATTTGTGCCCTTCATACGTTTTGAAAAATATGAGATTAGGATACCCTGGTATAAATTCAAGGGATTCAACGCCTGAATACGCCAGGCCATGCTGAGCACAAGTATCCAGCAGAATGAATTATAAATATAATTTGAAAGAAAAAGAAACAAAATAATTAATTATACGAAATTTAAAAATATTTATGTTTTTTATTTTTATTTTTATACTCGAGGACTTCTTTAAAAAATATCAGGTTTTTAACGTTTCGTTTTATGGTTCTTAACGTTGCGGTTTTAGGTTCTTGACGTCTCGTTTTGGGTTCATAACGCTGCGTTTAAGGTTATTTGCGTTTCGTTTTGGGGTTCTTACGTTATGCTTGCTTAACCTGAGCCGCCAACGCAATGTTCCGCTGAGCCGCCAAGCCGCCAAGTCAATGAGCCGCTGAGCCGCCAAGTCGATGAGCCGCTGAGCCGCCGAGCCGCCGAGCTGCCAAGTCGATGAGCCGCTAAGTAATGAGCCGCCGAGCCGCTGAGCCGTCGAGCCGCCATGTACATATATGTATATGAGAAAAAAAAAAAAAAAAACGCCCCCTGACACGCCCCCATTGACACGCCCCCAAAAGCTTCACACCCACACCACCCCCTACAAGTATATCAAAGCCACGCCCCCAAAATCACAAATTTTACCACGCCCCTCCGCCCATTTTTACGCCCCCAAAAGCTCCACCCACTTGCCACCCCCCTAAAGCTCAATATCTACCACGCCTACCACCCCTGCCACGCCCTACGCCCACTACCACGCCCATACACCCACTGCCACGCCCATACACCCACTACCACGCCCATACGCCCACTTGAGCCGCCGAGCCGCCACGCCAGGACCCTCTAATCGCTACTACTGTTGGTAAATATATAAACTCACAATTAAGACGAGTCAAACTCAAGCCCGGCACTAGATTTTGTGATGGGGAACCCTAACCAATATCGGAGAATAAGTACATTAAAAGGCTTAGAGTCCTCTCCTCCGGAGTAAATTGTTTAGCAGAAAAATTGGCCCATATAAATACGATGGCTTTTTCGAGGTCATCAAATTTATTCCACCCGTGATCGTCCTACTAAGGAGCAAAGAGAAGACGAAGAGCAAAGAAACTTACTAAAGTATACAGCGCGCATATGTGAGACATTAAGGGTTTCTGTTCAGATCTAGATGATAACACATGAACTAATGTTTAAGTCAGATTTACTTTTTTTTTTAAATTGAAATTACTAAATTAGGAAAAAACGCATAATAATTTCACACTAGTTGCATCTAATCAATACAGAAGTTTTGTTATTGGTATAACTATGAGAATTGACAAATAGAAATTATTTGCTGGCTTCGAAAAAATTTAATGTTAAACAATAGTTGCATCTGCTCCCAACCAACAAATAATGCTTTTTCCTGTTTTTTTAATATTTTTTTTAAATTATATAAAATACTTTGTAAATTTATTAATTAAAAATGAAAAGTAAAAAGCATCAACATTGCAAATTTGTTTGACATTTAAGTTTGAATGAGCAAGAAGTGAAATTCTCTTCGTAGAATCGTCAGTTGACTATTTTTCTTGGCAATTGAATGGTTTCAGAACAGTTTTTTTTTGCTTCTGGATGCTTCCGGACATCCAATGGAAAGCGGCATAATTTATTTTGACTTTAAATTGCTTTGGAAAATTGGGCACACGAGCAGTCTCAAAATCTATTTACTTGAACTTAATTGTTCGTTACAACAATTATTTAAAAGTTAAAATCTACTACAAAATTTAAAAGCTTAACGAAACTTTTTTGCAGAAATTATAGGAACATATTAAAAGCTCATATGAGCTTTTTTATACAAAAAATTGTATTCTCCAACCAAAAAGTTTGCGAATTATAAGCTTCCGGTCATATTTGAATAATGTAACTGAAATAAATTCAAAAAAGAATACATAAATCGGTTATTTCGGACTCAATCCATATTTCTTTAATTTAAATACGTCTTACTCAATTTTTCCAAGAGTATACATATCTATATCTTTTCATGAGAAAGTGCTTTTCCTCTCAGCCATTGGAATTGATGTGAAGAGACTAGAGAGTAGAGACCTCCAGACCACTATTAAAAATACGAAAACAGAAATACATATTTCAGAGTTCTAAATAACCAGACCTTGATTACTGTACTCCACGAGCTTTTCCACCAATAATTTATATTAAATTTAAATTCAAATTCAATTGAGCTGGAAAGAGTGTAGAAGATGGGAAAAGGGTAGGGTAGGTAGGGGTAGGGGGAAAGTATCATCTGTCGGCTATTCTTCGCACTGTTATGGATGTTATTGGATCTTCATTATCGCCTCTTCATCTAAAAGTATTTATCTGGTCGTTTTTCGTAAACCTTTGCCCATAAAAAAATTTGTATAAAGTGGAGCATTTTAAGTCAGGCCTTCTGCAGCTACAAGCTCCCATGCAGTCAGTTTCCATTAATTTATAGGGAGCAGCATCTTCTGTGGTTTTGATAGGTTCCAGACGAACATTCTCGTATAACACCAATCCAGATAATTCCCATATCGCCATAACCTAAGTGATAAATGCGGAGAAATGAAAGTACCCGCATATCATCACTATTCTAGGTGGTATCATCGATTTATTGCACTGTTGGGATATTCACGCAATCATGTAAAACACTGGATAAGTTTACCATTTGCCTAAGTTAAGTCTAATTTTGCATAAGGAATGATTTACACAATTCGATTAAAATGCCCCAAGGATTTTGCGGCGGAAAAAAACCAAATGTTTTTGGTAAACTAAACCGAACGTCATTGTGACTTTTAGCATTAGGCGTGTTCAGAAGTATGATATATTAGGTATCCCAGAAAACTAAAAAAAACTCTTCCCGTGCTCTGTAATTATCGCATTTAGATTAGTTGGCGATAAAAGTTGTCAATAAAAATGTATATAGTTTATACCAGCAAATAATTAGGGCGTCTACATTTTCAGACTATTATTGATCAGCATATTTTTTTACACAAATCCAAATAATGGCGCCATATGGATAGACAAAAGTAAATGCTTTTACTTGTATTAGTTATGCTTTCCGAATTGTCATCGAAGTGATAAATAGGAACCATTTATTTTAATACTACCGAATACGAAAGTGAACTAAACTGAAGGAAAAGTAAATATCCACCATTATGGGTGCGCTGTATGATTTTTCTTTGTATTCGCTCATTTTCGTTCGATCACTGACGTGAGTTTCCGACTATTACAGTTCTAGATTTTGTATAACATTTGTTCGACCCATTCTGGAATATGGTTTCCAGGTTTGGTCACCCAACAGGTTTTCTGAGGTTTGCACTCAGAGGATTGGGTTGGGAAAATCTATATATCAACTCCCTCCTTACATTAACAGACTAAGGGTCTGTTTCACAATGTCTGAGTAAGTTCTGATTAGTTACTCGACATATTAAATATTGACAGAGGGTCATAATTTCACAAGAGAAAAACTAACAAATTGTATTTTGACGACTTGAATAGGTTTTAAATGGAAAAGTATTTTTATTTGGTTTGTGGACTTATGACCCTGTTCCGATATTTATGTGTCAAGTTCAGTGTTGTCACTTTACCACAATTGTGGTAGATCTACCTCTTTTCTCCAACATTTTCATAATCTACCACTTCTACCCCGGAAGTTAAAAATTCTACCCCTTTTTGCCCGTCCAGAAAAAAAAAATGAAAACAATAAATAAAATACCTGCTTCGATTTTTGAAAAAAAAAAAATTTTTTTCTGCACTTTTTATGCTGTTTTACCTGAATACATTTATTGGCTTTATCTCACAATGCTTTTTTTACTCAATGTGAATGCTTTCATCTGTCATTTTGCATACGCGTATCTATCTATCGTTTTCTCTTTTTTCCGCATTAGGTACATACCTACGTTTATTTTGTAAAAAACAAAGTTCTATAGTCTGCTTAAGAAAAATAAGTAGATCCTACTTCCTACTCACTTACTCCTAAGATAGTGTGCCTTATTTTAAAATAGTAATATTAGCTGTGTTTTATTTTCCCCGAGATCCGAACCAGATTGGATTTGCTTACGAAAATACATGTATAACAAAAACTACACAAGATCCAACTTTGTTTTGGATTTGGATTTCCAAATCCGTTTTGAACACACACCCTTAATTTGTAAATGTCGTCAGTAGTGTAAAGAAAAAAGACAACAGGTGTATACAAATAAAAAAAACAAAAGGAAAAAAGAGTTGGGTATATAACAAGTTGTCACTGAGATCCTGGGTTGTTTTATTTACATGATCTGATCTGGATTGGATCTGGGGGAAAATAAAACGCAGCTATTGTTTACTTGGATTTCGTATCGACGGTAAACAGTTAAACGTTTATTGTTTTCGAAATTTTCTAGAAGAAATAAACTGATTCCAAATAATTGTGATTTAATTTTTCTTCAAAAGAAAATGATAAGAGTTTAAGTTAACTTAATTTACTTAAGGTACCTACATTATTTTTTTTTCGATCTATATTTAATAAATATAAAAACTAAAAACTAAATTTGTTTCTCTCTTTATTTAAATTAATTCTACCACGGAAAATCTGAAACTACCAATTTGTTTTAGCTTTATCTACCACTTTTTTTAAATAGGAAGTGACAACACTGGTCAAGTTACTAATCAGAACTTTACGCAGACATTGTGAAACAAGTCCTAAATCTAATTGACATCCCAAGGCTTGAAAGCAGACGCTCGTATATTTATATTTTGTCTTCATTGTGAAACTTATAAACGGATTCTTTGCACCTTCTGTCTCATATAAGCTTTAATATTCCCCAAAGTGACTTGAAGAATATGGGCGATTACATTTTTATTTCAAATTATTGGAATAATTATGAACGATTTTCTGCTAAAATATCGTCCAAGAGCTCAAGACTTTTAACAATCTATTCTTTCTTTGACTTTAAATTTTCATCCCAATATATATTCAAAATTCCACTCCAATTTCATTAAGCTCCTTCAGCCCGAATTGATTTTTCCGTAGAAAAATTTGTGAGAGTTGATGTGATAACCTGTTTTCTCTGAAGTCAAATAATGTTTTTTTGACATATCGCAGTTGAATATCCAGTGTATAGAAATGACCTTCTTCGGCACCAGTTTGGTATACTAGCTGGTAGTTTTAAGATCCGCTTCATCGGAAACACCCCAAAACCCCAAACTGGGGCGCCTTAGGTTTGGATAGCCCTATAGACCACTTGAAAGAGTTTCTACTTTGAGTTCTGCTTAATATTATTCCTTGCCAAAAAGGTTTGCCAAGTGGCATTAATGCTGTTTTTTGCTGAGTTTTTTCTGGCATCCACGTGATTGGTGAATGTCGTCTTCATCGTATAAAGGAGAACTCTCAGGTATGTGTAGTTAGATGTGATTCTTGTCTCTTCCCTTTTGAATGTGCACTTTTCTTGGTTAAATATTCTTCCTCCATTTCTGAACACCATCATTTCCGACTTTGTCATATTAACTACAGGTTGTCATGCAAGTAACCAATTCAGATTTTCTAAAGCAGAAGTTTTCAAGCCTAGGAATAGTTCCAGTCAGCTACACGAGCAAATCGATGTTTTTCCCATAAATAATAATATCACCACATTATTCTGTTAAGTCATGGATTTTGCAGTGGTGAATATTATCAGTATCTTTTTCTGTCTATACTTATACAGCTTTGAAGCTTATATTACCTAAAATTCAGTCAGTCGAGAGAATTTCCATACATCAGTTATTGTTGCGTTCATTCGATGATATTGAGTTGCTTAAAACACCAGTTAAAAACTAATGAACGGATTTGAAAGATTAAATTACTACTTTCAAATGTTGTATCGAAAACTACACGTAGAATATAGAAAAACTATACAGAACTGTAGGTATAGAACAAAACGGGTGTATGACTTGCTGAATCATTTAAAAATTTTAAATTATTTTAAACGTTTTTATGATTTTTCCGTTTGTCGTTAATTTTTTTATAAAAACCATCCTGTTTGTAATGAGAATTAAATTTCTCATTAAAATAAATTATTTATATTTCAAAACTTCACCACAAAATAACTTCACCATCACATCTTTCTTTAAATACAGTTCATTATATAAAAATATGTATAAATGTTTTGATTTTTTGACACAAGCACCAAAACCAAAAACAAAACAAACAAATCCCGCTGCATATTATTAATTCTACTCAAAGCTTATGCAGTTGAGAATATGAAAATTCAATTTTAATAATTAATAATCATCATAGCTTTGTACACGCCTATGTACATATTTTTTTTTAATTAACTTATGATTAATAACATTCCGTTTTATACACGCACAAAAACATTAATATGGTATTGGTGATAGCTGCAAGTTATTTACCATAATTCATGAACCACAATTATAAAAAAAATATATTAAGTGCGGAAAATAAAAATTCGATAAATATTGTTTGTGTCACTGGACATTTCATCGTGTGGATCAAGGTGAAAAGAAGTCATCTTTCTGGATATATTTATTGCAGAGATATTTAAATGGTTAAAAAAAAATGTAACAAAAAAAATGTGGAAATATTCAAACCAAAAACGATAAATCACCCAAGGACAAACCAACCGCATCCAAATACAAGCCGTTTCTGTGTCATTCAGAAGAGCTCACTTCCCGGTCCCACATTCAATCCCAACGGAAACACAAATAAAGGCAAAAACAGGCCACACCGGACATAACCATCAGACTTATCTGTGTTCAAATAAACATAATGCCTTTCGTTTGTCCCCTAGAATTTTTCTTCTTTCATCCTTACACAAAAAAAAAGGAAAACTATTTTCATTTGTAAAATAGAAACACAATCCAAATGAATCCCTACGACTATACTGTATAAGGACTAAGGACTAAAAGCTGGATCCTGCCAAAACAACAACAACAACGACAACAACAAGAAAAAACACAAAAGTGAAACAAACACAGTGCGGGGAAAATAAATGAATACATAAATTGGAAGCCATCCAGATGCAATCTGCAATCAATTTTATTTCACCGTTGTTTGCTACTGCTGCTGATGATGGTATTCCTATTCGAGTTCAGCAGTTAAAGAGTCTGCATACGGCATCCTGTTTCCGCAGAATTGCATACCAAAAATGTTATCTCTGCACAATTACTCCTCGCAACAGGAGCAAGTTACTATTTCCGGTCCCCCTTAGCTAATCGCCTGAAAATATGAGCTTAACATTTAAAAGTGCCTTAAGATATGACACTGGCAGAGCGCATGTACATATATAGGTATATAGATCAGGATATCTACACACACCCATCTATATATACAAGAGTATATTCTTGGTTACAACTTAGGTATACGAAGAAGGAAATCCTAAGAAGCTAACTTTTCCACTTGACCACGATGGGATATAGAATAGTGGAAGCTTTTCTACTTCAGAGTCAGAGCAATGCCATCCATTAATGAAGTTTAAGTGTCTTAACCCGATGATGAAGGACACGAAGTATGAAGGAGGAATATATGACAATATACGACTAAGTTATAGGTACAATGCGACAGTACAAATATAGCAGAGAGAAACTATTTAGCAAATGGTTTGGGGGCGGATGCAGAGCCGGATAGAGTCATTCAAAAGGCCCTTGAGCAATTAAAGTCTAAGAGGTTCATCCCCCTTTCTTCTTTTTCGTCTTTGCCTTTTAACTTGCAAAATACACGCACTAATTATAGAACAAGAAGTTACATTTGTATATGAACAAAAGTTTTTCTCGAGATTTCACTAAAAAAAAAAGAAGCTCACATTGTGAAGCTATGATAGATAAGTCAACCAAGTGAGTCTCATCCGTTATAAGAGTATAGCACTTCAAAGAGGATTTTTAACAACACAAAATAAATTTTTTTATTTGAATATTGTATATTTGCTTGAAAATCGATGAAATGTTAATTTGTTTAATTCTTGAACATTCAAAACGTAAAATGTGGTAATTTCAAGCCGCAAAAATACTCCGTTATCATTTCGCGATAACGGGTACCCATACCATTCATGCATTTAATTTTTGGTTGGCCTTATTTATAAATAAATTTTGACCAATGATTAACCCCAGCCTATAAATCACACCACACCGTTGTTTTGTCTGGATATAATGGCCGCTCTTGAACTTTTTTAGGTTACTTTTCACCCTAAATACAGAAATTTTCCTTATTGACATTGCTACCCACCACTAAACAAAATTTTAGTCAAAAAAGTGGATCTTCTTGAAGAAAATAGGAACTTCAGAATGGATCACATTAGCCGCAGTTAGCCGTAGTTAACTTTAAAAAAAAAGAAAATAAGAGTGTATGTTACTGAACAAGCTAATACATATGATAAATAAGTCACAGTAAATCAGGGGTATGCGGAATGGATGGGTATGAATTTAACACTATTGAAAAGGGGATTAAAAACAAGTTATCCATCATGCAGGGGCGGACTGGGAGTCAAAGGGCCTCCCGGGATTTCAAAAAAAGGCCTCGAAATATACAAATGAGTAGAAGGAGTGAAGAAAACGACGATAGCAAAAATTTTATCGTTGTGTAATTAAAGCCAACAATAGTCTGCTCCGAAATTTGTATTATGTATTTGAGTTAACAAAAAATGTAACTTGATTTTTGAAAAGATTAGGAAGGTACTATTTACTGTTTTAATGCAAATTTTTTAATTGGTGTTTTCTACTTCTTCCAAAACTTCGAAAATACTCGCAGGCATCGAAATATCTTTTTTTTTCTATTCTGTTTCTGCATCACTGAAATTTTGTGTGAAAGCTTTCGTTTAAATGAACTGAAAGTACTTTAAAAACTTATAGGTTACCAATAGGGCCTGAATAGCCCGATAATAATTAGTGTGGGGCCCCATCAGCTTAACTATAGTTTTCGTTAAAATAATCTTGGTATCCAACAGCTTTATGCTCATTGTGGGGCCCCTAACATGAGATGGTGGGCTTCTTGAGAATCCTTTAAATTCAAAGTTTTCTTGTATAAATGAGCAGAAAGTACTGCAGAGGCTTTCATGCACTTTTTGTTCTCCCATGGGACCCCTGTATCAATGTGTCAGGAAATTTCGATTTGGTTGGTATTTTAGGCGTGGAGAATTTTTGATAGTGTTTTTTTAGGGAATTTATTTTGTATTATTTCAAGAGATGAGGAAGGAATTTTAATTTAAACAATTGATGAGAATTATATTTCATTTGTACCGTTCAGGTGTCAATTTATTTTTACAAGAGAAAGAGATTCCCTTAATCGCATCGTCGCTTCGCGTTGGTGTGGGTAGGGCACCATCATTTATCGCCCTGTAAATATATTTAACAGTCGAAAGTTTCTTCGTCGTTCAGAATGTTTCGCGTTAACGAAATAACATGACATGTTCAAGAAAATGAAATCTCAGAACTCAGTTACATGAACAGAATTCCTCAGCAAAAGTTATTAGCTTTTGTGTCAAAATTCTGAGGAAAAAAAACTTGAAACCGCTTGCTAACTTTTTGAGTGAGAAAAATCTCTAAGATCTCATTTTTTCTGAACGCGCCAAATTTGTGTGCACAAAAACATTTTGACGTTTAATATTTGACGTTTAACAAACAGCTGATTCAATTACACAACATTAAACCAAAGGGCGTTCACGCAAACTATTGTCTAAACTTATCATTTTACACAATTTAAAAAAAACGACATTGCATTAATACCCTTATTAAATTAATTTTTTTTTTATGAGTTATTGAAAATAGTTTTATTAATGTGTTAAAATCACTGGGATGGCACGGCCCGTGAAGGTAAACTAAAAACTTGTGCCTTATACATGAAGTACATTACGTGTAAATCGTTCCATTTAACAACTTCCTTGTAATACTTTACCGTGAGTCCATGTTATCACACTCAAAATTTTTAAAATAATTTACAAAAATTTGTTCAAACTAATTTTGTTCCAAATTTTATGTTATAAAGTAGTATTTCTGTTTTTAATATTCAAATGCTCTTATCAATTTTTAGCCAAACAATAAAAAATCCTTCATTAGACCTAAAACTCCAATCAATTAAAACCTAAAAAAAAAACGATTTTTCTCTAAAAAAAAGGAGCTTTCGCTATTTTTGGTTTTATCAAAAACTATAGAAGACATTTAAGAATCTGGTTTTTAGTGTTTGACTAAAAATTGATAAGAACATTGAATATTAAAAACAAAAAACTACCTAATAAAATTTTGTACAAAATTAGTTTGAACTCTTTTTTTTTTTCTTTTTCATTTTTTTCAAAATTTAAAATTTAAAAACGAAATTAAAAACTGGATCCTTGACTTTAAAAAAAAGTTTAACAAACACACTAGATATGTACGGTGTCGAATCTGCATGAATGCAAAACAGGCAATTTCTTAGAGCAGCACTTTGAATATAGGGCGCCAAAATAAGTTCAATCATTTCGAAGGGAAAAAAAAGGGTAACACACGTCTATTTTATTAATTACTTCCCTGCACTTTTTTCGTTCTTATTTGTTGTCCGAATCGTTGGGCCATTTTCGAATACATGCTGAATATTCTGAGCAAATTTTTTTTGAAGAATGTATACGATACCCAGTTGTTAGGCAGAGCAAAAGCGTCTACGTGTCTAGAGATTGAAATTTATTTGATTAGAAATTTATGATGCTTTCGTTGTAGAAAGTTCGGAATTTTATGAACTTGAATCAAAAATTGATCCAAAATTGAAATTTAATTTTAATAACAAAAAAAATATGATTGTAGGGCGCTTATAGATAAACGCACCAAAATAACTCTATTTTCAATGTATAATCCAGCACTGGGCAAATACTAAATAGTTCTTTAGATAAATAGGGCCGAAAATTCTTGAGAGCTAAAAGTCAGCATTTTTTCGAATTGGATGGATAACTTTATTTTACCTCTTACCATCATTCGAAAGGAAAACACGAATTTCATTGTCATTATCAGTTGATGGATATATTGTACATCTATGTATATGTATACATTCGTTTTGCTCGAGATATCTTCCTGACGGACAGTCGCATCGTCGCATGCTTCGTTGATGGTGTCGTCGGTCGGATGAAATGCAGTCGCTAGTGAGAGCCCGTAATTAATTTGGCATTCGTCCAAATTCCATTTCTTTTTTTTTTTGGAATTTTGTCTGTTTATGGCCAAATCGTTTTCTAGGTGTGTCATGTCAACTGTCTTTCATTTCGGCTGCAATTCATTTCACCTGCCATGTCACTATAGTTATATTATGTTTCACTTAGTTAGGAGACAGGAGAAGAAGGCTTTAAGAAGTCGTTTTCAACCTTTATTCGGTCGGGTTTAACTATACATATTTAATAGGTATACCATCTTGAGATCATATTTTTAATTTAGTCTTAAATAATTCAAAAGTATAAAGAAATGTGAAGAGAATTTCAGCAAAAAATTAAATTGTGATTTGTTTTTTTTTTTTTTAATTTTTTTTTCCTTTCAAAAAGGATAAAACGTAGGAATTATTTGAAAATAAAATACTGCTCCCATGTGTGTGTTTTTACAAAATTGTCACGACACAATACACCATGACAGCAATAAATAACTCGACGTTTTATTAAAACGAAGAAAATAAAGCGAAAATAAAACGACAGCATTTTTTCGTATACTCATAGGTCGTTGTCGAAATTTAAAAGTACATCAATTTATTTCTTACCCTTGCACAGTTTACGAGTATAGTAGTAATGCATGTTTGTTGGAAATATGTATGACTCTGATTTCTCAACAATTGATTTACCATCATGGTACAATTGGGGGTGTGCAAGTGTTCACGCCAGCTTCTTGTTTGTTTGTTTTTTTTTTCATTGTCTTTGTAGTTTTGTGATGTTTTTGTTTTCAGATTTTTTAAATATGAAGTACAGTATGAAATTAAGTCAACAACAATTGAAGTGCAGTCAAAGAAAATTTAAATGTTTCTTTAAACACCATTAGGCGGTGCAAAAGTCACCCTATCTAAGCAATTATTCCGCGTTCTTTATAGGAGTATAGTAGTAGTAGTAGTAGTAAACTTTATTGAGATTTTTTTTCTTTACACAGTATTTAATTTACATTGATTGATTCTTATTCTAATACAAATTGCCGACTTAGAAGTGGCCAGGCTACACTATTTGAATGAAAAAAAAAATATTTGTTTTTATTAATTACAGCACGTTATGGAAGAATGACTTCTGAATTTCTTTTACATTATGTCCACTCAATAAAGGCAATAAAATTGTGTTGAAAAAAAAAACTTAACCTAGAAAGAAGAGGGGATAGTAGGAGGAAAGAGATAACAATAATAATAAGATGAGCAACGTAAAAGAGACGACATAAGGTCGAGTCTACTGCTAAAAGAGACGACAGTAGGTCGCATCTACATGTTAAGCCAACACCAAGTGTGTGCACAGCATATTATGGCCTTTTTTTTTTTTTTTTTTATATATTTTAGTATACAATATGTTTATGTGTTTGTTTTTGTATCTTTTAGATTGATTTTGAATCGATACACTTTTATTGTTGATTCATTAGATTCTAAACTAAAGTTAAAGAACGAACGTTTTGCTTATTTAATGTATTTACACTTGAGTGGATATATTAGATATCTTAATTCTTAAATACTTAAATTATGAGCGAGGCCTTAAAGTTAATTCATCTTTAGGAATAACGTTTATTGATTTTTAAATAAAGGAAAATAAACAATAGTAAAGCAATAGTAATTCATTTTGTGTGTTTAAAAATTATTTACATAGTTTGTATCACTTTTCTGGTTGCTGGTCTGTTTTTATGGTGTTAAAAAAAAAAAGTAGTGGTAAGCGAGATGATGAGTTGCGAGTTGATTTCAGCCTCTATAGCTGTTAGGGATACATTTTTTATAGAATGGAGGTAAGAAGGAGTCATCGTCTATTGCAGTTTCAAAAAAGGAATTCGAGCTTTCACAGGCTATACTTATTGGTGAGATATAAAATCTGTCCGAGACCGAAAAATTTATGTTTTCTTCAAAAACGTTTTGGAGGATAGGGTTAGTGTGGTGTTGCAGAGCTTTCAATCTAGTTCTTGATAGGGAAGTCATATAGCTTAGTAGAGGAATAATACCTGATTCTTCATACAGAATTTTGTTATGGAACCATTTGCCAGATGGTCGTATAAATCTTGTTATACATTTACGAATGGTTCCTCTCTCGAATCTTTGAAGTTCTAGCGCTACATTGGGTGTAATTTGAGTCCAAGATGAGAAACCATAGGTTATAGCCGGCCGGATGAGAGTCTTATATATTAGGAGTTTAGTTCTCTTCTCAACGTCTCTGGAATTTAATAATGATTTGAGCATTGCTGCTGCTGCTTTTCCTTTGTTTAGAGCGCCTCTAGCATGAGGGTTCATTTTGAGACGTTCATGAAGAGATATCCCTAAGTATTTAATGGATGTTTTTAGTGGTATTATGTTGTTTTCTAAAATTAATTTTAATTGTTTGCTTTCGCGGACGGCTAGGTGGTGGCCACGGCCTGAGGCGTTCCTAAAACAGATCAATTCACATTTATTAAAGTTGATATCAATTCCCCATTTTTTATAGTATGGTAGTATAAGATTAAGGTGATTTTTTACTTCAATGAGAGCGTCATGAGGCCTTTCATGGCCACTGAAGATAATCGTATCATCGGCGTATAAAATCGACTTGGAATGTGCACATTGAGTGGGGAAATCAGAAAGATATATATTGAAAAGAAATGGGCCCAAAATAGACCCTTGTGGGACTCCTGATAAGATAGGGATAGGATTAGATGATTCATTATCAAAGACAACGGACAGACTACGGTCAGAAAGAAAATTTTTTAATATGACTATGAAGTAAATAGGGAAATTTAAAAGGTTAAGTTTATAGATGAGTCCATTGTGCCAAACCGAATCAAATGCTTTGGTTAGGTCGATTGCGCATGCCACTGTGCATCGTTTAAGTCTCAGGTTATTCAGGATATTGTTTTGTAGAAAGAGAATAGCATGCTCTATCGAATGACCACGCTTAAATCCAAATTGTTCGTGTTGTATTAGAGGAGTATCATCAAAATGGTCATATATTTTCATCAGAATTATTTTCTCGAGTATTTTTCCTATGTTGGACAGTAAAGATATAGGGCGAAAATCTTCAATCCTATTTGAAACAGCTTTTTTTTTTAGGGGAATCAGGTTGGCAAACTTCCAAGATGTTGGAAAGTAACAGTTGTTTAGACAATTGTTAAAAATGGGCGTTAAGAATCTAGCTAGGGGAACTTTAGCTTTATGAATAATGAAGTTAGGAATTTTGTCCGGACCAGCAGATTTTTTATTGTTGAGGGAGCTAATAATGGATTCTATGAGGTTGGTGGAAGTGAAATTTTCCGATTCTATGGAGGCTGAAGTGTTTTGTGGGGAAAAATTAATTATTGAGTAGTTTGAGTTCCAGCTTGAAAAGGCACTATTAAATGTGTTTACTGTGAGTACATTTTCATTATCGTGTGCGGGTATTTTTAGAGAGTATAAGTCAGAGTAAAATTGGCTGAATGCTTCAACCTTTTCGGCTGGGGTAGAAAAAGTGCGGTTATTCCAGGAAAGTTCCTGTAGAGAAGCCTTATTATGGTTGTTTTTCCTAGATGTGATTTGGTTTATTGATTTGAAAACATTAGAAGATGGTTTTAGACTTTTGAGTTTTGTGCGGAAGTTGGTGTTCAGTTCCATTTTGACCCTATCTTTTATTATTTTACTAAGGCAGTTTATTCTTGATGAGAGGGTAATGTATTCAACATTCGTCCGATCTCCTAGTCTGTGAAAAATTCTTTTCAATTTTTTTTTCCAGATTTTCCTTATTTTAAAGAGTTTTAGAGTATCTTCAGAGATGTTGATAAAATGAGGCTTGAAAGGTTTTATAGTGCTGTATCTTTCAATACAGTCAGAAAGTCTGTTAGTTAGTTCAGCTATAAATGAGTCTATCTCTTCGTTGGTTAAGTTCCTATCAGCCGGGACATAAACGTTTTCGAGTTGAGTATTTAGAAAGTTATTGAAGTTTCGCCAATTTGTATTTTTAAAGCTTCTATAATTTGGAGATTCGAAAGGGAAGGGCGAAATATCTTCAAGATAGATGTGCATAAGCACTGAATAATGATCAGATATCGGGTCCAGCGTAAGGCAAGCAATGTTGTTGTTTAAATGAAGATGTCTAGGAGATCTAAAATTAGAAGAAATTAGAAAAAAGTCTATATGGGATCCTGAACTGGGCCGAGTTGGCCCCTCAGCTGCTACCAAATCGAAGTCTAGAAAATGATTGTTTAAATACCATTGGTAAAAGTGTTGGCCGTTTAGGTTAATCTTAGTATCACCCCACAGGCCACAGCTGGTGTCGTGAGTTAAAATCTCCTCCTATTATTACATACTCATAATCTTTAAGACAGTTAAGAAGATCGTTAAGGGATGTAGACAAGTTTGAACCAGTATTGCACGGTATATATATTGACACTAGAGCTAAAGTTTTAGTTGTGGTTTGAAAAACGATGGGAATAAGGACAATTGTTGCAGATATAACGTTATTATGGAATGTTTTAGGAAATGCTTTGACGGAATTTTTTAACAATATACCCGTGCCTCGACCAGAGCCAGAATTTATTAGGTCGTAATCGGAGTTAAACCGACTTTTCTTTTGGGTTTTAAGACAAGTTTCTTGAAGTAAAATTGCTAGAGGCTGAGTTTCTTTAAGGAGCAGCTCAACTTCAATCTTTTTATCATATGTGTTGAAGGAATTAACGTTTACGGTTATAATGCTAGCGTTCATGGGGTGAGAGAGGCGAGGAATGCCAGGTACGCTTCTGGCTTTTGGGAGTCATTCATTTTAAGATAATTTGGCCAAAAGTTTTTAATTTTAGCGAAAAGTGTACTAAACGGAAGTCCGAATAGCTTATTTGACTCGTTTAGGAAGTCTGAGAAGACATTACTGTTTGTGTTTGATGGAACGGGTTGCGGTATATGTACTGATCTATTGGAGCCTCTTACTGCATCAGCAAATGAGATACCAGTTTGAGGAACATTGTCTATGGGAGCTGGAATTTTAAAATTGTTATTGAGGTTTTTGCGATTTGTAGGGAAACGTAATGTTTCCTTATTGATTAGGTATTCGGCTCGTTTTGGGCAGCCTTTGAAGTTTGCGGGATGGCCTGAATCACCACAATTGACGCATGAGGCACTTGTGCTTTCGTTTTTAGGGCCGAGATCACACTCTCCTATTTGATGGTCTTTAAGGCACTTGACACATCTGACTGGATATGTGCAATAGTTAGAGACATGACCAAATCGTTGGCATCTATAGCACTGTATAACGGAATCCCATTTCACTCTATGACTCAAGAGAGTTTTTATAGATTTAAGTTTTAAAACACTCTCCCTATCCTCCAACACGCATAAAAAGAGGTCTAGAGGGACGTTGTTCTCCTTGGACCATTTAGTCTCGAATTTTTTTACGATTACATTAATAGAGGCGTCTTTAGATAAGATACCTGACTTTATATTATCCAAGGTGAAATTGCTCGAAATCCCCTTGAGAACAATGTTAAATTTTTTTAACTCCTTAGGAGTAAACGAATGTCCTTGAACATTTATACTTTTAAGTAAATTAAGGATTGTACTATGCAACTCTACATCTCTTACCTTAATTCTGAGACCTGATCGTCTACTATCAATTTCATAGTCGTTTGGGTCAACATTTGCATTTGACATTAAATCCGAGATGCTCTTCGAGGATAAGCCCTTAATGAAAATTGTTGGGCACCAAGGTTTGGGCTTCGATGACTGCTGCTCCATTTGAGGGATACGTTGCTGGTTGTTAGGTGTTTCATTGTCACTAGTTCTGCTACCGCTGGATCTAGCTGCTATTTTCTTGCTGCCTCCAGTCTTAGGTACAGCTTCAGTTTCGTCATCTACCTCCAAAAGGTGGTAGTAATTTTTGTTTGAAGGTGCTTCATTTTCAGCTGCAATCCTTTTATTTGGAGGAGTTTGCATGTTACTTGTTTGCCGCCTTTTGCGAGCAACGATGTTGGTGAAGTTATCGTGGTCGTTGGATAACAATTCTTTGAGAACCGTTACAGTCTCGTCGCTGAGCGTTCTATTAGTCTGGTTTGCGTTTGTATTGTTGGCGGTGCCAATAATAACATTATTGATAATTGCACTGCTCATAGCAGGCACACTATTGCTGTCTCTCTCATGCTCATTGGCGGCTGCTATCTCTGTTTCCATATTTGAAACACTTTTGTCTATATTGGTGTGAGGGATGATGTCACTCTCATACCAATCAAAATCGGCTTGGCTTTCAGCCTTCTTTTTAATATTTTCTTTTTCTTCGCTATTAAAATAGGAAGAAGGGAAATTAATTTTTGGTAAAGTTCCACTTTTTAATTTGTCCCGAGGGACCACATTATTAGGGGTGAGTTTTTCGCTATTCATAGCGTAAGATTTTATGATCTTTTTATTTAATTTCAGTTTTTTTTGTTTAATTTTTACACTGTTAAAACACGTCCGCACACGACGAAGGTCCAACATCGAATCTTATAGGAGTATAGTTATTCATGTCTTCTTGACATGTATTTTCGATCTGTTTACTTGACAAATGTCAAAGTAGAATTGACATTTGCCGCCATTTGCAAATCAGTGACAAATTTTGCGCCTTCTTGTAGAAATAAACAATGGTTGTATTTTTAATTTTGTAAAAATTAAAATCATCGACAGCCTTAAAAAATTAACCACCAATTGTTGCGACTTTCAAGCTGAATGCTAACACAATGTTCTATAGTACGTCATTACGTTTTGATCGAAGGTACCTTGAACAAGTGTCTATTATCCTTCTGGCTCCACTAGCTTCCAAATAATGCTCTCAATTCAAAGCAAGGCTCGTCTAAATTAATTAAGAGAAGGCAGTGCAGCTATTAAAACACCTCATAAAGATTTTTCAAGATGGTACTACGTGTTATACAGCAAACGAAACAATCAACTTTTTGAGGGAAACATTCTATGAACACATACATAAGGCGTGTTTTTTTTCAAGGCCGATGGAAATTGAATGAAAAAACAATTCGGGGCTAAATAATTTACATGTTAAATGCAACAACAACTATTCCCCAATGGGCTTAGCTAAACCCAGATAATTTTCGGGGCTTAACTTAAGCACGGAGAAAAACTATATTACCATCGGTAATTACATACTTGTTATCGATAGTTTGTACGGAAACTCCATTTTTTTCTGTAATGGCGTCGCCAATCCCCGAAATCGTTTTTTTTTCAAACCAGTTCCCTCCGAGTTTGGAAAAAAACACACCTATAATTTCGCTTATAATGGGCTAATGGACCTATAAATTGGCGTGGTTGTAGTTCTTAAGATTTGTTTCGTTCTAAGTCAGCCCTCATCATGGATTGGAAGAGTGAGGACGAGCGTGCTTCAAGGGCATCGATGGAAGTGGCTGGAACACTTCCCAGAGCGCTCCTTCTGAATAAGGAGCGATTTGATATATTATGATATATGGTACCCCCGTTCCCACGATTTGTCAACCGTCCAAGAACCCTACGACTTTGAGGGGATAGCCGCTGCTGGTTCGGTCCATGAAAAACGCCAGAAATTAGTTTATTTAGTGTTTCGTCAATGCAGTGGCGTAGATAAGTGGGAGATCAAGGGGATCTTTCACCCCCTTGAGTCTTCAACTTAACCTCATCTCACAATTGGATTCTTATATCGTTGCCTTTTCTCTATCTGCCCGACAAGTACGAGGATTTCAACGATATAAAAAATAGTGTAAAGGTTATTTGGTTTACCAACTTTTATTGCCTTTGAGGGTAATTTTTATTTGGTACAAGTTATGAATCTCGCCTAAGATTAACGCGATGAAAATATATAAGAGGATCCGATGAGAAGAAGATGGGTTTTCTGGAATTTTTGAAGCTTCACAAAAATTGCTGAACTTGTTGACTTAAGAATATAAAAAAATAGACGAAGAATCGTCCGAATTCAGAAGTTAAAAGAACAGAAAATTATTTTCGTATGATGGTGTTCAATTTATTTCTGGACTTCTATATACCATAGAACTTGGAGATTTATAAGTCAAGAAAATATATATTATAAGGATTTTTGGTGCTCTTAAAGCATGTTCCACTCCGATCATCTGAATTTCAGTGCGGAATATAAAATTTAAGTTTTTCTTGTTTTGTTATTGACCGCTTGAACAACTCCTCAGCTGCTCAGGCAATTAAGAGATTTGAATTACTGCAAACTAAGTCTTAGATGAATTATTCAAAAAACAACGAGAGTTTTGCCTAAAGAAGAATTATTTTGAAAAAAAGCTGTCTAGTGCTTGGGACTTTCTTTTCGTTGGACGCTCAGGTTCGCCTGTGCCAAAGATTCTATTCAATCGTAGGGACAGATTTGTTGAGTTTTAACATTGAAAATGTTTATAGGGTCGTTTTGAGAAAAATATGGTGTTACCAAAATGATTTAATGAACAAATGAATATATAACAAATGAACGAAATGAACTCTAGCGTATAGGGGGCTCAGGATCGAATTTTTGGTTGGTGTTACCAAAGAAAATGCCAAAATGAACCTAAAGACACAATCGATGAATCGTACCTACACGTTGATCGTCGCCAACCGACGAGCTTCAGTGGAGGATAGTTAAATTTGTATGAAATCTTAAAATCACTCGATTTGAGCGCACTTAGAAGCCTTTTACTCAGGTTATAATTATCGGATGCTTAATGTTAAGATAGATAATTAAAGATAAAATGACAGGCTACAAATCTGCATCAAAATTTTTGCAAAAGCTTACAAAATTTTATACTAAAAACGTGAAAGATTGGCTTTTGAGAACTAATTTCATCACGGCAAATGACGTGAGGAACAAGAAAACAAAAAGAAAAAGAAAAAAACGTACCCACAAAGAATAATCCTTTACTGTAAGGGTGTGGGCAAGACGTTGGTTGGAGTGGAATGTGTGCAATAAAAAACCACCACTGCACTGTGGCTGGTGGCAAACAAAATTGGCTTCGCATCGGGAACAAAAATGATATACATACATAGCTACATTATTAAGTAGGTAAGGTATGTCTGTAAAATGTTATGTTGATTGAATTGTTGTAGGTATTTTGCAAATATTATTCGTAATGGTACGAATAGGTTGGTTTGGTTGGCTTATAACTTCTGTTCTAACAATCGGATATTTAAAATAAAGGTCTTAGAATGAAGGTAAAATATCAAACTAATTTATTCAGTTAAAAAATAATTGAAATAACATAAAAGTGTAGGTGAAAAACGTTTAGGTTTAATTCATCAAAATAAATAATTGCAAAAATTGAAAAATTGAATAACAAAATTGGCTTCGCCAACAAAATTCATATATTATGTACCTACGTATCTATATAGGAACATACATTATGTATGTAGGTAGGTAGGTAGTCAGAAATGGCGATCACGAGCAACCTAGCTCGTTGACCCAATTAGTCCTGTGAATGGAAATGGCTTGGAATGTCTCAGAATGGCTCAGAGACGTAAGAGGTTTGACCCCTTAGTATGACATTATGTATGTACATTTATACAAAAGGATTGATTTAGTTGTTCTGCGGTTGCCTTTTTACTTCTGTACTAATAATCGGATCTTAAAGATTAAGGTTTTGAAATAAGCTAAATAATAGGCTTCAAAATTTTGTGTGACAAAACTTGACTTCATTCTTAATCAATTCGATTGTTGAACCTAGAATATGCACAGAGACCTATACTTGAACCTCTATGATTATAACTTATAACTTTAGTTCTATAAGGGCCAGATGTTGAAGGTTAAGGTATTTAAATTAAGGTTAACTAGGCTAGAGGTAGGATTAACCTTGCGAAGCAAATATATATAATACCTAATCGAAAAGGATTTGGTATCTTCTATTCTAATTATCGGATCTTTGAGGTTAATGTCTTAGAATTAAGGTAAAATCTCAGGCTACAAATTTATGTGACAAAACAACATCTAAACCAATGCGTTTTTTGAACTTGACCAACGTCTAAACCAATGAGACTTTTGATCTTGACCTACGTTTAAGCCAATGTGATTTTTTAACTTCAACTATACGTCTAAACAAATTCGATTTTTGAGCTTGACCAACGTCTAAGCCAATGCGATTTTTGAACTTGACCTACGTCCAAACCAATGCGATTTTTGAACCTAAAATATGCAAAGATACCTACTTGTGAATCTCTTTAATAAACTTTCAACAATAGTTCTAAGGGCCAGTTGTTGAAGGTTAAGGTATTTAAATTAACATTAATCAGCCTAGAGGTGGGATTAACTTAGCGAAGCAACTTAAATGTAGTAATCGAAAAGGGTTGACTTGGTAAGCTTTTATTTTCTGTTCTAATTATCGAATCTTTGAGGTAAAGGTCTTAAAATTAAGGTAAAATCTAAGGCTATAAATTTATGTCACAAAACTTTACCTAAGTCTAAGCCAATGCGATTTTTGAACTTGACATACGTCTAACCCAATGTGATTTTTTAACTTGAACTATACATCTAAACCAATTCGATTTTTGAGCTTGACCAACGTCTAAGCCAATGCGATTTTGGAACTTGACCTACGTCTAAGCCAATGAGATTTTGAACTTGACCTACGTCTACACCAATGCGATTTTTGAACTTGACCAACGCCTTAACCAATGCGATTTTTGAACTTGGCCTACGTCCAAACCAATGTTATTTTTGATCCTGAAATATGCAAAGGTACCTACTTGCGTGTCTCTTTAATAAACTTACAACATTAGTTCTAAGTTGTTGAACGTTAATTTATTTAAGTTAACGTTAATCAGTCTATAGGTAGGATTAACTTACCTAAGCAACTTAAATATAAATATCGAAAAGGGTTTATTTGGTAAGCTTTTATCTTCTGTTCTAATTATCGGATCTTTGAGGTTAATGTCTTAAAATTCAAGTAAAATCTCAGGCTATAAATTTATTTTACAAAACTGTACCTACGTCTAAGCCAATGCGATTATTGAACTTAGAATATTCATAGGTACTGCAATGTAATTGAACTTCTTTAATAAAACTTATATATATTAAGTTCTAATGTTCTGATGTTCAAGGTTAAAGGTAGAACTAAAGGGTGATTTTTTAAGAGGTTTAGAACTTTTTTAAAAAAAAAAACACAAAAAGTTCGAAAAAATGAATGAAATATTTATTTGAATCGATAGTTTGAACCTTGCAATTTAATGTTTAAAGATAATTTCATGCAAATGTTGACCGCGGCTGCGTCTCAGGTAGCCCATCCGCTAAGTCCAATTTTGGCATACTCTTTCACACATATCGGCCGGTATCTCACGAATGAATGCATGGATGTTGGCTTCCAGTGCGTCAATCGAAGCGGGCTTGTCCCTATAGACATTAGCCTTGACATACCCCCACAAAAAATAGTCTAATGGTGTCAAATCGCACGATCTAGGCGGCCAATTGACCGGCCCGAAACGTGAAATTAACTGCGTGCTGTGTGGCATGTGGCACCGTCTTGTTGAAACCACATATCATGCAAGTCAAGAACTTCCATTTCGGGCAAAAAAAAGTTTGTTATCATCGCTCGGTAGCGTTCACCATTGACAGTAACGCTGCGATTCGCATCATCTTTGAAGAAATATGGCCCAATAATGCCGCCGGCCCATAAACCGCACCAAACAGTGGCTTTTTCGGGATGCATTGGTAGCTGTTGCAATGCTTCTGGCTGATCTTCACTCCAAATGCGGCAATTGTGCTTATTTACGTACCCATTCAACCAAAAATGAGCCTCATCGCTGAACACAATTTTTCGATAAAAAAGCACGAATTTTGATAGTAAAATTCAATAATTTGCAAGCGTTGTTCATTTGTAAGACGATCCATGGTTAAATTGCAAACCAAACTGAAGCTGTTTGACAGTGACACAAGGTACTAAACACACGTCAGCTGTCAAAACCAGTGTTGCCAAAACCAAACCAGCTAAAAAATCACCCGTTATAATAGTCGGATTTCTTCAATAAGTTGAGAGACTTATAAATCAATTTGAGCAAATTTGAGCAAATATTTGAATTTCTTCAACATAAACGCCGTGATTAAATAAACTGAACTGAACAACATTAATTTAACCGCCAACTGGGATTCGACATTAAAAATATCTACATATTGTAATTTCAGACTGAAGAATGGTTTCTTAGACATCGTCAGAAGTTTTGGTGCAACTATAGGATACAAATTAGAAATCACCAAGATTATTCATGTTTTTATTTTATCGAGCTAACACAAGTCATTTTCAATGTCCCCATAGTTACTCTATGAGTGAAATCTGTAAATTTTTTTCCGCCATTAGTTCGTCACTTATGGATAAGGTTTCTTACAGCAGAACCCTTCGCCCTTCTTCTTAAAATTTCACTAAAATTTTACTTTGTCGATATTTGCTTTGGCTCCCAAAAATTAGTTTCAGCCAAATATGTACCTATATACTAGCCTGCCAGTGTGAGAATTCTCGCAATTACATACAAATAAAAGGCACACTAAAACAAACAAAATATGTATGCAGTTTTTGAACGAATTATTAACATTTTTAAAATAAAACTATAATTCGTCAAATCAGCAGGTAAATTAGCTTCGTTTGAAACCTCATTTGTAAAAATCAGTGTAGCATGAGAGTAAAAAAGTAAGTCTAGAGTCTAGACTATAGAAATAATAAAAGATTTTTTGCACTTAATTGGAAAAAAGCTACTTAATGAACATACACTAAGAACCTGAAAAAAGAGTTACAGGCCAGTTTTCTGGTTCTTTTTTTTAAGAAATGAAAAAAGGCCAGAAAATTTGATTCTGTTTTTTTTTTCTTGAAAAAAACGAATTTTGTATGAAAAAATTTCTGCAGTTTTTTCAAAAAAAAACAGGTGTTATTTCCTAGGCCTTATTTAAAAGTGAAAGTCTAATTTCCCTGGGGTATAATGGTTTAATAAAAAAAAAAGGAAAAAATTTTAATCAATAATTTAGGCCCGTTTGCTGATACTACACATAACGATTTAAGTTGAACTTAATTTCTTAAGTATCACTTTATGACATGGAAAAAGTACCCCTTAAGAATTTAAGTTCAACTTAAATCGTTATGTGTAGTATCAGCAAACGGGCCTTAATGAATTTGGCGCAAATTATAGCTTAAGAATAAAAATAAATAAATTTGCTGGTGCAACGGCTTTTGGCCTATTTATTGACTTACAACTCTCAACCAGAAACAGGGGACTTTCTGTTGAATCCAAATGACAAAATACAAATATAGATTATTTGAGTTAACAAAATTATAGAGATTGCAAGTAATTTTAAACTCAAAACAACAATTTCAACATTAATTTCAAAAACATATTTTCAAAATTCTGTTTTAAGAGTTTTTCTCAAAATATTATTCTATTTTAGAGATTATGAATCACTAAAATAGTCATTTTCATTTATTTGACTACCTGCGATTAAAATATTTTTGAATTACAATTATCTTTTGTGAACATTATATTTATATTTAACATACTGATAATAATATTTCGATATACCTAATCCCCAAAACACAGTCTGGTCACGAATTGAATTCAATTTTAATTATCATCATTTTTGCCAAATAGAAGCCAAATACAATCCTTACGTACTGCAGAGTGCAGAGGCAGGCGTACACTCATATAAACACATCATATCCTTTTGTTTAAAATATAAATGATTTTAAAATCCAATCATCGATTCATTTAAAGATAAAACTTTCAAACGTTGATCAAGCACAATGCAGAGAGAGCTCCCTAACCAACATCAATTATTTTCCTCTATCCGATTAGACCTAAAAGCATTCCACCTGAATACAGCCTACGGGCTTGAAATTGAAATGTTTCAATCAATTATGGAAGTCATACAATTTCGCACACTCCTGGGACAACTCTGCATAATTAATTTCATTCACCTCTGTCTGATTGTTTGTATCGTGTTTTGGATCCCGATTCCCGATTTGGGTATAAAAATATACATATACTCGTATATATAAAGGTAAATATATTTTATATATATTGAATGGAATTTTAGTTTTATCATGGGGGGAAAATTTTGTATACGTTCATTAAATTGAAAAATATTCCGTTTATCCCAAATGCTGGCTCTGGCATGGCGGATCGAGGATTGGATATCCGCCAGAGAGAGCTCTGTTATATACCTACATAACTTTTATGTCCCCTTTTTCCGCCGATTGACCGACAATCGATTGAATCACATCATAATCATATTTTCTATCGACGCAACGAGGGTAATTAAAACATAACACCCGCCATCATTTTGGAAGTTTTGACATTAATGGAACAATTTTGTGTTTTTGAAAAGTGACATTTTTTGGAAGGGGTTGAGAGGGGTTGGAAAAATTTGAAAATTTTACCTGAGTTGAAGAAGCTTTTAATTGTAGGAGAGTTTCAAAATATTTATGAAGCGTATCTGGCATTAGATTTGATGGGAGGGTATAGGGTGAAAAATAATATTCTGCAATTATTGATAACGAAAATATTAAACAAAAACAAAACAGAGAATAACATTAATCAGCACTGAAGCAGGAGTAGAGATGATTGTATACATTGACGTAATGAGTAAAAGCCTAAAGGCCTCGTTAGACATTCGAACATGATGCAAAAAGAATTTAATTTGGTTTCAAAATTATAGGTACCTACTCTTACAAAAAAGAGTGTTATAATTGTACGTTCTATATGAGTTTTTTTTAAGCATTTAAGGAATATATATTATTTGTCTCAACAATGGATCCCCAGATTTTTAAAAATAAATTCAGTTAATGCTAATGCTTTTGGTAAAAAAAAAATTTTTAATGGGTTTTAATGGCACCGCCCATAGAACCATTTTTTTATTTTCGCTTTTCTTGAAAACTGGTTTAACTGATTTTGATCAATTTCTTTATGTACTTTTATTTAAGTAGTATTGTGTCGAAAACATATAAACAAAATAAGGCCTTATGTTGTTTGACCTTATGTCACGGCACCCAAAAATTAAACAATTTAAATTGATTTTGTTATAAACCTGAAACGAATTTACTTTAATTATTTTACCCACCACTACTTTTTCATCAATTTTATGGCCGCCTACGAAAGCAAATACCTATACACAGAGGTGAGCTATATGGAGCAACGAATGAACGATTTTTACTTCATCCATTCCCAAAATCTTTAAAGATGGTCTTGAAGTCGTTCATAATTCAAGATGGAGTTAATTTTTTTAAATATTTTACGTTATCAGCATAAATTAATGCCAACAAATGTTTTAATATAGATGAAGGTCATTAATAAATAACACAAAAAGCAAAGAACTAAGATGACTGCCCTGAGGTATACCAGATTTAAATGAAAACTGACATGAATTTCTGAATATGACACTTTAATAATATTTATGGTATAAATATATGCACAATTCAAAACAATTCTAGAATAAAATATTGTTTAATTTTAAGACAATGGGACTTTTTTAAAATTTACAAATGCAATTTTTAGTATGAAAATCGTCGTATGACAATTGTGGTTTTCAATATGATAACCACAATTTTAAATTTTAAAATTGACAATCGGAAATTTTAATGACAAGTTGTGCTATAGCGATTCTTTCTTTTTCTACATCTATACGAACAGCCTATTATGTTGAAGGGGTAAGGCTAATTTGAGAAGAAGGTTGACCGCGTTTATTTTTGATATGGTCTGCATATAGACATTGAGTGGGGGTGTGTAGGCCATTTTTACAGAACAGAGTATATAATGGACACCAATTTTCCGGCCCGGAAAAAAAATTTAATCCACGAAGTAGACAAAGACTGTGACTTATGTAGATGGCACACGTTAGTGAACTTCAACTAATTTAACGTACGAAACTCCAGATAGCTTTCTACTCACCAAATTGGCTGCAAAGAAGTTTATTGGTTGAAGCTCTTGTTCCACTTCAAAGTTCAAACTGTAGTTCCAAGAAGTAAGTAAAGGGTTTTTCAATAAGAATGAGGATTCATAAAAATGGTAAGGATGGAATGAAGGATGTAAAGGGAGGTAAGGGGTTGCTTAAGTGAGATAGGTAACTAAGGTAGGGTGGGTACTGACTATACTGATAAATTTCTGGCTGCCATGATTTTGTCTGCGCGGTCCTGATAGGAGTCTAGAATCAAATCCCTCTGTCGAAGGTGAAATCAGTCAAACATGCCACCACTCTGATGGCAGTAAAATAACCCGCAATTTAATAAGTTATAATGTGTGAGATATTAAGGTTTTTTTTTTTTGTTTTAGTTGAAAGGTAAATGATATAACGTGTGCTGTGATTCGAATTACGGATCTTGTTGAAAAGTTACTTGAAGAAAACCAAGTATGTTCCGCTCTATTTCTAGATGTTGCTCCACGTCTTTAATATGGTTTGGCAGTTGGGACTTGAGTTCAAACTGCATAAAGATCTCCCAAGGCAGTTCACCGAATACTGAAATCCTATGTTACCGACCGCCTCCTTAGAGTACCTACGGTACGAGCAAGATTATTCGGAACATAAGTAAAATTGAAGCTAGTGTACCACAAAGAAATGCCCTAGGACCAAGACTATGTATTTGTTATAATTATACTAGGGATATTCCAGTGGACATCAATGCTATCATGGCTACAATAGCGTATCAAACTAAATGAAAGAAAATCAAATCTTATAAACTTTACAAACAATAAGATTATTAATGTTCCAATTTTGTATTAACAGTAAAGCTGTACCTTACGCCAATACTACCAAATACCTTGGAATGACTGGAATGAGAGGACATCAAAAAGAAAAAAACAAGAACTTAACCTAAAATATAGAAAAATGTATCGGTTAAGAACATTGACCTATATTTCCAGAACAAAATACTGATATACAACCAAATACGTAAACCAATTTGGACTTATGGCATCTAATTGTGGATTTGTACAAAGAAAACAAATGTTGAAACTATCCAAAAATGAAAAAAAAACTCCTTCGTGGATTTATAAATGGCCCTTGGTATATTAGAAATAGCGATTTACATCATGACATACAAATAGAAATGGTTACAGAAGTGGTTAGAAAACTCCGAGATGGAGACCGGAGACGAGACAGTGTTCGGAGACTAAGAAGAACCAAGCCTCATGAGCTGATGGTCCAAAAGTGATGGGAAAGTATTAAATCTTTAAACTTCCCCCAATGATCTTCCATAGATTGGACGGTACAAAAGCCACACTAGGTACTAGGTACCAAATATTACCAAGTGTCTTTTGTAAGAAAAAACTTTGGTTAAATTCGTTGAAATTTAAGGTTATGGACAGTACCTATACGGGAATAGGAATAATATTTCATAAAATGAATATTTATTAATAAAAACAAATGTTTTTCTTAAAGGTTTTGTATATACAATTTTATTTTTACTACTATACCTATGCAGTTTACCATAAAAATTCAGAAGTTAGCGAGGCAAAAAATATAATTTAGCAAAAAATTGCATCATTAGGTACCATAAAAGTATCTTCTAAAAGCTACAAACAAAAATATGCACTAGATAATTAGCATTCTCAGAAACTAATATTTTTTTGTCTATAGATGTCACTCCAAACATACCTGCACCAAGTTGAAGAACTTCTTGTAGATAAAGACTTAAACTATGTAAATCTATAACCTAATTATTAAGAATCACTTCATATTGTTGAAGCAGTGCAGTGGGAGGAGATCTTGATCTGAACTAAAATTAAATTTAATATCATACCTACAGAATTTATACATTTAACAATTTAATTCAAAATTTCGATATAAACGTAAAACAAAAGCAAATAAAATGTAATACCAAAAAAGACAGAATTTATGTCAAACCATTTATCTCTATGCATCAGTTAAATAAGGACTCAACATCCATCCATACTCTTTATAACTAATCTACTAAACCAAATAAAGAATAATTCCTTTTCCACAGTCCTTGAATCCATCATCATAACGGTAGTTTATTATAAACGATCAAATCAGCATACAAATGGAATAAATTCTCACCCCAAATCAATTCAACCCCAACCCCAACCCCATTCCCTCCATAATCCATATTCATCAAAAGAATACAAAAATATGTATGTACATATATATCAATGGGTTTAGGGAATATTATATGAGGTTGAGAATATTGAGAGTTGATATTTAGAAGAATGGGGAATTCTAAAACGGTATCGCCTGCATTATTATTGTTGTGTGTTATAAAATGTCGAACACAAGCAAAATGACAAGAAGTGACAAGTTTTTTCCATATAGATACAAAGATACAATTCGAATTCAATTGTGCATGCCAATCACACTTCACAATACATACCTATACATATGTATTATGTATGTAGGTATAAGAACCAGAATGCGGAAGAGACTCTTCACAAGATTCTGTTGGCTGTTCTGTTGTGATGTGATGTGATGTGTCTTTGCACCAAGGATGTTGCCATTTATCTTCCTGTGGATCTATTGATTTTGCACCACTCAATAAATAATAATAATAAATCTCAATAATAATAATAATAGGATTCACCACCTAAATCGCCAGCAACTTAAGTAGACGAAAAATATCACCCAAAGGATGCGACACTAATCTCAATGAATACTACATAAAAGATAGATATCCTTTGAAATGGATGCCAGGAATAAATGCTTGTCAGTGTCTCATTGCTCTCATTAGATAATAATCTTTGGCAAGGACTATGTGCTCTAGCCCAGCCCGACCCAGCCCGACGTCCCTGATGATGATGATGCTGCTGCTGATACTTTCCCCCTGATTTGTCCCAATGTCTCATGGTGATGGTGCTGGTTTCATCACTCGTCCTTCATCAATGAATTAATTATAAATATATTTTCTCTCTTCTTGCTATGCTTTCCTGTGGTGTGATGAAATAATACGAGAATGAGAATACCTATACACATATCTATAATATTTGTGCAGGTGCTGGTTGATGGTTGATGGTCATTCTACTATAATCGGAATCAAATGCATAAGACAATTTTGTTTGTTGTTTGGCTCTTATACGAGGCCGATCCGTTTTATTTGTCTTTTGACACCAAAATTGCATTGGGAATTTAGTCATATATGTTTTTGTATGAGTCGAGAATAGAATAATTCTTCCCGTCCCCATGATATTTTTGTATTTTTCCCCGAGCTCCATTCGAACAAATATTTGCAATCTTCCAGTGTTTGTCTTTGGTTCAATTCATATGCATTGTCTAAAGTCTATTCCGGATGATGGGACACAATGACAATAAAGTATACCAAAAGTATACTATATCTACAGTCACATGCAAAAAAAAAGTTCAGAGTTTTTTTGCGATACATTTTTTTAGAAGACAAATTATAGGTTTCCACAAATAATCCCCTCAATTTAAGAAAAAGAACTCATGGTTAGGAGTATTGATGTTCGAGGTCTTTGTAAAGTAGTAGCTTTATAAAGAAGTTGATAACAAAAAAGGTACCATTAATAAAAAGCCAGGATCTCTAGACTAGTGGAAGAAATCTCGAAAGTTGGTTTCGTTAAGTTAATTTGTAACTTAACGAAACCAAATTTTTTTTAACTAACAAATTTTACCCTTAAGTGAATTTTTATGTTTCTGTTTTATATTCACCCTTTTAAAGTTGAATCATTTTTGCAGACTAGCTTATGTAGAATTTAGACTCTATATATCATTTAAAAAGGTGAGAATCACGGAGAGCGAACATTTTGAATAAATTCCCTATAATTCCCTATTCTGTCGTTCGGGATTCTGTAATTCAGGATTTTGCCGCATAAAGGATTTTGTGACTAAGGGTTCTGAAATTCGGGATTTTATATTTTTTGCTCTGTTTCGGGATTTTTGCCATTCGAGATTATGATACGATTGCGATCTCGAAATTGTTATGGTAGCATGATTAGCAAAGCTTAAAAGAATTTTATGACGAAGGCAAAGTTACCAATTGTTCTCTACTATACTCATTTCCTCCTGTATAGGATATTTTTGTATCTATTCTGCCGAAAGGAAAAATTGTTTAGAAGAAAAGTATATGTAGGTGGCTATCGGTTTGGTAGTTATTGATAGTGAGGGCAACATAAACGTAGTTCCGTTGCGTCGGTTAAGTGTAGACTGCTGTCGATGTTAACTGGAACGAAGGACAAACGGATCGTTACGTGTGATTTAGTATACGCTTTTTATCTGCAAGTGTCTTCATATACGCAGGGCTTTTAGAACGACGGGTAGGTTCAACTCTCTTTTACAGTTTTTCCAGACTGTGTTTTATTTCGTCTTCTTCGCGTAATCCTAACATCTTTAATATACAACTATATAGAACTTGGATTCATTGGAAAATAATGTAATATTGTTCAACAATCTCTTGACTATTGAGTGCAAATACGGTAAATCATGCTATAACAGAGCTAGAAATACTATGGATTCGCAGTGTAATGTTCTTCTTACTTGCTCTATAGGACAGTTAAATGTTTCATGTAGAAACAAATTCGAGGTTGTTGTCAAAAAAAAAATGTTAGGTTCTGTCATATACCATCCGTGCATTGCGACCGACGGTATGTTCGTCCTTGCTTGCTTCAAATTTGGTGCAGAGCTATTTTATGTAATTTCCTAAAGTTGAAATTCGAATTTTTTCCTAAATTATTTTAAACGAGTATAGTTGCCGTACAGCGATGTTGGGGTTTTATACAAATTTTCACGAAATTGGCTCCAGCGGTTGTTATTAAATTTTGTACCTATAATGGCCAAAGTAATTGTAGGAAAACAGCGTTTCAATTTAGCAATCGGTTTTACAAAGTTTTTTATGATCATTTTTTATTAATTTTATTCCCGGTAAACAGCTCTTGCAATGTTAAAAATCCAATGCAAAAAATGACAGATAGACTGATTAAATACCAAAACAAAATTTCGGTTATACCGCGTCAGAGGAGTTTTGAGACTGGTCTATAGTCTTTAATTAAGTGCTTGAGATCACTTTTATAAATAGAGCTTATCGAAGATCTTTTCAGATATTTCGAAAACAGTTATTTTTATGAAGAAAAGTCTCATCATGTTTTTTTCTAGAAAATTTTCTAATCTACAAATTAAGCTTTGACATTTTTTCTTTACAACTAACCATTTGGGAGATATTCCTTAAAAAATCGTTTTTGAGGGCCTTTAAACCCCCGTAAAATTGTTAGCAGTGTTCATATCGATGGGGACTTTTGACAGTTTCTTAAGAACATCACGAGGAGTCTTTATAACAAAATCCAGCTTTCCGGCGAATATTTCCTATTTGTGCTGTTTTTATGGCTTAAATGACTGGGCTATTAGGCCTTTTAATCCAACCTGGATTGCACTGCGATTCCTAATTTATCTTCTTACTGATTTGTATTTTTAAAACACATTAATTTGTAACAAACTGGACTTTGAATTTAATTTTCTTCGTAATCTAAGGCATAAAAGTAAATTTTAGTGTATTCCCTCTCCTAGCACTTCTCTCCAACTCTTGTAAATTAAATAAATTCAATTTGTAGGTTAAAAAGGATTTATTTTTTGGCAGTGACTGTATAATCATTCTTAAATTAATGCGTTCGGAATTGAATATGTACCTACCATGACAAAGCTATACACAGAAAAGTACTTCCAATCGAAAGGAGAAGTGAATCATTTTCGTTTATAGGAAAGTATTTCTTCATAAATAAAGATATTCCTTTTATTTTCATCTTAAATTGACCCCTTTTTGGGGAATTCAATTGAAACGACGACGATAAATTCTTATGTTTGATGGACTCATTCTTATGATTTGGCACGTGCATCAAAATAATTGCAGTATATAACATAGTGATTTGGAAATAAAATTTATTGCTCATATACCTTAGTAAGAAATTGACACAAATACAAATATTTTGCTGAAATTTTATAAATTGGAATGAAGATTTTGAATTCGTGACATTTTTAACTAGATTGATATGTGTGTATAGTAAATATTCGTATACCTAATATAACATGATGGATGGCGATTCAAATATTTCGTTTTCTCAAATTGTATGCACAGCAATTTTTATTGGTTTTGATTTCTGAAAGAAGGAATTTGTGATGGTTATTAAAGCAAAAGTTTGAAATGTAAGGAAATGAGAGTATTGATAAAATCAACCAGTCATAACTAATCTAAACGAAAATTTAAAAAAAAAAGAATTAGGTAATATTACAGCTACTAAAGAATTAATGTCACATATTGCACATCAAACACACCAAATTTCTTGAATCTTGACTTTACCCTCCATCTTTTTTAAAGTCGATTCATATATTTGTCTTTTGTTATCACAACCAGTTCACACAGAAATGTGGAAATCTGCCTTATCATCAGAGGAGAACATTTAGTTTGAAATATCTTGTCATCAACTTTCTGCCTCTCTAAGGCATATGCATGCTTAATAAATTCATCGCCTCGCAAGCCATAGCCATAACAAAATTAGAAAATTGTTTTTAAAATTATCACTTTTTTATTTTCATATGTTTTGTTCACTAGAGGGTAAATTCGTACTTTGCTCTTAGCTCTTATAAAACAGTTCTATTTAGTCCGTCAGATCCAGTAGTAGTGATTTTTTGCTGAGTTTGTGATGTAATTTAATTTAAATTTAATTTGGGTAGGGGCAAAACCCCCATTACTTTAACATAGTTTGCGCTATACCGCGGGGTGCTCCTACAGGCCTCAAGTTATAGACTCCTCCAGCTCTCTCGATCTCTAGCTTGCTGTCTCCAGTTTGGAACATCAAATTGGCGTACAACTCACTCAACTTGGTCACGCCACCGGAGATGAAATCTGCCTCTGTTTCTCGTTCCCTCTGGCTAAGCGTTGAATACGTTACGGGGAGCTTGTATAACTCGTGGTTGCATCGTCTTGGCCAGATGTTATTTTGCTAATTGATATATCCAATATATCGTGTGTAGTACCTTTCTCTCATCCGCCCGGGAGACTGTCCAGTCCATGCTTCTGCACCATAGTCTCCTTGGTACTTCTCGATAGGGCTTTATTCCTCAATTGCTTACTAAGCCCAAAAAACAGCGATTATCAAGAGTTATTATACATTTGATTTCGGCGCTGATGTCATTTGCAGAGATCACAGCAGTGCCCAGGTAGACAAATTCCTTATACCTATCAATAGTCACGTTCTGACCAAGTCCAAGCGACTCTATTCGATGACAGGAAATACTTCTTCTTCTCCCCCATTAATAACAAGACCCATTTTGTTCGCCTCTGACTCGATTCTCGATTCCGTATAACTGCTCGTTTGGTTCTTCCCATGATCTTGAAATCATATCCAAGATATTGGGTGGATTTTTGAAAGATGGTGCCAGTCGTGTTAGCCTGGGAGTTGCGCACCACTCTCTCAGGAACAACGTTAACGCAGCTACATGACCGCGCGTCGCATCGCCATGTCCACCACCTCTGGTAGTGTCGAAGGTTTTGGTTGAATCTCTTCTAATTTTGCCGGGCAGCGAGCATTCTCCAACGTCATCCTCATAAGGCGTACCAGCTTGGTAGGGATTCCAAAACTCGACATGGGTATAGCTCATCCCAGTTAACACTGTCATAAGCTGCTTTGAAATCGATGAAAAGGTGATGATTATCGATATTAAATTCTTGGGTCTTCTCCAAGATTTGGCATAATGTGAAAATTTGGTCGATAGTAGACTTTCAAGGTGTGAAACCACACTGATAAGATCCAATCAGTTTGTCCGTAAAAGGTTTCTGTCGGTCACATAGTTGACCAAGACAATTGTAGGTGATGTTTAAAAGACTAATGCCTCTGTAGTTGGTGCAGAGAAGGCGATCACCTTTTTTATGGTTCCACTTGTCGGGCATACTTTCCTCCGACCAGATTTTACTTACGAGTTGATGTATGCTCCTTACCAAATCAAAACCCCAATTTATTTAGATTAGTACAAGCTAATTGACTTAAAAAAGGGAGGGAGGCCAAGAAGGCGGAGATTTAAGTAATGTCGAAATAGTTCAAGATCGAATTAATATTCCGAAGCATTGGAGAGATAGGTTTGTTGGAGAAATAAGCAGTATGGTGGGTGGGAAGATGGAACAGACGAGGTTTTCGTATATAATGAGGGTTAGTTTTTAAAAAGATAGAGAATGATTGCAGAGAATGTCAGAATTTCTCTACGATCTTCCAGCGAATTCAGGTTAATTATTTTAAGGTGGTCTAAATAAGCAGATAGATTCAATACAATGTTCCAGTATAGATCACGAATAGCAAAGCGAAGAAAACGAAATTGTACGCTCCTGATTCTTGAAATAAGAATATCTTGGTAAGGGGACCATACTTGACAAGCATATTCAAGGAAGGGGCGAACAAAAGTTTTATATAGGGACTTTGAGTTCTAAGTCTGTGGTACACTCTCCGGATGCAGGGTTTAACTGAAGGAGGTACAAAAACTTTTGTATAGAAAGGTTTTTTTTTTATTAAAACTCCGTCTTTAATATACAAAATTCAAAAAATCATTAATTATATTGTATAATCTATATAATCTTCTTTGTTAAAATATCGGTTGGTTGCTGGAGCATTAACAGGAAATGTGAATCTTCAGCCTGCTTGTTTTCCTTGGTTTAGGGGTTCTTCTACGTTTTCACTTCTGGTTCTTTGCTCAGATTGTCTATTACGGCTCGAATAAAGTATCAACGGCTCTTAACCGGCTTACCAAAGGCTTCAAACCGACTTAACCTCTGCTTATCAACGGCTTTTAACCGGCTTATCAACGGATTTTAACCGGCTTATATTTATTTCTAGAAGAAGTCTTCGATTATAACAAAACCACTTACTTATTTTTCTTTCCAGGGGTATTTTCTAAAATATCTGTAGTTACTCAGCCTTAACGCTTTATACATATGTATATAAAGTTAGTATTGCAAAATTTTGGAAAGCTGTATTTTTAAAACTATATTGGTTTCGGGCTCAAATTTAAGAAAATGTAGTTATCTTAATGTAAAGCGAAGTAAAAATCGAAACCGAAAAAAGGGACTAGCTTACAGCCAAATTAATAAATTTGGAATAGCGAAGGGTACCCGGGTAGAAAATTATCTAGGAAAAATTATTTTTAAGCGTGGCCCTAGCTAGATTCGCCATTATATAGTAAATCCTATGCTGGGCCTAGACAGGCGCAGATCTGGGTGATCTTGACTAATTTATCTTATTCTGGCTTTATCTTGGCCCTGGCTAGAATTGCCTATTTATTGGCATTGTCAGATGTAACTTAGACTGGGTCTAGATAGTTTTAACTTGACATAGCCTAGATATGAAAACTTTTGTTGGTGTCATTTTGGCCTTATCTAGTGTCGCCACCTTATTGGCGCTGTCTCATAAAAACAGGAAGGGACCCAAATAGTTTTCGCTTGTTGTAGCCTGGATAAGGAATTGTATCTGTGCGTTATCTTGGCGTTAGACAGTGTCACCTCTTTATTGGCGTTATTAGGTGTAACTAAGACTGGGCCTAGATAGTTTAGACTTGATCTAGCCTAGACATGGAACTTTTTCTTGGCGTTATATTGGTCGTAGATAGTGTCGCCTCTTTATTGGCATTCCCAACGACCAATTTAACTTGTGTAAGGTCCATATAGCAAATACGTGAAGTATCAACTCATAGACATTTTTACATCCCTATTCTGTATCGCAAATCAGCCTGGTGGGTAGCGTGCTGGATCTTTGATTGGAGGAACGCGAGTTCAAATCTCGGAGAAACCAAGTAAGTAAAAGTGAAGTTTTTTTAAAATTAAATTAAATTCTATACATTTCAGTTAAAGAGAAAAGCGGTTTCAAACACCCCTAATATGAGAGGGGTGGGGGCTATATGGGTTTCAGTAAAAATCTACCTAGGCCCTAGCTTAGTGACTAAAAATCTCTAAATTTTTAGTTATCCAAAGCCTGACTTGGAAGATCTATCTAGAGCCTATATGGGAACCGCTAGCAAGGCTTACAGAATACAGAGCATTAACAAATTAGCAAGGGCCAAGCAAGTTACTGCTCGAGAGGCCCATTCCTGACTTGGAAGATCTATTAGGGGCCCATATGGGAACCACTAGCAAGGCCCACGGAATACAGAGCATTAACAAATTAGCAAGGGCCAAGCTAGTTACTGCTCGATAGGCCCATGACATAAACATGGGGAAACTAGCTGGGGCCAAGGTAATACCGAGTCGCAAATTCTACCCGGGTTAGGTCTTATTCCGTGGACTATGTTATGAATAAAACAAAATTTCTACTAAGTGACGTGTATACTAAGTTAAACCAATGAAGATGGTAGTTAAGCGAAGCAATAAGAACCAGATGTGTCAAATTTATTTTGCTATAAAAAAAATAAGTGAAGATTGCTAATTTAATTTTGAATAAAAATAATAATGTCTGTTAGAGGATTTCAGGAAGAAATATAGATTTTCCAAGGAAAATATGAGGAAACTTATAGCGGTTGTTGAAAATGACCTAAATGGGGACCCAAGAGGTGGACATATTCCTGTCGGTTTGGAAGTTATGCGGCTTTCATCAGATACATTCCATATAAATAAATAAAAAAAAAACAGAAAACAGACACAACATAAACAATTCAAAAATGATAATAATTTTGACAGAACTACAGAATTTTTAGGTGTGTTTGGTGATGTGAGCTTTATTTATTTTTGTATAAACAAATTATTACAATTTGCTGTCAAAACCCTTACGAAAAAAACTTAAGTTTGCGGAAATTGATGAAAATTTCCAGTTACCAAACAGGTATATTATTTATTGTAGTAGATTTTCTTAAGTGATTTATGGTAAACGTCACTTTTACTATTCCACGAACATTTTGGTTTCATTCATGGAAATTTTTATTCCCTGGTTTAGTAAACTCGTGGAATAAAGGTGAAATAAGCCCTTTTTTATTAATTTGGCTGTTCGGGTTTAAATCATCAATATCAATCGTCACTAGGCCAATATCATACACAATTCAGCAAAAAATCCGAACAACCGGATCTGACGCAAGGATATATTATTTTTCATAAAAACTCTTTTAATTTTAAAATATAATTCCCTAAAAATGTAATGTCAACAAAGAGCTTCTACTTGCCTTTAATTATGTTTCACATTATAAGAATTATAACACCATCAGTTATGTATGTTGCTTATAAGTAAAAGGTCATTATAACATTTCGATACAAAAATTTCATAAGAATTCAAAGCATCCGTACCGATGTATGTATAGTTCCATGAGGTATACGAGGGTAACATATTTATATGTAAGCCTATAAACTGTTCATATTTAAAGAATAATTGAAAACCATTTTTGGCTTATGGCTCCCTTAAGAATATTTGAAAACTCCTGCTACATGATATTTTGGTACAACAAACATTCCAGATGTTAAAGAATGGATTAAACTTTTCATTTTAATATTTCTATAGCTAACAAACGTTAGGCAATACGATGTGTGTGTGTGTGTGTGTGTGTGTTCCTACCTACCTTACTACTTTCATATAAAACCATACAACCCAAAGGTATTTGAACTAAATATACCTATTTATATACCTGTATAATATTTTGAAAATTGAAGTTTTTTAGGGGTTCACCAGATTAAACCAAATCACTTCAAGTTATTCATGCATTAAACACTTAAATAAAACAAGGATTCCATATATACACACGTATTGTATTAGTTTTTTTCTCTTCTTCTGTCGGCAGGTCCTTTTTCCAAAAAGGATTCTATACATAATAAAAGAAATAGAGAGGGAGAGAGAGAGAGAGAGCGAGAGAGGCAAAGAGAAAATGTATAATCATATTTCGTAGCAAAAGTTCTGTGAAACTTCGTGCAAACTTTGCAAAATAAAAACGAACTCAAAAAACCCCTTCCTCCCTGGAGTGGTATTATTAAGAACCTTAAGTTTTCAACCAAATTGGTTTGGATGGTCCAGTTAGTTATGGTATATAGGAGGCTGTTCTGTTCTATTATTGCCACTCCATTTAAAGAAAGATTTAAATGCTCGCCAATAATGGCGTGGCACGTACCAACGAACACAATAATAGTCCACCTTGTTTTGTGGTTGGGCAATTATTATTATCGTGGTCTCTCAATGTCGATAAATATTTGACCGAAAAAGGCCTCTATTCTACAGATATAGGTACCTATGTACGTGGAGAAACAGCAGCGGTTTTGTTGCCAATATTCGAATATATTCAATATTTACCTCCGTAAATAATGTGGGTATCGATGATTTATCAGGGGTCGGTTACACACTTGATGTTCTGCCAGGGACGTTAAATGGTTTCAAATAAAGCATAATTTCGACTCAAGCCTCACTAAGCACACTCAAAGGGCATATAGCATGAAAGTATATGTGTGCCTTATACAGTTTACATATAGATTGAATAATATACCGCCTCTTATAAAGTAAGTAGCGGCGTCTAGCTGCATAGCACCACCAAAATAAATCAACTTCCAAGCACAATACAAACAATTGAAAGCGCTACGAAAAGAAAACAAAAAAAACAAAAAAAAAAAAAACAAACCGAAAACCCCAAGAAGAATGGCCTCAGCTACTTCTCTCTGTTATTGATTTAACCTCCCTGCATTTTTTGGCACATAAAACCTAAAATTCCGAACTCACTGCATTCCTCTATTATATCCAGCCGCCATGCCATATATAGCGTAAGCAAACTTTTTGCCCTATGACTCGATTCAACTATACCTACAACTGGGAAGTGACTGTTTCAACAGTCAGTATAGTACTCTCAGCTTGGAAAAGGATATATACACAACAACAGTCTTTTTTTTTTGTCCGTTGACTTATTTTCATTTGGTTATGCTGTGTCCCGTCTGGGTGTAGAGTTCTTTTGGTCAGTTGTAACATTTGCTTTACGAATCACTACTTTTTCTACTCGTTTCTACCATACCATCTGATGTTGTGAAACAAGGACGCTTGATTTAAATTCCCAAAATCGTTGACCGGGCTATAATATTATCTTTTGCATGGCTGGGTTATGTTTAGAATGGGGGACAGAAGCCAAGTGCGTACACGAGAAGGGCTAATGAGTTCAATTTTGTCGTGTTGTTTGACATTATAACCATTGGATTTGAAGTTCGTTAGTTTCCTTTTAAGGGAACGTCTTAGACAACCGTTAATTTATAGGTTTATACTCTTTAAAGTATCTGTAAGGGTTCTGAATATACTTTCATGACTGTCGACGCTGCGTCGATACTTCTTGGTCAAGTCAATCTTCCACCATTTGTTGTTAAATGATTCTATTAGATTCTCTTCTTCTTCTTTAAAGTGTTTGTAAAGCGTCTATAAAGCATTTTGAAGATCCTTCCTCGAATGTCAATGTCGTGTTTCTTGGTCATGTCAGTCTACCCCCAGTTTTCATTAATTAATTCAATTACATTTTTTGGCTTCTCTTCTTTGAAGAGTCTGTAAAGCTTCTGAAGATTTTTCTCTTGACTGTCAATCCTACGTGCTTTTCTATATAAATTTTGACCAAGTTGATTGCTTCGTATAAATTGTTTTTCACAACCATAAGACAAAAGATTTTGAAATAGAGATTTTTAGAGGCAAGAAAAGATCTGTTAGCAAAATGTTGTAAACATTACGTTAGTTATAGAAAAATTTAATCAAAATAGAAAAGCTAGGAAGTTTCAGTAAAATTTTATTTTTTTAACAAAAGACCGTTTTAAGGAAGCTTTATAGAAGCTCAAGTCACAATACAGGAAACAAAATGATCATTGAATGGGTGCATACTTTTAGAGTCATTTTGTAAAGTTAAAATCTTATATTAAATATTATTATAATTCATACAAATTACTAACTAATTATTATGGAAAGACTCAATCAAGAACCGGTCCTGAATTGTCCAATCCTATACCCTCCCTATGACACATATAAAATTTATGTAACCAAATTTATAAAGAAGAAATATTTCTCTTGTCCGATTGCTCTATACTGTGATTTCTATACAAAAGCATCGAAATTCATAATTTTGTCTTTTCTCTACTGTTGTCCCTGGAATCACTATTAAGAATGAATACCGAATTAGGAGGAGTGATGCGGTTCTACATGGTGGCTCTCTCTATGCTCTGGTAAAAGGTATAGGTATATAGTTGGGTGTTATTCGGCTTGCTGTGTGTGTAGATATATTCTTTATGAAGGATTTGCTGGCATTTGTCCAACAAAATCTGAAATATTTTCATTTCCGGGACGAGAACATCAAAGGCAGGCACACTTTCACACCATGTTTAATGTGTCATCCATTAAAATGTTGTGTGCCTTAAACTGTTTCTGTCAGGTTTTTATGGTCTTATACGTTTTGGAAGCCATATTGTTTTTTTTTTTATAAATTTTGTGTCGGGATTTTTATTTTTAAGTGTCTGCTTTGTCTGATTTCGCTCAGGGGCTTGAGAACCTTTTTGCACATTCGATAAAACCTTTAGATATTATGGCTTCAGGCTCCTTGTTTTTAATGTTTAAGTCTCTATACGTAATATGGAGGTTAAGAACTTAATTTATGTAATTCAAGCGATACCTACATCGGATCATATATGCATTTGCGGCACACGATTTTTCCGGAAATGATGTTGTAATTGAATAAAGAAAGATTGGAAATGAGCCAAATAAAAGGATATAGCACTTTGGGTAAATAAATCAATTTGAATGAATTTACATGCAACGCCAACGCAACGAATTAAACCATCAGATTTGGTATAAAGTATATTTACATATATACATAGATTTCTATAGATTTATATGTACCTACGTCAATTTGGCAATGAGGAAGAGGATGTTGTAAAATACCTTTACAATTATGCATATAGCTTTATTATGTATTGTTTTAATTAAGAAGAGAGACGAAGCTTTAGTCTTTAATTGAATATGTAATGACATTAAATTAAATCGGTGTTTACATTATACGATATACCAATAATACTCTTATATACCTATGTTTATGTATACAAATTTCCTTTATTTGTACTCATTCTTTCGAAGGGTATTGTTGTATTTGTTCCTCATTTTCCAATCAATTGCCAAATTATGTTCAATAATGTTGATTTATGTGTTGGCAATGAACAACTGCCAAATATAGTTTTAAGTAGCTAACAATATAAATCGCTGCCAATTTTTGCAGAAAAATGGCACATGTACATACATACATACATAAAAATATGTTTGTCAAAATATAGAAAATTGTATATAAGAGTGAAACATCTCTAAAGGGAACTTAGAATATATTTCTTAAGTATAGGTTTGAGCTTCAAATTAAAAATATTGGAAACTTCAGAGAATAGCAAAACATATATTTTATGATAAATAATTGAAGAACTCAATATGAATTTAGGAAAGCTTTATTTTTGGATCAAATCAAACATAATACCATTCAAACTTGTTTCGCAAATCTTACTCCGCAATTATAGGTACAAATTAACTTTAAGATATAATTCTCTTACATGAAAGAAGAAGAAAAGATAAAATTGATAATCATAGCCCAATAGCTAAACTGTTGGCTATTCCGAAGCTCTTCGAATCTATTATATTGAAGGGGGTCAAGAGGATCAACCCCCGCCCCATGAGTATTGAGTTTATCCATAAGTTAATTAATCATAAAAGGAATTATAGAAACTAATTCCACACCATTATATAGCAAGGCGTACACACTGCAGTGTCATCAACTATGTCGATTTATGTAGATTCTCGAATCTTTGCCTTTTCTCTTCCTGTCCGAAAAGAAGGTACGAAGTTTTCCACGATTTAAACAGTAGTTCACAAATTTTTGATCAAAATTGGATTTTCTGCGTTATTCGGGCTTTTTTCGAGGAGGAGGAATTATCATGAATGCATCCCTTAATTTACTCAAAATATGAAAATTCAAAAAAATGTCTAAAACTATTGCTTTAAGAACACAAAATAATAGTGGACATACAGAAGAATAGTTCAAATCCTGAAGTTTAAAGTATAGAAAATTAGTTTCGTATGACGGAGTTTAATCCATTTCTGGACTTCTATATCAAGAAACTTTGTGAGAGATTCACAAACCATGAAAATAAAAACGGTTAAAGTGCAGAACCTCTTAAGTCGTTTTAAAATGTTTTTTAGAAATCAAATAATCCTGCCAAATTTTGTAAGGCGATCTACAGTAAGAGGTTTTTTATTCTTCCTTTTTCTGTTAAGTGTTCAGAACAACGTTGTTACGCTGAAATTTCTAAAAGGTGGCCCTGATTCTGCTGATTTTTTTAAATAATATATTTTTAAACGACGATATATGAGAAGGTTTTTTGGAAGGAAGGAAGATGTATTTGATCGGTGGAGGCGATATCAAGCATAAAAATTCAATTGATGATGGGCTGCAATCATCCAGAAGAAAATATATAAACTTTTCGAACATTAATATGTTGGTAAATGCCAAGGATTTTTGCTACACTGCCGATATGAATCTCTTCTATAGTTTGAACAAATTTTTTTGCCTTCTGATCATCTGAAAAACAGTGCGGAATATAAAACTCAAATTAAGGTTGTTTTTATGTTATACATGTTACCGTTTGAATGGAAATTCAGCGAAAGATTGGAACCCCAGCAAACTAAATCTTAAAAATGAAAATTATCAAACAAAAAAAACTGAATACTCAATTTTACAAGATTTTTGTATACTTTTATGTAAAAGGTGTTTTTTTAGACGTGAGGTTTTCAAGAAGAAATAAAAGAATTTAGCTTTATTATAAAGATCAGAGTTTGCCATTATGTTTTGAATTGTCTTTAATAAGTGTAAAATTATTTGATACAAAAAAACAAATACTACTCAGTAGTGACAATCGTATTTGCTAAACATTGATAGTCTATATTGATATAGTATCATCAGTGATGAGCAGGGCCAGGTTTTGTACCACCTTGTTAAAATACATACATTAAGGATTCGCGCAAATTAGGGTGATTAAAAAAACACCTTCTTCAAAATTCAACAGGGAACGGGCAATATTACGAAACTTACTGGCTGAACACAATTCCCTGCTGCAACTGGAATCGGAGCCGCAGCTGCAACTGCTTTAAAAAATATCGCACGTCGTTGTTTTTATCTGCTCACAATGAGCTGTACAGCTTTTTGTATATTTTAAAGAAGAAAAAAAACATCCACGAGTTTATTATTCACTTTTTTTATTTACGATATTTTTCTTTCAATTAATAATTTTTTTCGCGACACAAATAAGCACTAAAAACTTCAATATTTTTTTCGGCTCTTTTTTTCTTCTTATTAATTGAAACGTCAAAAGTGCTGCACGTGAAAAGTTAAAAGTTCGCGAACCAATGCGACTCCGACTGCAGCTCCGTCTACATTGATTTTGTTTGTTCCAGCTCCGACTCCGGCTGCAGCTCCGTCGCATTGTGTTCAGCCAGTTAGATTCATATTTCGTATTTACTTGAAAATCTAATTTATTCTAAAATTATACCTTTTCGAGTTTTGGTGATTTTTTGTTTATAACCAAAAAAGTAAGCGTCTATAGAAAAATAAACCGCAAGGGATATGGGTGTTGACTTCGTGTGTATGTATTTCATAAAATTCTTGATGTAAAGTTGACCTTCTACGTTTAATCACGAACGACCAATAAATACGTATAGAAGTTTTCGAAATAACTAAATTCACACAAAAATGAAATTTTAACTTCATGGAAAACATCTTCAACATGACGCACATTTTCGCTTATATAACTTTATACTAGTTTTTAGGAAATATATCTTTTTTCTTCTCTAAGCACTATAATTAAATTCCTCAAAAAATTGCACAAACACCAAATTATACTGACTGAAATACTGTCCTTCAAAAAAAAAATTAAATATTCTTGCATGCAAATGTGCTCCAAGAAATTCTATCAATTCAAATTCCAGGAATTATTCTCGTTCGCAAATTTTTCGTGGGAAATAATTATGCCATAAATTATTAATTATTGACCGAAAACTCTTGTGATAATTAAATCAATTTAAAAATTACTCTTAGCTCACTATACAGATGCTACCACCTTACACTCGTAATGTCTTTTTTTTTTCACTTTATCCTTAAGGAAGAAATATACGAAATTATATCCCTTCCACAGCATCCCTGGGGCTCACGCATTTATCATGAGAGGTGGACAAAAAAAATATTACTTTCATTCAGCACCACCACCCCATCCGCTCCATATTCATATAATTGTCGCCCCTCTTCCCTCATAGCAAAATGATTATGAATTATGGACACTCACGGAAATGAATAGGCAATATTCATTTGTTCTCTCTCTATATGGTCTGTGTCTGTGTATGGGTGTAATGGCATTCCCCACGAAACAATTTTGCCGGAAAAAAATAAATAAAAGAAAAAAAATAAGCGAACGCAGCACGGAAGCGTGACTAAGTAGTAGCGAACAAGACAATTTTCTACGGACATGCTTGTCCCATTCCTAATGTGTATACAAGAGTAGCCAGTGGCAAAGCCCAATTAAATGTCATTATCTGGGGAAGGGACCTCTGTTTTTGTTGTTGTTGAGGTTTAAGAAAATGAAAAACGATTCAAAGGACGAAAACAATATCAGGACAAGAGATGCTCCATTATGATGTAGAGGTAGGGGATAGCGGATGTGGGCTTCTCCCCTTCTACTCGTACTTGAGTATTTTAACTGAAAGTACTTGTGCCCACTCCGATTATCGCGTGAACATATCTAACTTTTACGAAAATAAAAAAAAAAGAATATGTATTATATATGGCATATCCTTTTTCGCTCCCCCAAGTATCATAGACGTTTTGCAGCATTGCCTTTCAAACATATAGAATTGAAGGCCAACATGTAGACACATAGTCCTTAAGGCCGCATATGAGAAGAACTTTGGATTAACCCTTAACTCGACCTGATTTTCATGGTTTTCCTTTTTTTTTCCTTTGGAATACTTTTAGATACTTTTTTTTTATTTATCCTTCATTTCGAAATTACTCTTTAAATTGATTTTAATCACAGGATGGCATGTGACGAAGGATATGCTCTGCGTTTTTTTTTTTAAATTTCATTTTATTTGGATGGAAAAAGAAGGGTTTTAGAAAGACTTATTTTAAAATATTATACATATACAGTGTTGTTTATAAAAATATATACGAAAATTGAGGATAATATTCATGTCGATTATGGAGTCCAAAATACTGGATCCGCAGTGATGCTCAGTACAGTGTTCTCTTTTCTTTTCACCACAAATGGGTGAAGAAAAAAAGGGTGCACTGCTCTGAGAATCACTGCGGACGCAGTATCGTGGATAACCGACATGATTATTTAAAACTATTTTGGAACATTTTTTTTACAAAAATTTAAATTAAAGAAAAGTGTAAATCTGAATTTATTTGATGTTTCTTTTTATTACATTTAATACTTATTTACATTGTATATAAGGTTGAATCATTTTAGCATAATGCCACAGAATCCGACAAATCAGCTATGATTGATTTGTTTACTTTATTTTTTTGTTTTTCTTTTGGCAAAAGTGAAATTTCAATTTATCTTAAATTTTAATAAAAAAAAATTGATATTTTTGATGTAACAACTTTTTCGAATAACAAAAAAAAAAAATAAGAAATTATGAATTCGTATCACGTATGCCTACTTATATAAGTTTTTTTTTCAAAATTTACATTATTATGCGGGCCATCACACATAAATAATTCAACCTGGGGAAATCGAAGTTTCTAGGCGAGGGAGCTGAAGAGTGATTCTTTCAAGTGGAATAATAAAGTTTAATTAGATACTAATACAGACTTTGGGCTATTACACGACACACACTGGCTCAATTTTGAAAAAGATTAAACCCAGATATATTTACTTTTGCTTAAGTCGCACACGCTATAACACAGTGTAAACTAATTTGGGAGGAAAAGAGCGTTTTCCCTCGTTTCATTCCGCACTCTTCAGATCCCTTACCGGCAAACTTTGATTTCCCCAGGTTGAATTGCTCTAGTGCGTTTGACGGTCCAAATCAAAACAATCTGTTGACATAGACCCTGTTTAGATTGTGACTGCCCACTACGTAATGACGGCAGTTTGTCGGTGAAATCGGTGAGGTTGAAAGGGAGGCAACAGTCAGGAAGAAAACATAAAGATTACAATAGGGAGTCATGTTTCATATCCAAAATGTTCCATTTAATGGCATTTTTTTTTCATTTTTGGCTTGTTTGTTGAAGGGTAAGGCGCCAGTTATAGCGATCAGAAAAAACCCATCCGAAAAACTTGAAACAGTATGAAATTGATTCTTTTTTCTGATGGTTGTTTATAGCAATCAGAAAAAATGTGTCAGGAAAAGTGAAGCAAACCGAAAACAAACAAACAGCCGCCAAGATTTTTTCTGTTTGAAATGTCAGAAAAAAATTTTCGGATGGAATTCTTTCAGTGGAACAGACAAAAATTGGAACACAAATCAGTGGAACGATTTGTTCCATTTTCTGTCAAAAAGCAATCAGCTGATACAAAAAATGAAATTTCATCCGAAAAACAAGTAAATCCATTTAAAAGATAAAAATATAAATGTCTTGTCAATTTCGCGAAAAAAATTCTACGCTGAATTACTTGTCGATTGATATATCATTTGGCTATCAAATCGAATTGAAAAGTAATAAAAACTTCAATCTGTAACTGGCGCCTAAGATAGACGAGAATAAAAATTAAAATTGTGTAATTGGTCAAGTTTGGACGCAAAAAATGCTTATTAAATTGGTGGATTGATAACAGCAAAGATGCTGGAGCAGATTTTTAATTACTAAAATTGCAATTTCTGCTATATTTATGCAACTGATTATTTACTTAATATTAAACTGAGGGTTAATGGTGCTCAGAATCAAATGTTTCAATTCAGAGATATTCCATCAGACTTCAGCGATACTCATGAGTCATGACTGAGAAATTTTGAGTGTAGACACGACATGACTGTTCACTACATAGTGACCACGTCACAATCTAAACAGGGTCATAGTCACTTCAATTGTTATTTTTTTAAAAGCAAACGATTTTTGTTGTTCGAAGTGTTAAATTAAAAAAAAAAACTTACTCCTACAACTAAAGTCATCACATGAACACAACATTTTCCGCCAACTTACTTTACTCCCTGTGCGATTGAATCAAAAATTACTCAGGGTTTAGTATCGTTCAAAATTAACTCAGTGTGTGATGGCTCTATATACATAGGTTCAGCAATGCTCGCCGGGTACCCAGTTTCGCATTTAGAATAAAAAAAAACTGTAGAACTTCGCTGAAATTTTCAGAGCTTGAAAGAAAATAGTAGCAAATAGGGAAACAAATATTTTAGTAAATAGTGCATTCATTGTGGATGAAGATATAAAATGTTTTTTTAAATAATTTTAAAGTAAAAAACAAAAACCCGGAAGCTTATGCACAACCATGTGGAAAAAAGTGGTAAAAGTTATGCCTGTTGCCAAAGCCGGGAACACTTCTGATATTGGTGGTGGTTATGGGCCAGTGAGTTTGCTAAGCAGTATAAGCAAATTCTATGACACGATTTTGAAGAAAAAATATTCTAAGGGCATATTATACAGAACACTCATAGCCTAAAAGCCTCATATATTTATTTACCAAGCAATAATAGTGAATACATATGAGCACTCATAAAACTCCCGACCAGTCATATAAGTAATGATTACTCTCTCCGAAAACTTGTCCGAAAACTTTTTTTTTTCTTTCAAATTTTTTAACTGTCACCATTTTGTATTTCTTTTTAATTTTTTTTCGATTTTCATTAACACCAACGCGAATTTGTCGTGGACGAAAACAATAATAACAACACGTGGTTTTCAAAGAAAATAACACGTTGTTATTATTGTTTTCGTCATCGCCGTGGTTTTCAATGAAAACAACAAGTTGTTATTATTATTTTCATCGTCGCCGCGACAGATTCGCGGTGGTGTGGGGAATTCTTTAGATTTATTTGGTATAATATAAGGTTTTTTTTTTTAGTTTAGTCAATAAAAACGAGTTTTTGTATTTCTTTTTTACAAATTAAGCTGCAATCGCTGTGGTGGTCCCATGGAAGACTTGATGTGCAGAGAACGGACGTTCTGCCAATGATTCTTCAGCAAAGAGACCAAGAAATTGATCGAAAAATGGATGTTCTGGACCAATTCATCGGGTTTCATGTCAACGTGACCGACGGCGACAGACAAACACAGGACTTTCTTCATTTGGAACTTGATGGTGGCCTTGATTTCATCGATCTTTCCTATCAACGATTCCTGGTGAGACAACAGACCAGGAAACTTGCCAGCCTTGTTCAAACCGGGTCCCAACAGATGTGGGATCTGTTTGATCAAAGACTCAGAGGCCAAGAAAGCGTCGTATGACTTGGCTAGCTTCTTAACCAGTTTCTTGTTTTTGTTAAGCTTCTTGAGTGCCTCAGCGTCCATGCATTTGAGGTTGTTCGCCTTGGCTTCGCTGCAATGCTGTTGGTCTCCCAAAACACAAACCTTCATCTTTGGGCGGGGAATGTGCTTGACGGTGCCAGAGAAACGCTTGTCCTTTTGGGGATCGTAGTTCTTCAAACCAATTTGGAGATTATATGTTGATTCTGAAGTTTCTTCGTTATAGTGACGTTCAAATTAGGTGTGCCTTAAGGATCAGTTCTTGGCCCACCGTTATATAAAATATATTTATCGTATTTTCCAACTATACTATAATAAATAAATAAACCCTCTTATATAAACTAGCCAGACCACAGGCAAAAAACAAAAACTTCCAATTTAATGATTAGGAATTCTAGTCTTTTTGGATATAGTTCACACTAGATATTCGTCACGAAATCTATGTAGTACATATGATGAACTGAACTTAACAATTGCGTATTGACAAAGGTGCTCACTAGTTAACTTATGAGTCCAAGTGAGATCGCCGGGACGAAACCACAATTTTTGTAGGACTTAAAGGCCATTAAAAGCTATTTTGAATCAATAATTCCAAATAAAATAGTGCTAAGTCTTCTACTTGGCGGATTTATTTCAGTAGTATATAGAATTTGTATTATTAAAAAAAACCTTCTTGTAATGGGAAAAACCTATTCTTGCAGATGAAACAACAATGTTTTCAAAATACAAACTCGGTCTAAATATAGAGAGGAGTTTAAAACTGGTTGTTGATACATTATAAACATATGTACAGGGTTTTCCAATAAGAGGTTTCATTTTGATATTAAAAAAGACGAGTATTTTTGAAGTAAAACTTCTTTTGCGGCATGGGGTAAAAAATGTTTCTATGGAGCTGTCAGTGACATGTCAAACCGACATACAAATTCCCGTCACGAATTACAAAATTCAGCGTCACGATTTTGCAACGGTTCTGAGTTTCAAATCGGGTGCTCTGAGTGGTAGTACTTGAAAAATACTTGCCCTGTTGTCGTGAAAGAAGTTTTACTTCTAGCGCGTGTACGTAAGTACGCACACTCTTTTTTTAAGATAAATCAATGAATGTTTATCTCATTTTAGAGAGGAAGGTATGCCATAAACAATGGAATGTGATATCAGCCAAATGACCGTCACGACTACGGTTTTGGCACCATATCCTTTTCATGAAATTTTCCATGACCAATTCGAACATTTGCGGCTGTATGTCCTCGATAACTTCACGAATTTCATCTTTAAGGTCTTGAATCGATTGTGGAGCATTGGCTTAGACATTATCTTTCAAGTGGCCCTAAAGAAAAAAGTTTAAGGTGTTAAATCACTAGATCTTGGTGGCCAATTGTGATCATCACTTCGAGAACTAACACGGTTAGGAAACTTTTCTTGCAAAATTGCTATTGTTTCCTTGCAGTGCATTTTAACAATTTCAATGCGCTGTTGAAGCCTTTATCGTTCCATTTTAAGTAATGGCTTAGTTTTTACTTGTCAAATGTCAAAAGATGACAACTTCTGCCCAAATAGCGGGCTATTTAAAATGAAACCTCTTATTGGAAAACTTTTTACTATAACAAATGGAAAATAATATAATGAGAACAAATTTCTTTTCATGGAAAAGAAAGTTTTGTTATCTTCCTAGCAGACAATTTCAAACTAATGGAAAGTAAATAATTAAGAGAAAGACCCTTCAAATATTTAGAGATACAGCTAGATACTAATAGTCATGTTCAGCTACAATATCAATAATACACAAATCCACCAAAGAGCGAATGTTGAGCTGATTTCTGAAAGAATTCAAAAAATCAAAAATGACTTTATTTATATAGCTGGGATAGTTCTGATAGCCCACTCATTAACCAAATATATGTGTAAAAACTGTGATAAATAATTATACTTATTTTTTTTTTGTTTATTTTTTGTTGGTTTAACAATTTACATGATTATTGATTATTTTTTGTATTTTTTCTTCAAATTTGTAGAGATTACATCTTTTAAATTTTTTTTTAATTAACTCATTTATTTATTTTGTATTCATGAACTTATTTATTTATATATTTAACTATTAATTCACTTATTTATATATTTGTTTGTTTATGTATTTATGTATGTATGTATAAATAGCCTTAAATAAATTTTGTGGTACCATTTTCTCAAAAAGTATTTGACCGATTTCGATAAATTTTATATGGTTGGAAAGCCACAATTGTTGTTATTGCACTGTCGAGCACTGTGCATATTGAAAAAAAAAATTAAATTAAAAAAGAAAAATGTCGAATTTCGACACAGGGCGATACTAGTTATAGTTATTGATTTAAAATTTTGTTTTATTTATTCAACTATTATTTATCTATTCTTTCTGTTCATCTCTTTATTAATGTATTTAATGATATTTTTTTCTTTTATTTTTCTGAAACGTGATATATGAAGATAGATAGTTTATCTTCAACGTAAAGTATGACATGTGTGATATTTTTTTTGAAATTCGCCTACTACCATGCCCACTTTTCTTATATCTGAGTTTTCTGTTTAATGAAGATCTATAGAGAAAGTTTAAATTGTGTAAATAACCACGCTTAAAACTATAGCATAGCATGAGTAATTTTTAAGAGTTTTTCCAACACTCATTTCTTTTAATTAAATTTCTGGCACTGGATTTGGATATTGATATTGGGATGCATAAACAGTACCTTTATAAATACATAAAACAGTTTTGCTATAATTTTAGTAATTTTTTTTTATAAAGTGTAACTAATAATGTTAAATGTAACTATGTAATTATGTTAAGTATCTACTTCTTTGGTTCTAAAACAAAATTTGTTTTTGTAAAACAAGCATAATTTAAATGTAGCTAGACAGCGTTTTGTGAGCTACGCTAGTAATTTAAGAATATATTATAAAATTTCAGTTGATTCGAACAATTGTACGGTTTACAAAAAATTTAAGAAAACAGTTCACAATACAATAAAAATAAAAAAAGTACGCATACGCCCGAGTGTGCAATACATAATTATTTAATTTAAAATAAAGTGCACGACTGGATATCTGGTTGAGTATATCTGGATGAAGTTATTAGTTTTTGTGTGTGAAAATGGTTTATTAATAATATGACATTATTAAAAAATGGTAATTGTTTGGATGACCGCCACACGAATGGTATGACTTTATTGCATTTCTCCAAATCGAGATTTTTCTTATACGACAACCAATAATTTTTCTATTAGCAAGTAAAAATAGAGTCTTTCAAGCTGCTTTTCTAGTCATATGTGATAAAACGATAAAACCTTACTATAAATTGCATTGCATGTTATCCCTAAAATCTTAAAATTATAGCTGGATGTCTGACTATCTCCGGAGTAAACGGTATTGCTTATAAGATATATTTTTACATTTTTTTGTTGCCACTATTGAATAAGCACCAGTAAAAATGTGGTATGGCTTTGTTTCCTTGAACTATTTAATGAACAAAAACTTATGTGGTACAATGCATTGTTATTTTTGTTTTTCCATTCATATCATAATTCGCTTATGTTAAAATTCATTAAAGCTTCGTAAAAGAATAACGAAAATTAAAAATTTTCTAGTATACAATTTCAAAGTTATATTATTTTTTGCATAGCACTGTGTAATTTTAGGAGAAAAAGTATAATAATTTGATTAGTTTTTATATCAAGACGCAGATTTCTTAAAAGATAATGCGTCCTTGCACTTGAATAATTGAATTTTTATTATTGAGTAAAAGAATGAAAATTCTATTTAATTAAATTTTGAATTTGATTGTGAATCCTGATAGCTCACTTAAAAAGTGTAGCAAAGTCTTTTAGAAAAAGTAGCTTGTTTTATATCAATCACGTCGAACTTCTTCTTCTTCTTAATGTGTGACATTTTATTTATTTTGATCTTATATCTCTATGTGTGAGAAAATGAATCATTAGTCTGTGGCTATATGTATGTACAACACACATGGATGTGAGTTTCCGCATTCAAGGACATTTGCAGGGAAGGCGAACTGATGAATGTGAAGTACTTTTTTGTATCTAACATCGCGCCAGCCAGTTTAAAAATACGATGAGCTTTAAAGCCATCGAAAAGAGTATCTATATGCAGTATGTCTTATTTGTGTCTTAAGCATAAATGTCATATATTTAGATGTAAGGACATTTCAAATGGAAATTGATGAGCAGGATCACGCCAAGCAAAACTTGTTCTTTTTTTTTTCCTTCTGTTGTTTCTTACGCGATGAGACAATAGATAAATAGACACCGTTTTGTTTCAACGTACAGGAAGGGTTATAGTATAGAGTATGAGTAGTTATGGTTGCTAATAGGAGGTCGCATTATAAGAATGTAATTCATGGTTCATATATATCTCTTATTTTCCCTTGTGTGAAGGCGAATCCTTGGATTTTGTTGTGTGCTCGAGACAATGATGATATATAGATAGCTAGTGGAAGGGACAAATTACACAGCGTCGATCTGAAAATACTTGACGCCCTAAGGGGAATTGTGAGTGGTATCGTTAAAAACGTAAAAGTTGCCTTGCTTTGAATGTTTATCAGTTAAACCCTGAGGTAGTTTTTTTTTTATTATCGCGTATTTAAGTGGGTTTTATAAAAACCTTTATATGTTTAACACAGTGCGAACGTTATAAAAATAGACTTTGATTAAAACATAGGATAGCAGTGCAAATTGCTTTTACATTTATGAGTATCAAGAAAAGTGGTAAAATAAAAAGAGCCACATTCATATAGCGCTGCAAAGAAAAACAAAAACCTGCTTTTTCGTCAAAAATCAGGCTTAAAGGTTACATGATGACTATTTCTATAGAAGCGCGGGTATGACAATAGAATATAGCTATATAAAATATGGAGACCTCTTGTTATAGTTGACCAACACGAATGTAGAATTCTTTGTATTACAGAAATTTCTCTCATTTAACAAGATGAAAACTTTACAACAGGGTGGAGCGTCAAATTTTTTTTTCGATTTAGCTATTCGAATAGCACTAAAAAGTTGGGTTATTACGTAAGCTATACACGTAAAAAATAAAAAAAAATAAAAATTGCTTTCCTTAGCCTTCTACCACAGGTCAAAGTTTTGCAAAATTCGAAAAAAAATCGTAAATTTTTGTTGCTTTGCTCTATATTTCCGAAAGTATAAATCCTACAAATTAATATTAGTAGTAAAAAGAAAGATAATTAAATTTCCTATAAAAAAGGTACAACAACTTATAATGTTTTCGAGATATATGTTAAAAGGCGCTACATAAATTCAATTTTTTCATATATTTGCGCTATGGAAATCTTTTTTTATCTGGAGCGAGTCACAAGTCACATAACCCCCTTTGTTGGATAGAACTATAGCGATCAGGATTTGGAAGAATTTCTTATTAAAAAAATCTCTTATTGGCATGTCATTTTCGGACTTGCATTGTCACACTCAAGCAGTTAAACGCTGTGTGAAGAGGATGACCGAAGCTTCAATAACAGTATCTGGTGAAAAGGCCAGAGACGGGTTAGTAAAATCAAAGATATATTCCCGAAATATATTGCCATTTTTCCACACAAAAAACAAATTACAAGTTGAAAAATAAAAAAGTTTAATTGGGTTAGTTTCTGAATGGCGTATTATGAATTTTTAAGTTTTTATTTTCAAGTTTATGTTTATTTATTTGCCGAAATAAAGTTAATATATTATAATTTGTGTTTTCTTTTTTCATGAATGATATCATATATAATTTATTTCAAACTTGTGACATAATTTTAGCGTTTCGAAAAAAAAAAAAAAAATTTCCCAAAAAATCAAACTTTGAGCTAAGGTAGAGGGCTAATGACTTAATCCAAAGTTGTTTTTTTTAATGTCAAATTATTCTACTCATCGAAACGCAAAAAAATGGAGGTATTCGAAATTGATACAACAACTTTTATTTTTCTCCATACATCGACGCTCCACCCTACTGTACAAGTATTTTAAAAATGTTATTTTAGTCAGTTCAAATCTTTGTTGATCCATACCTAATATGGATATAGATTTCGATCATGGCGGCCATGTTGTTTTATCTGTTCTTAATTTTTTCTATTTTTTTAATTTTTATACACTAAAGACAAATCACCATAGTAAGTTAAATGTTCGCTTACGGACAGATTCTTGTTTGTTTCGATACAATTTTGACGCCCGTAAGTTTGTTATTGATATTTTTTCTCAAAAATTACTGTAACGATTTTGATTAAATTCATTTAAAATATTATTGTATTATTATCAAACATCTTCAATGCTTAGCCATATATTTCTCTTGAACTCGATGAACAAATTATTGTTTTACTCTTACCCTTTTCAATTCTCTCGCCCTAGTTAGGCAGCTCATTGAAAATGAGCCAGCCCTGGCAAAATTGTAAAAAAAAAACAAAAAAAAAAAAAAACAACAAACAACAAACGAACTTGATTTATAGTTCAAGGTTTGTAGTAAATTTTATATCCTTTTCATTTTTGAGTTCATTGAGAGATAATAAGCATGATATACATATAAAATGAGCATAATAATTTCTATATAAGTATATAAAAGTTACCTACCTAATTGTTTCATTATACCTATCACATAGCTTAAGAACTTATTATTTCATGTTTCGTAACAAAGTATACTCGTTTACAGGATATTATCTATATGTATATAATTACTGCTCATATTTTCAAGAATATATTATAACCAAAAAGTACCTACTTGCTAGGTCATCATAAGTTAATTAGTTCTATGTTATTTGTGTGTGCGACGACAGAGAATTTTGCAGACTCATGTATACGGTCAGATGGTTGTATCACGTTCCTGGTTCATCTGTACTCTTTAATTTACTTAGGTTACTTCATTCAGTCCACCAGTAGAATATGATCTTTTTTGGGAAGTATTATTCTTATTCATTTAAGACGCGTGAGACATAGCACCAAAGGTGATTATGGTGTGTTCTCTTTGAATCTTTATTCCTTGAATTTCTGAATTCGTTGTTTTAATAACCGTAGGTTTATTATGAATGTATTGAATGAATTGAATGAATTGAATGAATTGAATGAATTGAATGAATTGAATAATTGAATTAATTGTATTATTTGAATGAATTGAATGAAATGAGTGAATTAAATGAATTGAAGGAATTGCGTATTGTCAGGTCTTATACAAACCTCGAGTGCGAAGTTTTTCACGAATCCACAAATTGTCACATAGTTCATGTTTGCATTTATGTACACAATAGTATCGCAGCTAAATACATTGATCTTTTGACATTTAAAGCAAACATATTCAACTTAAATATATTTGAGTTTTGTGTTGTGAATCATAGTAATTAATTTTTGAAAATAAAAATTGACCAACCAAAGGTCAAATTTTGATTTCTATGTACTTCCAATGGAATCAGTGGATAGAAGAAGTATGAAGGTTCTATTTTTGTATGCAAATGAAAAAGGAAATACATTTTGTGAAATTTTTTTATGACAGCTATCCTGAAACAAAATTTTTAATAGTCGAACAAGTAAAACAGGAGGAAAAAATTATAAACCTCGTGTCTCTCCAATGTATTTAAATTTTAATTGTATGTTTTGTATTCTTATATGTATCTACCTTGAATTGTGAAAAAAATGCGGCAGAAAATTTTGCTAATACATAGGTACTAAGTACACAAATTTCCTTCAGCAATTCAACATAAATAAACATTCATTTAACCACATTATATTAAGTATTCCTGAATTTCAACCCCTTCTGTCGTTTTTTACTCGTTTGTTAAAGGAAACCTTTTCCATACCCTGTTCATTCGAATTATATATTGGAATAAATAATTCTTCAGAATTATTTTCACTCCAGAATAAGTTTACATTTATCAGACATATCGCACAAAAGCTGACAAACGTACTAAGGTCCTTTCTAAATGTTGAAAAATATCTCAGCATCCTGAAGAAATTCTTGAATCCGTAATAGTTTAAGGAAGAAACGTATACATAATATTGATAGCTGTACCACCAAAAAATCAATCTGCAAAACAACAAGGCCAGCAGGTGCTTTTTTCTCGTAAAATTTATAGCTCAATCACAATGCAGAATAATTTTGATTTCCAGATCAAAAACCAATGCGGATGTTTTGTAGGGCAAAGAATTTTTCAAAATACTAGCTATGTATATGCAAGATGTATACGTGTTTAATAGAATACTATATATCATAGGGATAGAATTATTCCAAATAACTTATTGTTGTATGAATTTGAATTTAAATATGAATAAGTGAAGAAAAGAGTTTGGAATATTTTGAACCTGGTACTTTTATGCTTTAAAGTGAATTTAAATAATTGGTTTTTATTTAAATTTTGTTAATCTAAAGCTCTCGAAATCTACCTCTAATGTTGTTTTTGCAAAAAAGTCATGAAAAATCTCCATTAAAATTACGCGTTTTTTTAAAGAAAAATAGTCAGAAATTTCGAATTGTTCTTATATTTTTTGAAATTTTTATATTAAAAAGAAAATCAGGAATATGTCTGAATTTTTTTTTCAAAATCAAAAATAACACTTAAATATATAAGAAAAGTATATTATTACATTATTATCTTTAAAAGACATTACATAGATAGATACGTATTTAAGAAATTTTAAGCAGTTGGTAATTCAGTCAAATCAAATATGGTCGATTTGACAGTGTACGTTTATTTGAAGGTATTCCACTTTGAACTAACTTCATGTGACACGTTTTGACGTCTCTTTACTTAATTCTTACTTCATAAAAAGAAAGATATAAAAATAGTCAAATAAAATTTTTTCAAAAAAAAATCGCGCCTAATCTTTTTGCTTATCAGAAGTTGGGAAAGTGATGGAAAAAAGATACGTCAATGTGATTCAATCGAATGTAAACACGGTCTATAAACTAGACTTTTTCGCAAAAAATAAAACTGTCAAATCAACCAATATAAAATAAATGTTTAGTCAAGTAATGTAAAAAAGAAGACAAATTCTTATCTAGGGCACACTTGCCTTCCCTTGGCTCTGAGCTATGACTTTTGTCTACCACATTTTATCAGTTCTTAAAATAGAGCTTTGACAAATTAGTAATTTCGTTCACTTTTTTCGTCAAATTCCATAGGTTGCCCCACTCGGCAAATAAAAAAAAACATTTTACTTTTTTTTAGTTTGCCGACTGGATCATCAGTTGAGGAGTAAAAAAGGGTTCACTCATTGTGGTTGCAGTTGATTCTTAGTCTCGGGTCTTAATTCAGCGGTCGGTCCCAAGTGCAGCAGGTATATTATGTCAATGAGAAATGTTTTTCCCGCGCCGCTCGTGGATAATGTTAGCTTTAATCGAATATTCTGCTGCGGTTCTAATTTGTAATAATGTAACTGGTAGTGCCAAATTTTTTCCACTGCAGCTCGCACAGATTAAATTTAGTGATAAATGAATTTTTGAGATCAATTTTTTTCGGGATAGTCATTTGCGAAGAAAATATATTCCCAGCAACTTCCTGTTCTGTAATCTGTGAAACAAGATGTACAGCAAAATAAGAAGTTTGTGAGAATTCAGGGAAAACATGGTCGTTGTAATGAAAGCACTGCAAAAACTGGGGGATAAGGTAAACCGTGTTATTACAGAACAACGAGTCCGTCAACTTTATTACTCGTGTTCGAACTCGAATTGTTTAATCTTCTTTTTTCATAATGGCTCATCAATCGTTGATACTTGAACCAAACGTAAATATTTTACAAGGAGTTGACCAGAATTTATGAAGCGTAAATGATCAGATCACTTTCTTGAACAATCATTTTGAAAAAGATCGGAAGAATTCTAAGAATTCCTTCAAAACGCTTTGGGAAACAATTGGAAAATGTTTGAGTGAATCAGGTATTGAATTGAGCTGCCCGAGAATAATAAAGAAGGTCAATTTTCGTTCCATACTTGGATTATCTGATAATGTCCCTAAAAGACCGGTTTTCAGAAGAAAATAAATGCGAATGTGCAATATTTCAGTTACCTTCTAAAAATATGCAAATCATGGACGCATCCAACTTCAATTTGAAGTAACTGATATTTTTTCTGCCAAGTCCGTTATGTGTTCTAACCACAATAAGATGAATTTTGAAGGTTTTTTTTTTATACAAATTTTTATACAATCTACTGAAATACACCAGCCAAGTAGAAGACTTAGCACTATTTTATTTGGACTTGTTGAATTATTGATTCAAAATAGCTTTTCACTTGGACTCATCAGTTGACTAGCAATTTTTTGTTAAGTTCAGTTCATCATATATAGATTTCGTGTACACAAACACAAACTTCCAATTTAATGATTAGGAATTCTAGTCTTCTAATATGTTGAAAAATGCGGAAGAATTTTATCCTTCGTTTTTGCAGTACTTTAAGATTTTCCATTCCAGTCACAACATGTATCTACAGCAGACCGATCTTTCAGTACGTCATTACGAAAGGTAAACACTTGTTTTAATTTCCTAATTCCATCCAGCATTATTCTTTGTACTAGGTACATTCCGGTGTTTTCAGTCGATGATATCAAAACACACTTGACACTACAGGCTCCTGATTGATTAGAATTCCATGAAAAATTGTTCCAATAACAAAAATAAAACAATAAAATAAAACCTTTATTCCTTTGAAAATCCTTTGCAAAATTAAAACAAAAATCCAGTATTTATTTTTATAGCATTAATTTATTTCAGTTTTAGGTTACCATTTATTTTTTATTACACTCATTTCAAATCGTCAAGCAATTTTTATATATAGAATATCTATTATTTTACTCTTTTTTAAATTTGTATTCCTTTTTTTATTTTTTTTATCAACATTTATATATCTTTGAATTTGGTTTATTTTTGTTAATCTATAAATAACATATTTTTTGTTTTGTTTCAATCATTTTTACTCATATATTATATAGTTTTTGAATTTATATTTTGTTTTCTTTACCCACACAACATTCTGTAATTTTGTTTTTTTAATTGACATTATACTTTAAGATAGTAAATTAAAATTAATCTACACCGTCCAATACATAAAATATTATTAAATTTTTTGTTTTATTTAATACGTTAATTAATTCTTATTAAAAATTCTAGATAATGTATAAAAATGGAATTGCTTTGTAATTATATATGTTTTAGAGTTTTAAGATTTTCATGTTTTTTTTTTATTAAATTTTTAGTTAAAATTAATTTTTTACCAGAAGAACACTCACAAAAGAATAGAAACCTGTTGAGAGAAATTCTTTTAAATTTATGTAGATTTTGATTTAGCTTCCAATGTTTTTTTTTGTTGTTGTTGATTTCTTTCTTTGTCAAAGGGTATAGATTTTTTTTTTGGTGTTTGGAACATTGAGTGGAAGTAACCATTGTCAACTAATAATATTTTTCATATTTTTTTTCTTTAAGATTAGTTTTTTTGTTTAAAATTTTGTATTTTATTGAAAACACAAACAAATCAATAATTTAAATTTCGTACAAGTAACAATATAATAAATTAACAAAATGTACGTTTAATTTCGTTAAAATGAAGTCTTGCCAAAGATAAAGTTGCCTGGAGCATTTGGATCTTCTGCAGAGAAATATTCCTGCCACAATTGTGCAAATTGTTCACGAGTAACCTCTTCCTTACCCTAAAATATATTGTATATGTAAATATGTAAAAAAAAAAAAAGATTGAAGATAAACAAAAAAAAAACATTTAAACGAAACAGTAAATATTAGGTTAATCATTATTTTTTTTTTGTTAAGGGTTCAAAATTCACCTGGGACATTTTTTTAAAGGCTTCTTCGCATTCGTTTTTATCCAATCCGTAGCTAGAGCAAACGAGTGAAAATTCGGCAGCATCAATGCCACCATCGTTGGAGGCGTCTTCTAAGTCAAACATAAAGTTCATATACCTGAAGAGACATGGGTATAGAAGTAAATTAATTGCAAACGATAAACAATGTGTTTTTTGGGTTGAGGTAAAAGTGGTCCCTGGAGTGGAATGTTTGGGTCGGGGAGTGCAAGACCAACCCAAAAATAAATTTATACACATATTACATGAGTAATTTTTTAGAGGATTTCAAAGGTTTTCATATGCCTCCTGAGAGTGATAAGGGTTTTGTTATGTGGTTTCGTAGTAATATTTTTCTCCGCGTTAAGACGTAAGTATTTTCCAACCAAACCGAGATTAATTGGTATTTTATTGAAATTTGTACTCACTATACGAAATGCTTATAATTAATTTTAAGTTTTTTTTTCAACTTTGCAGATGGGTTAAATGGTTTTATGATTATACTAGCAGACCCCTGCTCGTGTTGCTTTTACTTTCCTACTTTTTTTTTGTTTTATAATAATTAAAAGAGAAAATATTGTAACGTAATACAAAAATTAATATATTTCAACTCAAGCTAATATAAAGATCAAGCGTATTCAAAGATATATGCACTTAAGCAATGTTTTATTTTTTAACAACTACATTTGAATTAACTATCAGTTTAAGAAGCCACGCACTTGATAGTTGTTGTATATATTTTCCATTGTTGGTTGCTGGGCTATATTCAAGCCTCAATGATGGCGAAATCAAATTAAAATGAACAAAAATTTAGACTGAAAATCACAAAAGAAGTCTGATGATCATCCCTTTCAGTCGTTTAATAGCTAAAGTTCCAGTCTAAAAAAGTATTAACTTAAGTGTTTATTTTTTCATTCAAAATCTTCTTCCAGCATTTACTGGAAAGTAAAAATATCTTTAAAAATAATTTTTACTTAGGATCAATTTTTCATTGTTTGAGTTAACTCTGTAGAGGTAGTGAATTTTGCAAACAATATGAACTAATTAAATTAACTCAGAAGGAGTTTTTCAGTGTCATCTAACAACTGACTTGTGTTCAAAAATCTACCGAAATCAATGTATTATGTGGAAATGAGCTTTTACTATCGAAACAGAGAGGGGGACACTATGGATGTCAAAGCCGTATTATTCGGTAGTCAATAGTTTTACACTGTCACAAATCTGTCAGAAGTATCTATTTAATTAATCTAGAATTATTTCGGGATCTTAATTGACTGAAAAACATGGTTCAGATGTTAACTCTGGTTTAACTCCAAAACTGAGATAATCTAAGTGGGCCTTAATTTACTTATCGCTTATAAAAATACACAAATTTATATTAATATGGTATAGCTCAATGGTACCTGGTGAATCCAGATTTTGTATTAAAAATTAATAATTTCCTTCTGCCCTTAAAGTTTACATTTATTTAAACACTTCCCTTTGGGCCACTATTTCAGTGCTTAAGTTAACTCCAAGTTAAACGTAGGAGTCTGTTAACCCTCCAAATAAATTAAACCAGAGTTCACTCAGAAACATTTTTTTAGTGTCTAATGAACTGTAAAGTTCAGTTGTCGAAAACCTTTCGAAATCAAAGTGCGAAACTATATGGAAATACGCATACACTATAGAAACAGAGAGGGCGGCACTATGAAAAGGACGCCCTGTCTATTTCGACAATGTTTTGACACACACGAGTGAGAAATACATATCCATTCAGTTAATCCAAAGTAGTTAACCTAAATTCTTTGAAATAATAATTAATCTTAATATAACTGAAAAACTAATTTTATTTTGTTTTTATTTTTATTATTGATTTTTAATTTTAAATTGTTGATTTCACAACAAAAAAATGTTAAATTCTTTGAGTGAACTTGGGATGTAAATTGATTGAAAAACGTGTTCCAAGAGTTAACTCAGGTTTAATTTCTAAACCAATCCCGCACTGTATAAAAAAAAATATAAAAATCAAAACTAAAAAAAATTTAATCAAGAAAACTGTGATATATTTTTAAGAAATTTCTCAAAATGGGTAAAATATTTTCGTATTACATTACACTACTAAACAGAATACTGGGACCGAATCAGCTAAGAAGATACCTAAGTGACTGTCATTGTCACACAAACGATATTCACATGCGATTGTCAACGAGTTTTCCATCTGATTCAACTGATGTGTGATTCAACTTCATTTAATTCAGTTGAACACTTTCCAATGACATTTGTCAAAAAAGTGGTTACTTAGTGAAATTTTCAAATTTTGTTCAAATTCTATCAAAATTATAGAACCAAAACTTATTTGGTCACAGGAATGTTTATTTTTGTTTGTTTGAATGGTTAAACAAAAAAAACTTCAAAAAATAGGTACAATTTTTGTAGGTTGGTGGTAACTCTTGTTCAACTGCTGCTTTGAGGTTAAATTCATTGGGAAGTGATAATAGCTGTGTTCCCAAAATTTCTCGTACTTAAACTTCAAATTTGAGAAGTGGGAATGAAATAATTCGGACCATTTTTTAAACGTCAAAAGATTTATTCGACTTGAGTTGCCGTAGATAAGTTATAAATATTAATCAAAATCTTCAAGAATAACAACCCAAGAAAATAAAATGTTAAGGGAGAATAAACGTACCATGCTTATATCATGTTTATTAATATAAAACAAAATTTTTTTGTTTTTCTTCAAAAAGCTCTATATGTTACACATATAAGAAATAACTAAATGTCAATGCTTAGGCAACCCTTGGTCGACATTGATTTTGGATTTCAAACGACTAATTCTGTTACCTGACAGAAGTCAACTGGTGTTTGACAACCAGTAAAATTCCCTGGACTAAAACTGACAAGAAAGGAAAATGTGTTACTCTTTCGTGAGTGCTCTCTTTTGCAAATTCGCACCAAAAATTACTAAATCTGGCAGTCTGAAACTGTTTGAAACTAGGTCTAGAACAAAGCTAATCACAATTTCACTATGATTACCTACGCCACTTTAGCTATGATATGTAATATTAATTTCTACACAGAATTAAGTGGTTTATTGTGACTTTCTTTAAATCAAAATGGCGGGCACCCTGCAAGAACTTATATGGTTCTGACGGAAAAAAAAAACATCTTTTTTTTAATTTTAATCAAAATATTATGTTATTCTAAAATTGCCAGTAGTACCTCTGTATTGGTCTCAGTTTTTTATAACTGATTCTTATTTTGTTTTTTTCTATTTTTGTGTATGATATCTTGAACTTGAAATTGGGAAATTAATTTTTCTAATTTTTATTTTTAATCTTTTTTGCTAAGATCACAAATATTACTCAGACTCCTTACGAATTTCAGTTAAAAAAACATATTCTCGTCTCGAATGCTTTAGGCGAAAAAAAAACTGAATGTTTTAGATGTGTAACCAATCTGTCAATTTACATAAAAATTAGAAGTGTTTGGCTACTTTTCAGTACGTTTAAAAGCAATAATTACGTTCTTAAAATTATAGGTACTAGTATTATCAACACATTGTTACACAGTGTTGCTGCTTTTCAAGCAAGTAACTACTGGGTATATTTTCGAGGAACCCTAAACAGCAAGGCCTCGTGGCAATTCCTTTTATTGACCACCTACGGAACTGCAAATATGGCATTTAGTAAGCTATTACAAAGGTATGATTTTTTCTATTATTTAGGAAAAATACAATACGAAATAAAACAACTTAACAAATCCTTTAGAAATTTATATATGTATCTAACATACCTTTCTTTTATTAATTTTCTCCATTATTTGGGAAAATACCTGATTTTATACGTTAAAGCTTATACTCTGCTTCATAATCCTTAACCTTTATTTCTATACAGAAAAATACATTGTGTGAATATAAAAGATATAAAATAAGAAAAAAAAACCTGTACCTACCTACATAGGTACCTATACCTCTACTCATTGCAAAGAATCTAAGCTCACTTTGAAATTCCTTAACTAAGTTTATGATATTTTTACAAAATCCTTTATTCAGGTCAAACAAGAAAAGGGATTTAAAAAAATAAAAAAATACAACCCAAATTCCAAAGAAAAAAACTTTCGTATCTTTTTCTTTACCTTAATCTCATTTTGTAGATTTCAAAAAAAAAAGAAGACAAACAAAAAAAAAAGGATCCTATATACCCCTTTAAATACAAAGTAATCCTTTTGTGGTTGTGTAACTCCTGTGGGGTTTGAGAATGAAAAAAAAATCAACCCCATTCAGGAGCTCTCTGGTGCTGGTGCTTCCGAATTATTTAACCAATGGCTTTTTTATGTCCCAGACAGAAATTCGTCGTTTTTTTTCATTCTTCCATTTCAAAAGCTGACACATACAACCTTTCAGAGAGAATTGATATTAATATCCAACAAACAGAAAAAAAAAAAATACTAACATCCTCTTCAATTTTAATTCAACCTTGTGGTGCTGCTAGGGAAGAGTCATAACTCAATTGAACACCCCTTCAACAGATTCAATTATACCAAACCCTTACAAAAATCATCTACTATACCTATATGTGTGAGTACTAAACTTCTCTGTGAAAATTTCAAGTTAACTGTCTGCAAGTTCCATTGTCATAAAAATAACGATTTCTTTATATGTCATTCTATGAACTCCAATAGTTTATTTGGACAGAAATTTTAAAATTCCCTTTTCCTTAAAAACACTTGCGGAAATTTTTGTTTATTCTGTCTTTTTAGCTACCATCAATTTTACTCACCTATTTTGCCATTCCATTGCCGTGCTGGGATCCTTGGCATAGGCGTCCCACATGTTACACCATTCTTCAACAGATACCTTAAGTAAAAAAAAAATACAAAGAAAAAAATAAATGAAGAAGGAAGAAATTCGCATTTTTATTAAAAAATAAAAAAAATAAATTTGCCGCCTGCAGGGATTATTGTTTTTCTTTTCTCATATTTTTTTTTTTTGCTACCTCTCTATTGGGACTGAATCCGAAATGAAAGTCCGAATCAGAACTTAAAGACAAAGTTAAGCAAAAAGAAAAATATGAAATAAAAACTTCAAAATATCAATCCACTTAGGACTTGTTTCTCCATATCTTTTCCACAGCAGCCGTCGCACATTTCACTTTTGAATAATTTTGTCGAAACGAAGGATGCAAAACTATATATCTCGAAGGACGACGACAAAACTCCATCTGTCTTCCATAATGGGGGGGGTTCTAAAATAATTTCACTGATGAGCCAATTAATGGACAAAACTAACGCAATACCTCAAGATTCTGTGAGCTTTTACAAATACCAGCTCCGTTCACCCTACCCCCACGCAAAACCAACACCACGAGCACTTCTTCGAAAATGGAACAAGACAAGGTTGCATTATTATCCAACTTAAGAGCCAAAAGGATGACTCTGTGCAATGATGATGAGTTAAGAGGAAAAAACTATCTAGAACACATAAATGCTATACTAGAGCTTATATGGTAGAAATGGAAACAAAACGATGTATCTTTTGTTGTACACGATTGCTGTTTTTAATTCCTTCTTGGGCTGGCAGATTCAGTACCGTTATGTTCGTTACAAGGACTCTTGTTATGGTTAACCAGAAACCCTTTCTTTTTTTTTCAAAACAAAAAAATAAAATGAACTGAGAGGCATTTCACGTTGGCTGACTGCCAGGTGGCGCAGTGGTTTTTCATCATCAGTGTTGGTTATACGTTGTAGGTGGTAGGTAGGTTTCTCTAGTATATGATGAAGGAAGGAAAATATATTTTGACAATTTAATTTGCTTAATTTTAAGTACTGCAGTGTCAAGGGATAGATTTATTTTACCCGAAAAACACGTCTCAATGGGCATTTGCCAACATTAACTACACTGAGAAAAAGTTTAACGTAGAAAAAGCAACCTTAATCTAGATCTTACGAAATTTATAGGTTAACGGTTGAATTTATGTTTTACACCCAAATCAATTATCTTACTTTAAACAGGCTTTTAACTTTCCTAATGTTATAAATAAAGATTTATCAATGTTGTCTAAACAATGGGTTGTAAGTTAAAAAAACGTTAAGTCATAAACTCTTTTTGGACATCGTGAATTGAAAAAGATTTAATTTACAAGCTCTTTTTGATTTGGAATCGACAAATATTCAATTCTCAAGCTGTTATTAGTTTAAGTAATATATGAGTTTCAACTCACAAGCCATTTTGGATTATGAATTGAAAAATATTTTATGCAAGAGATTTTTGGGATTTTGGATTTGAACAAATTTGATTCACAAGCTCTTTTAGATTTGTGAATAGAAAAATATTTAATTCAATATATAATTCCCAATCAATACAATCTTAGGGCATACAAGAACAATATTCTTCGGTTTCTCCTCTTTATTCCGTTATCAATAACAACAACTGGGTAGCCAAAACCCCATAACTGTGAACCAATTATAAACAAAAATGATGTAGTTATAAACATTTTGGAACTATTATATGGTTGAAAAAACTCTAGCTTTGGAAATTATATACCTACACATATTTAGTAAAATTAAACTGACGCACGACTGAAGTTTAAGTACACTACTATTTGATCTACGTACCATAGAAGCGACTATTAAATTATTTATTTTAATTAAAATATTGATGTTCGTTGTTCAAGAGCTGCTTGAAAATCCAATGTTTGATTCTAGCAAGATGCTCAGAGGTGTCAAACCCAGTGGACAAGAGCTGATTCACGGACTTCACGGGCTTCACTGGTTCCCATGCCTGACTGGGTGGTCACTTTAGCACTCCCGATCATACAGTCCTCAGGATAGAGGAATAAATTCAGGCATCTTACTATTAGCTTCCGCGTACCTGGCTCACGATCAGCCATTACCGCTAGAAGAAGTACGCAGCTTTACAATTGAAGCAACTTGAATATAGAAGAACGTATTAGAAAGGCCTGTTGTTGTGTCGGTTCAGGAATATTTTCAGAATGAATTCAGGTCTTTTTGGCTACCCGACTTTGTTAGCATTAAACCTCAAATCCCAATGAACTTTCTGAGCTTAACATCGAAGATTTGATCTCTTTCCTTAACGCGACGAAATGGCTTTAGGAAGATTCCCGGGATGAGGTCTGGTTATATGAGCAGATAAGGACACTGTTGTGGGAAACTTATGGCATGCGGATGGAACAGAATTAGGTCCCATGAATGGTCACATCCAAACCTTTAGCTGGACGATTCTCCAAAGGGAGCAAATGTTTGTAAGGCTCTAAACTAGCCAACAGGGCTCACCTTGAGAATTCGCTTCAATACAAAGAAATTTCAGAAAAACTTATTTTCAATAAAATTTCTTAATCAGTGGTTCATCCTCCGATCAAAATTTCAACCTACCAAATTCGGTAGAATAGCTGAGACTCAACCGGGTTCAGATACGTATATGATATGACTTGGCTCTTTATTATAAGCTGTATTTATTAGATTTGACTAGTTAAACAGTGTTTAAATAGTTCGAATTAAATGGAAATATTATTTATTTAATAAAATTAAACATCACACACGTCAAAGTTTAGACAACCGTTTCCGCTGCCTAAGTTAAATAACTCTTAGACAACAATTATAAATATTAATTTATAACTAAGACGACTGTTTTAAGTTAGACAACAATTAAAAAATGTTTATTTATAACTTTGACGACTGACTGTTTAAATTTGTGTTTATAATTTAGATGACCATTTCAAATGAGACAACGTTTACAAATACGACTGTAATTGTTTAACAATGAACCATGAAGAACTTCAGTTAATTCGCCAAAATCGGTGAGTTAAAATCTGATCCGAAGATGAAACACATTTTTAATGCAACTGATTTCAGTAATGAAAAAATTATAAAAAATTAAATATTTTTTTTTCCTTAACCGGGGATTACAGTTTTCAAATATATAAGGAATATAGTTTTTACAATTATTATTAAAGTTTTTTTTTAAATTAATCCAAAATTTAAATGAAAAAAAAACACAATTTTCTCTGAGTGTATAGTTACCAATCAAATAATAAAAATTCAGTATGTCATTACCTGTCCATCGTTATCCTTGTCGGCTTTCGACCGAAGTCCTTCCCAAATTTTAATCATCACATCGTGTGTCTCCTTGTTTTTGGCACTGCCAACACTCCAACCTCTCAGCTGGCACACTTTCTGTACAAATGGAAATAAAATAGAAGAAAACACATACACATATTGTCAGCATAAATCTTATAAATACAACACCAACAGTTGTTACAAAAAAAGGGCATTTTTATTCAAATGAATCTTGATGTATGCATAATGCCCTATATAGCCCTGTGGGACAGGCCATCCCATCCCAATCCATCCCATTTTTATCATACCTCAATTGCCAATTCGAAATCCTTCAGGTCGATTTCTCCACTTTGGTTTACATCTGCAAGGACGAAATGTTATATATACATTAAACTTTGATTAAATTAAAATTCATTCATTTTATTCACCAAAGAAAACATTGAAAAGGAACAAAAGCTTCTTCTTGCGGAAATCAGAGATTGACATTTTGATTAGATTTTGTTTGTGTGTGTGTGTCCTATTTATTGATTAACACCTGAAACGAAAATAAAGGGACATAAAAAAACTGTTGTCAACAAATTGGGACCCTCTTTAAGGAAGAGCAAATAAACAAAAAAAATTTAAGCTATGTCAGAAACAATTATCTTATTAAAAAAAATTCTTGTTCTTTTTTTTTCATGCCAAGTGCTTGTTTGTTCGTTGTTATCCTGATGATGATGATGCTGATGATGATGATGATGGCAGAAACTTGTCACTCATTCCAGGTAAACTTTTCGAGGACTTTTCCGCTTTTTCATTTTACAAATTTTGTTTTATTTTTCTTTCTATTCACAACACAAGATGAGTTTACGAGGGAGGGAGGGATAGAATATTTTAATCCTTTTCTGTTTAAATTTATCACAACTGGACAATAATGGATTTGGCCATGTTGCTTGGAGGATACTAACATTTATTTATTTTGTTTTTGTTTCATTTTGTTTTGTTTAAATAAAAATAAAACAAAAGCCTGTAAAATTCAGAATTCAGAATATAGAAAAAGAAGAAGCGAACAAAATCACACAGCCGTAATGAGGACACAATTTCCTCCTTTCACAAGTAATTGGCGAGGACGAATATATCCCAACGAATTGTGGTCTTGGACGTTGTTGACGTTTGGGTATTTTATTGATAGTTAAATGGGAGAAAACCTAGACCGTTCTATTTAAGTTGGTTGTCTTCAATGTTGGCACATCTGTATAAGTACGTCGTTATTTCCTTTTGGAACAACTACTACTACTACAATAACAACCCAGCAGTTAATAAAATCAACTTTGGGTTTTATACGACGAACATGCAACCACAATGTTGAAACAGGAAATTAACCTATCTTATGTTCAGCTATATTATTGAATCTCATTGTTATCCTTGATGTTTGTTTGTTTTTTTTTTTTTTGTTTTTTTCTTGTCCCTCCTCAGAGGCAAGAAACAGCTAGGAGAATTTGATTTTCCGCTAAAAAAAAAACTGTCCTCGATTTATACTAGATATCTATGTAGGTACACAATGTAAGTTAAATTGCATTTTGGTTGTAGGAGGAAAAACTGAATGTTATACTGACACAATAAAGAAGAAAAGAGGGCGGAAACAGAACATGTGGTTTATACTATCTACAAAAATATCCAAAGTAGTTGGGAAGAGTCAATTTGTTTTGATTGTATTTTATTTTTTAGATAAAGTTTCTTTCTTCAATATTTGTTGCAGGTGAAATGTACCAGCTGGCATCAAACAAACTAGGAGGATTGTTCAAATTTGGTCAAGATTTATACGTCAGTACATAGTTTGTATAAATTGTTTTTTTGTTTTTTTTTTGTACATAAACAATCAGACGTAGGGTCTAGGGACCTTACGTATCTGAAAATGAGGTAATATAGAACCAGGTGATATTTCAGAACGCCTATTTGAATCAAAAACTAGCAGTTCCGCCTGCAAGTTTTTAGTCCCATACATCGCAAAGTTGCATAGATAAGCTAAATTGAGTACACCGGTCAATTTCGTCAAAAGAAACTTTAAGCAACACATTTAAAAATAGGTTGTTTGTATGATTGAGAAGGTTTATGTCCACGTTGGTTTTTTTGTGTTGCTATATAGAAGTTTTTTTAGTTTCAGTAGGATATCATGATAGTGTAAGGGTAAAATTCAAGTTAACTACTGTAACATGTTTTTCAGTCACTTTATAGATCCTGCGGGTTAACTCAATTTATTTTATTTTTTTGTTTTTAGTTCTAGATTTACTGAAGGGTATATTTTGACAGATGGTAAAATAACAGTTGTAGAAGTTAAAGTTTTCAGTTTAAATATAATTTCCGTCTTTATTTAATAAATTTTCAGTTTAAAGTTTTTTATGTACATATTTTCTTTTGGAAGTTAAAATGTTTTCTTTCGGAAATTTGTAGATAAAGTCTTAAAAATACTTTTTAGAAGTAAAAATTTTAAAGGAAATTGTGGAAACAATTTTGCGTTCAGTACCTAGAAATAAATTTGTTTGTTGACATTAAAATACTGTATGGTATTGGTTTGCTTGTTTTGAAATTTATTTTTTTATTTTAGGAGATTCAATATGAAGAATATAATCTTATGTGTACTAATATTTGGATTTGTATGTAAGCATGGACTGTAGCCCGTTCCAGTGCAAAGGTAGTTGAAATTTTGTAAAATATTCGTAAATAAAATATAACTCGTAACTTAAGGAAATTATTTTTGAAATTGTTATAAGCGAAAGGGTGTTCAATAGTTAAGGCCAGGCTCCAATTTTAAATTATTTTTCGAGGCTTTAGGAAAATTATTATATTATTAATAAATGTTTATTTAAGGATTTATTTTTTTAAGTGAATTTATATTCTTTTGGTAAATTTTTTGCTGCAAACTGTGCAAAATATTCACTGATTTGTATCATTCCGAGAAATTGATATATGTATAATGCACTAAAAGTCAAAGGAGCAATGAGAAAAATGCACCATTGTAAAAAAATTTATCGAACAAATTTTTTCGGTACATTTAATTTGCTGTAAATGTTCCAAAGTTTGTTGAAAAGAAAAAAAAAATGGTTCGTGAAAGTAAAAAAAAAAATTAGTATTTATTAACTATTTTACGTACATTTATACTTTTTTTTAAATTTTTTATACCCAGACCTCTTATGTTTGCTCCATTAACATTTTTTCTTTGTCTGTAATACAATTCTGAAAATTCATTTTAATTTTTTTTTAGATAATAACACTTTTTAGAGTTTTTGGGCAGAATTTAAAATTTCAATTTCTAAATAAGTTTCGATAATTTCGCTGGATGTTGTTTGGCAATTTAATTTTTTAAAAGTTTTTCTTTCTTATCGTAGAAAGGAAAACCATTAAATTCGAATAATTATTATTATTATACTCATTTGTTGTGTAGTGTGCTGTATTTAATTTTCACAGGATGTAAGTTATAAACCGAAATATAGTTGCCCATTTCAAATGGTGTATTTTACCTAAAAAAAATATAGTGTATAAAATATTTCATGTTCGTTAGTTTCAGAATGAAATAATTTTATGCACTATTTATGATAAAATTTTCCACGGAAACGGCAATGGTTTAGTTTTTATACCGGTATATTTTGACAAATACACCAAAATATTACATTTTTCTTCAATTTTACACCAAAATTCATGATTTTACACAAGATTACACACCAGTGTCTTACTTGAGTTTTTAATAAAAATAAAATTCCATTAGCTACATATATAATATCCATATTAAATCTCATACCACCTGTGCAATAAAGTTATCAAAGACTGCTTTGTGTAGCAGAAGAATTATTTAGCTTTCTAAAAAGACAATTTTATTTGTATCCATGACACAAAAAGAAAAATGAAATAGGTATCATTATTACAGACTTTTGTATGATTTTATATATAATTGATGTCTTTTCGCTTCCTGTTTCGTTGTGTACCTACCAAAGCAATAAATATTGTCTTCTCTCTTGATAACCTATATATCCTAACTGGTAGTGAATTAAGTTGACGAATTGTAATTTTATTTACCACGAATGAATGCACAGAGAGAGAGAATATCTTTGTCGTTCGTTCGATGGTTGGTTGGTTAAAAGAAAAGGCTGTTGAAATTCCGGAAGAAGGTATATTTGGCTTTGCAAGCTGTGTGTGCGTTGAAATGATTTTGCCAACTGAGTGATTACAACAGATACACCAGAAATGCCTAAGCATTTTCGAAACAATGCGTCTTTTCAAAAATTTAAGTTAAATGTATTCAATTTAATGTCCTATTTCTATATAAACTCTTTTAATATTTTTTTTATAAACAATTTTTTTATAAAAAAATGAAAAATTAAAGTTGTTGGAATGGTTTTCAGCAATAAATTCTATAATTTTAAACAATAGAATTCATCAAAGAGTAAAGCTAACTGAACTGATAGGATGCTTTACGTATTAAGAAGCAATGATGCTTTTCCTTCCACAGATAGGTACATAATCGACCGAATAAATATAATTATAGTGGTTGGGATACGCATGATTGAGTGCCATGGTGAAAAGTAGGTACTTGAACCCCAATTCGCGGAAAAAAAAAACCAAATAAATCCGAAATAATTTGAAGAATTGTTACACTTCAGATAACAAAGAGAAACAACAACTTTCAGTCAATTGAAAGGAAAATTTACCAGAAATAATATGATAATTTAAAACTAAAAAGAAGCTCTTTTTAAGAAAATAATAAAATATTTCATTGCATATATAAGTTAGTAATTGTGATGGAAGGTCTCAAAATAAATTAAATAATTTGGCTTATGAGAGGAAATTTGTAAACAATAACTTAACAAATGAGACTTGTTATGAAATTGAAACTTAATTTTAATGAGGTTTTATACGTAGTTTTGTAAATGAGGTTTTATACAAAATATTAATTTAATTCTTATATAATAATCATAGTGCTAGAGTAATTTTGAAATTTTCAAGTGACCTATAGAAAATGTTCGGGTCTGTACGAATGCATTACGAAACCGATACTACTATATTGTACGTTATTAGAGGTTTTTGTTAGAGGTTTAGAATTTTTATTTTATAATATTTGCAAAGCTTGAACAAAACGAAGAAGAAAAGAATTTCTCACTCCTAAGTTAGTATTATAGGCTTTAGATAGAAGTCAGTTAAACATTTGATATTCTGCTTATATTCTTTAGGCTACAGCTTACAGTAGAAGTCCTCGGAATCGACTTTGATGATTTTCCAATCAATAAATCCTCAATTCAACGTGTTCCAACGCAGATGAGAAAAAAAGAGCTGCATCTATAAAAACAGATTTTAAAAATGATGTTACGTAGTGACTGTTCACTGCAGGGATGGAAAATTACTACCTGGCCTTAGCGTAAGAAGAAGTTCAAAAAAAGAACGATATTCTGTCGATTTAAGGTTTAGAAAATTAGAAACGATTTTTTATGCGCTATCCTTGAAAATTCTTTCGGAAAAGCCTATAACTGCAGCTGTTTTTAAAGCCACTTGATTGAAGTCTTGAAAGTAAGGTGCAGACTGCAGATATAATGTCTTATGCTGTTACAGAACAGTATCTAATACCGGACGTTTCAACGGTGCTTTTGTGTTTTTGTAACCGAGATTTGAAAACGAGTTGTTTATTTGTGGGTGTCGAAATCACATTTATAAACTTTTTCTGAAAAGCGTATTTGAAACTAAGATTCACCAAGTAACAATAAGCCTATAGACATTCCCCTTTTCAATTTCCGAGACAATTGGAAAAACATTGATTTTTCTATCGTTCAATCTTGGCCAGTGAGACTATAAAAAGAATTTCCGAGAGACAACAACAAACGAATTGCTTGATTTTTATCCTGCTGAACTGCAGAAAACAACAATGAGAGATGACTACTGTGAATTCATTCAGCTTTCTGTGATATGTAAATTAAATAAATTAAATAAAGAAATAATTTTTGGCGGGAAATGGTAACAGGGAATTCAAGTTGCAAACACTAGGTGCAATGCATCAAGCAATTTATTAATTTAAAATATATTTATATTTATTACCCAGTTAAATCCCAGGTTTATTTAAGCAAGCAGAAAAGGCAAGGTCTTGAAAATGTGTGTTTTTTTTTCATTGCTAAGACTTATGTTAGGACATGGCTTAAAAATAATTTTGATGTATAGGCGCCCTTCCAAGACATGGGTTTTATAAAAACGTTAAAAACCAACGAACGTATCGATTTGTCAATATCAATTTCACCTTAAATAAATACTGCCACATCATTTATACTATTTTATCGAAAAAGCAGTAATTCTATCCCCTTTCGATGATATTTTTGACGTTGAAACGAAATCAAGGAAAGTATAAACGATCTAACAAAAGATAGTTGTTTCTATAGCTCCAAAAGATAATATGTTCATTCGAATGATGAAATTCGATGTTCCTTATACGGTTACCTTTTATTAAACTTCTGCATTTATTACTTATTTTAAACAAAATTTGATTCTTATTCTAAATAAAACTGTAGATGAATTCAAGACCGTTTTCTCGTTTACAAAAAAAATATAACATCCCTTGAAATGTGTCCTTCTGAATGGAAAATAAATAGTTCATAATCGCAGGTGAAACTAAAACTGACTTCAAAAAGGAAACATTAGAAAGCCAACATCGGCTTTAATTATTACATGACATTTTTTTCATTTTTATTGCTCTTAAATTCGAACAAATTGAAAGAAAAAAAAGTTCAATAAATACTTAAAAATGGTTCATATTAATTTTTTTTTAATCTTTGAAGTCACTTTCGCTATACTCGAGATCCGATAGGTATACGAAGCTAATATTTTGCATACGATTAGGTCTAAGTGGTTATAAAAAATAAATAAAATAAATAAAAAAATGAAAACAAAAAAACAATAAAAGGGACACCAGGACACCCTACTCCTACTTAGGAATGATTCTTTACCCTAAAATTTTCAATTTGTTAGAAAAACATTTGTGGGTGACTGTGCATTTTAAAGATTAAAGCTTTAGAAGAAAGAATGTTAGCCTTTTTCGATATAAATTGTTTTTTTATGCTTTTATGGAAAAAAAAAATATCCCAGCATGGCGCACCTACTAATAAAAAAAAAACAATAAATTCTAAACAAAAATTTGTCTCTTTCCAAAATGTTAAAGAAATTTAAAATTGGTCAACAAATTACTGAGTTAAAAGCCTTTGATTGCAGGAAGTCATTTTAATGCTAAAAAAATTGTTGGCCTTCACAGCTCATGTAGAATAAGGGCCTAATGACTTACAAATCTCAAGCATTCATGTGTGCCTTTTTTGGCCAGGAATGAGGGGACCTACAATTTTCTGCAAACTCCAAACGGCTATAAGATGGGAGGCACTTTCTTATGACAAAGGATAATCTTGAAGAATCTGTCAATTCTTCGTAAGAGGCACACCCGTAAAAAAATTCTGTTTTTTATTTTTTTTTTGTCAATTTAGACTTAACTCACCAAATCCATCTAATTAACTCGTTTAGTTAGAGTTAATTAGATGAATTTGGTGAGTTAAGTCTGGATTAACTGAATAGATAGTTCTAACAGATATACGCGTGTTTCTGCCAGTATCTTATTATAAAAGGCGACACTATGGAAACCTCAGTCATGATATAGAAAGCGCATTTCCATACTCTCGATCTTTGATTTCGATAGATTTTTGACAACTGATAGTTAAAGTTAATCCTGAACTGAAAAACTGTTTCTGAGTTACCTCAGGTTTTTATTTGCAGGATTAACTTATTCTGGTTTTAAACATATTCAACCCAAGCAATGAAAAACTAAACTTAACATATTTTGATTATGTAAAGACTGTTAAAGGATATTAAATATTGTCTTGTAAGAACTTCATACTTTAATCAATATATCCGACCTGAGCAATCTTAACAATAATAGCTATAGCACCTTATAATTTTTTTTAATTTCCCGCGACAAATAAATACCCTTAATCTAAAAGTAAATTAAAAGAGCATTATATACATGAACATCACATAATTTAGTTTCAACCATTAAGTTCTTAAGTCATAACATGGAGAGAAATTTCAGATATTCAGAAAATTCACATACATATATATCTTTCACCACCGCCTCAGCTTTTGTTTGAATTGCCTGGGAATCTTATGACTTGTGATGCTTAAAAGCAAATTAATTAGCGCAACCACTTTGAGTTGTGCATCGCATGCAGCATCAAAGTGCAGCATTTGGTAAGTCGTCTTTGAGTCTCACCGATTTTGTGGGTAGGTACCTACTCTTATAATATTTATGAAATTCTGGTTTTAAGAAATTAAATAAATATTATGCAGTAGGTACCTAGTCGTATAATTTTCGATGTACAAAATAATGATAATCCTTATGCATTTTATTTGGATGAAAAAACCAAAAAGAACTTTATATAAGTGAAACATCATGGAGATGGTAGATTTCTTGTCAAATTATACATAATATGAAAAAAGTTTTGAATTGTGTCAAGTTGTCAAGGATAACGAGAGAGTGTTTAATATATATCCTATCTCTTATGTTTTAAAATTTGAATTTTATCAACCCTCTTTTTGTTTGGTATAGTTGTAACATATTACATTCAAGATATAAAAACACACCATAAATCACAGTAATCTTGTGTTTCTGCGCATTTGTCGTATTAACATTGCAGGTAACATTGTACACAATTTGAATACTGAGGTCATTTTGCATAAATTTGGTTTAAAAAGTTGCAATAAAATATATTCGGTATTCATGAATTTTTTGTTCCACATAAAATGTATTCAAAACATGTTTTTTTTTAAAATACGAGACATAAATGGATGTTCATATAGGTGATCGTACTTATAAGAAGCAATAAAATGTGGAAATGTATATAGTTTTCGGTTAACGTATCAGTGAAAGGAGAAAAGAACAATTTTCTGATATGCGATAGTAATGTTTGATTTAGTAATTTGGTTGGTACCTAAACTATAGAAAGATATTGGGCCTTACCATTTAATCAAATTTAAAGACGACTTAAATATTCAAGTAAAAAGAATCAAAATGGTATGCGGACTATAAATAATGAACCATACATCACATGTGTTTCATATTTAAGAATCCTTACCATGTAATATTCAATATTTAGGGTCTACCATGTCATACCATGTTTGCTCTGTTTTACAGAGTATATACCATTATGGTCCATTTTACTTATGTAAATATTTAAGTGGTTTCTAGGTTTTTATTGGTAGGGCACATTGACTTCAATGTTTGTATGAGAAAATTTAACTAGAGATTAAGAATAGGAATGTTCAAGTAACATATTTAAAAATATTTTTAAAATTTTATAAACAAAGTAATTTTCAATTATATACAAATAATGGTGACTAAAGTAAACAGCGTATTAGTCAACGTATAGCTAGTTTTACAGTGCTGAGTTAACTTTAAGTTAAACGAGAGTTACTGGATTAATCCTCCAAAAAAATTTACCCGATTTGCCATTCAAGCATAGTTGAGGTACATTGGAAATGAAAAAAGCATTTATGTATTTTAAAACTTTGAATAAATTCCTTTTTAAATTTGCTCTTCTTCACATACAAATCTGGAAAGCCTACGAACAGTGTTGGCCGAATTAACTATACTACATTTTCTACATCATTAACTACGCGTAGTTAATTTAATAAACTACACGTCTTATTTTCTACAAATTGTTATGTTTTCATATACATACAAAGTAAATTTAGAGAAATAATAAAATTTCAATTAAAATTTGAACATTTTAACTCAAAATTCAAGCTTCAAAGTTACAACTGACAGATCATTTGATATTTGAAACTAAGTTTGCTACAATTTGTTTCATTAACTACATTTAACTACGTTTAACTACATAAACTACGTAGCAAATGCGAAAAATGTAGTGGCCATCCCTGCCTCCGCTTAAACATTTCTTATGTTAAAATTCAACTTGAGTTAACTCAGGATCAGTTTTTCAGTTTAAGATTAATTTAACAGTTTTTCAGTGCGAAATCATCTCAGTTTTGGATTTAAATCCGACTTAACTTCTAAGAATTGTCAATTAAGTCAATTTAGATCCTTATAGCTAACTCATTGAATTTGGCGAGTTAACTCTGGATTAATTGCAAAAATATTTTTAACAAATAATTGTAAACATACTTTCGTAAAGTTGAAATAACGCAATTGTTTATTAATTATTACCACTGTGTCTTAAATTAATTAATAACATATTCGATTTGTAGATCGATATTTGATTTGATACTTCCTTCTCGTAATATTGTATTGCAAATTAGTCAAATTATTTAATTATTTATAAATAAAAATAAAATCTTTTATTAGTTTTTCTCAACTGAGATTCTTTCTTCAAGAAAAAGAGAAGTTAACAGTGGATATGGGCCTAGGAATGGACGTTCGACGCCCTACGGTAAAAATTTTAACAATTGGAAATTTCTATGAAGCTGGAAATCGCTGCACTGGAATTTTTTTTTTTGGGATAGGATACCTCCATAAGTTTCAATGATATTGGCAAATATTTGCTGTTTGACAAGAATAAAAGTCTTAAGAACATTGAAATAAACGAAAAAATAAAAACACATCGTGTGATTCGTTGATTCGAAGTTATATAGGGTCCAAACTTTTTTGAATTTCTTTTTAAATTTCATGGCTAAATAAACTTAATAAATAATGAACAAAAAAAAAATAAAAAAAAAAACATCGCCTCTAAGGTAGCGTATGTTCTACATAGTGTTATTATTTTGTTTATAAAACATTTATTTTGGTCTACATCGTCTCCTAAAAAAAATATAATTTTTATAGTTTAAAACTCACTAAAAAAAATATAACGATATATTAATTATTATTATCATAAACATTTTCCAACATCATTGATACTTATCGAGGTAAACTATTCTAACAATTTTCTCATCCAATGAATCGCATAGCAAACGTTTACCTAGAGTATGTTAAAGACAAACTTACGACAAAGGACATTTTTGATAGTCTTCCAACTCCCAAGCACTTCTGACTGGAAAAGTATTGCATCACTACTATTTTTGTGGAAAACCATACTTGTCTTTTAACTTTTAAGTTCGCCCGGAAAGAGAAAACATGGAAAAATATCTTTAAGTTCTCACAAACTGATTTGTGAATTGCCGTCTAAAGTAGTAGTCTTGGTGTTATAATTATTTGTTTTAGCGGGAAAGCTATTTGTTGTTTAGTAGAAATTTACATGCATTACAAAAACAACATCGCAAGTAGGATAACGACCGATTGCACTTAAAGTAGAATCCTACTGTGGACATAGTTTTATAAATTTCAAATTATTCTGACAGGTGTACAATAGTAAATAGTAAAAAAGTAAATGTGAAATTTATAAAAATCATGGTACTGCCGATTAGGTTTTTTTTTGGAAATTTCTTACTGTACTGTATGTATAGATTCCCAAAACAAACACGCCTATTATTAACTGTTACGTCTAAATTCAACCTCAAGATGTTCATGCACCCTTATGGAAGCTGTCAACAATGTCAATGTCATTTTTATAAACGCCAAGTCATTAAGTGTCATTTGAAAATTTGCAAGTCATGTTTAAGCGTAATTTTTGAAAGTCATGTTTCTTTTCACATTGTTTTTATTTTAATTGTAATATTGTCAAAAATAAGTGTTAAATAAATCATTACAAATTATCAATTTTTTCCTGCATTTTTATTTGAAAATTTAATAAGCTAACTTTAGTGACAACATTAACATTGTTGAGTCACTGCCTATAGAAAATATGGTTGTGGAAAATCTTACCATTGAGTTTGTTAAGATCTAAATCCTGGATGAAGCCTTTTTATTAATTGAATTCAACTGATTTTTGTTACCCTAAGTTACAAAATTTATTTTTTGAATAAAAGTCATTTTGAACCATAAAAATTAAATTTCTACATAACTCGATCAAAGTTCAACCTATTGGGTACAAATTTACTATTTGTTTTTTCTGACCCTAAATCAACCTACTATTTATTGTGAATATGACTCATACTTTTTATCTATAAAAATAGAATTTGCTGTGGCAAATATTAGGGTATATACATAGTTGGCTATGTAACAATGAAAAATGATGGTCTAAGAAAAACAGAATTAATCAACCGTGAAAGTATTTTAATTATATTTCAATTGACATAAATTAACTTAACATGTACAAATAAAATTGTAGGAAAGTTTTGTAAAACAAAAAATTACGTATACGCCCAAGTGCACCACTGTTATATCGTTGGTTTTTAGAGAAAATACAGTTGCGACATAGATATTCAAGGCCTAATACTATGCTGGCCGCAATTTGAATCGATCACAAAAAAATTACATAGGAAAAGTGTCAGGCAGAAGAAGCCTTAAATAATTTGTACCTATGCTAACTTAAAAATGATTGCACTTGCAGTAATTTTCTCTTCTATATATTTTTACTTAAAATATTTTTTTATTTTGAATTTTGTCTTAAGTTGACTGCTTTGAAAACAAATTTAAATTTAAATTCAAACAGGACAAAGTAACTAATTTAAAAACGAGCAAAATTCAAACAAAAAAAAAACTTTTAAATGTAACTAATTTATCTTTCATGTTTGCGCACACTGAAAAATACTAAGAAATTTGAATAAAATTTGCTCAGTGGTCTTAATTTATGCAACAAACTTACTTCCTGAGAAGAAATTTCCTTTTTCAGAAACGATATACTTTCTCTACAAATCTTTTGTTTGTGCAATTGAAAATGTGTTTTTTTATTTTTGTTTGTACAATCCCGGGACTGATTATTATTTTTTTTAGAAACAAAATCTCCGACATCAGAAACGGTAATTCTAGTTTATTTCAACGCAGGTTTTGCAAGACAAAAACAGAAAAAAAAAGAAAGATTAAAATGTAATCATAATCAACAACAAGAGTATAATAAAGTTAAGGATTAAATGCAACAAACGATTTTACAGGAAATTGTGATTTTCTGTTGCAGGGAATACCCGTCAATTATTTCATAAAGCTCGTTTATAAGAACTCGTGTAAGGACAAAGAAAAGCCAAATAATATTATTTTCATGAGCTTTTGCATGTTACAAAAATTTTGAGCTATGATAAATTCACTCCCATTAAGATCCCCCTCCGCAAGGCACAATAAAGACGAGAAACGAGGGTGTTATATTAGCTCAATAAATCTTGAATATAAATGCGGTCGAATCACTCGAATTGGCATTGTTCTCTGATTCCCATTGTTGTAGGTTGTACATATACATATTTTGCTGGTGCTACCGCGCACAACATGCAATTCGACAATTTTCCAATTAAAATTTGCATAACTCGAGGGTGATATTTTGTTTTCTTTTATACCAAAGTATTGAGGATAATCAATCTTAAAGCCACAAATAGAACAAATTACCAAACCACAAACTACACTTTCCAGTAATTTCATTGAAAGTTTCTCACACAGAGAGGAAAAGACTTGTTGAGGGTTATTTATCTTTGATGAATTCAGTCCTTGAAGGATGTCTATTTGTAGACAGAAATATCGAAATCAGAGACAGATACGGATACAGTATTTTGTGGGTTGTGTGTGTGTGTCTTTCATGTCAAAAATGGATAACTTTTAAAAAGAGAAAATCAAAGTTAGGATAAAATTATACAAAAGTAATTATGTTATAGAGAAGTATAAGATTAATTTTGTTTATGTATCATTTGGAATGAGAGATGAAAAACCTCTTTTAGTTCGCATTAGGGTAAATTAAAAAAAAATATCTGTGGGCCTTTCCACTTCCATTACACCTCAACCATCTCCCTAATACTAACTATAACCTTTGATTAATTGATGCTACCCATTTCGGATGGGTCCTTATTTTTTTAGGGCTATACTTCCACTTCCACCTTTCGAAATGGACTAATAAATCTCCTCTCTAACCAACTAAATGATGGAATGGTAAATCAAACAGTTTTGGGATTATTTTATTTATGGGATATGTATACCACAATTGAAGGAACCATCAGTAAAGGTGTACGAGTTAATTAAGGGAAAGCTTAAATGTAATTTGATAATGTTTCGGTCAGAAATAAAAATAAAGGAAAAGGGAATTTTTTTGTTGCAAAGATAAAGGAGGAAGTACCTATATATCTTCTATATAAAGCTGTTACTAATTGAAATGAAAATCATTGTTTTTTTTTCTTTTACACTTTTTGAATACGAAATTAATTAACCTAAAACCAACCACGACAACAGAAAAAAAAAACATTAATTATAATATTTAATTTATATCAATATTAATTATTCCAGGGTTGAAAATACAAAATTTTAATTGCAAAATTGAAAGAAAAATTCACCCTGGGGAATGAGGACTTATATCTTCATTCTTTTTGTTGAAAAAAATATTATAAAATATTCGTTTTTATATACCATGTGAGGTTTTGCATAAATTAGGAATTAAAAAAAAAACACTTTGCAGTGATTTACATTTTTAACAATGTTGTCCTTTTTGTGAGATTAATTTTGAAGGAAGTGCTATCTTTACCGTGGTACTGTAAAATTATAGAACTTTCCTTAAGTAGGGAAAGCATTCATTTAAACAAAACCATGATGAAGATTTCGAAAAAGTGGTTTTTTCAAACGTAGTCGGAATGTGTGTTTGTATATTGTTGATAAATACATTGTTTTAATTTTGATTGAACTTTATACATTTTTTTAGATCCAGATGTTAGGTTTCATAAGAGTTAATATTTAAAAATTTCTTTGTATATTCAATTTGACAAGGGTTCATTTTATTGACACAGTTGGACATTCTTAAAGTAAAAGTGTGCCATATTAATTCATCCTGGTTGATGACCTGATGTAACAGGGCTACTTATTGAATAAAATATATCAAACAGGTAGGTAGTGAATATTACATAGAAAATTGCTGCCAGTTAAACAATTGACCAAGTTAGTTTATCTAGATTTCTTTATTATTTAAAAAGGTTAACCAACTTTAGAAAAATTTTATATCTTATAAACTATTTTATATGATCAATCGTGTTGAAAAATAATAACCTGGTTAATTTCTGTTGATGTTTTCCTTGAATATTCACATAGGTAGCAAAATAAACTTTTACATTATATATCTATTATTTATTTCTAGAGTCTGTTTTGCAATATCTAAATAAAGTTGTAGTTAATTACTTGACTTGTAGTTAATTACTTGGCACAGGGTCATAAGCCCACAATCCAAAAAAACAATTTATTTAAAGGATTGTTGGGTCAAAAGACAGCTTCGTATCTTTCTTCTCTGGACTTATGACTATCTGACATTATAGGCAAAGTGAATGGCGGCAATTTAAAAAACCCCACGATATGCTAAGGCCATAGTTTTCATTGTTATAATTGACGTTCGTCAATTTTTCTGTTTCATGTTTCTTCTATTCTTGGCTACAGTCGACAAAAAATAAGACATAAAATAAGTAATAATAAAAATAAGTGAGCCCGTGTACATATGTATACCCAAAAACTTGGTATATTCAAATTTCACTTTCTTCGAAAACAATTAAGGATGTCCGTACAAAAAATAAAACAAGCACTTAATAGTGACAAATAACCAAAAGAGCAAGAGCAAGTAGGATTAAGGTTTCTGAATCACTGACTATATCTTAAAACAAAAAACCAGCGCATTAAAAAAAGGAAGAATATAAAAAACACTCTTTAATTTTTTGTTGACTTTGTAAAAGCATTTGACAAACCGGAAAAAACTATGAGTGGCACTAAGCTGCCAAAAGATTTTCACCCTTATCATCAAGACGTTTCAAATATGCAGAAATCAAACAACAAAAGTAAAAACTGTTAAGCTAGGACGATGATTCCATTTGAAATGAAAAGTATGACAAAGTGATCCAATGTTTATATTTTTTGTATATTTGTTGGGAGAATAAAGTGGAAAGAAAAAAAATAGTAATACAAATCCAGACTTAGAAATTTACTTCAAAATAATTGTTTTTTTCTTTTCAACCCAACAATTATCATAATTTTAAATCAATTTTGCAACAACTTGCAAACAAAATGAATTATTTTGAAATTTGACTTAAATGCAAGTACAAAGACATTGTCCAAAACTATAAAAATGGTTATGTTCCAGGGACAAATTAAATCACTAAGACGGCTTTTAAACGAAGCAATCAACACCATTTTTAAGCACGTAGGCGGGTGACATATGTGGTGGCTGGTGTAAACAAAGTTGCTTAGGTTGAAAAATTGCGGAGTAAAGAGTGTCGAGATATGTTCCTTTTCATTAAAAATTGCAATCGTATAAAAGCTGTATTAGAAATGCAGATAAGTTGTATCAGAACAAAAACATAAATGTGAAAAATAGCCAAGTTCTTCTTTATTAAAATCTGTATATAACCGTGAAAAGTAGTGAGATCAAAAATATATGCCAAGTTTATCTTTATGAAGGTTTAATATGAAATATTTTAAGGAGAATAATATTGATACAACTCCTAGTTATGAGAGAAATTAAATATTTAATAATTACTGAGTAAAATTTGGTGGGTTCACTTGACAAGTTTTCAAAACGTTTTGAATTGTGCATAATAGAAAGTAATCTTTCCAAGTAAACCACCAAATTTTATTCAGTAATTATTAAATAATAAATTTCTCTCATAACTTCAAGTTATACACCTATCGCTGTGCGAAATAAGAAGCTTCTGCGTTGTCAGGAAGTGCTCCATGATTTTGTTGATCTGTCAGTGAGTCATTTACAGTTTTCGTTATTTTGGAAGTCCTATGTCTCTGGATTCTGGAACTACTATTGTGACGAGGTTGAAATTTGGTGAGGCGTCTGTGTTTGGTTAGTTTACAAAATATTCCGAATTTGAAGTTCCTGACTTTATTGGTAGGTACTGAAGTTAGAGGGGAGTCGAAAATCGCCTGTTTGTTCCTGTAAAAAGGATGTAGTGCCAGAACTTGGCTGGGCACTACTGTGCCCTTTGATTGAATCATTTATATTATTCTTTAACCCCAACAACATTTGCATTGCAATATATTACAGAAATACTAAATCTTTTAACTATTTGCTTGCAGTGATGTTTAAATCCATGTAAAACCAATTTTACCTTTTCTATTTAAGTAAATAAAAAACGTGTATAAAACCTAAAAAACTCTTAAAAAAGTTAAAGAAGAGGTAAATAAAGTAAATTGCTGAGAAAAAAGAGATAAAATTAAAGCATTTTCATTATCTGTTAAATCCTAAATAAATAGATACAATTTTGCAGTCGTTTAAAGTTATTTTATTGACAACGAAAGAACAAATGAAAAATTAAAGCATTTTATAATTTACAACTTGGACGGAAATGGATTAGAGAATCTGTTTTTTAAAAAAATCGGGTTTTTTAAACATTTTATCGAAAATAAAACAAAAACCCAATAGTTTTTCAGATACCGCACAGAAAAATCAACTCTCATCTTCAATTTTGAAACTAATCAGTTTTGATTATTTTCTGCGGGTTTTTTTTTACTTTTTTACCTTTTTTGCGTTTTTTATGTACATAAGAAAAATTTAAATATAGCAAGTAAAAAGTAATTAAAAAACGTAAATTAAAAAAGTCAAACGACACTGGTTGCTTATAAAATTAAACTACGCACCAAATATAGTTGTCCAACTTAGAAAAATAATAATTTTACCGAAAAATTAAAGTAAAAAAAATTCATGTTTACAAAACAATATGAAAGAGTTATTATTTATTCAGGACCAAACATTCTTTAAAACGACTTATACGATTTCCAATTTTTTTTTTACATTTTTGAGAATTTATTAATATTTTCTTGCAGCTAGAGCCGAAAAAAATTTATAACTTGGTGAAATAATCATTAATAAATATTTGTTTTTACTTGAGAATAAACACAAAATTACTAGCCATCATTTTTAGTTTATTTAAAAAAAATTATCTGAGACTTACAGTTGAGATATGTAATTACATCAATTATACTATAGTCTGAAAATGATACATTCGTACACACTTGTTACATATACATAACTCGAAAATCTACAATGCAAAGCTTAGTTATTTTTATGTATATATAAAGAAATTAAAATTTAAAAAATAAATACAGTTTCAGTAACTTTTCTATGAGATTAAGTACTGCAGTTCACTATATTTTTTTAAATTATACTAAAATGCTCTCACATATTTAATTTTATAAAAACTAATTAAACAAAAAAAAACTTTAACTTTTACTTTTGAAAAAATGTTGATTTAAGGAATCAGCTTGCAGAATTACAACACCGATTACGTGTTGTAAGTAAAAAGATTTTTTTTTCTTTAACCAAATGAAAACTTAAAGAAAGACATTTTCTTCGATGTGATGTTTGATATTTGAATTTTTTTTTTAATAATTGTTTCCAAAATTATAATCTTTGGAAGTTTTTTTCTTTTCACACCTTTTGATTATTCACAACTTTGATTTACTAAGTAACTTTATTTAATTAGTGCTAAGACATTGTTGGTGTCTTAATAATGTAAATGAAATTAAATTAAATGAAATGAGTGCATCGCTCTTGTTAATGAAATTACTCAAAAAATATATATTAATAAATTTCTGAATTACTTACTATACTAATTAAAAAGTTAAATAAATCACCATATTTAATATTAACACCTGAATGAATTAATGAATTTACACAAACTGTTTTTTTTTATTTTTCAATTTCAAACAATTGAACAAAAAACAATATAAATAATTCTAATGGTTGAAGGCTGTACATACATGGTCACTAAGTATTTAAGGTGTGATATATTGCTTTTTTTCTTGATGGCAATTAGTAACGGAGAAAATGTGTAAACGCCACAAGTAGAAAAAAAACCTGATTGGGTTATAGGTTTTTATTATATTCTTTATTTTTCAATTTGTTAAAATGTTTTGTTCGGGTTTTTTGGTCAAGTTATTAAATTATGCAATTAATTTTTTTTTGTTATCGACAAATTTGATAAAAATAAAAAGTGGTAGATTTAACAAAAATTTCGGAAAAATCAAGAAATCGATATAAGAACGTGGAAAAGTTGAAAACGGAAAAGTTCACGATTCAGTAATAATTTGCAATAAATCAGGCTGATTTTCGATAGTATCAAATTTTACATTTTTGGAAAGGCAACACGAAATTTATATAGCAATGTACTTGAAGAATTTTTTTATTGGTTATAGAGAATTAAAAAGAAACATTTGAATATTTTTAGGGGCTGGGTTTAAAATTCTTAAATTTTAAAGAATGATAGAAATTTTATTTTCCGATTTTTAGTGTAAAACTTGAATTCACCAAGTAGGTCAGAGGTATATCAACTTATAATTATTATTTTTGTGTGGGTGCATGCATTAGTTTGAAGTTTTAATTAAGTACGCTTGTTAATTAAATACTTAGTACTTTAATAGCTAAATAAGTACATAGTTTCTTTTTTGTTTGTGATTTCACTCAAGATTATTTTTATTTATTTATTTATTTAATCTACGATAGTTATAATCCAAAGACTTTTTGCTAAATTTTAAAATTATGTTAATATAATATAACCATATTTCTAAAATTAAAATGAATTCTGTAATAATGTTAACAATGATGTTTTAAATTTATATCTTGAGACAAAAAGATCGAGATCATCATAATACATGTTAAAAAATGTACAGCAATGAGAAATAGGCTCACGCTGTCCATAATTTGTAGAGCGAGGAATTTCAAAAATAAGAGTTCTTATTCTCAAGGGTCTATTTGGTGCGTAAATTTTAATTAATGAAAGTAAAAATCCACAATCAATATCACTCTAAAGAATATCACGAACAAACAAAACACTAAACATTCTTCGTCTTGACTCAAGAGTCTGCATTCCCAACATTAAACATCTACTTTTGTAATGATTTGCACTACCATTAACTGGAAACTGTCTTTAAGCGAACCTTAAAATTTTTTTTTGGATATTTTCAATTCTCCCAACAAGTTTTTTTATATCAGGATTCCAAATAACAGAATAATATGCCAACAATGGTTTATTAATTGAACAATAAACAGCCTTTAAAGTGTATGGGTCCTTAAAATCCGACGAATTCCGTTTCAGAAAACCTAACATATAGAGTTTGATTTGGAGACAATATAAGTAACGTGCGACTCAAAAGTTAATTTTTCGTCAAATATTACTCCCAAAACTTTGACTTTAAAAACTCTGCTCAATTTATGACTTCCTAAAAAGTAATCAAAAACAATTGGACTCAATAAACGACTAAAAGTCAAAGCGGAGCATTTAGAGAAATTGAGAAGCAAGTCATTTAGCCTGCACCATGTATAAAAGTTTACCAATTCCTTTAAATTTAAATTTTTACAACATGTCCCGCTGAGAATAAATAATAATGAATCAGAAACGATTGAAAATAAACTTAAAGTTAATTCAGAATTTTATTTGAAATGTATTATGTATCAAGATATATTGTTTCATAAAATACAAATTTGATGTAGAATATACTTAAGATCGTTTCAGAGCAATCGGTTTCGACAAAGTTGTATTTAAGTTAAAGAATTTGAATCACAAATATTTTTCTAAAAAATCGATAAACTTTAATTTCATACAAAATGAATCACCAAAAATGTTTTAGAAATATCTCTAAATTTAAATTTAAATCAATTTAGAAGATAAAATATAAATGATAAATTAAAATATATACAGCAAATTTCAAATACAATGTTAAGAATTTCATTTGCTGGCTTGTCATTATTAACAAAGTACTTTTGAGTTTAAGAACAATATTTATTTTTATTAATATAATTTTTCCCAACAATTGCAATCGAAAATTTTTTCAATCAATCGAGACAAATCTTATAATGACGATGCATCGAGACTTTTTATAAAAAAAAAAACAAATAAGTTTTTGGAAGAAATATTTCCGCTCTTATTAAAAAGTATTCAAAAATAATAATGAAATTTTATAATCTTCATTTGCAATGTATAAAGGATAATGCAGAAAAAACCACACAAAAGTTTTAATGAAAGTCAATTGACGTAGTTCAAAGAGATTTTTTTTTTTGGCAAATATTATATTATTATATTTTCGATTAAAAAATTTTAAGAAATATTTCTTACAAACAAAATTGGAAAAAGTTGGCATTTTGAGTGAATAAAACGTTTCCCGTGGGTTTTAAATGAAATTAAAAGTTTGACTTGGAAAAAATTTAAGATTTACAATAGTCATAATAACAACATGTATTAATAATGGCTATAAAGTTTGCAATACAAAAAAAATTAAACTCCTCTCTTTTGTGTTTCTTGAAGAATACCGATTTTTTCTAAAAACACTCTACCCTACTTATTATCAACATTGGAACTTATATAAAATTTCCTTAAATATAGGGTCGGTCTGTTGGCGAACATTTTTGTGATCCTTTGTTGTACTTTTATTATGTCTGAAAATTTCAAAAGCCAAAAAAATGATGTGGCAACATTTTTTTTATGAGATTAGAAGGTTTCCTAACAATCAGTTGAATCGTGCACAATTGTACTTGGGTGAAACGAATATTCGGGAATTTATTGATTTTAACTTTAAAGACAATTTAAAGAGAATAATTTAAATGCAAAAATAAATGTTGATTAGAAATTTAAGTTCATGATTTGAAAAAAATTAAATTAAAATTTGGTGTTGCAACATATCGTATAGAATAAGGAGTCTTGTGGCTTTAACTCTCAATAATTCTTGTATGCTTGTTTTTTTTTTAATAGAAATGTAGAGAACCTACAATTTTCTACCGAATCCCAACGGCTAAGGTAAGAGGCACTTTTTTATGACAAGAGATACCCTTAGAGGATTTGTCATTTCAGTTTTTTTTTTTTCTCTGGAATAGGCTTAAACATTTTTGTTTTTGAAACATATTTTGATTTTAATTTTTTTGTTAAATTTTATAACTTTAATTTCCAAACTTAAATATTAAAATTTTCGAATTTTAACTATTTTTGTTTCCAAACATTTTTTTATTTAGAAATTAAAATTGTCTTTCTTTATCTTTGTTTCCAAAAATTGAACATTTTGTCTGATTTAAAAATTGAAATAGAAATTAATTGAAATAATAGAAATAACTTAAAACTAAATATGTAATTTCGAAACGAAGTTTTAGGAAATTTGTTATGCGATTTTGAAGATTTTATTATTTCAAAAATTTTATTTAAAACAAAAATATTAAATTAAAAAAAAAAACATTAAAATATTCTTCAAATCATATTTTTTTTAAATCTTCGTATCCAATATTTATTGAGCCAACTATGAAAGCTATATCATGACAAAATTGAAAGAAGTCGTTATACTCTTTATCGAAAATTTAAATGTATTATTTTTATTTTTTCTAAAATGTTAGAAAAGTTAAAAAAAAATTATTTGTTTATTTTTTTAAATCCCTAAAACAATAATTTTAAAAAAATAGGTCAAAACTATTAAGTAGACATTTTAGTATAAAATGTTAAAAAACACTAAATAACATTTTTTTCTAATGTCCATTTAATTTTGATTAATTAATTGCTTGAATTGTAACCATTGCTTGTTTTACTGAAATTTTATTTTTAATTTAAACAAACATTGTTTTTTTTTTTGAAAAATAATTATTAAATTGAGCTCTTATGCACTTCCACCTCTTCCCCTATTTTGTCAAAAAAAAAGAATAGGAATCAAAAATTCATTTTTACCAACACAGTTGGATTCCTCCTAGCAACCAAATAAATAATTCCTTTAACTTACAAAAATAATTAGAAACATTATTTTTTATCGACTGAGATCTTTAAACTTAATAATGGCATATAATAAATAAATAACTAAAGAAATAAAAATAGAAATAAAAAAGTAAATTGATAATATTTAAAAAAAAATTAATTTGTAATTATTTCAAGAATTAAGATTAATAATTTATGATTAAATTAAAAGCATAATTCCAATCCAAACCGTTTTGGTAACATAGTACAGAGGTTTCACCATTTTTAAGTTTTTGGAATTATAAATTTTAAATATATATATTTTTGGATTTTTGAAATAAAATTTAAGCATTTTTAAAATGTTTTTTATTAGATTTTCCAAATTTAAGAAAAATGAGCCTCATTGAAAAAAAAAATGCATTTTCTTGAAGCTAACTTAATCTTTATACAAATGAAATCATTTAAAGCTGGTCCGTAAATCTTTGTAGATTTTCCTACATCCTTTTCATTTAATTCCTTTAATTCTATTAAATTTTTTATTCGTTTTTCTGTCAATTGTGTATCTACTTTAAAATTCGAAAACTCAATTATCCTCTAGGTATAAGTAAGAGCTTAAAAACTTTTTTAATTTATCTATCTTTCTATCCATTTTTATGCAAATTGATTATTTTTCATTGTAACAGCAAAAAAATAAAAAAAAAAAAAATCACCAAGTAGAACACAAACTTAAAATGATTGAACTTGATTTGCAGTTCTCAACCTACGCAAACGTCAACTCAATTTTGACGATGACAATGTAGACGAGCATTGTTGGACACTTCAATGGTTCTTATAAAGTGAATCCTCTGTATACTGCACCCCTTCGTATATGATGATATGACTTTCACCATTTACCTTCATAAGTTTTTTTTTCATATAGAGGGCTTCATATGTAGAGTCTAATTCAAGTACCGACAAACGCAATCATTTATTCCATTTTACGATCTTTTTTACAAGGTCTTTTCATTGAATTACATTGCAAATAATGCAATATGCATCATTACAATTGGCAATTAAGTATCTTCTTCTTTTATTTTGCAGCTCTTCTGATGTTCCGAACCGACCCGAGCAAAACTGACGTGGGTAAATGTCTTCATTGAGAAGACAGCAACTTAAGAGGCAGTTTAAGTTAATTCAATCAAAAAAAAAAAAAAATAATAATAATAAAAAAAACCCACCAAACTATTTAAATTTAATAAAAAGCGAAAAAAGACATTGTTCACTTTCCTTGCCTTCAATAAATTTGAGGTTTGAAACTCAAAACGATTTTTTTTTTTTCAAGGAAAAGGTATGTTTTAGTTAAGTGGGGTTTGGGTACACGAACTCTCCTTCTTCAACTTGTGTCAGGTATAAAACATGTCAGTAATATTGTGTATGATAATGTATATCTTTCGTGTTCTCGCTTAAGTCTCGGGGGGGTTTTGTTTTTTTATTTTGTTTTTTATTTTGTTTTGTTATTTCAAAGGATTTACCCCAGATTTTGGGTTGTATGTTCAAAAACTGTTGTTCATTTTCATGCTGCCAAGGAAATGAGGAGGACTTCCTAAGACAAAGGAGGAGATACCTACGTGAAAAGCATTAAATATCACATGCAACGGAAGGCTCACGCTCTCTACAAAGGATATACGACTACACCTGAGCTCGCCCTGTACTTAAGGTGGCCTCCCCCGAATCTAACTTCCGTTCTTTTTCAGTTACCAGAAACACACTCCATGCATCAGCACTAGAAAATTACACGTCCTTCGATTTAGTTTTTTTTTGTTTTATTTCCTTTTTACGGTGTTTTTTTGCTGTGAGAAATTTTAGGTCCTTTGAGCTGACGAAGAACGATATTCCTTAATTTATAAGAAGAACACCTCTCTTAACACCAAAAAGCAACAACACTCATAGGTAGGTATAGAAACTACGACAACCACACCACTCAACTCACCAAAGAAATAACTTAAAACGCACGAAACCGTAACGGAAATTTGGCAAGCACGATTACTTCACTATATATTTAGATCAGAACGGGAGACCTTTCAAAACGGTACTATGCCCACCTTAACGGTTGTAACTGCTTTTATACCCCCGATACAAATTCGAACTGTATTTTAAGTGCAAAGCAAAGCAAAGCAGCACAGAAAGGATGCAGCGCTATCAGTAGAACTTCTGCAAAGCAAATTCTAAAAGCTTTCCGATGATAGTACTATATGTTGACTCGGTGAAAGCTTTCTTGCTGCGGATAGACCCGATAAACGAACCCAGACTGTGAAAGACTGGGAGAGAGGAAGCTCCATATAACAATATTTTTGTCTCTCGCTGTCTGATATGGGTGGTATGAGGGTTGGCATGGATATTTGTATCTCTGTAGAATTGGTTTTGTTATCAGTGGCAGTTTTCAAAGCAAAAGTTGCGGGGTGATAGAGATGTCTGCATTGGAATGGAGTTTAGTTCTTGTGGTTTGGGACGATGAAACAACATTTAAGTGGCTACAAACGGAATGTTCGAAAATACATTAAATAAAAAAAAAATTTTAAAAATGAAAATAATACCGTTGAAGTTCTTTATTTCATTGTTCTGTTTGAGAGATATTTTTATTTGAATGTAAATATTCCTGGAATACACATCGTTTGTCATTCCAGGAATGGATTGAATTTTCAATGAATTTACAGATTTTATTTATTTATTTTTTCTCTTTTTGTCTGAAGGAAAAGGCTGTTGTTGAAAAATTGAGAGAAAGGATGCGACTGCTGTGTGAATGTTAAAAGGCTTAAGTCGGTCAAACTTTGCACCTTTTGAATATAAATCATTATCTAGTAGGTACCTATAGATGAAACTGAAAAGTTCTTATGATGAATATGTTTAATGTTTTGATATGATTTGATTGATTTTCATATTCCAATTTCCAACAAAAATAGTAAATACTTTTTTTTGTTATTATGTTTGTTTCTTCTTATGGATAATACCTAGATTTTTCAACTACTTTAAACTTTATTTGTTGAAACAAAGTTAATTAGAATATTTCTCGACTTTAAAACATTTTCTGGGAATCGGTTTATATTCCAGATTTTTGTATACCACGTAGAAAAAGTTTAATTTATAGGTAGGTATTTTTTACATTAATGATTGTACCTATTAATCATAATTTTTCAACAAGAAAAGAAATATGACGTTATTTAGGAAAAATGTTTTCATACAAAAATACAGCGGAAAACATTTTTAAATTTATTGAAAATATTAAGGTATACATATAAACCTTATGTCTGTACATATTAAGATACCTATATGATTGTAATGAAATTATATTTCCTCTATAAAAATAAAACAAAATTCAGAACAACGAATACCTATGTGAAAATAAAGAATTCACTTTTGCATGAGTAATTTGTTTGACTTTTTAAGCAATATTAATATGAATTTTGTTCAAAACCATTAATCAGATCATTTGATTTCATGAAAGTAAGTTGCTTTTCATTTAAATTCGAAATAATGGTTTTTTTCAAATCAGTCCAAAGAATACGGTATCGTTTCAGAGGTAGTAGGTACTATCAAGGTTTTATTAAATAAGTAAATTAATGAATCATTAAATTACTAGCCTATTCGTGCGAGAATTCTCGAAATTACGTAAAAATAAAAGACGCACGAAAACAAACAGATGCCGTTTTTGAACAAATTATTAACATTTTTAAAAAAAAATTATAATTCATCAAATCAGTAGATAATTTCGCTTCGTTTGACACCTCATTTGTCAAAATCGGTGTAGTATGAGAGTCGGAAAGTGAGTCTGGACTATAGAAATAATTTATATAAGATTAAATTATTAAATTCTTAAATTAATACATTTTTAAATTATTAAATTTCTAAATTATTAAAAAAAATTGTGTAAGAACAAAGTATTTATTTAAATTTTATAAGAAAAAAAAAACGATTTAAAATATAAAAAAAATGTTAAAACAACAGCAACACTATTTGTGTCATGCTATTGCTTTTTCTAGCACCAATATTTAAGTCAACAAACAAGCACAAACTTAGCTTAATTTAAATAAAAATTGCAAATTTGCGAATTTAAAAAAATGCGCAATGGCAGCATAAGTTGGTCACAATACAGTGCATTTTGAAAATCAAAAATGGCGGTGCTAACGCTCAAAATTTATTTTTGTCCCTAAAAGCTATAAAAATGCGAATCGTTTTTTGAGCAAAATCCAGCACAACTTTGATGTTCTTGAAATTAGTAATTTTGCAAAAAAAAAAAAAATTGCCACTAAAATTTCCAAAATTTGCGAATTAAAAAAAATATTTGCGGCACATGGAGATACAAGCTTAGCACAATATAGAACTTTTTTTTTTAAATTGAAAATGATGGTGCTAATTTCACTCTAAGTTCCTTCGCAACATTTGCGTTCGGTCCTAAAAGTTGCATTTTTTGTATCTCTTCTCTAGAAAAAATTAATTTTTAAAAAAATTCCATCCTAAAAATTTGCGAAATTTTCAAGAATATTTACGCCACATCGCAGCACAACTTGAGAACAATACAGTAATTTAATTTTTTTTTTTTCAAAATCGGATATGGTATACTTTACACCAAAAATATAGCTAGTCTCTAGAAACCATATGCTTAGTACGATTTTGTACGGCACATGGCAGCATAAGATTGGCACATCGCAGCACAACCGTTTTTTTTTTACGAAAATCAAAAATGGCTAATTGGGTCACCGATCTAGTTTAATCGCGACTATCATTTTATGAATGTGACTTTTATGTGCCTTTTAAGCTTCTTATTTACACATTTACTTTTTAGTACATTTTTTGTTTATTTCATTTAAAAAATAAAAATTCTCACTGAAACTAGAAATATATTCTTAGTTTCGAGTTTCTGACATATAAACCCATTGGATTTCGTGGCGGAATTAATTATAAGATTCATTAAAGTGGAATAGTTTAAAATAATAAAATAACTTTGATCCTTGAGTACCTATACATACTAAAATATCTTGAAAAGAAAAAGAGAAACTTTTAAGTTCTTCACAAAAAAAAATAAGTGATTAAGACCTTTTCTTTAAATTTTTTGTTTTATATGTATGTATGTGTAGGTTCTTTACGAGTAAGTCACTTAATAGCTTCTTCTATAGTACCTACCTACCATATACTTCTTCTTCCTGATACATAAAGTTGACTTAAATATAAAAAAAATTTAAATTCTCCTTATTTTCAAGCTCCAACAGTTTTCAAAAGTACTCAACTGCATCGTCCAGAACATTAGTTTTTCTCAGCCATAAACATAATTTTTATGGAAGTTCGTAGGTTTTTATAGCCAGCCAGATGCATTTTTATTTTAATACCTTAAAGTTGAAGTAATGGTATAGGAACTCTATTTTTTTTCCTTTATTAGGTGTAAGTCAAACTTAATTTAAAAATGTTCGGTGGGATATGAATTGACTATATCTCTTGTCACTGCAACACTTTTTTGTTGATGTCAAAGTAATTAGAAGTAGTTGTTACATACATAAATCATATCGGTTGTGCTTGAGCAGGAAAGTAATAAATCGAAATTTATTATTGGAAACAATTGTTTTCCAATTAAGTTATGAATAACATAAGTTAAACAAAAAAGCACTAATTAGATTTGTCGGTATGAATATTTTTACTTGCGATATAATAGGTACTATGTATATGGCAAGTTATGGATTCGTAAAAAAAATCGAACTCGGGATTTTGATCGAAGTTGACAATGCGATGATAGCGAAGTCGAAAAAAGTGGGTCTCGCAATTCTGTCCGTCTGTCTGTCTGTCTGCAGCAGCAGCCTACACAGGTGGGTCGATTTTCTTCAAAGTTGGTACCTAGCGTTTTTTGGGCATTCCCCACACTCGTTGTTTTCATTTTATGTTTAAGACCAAAAATAACGGTGTATTCCATACAAAATTTTAGCAAAAAATGAATATTTTATTTTTCTCAAAAACGTGCCCAAAACTCTTTTTTTTAAATTCAGTATTTTTTTTACAAAAAGGCAACCATTTTATAAAAAAAAATTCCGAAAAATGGTATCCCCATAGAACCATTTTTTTGATTTTCGATTTTCTCATAAACTGTTCAGCTGATATTGATCAATTTTTGTATGGAGAATTTTTGAAAAAGTTTTAAAAGTTTTGTATACCAAAATTTTCCAAAAATTTTTTTTTGGGTTTTTCAAAAAAAGTTTAAAATTTTTTTTTGAGAACTTAATAGTTTGAAAACGACTAAGTCAATTTTTATTAAACTTGGCACCCAGCAGTTTTTTAACATTATCTAGAAAATTTTAAATGAAAATTATTCTTATAACCAAAAATAACGGTACATCCACAAATGTTTAAAAATTATTGGGAAGATTTTTGAAAGTTTTTAGAAGATTAATCAAATAATGCCATACATATCCTATTAAATTACCCACCGAATGTTTGGCCATTATGTCAGCTAACAAGAAGGTCAATGCAGGCCATTATGTCACGTTGACGTGACAGAAAATTCTAATATATGTATGTATGTTCCTGCATTATACATACATAATATGTAATTATATTAATATGTAATAATATTATTTTAACTTGAAACACTAGGCTTCAAAAAATGAGATCACGGAGATCTTATTAATCTCAGTAGCAGTTACATGAACAGGATTCCTTAGCAAAATTTCTCAGTTTTGCTGTCAAAATTCTGTGGAAACAAAACTCTTGAATTTGCTTGCTCACTTTTTGTGTGAGGAAAATCTCTGAGATCTCATTTTTCTGAACTCGCCAATAGGCAACCTATTGACGAGCAGTCTGTCAACGTATCCTTATTGCAATAACAGACTGATTTGCTACAAATCTAGAATCTGTAAAGGAAAAGTTCTGTTCATATTTAAGAATATCCAAAAACAATAATCTTAATCTTGATGTTTTACCCAGGGTTACCAACTTCGGAAAAAACCCAGAACCGGAAATTTTTCCAAAACCATTGTATGTCCTTTTTCTCTACCCCGACTAACCGCTTTTCCATCGCTTTGTCGCTGTTTCACTTTGACACTTTTTCGCTTTAACTTTTTGTTGTTCTGCAATTTAATGCTTTCAAGCATTGCTGTTTTGCTTCCTTTTCGATTTGACGCGTTTGACGCAAACAACATGCCTGTTTGGTAACTTTTTTGTTCCCAAACAAATTTTTTTTTCTATTGTTTTTGAGAACAAATTGTTAAAATTTGTGAAATTTTGTACAAATTCGCAAGAAATTTCACGTTACCAAACAGATTGTTAAACAACACCACAACGACAGCGAAATAAACTTCAATTCTAACGCAATTGTCAGATCAGTGCCTATGTTCTGCAACTCTTGCAACGATAAAATTGATCGAGAAACTTTGAAAAATGGAAAAAATTCAATGGATTTATTTCAATTTTCATCGTTTCTCGAATGATTTAATCAATGCGAGGGTAATAGAACGCAGAAACAGATTTGTTGGCACTCTATATTTAGTATGTTTCGTAAATTAAAATTTCTTACAATTGTTTACAATTTGCTGTCAAAACTCGTTTTATTACCACCCAAAGCGATCTGAATAACTTTGTGTTGTTGTAATCCGCTGTATAAAAAAATAGTTGATATCACTGACGCAAAATTTGGGCTAAGCCCGGAGCCCGGAGATTAGATCGAATTCCCAGAGTCTCCGGGCGAAAATACCCCTGTTGGTTATACCAGAGCGTATAATTCTCACTGCTCAGTTTGGCATGATTAAATAAGTTAAAAGGGCTGGAAACAAAAATTTATTAAGATGAATTGCTTCCGTCTGTTTTTTTAAGAGTAAAATAAAAACTCTTATTGTTTATCTTTCAAGTAAATGTAAATAAAAAAATGAAAATAATGCAGACAAAATTAAATGTATAAAGGCAGAGTTTTTGTATTAACAAATATTTTGGTCGGCGGTCACAAAATCAGAACCTTGAACTTGTTGATCAATTTTAAATCAGTAATATGTGAAATATATACAGACATATGTATATAGGTTTAATAATTTGTACTTTGATATAATGTTATAGGACAAGTTTTGGTTTCCTGTACGAAATTTGTACAGGAAACTTCAACTTTATGTTGAAAATGAATATTAAAAAAACTACGGCATAACTAATTAAGTTATAGCTTTGTTTAAAGCCAGCTACTCATTTATTTATTGTGTTTTAAAATTAAGTTATTTAAGTTCTTAGTTTTCGAATTAATTATTTTGAAACTTAAAATTTTGATAAAAAAAATAAAAAAAAATAATTTTTTTTTTTATTTTTACTAATGGTCAGCACTCATCACTGAGCATACTCGTTTTATTTAAATAAATGTTTGTATTTGAATCATCATAAATGGTAAATTTTAGAGGCATGACTTTTATGTGCCTTTTAAGCTTCTTATTTACACATTTACTTTTTAGTACATTTTTTGTTTATTTCATTTAAAAAATAAAAATTCTCACTGAAACTAGAAATATATTCTTAGTTTCGAGTTTCTGACATATAAACCCATTGGATTTCGTGGCGGAATTAATTATAAGATTCATTAAAGTGGAATAGTTTAAAATAATAAAATAACTTTGATCCTTGAGTACCTATACATACTAAAATATCTTGAAAAGAAAAAGAGAAACTTTTAAGTTCTTCACAAAAAAAAATAAGTGATTAAGACCTTTTCTTTAAATTTTTTGTTTTATATGTATGTATGTGTAGGTTCTTTACGAGTAAGTCACTTAATAGCTTCTTCTATAGTACCTACCTACCATATACTTCTTCTTCCTGATACATAAAGTTGACTTAAATATAAAAAAAATTTAAATTCTCCTTATTTTCAAGCTCCAACAGTTTTCAAAAGTACTCAACTGCATCGTCCAGAACATTAGTTTTTCTCAGCCATAAACATAATTTTTATGGAAGTTCGTAGGTTTTTATAGCCAGCCAGATGCATTTTTATTTTAATACCTTAAAGTTGAAGTAATGGTATAGGAACTCTATTTTTTTTCCTTTATTAGGTGTAAGTCAAACTTAATTTAAAAATGTTCGGTGGGATATGAATTGACTATATCTCTTGTCACTGCAACACTTTTTTGTTGATGTCAAAGTAATTAGAAGTAGTTGTTACATACATAAATCATATCGGTTGTGCTTGAGCAGGAAAGTAATAAATCGAAATTTATTATTGGAAACAATTGTTTTCCAATTAAGTTATGAATAACATAAGTTAAACAAAAAAGCACTAATTAGATTTGTCGGTATGAATATTTTTACTTGCGATATAATAGGTACTATGTATATGGCAAGTTATGGATTCGTAAAAAAAATCGAACTCGGGATTTTGATCGAAGTTGACAATGCGATGATAGCGAAGTCGAAAAAAGTGGGTCTCGCAATTCTGTCCGTCTGTCTGTCTGTCTGCAGCAGCAGCCTACACAGGTGGGTCGATTTTCTTCAAAGTTGGTACCTAGCGTTTTTTGGGCATTCCCCACACTCGTTGTTTTCATTTTATGTTTAAGACCAAAAATAACGGTGTATTCCATACAAAATTTTAGCAAAAAATGAATATTTTATTTTTCTCAAAAACGTGCCCAAAACTCTTTTTTTTAAATTCAGTATTTTTTTTACAAAAAGGCAACCATTTTATAAAAAAAAATTCCGAAAAATGGTATCCCCATAGAACCATTTTTTTGATTTTCGATTTTCTCATAAACTGTTCAGCTGATATTGATCAATTTTTGTATGGAGAATTTTTGAAAAAGTTTTAAAAGTTTTGTATACCAAAATTTTCCAAAAATTTTTTTTTGGGTTTTTCAAAAAAAGTTTAAAATTTTTTTTTGAGAACTTAATAGTTTGAAAACGACTAAGTCAATTTTTATTAAACTTGGCACCCAGCAGTTTTTTAACATTATCTAGAAAATTTTAAATGAAAATTATTCTTATAACCAAAAATAACGGTACATCCACAAATGTTTAAAAATTATTGGGAAGATTTTTGAAAGTTTTTAGAAGATTAATCAAATAATGCCATACATATCCTATTAAATTACCCACCGAATGTTTGGCCATTATGTCAGCTAACAAGAAGGTCAATGCAGGCCATTATGTCACGTTGACGTGACAGAAAATTCTAATATATGTATGTATGTTCCTGCATTATACATACATAATATGTAATTATATTAATATGTAATAATATTATTTTAACTTGAAACACTAGGCTTCAAAAAATGAGATCACGGAGATCTTATTAATCTCAGTAGCAGTTACATGAACAGGATTCCTTAGCAAAATTTCTCAGTTTTGCTGTCAAAATTCTGTGGAAACAAAACTCTTGAATTTGCTTGCTCACTTTTTGTGTGAGGAAAATCTCTGAGATCTCATTTTTCTGAACTCGCCAATAGGCAACCTATTGACGAGCAGTCTGTCAACGTATCCTTATTGCAATAACAGACTGATTTGCTACAAATCTAGAATCTGTAAAGGAAAAGTTCTGTTCATATTTAAGAATATCCAAAAACAATAATCTTAATCTTGATGTTTTACCCAGGGTTACCAACTTCGGAAAAAACCCAGAACCGGAAATTTTTCCAAAACCATTGTATGTCCTTTTTCTCTACCCCGACTAACCGCTTTTCCATCGCTTTGTCGCTGTTTCACTTTGACACTTTTTCGCTTTAACTTTTTGTTGTTCTGCAATTTAATGCTTTCAAGCATTGCTGTTTTGCTTCCTTTTCGATTTGACGCGTTTGACGCAAACAACATGCCTGTTTGGTAACTTTTTTGTTCCCAAACAAATTTTTTTTTCTATTGTTTTTGAGAACAAATTGTTAAAATTTGTGAAATTTTGTACAAATTCGCAAGAAATTTCACGTTACCAAACAGATTGTTAAACAACACCACAACGACAGCGAAATAAACTTCAATTCTAACGCAATTGTCAGATCAGTGCCTATGTTCTGCAACTCTTGCAACGATAAAATTGATCGAGAAACTTTGAAAAATGGAAAAAATTCAATGGATTTATTTCAATTTTCATCGTTTCTCGAATGATTTAATCAATGCGAGGGTAATAGAACGCAGAAACAGATTTGTTGGCACTCTATATTTAGTATGTTTCGTAAATTAAAATTTCTTACAATTGTTTACAATTTGCTGTCAAAACTCGTTTTATTACCACCCAAAGCGATCTGAATAACTTTGTGTTGTTGTAATCCGCTGTATAAAAAAATAGTTGATATCACTGACGCAAAATTTGGGCTAAGCCCGGAGCCCGGAGATTAGATCGAATTCCCAGAGTCTCCGGGCGAAAATACCCCTGTTGGTTATACCAGAGCGTATAATTCTCACTGCTCAGTTTGGCATGATTAAATAAGTTAAAAGGGCTGGAAACAAAAATTTATTAAGATGAATTGCTTCCGTCTGTTTTTTTAAGAGTAAAATAAAAACTCTTATTGTTTATCTTTCAAGTAAATGTAAATAAAAAAATGAAAATAATGCAGACAAAATTAAATGTATAAAGGCAGAGTTTTTGTATTAACAAATATTTTGGTCGGCGGTCACAAAATCAGAACCTTGAACTTGTTGATCAATTTTAAATCAGTAATATGTGAAATATATACAGACATATGTATATAGGTTTAATAATTTGTACTTTGATATAATGTTATAGGACAAGTTTTGGTTTCCTGTACGAAATTTGTACAGGAAACTTCAACTTTATGTTGAAAATGAATATTAAAAAAACTACGGCATAACTAATTAAGTTATAGCTTTGTTTAAAGCCAGCTACTCATTTATTTATTGTGTTTTAAAATTAAGTTATTTAAGTTCTTAGTTTTCGAATTAATTATTTTGAAACTTAAAATTTTGATAAAAAAAATAAAAAAAAATAATTTTTTTTTTTATTTTTACTAATGGTCAGCACTCATCACTGAGCATACTCGTTTTATTTAAATAAATGTTTGTATTTGAATCATCATAAATGGTAAATTTTAGAGGCAAAGGTCTATAGTACACGTCATCAAAAATTGAAGTCCCTGAAGCATGTGTTGCGCAAAGAACGTGATCAAATAACTCGAAAAAAGCTGCGACTTATAATAAAAAACTTTAAACAGTGATTTAAGATGTGAAGGTGGAAACTTTGAAATTGGCTTTGCTTACATACCGCATCCAAACACCTCTGATATATGAATCTATAATTACTCATATACAGTTCATCATTCATTTTGCATTTTAATTTATTGTTTTGTCAAAAATTTTATGTATAATGTGTAGATTATTTCTTGCCAACCCTTATTACATACATGTATGCACATAATTAGATACATCAACTACTAAAACATAATACCTTAAGTAAAATAATTGACAGTCCCTAGACATGTAACTTTGACATCTTCATATCACAGCTTAGTCAAAAGTGTTACCATTTAATTAGCTTGTAAAATACAAAACTACTTGCATGTGCGATTTTTGTTTTTAATTTTAGTCTTTGAAAGTTTAAGGTATATGTATGACCTGTTTCTGTTGTTCACCTGTTATATTTTTATTAAAACAAACTGATTTGCATTTCTATTGGTGGGATAATTGTTTTGTTCTTTTCTTGCATGCAAAGCTTTTTGAAATTGATCATGTATGTAGGTAAATGATAGAATATTTTTTTTTTTATTTTAAATTTTGTGTGATTGCCAAACCACAATTGATTTTACAATATTCTTAGAAATAAAAAATTAATTTACAAAATAATTTGATGAAATTCAAATCTTTAAAAAAAAAAATTGCACTAAAGATGTCACTGACGCGACGGAAAAAATAATCGGTTGCAATTGGCAGCAAATTTCAATTCAAAACTATTGTTCCGCGTTCTTAAAGAGTATAGTAATTTACGTCTTATTGACGTGCATTTTAAATCTGTTTAGTTCACACGTCAAAGTGGAATTGACAATCGGAAAAAGTCAAATTTGAAAAATTTAAAAAAATTGCACGAAAAAATCTATTCTGTCACAATTAATTAACGGCAAACTATTTATCTAATTACTTTTCTATCCTTTTCTATCGCTAACTTCGCGTTCATCATTTTGTCGCCTTGAGAAACACCAACAAGTCGATAATCTTAATTTTGAGAGCTTATTCCTATAATCTTTTAAAAAGAAAGACTTTTTGTTTAAGACCAAAGAATTGGTCATATAAACTGGTAGAATGAAACTTTAATCATATTTATAAAACTTATTTTTTTAACAGAGTATAAAAACATGGGTCTACTTTAATGAACACGCTTACTGGTTTTTCAATATTTTTGTCGTCGGCTTAATTATTTTTTTCTGTCGAGCTTGCTGCAAGTGATGTTATCGAACGTAATGACTTAAACAAACTGCCCTATCGAGAATAATTTGTTTTAATGAGTTTTTGAATTGTTGACTTTTGCTGTTTGTGTTTAAGAATATTTTGCAATTGCATTTTTTACCCAAATGACGCTAATGACGGCCTATGATTACCTATTAAGATCTTAAATAAATTTTTTACGTTAGGAAAATAGACTTAAGTTTAAAAGGAGATACCAAAAGATGGTTTCTGAATTTGTAAGGAAAAAATATGACAAAGGCCATTTCCCATTCGTGTAGTTCGGTTAAAGACAGAATACACAATGTATGCTCCTGACAGTACTTATACGTTAAGTTAAGTTCTTAGGATAACAGATGAAAATTCTTGCCACTTACTTCACTTAAACATGCACACTGTTTATAAAAGAAAAAATTTAATTAAAAAAAAGAGTAGATATGTTTCAAGACAATCAATGACAACTTCGTATGAAGATTCCGTTTATTTGGAAACCGTACTTCTTGCTTATCAATAACTTTACTAATTTCTCATTTTAAATCATCTCAATTACTTTTTGAGACTTTGTTTAAAGAATACAATGTAGAATTAATAACGCTTTGTTACTGATCCAATTCCAAACGCCGCGATGGTTATTCATAATAAAATAACTTATCATGAGTTCATAAGAAATGTGTATATGTATATTAATATGAGTGATTTCTAAAACAAAACTACCTCTAGAGGGAACTCAGTTACATACATACATAATTCAAAACACGACCATTGATTTGAAGACATTTCTCTAAACGTTGAAGTACATCATTGTAGTTGAATCTTATCTCATCGTCAATATTTTCTTAGTAAACTCATGATAAATACTCATATTTCTCCAAGGTCATGTATAGATCTACTTCAAACAAAACGACAAAATATAATACACATGTATAAGTGATAAAACGAAGCACACACAATAGATTGACATTAATTTGCTTTGCTTACATACCGCCTGAGACTATAACAATAATATTTATGAAGATTTACCCATGATTAATATTTTTAGGACATATCTTAATCATATGAATAAAATTATTCCATTTAATCATATCCGAACGCTCTATGTATGTAAAGGACAATATTTATGTACGTTCTCAAAAATTTGGAGATTAAAACTCCATCCACTAATAAGTTTACAGAGTTTACAGAGAGATGCTAAATGTGGACATTTAATTTTTTTTTAAGCAATAAAACAAATTCAACATTTTAAAATACGATTAAAATTAAATAAATTAGTTGGCGTGACATCTCGTGTAGAATCAGGACCTAGTGACTTACAACTCTCAACCATTCCTGTGTGCGTGTTATTGGCAGGAATGGAGGGAACCTACAATTTTTTTGACGAATCCGAACGGCTAAGGTAAGAAGCATTTTTTCATGACAATAGATAATCTTGGATGATTTGTCAATTTATCGCAACAGGCAGTAACTCGTAGAAAAAATGTTTGTTTTTTTTTGGTGGCATAAACTGGGAATTATTAAAATACGATACGATAACGTACTTAAATCAGGATGCGTTTATAATTCATGTCTATATATTCTTTACTTTATCGAATTTTATTTTTAATTACGGTTTGAAAATAAGTGAAAATATGTTGTAGAGAAAAAATATAATTATTAATAGATATATGTATATATAATGAAATATAATCAAAAATATATATCGGTACACTAGAGCGTATACGTAATTAAAATAAAATTAAAAATTACTAATTTTTTTGACTTCCTTTTAGTGGAAATGGAAATTCTATTCGCAAATTAAGACTACACAAATACATTTAAGCTTAAAAAATTTGCAATATTATTAAAGAGCTGAGTATCTCGAGAGGAGTTATTGGTACCATGATCTTATACGAGTAACAGTGTTGTCACTTTACCACAATTTTGGTAGACCTACAACTATTTTGTACGATTTTACAAATCTACCACTTCTACCGAGGTGACGAAAAATTCTAAGTTGCACACATGCATGCATGGAACTAACATTTTAAACTGAAATTTTGTTAAACATCAAACAAAAATAATTAAACAAATTCTGAAATTATTTTGACAGCAATGCCTGATTTTTTAATAAATTTGTATTCATAAAAATAAATTGATTTGATATTGAAGATTTTCAACGTGTTTTTTCATGAAATAAATAAAAGATATCTATATATAAATAGCCTTAAATAAATTTTGTGGTACCATTTTCTCAAAAAGTATTTGACCGATTTCGATAAATTTTATATGGTTGGAAAGCCACAATTGCGGAGATGTGCAGAATATACTTGAGACACTCATTTACACACTGTGGATCATTTTTGTTTTTGCACTGTCGAGCACTGTGCATATTGAAAAAAAAAAATTAAATTAAAAAAGAAAAATGTCGAATTTCGACACAGGGCGATACTAGTTATTTTAAATAACTTAAAAACACTTATTTTATAAAATAAATTGTTTTTAAATAATTTTTTTGTACACGGAAAGAATTGAAAAATCACTAATTGCGAAATTTTAGGTTGTAATTTACAAAACTCTTTTTTTTAGTAAATCAAAACGCTTTTATTTAAAAATGATTGAAAAAATTGTAAATTAGCATTCAAATCTTCGTAAAATACAAAATTTTATAATTTGGTATTTATTATCAAAAGTCATAATTCGAGCTTGTTGACTTCAATGCAAATTACAACTTTTGAGTCGCAATCTACTACTTCTGGGGAATAATTTAATTTTACAAATTATTAATCTTGTTTTGCGAAATGTATATGGTGATTTTCATTTTCTCAATGCTCAAACCAATAAAATGTAATCACGATATATAAATATTGAGCCCACACGATCGTAATTTATGAAATACCTATTTGCTGATTTAAGATCAAAACTAAACAGTAAATTACAACTTTTTAGTCGCAATCTAGATACTATCGTCAGGGGAATAATTTGAACATTTATATGGTGACCAGACCACGGGCTACTATTTTTTTCTAAGTGTCTGAATTTAATCAAATTCTCTTAGAAATATAGAATTCACAGTGCATTCATGCTGTGAGTTTTATAAGAATCGGTAAGCATAGTCCATAATTCGCATCTTAGTAGGGTACGACAGCATCTGACTGATGAGCCCCACTATCGTACCTGGCCAAAACACAATCTTTGGAGTTAAGGTCACTCGAACTTATAAATTGAGGTATGTATTTTGCAATTTCACTACCTCATCAGACTTTGTAGCTAAGTCGGAAATTATTTTCACTTAATTTGCAGTTTTTCATTTGCAGCAAATCCAAAGGTTTAAGTTGTAGGTAAACGAAAAATTGTTCTTGAATCTCGACAGGATTGCTTGAAAATGGAGAGTAGATTAATCTTTAAAAGCTGCAAATTGCCGAATAAACAGTTTCAAATTACGACTCAAAAGTTGCAATTTAAAGATAAATAAGTATTAAAACTGTGATCGTCATTTGCAAATATGCCGAATAACCTGTTTCAAATTACGACTCAAAAGTTGCAATTTAAAGATAAATAAGTATCAAAACCGGCAATATTTTTTTCCTCGATCGAATAATTGATACTCAAAAGTGGTGAAATATGATTTTTGAGGGTCAATATCTTCAATTCGCTCATTTTATGAAATTGCAAACAAAAAGTCGTAATTTACTAATTTCGAAGCCAAGGTACAAAACTGGATTAATTTTTCGTGATTTGTAGCTTATTTTTCTTGATCTGATCTAATAATTTTTTCCGTGTAGGTATATTAAGCAAACAAAATTATTCGCCAATTTACCGCGTATAGAAAGCGGCGGTTTCATCGTTGTCTTAGATTGCGATAGATTGTTGTCCAGCGTGTGTATTGCAATTAGGTATCTTGACTGGGGTATTCTCTGTTGGGTCAAGATTCTTCCTATTAGCTGGTTCGATTACTGAAAATGTTTCTTATTTATAGCGACTTAGCATGCAGTTTGCAGTAGATATTTGTCCAGCGGTGTTATGTTTGCTTCGGAGTATATTACTTCGTTTCTAAAGAATGTTTGTCGGTCTCTATCGAAGAAAAGTGCAGATCCTTAATATTTTTCTTCCGAAGACTTTGAGTTCCCACATGGCTGTTTTTGAAATGGCAAACCAGAAAGGAAAACTGTATCCGATGACTGGCCTCAAAAGTGTTTTTTATAGAAGGATCTTTGTCGGCCGAGTGCCGACTGAGTCCGTTACTTCCCTTCATCGGTGGTTGCAGACGACAGAAGGCCCAATTTTTTAGGACGTTCCCCGCATGTGAATTAAATCTCAGAAGCTCGTTAAAGTGGATCCCCAGGTACTTGACGGTCAGTTGGGTTGCTACAGTGTTGATCCGTCTGCAAGTTTTAGGGATGAACCTCTGCACTTGACTACTTTTAGGCGCCCTCCTAGTTGGACGATGGTCTCCTAAAGCAAATTAATTCCAACTTTAAGACATTTATACTGATTTCCTATTTTTGTTAAAGCCAAAAAATCGGTGGAGGTGTATACCTTGACTTTCCTCACAGCTATTAGGGTTGACATTGATTTGTGTATATCTGTATTCTGTAGTAAGTAAGCAAATCATCGGCGTAAAGGAGGTTCCCGCAGTTGTTGTTAAGGATTGCCTGGTCGGAGGTCAGTATGTTGAATAGAAATGGTCCTAGTTTTGAGCTTTGGGCAACTTCAGCTCTGATGGCATTGATTCTTGATGTATACTTTTCTAGCTGCACAAAAAATTTCCTGGAAGAAAGAAAAGAAAAAAATAATTATGTTAGATCTTTAGGAAAGCCAAGTAGTTTTAATTTATGGATGAGCCCATCTATCCATACGCTGTCAAATTCTTTCTCGACATATTGATCTTTCATGGGGTTCTTTATGTATTTACTAAACAAAATACCCCAAACACAATTTCTTAAAAAAAATTTAATGTTTTTTTGTAACTTTTTTCTTCAAAGCTAAGAATTACATTACAAGTTGATTAAATTAAAGCTTTGTTTGTTTTCTGTTAATTTGGACCATAAAAACCCTACAAAAATGACACAAATAAATCAAAAGGAATTTTTTTTAAATTTTTTGAATGAAAACAAATTCTGTTACAAGTCTTGAAGTAAATACCAGATAGATAGGTATTTCTCTTTAAATGAAAAAACTACTTAAAATGATTATATTCCATACATATTCCTCTCAAGAACCTCTTTACGTACTTTGCATTCTTCTAAAAATGATTTCTTAAAAAAAAACAAACCAAAAGAATTTGAATATAGAAAGAAATTATGAAAAAAAAACATTTTAAACAAACGATTTCATGCTCAGTGCTTAAGCATAAACAATTTAGATTTATTTAAAGAGCAAAATGTTTCTTGACATTAACATTACCCTTTTGAACCCATAATCATCAAGTTCATCTTTCATTCATAAAAGTCTACAAGCAAAACAAAAAATTAAAAAAAAAACATCAAAACAGCAAAAACCATCAAACTACCTGCTCCTGCATTATACCATCACGAAAAAAAGTCAGTTCATTTGGGTAGGTAGGTTCCCAAGAACTCGCAATATGGCATTGACATAGATTCCATCATCCGCCACCAACCATCAACACATCGCACACAATCGGACAACATTACCCAGATTCCAGCGTTTAAGTCTCACTCTTCTTTGATGCCACTTCACGCGAGCACAGCCTTCCATGCCAGATCTCTCAAAAAATCTACAAACCAAACCGAGCGAGTGGGTGAGGGAATATACATATAATATACACCTAGAGATGGGTTAGGAATATTGTTTTCCGTTTCACGGAAATAAGGACTTCTATGTTCTATATATGTATACATATGCACCTTCTCTTCTCCATCGGCTTTGTTCAAAGCGCCAACAAAGGAAGTGTATATGCACACTTTTTTTTACCACTTGCAAGAGTATACCACTGCCACTCTGCCACCACAGAAATCACCACTCCAATCACTTCACCATCACCATCACCATATACACCACCCACTATAGCAGCGCCACTCAGCAGTGAACAAAAAAAAGTGTTAAATTCCGTAAAATGGTGGTAAAAACAAACGAAACGAAAAATACGCGCCAAGGTAATATTTATCCAGGTGAATGGTGAACTGTATTTGGAACAATACTTTTTTGGGGGCTGTGTAGGTGTTACATCGGTATTGGTACACAAAGTGTCGGTACAGGGACATATATCGCTTGTTTTGAGGTCCTTCTGAAACAAGCTAATTCAGATTTGGCTGAGTTGGTTTTGATACCCAATATTTCACGTGTTCTCTTACTCGTCGGTTGGCAATGATCAAGGATAATGATTTCGTTGTTGGGTTGAGGTTGGTCGGAGGTGTATATATTGTAGAGCTTCCAAGCTTTAGAGTAGTTCTCTCGAAATCCAAACTGAATATTAGGGATGATGTTGTTGGTGTTGCGAAACGTGTTGATCCTCCGAAGAATAAGTCATTCTAGGATTTAACTGATTTTACTTAGCATGGGAGATGGGGAGATATTCAAAAACCGTGTTAATGTCTGAATTTTTTGGTAGAGGTACAATCTTAGCTGTCTTCCATCTCTTCGGGAAAAAGCAATTGTTGGCGCAGTTGTTTAGCAGGATTGCTAGGAAAAGAATCATGACTTGGAAAACTTGCTTAAGATGTAATTAAAAATCATGTACAGTCCTACAGTTTTTTAAGTGGTCCAATATGAATTTGTTCAGCTACTTCTTCGGGGTTTGTACATCTTTCAGTTGGCTCGGGATCACTGGGAGGGTTATCTTAGTTGAAGATGGTAATTTCATTATCTGTTTTCTGCAGCCGCTGTATTTTTGATCGGACTTCCTTGAGAAATACATGGTCGTTTGGTAGATTTGGCACAAAATTAATAATAAGTTTTGAATTATTATTATTCGGATTTTCATACATCCTCCGGGTACATTACCTACGAAGAGGAAGTGTGAAATATAAGGTTTACAAACAAAACGTGTGTTGTGATGGTGTATGAGGCAGTGCTGCTGATGATGCATTTGATGGGTGGTGGTTAGGTAGTGAGATCTCATTTTTCTAAACTTGCCATATTTCACATGACAATCAGTAGAAGATAAAATCAAATGTTTGACCTTAGAATTTATTACCCTGCGTCGGAATTTTCACAAGTGAAGAGAACACACCACAACGCACACAACACTTGTGAATGGAAACCCATCAAAAACCTTAAACAAAGTGGACAGAAAGACAACAAATCACGGTAGATACCTACTCCGTTCCAGTGGCAGTGGCTCAAGCTGAAAGTGAGCTGCCACGGGCTAAGCCAACATAGTCCACCAGGTCAAAAATAAGGATGCACGCGCAAAAAAGCTTTAGACAAGGACATTAAACTAAAAATTGAAATTTTATATCTACCTACTGCATATTTCATTTTATTACAAAGACATCAAACCAATTTGTTGCAATTTAAAACTACCTACACCATGAGTTAAGCTCAGGCAGCTATGATGTCCTTTGTAAAAGAGATGGTGTTGTTGTTGTTGTTGTTGTTTTTGGTGTGTATTCGTGTCTGTCATCAGATAGAATCGTCGTTTTATGTATGCCATGAGCTTTAGGAAATTGAAATTCTGCATTCACGGGAAATGGGGAAGATATAATTCGTTTGTTTTTTTTTTTTGTTCGTTTGTTTGTTGAAAAGTAAAATATTTTCGAATAAATTTAGTTTGAAACTATAAACCGAGTTTTTGTCACAACGCTGGCAAATTAATGAAACACTTTCCGTTTGTTTGTTATTGTTATATCCTTGTCAGCACACTCACTCTCTGTGAATTAATTTCGACTCCGGCGCGGCGCTCGAGTGTTTGTATAATGAATTATTTCAAGTCATTTAACAATTGGGCATAAATGCATGAAACTACATTTGTAAATAATTCGAAAAACGTCGTTCGTCGGTTAACACACATTGATTGTTCATTAAAATTGTAAATTAAAAATTATTACAAGTATGTGCATATACCTATGTATATGCATGTCGATTGATTGAAGTTTTGGGAGAAAAAATAATTATATCAAAGGAGGATGGTTGTTCTTCCTTCCGAATTTAATTAATTCTATGAGTTGGAAATTTAAAATTGATTTGATATGTTAAGAATATTTTTGAAGAAAAACTTGCAAGGTAAATCACCAACAGAAGTTACTTCTTACAGACCAATTTCGCTTATATACCAATTATGACAAAATTTTTCAAAAACTGCTTCTGAAAAGACAAAGTGTATTGAATTACGAAAAAATTGTGTTCCACTCTATTTCTTAATATAGCTCAAGTCTTTGAAAAGGTTTAACATTTGTGACTTGATTTTCCAAGGCAGTTCAAGGAATTTCTATATAGTCGCATTTACAAACGTTGTCTTACCTTGGACAGCCGTACAAGTTATAGATAAACATTTGGAGTTCATAGGTTTGAATGAACAACACACTTGAATGAGCTATTACCAAGTTTTTATAGGCTGGAGTTATAGCTGTTTCACGACTTCCAGGCCAATCGTCAGACTCCTTTTAGTGGTGCTTGGTCTTTGTTCAATTTTAATTGAAAAAAACTTTCTATGCCCAGCTTGGTCCGAGTTCGAGTCCCAGTATTGAGTATAATCTAAGATCTACAGATAAAAAGTTTGATAGTGTCTTTAGTGATTCTACATCCGTAAATATTGGTATACCTCAAGGATCAGTTTTGGGACCAATTTTGTTTCTTATTTACGTAAATTCGATATTCCAATAGAACTTTAACAGTCTGATTACAACTTTTGCTGATGACATGACATTTTCATACACGAATAATATTAACTTATTTGAATCTGTGATATGTCTTCAAAAGGACTTACAAATACTTCGGCAATGATTCGCAAAGCATGAACTTATAATAAGTGAGTAAACTAAAGTTATGGTATGTAACTTAAGAGGCCCTTGTCCGATTAACTGTGATATAGCTTTTCATTCTTCTTAGGACCAGAAACTATCACTCTGCGCTCATTCTTGTGGCAAGCAAAATTATGTTGATGATTTTTCATGTTCTATTAGCTGTTTCATAATAGATGGAGTTGAAAGCTTTAAAAATCTGGGAGTTTTAATAGACAGGAACCTTAATTAGATAGCTCATGTGGATGAACTTAAGAAATACATGTTGGCAGTTACTCGCAAATTGTATTTACTTAAACCACATTGCTCAATTTAAATACTTTCAATGGTTTACTACGGACTTGCACAATCGAAATTACAATATATGGCATGGCATCTTAGGGCGGGACATTCAATAGTACAATTAATGATTTAAAAACTGCACAAAAGCACATGATTAGAATCATACGCAAAAGTAATAGATTAACCAACAGTTGGCCTTCTTTTTTGTAGTCTAAAGATTTTTCCAATATCTCATCTTTATGTCTTTAAGGTCCTTAAAGTGTTTTTTTACGTAGTGGTTATAGATCAACCCTCAGAAGTTCAGATGTGTATAATTTTAGAGTAAATAGATTGGGACTTGTTCAGATTTCTTTTTGTACTAAAAATCAATTCTCACATTTCTATATGGCAAACGCACCTACTCTCTTTAATAAATTTTACCACATGAAATAAAAACATTAAGAGTCTTAACTCTTAACATTATTCTTACGAAAAGTAGAAACTTGGCTTTTTGGTCTGGATAATTCTACAGTCAAATTATTACTTTGCTCTAATTAGTTCAATGCTTGTATTAATATACAGGATGTCCCGAAATCACCGCCTCAAAAGAAAACCATGAGTTCCTGAGCTCATTTCAAGTCGAAAAACTTAAGAGGTAATTTTGTCGTTCTTGCTTCGTTTTCGACTTATAACGGTTTTTATGATTTTTATTCCTTTTTCATTTGACTGGCTCTAACTTTGCCAAAAAAAATTTTTATTTAAACAAAAAACAGTTAGACATTTGTATCTGCATTACAATATTTTTCTGTTTGGATAACGGTTCTTCCGAAATTTATTATCAAACACTTTTTTAACCATTTTAAGATTGTTTTTTGACTTCAATATGATTTTTTTCTAAAAAACACGTTATTAAGTACAATTTTTTATTTTTATTATGAAAGTCCAATATTATGTGTTCTTAAAAATACTTAACATTTTTTAGCTAAAAATACATTTAAAATTATTAAAAGAAAACAAAATATAAGTGAAAATCAAGAAAGTATGAATATTTGATGAAAACGAATAAAAAACTACGGTGAGCGTTGACTGTTGAATGTTAAAAAGGATAAAGTAAGAGTAAGACCGTTAAAAGTTTTAGTACAGATAATAATAATAATAAATAGAGTTACCAAGTTAGTAATGACAAAATAGAGCTTTTTGTTGGCCATCCGTTACACAGGGATGAAGTTCAGAGGTTGGTTGACAGCTACAAGCCGATGAAAACGAAGACAACAAACCTTCAGATAAAAATTATTCTGCGATCTGATGTGCCGATTGTTCATCGTCCAAGACGACTAGCTCCGTAATAAAAGAATGGCATGAGATTGTTATTATAAGACGAAGTGTATCGGCGTAGGTACTCGTCAGAAGCAGCTAGATCAACTGAGTTCAGCCATTTTAGCCACAATGAACTTAGAAATCGGCTTTTTCCATGTACCTGTAAGTGAATCATTATATGCACTACTGGCATTTGCCGACTGTCATCCCAAGACATCCCATGATTCAGTTTCTTACTCCCTTATATCACTTAAGATATTGCAGTAGTTCTCTCAATCACACTTCCAGAATGGTAATGTTAAATAAACTCGTAATCATTAACTATTAATTTTCTTGAATGCGATTGTATTAAAAGTTTTTGGTATTCTTTCAATATATTTGATTCTTGTTTACTTAAATAAAGAATTCATTTCAGCATCCATCGATAAAATAACAACAAAAGTTTACAACTCATCTTTTTTCATATTTAATTTTTAACGCTGACGCAAGTGAATTGAAAATTTAAACAAATACAAGACAGAAATTCCAAGTGTTCTATCAAAAGCATCTTCACACGTTAAAATTTAAAAGTACCTCTATCCTTTTTTTTCCATGTTTTTTTTTTGTATGGAATTTTAACGATTTTATTTTCTCTGACTAATAAAATCCTTTCTCTTTTGACGACATCATCGTTGCCCGTATGTTTGAGAAATCGAACATCCCAGACGAAAAGAGCATTTCATAGGTACATACCTATCTGTTTTATGTATATGTTCTTCTACTTGTATCTGCCAATAGTTTTCACACCATAAATTTCATTTTATCGTCGAGTGTTTATAGACTATGTGTGTAGAAAAACGTTATTTTTTTTTTTTCAAATCGATTTGAAGTATGTATCAAGTATAAAGGATTAGGTACTCATTGAATGCATGAAAAAATTGGTTGCAATTTAATCGAAGAAATGTCTTTGAAGAATCGCTAGCAGCAAATTGAATTCTTATGGGAATATTGACTATTGTGAAATACAATTAGGTGACATTTAAATAAAAAAAAGAAGAAGAAGAGGTCAGCAGAAAGAGTTTAATTTTCGGTGCACACAACATTAATTTGTAAATGGAATGTGAAGTTAGATCAATCATATTTCTTGTAAAAAAGATAAAACAATCCGACACATCATCGTCGTTCAATAAAAACTCCCTAACTTCATTTTTTATGGAGTTAATAACCTCTAAGAAATTCTGTCAAAATATCAAAATTTAAATCTTTAAACAAAGCAAATTGAAAAATTTTACGATCTAACAAACTCTTATAACAGCTTTATTAAGTATAAACCATGGTATTCGGGTTTCAAGCAGAAAATGACGTTTTAAGATACGGCTTCTTTTATTTTTAATAAATCGAGTAATGCGTCAGATGGACGACCTAATTTAGCCACAAAGCACAAGATAATATTTGGTCTAGACAGCCAGGACATTAGAGGCTTAGGAAATTTTATTTTCTTAATTTTTTTCCCTTGGACAATGTAAATGTATTATATTAGAAAATATGTCAAATGCTAAGCCCTTAAGTAACAACACAGTTGTTGATTTTTTTTTAAAGCAACCGAAAGGAAAAATATTATATGTAATCCCTATAAGTTCAACAGAATACCTATACCTTTTTGAACTCCTTAATTCAAATCCACGATTATGTTTAACACACAAAAAATACAAAGTGGTTTTAAGCCTTTTTGCAGCACCTTAAACAAAAACATCCCTTTCTTTCGATAAGATCGCAATTCTTAAAATTCTTTATTATTCGCATATAAATCAACTTATAAAACCTCCTGGTGACAACGCATGTTGCTGGTGGTACAGGAGTGAAGGAGGCATAAGAGCCGAAGATTGAGGTGACAAGAAAACGGATTTTGCATTTTAAATCCTGAATTACCATGCCAAACAGAAGGTGTCCAAATATTTGTGTTTCTTCCTTGAAAAACACCCAATTCAGCATGTGTATGTACATGTACACATTTTCCGCAAAAAGCAAAGAACACAATCCTGAAACTCTTGCTGCCTACTACCACTTGTTTGAGAGGCAGAGGCAGCTTTGAACAGAATCTAAATTACCCAAAGCAATTCTGGACACAGTTCAATAGTTCTTAGAGAATTTGCATTATTAGGTTAGGGAAGGACATAGGACGACATACATAAATAAAAAAAAGGAGGACGTACAAAAATTCACGTTCTGCCTGCTTCCATGGCTACTCAGACAAAGTTTTACTTAAATAGGTCCTGCAGAAGGAACCATGTCGCCAGAAATGCATTGATTTCTTTGTGTATGTGTGTGTGTTTGTATTTTTTTGTTGTTGGTTGTTCTTATTTCAAAGGCAAAGGCAATGGCAAATATAAAACCAACAAAAAAAAACATTATTGAGAGTCTTGAGTTGGACTTGTCACCCAATTCCATAAGTAATTATGTGGCAATAAATAAGAATCGTGTGTCAAAAAGATTCTTGGCAGTCTCCGACACCAACTGACGCGATGATGACGTGGAGAACGAGCAAACTCTGTGATAAATATCCTTACAAAAGAGTCACCTGCTACAGCGAGGACCGAAATTAAAGAATATCTATCTGTTGGCATTGAAGTCATTTGGGATATAGGTACGTAAACGTATATCCTTGCTACCCCATTGATGGTACATAGATCCACTATTCACCCTCTTGATATCGAGGTCGTTTCTATGTTTGATTCTATCAGATACCCTCCAGATATATATGTACCAACGATGATGTGTAGTTTTTGGCAAAGCCACACAACTTAACAAATAAACCAATCGTCCCTATATATACCTAACATTATCAAATGCAGCAAAATTGTATTTACCCAACGATAAGGTTATTTGGGAATCGCAAAACCCATTGCTGCATGTGACGTTATCGTTTGAGTGCTTCACAAACTTGCCGCATCAGTATCTGATAACTTGTATCTTATATTTGTCGCAAATGTTTATAATGGTGCTTTTTAGCGCAGCGCACTTTTTGATAAGTTGATAAGCCTAAATAAAATGGGTAAATATGAGATAATAATAATTATAAAGTACATAATTATAAAGTCTTTTAATTTTGTATGTATTTTTTGTTATTACATTTTTTTTAGTGTTTTGATTGCCTTAAGAAAATAAATCATTTTTTTTTGCATGTCAGATTGGGTTGTGTTTGCTGTGCAAACAATGTGGGGTTATAAATATTTTTTTTTGAATGATAGAAATGGAACATTGTTCTGCATTGTTTACTTTAGAAATTTAAATGTTTGTTGCGAATTTACTTTCGAGATTATTTTTCTTCACTTTTTGATTCTAGTGAAAATAAAGATCATATTTGAGTCGGATGTACTCGTAGCTTAAAGCTGCATACAATTTGTTTGGTTATATATATATATATACTAGCTGTTAGCCCGCCCGCTTCGCTGGGCGTCATTTAAATAAATACGAAAAAAAATTTGGAAATTGTAACACATTTTGTTGTTCTTTATCACTGAAAATTATCAGTCTATTGTTTTTACTTCTTTTTCTAATCTTGAATCAAAAAATAAATTAATTAACATTCTATAAAAGTCTGTACAATCAGTTTTAACCTTCATTGATTTCAATTTTAGTGGTCATATAAATATTTTTAAAAACTTCAATCCTTATAACATTTTGTTTGACCTCAGAAAGATGCATCCTCAAATTTTTTTATTGCTGGCATTGTTTTTTTATTCATGTTAATCCATTATTTTTTTCTAATTTTTTTGTTTTAAAAAAGATAACAATATAAATATAAAACTGTTATAGTAAAAGTTTAAAATTGATTAAATTGGTTTTCAAATTTTCCAAATCTTGGAAAAACCAAATTTGTAAATACCAAAAGAAATAAGAAATAATAAACCGTACTAACCTTTAAACGACATGGTACTCGAGGGTTGGGGTCAGAATCCCGAACACCGAAATCCCGAAAACCCAAAATCCCGAAAACCCAGAATCCCGAAAAACCCAAAATCCCGAAAAATTATTTAAATGGAAAATTTGGTTTTCGGGATTTTGGGTTTTCGTGAATCTATGTTTTCGGGATTTTGGGTTTTCATGGTTCTGTGTTTTCGGGATTCTGGATTTTGTGTTTTCCGGATTCAAAATTTCGGGATTGTTTCCGTCTCCCGGTACACGATTATTTCGTATTTGTTTTGTCATCTAACACCTGTCATTTATCTTCTATCATCTGTCATCTATCGTATCATCTGTCATATGTCATCTGTCATCTGTCATCTGTCATCTGTCATCTGTCATCTGTCATCCGTCATCTGTCATCTGTCATCTGTCAGCTGTCAGCTGTCAGCTGTCAGCTGTCATCTCTCATCTGTCATCTGTCATCTGTCATCTGTCATCTGTCATCTGTCATCTGTCATCTGTCATCTGTCATCTGTCATCTGTCATCTGTCATCTGTCATCTGTCACTGTCACTGTCATCTGTCACTGTCACTGTCACTGTCACTGTCACTGTCACTGTCACTGTCACTGTCACTGTCACTGTCACTGTCACTGTCACTGTCACTGTCACTGTCACTGTCACTGTCACTGTCACTGTCACTGTCACTGTCACTGTCACTGTCACTGTCACTGTCACTGTCACTGTCACTGTCACTGTCACTGTCACTGTCACTGTCACTGTCACTGTCACTGTCACTGTCACTGTCACTGTCACTGTCACTGTCACTGTCACTGTCACTGTCACTGTCACTGTCACTGTCACTGTCACTGTCACTGTCACTGTCACTGTCACTGTCACTGTCACTGTCACTGTCACTGTCACTGTCACTGTCACTGTCACTGTCACTGTCACTGTCACTGTCACTGTCACTGTCACTGTCACTGTCACTGTCACTGTCACTGTCACTGTCACTGTCACTGTCACTGTCACTGTCACTGTCACTGTCACTGTCACTGTCACTGTCACTGTCACTGTCACTGTCACTGTCACTGTCACTGTCACTGTCACTGTCACTGTCACTGTCACTGTCACTGTCACTGTCACTGTCACTGTCACTGTCACTGTCACTGTCACTGTCACTGTCACTGTCACTGTCACTGTCACTGTCACTGTCACTGTCACTGTCACTGTCACTGTCACTGTCACTGTCACTGTCACTGTCACTGTCACTGTCACTGTCACTGTCACTGTCACTGTCACTGTCACTGTCACTGTCACTGTCACTGTCACTGTCACTGTCACTGTCACTGTCACTGTCACTGTCACTGTCACTGTCACTGTCACTGTCACTGTCACTGTCACTGTCACTGTCACTGTCACTGTCACTGTCACTGTCACTGTCACTGTCACTGTCACTGTCACTGTCACTGTCACTGTCACTGTCACTGTCACTGTCACTGTCACTGTCACTGTCACTGTCACTGTCACTGTCACTGTCACTGTCACTGTCACTGTCACTGTCACTGTCACTGTCACTGTCACTGTCACTGTCACTGTCACTGTCACTGTCACTGTCACTGTCACTGTCACTGTCACTGTCACTGTCACTGTCACTGTCACTGTCACTGTCACTGTCACTGTCACTGTCACTGTCACTGTCACTGTCACTGTCACTGTCACTGTCACTGTCACTGTCACTGTCACTGTCACTGTCACTGTCACTGTCACTGTCACTGTCACTGTCACTGTCACTGTCACTGTCACTGTCACTGTCACTGTCACTGTCACTGTCACTGTCACTGTCACTGTCACTGTCACTGTCACTGTCACTGTCACTGTCACTGTCACTGTCACTGTCACTGTCACTGTCACTGTCACTGTCACTGTCACTGTCACTGTCACTGTCACTGTCACTGTCACTGTCACTGTCACTGTCACTGTCACTGTCACTGTCACTGTCACTGTCACTGTCACTGTCACTGTCACTGTCACTGTCACTGTCACTGTCACTGTCACTGTCACTGTCACTGTCACTGTCACTGTCACTGTCACTGTCACTGTCACTGTCACTGTCACTGTCAATGTCACTGTCATTTCTTTTCCTTGAAGAAATGAATTTAGAATTTTTTTTCTCATTTTTTTTTTGAGAAAAAAACTGAGATTTTTTTTTGTCCAACATATTCCACTGTTTTTTTCTTATTTTGAGTACGTACAAACCCACTCGTATTTGAATGCAACATTGTGTCAAAATTTTAAAGCAATCGTTGAAAAACTTTCGGAGATTAGCGGTAAGGAACAAACGTACATTTACATTTTTATTTATATAGAAGATAGATATCCAAATATTTTCATAACTATGTAGCCCAGGAAAATAAGACTTTTACTCTTAATTGATTGTAGGTGCTAAGCATTTCCTAAATAGAGCCCTAAATTTGAGAGAGGACTTTTGATTTTTGTGGGTATAATTATTTATTTTTAAATTTTTTGAAAACTATCATTTTTAAAGAATTCTCCAGGCAACTTATGAAATTTTCACAAAAAATTATAACAATAACAAGACAACATTATAAGTGGCTACAATTTGTGCCTTGTCGTTTAGACAGTTTATGCGGCTTCAATTACACAACAATAAAATTTTTATGTCTTCGTTTTCGGTGGCCCTTTGACTACCAGTCAGTCCCTGCCCAGTACATTATGGTAGTGTTGTAAAACGCTTTCTAAACAATGTTTTTAATTTGGGCCCACATCGGTCTCTTAAATCCGTAAGAACCATTACAATTTTTTTTTTACTTTGGCTACCTCAAGCAAAGAATATATGCAAAGGCAATAAGTATAGCATTATTAAACTCCAGCAACGAATATAAAAGGCTGCTCAAGAGATAAAAAATTCGGGAAACACAAAACACTTGAAACGACATTCCTGAAGGCGTTGTTGGTCTTGTATAAGTGCAGAAGGGGCCAATTTCAATATTTTTTGTAATTTAAGTAAGAAAAATTTGTACCAACAGTTAAAATAAAAAATACAAAAAAAGTTTTTTTTATTTATTTTAGAACCTTGTCTAATCGAGTTACAATTTGTATAACTTTTTATCTAACGCTAGCTTTGGTATTTACTTATACTTTTTAAAAAACTTAAAGAACACAGAAAATTTAAAAAAAGAAAAACTAATACTGAGTCATATCATTTTTTTTTAGGATGCTCTTTTAAACATTCAAAAAAAAAATGGGTTTTATTATCACACAGTATTAAAAAGTTAAAATAAAAAAAAAAAAAATAATGGAAAGGGTAATTTTGGTTGTTCATATATCCATTCATCCATTAAAAGCAGACTGTAATGGCGTGGACATAAATCACTGTTGTATTCGCAGAACGTTTTTCCAATGGAGCCCGATTTTTTAAATATAATTCAAACTCTGTTCATGATTTCAAATGGGTTTTTTTTTTAAATTACTTCGTTATGTAACCTAGCTAACCTTAATCTAAACGTATGGGACATATTTAAAACAATAACGTTCCAAAGTCCAGCTATTACAATTTTTTTCATGATTTTGAATCATAGTTTGCTGTGTAGTAGTGGTTCTATAACTTTTTGTTTGTTATTCATTCACATCATTTTTTTATTTTATAATTTTTTAAATTTTACATATTTTCGATCCCAGCACGAGCAAAACGTTACAAATCCACCGCACGCACACTGGCCGATTTAGTACAACCCTAGCTGGTCAAAAATGAAAAAAAAAATATGTTATTGTTATTAAAAAACCGTTTGGTTAAGAGATAAATAGCTAACAACAACAAAAAAAACCCAAATCTTTTGATTATTACATATGGCAGCTTTGCAAAGTCACCTAATGAACTTTGCTTATACTCTTGATTTTGTAAGACGCCGGTTTACAAGAATTTTGTAAGATGATTTTGTGAGTTAAAACTAAAATATTTAAAACGAAAAAGTACATGATATCAGAGAATGCCAATGGTAAGAATTGTTATTTACAACGCCTTTTGAGTCGTATTTTCCAAAAAAATTTCCCGCGTTGATACAAATACTGATTTTCATCACAATTTGCTGATTTCCTCTGATCCTAAAATCACAGATTTCCGTCATCTCCCAAACGACATATTAAAATTTAACCATACCCGAGGTTTTAAAAATGCTATTTGAATTTTAAAGAAATGAAATGTATTTTCGAATTAAGTCCAGATAACGACCCGCAAATGGACCACTCTGCACCGATGTGATTTTTAAGTTCACAGCGACATTTTTAGCAGCGAAAAACTTTTTATTTAGAGCTTAGAGAGCCATTTTTATATTTTAACAGATGAACGGAAATTGTGTTGTGTCAAATTTGCTCGAGACAAATTTAAAACAACCAAACAATTTACCACAAATATTTGTCTATTGTAATACAAAATAGCCAATGCCATTTCAAACAATGAAAAATTATTTTGGCATTAATTTGGACTTCTATCTTTCTCTGTCAGTCAGTTTGTCAAATAATAAAAAAAAAAAACATCTACGTTGCACTGTTGACAAAACAATGTTAAAAATAAACGTCCAATAAGTCACTCACATCCCAAACAAACCAAATACAAAGCAATAAAATAACAAAACATCTCCATGTATAATTGTATTGAAATTGAAATACATAATTGCATTTTTGCCAAAACATTTTTTTTTTTTTTTTTTTTTTTTTTTTTGTAGTGCTGTAATGGGTAACCAAACCACCGAGTGTACTAAAGTAAAATTTAATTTGATTCCCAAAACCCCATCGATCGATTAGTGAACTGAGTGTTCACCGCAAAACGGTGAGTGGCAAACGACTTCAACCAGCACCTATCCTATGGTATCGTCCGACCCCAAACCTAACCACAATCTGCATAAATGTCTAAAAAATCATTTAGTTTTATTTTATACCAACGATAAATAAAATACCAACAACCTCGCCATTGTTTCGCACCGAAGATAGTGTACTTCATCAACCGCGAAAATCTAAGCTACCTAGCTACCTCATATATAGCTATAGCCATCTGAACCATTCAAAATGACGGCTTATGGCTTGGTTACATTCGTTTGAAAGTGAAATTATACGTTTTCTTGGATTTTTTCCCTTTTTTTTCTGTTTTTTTTTTTTTTTTTAGTTTTTTTTTTCTTTTATAAGACTACAAGTACGGTTATTCGAAATGTTATAGCTGTGGTGACCATATTAAATATATAAAAGTTATTATTTTAAATAACTTAAAAACACTTATTTTTTTTATTTATTTACTTAACTGCATTTCGGAAGCTATGCTTCCATCGTCATCATCATCCGAAATGCATCTAGGTAAATAAATAAATAAAATAAGTGTTTTTAAGTTATTTTAAATAATATCTTTTATTTATTTCATGAAAAACCACGTTGAAAATCTACAATAACAAAATTAATTTGTGACCATATTTTTCAAAATTTAAATATTTACTTTGAAATCTTTGAAAGAAACAGATTGTATCTAGGAGCGCGACAATTCAGCAAAACAAATTATTGAAACATTTTGAGCTTGTTGATATGTTCGATTAATTAAAATTCAAACAAGAAATTTATACATAATTTGATATTAATGTTTTATTTTGTATGAAATTTTGTCTTCGGTGGAGCACATTTATTGCCTACAATACTTTCAAAAGCAATCGCAATTAGGTTTTTTCCATTATGTAATAACATCTTAATTAGCGCCACTAAACGACTTTAACACAATAACTAGGTTTGAGCATTTTGTAATACGTGTGAGCTGTGAAGTGTGATGAGTATCTTTTGAAAGTGGATGATATGGTACTAATTGAGAATGGCATAGATTTGTTATTTGAGGTGTCATGAATGTTTGTCAATCCCGCGACTTATTAATTAAATAATTATGACCCGGCTTTAAGCAACCACTTGCTGAGCAAGTAAGATCATCAAGATCAAGAATAGGAAGCAATTTTGGAAAATGCTAAAATAAAATTTTGTTGGACACAATATTGCTTCACATTTTTTGTTTGTAAAAGACCTTATGGAACGATTGATAGTACATCGACAAAAAAAAACAAAGCTATAATAATCAAAATGTTCAAATATACACTACAGTCACATTTGCACATTGCAATTGACTTTAAGAAAAGTCTTTAAAAAGGTAATTTTTTTCAAAATATGACTGTATGAAGACGTGAATTTTTTATATTCTCGAAAAAAATCGTTTATAGCTTCAATGATATGATGAATAACAGATTTTCCTTGGTCTACTTCTGAATTTTGCTGCGTTAAAGAAATAAGATTCAGCAGATTTTCCTTGGTCTACTTCTGAATTTTGCTGCGTTAAAGAAATAAGATTCAGCATATTTCCAGATTATTTCCAAGCAGTGTTCTCAATGTTCGACCAAATTTGTATGTTGATTTCTTTAGCTTAAAACTTTGGAGGCTTTACTCAAAATTGACCACGTATATTCTAAGGTTTATTTTTGTATATTGCCGATACAAAAAGTTGCAATATTTAAGCAATCATAGTTAAATATTTTAGCTGAAAATATTAATATATTAAGACTTTCTTCGTTGAATTTTTTGGTTTCCCATATACGATTTGTACATACTTACTTACTTAAGGTGGCACTACAGTCCGGAGTGGGCCAAGGCCTCAACCAAAAAGCTTCTTCCAGCCATCTAGATCCCCAGCTTGCCGTTTCAAGTTTCGCATGCCAAGTTGGTTGAAGTCTCCTTCAACTTATAAGCCAAAGCGTTATACATCCACTGCGACATTCCTAGGAGTTGGATTCAAAGAATTGAACATAGGTCTGGAGGTTTATTTACAATTTGCTTTAAATGACCCAGCCACCTTAATCGTTGATCTTTCACTTTTTTGGCAAGGTTTATAATTATGTACAAGTGAACAGGCCGTACAATTTGTTGTTGTATCTTCTTTTCCACTAGACGGGACCAAACATCACCTGGAGAATCTTAATCTCAAAGTAAACTAATGATAAGCGTCTTTAACAGGGACATTTACTTGAAAGAGAGGTTTGCTACTTAACTGCCTTCTTAGCCCGAAGTAGCTGCGATTGGCAAGAATTGCTCTGCGTTTGATTTCAGCGCTGTTATCATTGTCTGTCAAAGTCCTTAACTACCTCAAAGTTATAGCTGTCTAGTGTCTATGACCCTGTTTGGATTGTGTCTTTTCACTACGCTGTACGCGAACAGACCTACTGTGTTCCAGTTCAGAATAATATTCTTGTGTCAAATATTTGAAATTTTGTTCAGAATTAAGAGTACATTTTAGGTGGAAAAATGTATTCATATTAGGTCTGTTCCCAACATTTCTCCCAATAAGAGTTGGTCAAATGTCAAACTTGAGGAGTGGGGATGAAATGCTCTCAAAGAGAGAGAAAGTTGAAAAAATGGCTGGAACGGTTTTCGCACTAAATTGGACTACCTTTTAAACGTCAAAAACTATATATGTGGAGAGTTGTCGTAGATCAGTGATAAATCTTAATACTAATTTTCAAGAATCTCATCCCAAGAAAATAAAATGTTAACAGAGAATAAAGGTACAAGCTTACATCAAGTATATAAGTATACAAACAAATAAATCTTTAATTATACATTGAATTATGAAGCTTAAACGTATTTTACTGCAAGTAGCACTATGTTACATTTATAAGAAATACTCAATTATCAATTTTAAATTTTCTTTTTTAAGAAATAGTTTTGCTTATTGACGTACAAACATTTTTTTGTAATTAGTTGATTAGTTAAAAGATTAATAAAATAATAAAAAATATGCTTATCTTTCAAAACTTAAATCAAAATAAAATTGACAATTGTGCGGGCAACCCTTGTCCGACATTGATTTTTGTACTCAACTGACAAATTACATCATCTGACATACGGCAACCAGGCATTTGACATCCAGCCCAGAAATAGCTAGAAGAACCTCTGAATAAAACTGGCAAGAAGGGGAAATGTTTCATTCTCTCGAGCCTGCTCTCTTTTGCAAGAATTACCACAACTTTAGAAGTCTGGAACGACTTCGGACTAACAATCACTAAGTCTGCCAGTCTGAAACTGTTTGAAACTGGGTATGGAACAGACTTATTATGTTGTGGTTTTAATTTTTTTTTGGAAAATCTCTACAAAATAAATTACTTTGATTTGAAATAATGAACGATGGTAACCACATCTATAGTTGATGGTTGAGTGTAGTTATCTGCCTGGAAGTACTATGATTATCTGAAGATATAACTAAGGTAGTTTACCTTTAGTATCGATATCAGCTTACGGCACACGGGGAATGGGGTCTGCGCACTTACTATTGAAGTTCACTAACTTCTTCTAAAATCTGACTTTATATATAGCTATATGACTCTGCTTCTGCCTTTGATTCAAATGATGGCCACGAGGAGGAAAACTCTAATGAAAAATGGAAATGAAAATTAAAAAAAAAAATTATAAACATTGTTTCTGCATTTGCCTGGTATCTTTTTATTTTATTTATTGTTTGCAAAAAGCTGATGGTAATGGTTGGTGGTGGTGGTGGTGGCGGTGGCGGTGGTCTACTCCTTGGGGTAGTTGTTATGGAAGCAGATCCCCAAGTCCCACACGTATCTCACGGACCGTGATGTTATCTTCTTTGTCTGTTGTAATTGGTGTTTTAATTTTCCGTGTGCAACACCTACCGGTATAGACTTAAAGTAACCCCCATCATCACGAAAAGCAGGAAAACATTAATTCTTCCAGCTTTCACTGAGCTTGGCTCATGCATAATGGTAAATATTACAAACACGTTCGTTCTGTGTGGAGGCCCGGAACTGGCCGGAGATTTGGCATTTCCAATCGGAAGACTCTGTATAGACCTTCCGTTTAAACCTTTCAAAATGAACCCATTATAGCTGATGGAACAACGACATCTTGACGTGATGTGGAAGTGCAGCAGGTTGCATCAGTATATATCTTCTGCTCGATGCGTCGTCGCATCGTCACATCGTCGTGCAAGAGTTACCATCATCGTCTACCAGATAATATGAATGTGGTTTGGCTGATGATGTCGGATTAAGGAATTTTTCTTTTCTTTCCTTGACTTTCGATTTCATCGAAGCTATCTTCGTTACACTCGTATCGAAGGGGAAAGTGACTGTTTGTTCCAACCATACAACCGTTGCTCTGCTCTGCCTCCACCAAAATCTCTGGGAAATAAGGAATTTATTTTGCATTAAACGGACAATGACAATTGAAGTCGTCTTGCAGATGATTATACACTGCTTCAAGACTTTAGGTCAACAGAGGGGACACTAATTTGAACCTAGCTGATATCCACACCATGTTTTATAGTCATCGTCTACTTCGTCTTCATCTTCATCGTCATCGACCCTAATCACATGAGCTTTGAAATTTTAATTGGCAGTTCACGTTACAGCAATTGAATGTGACTTGATCCATGGGAAGTTTAATCGTCGTCGTCGAGTTGTTGAGCACATGAACATTTGGTAAGTACGAGTAGGTATATATGAGCATTGAGCATGGTCATGTTAGTTTAAAAGTTTAAAATGTAAATTAAGAGCTATTGAATGTTGTTAGACTCATGCAAATGGTTTTATCAGATTTAAAAGACACCCGACGGAATAAATCGTCTTTGGTGGTTAAAAGAGTATCGTTATTAGAGAGTTATTATCTTCACCTTAAGCATTTGACCTTAGGTAAAGTGAGTGGGTGCTAGTGTTTTCTCATGAATTGGAATTAGTAAGAGTATAATATGTATATGGAAACATTTTAATGAGAGCTAGATTTTGTTAAATTGCTGTCGCAATATAAAATTTCAAATTGGAATGCTTAGAAGGTCGCCATATAGAAAGTGCTTAGATTTGCAGCTTAAGTTGAATGTTTACTAGGGAAACTCCACTTCAGAGTTCAGAATAAGTCGATAAATATCTTCATATTATATGTATAATATATATTCATATAATCTGATTTAATTTTCTTTAATTTACTTACCTACTAATTTTTGAATTAATTTATGGTTATAAAACAAATATCGGTATTAAAAAACAATAATTTAAAATTATTTATTTATTTAAACATGGCAGAAATATTATTATTATTATTTTTAAACTAAGCAAAAAACAGAAATGCGAAGAACTTTGACGATATCTTATCAACAATTCTACAAGAAAAAGCTTGAAGCTCAGAAGAATATAGCAGACCTTAATCCAGAAAAGATAAGGCACATTGTATATACACTATTCCTGACTCACCTCAATAGACCACCTGATGGTGGCCTTTCCGAACCTCGACAATATACAAAGTTTTTAGTGGCGAAGAGTTGAAAATCGCAGCAAATGCTCTGCAAAGTAAAAAGGCTCATGAAATTTATGGAGTATCAGTAGAAGCCCTCAAACAAATCGCCCAATCCTGCCCACAACTACTTCTCAAGATGTGCAATAGCTGCCAACTGAGGGAACTTTCCACAAACCCTGGAAAAACGACTTGTACTGATAAGCAAAAACAATAGTCACCCAGATTCCCCATTCGCGTACAGGCCTCTATGCATGCTCAAGACAACAGGAAAGTTGCTAAAGAAAGTACTATAACCACGCCTCATAGCCGCAATACAAATAAGAAGAGACTTGTTTGAAGACAATATGGCTTCAGAAAAGGCCACTCCACAATAAGAGGAAGGAATATGAGGAAGTAGTTAAAGCCACTGAAACCACCTAGAGGGGAAATCATTTCACCAGGAAACTAGTGCTACTGGCAACACAAGGCATTTCTGATAGGTTGGACAAATATGCTGGTAACATTGCAAAGAAAATTCCAAAGTATCTTTTGCACGTAGTTAAAGACTATCTCAGAGATCACAAACTTATCTATCAAAGAACAGAAGCATCGAGAAGAAAAGATATCATAGCAGGAGTAGCCTAGGGATCCATTAATGGAACAGACCTGTGGAATGTCTATTTCGATAAAATCCTTTGCATGGAGATGTCGGAAGATTCTTTTCTAGTTGGATACGCGGTGATAACAGCAAGAGACACGAAATTGTGTGGAGAAAACTGAACCAAGTCCTGCGAAGAACTAATCCCTGGATGGAAGAATACGGTTTGTCTCTGGCTACTGAAAAAACCGAGATAATAACGAATATAAGAACGCAGTAAAATACCTTGGAATAAGACTCGACATAAAGTTGAGTTTCTGGGAATAAATACGGTCGCCTGCAGAACACGCATCTAAAGTGACAGCATCTCTGACCAGATTGATGGCAAACGTAGGTGGAACATCCGCAAGTAGACGAAAATTTCTTATGACGACAACACGTCACGCCATTCTACGGAAGCGAGATTTGGGCTGACGCAATGAAAATTGAAAAGTACAGGAAGCCAGATTACTTCTGTACAAACACTCGGTGCCTTACGGATAGCGCGTAATAGTATCAGAGCAAGCTGTTCTGGTAGTTTCAGATGAAAAAGCGGAAATAGGAGTGCAAGCTGCATTGGTGGAAGCAAAAGCGCTTACACAACCAAAGTGGTAGGAACGGTGGGAGTTAGAAAGTAGATGGCGCTGGACTATGAAGCTCATCGGAGTTACTGGAAACATGGCGAAGTGAACTAATTCCTCACCGGCCACGGATACTTCAACGCCTGCATGTATAAGATGGGAAAAACAAGAAGCCCCTCCTGCTAGTATGGAAATTCGACTTCAGATGCCGTCTACCACACTGTCTTCAAGTGCGCAGTAGATGGGAATATCTGCAACAGGACCTACAAAGAATTATCACAGGATAACACAAAGCAAAATCTTTTTAATGAGAAATACTCTTCGTAGCTTAAGGCTAAATAACCAAAACCCCAATTTGAACAATATGGCAACACTGTGAAATCACCGTTGCTAATTTTAACGTACATTTGGAAATCAAAAAAGTAAACAAAATTTAAAATACAACTATGTATATCCACTGGAATTTTCCTCTTGTCCTTTATTTGTGACCTCTTTCCCAAAAACAAAAGAACATTATTTATCTTAAACTTCAAGGCTCAATGAAGGAAATGGTATGATGTGAAAATTATTTTATCAGCATCACATATATTTACCTTTAAATTAGCTTTTAAACTTCAGAAAGATAGAAAGTTAAGGCCAGATAATTATTGGATCTATTTTTAAGAGCTAATTTAGTTGATAAAGGCTTTCTATACTAAATTCTATGTTATAAACCTTCAGTTTAACTATACAAAGATATCAAGGGTTCAAGATATCCCAACCGTCGCGGTCGCGTCGCGTCGTTCGCCATCGCACCCGTCATCGCTGGCACGTTCGATCTATTAACCCCTTTTGAGTTTAATTAAAACAATTAGGCGCCAGCTAATTGTACATTCCGGCTGAATAGCTTACCTCACACATGGAAAATCCTTTTTAATAGGTATAGCTTTAAATTTTAAACGTCACCTCATTTTGAGGCGCCTGATGCCAAAATGGATACACATACATATAAATTTGTATGTATTTATATAGATTTTAGGTTCAGTTAAATTGTTATTGCGTGACCACATCGGTTGTTCTTTGCTTATACAAGACCCTCGCCCGCGAGGTATTAATTTTAGAGCTGGCAAACGCGACAGACCACATTTATTAACCCCAATTACGGATACACGAGAACGAGCTTGAAAACATGTGCTCTGGCCAAGAGCTGTATAACGGATCCTCATATAGCCTTTGGCCAATAGACGAATTTCAGCCGTCGATGTGTGAATTAATGAGCATGTGAAGAGGCCAATTGTTCGAATACAAGGCCAACATTTTTGCATTGATATTATATGGGATGTCCTCGAATAAGTTGCCACTTTGCCGTATGGTGTATTTCCTAACATGGTTGGTTTTTAGAATAATACTCGCGTATACTCTGCCCTGGGAGTGGTGCTTGTCGTATAATACATATGTATATATTTTCCCAGATAACACGAGATACCTTTTATGTTTTTTTTTTTTTTTTTAATTTTTTTTATTTTCGAATTCAATGCCCAAACATGAAATAGATATATACCGGAAATTAAATCAATTAAACCGACGAAAATTGGAAAATAAAATGCAATTCTGTTCAAAGCAATTTTCGTATATGTCGAGTCCCAGCGATAGTCTATGGGGTCGCGTCGATATATCAAATGACCAGCATTTCAATATTTTTTGAGTAAATATTTTACATTCGAGCCTGCATGGTCCAGAAAATGGTATACTTGAATGCATTTATGCATTATGTATATAGGTTAGCTTAGCTGTGTGGAACTATTTGTAAACACTGCATGTTGTTTGGCATGTGTTTGAGTTATTGTTATTGTTCAAATATCAAATTTATAAATAAAACATGAAATTGAAAATTAAAAAAAAAAAATCAAAACTAAGCTAACTGCTATTTTGTGTTGTTTAAATTCAGTCTTTTTTTTTTAACTTTTAAACTTAAACAAAGATTGACACTATGTACATATATTTATTTATATTTTATTTTTTAAGTTTTTTTGTCCACCGCTTAAGTAATACTATAAATATGTCAACAGAAATATAAATGGGTTAATTACAATATTAATCGAGTTTTTAAATGTATTCAACAATTGCATTACCAGAAGTGTTTTCTTTTATGTTTAATTGAATATTTGGATTAATAATAATATAATAGGATGTCATGCCATTAAGTATGCCAAACCTCAAAGACGCTTTTGTAAAATGACATAGTGCCTTTTTAACCCTTTGATGAAGCGTCGAAATATTTTTTGTTTAGGACTTTAAACCATATCTAAACGAGACGATATAGAGACTTTTCTCTTCTCGTGGTCAGCCCTCACGGAAATAAAGCCCGTGGGTCTTTTTTCCCAAAATAAAAGGAAATAACACCCGCTGTCTTTGGTTTCCTTTTTTTTTAAATGGAAACAAGAGCTGTGACTTTAAATTCCTTTTTCTTGTAGATTTCAATTCTAGAAATTTACACGGTGATTTGCATAAGGTGTGACAAAAAACTAGAGCATGTAGGTTGGACTTAGACTTATCGTATGGGTAGGGGGTTTCTTTCCACCCCTTTAGGGGGGAGGGACAGTTAAAAAAAAAAAACGGAAAAACAAATATTAAAATTTTAAAAAATAACGGTAACACCTACAGAGTCTGGCTATAGTATTATGAAAAGCAAGAAATCAATTCACCCTGTATAGAAAAATAAGACTTATTCACTGAAAAACAAACACGATTTAGACAATTTTTTTTGGACAACAGTACTTTGGGTGGCCTGCGGGTTCCAATGATTTTAAATACCGTTGGGGTATGTTTTTTCTTCAGGCAGGCGCCAATGTCAACAGTTCTCTGTTGGAAAACAGTTTAAAGTTAAAATAAAGTCTCGAGTGAAAAGGTAAAGTATCTTAAGTCAATTTTTAATATTTTTCAGGAGAGCAAAAAAACTATCGAAGAAGCTTGCCAAAAAACATTTTAAACATATGACTTCTAAGAATAAACTTTTTAGAGGTCAAATTTTATGAACTTTTTTTAAATTTATATCAGAAAGGCAATAACTTCTTAATTTTTTGATGGGTAAACATCTATACTGGCGGTAGGGTGAAAAGAAAACGTAACGTAACGTTGTAATCGTAATCGTGATCGTGATTCTGAGCTTTACGAAAATTGAGTGCGTTCAACAATATGTACGTTCAGTAACTGAACGTTGAGTATTTATATACGAAATCGAAAGGTCGAGTTCAGTTCGGGTTGAAATTTGGTTGGCTGCTTAGAGGATATATTAAGCCCCTATTACACGATGATTCTATTCGAACATAATGAGTGCGAAAGAGAAAAAATATAGACGGAAGACCAGTTGCCCTGTGGGTCGTGGGCCAAGTTTTACGAGACTCTTTTTGACGCTTCTTTAGCATTATCCGTATTTTGTATTCTTTGCATTACTTTTTTTCAATAACATGACTGCTTTGAGACCAGAGCAGTTTTTCTATTTTGTTTTCCTTTCAGTTCCAGAGATTTTTGATGTGTAAACATCTATACTGGCGGTATGGTAAAAAAAACATAACGTATCTTGTAGTCGTGATTCTTATCTTGTAGCCGTGGTCGTGATTTTACCCAGAGATTAGTCTGCTATTAGACGATGCATCTAGACGCATGCGACTTTTCGAACTACGTAAGTGCAAAAGAGAAAAAAAAATTGAAAAGATGTGACGGAAAAAAAGTGACCGGTGTCGCGTGGGTACAATTTTCGGTGCAACTATTTGACGTTTCTCTTTTCTCTTGTCCGTTTTTTACTATTCTGCTTCATATGGTTTTGTTGTTCAAAGAGTAAATTTCGATGCAACGCGCTGTTATTGATGGCCTTATAGGCTTTCCAGAAATGAGAAATTCATCTTTAAAAACAACATAAATAAAATAAATTATTGCTTTTCTTGACTGATATTCATTTAAAGGCACACAAACCTTTCTTTCTTCAATATATATATCTAATAATGAAAACAAAAATAAAAACAGAAAAAGTTTTTTTATTGCTTGAGCACAGCTCAACACGAAAATGAAAAATAAAGAGAACTGTCAAATTAGATTCATGACTTTGGTTTCAACGTGTAATAGCGCCTGAAACAGCGGACGAAGGCACATGCAACTAGATTCATCGTGTAATAGCAGACTTATGAATTATCCATAATCTCTGTTCTGGACCCATGTTCTGTAACTCGGCGATAACTTTTCGAGGCGATAAACGGCGAAAAATGGAACAAAACCCATAGGATTCCTATGAGTTTTGTTCCATTTTTGTTCCATTTTTCGCCGTTTCTCGACACGAAAAGTTATCGCCGAGTTACAGAACATGGGTCCTGAGCTTCACGAAAATTGAGTGCGTTCAACGCTATGTACGCTCAGTAACTAAACGCTGAGTGTTTATATACGAAATCAAAAAGTAGAGTTCAGTTTGGGTTGAAATGTGGTTGGTTGCTTAGACCATATAGTACATGGACTGCGATTTCATCATGGCTGCAGGGTTTCAACATAGAAGGCCGCCTTTTTTAGCAAATTAGACGAAATAAGGTCATTGAATGGAAAATATTTTTAAATATAATTTTAATGATTGGCTAAGAGCCCACTGCTGGTTGTGGGTGTGAGTGATCGCAAAAATTCACTGGTATGTTTAGATAGATCTTAACTTTTTTATAAGCGTGGTTGGGGCCTTTGTCGGTAAACTACAAAACGCATTTTCCAGGCATCGTTACCGATTTTCAAATTTGCTTATGAAAAGTTAAGATCTATATAAAAATACCAGTAAATTTTTGCTATCATCCACACCCTAAATTTGATGTAGGCTCTCGGTCTATGAGGCATTCGGACGAATGTTGATGTTTACACATCTCAACCGTGAGTCACGGCACTCACACTTTTTTTTTTTTTTTTTTGGGTATTATGTCAATCTAAAAAGGAGAAAACCGTTCGCCGGTGTTATTTCCTTTTGTTTTATAGTGCTCACATAAATTTCGGCTGTCTTATCTGGATACTTCTTGTTTTGATTCTTCCAACTGTGTTTTTAATGATATTTTTTTTTAATTAAAGCTCATTAAACAACTAATGTAAAAAATAGACTTATGAAGAGATGCCATGAAATTAAGTCCAGCGAAAAAATTTTGAACTTTATTGCACTTTTAAGAATCAGACAGGCACCTATGTCAATAGTTTTGTTGAAAAACGGTATCGAGATTTGGGTGTATATTTGCGAGATTTTCGGTGCGGGATGTTTCTTGATGTAAGATGTAATTTTTGTAAATCTAAAAAAAATCGACAAATTTCACTATCGCCTCCGGGCTCGTTATCATCTTGGTCTCGTCGCGTTTTGTATGGTTTTTAATGGCATTATGTTTTTGTAGCATGATGATAAATATTTAAATTGAAAAGATCAACTTTTTAATTTTTTTTTTATTTTTTCTTCATCTCGACCGCCGAGACCATAATAAATCACTCTTAGAGTTGCTGCTATCACCAATTATTGTTTACTCGACTTTTTGCCAATAAAAATGGTGCTTTTGATTTTTGACAAGAAAATTGAGGGTTCCTGGATTTACAAAAAAAAATTAAATTTATCTATAATTCGAATTTTGAACGATTCATAACAAATTATTAAATTATTAATGACGAGTTAAATTATATTAAACCAATTTGGTTAAAATTCTTCAAAGATTTTCGGTGGAAAATTAACTTATCTAACCAAAATTCAGTGTGATTTTTTTCCGCAAAGTTCTAAATTTGGTAAATCATTAAAAGTAATTTGTACTCATAACAGCATAAATTTCTTTTTTTTTATTATATTTAGCATCTTTGAAAACTTTAAAAATTTTAACGAGTTTATAGAAAACGAAATAATTTTTGTGCACATCAAACAAAAATTTTTGATGTTTAATATTTGACGTTTAACAAACAGCTAATTCAATTGCACACCATACTTTTGTCTAAACTTATAATTTTTTGCAATTTGTAAACTAACGACGCACGTTGCATGAATATATACCTATCCTTGTAATATTTGTCAGGGTCAAATGTTGTCACTTTGTTTTTGCTGAGCGTATGTATGCCAATTGCATATACCAAAATTTAATGAATTTACGATAAAGCATTATGAACGCATTCAATTAATATAATATTTTACTTACGACATTTTATATTGCTTACAATAAATTAAATCTTATAAATAATTAATTTTTTAAGAACGCCCTGAAAAAAAAAACACATCTACCTACAACTTTACCTGATTTAAAAGAAACATACAGTAATGAGATATGTGCAGACAAAATAATAAGTTATGAATAAAGTGAACATAAATAATTATTAACGTCGGCAAAACCAGTCAGTGTGCATAATTAAAAAGGACTTCACTTAAATTTCGAACAATAAAAATGTAATTCAGACATTTTTCAGCAACGTAATTTAAATAGAGAAAAAAAATCACTTGAATTGTATGCTTTTCCTTTGGATGTAATGATAACGAATTCAGAATCATATAAAATTTTACATTTTTTTTTTTTGTCTGTTAACTTACATGACTTTCATTATTATCGTTAGTGCTGCGGCACATTCTCTCATAAAATGCCGAATTACCCTTTGGCCTTCCGAAATAAATATGAACTTTATAGGTACATGACATAGCTATTGTCTGTGTTCGAGAACGAAAGTACGAGGACCTACCATCATCATATAACACTATTCATCTTTGCATATTAAAAGAACACGACCATGACTTTAATATTTAAGCCTCTTAATTGTCGTGTATTTACAGGCTCAAATTCTGTATAGTTTTACTCGTCCTGGTCCTTTTTTCACACTTAAATAATAACTTTTATCGTTTCAAGTGAATCGTTGTCATCTTTTCCTTTGTAAATGGGTTTTATACTGAAAAAAAAATTAAACATTAATTTTCACATTATAAAATGAAAAAAAAAAAAATTATAATAAATATGACATTGTGGCATGATGAATGTGATGACAAAGTGGAAAAAGAATTTTTTTAAGTAGCTTTTTTAAATGTACACAACATGGATTTAAGGATTACAAAGTATACAGCTCTTCAATGTAATTTTCGTATATATGAAACTGCGATTGAAATATGGTGGAAAATCCGAAATTCACAATTCATCTTTTTCGTTTCTTTTGTCGGTCCAATATGAGGAAGATTATTTTTTCATCCTACACCGTTGTATATTTCGCTTAAGGAAACCAAACCAAACAGTCAAAATCAATCTGAAATTTGAAACATGTTTCTGTCATAATCTCATGAAGATGTTAAAAAATCAATTGAAAAATTTCCCTGACGCCAGAAAATAATTAGTTTAATAAACCTTATACATACGTCATACACCCCTATTAATAAAATATAATTAGTTGACTTATTTAAAAATCAACTGATCCACGAATTAAAATATTTATTAATGAACAACAAATCGTGAATTCACTTTAAATAGTGAACCTTAACGACAATCTATAACTACATTCAACAAGAAATCTGCTGTCGCCAAAGAGTATTATTTTTTTCTGCACATAATACACTTTCTCATAAAGTGTGAACTTATGTAAAACCCAACATCTTCATTTGAGTTTATAAATTATAAACAATAAATAAATAATGCTTGTTTTGTGTTTACCTAAAGTCGTTGGTAAAAATATCTTAGGTTGTTTTAACTTAATTTTAAAGCAATTCATCTATTAAAATGAATTATATTTTTAAAATTCGAATTTGGGGGCATTCGAACAGCTACCATTTTAAATCTTTGACACTTTCAACTTTGACAACCTGCACAATATATTACAATAGGCATGTTCAGGCAAATAACATCTCGGAGATCTCAGCAATCTCAGTTACCTGAACAGAATTCCTCAGCAAACATGTCGATTATGGAATCCGCAATACTGGATCCGCAGTGATTCGCAGTGCAGTGCTCTCTTTCTTCTCTACCCATTTGCCGTGAAAAGAAAAGGGAGAATTGTACTGACAATCACTGCGGATCCAGTACTGCATATTCCATAATCGACATGAGAATTTCTCAGCTTTAGCCTAGTACGCTGCTGATGTGAAACGAAAAATCCCATACAAAAATGACAACGAAATCATAAACGGAAAATTTCGTTCTGCTTTTCGTTTTGCAGTACGCTGTTCGAAGAGCGAAATTTATAATTGTAGCAGATTATTTGGAGAAGTCTCCGCTCTTTTTTCGCACTGAATTAATTGTACAGACTATTGTGTGCGGAAAAATGACATTTGAGTTTTATTTGTGTTTTTTTTGTTTATCATTTTCTTACATCATTGGTTTCTCTGATTTTTAGCGTTTATGTTTTATTTTGTTTTTGGAATTAGTGAAACTCTCCAAGGATATTTTCCGTTGTGTTTTCGCAAGCGTTTCGTTGTCTGTTTGGAGATCACAGAAAAATTTCGTTTCGCATCAGCAGCGTACTAGGCTTTTGCTGTAAAAACTTTGAGGAAAAAAATTCTTGGACTTGCTTGCCCCCTTTATAGTGAGAAAAATCTCTACGATCTCATTTTTCTGAACACACCAAATTTACATATATTGCGCAGGTTGTCAGAGTTGAAAGTGTCCGAAGATTAAAAATGGCTGTTTGAGTGTCCACAGGAATTCAACCCGCATCATTTAAAACAACAACAAAATATTGAAATTAGACAAGTAAATGGGGCACATGGATCCACCATTTTCCCTCGATTTTGACAGATGCGCAGAACTGAATAAAAATGAAAAAGCCAATGATATTATCTTTAATATTTGTGTACTGTAGTGTTCTATGGCTTATGCGTGTGTTAAGGAAACTATGGAGAGATATAACTATATGAATAAATTGAACTTAAATGAAAATATTAATTTTACATTAATATATTATGAAATAATTTCTAATTTACAAAAAAAAATAATTATTATGTATTTATAAAAAAAAAAACTTGTGGTTTACTTTCACTATTATTTTCTTCATGTTTTTTGTTAATGATGTTCAATGTCTCTTTTCCTTTAGACAATTAAACAAAAGACTTTTTTTCTAAAACAATATTATACCTGACAAGTGTTTACCTTTCATCTTATGCAATACACAGCATGCCCCCAAAGCAGCATCATAATCAATTTAAGTATGTTGAGGTTGACTGCATCGATGTCTCACCAAAAAAAATCTAGTGAAGTGATCAATTAAAATAGACAACAACATAGAAGAAGAAAGAAAATGCCATTATTATATACCAATTACAAAATAGCTCCTAACGACCCCCGCTGGAAATCTTTCAAAACCCACGACGCGACTCGACTCGACGACATTGCAGTAACACATGATGCACATTTTTTTTTGATGCATAACACTCTTACCATCATAACCGCTAACATCATCGCCATCATCATTATCATCATCATGTACCATGTTAGCCATGATCACATTATACATCTTCCAGCATTGTCATCATCATCATCATCATATCATCATCATCATGACCATACGAACCATCGACTTCTTCAGCGAACAACCTTTTACAGCAAAAAAGCTAAAAAGACGTATATACCTACAGATATAGACAAACTACAAAATGCCATAGAAATCGAAAGCATTTCCATTTCTTTTTCCCGTTACCACCACCACAATGCACAGCACACGGTCCATGGATTCCCCCAACAACAACGGGGCAAATACGCAAAAGCAATTCGAGGAAAATTCGCTCCTCCAAGCCAAGCCAGCCCCAACTGACAGTCTGGCATGTAAATCGCGACTAGCTGGACGGAACTCCATTTCGAGTGTGATCACTTCCAGCTGTTAGTTGCAGTTGGTCTATGACAACGATCTCGTGTGCAACATATAGCCTCGCATCTTGCGCCGTTATATTTGCGTGTGCATCTTTGAATTTGTTGCAAAATATATCTACTAATATCGGTTAGATAAACGATACCGGAGTCGTATGTTAAAGTTAACGTCGTCATCGTCGTCGTTTTCGTTGTCGTTGTCGTAGCGATCAACGAACGCGTGTCTTGAGGCGAGAAGGTTAATGAAACTTTTGCTTTTATTTTCCGTTTCGAATGAGATTTTTTTTATTTTTTTTTTAATCCTCCTTATTGCCACATTACCTTGTGTTGTATATGGAAGTAAATTTTAGCCCGGATTTATGAAAATTAAGTGCAAATAACTAAATTAATGAGTTTTTTGAGATATAGCTATTAATAGTTCGGATAAGTTTTCTTTGTCGTTAGTCATTAAGATAGTGTACGGAACCGAGGTTAACAGACTGTGAAAGATTATTGAATCACAATAAAAATACAAATACAAAAGTGCTGATAAAATCTTTGAAAAAAAATCACTTTCCATAGAAAAGGCTTAAGTTTAAGATAATCAGTGCATGTCCGAAATTGTTTAAAAGTTCATATAGATGGGTGTGAACCTTCTTAAAAAAAAAAACAGCATTTTCTCTTATTTACAACATTAAATAATAATTGATAATGTAATTTTTTAATGTGTATTAAATGTGATAAAAAGAGTGATAACCAATTCCTAAAACATGAATTTTTTAATGGTTAAATAAACAATTGCCCAAAACATCAAGTATAAGGTTGTTTAAAATGTCCATTTCTAGGGAATTCATATTTTATATTTTTTTTTTAATTTTTGTCTTTATTTAATTTCTTATAAATGGGCACATGTGGATCCGTAAAAAATATTGCTCGACATAACAAAAGAAAATTTAGGTCTCGTAATTCTCTAAAGTCTGTCACTATAGCGATTTTCTTAAAAATTTTACGTTATGTTTGTAAGGTGTTTTCATAAATGAAATTTTGTACCTTTGGTGGTTGGCCTCTAAAAAATAACAGCACCTCGAAAACTACTCCAACGATTTTTATAAAATGATCTACGTCTTGGTAAAAAATAGAAATCTTTATTAACTGTATATATTAAACAGTTTTTGTATAACATTCATTTTAGTACTAATTTGTATTCTGACAAGAATTTGATTCGTGTAAGAAACTTCAAGGTTTTAAGGAAACCTAGCGTTAACATGATGAGTTAAAAAAGTGTCTAAAGTCTTATACCTTTCATCGGTCTCTACGTCTAATGTAAACGGGCGGATACATTTTAATCAAATTTGGTGTAAAACATTTGTATTTGTGATTTCATAAACGAGGTGTTGTACAAAAATTTTGTTTCTTTTTCAAATATTCTCGAAAAAAGGTTCCTTCCTTTTGTAACATCGCCATGTTCTGTAACTCGGCGATAACTTTTCGAGGCGATAAACGGCGAAAAATGGAACAAAACCCATAGGATTCCTATGAGTTTTGTTCCATTTTTGTTCAATTTTTTGCCGTTTCTCGCCACGAAAAGTTATCGCCGAGTTACAGAACATGGGTCCAGAATTTCCAATTCAATTAACTTAACAGTGAAATCCTTTAAAAAATATTTCAAAATGCTAAGAACTATAAAAACATAATTTTTGTAAGACCACAATGTTACTCTGGAGAGCTTGGTTAATTGAAACTCCACTGTTATTGTACTGGTAGAATTAGAGTGCATCTTTTCCTCATTGGATTAGAAATTACCTTTCGGACCGCTCAATAAAAGTTGTATTGAATGGTTTCAAGTCTGATATCCATAAAATAGATGCTGGTGTACCCCAGGGCTCCGTTTTATCTCCGACTCTATTCCTTATTTTCTTCAATGATCTTTTGTCTTAGATAAATCCTTTAAATTATTTTGCTGACGATAGTAAACTCAGCTTTTCATATTCGATATCAGATTTCCATCCCTGTTCTTTGGATGTATAACTAGAACTGCAGCGTATGATTAGCTAATTAAATTCTGATCTTGAAAGCTTTGTCCAATGGGGAATCAAAAACCGCGAAGAATTTAATGCTTCTAAAATTCAAAATAAATTGATCATTACTTTTATTTTTTTGAGTAAGGCTAGGCATTATAGGCAAACAAAAGTTGAGGCTCAAGCCTGACAGATCGAAAAAGTTTTTTATCAATTCAAACTTATTTATTTTTTTTTGTTCAGTTTTGCTGACATGCATTGGTACTTTATTAAAAGTTTTCCAATCCCGCAATAATTCGAAGCCGAGATTTTGATCAAATGTGATATATGTATCTATGGCCGTACGTTTATCTATTTGTATGCATCCAGAACAACAGACTGAATTACTGGTCGGATTTTTGTAAAACTTTGTGTAAGGTACAAAATTAAGTACATAGATTGATGATTTTGTAGCCATCTAAGGCGCATAGCTTTTGATCAATGTTTACTGATATTTTGTATGTTTTGGGTTATTACAGCACCTAACTTATTATCTCACAGTTGAACAAAACGTATTATTATAGAGGAGAGGTCATACTTACTTATATACTTCTACCAATAACGTTTCTTAACTAAAATAAATATCCAAAAAACAATACTTTTATTGAGACAGTAAGTTTTTTATATTAAATCATAGGTATTTAACTCTCGCAATTCTTCAATTTTTATCACTTTCCATAAAACGAACACAGCGTAGTGACAATTAAAACCAAAAAAAATCTCATTAACAATATTTATTTACACGAAGATGATGGAGACATTTGAATTTTTTTTTTAATTTTTTTTCTCAAGGCCCATAATCGGTAGTAATAAAATTCCTATAACAAAAGTTTTCCTTAAATGAAATCATAAAACAAAACAAAAAAAATCCATTCATTGTAAAAAAACAAGAAAGAAAGTAAAATGACTTTGCACCAGGTATATTACAATAGAATGACAAAAACTGACAGAAAAACTATCAGTTAAAAAAGTGCTTGTAATTATCCACCGAAGAAGATCCATAAAAAAGAGCTTAATTGAAAAAAAAAAAATTAAAACAACAATACAAAAGTGTGCATAATATGCAGTTGGTGTTTAGTAACCAATTTTTTTCTCAATACCTTAAAAAATAATAATAAAAAAATAACAAAAGAACATCAAAACCAAACAAAGTGTAAACAACAAAAATAAAAACAATGCTCATTACGCAGGCTATGTACGAAAATGATTTACTCGTACTTTCTGCCTCTGACAATATTTGCATGTATACATTCAACAACTGGCGTACAATCTTTTCAACATTTATCAATGGCAGAGAAGCGAAAGTTTTCCAATCAGGATAAATACCAGACTCCTGGTGAGTATAAATATAACTATTAATTGATTTAAGTCTTTTTGTGCAAATGCAGGACATCTTTACCTATTGGAAAACTATATTTTTTTGTTTTGAAAAAAAAAACTCGATTTGGTGAGTTTTTAGTACCTTCCTTGATTTATGTTAAGGAAAATAAAATTTACAATTTTCTGCATGAAGGTTCACATTTCCATTTTAAATTAGAAGCAAAATTTAATAAGCCGTCAGGAAAAATGAAATTGAGAATTATTCTTTGAGTCACTTTTTTTTGTACTCACTGGGTTAGCTAGAAAAATTTCATGAGTTATAAGGATTAATTGGGCCAAAATTCTGGATATATTTTTTGATAATAAGAAATGATTCTTTGCTTTTGTCATGTTTAAAAGAAATCTTTCGTTATTTTGAATATTTCTAGGCGAAGTCTTACTAAAACAGTTTAAGAAACCAAGTAGGTAGTATGAAAACTAGTTTTGTTCAAATTCATGTTTTATAATTCTGAGGACAATTAATTGAATATTCAGTAAAAAACCGTTAAAATTATTATCCATAGCTCCATCGCAAGAAATTTTTTAGAAATACTTCAATTTCTTGATAACTTTTATCAGACACTAGCGAACGTAAAATATATGTAGATCTGTCTTCAGGATTATTTTACAGGACCAAAAAAACACTTTAATGTGAAGTTAGCAGAAGGTACATTCTTTTTTTTCGATAACCAAGCAAGCTAACCATTTGAAATAAGGCTCCAATTTTGCAGTTCCCTTTGCAGTTGCAGAAAAAAAGTTGAATCCATAAATTATAAAAAATTTATACGGTGTTGCTAACTTTAATTTCTTTTAAATGAGGACTTCAAAAATGTTGATACATTTTTGGAGCCCTGTTTTAAAGTGGTAACTTGTCTGGTTTGTGAAAAAACACCAAGTACTGCTAACTTCACAGCGAAGTAAGCAGTATAGCGGATTACACCCGCTATTTGATGAACTGCAAAATCGGGGATTGAAATGCAAACAAACTGGAAATTCCTGTTGTGGTCCCGTTAGTCTAGGTGAAAATTGTTATTCCAACTTCACAGACCTCAAAAAATTATTTTGAAATTTGTCCGTAAAATATTTTAAAAGAGTTTTGTTTTTAACTGAAAAAATTGGTAGGTATCTGTACATTTTAATTTATAACATTTTTTAGAAAGTAAGTGGATGCCTTGCCTTATGAGTGTAAAATTTCAAATTTTCAATATTTCCCTTTATATGCATTATTAGATACAAGAGTTACAAGTTCTACTATGCCGACAAATTTCAAGGTTTTAATGCGTGTTTAGTGAACATGGCTAGATACCACGCCCTCTTACGATATTACAAGATTCTATAACTGTCTCGGGAAGAGCTCCTAAATTTTGATATTCTGTTAATCAGTGAAACAATTATAATTAGTTACTGATGTTGTTCAAACATGAACATGCAATAAGTGTCTACAGATAACCCAATGTGTATGAAAAATAAAGTTAACACAGATCATCACGAAATACACACTGACATGACATGACGGTTAGATAAACAGGAATACATTGTAAGATTTATTTAAATATGTAATACTCTTGCAGTGTTGCCGCTATGCGGCTATTCGCATTTTGACCCCTTTTTTTGCCTCAGAATATGACACGACTTTTTAAAAAAGTGGCTATTTTGACTCTTTTTTAAAAATCTTCGGACTTTTCTGACCCATTTCTAAAGAAATGCATGGAAAAGATAAGTTCTCTTTTTTGTTGAAAAAATCTTCCCAACAAATTATTGAAATTAATATTTTCGTTTAACTATAACAGCAATCAATTGTACTTATTCTTCATCACACAATGCCAGTCACACAGATTTTGAATCTGTAAAACGAAATCGAGTTGAAATATGTTTGGTTTGACTCGATCGCATTCACGTTCTTGTCGATTCCTAAAAATAATATCTATTTTTATTTTAAAAGAAATTATGTTGATAATGGATTAATTTATTTATTGTTTTCACTTTAAAGAATTAATATTACAAAGACAATTTTTTTGTAAATGGACTGAACACTGATTTCTTTTGTTTTGGCTTAACTAAAGTTTAGTTATTATTTACCACTTAATTAAACTTATTTATACTGAATTGCAATTAATCATAATAAGTATGCAAACAGATGTAATTTAACAATAATTATCTGAATAAAAATGTATTTTATTTTATCAACTGAGAACTGATTTAGGGCCAATTTATTCACAGTTACTTATCTTTAATAATGGATTATTGCAACTAAAATATGCATGTTAGTAAAAAATTTATCAAGGAATCCAAAATTTGAATTTTTAATCATGGAAATCGCCAATCAGCCGATTTTCATCGATTAGTGCCATTTTATTAGAACATTTTAAAGTCATAGTGAGGATTTAACACACTGTGAACTGGGCCTTAAAACGTGTGTAAAACTAATTTATTTTGCTTTGGTCTATTTTTTTTAAAGTTTTTTTTTTTTTTTAATTTTAAAGTCATAGTGAGGATTTAACACACTGTGAACTGGGCCTTAAAACGTGTGTAAAACTAATTTATTTTGCTTTGGTTTATTTTTTTATAAATATAAAACTAAAATAACTCCAAAGCATGTTTTATTTATACGGATTTCGTTTGATTTTTCCATCAATTAAAATAATTTCAAAATGAGACTTTTTCTTCTCGTGACCCCTGTTTTTGCGACCTTTTGAAATTTCTCAGCGGCAACACTGTATACTCTTGTAAAAATAAATAGTATCTTAGGAAGATATTTTGCAGAATAAAATTAGTATTCATTTGGACGACGTTTTACTAAACAGAGGCTTAAGAGACTTTTGAAGTAATAAATCTCAGGATCCACACATGTTAAGGAGTTGAAATTCACAGAAACACTCCGATTAGGTGAAAACTCCGTTTAATTAAAACCAACAAATTTCTACTATACTACGAAAATTTAATAGAGCATATTCTACTCTGCATAAACAAAATTCTTTCGAAGATTCTTGAATCGAACAAACCTTAAAATTTCATGATTTAATTTCAATCTCTCTTTTTTTGTAACAATTGCTAAAAAAAAAAATGGTAAAATGATTTGAAATAGCTTTGTAGACTTTAAGTTCAAAAAATTGAACTTTCGTTCAGGCGAACTTATTTGGATCCCTTATCATCAGATGATCAATATCATTCTTTGAACTTAGGTGTAAATTTTATTTTGACCAAACTCCGCTTATAAGACATAATAGTTTCAGTTATCCGAAGTTCGGTTAACTATAAGAACTTCGCTTAACTAAAACAAATTTTCTGCAATTATGGTGTTCTAGTTAATTGGAGCCGTTTGAATGTTACGCCGAATTATACGTTCGATTTCAAAAAAAACTTTGTTAAAACAAATCCTCCAAGAGTATCTCTTGACATGAAAAAGTGCTTCTCACCTTAGCCGTTCGGAAAGAACGTTCAGCAAATTATTATAGGACCTCTCGATTCCTGACAATAACCACGCGCACACAGGAATGGTTGAGAGTTGTAAATCACTATAGGCCCTGGTTCTTTACGAGCTGTTGCGCCACCCAAACTATTTATTTATAATTAGTTAATAGGAGTCGACTGAATTCTGTAAACCAATTCAAAATTCAGCCAGCTCTCATTAAATTATTATTTTTTTCTGAAAATTTTGAATAGATTTAAGCTTAAAAGGTATACTTTGTCCAAAATTAAGCATTTCAAAATAATGTAAATTTTAAAAGAACCATTGTTAAAAATCCCTGCTATGTTTGCTAAGACGATATAAGAACTTCGTTTCTCTTTTGATCTAGCATCTAGAACGTCATTGTACCTAACCTACTGAAAAGAATCCAGAATAGAGCTTCAAAGCTGATAGGTCAATTTCAGAGACATTTGTTTAACTGGAACACCATTTAAATTTATCTTGCCTATCATTGTTTTATATTTACGATATAAACAGTGCTTGAGTGAAATATCCAGCCGCATTTCTCCCCTTAAACATTTTCATCTTAACACCTGTTCCACCAGACACGCTCAGCTCATCAGTATTCTCTCGAGCTTAATTTCGGGCTTAACGGAATTAAGTACAGAGGTTCTTCCCTTAGCCGTACAACACGAATGTGGAATTGCTTACCCAACTCCGTTTTTCCTTACCATTTCACTATCCAGACATTGAAGCCAAATGTAAATCGATAATTCCATTTCAATCCACCCTCTGCTTCCTAAACGCTCGCCCTGTGTTAAATTCATATTTATCGTCAATTACATACATATATATAAATAAATTCAGAGCTATGACCACAATCCCTCAAAAGCTTCGATACCTTTTCAATGCTGGGTCTTCCATAGTTCTGTTCCAATCGAATCTAAGTACTCTTTAATGACAATAGTAAATCCAATGTAGAATAGTTTGGAAGCCTTAGACCATGCATTCGCATCATCATTCAATATATTATTTTATTTCTCTTTTTCCCTTACAATTCCGATACAAATGAAATAACATTTCCAAAGAAATCATCGTTTCAGATTGTGGTTCCCGGCCGGCTCGTCGACAGCCTCGCTCCAGCTTCAAAAGCAATCAATTCTTCTACAATGACCGTATCCCCAAAATCATTGCTGGTTCACCCACAAAAGAAGGCCAATTTCCATGGCAGGTCTCTCTGGAATTGTTGCACCCATCGATGGGATTCCTCGGTCATTGGTGTGGTGGCGTGCTAATTCATCAATATTGGATTCTATCGGCTGCACATTGTGTACACAAGTAAGCCTCAATAACTCTTCCACTCATCAATCCTTTTGCAAACTAAATATTTTATTTTGTCTTGTCCCGCAGCGATCTTTTCAATTTACCATTGCCACCATTGTGGACAGTCGTCCTTGGCGAATATAACCGTGTAGTTGAATCCGGTTACGAACAACGCATTCCAGTGGAAAAAATCGTCCTGCACAAGAGCTATCACAACTTCCTGCACGACCTTGTCCTCATGAAACTCTCCGTACCTGCTGACTTGACCAAAAAGTCCAATATACGTCGTATTTGCCTGCCCTTCATATTCGATGAAAACGTCCAGTCCAGCTTAGAGATACCGTCGTCACTGGAGGACCAACACCACGATGTTGACACCTGGAACTCGCTGGACAAAATGGATAACTTCCTGCGGAGTGTTCAAACACGTCAACCCAATATCACCCTGCCCAGCATGAAGGAGCTGCTGACAACAAAAATTATGAGCCGTCTAAGGATTAGCAATCAGCATCAACGCACCGGCAGGATGCTCAATCCTCCATCGAGGAGGCGTAATGACAAATTCATGCGGGGCCACTTCGACGATTACACCGATTATGAGTCAGCAGCGACAATGTCCAATGACAATGACGAATCGGAACCAAAGCATCCTCCCCCACCCCATCCAGATGAATACAGAGACCTGCCGTTCATTGATTGCGTTGCCACAGGATGGGGCAAATCGAACATTACCGGCGACTTAACGGATATACTCCTGAAGACGAATGTGCCGCTACATCATAACGGCAGGTGAGTGTTCAATGTTCATAGCACATAGCACATAATATGTGTCATTAAAAATAATTGGATCCTATCCATAATTCGAACCCTTGTCTTCCCTGACAGATGTAAGGATGCCTATGGCAGCTTTGTAAAAATCCACAGAGGACACTTGTGCGCTGGGAAGCTAAACGGCAAGGGTGGAACGTGTGTGGTGAGTTGTAATACCTTTTTTGTCATGAATTTCATTAAACACCGCATTAATTAGGGCGACTCTGGAGGACCACTCCAATGTCGAGTCACAAAAAATGGTCCCTGGATTTTAGCTGGCATAACGTCCTTCGGATCGGGATGTGCTCTCGAAGGCTTTCCAGACGTCTACACTAGAACCTCCTACTACATGAAGTGGATAAGTGATACGATACAATCGGAATAACATTCTATTTGATTTATTTATTTAATTTATTTTTTTATTGTTATTTGTTATATTATCTTCGTTTTTATTTTTTTTTTATTTTATTTATCTTATTTATAAAAAAGTACAAATATTATACATACAAATATTTATAATAATTATTAAAATTAAAACAAAAAAACCCACTCAACCACGAAAAGTCTAACTCACTCCATTCCCTTAAATAAATTGAGTTCACTTAAATTAGAAAATATATCACAGCATGTTGCTTTGTCCTTAATTTTCTTAGTCCTTTATATTTTTTTTTTGTTATGAATCGCTTGGTCCTTATCGCATATTCCGTTGTTGGTAGGAAAATTGTGTGTGCAGTCTTCTTGTTTCTCTGGCTAAAATTTGAATCTGAATTCGAATCCAAATTCGAACCCAAAGTCACTTTCATTTTTTTTTTATTTTTTTATATTTCATCCCTCTCAATTCATTTCTCCTCAGCGGGCATTTCGGTAAGACTCTGCAGCTGCTCAGCATCCTCTTCGTCAGCGAATTTGCTGATTTCCTTCTTAATTATTGGAAATAGATACGCCCCCGAGTATCGGCGGAGTTCGAACTTCTGGTCGATATCTCGTAATGGCTTGATTGGTTTCTGCACACAGAGGAATAAGAGGGAGGCAAATCCGATTGTGGCTACCCCAGCTGCTCCCATCAAAATGGCAAATCCCATTTGCACGTACGGGAAAACATTGAAGAGTAACTGCAGTAATAATATCAGATCTGGGGTTAGTTTCTCCACACCCTGCAAGGTCAACAAAAAAAAAAGACAAACAAAATTAGTCGTTGAATAAATGTTCTTGGATTAATATTGGATTGATTTTAATCAGACGAAACACGTTCTCTATAGAAAGTGAATCGAATGTGCTTAACAGAATTGTTATATGTATTATATATAAAACTTAAGCTTCGGATTATTGGCGGATTTTATGGCGGCCTTAACTTTGTCTAGTCTCGTAACAACACTACTTGCTTCTTTTATTGCTTTGCCTATTTTGGTAGAGCCCAATTTTTGTAAATAAGGTTTATTGAGATTTCGTGGATTTCTTGTCATTACAAAATATAACCATCATTCTAGAAACAATGAACAGAATTGCTATAGTATATTTCTGAGAAATATCTTTGCTTCTGTGTAGAGTTGTGAATTCAGACTCCAAAATTTTCTAAATCTGGTTTGAGGTGGGCTTGGATTCCATGGGTCCATGGGTTAAGTATATTTGTTTTTTTTTTCTCAGAAGATGTATTTTATAGGGATAAGGGAGTAGTATTTATGATCGCAAAAACCAAAGAAAAAGGGTGTACTTATATATTTATTTACACAAATGCAAAGGAATTTTATAATACGAGTATTGTATATTTGGTTTTAATTCAAGAAGTACCACTGAACGTAACTTATGTTAATATATGTTAGATTGATCGAATCCCAGCCTGTTATACCTAACCATAGAAGGAATTTAAAAATCTAACCAAAAATTATGAGCATTGTAAAGAGCCAGTTATCTATACAGCTGCAGCCTTACGAAACCTATAACCTGTGTTCTATTAATAAATTTGAAACTTAAATCAAAGCCAAGTTCTGGAATAACATCTCTTTTACAGGAACAATTTTTGAACTCTTTCTTATTCCAGTACCAATAAAGTCAGAAATTTTCTTTTCATTATTCACAAATCAAAATGTTTTAAAAACTTAAACAGTGAACTCACTTAATTTTAGTCAGTAATTCGTAAATAATTAAATATCTTTCACAATTATGTGGTTTTTTTTTTCAATATTAATATTTCGTTTTATTAAACCTTGCATAAACTACGAACTTGGTGTACTTTGTGATTAATTAATTGTTAATTGTTTTTGTTGAACTTGTAATTTTTTTTTAATTATTTGATATTTCTAAACGAATCTTCAAAACTTAAACCCCTTTACACTAATATTAACACGAGAAAAAGATTTGTAAAACAATTACCAGAACAACTTTGAACAAAAAAAAAAAACTAATTAACAACAATCGGTTTTCAATTGAGCTGTAGAACTATGAAATTTCATGTCTCTAATAAGGAGAATTCCGAAAAAAAAAATCGGAAAAGCTTCCAGTTTATTTGCGTTGCGTCTTTTTGTCATCAGTGAGTCAAAGCGTTTACATTATGCTTTGACCGTCTCATCGTGAATTTGAAGGCGTCTCACAGTGTGACATTTCGCTCATTTAGCGGGATTAAATTAATAACGCTAAATAACGTTAAATTTTTTTAACTTATTTTTAAGAAAACTGTTCAAAAAATGGAATATAATATTTTATATTAATGTATCTATACAAGTTTTGAGAGAGTTTTAAGTTTAAAGGATCCGTTCCTTTTCCGTTTCCGTTTCCAATTTGTACTATTCTTAATTTTTTGGTATGTCCAACTATTGCAGAACTTCATGTTCAACTTGCCAAAAATAGGTCTGAGAATATTAAATAAGAAGAAGAATATTAATTAAGAAGGTCTGTGTTCGCGTCGACTCTCGAAGTTTTTCTAGTGAATAGTTCCCTAAATTTTCTATTTTCTTTGATCCTGCCTTTTTGAGTTTTTTCCGAAAGTTAACCCATTGGAAGAATACAAGTGGCAATTGTTATTTGTTTTTCATGAATTAAGACCTTGTGTACACTAATACCAGTCATAATTTTCTTAGATACAGTTTCCTTGTTTCTGTTGCAAAGTTTTCGAAGACATTTAAGTCAATTGGGAGCCCTAATCCAAGAGCTTCTAAGATTTTCGATTATTTCTTCGTCGATTCCAGTAATTCTTGTAATTCTTGGTCTCTTACCTGTCGAACTTTTATTTCCATTCTTTACGCGATGTGAAGTAGACATTCCATGAATCCGAAGGACATTGCAAGTTAGTTTACGACTTTCTGGAGAGATTGGCTGGATTGTTCATTTCAGATGGTTTAGCACCGCAAATGTAGTAGTATGTCGTTATAGATTATAAAGCATTATATATATTACATATATATACGATATGAAGAAGGTAATTCATCTAAAACTGTTTGTGGTAGTTTAAGGGTTTCATTCAACCACGAACAATTAATGCTTTCGAAGCGATCTCGATGGGCACCACTTTTGGTCATTTTTTCGTCAAACCTCAAGCATAAAATTTTTAAGGTTGATTTTATTGACTTATTTGCGGTCTCAGTAAATGTAGTGTTATTAAAGCGGCCCATAACAATAGAAAAAAACAACAAATTTTGATCTTAGAAATCCAAACATCATAAATTTGCTTTTTTCGTTATTTCGGTAGCCGCATTCTAAAAAATGAAAAATTTAGTACTGGTGTCGCACCTGTTCGCAAAAAGACAAAACACTTTTTTGTTACTGACATACATAGCTTTACAACAAATAGGGTCTCTAACTTGAACAACTCTGAACAACTATAATTTTCGTCTAATGAATGCATAAATTAGTGCCTAATTTTCACTTTCTCCCCCCCTCATTTTAATTAAAAGCACCCAATATCCTAAATCAACTTACTTTACTATTTAATAAGACTATATTTATTAAAATAAAGTAAAATTTTTATTTAAATCACGCGAAAATAAAGCTCTTACTCTCAAAATTGACCTTCTTTTGAATAATTGCACCCATCTTGAACTTTGAGATCATTTTTTTTTGTTGCATATGCTTTTAACATGAAAATTTGTGCACAGTCATTAAGTGGGAGGTGTTAGCTGCAAGAAAAACCAGTTTTTGTTTACTTTTGTGAAAGTCGATTTTTTAATTAAATCCCGCTAAATAGGCAAATTTTCACACTGTGCATCTGCCGGGTCTTTAGGAAGGAAACACATTGAAAAAAATATTAAAAATCTCCAAATTTGGAGATTAATTTCATTGTGAAACAATTGGTTCTTCTTTTTCGACATACATATTTTAATTCAAGAAATTTTTACTAAAAAGTATGAAAATTGACAGAGATAAACTTAATCAAAAAACATTCTAATAAAAAAATGTTGAATCTTAATTGAAAACCCATTTTACGCCAGTATTTTTTTTTATTAAAAAAGCAGAATTTTGTTTCATGAAATCAAACATTATTATTATTACGATTCTTTTTTATTAGATACCACATGACATAAGTCAAAAATTGTGTTCATTCTGCATTCACAAATATCAATTTTATTTACACAATACCGATTTTCAAATTGATTGATAATTCACAATCGCAATAAGGGTGATTAACTTAAAAGCTGAATTTGGACCAAAAGCAGTGATTTAAATTTAAAGGATACTTTTTAGCATGTTCCTATGCCATAAAACCAAAATTCAGAATTTTTTTGTCTAGTTTAGTAAGTAGAGAAGTAATTTATTTATTGAGATACAATTTTTTATTACATAGTATGATGAATGAATTTAAGCGCTTTGGCTAAGCCGTCAGCTCGAGTGGCAAAATATTTTTTTGTCTAGTTTTCCTGGGCTATCCAAGAATTTAAATTTAAATTTTAACATCACTGTTTTTGTTAATATTTCTCAATTTTCGTCACTAAAAAATTTGCCCTTCACTTTCTCAGACAATCTGATAGCACGATTTTTGTAAAATATAATACATATTTATATATCTTTCAGACAATTTCCACCACCACGCTGCGCCGCGCCACACCAAATTCAAAAAGGACGAAACCAAAACAAAAGTGAACTTTAAAAGGTGTCAGCGAAAATTGGTGGTTAATTTATTCTTATTGCATGCTGTAAAGTTAAACTTATTCTTTCATGAAAATAACGATTGTTGTATTTCTATATAGAAGAAGTTTTAGCTATGGAAGCGATAAGAAGTTCGGTTGGCTGTTAAAAAAAAAAAACAAGTGAACTTCCAGCAAAAGGAATGACTTTTGTTTCCCTTTTTATGTTAAGTACCTGTATCATCTTTTTTAATGGAAGGTGTTAATAAGTATTCTTGAAACTTTTTTATATAGAAGAAGACATTGAAAGTTTATGAAAAGAGAAATTTTATATTAAGTACCTAGCTTCTACTGAGTAGACAGGCCAAGGGGATTTATTTTTTGTTTTTTTTTTTTGGGCTAGAAATCAAGGCATAAAAAAACCACGCCGTTAATTTAAAGTGTCTTATTTCAACAAAAAGTGTTACAAAAACATTGCATTAAATTGATTAAAGGGTATGATACACTTAGAAAAAATGTTGGTTTTGCATTAGCAAGTGAAGTAATAGATTTTTTTTTAAGTTCATATATACTGCAGTTGTATGAAGAGTCCCTAATCTTAAAGATTTTGTTTAAGCTGCAGATTAATTAGTTGGTATAACGATTTTTTAAAAATTAAAACACTTTTTAAAAATTCCTTAAAACCAACAATAGCATTTCAGCTGTTAAATTAACCCGGAAATATTTGTAAATATTAGTTTAGAGGAGGTTTTTCAGTTTCCTCGATGCAAGTTCCATTCATTTATACCTAATGATAAAGGGGGTATATTCCACTTTTACGACTGTAAACTGCTATGGGTTTTGGAAGCATTAAATTCCATGCAGTTATTGAAACCCATTTAAAGAAGCTCTATAGTTCAGAATTTAAAGAACTTATCATACGCTGCCGTTATACAATTTCGCATTTGAAGAACAAGGTTGCGAATCTGCAAACGAATATGAAAAGCAGAGGGTACTGTCGTCAGGGAATCATTTATACAAATGAAAAACAGAGTGGGAGACAAAGCGGAGCCTTGAGGCACACCAGCATTCTTATACTTAAACCCATCCAAAACAACATACATTGACCGGTCAGAAAGGTAAATAATAATCCACTGAAGAAATGATTCATCGATACCAAAAGCATCCATTTTCGATAAAAGAGCTTGATGCAGAACTCTAGCAAATGCTTGAGAAATATAAGCGCAAAAATCTTTCTCCAAAATGATGTAAAGATTCATTCCACTTCTAGGTGATATATGCCATCAAATCACTCTGTTGCTATGAAAGCCGAACTGTTGGTTATTAAGAAGCTTTCGTTCTTCAAGATATTTCTTAAGCTATAGATTGATAAGCGTTTTCATGATCTTAGAAAGAAGGAAGGTAAGTGCAATTCGTAGGTAATTGGAAGGTGAAGAAGATTCTTCTTTTTTAGGAAATGTTTTTTCCATCTGGTCGGAAAGTATCCTGAAGAGTAAGATAGATAAAAAAGTTTACTCAGTGGTTTTGCCAAAGTGGAAGAATACATCTTCAGAACAATAGGTGATACACCCAATGCTTTTATACGAGAATTAAGCCAAACATTTGGCCTTACTTTAAATACATTAACCTCGAAGATATGTTTATTAAAACTATAGTCTTTATTTGGTAGCCCTATTGATAACATTTTTGAAGATTTTGCATAAAACGTGTTTTTGACTGTAATTTTCTGTTTATGATTAATATTGCTCAATTTATTTAGTTTTAATCAACAATTGGTAACTTTTCTGGAAGTAGAGGTACAGGGCAAGTATAGTTCTAAAAATAATAATCACCCCAATCATAGAATCCGATGAATGAGCTGTGTAAGGAGTTAGACTCAATTTTGACAATTTTGCTACTACCTAAATGTCAAAATTGAGTCTGATTCCCTCCGGAACTCATTCATCGAATTCTGTCATGACATTATTTTATGAAATAACAAAACATTTTTTACTGTGTATTTGAACAAGCTAAAGCTTATATCAGCTTATTTGTTTTTTTTTCCCAAAATGATTTGTCAAAAAGGATGAACAAATAAAATGATTTGTAAAGAAGGATAAGTATGGGGAGGGTCTGGGGGTTACGTAGACTGTTTTATTTCTATATACCGACGGTTTATCTGAAAAAGGAAACTTTATCGACTGGAAAAACAAGAATGAATGTTTTTCTAAATTGTATAAATCATTTATAAGTAATGATAACAGCTCATTTTGCTGGTGCAAATAATACGTATATAAGTACGTAAGTAATATTCCCTTTTTGTGGATTTAATTAGAATACAATTTTCGTTTCCAGTTCAGTTTAATTTTTCATTCAGAATTTAGACTTATGCATGTCTAGTAAATTTAACTTACAATTTCTAACCAAAATATTGGCAGCACCATGTTTTTGAAAGCACTCATCTCTGAATTGGAACTAATGTCACCCATTAGTAAGTTTACTTGAAATCGTGTAAACACTCTCATCGGGACACCAAGTTGCTGAAATGTACAAATATTGTAAAATTAGTGCAATTAGTGGAAATACCATCAGTAATAGCTTTATAAAAATCAATAATAATAAAAATAGTATTTGAAATATTCGTTGGATTTAATAAAAAATTGATTTTTCTTCTTACAACATTTATTCCTTTCGTTCATTTAATTCTCAATACCTTCAATTTCTATCAATTTTATTGTCAGTTTGTTCAGTAGTCAAATGCAACTGGTAAATCATCAAATGCAACTGGTAAATCATCGAATGTGCATGTTAATCAAAATGTTTGTTAGGGAACCCAAAATTTTAGTTGTTAATCATGGATATCGCTAATCAGTCGATTTTTATTGATTAGCGCCAATTAATTAGATTTAACCCATTGTGAACAAACTAGTCTTAAATTCTGACAAAGTTCATTTTAAAAATTTATTTATCTAAAATTAGTAGAAATTGGGAGTTATGGGAAGTTAACAGAAGGACATTTATCTTAAAAAAATATTATATTGCACTCACCGGTTGAATAACAATCTCAGTGCCATGTTTCTTGATGTCTGGACTTAAACCTTCTAGATTATTTAATAAACTAGGATCCGCATTATAAAAGTGTGGAAAAGAAATGGCACTTGGAATATCTTAAATTTTAAATATATTTTAAAGTTTTATTTATCTTCTTTTTTTTTCTTCAAATTTATAATTGAGATGAAATAGTATTACTTACTGTAGTAACATGGTGTTATCCTTCCTAATCCTTTTCTGAGGCACGTCTTTTCTTTACAAAAACAAGCTGTCTCTGGATCCGAGGCATTTGTATCGAAAGCATATTCAGCCAATTTGAAAAAATAAGCATCAACACCATCAAGAGATCCTGAAAAAGTGATTGTTTGAAGTGATAATTGTGCAATAAAAATTATTATGTAATCCTGTTAAAAATCCTTTAAAATAAGTTTTTTTTATGAAATCTTCGAAAGTCGATTTTTTATGTTTTTTTCAGAAATCAAAAAAGACCTGCAAAATTGCGTATGATGATCTATGCTAAGAGGTTTTAAATGCTTTCCTTTTATACGGTGAAATTGACAAAAGGTTGCTCCGATTCTGCAAATTTTTGTTTGTATTAATACTGTGTTTGGAAACTAACTATCAATTTGGTCTGAAACATACCCAATATATATATTCGTATTTATTATGAAGAGAAAAATGCAGGTAAAAACAAAAAAATAAAAAAAAACTAACCTTCCGATTCAACTGAGAATAACGCAATATATTTGTATTTGTAGGTATTTAAATGAGAAGTGCTGTTAATTCAAAAGAATTCTGATTGATGGCGCTATATAGATGAACTTCAAAATCTCAAAATTTGCTTGAATAAAGAAACGAACAATCCAACTGGGCTGAAACTTACAAAATTAATCTATAATAAAGATAAAGGTTTTGCTTTTTAGGTTAGAACATTTCAGAGCAGGACCGAAGTTTTTTGATGATGTAGGTCCTCGTTTTTTACCCTTTTTCGAAACATTGATTATGTCAATAGAAGAAGAGTTTGTAGGGGGAGAATTATAAGTCACTATATGGCCCTGCATTTTAACAAGCTGTGGAGCCACCAAATTCTAACTAATATTTTATTTTTACATCAAAAAAATTATTAATCTTTGTTTGTTTTTAATTAACATCATTGATACAAAATTATTTTCGTCTTGATTCAATAGACTAATAAAGAAGTGGGAAGTTTTTTTGAAAGAAATAAATTAAAAAATAAATTAAAAAATTTTAAGTTAATTTAAATTATTATGCTAATAAAATAAATGACTCGATTCCTTTACGAAACATATGTTATTGCATAATATATGCATAATAAATTAAACATGCGTTAGTTTTGGAACCCTTATTATCTAGTGATAGTAAAAAAATATTCCAATAACTCTTCAAATAAAATCCATCATCACTTACCAGGATGTGAATAAATAACGGGCAACGTCCGACAAAAAGCCTTGCGATACACCCGGAACGTATCTCCTTGCGACATATTTTTTGGAAATAGAGTTCCATCAAATGATCCTTGTAATGTGTTACATGCGGTATTTCTGAAAAAAATTTTAATGTCGTTTTTTTTAATTAGAAAATTAAATTATTACTCACGACGAACCCTCCTCGTAGCCCCAGTGTTTTAATCCCTTCAAACCATTCCAGTTGTCTATTGAAAAGTCCCTCGTCAATGGCTTAAAATTCTCGAACTCGTTGCCTGTATCATCATTTGCTGCCGCCGTGACATCTTCAACATCCTGTCGGACTACCTTGCTACCTGTTTTTGAGGGTAGATTAATTGTCACCAAATTTGTGCCCTCATCAAACATCTGTCGGGAATATTTAATGTAGACATAATTAGAAAGGAGAAACCTTTTTGTCGTTTTTGTTATGCCATTAGGCCCACTTACCCGGTCGAGAAGTCCAAACTTTTGGAAATTTATCAAACTTGGCACCAACTTGGACGCTAAATAAACAAGCGGATCTTCATAGCCCCACAAATACTCATGGACACTGACCTTAAGCATGATTTTCGCATTGAATTGCCCCACCAGTGTCCGCACACCAAGTGCTACCCAAAACGAATAACTCGATGCTGCTGTAGTTATCCCCATATACGGGATGTTAGGAGAGACTATCATGTCGGTTTTGGGATCTCCAATTGACTTCTCCCGAATGAATTTCACTGTTCGCAAAGGGTTGTAGGATAGTGTGTCGTTGGCATTGAATGTGGCATTGTGATGTTCCAGGAACTCTTGATACACATATGGACCGATTTCCTGGACCTTTAGCTTCATATCGAGTCCTCGGACAAAGCGTTCATAGTTTGTCACATTAAACATAAACACTTTAATGAACACATCCAGCGGGGGCTTCTGCCATAACTTATACAAAAAGGATCCTTCGTACATTGTTAGTTTCTGGAAAGGAGGAATCATTAATTGGAATGGATGGGAAGGCTTTAAAAATTCCTTTGCATACGTAATCGGCAACCATTTGAACTGGATTTAAAACGATAACAAGTATTGATGTTGTTAACAGACCCAAGCCAATTGCAGCGCATTTTAGAATTCCTAAAAAAAAAACAAATAAATTAACTGTGTTTACAAAGTCTACGGTCTAGTTCGATTACAATTATTGCAATTTCTTGTCATATCACAATACAAATAATGTAACACTCCTGTAATCAAAATAAATAGGTAATTTCAATTGATTAAAAATATTCATTCAGGCTCATATTTCATCACTTAAAAAATACTATAATCGCTCCATTGTACAACTCATTAAATCATTATAATTATAGTCCATTTTATAAATTTCCAACACTAATCAGGTACCTCTTTAGTCTTTAAACATTAATTTAATAATCAAATTAGCTGTCTAGAATATTTTCCTGTAAGCAAGTTGTCATATTAAATGGTCATCAAGCTGGTTATATTAATTTATTAAAATAAATTGGAAAGGAGTTTTTGCATGCCACTCATGATTTTAATATTTAAGAACATGGAGTATCTAAATAGTTCAAATATATATGTATATATTCGGACTTTCTGTATAGAACCTAACGATTCGTTTAGGTGGGTATAAATCAACAAGAGTGAACCAAATTACACAAAAATAATTACATTATGAATGTTGGAACAGTGATTCATACAAATATCAATAAAATTCTGCTATTTACTCTTAATATGCATAAAAAGTTACTCAATTGAAAATATGAGAATCAACAAGAACGAACCCAAATGAATTTAGGAGAAAACGATGATGGTTCGATTTTGTATTTATGGAATTGTTTAAAGAAGCTTACTGAACTATTCGGATTATTGCTGACCTTTTGCACAATATATATCAATTAACATAACTATATTTACTTGGGCATCTTTTACAATCTCAGTGCCCCACTGTCAGAATAAACATTAAACAAGTGAATTGTCTCTTTTAAAAAATGAGCTGACTAGAGCGAAAAAGAAAACTCGGAATGGACTACACCTTTTGGCCAGCCTTAGATTGTGTTTGTGTTTGAGAAAAAAATGATACCTATACTAAAATTAAGCCAAGTTTTAATTAAAGCAGAAATTATTATCATTTAACCCATGTAAAAAAGAAGTTTTAAAACTGAACTAAAATATAAATAATATACATATACATTATATTGGTCATAATGAAGAACCAAATATAAACAAATATTTACTTAAAAAAACCACTGAATGGTAACAGAAATTTATTTCGTTGTTTTGCTAATTAAATTAGCATCCAACGGAATTATAAATATAGCGTTCTGCTGAATTATTTTCTCTTCTAAAAAATCATACCAAACCTTTTTTTCGCATAAACTTCCTATATAATATCATATAAAATAATGAATGAAATAAAACGTATGCGTAGCTATATAATCAATAGAAATAATAATATTGTTAAAAACAAACTTTCTGTACTCGAATATAATAAAATAATTGATACAGTAAAACCCGCGGAGGGAAACTGCAAAATGTCAGAGTCTTTCTTTCAAACGAACCCCGCTTAAGTTAACAAAAAATTCACTTAAGCGGAGTCCGGGTAAGTGAAAAAAAATTGCACTGAAGCGGATTTGAAAATTTCAAAAAGGGTTCTGACATATCAGAAATTCAAATGACATTTTCGTGATGAAAACTTGGTGGAGGCAAAAAAATAAAAAAGAAGTAAAAGCGTTCAGCAAATTTTTTGTTCTGTTCTATTAATTTTTTTTTCACTTAGTAAAGTTTTTTTTAATGAAAAATATTAAATTTAACTGAAAATATGTTTCAGGTATCCGGGTTTTTCACTTTAGCGAGTTTCGCTTAAGCGGACTGTTATTAAGGGAATTGGTCGACAAATATTCGGGGATGAAAAAAGTTTTTCAGATAAGCGGGTTTTTCTCTTAAGCGGGTTTCTCCTAAGCGGGTTTTACTGTATATCTATTGCCTATACTAGTAATATACTGTTACTGTAAGAAGGATTTTTTAAACTATGATGTATAAGTCCAAATTAATGATTTTCCGGAATGGAACAGGCAGATACCCCAGAGAGGAAAAATGGTTTTGAGCAAGCATGAACCTTGAACTCGTAAAGGAGTTCAAGTACTTCGGAAGTCGGAATACTATCTTTCAAAAATGCACCTGCAGGAAAAACTGGTATAGAATCACAAAAAAAAACCATTAATTGTAATTCAAAAGAAGTTCTTGGTAAACAAAAAACACTTGACCCCTAGCGCCAAATATAAGCTCTTTGAAGCGGTTATGAGATCAATGATCAAATAATTGTGGTATGCTGGACAAGTATGAGGAGGTTAAAAGCTATGGCATTGCAACACTTGACAAAAAATTGCGTATTGACTAAGGCCCTCACTAGTCAACTGATGAGTCCAAGTGAGATCGCCGGGACGAAACGCCAAATTTTTTTTTAGGACTAAAGGCCGTTAAAAGCTATTTTGAATCGCTATTGCAGTATTTCATCAAAAAAATATTTAGACTCGCGGAAAACGCCCCAACATATATTCTGCATTAAGAGACTGGTGTTTCACTGGTCTGCATATCTTCGATGAGATAACATCTTAACAATATTAAAATTTAAAATAGTGATGGCTCTTGAAAATCATCGGCTGTCCAACATCATTGCTAGGCAATTAATTAAGCTAAAATTCCAGTTCTTTAAGGAATGGTCGTGCCTGGAACTGCAACTTTCAACTAGATGCAGAGGATTTTAGACCTGGGAACAGAATTTTAAAGTATTGCTGACAAAGATTTAACAGACAATTGTTTCAAACTTTAAGGAACTGGCTCAACGGAGTGAGCCCAGAAGCACGTATAAGCTTCTCCGCCACATTCTCGGCGTCAACAACAACTACATTGGTACCTATACAATCTCTACTTTATTCAAAACTAGAGGGAGCTGCTTCGTTTAAATTACCAACCGTATGGATCCAAAGAAGGACTTGAGTATACTTTTTGGAACCTCAGGAAGATGGAAGATGTGTATCACCTCCTAGGAACCTGCCCTGTCCTATAGCGACAATTAGACGAGCACACTAGGGTAGAAGCATCCTTATACTCTAAATGAAGCATAAGATGTTCTAAATGGCCAGGATTGAAATGTTTTATTTATTTTTATTAAAACTGCATTGAAATAGATTGCAGCCACATTTTAAGTGACTCTTTTTAAGCTATGAAAATTAAATATTCAGTTTTTCAAAAATGTATAGTTTTATCAAATTTTAAACCAAAAATATTTGAAGACCAATAATTATTACAGCAAAAGCCATTGTTGAAGGTTTTGAATGAAAAAACAAACTTTAGGGTGAGCTACCACCAAGTGGTGCCGATGCTTTTATTGTTATTTGTAAAACGAAAGAAAAGTTAAGTTAAATATTAAACACATTTCTACAACGACTACTACATAGATATTAGGTACAAGCAAAGTTTTAAGCTTTGTAAGCTGTCCAATTATCATATAGACAATTTGTTCAATAAAACACTACTAATTTATTTTGCAAGCATGAATGTTCTTAAACTTTGATATATGTAGGTATATGACAAATGCCATAGGTTGGGTAAGAAATTTATAGGTATCAAACACACCTCTCACCAAACACCAAGGAAGTCAAAATCCCACAACACTGTAGTTCAGTTTCCATTAAACTGATTTTGCGGCTTTTACACCAATTTCGCTTAGGTATGATAGTGGGTTGAGGTTTCATAAGTTAGATGTCATCACACCTAATCTAATTTGTGCACAATGTAAGTCGATGATTATACCGACGTTTTCATTAGGACAATTAAAGATAGTAACTCACCGAGAAATAATATATTTATCGAAGAAATTTCGATTAAAATGCACTTTAAATTTATTGATGTTGTGTTCGTGACATTTAAATTGTATGTACCAACATAATGTTTATTGTAAAATATTTTTTGTTGTAATTTTTTTTAAACCAAGCATTTAATATTTAATAATTATTTACATTAAAAATTAAAAGCTCCTACTTGCTTTCATAGTATTTTTGGTTTTTTAAGATAAAATAAATTACAATTATAATTATTAAATAGTAAGCTTTAACAGCCTTATTTATTAGATTTCACTAATACTCGTTTCAACCTCGGAATAGTTAAACCGAGTCGAAGCACTTACTCCGTCTTAGTATAATGAGTATAGACAGATTTATAAAAATCGTTAGATATTTTTTTCAAAAAAAACGCCATTTTTGACGGTTAAATCAAAGTCCTTATCAATTTTAAGACACCATGTTATAGGCACCATGATTGAAAACCATCATTGGAAATTTAAATTTTAAGTTTTGATGTAGGTACTTAAAAATCGAAATCAGTGAATATTTTGATTTCAATATAAAGCTGATGACGTAATATTAGTTCTTGCCAAAAAAATGTATTAAATTTGGCCCAAACTCAACGCAAGAATTAAATTTTATTATTTCAATCATTGCGCTATATACCTTACCATTGATCATTAAAATCTTTGAAGTTATAGTTAATGTGGAAGGTTGGGTCCAAATGAAACATTTTTTTGACTAGAAATAATATTTTTGTCATATGCTTTTTATTGGCATCGAAATAATTACTTATTTTCCTTTTAAAATGACTCAAAACAAGAAATTAAATCGATGATGAGTTTTAACGAAAGCTATAACTGGGACCTTATATACCAACAATTATTTAAATTTGTCACGTGTTATCTCAGAAATTATTTAACTGATACGTTTAAAGTTCAGTATAAATAGAGAATTGAATATAGAAATAGGGAAGAAATAATTGTTTTGGCATCGAGGGAATATCTTATGAGAAGCTTGTAGACAATGTGTATAAGTAGGTAAGATACTTTCGTAATTATATTTTTTTGTTTGGGATGAGACTAAAGAAGTACCTATTTATAACAGTTATAAAAGATTTTTTTTTTTAAATTCAAACGTTAGAAAACTGAATTTTCATGGATTGGACTATACAATTTTTTTTAATAAAATTTTACAAGATTTTAGATACACCAATTTTTATTCACCAATTTTTATTTTTATTTACACACAAATCTAACCCGGATGAAATTGTGTCTTTAACTCAGAGCAGAGAAGCAGATTCGTTTTGTTTTTGTACTTATCTTCTTGCAATCGCGGTATCCAACCATCTGGCTTGATTATAAATTCATAATTTTTTCTAAAAGCGTTAACGTAAAAACTCTAAATGACACATTAAAAAGACATATACAGGTAGAGTCAATATTAGAAACTCATTCTTTTTCATCATACCTGCATTCTTAGATTGTTTAATAATATTTACTAAGAAAATATACCTCATTATAAAATATAAATGACATTTCTTGTGCATAATTTCCGCAATTTATATTACAAATTTCAAAGCAACAACAAAAATAAAACTTACTATTCATCATGTTTTATTTTAGCTCACCACAAAAGTTCGTGCTGAAATTTTCTAATTCATCAACACATAATATATCACTTTTTCTATTGCAAAAAAACAAAACAACAAATTCTTATTTGAAATTATTTTAATCTTAAGGTATTTATCAGCAGCATCTCGTTTACCTACTGAGTACTAACTTACGATAATCTTCTTTTTTGCTATTAATTTAATTAAAAATTTCCTTAAGATTGCATGATAATTCTATTTAAATAATTCTAAGTCCATATACCTGTAGTTCATTCATAAGCCAGAAACTTTTTTTTGTATATTGACTTACTCCTAAATGAATCTCTCACATAATAATGATTGATGATATTTGATTTTAGAATAAAACAAGCAGTGCCATAGCCCTCTTAACAATATATAGGCCTCTTTGACCCCTAAATCTAAATATACCTAGATTTGTAATAATAAAATTTTAAGAATACAAAATGGCATCAAAAATATGATTAAAAATGATAATTTTGGATAAAGAAGAAGAAAAAACTAAAACAAAGTAAATTCATTACAACCTTGGCATCTAAAGGGCGAACTACATTTGATGACCTTCGGCGCCTTATCGTAAGAAAAATATGTTGTTGACACGCTCACCCCGATGGAAATAATCTTATATACCTAGTAGGTACACATATTATGATTTTGTAGTTCTGAGATGAGATGCTCTTTACTTTTAATTTCATCGAAATGTCAGGGTTGCCATATGAAAAAATTGTCCTTCAATATGAACAAAATTTTAAAACTCAAAAACTTGTACATTTATTGAATGAAATACAGCTGAAAAGAATATATTCATTTAAGAAAAACCTTCTTTAAACAAGGAAAGTGACTTAAGAAAATACCAATTTATAACAGTTTTGTTTATTAAGGTATTGTTTTTGTGGCCCCGCAGGTCGAATGCCGCCCACCAACGCCGAACCATGTAAGTATACTTTGGGCATCCAAAGTTTTTTTTGCGTTTATGCTTACATTTTTTAAATGGCAATTAACTGGTATAGTTGTTATAAATTGTATAAATATTTATTTGACCAATTGTTTGAATGATAATATATTTTTTTATTTTTATGTAAAATCGGAAAAAAACCTACTTCTTTTTTAATGTAAAATCAAGAAAAACCGTCTTTAAACGAGATGAATGATAATTTATAACAGTTTTGTTTGTAAATGTAATGTTAATGCGGCCCCGGAGTGCAAGGAATCTCCGCCATTAATACTTAGGGCACATAAGATTTTTTTTTAAGTCGCGCGAACAACACCCACTTTTAATGGCGAAAAAATTGTTATAACTAATTCTAGATAAATGCCAATTTATAACAGTTATAACAGTTTATCGCCATAAAAAGTCCATGTCTAGCACTTTGTACGACTTGAAAAAATATCTATGGGCGCCCAAAGTATGCCCTTCGCAGAGGTCCTGGCTTAAACATCGTTTAAACTGAGATTAACTTTAAGCAAAGCTTTAAGGCTGTCTGAACTAGATTAAAATCACGTTAAATTTATATAGTTTAATTTTGGACACTTATGATTTATGAGATGAATCATTATATACGTGGAAACGTCAAAATTTAATCTCAAATAAAATTTAATTGAAATTTTAACACGATTCAAACTCGGCCTAAGCTGTATTCAAACATAACTTTAAACTGATAAAATTTACAAAAATTACTTTTAAGATAGATTTTTTTTTTAAGTTATTTTTTCACTAAACAAGGTTTATTCTTTTAAAATCAGAATACTTTTTTTGTCATGTCATTTGCATTTCCGATTTGCAGTTAACTTTAAATATTGATTGGCAACCACACACATTCTGGCACACATTGGCGGCACTGGAAAAAAAGAACAAGGTTACCACACCAACCGATCTTGTCGATCTTCTAGCTCGTATAGAGTACTTTGAGTTAGCATGACGGCGACATCATGGTCGTATAGTCAATAGCACATCAACAATGCAAACGCACCCATCAACTAATCGGCTAAAAATTAATGAAAAAACAATCTCTTGCCGGACAAAATGAGATTCATGTAAACATTGAACCGAATATAAATAAAATATACAAACATAACAAAGACGGAAACTAGCAGTGCTTGACCTTAAGAGCCACTGAACTTAAAATCGTGTGATGATATCTTTTTTTGGAAGTCGGTCGCTTGAAGCACGTTTTGCTGTCATCTTTCAGCATCAGGTTTTTTTTTTTTTTCTTCTTTTGATGATTCTTTTGACTCAGCACCACCGTATGTGCCATGCAATTCGCGCATAACTCAGACTTTATATGAAATGAATGACGGTAAGATAAATAAATCGTTAAAAATGTTTACCTACGTCATTAATGGTATAGCTCGGGCATGTAGAATGTGAGACAGTTTCCGTTTACATGCAAGTAGAAGTATGTAATGTATTCATAATATATCGTTGGATCTTGCATAAGAAACACACACCGCAATGGCACATGTTCTGATATCCAGATTCAAGTTCATGTTCCGAAGAATTGTGGCCGAAGGAGACTCATATTTTTTTTATATTTTTTTTTTTTTTGAATCTTGATATCCGATCGAAAAGGATAACATACCCACTCAGGTGGTGAATGTTATAAGATGATGTCTGGAGGTAGCGTTGTGGATGATTAAGAGTTGAACTTGACATATATTCGACTTTAATGTGTTTTATTGAGTACGTGACGTTATTGGTGGCAAATAATAATTTTCATCATCACGTATTATTGTTCTTTTTATTCGGAGAACGTAATTGATGCAATTTACTTTCGCATCAATGTATACCTACTTTTAGCAGAGAGAGGACCAAATCATACTGAAACTGAATTATTAAAATGAAGGCTAATGTAGGCATGGCATGAGGAAAATGATGCAATATGCAGGTGGTTGGTTTTTGTGTTGAATTCGCAGGAAATCAGTTTAATCTACGTGTAATATACCTACATAAATTGAAAATCATATTTCTCAAGGATAAAAAGAACATTAACAGAGATTTTTGTTTCTCATACGAATATCGACAAATTATAGTCCTTGAGTTTAAAATATTGAAGGTAAAGCAAATTTTGATAAAGTAAAGTATCCGAACCTTTGTAAAAATAAAATGAAGATATATGTTTTTGGGAAAATTGCACTGGAAAAATTAAATTGTTTTGACAATCCGGATTGTAAGATTTTGTTAGTAAATTTTTTTATAATTTTGACAGAAACTTGTGATGCACAGACGAAAAGGTCGGCCGATAGACGGCATCACGAAAACCACCTTTTTAGACCTTTTGTTATTAAGGTTTTGATCAAAACCTCGAATTCTCATTTAGTTTCATACCTACATATATACATACATACCTTCTTTCCCTTTATAGATCAAGACAAAATTATGAATTAATTTTGTTTGACCCTATGTAGAATTTGTTTTCACTGGTCTATAATGTATAGGCATTCAGCAAACGATCAAGCAAAGAATTTATTCAGTTTAAATTGATTTTTAAATTAAATGTTACTGTTTGTTAAGCTTGTAGATATAGCACATAATATATAAAAACAAACGATATGTGTACATTGTACATACATATTTGTCAAATTGTTAACAGGACAATTTAAATGCATAAGAAAATTTAATAAAATAAGAAATGAAATAGGCTTTAAAATTATGACCGATGCAATGAAGCTCCAACGAAATGAAAGAAAACCCCATTAATAAATGAAATAAAAACCCCAATTTTCTTACATTCATGTATTTTTTTTTTTATAAAAAGAAAATAACTTGTTTTTTTTTTGTATACAAAAGTTTGACATATGTCTTCTTGACAGGTGTCAGTTTGACAGATGTCATCTTGATAGGTGCCATATTGACAAATTTCATCTTGACCGTTGTCATTTTGGTAGATGTCATCCTGACAGATGTCATCTTCACATGTGTCATCTTAATAGATGTCAACTTGACACATGTCATATTAACACATGTCATCTTCATGGCCAGTTTATATTTAAGAGATCTCCGCTTCCTCACAAATATAAACACGATTCCTCACGGGAGATTCCTCAAAGTGAGACTGAAATTTCTTGGATTCGTCGCTCGATTTCTTAAATTCCTTTGAATGTGTTTATATTTCATTCTCCTGCTCTGTCAGAGATTTGGAGGAAAATTACTGATCGCTCTGAAATATAAACTGACAGAATATGGCCAGTTTTTTTAATTCGCGATAAATTGGCGTGTTCAGAAAAATGAGATCTCAGAGATTTTACTTACTCAAAAAGTGAGCAAGCGAATCCAAGATTTTTTTTCTTCAGAGTTTTGAAAGCAAAGCTGAGAAATTTTGTTGAGGAATCCTGTTCAGATAACTGAGATTGCTGAGATCTCCGAGATCTCATTTTCTTGAACATGCCTAATGTATGTATATATGTATGTGAGGCTATACTGATGGGCAGAATTAGAATCTAAATAAATTTTGACAGATAATTTATGGATTTCTGAGTTTTGCAGTTCATGCATTCTTTACAGATTTCATTTCGACAGATGTCGTCTTGACAGATGTCATTTTTACAGATATCATTTTGACAGATGTCAAAACAGAGTGAGATCAAATTTTGAGTGAGATCAAAATAAAAATTTTTTTTTGACATTTAAGGCGAATCAAAGGTTTTTAATTCGGCAATTTTAATACTGATTTCTTACACTCACACGTTTATTCGTTCGACTCGCCAGCGGTAACTAACTAAGCTAAAAAAAATTAGTTTTTGTTGTTTTTAATACACTAGAGCGAGTCTTTTTTTTTTATTTTTTTCATTGAATAAACCTGACAACAACATAAAAGCGAATATTGACTAGGGGTTCTTTCACTCTAACTAAAGACCTAGGGCCCAAAATAATTAAATTCGGGGTTGGTCATAAAGGTATGAAAGCTGGCGCGTTTGGATAATACTAAAAAGTTCTAAGCCATTCTTAATTTAATTACTAAGCATACGTCTTGATTACTTAATTTTCAGATCATTATTCATCAGTAATCTGTCAAATTACATGAATTGTTTAAGGTTGGCCACGCCAAATTTTTTACTTCCAGTTATTTTCTTCTGAGCTCATAGATCACACTCATAGTCACAGATCCATAGTATAAATATAGCATCCGTTTGGAAAAATAAACTCTGAGTTAAAAACGAAACACACCTATATTATGTCTGTTTGATAACTTGAAACGTTGTACGACGTCGTACAACGTATCACAATTTGCTGTCAAATCCCATAGAAATTTTTTGACAAGTATAAACTATAGCAAGAAGTTACAATTAGCAAACAGACATACTATTAAGTGCATCGAGGGTAACTTAATAAGACACGTCCAACAATGAGACATACCTTATTTGTAACTCAATTTAGAAATACGTTGCTATCATAAATCATGAAACAGATGTTCTTCTAAATGAATCAGTCAGCCAACCAAAGGGTAGGCTAGGCGCTTTATATAAGTTGAAGAAAAAAAAAACAAAACAAAGCTTCATCTAATTTAGTTAATAGTTTTCACTATGAAGAAAACAATAACCGTAATTTCAAGGCGATTCTATACAAGGATTTCTTGTTGTAGTTTTTTTAAAATATTTTTGTATGATTCGCTAAAAGTGAGCATGATCTTCAGTTATTTTGATTTAAATCTTTTTTTATAAACATAAAACTCACAAAAATGAACTGAAGTTATAAGATTACTTAACACAATTAACATCATTTAAATAATTGAATTTTAGGTCTAACCATCTAAATATTTGGTTCTCTTCCCTACATGTAAGCCGTTCATGTATTTTATTTTCTATCCAATGACACCTTCTGTAGGTGAGGTACTATTGATTTTTCTCAAATAAATATTTATAACGAAGAATTTATAAATACCTTCCAAATGAACAAAATATTTGAACTAACATAAGTAGAATGAGTCGTAAGTACCTATACATATTTATTCATTTGTAGTTAAATTGTTACGAAGGGTTAATAATCGCGTGAACTGGCAAATTGTACTCAACCATCAAAGAATTTGTTCTCACTATTTCAATTTTCAAGTCTTGAGGCCATTTACTCAAATATGACTTAATGTCACATTCATATATTTTGTAATATGGCCTTGTGACGCATGGCTTTACGTCATGGCACCCTCTTTGGCAGAAATAAATTGTTGTTCCCAAATATTCTTCCATTTCGATTTTTATTTCAAAATAAATTCAAGAATTACAGAATCTGTTAAAATTTAGCTTGAGAATTAATGTGCCGAACAATTATTTCGTACGGTAAATTTTCTAAGAATAGTGATGATTATTTTTTTTTTTACTGGATCTACACCTCTGCTTAAATACTTTGCTTAATAATAAAGGGTGATTTTTTAGCTGGTTTGGTTTTGGCAACACTGGTTTTGACAGCTGACGTGTGTTTAGTACCTTGTGTCACTGTCAAACAGCTTCAGTTTGGTTTGCAATTTAACCATGGATCGTCTTACAAATGAACAACGCTTGCAAATTATTGAATTTTACTATCAAAATTCGTGCTCGGTTCGAAATGTTCATCGCGCGCTGCTTCCATTTTATGGTCGGCATTCTCGACCTTCTGAGCAGTCTATTCGGAAGATTGTGACCAAATTTCGCACCAAATTTACTTTGTTGGACATTAAACCACCAACACGTTTACGTACTGTGCGTAGTGAAGAAAATATTGCGGCCGTATCAGCTAGTGTGACAGAAGACCGCGAAATGTCGATTCGGCGCCGTTCCCAGCAGTTAGGCCTTTGTTACAGCACTACGTGGAAAATTTTGCGGAAGGATTTGGGCGTAAAGCCTTTTAAGATACAGCTGGTGCAAGAACTAAAGCCAGCCGACCTACCACAACGCCGAATTTTTGGTGAATGGGCTCTTGGAAAGCTGGCCGAGGATCCGCTTTTTTATCGAAAAATTGTGTTCAGCGATGAGGCTCATTTTTGGTTGAATGGGTACGTAAATAAGCACAATTGCCGCATTTGGAGTGAAGATCAGCCAGAAGCATTGCAACAGCTACCAATGCATCCCGAAAAAGCCACTGTTTGGTGCGGTTTATGGGCCGGCGGCATTATTGGGCCATATTTCTTCAAAGATGATGCGAATCGCAGCGTTACTGTCAATGGTGAACGCTACCGAGCGATGATAACAAACTTTTTTTTGCCCGAAATGGAAGTTCTTGACTTGCATGATATGTGGTTTCAACAAGACGGTGCCACATGCCACACAGCACGCGAAACAATGGCGCAATTGCGAGGCGAGTTTGGTGAACAGTTAATTTCACGTTTCGGGCCGGTCAATTGGCCGCCTAGATCGTGCGATTTGACACCATTAGACTATTTTTTGTGGGGGTATGTCAAAGCTAATGTCTATAGGGACAAGCCCGCTTCGATTGACGCACTGGAAGCCAACATCCATGCATTCATTCGTGAGATACCGGCCGATATGTGTGAAAGAGTATGCCAAAATTGGACTCAGCGGATGGGCTACCTGAGACGCAGCCGCGGTCAACATTTGCATGAAATTATCTTTAAACATTAAATTGCAAGGTTCAAACTATCGATTCAAATAAATATTTCACTCATTTTTTCGAATTTTTTGTGTTTTTTTTTTTTTAAAAAGTTCTAAACCTCTTAAAAAATCACCCGTTAGTTTGCCTAAAATTTTGGAGAATTTTGTATTGAAGTTTAAAATTCAGCGCGAACTTCGTACTAGGTTTTAATGGAGAAAATTAAGGTAAAGGCCCATTTAAACTTAAAAAGAAGATTTCAATTAAGATTAAATTAGGTGTGTTCCTTAAGTTTGAAACTCTGTACATTTGTGTAAATTTCTGTACATCAAAGTTCATAAAAAAAAATAAAATGTGTAGAAATTCACACAAATGCACATAGTTTCAAAGTAAAGGAACACACTTATTGTTTCAACGTTATTAATTTTTAAAATCACTATAATACATATTAATAAATACAAAGCCAAACAATTGCATTGAACAATAATAACAAGTAGATACCTATACGTGCGATTAGTCCGTGTACTTTATTTTATTTCATAACCCAGGTATAAATCGATGAATCATTAGACTAGATGATGATTTGTGTTTAACCAATACTAGAACTAAGCTTAACACCAGGAAAAATATTATTATTTATTTCGCAAATACGCTCCCCTCAAAATCAATTTATTTTATTCAATTGTGACAATTGTGTTTGTAAATAACTTAGAAGGTTTTGGGAAAAACCGATCACTAATCACTATCTTAGCTTTCAACAGCAAGATCTTAATTGTAGTTTAATTTAAAAAAAAAACATGTCTACTAGTAAATAAGTAGCAAAATTGTTGATAATTTAGCTCAGTTATTCACATAAAAATCAAAGTGTGAATGTTTGTATGTTGGTTCCCGTCAAGGTGTCCAAACATCGAGTCAAAATTTACTGGCCATTTTTAAAAATTTTACCAATTTTGGTTTGTATGCTTGTGTGTCATGTTCAACTCAACTGATTGATATGGACGAAACTAGAAACATGTCCATTTATAACAGTTATAACAGTTCATTGCCATTAAAAGTGCATGCAGATCGATGTGCTTCGGGCAATTTAAAAAATAATTAGTAAGGTTATCTGAAATACACCCATCGGTGCATAATTTGCCCCATTGAGCGCCAATGCCAGCTCACAATAATAACAAAAAAAGCGTATTTTTAAATTTTTCTTGATTATCGTAAATTTTAAGTTGGGTTCTGGGCTAGTCCCAGTCGTAAAGTATACATATAATATGTAGTTCTTCGTAGTTTAAAATGTCCATTTTTTTCAGGGAAACAGTCACAAAATCTTCCAACATTTTCTGCACTAGTCAAATGTTTTACATTTTTCTTGTATCTGAAAAAACAAAGCAAAATAGAGCAGAACAAAATAATTTGGTTATTTTTTTTTGCAAAGCTCTGATTTGGAATATTATAATGCTTTTCCAATAGTTTATTTTGAAATACAAATGAATATAAATTAAACTTTGAATTTTCCTTTCAATGATTTAGATATTACTGCTCCTTCCTAAAATGGGGTTAACACCCCCCGCCTCAGGACCCATTTCCACAGACAAATACTTTCCGTTTGAAATTTTGTTTGTTCTTTTAAAACTGTTGATGATTACTCTCAGAAATGATATCGAATTTTACCCGAAACGAACTCAGGGTTTTTGTAGGGCTTGACAACGCACTCAGCCTATCGGGTTTTTACATTGTAAATCACTACTTTTCTAAATTCATTGAACTTCGATTTACAAAACTTTATGGGATTATCTATCTGCGCACAAAATTGCAATAAAAAGCTACACACTTAAATCATAATTAGCCGTGTTTTATTATCTACGGATCTCTATCAGGATCATTTTTCAACACGTAATACAATAACAACTTGGGATCCTATTGTTGTTGTGTTACGTGTTGATCCTGATTCAAATTCGTTGAAAATAAAACTCGATAATTATCATAACTGGGAAAGCCCACAAAATCGTTGGATACAGGCGTGTTTTTTTTGCAAGTCCATATGGATTTGTCGAAAAAACCGACATCAGAACTAAGAGTTTTACACGTAAATACAACAACAACTTAAGTCCATGTGGACTTGGCTAAGTCCAGATAATTTTCGGGACTTAACTTAAGTTCGTATCGATGGCCATCATTTTCATTGAATTTATTTAGTTTTCCTATAAATGACTTGGAATTAAGACATATTATGTTTTATTTAATTTTATTTTATGAAGGGATTAAATTTTCCATGTGAGTTTTCTTTTTATTTGAACGTGGCATGACTGATAAGTTTTTATTTTGTATGCTCACCATAAAGCTGAAAGGGTAGTGATGACTTTTTGTAACAGTGATGGGCTTGTTTACAGTGATGACTTTGGTAAGTCCCTATGTCGTTTTTTCGACCAATCAATATGGACTTGCAAAAAAACCACACCTAACATATGGATATAATATTTCTTTTACCTTTCCAAAAATATAAAATTTAAAACCATACAAAATCATACTGATTCAATGCAAATAATTTCTTAAACGTCTTCTTTCCCGTTTTTTACCTTTAAACATTCATATAGCTATCTCGATTCTTAAGTTTTTCGAAATTGTTCCTTGTATATGCATGTTTGTTTTTTTTATTATTCAATCATCTAACGATTACCAAAAAAAATATTGATCTTCCTCGTGTTACGGTAAGATTTACCGCAACAAAAACCATTCCTAATCTCGGTTCTTAAAACCTCTTTCTGGCTATGTTGTTTGGTCATAGTCTAACTCTCGTTATCTGTTTCCCCTCCATCCCAACCATTCCCATTTTTCGACCCATAATTTTGAGTCCGTTGTCCTCATGGAGCTGGAGAGTTGCTCAGAGAGGATAGCAATATAGGTACCTCTTTATTCGATCGTGCTGAGCCAGCGGATGGGCTGGAGACTCGCACGCCATCTATGTATAGAGCGAGGAAGCTCTTCTCTAAATATAACAACACTCAAGGATAGAAGGAGATATACACTTACACTTACAAGTGGATTTTATACCAGCACAACAAAACACCAACATACATTTTAACTTCATTTTTAAATATGGCTTCGAGCCCATCCTAGAATTTATAGCTTTAAAAGATTGGAACGCTAAACGCTATTCCCTCAATCCCCCAGATCTGCACAAAGGTCCACCGAATAGTAAATTGCGCGTTAGGTAGTTTGATTTGAGTATTTGCCTTCCTCCTTCAATTCCTTAAAAAAGTATTAGAAATTTGCATTAGAGTATTTGTTCCACCTTCGAAACATTTTCAGAAAGTTAAATTCAGTAGAGTAGCTGAGAGAATGCTCAGAATAATATTTTCAACTTTTTATAGTTTTTTGATTTTCTCAAGAGTTTGATATTGTGAATATGTCTAGATACGGCCTTGGATTCGTCAAGTTTTGGGACAGCACCAACAACTTGGGGAATTCAGTGAATGTGTGGGTGAGAGAGAGTTTCGTTGGAACTTAACCTCGGAGTGATACCGTAGCCGAGTTCCACGAAAGCTTGTGATTGAGAGTGAGAATGTGTGTGTGAAAGAAGAGGCCAATAGAGGACAAAGACTACGCATGACCAACCTCTTCTTGGTTGACTTGCGAAGCATTGAGAGGTTTTGAAAGTTTTTGAGAAAAAGGAAAGAAAGAAAATAAGAAGTTGAAAATAAAATATTTAATAGTTGAGAAAGTTTAAAAAGTGTTTTTGGAGAAAGTGTTCGAAGCAGGAATTAGTAAAATACTAGAAGAGGAAATTTGTATTCGTCAGTCTGGGCGATTAAATTGAGGAAAGGAAGAAGGAAGGGGAGAAAATTCAAAAAAAGAAGATAAGTAGAGTGCATTATTGTTTTTATTCGTTTTGTGAAAAATTGCTTTCAAATAACTATTAGTATATTCGGTTGGTCTTTGAAATTACGTTTTATTAATCTCAAAATTGTGAGAATCGCGACCCCATTTTCGTAAAGTAGTTTTCTTATCCGTTTATTTCGGGACCTAGTGATAGCGGTCCAATCTTGCGGTCTTTGTATTTTTGTTTCATTGTTTTAACATTTGCCTTTGTTTTAAGATTGGTCACGACCATTTTAAATTCCTAATTGTATTTCTTTTTTTATCGAAAAAATTCTGGGTTTTAATCCAGGTGCAAGCCAAGGTTTCCCAGATAATTTTAAATAAAATTTGTTCAACTTCCCTTTGGGAATATAAACCATTGTGTTTCCCTTCATTATTGAAGAAGAGTTTTCAGCTTACCCGGTCAAGGCGACCCTAAAAAGTTTCCTGGCGCCCACCCTACAGCGTAAGTACGCCCTTGTGCTTACTTTTTATTTATTAGACAAATAATTCGATACCCCTTTTTATTTGGTTCCAATTGTTTACTTACTTTTTTTTATTCGTATCATTAATTCGACGAACCCACCCCCAGCTGACTAGCCGGTTGGCTGCATCGTTGTTGCAGTTTGTTGTTGCAATATTTTTGTCTCTCCTCTTTATCTCACATTCTTCAACGATCGATTTGACAGTTCGTCATATCGATCTTATCTTCCGCGTGTGCCGGTTGCACAATTTAATTTATTAATTCGTTTGTGATTTTATTACATAATTATTGTTGGATTCGCATAATCCCAAGTCGCGGTTTTCTAGTTATTCGTCATCCTAAACATCCTAATACATCATCCTAAAATTCGCGTAGTTAAATAATATTGCAACACTCGGTTTAAAAAAAATCGAAAAATGAGTTCACACCTTTAAGCAAGATAGCGGTATTCCTGCAAGTAATTGATGGTTGAAAACTGGAATTTTAGCTGCCCTAATGATTGCAAAATAAAAATGTCTTCCCCAACAGAAGATATTAAAATCCCATAGGCATAATGACTAAATATATCGGACTTGTCAAAACTAGAATTTTAATTAACGTATTCGTTAACTTTTAGTTATTATGAGCAGCTTCCTTTCAAAAGTCAAACTTCAAACCCGCGCGTGTGTGACTAAGGTACTATTAATATTGCTACTATTTAACTCACACTGTAACAAAAATGTATCAATTATAACTGACGTATGTTACGTATATATACATCAATTAAAATAAATACCCCACTAAATTAAAACATACCTCAAAAGTTCAATTATTGTTGTTAACCTGGTCAGAGGATTAATGTTATGTTATACTCGTTTATGAAGAAATTAAATTTAATATAGGAAACCTCTATGATCCCGTATATATGATTAAATTTATTTTCTACTTAAAACAGAAAACTAATCACATTAAAATTATAGACACATTTTTGTTGTTTTTTTTTTTTTTTTTGATTTTTTTTACACAAAAATATTTATAAGTTAGAATCTAATGTTATGAACATTCCCAAACATACGACAGTATTATATCCGGTAGGAAGTGGGAATCAATTGTATAAAACATCATTAAAAAGCTTTGGCAAAGAGGACATATCAATCCATTAAAAAAAGTTCCTCTATAAATAGTTTTGAAATTTTCCGCAGCAATTATCGTTATGGGGTTTATTATTATTTTTGTCGAAAGGCAAGGCAATTGCTGTGTTGAACATAAAATGTTATGCCTAAACTAAATTAATAGTTTTTTAACCCCAGATTCATCAGAGACACCTAAAATGATAGACGATGGAAGTTTTTGTATCGTTTTATTTTATTTATTAATGCAGTCAATGTGAAATGTACAGGAATATGTTATATTTTGGTATAATGATTTATTTTACATATGTACAAAGTTACAATACTCGTACACAAAAAATATTTACACTTGATATTTCAAGAGCACTGAGAAAGTTTTGACATCAATTTTTTTTAAATAGAAAATGCGTTTGTAAATTAAATGATATGGTTGCATTTATCGCAATTGCGTATTCTGTGATAAAAGCATCCAATTTATTTTATTTATTTTATTTATCGGTGCATTGTATGCAGGGGCAAACTGGTCCGCCCGCCGCGCCGGGAAACCGGGATCTTGACCCCTGGAAAGACCATCCAATACTTTCTGTTCTTTAAAAAAAAAATTTTAATAAAATTGAATTTCTATGGACTTTACAGTAAAAACAGGGTGTCCCGAAATCACCGCCACAGAAGAAAACCATGAGTTCGTGAGGTCATTTCAAGTCGAAAAACTTAAGTGGTGATATTCTCGTTTTCGCTTCGTTTTCGACTTATAACGGTTTTTATGATTTGTATTCTTTTTTCCTTTGACTGGCTTTGCCAAACTACAAACGATTTTTTTAAATTTGTTTGTAAAGGGTGTTTTTTTTAGACGTCTGGTTTTCAATCTGACAATACTTTTTTACACTTGATTTATGCTCACTTTGGTCTGCCATTTCATAATGAATAGACTTACCTGAACAACATTTGCAAATCGTGCAAATTTTTTACCAAAATAATGGTTCGGTTCGCGCGACAGCCAACGAAACAATCAATTCATTGCAGGAAACTTTGCGGTGAGCGCATTATCTCGCGTCGTGGGCCTGTGGATGGCGTGGCCTCCAAGATCGTGCGATTTAACACCGCTGGACTATTTTTTGTGGGGTTATGTGAAGTCGCCTGTCTACGCAGATAAGCCTGAGACGATTGACGCCTTGGAAGAGAATATTCGGCGCGTTATTGCTGACATACGGCCCCAATTGCTGCAAAAAGTGGTCAAAAATTGGGCTTCTCGGCTGGAATCTATTCGAGCCTGCCGCGGCGGCCACTTGCCCGAAATCATTTTTAAAACATAATGGCAAACCCTTATCTTTATAATAAAGCTAAATTCTTGGTCATAACATTAAAATATATGAGTTCTATTTCTTCTTGAAAACCACACGTTTTAAAAAAAAACACCCTTTATTTAAACAAGAACCGTTTGTACCTACCATATAAAATTTTTTTAAGAAAAAAATTTAGTACGCCATTTTTTAGTGTTTATTAATTTGGAATTAAAAAATAAATTTTGTACAAAAAATTAGCCACCTACCAATTTTCGAAATATCGAATTTTCAAAAAATAATTTCGACCATTTTTTTTAAATTGCGAAATTTGACATTCAATATTTTCAAACCTTTTAAAGCTCTTGTGTTAGAAATTTCATTAAAATCAATTCGGTATTATATTAGGTTATGAGATAGGTACTCGAAAACCAATAAAATGGTTCTATGAGAAACAAACAAATTTTTTTTCCAATAATATGGTAGATCGTACTGATAAAAGCTCCTATCAAAATTTTTATCAATATCGTATGAGTCGTTTCTGAGAAAAATAAGATTTTCCTTTACGGTTTTTAAACACTTGTATGGGAAGCAGCGTTGCTTTTGAATATAAGAATAATTTTTATTTAAAATCTGCTAGATAACATTAAAAAATGTATGGGTTAGGTTTAATAAAAATCGATCCAATCGTTTCCGAATTATTAAGTTAAAAAAAATTTAAAAAAAATGGTTCTATGGGAGGTATACCCTTTGTAACCAGTTTAATAGAATTTTGTTAAATTATATAAAATGGTACCCGTTTTGTAAAAAAAATACTGAATATTTTTTTTAAAAGAGTTGTGGGCACATTTCTGAGAAAAATAAGATTTTCATTTTTTGCTTAAAAAATGTCTACGGCTGCTTGTATTATTTTTGGTCCTAAAAAAAATTTAAAAAAACGTTTCAGGGGAATGCCCAAAAAACGCTATATGTACCAAGTTTAAAAAAAATCGACGACCCGTTTAAGCTGCAGCCAAAAGGAGAGACAGACAGACTGCAGTCATAATTGCGAGACCCACTTTTTCGGCTGCGCTTTCATCGTAATTCCAACTTTGATCAAAATCTCGAGTTCGATTTTTTTTACGAATCCATAGCTTGTCATTGTATGTAGATATACCCATACTTATATCGCAAGTACAAAAAGGTTAGGAGAATGTCCAATGTCCATTGCTAGATACCAAGTTTAAAGAAAATCGAATCGATTTACGCGGTAGCCGAACAAACAGAAAAGCAGATATCAAGTTTGACCAAAAGAAATTTAAAGCTCTACTTTTATAATTAACAAAATTTAAAACACACATTATTTCTTATTTCTCCTATACTATATTGATCATCAACAAAAAAATATCAAACCATATTACACGATATAAAATATAATATTAGCATATCAATGCAAATTTTTTACTTTAACTATCTCTACCATCTGCCCACTTAGCTAAACAAAGATGTCAACATTCCTTTTTTTTTCCATTTGGTTTTTTTGTTACATTAAAATTCGACCTTGAATTTTTACTCTCAACACGTTTAATATGTTTCATTTCAAAATAGGTGTGCACATAAATATTTGCGATTCCGCAAGAATTAAATTTGATATTTTTTGACAGATAACTATAAAGGCAAATTTATTCGCATTATACTTTGAACGTGAAAAGAAGAAATGTGTATACGGAAAATCATTCATGCTTGCGGAATTAAGGTAAGACCGCATTTGGCGGAACTGCACTTCAGCGGAACTGAACTTCAAGACTTATTTGTAGGAAAGTGTATGAGCTATATCGCACTAAGTGACTACTGCGCTTTACGGTGCGGCACTATGCGACAAAGTTGATAATCCGACAAACTTTGTCGCGACATGAATTTTCGCTGAGTTTCGTGCAAAATTACGCTCCGTGTCGCTGAAGTATAGTTACGCCGAGTGGGGTTTCACCTTTATGCTCCAGAACTTCGATTTTCATGTCTCAATGATTCGTATGAAATGTCTTAATTGAATTCGGCAACACCCAAAGCTCTTCATATCAGTTTCATAGTTCATCTAACTCTCGACTGAGGAAAATGAATTTAAATGGATTACTTAATTCTAATTTTGAGCAAAATCCGCCTAAAAGTTTTAGTGCCGGAAAGATGAACTTTTTGGATAAGGAACGAAATAAGGAAAGGCTGTTTGTTTCAAACTGGAAATAGGGCTTTTAGATAGGCTTAAGTGCAGGTTTTCGGGTTGCCATGAATATACATACCCAAAAATCTGCTAGGTGTTTCCAATCTCAATAATTTTAATTAAAAAATTCAAATTCTTAATTCCAGATATAATGAAAATTCTTAATAAATTTTGTGACTTTGAAATTAAAATGAATAAAAAGTCAAATTTTTTTTACAAACAATAATTAACTGACTTCTATAAAAAAAAGGAACCTATCCAGTACCAACTCAGCAGGAAACGCAAATAAAATTTTAAAAAATATTCCTGGAATAAAAACTTCGGAATACATTTAACTAAATTGTTTTATAATTAATCTCAATCAACATTAAAAGGATTCAGCATTTTATTTATTTGTGTATGAAACGTTTGCATGTGGTACCTGTACATTCGTTTTTAAACCTGGACGTGGTTAAAATCAATTGTACTGTGAGGTGAATGGAAATGAATGTTTCATTTCAAGTAATGATGACGACGAACGCGACGGTAGCATCAGCGACGGCAGTGTTTCGACTTATAAATGAGGTGCAATCAATGCGTTCATTGGTTAATTAAATTCCTAAATTGTTTTAAAATGCAAAATAATCCGATTTGTATACGGATTGTTGTGTGAGTATATGTATATATGGATATAAGTACATAAACATATATAGGCGAATATCACTAGTATATATATTGGAATAGCATTTACATTTTAACTGATTTATAAAATAACATTTTCAAATTATAAATTAATTTAATGAATGAATTTAAAAAAAAAAATGTCTTCAATATTAATTGATTGTGTGGATTTTATGTTATAAATTTAAATTTATTCAAGTAAGAAGCAGCGAATATATTTTTTTTTTAAACTGAATGTTTGAATGAGACTAAAAAAAAACAATATGAGTGTACCAATTTTATAGGAAAAGTAGAATGTATTGCCTCATTATTAAAATTGTCTGGGCTTGATGATCGATATGGGGAAAGAATGTCTCTAGCGATGAGGATGAATAATATTTGGTACAAATAGCAAAGACGTCACTGATGATTAAATTTATGGACGATACTAGAAAATTGCTATCATAAAGATAGTTATAACGACTGCTGTCGAATTATGGCTCTTATAGTAGCATTTGGATCCTTTGATGGTATACTGTGCTACCCATCTGTCATAGAGGCTACCCAAAATGATTTTTCTAACTGTTCACATATTTGTTTTAAAAGAAGAATTCACATCTCTATACAATGTCATCTCTGAAAATGGAAATGGAATGGAAAATGGAAAATAGTAAATTTATTAATCAAATCCTGAATAGCAGAATTATTTATTCAAAACTAGGCAGCTTTTCTGCAAAAAGATCTGTCTTTATTTCATTCACAAATCTGTTAAATGATATCGTTGCAATAACATGATAATACATTGATTTACCTGTCAGTAGAGGTAAGCTCCTTCTTAAGAACTTGGTATAGCAATCGAGCTGGTCACATACATATACCTGGAAGTCGAGAGTTACCTACAGAGTGATTGCCTATGCGGATGACGTTTCTATTACGATATATAGAAATCATCCTTACACCGGTAGAGAACTCTTTCAAATCGCTTTTAAACAAGCTATTAAAATGGGTAGAGCTTTTTTTTCCCCTACAATCAAAGGTATACCACTAACATTCTCAGACGAAGCCAAATATTTGGATAGATACGTTAGCTGGGAATCTAAAACACATAGAGTCAAAAAGGCCAAAGTGGCACTTTCTCCATGCAAAAAAACTCGTTCGAAATAAATAGGGTCTCTAAACCCTCTTTAGTCGCATATTTTGATACTCAGACCGATTCTAACATACGGTTTTACGGAAATGTGGACTACAAAACAACAAAAAAAGTTTGCAAAGCTTTAGAATGGGCTTATAAATACGACTGTAGTAGTCTCGCACCATCGAAGTGGTTCAATTAGTAGGAAGAAAATCTCCTATATTAATGTTTTATCACAATTGATCAAATCGTGCCCAAATTAAAAAAAATGTTTGGAAATATCGCACAAAATTGAAGAAATAAGTCCCAAATTTTACAAAAACAATTTCCATTAAAAATATTTGGCGATATTTCCAACTTAAGATTTGGAAAAATATAAATTTCGGCGATACATATTTCCATTTTTTTTTTGGGCGATATTTCCAAATCGATTTAAGAGTTTATTCCTTGGGCGTTATTGCTAACACCAATATTATCTGATCTTGCCCAAATAAATATGTACTACCATTTGCCATGTGTATGTATGTGTGCAAATATAAAAAGTGGCGCTTACTACAAATCTTGCACAGGGCGCAAGTTTGGCTGAGGCCGGCCCTGGGTAGAACACTTTTAGTTTGAGGTTTTACGTAAAATTTAAAGAAAAAATGCGATGAAAAACCGATAATATGTTGAAAGCAAATTGAAGACTTCAACATTTTTGGGATGAATTTTGGAAACCTGCATCAACCTTGAAAAAAATATATCACTCTTTCAAATTTGTACAATAATTTTTGCTATTTATTTGTAAAGCTTTGATGCCTCAGTTTTTTCCTAGTGGTTTTGCACTAATGGTTCTTTTAAGATAAAGACTAATGTGATAAAAAAAAAGGTTTTTGACAATAAATATAACCTACATTTTCTATGTACATTAAGCCTAACGGATTTTCATCATATCCAATTAGAAATAACAAATTTTAAATTTGTCAACAAGGATTAAGGTCGTTATAATATGTATGGTAGGTATGTGCAAATGGCTAACATCCCATAAACAACATTTTTGATTTAACCTTCTTATGCCAAGTCAGGGAAAAAATTATCATCACATTTAATAGCTTTCACACTGATGCACACTTTACCATCGTCGTCACTCGTCGTCATATATGATGACATGATGAAAAACACTTTAGCCAAGATTCCAAATTACTAAAAGAACTACTTATAATATAGTGCTGGTTTTTCAAGGCATGATGCTGGTTGATGCTTGCTGATGATGTAGGAAGGTATACGACAATACAATATATCGCCTCTGAAACTCTCTCTCTCTCTCTCTCTCCCTACTCAAAAAGCTTTGATGTCAATTTAGTTTCTCGAAAGAGCTGTAGCCACATTCATCAAGTTCAGTGTCAAAGCCGAATGTTGTAGCTACAAGACTAACACAAATTTTACTTCAGATTTTACGAGGTGTGGTGTTGTTGTATGTATGTAGGTATATGCGATGAATGTCGTTGTTGAAGTAGGTATCACAAATTACATTTGAACATTTTGATCACATAGTTGCGCAATTTATATACATTTATGAACTCTACTCTATGCTGGATTTGTTGTCATGCTAATGGATCAGTTTTGTTGTAAAAAAAAGTTAACCAAGGTGTATGTACCTCTATTTGGGGATTTAATAAATTAGTCATTCATTTAAGTGTATCAAAATGTGTCGTGCGTGGTATTTTTTATTTTTTTTTTTTTCTTGTTTTCATTTTTGATGGATAGCAGGGTGGGTTATATAGAGAGATAAATAAGGAAACATTAGTGACGAAATTTACAGAGTTTCCAAAAAAAATGTTAGTTTGACAACTTTGGTAGGTGCAGGCAAGAGATGTAGTGCAACTGATTAAAATATGTGGGTGGATATAGTAAAGAAATTTGAAAAAAAATCGTGGGATTCGATAGAGAATAAGTATCATTTAAAACCAACATTTAAATAAAACGGGAGCTAGTGGCCATTTCGCTTTCAAAATAAGGGAGATAAAACTTATTTTGGTAATATGTTCAATTTGACCTTAGAGCCAATTATGAGGTCCAAAACGCTCTGCAAGACTCATATTCATTAATATTGAATGGGGTGAGGGTTAAACTGGCCCAATAATATATGGTCCAATTTTAATTTTTAGCTTAATATATTTTTCGCAATACAAATTTATAGGTATTTTATTTTTTTTGCAACATGTAATCGATTTGAATATAAAACGATTTACATACAAATGTGTGCTTTATTAAATGATAATTTTTAAAATATGCCATGGAAGACTATCGTTTTAAAGTCATTGTTATATGTTTGCGCAAATTCATCATTTCGCAAATTTAAAATCACTTAAAAATTCTTAACTTGAATTTCATTATTTCGCATAGGTAGGTACTATTAATTCGTTAAGTTTTGTAACGCATTACTAACGGGCTTCTGCCTCTTGCGAGGAATTGCCAGATCCTCCAAGAGATACTTGTCATGAAAAAGTGCTTGTCACCTTAGCCGTTCAAATTCAGCAGAAAACTGTAGAATCCCTCCATTCTTGCGAATAACACGCAACGTACAAAGGAATGGCTGAGAGTTGTAAGTCACTAGCTGTCGCGTCACCCAATTTATTTATTTTACCTTACTTAGTGCATATTTTCAACTATTGTATACATATATACAGTTGTCAATTACCTGAAAATTCGAAATATACAAAAATTATTCCAAAAATTCAAAAAAAAAAATAATCCTACAAATCTATCACAATTTAAATCTATCAGTTTATTAGCATTTTTATCAAAAGTTTTTGAAAAGATAATCGCTGAACAAAATCAAGAAGACTTCGATAGATATTTATTATAAGCTTTCAAAAAGTCAACCAGTATTTCGAATAAAGCGTAGCTATAAATCAGCAGTAGTTAAGGTAACCAATGATTTAAGGACAGCAAAGGGCCAGTTTGTTCACAATGAGTTAAATTTGCAACATGACTTTCAAGGGCTCTAATTGAATGGCGTTAATCAACTAAAATCAGATGATAACATGTTTTACCAACTCGAATTATGGATTTCTTGATAAAAATTTCTGTTAACCTCTACATTTGATGATTTATCAGTTTCAATAATCCTTGATTATTATTTACCTTGATAAAGATGATCAGCTGTGAACAAACTGGCCATAAGGATCATGATGAAATCAGTGCAATGGTGATGCTCGATTTTTCAAAATCATTGATCTTACCAATTACCATATTAATGAAGAAACTCAAAAATTATTTTCAATTTTCTCACTTTGCCCTCGAATTGATTTTCAAATTGTCGAAACTGATCAAGGAACCTCAAGTCCAAGTCTTGTAAATACAGGTGTCCCACAAGGGTCGGTTTTGTGGCCTCTTCTATTCTTTATGTATGTAAACGATATTCCTGATATTATTGATAACAGTAATGTTCATATTTACGCTGGAATTTTAAGAATCACATCTGGCATCACTGCTCAGGGTTTCTAAATTGAATTTTATTGACACATATTTCCAAAAAAAAAATGTTGTATAGTAAAACAGTACCTACAATTTACGATAAATTTTGTGATTAAATATTTTATAGACTATTGAAAAACATATGATAAGAGTTCATTGAGTTTTTTTATATTTATAAATGCAAAACATAATAGTACGTTTTCTTATGTTACAAAATACAAAGCACGTGTTGAGGTTACAAGTGAAAAAATTTGCATTTAACCAATAAAATTTAAGCATATTAATCATGGTGATCAAACAAGACTTTTATACAAGTGGTCGAAAGCCTTGGACGAAATTTTTAAATAAATGATACTAATTTTGCAAGCTGAATACGCAAAAATTTTAGAAATTTATTTGAAAGGTAGTATGAATTATTGTGTTAAATGTGAGCTTTTTTAAATGATTATTCGGTATATAAATATAAGTACAGAAAAAATGTTCCTGAGAAGCCGTATGCATTACATTATAGCCGATAACAAGTTCGACTATAATTTAAATTTTGAGAGCATCCAATCGGATCGGAAATTATATCAATGTACCGACATTTTTTTTCACATCAGTGCACATATTTAAGGTAATATTAGGCGTGTTTTTTTTGCAAGCCCGGGGGGAATTGGTTAAAAAAACGACAACGGGGATTAGAGATGCCATCACGGAAACAAAATGGAGTTTTCGTACAAACTATCGATAACAAGTATGTAATTCACGCCAGAAAAACAGTTTTTCGGCGCGCTTAAGTATAAGCCCGAAGAATTCTCTGGGATAAGCTAAACCCGCATTGCATTTAACATGCAAATTGTTGAGTACCTACCGACTTCGTTTTTTTATCGAATTCCCCCCGGGCTTGTAAAAAACACGCCTATCATTACCATTTGTATATTTTGTTCATTCTGTGCATCTGTAAAAGTTGAAGAAAATGCCGGTCCTGTGTCACTGGATTCTAATACCAATAGGCGCGTTTTATTGGTGAGTTTATAGCTAGTTCAGTAAAATTTCCCTCCGTTAAAAAAGCATAAATTGCCGATAAATAAGCCAGCAAAATAGTCAGTATAAAAGTGAACGGATAAAGTTGAAACTTTGAAGATGAAGATGGCGCTGTTGAAAAGTATTCATGACTTAAACCTTAATGTTTTTTTCACTCAAAAAACGGATGTGTTCTACGATATTTGTAGTTAAGTATGAGACATGAAAATAAAAATACTTTTCGAACACAGCCATAGAAATAAATAGTTTACATAAAAGTGGTTAAAGCTTTTTTTTGGTACCTGATTCCTGAACTTGCTATAAATTACTAATAAAACGCAGGTAATATATCTAGTAACGCGATCTGCAGTTTTGTGGGTAGTCGTACAACCATTTATCATTGCTGACAGTTTCAACTTTGACAACCTGTGCAAGTGTACTGTGCCCTTTTTTAACTTCAATTCAAAGAACTCTTCTTGTCAAAATTGTTTTTCTACATTTTAATAACTAACTGAAATGTAGAGTTCAATATATTTGATGATTCTAAAACTTGTATTATTTTCGTTGGTGTTTTTTTGTTTAGGAAGTCTTACCTTAAAGGCCTTGCTTGTTGTTTACTTTATTCAAATGGAACTCTTCCTTAATTTTATATGAAGAATAACATAAAAGCATACACAAAAATTTAACAAAAACTATAGAAATAATGATTTATTTTTATTACCAATTGGGTGTACACCGTACGCACTTAATTTATACCATCAGTATAAAATTTGTTGTATGTATATTAAATTGGTATTCAATGCACGAAAAAATTTAATACCTTACTTATGATCCTATGATTAAAATTTAAATGCCATACGACATCTGTGTTAAGCTAAGCTATACAATCCCCAAATTGCGAAACTTCTTTATATCTTTTCGGTGCAAAAAGTGGAATGGATATATAAATATAAATGCAGAGCGTTCACAGTAAATTATTTTTTTTAGAAATACACTAAACATTCACTACAACTATCTGCAACAACTGGACTGGACCAACAACCATGCTTTCAAATGCCAGTTTAAAAGCTGGTTTTATAGGTGGTGCTACTGTATGCATTCTTGTCATTTATTAAATGCGAAACTCTTTTCCATTCCATGTAAGGCATTGGAAAGAATGCTATATGAGAGTTACATGCATGGTATATCACGTGATTTGATGAAGAAAAGCGGTCCGCGGGATCTTTATGATTTCTTATGTAATTTCTATTGCAACAACAACAAAAAAAAACAACAACTGGAAAAAATTTAATTTGCGAATGAAATATAGATACAAATATTTTAAGTTAATTTTATTTCACATGAGAAGTTATCGATGCTTCAATTAAATTTAATAAATACGAACAATTTGTCGAAGTTAATGAGTTGTACTAACGAGTTATTAAAAAAACTTGAAATTGTATGTGAAACACAAATCTTACTCTCAACATTAATTGGTAGTGAATAAATATAGACGCTTTATTAAACCTCATTTACAGATAAATTTACTGTTTTTCCCTAAAAATAATGCAAAAATCCCCGGGATGCCATTAATTGTTTAACTTACTAGGCAATGAATTAGTAAAAAACTTACGCCTCATTCAACCTCATTAAAAATCCACCTTAAAATGTTGATGTTGGCTTTTTAACTAAAAGCGATTTCAAATTAAATTCGTAATAGATTATTTAATAAAGTCTCCATTCAAATCCCTAAAATAGGCAGATTTTTTTTAAATCTCAAATTTCCCTTTTTAATGCTATTTTTGTAATTTAATGGAAAGAGAACAAATTAGAATTTAATGGAGTCTTTTAACAAACCATTATCTTTAAAATGGGTTAAAACTACAAAATCCAACTTTTAATGGAAAGTGAATAGAGTGGCCCAAATAATTATAAAAATCTTAAATATAATATGTAAAAGCTTTTTAAATTAAGTTTTTTTTATTAAAACAAAATCCATAAGACCAACCCTATTCTTGTACCCCAGCGGTACTTTTACTTGTTTGTTTTTTTTTTTTACAAAGGAGCAACTGCACTTGATGTGAAAGTTTAATACTCAGAAGGTTAGATAAATTCTTTGCATCTTCCCAGGGACACCTCAGCAGTTAGTGCATGAGTGGCTAAATGAAAACATCATTGAATTTTTGAAGTAACAAACTCTACACAGTTTTCAATTTCCTATTGGACAATGCTGTCAAGACTAGAAAATGAGAGTTTATAATACGCTTCAGTTGAAAATTCACATCCAAAAAAACTAGAAAATTAATCTAGAATATGAAAAACTAAGATAGTGTCATTTTGCAAATAACCCAATGGATAAGAAGAATATTGCTGAATATGAGAAAGAGATTTGGAGACAAAACGGAGCCCTGAAGTACACCAGTATTTACTTTGTAAATCCATGCAATACGAATTCTCTTCAGCAATTCGTTATTTTTAAAAATAATATTTCAAATACCTGGGCTAGTATAACTCGAACTAATAAGTAATAAGTCTGAAGCAAGTGTTATTTAAATTGTCATCTCAACGGAGTCTATTGGTATTTCACTTTTTTCATATTCACATTTTGTTATTACTTGCCAATTTATATGGGCTTCATTATTTAATTTTTAATTTGTATTTATTTATTAATTTAAATATTTTCACATTTATTTGTATATATACACGAGTTATCCGTCGGGCAAACGAGCTGCCCATCATTAACGTTTTACATATATGTTTTTCATGATGAAATCATGTAATTGGGTTAATGTTACATGATCAGTTTGCGCTGAGTGTATATTAAACAACAAACTATTAAATAATCCTTAAAATATTCAGTGCTTAGATCGTACTTTTCTATACACATTCCTCGTTTAATTACACAAAATTTTTATTTGAAGAATACATTATGATCTTTATGTGGGTACTTGGAATTCATTTCGAAGGCCGAAATCATCTAAATAAGAACTTTTGTGACCTTTTGCATGATTTGAATTTAAAAAATTGTTTTCTTTGTATCAAATAAACCCACATAAAATTTCTTAAATCTTAACACTTTACATAAATTTACTCACTTATATTATTTCGTTTGTTAGAACCCAATAGTTTCATGATGATCTCTATTCAGAATGTGTAATCTCTTTAAAGTTAAAGTCTTCTTCAGATGATGGTATTTTTTTTTTTAAATGACGAGTTAATTCACTTTTTATTTGTATTTTTTTTCCTCAAACTGTGGTACACCTTGCGGCATCAAAATCAAATGACATCCACATCGATTCAATTGGGTAACTCGCACTATTCTGAAAAAAAAAACAATAATAAATAAAAAAAAAAAATAAATTAATATGCAAGCATTGATTTATTTGTTGAAATATTATTTTGGGTATCTAATTGTTTGGCCACAGTAAAGTCTTAACTTTAAATACTTTCGGATGACAACAAAAAAAAAATAAGAAAAGCACTTAAAAAACTGTTCGCATTCAAATCTGACGGCTAGAAGAATAATTTAATTAAAATAATATAAATATTAATTTTAAGATGAGTAGGAAGTTCATTTGAATTTGGGAGGGGGTTTTGTGATTAAAAAAAAACAAGTTAACATGCATTTTTAATCTCTTTTTGGAAACTAGGTTATGTTATGGAATAATCTATTTGACATTCTTAAGTTTAGATACACTTTTGGATTTGAAAAGAAATGACGCATTCAGATGTTAAAAAAATTTTTAAGTGATGAAAAATTATTATTTAAATATTATTTATAAGTACGCGTCGCGTCGCGTTGGTTTGTTCGTCTGTACTTCCATTTTAATCTGAAAAAGAGCCTAAACTGGTTAATCGATTTGCTTCGAATTATGGAACAGATCATTTTCAAGTGATTCCCTAGAGGGGAAATTTAAATTTTGTACTTAGCTCTTCTAAAGCGGGTAGCTGCCAAACAATGAATTCGTTTTTTTTTAATTTCTCGAAAACTGCTCTAACGATTTTGAATAAACTTCCTATCTGTAATTATCTGTAGGTTCCGGTTTTTTCCGGTTTAAAAAAAACTATCCCAGGAACTATTTTCAAATCCCACGTTATCCTTTTGTTCAGCATTGGAAATTTTTGAAAAGAAAAATGTTTCGAATAAAGCCTCTCGCGAAACATACGACAACCAAACTTTTGGCTGACATTTATTTTAAGATTTTTGAAAAGTGCTAAGCTTTAAGCTATTCACGTATAGCTTTTTTAAGGATTGATTAATTTGTTAAAATCAATTTTTTTTAACTAAACAATTTTCTTCCGCCATTTTTCTAATTGTTTCCTGAAACTGATAGACATGCCTAGTCTTGAGAGCAGACGCTTGTATTTATCTTTTGTCTTCATTGTGAAACTTATAAACGGAAACATAGACTCTTTGCACCTTCTGTCTCGCATAAACTTTAATATTCCCCAAAGGAGTTTGAGGAATTTGTCCGGATGCATATTTATTTCAAATTATCGGACTAATTACAAACGATTTTCTCCTCTCAATAAAATGTTTAAATTATTTAATTTTTTCAACAGTAAATATACTAATTTGTTCAACCAAACTGTTAATACTTCAATTAAATTTAAATCAACTTTTTTTCAATTTTGTAACATGTACTGCATATACTTATAACCTTTAAAGCTAGCAATTAGCTGAGTTAGTAAATAAATAAATAAATAAATAAACAAAAAATTCAAGGTTCTAAACAAAAAAACTCTTCTATCTACGGTTTTCTGTTCCAGATCGTGCACAACCGCGCTTTTTTGAAACGAGAATCATGGTATACGGTAGCACGAAAAAAATCAATATGCGGCACGCTCTTCATATTTTTCATTTTTGTACTTCAAATAAATGTAAATTTTAAGAAAACTATTCGAAATGTAATAAAAACTGGCAAAAACTGTTATTTTTTGACTAAAGCAAAATATTGCCTCTAATTTTGTTGGTTTTACTTCGCCCTAGAATTAAATCATATTTTTTTTGTTGCCTAACTCCAAGTGTGTTATCACACAAAAACCCCTTCTAAGGCGCCAGTTACAGCTTTCATTGAAACTCATACATTGAAAATTTTAATTGTTAATTTTGAGCCACTTAAAAAGTGAAATCAGTGGTTATTTTAATGCAAATAAAAAGCTGATAACTCAATTATTATTCTAGTCAAAAGCCTATCGCAGAAAATCTTTATTTCTTTATTTCAATGATTGAACTACCTAATCATTGATCATTGACATTTTAGAAATCGTTTTATGCGAAAGTAGGGCCAAAATTAAATATTTTTTTGGATAGAAATAATAATCGAGTCCTCAGCTTTTTATTGGCATCAAAATAATCACTGATATCGATTTTTAAGGCCTGAAAAATGAAAATTAAAATTTTCAATGATGAGTTTTCAATGAAAGCTATAACTGGCCCCTAAAAAGAAATTGCGTTTTCTCATATGGCACGAAAATGCCAAGTTTTTTCTTAATGTGAGACGGATTTTTTTAGTGGCAACGCTGGTACGTAATACTGTGATTTATTGTAAATTTACGTTCCCTTATTTTTGTGCAGTTTAAACAACTTTTGCTTTTTAAAATTTTACAGTTTGTCCAGCAAAAGCTTAAGTACTTCGTGGTGAAATTCCAGTACTCAGGAAATAACTTTTTAATATCTATTTGATAGGCGCCCATTTTGCCTGTTCTGTTATAATATCCGTATTCCCTTGGCAAAGTACTCAATAAACAACAAATTAAATTCTATCATTATCTGTTGTATTTCTTCAATGATTTTAAAATTTCTATAAGATTCTTAGTTGACAATGAAAACAATAAATTTTATGTGCAAGTAATTTATTTAAATAAATTGTTTAAATAAATTACTTCTGACAATACTTGACAACTTCAATAATAATTGTGAATAATAATTACAATGAGTAAAATATGCGTTTGAAGTGATTCTAGGAAGTAATTATTAACTACAATAATTTTTTTAGTTAGTATTTCCTTTATTTACAAAAGAAAAAGGTCAAACTTTTAGCTATTTATTATTTTGTTATTTATTTTATAGTTAAACTTTTAACCTTTTTAAGCTGACTACTAGGCCGAAGATCTTCAGTTGGATTCCCAGCCTATGCCACCTAAAAAACAGAAATATTTTTTTCACGGGATGCTGCTTTTTAACAAGGAATTGACGAATCCTCCAAGAGTATCTGTTCCATGTAGAGACGCTACCCAGAAATTATGTTTATATTTTTAGTAGGTATACTTAGGTAAAGTACATCAAATATTCTTCTTTTCTTGATAATAATTTAATTCTTGCACTTAGTTTAAGGACAAATGGTAAAAGAAAGACGGAATAAAGAATGGTCAAGTCTAATAAACTGACATTCTAGTATGAATAATACAATAAATAATAATAATGAAAATTAATTTTATTTATTTATTTAACGCAGTTAATTATTACTACCTTTAAAAAAATTATGTATTCATGTTTTAAATTTAAAGAAAAATAGTTAACTTAAATTTAATTGAGTATTAACTGTTTATTTTATTTTAATCTAGCTTTATGGCAGTCATAATGGGATGACCAAACCTGATAACCACATTCCAGAATGGGTCAAACAAATGTTACAAAAAGCTACGTTTGATAAGGAAAGGATCACAAAATTGTCTTGTTTTCTTTCTATCCAACCAAGAATTGAATTAATTTTATTAATTATGGAGTTGACGTTTTGTATGAACTCGAGTTTTTGATCACATATGACACCAAGAACAACCATATCGTTTACTTGGGATAATAGAACAACATTAAACAAATAATTGACAGAATTAATAGACAAAGTTTTCGTAAAACTAATAGTTTACATTTTTCAAGGTTGATAATCAAACAATTATGAAAACCGTCAAAAAACAAATTAAGATCACACTGTTACTCTTCTCAATCGCTTTGAAGATTATAACATCGTCCGCATTAATGAGCATTTTGAATACTTCAGAACAGACAGTAAGTCATTGATAAAAATAAAATAAAAAGAACGGGTCCTAAATAACTATCCTGCGATATTCCAGAATTATCCTTAAATTTATTTGATTCACAACCGCTGAAGAGTACGGAGTAAGATCTGTTAAATAAATACGATTGAAGAAACGTTTCAAAATGTTCGTTAAATCCCATTTTCCTTAATTTAAACAATAAAACTCTACTTATTTTTTATTTTTAAAAAGAGTCAATACAATTTTCAACCAATTCCATTAAAAAGTTCACAGTAGAGCCGCCTTTTGTGAAACCATGTTGGTTTGTAGAAATAAAAGACTTAATATAATATATATTATATATAATATAATTATTGCCTCAAAAATGTTGGGAATGACCGATAATCTTGGAATCTTTTAAAATAGATGGAAATACACAAGAAGACATTGAAAAGTTAAAAAGAAACGGACAAAGGAAATAACAGATGACTTACATTTTTTTTATCAGAACAACTTTCAACAAGATTAGATATAAACTTTTTAATGTTGTCAGAATTAGGGCCAGTTTCACAGTGAAGTAAGTGACACTTAAGTGCCAAATATGAAAAACTAATTCCCAATATCACAGTGTAAACTTATCGGAATAAGTGACACTTAAGTCTCCCATGTTGGCCACTTAAGTTCCACTTACTCAGGTAGTAAAACTGCGGCTAAAGTGCCGAAATGTTAAAATTAAGTGCCACTTATTTTGTTAAGTGTGCACTGTGAAACTGGCCCTTAATATCAGTCAAGTAGGTGAAAGATTTTAGAAGTTCAAATGGCCAATGGATTATGTTTATACGTTATAAAATATTTTAATATTTAATTCAATTCAATAAAAGAGGTTCACATGTTATTTATAAAAATATTAGTTTTCAAAAAAGTTTTAATCCCAATTTTAAAAACTCATTTTCTGAACTTTTCAAATTTATATTTTTTAACTCTTTTATTTATTTTTTTAACTAATGAATCTCACCTTGAAGATTGCAGGAAGAGTTCCTTCCTATAAAAAATCAATTCGCCGTTGGTGACGTTGTCGTTTTCAATTAACTAAAATTTAATTCATATAATAGTTGACACTTATATAAAATGATTTTTCACATTATTTAATCTAAGAAACGTTTGTTAATTACAATTTTATCGAAAGAAACTGTTTTCTTAAAATATTTATTATGTCAAAAACTGCGAGTTTCTACGAATTAATTTTAATCAAAAATCAAAAATAAAAACAAAAATGTGTACAAAATCACAGAGTTTCAAAGTAAACGCACCTTTTGTTTCACATGATTTTAAATTTTGAAAGATATTTTGAACTCTTAGTTATGCAAAATGGTACAAGTGCACTTCCGGTCTAAGGATTTATTAAACAATACCAGATCTTAATGTTTAAGTCATTTTTAAGTCATTTTTGAAACCTAAACTTTGGCTCAATGATCTATTAAATAAAAGTTATTGAAATATTATAGAGACGGTATAACGTCTGCAACGCGTTTTCAAAACTGAAAAGACTATCGCCTTAGTCCAAATCACAAACTTATCAATACGTATTTCATTTTCCCCAACTCACCTTATTAAAACAAAAATTTGATTGTTCTATAGGCTCGCGTAATGCGTATATTCATCATCAACATATGACAGTAATAAAATCTATTTATTCCATATTCATACATTGACCTTGAAGATGAAGTTTTTTTTTTTTTTTAACAAATAAAATAAATTATCTATTACTTGAACATCCCACCCCGCACACGCCTTCTTAATCTTCCGCATGTAATAAAAATAAGTTGATATACAAAAAAAAAAAAAAAAAAAAAACAGCGTAAAGTTCAAAAAACGCATTAATCAATTAATGTTGCGAATATAAAATTATTCCATTGACCTTAATCTTTTAATCCTCATGTCTAATTGTCACCTCTGTTTTCGTCAAGTAGTATGTATATACGAGTAGTTAGTTACAAACGTGCAAAGCTCACAAATCGCAATTTAAATGTACCTACATATAAATGTATGCGTTCATATTTAGACAATGTAACTCCACTGTCCAGTGTACCACTAGACCAGCATGCCCTGTCATCATAATATTATACCTAGTGAAGTTAAGACGAGAGGTGTGAAGCTAATTGAAACATATTGACAGCATGTTGACATAAAGTGGCTGAAGCGTCATAAACATTAAAACATACATACATATCGTTAAGATGGAAGCTTCACTATAGATATACATATATGTATGTACTTCAGGTTCACACGTTCAGCCCCCAGGGGTCTTAGTTGAAGTATAATTATCAATTTTTACAACAAAAATTGAGTTATTATATCTTCATTATGTCTAGATAAACATAGCTTTATAGATGGTAGAGGGGGCTCGCGTGTGCCTATAGAGACGTCATTAGACTCATATTTAATTAAAAATGTCTTCAAAAATGGTTAAATTGTTTTATTTAAGACCTATTAAATAATTTAATGTTCATTTTCTTTGAAATTGATAATTTATATTTACATTTATCAAGTCATTGCGCTTCATTATAATTAGTTAATATATAGTGACATATTAAATTAGGGTGATTATAGCTATAAACATTATATGTACATGTGAATGAATACAAATAAATATTTTAAATAAAATACAATTCATTGAAAAATTTTACTGATACCAATACCAATACCGATACCAATACCGATACCAATACCACTGATCAATTCAGAAGACATCAATTTTGATAATTCGTAATGTTCAAAAAAAAAGACAATACTGAAGCTTCGTGGCAGTTAATTGAAATTTATTCAAATAACAAAAAGAAATTCTTCAGCAATTTTTTTTGGCGATATGACATTTTTAATGTAATAATTATATTTGCGTGCGATAAGACATATCACCACAATTTGAATTCTGTTATACGTGTTAAAAAATTTAAACAATTAACAGAAAAGCTTAAGGATTATTGCGCCAACTTTTCTTTGTATTGAATTAATCGGTGTTCTATTCCTGCACACTGCACGTACACAGGAATGGTTGAGAGTTGTTAGTCACTAGACCCTGGCTATTCACGAGCTGTCACGTAGCGAAATTTATTTATTTTTGATTAATCTCCATTCCTAGTTAAAAATAAAAATCCATGTTCTTTATTTCGAACGAAATAAAGGGGTTTCCAATAAGAGGTTTAATTTTGAAATAAAAAAAAAAGAGTATTTTTTAAGAGAAATCAATGGATGTTTATTTCATTGTAAAGTGGAAGGAATGCGATTAACAATGGTAAACGATATCAGCCAAATGAACGCCACGGCTACTGTTGCAGCACCATATCCTTGACAAATATTCATCTTCAGTGATGAGGCCCATTTTCAACTCGGAGGGTACGTTAATAAGCAGAATTGTCGCATTTAGGGCTCAGAAAATCCAAGAATGATTGTTGGAAAGCCTCTCCATCCTCAACGTGTCACTGTTTGGTGCGGTTTTTGTGCTGGAGGTGTGATTGCACCTTACATATTCGAAATGAGGCTGGTGCAACTGTTACGATGAATGGATAGCACTACCGATATGATTAATGATTTTGTATGGCCGCAATTGGAAGATATTGATGAAGACGACGTTTATTTTCAAAAAGACGGCGCTACGTGCCTCACAATCAACGAAACAATCGCAATTTTTTCTAGAATATACTCGGATTGATATAGTGAATTAGGTAACTAAAGACCAATCTCACTTTTATGCGCAACAAGTAAGGTCCCTGAAAAAGTTTTTTTTAAGTAGAATGAGAACAGATTGCTTATTAGTTTTAAAACAAAGGCTATTATTTTTAATTTGCCTGGCCAAAGGATTTTCGATTTCTTTTTTTATGCAACTGAGTGCACAAAAATTTAAACTTTTTAACTGCAGCTGTTATACTTTGGCTCACTCTTACACTTTTACTGATTAATTTAATGGATTTTTAAAAATAGAAAATGGTATGGAATTTTAATATTTAGGATTAATTATTGATTCCAAAATCAGTTTTTATAATAAAACAGAAAAAAGGCAGTATAATTGGTGCATTCTTTGTGTTTTCTGCGTAAAGTTTTTTCTTCTCTTCTTAAAAATATATAGTATTTCTTGTTGGGGAGGTACGTATATACCTCCACGCAAAAAAGTATTCTAAAAAAATATGTGCTAAACCTCGCCTCTTCAATATAGTTTTCCACTATTTAGGAATTTTAAATTTCTTCCCGTCAGACATTTGTTATATAAAGTTCTAAAAATGTTCTTTAGGAGGTCAAGTAATCTTAATTTTAGAAATTTTATGAACCAAGTTCCTGTACCGTTATTTCGTATACAACTGCATTTCGTAACTTTAATTGTGTTGCAGCATATCGATTATTTAATAAACTCCATCATTCTATCAGAATACAAACTTCTTATTTGTTGTTTGTTAAACAAGCCAAATTTTGTCTTGATAACGAGGGTATCGAAATTTTAATAAATAGTTCTGTTTAATGTTTTGTTAAAACACTTAACTTTCAATTCTAATTCATTTTCAAATACATAATGTAGGAATATTGTAAATTTATATTTTAATAACTTTTAAAATTTTTTAAGTGTTCATGTTTAAATTAATTACTTAAGAGAGACTGACATTAAATCTATTTTTTTTTTATAAAAATATCTTTGTCACCTATATTTCTTTTTATCTTAAATATTGTATTAGGATTTTAAGAAATACAAATTAATAATTTTTGTTTTTGAAATAAATATGCACTTTTTAACTTTATGTGTTTTTAAACTATTCATATAAGCAACCGATTGCAAAATTGTAACAAGATTGGTCACGCTATTTAATAACAATACGTGAATAATTAAAATATCAAACAGAAAAACCTTAAAAACTTATTTTCGTAATGCGAATTGTTTTACATGAACTTGAAAGCCAGTTTTCTCAAAATCTTGGTCATTACAGATACGAAGATTTATTAAAGATCCTGATACCTGTTTTCGAGAAAAAAAATAAAATGACAGAATATCTATTTAAGATGTACTAAAACAAAAACTCCCGTTTTCTAACTTTACTCTTTGCTAAAATGTTCTTAGTATGAAACATTTTTAACTAGTACTAATCCTATTTTCTAAATAAACTCCAGCTGAACATGCCCAAAACAGTAACAGTTCATGGAAAAACAATTAAACATACCATTTTCATTTTTTGTAAATGGCAAAGTGACTTATGGTACTGATTTTAACCTTAATAAATTGTTAAGAAGATAATAAGATACTAACTTCTTTAAAGTTTAGAAAATCATGTTTTTAACCTAGCATCATAAACTTAAAATGCTCAAACATCGTACTATAATTTATCGTCTAAAATTTTGAGCTAATTATGCTTAAATCGGTGATGTTAGATCAGCTTCCAATCTACAACAATAATATTTTAAAATTGTTTGTTTTTCAATCTCTTCTTGGGGTGGAAACTTAAAAAAATTTAAATGAGGAAAATTTCATTAAATTAATTTGAGTTGTTCTCAAGATACCAGCTTATTATAAAAAGTTATATCTTCATATTATTTTAGGAATTTCATACTTTGAGTTATGTCATGTTCGAGTTCATATATCACGATTGTTTTTCATTTGAAAACCGGATTAATTGATATTCTTCTTATATCAAATAAACAAATATCGACGGTGTGGCAGTCAATTGTTTGCAACATAACCGGCATAGGTATGTATGAACATACCTAATACCTACACTCATGCTCATACAACAAAACTTAAATCTCACACGACTCTTTCAGTTTTATTTCATTCCTTTTTGGCGAAGTATATCAATATACCTACTCTCGGTTTTGTTTGTGCAATAATAAATCGCACATTTTTTTTTTTAACTTCATTTATCTTTTGTAAATCTTTTAATCGGAACTCTATTGGCATTGCGCCATTATTGTGTCTCTGTGATGTCTACTCCTATGTCTACAATCTAACTAACTTAACAGGTTTTTTTTTTAATACATTATGATATGGGAATGCAGAAGTGCATATTTCCGGCGAGATATTCGTCAGTTCACCTAAACACGTATATAATTTGGATCAAAATAATAGTCTAGCATAAGCCTATATATACATACAAACTTTAACACACAAATGCAACGGTACAAAAATTAACACAAATTAAATTTAATCAATTTAAATGCACAAATTTGTCTAAACATGGTAATCATAGGTCTAACATTCGCTCATTATTAAAATAATTATGCACATGGTTAATATATTCAAACAGTGCTAGCTGTGGCCTAGACTTTTTATCTAATTTGAATAAATCGAGAGTGTGATACAAGTTTCGATCGAAAATTAGTAGCAACCACTTAAATACATGTATGTAGCCATATCGAACTAAAAGTATAAACAAATCTAAAACATTTTTCCACATTCTATTTGTAGCAACTTTAAATAAAATTGAATAATTTCCCCGAAATCGTTAGTTTTTAGTTAAATCTTTCTCAACTCCTTAACTAACAAGACTAATTAAAGGATAATCAATTACAACTTTCTGACCCATTTACTGAACAAAACTAGTTCAGCTTCTAAGTAAAATAAATATAAAAAAATGATAATAATTAATTGTACTATTTATGTGCGAACATTTTTGAATTTGTTTTCAGGTCGATGAATGCAACTCGCTCGGTTGCTGTTGTTGTTGCTGCTGCTGGTTGTATAGGTATTACCAATCACTCGTCCACTCCAACCGATATTAGTTGAGACATTTTGGTCCATAATTATAGATATACAACGTATCAACGGAAAGAGAACATATATTACCTGCTTTGGAACATTTTTTAATCAATGAAATTCAAAGACGAAAAATCCAAACAAGAAGCTGTCATTATGACATTACAACACACACCTAAAAGCTTATGCAATGGAAAAAAAAAATTCGTATTCGTTCAAGTCACAGTGATGTGTGATGTGTTGTATATCTGTGGACGTGATCAATGTTGTGAGATTGACAGCATGCAAGGGGTCGAACAGTGGGATATTTAAGTTTAAGAACATGTCATACAAATTTTAAGAAAATATACATTTGACAGATACAAATTTTACAGATTAATAATTAAGTTTAAACTAAGGTACAGAGAAGTTAACTCTTTGTATTGGTCCACAAACATTTCGGTCACTAAAATTTTGACAATTCCTGAATTTGCAGTCGTGGCCGTCAAGCCAAATTTATTATTTAAAAATATTTAATATAAATATTAGCGATAGATATATACCCTTATTACACGCCACGGAACACTGTATCGATGCATAATGTCGATAAGCTTTTATGGTCGTGTGAGATGGAGATATACCGACACAGTATTTCGAGTAGTATTGCACCGGTATAGTATGCCGACTGGTGTGTAAAAAAAGATGAAATGCTTTACCGATTTGATTTTTTTAAGTTTGCCTGTTACTTTTGTTTTCAACTGAGTTTGTTTATTTATCTAAGTGAAATTAAAGGATACATTATTATGACAGGAACCGATAAATGTATCTGGCTTCATTCCGAAGTGAATGTTTTATTAGAAATAATAAAAAATCAGAAAATTGTTGACCAAATGGACATTTTTGACACTTGACTTTTTACAGCCCCACTACGACATATGGGTGTGAAAATGCCCATACAGAATCGGATTGCTTTGACGGTAAAATGTTTCCATGCTGGTGTGTAATAAATAGTAGCGTTTGTAAAGACACCGCAAATAAGAATATAACAGAAGACTGCCTGAATACAGTAGAATGCTGCAACTGGAATTGGAGCTGAAACAGTCATGAAAAAGTTTCGTACGATATATTCTGTACGTTCCCACAATGTAGCTTTACAGCTTTTCATATATTTTAAAGAAAAAACCAACAACCACCAGCGTATTATTCACTTTTTTATCTCCACAAGCACTAAAAGCTTCAATATTTTTTCCGGGTCTTTTCTTTTTCATGCAAATTGAAACGTCTAAAGTGCTGTACGTGAAAAGTTAAAATTTGGTGAACTCTTGTTGCACCGTCCGCAGCTCCGGTTGCAGCTCCGTCTCCATTGTGTTCAGTTATTAACATGTCAGCTGTCAAATATGTAGTTCTTTTTTAGGGTTGCCACTTTACTACACAAATGGAGGCAAATTTATATCTTGTGTTATTTTTGAGACATCTCGGAAGTTAACACTCGTATTGGAGAAGTTAACACTCAAAATTCTCTGTTTATTTGATTTCCAAATATCATCTTCTTGCAGTGGAAGAATACCGTTATTTTATGCAAAACCTTCAAAAAAATCGATTTGATTTCCCTTTGAAATAAGTTCTAAAATTTAAGTGGTCTTCAATTAAAGGATATAAACTTCATTTTTTTTATAAAAATTACTGAAGTATGCCATAAAAGCAGCGAAACTAGGTATTCCCCACAATAATCACTGTCGCAGTTTCGGGGAGCAGCAGGAAAAGGAAACAGTCATTCATTTCCTCCTGTAAATGCCCCGCTTTGGCCAGAAAAAGAGCTCAGTCACTTGGTAAAGCTCTTTTCGGTGACCTAAACGAACTTTCTGAGATGAGGATCAAAGATTTGATCTCCTACATTAACGAAACGCACTGACTCTAGCATAAACCTCAGTAGCCACTGTACATTTTTTCTAGGACTAGATGATCGTTCTTAGGGGACAAACCTTGTACGTCTCTGAGCCAACTGACAATCTGATCAATGTGGCATGTTGCTGCGAGACGCAGACAATCCAAACCATTTCCATCCCACAGGTCCTACGAGTTATGGTATCAAAACGGCGCACTCTAGCGCTAATTAGGTCAATGAGCTAGGTGGCTCGTGACCGCCATTTCTACCTATATCTATGGCATAAAAGAGAGGTGTTTGAACACACACTTAATTTGATTTTCAGTTTTCAAAATACATGGGGAATGTTTCAAAATGATATTCTATATCTTATCAGTAAAGGAAACAAAACGTTAATTCACGTTAATTAGGTTTAGATAATTCACCCAAGTAGGTTGATTAACGAGTAAAAAAGACATAACATATTTTTGCCAATGACTATAAATATTTAGCAAACAAACGCTTGTTCCGAATATGTAATTAACAAGGTTCAATTGAGAAAATCAGTGCCCACGTTCTGTAACTCTCGCATTGTTAAAATTGGTCGAGAATCGTTGAAAAATGGAACAAAACTCTTACGATTTTTTGCTTACTTGCCTGAAATTGTCAGATTCTACCAGTTTTATTTTTTCGATATGAACTTTGAAAGTCTTTTGGACTAAAAACGGTAGAAATGGGTAATTTTGGAAAATATACGAACAAGATAAATGTGAGTGCATAAGTTTACACTTTGTGAGAAAGTATATGTGTGTAGACTTAATAATATTCTTTGGCGACAGTAGAGTTCTTATTGAATGTAGTAAATTTTCATTATATTATTTGTTACTTAACGTGAATTAGGAGTTAACTGTTTATTGATAAATATTTTAATTCATGAATTAAGTGTTGATCAACTTTTTAGTTGATTTGTAAATTAGAAATAATCAAGCATCTTTTATTAATGGGGGTCTAAATATTTACCTAAAATAAGCATTAACCAAACTAGCTCTAAACATACAAAATTAAACAATATACAATTTAAAATTTGATTCTTGAGATAGCTGAAATTATTAACACAAATATAGAAGAACTCATTTGAAATTGAAAAAACATAAACATTTAATTTATGCCATATTTTAATGGTAAATAGCCCACTGTGGAGCGTATTAATTTATTTTACTAACAGTGACTGTTATCGAAAGGGTTGACACATTTAACGTGAGCTTTACTTTAATTGCACGTTACTAATTTCAAACTTGTTTGGGATAAAATACTACATCAATCCTAATATTCAAATGATCTAGTTTACATTAACACAAGTAAAATTTTCTTAAAAAAGAAAAAAATAATAATATACGTAGTTGTTTAAGCACAGTCTCTAAATGCAATTGGCGGCATGTCAATCACTCAATAACTGTGTAGCATCATAGTGTAACAAATCAAATCAAATCAATGTGACATCATATTAAAAAAAAAGAGAGCTTTTAATATTATACACAAACCATACACACACGCACACACTCATTGCGCATCTATATATATGAATGTTGTTTTCTTTTTGGATTGATTTGCATAAGTGTGGTGGATCGCATAAGTTATTTGACCTCGAATAAATTTGCCAATCGAACAAACGTCCACGTTAAAACATGTATAATACAACAATCAAACAGAAAGCAAAAGTGTTTTAGTTGCTTGTGTGATTGAGTATTTAATTGATTTAAAATACCTTTGGAATGATGAACTGTCATAAGATTTTTGTTTTAATTATTTTATAAATTGAACTCAAAAAGCGTATCAAATGAAGGATGCTTCTCTATCAATAGAAGGTGCTATGATAGAAAATTAAAACAAAAACACTATCATCACGTGCGATGAAATGATATTTTTATACTTTAATCATTACAGAAAAACGTGTTTTTCATATAAAATCAGACATGCAATAGGATATCATCAAACAAGGGGAAAAAATAATTTTAAATTATTTTAATCGGTTAATATTTACAATATTAAGTAAGTAGTATTTAAAAGCCAGTCCTACAACTATACGTTTATTAAGTATTTACACTTATGTTCATTGAGTTTATTAAACTTTGTGTTTGGAAAACAAAATCAGCGATTATACTAGAAAATAGTAAGACAAGTAGATTTATTCTTCCCATTCCTTCCGATAAACATTATAGGAATTGATAATTTTATATTAATAGATATTGCTTAAATTCTCTACTGGGGAAATTTACGAACGCAGAGAAATGTTTAAGACTATTTACTTTTACACTGCAACAGTATTCAAATTTGTATGGATGTACGGTAAACAACTTTGTGGATGTAACAAACAAATAGTCTTACCTTTACAAAATTCTAATAGCTATTTTAGATTCTTTGTTATAATATAATGGAAACAATGGCGCAAAATTTTAAACAACCTGATGTTAAGGTATTAGCATGATACTTATTAACAATTTGCTTTAACTTTAAATATCTTTATTAAAATGTTCTTTATAGTTTTAAACATTTTTTTAACTAGACATATCACACTAAACCTATTTTATAAATTAATTTCAGCTGAACACGCCTACAAAAGTGACAGTTCGTACAAACAATTAAACATTTGTCAATGTGACATTTGGAAACTTTTGTGCCAAGGCTGCGTTCAGGTTGCACTAGGATAGCCTATCTAAGATACTCGAGTATCCAGTATGTTTCTGAACGCAAATCAGCTGTTGTTGACATTTCCCATAGGATAGATGAGTATCCCAGAATTTTTAGGATAGCTTTAGATTTATTTTTCGCCAACAGCTGCTTTGTCATCAGCTGTGATTTTACAAGGGATTAAAACAACGCAAAGCTTTCCAGATCGCTTTGGATACAAACCTGAACGCGGCCAATGATATTAGTAGATACTTAGCAGCCAAATTCCAAAAATCCCAAGGGAAAAAAATTCGCTCGAAGACGTATTTTCTTCCAGGAGTAGATTACTCCTATTCATATTTTTTCCCTTTAAAAGCTGGAATGATTGTTCTGAATGTTCGAAACTTCTGTTTTGAAGTATTCGAAATATAAATCAAATTGTAGAAACAAAAATAATTTATTCCCGGACAAACATTTCTCCGGGAATATTCATTTAGAATTGGGCTGAATATGTTAGCACTCACGTGGCTACTACACTAGTATTGTACGACAAATGTTTCTATGACATAATATATAAATCGTGCAGTGACTATAACCAACGAGACAGAATTACAAAAATAAAGAGTATCCGCATCATGCAGTCTGAAGACTCTTTACTGATACGTACCTGTGGAATTCGATTTTTGTTTGTGCAGAAACAATGAAAAAATATTTTATGAGGGCAAAACTAGAAAACTGACAATTTGTTACAGTTATAACAGTTTATCGTCATTAGGCGTTTTTCTTTTTTAGATCAGAATAGAGTTCTAAACAGAGTCCGAGCATATCGAGCATGCTCTCAACATCCACTGAATAAAGCGTGTTCTGAGCGCTCTGAACTATTTTTGAAACACACCTGAACACTTAGCTTTTTTTTCAATTTCACTTGTCAAATGCTTGTGTTCAGCATTCAACTCGGTCTGCTCAGTTATTTTATTCTGAGCTCATAGAGCGCGCCCTGAACAAGCTCAGAACATGTTCAGAACGAAAAAAGAAACACAAATTTGAAGCTCTGAACGTTCAGAGGTAAAAAAGAAACACAATTTTTTGTTTGACAGTTCAGGCTCTGCTCTGAACTAAAAAAGAAAAACGCCTATTAAAAGTGAGCACGCATTAACAACTGAAAAAAAAATTCTAAAGGGGCCGACCCATAGAATCTGTCGCTTGCGTTGCGATGCGTTTACGTAAACAACTGACAGCTCGATTAAATACACACCTTCTTATGAGAAGCGACCCATAGGCAACACATTGCCGGACGCAACGCAACAAGTAGCTGAACTTTTAATTTTTATTTCCGGCAGGGCAGGTCCGTTGACATTCGTTGTCAATAATAGGCTTGTTCGATAACTGTAATGCAGTGGGTGTACCATTTTATGTTCCTCTTGTTCGCCCTAGTTTACTTGCAATCAATTTAGTTTAAAAAGGAAAGATATATTGGTGCTCTACAAATTTTTATGACAAAACCAAAAGTAAATAGGTAGTAAACGTAATAATTTGAAGTTTGTCTTTTCCGAAAATTCACTTCAAGCATTTAAGATATCCAAAACAGCGCGAGCGCAACGAATTCACCTGTGTCCGTTTCATTCTTCAGCGAAACCGTTGCCGCAACGCAAGCAACGGATTCTATTAGTCGGCCCTTTAAATGCCCGAAGTATGGCCACCGGCAGATGCCCTGGTCCTTTGGTCACAAAAGGTTTTATAGTTGCCAAAGTTAAACATACTTTAAAATAGATTTATAAATAAGACTTACTATAGCCGTCTTAACTTTTTGCACAGAAACTCACATGCTTTTAAAATTTTCAAGAGCGAGGATGGGTTTCTCTTAAAATAAATGCGGAAACTGTGAAAAGGAAAGAGAACACAAATTTTCACACATTTATAAACCACACAAATAGTTTACGATTTTATGATCAATTATCGGCCCCAGCTTTTTCGAAGCATGACTTAATTTTTTCTTATTTACGATTTCAAAACTACTTTTTCAGCGCTTTTATCTTTCGAGTATAGGCATTTTAAAAATATTGACAGACATGGACTTGAACAACATATTTATTCTATTCCTTGGGACAATATATGCAGCATGCAATCACCTAACGGTAAAGTTGAATTTCTTAATAATAATTTAAATTTGCTTATTGATTCACACATACCAATGAAAAGAAGCACCATAAACAGCAATGCAATCCTGGTTTACTAGAAACATTTGATTACTGATAGCAAAGCGTGACGAAGCTTACCACCCTTGGAAGCGTTTTCGAATCGAGGAACTATACGAAGTTTATAGGTCATTGCGTAATAATGTTGTCCGTGAGATAAAAGCAGCTAAAATTCAATACTTTTCTAATCGACTCAGAACAAACTTAAACGGACGTGAACTATGGAAAAATCTTCGCTCTTTGGGTATAGGTAAATCAAAGGCTATAGATTGCTGTGATCTTGAAGGAAATTACCTAAATAGTAAATTTATAAATGCTCCTACCACAACTCCCTCTAGCAGTTACACAATTGATTCAATTGATTTTCCTGTTCAGAATAACGCTGATGATTTTTTTCAATATTTCAATACACGAAGATGAAAGCATGTTTAATTTTTCTGGAATAAATGATATCGACGTGGTTGAGGCTGTGATTTCTGTAAAATCCAATGCTGTCGGGGTGGATGGCATTCATCCTGTGTTTATAAAAGCGATTTTGCCCACAATATTGCTTTATATAACACATATTTTTAATTCGATACTTACTACAGGGATATATCCGTGCCAATGGAAATTGGCTAAGATAATTCCTATACCTAAAAACTCTGATTACACTGAGTTTAGGCCGATATCTATACTGCCTTTCCTATCGAAAGTTTACGAACGAATTTTACAAAAACAAATCAAGGAATATCTAAATCATAATGAGTTGCTAACCCAACTACAATCTGGGTTTCGTGCAAAGCACAGCTGTACTACAGCTTTAATTAAAGTATAATTGATGATATACGTATTGGTCTTGATAATGATGATGTAAGTTTTTTGGTACTACTCGACTTCTCAAAAGCTTTTGATATGGTCGATCACACCCTTCTATGTAACAAACTGCGTAGCCATTTTAATTTTTTAAAATTAATTTAAATAATTCAAATATTCAGTACGTTGACTCAGTTAAAAATTTGGGCATTTTGTTTAACCGATCGCTTACTTGGAACGGTCATATAAAAAATGTGGTTGGTAAGACATATGGGGTTCTGCGATCACTATGGGTTGCTCAAGCATACACGAATCTGCCAACAAGAATGATGTTAGCCAAATCTCTAGCAATTCCAACACTTTTAAATGGCTGCGAAATTTTTTCTAATTGCAACGTTGAAAGCAAAAGAAAGTTAATAGTAGCTTTCAATATTCTCAATTTCTCACCTCTTTTCTTTCTTTCTTTTTATAAATATTGCATTAATAATTTTTTTTTCTACCTTTTGTTATAAATGTATGATTTAATTTATTAATTAATTTAATTTGTTTCTTTTATAAATTTTTTAAGAACTTCGCAAATTTATAAGATTTATTCTTAATGTGTAACAAATTTAATGAATAATGAATGAATGAATAAATTTCTAATGTCTTTGTCCTTAATTTATGATTTTCATATGACATACATAATATGTCATATTTTACTGCATACATTTCTTCTCACATAAATTTCATGGACAGAAAATTTTAAATATAGGATTTTGTTTTTATGGTTATTTATTTTTTGTCTTATTTTCAAGGCGCATTAATGAGGTTTTGAATAAAATGAATTTTTGCTATCACCTTTTTGCTCTTAGGGCCAGTTTCACAGTGAAATAAGTGTCACTTAAGTGCCAAATATGGAAAACTAGTTCACAATTTCACAGTGGAAACTTCTCGGAATAAGTGACACTTAAGTCTCCCATGTTGGCCACTTAAGTTCCACTTACTCAGGTAGTAAAACTGCGACTAAAGGCCAAAATGGGAAGATTAAGTGCCACTTATTTTATTTAGTGTGCACTGAGAAACTGGCCCTTAGTCTGAGAGCAATGATTTATATTACACATTCGTGTAGTGCGGATAAGGTATTATGATTATATTAAACCCTCAATAATGTTGATCACAAAAAATGTTTATTACACAGGATTTTGATATAACTAAAATTCTAAATTGATGTATAGATATACAGTGGCTCTTAGCTTATTCAATAGGTAAAGTGTTTATTTCCAAAATAAAAAAATGCAGGTTAATAAATTCATGTTCAAAGAGCATAATTTGATTAATTTATGCACCCTTCTAAGAGTAAATATTAATTTTGGACCAAAAAAAACATCTCACAGTTTATTTGATACAGCAAATTGCAAAATGTTTTCGTTTGTGTGCCTCTTCAGTGGAGCATATCACGGAGCGGTTTGTTCATGAAAATCGTGTTAGAGACAAGGAAAATTTTCATCTGAAAAGATATATTTTTTGAAAAATTAAAACTAATCCGAAGTTATTGGCCCCGAAACTTGCTACTTGATAGGTTCAGAAAGAATTAGGGAAGACATATTGTAGTGTTGAGACCATTCTCCGTGAGGAACATGATCCACGGTTCCTTCAGGAAAATGACACACAGCACAAATCAGGAACTGTGCAGAATTGCCTCATTTGGAATTGCCCTCACTTGTTGGACAAAAAATATTCAAAAAAACACAAAATCTCCAACAGAAATTACTTAAAAAAGGCAGTTCCAGAAAAATGGTGGAAATTAACGCCAGAAATCACAATGAATATTATTATTGGATACATTCCAAAAAGTATTCATGCTCTTGAAAAGACCTAAAAGACACCAAATCATAATAACTTTAAGTTTTTTCTAGGGCTGAACATCTTGTATCAAATAAGTTCTCACCCACAGTAAATCACTATAATTGCTTTATTTATTTCAGGACAAAAGTTTAACCAAAATCGATAAAGTAATTTTCGATTTCGAGAAAATTAAAAAAAGAACCGATATCGTTATACAAAACCTCCCACAAAAATTTTATTTAATAAACAATAATTATTTAATTTATTTTTAATTTATTTAATAATAAAAATAATCGATATCTACAATATTATTACCTGGAATTATTTAATCGAAATTCTATACAAATGTATACAAATACAAAAATAAATTGAACTTGCTAACAATACATTCATATAGGGTCATGTGCCACTTTAAAAACGCTATACCGTAGAAATGTCAAACTAAAACAAAAAGTTAGCAGGTCAAAGAAAAAAATGTTTAAATTCAAAAATAAAAAAATTAAATTCTCTGATAAAATTTAATTATGATTATTTCATTTCTGACATTAATATTTAAACTTTTTATTTGCATAGCTAAATAATAACTCACTGCTTTGAGTATAATATTTATTGAATGGTAAATTTTATAAGAAAATATTAGATTTAAAAAAAAAAACAAATACTACACGGTACTAATATACTGATATTTTGAGTAGGTTAACTTTTTAAGGTCATATAGCGAATAAGTAAAAATTTTTTTGCACATAAGTATGTGTTTTGCAATCCCGGGGACAATTGGTTGAAAAAAAAAGACAATTTAAATAATTATTTATTTTTTTTTTTTAATAAAGCTTGAATTCGTATACTGCGTTTTCTTTTAAACCGAATTGAGGCAATTTCGCAAATTACAGAAGAAGTACATATTTTCATTTAAAATTTTGCTTATTTTGTTTGACGGCTCAAGTTATTTTAAATTTGATTCGACATTTAATCGCTTGTTTTTGTTAATTCTTCTTTTTATTTCTGTTTTTATGTTTGTTTAAAATTTTCATCAAATTTCTATCAAAGTTAATATAAAGGGTGTTTTTTTTTTTAGACTGTGGTTTTCAATCTGGCAATACTTTTCTCGGAGTTGGTCTTTTTGACAGCTTTCACTTGATTTGGGCTCAGTTTGGTTGCCATTTTATAATGAATAGACTTACTCCTGAACAACGTTTGCAAATCGTGCTAATTTATTACCAAAATAATGGTTCGGTTCGCGCGACGCATTGCGCGCTGTGTCCAATATTCGGTCGACATAATCGCCCAGCAGTGTAATTCGAGCAAACATGGATGGATGGGTTTCGCACAACGTTTACTCTAGTGGATGATGCGCATCCTCAGAGACGCCGTATAGTGCACCGAAGACGCTATTGCTGCTGTGGAGCAAAGTATCGAAGAAGACCCGAATGAGTCCATCCGCCATCGCGCGCAACAATTGAATCTGGGGCCTCTTGGGTCTCTCGGCTGGAATTTATTCGAGCCAGCCGCGGCGGCCACTTGTCAGAAATCATTTTTAAAACATAATGGCAAACCCTTATCTTTATAATAAAGCTAAATTCTTGGCCATAACATTAGATTATATATGCGTTTTATTTCTTCTTGAAAACCACACGTCTAACATCCTTTACAAAAAAAAGTTTAGAAATTCGCAGTTTTGGACAGAAAATCACATAGTTTTATATTAAAGGCTAGCACCTTTTTTTAATTTGAATTTTGACATTTGCAATAAATTCTTTTTGAGTGTTTTATGTTTACTCGTTTAATGTTAAGTTTTTACTAAATTTACCCCATTTATCCTGTTGAAAATGAATTATATTGGATAGGTGAAATTATTTTTCAGCGATCTGAGCTATATTGTTCAGTAAATATTTTGTTTCAGTTATTTAAATTAAGCTTACCCAAGTGAAGTAAAAAGGCTTCTTAATAGTGAAATAAACAATTTGGCAAATTACTGTCAAGTTAAGCGGAGTCGACTGTAAATGCAACTATTGTAAATGCATTTAAAGTAAATAGCAGTAAAAATATCACTCATACGCCACGGTGCACAGTGTCTTTATTTCCATATTTATTTGTGTTTTGAGCCCATCTTTTGTACCTAGATTATTTTCTATAAAATAAGAGTTCCTCAAAGGGCATTTTATTTTTTTATATCCTACATATTTATGATAATAAAACTAATTACAACTAACTCACATATCAAGAGGTGCACCCATTTAAATCATTTTTATTTCTAGAACATTCTTAGCAATTTTCTGTTTCCTCTAGACAGAAAACAATTTGATTGGATAATAAGTTCCAATGATTTAATTTTGATCTCATTTATATTTAAAATTATCACAAAATTCATAGATTAACACCTTATTATACTTGAACGAAGTTATGAATAATAAAAAAAGATGGAATTTCCAATCTACCAATTGATAAAAACATAGATGGATCCTTTAACAAAAAAAAATAATTCAATAAAAATTCCTCAATATCTCATATCCAATACTTAACTCGTGGGTTATTCTAGCTGTATCATAAATCATAAACGTATATATGAACTTCTAATGTTTATTTAGCTCTTCATACAAGAAGCTAAGTGCAAATATAAACATATATTTTTTTTATGTTTAGTTGTATTTGAAGATAAAAAAAATAAATAAAGCTATATCATACCAAGGTGAAACTAATTTGTTACCGCAAAAATATCAGAGAATCTATGTTGTTTCCATATTAAAAAAAATAAAAATCTGACCAATCGATTCATGATGAGAAATAATCATTTCGAAATGAAATTCAAATAACCATCATCTGCAACACCAAAAAGATTGTGTCACTAGTAAATGTGAGTTTTGATGCAATAACTTAGACATTTTTAATTAGAAAAAAACAATTTTGAAATCGAACTTCGTTTGTCATATATTTAGTTTTTAATTTTTTTTTTAATTTTAAAATAAAGAAAAAATAAATTTCGAGAGCTTTTAAGAAAAAAATACCTAAAACTGGGTCGCATGAACTTGATCTTTTAATTATTAACAATAATGGAGCTACATTTACATTAAAACGAAAAAGATTTAAAATAAGTCTTACAAATACTTTGCTCATTAAAGGTACGAAGTTCAATCAAATTCGTAAGAATTGTTTCCAAGAAAATAAGGAAAAAAAAAACAGAAATCGTTGTAGTTAAATTTGACTACAACCTCGATTTTCTCCACACGAAATTAATTTGAACTAGCCCTATATAGAGAAAATAAATACCAAGTTTATATGTTAGTGCTTTATTATTTAAGATTAAATCATTTCGTGTAACATCGGCAATACTCATAAATTTATAGTCAATAATTTTCCAAAGCTTTCGATTTTTTGTAAATAATTTTAATTCAGTAATTTCATTTTACGTTATTAATTTTTTTAATTTAATTAATTTTGTTTACATATGTATTTTGTTTTGTGTTGTGTTGTATGGTTTCATTTTATTTTATTTTTTATTTCTTATTTTATTTTATTTTATTTAATTTATTTTATTACTATATAAAGAAATTACATTTTTATTTTGTTTTCCCTATTATATTCAAATTTATTTTAAGTTTTCTATATTTTTCCATTCCACAAACTAACTCATTATTCAAAATAGTTAAAATCTCCGAACCACCATTTTTTTTAAATGAAAGAAATGTAAAAATTATTAATTTAATGAAATAATACAAATATTTAAAGCTTAAAATAAGTAAGATTAAAACAGTACAAAGTAAATTAAAAAAATATATTATGAAATAAAATATTATAAAATACAGTAAAATAAAAATAAATAAAATGAATAACAAAACCACTTAATTAAAAAAAAAATTTTTAATTTGAGAATTTTTTTGTTATACACTATTAATTAAATTGTAAATTGTCAAATTCTCAAATTTAAATTCTATTTCTTTTTCTAAATTTAAAATTTTTGTTATTCATTTTCTATTTAATTTGTTTTATTTTATTATTATATTTTTTATTCATTTTAATAAAAAATAAATTTAATTAACATTTTTTTTTAAATTTAAATTATTGAACCAACCGAGTAAAATAAAATAATCATAATATTAAAAACTATTTCCGTCTCAACTTACTCTGGAAAACTGATAATTGTCAGATGAGTATTTAAATTCTTCCAATTTCCGCCGCTAAAAGCACTGTTGAAAGGCTTGATACTCCTTTTTTTTTTCAAATAAACACAATTAATTTATTGTTAAACTAGATCAGACTCTAATTCCAACTTATTGATGAAAAAATAAAAGAACTGCACTTATATTTTATTAACTTCCTTACATTTCTATATTTTTTAATTTATCAATTACAAACACTTTGTTGGAATTTTTTTTGTACTTTTGACACTTTCTGAATTTTTAAGCTTTTTATTATTTTCAAGATAAAAAATTGTTATTGCTCAAAAATCTTTTTTTTATATTTTTTAATAAATTTTCAAATTCATTTATTTTTCACAGACAAAAAAAACACAAAATACAAGCGAAATAAAAATAAGAAACCATAGACAATATTTTATATTATTATCTTCGTCAACGCGCCGGGAGCACGAGCTAATCGCACGTTTTAAAATTCACAACGAAATGAGAGGTTTAAGCTTATTGCCTAGACCTTTATACGATTATCATTTTTAGGTAAGGCATCGATTGAGATGAGAGCCAATTTCATTCAAAAAAATAACCAAAACAACAACAATTATAAGACTTAGTTAAAACCAGGCTTGGATCTCAGAGCGCCGCGCATAATATTAACGCATTTTTTGTTTTACTTATTTTTTTTTACTCCGAGACACTTGTATCTTTTAAGTCTAGGCAAAGTCTGAAGTAGTTTTTGTTTTATATGTTGCAAGCAAGTCAACTTACTCGTACCTTATACACTTGGTCAGTGTTGGGGTGGTGTGAGTAGATTCAGAGTGTAGATGGTCAGACTGAAGCTGCAACAAGTCACATTTTCATTCGGGAACTGAGATAATTACCTCATCATTATCATCAGTAGTGCGGTGCCAACTTAATGGTCCTTTAAGAATGTTGAACTTGACTCCTTGGCGCTGCTGATTGAAAGATACCTAATAATTATAAATGCTCATACTCAATTACAAATGCAAAGACATTAACTCAGAAGATGCAATAATGTTCTACTATGTAATTCAACGTGTACTTATCGCGTAATGTTAATTGAAATTTAGCGTCCAATATTGACGTTCACAATGGCCACACAAAACTAGGGGAGGAGGAAGGTGGAGAGTTATTAGGTGGGCTTGCACTAGCAAATCATTATTCATAATTGAATGGATGGATGGTTGACATCTAACCTCTTGTTCGTCATCATTTAATAATTTATGATGTGAATATAGATAGATAAATAGGCATTTTAAATGCTTTAAATGCTTGGCTAGTAGGCTATCTGGGGGCGTAGGGCACCCACCTGTTGGTCATAGGTTACACCTTCGATTCGATTAATTGCTTCCGATTAAAAATATTATGATTAGCCAACTACATCTTTGTATATAATATATATTTAATTAAAAACCAAATTGTTATTGATGTGCATGGTTTCAGATCAGACGCATATAAGGTATAATCTGAAATTAATTCAGTTTGTGGTTGGCCTCGAACGAGAACGCACTATTTTGCCTTCTTGAAGGAAAAGAAAAAAAGATTTTTCGTAGAAAAGTGAGATCATGAGGAATTTCCAGAAGAATCAACAAAAAAAATCCCATTCAATTTAACGACTTTTAAAGGACATCTCATATACAACTTGAATTTAAAAAAAAGGGCAAACAAATTCGATACGTGGAATTCATAAAGATCTTCTCAATTTATTTTGATTTTGTTAAATGAATTATGTATCTAGACTCTTAAGGTCACTGCTTCTTTACTTCAATGGTAAATAAACAAAACAAGTACCAGCGCAACCAAAAAGTCGAAGAAGGTATTTTTATATTTCAAAATTTAACTTTTCTTTGAATGTACATATTTTAGAATAAAACATTGAAATACATTTTTTTCAAAAATATTTAATAGGTACTTAATTTAATTGGAGTGGGTTTTGAATTAAAATTTTTTTAACAAAAATATAATCCAAAATTATTGTTTTGAATATTTGTTTTTATTAATATAATTTAATAAGTTAATTTATTAATAAATTGGATGAAGATGTTTCCTAGGTTAAAAAGATAAGAACTTAAAAAATATATATTTTTTCATTAATCTCAAATTATTAAAGTTAATTTGTATACAATAAATTAAATTTACTTCATTAATTTTACTTTACGAGAATAAAGATGAAAAAACATCGCTGAATAATACTGTATCAAGCATCTGATTATGGCGGTAATATTACTAAAAATTAAATTGAATTCACTAAAAAGTAATAAATATTTTAATTTAGAATCAACAAAAAAAAAAGTAATGGATATTAGGTGCTAGTTATAGCTATCACTATTCAAACAGTTTTATTTTAAGTTTCAAGACGTTTAAAAGTAAAATCAGTGATTATTTAAATGTTAAAAAAGATCTTTTGACCTGAATTACTATTCTATTAAACTAAAAAAAAAAACATTCATTCTGATGGCATAACCTTCAACATAGTATCATTTTTAGTATTTCAATGATCTTTAAACGATTTAACTGATCATTGAAATTATAAAATTGATTTTATGTGAAAGGTTGAGTCAGAATTTTGAATAAAAATAATAATTCAATTCATAAGTTTTATTTTAGTATCTATATTACGTAGGTAAGTATCAAAATATTCATTGATCTTACTTTTTGAACGTTTTTTTTTTTTTAAATTTAAAATTAAAATTTTCAATGATACTTTTAAGTTATAGCTTAATAATACTTTATTAAGTGGTTGTTTTATATTAATTTGATCAAAATCGTGTTATTAAATTCAAATTTATAACACCTTCAGTTTTTGTTTGAATTAAGTCAGACTTGTGACTTAATTAAGTTCTAATAAAAAAATTCTCGAAAGAATATTAATATTGTAATCTAGCTTAAAATATTTTATTAAGTCTAAATATAATTTTATTTCTATTTCATTTTTACTTTAACTCGAATTTTATCAAATGTTTAACTAGGTTACACATAATATATCAAACATATTTTTAAATTATAAAGTGACGGGGAAAAAGTCGAAAGCACTTTAGCATTGAACCATTAACATTTAGTATCGGTTGGAATTTTTTTACACTTTCAATTTGACATTTGTGTTCTTTTACTATGTTAAATAGTTTGGAAATGCCTCAAACAATCCAAATTTCCAATGTTTTGTATTCAAAAAAAATAAAACTCTAGATGTTAAATGGTAGTTTTTTTCACTTTAAAAATTAAAGTGGCATTTCAAGTTAAGCTGACTATTAAATTGATTATATTGGTATGGTTACTTATTTGCAATCCACTTAAATTTTTAAGTAATTAGATAAGTAATTGAAGATAATTTAACATACATTTATATTTAATTAAACGGTATTCTTTATTTGAGCTCAAAACTATTGGTGTTTTTGCAATTCATATAAGAGAAGACAAAGCCGATAAAAAGTGTTGTCGTGCAAGCTGTGTCCCTTCGAACCAAACATAGCCTTCTTTTCAAATTTTAAAGTCAACCAAGAATATTCTCGAGTTCATAATTAGGGGCCCTTACTACACCTCATTTCTTTTTAAGAAAATTGGAAAATGCCTGCTTAGTTAAGAAACTTATGCTTTAGCATGTTCTATGAGCATAACCAATTCCACAATTTTGCTTGCTCTATAAAACATTTTGTGTGCTCTTTTTATTCTAACTTATCACTTTTAATATTAACTATACTGACTCTTCACTACAATTATTGTGACTACAACCTACCTAATATTATAACTTAACTTTTCTTAATATTTAAAGCCCACTTAGATTTAAGAGTTTGTGAATCCAAAAACTGAATACCAGCCAAACTATATGTTTGGGCAAAAGAGCTTAAATTTTGTTATGTTAAACCACAAACAAAACTATTATTTTGAATAACAGCTTAAGTCAAGTAAAGAAAATGGAATATCTTCTCTACTTTTTGAAATAACAGCCTTAATTGATTCAGGCTGTTATTCCAAATTAACTTTTATTCAAGTGAAGAAATATCTTATACAAATCTTAATAACTGAAGATAAAGACTAAGAACCCACAGCAATTTTTGGGTGTGAATGATAGCAAAAATTCACTGGTATTTTTAGATAGATCTTTACTTTTCATATCCAAATATGAAATATCTTGGATGCCGTAGTTGGGGCCTTTATCGGTAAACTCCATTATTAAATACGCGGCCGCATGGAAAAAGTCTTGGATTACCATATTATGTTATCAGAGGGGAAGCTTCTATCAGTAAGAACATATTTCTAAATGCTATCACATTTTATTTAGAGACCAGTTTTATACGCATCTTTAGGTTAGCCCTGGATGCAGAAGATCCCATCCAAGACGACTTGGACCCCCATTTTCATTTCAAGAGGGCTCAGATCTTGTATTAAATTTAATGTATTAGTTGCTATACTTTTTATCTGGGCTTTAAAAAAAAAGCATTTTCAATGCACCGTTACCGACAAAGGCCCCAACCACGGAATATAAGACTTTCATATTTGCTTATGAAAAGTTAAGATCTATTTAAAAATACAAGTGAATTTTTGATATCATTCAAACCCAAAATTTTTCTGTGGGGTGATTGAAGAGAAGAGACAAGAAGCAAACCCTTATCACTATTTAAAAAAAGACTTAAGATATTTATGTGGTTCTTAGTTTTTTTTCGTTTTAAGACTATACATGACAATAATAAGTGCATTTCTCTACTTTGAAACTCTGTGATTCTGTCCAAAACTGCTAATTTCTACAAATTTCCTTTTTTTTATATATGAACTTGATTAAAATTCGTAGAAAATCGCAGTTTTGAACTCAGTACGGGAACAGATATAACAATTGATTGGATGTAGATTTTGATAATCTGAACACAATTATTATTCAATTTTGTCATAACTCGAACAAAGCGTTTTTAGTTTTCTGCCAGGGAAATAAAACCGCATTAAATAAAATGGTAAATGCTATACTACTAATTATAAAATAATAATAATAATATCCAATTCAAATGACATTATTAATTATTATGATTTAAAATTGAACGTATACACTTTGCAGAACACTATACAAAAAAAAAGTGTCAATTTTTTGTTTGTGGAAATTAAAAAAAAAAAAAAACCTTACCTTTACCCATCAAAGGACCATGGGCATTTTGGGCCCACTTTCAACATTGCTCAACAGTGATGAAACTTATGTCATATGAAAGCGTATGGAGAGCACTTTATTTCATTATATGGCAGCTAAATTGAAATCGAGCGCAAAAGTTGTGTTTTGGCACATTTTATAAAAAAAGTATTTAAAATGCAAAATAAAATATTTAAAAAAAAATGGCAACACTTACTAAAAAGTGTTTCACCTTTTCTGAAAGCCAGAAGTCTGTTCTTTCATTTTATTTTTAGATCAACTTATTTGTATAAATAATTTTCGAAAAATTTTCTTTCAAATTCAAAAAGCGAAAAAGAAAGTTACTACTTTTCTGTATATAGGGTGTCCCATAAACTAGGGTCCAAACTGAAACTGGTAATAGGGCAGATCATAACTACTCAGAATTTAGTAACTTGTCCGTACCCCATCATAGCGATTTTCGAATAACGACAGTTTTTTGTAAATTACGAAAAACCCCTACTTTGAACCAGGTATTTGGTCACCCTGTCCATAATTGATTTTTGTTTTTCTTAATTTTTTCACTTGTAAGATTAATTTTCTGCATTAAAATATTGTTGATATCCTGCACTATTTTTCTCTAAATAAATTGATAATACGACATTTTGATCAAACCTTTATTTTACTTCAATTTTTAAAAGAGCATCCTAAAAAAAATCACATGACTCAATACCGGTTTTTAGATTTAGAAATTGGCCATGGTATTGAAGTTTCTTAAAAGGTATAAAACTCACCAATGACCGTCTTAGATTAAAAGTTATAAGAATTTTAACTCAAATAAACAGGCTTGTTAAATAAATAAAAATAAAACTTTTTTTGAGTTTGAAAGTAATTTTTTCGAAAACTATTTATACAAATAAGTTGATTTTAAAATAAAATGAAAGAACAGACTTCAGGCTTTCAGAAAAGGTGAAACACTTTTTAGTAAGTGTTGCCATTTTTTTTTTAAAATATTTTATTTTGAATTTTAAATACTTTTTTTATAAAATGTGCCAAAACACAACTTTTTCGCTCGATTTCAATTTAGCTGTCATATAATGAAATAAAGTGCTCTCCATACGCTTTCATATGACATAAGTTTCATCACTGTTGAGCAATGTTGAAAGTGGGCCCAAACTCCATACGAAGTTGCCCATGGTCTTTTCATTATTATTATTCATATTCTATATTTTGTAATAGATTAAGATACAAAACTGTACAAAAATTAACATTTTGGCAATTATTCCTCTTGTGGATAATTACCTTTTTTGTCTTCTACAAGAATCAATTTCTTGTTTTCTGTTAATTTATTTAAAACTTCAAATAAATAACGAATATTGAAAAAGGAGGAAATAATTCAACTAAAATTTCCGGTTAGATAGATGTGACATCTATGTGTCAGAAGTAAAATTATTAAAGCACAACAATACTGTGCTTTAAGCACAATTAGATAACCAACCGTTAAATTATTCAAATTAACAAAGCGTGTTAATTTTAAATAATATAAAGGGGCTAAACTTTCCTGTTGATTTTATTTTTTTGCTTCATCAGATTTAGAATTCGAAAATATAAAAAAAAATAGATACAAACAAGTACCTACGCTTACAAAGTAAAGTTAAAGAATGAGCATTATAAGTGGGTATTCTCCTTACGACGAATATGACATTTACCATTCTAGATGACAGGAATAACTCAACAAAAAACATGTTACGGAACCTGGGATGGTACGTCAAGGCCTCTTCACATTAATACTCTCATCTCCTTCAGAGGAGCAGGAGGTGCTATGATCTTCGAAACATTGCTATTTTCAACACACACACACACACACACAACATAATAATAAAGAGATCCTGATGACCTCCACCACTCATGTCACCTTTACGACCCACAGTCTAAAGGAGTGAAGGGTGTTCCAACCTATAACGGCTTGGCATGGTTGCTATTACCTATAGGCACAGCACGTGGTTTGGATGGGTTCTTGCTATCATAGATTAGATAGATTAGAACGTGTCGCTCTTTGGTTTGTCCCTCCCATCGCATCACAATTTAACACGACCTTGGCTGCCGCGACCACATTGACTTAATGCGGTAACCCCTTAAATTACTGTGAGTAATCATCGAAATAGGATGTCTACCATGTCACCACATTACATATATTAGATTTGTTCAGTTTATAACCATCATGTTAAATAAGGGTTCACACGCTTTTAAGTATGCTTCTTAAAACTTTGAGTTTATCAAATTTTTGTTAACTTATAATAGTATACTTTACATTATTTTTATTTTTTGAACTCTCATAAGTATGTAATTCTTTCTTTTGTTAATATTATTGTTGCGTGCTTTTAGTATAATGATTTAATAAAAAAAATTATAGCTCTAGTTGGCCTCTCAACTTCCCTAAATACTGCAGCGAATTCGATAACAATAGCCGCGTTTAATTATCTACAGCAGGGTTATACAATTGTCGATACAATTGTACTTTTTTCGATAATAACTTACTTTTAACTTGACTAAAGTACACCAATATATTTTTATGAAATTCGATACAATTTTGCCATTGTGTCAATGTAGGTAGTATTTATTTATTTTAACCTATGTAATTTTTATAATAATCTTTACTAAGTTTAAGTTTTTTTTAATATTTTAATTATCGTCATTGTTTATTAGATTATTTTTTCATCGAAAGTTAAACTCGTTAAAATTTAAAAATTTGTTTCCACCGGACAGAGATTTACAAGAAGATTAATTTTGACACTAATTTTAAAAATTCAAATACTGTTTCATTTTTTCTTATGAATTAGTAAAAGTAAGATAAAAAGTTTCATTTGTGTCAAACGAGCGCAATATATTTCGAATTGCAAAATAAGCTATTGGTCTTTTTGAAACGAAATAATTTTGAATGTTAAGTCTTTGATATTTTAAGAAGATTAAGGGTAAATATACTTAAATCTCGGTTTGATACTACGTTTTCATTGAAGGCGAAATGAGGTAATGTTTGACAGCTAATTTCATTTTGAATTTAATCTGGTAGTTAAAAGCTTCTTTTTGTTGTGTTCTCTTTCTGTTGGAGGAGTGAATTTCTAAATCACACTTTTTCGCTTTAGTAGGTAGGTATGATATTTTACTCAAATTTCTGCTGTAGTTATTAATAATGATTTTCGTAAAAAGAGTATATCTAGGTTTCTTCATAATTTTTAATGAACATAGTAAGGTACCTACCGCAAGGCCGGACCAACCATATGTGCAAGATGTGCAAATGCACAGGGCGCAAAATTCTGGGGGCGCATTACCAGGAGCAAGAAAATGTAATCTGATCTTGCGCAAACAGATATGTACTGCCATTTGCCATGTATATGTATGTATGTATGTGTGCAAATATTAAATAGGCCACTTTCAATAAACCTTGCACAGGGTGCAAGTTTGGCTGAGGCGGGCCCTGACCTACCGTACCTATACCCTGGCAATTTTTAAATAGGTGTGTTCCTTTAGGCCTTGCAAAGTACTTTTTAGTACTTCACAGAAGATGATGAATGGAACGCTTTAATTTTTGCCAAAAGAAAAATCAATCCTCAATGTTGACGAAAGCTTTGTTGTTTGTATTTGTATTTGTATTTTATATTTTAAATTAATGAAAACATCAACAACAATAATTTACTATGTTATTTCTTCTACTGAAGGTGTCGCTTTCTTGCGGTGACTCATTTCGTTACTACATTATTGAAGTGCTTTGAACTACTTTGACCATAGAGTAGAAGTAGTTGAAAGCAGCCAGAAGTATACTTGGCAGTAGATGCTGCAGCCCAAAGGAACACGCCTTATATAACCGCAAAAGACATAACTTCAACTGCATTCGATATATCTAAAGCGGCCCATGCACATTAAACAAGTTTGCACACAGTTGTCATCACACCAGCAGCGCGAGCGTGGTGATGCAAATCTTAAAAAAATATTCTGAAAGTTTGTCGTTGAATGCTACGTATTTAAGCCCAACTATTCAAAACGAATTAATCGCTGTATGTGGGGAAATCGCTTAGACAAAAATAGTTCAAACTATAAATTCTGCAGAGTGTTTCGCTGTTCTAAGGAGCAGATGTCAATTTGTGTTCAATACGTCGATTTTAAAGAAGATATTTACATATATCTTACGTGAAGACTTTTTGACATTTATTCACGTAGAAAACACTACGGCAAAATATTTAACCAGAACAATTCTCTCTGCACTTAAAACCATGGGCATAAATTGCAGCAATTTGATTGGACAAGGGTACGATGGTGCTTGTGCTGTGAGCTGTAGTACGCGAGTCTTATCCAGAAGCCTTATACGTGCATTATAGCGCTCATTCTTTAAATCTGCCAAATTCAGCCTATTCGCAATACTATTTGTATCATAAAATCCGTTGGAAAATTTGTTTAATTATCGTCAAAGCGCACAAATTTGTTGCAGGAATTCATTAAACTGCAATGTGTGAAACTCGCTGGGCGACATTGAAATGTCATGCCTTAAAAATTATTCGGTAATTTGTTAAATGAAGAATTGTTATCATAATTTTAAACTGAATAAACTTATCTATCTATGTATATATGTAAATATAAAATAAAAATGAAAATATATTAAAAAATTTTAATATTTGTATATTTTTTTTAATTTTATTTTAATTCAAAAATTTTTAATTATTCACAACATTATATAATATTTTGTAGTGCGACGCGTTTCGGTTTTTAAAAAACCATCATCGGGCTCAATTTGGTGACTTTGGTTGTTGGGTTGCCAAGAATGTTAGTTTATAGTGCTTGCCGTGGTCTGTGTTGAATTATTATAGTTGTTGTATGCGATTTATATATTTGTCTCGTTTAAGCTGGCGTTGTTGTTTGCCTGTTTTGGTACTCAATGGCTGTATTAAACAGTGTGTTAGTTTTTATTGTTAGTTTGTCGTTTAGTATTTTGTCTTGTTCTGTCTTGTAAGCTTTGTAAATTTCATATTCTTCAAGTGCGTTTAGTCTTGTCCCTTTTTTACATATATGTAATGGTGTTACGTTCGTTTCAAAGTCTGTGTAGTTGTGGTCGTTTTCTATTATGTGTTGTGCAAATGTAGATTTTGTATTTTGTTTTGGTCTATGTTCTAAGTATCGTTCGTAAAAAGTTCTACCTGTCTGTCCAATGTAGTAGCTGTCACAATCATCGCATTTAATTTTATAAACTCCAGAAGAAGATTTGTTATCGGTTTTTGTTTTATGTTGTAAAATTTTTTGTACGTTATTTGTTGTTTTAAATGATATGTTTATGTTTAATTTCCGGAACTCGTTTTGTATTATATTTGGTAGTAAATTAGTGTAATCAATTGAAATGTATTTTTGATCTGGTGTATTGTTATCTGTTTTGTTGTTGTTTTTTATTTTCTTCTTCTTTTTGTATATTAATTTGTCTATTAGTTCTGTTGTGTAACCATTTGATGTTGCTATATGTTTGATTATATTTACTTCGTCATCATAATCTTTTTTCGTCATTGGGACATTTAATAGACGATTAATAAACGCATGGTAGGCTGCCATTTTTTATATTATATTTACTTAAATTATTACGAAAACAAATACATACTTTCAAATTTAAATGCACAAAAACAAAAAATTATACTTTACACAAGGTATGTTGATGATACATTCGTCATATTCGATGGAACAACAAGGCAAATCGACGTTTTAAAAAAATACATGAACAACATCAACAATAAAATACAATTCACAGCTGAACTAGAAAACAACAACTCAATCAATTTCCTCGACCTAACAATTTACAAAAACAACAATAAACTAAATTATAAAATATACAGGAAAACAACAACAACTGATATAACAATTCACAACGATTCACACCACCCACAATCCCAAAAAATGGCAGCCTACCATGCGTTTATTAATCGTCTATTAAATGTCCCAATGACGAAAAAAGATTATGATGACGAAGTAAATATAATCAAACATATAGCAACATCAAATGGTTACACAACAGAACTAATAGACAAATTAATATACAAAAAGAAGAAGAAAATAAAAAACAACAACAAAACAGATAACAATACACCAGATCAAAAATACATTTCAATTGATTACACTAATTTACTACCAAATATAATACAAAACGAGTTCCGGAAATTAAACATAAACATATCATTTAAAACAACAAATAACGTACAAAAAATTTTACAACATAAAACAAAAACCGATAACAAATCTTCTTCTGGAGTTTATAAAATTAAATGCGATGATTGTGACAGCTACTACATTGGACAGACAGGTAGAACTTTTTACGAACGATACTTAGAACATAGACCAAAACAAAATACAAAATCTACATTTGCACAACACATAATAGAAAACGACCACAACTACTCAGACTTTGAAACGAACGTAACACCATTACATATATGTAAAAAAGGGACAAGACTAAACGCACTTGAAGAATATGAAATTTACAAAGCTTACAAGACAGAACAAGACAAAATACTAAACGACAAACTAACAATAAAAACTAACACACTGTTTAATACAGCCATTGAGTACCAAAACAGGCAAACAACAACGCCAGCTTAAACGAGACAAATATATAAATCGCATACAACAACTATAATAATTCAACACAGACCACGGCAAGCACTATAAACTAACATTCTTGGCAACCCAACAACCAAAGTCACCAAATTGAGCCCGATGATGGTTTTTTAAAAACCGAAACGCGTCGCACTACAAAATATTATATAATGTTGTGAATAATTAAAAATTTTTGAATTAAAATAAAATTAAAAAAATATACAAATATTAAAATTTTTTAATATATTTTCATTTTTATTTTATATTTACATATATACATTCATACACACAACATGGAGACTACACCACAAGGAAAATTATCTATCTATCTACTTTCTTAAATTACTGGTATATACATATGTAACGTAGAATATCTAATTTACAAACATTAAAAAATTTAAATTTACTATAAAACTACCCGACAGAGGATTCTTAAAATCATTGTTGTATTTGTTCAATTTAATTTTTAATTAAGAGGCCTTTCCTTATTATAATTATAGGAAGCCGTTTGTATGGTATGGCAATAACTTAGAAAGCATTTTAAAGAACTATTTAATGTCTCTCAATATGCAGAACCGGTTTTTGGATAGTTGGCACACAGCAGAAGATATTTGAAAAATGTACCGATGTATTGCCAGATTTTTGCTAAAATTACTTATCCGTTAACAATTTTACAGATAAACTAGTGATTTGATTAAAAAAAATTTGGTCTTATTTTAGAGGTATTAAAAATATCTTCCAAAAACCAGCAGCTTAAAAATCATAATTCAGTAAGATTTCGAAATTATATTGATTTCAAAAACAGTATAAGAACAGTAGATATACATTTTTTTCAACTCGTTTTTCCTTCAATGTATTTAAATAATTTTGTTCGTGTAATGATCTTTACTAGCAAATTCATATTTCTTAATTCAAATTCAATCAAAAAAATTAATCATTAACAGTGTATATTATATAAAACAATTTTTTACCTCTTCCTAAAGAAAATTATCAAGATTTTAGTTCGGACACAAACCATTTCATATATTAAATTCGCACATTTAGGTCCCCAAAAAAGTGGGTCAATATTCTATAATTTTGAGAATGGAAGTGGGTCATAAGTCCACAAATATTTTCTGTAAATTTTTAAAATTACCTATACCCAAGAAAATGTTTTGTTATTTTATTTTACTATAAAGTTTTTGATTTTTTGCTTGCTTACATAAATACAGTGCATACTGCCCCCCTGCAACCCCTCATCCAGAACAACTCTGAAACCAGAATCTGGATTCTTCAAATGCAAAAGAATCTTTGCATACACCCAACCTAGCACCTACCCCAAATCCTATAGTGTGCCCAAGCAGGAGGGTTGCAGGGGGAAGCATGCCCCCCATACATACCTCACTGTTAATACGGAGGTGAAGTGATTTCCCATGTGAAGGTAGGTAGTTCCTGCGAGGTTAGTACCCTGCACCGTATTTTTCCTATTGAAACCCTAAAACCGAATAAACTCAATATGTATTTTTGAAAGCACTTAAGTGAGTCAAAAGTCCACAATCAATGGGCCAAAAGTCGACAAGAATTTCCTGTGGACTTATGGCCCACCAAAATGTATCAAAATCCAAAATTGATTTGGGGACTTATAACCCACCCAAGTAGGTTGGGTCAAAAGTCCATTGTGGACTTATTACTTATGGATTTATGACCCTGCACCGATTGAGATAGGTAGGTAGGTATCGTGTTAATTGGGGGTTTTGCCCCGACCAAAAATAAAATTATTGTTCTTCTTTATTTTAATCTAAAAATATTGGGCTCATCTATTCAAAAAATTACCAATTATTCCAAAAACTGATATAATATCTACTTCGAAATAACAATGCTTATCATACCCACCACATTAGTGGGAATATAATAAATCAGAAACTGCTTCGAGTTCAATTCGTATTTCCTATATATGTACGTTCTAAAAATAAAAATCAATTATTTAGTTAAGTAAATACTTCTATGCAATCTCCTAATTCCAAAGACAGATCATTAGCTTTCCGTTTAACCAAACAAAAACAGTTAATCTTCTAATTTACCATTTAACACCGCAAATCGGATTTAAACCCACATATCCGCTCACACCTATATTTCACCTATAGATAACCAATTCCCACATTCGACCAATGACACAATAGTGCAATATTTTAATTATAAAACACTGAAAATCAATTTAACACTTCGCGATCCTAAGCCCCTTGCTGATAAGATTAGATATATAGATAGGATATTTTATTGATGATGAGATTGCGATGCGCGCACATTCCGCAAAATGCTTTCGGTCTTGACAATAATACAGTTCCTCCCAGAATACCTATACACTGCGAATGCATCATTCAATAGGTATACATATATCTATAGATAAGTATATATAGGTAGATATCTACATTCATATTAAACGCATTGTAAATATTTACTATGTGTAGACTCATTTGTCGAGTTATCAGTACAAACTATTTGCGCGATGCAAACAAAGGATTAATATCCCATTAGAGAGTTTATATGAATTATCAGATACATTCCCAACTAATAATGATTTTTTTTTCTTTTAAAGTCCGAGGTGGGTCTGGGTGGAAGTTCACAATCATAATTATAATAATGTTTTGTGACATTTTGAGGTTGATAAAAGAAGAGGAAATATCTGTATACGCGCGGACGAAGCCATTTCACAGACATTTTTTGGTCGACATCTCCACTCCAATCCACTCCACTCCTATACCATCATAAATTAACATTGACATGTAATCAGAAAACTTAGTCCGGATTCATCATTCCGCGATATTTATAACCACAAATTAATATTCAGATAACTCGTATAGATGGTAGGACTAATTTAAAATTTGAGTTCTTCATCTGATGTCTAGGGTGGGCACCCCGACCGACCCTATTATAATTGTACGCAACTCTATGGGCTCTGCTCTGCAAGCGCAGTTATTGTCTAAAATCAACCCCCTTGGATGGATCAAATAGTATATACCTATATCTCCGTAGGTAGATTTCGGTAAATATAAATGGGGATTTCTTGTGGCAAGAACCATCATTTGTCAACAGAACCCTGAAGTGAGTGTAACTTTTTAGTGCGCGTTATCGTAATTTAGATACAAGTTTATTCCACGATTTAATTAACGCCAGAGGGCAGTATACGCATATTACGTATAAATACAAAACAGTGAGTGCATTTTAAATTTGTCTTTATTTAATATCTAAACTATAAGGCATTTTATGCATAGAAACATACATACATAGTGTGTTATCCGGGTTTGTTATTGATACTAATTATTCAATCTGTTTGGAATTATTAATTTTATTTAAATCTTTATGTAACGGTGTGCTGTGAGTTAATTTAATTGCTCTACTCAAATATTGTATATAGGCCTAAGAAGAACAATGTTGTTTTAGTTGCTATATAGGTTTTATGAATCCTATACCTATACTTATATGTATAGCAAACCATATCACACGTAAGCAATCATATCAAAATTAATTTTGATGGTACAGTAACTATAAATCTTTTGTAACTATAAATCCTTTGAAACCATTTGGTTAAAAGTGTTACTTTCGGTGTCGTAGTTTTGAATTTAAATAATCAAAGTGCATAGCATTTAAAATGCAATGGATTACATTAAGCAATTTACGTGCTTTGTTAATAATAATAGTTTAGAATTCAGAGGTTTGAAAAATATACATTCTGGATAAACTATAAAATTTGATTGCACATTCAGTTAGTTTTTTTTTTTTTGTGATTAAGTTTGAAATTCATAAAAAAGCTGGTGTACTTCCCATTCCAAAAAAGTTGAAAGTCTTAGTGAAAAATTCTTTGAAAAATTTAATTACTCAGACAAATGTATAGGATTCATAAATTTATTTGTTTATTTGTATTTATTAATTAAATCAGCCATTATTTATATATTGCGTACTCATTTATTTGTTTGTTAATTTATTTATTAGTTAATTTATATTCATTTATTTATTTACTTAATTTGTTGCCTATTTATTTATTAATGTTCATATTTTTAACTTTGCTCCGTTAAGTATAATTATAAACAAAAATTACTTTCACCTAACTATTTAACTCTGTGATATTAGCCGCACTCAATTTTGTTTCCTATCTCTAATTTTTTCTCTAAATTACATGAAAGTTTTTCACTAATAGCTTTCCTTCAAATAAAATAATTAATATTGCTTTATTATATTGCAAATTTATTATTTATAAAACCAATAGCGCAAAGTTTTAAACGATTTAGTACGATGTTAAAGAATTTTTATCACACTAAAAAAGCTTTGCACATTCTACTAAATCGTTTAAAATTTTGCGCTAATGTCTATATCTATCTATCAAACTTTTTTGTTATTATTAAAGAAAACTGTTAAATTTTTTGGAAATAATTTTGTAGCCCTTTGAATTATTCAAAAATAATTTTTTTTTAATACCTAATGATGTAAGCAAAACAAATTTCCCACGCTACTGTACCTGCACATTTGTGTCATTTAGAATTTCGTTCTTGAGTAAGAAACTTCTTTAAAATATCTCTTATGATGATTAAAAATTATCGATATAATGAATGTACCTTCAACATTATATCATTCGTTATACCATGAACCACCACTGTATTAGTAAAAATTGTGTCTTATTTTTTACTGCATCCGAGATATTCGTGAAAAATCAAAAAATTATTTTTAAGAAATGTAAATTTCCTTCTTTTCAAAAAGGCAGGCAGACGGCAAAGCCATGCATTAAAGATTTATGTAAAAATATCAAATGTAATACATGAAACGAGAATTAATAAATCATCTACATGTCTATTTTTCTATCTTCTTTTCAAAAAGGCCTTTATCGATCAACGAAAAATATAGACAGAATATTGCGATTCGATTGTCGATTTTTGTCCGGCAGTGTCTAAATTCAATTTTATTAATAAATTTATTTATTTATTTAATTGACTTATTTGCACTCGCCACTCAAGGGTCAAATGATTATAACATATACAGGGTCATTAATTTCGTGGTTTCAAGTTGGTAGCGTTGGCATTTGACACCTGTCAAACCTAGATGTCATTTGAAGTGCCATAATATTAGTTGAATGTTTGCCATTTACGATAATGGATCACTTAACAATCGAACAATGCGTTAAAATTATTAAAACTTACTACAAAAGTGGCGATTCAAACGTAGCCACTTTTCACACATTACGCGATGACTATGGTTTTCATAATCGACCGACTACGCAAGAAATCGGTAAAATTATGAAGAAATTTGACGTGAATGGAAAGCCTGTGCATCATCGTAATGCACGTTTGGTGTGCTCTATGGTCGAAATGTGTCATTGGTCCGTATTTCTTCGAAGATGCCAATGGACAGACGGTTACAGTCAATTCGATATGGTCAAATGATAACCGATTTTTTTTGGCCGGCGCACAGTGGGCAGAAATCGTCGTTTTAGTGGTCAAAAATATTAATTTTATTGTTTTAAAATCACATAAATTTAATTTCAATTAAGTAAAGAAATATTTGTACGTAAAATATATGATTTTTTTTTTATCTAAATATGCTGAGGTTAAGAGAAAAATAAATTCAAACTTAGAAAAATTTATAAATCGATGTATGAAGCATTTGTTGGCACCTGTTAAATACGCAAAAAAAATAAAAAGAAACGTTAAGTAGATTAGTACCGTTTGATTTTAAAAAAACCAATCTTAATTTTACCCAATTTATCAAGTTTATAAAGGCGATAAAAAATTCACAACTTTTCACAACTTTAATTTATTTACGAATTGAAAATTGAATATGTGCTCTTTCAAAACTAGAAAGATTCATATCCGCATGTATCCGCATTTACGAGTTACAGCGAAAAAACACTTTACATAGCGACTTTTTCGTAGGTATGCAAAATTTTCCTTTTTTTATTTCGGGAACACCAATGACGGTAATACGACAAGAAGATTTTTTGAGAATTTTGAAATAACTGCGGAAATATTAAATATTAAATGGGCAAAACTTTGGAAAATAAGCCAAGGCACATTAGATGAGCTCAAAAAACATTACCCAAGAAAATTTATTACACCAACTGTTCACAAAGTTCTCTGGCATGGAGAGTATAAAATTAGTTCTCATATTTTGCCAATAGGAGAGCTGTCTAAAGAGGCTCAAGAAAACCATCATAAGCTTTATTTCAAGAACGAGGACGAACGGAGACTTGTTTCGAATTATGTTGGTATCATCAGACCCCTTTATATCGTCATTGAGAAAATTTTAACAACAAAAAGAAATTCAAGTTAATTGGCCCACAAAAATTGAAGACATTTTTGAATAACCAATTAATTAACTGTTTTTATTAAATTTTTTTTGCTTAGACCAATAACAATTTTTATAGTTTTCAGTTTTCTGAAAAACTGAAAGACCTTAAACTCCAGATTTTAAACAGTCGACTTAAAAATTAATATCAGCATTAAATATAATAAATACTATTACTCAAAAACAAATAATTTTGTATTTTTTTTTTTTATTTTTTTTTTTCAATTTTTTTTTTCAATTCAAAAACGGTATTTTGAAAAATTATTTGTTGAAATAACTTAATTAGATTTTTATAATTTTTTCCGTTTGTAAATTATTTGTATCCATTTTAAGTCAATGTTTTGAAAAATTTGTCCTCCCACATTTACTGGAGAAAAACAACCTAACAACTTTTTTTTAGAACATAAGAATCATTTGCCACAATTTTTTTGGTCATTAACTTCGAAAAACTTGAAGGTATACATATACTTTATTTAAAAAAAATGAACAAACATTTTTTGTTATTTATTTTAAAATTAAAATAACATATATTTGATAAATTTTACGTTGTGTATTGATAGGTACTTAAAAAAAGTTACAAATAAAAAAAAAATTATAAAAAAATCTCAACTGGTTCAAAAGTTATGGATTTTTGACCACTTAATTAACAATTTTTGCCCACTGTGCGGCGATTGAAGATCATGACTTGGACGATATTGGTTCCAACAAGACGGGGCAACAAGCCACACAACACGACCAATTATGGCTATATTGCGCATGAGAAGTTTCCTGGTCGCGTATTTCACGTTTTTGTCGACGTCAATTGGCCACCAAGATCATACGATTTGACACCGTTTGATTTTTTTCTGTGAGGCTACGCAAAAGATCATGTTTACGCGAATATTCCCCGAACTCTAGACGCATTAAAAACCAACATTACTCAAGTTATGGCCGAGATACCGCCCGAAATGTTTGAAAAAATGGTTAAAAATTACCTCCAAAGAATCGCATGCGGCGAATCTTCCCGAGGCGGCCATTTGAATGATATTGTTTTTCATACTTAATAGCAAAGTCCACTTTATAATGAAAATACAATTTTCATCAAAAATGTATCGCAGTGTGTGTTTTATTTCGCTTTACTTTCGAAACCGAAAAATGAATGACTCTTTATTATGATTTTCTTTTTGCTCCATTTAAATTGTATATTTATTTTATTAAGTAAAAATTTTAAATGCTAACGCATACTGCCTTACTGGTCATGCGGCGCCGCGCCGCACCGTGACATCAATTTGAAAATTAAGCCATTGTCGAAGTTATAAACATGTTAATTTACAATTATTAATCGATTATTTCAGAGTTGGGCATTTTACTCAATGTCCAAAGTATTTGGAACAGGGAAATAAATCTTTGGGACTTTAGTTCAAAAAATAATTATGTACCATTTAAGTGGGACATAAGACCCAAATCCATTTTAAGCCCCAAAAAAACTATTAACTTTTTTTTGTAGTTCTGAACGTCTTTGAAGAAATATATGAACCAGCGCATATAAAGCACATCTAATCACATCTACATAATTTGTATCTTTTTGTGGATTTAATGGCTCCTCAATAATTGTTGTCCTTCACTCCAAATTCGGCTGTTTTCTTTGCTGAACTAGCCTTTCAAATAAAAATAATTCTCATCGTCAAACAAAATTTTACAATGAAAATAAGCAATCTGATTTTCAGGAACGTTTTTGAAAGATATAAACAATTTGTTGAAATGAAATCAAACCTACAAGAAAAAAAACCGTTTAAATTCTTGTCTAACGACATCCTGGACCCTGGTATTGATTTGTTTCATTCATATACGGACTGCTAACCCAGTTAATCCGAGACGTCTGGATAATTTTACTTGTCTCATGACAAATATTCTTTTTGGTCATACTTTTTTTAAGAAAAGATACATTATACTTACATACATACATAGTACATATACCTTTACTACATGTATACTGAGAATTTGACATTTTTTTTAACAATATAAAAAAATAAAAATAGAATTAACCTCTCAGGCTACTATTTATAGTAAGAAGGTCACTTTGACGCGCTATTCAGCTAAGCAAGTTTTTTTTTTTTTTTTCATAGCCTTAAGTTCTTTAAAAATTGCTAATTTACAGCGAGTCTACGATGCCTATTATTATTAAAATGCCTATAACTTGAAGAATATAAAAGAAAATTACTATTTCTATTCTCACTTCTTTAAGAGATATTTTCATAATTTAGTAATTTATTTTACTCTTCTTATCATCTATAACAGTTCCTATGTAAGATGTGTGTTGGCAGAATAAAAGTGATAACAGGATATACAATGTTTGCAAAATCTCACACATGGAAATCATTAGGCACACGCATAATTTGCATTGTTGAAACAATATAAAGGGTGTCTCACAATTCATCCAAGAAGTTATTTTGATAGAAAACATGCGGGGATTTTTTTCATTGATTCGTAAAATATACAATACTTTTTTTTTTTGTGATCCCGGGGACAATTGGTTGAATAAAAGGACAAGGGATTAGCGACACCTATACACAGAAACAAAATGGAGTTTTCATACCAACTATCGATAGCAGGAATGTAGTTCACGGGCGGCGCGGCGGTAACACAGTTTTTCGGCACGTTTAAGTTAAGCCCCGAGAATTCTCTGGGTGTAGCTAAGCCCTATTGTTGCATTAAAAATATTAATTGTGTTAAAACACCAACGTTATAAGAGGGTAAGTGGCCACCTGAATTTACCCTTTTATTGACGCTTTCAATGACCGTTTCGCATAAATATGACCGAATATCGTTGATACAGCTCTCAATTTCCTCCTTCAAGTCGCGAGCTTGTTGGCATTGTTTCCACATGATCATTGTTCACTCGTGTATTTTCTGAACCCCAAATGCTACAATTTTGAATAATAAAGAAGCCATGAAGATGAAAATGAACCTTATCGCTGAAAATTATTTTATTCGAAACTGTCAAACTCTCAATATCATTCAAACTATTGCTTATAAGAAAGAAAACGAGTTGTTCTTTCATGTAGTGCTCCATTTTTAATAGACTTCAACTATCAATTTATTTTGAGAACACCTTACAGCACAAATGGTGTTAAATTCAAATCATGTCTGAATTTTGGGGGCACCCTTTATTTATATAAAATGTTCACAAGCGGGAAGATTTTATGTGCCGGAGGATTTGATGAACTTTTGTATGATTTGCACGTGAAATTAAAGTTGATTACTATTACACTTCCTTTGGACTTTAACTAAGGAAAAACAATTGTACCAAAAGTATATCCTTGCATTCTAACTTTATTATGATGCGTTTAATAAAAATAACTTTTACAAGGTGCCGAACCTGCCTGTAAGCAAAATAGGGAATTGCCTAGGGTGGCACTTGATTAGAGCAGCAAAATCAGCACAGTAATTTCAAAGCAAAAATAGTGTTATAAATACGTCTACTTCTATAACTAGTTCAAGCAGAGCAAAAGCGACTAAGCGACTACTTGTTTCACAGAAAATTTATCAGAAATGTATGATTCTTTCAATGCAATTGCAGAACCAGAAAGTTCGGAAATCGAGTTTTAAAAGCAACTCATACTTGGTACACAAATTCAGTTTGTATTGTCAATAATAGTTTGGAACAAATTTTATTGCAAATAATTATCCTCTCGAAAATGCTTCAATCAAAATCAATTGACTTTTTAACCTGTTTGGAGCGTTTAGATAAATTGTGACAGCACTTTCAGATTAATTGTTTTTAGAAATCTTTAATTAAAACATTATGCAAGGACGCTTTAAACATTGCTACATTATCAATCTAAACATTCTCTTAAAACAATCGATCCAAAATTGAAATTTAAACCTGATTTAACGTTATCGATGTTACGGCATCTTCTCCCCATGAGCGCTTTGTGCAGCATCAATTTCTCAGCCAAAATGTCGGATTTCTTTTCAAAGAAGTTGGAATTAAAAGACTGTGAACAGCTTGAGGAAATATAAATAGCAACAATTGACATCGAATTTCAAAAGGATATTTTTGCTATATATTTCTTCAATGAAATTAATATACATATTTACTGGCTGAACACAATGCCGTGCTGCTACTGGAATCAGAGCCGCAGCTGCAACTGCTTTCAAAAAATGTCTAACGTCGTTTTTTTTATCTTAAACAAAAAAAACATGTTTATTTTTCACTTTTTTATTTCCAATATTTTTCTTTTAATTCCCTTAAATTCGTTCTTTGTATACATAGGTACAAAGATTTGTTCCACCAAAAAAAAATATCCTCGTTTCGCAATTTTTCTCCTTTCCTACATTGCACCAAAAAAAAAACAATACCCTCATTCATAAGCAGTGTAACGAAATGGCCCATACCTACGTACTTTTTGTCTAGCATTTTTTTCATTCATTCTACCAAAAAAAAAAACAACCTCGTTCATACTTCATAGCTGATTTGAACGAAATATGTCTCAGATACGATGCGCAGCCTATTAATTTTTTTTCTTGTGTGTGTTTTCTTTCACCCTTTCAGTACCTACACATTAATTTCGTTTCCAAATGCAAATATTAACAGTTTTGATGAGTTGAGTTTAATTTAAAATAAGCAAATTAGAGTTTATTCGTCTGTAGCGAAGGTGTTTTATAAGTGTTTTATAATCAGTACAAGGTTGTTTGTTTATTGCTGTGAACTAAAGATTAAAAGATTTTGTGGATATATGGATATATACGTACTTTCTTTAGCAAAAAACGAAGAGTTGAAGAGGAAATCGACCACGAAGAACCTCATTCCTCAAAACATATGGAAGCAAAAGATTCAAATGCTACAAATGATTCAATAGGCCTCAGAGGCTATCAATGAGTCACAAAAGAATGGCAGGCATGGTATTTCTGGCCTTTGAAAAGAAAAGAACCAAGTCATTGGATCTGGATGAAGTCCTTCGTATTTTTAATATAATATGGCGAATCGAAGAATTCAGTTATTTTATTGAAAGAGCTTGATATTGTTATCTATGTAGGTATACTAAATATTATAATATATATGTTAAGAGAAATTCAACTCCAGCTACGGCCCTGGTGTTGCATCAGGTGAAGCTAGCTTCTCGAAGCTTAAGTTTATAAAAACTTATTTTCGCAATGACTCAAGAGTGAAGAAGAAAAAAATCGCTAAGAGATTTGCAAAAATGAAATGTACGTATTTATTTTGTCGAAACCCTTTGATTATTATTAAATAAAACCGTAGGTATGTAAATGTCAATCTTGTCGTTATATCTTCGTTTTTTATTTGAGGCGGAAAAATAACAATTTGCCTAAGGCGGCAAAATATCCAGGTTCGACACCGCTTTTACGTATAAAAATAAAATTAAAATGAAAAAATCAAACATATGACGTAGGTACACGTTTTTTTTTGGTTTCTGTAAAACTTTTTTTAAATGTAATTTTTTATTACTCATATTATATTTTTCTACAAGAAAACCTATATAAAAAATGATTAGCCTTTTTTTAGTATACCTAAATTAGTTTTTTGTTTTGTTTAATCAAAAAGTCTTGTTTTTAAAACCCAGAAATGGCTTCCCAGACAGTCAAAAGATTCGGTATCATCATCTGCATCATCATGTTGGTTGGTTGTATATCAGCATCTATGTCCCGCCCACCAAGGAATAACGATATCAACAATATGGCAGATGCTTTAAGGTATCTTCAAGATTTGGATAATTACTATGGTGACAAGGCCAGAGTCAGGTATGTTAATAAATCTACATAATATAGATACACATAGGTTTTTTTTCACAACAACCATACATGCCAAAAATAAAAAATTAATTATTTTAAGGTTTGGAAAACGTGGTCCACTCTTGCTTAGAGATAGATTGTTGGAAGAAGCAGATTTGGTAGGATATTTTTAAATATAATTTAAAATAAAACCAATTATTATAATTTGCTTTCATTTGCAACCAGAAAGACTCACAAAGGCATTACAGCTTCCGAAGATGAACCATTCTAATCCGAATATATTCGATGAATGCTGACAAAAATAAAACTAAAATTTCTTAAATAATAATTGTCATTATTGATGTTAATGTTATTATTATTGTGAATAATGTTCAATAAATTAAAATTGATCAACTTGAATTTCTCAATTAATTACAAATAAAAATAATTATAAAAATGTATATTATTTCACTTTTTATTTAATTTAAATACATATAGGTACATATGTAATGATTATTAAAAGTAATGATTTTTAGATGGGCAACACCAAAGTCGATAGAGAGCAAACTGAAAAGGATAAATGAGAAAATAAAAAACTATTAATAATTCTCTTGGTATTACATAAAAAAGCTCATTGAATTGAACTTAAATCTTCCAATTTAGACCTAAGCTCAAAAGGTTTAAACTTATAACAACTACAAAATTTGTATTTTTATACTCACGAAAGATAATTCCAGAAAATACGTAAAAAATAATTTCACAATATATCTCCAATGTAGCTCCGATAAGATTATTACCAGCAACGCTACCAATTCTTCCAATCATCAGGCAAATACACACTGCTTTTCCTCTGTTTTTTTTAAATGTTTTGTATAATTTATTTTTTTTAAATAATTAATTTCATAAAACACTAAACTCACCTCAAATGTGTGGGTATTAATTCAACAACAGAACCACTTAAAACAGATACACAAAGTCCCGGTAACATGAGATATGCACAAAATAGTATCACTATGGCTGTTGGTTCATCCACCCATTGCAGTGCAAGGCCACAAACTCCAGATATACCAAGAGCACCTGCTAATAGTGCTTTTCGACCTAAAGGATTAACAATTATTCCGAGTAGAAGGTACGCCACAACGTAAGATACTCCTAGAATTATGCTGTCAATGTATGTTTTAGAGCTTATTTCATCATTGCAAACCTTTGAAATAAAAATTAATTAAAAGAAAGTCTAGAACACTCTTGGGCAAGATTTTCCGTACACTATAGTTAACCCTGAGTTAAGCCGGAGTTACCTAGTTGAAATCAAAGTGAGACACCATATGAAAATGAACTTTTAGGTATTATGAAAACAGAGAAGGCGTCACTATAGGAGGCACAGAGGAATTGACAATTTCAAATAATTTCCCCCTCTTTATGGTTTAACGAAAACGATCGCCGCAGAAATTGCTACCGTCAAGTATAAGCAATCGTCCTATTAGCACAAAATCTGTTTGATCAACATTAGAAGTGTTTTTTTGCAAGCTCGGGGGAATTGGATAAAAAAAACTACGTCGGGGCTAAACAATTAGCATGTTAAACACAACAACAACTAATCCCCTGCGGGCTTGCTAAACCCAGAGAATTTTCGGTGCTAAATTAAAGCGCGCAGTAAAACTGTATTACTGGCGTGAATTACATACATACTTGTTTTCGATACTTTGTATAAAATTGATGGCATCGGTAATACCGTTGTCGTTTTTTTCAAACCAATTTTCTCCGTGATTGCAAAAAATCACACCTATTGTAGTAAAATTTAGTTGCAAACGCATTTGAATTTTACGAACACGTCACGGCTTGTCATTATTTTTGTCGTCAACTCGATTCTTTTACTGCAGAGTTGCACCGTATAGGTATGATTTTATCGAACATATGACTTTAGCCAACTAAGTTATCGAAAATAATCTAAAATTTCGTTTTGATGGATTTCCGAACACTTGAATTTTTTGCAGTTTGCATTTAAGAATATCATACCATTTGATTTTTTGACCCAAATGACGTTTTCGAAAAAGTCCTATTTTCATAGTGTTTATAAAAATGGATCTGTCAAAAATATCTATTTAGTTAAGCCAAGGTTAATTTAACGAATTCGTTGAGTTAGAAGTTAACCCGGGTTTAATTCCGAAACTATGATGGTCTTGCATTCATGCACTAAAAATGTTGACCTTAGACCTAGATTTTCGATGCAAGATTAATTTATTTATTCTAAAACATGTTTTTTTTGTCAAACAATTTAAATTTCGAGTTAAATCGGAGTTAACCTTCAAATTTGGTTAGTAAATATCTGGATTTATAAATAAAAAGAAATGTTTGACATAATGTTATCTCAGGCAATCACTCAGGCCACTCGTAGTTAACTCAGTACATAAAAACTCTGCCTTAAATTCTTACAGGTTCAATTGTATCATTAATAGTCTCATTAATTTTCTGATTTATAACTTCGCAGATAGTTTTTTGTGAACTAACTGTTCCAAATCCAAGACGGTTTTGAATTTCCGGGAACCAAAGACCCATGCCAGAGGATCTAAAAAAAAGTTCAGTTTCAATTAGTCATCTCTTTCAAATTCTTTCAAGGTCTTTTTAAGGTACATATAATAAAATACTTACGAGAAAAATAAACCAAACATTATAAAACAGCAAACGCAGTAATTGAAAGCATGTGGTCGTTTGAAAAGCGGGACAGTTTGCTTCCACATAGATGATGCTATTTGCCAACTTAAAAAAAAAAATATCAAAATAGCTATATAAATCATTTTTAACATTATGATTAACCTTACGTTGTCTTGTTTGCTTGAATTGTTTGTATAAATTCCTCATCCAATTCTGGTATCAGTCGTTTTACTTGGAAATCTTTTGAAGGCTTTCCAGTATTTCTTTCATACATCCAGTATAAGACTTTAAGAGCATCAGCATCTTTTCCATGAGATAAATATAATTTTGGTGTCTCAGGAAGTGCCCAAATCCAAATGGAACCAATCAAACCAGGTAAAAGATTACAAAGTATCAATAATCTCCATGGTCGGAATTCAAAAATTCCAAACATTGAAAAACTCCACGTTTGAGGCAAAATCAACCATGCAACAACTAGGAATGGAAAATTATATTTTAAATATTAGATGAAAGTAAAAGTAATATTTTGTTTCAGTATAGAAACATTATAGCGCTATGGAACTACGGCTTGACTTTATACAAACTTGTAACTGGCTGGACTTTACATATTCTAATATTTATTAAAGCCTTACCAGAAAATTTAGTTATATCACCCCCATTTTCAAAATGTCGATTGTGATAAAATACTTATAAACAAGCTAATATAACCCACCAATAAATCTTAATTTCCAACAAAAAAATTTTAAAATAAAAATGTTTTTTATACATAAAATATTTAAACATTTTAAAGAAAAATAATTACTGATTGCAGAGTTAAAAAATCAATTTAAAAAAAATCATTTTCCCATTTTTGAAATATACATAACATATAATTTAAATTTTTTTAAATCACAAATTAAATTTCTTGAAAATTTTGACATCCAATTTTATATAGGTATGGTAATTAGAAGCTGTGTACTGGTAATAATGGATTAATGTAAAATTTGGTCCTGTTAGACCGCACTTATATTTCCATAGAGGCAAATTTTAATCAATTTTTGTGTCGAAGTAGTTTTCGACAAAAATTATTTCTTTTAAATTCGGAGTATAATAGATCTAACTAATTCAGACTTTAAAACCGCAATGAGATCGCACATAATATGAAGTTCGTGCGACCCAGTCGTGCTTTTCATTTGAATTGTTTAAAGGAAAAGTCTTAAAATATGTATGTATAGTTAAAAGTTTTTTACCAGTTTTTTGTTGTTGCTACTTTAGTCAACTTTTGATGAAAGTCTATATAGAAACTCAACAAAACAGTAACAATTTTGTTTTCTTTTTTACAAAAAAAAATTCTGTACAATCACTTTTATGTTGTTTTTGCTGAGTTGATGATATACACTTTAACCAAAACACGGCTTTTATTTATTAGTATGTAAATAATCTTGTAAATCGAATGTTGATAAATAGCAAAAAACAAAATACCTGAAGAAATAATAAGAGATAGACCAAGTGGTATTGTCACATAATTTATAACAGCAGGACGATATTTCATTGCATTGAATTCACCCAAATATGGATATAAAGTTGAAGTTGAACCAGCAATTCTATAAAATTTGATTATTTTGTATTCATTCGATAAAAATAAAAAATCACACTTCTTACGCAAGACCAGTTAAAAAGCGAAATAACACGTACACCCACACATTCCAAGAGAACATCGATAAAAAAGAAAATCCTGTTGAACCAATTGTTGTCCAAAACAAAACCGTTCGTCGTCCCAAAATATCTGCTAGATGTCCCCAAGGATATGCTGCCAGCAGTAATCCTACATAATAATAGACGATAATTGGTAATTTCTTGGTTTAGTTTGTCACTGTCCGATCAGTAGATAAATCTGTGACACGTACCAATAAATACAGCTGTATTCATTATGGATCTCTCCACAGGAGTAGTATCAAAATCACACTGGGATGCGAGGACAACAATATTGGAGGCAATTGTTTCGTTTATTATGTCTAAGACAACTATAGCACTTGCTAGTAATACTTCAAAATGCACTTTTCCAAATCCTGATAAAAGATTTTTAAACTTCACAAAATTAAGTACACAACAAATTATTTTAAACCAATCATGCTGAGGGCATCTTCAAGGGAATACTCCTCATCTTCTTCCTCAGTCAGTTCGATCTCAGAATTTGGAACAATTCTGTGCATTTCATTATTCGCGCGAACATTTGAATCATTTAAACCCCTATTATTACTCATTTTCCACTAAAAAAAAAACCAAAAATAATATTTAAAACTTGATTTCTTGATTATTTTTTCTCGCGTTGTTATATAATACTTTATTTTATTCCTTTAAATAAATAGCAGTGAGCTTTTATTTGGTAATAATAAGTACAATCAATCACTTCCAGCCTCAACTGTGCAATGTGCTCAAATATTTTTCGAACTCATCATGCTACCTGTTTGTTTGCCAGATGACCAGAATTTGAAACAAGATCTGTGACATAGTTCAATACAAAATTTTACTTTTCAGATAAATTTAATTGTTATATAAATAAAATAAACAGGTTTTTTCAACTTTGTTACAATCTAAGCAAGGTTACCAAAATGATTGGTTAAATTGTTTGTATTAAGATTTGTATAATTATTGTTTTCTCGTTTTGTTTTCTTCTTTCTAGAAATAGCAATTTTTAGTAGTTTTATTTATAAAATTAATGTTTATGCAGTTCGCAGCGACAGGGCCCTCCGCCGGTGGACATACTCGGGGTGCCCGAAATATTCCTATCGGTGGCGGGGGGCCCTCAATCTTCGGTACTTTTGTAAACAAAACTTATAATAGATCGGCTTTTCTAAAGTCACTTTGAAACGGTCCGAGGTGTATGTCGTCGGAAAAAGACTCCTGACCAGGTGTTCCATGCTCTCACATCGCAGAGGTGCTAAAAAATAAAACCCCTCGAATATTAAATCATGTCAGCACATTTGGAACATGCCTGTAAAGAAGATTCCTAAACCATTCCCTTTAAACTATTACAATAGGACGATCTTGGCAAAAGAAATTGTGTTCAGATTACGCGATAGAGTGGCATGCTAGTGTTAGTTGAGCACATCCTAGCTCGTCGGTTTGAGGGGGTTCTTGTTATCATAACGCTGAACGGCCGTTTTTACGTAAAATTGGCTTGAGTTTGATATCCTGCTTTTTATAATCCCGTTTTTTTTTAAGCCCGCTTTGTATATAACTGTGTTTTATAATGCCGGTTATTAAGCTCCCGCTTCTTATAATTCCGTCTCTTATACTATTCCGTTTTTTATAATGACTGCTGACAAAAACCTTTCTGTACTAAAAATTTATTATTACTGATGTTAACGCTATTACTTCCGAATAATGTTCAATATTTTAAATTTGATCATTTTGAACTTGTCAATTGAATAATTATAAAAATTAATTACATTGAATTTGAATACAATTGGTGGTAGCACCTTTAAGTTGTTGTTGTTGTTCAGAAATACAATGAAATTGACGGAATAAAGAATGTCCAACTAATTGACGGAATAAAGAGAGTCTAATAAATTGACGTTCTAGTATGAATAATACAATAAATAATAATAAAAATTAATTATATAAATACAAAAACCCTTTAATGAATAAAACTTTTTATTTTATTTAAATACATATATTATTTATTAAAAGTAATGATTTTTAGATGGGCAACACCAAAGTCAATAGTGAGCAAACTGAAAAATAAAAAAGTATTCATTATTCTCTTGATGTTATTATAACAAAGATGATAAATCAGAGTTATTATTGAACTTAAGTCTTACAATAACGACCTAAACTCAAAAGGTTAACACAAAACAAATATAAGATTTTTATCTATGTACTCACGAATGATAAGTCCAGAAAATATGTAAAATGTAATTTCACAATAAGTCTCCAATGCAGCTCCGATAATATTATTTCCCACCACACTACCAAGTCTTCCAATCATCAAGCAAATACACACTGCTTTTCCTCTATATTTAAAATTTTTTTTATAAAATTTATTATTAATTAATTTTATAAAACATTATAAACTAACCTCAAATGTGTGGGTATAAGATCAACAACAGAACCACTCATAACGGATACACAAAGTCCCGATAACATGAGATATCCACAAAAAAGTATCACTATAGCTGTAGGTTCATCTACCCATTGCAATGCAAGGCCACAAGCTCCAGATACACCAAGGGCACTAGCTAATACTGCTTTTCGGCCCAAAGGATTAATGATTATTCCAAGTAGGAGGTATGCCACAACGTAAGATCCTCCTAAAGTTATGCTGTCAATGTATGTTTTAGAGCTTATCTCATCATTGCAAACCTTTGAAATAAAAAATCAATTTTAAGAAAGTCTACAATACTCTTATAACAAGTTTTTCAGTGCTGGAGTTAAATTTGAGTTAAACCGGAGTTAGGTAATCATGCGTACAAATTGAAGATTAATTTATAGCAGAGTTAAGCCACTCCGTTATAACTCGGAGTTATAACTCATTACAGAAAAACTGTGCTTTAAATTCTCACAGGTTCAAGTGTATCATCAATAGTCTCATTAAGTTTCTGATTTATAACTCCGCAGATAGTTTTGTGTGAACTAACTGTCCCAAATCCAAGACGGTTTTGAATTTCTGGATACCAAAGACCCATTCCAGAGGATCTAAAAAAGTTCAGTTTAAATTAATCATTTCTTTCAAATTAAGTTTTTGTATGGTATTTAAATACTTACGAGAAGAACAAACCAAACATTACAAAACAGCAAACGCAATAATTTAAAGCATGTGGTGGTTTAAAAAGCGGCACAGTTTGCTTCCACATAGATGATGCAATTTCCCAGCTTTCAAAAAAAAATAAATATCAAAATAAGGTATACAAATTTGTTTACCATAAAATAATGATAAGACTTACGCAGTCTTCTTTGTTTGAATTGTTTTTATAAATTCCTCATCCGATTCTGGTATCAATCGTTTTACTTGAAAATCTTTTGAAGGTTTTCCAGTATTTCTTTCATATATCCAGTATAAGACTTTAAGAGCATCAGCATCTTTTCCATGAGATAAATATAATTTTGGTGTCTCGGGAAGTGCCCAAATCCAAATGGAACCAATCAAACCAGGTAAAAGATTACAAAGTATCAATAATCTCCATGGTCGGAATTCAAAAATTCCAAACATTGAAAAACTCCACGTTTGGGGTAAAATCAACCATGCAACAACTAGGAATAGAAAATTTTATTATAAATAATTGATAATTTTTGTTTCATTTATAGTAAATAGATTATAGTTAAAGTCAAATTAAGGTTTGAGATCGTAAGCATTTGTAACAAGCTGAACTTAGCTTTATCTTGTTTTAAAGTATATCCCCCAGAGCTTCCCCCATTTTCCTTTTTTAATTTTTAAATCAAGTTGTTTCAACTTCCATTGGACGGTAAGAAAAGATGTAAAGCCAAAATTATTCAGCTTGATATTTAATAATCTGATTATACTATATTCAAGACAATTTATTTAATGTATCTTTAGTGTGTTCCTTGAAATTCAACTTCTTGTATAAGTAAACACCTAAGTACTAGACAGAGTCGATACAGGAAGTATCACAGTTATTTATGTATATTGAGACCTGTGTTTGGTAAGAAACAGTCCTTTCCGTTTCTTGTTAAAAAAATAACTTGACTCTTCCCAGCATTTGTTGGGAAGAACCATATTCATCAGAAGAAAATATATATCAATATCATCTGGAAACATTCCAAAATCAAGGTTTTTAAGCTAGCAAAGTAAAATATAAAAAAAAACACAGTAGGTAGTACAAAACCTTAAGGCACGCCTGATCAGGGCCGGACTGGGCCACCGGGCAACCGGGATTTTGCCCGGTAGGCCCCTGGGAGAATAAAAAGTGAATAAAAGTCTCTGCAGTACTTTCTGTTCGTTTAAGAGAAAACTTTCTTATAAAATTGGATTTATAAGGGCCTAACAGTAAATATATAGCTTTGGTGGCCCCAAGTGAATTTCAGGAGGCCCACACATCTCATGTTAGGGACCCCAAAATAGCCATAAAGCTGTTGGATCCCAAGATTATTTTAACGAAAACTATAGCTCAGCTGATGGGGCCCCACATTTATTATTATTGAGTTATTCTGGCCCCTTTCGTAACCTTAAGTAAAGAGGCTTCAAATTACTCTTAGTAAACCTTATATTCTATAAGTTTTTTAAAATATACTTACAGTTCATTTAAAGGAAAGCTTTCACACAAAATCTCAGAGCCGCAGAAACAGAATAGAAAATTATGTGAGTATTTTCGAAGTCTCCGGTGGAAGTAGAAAATATCAGTTATAAAATTTGCATTATATCAGTAAACAGGACCTACCTAATGTTTTCAAAAATCTATAGTTATATTTTTTGTTAACTTGAATACATAATACAAATTTCGGAGCTGAATATTTTTGGCTTCAATTACTTCGTTTTTGGAGCTTATTGTTTTTCACTCCTTCAACTCATTTTACTATTTTGTGGCCCTTTTGTTAAAGTCCCGGGAAGCCCCTTGACTCCCAGTCCGCCCAGTGCCATCAGGACTGCTTTAGGGGAAGAACATATTATATTATCCATTTTTCAAATAATGGAGAATTAGGTACCTATTGTTCAAAAAACTTTGAATTATTTTTATTAAATAACTGAGAAAATCATTTATTATCAATTTGGGGATCAGTCCTTTGTTCCACACAGAAGACGTGTTATGCATAAAACGGAAGTATTTACTAGAAGTATGTGGTTAAAGTAAAAACTATAACTTTTAGTCTGATGTTCTAATTAAAATATTTACTTCAATTCGTATGCATAGAATTAAGATCATACTTGATGGCAAATACTATCAGTAGATACTAAATTCATCCAAGTAAATACTAAGAATTCATCGGAAACTGAAGTAAATACTGTTTTTTGTAGTATTTCTTGCTAATAAACACAATTTTTAAATGATTAACACTTGTAAAATACTCAATTAGATCAGAAGCTTATAAAATGGCTTAATAATTTATTAGTTTGCAAAAAAATATTGACTGTTCTGAAAGAGTAACTCGACTTTGCTTATACCTTTCCAAAAACAAACCTGAAAACCAGGATTTCCAAAAATTATTTAAAATACATTAATCATGAGCCATTTTGTAAGAGTAAATCACTTTAATTTAGCCACATTTTATTATTTTTAAAACTTGACAACATAGTTATTATAACTAAAGCCAAACAATATAGTAATGCTTTTTTTCTGAATTTTGAACTTTATGTTCCTAAAATTACAGGACGATAGCTAAATTTTTTTCATTCTTACTATTCTTTAAGCTATTCAAATATTGTTATAATAAATTTAAGTCGAAGTGAAAAAAATAAATTATAATTTAATCTAAAATCTAATCAGTGACCAAAAGTAAGATTTTAGACCATTATTTGTTGGTTCCAAGGCAACCTGATAGATGGTTAAAAGCAAAAAATTGTGTAAAATTTAAAATGTTCAAGTTGCTATTTTGCAAACTTTGAAAAAATTAATTAATTTCTACAGAAATAAAGTTCTTACTACTTTTTATGCATGCGAAATAAAGTTTTTACTGAAAAATTCATCCAAAAAAAGTAAGTGCTATGGCCCAAAGCATATCATATCATATCTAGTGATATCATATCTAAGCATTTACTTTGTTTTAATCACCCAGAATCAAAAGCTTTTTCAACATCAAGTAGAACAAGGACAATTGATTATTATTTTGAAAACTAGTTTTGACATGATTGCATATTCTTAGTACTTAGGGGCCAGTTATAGCTTTCATTTAAAAACTCATCATTGAAAATTTTAATTTCTTATTTTGAGACACTTTGAAAGCAAAAACAGGAAATATTTTGATGCGAGTAAAAAGCTGATAATGCAATTATTATTTCTAGTCAAAAAAATATTTTACTTTGGCCCAACCTTTCACATAAAATGAATTCTAAGATTTCAATGATCAATGGTAAGGTAGTTTAATCATTGAAATAAAGAAATTCATTTCTCGTGCTAACTTGGGCCAAAACCAAAAATTTTTTTGACAAAAAATAATAATTAAGCCTGTAGATTTATATTGGTATCAAAATAATCACTGATTTTGCTTTAAAAGTGTCTCGAAACTTTGAATTTAAATTTTCAATGATGAGTTAATTCAATGACAAAGCTATAACTGGCCCCTTAGTGGCACGAATTGTGGTTCTTATGAAATTCAGGCTGTTGAGGTGGTATGCTACATTTCTCATTAAGAAAAATAAGTGTTTTTTTTTTTTGATAATAATTGTTTGAGTTTGAAAGTTAATTTTTCATAAACTTTTCACTTAAACAAATAAAAGTAAATAATTGATTTCTGGCTTTAAAAAAAGTTGTTTTTCTAATAATTTGTTTTTAAAATAAATCATTAGAGTATTGCCCCTCCCGCATAAACGGAGAGGGATATAGACTATAGACATCACCTTCTCCCGTGGGATTTTTTTCTTCTTTTGACCCAACCTATCGTAAATCTTAACAAAACACCCTGTATAAGTATAATAAGCTGTCAAATTCTATAATGCAAGCACAACAATTTATTACTTTTTTTTTTTTGAATAGCTAATGTTTCTTTCAAATTCCATTTAAGTCATTGGTTGTACACAAACGACTTAAATGAATAGGGTATCAACTTTACGAATATATACAATACATAGAAGAAGACCTGTTTGTACGAAATGTCAATAGATATCCGAATGTTTTGTGATTAAATATTATTAATTTTTCATAATCACATTGTTTTTTTTTTCATTTGAAGAATAAGTTTGGAAAAAGTTAACAATTTTTATTAAACACCAAATTGAGTTTACTTTAGCTGCGTGTTTTCGTGAAAGTGTACAGCAACTCAGCAAAATTTTTAAACGCAAACATTAACAATTAATTTGTTGTGTACAAACAATAAAAAAATCTGTAGGTATACAATCACTTTTATTTTGTTATTGTTTGGGTGTAAAAAAATTGCTGAGTTACTATACACTTTCAGTAAAACACGACTCTTATATGAATATATAAATGATCGTAAATTTAATGTTGATAAAAATTAAAAAAAAAAAATACCTCCAGAAATAATGAGAGATACACCAAGTGGTATTGTCACATAGTTTATAACAGCAGGACGATATTTCATTGCATTGAATTCACCCAAATATGGATATAAAGTTGAAGTTGAACCAGCAACTCTAAAATTTGATTATTTTGTATTCATTCGATAAAAATAAAAAAATCACAATTCTTACGCAAGACCAGTTAAAAAGCGAAATAACACGTACACCCACACATTCCAAGAGAACATCGATAAAAAAGAAAATCCTGTTGAACCAATTGTTGTCCAAAACAAAACCGTTCGTCGTCCCAAAATATCTGCTAGATGTCCCCAAGGATATGCTGCCAGCAGTAATCCTACATAATAATAGACGATAATTGGTAATTTCTTGGTTTAGTTTGTCACTGTCCGATCAGTAGATAAATCTGTGACACGTACCAATAAATACAGCTGTATTCATTATGGATCTCTCCACAGGAGTAGTATCGAAATCACACTGGGATGCAAGGACAACAATAGAGGAGGCAATTGTTTCGTTGACAATGTCTAGGAGAACTATTGAACATGCTAGTAATACTTCAAAATGTACTTTTCCAAATCCTGATAAAAGATTTTTGAACTTCACAAAATTAAGTACACAAAAATTTATTTCAAAATTCAAACCAATCATGCTGAGGGCATCTTCAAGGGAATACTCCTCATCTTCTTCCTCTGTCATTTCGGTTTCAGAAATTGGAACAATTCTGTGCGTTTCATTATTCGAGTGAACATTTGAATCATTTATAGCCCTATTATTACCCATTTTCCACTAAAAAAAACACACACATTCAAAACTTGATTTTATTATTTTCTCGCGTTGTTATTTAATACTTTATTTTATTCCTTTAAATTAGTAGCAGAGAGCTTTTATTCGGTAATAAGAGGTACATTCAATCACTTTCAGCTTCAACTGTGTAATGTGCACACAAATTTTTCGAACTCATCATGCTACTTGTTTGTTTGCCAAATGACCAGAATTTGAGACAAGATCTGTAGCATAATTCAATACAAAGTTTAACTTTTCAGATAAACTAATTTGTTATAAATAAAATAAACACGTTTTTAACCTTTGTTCAAATTAAATGCAAGGTTGCCAAAGTCATAGATTGAATTGTTTTGTATTAGAAATGCATAAATTATTGTTTTCTTAATCGTGAATATAGATATATATATAGGTCTGTTTCTTTACTGGGAAAAGTTTTGATGTTTTTTGATGCTGTTGTTGTCACTTTTTACCAGGTTATTAGGTTGTGGTATGTTGAATATTTAGGACAATTATTAGAAGGCTTGGTCGCCGTCTAAGGAGGATATGATGCAGAAGCTACAGAAGTTCGTCTTAGACATTTTTGAAACAAAATTCTTAACGCATTCATTCATTTTCATCTTCTTCTTATATTATAAAATCCAGTAGGGTGTTTTGGAGAGTTCCAGACCTTCCCAACCTCCCAAGGTTACCGTTCGTTGGTTATACTACACTCATTTGTATATGGAAAGTATAGAAAATCTAGTGACTTTTAGTGTGATCACACTACCACCAACTTTTTGGAAGGCATAATTGCTTGTGTGTTTCTAATGTCGTTTTCCATTGGACGTTTGGAAGCGTCCAGAATCAAAAAGAAAAGAAACAATTCCATTGGCAAAAAAAACGGTCAACCGACGCTTCTCAGAAGAAAATTTCGCTTCTCGATTTGAAATCAGAATCCACTCAAGAAGCACTAAGAAGCCTTGAATGAGTGATAAGTTGTAGAATTAGAAGGTTGAAAACTGTGAAACTGATATGAAATATTATTCAAACTTATTAGAAGTTCATGTGTGAAAAATTTCATTAAAATCGGTTTAACAGATACCTAATGAGATAGCCGAAAACCAAAAAAATGGTTCTATGAGAGATACTTACCATTTTTAATGGATAGAAATTAATTTTGTTTCGAATAATATATGTTGTAGATCGTACTGATATTAGCTCACATAAAAATTTCAATCAAAATCGTAGGAGCAGTTTTTGAGAAAAATGATAATTTCCTTATCGGTTTTTAAACACTTGGGTATATATTCACCGTTATTTTCATTTAAAATCTGCTATATAATGATAAAAACAGCTGGGTGTAAAGTTTAAAGTAATCGATCCAGTCGTTATCGAATTATTAAGTTCTCAAAAAAATTATTGAAACTTTTTTCCAAAAAAAAAAATTGAAAATTTTGGTATGAAATACATTTGAAACTTTTAGAAGCATTCTCCGTAAAAATCAGTTGAACAGTTTTTGAGAAAATCGAAAATCAAGAAAATGGTTCTGTATGAAGGTACCATTTATAAACATTTTTCAGAAATGTTTTTGTATAAAATGGTAGTCTTTTTTATAAAAAGTTAAATAAAATTTTACCTTTATTTTTGGCCCTAAAAAATGAAAAACACGTGTTAACATACAAAAACTTTTTCTTTAAATCAAGATACTTCACGCTATGAATTATTGTACTTTTAACGTTTAACCACTAAGGTCATTAGAAAATGAACATGAATTTAATCCATTAAAAACAAGACCTACGGCTTTTTGCCAACAATTGTATCCTCCCCGTATAATCTTTGAAGTCTATATAAGATTTTGTGAATCTCCAAAAAACTAAATATTATTTTTAATAATTTCTGCGAGATATTTATTAAATCTATATGTTTTCATTAACATACATTCTATTAAGCCCGAATAATCCTAAATTAATTGATTTGATATTGGAGATTTTCAACGTGTTTTTTTAATGAAATACATAAAAGATATTATTTTAAATAACTTAAAAACACATATTTTATTTATTTATCTATTTTATTTTAGCTTCCGAAATGATAAGATATTATTTTAAATAACTTAAAAACAATTATTTAATTTATTTATTTACTCAAATGCATAGCTTCCGAAATGCATTTAAGTAAATAAATAAATAAATAAAATAAGTATTTTTAAGTTATTTAAAATAATATCTTTTTTTATTAATAAATTAGTTCTCACATAGCAAAATTCACACAAAAACAATCCCAACCTAATCCTAATTATAATTTATTACACGGAGTTCAGAGTATCAGATCAGTACCTACCGTGTGGCAAAAATGTTTTGCCACAATAGCTTTTAACAAAAACTGTTTAAAATACCTCTTTATAAATAATTTGACATGACAGATAGTGAAGAACCAGGGCCTAGTAACTTGAAGGCAGTGTCGCCATATGGAAAATACGGAAATATAAATCGCGTAATTTTTTTTTTGAAAACTAAAACTGTGCATTTTTTTTATTTTTTTCTTTAGCGCCGTAAAATATGGATTTTCAAAACTTAAGTTCGTAATTGCATATTTAAAAAAAAATGTCAGTTCTTAACCTTATTATTTATTCTTTTAAAATAATTACAAAAATGTAATTATTTAATTGTAGAATTGTTTTTTTATTATGAACATTTGAAAATTTTGTTCGTTTTTTTTTTTTCTTTATTTGTTATTTTTTGTTAAAAAAAAACTTTCGTTTCATGAATTTCTTTTATATGTATCTAAAGAATTATATTTTCTTTTAGTGCAAAAGTAAATTTATTATTATGTTATATGTTGAAAACATATATCTTTAATTCGAATTTAATAAATAAAAAAAAAAATTACAGAACAATAAAAACTAAAATAAAAACGTTGATCTTTTTTTTAATTTTTGAAAAAAACAGGGTTTAGTTTTGACGGGAAATAAAACCACCCATTTTATTTAATTTTTGTTTCCCCTACCTTATATGTGAATAAAAACGACTCATTAAAAGTGATTTGCTTTCTCACCCAATGGGAACTAAGTCCTTCGGTGGTCTTTAGTTCCTGAGGACTTAGTTCACGGCATTGCTTTTACATTTTTCTATAAATTCATACAAAACACGAAGAAAATTAAAAAACTGACATTTTTTTGCAAATTCAAAAATAAACAGTGGCAACAACTTCTTTGTAGGATATTTATAATTACGAGGAACATTAATAAAGCGAGTTGAAAGAACTGCAAAACATGAATCGAATGAGTTCAGATATTTGACCTGTTATTTATATAGTAATCATTTATATTATGGTGGTCTTGTTTCGTGTTTCGTCAAATAGTTGGAGAATATTTTGTAGGATCTCACTAACTACGAGTAAAATGACTTTATTTTATACAAAACAAATATTAATATCAGCGAAACACTACCTAGGAATTTGATGCAAAAAAATCATGCAAAACAAGTCACTTCTACAAAAAATCGGTATTAATGGTATTTCCCACAAAAAACTTTTTGTTGGGTTTCTCGGCAATTTTAATTCACAGGTGATTTTTTTGTTGTTGTAAATTCAAATGTATTCTAAACATGACCAGCCCGTTTTTGTTTTAAGAAAACCAGTTAAGGTTCAATTAATCTATATTCTATAGATACCTAATACTTATTATATGCATAAAATATTAAAGTGCGACATTTAAATAAAATAGTTTTTCTTTAAGAAAGTGTTGTGATGTAGATATTTTGTATAATTAACTTGTTGATATTGTTTCATTCAAGAGATATCTTATAGCTAATAGCAACAAAGCAAGAAACAAAAAAAACTACTATTACACTCAAATATTCATAAACAAATAATGCTTTTTATCTCAAACAAAAATACATTATATGTAGTGTAGGGTATATAGGGAAGGTTTTTATTTTCAAGAAGATTACCTGGAGTATAAAAAGTGGATATTCCAACAAAAATGCTAGCGTAATTGATAACAACTGCTCGGTATTTCAGTGTATTAAATTCTCCCAAATAAGCATAAGTGGTTGCTGACGCACCAGCAATTCTAAAATAATGTTAATAATATATTTGTACTTTAATAATTTTTGTCTTCTTACCCAACGCCAGTAAGAAAGCGAAGCACAACAAACAGCCAAAAATTCGAAACAAATACTGACATAAATGAAAATATTGCAGCTGCAAAGGTTGCTTGAAATAGAACTGATCGTCTTCCAGAACTATCCGAGAGATATCCCCAAGGAAACGATGCCATAAGAATGCCTTTAAATTCAATAAATACATAACTCGGACAAATGAGTTCTATCTGTCCGACGGCCATTAAACTATTAACGTACCTAAAAAGCATGCTGCACTCATAATAGATTTTTCCTGTGAGTTGGTATTGAAATCACACTGCGATGCAATTGTTATAATACTCATTCCCATAGTCTCGTTTATAACAAACATTAGAAGAACACCACCGAATAGCAAAATTTCCAATTGCACTTTTCCAAATCCTAATTACGTAAAATAGGTAGTTAGTCTTTAACTTTTTATATATAGCGATAACTTGACGAACCAATCTTATTAAGGGCATCTTCGAGGGAGAATTCCTTAACGACTTGCTTAGCTTCAACATCGAATGTACTTTGTTTTGTATGATGCAAACGCACATCAAAACCGTTCGGAGGCATTTTTTCAACTAGATCTCAACAAAATTGGATATATAACGGTATTGAGTCTTCCTAATCACTTTAATCACTAGAATCATGATAAGGAATTTGATTTAGTTGTAGTTAGTTTAAAGAGATACAATAAGCACAATTTCGAGATGGCATAACAAGAGTGGGGGTAATTGGTTCATTTTTATTTAAATAAGTTTATGACAATAAATTAAAATAATAGTTAGCAGGAAGATTTTATTTAAATATTCCAAATGATGCAACAAATTACTTTGACGGATAATAATCCTTACATCATATTTTTGTTTTTGTGTGTAAGATAAGAATCAACGAATGGAAACGTAAAAGGCTTAGATATGCCTATATACCTATAGAGATTAAGTTTTGCGTTATGATTTCTCACATCTTTTTGCAGAGTGATTTTAATGGTTTCCGGTACGAAGCTCTTTTGAAAGTAAACATAAATAATTAAATCTTAAGATCTTGAAGATTTATAAGTTAATTTAACTAGTAGATAAACAATTGCGACTCAGTACGCAGTTTTAGACCTACTGGTAAGCGGAATCAAACAAAACAAAATGGAGCAAATATTCTTTTTCAGGTGGCTTCTGTTAAAAAAAAAATATAACTATATAAAAGGAACTTCTTTAAATGGGGTATACAGAATTTTATAAAAAAATATACAGAACTGGTTCACACGAACTTCCTCTTGTAGTTCAAAACGATAATGTAACAAATTTATGGTTATGATTACGTTATAAATTATGATATATCGTTTGAGAGAAATATGTCGGAAAAAAATAGGAAAAATATAATATTTGAAGATATAAGACCAATCATTTCTAAAAATTTCATGCTAACATGAGAATATCTTCAGAGAAATGTAAATTTTTAAAATATGAGGTTGAATTTTTAGGATTTCTTGTATCTGGAGGTGGTGTCAAAATCTTTCCTAATTAATCTAAATAAATAATAAAAAATCTTTTCAAAGTCTTTCCGGCGGTAACGATTTGTGAAAGACGTGAACTAAACTCTTAGCAAAATATGTCACCGAATTGGTCTTATATTTTCAAGAAATTTGTTTACCTATGGTACTAAGTAGAAAATGAATTGTTTTCAGAAACAGAAATTTGGGTTTTTCCATGTGCTTTATAAGCAGGTTATGATGTATAATGAATTCTGATTGGTTTCTTTTTCTTTTTGGAATTAGAATATACATAACGAGGGAATATTAAACACAATTAAATAAAAAAAAATAAAAATATTTCACGAAAAAAATTTTCAACGTGTTATCGTTAAAATTCCATTGTTGCTATATGTAAAATTTACACCTATTACCAAAACAATACTCTAGTATACATAATTAAAATTCCAAAAGTTCACGAAATTTGTATTTTTTTTTAAATTATACAAGTCGTTCATGACAATAAAATTCTAGATTTAAGTTTCAATGTTCCGGTAAATTGAAAACGAATGAACTATCCTTTAAGTGCGGGTAAAAAGAGCTCCCCTTTACCCCTACCAAGGTTGCCACTGAGCGACTTTAGTCATATTTTGAACCCTCTTTTGTCTCTTGTGACGATGAGACGACTTTTTTTAAAACTGGATTTTTAAACTCTTTTTTGTAATCCACGCAAAGATTTATTTTTGTAGGCGAGGTAAATGCTGACATATACAAAATCGTTTTCGCACGTTTTTCGAAGAGAACTGATTGTGATATTTTAACATTAGAAATGTTTAAGCGGAGGCATACCTACTAACAATAGGAGTTTTTTTTTTTAGCCCCGAGCGGGGGATAGAGCGGGCTCTGAGCGAATAGAGCTCACTCCGAACATAGCGTGACCTGAGCGCACCGATCTATTTAAGAAACTCAATTGAGCAGTGAGCACTGAACTCTCATATCTGTCAAATTACATGAAAATTGTATGAAGTTAGCCGCGCTCAGCTTTGTGCTCGATGTGCTCGGTCATTTTTTTCCGAGCTCATCGAGCGAGCCCCGGTCGAGCTCTCAGCTAAAAAAGAAATGCAAGTTGAAAGCTCGGAGCGCTCCGAGTTAAAAAGTAACAAAGTTTTCTTTTTGGCAGCTCAGTGCCACGCTCGGGACTAAGAAAGAAAAACGCCTATTGTGAAAAAATCAACAGAATTTCAAAAAAGTGTAACGCCGAGTAGAGAAAGAGGGCGAAACGTCAGGGGAATAGACAAAATTATTGCGTTCATGCTATGTTCTTACTGGTCTGAGGAAACAGAATACGAAGAAGATGATAAAACGGACACCAAAAAGAGGAGAAGTGTTTGTAGGCAGGGATGGCCACTACATTTTTTACATTTGCTACGTAGTTTATGTAGTTAAACGTAGTTAAATATAGTAAATGAAACAAATTCTAAATTTACTTTGTATGTATATGAAAACGTAACAATTTGTAGAAAATAAGACTGTAGTTTATTAAATTAACTACGCGTAGTTAATGATGTAGAAAATGTAGTGTAGTTAATTCGGCCAACCCTGTTCGTAGGCTTTCCAGATTTGTATGTGAAGAAGAGCAAATTTAAAAAAGAATTTATTCAAAGTTTTAAAATACATAAATGCTTTTTTCATTTCTAATGTACCTCAACTATGCTGGAATGGCAAATCGGGTAAATTTTTTACCATGAATTTGAAAATAAAAAAGTTATAATTCAAAATAGATTAACCAGTTTCCAGAGGAAATATCATTATATAGTTATAATTGTTCCCTTTACTGATAGTTACATAAGGAAAACTTTCTCCAATCTCTACTGGCCTACTCTGTAGTGACATCCCAATGGAGAGATGACCCCGTATATCTATACATATACAAAAAATTTCGTCCTGCCTAAAATGAAATGTCAATTTAACATTTCAATGCAAAAATATAACTAAAGGCTTAACTACATAAGCCAAAAAAGTGAAAAAGTAAAAAAGTGAAAATTTTCAAACTCATTTTAGGATAGTGTTTCTGACTGGAAAACTTATAAAAATGATGCAGAAAGCTTAAATTTTGGTTTAAAAACAAATTTGTGTATTCTTTTTCACAAAACAACGGCGCTAGCGGTAAAAAAAATATTTTTACTTTTGTACTTCAGTACTTTTTGGCTTATGTAGTTAAGCCTTAAGTCGCTTAAAACGAAAAAAATTGCATTGGGTGCGTTCAATCGATTACGTTTTACATCTGAATTTTCAGATTTCTGAATTTTTGGAGCTTCTGATTGGCCAGCTGTTATAAAAAGTTAGATGACTTTTAGTGACTTTTAGTTACGTTTCATCTGAATTTTCAGACAAGAAATTCTCATCTGAAAATTCAGATGAAAGTTGTTTGTAGTGGGGGAAGTGCCAAAAGCACACCTAAAAGCTGAACTTTATAATTTTCGTATTGTTGGTGGTTGATTTTTTTAGTTTTTGTCATGAAAATTTAATACTTATTTAAATGAACGAACTTTTTGTTTATTGTTTAGTGAATTTTTAAATCAACAATTTTTTTAATTGATGTTTGGAAAGTTTTTCTATGTTTTTGTAAGTCATACATAACAATAAAAGGACTTTTAATGAAGGTAATGAAACCTGTTGCTGATTTAGTTACATATATTTTCATCCTGACAACTACTCACTCTCAATGTTTAATTTACAAATGTAATTAAAGTTCTATTTTACTTCGCTTCAATGTAAATCCCTTAGGTAAATGCAGGAATTTGACACAATGACTTTCGACTGAAATTTCAGATTTTTTTTGCGATCAACGACATAAATTCAGAAATCTGAAAATTCAGATGTTAAGCTATTTTTATTGAACCCGCCCATTTTATCAACAACCAAAACAATTATAGATATTGGCGTAATCCTAGAGATGAGTAAGTGTATGTGGAACGCCATCACAGAAAAACAAGTCATTAGGTGTGTTTTATTCATTGCTGCATAGCCAGCGCAGCACTAGTGTGAATAAAACGATCACTCACTCTATACGTTCATTTCAATGATTGAAAGCTCTATCGCCAGCACAGCCATCTTTTTTTTACTGACTTCTTTTTAGCCAGCAATCAAATTGTTTTTGTTTGCCAAGGGAAATTTTGATGCGCTGGCTATACAGCAATGAATGAAACACACCTATTAGGTGTGTTTTATTCATTGCTGCATAGCCAGCGCAGCACAAGTCTGAATAAAACGAAAGCTCACTCTATACGTTCATTTCAATAATTGAAAGCTCTATCGCCAGCACAGCCATCTTTATTTTTACTGAACTCTTTTTCGCCAGCAATCAAATTGTTTTTGTTTGCCAAGGGAAATTTTGCTGCGCTTGCTATGCAGCAATGAATAAAACACACCTATTGTTATTCTTGTTCTACTGCATGTAAAAATCAAACCAAACAAGATTGCAATCGAAACCAACGTAAGCCGCGTGTTGTATCAGCATTATATAAGAACTTAATTAAAATTTAAGGAAGGGAGGAGTCGGCACAGCATTCCATACTTGCCACTTTCCTATATATGTAATAGGTATACATTTCTATATATACTTTATTTCCTTGACAAATATGACAGAATAAGCAATAATAATCTGTCATCAACAGAAAAAAATATAAATAATAATTTGTAAACTTTCAATTTTCACGCGAAATTTGTTTGTAAGCATAAAATTGATTTTCAATAAAAGAAATCAGTTATAAATAAGTAAAATAATAATAATTTTAACTATACGCTTTTCAAGACCTTATAGGTCATTAAAATGCAACACGAAAAATGGAAACATCTTTTATTTAGTTATGTTCTTATAACACAAAAATATCAAAACATTAAAACATTAAAAAGTAAAAACTTGTTTCATCTCGATTATACCATTATTGTAACAGAGATACAGCTCATCGAAATACGCTACAAAAAGATAAGCAATTATTTGTTTTCTTTAATTTTATCGTGTATTGTACCTAACCATATCAAATTCCTTATAAATGTGGTTTTCCTTTGTGTGGTTTTCTAAAAAAACCGGCAACTTTTAATTTGTTTTATTAGAAATGTCAAATCTTGATAGCGTGTGTACAGTGCTATATGGCACAGGGTCATAAGTCCACAAGTGAAAGTCCATAATGGACTTTTGAACCACTTCAGGTGGTTTGTAAGTCCTTTAATCAATTGTGGATTTATAAACTAGCGATCTGTTCCGACCCACACGTCTCAAACTGAACACTTCTCACTTAATTTAATTTCAAGGTTTACAAATTGCATTCATGCTGAGAAGAACCGCCATGTTGTCTGCTTCGCGTGAAATGTCCCTTAAATAAATCAAATAAATGGGCCAAAATTCCATAATGAAGTGGGCCAATATTCCCTAAGGTAGTGGGTCGTAAGTCCATAATTATTTTTAAGAATTAAATGCTATTATTCATAAAAACAAAAGAAGTGCGAAGAAGAACTTTTAATACTTTACTTGCCTGTTCAGTTGAAAGTAGGAAAATTTATAACAAAATTCACGCGAATTTTTTTAAATAACTTTATAGGTACCTACAACTTTCAAAAAGTTTTTATCATGTTCGCGCGATTTTTTAAAATTTATTATATACCTACAAATTTCAAAACGATATTTGAATTTTTTAAATTACTTTTGACCCACTAAAGTGGGTTACAGTGGGTCCACAATTGAATTGTGATTTGTGAACTTATTATGGCACATCCAAGTGGGTCAAAATTCTTCATTGTGGACTTTTGCCCTGTGGACTTATGACCCAGCGCCGCTAAATATGCAAGATTTATTTTGAAAGGAAAACATCAATTTTGTTTAGAAACAATTCTAAATACATAGTACCTATCGATTCTTTGGTTGGAATTGGAATTAGTTTATGTAAAAATTTTTTGTTGCAGGTCTAAGATTACATGATGAAGAGAACAAAATCTCATTCGAATATATGCATCTTACAAAAAATACGATTATATGCCTATTTTTGTAAACCTCGTTAAAATTAGAAACTATCGCATATAATCATAGCAATATTCTTTTAATAAATTTTTTTTATAATGAGAATTACCTGGAGTATACATAGTTGATATTCCGACAAAAACACTTGCGTAATTAATCATCATAGCACGATATTTTGGTGTATTAAATTCGCCCAAGTAAGCATATATAGTGGCCGATGCTCCAGCAACTCTAAACAAAATATCACGATATATAATATTATATTATGAATTAATGCTTTTTTTATTAATCCAAAAGTTTGTTTAATTACCCTAAGCCAGTGAAAAAGCGAAGAACAATAAATAACCACAAGTTTGATACAAACATCGATATGATAGAGAAAATTATAGCTGTTATTGTTGATCGAAGTAATACTGTACGTCTTCCATAAGTATCTGACAGATATCCCATTAAATAAGATGCCAAAAGTATCCCTGTAGTTTAAGTCCAATAATGAGAAGTATACAAATAAATAAAATTATCGAATTTGTATATGTTACTGTAAAACTCCACAATGTGAAAAAAAAACTTTAAATTATTCAGCGAAATTGAGGTAAAATTTCGAAATGTTTTGTTAAAATAATTTAATTATTTAAATACATAATTATAATTATACTTTATTCAACTGTTTTCTTTGAGCAATTTATAAAATATTGTTTCAAAACAAAAACTGTGAAATGTAAAGTCGTCTTTCTATAGAAATTAAATTTTAAATAAAACTGTGCAGGTGTTGTACTATTATTTTCTAGGCGGTTGTAGTCAAATTTGTAGCACGATTACTATGAATTCTTTAATGTTTATAGTGAAAAAAAAATATTATTTACCGGTTACACACGCTGTACCCATTAGAGCCTTCTCCTGAGAATTTGTATTGAAATCACATTGAGAAGCAATACTGATTATACTCATGCCCATAGTTTCATTGACCACAGTCATCAGCAAGAAACCAAAGACGAACAGTATTTCAATCTGCGTCTTGCCGAAACCTTAATGCATAAAGATTTTTTTTTTAAACAAAAAAAAAACAAATAGGTACATACACTGTAATTTTTACAAACCAATCATATCCAAGGTATCATCAAGATAAAACTCCTTTTCCTTTTCTCCAACTTCAACACCAACAAAAAGGGCTTCTGATGAATTGCTCATTTCTCGTTGTTTTAATTCATTTAATTCTTTTGAAGCCATTCTTATAACTGTACACAAAATGCAATTGCGGTTGTTAAAATTTATTATCGTTTTGTTTATGATTTATACGATAGCGACTTAGCAATAGATTCTTGCGTTTGTGATATTTCTTTTATGATATCTTTCATTTGCTTAAATGTTACATAACACACAATTTAATTCTTAGATAAATTAACGGTTTAAACACTACGAACACTTATTTCCGACTATCGGTTCAGTAAATCACTTATCTACAATCTACCTCTCATCAACCGTCTATTTTCAAAGATATACAAATCCCGTGAAGTCAAGAGATGGGTTAAATGTAAACAAACTGTACGCGAATTTATTTACTTCTATATAATTTAGCTTCGTTCAGAAGCCGACACGACGACGGCTGATTTTTTTTATTGATCAACTATAACGAACACTGTTCTATTATCGCCAATAGCAATGGATGCACTGTTATGCTTCAATATTCAAAATAAAGCTAAAGCTTTAATCAGCAATTAAAAAAATATAATAAACAATATAATATTACCGATTGATAAATAATCAACGTTCGATTATATACATAGTTATAAAAAGTTTTAATTAAACAATTTTTATGATTTTTAGCGGGAAAGGTTTTAAAATTTAAAGTTAATAATACAGTTCTATTTTAGTACTAAGATCGTTTGATTTGAAACTTTTTATGTTGTGACACATCGATAGTTCAGAAGCAATACAAAATTTAATGCCATGCAAACGTATTCATCGCATACGTCCCGCATTATAGGGGAAGCCCCGATACAATTGTATAATTAGCTTTTCTATTCAAAAGCTAAACTTCTAAATATTTGTTTTGATAACTGGAAGTAGATATTGACGGGACAAATAATAGGGTGCAATAGGTAGTACCTCTATAGGGTAAACCAGTTAGTTAAGTTGTTTGTAGCAATCGATGTTTCTTACTTAATACCTAGATATACTGTGAGAGAAATTGAAAACCAACCACCTTTGCTCAAGCAAAACTTTTGTTTACAGTTAGTTGGCCGGTTTCGAAAATTACATTTTGCAATTTTTTTTAAAATGGGTTTTTAAAATAATTTAGAACTAGCTTTACTTGGGAGTTGGAGCAAAATTCGATTTCAAGTGTTGTATTTATTAACTTTCTCTTATATGTACATATCTATCTTTTCAAAATTCACCACTGAGTTATTATGATTTATTTATTTATTCATTTAGATATTAAATTGTTTATAATATTGTTTGAAAGAGCAGAAACAGCATAATGCTTTCGGCTGTCTCTATATTTTGATTATTCTTCACTCAGCTGCCGAAACGCGTGGTGAATTATGAGTGAGCTATGCCCACATGAATTGATAAATACATTTAAAAGATAAAGTAATTTCATATCTCATGAAATCAGCATTTTCATACATAACAAACCAAAGATCCCAAAAAGAACACATAAGTATCCTTCCTGTGGTGGCATTAACGTTATCTGGGCCGTTATGCACTCCATTAATCCAGATTAACACTTAAATCAGGATGTGGATTAATTGAATATATATCAATTTGCATCCGGATCTAAGTTTTAATCTAGATTAATTATTATTAATGAAGTTAATATTAATTGAACCACGTTAATGTGAAATATTTCCAAGATTTAATGTGGGATCCTAATTATTTAAATATTTCGTCAACTCAAATTCTTTCCAAAGAATTACCTCGCGATTGGTACCATACAACACGCATCAACAATCTTAACTTTTTAAATCAAATGTGAAAGAAATAGTGAAAATAAAAACCAAATTTCCAAAACGCATCGTTGGATGTTAGGCACAATTTTTTACAATTTTCTGTCAAAGCCCACAGAAAAAAAAAATTTGGGAAATTAACCAATTAAAAAAGCAAAAAAATGTTGCTGTTGGTTGCCTGTTCAATTTTAAATAGGATGTAGGATGTTTGGCCATCAAACTGGAACTGGAAAGCCAGTAAATTAAACACAAACTAATAAAACACACGAACAAGATTTAAATTTATTTCAATTGAATTTCTTCAACTTGTTTAATAAGATCCATGTGTTTGAAACTATCTGGTTGTTTGGTGAAAGTCTCCAAAACCTTCAATTTAGCATCATCTTGCATACAATAGAACATCTGAAGCTCATTAGCCAAACACTGTGCCTCCTGGCCGGTAAGTACTTTGCTGTCGTATTCACCTCGCATCAAAATCAAACCTTTATCCTTGACTTCTGTATAGTGGACGATGTTGAGGCATTCCGGAGCATTTTCGGCGTGAATCTTTGAAATATAAAAATTGAAAGTTCCCAACTTAAATGATTATAATAAAATAATTAGCCCACCTGATAAGCCAATAGAGGTGTAAAATGAACGGTGTTTGCAGAAAACTGAAGCAAAATGAATTCAAATCCTTCACTACGAGGTAGGGGCAGGATAAAGATTGGATGTTGCTTCGCACGAGACATCAAAGTGTCAAACTGTTCGACTGTTAAAGTCGCAGCGATCACATCCTTGGTCTTGTGATATTCATACCATATCTGTTTCAATTCATCTGCCGATTTGTCTTGCACAAGTTCCAGCTTCATAATGTCAGAGAGCCGCTTGTGTGGAATTTCAGCCGATACCTCGGTAACAGGCTTCTTTGGATTCAATAGCTCAGAGTAATCACTGAAAATTTAGAAACATCGTTATGGGAATATTTAGTTTCAACATCAACTTTACCGTGATTCCTTCTTTTGCTTTGCTTCCTTGACTAAAACAACCTTTTCCATTCGTTCGACAAACTCATCGGGTGAAGTTTTTTGCAGGGCTGCTATTTTGGAGGCATACTTCTCGAAGTAGGGATTCTTGGTTTTGATGTCATCGAGAACTTCTTCGGCTCTTAGTTTAGAAGACATCATAAACGAACGTTTTGTTAAGGAATTTGCAATTAGAGAAGGCAATAATCTCCGAGCACATGCCATAACAAATTAAAATTAAAAAACTTAAATATCGGTATCCGCCACCCGCACTCCGCAGTAATTTTCGGTTTTCCGAACTGATTACACAACAGCAAAAGCAGAAGAAAACAGAGAAACAGATGAGGAAAAGTTGACGGAAATGTCATCCGACTCGAATGGTAACTTTTTTTTTCACCGTGGGAACAGATTTATTGATTAAGGCAGAAACACAATTGGAGTTATCGCTGCAATGTATTCTGTGACAAAAAAAGGCATGTTATTTTTAACCCAGTAGAGAATATGAATGAAAGAAACAATAGGCGTAGCGGGGCAATAAGATGTCAAAAAAGAACTATGTTACTTTATAACTCGTCTCGGAGTGCTATGAGCTCTCAATTTTCATTTCTTTTTTAGCTCAGACTTCTATCGGGGCTCGCTCTGAGGTCGGAAAAAAATTACTGAGCAGATTGAGCAAAAAGCTGAGCGCGGCTTACTTCATACAATTTTCATATAATTTGACAGATTACTAAAAGCCTTTCTACACTATCCCATCGTGTATTAACACATGTCATATTAAAAGTGGCAAAGAATTCCATACGACTGTCAAATTTGTGTGTTGAAAATGATTTTCATATTTTGCTTCCTAAAAGGCCTTCCACACTGTCCCACTGAGTATTAACACATGCCAACAATGTGGGAAACAAATCATGAATAATAGTGTGGAAACAAAATATGACAGCCTATCCTACACACCATGATATTCCAGCCTACACGATTTGACATGTGTTTAATACATGAGAATTTTAAGAAATGGTTCTAATTCTATCACACATTTCATCACATTTTTATTGAGGTTAAATTAAACTGTTGTGTGTGGTAAAAAAATGAAAAGGCATTTCTCTCCCACAAAATTTGGCAATAGCATGGAATTCTTTCCCACTTTCAATTTGACATGTATTAATACTCAGTGGGATAGTGTGGAAGGGCTCTAAGCATATGAGTGCTCAATTGTGTTTCGGTTCGGAGGGAGCTTTATTCCCTCAGGCAACGCTCGAAGCCTATTGCACCTGTTTGCGACACCAAACATCAAGCTATCAAACATTCAGCCCTATCATGATTTCCATCGTAATCGGAACCTTTGTCCATCCACAAAAAAATTATTACCGAATCCGTTCGGAATGAGAATTTGTAGTATATTTTCCACCACGATGGAATCTGTAATAGTTTTTTTTCGGGATTTGTAACAAATTTCAGATTACGATGAAATTCGTGATGAGGCGATTATCTCTGTACTGACATTTACGGAACGTAGGCACTACCTTGTAAACCTATGCCTACATTCTGGCAAAAGTTTTATCGTAGTTCCGAATGTTTCGCGTAGGTTTGGGAGAAACTTTAATTCCTGCCCTTCTAACCAAAAACTGGAAGTTTTCGTCGCTCTGCTCACTTCTCGCATCTCCCCTCTGCTCGCAGCTCCAGTATGTTTTCAGCCTTAGATATGAAAAAATAATCCTGGATTTCTTTTTAACTCAGCTTGAGTTGTTTCCATAATTCATTCACGACTGTTACCGAATAGCTATATATTCCTTATTCTTTTATTTTCCAAGTATTTCTGAAGTGTAGACGTTACATTTTCAGTATTTTGAATTATGAAAATAGAAGATTTCAATTCGTTCGTTGAAAATATGAAATTTTTTCTTTAGATCCCTTGTAATTTTCTAGCATAACACATTTTTATGTTTAAAAATTTAAAGTTTTTAGTATCTTAATTTTACGTTGTAGAAATAACCCCTTTTTTCTTATACGTAAATGATAGCATAATAAGGCGTAGAACTTTGATAAACATGTCCAATACTAACACCCCATGGAAGTTGTTATCATATACATATTATATTATTTAAACAATAATTAATGCAAATAAGTAAACGGTTATATAAGGTTTGACGACTGCCTAGACAAAAAAAAACAAAAAACTTTTTGTTCAAATTTTACTTTTCCTTATACAAATCTAGAAGCTACAACAAATTGCCCCCTCTAATCTTCTTGAATGACCAACTTTTTCTTCTCCCCAACAAAAGGTTGCGTATTTTTTTTCGAATGCGCACGAATATTGGCTTCCTTTTGTTTTCCTTTTTGTTTGATGGCTTGCATTTTTTTCTGTGCATTGAGAATATGTTTGGGCACTTGTCTATGGCGAGCGATGCGTTTGATTTGTGGATGAGCGGCGTATTTCTCCTTCAAAGCATTCTGATAATTAAAGTTGGATTTCTCGCGTGGTCTGATAACACCAAGTTTCTCCGACGCTTGAGCCTTCCAAATGCGAATGTTCATCTCGTCTGATCCAGAGTACACGTATTTGTTGTCCAAACTCCATGCAACGCAAGCAATACGTTGCATTCGCTTAGTGTGATAAATTTCTCGCGAGTGGCTCTTGTGCATTTCGTACATTCGGATGGTCTTGTCATAGCTTCCACTAACAAACTCCTTGCCTGTTGGCGAGTAGTCGACGTCGGTCACAGCGGAAACGTGGTCGTAATGGATTTTGATAGGATTTGTCAGTTGGCGGGTGTCGAATGTGTACAAGCTGTAGAGAATAGGATTAACTCAATTTTTTGTGGAGAGAGAAGTTAAAACAGTTAACTTACTTGCAATCTTCATTGGCAACTGTGAAGTTAAAGGCCTGCATGGGATTCCACGACAATTTGTTGCTCTTCATGGAGAGGACGAGCTTTCGAATGGGTTGCGCCTCACGTTTATCATACAAAATGATACTCCTGTCGCTGCCACAGGCAGAAAGCAGAGAAGTTTCTACCGGATTAAATGCAATGGCGTGTAAATTGTCGTTGCCCCACTTCAGAGTCTTGAGTGGATCATTTCTGTTTACGTCCCAAATAGTGCACGTTTCACCGCATGTCGCAAAGACACTTTCTTTGATATTGTGCGTGATACCAGTGATCATTGTTTGGGACATAAAGGTGTTGGAAGGTTCAACGATTTCTAAATGGTGCAAGTTTCCCAAACGCCAAACTTTTACAGTTCTGTCATCGCCGGCGGTAAACAAATTTGCTCCATCCACTGAGAAAGCGATTCCGCGGACGAAACCGCTGTGTGCAACAAAGCTTTTTATACTCGCCCTGTTGGCCAAATCCCATATACGTACTTCTCCATCGTAGGCTCCACTTACCAGCGTTGACAGGCGGTGCGGGTGTTTTCCTAAGCAAGAAATCCCATCGCGATGACCACTTAGATTGCCCACAAACGGTTTGGCGAAAACTCTGTCCAGTTTAGTGGCATTGAGAGCACGGACATATTCTCGAACAGATTCGAGTGGATGTAGAGAGGGATCGTAGTTCCGTGGAACTATTTTTGTTACGAAAATATAATAATTCATTCAAGCACAAGTTTTTTATAAATTCGAACTTACTTTTGTGTAAATCATTTTTTGTTTCACGTAGATAATCATCTGGATTTCTGGAAATAACTTTGACTTTCATATTTTACTTCAGTTTTTTTTAATTTTTTGATTTTATGAAATGTAAAAACAAAAAACAACGCACATGCACATGAATTTGACAGTTGCCAAAGATGATTTAAAAAGGATGGAAACTAGTCAAATGTCAAATATTCCAGACTTTGTTCTAATTTCCAGGTAAGTAGGATTTCACCATTTACTACTTTAATACAACAGTCGTGTCGCAGGCACTGATCTCTATATATACTGCATAGTGTATTCATACAAAATTTTTGAGGCAAAAATATAGTCGTGGCCGGTACTCTCATATAACAGTATAACAGCGGCGCCAGCGGAATGGACGCTACTGGATTTTCTTATATTTTTTTCAATATTTACAGCCGCAATGCTTGTTGACATCAACTGATATCAAATAAATGCTCAATTTCGGCAAATATCTTCAATCACTTTCTTCGTTTGTATAGAGCGAGATATGAGGTCGTGGCCGGTACCCTTTAAAAAACTTGCCTCACAAAACCTGTTATACACTATAGGCTATTCACTATCCAGTGTATTATAGAGATCAGTGGTCGCAGGACGCGAAAGCTCTGAAAACCCGTCTGGTTTTAATTTCAACAAATAGGAAGGATAGAAAACCAAGTTTCTCAGGGCCAGTTGTACAATAGTGGTTCAGCCTCGGTTCAAGATTTTAATTCACCGATTTCGGCGGATTAACTAACGTTCAACGTTGGTTTAAGTATGTAATTGATTATTATAACACACTTGAACAGTAAACCACTGTTGAAACTCAATTAATCCGCTGGAATCGATGGATACAAATTGCTGAACCACAGTTTAAATATTTGTACAACTGGCCCTCAGTGTTTATAACCTTGTTCGTTTAATTCCCAAACCTACCCATTTCTACCATTTTATAAAAAAATAAAACTAGTAGAATCTGGCAGTTTTTGGCAAGTAAGCGAACAGATAATTAATTTTTCTAATTTCATTAAAGGTGTAAATACGAAACACACGCATACTTAAAGGTTCCCCCACACCAACGCAAATCTTTCGTGTCGACTACGAAAACAATAATGACAACACGTGGTTTTCAATGAAAACATGGTCATAATAAAAAATGGCTAATGAAAACAACACGTTGTTATTATTAGTTTTCGTCATCGCCACGTCAGATTCGCTTTCATGTGGGGAACCTTATAAAGGCTCTCTCGCGAAACATTCGGAATTACGACGAAATATGCGACTATCAAAATTTATTTACAGGGTAATAGAGTACCCACTCCAACGCGACGATGCGATTAAGCGAAGCTCATATAAAATATATTGACAGACGAAAGTTTCGTCGTCGTTCCGAATGTTTCGCTTTGGTATGGGGGAGTCTTTAATCAATTTACTTGTATTTTGTTTGTAAAAAATACAAATTTTTATGAAATGTACCTACATTGCATTGCACATTTTTTTCATCGGTTTTGCAGATTTCGTAAAATGTTTTCATGGCAACACTGGTTTCGACGCTGATGTTTTATTTTATAAAATTTTTTGGTGAGTTTTCGTGAAAGAGATTTCCGAATTGCTAGGTGCGTACCTAGTTTCTGAAATCTGACGTGATACGCATGATATCGTCTCTTAGAGTTAGACATAGCGATTTGTTAGCTTAGCTAGACTCTAGAGTAGTTACTGCTTCTGCAATACTTCATGTTGAAGACGCTGTAAGTGTTAGGCTATCTCAGCTTGTAGGTTCCTATATGTTTAGCAAGTCGGTTATAGGTGGTCTCGAACACCCAAATGAAAACCAGCTGGACTCCGATCTGCTAAGTGCTAAAGGTGTAGCAAAATCGGACTCGAATGGTAAAGATGTCTTCATTTGATTAGTTTGATCAATTAATTAATCAAAATCTAATTTGTTGAGAAGGTGTCAGAAGGAAACTCTGAAACCAAGTACAAAATGAGTGAAAAACATACCCCCAGTCGTAGCACAGTTTATGCCTCAAATTTACCATTTTCACTAACAAACAACGATGTTCATAAAATATTTGAAAAATATGGACGAATTATTAAGTAAGTATGAATTAAAAATTATTATTATTGTGGTCCGTGAATAAATAATGCCTTGTCTGTGGTTGCATTATATGTGAGTGGCACTGGATATGGTACATTAGATCTAGATGCTATGAAAATAGGCAGATCCGCAAGTAAGGTTACTCTTACCTCTACATAATTCCGAGCCTTGTCTTAGCTCCATTCTCTAAATCTGCATCAGTTATGCTAAAAAATTTCTCTTCAACTATTATTGTGTTATTATATTTTTAAAGTCGTATTGAAATTTGAACGTTTCCCTTTAAAAGAGTCACTACAATGTGTGAAAAGACAACTAGGAAATCCAAAGGAGTCTCTTTCATTCATTTCTTAAAATTGCAAGACGCTCAGAGTTGTGTGGACGAACTCAATGGCACAGAGGTAAGACTAAACCTTTGAAACCTTAAAAAGAGTTGATCAGTTACGGTCTTTTTCTATTAGCTCTTTGGAAGAACAGTCAAAGTCAGCATAGCCAAAGATAATGGGCGTGGTACCGAGTTTGTTAAAAGGTTGATATACTTTCAACATCACTTTAATCTCGGTAACTAGATTATTTCCATTTTAGAAGGGAATATACAGACAAGACGAGATGCTATCAATGTGGTGAGTTTGGTCACTTGAGTTACAAGTGCACACAGAACGTCTTGGGCGACCGAGTGCCTCAGCCACCATCCAATAGGAACAAACGAACTACACATCGTCACCATAGCGAAACACAAGGAGATCCTCATAGTGAAGAGGTAAGAAGACTGTAATTTATTCAATGTTAAAATCAAATTTCTTCCAGGATGAACCTGCGCTGGAATTCTGTGATCAAACTTCCATCGTTGTTCCCAGGAAAAAGTTCAAAAAGGACTCGTATTTCAGTGACGAAGAGGAAGTCGAGGAGAATGAATAACAAAATACAAATTTTGATTTCTAATCTCGCAGTTTCATTTTTAAATTTTATTGTTTTTAAATGCTTAATCTGAATTGTTCGTGCTGGAAGTGACAACAAAGAATCATTTGTTTGTGATGAACGAGGATGGGTTCGGGTTCATTAAGCTCCTTGCTTGGCCATCTGCTGCTTCTGTTCCATGACGCTGACCAGAACACTCAGAAATCTACTTTTCTGGTATTGAATCTGCTCGATTTTCTCCATTTGTTCCTGTACGTACTCCACTCGACGTTTGAAGTAGTCTTTTGATGTCTCGAGATCCTTAAAGCAAAAAGACAATTCTCCTACTTTTCCGATATTTTAAATATAGTTGGTTTCCTCACCTTTTCAACGTAGTAACCTGTTCCAACATCAATCACAAAATTGTCCATGTCTTTGATTGTACCCGGGACATACATACTGCTCGTCAGTGGAACAAGTATCTCCTTGTTTTGCCAGTCAGGTTGCACTTGTTCGAGAGCTTCTTTGGAGGTGGCATATTTGGATTTGCAATTGTACAGGGTTTGTATTGAGTCTTGAATGGCTTCAACTTCCTGTGAAGGATGACGAATAAAACAGCAAGAAAAAGAGGTTAAAGATGGATACAAATATAGAAATAGATTTATGATCACATACCGATTGAAATTCGGCTTTGATTTGTTGCAACTGCTCCAAACTTAATTTCTCCAAATCTATTTGTTCACCACCTGTATTATTCGATGCCATTTTTAAATATTGATTTAGAACCCTATAAATCTATTTAATTCGATAAAAAAGAAACAAATGGTCCTCAAGTGACTTCTTTTGCAGCACAAGGAAAGAAATATTTCGAGTCAAAAATATTTGACGTTTGGAATATAAGTGGGTGTGTTTGATTTAAATTTTCCTGGAATATTTTCCAAGAGAATTTAAGCAATAAACACAATGGCGACGATTTGGATTTTACGGTTTATATTAGGTGTGTTCCTTTGGGCCTTGCAAAGTACTTTTTAAAGCCCTTACACACTATCCCACTGAGTATTAACACATGCCAAAAAAGTGGGAAACAGGTATAAAGGTTCCCCCACAACAATAACAACACGTGGTTTTCAAACCACGTTGTTATTATTGTTTTCGTCGTCGCCACCGCAAATTCGCGTTGGTGTGGGGGAACCTTAATTCCCAAAAAAACTTGTAACTTGTGTAAAATCCTACTGTTCTGTGAGGGCCAGTTGTACAAATATTTAAACCGTGGTTCAGCAATTTTTATCCACCGATTCCGGCGGATTAATTGAGTTTCAACATTACATACTTGAACCAGCGTTGAACCTTAGTTAATCCGCCGAAATCGGTGAGTTAAAATCGAACCGAGGCTGAACCACTATTGTACAACTGGCCCTGAATAGCTTTAATTTCGTTACTTTCGTGCTTTTAACTACTTTGATCACAGATTAGAAGTAGTTGACTGCAGCCAGAAGTACTTGGAAGGTGATGCTGCAGCCCAAAGGAAAACGCCTATTAGTGCCTACGTTCTGTAACCCTGGCAGCTCTTAACACCATAATATTATTCACTCGTTACATCCAGATTAAAATATAAATCCAGGTGTATTTACATTGAATTTGTATAGTTTACATCCGGATTTAAGTTTTAATCTGGGATGAATCGAGTGAATAATATATGGCCGTAATATTTAGCTAATTTAACATTTTATTTATTCAAATAATCCCACAAGATGTAGGATAATTGTGGGATTATAAAGTAAAAAGAAGAAAAACTATATCTTACTAAAATGCTTAGTTAAAAAAATAAAAACTAAAAACCTACGTATTCCTTTAAAACAATGTCTAGTAAATTTAAATGTTCCAGGTTTTTCGCGTTCAAATTGATAAAAGTATCGAATATTAAAAAATAGTACTTAATCATGTAAAATTTGCATTAAAAAAAATACATTTGAAACTTATTTTTTAATTTCAAAATGTCGAGTTTCAAAATATATATCTTGAAAAACTATTAGTCAAAATACCTTGAATTAAATTGTTAATTAAAAAAATGAATTTTGGGTTTGAAAATAAATATAGTATGATATTGTTAGTGTTGCCGTTGTTTTTTTTATTTTAAAGTATTTTGTTTTATAAAATTGCACTTCTTATCTGAACGGGGGGGGGGGGGGGCGTAGACCTCCTTTCTGGAAAATTTGTTTTTACATCTTTCGCAAATCACCCTGGATTTATAAGGTTAAATTTCAAAAGTAGTGAAAAAGTCAAATTTCGGGGTTTGTAAATAAACCGCCCATAACTTTGGTAATCTATAAATTCTTTTCGTTTATACCTCATATTCTTGGCTTAACTATCTTTTCTACGTGCACAACCTAAAACATTTTTTCTTTTTATGATTTTATTATTTTTTTTTGTAAAATAAAAAAATTTATTTTCTCATTTTTGTTGAAAATTATGATTTTTTTTTGGATATTTTGGTCTATAACTTTAAAACTCTTCATTTTATCAGGAAAAACTAAATGTGATTTGCATCGGTAATTTAATATTGTTCAATCGAATCCATCTATAACCACATAAGTTTTAACTAGGTCAATATATGGGCTAAATTGTAAAGCTGCTTTCGAACATAGCATACAAAAATTCAAATATTCATATCTCGAAATCTATCCATTCTAATTTTTTTTAAATGTGATTTTCGTGTCTAGGAGGCTTAAATGCATACAAAAAAATATTCGCATTGAATGTCCTGACTGTAAACTAGTGTTATTTGATACACTTTTCAGCAAAATTTTTTGAGAAAAAAGATAAAGCATTGCAAAAAGTTAACAACCTCATTGAGCCACTTTTATCAGCATCAATACTTCCGCGAACCAATCTAACGTTTTTAAAACCGTTAATTAAGTGATGCCGTTTATATTTAAATTTGGATTATTAATGATCTCGTTCATATTACCCAACAATAAAATAAATTAGAATTGACGTTACCAGAATCAATGAATTTTTTTTTAAATAAAAAAAAACTCGCTTTAATAAAAACACCAACATTTAAATTTAATTTTAAAATCTTAATTTTCCCCACATTCTTCTCTAAAATATGTTTAGAAATATTTGCCTGATTCGCTATCTGCCACGCAGTATTTTCTAAAAATAGAGTTTTCAAAAAAAAAGTCTAAAAATAAAGAGGCACACAAGTTTTCATTAAACGCTGCCACCACCTCCTTTAGAAAATAAAAATTCAATTGCAATAATATTTTTGAAGTGCAATTGTGTTTTATAATTTAAAATAATAAACCTAAAAAAATGGCAGATACTACAGATAATAATCATAATCCTGACGAATTAGTAAATACAATTCAAGTGGATTTAAATCAAAATCATGTTGAAGACCTAAAATTTGAGGAAAGTGGGGCAGTTGGTGGAGCAGATGTCTGTAGTAACAAGCAACAAGAACTGCTTGATATGGTTTTTTCATTGGAAAGCGAAAAACAGTCTATAATTGAAGAATCTCGTAGAAGGATAACTCAATTGCGAAAGGATCTTGAAGTGAGTGTTTAATAATTGCAGTAATCAAACAAGTTAAAATGCTCCTGCTAAGTATACTATTAGTTATGGGTTGCCGAATGAACTTTTTAGATACATATGATTGAGGTTATAATTCAAAACGTAGTACCTTCATTTTGGAGTTATATACTAATGGCGTTTTCGATTGGTTACCCAGAGGGCAGAAGCATTCTAAAAGCCACAAAATGGGAGTTCTTCTTTTCGATAGAAGTGAAAATGCTTCTGGATTTGAATTCGGAATCGATACCAGAAGCACTTACACTCTGAATCGTTAAAACTTTCGATTTGCATTTCTCTTCCGGATTAACAATCAAAAAAGAAGAAATAAACAATAAAATTAAATAATATTGTTAACAAGCAATGTCCTTATTTCAAATATTTTAAAATTCAATATTTAAGAAAACATTTTTAATTCTAGGAATCTCTGATCGAGAATGAAAAGCAAAAGAAAAAAATTAGTCAACTGGAGCAAACTCTCGTTCAATCAGCTGCTTTAGGTGGCATTGAAGGGCCAAAATCGAAACAAGACCAAGAAGAACTTTTGCTTAGAGCAAAAACACTTTTATTTGAAAAGACAAAAGTTTGCAAGCAACAGGAACAACAAATAGCTACGCTTAAGACACACGTCGATTCGATGAAGGATGTTGTTGCAGTCACCAAAGATATGTTGAATCTTAAAACTGCCGAAGCCGAACATACACAATCTCGATTGGATACAGCTATGTTAAGGATAAAGGCTGAACGAGACAAGTGCAATATTTTCGAGAAGAAACTTGCCATCTCACAGGCTGTTTATGAGAAACTACGATCTGAGTATGATGTTCAGTCAAATATTTTCAAGGTAAATTAAATTTTTTTATTTCTTTGATTTCAAAATATGAAAAAAAAATTGATACCTTTGTTTTGAATTTTAGGGATTGAAAGAAGCCTACGAACAGAAAGTTGTAGTTCTTACAAACGCATTGGAACGCGCGAAGCAAGAATAGATCTCTTTAGATTGATTTGATCTCCACATTAATATTTTCTTTAAATAAAAAGTTGTAGAAATTTTATTTTTTAATTTATACAAACATTTTGTTTTTTTTTTTATTCTTTTTAATATGGTTTCTCAGAAACTTCTTCTATTTGCGAGCTAAGATTTTGATCGATTAAGCTGAAGTTATATTTAATTAAATTTTGTTAGAATTAATGTCGGTTGATTAAAAAGACTCGGATAATCCATAAATCAAATTAAATGGGTTGAAAAAACGTACCTAATTAAACAGTGCAGTTAAATTGCAATTGTAAATAAATTTTACAAGACGTTGGATTTGTTCTTCTCTTTTTGAATTACTTTTTCAAATTAAGTTTACGAGACATTGTAAATATGATACATAGGCTTCAGAGCTTTAATGGATATATTGGCATCATATGTAGTACAGAGCATGTTTTTCCACATGAAATCCTAACAATAAATTTAGGAAAATAAAATCCAACTGAAGGGAAGTTAAGCTTCCTTACCCATAAATTGTCGAAATGCAGCTAAGATAGATTTTTCCCGAAAAATTATTCTAGAATATCTAACTTGATCAATTTAATTTTGATAAAAAAAATACTTTAAACAACAACCTAAAGATGGATTATTTTGATTTTTTAATTATTTTGTTCGCAAACATTTTTCCATAACAAGTTATGAAGATTGAGAACTCTAGAGTTAAGACTACCAAATATGAACTGTTATATTTTCTATGCGATGAAACAAAAAGTTACACCTTCTCTGCGAATATCCTGCAAAGTTAACAATTTGTAAAGCATACACTATGGAGCCATTTGGTTTTGAACTAATTTTCTTCATGGCCAAACGTAATCACACGATGCAATTTGGGTCGCCCCTGTATGCTTAAAAAAAATCGATATACATATAACTTCATAGAGAAGTGGTACAAAAATGTATAAGGCGTATTTATTAAATTTTTGATTCGTTAGACAGTGTCTTGGTGATCTGAAATAGTTGGAAATATGCTTTATTTGATTAAATAAAGTGTTACATTAGCCAAAGTATAGACAACCGAGTCCGTTATCTGAATTATATAACTATTAAACATCAACTAAAAATGTTAATCTATAACTTGGACAGCTGCCCAAAGTAAGACAAAGTTTATAAATACGACACTGCTCTGCAAATACAATATCTTAAGCCTTATTATACAAATCATTGCAGAAATGGTGCACAATAATTTTCGTCAAACAATGAAGTGTTAATTATTGGAAATTTCCACAAGCTAATTAGGAATTGATCTCGACCTTCTCACATCTGAGTATTGCTGAAATTCAGTGCCTATGAATTGTACATAACAGATTGTATATAATCATAAAACAATAACCTGAACGGTAGAAAACCGTAAAGTTGTCCATTTTAAGATTCTTCAAATCTATAATTTTCCATTCAATACACCAAATTATTGTAGTTGTTCGTTTGTTTTTTTTTTTAAGACCACTTGGACATTTTTATTTTGTGTGTTAATGTTGTATTTTTTTTTGTGAGTACGAAAAATGCATCAATACATAAATGTTGGTTTGTGAAGGCTAAACAAAATTAATAAGAAGTAATATAAAATAGAACGCTATGAAATAGCACTGGGAACATTAATCTATCCATCGAGTTCGCCCGAAGCACAAGCGTCAGCATATGATTTGCCAGACTTATCTTCAGGGTTAAGTTTGATCATGTCATCAATTCGCAGGATAGTGATTGCAGCTTCAGTTGCAAATTTCAGAGATTTAATTTTTGACATTGCTGGTTCAAGAACTCCAGCTTTCTTGTTGTCCTTCACAATACCTTCAATCAAATCCAAACCAGTCCACTTGAGTTGAGCATGCTCAGCCTGAGAAACAAAAAAAAATAAGTAAACGTTGAGAGTGTCTTAAAAAGGAGTTAGTATTACCTTTGTTTGACTGGAATTGTGGTAAGCACGGAGTTTGGCAACCAAGTCGGTTGCATCCTTGGCGGCATTCACGGAAAGAGTTTTTGGAATGACCAGGAGGGACTTTGCAAATTCTGCAATAGCCAATTGTTCTCTTGAACTCTGCAAGTGAATCAAAATTTAAAAATGCCAAGAAATTTAAAACCAAATGAAACCCACCAATGATGTGGCGAAGTTCTCCAAATAAATTGAGAGGGCAGCTTCAACACATCCACCACCAGCGACAACTTTTTTGCTTTCCAACACTCTCTTAACAACACAGAGGGCATCGTGGATGGATCTTTCCATTTCGTCGCAGTAGAAATCATTTGGACCACGGAGAATAATTGAAGCAGCAGCTCTATAAAATAAGATCAAAAAATTGAAGAAAAAAAATTCTAAATAATAATAAAACAACTTCAAAAACTTACCTCGCTTTTGTGCCCTTGATAAGAATAAGTTCATCATCACAGATCATTTCTTGACCAACTTCGGCAGCTTCACCAACCATTGACGAATCAAAACTCTCTTCGCCGTCCATGTTTGTTAGTGATGTACAGAATGCAGCTCCAGTTGCCTTAGCAATGATTTTCAAATCGGTTTTCTTAACACGACGGACGGCCATTGCACCAGCTTCAACGAAGTATTTCATGCAGAGATCGTCTACACCACCTGAGCATAAGATGACGTTCACTCCGGTAGCAAGAATCTTCTGAATTCTTTCCTTAGTAATATCCAATTCACGAGCACGGATACCCTCCAGCTTGTCTGGATCATTGATAAGTACTTGAACACCCATCTTCATCTTAGTTTTTTGGAGGGAGAAATCCAGACAGGCGATCTTAGCGTTCACAATTTTCTTAGGCATTTGTTGTGAGGCAATGGTGCAGTTAAGAGCATAGCCGGGAATCAAGAGACTCTCCCTTGCTGACTTACCATGGGCCTTAAGAACATTGACGGCCTTGATTGAGTATGCAGCGTTGCCTTTAGGATCAGTGATCTAAAATGATAATATAATGTAACATTTGTATGCAGCATTCGTATCAGCAAACGGGTCTTAGGGATAGCACTTAAGCTTGCATGGACGTTAGGGATAGCACTTAAGCTTACATGTACGATAATTCGGGCCAGTTAAAAAAAATAAAATGCAAATATTTCTTACCTTAACAGCTTGAGCAGCATCCACAACCATGGCTGAGAAGAAATCAGCATCGGCTCCGATGATCTTGGAACTCATCGATGTCTTGGCAATGTTGATGAGACAATCCCTTCCAAGTTCGTCGACAGGTGCGGTTAGATGCTCGGAAATGTATTTGCAGGCTTCCTTGCATGCCAACCTGTATCCCGAGATTATTGAAGTTGGATGAATTTTCTGTTTAACTAATTCGTCAGCATTCTAAGGTTAAAATAAAAAGAATTAGAGTTGAATGTGATTCAATTCGAAATATGTATATATACCTTCAAGAGTTCAGCGGCCAGAATTACCACAGATGTGGTACCATCACCAACTTCTTCATCTTGCAATTGAGCCAGCTCAACGAGAACCCTAAAAACAAGTTAGGTATAATAAAATACCTATCCAATGAATCAAGTTACTAAAACTTACTTTGCTGCTGGGTGTTCAACTTCCAGGAGCTTCAGGATAGTCGCTCCATCATTTGTGACTGTGACATCACCAATATCGTCTACGAGCATTTTATCCAAACCAACTGGACCCAAGGAGCTCTTTACGATGTTTGCAATGGAACTTGCAGCCATAACTGCGAAAAATTAAGAATTCAATAAATAAAACATGAGTTTTTTTAAACAGATGCTTGTAAGTTAGGCGACACAAAGGCGTATCTATAGTGCCATGGCGTGCAATCAGAATTAACCTAAAAATTTGATTCAAACAACTGCTCCGGTTAAGATTCGGGTGAAACATTTCTACTATTTATTGCAACAAATTACTATTACATTATATGTAAGTTAGAGAAAATTGGTTTTTTCATTGGAAATTTGTGAATTTTCATTGATAGTTGCACATTTTTTGGGCACGATGTGTTCTAAGCTTTATTCTTACCATTTTGAGTTCGGACTGAAGCTCCAGATTGCCTTGTTCCGGCAATGGACAAAGGAGAGGCCATAGTCGACATTTTTAGATAAATCAGTAATTAAAACAGAAGTTTTTCAATAAAAAATTCAATAAACGCACGGGATCGGCCTGACTAATACGTTCCGTCAAAATCTAGAAGAAATGTGTATGTTTTTGCGTCTAGCTGTTGGCTGCTGTTGAAAAATTATTTTATTATCTGAAATTTGGTTACCGTGGTTTAGGTTGTGTTCAGAATATGCTGATGGTTTGTGAATGTGATATATTTCTTAATAGTATTGTTGTGAAATCATAGAGGGCTACGAAATAATTACTAGGTCTGTTTCGTAATTCGAAATGATTCCACCCGGGTACTTCGTTACTTGTTGCTTGTACCCGGGTAGTAAATTACCCCGACGACTAAAACAATAATTACAACACGTGGTTGTCAATGAAAACAACACGTTGTTATTACTGTTTTCGTCGTCGCCACCGAAAATTCGCGTTGGTGTAAGGGAGCCTTTATTTGTAGGAAATTGTATGAGCTACATATATCGCACTATAAAGCCTAGTACGCTGGTGATGCGAAACGAAAATTTCCTGTGATCTCCAAACAGACAACGAAACGCTTGCGAAAACACAACGAAAATATCGTTGGAGAGTTTCACTAATTCCAAAAGCAAAATCAAACATAAACGCAAAAAATCAGAGAAACCCATGAGTTCTCAAAACAAAATTTGAAACTTTTTTAAAAATCCAAAAAAATTGAAAATTTTGGTACACAAATCTTTTAAAACTTTTTCAAACATTCTCTATAAAAAAAATTGATCAATATCCGTTGAACTGTTTTTGTGAAAATCGAAAATCAAAATAATGGTTATATTTTTTTTTATAAAATGGTTTATTTTTTGTAAAAAAATATTTGAATTTTTTTAAAAAAAGGTTGTTGGCACGTTTTTGAGGAAAATAAGATTTTCAATTTTTGCTGAAAGAATTTTTATGGCAGGTACCGTTATTTTTGGTCTAAAAAAAATTTAAAAAAACGGGTGGGGGAAGCCCAAAAAACGCTAGGTACCAACTTTGAAGAAAATCGACCTACCCGTTAAGGCTGCAGCCGAAAGGACAGACATACAAATAGACAGACGGACAGAATTGCGAGACCCACTTTTTTCAACTTAGCTATCATCGTAGTGCCAACTATCATCAAAATCCAGTTCGATTTTTTTAACAAATCCATAACTTGCCATATATGTAGTACCTAACCTATATATCGCAAGTAAAAATAATGGGATTTTTTAGCTCTAACTAGCTTTAACTCAAAAAAATTGTTTTTTGTTTTAATTATTATTTTTGTTTTAATTTTAATAAAAAAAAAAACAACCACTAACATTGAAGAAAATTAATATTTTCATGGAATATGCCATAATTGTAAAAAAATAAAATAATTAAATTGGTTTTTTTTGGTATTTTTTTTAACTCTATAGAAAAAAATTGTCCAACTTTGAAAGGCTTTACAAACCAAACAATTTTGCAAAAAAATTATTTTGTTTGCTGCTTTTGAAGCTTTGCTTATTTTTCTATTAGAAATTAAAAAAAAACATCGGATTTTGTATTTTTGCAACGTCTTTTAGTTTTTTAGACCACAGTGCGACGTCAGACGTATAAATAATATTGCAAACCAAAATCTTACAAAAAATTAGTTTTGGATATAAAAACAAAAGGAGTAGGTAATGCAATTTTATATTTTTAAGAAAAAGTACAAATATTTTATGTGTACAGATATTATTTACATAGACGGTACCTAATGCATTTAAAATGAAGGTATCTATGTACTTACCGACTTCCGTAAAAAATAATAATTCCAGTTTATTTTATTTTCTCGTGGAACACTGGCAATTTATTGCAATCGCTCGCTGCGAATGATTAATCTTATTTTGATAAAATTATTTACATAATTTTTCTTTTGCTTTAATTTTTAGTTAATATGACACCTTTTTTCTTGTTGTATTATTCTTTTACTTCTAATCTATATGTAGGTAGGTATATATACCATCATTTTATGGTTTCTATAGCTTCGAAGCACCTGTTACAAAAGTTGTTTCAGTCCTTGAGCAACAACAATCAACAACAAAAAAATTGTATTTCGCTATAAAAAAATCGGAAGTCAAATAAGAAGCCGGGTCTTCCGGTTCAACATCAGCATGAGCCACATCAACAACCGAAACCTAAGATATATGACGCACGCACGCACACTCACCATTGCAATTTTTTTTTTCTCCTGAATTTGTTTACTGTCCAAAGGCCATAGCGCACTTTAATTTAACCAGAAATGCGGGTGGCCTGTTCTGTCTTGCCCTTGCCTGGTCACTCTCTAGCGAAGTGTTAATTAATTTGCGCAAGGTGTTTTACTTTGGTCCTACCATGCCACTTGTGACATAATTTTGATCGTTGGTGGTTTTTTGATCGTCGCGTCGCATGTCAATGTCAAGCTAAATTCGCAAAAAATATCATTGAATCTTTCTGGTGGGTCTAATCTCTGGTAAATTGGTTTAAATTGGTGGCATTTTTTTACGTTAAAAAGCGTGTTGGAGTAAAATATATACATATATGTAGCAGGATGAATTTTATTGGTTTCATATAATGATGCGGTGAAACGTTCAAGAAATGAATTGTATAACAGGTGGCAGATTTTATATTTAGATATACATATGTAGATACTAAACTGAAGCCATGTTGTTTTTTGATTTCATACATAGGTATGTAGATGAATAATGTAGTTTGCTCACATCCCTTATTTTAAATTAATTTATTCATTCTTGCTTTAACAGAATTTACAGTTAAAATGAACGAAATTGGTACCTATGTACATGAAGTTCTACCTACATTATTTGAAATTATTATATTTGATGTTAAATCGAACAACTAAGATATTGCTTAATATAATAATTCGTTTAACACTTAAGTTAACATTTGTGTATAAATTTTGGATTAAGTATTTATATAATATGTTGATTTTAGGAATTCAAAGGCTCACAGGTCGCGGAACCTTGCACCTTAAAAGGAAGAACGAAGGAGCCAGCCAGAGTCGAGAATTATATTATGATTGAACTCAAATGCGGTAAACCAAAATTCACTGGATGTTTGTATTTCAAATTAAAACATTCCCATTAAAATTATTAATTATTTATATAAAAACCACATCAATAAATAATATACCCCCAAGAATATTGTTAATGCTAACACCGATAGGATCGTCCAGCACGCCTACACTTTCTTTGTCATTTTGCTCTATAGCCGACACTCGACGCGACGACCAGCGCAAGCCGATCGCTCCATGTCGTCCACCCTGAAGATTGATAGACCGTAATTATAAAGAGGGTTAAAAAAATGCATGTGAGTTATCCCTTAACATCTTTATTCCTTTTTAAGGAGAGTTAGAATCTGTATCGGTGTCTATATCGGTTTCAAGAAACCAATAATGTAGCCAATTTCTTCATGTTCTGTCGTTTTGATTAATTACCCTTGAAGAAGGGTTGCTCCAAATACTTCTCCGAATTCTGAGAATAAAAAGAACATAAAATCTTAACCTATATTAAAGATTCCTTGGTTTGACCTAATTACGAACAGTGACAGATGAAGCAAAGGTTCATGAGCTCTTGGGCTCGTTTCATAAACAAACAAATATTTCTGACTATATAATGTTCATCTCAAAAGGTGCAATGAATATGTCCTCTGGATTTTGCACATCGGGTCCTTTGTTGATACCTTGTCTTATCTACCGATTTGATTTGGGCGCAGGGGTGCAGTTCGGTGCAGAGGCGGCGGCGGTTGCTTTTAAAGTGTGGCTGTTTGTGGTGCAATTTGTTATCGACTAGATTGGTTCGTACGATTTAAAAGATTACCACGCAACGGTGCGGCGCGGCGGCGGCGCTGTAGTGGAAAAATGCGAAACGGTAATCGGGGTCCTTTTGTGGTGTGTGCCCTCACAAACAAAAGTGCATCAGGGGTCACCAGAAGTGTAAAGTGTCATCGTAAATATTGAACATTCGAGGGTTAAAAGATATCAAATCAGAAGATGAGCATCGAGGGCACACACATTTCTTTTATATATTTGCATTTGAACAACCTCCGACAGGATACTTGGGCATGTGCCACCGGGGCAGGTGCAATTGCGAATTGACACAATGTTTGCACAAGGAAACTTGTGCGTCAGGAAGGACAACACAAAAATTTCGTATTCAATTCAGAAGTTGCTCGGTTGGATAGTATGACAGGTAGTTTTGGTAGACCCTATAATATAACCTAACTGGTGGTCGACATTGCTGCAGTATGGTTGACATTTACAACAAATTGTTTGGGTTTGAGTTTTGTCACTATGCGGCAAAGGTCCTGCACCTTCTTTGGCGGAGGTTCATTGAATCCTATATCTAACTAACGAGCAATAAATTGTTATCAATGGGTTGTTGTACCTATAGTTATTGGTATCAGTTGGTATTTTTTGTTTAACTCCGAGGGGATTCCGTGAACAAATGTGCGTATCTTAAACAGTTATTGTTTTTCGAATTTTTTATCTTGTAGAAATGAGGAACACAAGATAAAATTAGTTATGTTTAACAATAGGGCTTCAAGTTCAAGTTAATAATTGTAATTGTTTCGGTTGTTCTATCGTAACGTTATCTGTATGAACATAAAATATACTGCATCATTGCAGTAAATAAGATTTAATAATGGATGAACATCATATGCTTAGATATATTTGATAGCTATGCACATTAGGGTGATTCAAAATAACATCTTTCTCGAAATTCAACCGGGACCGCGGCGAAATTATAAAGCTTAGATTTAAACCAAGTGATTAAAACTATAAACTATAAAATGTTCAATATTTCATCGCAGCCGGAGGGGCAGAATTGGACAAGATGTGGGGTACTTTTGGAAGTAATCAAAATAGAACAAGTCTTTTTTTGGCAGAATATTTAGTATTTTTAAATTTTTTTCTAATTTTTTTCTGGAACTGTAAAAAGAACTGCAAATTTGGATCCCTATATTTCAAAGTGATTTAGATTCTCTGGTTGTGGAAAAAACATCATATTAGGCTAAACTCATACTGGAGCTGCGAGCAGAGCGGTGATGCGAGAGGTGAGCAGAGCGTTAAAATAAAACACATGCTTTCTTATGAGAACTGATACCTCGTTGCTAGAGGCCTCAGTATGAGAGCTCGTATAAGAACACATTTGTTTGTTTTCGTCGCTCTGCTCACTTCTCGCATCTCCGCTCTGCTCGCAGCTCCAGTATGAGTTTAGCCTTAGTTAGAACCAATAATAAGATGTTCTATTTTAATTATTATATTATAATTTACATTTAAAATAATCAATCGTCTTTATTCCGCTTCGTAACAACAACAATAATTTATTTATTTTTCTGACAAAATAAAACACCAACTCTTTACTTTAAACAAAGCAGGGTGTTCTGTTCTTTTAAAAGTGATACGCTTGTATCGCTTATGGCTATTTGCCAACGAAATGCTTCATCTTCAAAATGAATAGGTATAGCTAACAATAATGTACTGCTAACTTCACAGTGAAGTTAGGAGTACAGTATTGTTACTATGAAGTACGTAGTCTCATCAGGTGTGTTCCTTTGGGCCTTGTAAAGTAGTTTTGAGTACTTAATTGTCAGGTATCTTAAAATCGTCCGAAAACACAATTTTTATCATTGTCAGTCGATTACAACATTGTCAGACTCATTGGTCATTGTCAGATGTTTCAATTGGAAACATCTTACAATTGCTGACAATTTCTTCACTATTCGAAATGTCAATGAGTTGGTTAAAGAGAGATAAAAAAGTAGCTGACAATCAAATTGGGAAGAAATCTACCAACCGTGTGAACGGGCAATTTTTCAGTGTAAGAAATATTTCAATTGTCAGCTAATTGTTAGCTTTGTCAGACCATTGACGGTTCTGACATTATTGAAGATCTGACAATCGTCTGTACTTAGCTTAACCTCAATGTATGGGAATGTATGGGTGCAATTCTATAAGAACCGCTGAAATAAAGCACATGGGTCATATTTCCAAAAAAAAATGGAAATAACACCTGCGGGCTTTTTTTCCTTTTTGGAGTGAAATAAGATCCACCACAAATAGCATTAAAATAAATATTTTTGAATTGATAATTTTAAAACGAAAAAATTTTGGACTTTGTCAATAGTTTTATAGATAACAGTACCTTGGGTGGCTTGCTTCACGGGTTCCAAGGATTTTAACTCCCTTTTCGGGGTGCTTTTGTACCGCTCCCGCAACTCCGTTGCTCCGCTAAAGGTATATGTTCAATCATCAGGCAGGCGCCTAGTCAACAGTTTTTTTGCACAACAGTAAAGCCCACGGGTGTTATTTCCCTTTATTTTGGGAAATAAGGGTCTTATTGCACTGCACCCAATGTATGTAGGTATATACTATGTATGCACATACATATATGTAATTTTTGTTGGTTGTATTTGTATTTTATTTTAGATAAGAGAAACATCAACAACAATAATTTACTATAGGTACGTTATTTCTTTTTACCGATGGTGTCGCTTTCTTGCGTGGATTCTTTTCGTTACTACATTATTTAAGTGCTTTGAATTACTTTGACCACAGAGCAGAAGTAGTTGACTACAACCAGCAAAAACCAACAAAAAACAAACATTTTTAAGTTCATCTCATCTGAATTTCTAATCCTAAAGTAGAGACTAAAAAACATGATATCTTCTTTTACATTCATATTGTAATGTATAGGAGTTTCCTGTTTATTCCACTTTGTAAACAAAATTCCTGATTTTAACTTAGAAAGCAAAATGATAAAGAAAGTAAAAGTGCACAACAATAATTATCTTCTCAACACGATCGCCTATCACAAAATCCAAAGGGATATACAAAACAGTTTAAAATATCTACACATGAGTATCCTGCTGTGGGAAAAAAAAAAAAAACATCATAGGAACCCATGTTAATCGATGAAGATGAAATAACATCTCATCCATAATCCATTGTCCTTTTTCTTGTAACCAATTTATTTCTGTCTATATATACTTTCTATATAAGATTGTCAACAAGTTTCAGGAGCTAGCAAATATATAGGTACATGAAAATTTGAAGTTGATAAATTCACTTGTTCCTTCCAAGAAGGAACCAAATATCAAACCCCCTTGACAGAGCAGTAATTGATACGTTTTTTGATTTTGGAATGAAAAATGTGTGAAGGTAAATAAATATTTTAACAAATTCAAAGGAAACAGAAAATATGAATTTCGACTTTTTGGATACTGGGAGAAGTTAATCCTTTAAGTAAAGTTACTTCTATATGTGAAGTCATTGGGGTTCTTAAGAGACAATGGATTAAGTGAAATTTTTGTTAGAAACAGTTTCATTTGAGAGGTGTGATAATTTGTCAAACGATTTTGGATCAAAAACAGGGTCTAAACCTTGTAATTATATAATGCGGTGTGTAGACGTTTCAACATACCACAGAATATGATGTACGAGTGAAAGCAAATTTTGGCTAATTTTCTAACATTAGCCAACAAAACAAACACAAATAGTACCTTATATTCATTCATTTAGCACAAAACTACAGGTAAAGGGGTCGATTTATCCCGACTGAATACCATGAATCAGCAGATTACAACGATTCAGTGGATTCACTGAGTTCAATTCCATCTTACGTAAATTATAGGTTTCAACACAAATTTTGGTGGCATGGCGGTATGCAGACTGCCAGTCACCCACCAATCCAAAACCATATCGTCTTCGTCGGTCGTTGCATTTTGTTCGGGCATCTGAAAAGGAAGTCGAAAATTATTTAAATGTTCCACCACCAGTCACCACCGACCGATGCGATATGCCAGAGAACAATTTGTGCATTTATACGATTTACTTGAGAGTTTTGGACAGTTCATCTTCTTCTTTGGCTTGTTGCAAGTTGAATGGAACGGCAGTGTGGCCTACAAATATAATCATTCACCATTCACCAATTCGTATCAAATTACCCCAACAAACAGAACAAACGAAATTGGCCGAGTTGTGTAGTTGCGCGCACACTTCCAACAGTTTACTTTGCACAGATCGAAGCGCATTACTTTGGGGCAATTTTCCCATCAACTTATACATACTTCTTGGCTAAGTGCAATACCATTTAAATTTGGCAAAATCGGGGGTCATTCTGGTACAACGATGATCAGGGTTAATGATTTGGTAAAAAAAATACATTTCTGTATAAATGAGAATAAGTTAATTTTGAAAGAGAGTATACAAAATAAACAAAACATCCATGATCAATTATGTATTCTTTTGAAATTGTATAACTATATTTTAACTGCTAGAGCAGATAAAGAAAACAAACTATGAAAGTTTGGAAAATTAACCATTATTTTGAGGAATAAATTTAACCTTATACTAGCCGTGTTTTTTTGCAAGCCCGGGGGGAATTGGATGAAAAAAACGACGTCGGTGCTAAACAATTAACATGTTAAATGCAACTATAGGCGTGTTTTTTTGCAAGCCCGGGAGGAATTGGTTGAAAAAAATGATAGCGGGGATTAGCGACGCCATGACAGTAAAAAACATGTAGTTTTCATATAAACTATCGATAACATGTATGTAATTCATGCCGGTAACACAGTTTTTCTGTACGCTTAAGTTAAGTCCCGAGAATTCTCCGGGATTAGTTGTTGTTGCATTTAACATGTTAACTGTTTAGCACCGTCGTCGTTTTTTTCATCCAATTCCCCTCGGGCTTGCGAAAAAACACGGCTAACAACTAATCCCAGAGAATTCTCAGGGCTTAACTTACCGGCATGAATTACATACATGTTATCGATACTTTGTATGAAAACTCCATGTTTTTTACTGTCATGGCGTCGCTTATCCCCGCTGTCGTTTTTTTAAACCGATTCCCCACGGGCTTGCAAAAAAAACACGCCTATCTTTATCTAAATAATTGGGGCTGAACGTCATAATAATTGTCTTCCGAATTCAGTCTTCAACAAAGTTCAGTCTGTGACAGTATCTTATTTAAAATCTTATTTAAAATATATTTCGCGTTGCTTTGGGGGAGCTTTTATAGTTTATCCATAAATTTTGTCGATGTGAGAATTACAGAGCATTGGCACTGTACTACTTTTAGCAACACTGGGCGAATATTTTGTTTATTTTCCAGGGAAATCGCTGTGACAAGTTACAGTATAGCATTGAACTAAACCTAAGATATAATCAACTTCGACGAAGAGGTCAATTTTTGGATGGACACTAGTTAAATTTGGGGCGATGTCAATCCACGCAAGGACTACCAAGTGGCAATCTATATTCCCAGAAAGTCACTGTTTGGCGCGGCGGCATCAATGGTTTGTACGTATTTCTTCGATGCCACCACACAAAGATCGATGTACCGATCGATGATAACCAATATTTGTTTGATCCAAATTGGATGACGCCACAATTGGTTATCTCAAGCAGATGTACCATAAACTGCTCACAGAGAACGTGCGATTTGAGCCCCTTAAGCTTTTTCCTGTAGGGTTTCCTCAAGACGCAGATCCATGCCAATAATATGGCGCAAACGACAGATGCCTTCAAAATCAACACCACAACCCATGCTATTGCTCAAATTCAGACTAATCTATGCTTAAAATTAGACAGCACTCTACCCACGAAGCCCGAGATATGCCTTTCAAATAAAACAAAAAAAATTCGTTGGTATCTCACAAAAATTTTTTTATTCAATTTTAACATTTATTAGAAAACACACTGGAGTCACAGTACACAAGTCTAATGTCGAATTCCTTTAAAAAAAAAAATCGAATTTTTTTCCAAAAGAATCGAATTTTTTCTGTCAAAACAAATTTTTCTAGTGTAGCAAGATTCGTTTTGACAGAAAAAATTCGATTCTTTTGGAAAAAAATTCGATTCTTTTTTTGAAAGGAATTCGACATAAGGTAATATGTAGCGCAGGTTGTCAAAGTTGAATGTGTCAAACAATTAAAAATGGCTGTTCGAGTGCCATATTGATTGAAATGTGACATTTTATTTAATTATATTATGTATATATATTCAGTCGTATTTATTAGATTTTTGTCTACTTAGACACTGTCTAACTATTTTCAAATTGGTGGAAATTAAGGTTCCCCCACACCAACGCGAATTTTCGGTGGCGACGACGAAAACAACAATAACAACACGTGGTTGTCAATGAAAACAACACGCTGTTATTATTGTTTTCGTCGTCGCCACCGAAAATTCGCATTGATGTGGGGGAACCTTTATTCTTTATTTAATAAAAATAAATATCACATTATTCACGGTTAAGGCAATCTAATCTTGTGTCTAACTTAGCCAGCTATTAGACAACAATAAACAAGGTTTTTGAACACATTTTCCAAAGTTGGACAGTCGTTAGACAACATTTATAAATAAGACCAATTATAATGTCTAACTGTTTCCAATTATTAAGGCAATGTCAAACAGCTAAAAAAAATAAATAAAATTAATTGAAAACACCTCTCTAGACTTTCTCCTTAAAAATGTTCATAACTGTATAATTTATTAAAAAAAAAAATCACAAACATTTCTAATTAATGTCAAGTTTCGTTTTCTTTTGGCACATTAATGAATATAAATATGGGTCAAAAATAAAATACAATATAGAACACATTTGTCCTCAGGGCATGCTTAACTCTTAATAATTTGTCAATTACATACATAAATTCAGTACATCGAATGGACTTCTCTTCGTCTTTTTCGACCTACACGATTGCCTGCGTACGAAGAAGCGAATCGACAGCGCACGTGCTGTCACTTTAAGAAGAGGCAAATCTCGTCAACCTGTCCTGTTTGCAAATTGCGTGCCTGTCGATTGACAGACAGTCGGCAACATGCCAAACTCGATTTCTTCCTTTGTGAAATTATAGGATTATCCCTCAACGAATTGCGTAAAATTCTGCACTCAATATAATGTACAATGACGAAGAAGATCAACGACGAAGATGACGACGATGGACGCGTGTAAATAATCCTGTCTGTTTATCTGGAATTACTTTCCAAAACTGTCTTGTTAGACCGACACATTCATCGATGGGTGAAAGTTATGACTTTAAAGTGTCCAATTGGAGAAAACAAAAATATTCCCATATCACTATTTAAGAAGAAACTGATGATGTGTGAGAACTGAATGGGAAAGTGAAGACAGGACATTCATGATTTTTTAATTGCACATTTCCAAAGTTCTGCTGGTAGGTATAACCACTTGTCTCTAGGTATGTATATTTGCAAGCTTGATTCCCACACAGAATCAAATTCTGGTGCAGGTTATCCAGGATCAAGTATAATACTTTCGAAGTCAACTGCAAATATAACAGAATCACATAAGGGCAGGTACAACAGATAATTTCATATGAGGATTTCAATGGGAACGAACAAATGATAAATGTTATGGCATGTGTCAATATTGGCATGAATTCCGTTGGCTTTCTTCTCAAACTCGTCGTTTTTGTATGTCTATTTTTTTTTATCCTACAAACAATGCCCCCTTTTGTAAACATCATGGTATCCAGTTGATTTTTTCTTTTTCTTTTTTTTATAAATTTTATATGGGGCCTCGCAAATGCGCGAGAACATACGAGGAAGGACATTTAACCACACTCGCTCGCTATATAGCCCCATTGAAATTTTAATATCTCATCAATGAAGTCTCTTGTATAGCTTTCGAATGAACCCTTTTGCTATGTTTGCATAGGAAACTCTCATAAATTCAATTAATGACGCAATGCATACTTGAATTCGATTACGAGAGAGTTAGGTGTATGATGGGTGCAGGAGGGCGCATCATTTGGAGTGTTATAAACAGGACAGGGTTAACTTCCTTTGAATGGTCGGTCGGTGGCGCGGCATGGCGCGATGGAACTGAAAAATAAACTTTTAATCTCCTTCGATTTCTTTTTTTAAATTAATATTTAAAGAGTTGAAGAGCACAATAAAAAAGAAGATCTGCTATTTGTGCAACGAATAAACTTTTCTTGTTTGAACAAACAGTGTTAATAATATGGTGCTCCTATGCATGCAAAAATAAAAGAAACAATGCTTTGTTTTATTGGTCAACAGAGAAACAGAATAAAGCCTTCTTGATTCAGAAAAAAAATACTGAGGAGGGGAGGAAAGACGGCAAAGACTTGTAGAATTGTATTATGTATTTGAATTTCATGATGTTTATTTTGTCGGTATCACAATATGTAGTTTCCTCGATATACATAAGTTAAGCTGGACAGTCTTTATAAAGAGGGTGATCCGATTTATTTTTCGTTTCGTACGTCGAGTTTCATTAATCTGAGGACAAATAATTCTTTATGAAAGTTAAGGCAGGAATATTTTAGTTTCGCGCTTAAAAATAAGTTATGTTTTGAAGCTTAAATTTACTGACTAAAACAAGAATGAATATCCCGCTGAGCTGAATTGCCACATCTAAACGAGTTCCACAGGTCTTGTAAGTTGTAGAGCAATTGTCAACGAACCCCTTTACAGTAGCGGAAATCCAAACTTCGATATAAATTTCCTCAAAACCAACAAAGTAGCTGGACTTGTTGGAGTTCCAGATGAATTCCTGTTGATACAAGCTGTTTTGGGAAAACGAAACCTATCCCAAGGACTGGAAGGATGGGGAGATTGTTAATCTGCCAAAGAAAGTTGACCTTAAGAAATGCAACAATTGGCACGGTATTACCGTTTTGTCCGTTTTTCCAAAACTAATAGCAACCATCATTCTAACGGATGAAGGTTAGAATCGAGTCAACACTCAAGAGACGTCAAGCAGGCTTCTGCAGTGGTAGATCCCGTGTGTAACATATCAACAGTCAACACCCTGTGTATCATCCTCGAGCGATCTGCGGAATTTCAATCACCTTATATGTTTGTGGATTTTGAGAATGCCTTTGAATTCAACCTTGAATGTAAAATATGGAGATCACTTCTTGGCAGAGCAATTCCCCAAAAATTTTTGCCACTATAAAAGTGTCCTATAACTATATTCTTTTTCTAGTAGCGATCATAGACAACGTATATTGATTCAATGAAGACCGTTTGAAAGGCTTATTTAGACTATGCTGGTGTTATATATATCTCATGTAAAATAACATAAGTGGGCTGAATGGGATGTGTCAAACACTGCAAGAAAGAAATAAAGTCGAGCGGTCTAAAAATAAACGGCAAAAAGACAAAAATAATGAACACAAGCCGCTCTCACATCAGCGTCTTATTTTACAGGAGACGCCAGTTGAAGAGGTTGAACTGTTCAATTTCCTGAAAGTACAGTATCAACAAATTGTGGTACGGATCGAGGAAAATGCAGGCTTTTGTAAATCGCTATTTACGCCACATCCTTAAGTTATATCTAACCAGAAATTGTGGCGCAGGACAAGTCAAGAGTGTCGATATAAGAAAGCGTAAATGGCAATGGATTGCTCACACATTGAGGAAACCAAACAATGATATTGCGAAGCAGTGCTTTGAATGGAATGCTAAGACCGAGAACAAAATGGAAATCAACAATACTAACAGAAGCGCCCTATGCCCTGGGGCGGAGTAACCGGGATTTTGCCTGGTGGGCCTCTGGAAGAACAAACATTGTATGAAAGTCTCTGCAGTACTTTCTGTTCGTTTAAAATAAAACTTTCTTATAAAATTGGACCCTTACAGTAAGTATGCAGCTTTCGTGGCCCCAAAGGAATCTCAGGAAGCCCATACATCTCATGTTAGGGCATATAGCTGTTAGATCCCAAGATTATTTTAATGAAAACTATCGTTAAGCTGATATAGCCCCACACTTATTATTATTGAGTTATTCTGGTGCCATTGGTAACCTATACGGAGGCCCCTTAGTAAACCTTATATATATTCTAAAAGTTTTTAAAGTACTTTCAATGCATTTAAAGGAAAGGTTTCACACATAATTTAAGGCCGCAGAAATAGAATAGAAAAGTATGTCAGTATTTTCGAAGTCTTGGTTGAAGTAAAAAACTTCAGTCATAAAATTTGCACTATAACAGTAAACACGACCTACATAATGTTTTCAAAAATCTAGTTACATTTTTTGTTAACTTGAACACAATAAAAATTTCGGAGTAGACTATTTTTGGCTTCAATTACACAACGATAAAATTTTTTTTCATCGTCGTTTTCGGAGCTTATTCTTTTTCACGCCTTCTACTCATTTAACTATTTTATCTATTTTAATGTCCCGGGAGGATCTTTGACTCCAAGTCCACCCCTGCTTATGCCCCGACTAAGGTTCCAGGACTTGATGATAGAAACATGAAAGATAGGTTCTCTGACAAGTTGTTGTTAATATGCTTTTTTTTTTTTGTTAAATTTAACCATTAATTTAAGAAATCGAAATGTCCGTCAAAGTGACAAAAGAAATTTTTGGGACCTTAAGTTTTGAACTTCCAATATAATAAAAGAAAAAACTGGGGAGGGAGGGTAAGGAGTGTATTAAAACACTAGATGCTAAGTTTAAACTAGTCAAATAGTGTAAGACATCGGAAAGAATTGCAAGACCTATTTTATTTGTCTTCTATATACATATCTCTATCGTAATGTAAAGTTTGATCAAAATCTCGAGTTCGGTTTTTTTCAGTCAGTATAACTTGCCTATATATGGCTATAATATATTGATAAAAAATTGGGAGTACCTACTAATAATACATATTGTTTAACCATTTTAGTTGTGGGTAACTTTTAGCGCCATGTATAATGTGATCCATATGAGGACATTTTTTATTTTTTTTTTAAACCAAAATATTAATCCCAATACTAGCAACCCAATTTTTTGAATTTCCACCCCATCAGAGGTATAAATATTTTAAAAGATGAATACAATTTATTCTAAATAATAACTTTTAAAAAAACCGTTTCAAATATCTATTTATTTTAAAGGGCTGCCTTATAAAGGTACATAAATCGTTAGTACCGTTTTGGAGTCAGAAACTCTTCTAATAATCTAAGGATATTTTTTTTTAATTTCGTTTATATATACCAACCGAGGAGACAATGAACCTCTGAGCATGACTTTAAAAATTACTAACCATCATAAAGAAATTTAAAAAAAAACTTATCTCCACTCGCCCGCCGTTATTTTCATGCAAATTTCCCACAGACGACCTGTCATATAATGAAATATGATACGAAACCAATTAAGGTGATCCACTACTTTAACTCTCAATTAAAAATTATCTCGCCAAATTTAGTCACAAGACACGTACAGCCGATTGCAAACTAGTGTCCAATTGCCAAAAAAAAAACTGTCCCAAATTCAAAAAGATTAAAAAATCTCATCCATAAAAGATTGCAGTGAAAAATTCATCACAAAGAAGAATTAGGCATTTCGAAAAAAAAACAAAAATAAATAAAAAGTAAAATGAAACGCATCTTTTGTAACCGTTCATTGGTACCTAAATATACTTTCCTTTTGTCATGATGATGGACCTTATATTGGTAGGTAGGTACATTTTAACTATAAAGCAAAGTGAATGACCAGTAGGTAATTTAAGAAGTTCCAAAATATTATTGTGTCATGGTTAAGGTTTTTCTGGGAGTTAAATGGACCACCGTACAGGTACCTACAACTAAATATGTATATACGGTCCATCATCTTTATGGCGACATGTAAAAAAACGTTAGTCCTTCTCTGATGTGAGACTTTTGCTGGTAAATCGACTGCAACCCAGACAGGACTACTCTTATACTCATACTCGGATATGCGACATTCTCAAGCTAAAAAAATATCGATTTCTTTTTGTTTAACCCTTCTATATACTAACTACAAGGAGCTCTTTTGGTAAATAACCATTTGAATCTACTTTATGCCATGACGTTTTTTTTTTAAAGAGTCCTCCTAACGTCTCCATCGTCATCGTCGTGGTTGTGTGCCAAGGTGCACCACTACGATTATCAAAGTTAATTCGACGTTATGGACCTCCTGGAATAAATCTGCAAAGTTAACAATATTTTGGCTTGTATAACAGATTATTTTACGCCGACACCGCCGGCAGACTATAAATTTGAGAAATTCTATCGTTTCTGCCTGAAACTGTATCAAGACGAAGAACTTGAGGAAAAGCTATAATTCTCCATGGATAGGTAGGTATACACGCACACAATATACCAACATCATGATGTTCTTTTGAAGAATGATTCTAAAAGAGAAAATAATCTTCCCACGGGGTCGACGAAATGGAAGTGCTGAAACTCTAATAACAGTGATTAGAAATGAACCGAAGACAATATTTTTTTGTATTTTAGCAAACATTTGTAATCTCATTAGTCAAACCTCAAATGATGCTGGCGCCATCCATATAATTTTCACACCTTCTTTTGCCCTTTATTAAATAGGTATAATATATAGGAAGGCTTTGGTTCCGCAAAAGAGAAAAGGAAGGATAATTTGGTTTACATCCGGAATTAGGATCGAAGAGTAGGAGATGAAAGGGAAAACCGCAAATATGTATGATTTTTTTGTTGGTGATAACAGGTTATAAATGAATTTTTGGTTTTTTGCCTGGAACCTTATTGAAGTGTTTTGAGAGTTTAATAAAGAAAGGGTATACATCATAAAATTAAGTATGTATTCATAAATTCTATATTTCAAAGTTTTGTCCTTTCCTGGCTCCATGAGCCACCTTAGTCTTTTAACATTTTATTACTTCTTAATTGGTCATTTTTTCACTTTTTTTGGCAAGTTCCATAGGTTGCCCCCTCTGACTATGGACCTTGATCGACTAAATCCATAAGTTGTATGGAATTGTACCTCCTTGTAAACAATAAAAATCGTTTACTGATCATAAAAATGGATTTAATTATTCATTTCCAGCCTTATTTATTAGTTTTCTCTAATACTTGTTTCAACCTCGGAATAATTAAACCGAGTTGAAGCACTTACTCCGTCTTTACGCCACGTCAAACAAATTCTTATTTATAAAATATTTTCTTGGCGGTTTTAGCTAAACCCTCCTTATGTCAAATATATTATCAAAAAAATGACCAATCTAAAACTCTGGTTATTATAAACGTAAACAAACCCCAGCTGATTTCCACAATTATTCATTTTAAGTAATTATTATTGGTAGTATTAGCAAAATTACACAAATTTTCACAAATTGTATAAATTTCCTGTTTGTTAACTGAAAAAAGTTGCAAAGAGAGAGATTTTTTACCTCATTGCGCCCCCAATACCGTTTATCTGCCATAACTAGCAAATCAATTGAGATATGCCCTCCTCTTTGATCATCGCTTAGGGAAGACCCAGCTATGGCTATTAATTTTTACATATTTTCTTTGAGCGGAAATCTTCATCCCTCAGTGTCATGGGATTAAAACGAATTTTGTACTGCTTTGGCCTTCTTCTTTCTACAGCTAAAGCGTTTAAATCCATTTTGCCTAACAATAAAAAAAATTTATTCTACACTCCTTAATAGTAGTTTCTAAATGTCATGTCAAAATGACATTTAGATACTAAAACGGCTTTACCACGGCTTTATTCCTACTATACCAGTTTTAGCTTACTCCGCCTCTAATCCTCGTTTATTTTTTTATAAATAAGTTTTTCAGGATTAGAGGCGTTGTAAAGTCGGAGTAAATTTACTCCGTCGGTAAAACGAGTTAATAAATAAGGCCGTTAATGTTTAAAAATTGTGAAGTTGTTCTTTAAGTCTTTTACAAGAGAGATGAAAATGCGGTTTTGAACAACTTGCTGCATTTTAGAGAAGATGGAGATTTAATGTTTAAAATTATCGCTGCTCTACTCACCAGGTAACGCAATTCGTAGGTACATCTCTCACCGCACTCAAAATGATTTAATTGAAATCGGAAATGATATTTTAAGACAAAAAATAATTGAAGACGTCAACAAAAGCCGATTGTTTTTTATAATAGCGGATGAATCAAGTGATATCCCGCACAGAAAATTGGATGGGAATACGATATGCCCATAAAATGCCGCTGAATTCCGAGTGCGAGAAGATTTTCTAGGTTTTGTAACTCTAGAAAGTATGGTACTAAAAAATTTGGGTGCTCCATGGTGGCTGGAAAGGCAAAGAATACAAGATTTGTATCCAAAGTGAAATTTTTTACAAAAGTATTTACGAGTATTCACGAAAAACATATTCGTTGTAATGGAATGGAACCTCTGCAAAAACTGGGGAAACCGTGTTACAAAGCAATGAGCTTTTAACTTTATTACTCGTTTTCCAATTCGACTTTATTGGTCTGCTTGTTCATGAACCAGTCGCAAATATTTTACAGGGAATTGACCCGAATTTATTAAGTGTAAAAGATCAAATCATTTTCTTGAACAAGAATTTCGCAGAAGATCGGGAGAATGCTGAGAATTCCTTCAAAACGCTTTGGGAAACAATTAAAATTTTTTGTGAATCAGGTGTTGAATTTAGCTGCCCGAGAATTGTAAAGCAACAAAGTCACCGATCCAATATTCCTTCGCCTTCATCCGAAAATTATTTTAGAACATAAATTTTCGTCCCTTACTTGGATTCTCTGATAATGTCCCTTAAAGACCAGTTTTTAAAAGAAAATAAATCCGCTCAAGTAATATTTCAGTTATCTCCTACAAATATGCAAAGCATGGACTCATCCAATTTCAATTTGACTGTGCAAAAGATAACTGATAAATATGGATACTTTCCGGATAATTTTTTTGTCGAGTCCGTTCGTTATGTGGTTTAACCAAATCAATATAAATTTTGTAATACGGATTTTTGTGATACGGATTTTTATAATAAATAATAGAAAAGTCCTGCGGGCCCCTATGTATGTAGGTATGAACCCCAGCGATATATCTCTCAGCAACGAAATCTCATTGGGAGACTGACAGAAATCAATGTTTTGAAAATACAACGATATGCATTTCCTAAGCAAAAAAACGACAAAGAATAGGAACACTATATCCATGGTATATCCAACAACAAAAAGTTAGCGAACATATTGGTTTGTTATTCAGTCCTATAATGCCATCAAACTATTAAACTTTGCAGCGAATAGTTACCGTTGCAACAATCATACAGGTCAATTTGAATGCAAGCAAAATTTTCTTATACTTCAGTAAAAACAATCACTTTTCTTTAACATTTACCGTTAAAGATATAGAAAACCGACAACTCTGATATACAATGTGGTACATAATATGTATACGCCAGAGCTAAACTTGAATACGAACATTACAAAACGGCGTTCAATTGTTCTGCTATTCTCTTGATAAGTTGTTAATTGTTTTGGCACATTTTTGAGATACTTAAGTGTTATTTTTCATTTCAGGGAAATTGAAACCTTTCGATTTCATCCTTCGCGGTTCGGTTCGCACACATTAAACACACAAAAAAAAACGAACGTATTGTTTTGTAACAATAGGATCATGAATGTACCACATCCTGGGTGCAACATTGTTTATAAACAGTTTTGTACTTCAATGAATTGAAAAAGGGAACGCTAAGTGGTGCTGCTACTGCTATATGCTTACAATCCAGCAACAAAAGGGTTGAAATTACTGTAGCATTGTGTAGGAACAAGTGGTCTATTTAGTTCTTGATCATGAAGGTACGTATATATGTATAAGGACATCATTCCAGATCAAATTGTATACGCACGTGTTATTGTTTATCGGTGCTTTGGTATTTCATTCGTTTATTTTGACCAGCTATAACTCTTTAGCAATGTTTAACCCCTTTTTAGAGTGTATCAATTCGTTTTTAATATCAAAACCATTTCCTTTTCATTAACCTTTGGTATACCATAGTTATACCTACAACACACCGACAATCTGAAGGATCGAGATAGATGCTCGTTCAAACGTTCTCACACGTTATTCCAGGACCAGAAGATCCATAACTAGTAAGAAATATACTCAAGATATACAAAAAAAAAACTGAAATGAAAAATCATAATCGAGGACTCCTCCAGCAATATCCCAGCCACCTGTTACGATTTATTCAGGATTTTTGATTTTGGAAAATGATTTGAAGATGATACAACGATCGTGCTATGGTTTAACTGTGGCGAAGAAACTCCAGAATGACGGAAAGGATTCATGTGAATAATAACTAACAAAATAAAAAAGGAGGAAGACAATGGCTGTGTGTCAGACTTTTATTATGATTATTTCCGGATTTCCTTTAAAATAACAAAAAAAAATAGAGAAATTGTAGTTATCCATCCATGTGTTTTCGTTTGGTGGATACCTTCAATATACCAACTATCTTTTGGAGGGATCATGACAAAACGGAAGTGACGCGTTAATGAATGAAAAGTTTAACCCATTAATTAAAATTTTAATGAAAATTGAAATATAATATAGAGATTGATGGTTTCGTAAGAAGATGGAGCAAACATATATAACAAGTAGTCATTCCTAAATAAATCAATTCAACTGATATTTATCGAAAATGAAAGGATATTTTAACATTTGCTTTAATATCACTCATTCTTATCAATCTTAAATCTCTGAAAGAAAATCTGTGAATCAGTAAGTTATGGTATTTTTTCACTTTTTGAGAGGTAAGGTACCTAATAGCGTAGCAGGTATAGATGAGATCTTTATTGACTTCAATTAATTAAATTGGTCAGTTTATATTTCAGAGTCCTCACTAATTTTCCTCCGTCAAAAATTGAGCAGACGAATCCCAAATTTTTTTTCCTCGGTATTTGACACAAAAACTGAGAAATTTTGCTGAGGAATCCTGTTTATATTTGTGAGATTGCTGAGATCTCTGAGATCTCAGAAATATAAACTGACCAAATGCGTTACATTTACAGGGGCTACAGGACAATGATCAAAAAAGATCTAATTTTCTTAGGATCCATGTAGGTATCAAACATTGCTCGATTAACTTGATTTACCAATATATACGATGAAGATGTATTATTGGTTTTATCATTGAATCAGATGAGAACAGCGAAGAAGTCCATATCAAGTTATCGAACTATTTATGTTAGGTTTCAGGAATAAAAAATGACAAGGTTAATATAGAACTATAAATTAAGAAGAAAATTAGAGCGAACAAAAAAATTGGCTTGGGGAATGGCCTGTAATTCCGTATTAGGATTGGCGAATTAATTATTCTCAAATCATTGAATTACAACAAAATGTCAAAGTGAAAAAAGTGTAACGTCACTCATGTGATAAATATTCATTCGGATTATAAACTGACCAAATGCGTTACATTTACAGGGGCTACAGGACAATGATCAAAAAAGATCTAATTTTCTTAGGATCCATGTAGGTATCAAACATTGCTCGATTAACTTGATTTACCAATATATACGATGAAGATGTATTATTGGTTTTATCATTGAATCAGATGAGAACAGCGAAGAAGTCCATATCAAGTTATCGAACTATTTATGTTAGGTTTCAGGAATAAAAAATGACAAGGTTAATATAGAACTATAAATTAAGAAGAAAATTAGAGCGAACAAAAAAATTGGCTTGGGGAATGGCCTGTAATTCCGTATTAGGATTGGCGAATTAATTATTCTCAAATCATTGAATTACAACAAAATGTCAAAGTGAAAAAAGTGTAACGTCACTCATGTGATAAATATTCATTCGGATTTTTTGACAGTTAGTTAGAACTATTCCTTGCGTTCGGTATCTGTTAGGCTATCTACCTATCCACAAATTTTCAGATACGTGGGGTTGTTGTTGCATCAGCTGTTTTTTCACAAGGGATACAACAACACAAACCTATCCGGATAGCTTCGGATTGATCCCCGAACGCGACCATTTTTTTATCGTTTTTTCAACAAAATGCAGTATTGATAAGAGACATTGAAAAACATATTTTGTTTAACAAATATAACGACGCAAAATTTTAAACAGCCCATGATGTTAAGGTATTTGGTCTGTTTGGTAACGTGAAATTTCTTGCGAATTTGCACAAATTTTCACAAAATTTCACAATTTGGTGTCAAAACCCATAGATAAAAAACTCAGTTTTTGGGAAATTTATTGAAAAAAAGTTACCAAACAGGCATATTAAGGCATGATACTACATATTTAACAATTTACTAATAGCGAGTTTCATTCAAATTTTAAAGCACTGCTCTCCAAATCTATGAATGAAACTTTCAATGAAACTCTATTCCGTAGTTTGACATGCCTGTCATTCACGATTCAAACAAAAACTCTAACAAATTTATGAAATTCAAATTATGAACTCCCTCTATAATTCTTTTTTTTTAATTTAGCACTAGCCGACTCAAGTTCACAACAAATAACAAAATATTTTTCATTTGACAGAAAAAGCTGTGTATTCAGATCGAATCTCTCACCCCATGAGAGAGATCTGAACCATAGTACACATATTAAAGGTAATATCATTAGCGTTTTAATGTTTGTTCAGTTCTGCGCATCTGTCAAAATCGAGGTATCATGGTGGTAAAATGGTGGATTCAGTGCCCCTTTCCTTGTCTAATTTCAATATTTTGTTGTTGTTTCTAATGATGCGCGTTGAGTTGCTGTGGGCACTCGAACAGCCATTTTTATTTTTTGACATTTCCAACTTTGACAACCTGCGCAATATATTACCTTTAATATGTGTACTGTGGATCTGAACACTATGCGACGGAGCCGCAGCCGGAGTAGGAGCTGGAACACCTGTCAAAATATTAAATACACACAAAATCAATGCAACAAGCAGAATGGAACGCAACTGCAGACGGAGCTGCAGTCGAAGCCGCATTGGTTGGCGAACTTTTAGCTTTTCACGTGCAGCACTTTTGACGTTTGAATTTATATGAAGAAAAAATTTAAGTTTTTAGTGCTATTTATGTCGCGAAAAAAATTATTAATCAAAAGAAAAATATTGGAAATAAGAAAAGTGAATAATACCTAAACTCGTGGCTGTTTTTATTTCTTCAAAATATACAAAAAGCTGTACAGTGGGAAGATAAAATAAAGACGTGCGACATTTTTGAAAGCAGTTGCAGCTGTGGCTCCGATTCTAGTTGCAGCAGGGCATTGTGTCCAGCCAGTTAAACATTTTTTAATTAGTATGTTACTTAACATATTTTCTTAATAAATTTCAGCTGAACACGCCAATAAAAAGTGACAGTTCGTGCAAACAAGTAAGCAAACATACCATTTTCATATTTTTAATTGTCAAAGTGATATTTTGAGTTAGTACGATACTAAAAAGCTAAAATAGGCATTATGTGATTTTAACTTTAATTAAATGTTAAGAAAATAGCATGGTGCGAACTCGTTTACTATTTTGAAATTCCAGTTTTTAACCTAGCATCATACTAAATTGTCTATTATTTGTCGCCAATGTATGTACCCAATAAATTCATGTTTATTTGAGTTTGCTGCCCTGTCACTAGCAATTTAAATAATTTTCATATTTGGTGCAAATCACCTGATAAATTCATTCGCAAGCTTTTTACTCGATTCGCGAACGATAGTTTGAAGAAAAGAATAAAATAAAATAAATTAAATTAAAATAAAATAAACGGCAGAAACAAATTCTCTAATTGTATAAGTAATTAAAAAAAAACACGAATAGGTCGCAAGTGTTTCCACTAATGTTCGGTTGTTCTGTGGTTTTTAAGTTTTTAAAATCTATTAAACAATGTTACCGCTTGGCTGGCTAAGTTTAATAATAGTCGACTGAATCATTATCGAAATATTGAGTTTTGAAAAAAAAAAAATTGGAAATTTCTTAAAAAAGAAAAGTCGTCTCACAGGATAAAGACCTTGCGTCTGATTTTTCGCTGAGTTGTTTATGATATTAGCCTTATAAGCCAAGTTTTCGACCTCGAGTGACTAACTCAACATTGGAAGAAAAACCCGAAATTTTCGCGCCTTTTTTAGTTTTTGAAGATTTAAACCCTAACAGCCTTATTTATTAGATTTCACTAATACTCGTTTCAACCTCGGAATAGTTAAACCGAGTCGGAGTAAGCTAAAACTGGTACATAGTAGGATTAAAGCCGTAGTAAAGCCGTTTTTGTATCTAAATGACATGACATTTAGTAACTAAAAAGGAGTGTAGAAGAAGTTTTTTTTTATCCGTTTGTTACTAATTGTAAGGCAAAATGGATAGTTATTTTGCATTTATAAATGATTTAAATTCTTTAAACGCTTTAGTTGCAGTACAAAACTCGTTTAATCCCATATTATAATAACCAAAGAGATTGTTTTGTTTTGATAATATATTCGACATAAGGAGGGTGTAGCTAAAACCGTTTGACGTGGCGTTAAGACGGAGTAAGTGCTTCGACTCGGTTTAACCATTCCGAGGTTGAAACGAGTATTAGTGAAATCTAATAAATAAGGCTGTAAGGTACTAGTTTTCGATTGTAACTTCGTTCTACAATTTTAAGATTATTATATTAACCCAATGTAGAAGAACCAATAGTTTTCCTTAATAAATTATTACCATACAAATTTGCAATGTCTATCCAAATAATAGCCTTGAACCACACAAGAGCAATTCCTTGCCATTCAGTCGTGCATATTTTCTCAATTTTTTTGAAAACGGCTCCAAAAATTTTGATTAAACTTCGTGTCAGATCTTGGTATTATGGTGATTCTATTGATTGCAATAAAAGTAGGCCCTGTTATAAATGATACGTTGAAATCAATAATAATATTTGTGCTTTATTTTAATTATTAAATTATAATTTATGTTTAAAGAATTTAATCCTTTTTATTCAGTTTGGTAATAAAACAATGATTTATTTATTTATTTTAATTTGTTTGATAAAAAATATAACTAAAACAAAAACTCCTTATTTTAAGAAAATCGGGTGTTTTGCACTTACATAAATACACAGAAATTCTGCCGCTTCGTGGGTAAAATCGCATACAGTATAACCAACCTAAAAGATTTTTAAAAGAATACAATTTGAGTCTTTTCATTACTAATTTTATACCTTTTACCTACAACGTCTAATTTGATATAAGGATTTCTGAAAATTCTCTCCATATACCTTCTAAATCGGTAGTAAAAATGAGCAGTTTCTGTGTAAACACAACATGGTTAATGCCTAATTTGTCACTCCTCTATACATGTGACATTATACGAATTTGGACCAACCTCCGATAAAAAAAGAAGCTAAAACGGTTACCTGATCCTTTGTAACAATCTCCTTGCATTATCTCCGCTCATGCATCGGTCTGTTTGGACATTATAGTTTACATAAACCTTATGATAAGCATCTCTTGTGAACCTGCTGAAATCCTTGTGCAGACGTATGAAAACAAATGGGTTATTGCCACATATTGACATCACAAGAGCAAAACATATTCCCAAAGTAGAATTGGAATAGGTTAAGGAGTCGTGATGTAATTTATGATGGGAATATGAAGGTTAACTCCTTAAAATGTTTATTTTTTTGTTTTATTTTAAAGAATAAGAAGGAATTGCTACCTTTAACTATTTTATTTGTAGTTTAGATAAGTGATTGTGAAAATTTGCCTCTAGTTTGATGACATTTGTCTCTTGAGTTTAATTTTATACCGCATATCTTGGCGGATTGTGTACGCCCTGAAATTTTCTTACTGATTTAAAAATTTTGATTGCGATAAAGTGAGATAAAAATAGGTTAAACAAAAAAAATGAATTTATTTTGTAGGTGGATTTAGGAATTAAGCATGGCACACTTCAAAAACATCTCTCAACAAAACCATAACCTTAAAAATTCCGATGTTTCTATGTATTAAAAAAATCCGTTCGTACCGCTTACCGTGCCGAATGTCCTCTGGCACCCAAAAAGATAAGCCAGTCAGACAGATTTAATGATTGTGCGGCAAAACTCAAATAGAAATTCGTCATGCCGCTTCCAAGATGAGACTCTTCTTGTCCATATATATGATGCTTTACCTGGTGGACTTTCTGTCGGGCAGAAAGTGGTCAGTCAGTCAGTTTTGGAAGAATTGTTGTGCCAAAATATTGTTTTATGATTTGAAATGCTGATAGATTTTTAAGCGATAAAACCAGTAATTATATATACTGGGGATTGTATATAGTGGATTTATTCACCAATCTACTAACAAGAATCATCATCTGAACAGGAAGGAAAGTTATTATTAATTTTAATTATAGGCAAAGAGATAGGAGATCTTCTTCCTCTTTATTTCCTTCATATATACATACATATCTTGTGTTAAAATCTGAGGATTTGTGGTTGGAAACAAGACTTATAACAAAAATAATTAAAATTGTTTTGTAGATTTCAATCGGGTAAAAATTTCAAGAAATAAATTTCATTGTATAAGGACTTCCTTATACTCTTTTTCAGTTTAGGGAAATTTTCTTTTGGAGATGGGTGCAAATAATTCTATGATATATTTAAATTCCTTCCGAGAACGACTTCAAGACTTCAACACACATTTTCAGTTGTTTTTAAAAAATTTCACTTTTCTATATGTTATTACTATTCAGTGTTACCTTCTGATGCTTAGAATTCTCCTCAAAGCTACATTTTTTTGACACGATTGGTAAAAATAATTGCCAAAAATTTTATAAAATTCACCAGCTTTCAAAACATAATTGGTGTAGTAAGCGGTTTGCATAAGGTTGTAATAAAATTAAGCAGCGTAACTTTCCAGACGACTTTTCGATTTTCCTAAATTACCAAATGTGGTGGGTAACACCGAGTTAACTTGTTTTTAATTTATGAGTTTTTAGAAATAAGTTTGAATTTAAACCCAAAATTAAAATGTTTTTTTTTTTAATATATAATTTACATTGTTGGAAACATTTGTTTAAAACCTGTTAACAAAATTTATCAGTGGGAACAACAACAAGAAACCTTTTTTTCATTGCAGATGTTTGCATCGGGTTTTTAATTAATTAATTAAAAAAATATATTCAACAAAATGAATACAAATAATAATATACAAATTTCGAAAAGCTACGGGTGACGATCGTGTATCAGCCGAATTGTGTAAGAATTATTCAACCATCCGCGCTAACGAAGGAAAACAACATATATTTGAAAGTGCAAATATGCCAGTCCAGAAAGCTTTTAAAGGGCAACAATAATACATATAACCTCTACGCAAAAACTTTATGAATTCTTCGTTGATTTCCGTGATGCCTTCGATTACATAATACATTGCCCGTGAAGCGCTTTTTCACAAGTTGTATAAGTCGGGAATATCAAGAAAAAGTTGCATTATTGAAAGGGATGAACGAAAATAACGTGGCCTATATATAGAACGATGAGTCAATTTCTGAAGAATGCTCAACTGAAATTGGAGTAAAGCAAGGGTGCGTCCTGAGCACGTTGCTGTTTATTTTGTTTATAATTTATTTCGTGGAGAAAATTGGAGGAGGAATCGAGTTTGGAAATATTAGGGCACTTTTTTTACGGATGTATGGTGGTGGTAGATATACAATCAAAGAAAAGTGGCAAATCTCAGAATGAACAAACAATGAACATTTTCAGTCCAAAGCGGAGGCTTAAAAAGCTTCAGTGTGCTCGTTGTATTGAAAAATAAATAAATCGAACATAGCTCAAAACTTAAAATATTTCACGCAACGGCTGCTTCTATAATGTTTTACGATGTTCAAGTCTAGGGATATATTGTATGTAAATTCGAAGAGGTGGAAAGGTTCCTATAAGGTATTTTTAAAAACGCATTTTCCGGTATATGTATATATGCTGCATTTGAAAACATCTGTATACCTACATTGTTTTTAAACACCCTTAAGCTACATTTTGAATATGTAATGAAAGTATTGGAGATGGATGACGATAGACTTCCCAAAAATGTTCCTAAGAAGTTGTTATCTACCAGAGGAAAGCTTGTCAAAAGTGGGAGGAGATGACTATTGGTTTGAGTGAAAATCTACACTAATTTTCACCCGATATGCAACTTACAGATTTAATAAAATTATTTAATAATATTTTAATGAAAAATAAGCCCAATATCACAATCGCAGGGAGCGTCACTTATGTCCAATTTCACAGTGTAAATTTATCGGAATAAGTGACACTTAAGTTTTCCCTATTGGTTCAATGAAAATTTCCTAAGTAAATTTGTCTCCTAAATATTTTAAAACTAACTAAGTGCAATGTGTTATGATTTATGCACTTATAACATAATGAACCTCCATTTTCTAAATATTGTGAGTAAAAAATATCGATCAGATGCAAAAACACTGCTAGAAATATTAAAGAAACAATTTTTTTTAAGTTTTTGTTTGTGTTTTTGAATGGCTGTTTCTCTATACAAAAAATGGTCTGAGTTGAATCAAAAAGTATTCTAAAGTTTTAAGTTATTAGTTTTGAAAGGATTAGGCAATTTGTTTTAATTAATTACTTTTATAATTATTTCACAATAATATTTATATACAACAAAGAGTAAAAAGAAAGTTGCATATTTTTTTTTTTGGAGAATCAGTAAAACTGTTTTTCTTTAGAATCAAGAATTAATCAGTTAACTTTTATATTCAATTTTGTTTTGGTTTTTGTTGATCCTTTTGCTCAAGATTAGTCAGATATACATATGTAGGTATATGTATAAGATTTTGAATGAAAAAAGAGTCGTTTGTTTCGAAAATTTTTAGAACAAATTATTAAATTGATAATCGTCACATGATTTTCGAATAAAAAGTGAAATGTGGGAAATCTATTTTCTTGAATTTTGACTGAAGCTGCAATTGGTATGAAAAAAAACTTTCACTTGTTGAAAAAATAGTTTGCTAAAAATAAACGAGAATTTCTTAAGACAGAGATTAGGTACATCTAATCATTTAATTAAAATAAATAATTAGATTTTTATGAAACTTAAATATTTTGTTCCATTTTCTCTGCGAAAACATTTTTCTATATTTATAGATCTGGTTTTATTTCATTGGACTATTAAATTTAACTATGAATTATTTCATACTTGTATTTAATATTTTAAACTTATAACCCAATAACATACGCGAATAATTAGGGTGAAATTGTTTAAGACATTGATTTACCTATACCTATACCACTCGTATTCAAAAGAAAATGTGGTTTAAAGCAAAAACAAAACCTTCACAAGACTGTTTGAAGCAAACAAAAAACAATTTCCCCTTTGCAACTGCAACTTGTTCCAATTATGTATTCACAGCATCACAGGCAACAGCCAACAGCCATACGTCCGAAACAGAACCAGTTTACCTTTCCTCTACTCATGCTCTTTTGATATAAGCCAATGGGGTTCCTGCTTTGCCACTTCAATGAAACACACAGGCGCTTCATCCCATTGGTTGGATTTGCTATCAAACGAGCACGTGCTGTTCTCTAAGTTAACCAGTTACCAATACCATTACCACCACCACATCAGCAGTTCCCCCTCAATTTTGTGCCACTATACCATCACAAACAAGTTGAAGAGCCCTTTTTGTATGAGCTCGTCCCACAGGTAAGCGAAGGGAACCAGCAACGAGGAGAACGACTGCTAATATAAATAGGTATCCCGATTTACCTGTTTCATCAGATTCGATTTTGCCTTCGAAGGATTAATATCGAAGGATTTAAAATTCTCTCTGTCTCTATTTATATCTTGTGTTGTGAAGTTCGTGGTTTTTAAAATCGTAACAAAAAAAAGGCGTCTAAGAATAAATAAACATAACATTTAAAATGGCGTCAAGTGAAGTTTTCCGTTATTATTATTCCACCTCTGATGATTTGCAATCTCTTAAAGCACCCACCGAGCCTTTCTTTAATCCAATGGCAGCCTACAATGGTAATGTCCAATTTCAAAATCAAGGATTTTGTAATTTTGAACACGCTTCTTCCGATGGATGGAATACACCTTCGCCTGCTAGTTATCGCTCACCTAGTCCGGAATATGTGGATTTGAATACCATCTACAATGGACAAGTTATTGCAGCATCTAATGTCGCACAATCTCACATGCCTTTGGATATCTTAACTCATCAAATACCGATGCCGGCTCAGGAACTTCCAGCAAATCAAATAACCGGATCTTCAAATATTGGAACATGCAAACCGCCCACTAAGAAACGCGCTTATAACCGAAAGACAACAGCAACAACAACAACTACAACCACCACTTCGATTCCCAAACTACAATCCAGTGAGGAAGTTGTTTATCCTGATATGATACCAGAAGACTTAAACCATTTCAATTTCCCCGAATCTGGAATATTCGACGATTCGGTTTCGGATGACGACATGATGATGTTCCAAGATGATTTTGGAGCTAGTGCAAGCCAGAGTGACAATAGTACGTATGAAATGGATGGAACCACGACAGAAGGTCAAAGTGGCAAAAAACGACGTGGAAAGCAAGTATCTCCTGTGGTCAAGAAGAAGCGACGTCTTGCAGCTAACGCCAGAGAACGCAGACGAATGCAAAACCTCAATCAAGCATTCGACAGACTCCGCCAATATCTTCCATGTTTGGGAAATGATCGTCAGCTATCAAAACATGAAACACTTCAAATGGCGCAGACTTATATCTCAGCTCTAGGAGATTTGTTACGATAAATTGCGAGAGTTTTTTTTAATTTATTCGTGAAGATTGCAGATTTTGTTAATTTATTATGAAAGAAAAAAATGTGCTAAAATACGTTGCCCAGTCAAGTACCTTCTATTATATTTATGTATGATGTAAAAATGTTTTGTTAGTTGTATAGATTGTAAGTTTTGTATTAGTATATATTTTATGATTAAGTTTGTTAATATAAATTAGTTTTTTAGTTTATAATAATTATACCGGAAGACAATGAAAATGTTAATTTTTTATAAGAAAATTTACCGTTGTTTTTATTTCAATATTTCAAAATGGGATGATTTTTTGGTCTATTTTAAGAGAATTTTCAGGTAAATTTAATTGATGAGTAAAATCAATCTATGGAAATACTATACTTGACAGATTTATGATATACTCTGTTACGCCCGAAAAAATATAAATTGAAAAAAAAAAAAATATGACAAATCGCCCATATTTGTATTTGGCGATTTAAATTTTTATGTAATTACAGAAGTTTAGATAATGTAGGTAAAAAAATTCGACATTAAGCAAAGTTTGCTGCTGAAGCGAAATAAAAAACTGCACAGTGGCCGCGATGTAATCATAAATGAAAAATTTCGTTCAGCTTTTCGTTTTGCAACTAGTTCAACGAGCGAAACTGATAATTACAGTAGATTAACTGGACAAGTATTTTTGCATAAAAAATTGCTCGAGACCATTAAATGTAATTTGTACGCAGAAAAGGGACATTTGAATTTTATTCGTGTTTGAAGTTGTTGTTTATTTCATGAAGCTAACATTTTCCGTGCTCGTATTCCTGCATTTATCTCGAATATCGACGGTTAGTATGAATATTTTGATCATCATAAACAAAATTAGTATAAGTCTTTGATTTGTCCTTGTTCTCGACACCAGTTTACATGCTACACATATTTTTGGTTGTTGTCATTATTTTTTAGCGCTTAATTGCTGGTGAAAAATCATTGTACAATTTGGTGGGTTCTGCCGATCTTCACGTTGCTTTCCGATTTTGGTAATCTAACTATTGATCGCAATATACAAAATTTGGCAGTTTTTTATTTCTAAAAAAACATCCAAAAATGATCTCACGAGGTTCTGCACTTTATAACGATTCAGAAGCAAATAAAAAGTTACGTTATGAGTATGAAGGATGTTTAAGGAGATCCGTTAGTCTATTTTTTAGGGAGACTTTAGTGATGCGCGTTAACGGTGCATTTATGTTGGAGCTACTATCCTAGCAAAGAAAATCATCGCTTGTATTTTCGAAGCTCTTATCAAGAACAGATTGGGAAAAAAACATTTTAACGGTAATTCTAGTGTTGAATGGGATAATGGAACTAGATATTCTTGTGTTTATCATAACCGCTATACCACCTATGTGGCCCATGGAACTGTGTCTGGGTGTTTGGAGTAGAAAACATACTTGTTCCACCTGTTCGTATAGCTCGTCGCATTGTGGAGGCTCTTTCTGCATCGAAACCAGAGTATGTTACCTATAATAATTTGATGCCTAAGACTAGGTGAAGTTGTCTGAATAAATTTAAGTTAGCACACAAAGCATTGAATAGAATTTCTCATAAAAAAGTACACAAAGCAAAAATAGTTCAATATATTTCTCTGGTGAGGGTTTACTCAACCCTTGCATAATACAATACCTTTAAAGGTACTTGTATATAGCCCCTTCGCTTCATGTATTCCTATCGATAGAAGTCCTATACTCAACAATTTATCCTATAAGGGATGAGATCAGTTTGCAGATCAACTTTTCCTTTGGCTACTTCTTTAATTGACATAACTTTTCAAACAAAAGAGTTGACCACAAAACTCCAAAAAAGGATTAGAAGAAAAAGTATTGAAACGAACAACCCGAAAAAGTTTAAATTTTAATATTTTTATATAGACAAAAGACATATGTATATGTACTTTTCCTAACAAGTTCAGTATAAAAATGCATAAAATGATTTTAAGTTAGTTAAAAAAAATCGCATAAAGTTCGTTTATTAAAGAAAATAATTTAAAACAGCTCGTTATAGAACCAGCACATATAGTGACTCTTAACGATTCCTTTGCAGGAATGGAGGGGTCTACCAGTTTCTAAATGGCTAGAGTTTTATTTAAAGTAAAATTCTTATTGTGTTTAGCATTTTCTCCATGAAAAACAATAATGTTCTTTTTTATGTGGTTTTTGCTGACAATTCAAACCCAACACCTATTGAAAATTTATCAAAATTAAGAAAAAACTCAAAAGAAAATACACATGTCATGCTATAGGCTCACCGGAGCTTTATTCCAAATTTTGTCTTTCTAAGGACGCGTGGATGATTCTAAAACATGCATAGTATGTTGATTTTACTCAAACCACTTTTTAAAATTTTTAGATAGAATTTGCATGGGAAATGATTTTTGTCCTCAAAATTCAATAAACGGACCACTGTAAGGAGTGGGTGCTCCTTGACATTCCTTGTCCCGCTTTATTGCGAGATCAATTAGATGAACAGTTCATTTCATGCTTCAAGTTAATGCTTTCAAATTAAATGTAAAGGATTTTTTTATGATAATAAAATTGACTTTTTTTAAATTATTTACTTATATTTCGAAAATATTTGTAAATAAACAATAACAAAAGTCTGTCAAAGTTCATATGAAAAAAAAAACAAAACGTGTAGAAATGCACAAAAAAACATAGAGTTTAAAAGTAAAGGAACGCGCCTAATAATAGTAATTATTTTTTTTTAATTATTTGGATTTAAAAAACCCAACCTACACGAGATCAATATTAAAAAAAATTCTAAACCACATCAATTGTTACGCGTATATCGTATCCCTCTTCAGAAATGTGTATCACACATCTTAAAAGTATAAAATAAATACTCTCAAATAAAATATTTGTTAATTTACAATTTTTTTTTTCAAATTGCAGAAATGTATCCATATGCATTGTTGTGTTATTTTTTTTAGAGCAAAATCAATTTGCCACTTAAGTGTTTCGAAAATTGTTATATAGGGACGCTGAATGTCTACAATAGATCAATGACTGTGTGTTTGCCGATTCAGGATCAATCAACTTCAAATTAGTATCTTTTGTAGATTTTTACCCAAAAGCGAAATAAAAAAATCATAAAAAACACAAGAAAATGATAGAAAAACCACAAACTCCTGGATGATGGTTGAAGAAAAAGCGGAAAACAACCAATATATATGTACTTTGAATGGATATTTTGGGTCGAGGATAAATTGAAGAAGTTTCTACTTCCTGTTCTATAGGGATCCTTTTTTGCTTTATTTAATTATTTTTTTTTCTTAATTGGAGCTAGATGTAGGTTTTTTTATTTTTCGACTACTTGTCTATCAAAAATTTTACCTGAAGAAATTGGTCACGGGGATAAAAGTAATCAAAATACATTGGACGTGATTTAGAAATTCTCACTTAACTTTACAGTTCCTTGATTTTATTTTGAGCGGACTTCCTAAAATTGCGTGGGGTTTTCAAAGAAGGCAACAGAATGAAAGGAAGTAATGATGTAGAAGTCACAAATAGTATTGAAATTTTAATACATTTTTGATACTCTCTTAATGATTTTTATTTTAGAAACAAATCTGATCGTCTATGATAGAAATATTTAACAATTTTAACAATTAAAAGTTGCCAACCAAATTTTACGCCAATTACTCCAATATTTGAAATTTAAAATTATGCATGGTTTTAAAAATGTTTAAAATTCTGACAGTTGTTTAACAATCTTTATATAACCATTCTTTGTTGAAATAATTCTATAACTCAGTAATTTTGTGGGCTTTTAAATTTGTCGCCAGACAACCAGAAAAAATAAGAACAGTTTTAAAAGTAGTAATTCCACTTTTAACTGTAAAAATTGTCAAATTTATACCATTTCCTGATTGATTTGTTCCAAAAATCATTTTCAATAAAAGAATATCAAAGCTTTAGTACAAAAGAATAAAGTTTGAATCTATTTCACAATATTTTGGAAATTTGGTACATACATACATATATTAATGCATTCATATATGGAAGAACAAATTCAAGCAAAATTTTTAAGTCAATGCAAACATAAATTCAATTAAATACATACTTGACAATGGTTTTGTACGTATATTAACTACTGAATTTAGTGTCTTCAAATCATAAGATGTACCAAGTTTTATTAAATTTGTTCAAGAATTTAGGTCGTAAAAAAAAGAGTTTCAAATTAAAGGAACACACTTATTGTTAGGCACGTCATTATAATTCTCGAATTAAATTTTGAGAGATTCTGAATTTCTTAAGCTGTGTAAATTTTTGTTTGTGAAAATAAAAATCGAATTTTCGCACATTTCGTAATATACGATTTATCAACTCAATGAAAGAAAATAATCCATTTAATTTGATTACATTTATTTAAAATAATCAGCACAAATTCTGTGACATGGTTGAACATAATTTGTACTCAAAAATTGTTATTTTCTTCGACATATTCTCCACAACGCTCTTCTGTCGAAAATGATGTCTGAAGAAAAAAGTGTGAGCTTAAATTAAGCGTGATTTGTGTATTATAGGGTTTATAGCCAAAATGGGATACTTTCGAATACATTTAAAAAAATTTATTTCGTCTAAAATAGTTAATTTTGTTAGGAATTTTTAATTTAAAATGAATTTTTTTATCTATAAAATTTTACTATGATGATTTTGATTAAACATCATATCATAATGTCTGAAACAATAAGAACATTTGAGGCTTTTCAATGGCTTGACCAATTTTGTTATAATTTCGTGCATCTTAAATGTTTGAAAATATTGAAGGTAATTTAAAATTTTTGGTTAAAAAAAATCAATGAAAAACAATTTTTTTTAATACTTCTTCAATGCATTGTAAAATTTAACCACGAAAAAAAGTTAGAGCGATCAAGTCATGCTTTTTTCCCCTGTGAAATTCCTAGTGTTCGAAACTGTATGGAAGCTGATTAAATAACGACAAGACGTATCCTTATGTCACTTTAATTGGTTGTTTTAAAAATATTTCAATATAAAACTGTTATCAGGGAGTTTTAGTCTTAGTTTGGATAATCGTCAAAAGCAGTACCCTATAAGCCCTGTCTGTCTAAGAACGGTCTGTAAAGACCGAAACATGAAAATTTTTGTATTTAGTATTTTTCCAATATTCGCTTCATCCAAACTTTCTATAATGTTGCATTAGACATCATGTTGGTTGTAGAAACCAATTTATATCAATAAATCAAATCAATTTTCTAGCTAATTAATGTCTGTCTTTCTTCCAATAACTATTCACAAACTAAGCTCAGAATGATAGCTTTGAACCATATAATTCCCAACACTCACTAATTATGTGTGTTTTCTCTTTCCAATAATAATCGACCAAACCGCAAAGCAAAGGATGCATTTAATTTCTCATAAGATTCCCCGAAAAACAAACAAAATCCTCCTCCGACATCTTAATCAATCGATGATCATGATGGTTGGTTGTTTCGGTATTCTTCAGCAGCAGTATTTCTGAAGTTCGGTCCACACAAACGAGATGAACTTGATTGGGGTGGATTACTGGTTGAATTGAGAAACGTGCTTATTCTCATCGTCGACAGCTATGGATCAACCAAAACATTCATTCCATTTATTTATATATAGTGTCTTAATCAAAGCAAAAAGTCCTAAAGGTATATGGTAAGGCAAGAAGCGCTGATGATGATCCATATGGATGTAGGAGATCAATCGGAAAAAAGGTTTTTGAATGGATTCAAAAACAAATATTAACTTCATAATCCTCCTACTGACTTTATTACCGGATGATGGTGGCTCAAACACTTAACTTAATTTGGAAGCCCCATCCGCATAGTATATTATTAATGGGAACCTTTTTTTTATAAGGTTATATATAGGATTGAAAAAGAAGAAGAAGCTAAGGTGCATTTTAGGTGCTGTGAACAAAACACTGTGCAAAGCGCCAAATTGATCACCTTGCGAAATCTTCAATTTGATTCATCTGAACCGCAAAAAGGAGGACTCTACTGAAATTTGCGATTTAAAAGGGACTCGGTATTACATAACTTGTCTGTCGAATAACAAGTGTACATAATTTAAAAATTAAATTGGTAGCAGTAAGACGCTTTTTTTTATGGAATCAACTGTTGTGCTCATTAAGGCGCGTCAGACATGATCGATAGTATTTACCAGGTCTTCGATTTGTCGGATAATTTTGAGAGATCGAAAATTTTACTCAATGGAAATGTTTTTTTTTTTATTCTTTTTGAAAATATTAGTTATATATTTTTTGTCTAATATATTATTCCTCTGAATTTGTTTAGATTTTGCTAGCCGACACATCTGCACAGCAAACCTAATAGGTCATTATACTTTTACATTCCATTTTTCCAACTACTGTAAGACTCACCAAAAGTAGGTTATCAACAAAAATACTATTCATTCTTTTGAGTATTTTTTTAAATTTACCTCTTTGAATTTACTCATCACAGACTCAGACTCAGTGAATTGTGATGCGATCACATTATCTGATACAACTGCATTTAATTTCCTCTACAAAATTGGCTTTCTTCTGAATCACAGAGATCGTGGGACTTTTTCTTATTAACAAATCTGTGGGAAGTTTATTCTTCGCATCCTTTGTTTTTTTTTTCTTTTTTTTTAGCATCCTTTCATCCTTTTGACCTTTAACCATCCTTTTTGTTCTCGGTACATTATTTTGCTTAAAAGTCATGAATTGACGAATTTGTAGATTTATAATGCTGCAATTATAGTAACTCTCAACTCTCACACGGAGAGCAAATTTTGGCCCTGTAATTAGCGACACCAAATCATTGGGTAACGCCTTCGAAACAATTAAGTCATCACTGTGAGTTTATCGTGTGAGGTCTTTCTTTCTTGTACATATATCGGCATCGGGCTTGGTATAATAGTGGAAGCATACCACACCGTGAGTTAAGGAGTCATTTGAAATGACGAATGTCCATTCGTACACCTCCTACACTTCCTATAGAGTGATATTTTAGTTTATGAAGGAACATGCAGAAAGAATAAGGAAGTTGTGTATATTTCGTTTCGTTCCACTATAATGTCGATACACAATTTGTTTGTTTAAAGGTAATTAACTTGAAAAGAGGAAACCGACGACCTTACTTATTAGTATAATTGGACGATGTCATTTTATGGAGGAACTATAGATCGAATTGATTGAAATTTGCAACATCTATATAGTTGCAAATTAGATGAGTAGGTATTTAGATTTCATAAAATCGGTTATACATGAGCAATTTTGTTTTCTCGAAAATAAATCTTCTGGAAAAGATAAGAAATAAGTAAAATATAAGCGTTATATAAATTTTTTTGGATTTTCATCTCAGAATAGTGTCAAATTGCGTTTTTTAGAATCGCCTGATTAAAAACAAACTATTTTGATTATGTTTTTAGCTGAAACCTTCCGATTTTCTTCTTTTTTTTATGAAAGAATCTTTGTTCATCGGCTTGACAAAATGCAATTGAATAAATTTCTTGAATGTTTTGTAGATTGATTGTTATAATCGCAGATTTTTAGAAGTTATAATGTCAATCCAATGTCACTATTTGCCACAAATATTCATGTCAAACAAATTCTCTTAATTTAAACAACTTCAGCATATATAACTTCATAAATTCTATTCCTTAAAAAGTTTGACTGTTTTAAAAATGAGGCAACTTAATTATACATCTAAGTAATAAAATCATATTTAGATACTTAGAAAACTTTAACCAGACATTATTTTTGAAAGCGTCGGCGGGCGGCGCGCGTTGCGTACTAAATTTGTCTTGTAAAGAATTTTGATAATCGTTCTATTCGCGTATTTTATAAGCAATTTCGTATGCTTTCGACCAAAAATTTTTATTTTTTTATTTCCTCGTTTCTATATACCTACCACAGAGGCGGATTTACAAAATATCTTAGAAATTTATTTTCAAATGTTTGTAAGATATTTAAATTAGTACAACTTCAGAGCTGTATACCATCAGGTGTATTTATAAAATTTTTAACTAGTCAGACAGTGTCTAGATAGTTCAAAATAGTTCGAAATTATTAAATATGTGTTATATTAGCCAAGATTTAGACAACCGAATCCGTTCTCTAAATTAGATAGCTCTTAAAAATCAAATAAAATGTTTATTTGTAAGTTGAACGGCTGTCCAAAGTTAGAAAACGTTTATAAATACGACTTCATAAGTCGAGACTGGAGGCAGGCTGCATAAAATCAGTTTGTTTTGTACTTTAAATGTTTCCCGACTCCCGAGTAACCAGTACATTTCTCTGAGTTTAATATTTAATTCTTTGAATTTCTCTTTAAATGCGGTTTCATTTTAATTTTACGTCCAGAGTCATTCCGAGGTATTTTACAATTAGGAAGTCAAGAGGACCTGAAGGCATAGTCAAATTTATACTGAGAAAGTTGCCTAGTATTGTAATGTTGATAGGCAATAACTTCTTCAATAACTGTTTGAACAACGGCTACTTTTCCGAAATATGTAAAACTGCTAAGATTGTTCCAGTGCCAAAAAGAACAAGCAACCAAAGGAAGGATATATGCCAATATCACTAATGGAATCACTAAACTACCGAGAAAGACAAAAAATTTCTTCTAGGAAAGAAATATAATACCAAACTTCCTGTACGGATTCCGACGATGTATTCGACGACACATCCTCTATTGATACTTCTCAGCGCCGTTATCGTGGGACTTAACTAGAAGGATACAATAGTGAATTCCTCATAAGCATTGATAAGGCCTTCGACAGCTTATGGATAAAAGGAATCTTTTTAAAAGCTGATAGAATTCGGTTTCCTAGAAACATTTGGTAAAACTTCCTTAACTTTTTTGTATAGGTTCTAAATGAAAAATCGGGAATAGCACACAACAGGACAGGAGTACCTCAAAGTACCCAAGCTAGGACCATTTCTCTTCAACAATTACACCGTAGATCAACCGGAGAATATACCATCAACAAGAAAAGACGACACCCAAATTTTGGACCTACTTCCTTTAATTGGGTTTGAAGATCAATGCTAGCAAAAGGTAACTCAGCTGCTTACAGCCACCACAAACAAGAAGAAGATGCCAAAGCATCCAATTACCAGACGCCACTGTTATTAACAACAAAGGCACTACCAAGTATTCCGGTACAATAGTATTTTCTGTTTGAGATATGAATCGGTTGTAAATAAAAGGTAACAAAATGGGACCTAAAACACTTCATTGTGGTACCCCAAAATTTGGTACAATTTCTTTGAAATCGGAATACTTATTCCAATGTCTTTCACGTATATTCTCTAGATAATTTCTTAAAATTTTAAGGCCAAGTTTCATAAAGCACCCTCACTCTTATAAATAGCACTTAAGTCTTCTTTATTGGTAAATTAAATGCCACTTACACAAGCTGCGAAACTTGGGCTATCTGGGAATCATTAAATTAAATGAGCATTTTTTTATTGAACAGATCTGAGAAAGAGAAATCTTACAGAAAAATTATCAAAATCGTATAATACTTGGGACATCTGTGGTCCATTCAAGTCGTATACAATTTAATTTTTGTATATCGGATGAAGTAATGCTATGAAGCTATTTACGGAATAAGTTTTCTTGATGGCCGGTGTAAAAAGCGAAGGGGTGTAAGATATAACTGATCTGATTGCTGTTTTGTTTAATAAATTTGGTTGAAACAGTTAATAATTTTTTTTACCATTTTGCACTTTTAATCAAATCAAAAAAGGGCAAATGTTTTAAAAACTGTCAAAAAAGTATAAATCAAAAGATCTCTCTATGTTTTCTAAAATTTCAATTTCCTTCGAAGGGAAATAATTGAACAATTCTAATCAAAACAACTCGAAGTTCTTTGATAGAAAGAGTAAAAAGGAGATATTATTTAAGAAGGCATAGATCGGTAAGATCTCAGAAACCTGGAAGTACCTTGTCGAATAAAGCTGTACTATAATGTAGATATATGTCCTGAGTTACATATATACTATCTAATATATAATATGTATACCTACATAACTTATTATACCTCCCTACGTTTTTACATAGTGATCAAAGAGAAGAATCGATCACGAATGAAACTCACAACTCGTCACCTTTTTTTAATAATCTTTGCACTGTTCGTGCCATCAAAAGCCTTATAAGATTATAATATAACTCTTAAAACCATGTATGTTGGTGGTCTTGAAATATATAAGGCGGCAAAATTATTTAATTAAAAGGTTCAGAACGCTCATTTGACAAATAAGAACATGATCTGAACAGAGGATCATAAAACATCTGAGATCGCCGAACAAATTCATATATGTATTTTGTATATGAAATATTATAGCCCCAAGAATATATACGACAAGTCCATTGGTGTTTTTTTATTAAGGCAGAAGAAAGGCGACCGACATGCATATCGAAGGAGCTAACAAGATATATCCTCCAGATACAAGATTATCTAATCAAGTTCTGGAAAAATTAATGACGTGCAAATTAGGCACATTATATTTGATCACTACACAAAAGCATAAGCAGCAGCAACATGGTTGGCAGCAGCCCATTACCATGATGCGGATGTGCATATAACGAAAGGATACCGAAACGCAACTGCACTATATCTGGCGACCCTTTGTGCGGATTTTTTACCCTCGGGTGCTAAAGGGAGCATCATCATCATCATCGCCGCAGCCACCGGTATAGATGTGATCTTACAGAAAAAAAAAAAAAAAAAAAACAGAATCGGAGACATTGGGGGATCAGAACAGATTTTGAATTGTGTTCCTGATGGGGCTTCAATGATCTAGGTGGCCAAAGTAAATTGCCACCTGGACACAGGTGCACGCAAAAACTGGCAACTACAACGTCATTGATCTTGAGCATTATATAGAATCAAAAAAAAAAACAATACCGCAAAGATTACCACAAAGCACATTGTCCTTTTTATGCTCTTGGCAAAAGTATCTGAATCTGCATCTGTATACTAAAATAGAAGCCAATCACCGAATGCCCTCGGGATAAATGTGGCAAATGTCAAACTGTAAGCTTACTACTTAAATTAGGTTGTTATATAATATTCGTGAATTATAAAAATTAAGGCACACAATCATTCTTTGTGGTCAGTTAAATTGGCTCTAAGCCAAGAAAGCGTGACATTATAAGGCATCGTCTGAAAATAATTTTTAAAATCGATTGAAAAGGTAACTAAACTTTGTATTTTTTAAACAAAAAACATTTAATTCAATATTATGGTAGTGGAGAAGACAAACATAAAAGTTGATCACGCAATTCTGTTTTATTAATAACTCGACTTACAGTTTAAAAACCTTCATAGCTTCTCCTTAATTTTTTTGTAATGCAGAACTGTAACTCAAGAAAAAACGAAGACATAGTATTTTTCACCATTTGATCATGAACTAGATAAACTTATAATGCAAATGGTGGCATTAAGAAACTGGTTAGTTACCAGCTTTTCATCGTACAGATTATGTCTGGTTGCATTAGCCCTTCCTCTAGATTATTACTCTTTTCCTTTGATTCTTTTTGTAACACCCGTTTCATACAGACTACCGTTCAGTTCCCATGGATGTTCTTCAACTGACTGACAGATTTGCATTCTAGTACAGACTACAGGTCCCATATTTTTCATTAATTTTTGTCTTATTAAATGATTGACAAAAACAGTGATTCTCCGGAATCAATTCCTCAGAATTGTTCAAAAACCTAGGTTTGAACGAAAAAAATCGACTTACAAGCAAAATTTATCGTTTTTAAAGTAAAGAAGAGCCAGAGAAGAGCGGTAAGCGGCCCGAGTAAGCTCTGAACAGAGCACGATTATACCTCTGCGATTTAATTAGTAAACATACTTGGCCACTGAATTGTCATCACATATTTGTCCAAACAAACTTTTATAAACAACAAACAGCTAGAGGATACATATACCGAGTCATGGTCTTCACAACTTTCCTCTCTAAAACCAGTCATTTCAGATATAATTATATAGATCCATTCTTGTTTTACAAAATTGTGAATTTCACCAGGGTCCCGGTGTCCCGAAAGTCTGGACATAAACCTTTCTAACATGTTGTTCCATGAAAAAGTTTTTCGTCAACTAACGGTTTAATTTCTTCATCACAAATCAGGAAAATAATTGAATTTTAAAAAAAAATAGTTTCCCAGAAAAACAAAATGTCAAAAATAAAGTGAAATAAGGTATTATAATGTTAGAGTTACCATTTTTTGAATGATGGAATCATATAATTAAAAGAAATAAACCGATAGAACAAGTGCACTGAATTACGCATGTTGTTGGAAAGGTACTTGAATAAGAAACAAATATGTTTCGCTATATTTCTAGGTGGTTCCCAAGCCTTTGAGAAGGTTTGGCATTTGGGACTTGATTACAAACGGCATAGAGATCCTTCAAGGCAGTTCTACACAAAACTGGAATGCATAGAATTTACATAGTTTTTAAAGTAGTACAAGTCCTGTATTACTTGGTCCCGAATATTATCAAGTTTCTTTTAAAGATTAACATTTTACACCTTAATTTAGAACTTGATATTTATTTGTTCAAACGGCAAAACAATACCATTAATATTCTCACAAGAAAGAAAATTTCATTTTTCTTTAATAATCAAACATTTTTTTTTAACAATTTTCAATTGCGATCAAAGGAATATCAAGAAGAATAGATCAAACAAATCGTTTTTTTAATGCAAATTAATATATTTTGAAAATACTCTGATTGAATTCCTTTTGTTAATTTTGATTAAGTAGATTATATGGCTACAAATACAACAACAAAAATTCCATAACTATTATCCCTTTCATTATACATAACCCTTGAAATATATTCTTTTCAAAATATTAAATTTATAAAAAAAAAATAAAGAACACAACTAAAGAATTAAGCAATAAAATTAGTCGTGGTTAAATGCCTTTCACACCACACAAGATTGCATTTTCTCGAGAGAGAGATACATACTATATATTTGATATCAAATGAAGTAATGAATCTTTCCTTATAAAATATTATCGTCCTTTTGTGTTTTACCTGACAGAGTGTGTTATTGTTCCATGTCCTAGAACAAAACCTCAACAATAAAAAAAGGAACACACAATGTGAGAAGCTACACTCGACTTCGATCGTTGCAGTCTTCGAGAACTGACCATTGCCCAATGACCACCAACATTAATGTTGACAGGCGTAACACGCCCCTGCCATAATAAACAAGGGTCACTATATCAATCGAAATGGTGTGGATACTTTTGTGTGGGCAAAAATTCATTGCCATGCGCACAAAAGGATCCTTAAGGAGTTTCACTAATCGGGAATTTACTAATACTTCGTGGATACCACCACCGACGATGGTCGACGCGGTAAATAGGACAAAAGGAAGCGCCTTTCATAACTCTGATTCAACGATCATGATTCAAGCTAGTAAAAGAAATATCCTTCAACTAGAAACATTAAATTTTAGAATTTATTATAATAGACAAGAACTCCCCGTGGGGATTGATTGGTTATCTTTTCAAGAATGCCGATTCGATTTTGATGAAAACCTATCAGTGCATCGTATATATGCACATTGCACACACACTTTCAATCCTGCTGCTTACATATTATGCTGCATAATCCCTGATGCACGAAGAGGTTAATAGTGCGAAAAATCACCGAAAGATATTCGAAACCCAAAAGAGGTAATTTGTGATTTTAATTACCTGCATAATTGACTCATTACGGCAGCACCATACCACAGTAGGTATACATACGAGTATGTATGTACATTGTATCATTTTTTTCTCACTTATTTTTGGTTGTGATGCGATGTGTGCCTGTGAGATGTCACCTCAAGGACTTAAATTGGGAATTTTTCACACGAATTTTTCGGCCAAAAACTGTGTGCCACTTGACAGGCAGTGACTTTGTGTCTTGTCACACAGTCAACGTTATATATGAAGTCAGCCACCGCATAAAGGGACAAAGAGAGAACCAAGTTCGATGGACAGTGTTTTTGTGTTTTTTGGTGGCGGTTGACTTCTTGGTGGCTGATGGTTGGCCGTTGGTGCCCAATTACGAACAAATGAGGTGGAAAATTGTATCAAATGACTTAATCGAGATTGGCAGACAAAATTTTTACAAGTAGATGACTTGCGTGTGGCAATTGCTTTTGAGGAGATTTGATTTTTGACTTGACTTCGGAGACAGTGTCCTAAAAAAAAACACAGAATACAAAAAAAGGAAAAGACCTAAATAAGCTTCAGATTTATGTTGACAGTTTTTGTTTTCACTTTATTCGCAGCAACAAAAAAAATAACGACACATTAAACTGTCACAGTATTTACGGTATTAATTCTGGTGTCAAATGTTAATTTAACGCATAGTTTAATTAAGGATAGCGACATAAAAAATTAATAAACGGTTTTTAAACTTTAATTAATATTGGTTGAAGATGATGAATTAAAATTAAAATTATTTTCAAAGTTATTCAGCAAGAACGCCAAGGTACTTCTTTTGTAATTTATTTCTATATAGTACTGCAGTTCATTTAAATGCCGACAATATGCTTAATTGTAGCTTTAATTGTTTGTTCTAACCCAATTAAACTCAGTAAATTAGACATTTATGAGTTTGAATTTTGTTGGAGTGCTTTGTTTTGACACCTTAAGCGCAAACTTAAAAGTACTCTAAATTTTAACCACTACTTATGATTCTCTTAGATATTGAAGGGGCAAATATTATTTTTTGTTGTAAATTGCTCGAAAATTATAAGATTTTTTTTTCCAAGAAATGTCAAGGTAAGCAAATTGTAGTTAATGAAATTTCTGTACAACACAGATTAGAAGTAAGAACACTTTTTCTTCGTATAAGGGAAATACGGTGCGCGTGAAATAACCCCAAGCGAAATTTGCTATAGTGAAATGAGGCCATATTTTAACTTTTAGCTTAATTTCACTTTGTTCAAGCGAAATAATGCCAATTTGGTATTATTGCGCTTTGAGAAATGTGACTTTAAAGGCCTATTAACATAATGCAGTTTTAAATTAAACGACATTTCTTCAACGAAAAAATCTAAAAATGTATGTTTACTAAAAATCAAAGGCCCTATGAACTAAATCCCAAATGAATAACTCCCAATGCATTAACTCCCACTAAAATTGGGACTTGATTCATTATGAACTAATTTCACAAACTGGTTTTGGTCTTATTTCTCTTTACTAAAGTGGAGTAAAGCCAAATGTTGAAATATGGCCTTATTTCACTATTTAAAAGTGAAATAAGTCCCAATTTAAAAATTTGGCGTAATTTCGCTTGGCGTTACTTCACGGCACCGGGAAAAACATTTTGAGAAAAATCGTTTGCAAACGTCTTGATGTTTCTTCCGAAAAATGATAGATTTCATATACCTACTATATCGAAAATGAAATAAAAAAAAACAATAAAAGTTTGAACAATAATTATGAAATAAATAAAAGATATTATTTTAAATAACTTAAAAACACTTATTTACTGATGATGGAAGCATAGCTTCCGAAATGCATTTAAGTAAATAAATAAATAAAATAAGTGTTTTTAAGTTATTTAAAATAATATCTTTTATTTATTTCATGAAAAAACACGTTAAAAATCTCCAATATCAAATCAATAATTATGGTTTTATAGACCAAAATTCGACAGAAGAAAGGAGTAGATATGGTAGTTCGTCTTAATCCTGGAATTGACCGGTAAAACCGTAAGAGATTACCTTAGAAACATGGTTAAAAATTAATTTTGTTTGTTTTCTGCTATTGTAGTCTATAGGCTTGGGGAAGTCCGTAATAATATCCCCCATAGCTTTGTAGGAAAGGTAGCTAAACACTACATGGCGATTTTGCCAATTCATTACGCAAGGTCTTCAGGTCAAGTACATTTTTGTTTTGAATCATTGGTTCCATTGTTTCGAGCTCTTTTATTGGCGTTGGGGACAAAGCTGGTTCGGTCACACATTCGTCGGAAAAGAAACAATTTTAGTCTAATATCCGTACTCGTTGCGTTGATTTGAGGAAGATACAAATATCAAAAGTTTATAACTTTTCTGAACAAAACTGCTCATACCGCCAAGGCTCGACTCAGTAAATTTAAGTACAAAAATCAGGTTCTTTGATCTCGCCCTTATCTCGAATGCTTTTAAGGTAATAGTTGTTCTGTCTCAGCCTGGTTTTCTGAGACAAGACCGAGACATTACTCATCTAGTTTCCGTTGCCATCTTACATTGTCATCTATGTCATTCCATTCCATTTTCACACCCCAAAATTGTTCATCCCTGTATTCCAGTCATTTGGTCTGAAAAAAAGGAGATTGGCTGGAAAATTTTGGAGGAGTTTTATAAATTTTAATTTTTATAGAATTTGAATTGTTTTTTTTTCGAATTTTTACTGAACATCTGAGCAAAAAAAAAACTATATTTTTCAAAACTTAAAAAATAGTCGTGGTTAAAAAATTTCTATGGGTTAATTGTTCAAAAGGATGCTTACCAAAAATAATTCATAGAACACAACCTTTTAATAAATCCTTCTCAAAATGGAATAACTTTAATTTTAATTTCTTTATTTATAATAATATATTCAAAGGGTCATGTGCTGATCAATTAACAAGCGCATATCTTTCTCAAAACTAAAATTATAATTACATAATTCCTAAAAGACTGAAAGATATGTTTATCTTCCAGTCGATAGATCGCACATTGGCTAAAAAGTCAATCCCAGGTTTCTTGCGTAGTTGAAAAAATTCAACTGGACGAGGCAAATATAAAGTTTAAAGAAAAATTTAGCCAATTCTGGTTCCCAAAATCTCAGACACTTCCAAAATCTAAAAAAATATGAAAAGTATACATACTGAAAAAATAAATTGTGAATGATATCTCAGAAACGTTAATAGGTCACGTTAAAAAGTTAAAAAAAAGCAAAAAAAAATTATTGTAAAATATAACTTTAAAATAAAGATAATATTTATGTGTATTCGAAATCAGTTAGTAGTAAATTGAATTAACCACTAACAGCGATGAAAAGAAATTCTTTAATTTAATATTTTCTCATTTTAGTAGGTACAGATAACAGAGAGTTCCAAAAGAACTATTTGTGAATTTTCAGAAAGGATTTCAAATACAAATTGGATATCAAAGATTATATCGAGACTTAGTTAAAATTCGATCTTTGAGACGAAAAACGTTTTGAAAAAGTCTTTTGACTCTTTGTGTTCTAATTAAAAATTTCCACATTTAGCCGAATTACAGATTTAACCTCGTACAAGACCAGATTGTTCACTGGATTATAATTCTTATTACGACCCCATACAGAAACGTATTTCTTTTATGTATGTATTACAGTTATCATATTATTTGAGATAATCTCATTCAAATTTCAAAAGGACATATCCCAAGTTCGTAGTTTGTACATCAACTCTTTTGTATTTCAAAATCAATGCCTTTCTCCTTCTTGGTTTATGAAGTGAAACTTCTCAAATCACGTCAAATAAAGCAAAATGCGAAGAAAATACTTCAATAAAATGTCACATTTTTTGTTTCCTGCATATGATTTGAATTTCAACTGATCTTCATTTAAAAAAAAAAGAAATCGAAATTATGGACATGCTAACATCTTTTAAAGTAACCCTCTCGGTTTTGTTTCAACTCAATGTGACTAAAGTGAAACAGCTGAGTTTCCTCAACCGTCTATCTACTACGTCAACCGAAATTCCCAAATTCACCCTCCAAATGGAATAAAAAAAATCAATCTGACATTTATTTGACAAGTGAAAGATGGATCTTTCATCTGGTCGATTTGTGACATAAGTTCATGTTGATATTTTATTGATATGGAAATATGGAACTAAAAAAGATTCATTAGGTATGCAAATTATATTCAGCAGTGCGCCGCCAATTCACCTGCAAGCTGCGACTGCCTTTTTGCTACTGTTGAAAGCCCAGTGGCACGTTTGCTTAAACATTTGTTCTTAAAATGTATATAATTTTGAGACATTTTAAGGTTAATATATACCTATGTATATCTCTAGGTAAGGATTTCCTTGAATTTAATAATCATAATTCAATTTACTAACTAAAACTTTAAACTACAATTAAGAATTCATTTATCTAAAAGTACAACCACTTAAAATCTGTTAAACGTCAAATAGATATATAAAGCGTAATATACTCGTATGCATAAGAAATCAAGTACCACCTAACATATTATATCTTATAAACAAACTCTGAAATTATCCTGTAGACACATGTAAATAGATCAACTACTGTGCGTATGAAAAATATCCAAATGTAAATTAAATTATGTTTGTAGAAGACGCGGGCATAGGTACATATATAGAATCGAACACGTACGTCGTACGTATTATACATCTGAGGCGATTATTTTATACTAAGCGCGTGGCGTCCACACTTCTTATACAAAATCAACCAGATGGAGGCATAGATAACTCCGAAGAGAATATTTATAACCTTCAATGAGCAATTATCAGACCTTCCTTATGGTGCGCACCAACTATATACGCATATATTCACAGGATAACCTCTCTACCTTTCTTCCTCTTTAAATGTTAAGGAATTGAATATTATTTCTCCAAGTTTTTTGTTTTTTTGTTATCTGTTATACCCTGTTCATTTTCTTCCTCTGACCATATGTTGTCCTTAAGGATTTTCTTGGCACGACCACACTTCTCCTTTGCTATATTATATATCCTTAAACATTAGTACCTTAAAAAAATTACAACAAAAGTGTATAGGTGCCTATATAAAATACATTTTAAATCGTTAACCCATTTTCGAGTCATTGTTCAAAAAAAAAATAAAAATCAAGCAACAGCCGAATACCATCACTGCAATTAAATTCTTAATAAATAACTTTAAGTACCTATATACGTAGACCTGATGGATACTAATTCTTTTTCGCAGGAATACAAATCAATTAATACTTAAAATTGTTGCATGGTGATGATAATATGTTTACCTTGCTGTAATGCTGATTTTTTGTTTTGTTCATGTTGTTGTTGTTGTTGTTGTTGTTAGCACAATGAAGCATCTGATTTTTAAGTAAATTGATATTATTAAGTCAAGCTTTATTAAATTACCCTTTACGGCACAAACAGCAGCAATTGCATGACATTTGCTTCAGATTTAGATAGAGTTACTATAACTCACTTGATTGATGTAAGTTTAATTGATAATTCCAGTCATGGAATCATATTTTTTTGTTATACTAGTATCAATGGTGGTATTTAATTTTGTTTTAATATGTTTTATATTAAGTTGAAGATAATTGAATCAATGGTGATCATGATAATTTCTTTCCGTTGAAAGATTTATTTTATCTGCCAAGAAATTAAATGTATTTACGTTAAAAGAAATATAGAAACATAATGACGAATCAGTTTTTTTTTTTTAATTAATGTTTTCAATAAGCCAAGCCACAATATGATGATTTTTTAAGCTGCTCTTTTATAGCCTAAGCGAGTTGGATTTTTAAAGCTTGAGCTTTATATGTATATGAATATGATCCTTGTGACAACCGCAAATCAGTCCTGCTTATAAACTTGTATTTCACATAACCAAATTATGTTGGCATAAAATCTTAACATAATGTCACATGACTTTGAGATAATTATAAATGCAAAATCTAAAAAATATTAAAATCAGGACGATATGCGATCATCTTTAAAAAAAAGTCAAAGTTTTCTAATTGATGATGGGAATGTTTTTATCCTAAAACAGGTAAAATAACCTTTCACTCCATTTTTACAAAATATTATTAAATTAAGAGCCCACAGTTATTTTGGGTGTAAATGATAGCAAACATTCACTCTTTTTTTAGATAGATCTTAACTTTGTATCCAAATATGAAAGTCTGACATGAATTGGTTGGGACCGTTGTCGGTCTAATGGCTGGCATATATCTAACATTTATGTTTTTGGTCTGATCTCACTCCTCTTTGCAAAGATATATATTTTATGTTATATCGAACCCTCGAAAGATACTAATATCATTCTAAAACAATCTGAATTGCTTCATATAATTGATACAAATTGTAAAAAAATGGGCGGATACCACGCCCCTGAATGGAAAACCAAACATTTTCTAATTTTTCCTTTGTATGCATTTCAAGCCCTACCGCTCTACCAAAATTAATCATTCTACAGCAATGGAAAAGCTCCATATAATTGATAATAATTCTGATAAAGTGGGCGGATACCACGCCCCCTGAATGGAAATTCAATTTTTCGATTTTTTCCTTTGTATGCCCCAAAAGGCCATCGGATTCTGTAGTGTCGAGAAGTGCTCTATAATTTTAATGATCTGTCGTTAAAATTGCTAATAAGGAGACTGATGATAGGGCTTGGCGGTGCCGTGTCATAAGGCCATGCGTTATAAGGCCATATTAAGAAATATGGCCTTATGACGCTTTTACAAAGTGACATAAGGCCATATTCCAACTTATGGCCTTTTGACTCAATTATAAAAAGACATAGGGCCATATGGCCTTATGTCACTTTCAACCGTCTTTCCTTGTTTGATAAATAAACCTGGCCAAATGTTTTTGTCCAACACTTTAATTGTAATTCAGTTACGGCGTATAAACAGTGAGGTATGTATGGGGGGGCATGCTGCCCCGATTTTGTTATAATTTTGCAAACTGATACTTCTTATAGTAGTTCAAACATTAGGCGCATTTTATTGGAAAATTTTTGGCTAGCGCAGTTAAATTTCCCCCGATAAACAAAAACAACAAACGAAAAGTGCCAATAAATAAGCCAGCAAAGAAGTATGTAAATATAAAACTGGAAAAATAAAATTGGATTTTGAAGATGGCACTGTTGAAAAGTATTCATGGCTTGAACTTTATATTTAGTTTTTCACTTAAAAAAGGATATTGGTTCTATTATATTTATAGTTAAGAAAAACTGAAATGCATCCTGACAAGCCATTGACATGTCCGATTAAAAATCCGGAAATTATTTTTACTTGAGAAAAAAACTATTTTAATACTCTTCGTTGATATTTTTGCTCAAAATATTCCTTATCCGTAACAACATAGTTTTTTTTTCTGTTGGGAGAAATACGAATGCTTTATTAACCATAGGGCGTCTTTTTGGCGTTGATCATCCCCGTGAGTCCTGTTCCACTTTCTCAAGTGGTATGCGGGATTAAAACTCCTTCCAACCTTTCGGTTCCTTACGCACCCCTCGGGACCACTCTTCGCATTACTTTAGAGAGGCCGTTACTATAGATAAGATAAGATAAATTTTGTTTATTTCACATAAAATTCAAATTTAAACTAGATGTACAATAATTCAGATACCTAGCCTAAATACTATAGTATGTAGAAAATTTAACTGACATTTTCCTTTCCGGTTCACGTCCTTTCCCGGTATTATGTTCTTCTTCTTTTCTTATTTCTGAGAATATCTTCAAAGTAATTGTAGATTTGTCCCCAATTAAGGTCGCTGGGTCAACTTCTTGTAAACTATGTTTTCTGGGGTAATGACTGCAATGCTTCCTTCCAGGTCTAGACTTTGAGTTTCTCATTTGTTATGCAGGTGAAGAATATTATGGTGTACGTCGTCTGTTTGGGAGTATCTGTACTGACAAGCTGGGCTGTTTGTTTTACGATCTTGTGGAGGAAGGCGTTAAGTACAGCACTTCAATAATTGGAAAATTTAAAAAGTTCGAAATTGTATAGTTTAAGCCGTCTTCGGAGCAGAATATTGGCTAAAATATTCATCCTACGAGGTAAGTCAAGTGTCGATGATTGTTGGGAAGTTATACAGCTTTAATTTAAATATTAGCGGAATCCTGTATCTGAACATTTCATTTTCCCATTACCAGGCATAATAAATACTAATTATTATTTGTAGTACCTACATAAGTATTTTTTTTTTTTTGTATAGTCAAAATTTCAAAATTCAAACTTCTTTATGTTTCTCTTTAATGTTATTTTAGGTACAAATTCCGACTTCTAAATTTCATCATTCATTAAAATACCATCGATTAAATTATGTTAGCTAAAAATGTTTCGGCATTTCGCTGATCCTGATCTTGATCCCGAAATGACTTGAATTTTTCTCTCTATCCTCCCCAAAAAAAAGGTATAAACACCATCTGGCACACGTCGTCATTTGTATACACACGTGTGCCACTGTAGCAATTCAGATTATTTCTTCCTGAATCCTGCATCAAGGAGGAAACCTTTTTTTGTTCTCTTTTAACTGTTCCGTTTCATATATGGTTGGCACTCGAACATCAGATCGAAAATATTTTTTTTTATATTATTTCTAGAAGCTAACAAATTTTATTTACCTATACTCCAAATAAATATGTATGTATGTATATGTATGAGTATCTTGCTCCCAAGAAACAATTCTCTTTCAAAGTGTTGTGTCTAAAATTCAAAACAACATAACCAAAAAATGTCCAAAAAAAATAAGTGTTTCTTGTTCATTTGGGCTCTTCTCTCGTAAAGTGTAATCAATCGAGGGATACAAATCAAGAGGAGAAAAATTGTATATATTTTTCAAGCAAGAATTGTAACACCATATGACGACAACCAAGACGGCGAAGATCCTTGCAACATATGTTGTTTTGATATCAAGCCACTGCATTGCAAGGAACATAGTCCTTTAGCTTCTGCTCCTTTATCCAATGCATTCGTGATATCTTATATGAATCAACAGAAGAAATTATCAAAAAAAAAAACAAACTAGCTTTAGTACATTTTTTTTCAATTTTGGTAAACATATTGTAGGTGTATTGTTTATGAGATGACACTTTTTTAAGATTTGAATTTTATAAGTCTGACCTGAATCCAAATCAAAACGGTATGATACAATTTTGATTGTTCCTTAATCAATAAAGGGTACTGAATCCGAAAATGTCGCAATCTTTCATATCTTTGACCGTTTTTCTTATATGAAGTTTTTTAATTTTTGTGGGGGCAACTGCACCACAAACACAAAAACTTAAGCTAACATCGCGATCGGGGGTAAACCAGGGCGGTTCAAAGAAATTTAGCAAGGAATACTGAATTAAAAGTCGATTCTGGAAATGTTAGTAAGTGGACAATACTTGAGAATTGACAGTCGTAATAAAATAATATTCCAATGTCCCTTATTTTTGTTACGGTTGGTATAGGTTCATCCTGGAGAATCTAGGTAGGTACGTGAAGGAGATTCAAGCAGAATTTAAGGCATTAAACTGCAAAAACCGTCAAGATCCTTTGAATAATCAAGTGCTTCCAATAAAAGTACGCCACTTTGATTGGAAGGACCTTACTAATTCTTTTCGTTATTCAAAATGTTCTTTCTTGGTTATTGAAGAACAACCGAAACCAGCTGAGCTTGAAGTTGACGAAAATAAGACAAAGTAGACACACAAACCGATGCTTTAAAAAAATTTGAAAAAATGGGGTTTGTTTGGATCACAAGAAATTAAGTCTGTTTTTTTTTCCTTCACAAAACTTCCAATTTTGACCAATTCTAGTTCAATTTTTTATATGGACTTTGACAGAACAGTTTCGGGAAGTAAAAAAACACACCTATTTTAACCGAAAGCATTTTATTGTTGCATAACGACTGAAATATCAAACAAAATTTGGCGTAAAACACAAATATAAAATTGTTTTTTTTTTTCAAACTTTATTCTGTACGATGATAATTATCAAAATCAAAACCTTCTCCTATTTGAAGATAAAAACACCTTAAACAGTATTGTTTTGTGGCTTAGTTTGTTGGTTGCACTTTTCAGCAACCTCATTGAATAGATTTTTCAGCTTTTCAAGAACAACTTCAGTTAGTTGTTTATGACAAGCAACAGTCGATAAAGTAGCTTTAGAAATGTTCTCCTTGACATTAGCTGTAATAAATCTCATATCCTTAACACTCATCACAACTCGGGTATTTGCTTCAGCTAAATTATTAACAGTGCAGAATGTTCCAATTGCAAAATTTTCAGATATTTCACAAGATTCTGGGAGATTATAGATTTCATCAGCAACTATTGAAATAGACGACAGGATCTGTGTACTTTGATTTTTGTAATTTTCACCAATAATTGTCAAATTATGAACACAAGTCTTGAGATTGCTATCAACTTGTCCGAGAATTGCATTGAAAGAATTTGCAAATTGTCTGCCACATTCTTGACTTTTCTTGATTTCAGCTTCTGCCATAGATAGTGACTTGAAAATATCATTCATTGTATGTGATGTCAAAATTTGTGATTTTGTGTTGATCATTGCTGATGTTTTACTGCTCAATACAGCCATTTCCATAAAAAGTTCTTGCATAGCTATACCTGATGCAGAAACAACATTTCGAAGGCCTAATTCAACTGGTCCCATATTATTTAAGGCATTAAATTCACCATCATGTCCATAAACATTACCATGGCCATGACTATGATTATTTTCAGGTTTATTAGGAATTGACTCAAAAGTTACTGTCGAATCAATAATGTTTTCCTCAGGTTTTGCTACATGGATGTCTTGAATATTTTCCTCAGGTTTTGCTTCTTGGATGACTTGAATGTTTTCCTCAGGCTTTGTTACTTCTAATGTTTTATTAGAATTTAAAGCTGACAAATTAACATTATTTGAATTTAAAGCTGTCAAGTTAAGGTTATTTGAATTTAACTCAGGCTGATGTTCTTGTATCTCGTTGAATTTCAATAGATCGATAGATGAATCAGAATTGAAAGGTGTACCTTTAACCTACAACAACAAAAAGTAAGAAATTATTATTGAAACAAACAAAAAATAACAAAAAGAAAACTTACGAACAAAATGCCGTAAAGTACACAAATCAAAGCTTTTATTTGCATTTTTAGTTTTGTGAAGTCTTATTAATGAACTGTAGTGGTTCAATTTATACTCTTCCTTTATATAGAAAAATTGATAGGAAGATAACAATAACAATAAAACAACAGACTCACGGTTCTATAGATAATAACTTCTAGGTATTATTTTGCTTAAATAATATTTTGATATCACATTTGTATTTTTTTTATTTTCGGAAAAGATCACATAAATAATGTGTTGTGATATATTATTTTGGTAATGAAAAACTCGTGTTTACACTATTTACATTATCAAATACCTTGATGACTAGTTCAAGGTTTAGTTTTCAATTGTGTGTAATAGCTTTCACAAAACAATAACAAAGTCTTAGCCATACCTACTGTTTTGTGAGTGGAGCAAATATTTTTTAAATTCTGCAAGCAAAAGTCGTTATTATCTTCAATGGTTTTATGTATGAAGTATTTATTTTTCAGTACTTATAAAAATAAAGAATAGATTTTGAATAAATCGGAGGATATTTAAATATTTTCTTATCCCACCATTCTTGACGAATCCTTTACTGAATTTTAAAACTTCTATTAATAAATTCAAATCAAACATGAATTATCTTTCATTAGTGAAGTAAGCACAAAATCTTATCAATATGAAAATGACCTTAATTCCTGTTAATTATAGCTAATTCACCCAGCTATATGTATTAATAAGTAATTAAGTTCAAAATACAAATTAAAAAATATATTTTTGACAGCGCCTCTAGGGATAAAAAGAAAACAGACGCTATGTTTATTTACAAGCTCAAAATTGAGAAAGAACGTTTGCATAAGTTCACACTTTTTGAGAAAGTGTATATGTAGGTAAAATATGCATGGATTGTAGACTAAATAACTGCACTCTTTGGAGTATATAGAGTTCTTGTTCGATGAAGTAGAGTTTTCCTATTTAAATCCTTGTTCGCAGATCGCGCTAAATTTAAGCTTTGACCTCTTTCACACGAGGAAACTGAGTTTCAAGCAACTTTTTAAGGTGAGAAGGGCAAGAAGTAAGAGGAGTGAACCAAACCTCCCCGGTCAACGATTTTAGGCGATTTTTTTTACATTCCTCTTCACAGACACAAAAGTGTGTGTTCAACTAAGCTACTTTAACGGGACACTGCAAAAAATTTAAACGATTTTGTTTCTTCTGGAAGGAAAGAAATTAAAAGAAAACGTAAAAAAAAATCTCCAACAACTTGTTACCTCGTGTGAAAGGGGGCTTTCATGTAAAGACTGCTTATAAATGATACAATTTAACATTTCAATTTTTAAGTCTGTTGGCGGAGAGATGTTTTATTTTTATTTTACAAAGCTATCATTTATTAAGAACCGCAGTTTTTAAAAGCATCTTTGCAACCGAAAAGAAACCAAAAGAGACACGAAGCTTAAAAATCGCTGTTTTCTAAAAGCTGTCAAACCACTATAGCTGGTACGTATATGCAGAGCTGTTTTCACTGACATATTCATGAGTTTATGTCAACATTTAGCTAGGAGGAATGAGTGTGAGCTAAAATTTAGCATGATCTGCGTACTAGGCTTATCTTAGTTCGTGAATTAATTTTGATCAATTTGTTAATTAGAATTTTTAAAACTTTTCTAAACTCTTTCTGTTAATGCCAGTGCTATTAACGTATTATATGTATATGGGCATGTTACTAATTGTCCCTTCCTTACATTCCTTGCGCAGGAAAACAATCCAAGAAATCCCAGCAATAACGTTCGTTATTAAATAGAAGCCAAAACTAACAAAAATCGTTAAAATTTAAATATTTAAGAAGAACTGACAAAATATTGCATGCGAAAAAATTCGTTTTTTATTTAAATTTAATAAAATATATTATTGTTTTAATTTTTGTTGGGTTTATTGGCCCATGAATTGAACAATGCCCGTAAATTTTGATCGAACTTACATTTTCTGATCATTCCATTGTTTTTTTTTCGCAAAATAATGCTACGTAAAGATAAGTTTAATGAAACGACTACCAGGTCACAAGAGCGCTGCTATAAAGTGGAACATGAGTGAAGTTGGGTATTAACAGTCCATATAATATATTACGTCAATGGTTAGTGGCGGTATTGAAGAATCTGCCCCTACTCCTACCTCTCTCTTAAATCTTGTTTCTGCCTTGTTTTCGAAGAGGGACGAGCAGATTGTGACAGTCCATGCCGGTCATGCCAGACCCGGTATTTTGTTTTATCTGTTGTTGATTTTCCATTTTTTTCTTTGTATTCTTTAGACATTAAACACAAATCAAAATGGCAATTGGCAAGTTAGAATGACCATATGACAACGCCGTGTGTTACTTGACTGAGTGTTGGAGCAGTTGGAACAGCGTTGTGGGAAATAATTTGGTGTTATTGCCACCGCTGCCAATAAAAAGTGCCATTTTAAGTCACTGCCTGCCACCAACAGAAATTAAAAAAAATAAGCCTATTTCAAATAATTTAATTATTGCACTTCATTACAAAAATTAGCATTTATTATATTTTCCAAATTACGAAGTTCTTCGCACTTAATGCCGATTCAAATCTCTTGTAATGGCTTTTGATTTTTTGGCAGATAGCAGATATTTCTTTAGATATTTGAAAATTACTGAGAGAAAAAAACAGAACTTGTTACGAGTAAATTTAATTTAAAAAAAATTTGTTTATCTTTATACGTTAATAACATGAAATACAAAATACGCTTTTCAAAAAATTGGTAGCAAAATTTCCGTTGCCTACATTATTTGGACTTCTACCTATACATTTTTTCCTTTTTAACGTCGATAGCGATTTCTCGAAAACTTTGGCAGCTTTGATGACAAACCTTTACAAAAATATCGTCTAAATACATTTTTTTAGCACAAACACAATTTTTTATAGAAAAACAAACCAATTAAATCAGTGAGTGCGTTCTAAAGATCTAAGAAAGTTCTAAGATTTTTTTTGTCAAATATTTTATTCTACTATACCTACAAAAATGAAAGTGCCATATGAAGCGATATGATAGTTTCCAAATAAACATAAAGTTCGTTGATATCTCAAACACAACCTATTTTATTAATTTTTAAGATCTACCCGACTGTATTGAAAAATCTTCTCCAATTTGTGTTGGTAATAAATTTCCAGCATTTCCAGCATTTCCACCATCTTGATTTAACGAGTGAAGTTCAATTTTGTAGAGCCAAAAAAGGTGGAGGTTGTTTTTTACGAGATCTAACAATGGCTCTAATGGCTCAGGCTTTTGTGAGGTTCGATTCCTTTGATTCCAATAGAAAATATTACTGTGTTTTTAAAACTTATGCTGGCATTTGCCTGTTTTATGTCAGCATTCGAATTCATTTAAAAAAGTTCCCTTTATCTTCAGTTCTTCAAAATTCGACAATCCTCTTTTTTGAAAACAATAAATATATTTTGGGTACAGATATAGTATAATGTAAGATCATTGTTAAATTAGTTCAATCATCACACCCATAAAACAGCTATTATCATTCATGTTTTACAATGATTTGCTTTTATCTATTTTCGATCAAAGCATTTTAAGTGTTTTTTTATTTTTGTTTTATACGAAGATAGTATGAAATGTTTGTGTTTCTCATTCACAGGAAACATGCCCTTATAAGTATAAATAAACGTTAAAATGTTTTTGTCTGTTTAAGTTTTATTCAATTCACGACCGAAATAACATATTCATCTCAGTCAATATGAAAGTATTTTGCATTTCTGCAATTATTTGCTCTTTTCTTGTAAGTTTCTCTTCAATCTTCAATTGTATAATTAGGTTTTAAAAATAAAAATTTTCTCAAAAAAAAAAAGATTTTAGTTCAGTGCCATTATGAATCCCAACACAATCCAAATGGCCCAGTCTATGACGGTCTTGACTCTGTACTCGATGAAGCTTCAAAACACACCCAAATATTTGCAAATGAACTGACACACCGAATGAATCAAACATTCCATTTGATTAAAGAAAAAGTTGAACAATGGAAGAACAACAATGTTTTCACTCAACAACTAGAATCATTTAAAGTCGAAGGAATTCAATGCATTAAGGAACATGAATTGGCTTTAGCCCAATTTATGCGAAATCTTGTTAAAACCTACGATTCGTGTTCTCAAGAAGTTAAGAAACTTGTTTCTGAAAATCTAACCGCCATGAAAGATTCTATATCTATCATCAAGAATGCCCCTCGTAAAATTGAGGACATATCTGAGGAATGTTTCTCCCAGAAGAACGTAGATTTGGCTGCAAGTTCTCTTTGTGTGGTGACACGCGTTGCAGAAATCCAGTATGTTACATCTGAAGCAAATCTTTTTGTTGAGAAATTCATCAATCATGGAGTTGAAGAAGTTGAAATGTATGCTGCAAAAAATTGTATGGGAATCAAGGACCTCGATAAGGAGTTTGTAGAAATTTTTAATGAAATTCAATCCTGTATTCAAAATAACAAACAATAAAGAAATTATAATTTATTTTGTTTAATTAAAACAATGATTTGACTTAAACAAGATTTTCAAAACTTTCCTCCATGCTTTCAGGTTCCAGCACAGGACCTTGAGTTGAGTCATCTACAAAATTGATGCAAAAGGTGAGATCAGTGATAGTTTCATTCAGCTTTTTAACGAAGTTCGGAATGGAAGTTGTGGCACATTCTTTTACTTTGGATACGATAATCGGTCCATCGGTCTTTATTTCATCAATCGTTTCGATGGCTATTGAACTTGTTTCTTTTATATCTTTAGTGATTTTTTGAATATTTAAAACAACTGTTAGAAGTTTTCCAAGCAATGAATGACGTTTTGCGAATTTCTTGTAAATACCAATAAGTTCATGAACATTAGCACGAATATCGGTTATTGCTGTCTTAACATCTTTTCGAAGTCGGCCAATTGATGTTTCGGTATAATTATAGCAAGATCCAATATCACGGTTTCCTTCTCTCAGAGTTGAATTCAATGCAGGGATGCTTGAATAGGTGCAGTATGCAGTTCTTCCACCTCGTATTCCTAAGGCATAGACTTTTAGTACCATTCTATAAATGAATTTGACAATCTTAATTTTATTGATCGATATAAGTCGACCTTCAGTTTCATCGGATAGTTCGATAAGATTTTTAATTGCTTGTTGAGCATCATAAATGTTTTCTTGGAAAATATCTTGAATATCATTTGCTTCATCGGAAGAGAAGTCTGTTGAAAGAAGTCCGTTTATACTGTTGATAGTTGGCAAGCTAATGTTGTAATGGGTATCAGGTTCATAATTAATCGGAAATTCTGGTTGAATTGAAAAAAGAAGATCATTCAATTCTAACAAAGATTGATCTTCATTTATATCATTTACTGTCGTTTTAGTGTTTTTGCTAAGATCAGTGGAGGCTGACATTTTATTATATTGTAGTTGTAGAACGTCAATTAATGGCTTAAGAATTTCAAGTTCATGTTCATTGAAGTTTTCGTTCTTAGCTTCTTCATAAAAGTTGATACTTCGGGAAGTTATCGAAGATAAGCCGAATGATTGCTGAAATTAAAACAAATAAATTACTAATTGTTACAATTTAAATTAATAATAATTAAGTAATATTAAGGCCATGTTAATGAACAAGTCTTCATAAATGGTGCTCCAAACAGAAAAATAAAGACACCAACCATCCGATTGATCTGAAAATAACACAATGTACCTGCAAGTTTTCCGATAGATAGCGCTGAACAAAAAATTTAATAAATTAACTAAAAACTCTAAAATTAACAACTCGATTTAGCTGAAACTCACAAAATATATTTGTTATGAAGTGATGAATGCAATATTAAAAGTAGATAATTAAAGTTTTTCGATAGATGGCGATGAACACAAAGTTCTTAAAATAACCATCATGTTTAATGTACAGTTGCATGATGGAATGCTTACGGGTTGGTACAACTCCCAGGCGGGTGTTGTACTTTTAACAGAAAAGGTTTTTAGATTCTTCAAACTCTCCGAAATAAAACCCAATTTTGAGATAGAAAATAGAATTCTCCAAGAAGAGAAAACGCAGTGTTGCACGAGAAAACGCAATTAGCAAATTTATTGAAATTGTCAGTTTAAGAAATAAAATTCTTGAAATGATAATTCTGAAAACTAAAAATTGAAAACTGGAAATGTTCTGTAGTGATGAAGCTTCTCACGAGCTTCAGGTGTATTATCGTGAACAACTGCTGAACCAGGGCTTTATGCTGGTCACTTGAAGCTCGTGAGACAGGTATATGTATGCTAGATTTATATTTATTTAAGTAAGCGACATGGTCGCATAAGAGATAATGACATTACAATAAAGACGATCAAAGCGAAAACATTTGAGTTTCATAACAGTTTGTTTATTTAAAATTTTTCTCAAAAACCAAGTTTTTAAATGGACTGTATTTTTTTTTGAAATGGGCCAGAATTTTGTGGCATCTACATATCTTTGGATGACATATAAAGAAAACCAGTTTGAATATTAAAATTAAGTAATACCTTTAACAGTTATTATCTCTCGAAGGGCCCCCCGATAACATGATGTACATATGTATAGGTATGCCTCGCCCTGGGATCGTGGATTATGAGTTAAAAAAACAAACTTCAACGAGCACTAAATTTGAAAATTAAAACGTTATATGGCAGCTACCCGTTTTAGATGAGCTTATACAAAAATTCGAATTTCACCCCGAGGTAATCACATAAATCAGTTCACTCGTTTAGGCTCTAGCTCAAATTACAGTAGACGCTCGGACGCACAAACGCACGCAGACGAACACTGACGCGCGCAGACGCACAGAGGCACATATATCAATGGAAGATATGACGAAACCCACTTTTTCGGACTTCTCCATCATCGTAGTATTAATTTTAATCACAACCTGCATTTTTTTTACACGAAACCAATAATTGCCTTATAGAGCAAGTAAAAACCATGAAATTTTCTTTGTCAACTCAAAATGTGGCCTGAAAAAAAAAAAAACACGAAAACACCTATTGTGTTCTTTTTGGATGCGATTGTTTTTTGTGAATAGATTGCATAAGCAGACCTTTAACTCGGAGACATCAGGTTATCGCAATGACAACAACTCAATGGTACCGATTTAAAATTATAGTAAACTTGTTTACTTGTTTCTAACAAGCTGTCAGAAAAAAAAGAAAAACAATAACATATTTTACTTACTCCAAAAACTAATACTGTAACACTTAAAACAATTAACCACTTCATCGTGTTGGAAAAGTAAATAATTATCCTGTGGTATATAAAAAAAAATCACCCTCGCTTCAAGAGAACCAACAATTAACTAAGTCAAATTATTGAAGAATTTAAAGTTATTTAATTTAACGATAATACAAAATATTGTGGTTATCTATGTAATTATGTACGCATTAATGCTTTCGATTATATTATAAATTGTTTTTATTGTTTTTATCATTAACTTTTACAACAGGTAGCGACTTATATTATTGATAAGAACAAAAAATAATAAAACTCACGACAGAGTCACCCGAATTCGCTCTTGTTGTTAAATTGTATAAAGTAAATAAATAATAAATAAATAAAAACTGAAAAAAAAATAAATGTATGCACTAAAAAACGAGCAAAAATATTTGCGAGAAAATGTGCAAATTTTTTCTATCTCAAATTTGTTTGTTTTCTCTTTCTGTCACCAATTTTTTAAATTTGTGTACAAAAACTTTTCAAAGCATTTAAATTGTATTCAAATTGGGCTTTTTCTTAATCTCCAACTTTATATCGTGCAAATTGATTTCGAAATATGATTTTTTTTCTCTAGAACAGGGGATGTTAAGGCAGTTGAGTTTATTTCTTTGGGATTATACCGGCTCTATTAATACATAACATTTATTTCAAACGTTGTAGTGAAAATATGAGTCAAATTTAAATATCTTTGGTTTTATTATTTACACAATAATCAAAATAAAAATTAGTTACAATATCAAACCTTAAAATTATTTTATTTATGTTTATATATGTATTTTGTTAATGGTTTTGCAAAATGATTTAAACGCAACTTTCTTTTTTTCTATGAGGGAAAAAATGTTCGCTTTTTGATTTATTAAGATTATCCGATTCAGCATTCGATGATTCCAGTTTAGCTCTCATTCCACCAATGGCAGCCTGGGAGCTTTGAGATTTCATGAGATTCTGTTGCGTAACTGGGTTAAGATCCACGAATAGACTTTGCCTGCATAAAATTGACAAGGTATTCTCCTTAATGGGTGATTGGTTTGTGCTATCTTTACTTCCGCGACGTAGTTTAACTTTTCTAAATTTCGATGCTAACGTTGCAAATCCCAACTTACTTGTCAGCTTTGCTGAACGACTGACAGTACGTGGCAAAGAATCATAGCCTTCGTTTGGATGTTGCTCTGAACAATCTGAGTCAGCTGGGAGTGTTCCTACACTAATGCTTTTTTGAAAGATCATTTCATCTAAGCCACTAGCACTCACGTCACTGCACATGCTCTGATGACTGCGTCTATTTTCGGTCTTTTCGCGAGTTCGCTGTCCATCGACTTCTTCTCGGCGCATGGTGGTCTTTGGCAGGGCGCCACTTTTAAGGAATTCTTCTTTGGCTTTTTGCAATCTTATGGCTCTTTCGGAGAGGGGAGTTCGTGGTTTTTCAGGTATTTCGACCATCGGTGTGGAAGGCTCGGATGCGGATGGTGTAGGAACTGTTTCTTGAAAGAAACTCGTGCTCTTCGTTGTCGGAGTAAGGGATTTGTTTTCTAATTTTCTTGTGATTCTGGGAATTGTGTTGTCAGATTTGTCTGGAGATAGGGGATATCCTGGTACCTCCGATGTTGTAACAGATTTCGCTAGTTTGGATTCTATGCGCTTTCCTTTTGCACTTAGTCTAACCACTGGACTTCCAGATCTGTTCTTTCGAAATAGATGCTCACGTCTTTCGGTAGCTTGGCTAGGACTCTGTGATCCTCTTGAAACTCTTGTTGGATTTATTTTCTTCAGCAATCTGAAGCTATCGTTTGCCAGAGGTATACGAGTCTTAAGGGGATGCGAGGCTTGATTCGTAGTTTGATAGAATTCCCACCCCTTTTTAAGGTTTGCGAAGCTCAAAGATTTGGCAGTCAAGTTACTCTCTGGTTTATTTTCGACATCGTTTGACACATCTACAAAAATGCTGCTGGCACTTACAGATTTGTATATATGACTATGTTCGTTTCGAAAAGCATCCGATTTCTTTCGATTCGAAGAGCTTACAATCTTTTCCAAGGGCATACTTTCCGAAAGTTTGGTTATCATGTTTTGGATTCCTGGAGAAATTGAAGATTTGACAGAGTTATTATTAGTGTTATTTTCTGTTGAAACTTCATCAACTGGCTGCATCACACTTGTGACTACCTCAGGCTTTTGAATAGTTTCTGCTAACTCTGTTGCTATTGCAGTTAACTTATCAGCCGAACCCGGTTCTTCAACGGTCGTAAAGACTTTTCGTTTTGTCTTAACGAAAACATTTGATTTATTTGTCGATGTTGAAGTAACTTCTGATAGGGGTGGATTATGAATTAATTGAACACATGATTCAGTGGGTGATATCAAGAGCTTAGATCCTTTGTCTTGACAGATTTCTTGTTGTTCAATAGGTTGACCTGGTTTAACTTTTAACACATAAACAATATCTTCACCGGCATTGATGGTATCATCTTGTGGCCGATTTTCTTCAGCTGACTTTCTGTCTTCGTCAAAAGATCGCTGTTTAATACGACTACTTGGTTTTCGTTTAACTCTTCGTGGAGTTTCAATAACACTTCCACATTCACCATCAGTGCTATCACTCTCTGTTTTGCTATTCTGTCTTGAACCCATTTTACGAAGTCGTAGCTTCTTTTTCGTACTGCCATTACGATTACCAATTTTTCTAACAGCTTCCAAATCAGGAGTTTCAGGAATTGGCGTTGCAATATCATCTGATATATCTATAGTAGTTGAAAACGCAGCTGCTGCTAAAGCCATAGCAGTGTTAGCAAGAGTTGAAGATACACTGAAGCAATCATCGTCTATTGCCTCATCGTAAGTTACATTGATGTCTGGAATAGCTTGCGTGTTGCTCCTTTCAGATTCTGAAATATGAATTCAAAAATTCAATTTTAAAGTTATTTTATTTTTTTTTCTTTAATTTAAAACGTTTGTTAAAATTGAATAAAATATCTATGTATAATTTCCTCTTGAGACTTGTCTTAAACGTTAAAACGCTATAAAAATGAGATAGAATTTATACAATCGGGACGTTTACCATTTTTAACTCGGTAGTATTTTCGTTTATTTCGCTTTAAATGATGACCATAAGCTTAAACTAAATTTAAATTCTTGCAATCCAATAATCAGGCCACCAAAAGAACTACTGATCAAGAAAATTTAAAAACTTTTGATCTTGAACTGCAATATGTTCAATAAATCATTTGCAACACAACTCTGCGGTAAAAATTCGAATTGAAAAAAAAAATATTGAAAAGCCAGAGTATTCGTAAACATCAAATAAGTTTGGCAACAAATTGACTGACGTTGATCAAACAGGTTTGCATATTTGAAGATACCAATATCTGGTATCTGATAAAGTTATATCTTTGATAAAATTGTTGTTTAAAATTAAATTGTTTATTTAAATTCATACCAATGAACTGCCGTACTTCATTTAGGGTTGTATGAAGTTCATCAAGTTTATTTCGAAATATCATTTGCCGTTCATCTATTACTTCTTGGCAGCAAGCTTCTTCTTCTAGTAGCAAATTATTCTGAGAAAAATAAGAGAAAATAAATAAAAGAAATTCAGCTGCAAAAAAATCAGTTAATATTTACGATTTTATACAAATCTTCGACTAATTCCTTGGCCTTGATAAAAGACAACTTAGCTCCGCTACTATTTAAATTACTTTCAAATTCTGGAAATGAGCTTAACATTTTTGCAAAAACAGTTTGAAAACTCATCAAATTTTCATCGCTAAACTCATTTCTACTATTTAACTGAAGAAAAAGATCATTTATGTAATTAAAAGTTTTTATCTTTTCCCCATCGTTGCTATGATGAGATTCAAAGCTTTGTACACTACGAGATTTACTGAAATAAAAATAAAAATCCATTTGAGAAAGAATTTCATTAAAAATAAAATAATCTTACCAAAAATCACTGCAAGTAACCTCTGCGTATTTATAAACAGGTGTCTGGTGTTCCACCATTGGCAACATTGCAACTAACGGACATGCTGTCTCAACAATATCATCTTCAACTTCAACCATTACAGCTTCTGGCTCATATGGATAATCTTGCTGTTTTAAATCACAATCAGCTCTTAGTTCAGCATCAGTACTTTCAGCTTCATTTATATCATTAACATCATTTAAAGACAAGCTTGAGGTTTGATGTGATATCATTGGCAGTGAGACATTTGGAGCAACACTATCGAGAGACAGCGATCTACTCAAAGTTGGTGAATTTTCATCTAAACAAGCAAGAAATATAAATTTGGATACATTTTAAAATATAAATCCTTACTCTTTTTGCATTCTTTTGGAATATTTCCAACATCAATGGGGCAATAACCGGGATGTAAAAGAGCAAAAGTCGATGATTCCGGTCCAATGCCCCGAGCTTTCTCCCACTCGTATAATTTACGAGTAAACTTTCTTGAGATTCCTTCAAATTTCATTACACCAGCTGTTGTTTTTACTTCAATTTCCTTTGCTTTGGGATCAGCAACGATGGCTTTTAATTTTGAGAGCCTTTAAATATTTTAATTTGTTTTTGTTTTTATTTTTTTTTTTTTATGTAAATATTTTCAAAATCAAAAGGCATTGTTAAAGAATCTGCAATATTACTTTTCAAGCTTATCTCTTTCATGTATTCTTGGTTTGTCCTTCTCTGACTTTTGCTTATCATCTTCGCCGGGCTTCTTGACAAGATCACATTTTGAAGAACGCTTTGTAAAATCATGGCCACTATGAGCAGGTCCTGAGCTTTTTATTTTATTCCATTGTTCTGCAAAATAATTTTAAAGTTATAAACAAATGTTTTTCAAACGCCTTTCATTAATAATTATGTTTTAAATGTCTTCTTGTTGATTCTCATATCTAACAGTAATTGCAAGGCATAGATTTTTTGCTTTGTTCCTATTTTATGTAAATTTAATATTTTAAGAATAACTTGATTGACCTTATTCTTACATCGCTTTATCCGCCTAAAATAACGTTTCATCTAGTCTACATTAAATTCTTACCAAGTTTTCTTTGGAAATCCTCAGGAAGATCTTTCTGATCTGGCAATGGACTTAGTCCTTGGCCCTCCAGCTTTATTTGGCCAGTTCTCCATAAATTCCAATCAATTTTCTTGCACTCAGGATCTTTAGTTGGTGAAATCTGTGGTTCTTTGTTTGACGCATTTCCATGCAGTGAAATTTGTTTCTTCACACGCCACTTGTGAAGTTTCTTTTTAAAATCGGGTGTTAAATTCTCTTCAAGTACTTTTGTTGACACCATTTTTACTTGTTGCTGCTGCTGCGGTTGGTCATCTTTTCCAACTATATTTTGATAAGCTGCAAAGAAAAGTTATATATTATTAAAATTTTCCAATTCAAAAAAATTTTATTTAGAAACCAGATGTTTTGGTACTGCTGCACATGTTTCGAATTTTATCCCATTCTTGTCGTTTAGTTTCGAATTCAATTTTTAGCCTTTCCCTGAGGATGTTATAGCGTTGATTTATCTCCTCCTGTTGCATGTGCAGACTATTGCTTGAAAATAGCTTGTTATGCGGAGTAGTCGGTTCTGAGAAATCACCACTCGATAGATCTTCACTTTCTTTATTTATATAAAATTAAATATTATTATAAAATGGTGTTTAACGTGTTAATCATACACCCCTATCGTTATAATTATAAATTGATGCTTGATAAATTAATCGATATTTAACTAACAAATTACAGGTTTGTTGATCAGTTTCAGAATTGGATTTTAATATTTATGAAAAATCAATTGATAACAATAGGGGCCATAATTTACTACACTAACCAAATTCTGGGAAGAATTCAGAGTGTCGTGACGGACTGCTGGGAACCGAAGAATTTCCTGGGGATTGAAATTTTCGGTTTTTCGATTTCTCCCAGGGACTTTTAGCTGTTCCACTAGGAGATTGGGAGTAGTCCGCACAATCTGATTCACTTAAGTCCTTTGAAATTTAAAATTAATAAAATATCAAATTTGGATATAAGAACAAACAAATTTATTTATCAAACTTACGTGTCTTAAATTCAAATTCAACGGACTTGGTAGGGTTTTTTCCCGTTTGGGTCTACTGGTTATATCAACAATAACATCTTCTGGAAGTGCTTCGAAATCGGACACTATTTTACTTTTGCGCATGCCCTTGAGAGAGGATGATTTTGCAGGTTTCTTTACTGCATCACCAAGTCGATCCAGTGAGCTTTGACTTGTCGTCGGACTATTTTTGTGCTCTGAGCTTTCACTTAGATTTCGTTGGTGTTTTATTTGAAAAGGTGAAGAATCTTTAATTTCCTGAAGAAAAAAAAAAAATGTAAATGAGAAAAATAAAACTTTCTATTTGAATTGACTAACTTGTCGGTTATAAAGTGATCCTAGTTCTCCATCAATGGAATGACTGCGATGGTTATCACTTTCGATTGTAACTCGGAATTCACATTTCGAGTCGCTCTTTGATGAGTCACGTCCTTAAAAAATAATGTAATTTAATGAAAAATTTGTATAATGTAATAGGTCTGTACAAATAAATAAAATAATTTTAATATCCAACTGATAAATGAAAAGTATTCTTCTTTGTCAGTGGCGCTTTTTTGATAAATGGCGCTCAAAATGAAATGAAAAATAGTCAATTCTACGATTGAGCTGAATTTTGTACAATATGTTTACAAAAGCACATAAGTAAAAAGATTCTAAAGTTTTCGTACACTTATTTCGTAAAAGCTTTCAGTAGAGTTAACCACCTAATTTTAGTTAAGAAATTAAAATTATATGCTTTTGATGATACCCTACTAAATTGGTTCTGGTCCTATTTAATTGGTATGAAACAAATAAAAAAGAAGAAGAAGAAGAAAGTAAACTAAACTAAAAATATATAAATAAAATACAGTGATGCCAGATGATATTTTTAAAAGCTAAGGTGAAAGGCAATTTTTTGAAGGGAGGAAATCTACAGTTCTCACAAAACGTGCTATCCCTGTAAAAGTATTTTTATTTTTATGTGGAATAGGCTGGATCCCAGACTTTAAGCGCACTAAAAGTCCAATGCACTAACCATTACGCCACGCGGGATGCTAATCAAATAGGTATCCATCACATCTTTGATAAACAAAAGCAAAATTTTCCCAACATCCAGCCTTCAGCCTGTGATGCTAAATTATTCATAGCTTCATTGTTTTAAGCTCTGGTTTGATGAAAGAAATTAGAAAACCTTGACTGGTATTCCATCAATTCTTCCAACTTTAATGTTTTTTGTCTGTTCAGTGTTCGAATTGTTTTGTCTAGTTGGAGCATTATGCAGGATTTTCTTATGTCGTTTTCGGTTGAATTTTTGCAGTGTTCCATTATAAATTCCCAATATTCAATATAAATGGGCCGCTCCCAAAATCTAACCTAAAATGACATTAATGTTAAGTAAATATTCTTTAATCAAATGAACTAGATTCTTAACTTTGTATTTCGTTAATTATCCCTAAAAGGTGTGAGAATCAACAAGAACGAACATTTCCTCTGAGTTCTGAAACTCAAATTCTTATCGAATGGCTTTGTGCTTTTTTAATATGCAAAATCACGCCATACAAAATTAAAGTAGCAATACTTAATTTATTTGTGTCTGTCGAAGTAAACCAAACAAATAAAAGAGAATAGGCTAAACACTTTTTGCCACAACAAAAGAATAAATAGATCCTTGGAATATAATAAAAATATATTTATGTACTTACAAAAATACCATCTCAATGTTTAAACTTTGCTGGTTGATTTTTACAATAAAAGTGCACGCTTCAGCTTTCAGCACACGCAAACACAAAACAATAATTATTCAATCAACAAAATTCTAAAAATATTTATATAATTTTTTTTTCTCGACTTTTTGCCTGTTTACCTAAATAAATTGCGTTTATTTAAAAGATTCCGTGAATTTCCTCCTCCAATAAATTATACAAAAGAATTATTACAATTCATAGGTTCCTCAAAATTATTATTACAAAATGCACGAGTGCATATTGCTTGCATATCGAAGAATTAATAATTCATATTGATTTTATTATAAATATATACGATTACTACTTACTCGTCGTCTGAGTAGCACGTTCGATATCATCAACAGAGCTAGCCGAGCTGATTGTGCCCGGTGTACCAGTTTCGCTGAGGAGATGTCCTGACGATGAACTGAGGATACTATCAGCTGAACTTCCACCACAGGGTACTGATGGAACACGCAAATATCTAGCGACTTCATGATTTATGGGAAGAAGTCCAATACCAGAATCTGAACTTTTGCATTCGTTAAGGGCGGGTACATTTGCTTTTTCCCATTTGAAGGCAGCTTTAACTTTTGTCCATTTCGATACTTTGGATTTGCCTTCGGTAAAGGCACTTTGACGTCGAATAGGTGGTGGTTTGGGATCCTTTTCAGTTGGCTGATTAGCACCTGGTACAAACACAGATTTACTTCTTTCGCGTACTCTAGAATATAAAGTATTATTAATGGCTCTTATGTATATATATAGAGAACTAAGACCTCGTAGCTAGTTTTTGAATGTGAAATATTGCAGCCAACTATAATTATGTTTTTACATCAGTGCCAATATAATTTAGAAAAACCTTGAATTTTTGTTTGTTAATCTTATGTTTTAGTGGCCAAACCTTGGTTTTGGATCAAATCGGGGATTAATTTTAAAGTAACTTTAAAATAGAGTGTATATCAATTAAGGTAAAACTCCATAGTAAATAAGTTCAAAATAAATGGCTCAAAAAAGACAGATAGTATGGAAGGTCGTCGGTCGTGTAAACAAGTCGCGTTTTCTATTGGTCTTTCGAAAGGCTTTAAAAGGTTTTTTATTCCAATAAAATATGAACAAAATCGACTCCCAAACAAACACACGCTATAAATAATTGCTATTTAACCAATTACCTTCTTTGACAAGTAATTGGCAAAATTGATGTAAGATTTTTTATTTTTTTTGCACACAAACTGTCCCAACGATTAAGATCAAATTTTCTTAAAACTGTCAAAACATAGGTTTGGGATCAGAATCCCGAAAATCAAAATCCCAAAAACCCAGAAACCCAAAATCTCGGAAACCTAAAATCCGTAGAACCCAAATGGATATCCGAAATCCCGAAAATATATAGTTTTCTGGATTTTGCGTTCTCAGAAAAAAAAAAAAACTTCCAATTTAATGATTAGGAATTCTAGTCTTGTTGGATATAGTTCACACTAGATATTCGTCTCGAAATCTATATACGATGAACTGAACTTAACAAAAAATTGCGTATTGACAAAGGCCCTCACTAGTCAACTAATGAGTCCAAGTGAGATCGCCGGGACGAAACCCAAATTTTTTGTAGGACTAAAGGCCGTTAAAACTATTTTGAATCAAAAACGAAAAACATTATTTAAAAACTTCAGTGGCTAGAATGCAAATTTCAAAATTAAGTAGTTAAGGTTTAATTCCTTCACAACCTGAAAAATATTTTTAGGAAGTATTTCACATTCAAAAATAATAATGTGTAAATTTACCCTTGTTTCGTTGTGATCTTTTTGGTTGGTGTACTTTTAGCTGCCTCCAGAATTGAACTAAGAAGAGAAATATTAGTTTCAAGATCAGATTCAGGATCAGAGAGTTCAATATCATCGTATTCACTAAGATCCTGAAAAACAAATATCACACACATTAAAAGTTTTTCAATTTTTCCATATCAAAAGTTAAATTTAACAATGTATTTACCTTTTTTTCAATATTTTTTAATTCAGTTAACGTCTTCAAATCATGCATAAAAACTTGCATTTTATAATTTTGATCTAACATATCACAGATTTTATCCAATAAATCATGCAATTTATTCAAATGATCCAATGCAGTTGATGTTTCAATTGCTGCAGAAATCGATAGACCCAATCCTTCGTGCAATGGTTCAATATATTCGTAACATTCGTTCCTCAAGAGATTAAAATAATAATTAGTTTTTTCTTCGACTGTAGGGTTTTCGCCTTCTTTGATGGGATATTTAGGTAGATGGGCGGGTATTCTGTCATTTTCGACATCATTTCTTATTCTATTATAATCTACAGCCAAAGCTTCCTCTAGAGTCTTATAGAAGGTCGACTTACGTTCATCAAAGCCTAATAGTCTTTGCATGGGTTCGGAAAAATCTTGATTTGATTCAGAATTGGGCGGCGAGTATGGTTTATCTTTTGTAAAGGACGATCTTTGGCTATTCGGTGTTGAACGAGGCTTTTCGTTCTCCATATTGAATTATTGATTATGATAATCTAAATATAATTTAAAATATCTGTAAAGAAAATGTTTTATATTAATTTTTCATGTTGATGGTTTGATTTTAGAATGGGACAGAATTTCAAATAATAAAAATTATTTAATCCGGTAAATTAAGACAAGACAGACAAGACCTGATGTTTTCGTCAAACATTCTATTAATTATTGTTTAAGGTATAATTGTGTCAATGTTGCTTCGCTAACTTGACATTCATAAATCTTCGTGATAAAAATCCCAGCTTATGTAAAACTTTACTTCCTTAATACCTAATATATTTTTATACCTGCGATATTATACTACACACGAAATAAGAGATATCGCGATTCGATCGATTGTCAGAACTCACAAGCATGACTAACCTTTAAAAAAAAAAAAAAACATTCTTTTCAAATCAAATTTTAAATTTGAAAAATTTGATAAACACTCTTTTCGACTTGAATAAATATCTTATGAGTCATCACCTTTCGTCGCTTCGTACATTTTTGCTTTAAATTTGTTACAGATCATTTGTATCTAAATTCCTAGATGTAAAATTCGAAGTTTTGTTTTAGCTCTTTATTGGAAAATGGAAATGCACGGGTAAGTACTTGCCATACAATTATATTAAATTTGTGTCAAAAACTGTCAACGACTTGCTTTGAAAATAGGAACACAATAAAACGGTACCTATATCCTAGGCGTGTTTTTTTGCAAGCCCGGGGGGAATTGCTTGAAAAAAACGACAGCGGGGATTAGCGACGCCATGACAGTAAAAAACATGGAGTTTTCATACAAACTATCGATAACATGCATGCAATTCATGCCGGTAATACAGTTTTTCGCTGCGCTTAAGTTAAACCCCGAGAATTCTCCGGGATTAGTTGTTGTTGCATTTAACATGTTAATTGTTTAGCACCGACGTCTTTTTTTCATCCAATTCCCCCCGGGCTTGCAAAAAAACACGGCTCCTGTCATACAAAATTTTCTATTCGTTTAGGAAAATCTTATTTTCTCAAACACGGTTTACTCAAATTTTTCTATCAACAAAATTCAATTAATTATAAACTATCTAACCCGAAAGACGTTCACCTGTCCAAATTTCATCACTCTTTGAATTTGTGAATTAGCTATTAAAATTACAAAATGAGATAAAAACGTCAACCAATATAATGATTTATTTTTTTAAGGAGTTTTATTTGCGCAAATTAATTAAAATTTTCGTCATCACCATTTCGGTAATTGCAATGCTCTTTAAATTCAAGATTTTTTTGTTTTGTTGTCTGACGCGTAAACAAACAAAGCTGATAGTTTTCGACACGGGAACAGACATGGAAAATGTATATTTAGTTGATCGGTTATTGTCTAACCATTTGGCATTCCAAAAATCAAAATATTACTTTTGTAAATCTGTAGGTATATTTCTTTGAGATTTATCGATGAATCTTAAATAACTTTTACGATCAACTTACAAGAGATACTTAATTTTACTGAAATTTGACTATTTAATAAATTTATCGTCACTAAATTACCAAATGGAATTCGAATTTCAGCTTTGTATAGACATTGTGAATATTTGTCACTTTGCTTAAAAATTACGTCTATCTGGTCCAGATTTTCTTTTTTATAGTCCGAGAGCCCGCAGAAAATTGTATGAATGATAGCAAAAATTCACTGGTATTTTTATATAGATCGTTACTTTTCATAAGAAAAATTTGCATTCCGTGGTTGGGACCTTAGACGTTGCATCGCGTCGATGAGATCTTAAGTTAAGATCTATCTAAAAATATCAGTGAATTTTTGCTATCATAAATTATTAACAACATTTAAATAACTAACAATATAAACTATTAAGAGTCACTTTGATAACAAATAAAGATTTTTCAATAAACTGACTCCAGACACCTATCGGATCAATGGACTTTTCCAATTTTTCTTTCCTTATTTGGACTATTACGACCCCTCTGACAAAAAGAATTAGTAAAAACTACTTGGCAACAAAGCTCGACACTAATAATGTAACAAAACTTCTTTATAATAATTATTATTATAATACATTTAAAGAGTATTTCGTATTTTCGTATTTATTAATGACAGTTTCACATTAAGATTACAATCTTATTATAAGTGAAGGCCTTACAATAATTAAGAATGTTCGAAAATGTTTAACAAAGCAAGAGATACATAATAATTATTAATTTAAGTTTATGTTTATGTTTATGTTTATGTTAATAGAAATTAAATCTAGCATTTTTTTTTTTTTTTGGTTCTTTATTCATTTATGTATTCTTTTTACTTAAGTATTACTGGCCAAGTGTTTAAAAAGACGGTTTTTGAATGTGTTCGCGTTAATGATACTTCTGATCGTTATCGGTAAAGAGTTCCATAATTGAGTCGCATGGACAAAAAACGTACGCTCTGATTGGAGGCAATAAAATCTGGGTTGAATCAGGACCACGGTTCTTAGTGAAGTACCAAAAACTAATCGGTTGTACAGGTACTCAGGTTGACGAGACTGTATAATTACATGTAAATGGATAAGTGACCTAAACTTTAAGAGATTATCGAAAGTCAGACCCATTATTTGTTTTGAGTAACTGGAAATATGCTCAAAATATCTTATATATTGAAGATGTATCTTGCAAGATTGTTGTATATGACATTAAGTTTTTGCCTTGTTGAAGAGACAAGACTGCAGAAGACTTCACATCCGTACAACAAAATGGGTATCAGGAGTGCTTTGACAAGCAACATCTTAGTTTTGATAGGAACATACCTTTGGGATGACCATAATAGGCGCAAAGCACTATATATTTTACCAATTGTAGTAGCTGAATGATCAGTCCAAGTTAAAGTTTCCTTGAAAATTATTCTCAGGTTCCTGGCAGAATGCACATATTCAATGGTCGATCTACCAAGTCGAACGGGGGGAAAACTTAACGTATCTAAGATGCGTTTGTAAATGCATAATGTCTTTGATTTTTCCGGGTTGAGAGAAAGGTTATGCCCACTGAAGAATAATTTCTAGGTCTTCATTAATATGGCTGATAGCATTACTTATGGCATCTAACGGACTGCATAAGTATAATTGGACGTCGTCTGCGAACATATGAACGTTGCAGTACTTAACTAGATGTGGAATTTCATTGACATATAGCGAAAATAATATCTGCCCAAGAATGGAACCCTGTGGTACTCCTGCAGGGACTGCAAGATATGAAGACAACTGGCTTCCCACTGCCACGCATTGCTGACGATCGGTTAAGTATGAGTGCAAAAGTTTTACTGCATACGAAAAAAAACGAAATCATCCCTAAGCTTTTTACAAAGTGTCAGATGATCAACCGTGTCAAAAGCTTTGGAATAGTCCAATAACTTTAAGAAAGTAGCACAAGAGTGCTGTAAGTACGACTAGATTTTTCCTCATACCTAACTGGTCGTAGTTTCTACACTGACATATTATTATGAAGGTTTTTTTAATAATATACAAATTCGATATTCTACTGAAAGTATATGACTTAGCACTATTTAATTGGACTTGTTGAATTATTGATTAAAAATAGCTTTTAACAGCCTTTAGTCCACAATAGCGTTTTCGTTTGGTCGCCTGGAAGCGTATAGAAGCAATCCGAATTGAAAAAATTACAGTTTTTCTCCTGAAAAGATGAGAAAATCGATTCTGGATTTGAAGAAAGAACCAAAACAAGAAGAACGCACACATGAACACTTTTAACACCAAAACGTTATTTGATTCAATTTTGCATTGAAAAAGAAAGAATGTAAATTATGAAATAGAATTCGAACTACATACTTTATTTTATTTACTATTTTGGAACATAGCTAATTGTATCATCTACACATACAATCTCACAATTTTCTGTGCAAATAGAATTAAGATCTTCCAATTAAGTGTTCGTTTCAATTTGACGATTCACAAATACGATGACAAGCTTCAGAATCAAAAAAAGTGTTGTAAATAAATTTTTTTTATACACTATGTCACTATCAGATTTTTGCCACAGAGAGCATAAAGCAAGCAACAACAGCCAATGACCAAAGATTTGCCGACACAAGAATTGTCCACACTGGCTCGTCACTTAAGCTAAGTACAGAAGATTGACAAATCTTACAATATTTTCAAAATTGTCAATGTTCTGACAGTAGCTGACAATTAGCTGACAATTGACATATTTCTTACAATAAAAATTGTCCGTTCACACAGTTGGTAGATTTCGTCCCAAAGTCTGACAATTTGATTGTCAGCCCTTGTCTGACAATTATCGGACAATAATATATCTGACAATATTGTCAGCGTAAAAATTGATTGTTTACATCTTTTAAAAAAGTTTTCGTGGTTGTGTTGTAAATTTTTGTGTGCTGAAAAATAATTAAAACACAAAAAAAGAAAATGGAAGACAATACACCAATTGCAACAATTTTAGCAACGTATGTTTTAGAAGACAGTGAGGAGGATAAATCGCCAGGAAGTACCCGAAGTTGTTGGACGAACTACGTAGGATTGGGTTTCCCGTCGACAGCAGGAAGGTTTTTATGCAAAATGGCTCGTTGAATTGCGAGCTGAGGAACCCTAGCTGTATCGGATTTTTTTTTCGGATGGATTCTAAACAAATCGATGATCCATTATTTGGGGTATCGCTAGACAAAACACTAGCATAGTACACTCTTGGTAACTCCTCCATCAGAGACCCATAAAACATTAAACTAAGGATCCAGTGCAAAAGCAATCTGTGGCATATGGTTTTCCGATAGGACTCTTCGCCTCCTGAGGACGCCGTTTTCTCAGATCTCCAGCGCCCATAAGTATTTGATGCACTTTGAATATTTGGTTCCTCGATTCACAATAAATAAAATAATAAATAAATAAAACTACACAACACAAAGAATTGATATAAAATATAGTTGAAGTGAGTCGCGTTGCTTTATAGATAGATTCTTTTTGAGTTTATTTTTTCAGTTGTGCAAAAACTAAAAATTTCCAACACAAATGTATATTTCTTTATTTCTCTTCAACCAACTTGACTCCAACCGTTGGGTTTCACTGACATTTCGGACAGTGAAGAAATTGTCAGCAATTGTAGGATGTTTTCAATGAAAACATCTGACAATGACCAATGAGTCTGAATATGTCCTAATCGACTGACAATGCGATAAAAAGGTACCGTGTCATAAGGCCATGCGTCATAAGGCCATTTTTTGAAATATGGCCGTAGGACGCTTTCACAAAGTGACATAAAGCCATTTTCCAACTTATGGCCTTTTGACCCTTTAATAAATGACATGGGCACACTATTGGATTTGGGGTACGTGCGAGCGATGTATGCAAAGTTTCTTTTGCATTTAAAGATTCTGGATTAAAAAAAAAAACAAATCAATTTTTTTCACTTAGCGAAAGTATTATGATGTCATAGTAAAATATGGCCTTAAGTTGTAAAAAAATATGGCAGTATGACACTTCTTCAAAGCGACAAAAGGCCATTTGTTCGAATATGGCCTTATGTCACTTTGCAAAAGCGTCATTAGACCATATTTTGTAATATGGCCTTATATAATTTCCCATAAAATAACGATTCCACGTTTTTTTTGAGAAAATGGTCTTAAATTATATTTCAACAGCCAAGAACCTGCCGCAGCGGAAATTTGTTACTTCAACTTGTTTAAACAATAAATTAAAAAAAAAACTGTTCGGTGTAGAAAGTTTTAAAAAGCATTTTTGGTGACAATTTCTTTCAAAGACTATGTGTATTGTGTATGTAAGGGTGGAGCGATTTAGAAATTTTTGGAACATCAAAATTATACTCCCCTCAAAAGTTGCATATGGTCTTAAAAGATTTTTTAAAATTTTTATTTCCACCGCTAGACTCACGCAATGCAAATAAAAACTTACAATTTCTTGATTTTGCTGTGTTTTTAATTTATGAAATGATACAAAATAATTTCGTGAAAAGAACTACCAAATGTTGAAAACAAAAAAAAATTATTTAAAATAAACTATGTATTTAATTCGGAAAATAAAAAAAAATACGTTAAATGAAAAAATTCAATGTGTGTTTCTATACCTTTCAATATAATCTGGCTCGTTATTTGTGTTTTTCGCTTGATTTTTTTAACTTTAAATGGCAATAAGGAAACACTAGGACTGGTTTTTTAAGCAAATATAAATTCTTTAACAAGAAAAAAAAATAATCTACAGAGCCTCTGCAATGGATCTGTGTGATTTCCAATTTTCAATGCTAATGCGCGACCCCCAGAGGTCAAATTCAAAATTAAATAAAAATGTTAAAATTCATTTAGGACCCAACGCAACTTTTTCGGGGGTATGTTTTTCATTAAAAAAATTTTTTTTTTCATACAACCGCGCTCCACCCTTATGTATATGTAAGTATACAATATACATAATACACTACAAATACACTAGATGCAAATATTTATGAAAATTTCATGATTTCAATTAAGTATTGCGTATTATTATTGATCATTAACAAATTCAAAACCACTCTGGACAATGTCCAAAAACCTCTAGGTGACAAGTTGATGTACAAGACGTACTGACAGACAAGCATACAGACAGAATTGTGGGATCCACTAATTTCGTTTACTCTATCAGCTCTGACAGCTTTGATCAAAGTCTCGAAATACCAATGTTAAATTTAAAATAAATTGCCTGTGCGATTTTTACGATAATTAATAAAACAGACTTTGCATTGTATTAATTGAAAACAAATGCCTCTTTCTGTGGTATTTCAACTTTTACTAAGTATACAAATTAATGCTCCTTATTAGCTTTTATTGGCCAGATTTGCAGATCCCTTAGGCATGGAAACAATTCGGTTGCCACCCGCTGGATATTCTAATGCCGTCTCTATACTCGTCAAACATGAATTCGATGCACTTTTTTGTAGCGTCTATTTTTTTAATAGAAATATTGAAGTCAAAAACGCTTAAGAATCCTACAAACCCTCACTCTTTACGTGGTGTTAAGATACAGAATTTGGTAAGCTCCACTTGACCAAACCCTTATTTCCTGTTTTATGAAAATAAGTATTATTAAGCTTTATTACTATATCGAAAATATTAAATATTTAAATTTTTTTAAATTATTATATTCAAAACAATTTTGCAAGAAAATCTAATTTACTACCTATCTAAATATTCATTATTTTAAATTAAAAAAAAAAGAAGCCAATTCCAGCATCGAATACGATTTATTAAAAAATTTTGTAATAATTAGAATTAACTCAATAGACCTGTCAACACTTCTCGACTTAAAGAATTCCATGTTCCAATTTAGAACCAAACAAAAAATTCCACGCCCACATTATTGCAAAAATATAATTTTTTAGTCTATATCAACAACACCCAGCAATGTTTACAATGCATTTGAAATCGGCGATTTTCATATTTTGGAGAAAGAAAAATGTACCTACATTGCCTGCCGTTCACTTTATGATGCTGTGGACTCTGCATAGGCTACATACTATAGTTTATTTTATTTATCGAATACTATTTTGTCTGTGACTTGGTGATGCTTTTATACAAAAAATATTCATTCTTATATTTTTATCTTTTCTAAGAGGCGAATTTATAGCATCCACACCGCGTGTATTCGAAATTTAAACTTAACAAAACAACTTTCGCTTTTTCGTCCGAAATAACGCACTATACTCGTACCTCACTCTCACGCAATTTTTTTTCTGCATTAAGTATTACGTGATGAACTATTATAAACAACAAAGGTAGGTCGTATAATTATTTATCTATTTTTGAACATCATCAACAAAATCGGTATTCCAAAGAATTTCAAATAAAATCTAAACAACATTCCACCTACCTCTATCCCAACTCGAGTGGAGAGTATACATATGTCGGAGAAAACCGCCGCTGTTTGTCGGTCGTCGTTGTTTATTGTATTCGTAGTCGCCACCGCAAATATTCCAACGCAATAGCAAAACTCTTTGTACACAAAGTTTATATTTAAGAACAAAATTAAAAACAATGACCTAAATTTAAAACAATCCATCAACATAATTCACCACAACAGCACCTCTTAACACAAGATCAAACATTGTAAGTATCGAAGGAGAACACATTTAAAAAAAAAAAAATAATAATAAAAAAATATCTTCATTCCTCTCCAAATAGTATGATTTTTTTGATTCTTTGAATTTTCGAACACTCAAACACTTTCTTCTTATTTTGAATTGCTCTTGCACACACCCATAATACAGAGAGCTAATTTTATATAATCGAAAAACGAGTACTTTCCATTTTTTTTCACAAAAGTTCAGACATACAAAATTTCCAAAATAATCACCTCACACAGTATCGGGGGAAAGTGATTTTTTTCAAAAATGGGGATTTTATCAATAAACCGTAAAAATGGGAATTTTAATGGATCGGAGACGAGAGGTATTTCCGACGATAAGAAAATTTCAATTTTTTCTTTCGTAAAAAAATAATTAAATTAAAAGAAACGAGACCGAACTCCTCCAGCGGTGAACGTTCTATATTCCTGCCGTTCAGAAAACAAAAAGAGAAAATTGGTTAAACGTGTTAATCATTTGACCACTTTCGAAAAAAGCTTAGCCCGCATCATTTCGATGATATAAATAAATTCTCAAATTAATATTTAGTACGCCGCCGCCGCGCGCCGGTCGTCTTACCGTTTCATTTATAAGATCAACCGTTTCAGAATGATGTACAAGAAATAAAGTCGATTCGTTGATACGAACTCTCTCATTATAACTCAGTTTTCGAAAATTGATTTTCGATATTTAAAAAGTTTAGACTAAATACATAGGGGCATATTCATAGTCACTGTTTAAGTTGTTTCTAAAAAAATACTGGGTTTATCCTATCTTATTTACATTGGATAAACTCCAGGCTAAGATAAACTGGGGTCTAAAAACGACTATGAATATGCGCCATATTATTTAGTCAGTAACGGTACGTATACTACACGTCAAAACCTACTTTTGAAAACACAACACAATAAACAATAGGTTAGATACTCGAAAAAGGTGCAAGTAGTCTATACAAAAACGATTTTGTTTGTTTATTTTTCTGCGAGTACAAAACTATTTTCAGACAATATTTTGAGATACAAAGAGAGAGATAGAGAAAGAGAGATGTGTTTTCGGAGGTGTTCTTATAAATAATATGTTGAACTTCTATTTTGGGGAAGGAAATACACTATGCGAGGCGGTATTGGATCAATATACTAAACCCGACGAAGTTTCGAAGCAGACTGATGGCAATGCGTACGGATGCCAGACAGCCACTTTTCGATATTAAGAGCAAATTGTTTAGTTTTAGAGGAAATGGATTTAAAATTAATCGTATTTTACGATGTGTACAGCAAGTCTTCGGACTGCGGTATATATAGAGTTTTCAGTTTAATTAAATTTTTGTTTCTTTAATTTTGGTTCATACAAAATGATTTATATATCTCATTTTTTGCAGGTAACTACTTAATTCCCATAATATGAAAAAAATTTTTTATAATTGAAATTATATTCCTTGCGAAACAGTTATTGTTCTTTTAATCGTATACAAATAAATAGAACATTATCGATTCATTTATTTTATAATTTTGATCTATTCCGCCAAATTTGTCAGTTTTGCTATCAAGTACCCATTGAGAAAAAAAATGTCTCTATTTTTAATGGAGCGAAATTTGTGAGATCTCAGAAATTTTAAATGGTTAACTATACTTACATATTATAATACTTTTGGTATTTCTATCTCGATAAAACACCGAAAACGGCAATATCTGACTGAAAATACGCCCATATCGCAATATGGCGCCAACGTAATATAACGACTACGCTTAAATTAGTCTACACGCCTTGGGAAAAATTGTTATTCTTCTAACCTTTTCAAGAATTCTAAGAAGTTTTGTAAAGTCGAAGCCTATATATACGCTAATGACCATATTATGGTGAGATGACATAATGTCCACGGACTTAACGTCCATGGACATTAATTCCGCACAAACGGTCATAAAGTCCACGGACATTATGTCGAGACATAAGGTCCAATCTCAAACAGTCATTAGGTCCATGGACATTATGACCAGATTAAAATGAAAATAGACATTATGTCCGTTTGAAGAAGACATACCGTCCGTTTGGACATTATGTCCGTTGAAATAAGACATAATGTTCATTTGGACATATTTTCTATTGAATAATGACAAAATGTCCATTTGAAAAGGACAAAATGTCCAAATGGGCAATATGTCTGATTCAAAGAAAACCAACCACGCATAATGTCCAAACTGCAAAAATTATTTACATATTTTAGAATGGACATTATGTCCCTTTGTTTTTGTTTCAAGCTGACATTATGTCCATCCTTTGTAACGTGTTCAATCAGAAAAAATAAAAATGAACTTCTTTTCAATCACTGTGCTCGCATACAATTTTTCACCAGCGGCGTACTTGGAGTCCCAAAACTCTTAAGAACACCTTCATCTGCAAACATTTTCTGGATATCTTTAGAAAACGAAAAATTCTTGTTAAAGTATTATCTTTTGTGCGTAGCAAGTTTATTTTCCATGCAGTGCTCGTCAAAAATTTCTCTTGGAACTTGGAATAGAATGGATAATATGTCTTTTTCAACGTACATAATGTCCATCCATGATTTAAGTAGTGAAAATGGACATAAAGTTCATGGACGTTTTGTCTGTCCAAAATGTACATACAGTCCATGGACATAATGACTTGTTTAAACAGGCATAACGTCCATGGACATTATATCTGTTAAAAAAAGTCATAAAGTCCGTGAAATAATGTGGCATTATCTTCTTTTTAAAAAGAAATTAAGTCCATGGACATTATGAGGAAGACATAATGTCCATGTACCTTATGTCCGTTTGACTGGAATTAACGTCCATGGACTTTATGTCCGCGGACGTTATGTCATCCCACCCCATATTATACATCATAACTTTAAGTGCAACGAAAATGTTTTAAGACTAAATATTTATTTTTATTTCTAAACAATATCAACGAGCATATTTTCTAATGCAGACCATATAAACAATATGGTATTTTGTATTAATGGTTGTATGGCGTATGAGTGCTTTTTTTAACGCTGTATTTTGCCTTGGTATTATTTTTCTTACGAGAATCAAAATAAAATGTTATCTTTATCTGCCAAATTCACTTATAGTAAGCTTGAAAATAATATTTAACAAAAATTGATAGCCTAGTTCCTTTACTTTGAAACTCGGTGCATTTCTGTGAATTTCTACACCAAAGTCTGTCCAAGTTCATATAAAAAAATAAAACGACGTAGAAATTCACACAAATGCACAGAGTTTTAAAAGTAAAGGAACACACCTGATATGAACTTACGCTTATTCTGAGCGTTTTGTAGATAAATAAATATTTAAAAAAAAACAAATCAAACAAATGGCCCGCCAACCAAAACGGATATAGTCGATTTTAGACGAAATTGAGATTTTTATGTCATTAGATTCAGCGTGTCCAAATCTATATATATTTTCTAATTTTTTTATATTTGTATCATACAAAATGGAGCGACAGTTTTCCTTTAATTCCACACTAGTTTCAAGGCGATCAGATTTTCCATTAGAATTCTAGAGCATTTTGTAATTATGATTTTTTTATAAAAACTTCAAACGTCTCTCCTGAACAATGTTAAAAATCGACTTTAGCAGTTTTTCCTTGGGACCACATATATTGGTGAGAACTTCTTCGCCTTTGAATTTGCCTTTGATTATGATGGCTTAGATGACGTTGTGCATCAGTTTCTTTACCGTCAACCTGGTTCCACTTCAAAATTTTCGGTGGGTTCAGATTGCGCAGCATTATGTTGACAGTCCCGATTTTTAGTTGCAAATTGTGTGGTGGAACACCAGATACATCTAACGAATTAAAAAATTGGATAGCTTGTTCCTTCACCATCATTAATTGTTTCGTGATCATCCGATTTGAACGAATATGTATATGTATTGTGGCTGTGATTTGGTTTTGAATAGTTTAATTCAAATTATCGACATCCTTATTCTTCGCGCGTTCACTCAGCCAATCGTGGTTCAAATGATTCCGGTCGATGTTCGGGAAAACTTTCCTGATTAGTTCTTCCTTATATGATGTGAATTTACGAAAATTGAACGGTTAAGAAATCAACTAGCCTTATGTATAACATCAAACAGAATTTTTCCATTTTCAATTGCCAACAGTTGTTCCGAGAAATGATCGGTTCAATAGTATCTTTTTTACGTAGATATCGCCGTAAATGTAATAATTTTAGTAAAGCCTTAAGTTCATCTGCAGGCGTTGATGGCGGGTTGACCGGTAAAGTTTGACATCGCCACCATTCACCCCTAAGAATCAACATATTGGTGCACAGTACACAAATCAAAGGTATTATATTGCGGTTGTCAAAGTTGGAAGTGTCAAGAAATTAAAAATGGCTGTTCCAGTTCCCACAGGAACTCAGCACGCATCATTACAAAACAATAACAAAATATTGAAATTAGACAAGTAAAGGGACACTGGATCCATCATTTTACAACCATAATACCTCAATTTTGACAGATGCGCAGAACTGAACAAAAATGAAAACGCTAATGATATTACCTTTAATATGAATACTGTGATATTGGTGTTCCACCTGGCTCTATTTTTTATCTAAACTCTTGATATCGCCACCATTCACCCATAAAAATATGCTAGTTCTCAATTTTCCGTCTTTTCCAGTCTAAATTTTCAATTTTCGGCTCCCTTGGGCCTTGTGTTCTTACCTGATTTAATACGAATTCAACAAAAATCGGTTGATGTTCAGCCGAGTTATGCTGCCACTAACAAAAAAAACCAATTCATTTTATATATATGTATAGATTATTAGCAAACTAGTCCAGTATATTTTGTCATGATTCCTATGAGGATTTAATATGGTTATGGGGAAGAAATTCCTTCTTTCTTATAGGATGCTTATATTTTTTTTTCCATAAAAACGAAGACCGTACCGTACTTACAAAAAAAAAGAAATTATCAAAATCGTTAGAGTCATTTTACGAGGTTATCTACTACAACTACTACCTGAGAAAAACTCTAATTACCAAGGCTGAGATACATCATGGGTCCAGGTAAATGGTATAGCAAAAATGATATTAAAATCGTAAAACGTGCCATAAGTTTTGAAAATGGTGTCAGATGAGAGATGTAAAACGAGTTTTCCTGTCTTAAGTTGTTGAATTGCGTCTCGAGCATTGTTGGTACTATATATACAGGAGAAAAATTCTTTACATCGTCGAAAAAAACCTAAACACTTAGCACCGTTTTTGGCCACATTAAATATGTTATCATTCCACAAAAGTTGGTCTGTGATGCACATACCAAAAACTAAAAGTTGTTTGGTTGCTTCAATGCAATTACCGCTGATAGACAGCGGCGAAAGATAACATTGAGTTTTCGAAGCATTAAGTTCTACTCGGTTTTTGATTAACCATTTAACCAATTTAATGAACTTATCATATGCTGCCGCTCAAGTTCTACGTCCGAAAGACAAGAATCTTAGTGCCAGTTTCACAGTGCAAACTTAACAAACACACGTAGACGTAGTTTTAGTATTTAAGTGTTTCACCAAAAAACGATCCATCAGTATCGATTTGAATGTCCTTCTGGTTTGGATTTTGCAAGATTTACTCCGAAACTATATTGGAATGAACCCACAAATACCGGTTTCGGTTTCTCCTCTGAAAGAAAATAAGGAATATAGATATATTATCTTCGTGACAAGCCAGGAAACTTAATAAGGTCTTATTCTTGAATTTGCTTAATTTCGCTTTAGAAAACGAATAAAAAATTATATTTTAGAAGCAATATAAAACAGACGATTTACTTCAAATTTGGTGAAGAAATCCAACTTTTCTTATAACTTATCTTCAATCTAACTCGAAAATGACTCAAACGATTTTGATGAAATTAATTATTTAAAAATAAACAATCACAGGTATACTCGATAAGTATTGAGGATCCCCAATACCAGCGCGAATTTTTCGTGGCGACGACGAAAACAATAATAACAACCACGTGGTTATCAATGATTCGCGTTGGTGTGGGGGATCCTTTAAGGTCCCCTCACACCAACGTGGACTTTCGGTGGCGACGACGAAAATAACAATAACAACACGTGGTTGTCAATGAAAACAACACGTTGTTATTATTGTTTTCGTCGTCGGCACCGAAAATTCGCGTTGGTGTGGGGGAACCTTTACTCGTACATACATATAAATATTTAAAAACAAAAAAGGCACCCGTATTTATACTGACCATATGATGAATATATCGTGGAATCATGCATTATCTCGTTACTGACAATGGAACAAAATATTACTCGTAATTTTGCAAGTGAAATTATCCCCGATCTATAGTTATAATTATTATTTAATTCTCTTCTTTTTGAGTTAAAAGAGATGATGAATTATTTTTTCTGATGTAATTGAATAAATAACAAACCGCAAATAATTTTCATTTTAAATTACACCTTTTCAAATTTTAATTTTGCATTACAATATTTGTTTTAAATAAACGAACATATTTACATATATATTTTTGCCTATCGTAACGTTTACCTAACAGCCTATATTAATTCACACAACAGCAGATAGATTGCCAATAACTTAACACTTTTTGAATAAACATTCGAAATAAATATAAAATTAGAACAAAATATTATTGTAGATATTTCCTCTGAGTATCCATCCATTCTTTTTCGATGATTCTCCACTGTCCTTTCTTCACTGTCCTCTGCTCCGACATCGACATCGCCACTAAAGATAATCGTATGATGTCTGTATACATAGTCGAAGATGATCATTGTTTATTTAGTGAAAATGAATTATAAACACAGAAAGGATTATTAAAAACGGGGGAAAAACATTTTTGTGATCGATATATATTCCATTGTCCAGAGTTCTAGTTCCTCAGATTATAAATATACATACCTATACGATAATCGACATGGCTATCTATACGACATGAGACTTTTAGGTTCATAGATTGCCAATTATTATTGAAACTATAGCTGAAGGCACACTCAATTATGCCTCCATATATATTATTGTTTATTTAGAGTGAAGTGGTCGTGTAGTTAACATTTTAATTTCTTATTATTTTTTTTGTTCATTTTTGAGAATTTAATTTAAACTTTTTCGTTGAAACGATTTCGTTTAAACAAAAATTAAGTCATGATGAAATTTTGGGATTTTTTTTTATTAATAAATACATATATAATATACCTTACTATATACATAGATACACTTATAATTGTATATGAAAATGTATATAAAACGGATCTTTATGATTTTAACGATATTTTTAGCCGTAAGGAACATAAATTTTTGCCGGATAATAAACAACCTGCTGCTACTATACTAATCCATCTTTATAAGCATTTTGAAGTTTGAATATAACATAATGTAGGTATGAATCATAATCTTTATCGTTAAGCGGGAATGCCAACACGTGCTAAGTTAATTCTTTACAAGTTATTTAGTTTTTCTGGGATTCGTTCTATAAACGAAATTTCAAATGATGTTTAATTAAAAAAAAACGCATGAAAAACAGAGGAAAGTTTCCAACTGTAAAGGAATAACTATTAGAGATGATTAAGAATAATTTTTAGAGAATTAATATAGGTACATATCTTAAAAATGAGCTCTGTGAGTTATACTTTAAGTTATAAGGCTTGTCAAAGTTCACCTGTATGACTGGGTGAAATGTCCAGTAAAATTAAAGACAATAAGCACAATTATCTGCAAAAAATATAAAGCTATAAGTACAGACGATTATCAGTTGTTACAATATTGTCAGAACTGTCAATGGTCTGACAATAGCTAACAATTAGCTGACAATTGACATATTTCTTACAATGAAAAATTGTCTGTTCACACGGTTGGCAGATTTCTTCCCAATTTGATTGTCAGCTATTTTTTTATCTCTCTTTAACCAACTCATTGACATTTCGAACAATGAAGAAATTGTCAGCAATTGTAAGATGTTTTCAATTAAAACATCTGACAATGACCAATGGGCAATGAGTCTGACAATGTCCTAATCAACTGACAAATGGGTTCAATCGATTACGTTTTACATCTGAATTTTCAGATTTCTGAATTTTTTGAGCTTCTGATTGACCAGCTGTCATAAAAAGTTAGATGACTTTTAGTGACTTTTAGTTACGTTTAGTTACGTTTCATCTGAATTTTCAGACAAGAAATTCTCATCTAAAAATTCAGATGAAAGTTGTTTGTGGTGTTGGAAGTGCCAAAAGCACACATACAAACTGAACTTTATAATTTTCGTCTTGTTGGTGGTTGTTTTTATTAGTTTTTGTCATGAAAATTTAATACTTATTTAAATGAACGAACTTTTTATAAGAGGGTTTTTTTAATAATACAAATTCTATATACTATTCTACTGAAATACATAAGCCAAGTAGAAGACATTAGCACTATTTTAATGGACTTTGTTGAATTATTGATTCAAAATAGCTTTTAACGGCCTTTAAGTTAAAAGCTATTTTGAATCAATAATTCAACAAAGTCCATTAAAATAGTGCTAAGTCTTCTACTTGGCTGATGTATTTCAGTAGAATAGTATATAGAATTTGTATTATTAAAAAAAACCCTCTTATATAAACTAGCCAGGCCCTGGGCTAAATACAAAAACAATAACTTCCAATTTAATGAATAGGAATTCTAGTCTTGTTGGATATAGTTCACACTAGGTATTCGTCACGAAATCTATGTAAGATGAACTGAACTTAGCAAAAATTGCGTATTGACAAAGGCCCTCACTAGTCAACTGATGAGTCCAAGTGAGATCGCCGGGACGAAACGCCAATTTTTGTAGGACTTAAAGGCCGTTAAAAGCTATTTTGAACGAACTTTTTGTTTATTGTTTAGTGAATTTTTAAATCAACAATTTTTTTAATTGATGTTTGGAAAGTTTTTCTATGTTTTTGTAAGTCATACATATCAATAAAAGGACATTAATGAAGGTAATGAAACCTGTTGCTGATTTAGTTACATATATTTTCATCCTCACAACTACTCACTCTCAATGTTTAATTTACAAATGTAATTAAAGTTCTATTTTATTTCGCTTCAATGTAAATCCTTTAGGTAAATGCAGGAATTTGACACAATGACTTTCGACTGAAATTTCAGATTTTTTTTGCGTTCAACGACATAAATTCAGAAATCTGAATTTTCAAGTTAAAGCTACGTACAGTTTTTTTTAACCCTCGCTTACATTTTTTTCGCATATGTGGCCGAGCTTTCTTGTCATTTAGGACATTTTGTCTATTTTCAAGCGATTTAAATTAAAGTTTTTGATGTGTCTTCTTAGAAGAGCAGATGCTTAAATGATCCAAACTCACACAGTGAAAAAAGGTCAAAAGCCCACTACAAAATGGAAGTAAATATGGTGCCGTTCCGCTAGTTCATTCCACGAAAATAAAGGAGTAGGTATCAGTCTGTTTCTCTTGTTTTAGAATAATTGAAAAATCATGATAATCAGTGAGTTATGTATGCGTGGATTTAAAAATAGTTACATTTTTACTGGGACAACAAAGTGGCTTCACCAAATTTCCATGTTTCATGTTTTTCAGTTGTCAATAGGCGTTTTTCTTTTTTAGCCCCGAGCGGGGCACAGAGCGGGCTCTGAGCGAATAGAGCTCACTCCGAACAGAGCGTGACCTGAGCGCACCGATCTATTTAAGAAACTCAATTGAGCACTGAACTGAGAACTCTCATATCTGTCAAATTACATGAAAATTGTATGAAGTTAGCCGCGCTCAGCTTTGTGCTCGATGTGCTCGGTCATTTTTTTTCCCAGCTCATCGAGCGAGCCCCGGTCGAGCTCTGAGCTAAAAAGAAATGCAAGTTGAGAGCTTGGAGCGCTCCGAGTTAAAAAGTAACATAGTTTTCTTTTTGACAGCTCAGTGCCACGCTCGGGGCTAAAAAAGAAAAACGCCTAATGGGGCAAAAACAAAATTGACCACTGGATAAAGCAAGGTTGTCCTGTGGGGAATCTTTAACTATTGGCAAAAACAGCGTCTTAAACACATCTCTAGTTTTGAGATAAAAAATATTTTTGCCTCCATTGCACATAAAATTAGGTTTGATGAACGATACGTAAAAGCATTTGTTTAAACTGGCTTTTTTTTTATTTATATTTAAAAAAAAAATTCTTAGTTTGAATACAGAAAAAGTTAAGGCTGGTATATTTGATGGACCACAAATAAGATATTTGATAAAAGATAACCAATTCTTTCATTCAAATGATTTAGAATCTGCAATATAGTGAACAATTTTTTAAGAAATCATAAGTCCGTAAATTACCAAGACTTAGTTCTGGGCTTTCTGGAAAATTTTAAAAGAATGATTATTAAAGTTCAATACCTCTACAGTCGTTCGGACAGATTTTCCAAAAATCTTGGTTCATATAGCGACAAACAAAGAGAACGGTTCCACCAGGACTTAGAAGCCATGGAAGATAGGAATCAAGGCCGATGGGAAGATGTTATGATGGCTGATTACTGCTGGTGTATCCCGCGAGAATGTCTTAAGGACACTCATAAAAGAAAATCTCAAAAAAAAAATCTTTCTCCATGTAGAATAACGCAATTAACTGTTAAAAAATCGCTAAATTTGTATTATTTGCACTTAATGGTGTATCTCAAAAATTACACGTAGGATCAAAAAAGTAAGTATGCAGTTAGAACCAGGGTAACTAGTTAACATGGAAACAGTTTTCACTTTGGCTGCACCAAAAACACTGTAGGCCTGTGTAATGCAACAAGTCAAAATAAAATACTTGGCTGATGTCAGTAATATATAGAATTTGTATTAATAAAAAAAACCTTCTGATAATCTTTTTGTTTGTTAAAGTATATACGAGTTGATTAAGTTTCATTTAGTTTGATACGCCTGTTAAAGAGTTGAAGAGGATATTGGGATTCTGAAAAGAATCCTTTCTATAAAATAATAAATGAAAAGACTTCTAATTCAATTCGAATATAAATACGTTTTAACTTTTAATAGAGAAAATTTATACATTTGTTTTAAGTTAATTAGATTGAAAATATATTTTAAAGTAAAGTAGAAAAACTCAAAGTGATCAAGTGAAATATTTGAATGTATAACTAATCTTAATTGCTTGATTCAGGTAGTGATACAACTTCCTTAACAACGCCATTGTTGCGTCCAATCTTTACTTTATCGGTTGCATTTTGCCATTTTTCTGTATCCTTCACAATGCATTTAAATTCATGTGTGTATGTTTGTATAATTGAGTGAAATGAATTTATTGTTTCCATGTGATGTTGTTTATGTGCTTTGTGTTTTTATTTTATTTTTATTTTTAAAAATTAATTTATAAATTCGGTGTTGTAATCGTTTCTTTTTGCTATATATTTTATTGTGTTTAATTCTTCTTGTATGACGTTTTATATCAGTTAAAACAAAAATTCAAATTTCCTCTCTAAACAATCACATAAAAATGCTCTGCACCAAATTTTAAGCGAATCGGTTCACCAGTTTAGGCTCTAGCTCAAATTACAGTGGACGCACACACGTACAGACCGACGACAGGCGAAATGACGAAAGCCATCTTTTTCGAACTTCGCCAATTCGGATTTCATCAATACTGGCCCTTTAGAGCAAGTAAAAATTTAAAAAATGTTTTCAAAGATTTTACAAGGTTACAGCATACTGAGGAAACTTTCTGTGAATCTATATGGAATACTATATGGAAATATATGTATGTGAAATACTATATGGAAATCCGCTCCCAATAATATTTTTATTAATGTTTGTTATTTGCATTTTGATCACTCATTAAATATTGCATAAAATGTGTAATTCTATACATCACAGAATTTTAGTTCGATATGTTTTGACTCATTCAGCGAACAAATTAGCGAAGGTTCGCTGTGAGATCCTTATTCGCTTATGTTTTGACATTTTGTGCGAATCGCTTTTCATAGTACGAAATTAACGAATTCGCAAAGTTTTTAGTTTGATTCACTATTCATATAATGAGAGCCTAAATGCCACATCACCAATTATGTATATTAATGTATTTTTTTATCAGGCCTGTTACCTGATCGTGAATACCCGAAGTATAATTTGTTGTTCTCCAAGAAAATATTACACGATCCAGTGTCATGAAAGAATCAGGCCTGACTAAATTGCGAAATTCTATTTTTTTAGTCGTGAACCCACTTTTTTTACTCTGTAGGAACACTGCAGCGAATTCAGAAATTAATAAAAACAGCTGCTGACAATAACAATGACGTTTTATGCCGTACTATTAATATTTCAATCTGTTGTATTTTACTCTTGCTATGGGATTTGAGGCATAGTATTAAAAAGATCTTGATAAAACCTAATGGTTTCATTCTCATGAACAAATAAACGAAAATGGCTCATTATGATTATTTCAAATGAATTAAGAAACATACTCATTATGGAAACAAAACTACTGTGGAAAGAAAAAATTACAGGCTGGACCCATGTTCTGTAACTCGGCGATAACTTTTCGCGGCGAGAAACGGCGAAAAATGGAACAAAACCCATAGGATTCCTATGAGTTTTGTTCAATTTTTGTTCCATTTTTCGCCGTTTCTCGCAGCGAAAAGTTATCGCCGAGTTACAGAACATGGGCCCAGCCTGTAATTTTTTCTTTCCACAGTAGTTTTGTTTCCATAGGATTCCTATGAGTTTTGTTCCATTTTTGTTCCATTTTTCGCCGTTTCTCGCAGCGAAAAGTTATCGCCGAGTTACAGAACATGGGTCCAGCCTGTAATTTTTTCTTTCCACAGTAGTTTTGTTTCCATAATGAGTATGTTTCTTAATTCATTTGAAATAATCATAATGAGCCATTTTCGTTTGTTTGTTCATGAGAATGAACCCGAGTTCCAGAACATGGGTCCTGATTCCATTCTTGACCCCCGAACGGTTTTGTTTCTGTTAAGGGTAATTTTTAAACTAACGTTACGTACCAAACATTATTTTAATTTACACTTTGCCATCTATTGCTTGCTAGGTGAAACAATTTTGACATTCCCGAAAATTGACATTTCAATGTTTAGGTTATGTCACTTATGAACAATTTTTTTTCCCTGAGCCGATTTAGTTCCTTGCTGCTTAAAGAAAATTCTTATTTAATTTAAAAATTGTGTTAAAAACAAATAAATAAAAATGATAACAGTGGTTTCCTTAATGCGGTCTCTGACTGTTAGATCCCAATTATCTAAAACTACTCGTGAACTTCATTTATCTGCCGTCACAGAAGCAGCCAGAAAGGGTACCCGTGAGAAGGCTCGTAAGAAGAAAGTCAAAGTAGAAGTAAAGAAAGTTGGATTTATTCCACATAATCAAAGGAACAAAGGGTAAATGATAAACTGATCGATTCCTCCATTATGAACATTTTTGAACTATTAGTGTTTTATCATCATTTTCAGACTAAATCTGAGCAAAATCAGTAAGCACATCGATGACTCGTGGAAGGCTATTCCTAAAGATAATTGCTATGTTGGTAAATACTATCGCTGGGCCGAATACACTGTTGCTGAAGCTATCCAATGCCATCGAGATACTCATCATCCAACCATGTACAATGTCCCTAATGCACCACTTAACATTGAGATAGAGTTAAATATGCAGGCAGAAAAAGCTAATAGATTTGTAGAGAACTTTAATCGCATGGCTATGATTCCACACAAATTCGATCACGGCGATGAGAGAAAAATACTTGCCTTCACAAAAGAAAATGTAAGTATCATAGAGGCAATCAAAACACCTTGGGTCTCCGTTAGAAAAAGGATTAACAGGGACTAACCCTCTATCCCTCTATACCCTCCTTATCAATTGGCCGTTAATATTCAGCAGAAAATTATAGGTCCCCACAGGAAAAGTTGAGAGTTGGACTTACTTTATCTATTAATTTAAATTATCTTCTTAATTTACTTATAACATTGAAAGTCCAAAGAAATTCTTCCTCTGGTTAGGTACTTTTACTTACATAAATATTTTTCCACTATTATTTTTAGGATCTTATTGCAGAAGCTAGACAAGCTGGAGCAAGCCTTGTTGGTGGTGTGGAACTAATTAAAGACATTACAAATGGAGATCTATTGCTTACGGATTACGATTTCATAATTGCACATCCAAACATCCTCCCTGAGCTGGTAAGTCTTCGAGGTTTGCTTAAGCGAAAGTTTCCCAATCCACGAAGTGAAACTTTAGGAACAAATCTCTCCGAAATGATTAAGAAATTTTCGGATGGTGTTAGTTATGCCGCCACTAAAGATGAACACCAACAAGATTTTGGGCTAATTACAACATGTATTGGAACGGTAATTATTCGTTAACTATATATTCTGGGTCTGCTATTTAATTAAGAACATGTCCTTACTGTAGCTGGATATGGATGTGAAACATTTAGAAGAGAACGTCTCTTCTTTATTAAAAGATGTTAATTCGATGCGTCCTAAGCGTGAAGGAAAATTTATAACCCGAGTTCTTTTAAAGAGTCCACCAAGCAGTGAACAACTGAAGATCAATCCGTTTATCTATGTGCCAGAACAGGGAACTTTTAACAACTCCAGGAAAACCAAATCAGCTGAGGTTGTCGAAGAAGAAGAGGAAGAAGAATCGGCAGAAGGAGTTCGAGCAACTAATTAAAACCAAAAAAATGCAATTACATTTAGGACATAAAAGAAGTCAGTTTAATATAAATTGTGTTCTTTTTGTTTAAATTTTTTGTGATATTGATGCTCTATTGTGCTGTTGTTCCATTTCAACTTGCTTGACTCGTGCGTAACTGGCACTGCCCATTAGGACGATCCCATTTGAAATCCACCAAAGTAACGATTTTGTTTCGTTGAACCATTGAGTGGCGATAACAGTCTGTGTACAAGCTTTGGCTGTGCCGGAAATATTGTGCGTTAATGGTGAAGTTACCTTTAAATAAAATTAAAATTATATTATGTAAATATATTCTATTAAGAAGATTCTAATAATTACCTTAATTTGTAGAGCTGTAACATAGCCGATTGCAAATCCAAATAACCCACCAACTACCATCACCGAAATGAACCACCCCGAATATAAGTGTTGATAGGTTATGATTGCATTTAATTCACCGTTGACTATGATCAACGGAAGGAACAATATACTCGAATAGAAGTTGTTGTAGTAACTAAGTAACCAAATTTCTTGGTTAACATGTGGCAAAGCCTTCTTTGTGAAAATGGAAAACATTGATACACTAAGTGATGCAACGACTCCATAGAAAGTGCCTTGCCATGAAAAAGTATCTGTGTGATAGAAAAAATGAGAAATTAAATCAGTTTTATTTATTTTTGCATTGTTTGTATGAGCTTTAATTCTCTTCCGTTTTCGTTAACATATATTTTTATTTTAGTTTAAAAGAATTATTGTTGGCGCCGGCCGGCGCAGCGTTATAAAATAAAACCTTAAAATGCAATAATGAACTGATTGTAGAGTCCTGAAAGCGTAACTAGGTCAGGTTAAGTTGGGAGGGGTGATGATACGGTAGGCCTTGTCATCTCACTTTGATCTCGGTGGATCCATTGCGCTTCTCGGGATATAGGTAGTTATGTGTAAGAAGTATGGGGGAGGAGAGGGGTGGAAGTTTAGGTATTGGGGCCCTGAACCATTCTGGATGTTCTTTAGTGGCAAGGTTGAGATGTCGCCGAGAATGTTGAAAAGTATTCTCCAAGGGCAGTTTTTTTCTTGGAGATATTCATAGATTCCAAGTGTCAATTGATGACCATCCGTGGTAACTAGCTATCTTCCAATTGAATTTTATTCAAAATAGTCCACTAAAAACAAAAATAATGTTTTCTATTTTATTGGTTTTTTCTTCTTCGTATGTAACTATCTTTCTTTGGTAGACGATGAGCTTTCTTATGATAGACGATAGAAGGGTCATTTAAAATCAGAAAAATCCCGTATCCCTAAAAATTTATAATATTGACATGATCATGGATTTTTAAGCTAAGTTTTGTTGCAAGAGATTAAACTTTAAAGATTTTCATAATCATACCATAGAATTGGTTGTAAAAGATAGATAGATAGTTTATTGTTTTCAGGAAACACCAAAGATCAATTTTCAAGATAGCCCAGAACAAAAAGAATTTATAGAATACTTTTTGTACAGAACAGCGAATGGGATTTCCATTTAACAAGAAAACGATTCTTGGAATTATTTTCTGAATCATAATTATTGCAAATATAAACTTCAATATAAAATTGTTCATAAAATATGTCGAGTTGGCACTAAATTGAAAAAGATTTTTAGTAAATAAACTTTTTTAGTAATAAACTTAATAGGTAATCTAGCTGGAAACAATGTTTGTTTCTGTGAATATAAAAACAACAAATCTATATAATAAATCACCTGTTAGACTTTCCTGGTCAACTCCCAAGAAGAACCCAAGAACTATGGCACCGCAACATAAAATACTCTTAAGGCTAGTCTTTTGCCTTAACACAATATATGAGAGAATAACATTGAATACAGTCGTAAGTGATCTTCCAACGTAGTAAAATGCAACGCCCACATATTTCAAGCACAAATTATTTGTGGCTATCATGGACGTAAAGACGAAGGACAGTGGTAGCATCTAGAATAAAGTATCGAATCAAATTAGAAGCTATTGTCAACATAAGAACCTAAGTACCTATTACCTTTCGAAATGTATCAATGTCGAGGGGTGTTCCTTCAGGAAAACGTATTACATTGGGAAAAAGTAAAGCCAATCGGCTCATCACAAAGCATATTATTGTAGAGATCACACATTGAAACCAAGTTACAAAAAGTGGTGCATCCAAATCAATATCTTTGCTGCTAAGAAGTGCTTTATTTACAAAAACTGTTAAGATCGATACTGTCCTAAAAAAATATAAAAATAATTTATTTGTTTTTAAGCTAATCTCAACAATTCTATTTAATTTACTTACCAATATAGAGCAACAACTAAAAATATTTGGAAATACTTAAATGCTAATCTATTGTGCTCTTCCAATGGTTTGTACATTTTGGTTGTTTCTTATTCTATTTTTCAATTAATCGAAAGTTGAACTCATTATTTTTTTTAAATTGTTTAATGAGAGTCGTTTTCTTATCCTATTTGATTTTTAATATGCATCAAAAAAATACTTGCAGTTGCGGCCTTTTTTGTGTATTTATTTTTCGTCGTGTGTGCAAGCTCGACATCTGTCATTCTTGTCAAAAAAAAAGCAACAGTTCTGTCAGCTGACCGCTTTAAGCGCCTGCGCATTTTCTCACCACAAAATTTTTTTTTGGTGAATTATGTTCATAAGCGGAAACCGGAAATAAGCTTACTTTTAAAAGAAATAACAATTTTTTTTAGAAAAAATTGAAAACAGGGAGCTTTACTGCACGAGTTCGTTGTCTAAATTATATATCTCTTAAACATCAACTAAGAATGTTTTTGTCTTATCTGGAGAAGATTATTTAACTTAGAATCTCGATTATAACTATTCTGTTATATTCTCACCACTTAAGTGCACGTAAGAAAACAGCAAAAAATACGACACCGTCGTACTAACTAACTTCGACGATTCGGAAACCTTTTTTATTTATGATATTAGCTTCTTAAAGACAAAAATTTAAAATTGTTTTTTTCTTTGCTTGCGATTCATAAGAACAGAAACTTCATATGAAAATCAATTCAATTTTATGTTTGTTCTATATATTACATATATACATATACATATACATATATAGAAGATTTACATATTGTACCTATGTTTGATTTTATTAATTTAGTGTTAATAAAATCATGAGATCAGTATCAATTGAAACACGGTATATAATTATATACTAATTCTAAACTTTTATCCTCGGCTCGTCAAATAAGACCTTGAATTTTTAGAATTCTTTTCCATTCACAAATATTTGTATTTATTTTCTCTAAAAGAATACATAATAACATAATATATCAATAGAAGCATTAGGTACTAAGTTATTCAGCTTTTCCTATCAATTAACAAATAATTATGCCTAGAAAATTCTAAACACAAAACCCAAATATGTTATTTTTTAATGTTTCGGGTAAGCGGGTAATCATCTACACAAACACACACATACTGATATCGTTATTTCTAATAAATATAAATTAAGCCTCGCCCTCATGTGTCATGGAAATCCTTTTTGGTTTTACCTTTTTTATTTGATGGTAATCAATGGATTTAGGAGAACGTTGAGCAAATATTTGATGCCCCGTGTAAGATCACGCATCCTTGCATCCACAGCTGATGTCATTTGGTTAAAATTCAATGCTGTCATATCTTTTTCAGTACAAACTGTGCACTCGATACCTGTCAATTGAACAGAGGGTTTCCCTGAGCCAAGGACAAAGTCTTCTCTAGGGGAATTTGCTTGTTTCCGAGTATTCATCAGTTTACCATAAATATGTACTCGGTCGCCACTGCGTAAAAGAGTGGTGAAGTTCCTAAAACGATCATCTGCATGCACTCGAACGTCGATAGGTTTACTTAGGATTCCCGAATTCATTCGCAGCAGCATCTCGTATTCATAGACATTCCATCGGTTCAAATTGCATCGATGTTGAAGTTTAGTTGTTTTGCGCAGTTCCTCACACAACACATCTGCCTTCGAACACTGCAACCTGTTCGATTCCCCATAAACACACTCGACAATGTTTGCAAGCCATGAAGGAAGATAGTCTCTTATAAGTTCAGCTCGCAAATTTAGCACTCTGGCGATTTGAACTTCTGTAATAGTGCCCTCCCAGGAGACAGAAGATCCTGTGAGGTAAGAGCATCGCAGTTGAGTTTTTATTTTGTTATTGTGTTCCCAAGAAGGTTGTCCGCATACGTGATAGAATTTCTCCCAAGATATATGACGGTGAGTGTCTTCTTCGGACGTGATGATCGGCTTATCGTTGATAAGATTTGAATAAAGTGATGTTTCTGTGTGAACTGCTTTAAAGCTGGATGTCATGTAGGGCAATGTTAGAATTGCAGCAGCTACAATGCTCACAGCAACCTGTAAGTGATTGAAAATCAATTCAATTTTTCTGAAAAATTCAAACTCACCTGAAGGAATGTGATGTACTTCTGAGTGTTCTGATTGACAGCCATGCAGCAGGATCCCAACAGAGCGAAAGCGGCGGCTACAATTGTTGTCACTAAACGCATTCGCGGATCTGTCAAGCCAACGTATTCAACAGCCAGAAACACTGGCACCATCAACGACACGATGCCGAAGAGTGGCAGAAACAAGAGGATTCCAGCCAGACCGAGTGCTGCTCGCACCACTCCAAACATGGTTGCACTCTGAGAGCTAGTAATGCACAACTGGAGCCAACTTAGAGTGACACAATGTGGAATGAGATATGTGTAAGTGCCATGCCAATTGGCCCGTTTAGCCAGATGCACAAGAAATAGTGGAATCATCAAGTACAAGACCGTCCGACAGTTCAAACAGAACTCAATTCCATTTCCAATGACAAATGAGCTAAAAGTTGGAACTTTCAAATCGAGAAATCTCCAACCTGTGCTCACCACCTCATCCATTTCGTAAGGGTATTTAGCCAAAACATTTATGCCGAACGAGAAGAGGACGAGAACATCGGGAAAACTTCGCTGGGTGGACGTATACATAAAGGCCACCATTGAGATGAATACCATGATAAAGGATAGTATGGTTATTTCCGAATGAGGTAGCCATTCGGAACTGATCAATGGACAGACAATAAGGTTCCCAACAAAAGCACAAAAGAAATACAAGTAGGGTTTCATGTTGTTCTTCAAAAAACGATTCTCGGAAATGCCTGCTTCGACATTATTGTCACCGTAGCTTAAGAAAAGGCCTGACCAGATACGAAAATCAATGAAATCGTGCTTGGACTTGAGCATCTTACACGTTGACCAGATCATCGCTCCCATGCAGAGGTAATAAAAGCAGACTGGGAGGTAAACTGTGAGATTATCACTGGAAACTGCAACGTAGACAAGGAATATCAAGGCCAGCTTCATGCTGGGAGATAGTGAGCCGGGGAACGATGAAATCAAGTTGATCAGGCGATGATAGAGTAATCTGCAGAACACAATCGGATGGAAAATAATACGATGGAAGCACGGAACGTGGTCCAGCGAGTTGGGATGCGGAATAGACAGCGTCAGCTCGTCATTAACTGCGGGCAAACGGCCATTCGCATAGTTTACAGCTGCGGTGACTAGATTCGCCTCAGTTATCACTCTCTCAGGCTGAGAAACATTTAGGTCTGCTCCCTGGCATGGGTAGATGTCGCCATTGACATGGTTGACATCCTCCAGCTGTTCAGTTTCGTCTTCATCTTCGGATGTTGAGTCGTTGTGGCGTTTTCGTCGTTTCTGCAATTTGTATATCTCTCGCATTTTTCTTTCAAGCTGTTTGGGAGTGATGTGTTCTCCACCATTTGACAAACAAGCAAATAGATCGCGAGCTGCTTTGCGAGCAGCTCGTTCGCCAGTAGTCATGCCCAGGCAGCTTCTTACGTCATCGATATTAGCGTCGCTTATGCCTCGGCGATTATCAAAGCATTCCTGAAGCAGGCGTAGGGCATCTTCGTGACCTTGTTGGGCAGCACAGAGCAGCCAATGAACGCCTTGGACATGCGATGAAGCTTCGTTGTGCTCTTTAGGAATTGTAATAATAAAAACCATTGCAAATCAAAAATAACAATTAATCCTAAGTATAATTACCAATGTTACTGTCTAATAATTGCCTGGCCAGGTCGTATTGAACGTCGGAACAACCATCTGCTGCAAAGTGGTATTTGAGATTATTCAGCGAGGTTCGGTCTGGTGGACGAAATGGGAGGAAAGAGTATAAATGACTGTGGTGTGGAATGGGCGATGGTTACCTTCAAGATTCCATTTTCTGCGATTGGACGAACCTGCTGGAGGTTTTTTCGTCCAATTAGCCATAATTGGGATTTGAAAAATAGAAGCACTTCATAACACACGACACACAAAATTCCAAAACAAAATTTTCTTGACACTTTTAGGAAGTGACAGGTGAAAGTTGTGGCAACGTTCGGAAATTGTACGCAATTGGACAGCTGAGGAAGGTACTGCCAGATTCAATTAGTTTAACAATTAACGAGTGGTGAAATTTGTTTTTCAAAATTGTTCGGTAAAGGTTTCTGGAAACGAATACTGCTTTTAGATAATTGCAATTTTTAATGAATGTTAAAATAAACCTGTTGTTTATTTTACTTTAGAATTAGATTTTTATCAGCATATCATTTGTTCATTTGTTTATTTATTTTTATTTCCGATAAAAATAAAACTTCATTCTTTTCCACCAACTTTTATCAATGAAAAGGAACATCTCTCCAATATCTTTACTCTGAAATTTTTCAACCAAGCAACTTTGTTTACCCCGGCCGACGCGCAGGGGTTAATTGCTTCGTTTTTAAGCGGTCGAAACAATTACCCCTTATTTTGGAAAGAGAGAATATATGCTTCTGGATTTCATTTCAGAATCGAAAAAAGATGTTATCTGTGCGACCAATAGAAAAAGACATTATTAACACGTATAAAAATAAATATTAACAAAAAATAATTTTTTTAAATAATATATTTATTTTATTTTTTTATGAATTAAATTCACTATCGTCTAAGCAAGGCCTACCGTAATTTAATAATCCACATACAACCGTCATAATATAGTCAATGTACGGAATAATAGATGAAGGTATTTTTTCAGAAAGTGCTTTAAACATTTGAAGATCTGCTATTACTTTTTCAACTTGTACTCTTGCTGCAACGATTCTCTTATTTCTTCTAAAATCCTGTCCTGAAAACGGTCCGGACTGAACCTCTGGTCTCACAATCTCAATTCCAGCTTTAGAAAGCTCATCGCCAATCATGAAGCCTTTATCAATCATCACTGCATCTCCTGGTTCAAGTTTATTTAATAAATCTGTGCGGTTGAATATCGCCTTGTCGGAAGATCTTCCACTGGCAACTTTGCTCAGATAGTTAATAGATCCGGATGGTGATACTCCTATCAGCAATTTAAGAGTGGGTGATTTTATGAGTTGAGAATAAACGCCAATTTTACATTTGAGACATCGAAACGTTACTGCCTTTATTTCAGTGCAATAAAGAACGGTTCTCACATTTTGAAAATACTGAAAGTATTTTGGCAATTGTCTGGCATTTTGTTCTCTTGTCTGCCAGTTTATTAAAGGAAACAGTATTTGAGCTAAATGCTTGATTGTATCGACAAAATAATATTTAGCTGTTTTCTCAGTTGTTTCAAATAAAACAGCCAATTCCTCGAAAGACAAATTTGTCTTCAATTTGGACATGGTTAAGATAATTTTATCTCTCATTGCCATGTAAGAGTTGTCTTCTTTTCTTAATTTATAAGAAGCGTTTACTAAGGCCTCTAATGTCAAATGACTATCTATTCCCGTCAATGTTTTAAGTTTTTTATCCGTATCACACAAAGAGTTCACACTTATAGGATTAAAGTTGACTTGAGTACCTTTGTTGGACGACGTAATACAAGACTCTTGGGGTAGCTGATTCGGTTCATTTATATTTGTAGTTATTTCCTCGAACATGTTTTCATCTGTTATATAATTAATATCCTCAATGTTTATTAGCTCTTCATCACATGCGTGTCTTGAAAAAAAAAATATTAGTGCTTTTGACATGAATATAATTGTAAACCAGGTTGAACTATATACCTTCGTTCTGCAACAGACAAGGCGCCAGCCAATAAGCGTTTAGATCTTATTTTATTAATTACGTTTGATGCAACCACGGATTTTGGAAGATTTTGTGTAGGAAAGGCACCTTTTACTAAATAAGCTCGTTTTTTGGTGTCCACACGATTTAAAGGCATGAGAACTTGGTTTTTTTCGAAATGAAGCTCACATATATAAAATTGTTTGGGAAAATCTTTTCCCATGCGAAGCGTTCTGGACCACTTTTCTAACATTAATGGACAATCTCGAACTTCTTTTGGAAGGTGAAACATAGAAATTCCATTTTTTCTATAAGAGTTGCACTGTGGAACTCCACAATGGCCTGTATTGGTACGGGATTTTTTTGACATTGTCTGGAATTAAAAAATAAAAAAACAATTGGGTCAGTAGAGTTTTTGACTTGAAAATAAAAGAGATTCAAAGCAAAGCATGGCTTATGGACAGTTTACACGACGTGTATCCTCCAAAATCGGATCCGGGATTGTGAGGCGACAAAGAAAAAGTGTTTCAGCCCTTTGGCCTAATGAATAACAAAGAAATTTAATTTTTAATTATTCTTTAAATATCAAATAAATAAGAATAATTTAATTCACATTCACTTTTACTATATATAAGGAAGCACTTACTTTGATTTTAACAAGAAATTTGTTTTTAATTCAAAGTTTAATTTAACTTTTTGTTTTTATAAAAAAAACTGTTTTTGTTTATATATGTATAACAAAGATTTTAATATAATATATCTAGATGGCCAACATAGGACCTTTTGTACAGAGAAAAGGTTTGTTCGTGTACTTACTAAATCTGGCAAACTGTAAAATTTGGTGGAGTGGGGGTGAAATTCTCTCAAAGACAAGCGAAACTGTCCGAAAATATACGAACGCTTTAAACCAAAATATTTGCCAGTTTTAAGTCAACAAAAATGTAAACAAAAAACAAAAATGTAAACAAAGCGAAAATATTAGGGGTATTCACGATCTGGTGCAACAAGCCATGTTAAAATATAAAATTTTATTTTTTTAGAATAGATCGTGAACGGACTTTTCTTATCTGTAGTTACACTGTACCAAACCCACAAAATTTCATAAACACATATCAGCTGACAATTAGAATGACATTTGGTGAGCTATCAAATACACAAGCGCAAACTTTACTTTGATGTATTTTTCTTTTACAATAGGGTTGGGGTATAGCAAAAGTGTAAAAGTGTAAAATTTTGACATTCAGTATAGGGGTATTCCCGATCCGATGCAAACTGGTCTTGTATCATTGCAAAAGTGCAAAGTTTTGTTTTACAATGGGGTTAGGGTATAGCAATTTTACACTTTTGCATTTTGCAATGATACAAGACAAGGATCGGGAATACCCCTACTGAATTAAAGTACACTTCACAAACAAAGTTTCTTAAATAATTTATTAATTTTTTTTATCAAAAAGTCACTTTTTTTATTAAATTAATTCATTTTTTGAAATGAACGAATTAAAAATTCCACTTTTACCAAGATAAAACAAAAAGTAAACAACAGCCATTTTGTAATTTTTTGTTGTTCTTTGTCTTTCAAACTGGCTTCTGACACAACACAGCAAGTACAGCACGTACTAGTTTCTACCCGAAGAAATTTCTCGGGTTTAAACCACTGATCTCTATATACACTGGATAGTGTATTCATACAAAATTTTTGAGGCAAAAATATAGTCGTGGCCGGTACCCTCATATAACAGTATAACAGCGGCGCCAGCTGAATGGACGCTACTGGACCTGCATTTTCTTATATTTTTTTCAATATTTACAGCCGCAATGCTTGTTTGCATCAACTGATATCAAATAAATGCTCAATTTTGGCAAATATCTTCAATCACTTTCTTCGTTTGTATAGCGCGAGATATGAGGTCGTGGTCGGTACCCTTTAAAAAACTTGCCATGAACGCGGCCTTTGCCACCATCTTGTTGGAGGCAAAAACGTCAACAAGTATTTCAGTGTTTTTTTTTAAATAACTTGTTATATCTTGGAATGTAAAAAAGGTAACAAAATGATTTTGGTATAAAATGAAAGATATTTTTGCCATCTTTTAAACACTAACAAAATTATATAGCTATGTTAAATATATTTTGAGATATTCTGCCCTCGCGAGGTATCCGTCGGACCGGAATCGGAGGATTTTTGCTTCGAGATATTCTTCCGAACAGCGTTCGGAACGTTTTTGCGACATTATGGAACGCGCAATGTTGTTTTGCGTTGCAGTGCGAGCAAGTGTGTTTTGAAGTGACATTTTTGAAATCTCTAAGAACCTCCGACGTCGTATGCGTTTCGGAGAGTTTTCCGCTCCGACGGATACCTCGCTAGGGCAGATTTACATTTAACTTCTTGAGAGAAATTTTTTCTTGGACTTGCTTTTTTGCGATATCTGATATCTTTTAAAATTCTGTGATAACGTATAATTTTTTTGGTATCAAAAGAAAGCTTAAATTGTTGGTTTTAATTGCATAAATAATTTTTTGTCATTTCTCAAATAAAGATGGCAAAAATATCTTTCATTTGATAGCAATATCATTGGCCTTTACATCCCAAGATTGAATTAGAAAATCAAAGTAAAGGTAGAATCGCACTCGGCGGAACTGCACTTCAGCGACACCGCGCGCACTTTCGCACGAAACTGAACGAAACTTCATGTCACGACACAGTTGGTCAGATTATTAACTTTGTCGCATAGTGTCGCGCAGTGTAGTGCAGTTGTCGCTTAGTGCGATATAGTTCATACAATTTCATACAAATAAGTCGTGAAGTTCAGTTCCGCTGAAGTGCAGTTCCGCCGAGTGCGGTCTTACCATAAAAGACAAATACATAAATACTTGCTTTAATAAAGGTTCTAGTCGCACGATTTGTTTGCTGCACTTGTTGAAGGCACTGCGGGAATTCACTAAAAACAGAGGGAACTACGCCGTTGCGAAGCATTTTTTTCTCCGCACCTGGTCTTAGTTGAAAATCGCTCACAGTAAAGTGGTCCGAGCAAAGACGTGCTGTTGCGTTTGGTTTGAAATCCATTCTTTGTACAGCTTTGAGCCATTTTTTTAGTTCTTCGGGTTTCTTAAGTGGAAATCTACAAAATAAACTAAATGTTAACTAAAATTTAAGCGCTTTAAGTAGGTTCTTACCTGTGAAAAGAAATGCAACTTTCTTTCTTATTGTTTCTATTTGTGCAACCATAAGCACTACACGAACTAGGCATTTTAATATTTTTGAGATCTTGGACACCTAAAAGTGTATTTTAATAAATAAACAATTGAATTAAAATAAATACAAATTATTATTTTAAGATAAATCACCTCCGCAAAAAAAAACAGCACGCAAAAGTCCCCTATTACACGATGATTCTTTGCGTCTGACTCTTTTCGAACATAACGAGTGCGAAAGAGAAAAAAGATGAGACGGAAGACCAGTTGCCCTGTGAGTCGTGGGCCAAGTTTTCCGAGACTCTTTTTGACGTTTCTTTTTATATAACTTTATTTTGATGATTTTCAAAGGGAAAATCGAAAAAGAGTTAGACGCAAAGAATCATCGTGTAATAGGGGACAAACACTATTAAATTGTTGACGTTTTGCCTCCACCAAAATGGCGGCCGAGCTTCACTTTTGAAGGCGATGTTGGTTATCTAGATATATGTATATTAAAATCTATGGCCCTTAATTTCTTTCGATCTGTTTGTGTTCTTTCTATAATTTTTTTCGATGTGTTTGTTTAAATAATCTCTATTAGCATTTATAAGGGAAAAAGAAAGCGGTTACTTCCTTTTCAAACGAGGAAACTGACAGGGCTATTCTGGCGTTGTGAGGGCTCACAACTCACAAGTCACAAGCCTTTGTGAGGTTGTTGTGAGGTTCTCAAAAGGACATCAAAATCAATAGTTTTTGTGAGGCTCACAGTTGTGAGGGTACGAAAACCTCACAAAAACGATTTCACCTTTCCTTGTGAGGTTGTTGTGACTTGTGAGGTTTGCCAGAATAGGGCTGTGAGTTTCCTGCAACTTTCAGTTTTTAGGTATCGAAAAAATCTGTCACCGAATCCGTTGGTAATGGGAATTGGTATGAGATTTCCAACCACGACAGATTTCGTGTTGTTTTTTTTCATGATTCGTTACAAGTTTTCGATAACGATGGAATTTGTGTTAGGGCGGAGTATAATATTGTTGATCAAAATCAGTTTAAATTTTAATAAAAAAACATGTTCAAATATGTAGAATATAAAAAAAGAATACCTTACTTCCCACCCACCACAAGAATACATTTGTTTATGTTGTTGTTTTGTAAAATTCGTTGAGTCTCTTTGCTAAAAAAAAAACAACCAGAACAACGTTAAACAAAATAAATTTCTTTTCAATCTGAAACTATCGAGTTTAATGAAAATCGATTATGATTTATGTAATTAAGTTAGAATCTGATGCATAAAAAAAGGCCGACTAACAATGATTATTACAACCCTATCCCTCTTATTAACATAGCAATTCCCTCGCTTAACTAAATTTATTGTCTATGCAATTAACAACAACATAAAAAAAATCGTGCCAATATTTACGTAAGTATGTATGTACATATTTCCAATTTAAAGAAAAACCCTTGGACTAAAACACAAAGAATTAATTAACACCACATTGGCTCGGTAGTATACAAAATAATTTACTTTGTTTCATTAAAGTAAATAGATAATAGAGATTTATCAACTCATGTGTTCATTTCGTCAGCAGCGAAAATGGAATCAAAATCTGGAACTATATTGAGGCGATAAAATAAAACTGTCTTGTCTATATGCTCCTCATTATGCTTAGCTAAGATCAATACCTAGCATTGTTTTTTTTTTAAAGAAACACTAATTTTTGTATGACGTTTCGCATGATTGTAATTTGTAAATAAAATTTTTTAAATTCAAAATACGTACATAATTAAAAAGGAAAAAAAATACAATTTAATTGCTTTATAATGATCTAAATACGCAAAGTATACTATACAATGTATATTAACTAATCGTAAGTATACAGAGGAATGGTTTTTTATGTTTCTTGAAAATATTTAAAAAAGAATTCAAATAAAAGAAAAAACTGAATTGAAAAATTAAAAAATGTTTTCTTCTAAAAACTCTTCTCTGTGAATGATGGATAAATTAATGATGGTGGGATTTTTAAAACCATCTTGGACAATTTTAAAAATAAATAAGAAATCAAACTGGGTCTAAATTCTTAATATTAGAGCTCATCGTGGATGTCATCGTCGGCAGAATCGTTAGGATTCTCGCAGGCAGCAGGAGTCTCAAACACATAATGATATTCACATCGATTTGGTTCAGATACCCCAGTTACTTTGTGATCCAGTCCGCATTCCAATTGAATAACCGCAGATCTTTGTGGACCATTCCAGCAGGAGGCTCCATTGGAATACAGCATTTGACTGTACTTATATTCCGATCCTGACCATCGATCCCATGATCCCAGTCTAAGAAAGATCAAATTTATAAGCGAAATTCTATAATAAGTTGTATTCTGATTCTTACCTCGTTTCTGGGCCACCATTCTTTGGCTGTTGTGATGCTCTATCAAATGGACATAGCTTGTAAATATATTCACGATCTTCATGCGAAAAGCACTGGCCTTCGAGTGAAGCGAATTCATCTGAAGCTCCATAATCTTTGTTGATTTGCTCTTGGATTTCCTTAATTTCTTGATCAATTTCGCGCAGTTGACGTTCGGCTTCAGATAATTCATTTCGTGCTGCATTTGCTTCCTCGATTATCTTCTGCGTTTCTGGGTCATAATCTGGCTTAGATGTCGTCACTTCCTCAGCAGCACCTTCACCAGTTTCTTCGCCCTCTTCGTCTTCTTCCTCGGGCTCATATCCTGCTTCTCCGTCGTCTTCTTGTTCCTCGCCCTGAGAGGGTTCTATGTATGAAGGCTCCGTATCGGTTTCATGGTGTTGGTCATCGATTTGTTCACCATCTTGTTGTGGTGGTTTGAAGAGTCCGGCATCCAACATGAGATATGGTTTGATTCTCGACCAGCAAATTGATACAAAATGTTCTACATCGACGCGATCCTTTTCATCCAGGAAGAATCGAGCTTCTTCTTCAGATACCTTTAAAAAAAAGAAATCAGAAAAATGTATTAAATATTTTTTTAGATTTTGTGTACTAAATTTAAAGATAGTTATACTAATAATGTTTTCAGGCATTCGTACTTTAATGTAATCTTAAAATAAATTAAGAAATGCTTTGTTTGAGAATGTATGTTCATAAATCAAGACTTTGGGATTTTAGAACTGGGATGATAAGGAAAGGAGAGCACTTAAATTTAAAAAACAGCCGTTACCCTATTGATTAAAGTCCCTTAAATTGGACTTTGTGGGACTTCTTGTCGATGACAACAGCTGCCAATAACAATGAACTTTTGCTGTTGTAACAGTAAAACTTAAGTGATTGGGTTAGTCGGTGACACTTAAGAATCAATTGTATGAGAAGCGAGAAGTTTTAGAAAGGGCTGCTAGCGACCTCTACGCGTATAAGGAAAAGCGAGAAACACTTAAAGCACAAGATCTAAGACAGAGCAATGCAATATCAGGAAAGTGGTTAACAAGTTTTACAAAAAGGTACAAGAACTTGTCCGTCCGAAGATTGGGTTGAAACCTATCTTCTCCATCTCTGCCGATATATCGCACAAAGGAATGGTTGAGAGTTGTCACTAGCGCCTAGTTCTACACGAGCTGTTGGTTAATAACCTTAATAAAGCTATAGTGCCCTGTTAGGCGGAACCTAGAAGATTGAGATCACCAATTCCGACGTGGAAAATGTGAAGCTAGCTTTATCTAAACATAAATCCAATAAAGCTGTTGGAGTTGAGGGCCTTTTGCTCAGTTGTTAAAAGCTAAGAATAAACAATAATTACTCCTGCCAATTGCCGAGTAGTAAAAATCACTCTCAAACAACTAGTGCCTCGTTTAGATACTTCGAGGCACAGATTTACATCGGTAGTAAGGGACACCTTAATAATATGGAACAAATACGATTATGTAAGATATGGTGATTCTTTCGAACAAACCTAAATAATCGAAAAAATATAGTACTTAATTTCTGTGGAGGATTTATCTTTTAGAAAGAGATCCAATAATGATTTTTTTGTAATACCTCTCCATTGCGGTCTTTATCAAATGATGCTCTGCTCTGCAATTCAGCTACTTCAATAAACCCATCGTTATTTGAGTCAAACCTTGCAAAGGTCTCCTTTGCTTCGTTGGCATTCTCGTAAGCTTGTTGTTGGGATTTTTCCTGCTTCTCAGTTTCCTGGATCTCTTTGTATACTTGCAGAGCTTCTGTTTCTATTCCCTCCGCTCTCTTCTTGATAACCTCCTTCTCCTCACGAATAACATCTGCTTCTTGTCGTCGATTTTGCAGTTCGATAAGTCTGACATCGCGTTCGTCTCTCATTGTTTTGCCCTTTGAACTTAATTCAGCTTTTAAGGCAATTCCCCGTTTCGCCAGTTCTTCTCTGGTTTTTTTAAGTTGACGTTCCTCTTTGCCAAGCTCTAGACAAGAATTTAAACACTTGCTGTTCGGAAAGCCGTACTCATCGCTGGCATCGCAGCAATCGCAAATGCCATCGTTAACTCGGGAGCTAGGAATGTTTTTCGGTTTATAGCCGGCATTTGTACAATGGAACTTTCCTTCTGGACACGCTGACGTTCCGGGTTCATCGCTGCCATCGGGGCAGTCGCAAAAGTCGTCATTTACCTAAACAAACATGGATTTGTGAGAAATCATAAAGCCTCGATGCCCTCGAACTCACCTGGAGGTAGTTTATGGTTTTCAGTCCATTGAAACAATCAAAATGCTCGCCGGGTGGGTAAAGACTTGCCTTGGATATGGCGACACCTCTAGGACGTGGAATAATTCCCAAAGCCCAATTGCTACTTAAACTAAGAACAAAAAGAACGGCGAACGCAAAGTGGAATGAGCTCTGCATTTTTCTATCACAAGATGAATAAAATTGTTTTTGTACGATAGTTTAATTGGGTCTGGTTGTTTGTGTGGATTCAGGATTGTGTTATTTCATATAAATTGATTTACAAAAAATAAACGAGATCAAAAGTTTAAAGCCGGCTTAGAATGATTGATAAATCCCACTTAAATTTTCCTTAAAAATCATCACCTTCTTCGAGTTCCTCACCGTACAATACTTCAATTTGAGAATCAGCATTCAGCAGATTATGAGATATGAGAAAAAACGTCAGCTAGCTAATTACAAAAATTTTGCAACAGATGGTACTACGTGTGTAAAAGAGAAGTACAAGACATACGTGTAGTTTAAGGTACCCGTTTAACTTTGAAATACACTTTTTTGATTCTTGCAGTTTCTTTTATGTTCACAAAAAACGTCGAAACAAGAAACTTCTAATGGTCAGTGGCAGTTGTACAATAGTGGTTCAGCCGAGGTTCAAGATTTTAACTCACCGATTTTGGCGGATTAACTAACGTTCAACGCTGGTTCAAGTAATATGTAATTTGGTTATTATCACATATGAACGACTGTTGAGTCTCGATTAATACGCCGAAATCGGTGGGTACAAATTGTTGAATCACAGTTTAAATAATTGTACAAACGACCCTAATGGCCGGTTGTATAATAGTGGTTCAGCCTCGGTTCAAGATTTTAATTCACCGATTTCGGCGGATTAACCAACGTTCAACGCTGGTTCAAGTATGTAATTGGTTATTATCACACACTTGAACAGTAAACCACTGTTGAAACACGATTAATCCGCCGAAATCGTTGGGTAGAAATTGCTGATTCACGGAATAAATATTTGTACAACTAGCCCTAAAAGATATTAATCCCAATTACAAAAATAATTTAGGAGATTTTAAAAGAAATTAAAAACTGCCACAAGAGGAAACAATTGCTAGAGATTTTTTCGACGTTTTATAGGAGAGTTCGCGCACATGTATGTGTGCACGCTCCCATGTAAAAAAGTACAAAAGTGAACAAAATGTTTTGTCTTTTTCAACGTGCTACGCAATCCTATTTTCTTTCTCAAATTTTACAAAAGTAAAAGTAAAAGCGGTCTTAACTTTTACCTTTGCACAAAAGTAAAACCAACACACAACAGATGACGTCACTGGCAGGGAAATTTTAAGGGAACAAAACTTTTCAGTTTTGGTAAACAATTCTCCGAGGAGATGTCTCTAGAGTATGTGTGTAATTTTTCACTTTTGTGAATACCGCCCTAAGAATTTGTATCTGGGTTAATTCACACTATGTGAATTTTGAAGATGAATGTACAAACAAAATTTCTCAAATCGTTGACCGGGAAGATATCGTTTACTCGACAGTTTCTTTGTTTGAAAGCTGATAGTACCCTTTCACACGAGGAAACTGAGTTTCCAGCAACTTTCAGTTTATGGGTGAGAAGGGCAAGAAGTAAGAGGGGAAAATGAAATCTCCCCGGTCAACGATTTGAGGAGATTTTTTTGACATTCCTCTTCACATACACAGTAGTGTGTGTTCAACCTAGCTACTTTATAAAGAAACAACAGAAAGTTTTCACGATTTTATTTCTTCGTGTGAAAGGTGCAAGAGATTTTTAAGGAAATTAAAAGAAAACTTCAAAAAAATCTCCGGCAACTTGTTTCCTCGTGTGAAAGGGGACATAGAGGGGTCAAAGGAACGCACCTTTTAAAGTGTCACCGTGGCCTCATTATCTAACTGCAATAAAATGCTAATTCCAGCAGTACAAATTTCTTTTGTGATTTTTTTTGAGAAGAAGAAGAAAAGTGACGTCAAAAACAGCAAAAAATCGGTGTAAACTCGGAAAATCGAAAATGTCGCCTGTGGCTGAAAATTTATTGAAATAAATTCAAGAACAAATCCCTTTAAATTCTCCCCAAAAAGCAAAGTATTAGAATAATAAAGGAGTGTGATAAATGTCTGTATTATGAATAGGTATTCATACAACACAGGTAATTGATGTTTCGTTAAAAAAAAAGAAAACCTTGTAATTTACTTGTAATTTTTGGGTGTCGCCGCCCTAAATGACCAATTTTAAAATAACCATCAATTTATATTAATTATTTCTCTTTTAACTTTAGTGTTTACTTCACCTACTTTGTTTTCCATCTATGTCTATTTATCCAATTTAACTACACTGACTGTGTCTCGTTTCCAAATGCTATTTTTAGTGGTTTTTGTATATTTTAAAGATTCTTCCTACCAGGATCACCATAGTGTCATGGACAGTGAAAATCTAATGGACGAATTAGCATCATTGACTCGTACCGAAATACCCGATGGCCGCCAAAGCCTGAGGGATAGTTTCACAAATTTAGAAAGAGTCGCTGACTATTGTGAGGACACTTATTATAGGTTTGTTGTTGTTGTTGAATGTATTGATTGTTGTTCTGAATCTGAAAATGTTATTTCTTTCTGTTTTTTTTAGAGCTGACAATAAGAAAGCAGCGTTGGAGGCAACAAAGAACTACACCACACAATCGCTAGCAAGTGTTGCATACCAAATCAATACGCTGGCGTATAGTTACATGCAGTTGCTGGAGCTCCAGGCGACACAACTCAATGAAATGGAGTCGCAAATGAATCATATCGCTCAAACTGTAATGATTCACAAGGAGAAGGTAGCCCGTAGGTAATGAAAATATTATCATTTTAATCGATCGCATACGTTTTATTACATTTATTTTTAAAATTATGTATCACACTAATAACTAATAAGTTGATATTTCTGGAGTACATATAAGATTAAACGAGAGTCGATTTCTTGAAACTATTCTTAATTTTATTGTGTTGCAGTGAATGTTATCAAAAATACTAGTACACTTTACTCGTTAAACGAATTAGAAATTCTGATAAATGATAAAGCATACGAATCTTTCTACATCTGTATTTTTTCATAAATTATTTCCCCGTTGTAAGACCCCAAGATATAGGCCCAAACATTTTCAGAGACTACGTCCTAGTCCATTGAGCTGTCTATGACAATGATCAGCTGTATGGTGGGTTACAGCTACGAAATATATTGAAAAATCTATATCTATAACCAATCCATGTTACTAAAAGATTTTTTGAAGTAAAAAGGAATACGATTGCATCAAAATTAAGAAAAATTACATCAATTAATTCAGCAATGTGAAGATTTTTTGCGGAGTGGTCTTGTACCAATTTTTTACAAAGATTTGTGAACTCACTTCCGGTCTCAATTGAAGAAATATTCAAGTTATACGTTCATACATACATATATTCCGGTGGTTTGACTACACAATAGAAGTTTCTGCGATTTTTCAATACCATCAAATCTTAGTTCCAAACTCAATAAAATGTAGTGATTACCGACCCATAAATATGTCCCCACTATGAATAACCGAAAAATCATCCAACTTCATGAGCATCTAAACAGTAATAAGATACTAAGTGTAAACCAATCCGGATTTCGCTAAAATCATTCAAATCCATGTACATATAATCCTTAAGTGTGATCTTTTCAATTCCGTTTCGTCTATACTTGAGGCACTGAAATGGCTTAATATAGCCCAAAGACTGTATGATGGCAATGATGTTTTTCTTAAAAAAAAAAAAACAACTTCTGCCCTGAATATCTTCAATCAAGTATTCCTGAAAGAAGAGAGCTTCAATATAACCTAAGACACATCAGAGAATTTAACCTAACTCGGACCAGAATATCTAGAGCCCAATCCAGCATCCTCTGTATGTGACTTCAAGCATTCAACAATCTACCATCAAGTATTAGAAATATAAATAATGTTACTAATTTCAAAACCCAAATTTTATATGCAGAATCTATTATTAATTGAAATTCCTAGAAAATATTTCTAATGTCATTAAAATTTAAAAGTAAATTACACTATAAATTTAAATGGCTATTGAGCCAATTAAAGTTCTTTATCTAATCTTATCTAAATATACCTCTTCTTAAAAACTCTTCCTCCTTCCTCAAAGAATAACCAAAAACCTTTGAAAGAACACCAACTGATCGGTTTAAGATAATATGTAGTTGAAGAACAAAGCTTAGATGCTCGACAACTCTTTTTAAAAGTGAATCAGTCAAATAACAACAACTTAAGTTAAGATTCTTTCAAGGACGCCAATCCAATCATGATCTCTTTTTAGATGTGTTAAATCGTATGTGGTTTTCCATTGTGCAAAAAAAATCGAATCTTTTTATAACTAACCACAACTCTTGTTTCCTTTCAAATTTTAATAAAAATGATGGACAAATTCTGCAAACGAAAATTACACTCAAACAATAACGAACAAAATGAAATCTTGTTTTATCTTCTAATTATTGTCACGATACTGGAACTCGAATCGTAAGACCGAGTTGTGACTAGGTGAAGTGTGCCTTGTCCGTCTAGGTGTACATACATTGACCTAGAGCCTAAGCGGATAGAATGATTTGCTTTTAATTTTAAAAAGTGCATTTTTATGTGATTCCCTAAAGGAATTATCTCATCTAGAATGGGTAACTACCATGTAATTAAATTTTCTTGAAAATTGCTCCAACGAAAAAAAAACTTTGTACCTGTAATGAATAAAACAATTGTAACAATACTACATTTCATGTTTTGAAAAAAAAAAAAAATCACAGCGAAGATATGATTTTATAGCTCTATAATGGCTGGAATTATTTTGTCAATTTTTCTAAATCTTACAATTAATTTTTAACATTATCGAAGAAAACAAACATCAATTTTTTTTAGTATGTACTTTTTTCGCACTTTCTATCTTTATTTTTCTTCTTTAAAACTTTCTTTGACGATAAAAAAGAACAACTTAAGTTTTTAATAAAACGAACATACAATCAAAATATTTTTTAATAAAATTTTAACTTTTTAAATTTACTACCTCTTTCAGAGAAATTGGTGTTTTAACTGCCAACAAAGTTAGTTCCCGCCAATTTAAAATAGTGGCACCTATTAATCCAGAAAAGCCAATAAAGTATGTTCGCAAGCCAATTGATTACTCAATTCTGGATGAAATTGGCCACGGTATTAATTCAACACAACAACGGCAAAAGCATCGCGGATCGTCTCATGGTTCAATTCAATCGCTTGCTACAACCAATTCAGTGTCGGTTGGTCCGCCGCCGACCACTAAACCCCCAACTCCGCCTCAAACGTCACGTGGGAATACTGGTACTCTTGGAAAATCGGTCAGCAATACTGGGACACTTGGCAAGAGTTCACGAGAATATCGAACTCCGCCAGTTGTTAATCCACCACAAGTCCCATCGCACTATGCCCCCAACTATCCAATTGGACATCCCAAGAGAATCTCCTCCACTTCGGCTGGTGGTGATCGTGCTCCGGGCTATAGTTCGCTGCCAATGCCGCCAAGTCAACAAGTTGCCACGCATGTTAATTTACCATCAGCTGGTATGATGCAGTCGTTGCCACCACCTCCGCCAACGACCTACGATGATCGCAGCAGTATGCCTCGTAAGTTAGATTCATTATAAATATTTACAAATCACTAAAATAATTTTGTTGGTAAAACAGCTCCACCATCACCGTTGACTGTTGCACACGAGATCACAGAACAAAGTCACGTTGGCATGCACACTCTTGGAAGAAACATCAATAGGTATCGTAGTGTTATTTTTGAATAATAATTTGTTATTGCGAGTTTTCATATAATCTCCATTTTGCAGTTTGAACTTTACTCGCCCAGGATCGCAGTCTCCACCGCTGCCACCTCCACCACCGCCAGAAGATGAACATCAAGACTTCGGTAGACCAAGAACATCTACTACACATGGACAACTAGCGCCAATTGTCCCAGATGATCAAAATCTTCCAGGTTGGGTACCCAAAAACTATATTGAGAAAGGTGAGTTCATTTATTTCTTGTGTTAGATTTTTTGATACTACCAAACTATGTTCGTCTTTTTCTATCTTGATGGTCTCACAAAATATTTGTATGACTCGTTTAAGAAATTTATAAATATTTTGAAACTGCGTGCATCAATGGATTTATTGTGGCCGACACGACTTAGGTTGGAGACTTGGTGAAGGAGGCCTATTTTTTCTATTTTAAACAAATAACAAACATACAAACTTAGATATTTTGTAATAATAAATACACAAAATTGGTGCATTTTTGCAAGGATAATAGCGTTCTCTCCATTCGCTTGTTTTGAAACCGGTCCCCACCTTTTGATTTCCCCCTCAGTTATTCTGGTAACACTGGAAGGTGTTAGCGATGGATAGCAATTCGCTTGTTGGATTTTGAAGCCCTGAATTGTTTGTTAAGTTTGACTGTACTAATATCTGACCAGAGAATTCACAAATGAAGCCTTCAGAATAATAACATAATAGGTCCACCGTAAAATTAGTGAAGATAAATACGTTTTTCAAGTTGTCTGAAATAAAACCAAACACTCCAAATACCAAATATTTCGGCTGGAGTTAATCACTTTTGAACATAGACATACACCCCTATTACGATTGTCAAAGATCAATTATTTGAAGATTGATAGTTTTTGTCAATCAATTGATAAATTTTTGACCCATTGTGAACAACCAAGAAAAAAATATTTTTATTTTTATTGATATTTCAATTTGATTCATTATTTTATAAAGTAATAGGGGTGATATACACATTTACGGAATCTATAAATTTACAGACTATCCACCCTGCATACAAATATTTTCCTTTAATCAGCATTAATTGTGGTGTGTATTAAAAAACAATAAATTAGTTTTATAACTCCGCAAATTTATAAGCGAATGCGCAATACTAGTGACCCCCCGGGAGTTAATAAAAAATATGATTTTTATATATTTTATTATAATATGCTTAATTTTAAACATACAGCCTTATTTATTAGATTTCACTAATACTCGTTTCAACCTCGGAATACTTAAACCGAGTCTTTACGCCACGTCAAACAAATTCTTATTTATTAAGTCGTTTTAGCGACGGAGTAAATTTACTCCGACTTTACATCGCCTCTAATCCTGAAAAACTTATTTATAAAAAAATAAACGATGATTAGAGGCGGAGTTAGCTAAAACTGGTACATAGTAGGATTAAAGCCGTAATAAAGCCGTTTTAGTATCTAAATGACATGACATTTAGTAACTAAAAAGGAGTGTAGAAGAAGTTTTTTTTATCCGTTTGTTACTAATTGTAAGGCAAAATGGATAGTTATTTTGCATTTATAAATGATTTAAATTTTTTAAACGCTTTAGTTGCAGTACAAAACTCGTTTAATCCCATATTATAATAACCAGAGAGATTGTTTTTTTTTGATAATATATTTGACATAAGGAGGGTGTAGCTAAAACCGTTTGACGTGGCGTTATGACGGACTAAGTGCTTCGACTCGGTTTAACTATTCCGAGTTTGAAACGAGTATTAGTGAAATCTAATAAATAAGGCTGAAACTGTTTTGACTTTATCGCACAAAATCACTCAAAATTTACCTACAAGTATTGGCCGAAAAATTTTATTTTTAGAATAAGGTCCAGTTTGTTCACAGCTGATTATCTTTAAGCAAGGATTAATGCAACTGGTAAATCATCGAATATTATCGTAGCGGCGGCAAATTTCTTTGGCAAAATAATTAAAACACTTGGAAAACTATTATTAATACATTTATTTTAGAGAATTTGATACTTAGTTTAAAAATATGCGTTGTTTTAAAATTTGATGTTTTTTCCCGATTATAAAATGCGACCGCTGCCTTTCTCCTTTGTCTTAATAATGAAGGTACACCGCTTTCAGGTTATGTTGCTCGTATTTATTAAGATGCGATACAACGAGATCGCTCATTGGCCAGCCAATAAAAAAGGTTTTCTTATTTAGGATGTTCAGGTATTTTTGACATTTTGCTTTTGCTGCCTTTCGTTGACATTTGAGGATGACATCCCACCCCCCGTGAATCCTCAAGGAGATTCACCACTTATTTCTAGGACGGCTAATTTAGACGCCGGACGACACAGGATACCGTTGGTGGTTTTAACTTCGGCGCTTCGGACCTGTCCATCTTTTGCTGCATACACCTTTATAATTCTACCACGTTGCCACTTACTCCTTGGTTGACTAGCATCGCATATAATGACAATATCTTCCACTCTTAAAGGCTTGCTTTTGTTGTGCCACTTGCTACGTTTTGTTAAAAAGGGAAGGTATTCCAAAATCCACATTTTCCAGAACCGGTCTTTGAGATGTTGCGCAATTTTCCATTGTTTACGGCTACATATCGGTGAGTCGTCGAGGTTAGGCGTTTGTGTCGAGTTGGTACAGCCGATCAAGAAGTGATTCGGCGTGAGTGGTTCATCTTCTGCTGAACTGATCGGCAATTCGGTTAAAGGTCGGGAATTGACGATATTTTCGGCTTCTATCAGTAGACTTCGGAGAGTCTCTACTCTCGGTGCTTCTTCCTGCAGCGTAACCTTCAAAATTCTTTTTACTGATTGCACCATCCTTTCCCAGATTCCTCCTTCGCTCGGGTTAAGCGGGCAATTAAACTTCCATTCAATACCTTTGTTCGCCATTTCTTGCTGTATATTGTCGAAGTCGAAGAACTGAGATTCCTTAACTATTTCGCGTTGCGCTCCGATGAAATTAGTGCCATTGTCGGATCTTATCCTTACCGGAATTCCCCTTCTGTTTATAAAATTTCTGAGGCATAAAATGAATGAATCTGTAGACAAATCCGCGGCCAGTTCCAAGTGTATAGCTCTTATGGTAAGGCACGTGAAGAGTGCCACCCATCTCTTTTCTCTTCGGCGGCCAACAGCAACGTTTATTGGCCCAAAATAGTCTAGACCTGTATAGGTAAAGGGCCGGACGAAGGGTGTTAGACGATCTGGCGGCAGTTGTCCCATCAGCGGAATGATAGGTTTGGCTCGATCATGTTTGCATTTTAGGCAATTCTGTTTTATATAATTAAACACCGATTTGATATGGGGTATCCAATAGCGTTGACGAATCTCGTTAATAATTACTGAATTGTTTTGGTGATGGAATGAATCATGATACTTCTTCACTATGAGATTTGTAAGCGAATGTTTTTGTGGCAAGATTATCGGTCTCCTGGCTTCTTCGGGTAAACAATAAGCTGCATCGATGCGTCCTTGTATTCTCAACAAATGATCCTTGTCTAAGTATGGCGAAAGCTGATAGATGGTACTCTTCTTTGACAGCTCTTTTCCTTGCTCAAGTGCCTTTCTCTCTTCGTAGAAGACTTCATTTTGCGTTTGGTAACACAAAAAATGTTCTGCAGCTTTGATCTCTTCCGAAGTGAGTTCATCTCTATGGTAAGGACGAATTATTTTATCTTGGTGTTTCATCTCGATTCTTTTTCTTGCACGGTCTAACGCTCGGCGGCTTCGTAAAACCCAGGCTACCATTCGACTCAGTCTCAAAAAGGAAGAATAATTTTTAACGTTGATTAAAAAACTTGCCCTTTCAATATGAAGAACGCGCTTTCGAATTTCTTCATCAAGCGTTTCTGGGACTTCAAGACTTACAGAATGAGGCCATTGTTGTTTTGGGAGATGTAAAAATTCAGGGCCGGTAATCCAACGGCTATTCGTAGTAAACTTAGGCAAATTACCAGGTCTTGTGGCGTCATCTGCTACATTTAGATTTGTTGGAAGCCATTGCCAATCCAAAGCGTTTGATGATTCCAATATTTCGGCAATTCTGTGCGCGACAAATGGCTTATATCGTCGTTCGGAGGATTTTATCCAGCATATAGCTGTTTTGGAGTCACTCCAGTAAAACACCTTTGAAATCTCAATGTTGTGATTAGCACGAATCATAGTTTGCAAACGACTTCCAAGAACCGCGGCCTGTAACTCTAGGCGAGGAACAGACAGTATCTTTTTTGGTGCACACCTTGTTTTACCCAAAACAAAGGCCACATCTACTTTTCCTTGGTACTGGATGCGAAAATATCCAACGGCGGCGAAAGCATATTCGCTTGCATCCGTAAATATATGGAGCTCCACACTATCGGCTTATTGTAGGTTTGTCGAATAACATCGGTTCACTTTAAATTGCTTGACGCTGTTTAATCCTGTCCACCAGAGCTTCCATCGACTATAAATGTCGGGCGGCAACGAATCGTCCCATCCAATTCCGGTTTTCCATGTTTGTTGTAAAAGAATCTTAGAATATATTAAGAAATCGGCTAAAAAACCATACGGGTCGAAAACAGCCATGATGATTCCCAGCATTTCTCTTTTGCTTGGTGGTCTTGAAGATTCCAATATATCCTTGGCAATACGATGAAATTTAAGGCTGAAACGAAAGGTATCATCATCGGTGTTCCAGTAAATCCCCAAAACCTTTTCATTATTTTTATCCGACTCCAAGTTGGCTGATGATTTGTGTAGGTTTTTAAGGTTGTTTAACCGTTCTTGAACCGTTTTGATATTGCTTACAAAATTTCGAATTTCAAAACCTCCTTCAGCATGTATCTTCTTAACGTCTTCACTAATTTGTTCTGCATCGGTTTCGTTGTAGAAGCTACAAACGAAATCATCAACGTAGTGGTTGTTGATAATGGCGTCGACAGCTTTCGGTAACTCACTTTCGAATGATTTGGCATTTAAGTTCTTTATATATTCGGCTGCGCAAGGCGAACACGCGGCACCGAATATCATTGACGACATGGCATATACTTTAATAGGCTGGCTTGTATCTCCATCTCTCCCTAAAAATCTTTGGGAGTTCTGATCAATCGTGAGAACCTTCACTTGAGAAAACATCTCTTTTATATCAGCAACCACTGCGACACACCCTTGGCGAAACTTTAATAAAATTGTAAGAAGCGGCTTAGCTTGTTCTGGCCCCCTTAATAACATAGAATTGAGTGAAACGCCTTGAACTTCAGCTGCTGCGTCGAAAACGATACGGAGCTTATCCGGCTTCTGAGGGTTAACAACTCCAAAGTGTGGTAAATACCAATTGAGAGCATCTTCCTTCTCTGCTTCCTCCGTCGATAACTCCCTAGCGTAACCCTTCTCAATATAATTTGACATTTGACTTTTGTAGCGATGAGCGAAATCAGTATCTCTTTTCATTTTCGTTTCAATGTTATGCAATCGTTTTCTTCCCATCCCATAACTCTCTGGCATTGAAATGTTATCATGCCGCCACAGCAAACCCGTTTCGAAGCGCTTTCCAATACGACGAGTAGACTCCTCCAAAATTTTTCTTCCTCTAGCATCCTCATCAGATTCCATAACCATATTTGTCTTCTTCACTCCAAAATTTTCGGTCGTAAAATACGATTCAACCATCTTATCCAGTCTATCAAGAGTTTCAACTTCATTCATATGCAATACCATCGGTCTCATGTTCCTTTCAATACTCCTTGGCCCGTAAACCAACCAACCAAGTTTCGTATGAACGGCTATAGGTTCGTTTGGTTTTCCTTCGACCACATTACTGGCCACTCCAAGATGACAGTTGTCTAACCCAATCATCAGTACTGGCTTAGCGTCTTTATAGTTTTCTACAGGAACATTCAGCAGATTTTTAAATTTTTCTTTAGTAAACGTTTGACTTGGTAGACCTAAGTCTCTAACGGTCCTTACATTTCTTAGGGCGTAGTTACTATCGCCTTTTCCAATTCCTTTTACTTCGAAAGATACTTTTCTTGATGGTTCAGTAACCACCTTAGATCCAAACCACTGTAATGTAAGAGGTTGTATTTTGCCTCTAAGACCCAATCTGTCTGCTATTGATTCTTCTAGAATGCTTATCGAAGATCCCTCGTCGAACATGGCATAGGTGTTGATGAACCCACTCGGGCCTGTTAATGTAACTGGCAATATTCTGAAAAGATGACCTTTAGTTACTTCAGTTTGGCAGGTATGCATTCGGATAGATGGCTGAACATTTGTTGACTCGGATTCTGGTTGTTGACTGACTGTCGAGACTGAGTTCTCATGAAGAAGTTTGTGATGAAATTTAACACAGCGGTTGATATTACATTTCCTTTTAATATAGCATGATGCTGTTCCATGACCACCTTTGATGCATGAAAAACAAAGTCCTTTACTCTTGACTAGCTTCCATCTGTCATCAAGTGCTAGATTCCGAAATTGGTTACAATCGGCTAAATGGTGATTTCCTCCGCAACTTACACATTTTTTAACTGCCTTTGAATTCACCGTACTTCTCTCGTTCGTGTGAAGCATTCTTCGTGGTTGGGTTGTCTGACCTCTTACTATGGTGGAAACACCTACCTGTGGAAGCATTTGTATAATTCGTGCCTCTCCACTTAGCCATGTAGCAAATTCTCTTAACGTTGGGTAAGGTTTTATTTCCATTGCTCTTCTGGCCCACTCGAATCTTCTTGATGGTGGTAACTTCATAATGAGTTCTTCTAACAACATTGGGTTAGACAAATGATGCTCACACTCGGCAGATGATAAAAAGGCAACCACATTTTCCACCATTGTTGCGAAAGGAATAAGGCCTTCTATGCGATTTTCATTAATGGCTTGAAATTGTTGCACTTTATAAAGTTGGGCTTTTACCAATAAATCCGCTCGCCCAAACCGAAATGCCAACGTATTCATTACTTGTGCTACATTATTGGGGTATATTAATAAGGATGCGACTGCTTCTTTAGCTTCCCCTTGTAAGCACCTTTGCAAACGGATAGTGTTTTCCATTGCTGAGTATCTAAAATTTGCTGTTGTTTCTTCGTAGTTCGCTAAAAATAGTGGCCATTCCTCCGCTTTCCCATTAAAGTTAGGCAAATCATAAAGTTTTTTATAAGGCTGCATTGTTGATGTTGTTGTTGTTGATTGCGTTTCATAGGCTGATGCTTCTCCACGAATAACTTCGGCGATGTGTAAACTAGGGTTGTTCTCATAGTTAATTGCTTCTCGCAGGCGTTGCGTTTCAACTTGGTTTATACTTGTATCGTTTCGCAGCTGGTCAACCGACTCTTTAAGCGCTTGCAACTGCGCTACCAAAGCCGTTAATATTTGACCTTGTGACTGCTCTTGTGCTGCCTGCATTTGTGGTGGTTGCTGTGGCGGTGGCGGTGGTGCTGGCTGCTGCTGTTGTACTGGCTGCTGCTGTTGTACTGGCTGCTGCTGTCTTGCTGGCTGCTGCTGTTGTTGTTGTTGTTGCGACCTTTCCATCCTTTTGTATGGTACGAAACGTGCAGGTGGTTTACCTTTGTTGACTCTGTTGCTGGAGCGAGGCGTAGACGACATAAACTATACGCGGGAATCTTTCTTGGCAGAATCCCGGTAAGCAATTAATTTAGAATTTGTTTGCTTACTTGACTGCCGCAGCTTGGCTTATCCACGGCAGTAAGAAGCGGCTGGCTAAAAAGTTTCTAAAATATGCCTCTTTGGCGTCAGCAACAGGGAACGGCTACTAAATTCCTGCAATACTACTAATAACTACTATATGTTGTATATATGTTATTAAAATTTGTATATATTATACGCTGTTCAAATGTGCAATAAATTATTTGTGCAACCCGTCAACTCAGGTTTCAGTAGGCACTGGTTCAATATAATATGATGATCGCAGAACACATGTAAATAAAAATCAATCTTAACTTCGAAATGTCGAATCACAGGAACAAGAAAATGCAAAGTATGATGATCGCAGAGCAAATAAACGAATATTATTATTCAATAAATTAAATAAGCTGCAGTTTAATTAATGATTCTTGATTTGCATTATGTTGTATTACGTTCAATATTCAAGATTTTAATGATGTTAGCAGTAGATAAAGGATCGAAATTCGTTGTAATATTATTCGCGAAATTTCTAATTCCGAATTCAGCAGCAAGCATTTAAATAAACGATGGAATGTAGGTACATACCAAGTCCAACAATAACGGACCGTGTGGTTACTTTACTGTAATAGCTGTATCGGAGTTAGAAAATTCCGAATTACCGTAGCCTTGGCGATAACGTTAAATTTCATGCATACATACTTTTATGATGGAATATTTCTTTTTAAATGGTTCCTCCAATACTTCACTATTTCCAAGATGACGAAATGGCGACGTGATGCGATGTGGATGGCTAGTCAACTGTAGTATTTTGTGGCAACGTGGAATATTGAACGATGAAAAGGAATTGTCGATTCCTACTGCTTGCTACGGCTCTGATGATGACGACGACGGCTTATAACGACAAGGACTGACGATGGCGATACTAATGATGACGGCTGACGAAGACGAAGACTGATGACGATACAAATGGCAACGGCGTACGAAGACAAAGACTGATGACGACACTAATGACGACGGCTGACGAAGACGAAGACTGGTGATGACATAAAGTTGTGCAATTGGTGGCTGGCTTGGCAATTTAAGCCACTGCTTGATTGTATCCAAATAGCTTGGGCAACTGCTTCTCACAGTACAGCTTACGGGAACTTATGGCAAAAATGTCTGGATTCGATGAGCCACTGTAATAAACCTTCGGCAGTAATTTGTTTTTGAGACAACTTGTTGTATACTTACAAGACTGCTGCAGCTGTAATTAGCTGCAGCAGGACACAGTACAAAAGGCTTTTCTTGTCCAGACAATTATAGGCTCCTTTGTTGTAGCTCTATTCGTATACTCATGTGGCAGCAAACTCTTCACACAATCAAGGCAGCGGCGCACTCGTGGAAATAATTTTTGAACTGCAAATTTTAAAAGGTATCGTAGCGGCGGCAAATTTCTTTGGCAAAATAATTAAAACACTTGGAAAACTATTATTAATACATTTATTTTAGATGATTTGATACTTAGTTTAAAAATATGCGTTGTTTTAAAATTTGATGTTTTTTCCCGATTATAAAATGCGACCGCTGCCTTTCTCCTTTGTCTTAATAATGAAGGTACACCGCTTTCAGGTTATGTTGCTCGTATTTATTAAGATGCGATACAACGAGATCGCTCATTGGCCAGCCAATAAAAAAGGTTTTCTTATTTAGGATGTTCAGGTATTTTTGACATTTTGCTTTTGCTGCCTTTCGTTGACATTTGAGGATGACAAATATGTTAACCGAAATTTTTATTATTTATTTTAGAAATCAAAAATTGAGTTGTTAATCATGGAAATCAGCCGATTTTTATTGTTTTGCACCAATTAATTAGAACCTGTTAAAGTGGTGGTGCAGATTTAACCCACTGTGAACAAACTGGCCCCAAAGGTTATTGAATGGTTCATATTTAAAATGACAACAGATAACAGTTATTAAAGAACATTTTAAAAGATTGAGATTTATCTCTGGTACAATGTCACATGTGCGTTTCTGTGTGAACATTTATTCCACATTTATTTAAGCCCGTATGATACTACATTTTTTTCTCATTTTAATTCATTGAAAATGAAACTAAAGCAGCACGAAGGATTCATTATTGAAAATTCCCATATGATCGAGTGTGTACACATCAAACCCTAAAAATGTGAAAATGTTACAAAAAAATGTGAGAATGTCAGAAAAAATGTGAAATGTCTGAAAAAATTTATTAAAAATGTGATTCGATTTACATTTTTCAGCTTCTAGCAGCTTTTTTTTTGACAGTTCAGATTTGAAAATTAAAACATATTTCAAAAAACATTGTAAAACTAATTATTAATAAACATTTCGGACAAAATTCAATCGGATATAGTTTTGTGTTGCCATCAATTTAAAATTAATCATATATTGCATCATTAGAAGAGAAAACAAGAAAAGGATTTTTAAAAAATGTTGACAATTCATATTATTTTTTTTCCAAGATATGTGCTTTTCCTTTCATAAGAACAACATGTTTCCTTTTTACTCTTGGCTGACACTTTAGTATGATTTAATGAGCTAAAAATGAAGAAAAAAATGTAGTGTCATACGGGCTTTAAACGGCTACTATAATTATTATCAAATAATTAGTTATTATACGTTAATTTATTTCCTTGCCCGTTGATATTTATAGCTGCAAAACAACGGAGCAGTAGACTGTCATTTCTCACAAGAAGAAAAGTTAAATTGGTTATTTCAAAGCATTGAGTTTTGGAAAATCTTGGTGAGCATACAGTCATTTATGCAATGTATGTAATTATACAAAAATTAACATAATATATTAGAGTGGGCTAAATGAAATCAACTTTATTTTTTTCTTTTTGATACCAGGGGCCCCATCATGTAAAACGAAAACGATCAAACGATATCGTCTATCTTTATTTTTCTCTACAGATATGATAGATATAACGATGGTGAAAACGATATCGTTCGATCGTTTTTATTTTACGTGATGAGGCTACGGGACAAAAGTTGGACCGAACATTGTTGAGTGCAGTGTGAGCATTCGCGTTATAGTCCGCGGTCTGGTAATAAGTCCGGCGATGAGGCGGTATAGGAGTATTTTTGCGGTATGTTAAGTAGTGGAGATTACGTTTCTCACGAGAAGCATACTTACTAAAAGCGGCCTTATTACCAGAGAGGACTATAAACTAGGGTGCATAGCGAAAACAATTTAATATACGAATTAAAGATATGAAGATTAATTTAAATTGTATTATAGGAGTTTTTCCTTCATAGCCCTAAGTTACCAAATTTAAGAAGAAAAAAAAGAAAGTTAATTTTGTTTAACCCACCTTATTGTTTGTGTTAAAAAAATTCAACTGCAGAGTTCACTTCACTTTACTTCAATTTATATCATTACTTTTCTTTGCACCAAGTTAAATCCCTTTATTTTACTTGCTTTGTGATATGTGTAAATAAACAAATATCCTTGGATTTAAAAGTTAAATTATATTTGAAAACTAATTCACGACGGAAGCCAAGATAAATCATGATTATTTTGAATAAGTGGAGAAGCATTTTTTTAATTTCTGAAAATTTTTTCTCATTTCATGCCGCCAAACATTGTCCATCTTAGATAATAGTAGAATTTTACACGAATTAGAAATAAAACATCCACATTAGGATAACCTTTAATAAAAGTAGAAGTAGAATCCTGCGTTTCATCGTTGCTATAACTCTTGGTTTAGTCAGAAAGCCTCGTTGAAACTTTGGTTAAAGAATGGTTTTTTGTCATAAAATACAAAAACAACAGTATGCCACTCTGGTTCGCTCGATTAGGTCCTTATTTTAAGTTTTGTTTATAAATAAGGATCTAATCTCTTCCTAAGAAACATTATTTGTGTCTCGAGCAACCTCAAATTACTTCGAATATAAATATTTGATCGTTACTTTTTAAAAGAATGCTCCAGCGTTTCACTGTATTTCTCAAACTTCCAGGAATGTAGAATCATGCAAGTCTTAAAGCACAACTTTACAAAAAAAACAAATATTCCTTCTTTAGCAGTGGAATGTTCCTGTTATCTGTTACAAACAAAGTTAAAATTCTGTTACCACTGTAATTTAAAATCGTTGCAGTCAATCCAAAAAAAAAATATTGTATGTGAGGAACAAAAACTTTTCCTGTGGTTAATTTACTTAATTATTAAATTGTCAAGTATGGGTTTCGATGCTCAACACGTTTGTTTCATTTTATTTTTAAAAAGAAAAAAAGTTCAGATATATAAACATACAACTAAAGAATTTATAGTTTTATAAGTTTAATCTTTTGTTGTTGCAATTTCATTTGTTTGTCGTTGTAATTGTTTTTTAATGTAAGAACTTTTACTAGCAGGAAAATAACCACTTCCATACGTTTTACTTTTCTTCATTTAAACTTGAACATTGATGCATACATAATTTATTAAGCTAGCCTTAAGGTGAAATGCCCAATGCCATTCAAAACTAACAATTACATATTCCTTTTTTTTTAAATTTTGTAAACTTGCATTTCAAATAGAACAATAATGTACAGATGCAGTGCTAGTCTAATATTATGCTCCGCCACAATGAATGTTGCAATATTTTTTTACGAATAATGCTTTTCAATACTTCATAACTTCATACATTTGAATGGCTTTGAATGAGCTCATTGATTTTTACATATATTTTTATGCATATCAAATTCATATTCATAATTTATTTAAATTAAATTATATAATCTTATTTTAGTTGTGGCTATTTACGATTACTATGCCGATAAAGATGACGAGCTGAGTTTCCAAGAAAGTTCTGTTTTGTATGTGCTCAAGAAAAATGACGACGGCTGGTGGGAGGGCGTCATGGATGGAGTAACCGGTCTATTTCCAGGAAATTATGTCGAACCTTGCGTTTGAATGCTTCATAACTACACAGCGTTATATGTTTTCCAGTATTCCATATAAATTAAAATAGCATTTAGACAATATCAATTTTATACCTTAAAAAAAAATAAACAAAAAAAGTAAAAAAAGCTGAAAACAAATTCACATGAAAACACATTTTTTTATAAAAAAGTAGTCAAAGGAATAAAAAAAAAAAAACAAAATAGAACTAAACCAAGAAATATAAAAAAATAAAATGCATACAAATAATAACTAAGCAGTATATAATAATGATACAAATATTCAAAACACAAATTTAATAATTAACTTAAAAATTTTCAGAGAAAATAATTAATTTGCTATATGACTCGTTTTATTTAAAAAAAAAAAACCAAAACATTTTTAATATAGATGTTGTTTAATTATAATTTTTAGGGTAAATGAGGCTTTTTTAAACCACACAAACAAAACACACAGTTTTATGTTGTTTCAAAAACACGAATTTCTTCTACAAATCCGCGTTTCATCAATTGTTTGGCAAATTAAAATAAGAAATTTAATTACAAAAAAATGAAATTACGTAAGCTAAACATTTTATTTAGCTTCGTTAAATATACATACAACAAAAAAAAATAAATATTATATATTATATCTCTCCTTAGTTAGCAAAATACCATTTCGAATAGCTTTTACTTTATTATTTTGCTATTTCCCTTATAAAAAAATAATAAACAAAATAAAAGAAAAATTATATACAATTATATGTTTTTACAATAAAAATAGACACGATGAAATTAATAATACATATATTCAAGAAGTTAAGAATTTACAAGTTGCCTCGTAAGGTTTACAATTTTTTTAGACAAATACAATAAATAAAATCATTAAATAAATGCAGAGATAATTTTCGGTGTTTATAATTTTAATAGTTATTGTTTTTTAATATATACTTATTAACTTACTCGTTCCAAAGGTCAAGTATTGGTTTCGTGAATATAAGTAAGTCTTTCATCAAACATACAAGATATTTGTAGGAAATATTCTACGAGCTTCGCGCGGAGGGACCTGGACTTGCGGGGCCTCATTAACCTAATAGTTTTCGTAGTTATCTCGTAAAGAAGTCGAGTCCCGAGAAGTATAGTGGTGCGCAGGCTTCTGAACCTGTTGAACACGTAGGCGTGTCCTTGTTATTTGATTTTAAAAAGCTAAAATAAAATATGTATTCAACTGTGCCAAAAGAAAATTTATAAGGACCAACTTGAGTTTCAAAAAAGATGAACAAACCCAACGGAAAATATTCCATACGAAAAAGAAAATAAAGAACAGACCACTGTCCTACTTCACAAAAAAAAAAAACAAATCGAAGGAATACGAAGATACAAAAGCGTATTTTTTCAGATTTCGTTTTCGTCCGATAGTTGACATTCTATTCAGTACCAACAAAAATTGCAAAGACAAATTAATTCAGTTTGAATAAAAAACAACATAACATACAAATATAAAAATCGTATTATTTTCCTATTTTAATACTAGTTTACAATTATATAACCATTTTCCTGCCCGTAATCATCTTCCTCAGCTTCCGCAATATCAATTTTTTCCCTGAAAAAATTTGTATTGTATTTCGATGGAATTCCATCACTTCCAAGCAATGCGTGATGCATTGTTGAGTTCGTCATGTTCCCGAATTTCTCAAATATTTGGATTTCCTTCATTGGACTGGTGAAATTGGTGAATAAGTCCATGATGATATCCGACTCGTTTTTGTTGTTGTATGAAGTAGCTTGAGGAATATCCTCGCAATCGTTAGAAATTTTAATCAGTTTATTCGAAAATAGGTCTATAAAGCCAGTCTTTGATTCATTAGCTTTTGTTATCATCTCGTAAATTGATGAGCTAGATTTGTTTCCGAATTTCTCAAATGGTCTGGTTGAATTTGCATGTAGGGCGGCAATGCTTTCCGACTCATTCTTTCTGTTGTACAGAGCTGTTTGAAGAAAATCATCCGAATCATTGGACATTTGCATCAATTTATTGGAAATCAGCTCCATCAAGGCCATTTTCGATTCATTGAATTTCGTCATCATCTCGTACATTGCTTGGCTCGACTTGTTTCCGAATTTCTCAAATGGGCTAGTTGAATTGACAAGTAGGGCGGTGATGATGTGTGATTCATTCTTTCTGTTGTACAGAGCTGTTTGAAGAAAATCTTCGGAATCATTGGACATTTGCATCAATTTATTGGAAATCAGCTCCATCAAGGCCATTTTCGATTCATTGAATTTCGTCATCATCTCGTACATTGCTTGGCTGGACTTGTTTCCGAATTTCTCAAATGGGCTAGTTGAATTGGCAAGTAGGGCGGTGATGATGTGTGATTCATTCTTTCTGTTGTACAGAGCTGTTTCAAGAAAATCTTCGGAATCATTGGACATTTGCATCAATTTATTGGAAATCAGCTCCATCAAGGCCATTTTCGATTCATTGAATTTCGTCATCATCTCGTACATTGCTTGGCTCGACTTGTTTCCGAATTTCTCAAATGGGCTAGTTGAATTGACAAGTAGGGCGGTGATGATGTGTGATTCATTCTTTCTGTTGTACAGAGCTGTTTGAAGAAAATCTTCGGAATCATTGGACATTTGCATCAATTTATTGGAAATCAGCTCCATCAAGGCCATTTTCGATTCATTGAATTTCGTCATCATCTCGTACATTGCTTGGCTCGACTTGTTTCCGAATTTCTCAAATGGGCTAGTTGAATTGGCAAGTAGGGCGGTGATGATGTGTGATTCATTCTTTCTGTTGTACAGAGCTGTTTGAAGAAAATCTTCGGAATCATTGGACATTTGCATCAATTTATTGGAAATCAACTCCATCAAGGCCATTTTCGATTCATTGAATTTCGTCATCATCTCGTACATTGCTTGGCTGGACTTGTTTCCGAATTTCTCAAATGGGCTAGTTGAATTGGCAAGTAGGGCGGTGATGATGTGTGATTCATTCTTTCTGTTGTACAGAGCTGTTTGAAGAAAATCTTCGGAATCATTGGACATTTGCATCAATTTATTGGAAATCAGCTCCATGAAGGCCATTTTCGATTCATTGAATTTCGTCATCATCTCGTACATTGCTTGGCTCGACTTGTTTCCGAATTTCTCAAATGGGCTAGTTGAATTGGCAAGTAGGGCGGTGATGATGTGTGATTCATTCTTTCTGTTGTACAGAGCTGTTTGAAGAAAATCTTCGGAATCATTGGACATTTGCATCAATTTATTGGAAATCAGCTCCATCAAGGCCATTTTCGATTCATTGAATTTCGTCATCATCTCGTACATTGCTTGGCCCGACTTGTTTCCGAATTTCTCAAATGGGCTAGTTGAATTGGCAAGTAGGGCGGTGATGATGTGTGATTCATTCTTTCTGTTGTACAGAGCTGTTTGAAGAAAATCTTCGGAATCATTGGACATTTGCATCAATTTATTGGAAATCAGCTCCATGAAGGCCATTTTCGATTCATTGAATTTCGTCATCATCTCGTACATTGCTTGGCTCGACTTGTTTCCGAATTTCTCAAATGGGCTAGTTGAATTGGCAAGTAGGGCGGTGATGATGTGTGATTCATTCTTTCTGTTGTACAGAGCTGTTTGAAGAAAATCTTCGGAATCATTGGACATTTGCATCAATTTATTGGAAATCAGCTCCATGAATGCCATTTTCGATTCATTGAATTTCGTCATCATCTCGTACATTGCTTGGCTCGACTTGTTTCCGAATTTCTCAAATGGGCTAGTTGAATTGGCAAGTAGGGCGGTGATGATGTGTGATTCATTCTTTCTGTTGTACAGAGCTGTTTGAAGAAAATCTTCGGAATCATTGGACATTTGCATCAATTTATTGGAAATCAGTTCCATCAAGGCCATTTTCGATTCATTGAATTTCGTCATCATCTCGTACATTGCTTGGCTCGACTTGTTTCCGAATTTCTCAAATGGGCTAGTTGAATTGGCAAGTAGGCCGGTGATGATGTGTGATTCGTTCTTTCTGTTGTACAGAGCTGTTTCAAGAAAATCTTCGGAATCATTGGACATTTGCATCAATTTATTGGAAATCAGTTCCATCAAGGCCATTTTCGATTCATTGAATTTCGTCATCATCTCGTACATTGCTTGGCTCGACTTGTTTCCGAATTTCTCAAATGGGCTAGTTGAATTGGCAAGTAGGCCGGTGATGATGTGTGATTCGTTCTTTCTGTTGTACAGAGCTGTTTCAAGAAAATCTTCGGAATCATTGGACATTTGCATCAATTTATTGGAAATCAGTTCCATCAAGGCCATTTTCGATTCATTGAATTTCGTCATCATCTCGTACATTGCTTGGCTCGACTTGTTTCCGAATTTCTCAAATGGGCTAGTTGAATTGGCAAGTAGGGCGGTGATGATGTGTGATTCATTCTTTCTGTTGTACAGAGCTGTTTGAAGAAAATCTTCGGAATCATTGGACATTTGCATCAACTTATTGGAAATCAGCTCCATCAAGGTTATTTTCGATTCATTGAATTTCGTCATCATCTCGTACATTGCTTGGCTCGACTTGTTTCCGAATTTCTCAAATGGGCTAGTTGAATTGGCAAGTAGGGCGGTGATGATGTGTGATTCATTCTTTCTGTTGTACAGAGCTGTTTGAAGAAAATCTTCGGAATCATTGGACATTTGCATCAATTTATTGGAAATCAGCTCCATAATTATATTCTTTGACTCGTTTAACTTTACTTTAATTCCCGACATCGTTGAACCCGTCATATTAACGAATTTTTCAAATATTTTAATATCCGTTGTACTATTGCTGGAGGAAAAACGGTCTAATAGGGATGGAGACTCGTTGTTTTTTATAATACTTTGTTTATGAAGAAATCCGATAAATTTATTTCCAAAATTTAAGTTGAAAATTCCTTTTAATTTTGTATTCCCGTTTTCTATTTCCTCTGAAGGTATTAGTTGAAAATAACTACCGAGCAATAGTACAAGTATTAATTCATACAAAAAACGTCGATCCATTTTAATACACTTTAATTAAGAACCTGTAACTGAACTGAAGGCAGTCTTACATTCGCCTTTTATACTTTGGCTGGAAGTGCGTAAAAAAAAAAAACAAAACTGCAGTTGGTTAAATATTTCCAAATACATAGAAAGATGTAAAGTTCTATTTCAAGGTTGCTGTTTATTTGATTTGGGGTGAGTAGACTTAAAACCTATTATGAATGGAATCAATAAAATTATTTTTTTTTTATCGAATGTTTACTATTCCATAATGTTCAACGTCATTATTGACATTTTTCATTAGTTGCACCAAATTACATAATTGTGTATCTGTACATGTTTCTTACAGATTGTATTATATATATGCTTGTTTAGAGTCTGTTCATTGAAACAGCTAAAATAAATCTATATTGGGTGCAAGAGTTTTCTAAATAGTATATATATATTAACAGATTAGCAATGGATAATAAATTTTGAAGAAAAAAATAATGAAAAGAATTTTGTTCAAAATTTTACGACCTTCCCTCATCTAGTTACTAGATAAGGAGTATACAGTTTTTTAGGTACTGTCTTAAACTAACTTATTGCGCATAGGTTGCCTGACGAAATATGGTCAAGGCATAGGGTTGCCACGCTTTAAAGGTGCATTTTTGGGTACATCAGGGTAATCTTTTCTAGAAATAATATTTATATTTTTGAGAAGCAAATAAGACCCGTATTTGCAAAATTTTCGATTTAAGCTTTTTTCTTGGCTAGGTGAATTTTTGAACAATATACATATATTTTTTCATCAATTTTTGTTGGATTTTGATTTTTCCTTTTTACTCTCATTGGTATTTTGATTTAAATCAATACCAACATAAAGAGAATTCCATTACGAGTACGATGGTACTATGTTGTTTCCAAAAACATTGTCCACACTCGGAGTTTCCGAACTTTTAACTATCCATATTTTGAAATTTCTCTGTGCATTAAAGAAAACAATTTCTAATATCTGAGAGAGGTAACAATTTTTTGTCCAATTTTTATCTTGAATTGCAAATAGAATTGCAAATTTGGATCCCTATATTTCAAAGTGATAGCTTGAACAAAACACCATTTACCTCACCAGCTTCGCAGTGAAGTTAACTATACATTATACATTTTTTTGTTGTTTTTTTTTTTTTTTAAACGAAATGCTTCCTATATTCAAAAGATAATATGCAAACCATATCATGGTGATTCGCCAACATAAACTACAATAAATATTTACACAAATGCATTTTTAGAAAAATAATTACATACTTACATATGTACATACATAGTTCACTATGGCGTATGAGTAACGTAATTTTTATATACATAAATTATCACATCATGTGCTTTGCAGAACGTGACAAAACATAAGAAAGTATTTTTTTACAACATTCTAATACCTACTCCTACCAATGTAATTATTATGTATGTAAATATATGTAGCTACAATATGTAAACAAATTCCACCTTTTGTCCTTTTTGCATGTCTATATGCAAAAAGTTAACCGGGCTGACCCCACTGGGGTTAAAGAAAAAAAAAACAATCAAATACAGAAATGGGATTTCTTTTATTAACAAAATTTCATAATGTGTATTCTATATATTTGAATTTTGTTTATTAAATTTAATTTTAACTATAGAAGTAAAAGCAACAGTTTTCATTTTCTATCATAATTCTATTGAAATAAGTTGAGAAACACAATTACATTTGCTGAAACACCTTTCTCTCTAAAAGTTCATTTACCTTAAGAACGTTAAAAAAAAAGAACAAGAAGAATGTCGTTCAACCAATACATCTTTTAGATAGTTATGCAAACCTTTAACCAGGGACTTTCTTATATGACGAAACGCGCAATTTGTACAACTTTGCGGTAGCTCATTTCCCTAAAAAAAAAAAAAAAAACGTGGTCTTAGGATGGGGCTCGTACACTCAGAAAAAAAAACCATGCAAAAGGTGAGTAGGCTTGAGTTAAAAATTCACACAAAAGAATACAAATTTATTTAGTAAGATAGGTTTTTTTCTCTTTCTTTTGTAAGAAATTTTAACAGGTTTACTTCTTATAAAATTGTTTCTACAACAACTTTTGAAGTTTTAACGAGTGGTTTTATTTCAAAAATAGCTGCATTTTACTATCCACATGATCTGATCAGGATCAAATTTTAACACGTAAATATAAAAACAACATGTAATCCTGGATCTATTTCATGATCTAAAATCTAGTACTAGCCGTGTTTTTTTGCAAGCCTGGGGGAATTGGATAAAAAAAACGACGTCGGTCCTAAACAATTAACATGTTAAATGCAACAACAACTAATCCCGGAGAATTCTCTGGGCTTAACTTAAGCGAACCGAAAAACTGTGTTACCGGCATGAATTGCATACATGTTATCGATAGTTCGTATGAAAACTCCATGTTTCTTACTGTCGCTAATCCCCGCTGTCGTTTTTTTCAACCAATTCCCCCGGGCTTGGAGAAAAACACGTCTACTTTTTATTATTATTATGGTAAGGTACAAACATACAAACACTATGGAAAAAGAGACGGATATATACCCTAGCTGTCACTGTGATCCTGTTTGTTTTATTATGGGGTTCTGATCCAGATCAGATCATGTGGTTAGTGTATAACCATCAGGGCCTATAGTAACTTACAACTCTGAACCATGCATGTGTACATATAAACTAGAGCTTCCTATTACACGGATATTTAAAAACACGGATACACGTGTTCTTATAATATCCGGATTTGAATACGTGCATTTCGTGTATCCGTGCATCCGTGTGTCCGTGTATCCGAAGATCCGTGTATTTTAAATAATCGAATCATCACTGGAGAGGGCCAAGTTTATGGGATTTTTTTGATAAAAATACGACAACGACTTGGTAGTCGAATCTGTCAGTGGATTTAAATTTAAATTTAGAATTATTTAATTTTTTCTTTAAAAATCGATTTTTTTTGGAAAATTACCAAAAATAAAAATCTATAATATCCATTATCCCTCAAAATTTTGAGCTTGTAAGCCCACCCCTTGAAAAGATAAAAATCAAAGACCATTCCGTGTATAAAGAATCCGTGTAATAAAGATCCATGTATGCTTAATATCCGGATACACGGATATTAAGCAAATAAATACACGTGTTTTAAGAGAACGGATTTTTATTTGCGTGTAATAATTACACGGAGTCCGTGTACCCGTGTTTTTCAAATACACGGACTGAATCGTAGGCTCTAATGTAAACGTCAAAATATTTTTTAGCTGTCAAATCAAACAATACCTGCGTTCGTTTACTACTTCGCAAAATCGCCAATTTCTAACAATTTTAGTCCAATAATCTATAAAATTTCATTTATAAATTCTGTTACGGTTGTTAATTATCAATAATTGACAGTTGATAAATATTGAAATTTTGTACGTTAAAACTCGATTTATTAAAAATTTGATCAACTATTCCGTGATAGTTATCAATTTTCTTGTAACTCACAATGTTCTGCACCATTTTCAATGATCAAAAGTTGTATTATTTGGGTTATTTTACTATCGATTTTCAAAATTTAGCAACTATCAATTATTGATAATTGACAACCGTAATAGGGGTGAAAAAAAAAATAAAATTGTATTGAAATTGATAGAAATTGGAAGTCTTGGGAAGTAAATGAACAGTACTAGTATTCATTTGTTACAAAATGTTCGATCGGTATTTTGGAATTGAATGTTATATTTTTATTATTGTGTCTGATTTCTTTTTATTTTAATGTGACATAAAACCATTTTTGTTGTGTTTGCGTGTCACATCAAAGTTGAATTAAAAGTGGGTGGCATTTCGTGGGGGATATGGTAGGATATATTTTTTCTGTCATATTTCCTTGGTCAAACTTTCTTTGGATTTGCAATAAAACACGCCTATTGATTTACAAATAATATCAGACCAATATTTAATTAAATTTTTACTCTGTTCATTCGATCAAAGGTCTTGTTGTTTTGACATTAAACAAAAATATTTTGGAATGGATTTATTTTACAATTTTGTCATACGGTTGATTAAAGGTCAAGTGTGATAGTGAAACGATATCAAATTTCGTTCCAAAAGACCACTTCAGACGGGACTTTTGTCCTATTAGGGAAATGATTATTCCCAAATTTGTTGAGACTAATTTTCAACCAAAAGTTTTTGTCATATTATGTTACTATGTGTCACTGTTAAACAACGAAATGTGGAAATTCAAGAATTCACCGAAATTTTGTCGACAGTTTTCTTGGAAAACAGTACCTGATCATGTGGCCCGCTTGCCAAATGCATGGTAGTTAAAGTCGGGAATGAATTATGAAAGCCAAACATTTCCGACTTTTACTTTTGGGACTTGTATCTTATCTTCGATGAACAAAAAACGGGAGTCCTGAAATAGATTTGGGACGACTTATGTATAGCTCCCATTCAAAAATGGGACAGAAATCCCTTCGAGACCTAGAAGATAGTGCTCGCGTAAAGAGAATAAATACATAGCCGAGCAAACATTAAAAAATTCTATACAGAAATATTGATTAGAGTGCACGGTTGACATACAACACACGTAGACATACAACACACCACGAAACAAGTGTATAGTCAAAAAAAGCTTTATATTATTTCCTATTTTCAAGGTTCAAAATTCAATCACGTAATTTTTTTCTGTGTGGAATTTTACAATTTGATTTGACATTTATTTCACAGAACTTATAATACACTAATATTACCATTGTCAATTATCAATAATTGAATATTACGATTGTGAATTATCAATTGATAGTTAATAATTATCGTAAAGAATTACAAGAAAATTTACTATATTTAAGGAATGGTAAATCAATTTTTTTTAACTATTGATTTTTTATTTTTCAAATTTCAATATTTATCAACTATCATTTGGTAATTGACAATCGCAATAAAAGTGATACGTAAAACTAAGTTTTCCCTTTCTCACCAAAAAATTTAAAGCCCTGGTTCAAATTTAAAATACTTTTTAAGAAATGCTTGAAGCAAACCAATAAATTATTCATTATTATTATTGTGTAATGATAAATGATAGTGATAATGAAACGGCAACGCCATCACACATTTATTTTATTGTATTCTTTATTATATTGATATTAGGCGTGTTCCTTTGGGCTGCAGCATCTACTGCTAAGTACTTCTGGCTGCTTTCAACTACTTCTACTCTATGGTCAAAGTAGTTCAAAGCACTTCAATAATGTAGTAACGAAATTAATCCACGCAAGAAAGCGACACCTTCAGTAGAAGAAATTACATAGTAAATTATTGTTGTTGATGTTTTCAATAATTTAAAATAAAATAAAAATACAAACAACAAAGCTTTCGTCTATATTGAGGTTAGATTTTCCGTTTGGCAAAAATTAAAGCGTTCCATTCATCATCTATACTGCGAAGTACTAAAAAGTACTTTGCACAAGGCCCAAAGGAACACACCTATTAATAATTAAATTATACAAATAAAATAATCTAATCTAAAAAATCTAAATCATAGGAAAGAATATGAGTTTCTTAACAGGGGGTTTTTGGGTGTTATAAAGTTTAATAATTGCCACTTTTCTTGGCTATCATTTATTAATTTGTACCCAGTAATTGTATTTTTTGGTTCAGTTTTCATTATAAGATCAGATTCGTTCATGCATAAATATACAAAATTTTTATTTTCGTGTTGATTTTGCACAATTTCTCTCTAAGTCTTCTTTTAAAATTCCAACCACCTCATTTCATAGTATCTATATTGTATAAATTCCCATACATACATTTAATCACATTTCCATATCAAAATCGTGCAATAGTACACAATATTGTATACCAACAACTTAGATACAATAGTGTCCTGGCACCAACTTTTTTATTCTTTTTGAATATAAAACTGACCCCATATTAAAGAACTTTTAGTCGAATAGCGTGCTTGGTCTAGTAAAGTACACACAACGTTATATAAAAGGAATACGATATCCTTCGCAGGTGCAAATAAAGTGCAAATTTTTGGAATAATTTATATCAATTTATAATAAGGGACTTTTGTATTAGATAACAAAAAAAAAAACAATACTTTAAATCCACAATTAACGAATTTTTTGTTTTAAAATTGAAGTGTTAAATTTATGTAAGTGACAAAAGAAAAAAAATAATAAGAAGTTTAAAAATTATTCCTTCCCTTGTGTAATCTTGATCAAGCATAACAAATAACTTAGTGATGGTCATGAGATTGGTGTTCTTGACCTTAATTACTGACCCAGTTTCTTGAATCCTTCCGTGTGATATCGTGAAAAGAAGTTCGAAATTTCAATTTTTTCTACCCTAAAAAGATATGCAAAACATTCGCATGAGAAACGGGAAAACCCTTACGTTATAAACACAAACCCTCCTTATACCTTCCACACTATTCACCACAAAAAACTAAGACCCAGTTTTTTTCTTGGTTTTTAATTTCTATTAGTCTATCGGTATTCTAATGTTAACATAAAGAAAATCAATATTGAACAATAGGTTATACAAAAACACAAGACCAAAGCCGCCGTCACTGGTCAATGCATGCCGCATAAAGCTAAAGCCGTCCCCCAACAAACGTGTCATCTAATGAAAGCACATTTACGCGTCCATAAAAGAAGTAGCACTTTGGGCCAAATTGATTCAAAATGTTTTCATGTCTGTGGATAATTAAAGTCTAGCAATGGAAATTTTGTTCATTACTGAAGCCACGACCACCACCGATATGGGAACTAAATCGATTTTATTTTAAATAAACAAAAGCCCAATCACTGGATGCCCTCATTGAACCACACTTGCAAATGTAAACCACTTTGTAGATTCGAATCGCTTAAAATATTAAAAACTTCTAAGGGGGGACGACCGACGATAAAACCCTTCAACATTAATCTAATATTATAATATGTGGCTGATGAAATTAAAATAGATGTCTTGATTGTGCCTATGAATATCGATAGACCATATAAATTATAGGAATTTTGCTTTTCATAAAGCTAGATGTAGTATGTAAATGTATGTATGGGGTTGTTCTGGGTAGTTTTGACCACAACACAAGTATAGGGTATATATTTTAGCGAAATGGCATTAATCTGGGTTTGGCATTAAAATTGAATAGGCCATATAAAAGGTTCGTTAAAGTTAACTGTCACTTTCGATTCAGGGTTATAGCAGTTTAGGGGGGATTTCCCCTTTCGCACCGAAAATCAAAGGCTTTTATTTTTTGGTTAGAGAGACACGAGGGAAACTTAAATATTTAAGGTTAAAGGTTCAGAGTTTTCAACAATACAAAAGAAACGTCACTTTAACAATAAATGGCAGCGAAATAAACAAAAATACTTTTATTTTATGTACATATATAGAACAAAAATAGCAATGAGTCGTAATGGTAATTGGTCAAGTGGAAGTGGAAGCTCGTCATCAACTACGCCCGGTACAAGTACGATGCAAAGTGAAGAACGTTTAGTGGTAAATTTGATTTTGTAAAAGTATTCCCTTCAAAATGATCGTGAATTTTTGGTGGCATTTAGGTAGCAGTACGTGTCCGACCCAGTCTCGAAACAAGTGATAGATGCATTGAGGTTATATCGGGAAAGGCTTTACTATTCGATGATGGAAGTAAAAATCGTCCCAGAAAATACGCATATGATCATGTTTTTCGAGAAGAAGATACACAGGTAAGTTTAAAATTATATGATTTTCTTTTTATAAATACAAACATTTAATTAATTAGTTTGAATTGTTGGGCGCCATTTTTATAGCAAAACACGATATATATTATCGAATTCAAATACAAATTTATATGGAAATACCTTACCTTAAAGTTACTTCCGATATCCCTAATATTGGTCTAAAATTTAAAAAATCAAAGTGGAAATAAAATTTAACTCGTATTTTTGAACTTTGGTTTTTTACTTTTTTTAAATTAATAATAGCGGTAGTAGCCCGTGGTGAAATGGTTAGTGCGTTGGACTGATAGATAAGTAGATAGATAGATAGATAGATAAATTTGATTTATTTTCCACACAATTAATTTTTTTTTTTAACTCCTAATTGCTGCCATATAATAGATCTACAATTTCGTTCTCGTTCAGAAGATATCTACTAAAGTGTGATCTCCTTATTTCTTTAAGCACTGGACATATTCCCAAAAAGTGAAAGACATCCTCTCTTACACACAAGTTATGCATAGTGAACACAGAATTGATAAATCTTTACGGTGTGGTTGTGTTGGACTGTTACACCGAAGGTTTGGGTTCGATTATCCCAGCCTATGCCGCCTAAAAAAAAAACAGAAATGTGTTAATTTATACTTACTCTTGCGAGGAATTGGCAAATCCTCCAAAGAGTATGTCGTGCCATGAAAAAGTGCTTCTCACCTTAGTCGTTCGGAATCGGCAGAAAACTTCTGCCAATAACAAGCAGAAATGAATGGTTGGTAGTTGAGAGTCACCAAGCCCTTGTTCTAACGAGTGGTTGCGCCACCCGAAGTACTGCTTTTGCACTTCTTTTTCAATCTCTCTACTCAAAAAAGTCTTTTATGTTTTTAGAGCTATGTATGTTTTTATAGTGTTTTGTTTTTCTGAATTTCATAGAGGAGTAGACACACAAAGATATGTACAAATCTTATCGTCAGATCACATGTCAAAACTGATACATGCTTGAAGAAGCCATTTTGTTAAATGGGAACTTTAGGTACAGTGATGCCAATTGCCAGACTTTTGGAAAATAAAATCCCTTTTTTCCCATGTGTTACATAACAACAACTAATCCCCAATGGGCTTAGCTATACCCAGATAATTTTCGGGGTTTAACTTAAGCGCAGAGAAAAACTGTATTACCGGCGGGAACTACATAATTTGTATCGATAGTTTGTATGGAAACTCTATTTTTTTCTGTAATGGCGTATCGTTTTTGTAACCAATTCCCTCTGTGATAGGAAAAAACACACCTAATAATGCATTAACATTGAATGCATGAGTTTAACTATTTGTAAAAAAAAAGACAAAAATAAAAGCACAGAAATCAATGCAAACAAACCCAATAAAACTCAAACGTCACAATTAAATTAAATATTCTGCTACAATTATGAATTTCGTTTATCAATAGCATGAATACCACGAAAACCAGAAATTTATTTTTATTTTTGGTTTAGATGGGTTGTTTTTTAAGATATTTGTTGTTTAGCATCAGCTTTCGCTTAAGTATAGTCAAATGCAAAAATGGAAATGTAAACATTTAGATATTTAGATATTTCATATTTAGCCTTTGCATGATAATGTATTAATTGATCATATATGAATTTTGTTTTAATAAAATGAGCAATTTTTAAAATAAATTCAAGCGTAGTGTAAAATGTCTTTGTTCGTAATATGAGGTTGGAAAATCACTTTTTCCCTTTTATCTTATTTTAGACGTGAAATTCCCACAAAAGGGATAAATCCCTTGATCCGTCATCGCTGATTCTTTAGTCTGTGTTTTAAAATTTGGGAATTCAACATTTGTATGATCAATTGGGATCGAAAAGGAGTAGAATAGTCCGAAAATATGAATAATTCGGTACTATTTATGAATAATATGACTCTTTCAAATTATATTTTAAACATATTTGTACCTACACCTTTGTATATAAAATATATATTCAAAGCCTACACTACAAATACATTTTTATAAAAATAGTTTTTATTTTTCATTTTATATTAACAGGAAGATGTATACAAAACAACGACAGCCCCACTTGTCAGAGATGTACTCAATGGATTAAATGCTGCAGTATTTGCTTATGGAGCTACTGGTTCTGGTAAAACTCATACAATGTTGGGTCCAAATAAACGAAGAACAGGAATTAATACATCTGGAGCATCACATCCTTCAGATCATCCCCCAAGAACAGCTAGCAGTTCATATACAGATGGAGATTCAAGTAGTGCAGATAATGGTTTAATGGTTCGAGCTATTGATGAAATTTTTGAGCATTTTGAAATGGCTGAGGAAGAAGGTGCTTTTAAGGTATTAAATATTAATCTAAATCTAATTATTATTCGTTATAACTATATTAACTTCATTTGACTTAACTGCCCCTTTAACAGATTTGTTGCAAGGATTTTATTATATAATCACGGTTTAATAAAAAATGTTATTGAAATTAATTGTTTAAGGACTAACATTCGTTTACTCTCCATTAAATAGTTGATATTCTTGTTTTTGCTAAAACCAATTTTAAACAAAAAGCACCTTAAAACATTTTATTAAGAAATATAAAAAAATTAGTGAAATGACATCTCGCGAAGAAGAAGAACCAGTATCCAAATATTATTTTAGCTTAAATTGATGCTTTAAAGAGGTTTCTGAGTTCTAAAGGGTTCTTAATATATCAGTTACAGTTTTTTGAAAAAAAAACTTTCCTGGAAAGTAAATACATATATTATAATTTCCGCGCTTAAACTGAACAACTCTCGATTTTCCAGCAGAAATCCGCGAATCAAAGTGTGGTATATTTTAGATACTCTTAACTCTTGAATTAGTCTTAGGTTTCACCGATAATACATAGTATTTACAAGCAGCATTATTATTCCACTTTTAAGATGCCTCCGTTACTGTAAAACCCCGGATTAGTTGAAATCCTAGGATTGAACCTTAAATATAAAAGTTACTTCAGAGAAATTGCTGAAGTTGAAAAAAAATGTATTCCTTTCCGGACTTTTACTATTAACCCATGCACTGATAAATACTAAGCGTTTATATCAGGGTAATCGTACAAATTGTGCTTCACACTAGCATCACATTTTACTCTCCGTTTTGCAAGTGCTATCGAACGCAGATTTATAATTTTTTTTTATTTTTCTCTATAAAGGCTTCCGAAATTGAAAATTCCGATTATCAAACTCGCTATTGCATGGATTCGTAGTGATTCGCATTCAAGTTTTTCTTTCCTCTTTACTCATTTTGTCGTGAAAAAAACACTGCACTGCTATAACTGAATCGATGATTGTTAAAACAACATAAGTGACATCTTTTTTTTTTTACAGGAGAGACAAAAAACCTTATATTTTTACCACGCGGCCGCATTGATAATGCCGATTTCGCGCTTGAATTTCTGTGTGTTTCAGGTATAAATTTATGTTAGTTTTGCTCTCAACTAATAGCTCTACCCCTAAGCAGTGCAAAACTATAATAAAAGTGATTTCGAAAAATGTGTTACTTATGTTGTTGTAACAATCACCGATTCAACTATACTTTAACAGCCGAATTTATAAACGCATTATAGCGAGTGCATAAACCTATACACTTCTTATAATGCCTCTAAACACGAAAATTGTATTTATAAAACTTTGCAACGTTGAATAGTGGCATTATAAGCTGAACGCGTTTGAGGGTTGAATAGTGTCTGTATAGGGATATTTTAGTATCGAAATGTCACTTTGACTCACACACAACAATATAATACATAGATATTAGGGTAGCGCTTATTTTGGCAATGTTTGAATTTCTTTTTTATCCTCCCCTAAAAATGATTATTATGTACCTGTACAATGTACATACAAACAAGTAGTGCATTTTTTTTTTGGAGGGGCTAGCTTAGTAACACCGAAAAATAATTATACGGATTGAATTCCAGCCTTTTTTCACCTTAAAAGTAAAAAATAGAAATGTTTTTTTATTGGATACTACCTCTTCGTGGAATTAAATTCTTGCACACTTAATAGAACTTCAAATTGATGCCAAATTACTTAAAATGTGTCAAATTTGGAAATTTTGTATCACTTTTAGGAAAGGACTTAGAATAATTTTAGACATTGCGAACAAAAGAGCCACCCTAATGGCTAATAGATATATTTTCTTTTCAATAAAAACACCACCGTGTAGAGTGAAGAAAACACAAATCTTCTAATGAATCAATAAAAATGATTTTTTTATTCCAAAATATATAACTTTATTGACAAACAACACAAAAACCACACAAATAACAATAATCTGAATAATAATATTAGGAAAAAACAAAAGAATCCAATATGCTGCGCAACAGAATTGTTTTTTTTATGAACAGCTGAGATTGGTTTGTCAGTTTTGGAAGTAAAACGTAATAGATTTCCTCTTTTTGGTACTTTATTTGACACAAGCGTATTATAACTATACAGGGTAGGAAAATCTTTTATAAATAATAATTTATGTTGCGTTGAATAGTAGCTACATAAATGCTTATGCATTACATAACTATTCAGCCGTTTAGAGGTGTTTAGCGAATTCTAATAAATAAGGCTGTAAATCTATAGTATTATGAATTCCATAATAATATTGGTATGAATATTTTTAAAAATTAATATTCTTTTTCAAATTTTCAATTTGGGAGTTTTTAAAAAGTTCCAAAAACTATATAATCTACGTTCCACTCCATGCAGAATGCGGTGTCTGATGTGTGTGTTTGCAGCCCACTCTCTTCGTCTGAACGAAGCCCAATTCGCTACTGATATAGAAGGAAATTTATACTGTGGTCTCCAACACGAAAACGAAAAGCTTAGTCTCCTTTCAGCAAACAAGTTGCTAGACATTTTTTGGCGTTTTCTATTAATTCAAATCTCCACCAATCGTAGACTGTTCAATCCGCTTACTAGTTGCCTTGTTCACCTAAAAACTGAAAGTTGCTGGAAACTCAGTTTCCCCGCGTGAAAGGGGACTTACGAAAATGGATACAGCGTAAAGATCCCACTGAAAGTGTCACCAATTGCAAAAAAATACACAACAATAAACGCAAAAAAAATTTCAGAAACAACAAATACAAGCACATAGAAATCAAATGTGGTTTTTTCGCAGACAACTAATGGTTCATGAAATTAATCCTGTGAGATAAAAGGGCGGAGACTTCTGCTCGACATGCCAAATTCATTTCATTTCGCTCGCTCAATGGAATACCGCATGCTAAACAAAAAGCAGAACGAAATTTTTCGTTGTGTTATTTTTGTAAGGAATTTTTCGTTTTGCAATAGCAGTGTGTACTATAGGCTTTACAGTTTGCACTAGACTTGCTTGAACATTAAAAAAAGAACCACCCCGATTACAAAATCCGATTAATGAGCTGCGGAGGGAGTCGGACTCAATTTTGACATATTTTGGTCTGTGCACAAATTTTCAAAACATTTCACAATTTGCTGTCAAAACCCATAGAAAAAAATTCAGCTTTTGGGAAATTTGTTGAAAAAAAGTTACCAAGTGTCTAAATTGTGTCTGATTCCCTCCGCAGCTCATTCATCGGATTCTGTTATTGGGGTGAATAATTCCATTGAATGGTTACAAACTTTAGGGTAGTTGATGTTTCTCAGGTTGGTTCATTGTAGAAAAAAAAGAGTGTGCGTACTTATGTACTCGCGCTAGAAGTAAAACTTCTTTCACGACAACAGGGCAAGTATTTTTCAAGTCTTACCACTCAGAGCACCCGATTTGAAACTCAGAACCGTTGCAAAATCGTGAAGCTGAATTTTGTAATTCGTGACGGGAATTTGTATGTCGGTTTGACATGTCACTGACAGCTCCATAGAAATTTTTTTTACCCCCATGCCGCAAAAGAAGTTTTACTTCAAAAATTCATGTTTTGGAATTCCACCCAGCACAGCGGGTTTTAAGATACATCCCAATGCCTTCGGCATTGCAAAAAGACACGGCTTTTAGGCTCTCCCAAACCAACGCTAAACAATCGTAACGACGACGAAACTTTCAGATGTCAAAATATATTTACAGGGCGATAAGTAAGATTACCCACACCAATTAAATTAATTAATTAATGCGGATAAATTTTAAAAAGGCTTTACGTAGAAAAAGATCTAGGTGTCATATTTGGCCGCGATGTGCTTTTGTTCACTATGCTGAAGTTGATATCATTGTCTTAAACGTATTTTCATTTTCATTTCAAATTTGTTTAGCCCAGTAGCCCCCTTTAACCCATTAGGCCTTCTGCACACGAAGCGTTTCCTTATATGATGCGTACTTCGATTATTTGCGGCTTGTCTGCAGATTGTTTGTAGCTCACGAGTGTTCCAATGGATATACGCACACGAGCGTAAGCGGCACTTATTTGTCACATCACACAAGCTGCGAATCGCCTCCGCCGTGCGTACGGCACTGTCAGTGTGTTGTTGTGTGATGCGACGAATAAGTGCAGCTTACGCCTCGTGAGCTACATAAAATCTGCAGACAAGCCGCAAATAATCTAAGTACGCGTCTATGACGAGACGCTTCGTGTGTAGAAGGCCTTACTTATGGCGTTTTTCATTGGTAATCCGCAAGGGAAATGCCAATCGAACGCTTTTACCGATTCCGAGGTGTAAGTGCTTCTGGTTTCGATTCTGAATTCAAATCCAGAAGCAATTTTTCTTTTATCGAGAAGGAAAACTGCCACTTTGTCAGGGCTCAGAAATTTTCTGAGCGACAAATCGAAAGTGTCAATGTCAAACGTGAGTTCATGCGAAAATTGTATGAAATTTATTAAAATGTTGTGTTTTGTCAATGAAGTGACGCTTCGTGTGCAGAAGGCCTTATGTACACACCTATCTACGCATTATACCTTTCCTGCGACAAAAAGGCAAACTTTCCCAAGCAAGCTTAATGAACTCACAACTTTCATGAACTCTAATAATAGAGCTAAGTTTTACAAGATACATATGTAGCTACATACGTAAACGGTAAAGTTATAAGAATAAATAAAGTACTACGTCGCGTTAGAATTTGAAAGTGTCCAAATAGCTTTTAAAAAGAAATCTATAAAATAAAAATATTTCCTTACTGAAAAACAAAAAACTACGCCAGGGCTCAAGAGGAGGAATGTCCATTGTTTATGTATATTTCTATAGGATAATTAAAGGGCGCATTGTTGTCCTGTCACTCTTGAATTGTAAATTTTTAAACAATTATTTCATGAACAGTATAGTGTATATGAATATGTTGTATAGGCATGGTGTTTTTGAATATCAAATGGCAATAAGTATACATCTTGTCCATTCATAGGTACCTAATTTGATATCTTTAATAAACGCCGTTGTGGCCCGTGGTGACATATAATTACAACACCAACCCCTCTCATAAAGCACGACTGAACTAATGGCTTTTTTTAAATTCATAATTCATAATATTCATAATTTCATTAGACTTTGGTATACCACGAGTATTCCATCAAAAGCTAAATGAAATTACTTAATCAATCAATTTATTATTTAAAGGTTTGTATTTCCTATTTGGAAATATACAATGAACTCATACGCGATCTTTTGAATCCTGGGGGACCATTGGAACTGCGAGAGGATAACCGTGGCCAACGAATAACTGTGGCGGGATTATCAGAGATAACAGCTTCTAGTAGACAAGAGGTGATTTCACTTTTGCTAAAAGGCAACAAGGCACGCACAATGGAGCCAACAGCAGCAAATCAGACTTCATCGAGAAGTCATGCTCTATTGAGTATAACTGTTCAAATGAGAACCACACTGGGAACCAAGCAGGGTCGACTATTTCTAACTGATTTGGCTGGATCTGAAAGAGCTAAGAAAACAAAAAATAGAGGTAAAAGATTGCAGGAAGGGGCACATATAAATCGCAGCCTCTTGGCCTTGGGGAATTGCATCAATGCCCTATCTGGAGGTGCTCGATATGTTAACTATCGTGACTCGAAACTAACTCGGCTATTGAAAGAAGCCTTGAGTGGCAAATGTAAGACAGTTATGATAGCCCATGTTGCACCGGAGGGAAAACATCGCGATGAGACTAAGAATACATTGGTCTATGCTGATCGAGCTAATAATATAACAACTCGATTGCAAAATACTGGCTACATAGACGAAGTCAAAGATTTTCCCATGAAGCACTATCAAAGCCTGGTCACTGATCTGCGTGAGGAGGTAACACGACTAAGGTCAAAGATGTTGACTGAACGTCCCCGTAGTGGGGCTGCCCTAGCCCGAACCACAGCTGTTGATGATGAAAAACGCAAATCCGAGCTAAGATATTTGAGAGAACAAATTGTCCTTACATTCAAACAACAGATGAAACTGAGACGCAAGCTCTTGGAAGCCGAAAGTCATTTGCTGGGCCTTGAACTTGATGCTGAAAGACAGCATATGATCATATCACATTGGCAAGGACGAATGGGAAAACTTTACGATACTCTAGTTGAAGATGGTTTGTTATTCAGTAAAAAGAGAAACTATTATGAGGCACAATTTATTATAATTACTCTAATTCTCCTTTTTTAGATGGTGAATCAGAAGGTTCTATTGCCTTGAAGAATGCTTGGGGTGAACTGGCTGCAATCGAGAAAGAATCAAGAAGATACAAAGAGATCCGAGAAAGAACCGAACAAGAATTGGAAATGTGTCGACAAAAAGGCGTACAATTGGAAGACGTAAGGAATAATATTTTTTTTCGGAATATTTACATATAGAATTTTTAAATTTAATGTTCTTAAATTAGGAACTACCGGAACGCATTAGCAGCGATGAAGAACGAGAACTTTTAGGTAAGATTTAGGATAAATAGGTAGAAGAATTTATTATCGACGATAAAAAAATTTAAAAACCCAAAATTTTGAAAGCCCAAAATTCCAAAAACACATTATTCCGAAAAATGTGTGCAAATTTAGAATTTTAGATAATTTTTCGAAATTTCGATTTCGAGAAAAAATAAATCTAAATGTAAACGACTGTAAAAAAGAGATGACTCAATAACTGTACATTCCGTTAACTCAAGTTGTTTTGTATCGCAAATTGTTCGTTTGGCATTCCGGATTGGAGAGTTCCTAAGACTTCTTCCGGATTACCGAACGAAAACGCTGTTAGAAGTCAAACGCATAGAATTTAAAATTTAATATTATCCAATTCCAGCTCTTCTTTGTCGAGTCCATGAACTAGAAGCCGATAAAGTTTCTTTGCAAGCAGAAAGATTGGCACGTCAAGCTGAATTACGTAGAAGAGACTTGCAACTGCTACGTGCTGAACGTCAAAGAAGACTTTGCGAAGATATTATAAGTTCTCAAAGACGTTTGATTGAAGATGGTAATGTGGACCTTCCAGATGAATTGAGAGAATTATACGCTTTGTATCAACAAGAAATCCATGCAGGTACTGTAAGTTCATCAGCCTTAACGTTTTACGAAAGAAAATTACCACCAATATATTCAGCAGGGTAAATGAAAAAAAAATATTTATTCTATAATTGAAACAAAATTTTTTCATTTGAATTTTTAAAATTTCCAGTTCGGAATCACCTGGAAGTTCAAGTTCGGGCTCAGATTGGTCACCCTCACCTTTACCACCAATTGATTTAGGACAAGATGTTCCATTAGCAATTAACGTCCAAGATGATCCTGATCGTTTAATGGGCCCGTTGGTAAATTCTCGAGTTCGAAAGATTTCAACATCAAGAAAACGTTCGAAATCTACCAATACCAGAACTTCCGAATAAAATTAAACAAAGAAATGATGTAATTTTCGAAAAAATTGGCTCAATTTATTTATGTAACTACTTGATACTTTTTATCAGTAGAATTATTGTAAACGTAGGTATATCGTACAACAGCAATTTATTCGACTTTAAGAAAGTAGTTAATATGAAGTTTATTGCCTGGTGTTGAAAATGTTGTGTTATAGTTTCATATTTCGTATTTCTAGTAGAAATTGTTAAAAAAAAAAAAAAAAAAAAAACTGTTGGATAAACGCCATCCATATGAGTTGAAATTTCGCTTTTGAAATTAATTTGATAGAAAACACAAATACAAATGTAGAAGTTTTATAAAATCGTAACCAAAATATATACTTTGCTTAATCTGGTGTAACAGTTTAATGTAGTGTGTGACACAAAACATAATATTGCTAAATTTACCTTTACAAAAAAATATATGGAATTGAATATGTATGGAAAATAGAACAACGAATTGAAAATTTAATAAAGAGGCTTTAAAGCTATACAGTGTTTTTTTTTTAGAAGTTGGAATTATTTAATTTAAATTTTTAACTTGTTTGTGTAAAAACAAACCAGGTTTTTATCAAAATAAAAATCACGATGTTGAAGAAGTCGGAAGAAGTAGTCGTCCACTTAAGAGCCAGAACCCAAAAATGTGAACGGATTTGATTTTTTGATGGCAATGGTACAGTGGATGTATTGTAGTGGCAACAATAAACATAGAATAGAACTATGTATAATAGTCGGAAGCAAAATCCCAAAAATCTAACGAAAAGTTACCTTCCAAATGCACAAGTAACCCATAACACATACATAATTACAAAGACTTTTTTCCGGAAAAATAAGTATATTTTCTGTAGATATTCGGCATCCTGAATCTGAAAATGAAACCCATTTTCATCCATCAGCCTCGCAATGAGAGATCTGATATTATGGATACTTCTATAGAAAAGAACCTGCCATACGGCGAATAAAAACAAAATTATTCTTTAAAAGCAACAAAAAAGGATCTTTTCCATGGTCGTTTGGCAGATTGTACATTAGAATAAATCTATTTATTGCGGTTTATTTAAGTTAATACCATTTAAATTAAGGAGGCAAAAATAAAAATAATCATCAAATTTATCTATCCTATCAAATATTGGTGTGAAAAACCATTAAAATTACAAATAATCTCACAAGAGATTTAAAAATTAATAAAATATGCTTCTGCATTTGGAAATTTCAAAAAAGTAGAGTAGGCAGATGTATGCAAAAAATCGAATTCGACAAATAATACCCTTTATGAAGATGAATATGGTGGTTTTCATATCTGCACTTTGGCATTTCCTATAATCTCCATAAATGAAGATTTTTATTTATTTGAAACAAGCTTATTAATATCTAGCGAACAATGTTTTCTTAAAACTATATATTATAAAAATTCTTTTTAAAAACGGTATTTGATACATCAGAAGTATTAATTAATAATTTATGGTTGACGTTATACAATTTCAACATATTATTTAGTGGTGAACTTTCTTCGTAGTTGGTACGATAGTGCGTTATATAAATAGGGTCAGGTAGATCTCTTAGATTCCGCTTTGGAACATTAAAATTAACTCGAGACAAAAGGTTTAAAGCATCGATTTTACCATCAATAAGTTTAACAATAAAAACAAAACATAAAAAAGAACGTCTACTCTCTAGACTAGGTAGGTCAATAAGCTTGAGCCTGTTATCATATGAAGGAAGATTCAATGGATTCTGCCAGCCTAGACCTCTGAGACTTCTGATTTTATGGCAAGTATAATAGGGAGACCACACCTGGCAAGCATATTCAATGATGGGTCTAACAAATGAAATACAACAAATAACAAATGAAATGAAACAGTTGTTTGATAACGTAGGAGTGAGAAAACTGACGTGATTCTCTTTTAATCCATCCTAATATTGAATTGGACTTATTGCAAGTTATATTAATATGTTGCGTGAATTCAAGTTTTTCTCAAACATAACACCAAGTATAGACACTTCATTCACATTTAACAAATTAACGCCATTAAATTTGTATTCAAAAGACATAACAGACATTTTACGTGTAAAATTTATTATCTTACATTTGTCGATGTTTAAATACAAATAATTGCGTGCACACCAGTTATAGAAAGAATTTAGATCAATTTGAAGCTTTTCAGATCTTCTGCATTTCTCTCTAATCTCACTCTATTAAACAAATGAAAATTTTATGTCTTACATCTTTAATGTTTTGCAAAACTCGAATGAAGATAGATTTAAATCCACCATAAATCACGTTAACACAACTCCCTGTCCTCAACAGTAATATTTCGGAGTTCTCTATGTTTTTAAGAATGATTCGCAATGCGGCGACAAAACGAGATGTCAGCGTGACGAGATCTCTTCGTAGTTGTGCTCTGTTAAAAACCAATTTAGCGTTTCTCGTCAGTTCAATTATTTGAAAAATTGAAAAACTGCTTTACCGTGTATTATTTCATTGTTTAAAACTGTTTTTTAAGAGTGGACAATTACAAAGAGGTCTCGTCACGCTGGCAAGACCAACTTACCTGCTAAAGTTCTACAACGAATTTTCAATTTATTTTCCTGACTACACTTATAGGGTAAATTATATCTCTATGTGGTGGATATGTTGTGTACTTAGTTTTTTTCTTTACGAAAGCACCATCCACACTCTAGCTTGAACATAGAACGACTCGTATCGAACATCAAATATTCTAACATTTCCAACCTCACGAATTCACTCAATCACTTTCTCTTTCAGCACGTGTTTGTGTCTGTTTAGTGTTTACTCAAATTTTGAGTGAAATCCAATTCTATGTTTACAAACAAAGGGCGATTTATCTCATTTTGTAGGTATTCTTTTTTTTTTGTTCACAACTATTATGTGAGCTACACATAATAGTACACATGTATGAGAGTGATAACAAACAAGTGTTTTTTTTATTGTGTTGGCGTTGGAACGAATAAGTACTCGGATTTTTTTTATGTTGCTACAGCACTTTGAAAACGTGAACTTTCCTTAGTTACCATAGAAAAAAATCAATAATTATTTGGTTTATCTAAATAGTATCTAAGGACGCCAAAGGTACACAATTTTATTACCTAATAAAGCGTTTGTTTATTTCAATTCATTCATCAAACGCATTCAACTTGCCGGAAAGCAAAGCAAAGACAGACAGAGACAGCTGTTTGCTGTTCCAACCAAAGTATCTGTAGTCCGAAATGTCATTCGCTTCGCATTATTTCTCGAATCTCGATAGTCGATTCTTCAGATACATTCACAAGAAAATTGAGTTGCGCATTTGAGTTTTCAAAGTTTTTCTTTTGCATCGTCTCGGATACATAATTTTATATAATATTTGTAATAAAAGATTGGACATTTGGCAAACGAATAAAAACATTATAAAAAACGACTGGAAATATCAATCAACGTTAAACTAAATAAAATGGACGGTAAGTTCTTATTGTTATTGGTGGATGTGGATTCATAAGAAAAAAAGTCTTCGAACTTAAATTCTCATAAGAAAAATGTGTACCTTCTGTGTTGAATTTAGTGGGAACTGGGAAATCCAACAAGAATCGCATTGCCAACATTCATTTTGTGTTCACAATTGTATTTTTATTTATTGTTGTTGAAAATATCTGATGCAGTTTTTTGAGTTGTGTCAAGGTCATGAGTGGTTTAAATAGTTTATATTTTGATTTACATAGATAGCTAAATATATATGTATGTAAGTAGGTAGATACTTTCAATTACTACTTGTAGGATTAACTTCAATTTTCACCGAATTCGTATCATTTATATTTTTTGTTGGGTTTTTGTTTTTTTTTTAGAACATTTTTGTCTACATAGGGTATATTATTTTATGTTTGGCCATATTTGCGGGATTTGTATTCAAAATAAAGTGCATAAAAATACAAGTAGAATTTTCTATCCTATACTTGTGTGAAAGTATACTTTCAAGTTTCAACCCCCAATAAGAAGATTTGTCCTAGATAAGCTCCATTTAATTCAACGTATTTGAATATTTTGATTTCCTGAACTCGAATCCGATCCAGAATTTTTTAATTGGCTCTGATTTTCGAGATATAATATGAAATGTAAAAGTTCAAAAACACCGATTATTCAAACGGTTCATACATAATGTAGACATCGAAAAAAGTTTTTCCCAAAACTCGTTAAATCATGTGTACCTACAATGTACATACAGGGGATCCCATGATCAATGGTCCCAGCTGAAGCTGGTGATAGGCATTGGCCTCTAAGAATTTAGTAACTTGTCCATTCCGAATCATAACGGTTTTCAATTTATATTTATTTTAAAATTTTTTTATTATAATTTTTTTTTTTAATTTTTGAACTTGAATACCTATTTCGCGCGTTCAGAAAAATGATAGCTCAGAGATTTTTCTCACCCAAAAAGTGAGCAAGCGAATCCACTACATCATTTTGATGAAAATTAATCGATAATATGACATTATGAATAAACCTGTGCCTACGTTCTGTAACTCTCTCATCGTTAAAATTGGTCGAAAAACGTTGAAAAATGGAACAAAACTCATACCTACGATTTGTTTCAATTTTGATCGTTTCTCGACTGATTTTGTCGATGCGAGATATACAGAACGTAGGCACTGTTTTTGTTACTTGATCTTGAAAAAATCATCATGGGTTGGAATTGGCTGAGGTGATCGCTGATTTTAATATTTAGGTACGATAATACAATCAAATGCGGTCAAATTAAATTTTCCGTCTGTTTAATGTGATCACCAAAAATTATTTTTTTCGAGTTTTATTTTCAAAATTTTGAGTTTAAAAATCAATAATTCAAAAACTAAATATTAAATAATAAATTAATTTAAAAATTTACTGGCTATATGTAACATGTTTTCTTTTAATTACTCACAATTCAAAATGTTTTGAAAACTTGACAATGTGAACCCTCAAATTTTAGCCAGTAATCATTAAATAATAAATTTCTCTCATAACTTGGTGTTGTTTCAATATTACTCTTCTTCAAATATTTGATATTAAACCTTCATAAAGATAGAACTTGGTATACTTTTAGATCTCACAACTTTTCACGGCTGATTTGTTACATATACAGATTTTTATATAGAAGAACTTAGCTGTTTTTTTTTTTAACATTTTATGTTTTTGTTGTGATCTCACTCCTTTTTGCAAAGATACTTATTTGTTGTCAGGTAAAAACCACGTAAGATACCTACTAATATCCCCCTGAATTGAAAACCTCAAGTATTCTTTTTTTTTTCTTTGTATGCACTTTAATCCCTACCGCTCTGCCAAATTTCATCATTCTACAGCAATCGGAAGTGCTCCATTTAATTGGCCGCAGTTTTGAGAAAGAAGGCGGATACCACGCCCCTTGAATGAAAAACCTAAAATATAAAATTTGTTTCTTTTTATGCACTTCAAGCCCAACCGTTCTACCCAATTTCATCATTCTACAGCAATTGGAAATGCTCTGAGAAAATGGGCGGATTACACGCCCCCTGGGTAGAAAAATATTCTATTTTTTCCTTTGTATGCATTTCAAGCCCTATCGCTCTACCAAATTTTATCATTTTACAACAATCGGAGGTGGTCCATTTAATTGATTGCAATTCTTAGAAAGTGGGCGGATACCACGCCTCCTGAATGAAAAACCTCAAATATTAAATTTTTTCTTTTGTATACACTTAAAGCCCTACCGCTCTGCCAAATTTCATCATTCTACAGCAATCGGAAGTGTTCCATATAATTGATAACAATTCCAGGAAAGTGGGCGAATACCACGCCCCCTGAATGGAAAACCTCAAATTTTTTTCCTTTGTATGCACCAAAAGACTTACCGTTGTGCGAAATAACAAGATTATGCGGTGTCGGGAAGTGCTCCATAATTTTGATGATCAGTCAGTGAGTGAGTGAGTGAGTCAGTCAGTCAGTTACGGTTTATATCTCGGGAACCACCTAAACTAAAGAGTTGAAATTTGGTGTGGTGCTTGTGCTTGGCTAGGCTACCAAATATTCCGAATTTGAAGTTCCTGACTATATTGGTACTGTTAGAGGGGGGTCGAAAATCGCCTGAGTTTGTTCCTGTAAAAAGGGTGTAGTGCCAGAACTTGGCTGGGCACTACCGTGCCCTTTAATAACTTAACTCTTTCGACTGGTTTATTTCGAAAATGCTTATTTGTATGAAAAAAGTATTAATATGTTTTTGTAGGAAATTTTGTAAGCTACAAATAAGTTCTTGACATTTTTTCTGTATAACTTACCATTTGGGTGTTATTTCTGAAAAATCATTTTGACAGTAAAATTGTTAGCGGTGCTCATATCGATGGGGACTTTTGACAGTTTCTTAAGAACAATATGAGGAGCATATATATATTAAAATCCAGCTTTCCTGCTATTATTTCCCAGTTGTGCTGTTTTTATGGCTTTTTTGACTGGCCTAGTATGTGATTTGCAGTTTCCACATTATCAGACCTTAAAAAAATTGCACAACTACAAATACATTAATTTTTCTTGAAACCTTGTCTGTCAATTAAGCATGAAAACGACACCAAGAAAAAGTTACAAAAATATAATTATTGAGATAATCACTTTACGCAGACCGAATTTGTTTATTGTGACTCAATCACAGAAATCACCTAAGCCGATTCCACCCCTGAAAAATCGTATGACTGACGGTTCAAAATGGCCCTCTCCTAGACTTACACAAGCTCGACAAAATTTAAAAACTCTTATGGACGTATTGTTTCTCTCTCACATTCAAGAGATTCTAGTTTAACTTACTCAATTTGTCCCTCCCATTAATCAGGTTATATTTTTTTGGTAGTTTTAATAAAAATAACGAATCGTAATTTTATACTGTATAAATATTAAACGAGAAACCCAAACAACTTGTAGTAAATGCATTGAAAAAAAAAAACTGGAAGTGAGAAGTTAACCAAGTATAATTATTTGACAAATTATAATTATATTTCTCTAAAGTTCAAGATTAAGTTCCTTATTTGTAAACATAATATTTAACTATTTAATAAATAATTAGTAGATAATTGATAGCGAAATAGATTTAATTTACATCTTTAACTAATATACATATTTTAAATAAAGTAGTTATAATTAGAATTATCAATAATAAAAGAAATTGTACGACAACATCCATGAGTATATTTATGTTAAGTAAAGAATTGTATTTGCAATTAACTTCATCATAGAAAGAACGCAGATTTGACAAAGAAAATCACTCACTAGTCACTATGGCCAAACAATAACTTACATTTTCTTTTGTGTTTTTATTGTTTGAAAATTCAAAGGTCTAAAAAGAAATAACAAGGTTATGGCGAGTAAAATATTATAGACTGTTACTAGTTGATATCTTCCTGTTAAATTCGGAAATATGGACATTCTTAAATTTACTTTTCAAATTTAATTTTTTACAGAAACATTTTTAAAAAATGTTTTGCTTTCATAATTCATTCCAAAAAGTTTTCTTGAGCAACATTACTTTGGTTGACCCGCTTACCAAATATATACATAATGGTAAAATATTGGAATGAATTATGAAAACAAACCAATGTTTCTGAAAAATTCAAAGTTTTACCGTTAAATTCTGGAGTTTCCACACTTTGAGGGTTCTATAATGATATAAATATTTGCAGGCACAATATATGATGATATTTATGTGAAACAATAATGATTTTTTGTATTTCTTTCAGATCCCACCGTGACTGTTTCAACGTTTGCCAATATGCCGCCGGAGATATTGATTAATATATTTCAGTACTTAGAATTTTATGACATCCAGTCCGTGAAGTTATGTTGCAAGCAATGGCTTGCAGTAACATTACTTCCAGAATTTGAAACTAGTGGAGTTTTTAAAATTATATCTGGCAAACTGGATAGCAATCATCCAGCTGCCGAAATACTGATGAGCAAACAAATTGCTAAACTGTATTTAAAAGGTGTTTTCATTGGAGATGCCGATGAACTCTTCCAGCATATTGGTGGTTCACTCAAGGAACTTACTCTTAAACTAGTACCAATTGATACTGCCCTGCCACTTACCATGAAGCATTTTCCTAACCTCCGATACCTGAAAGTGAGTCATATAAAACTGTCTTCATTGGTTGGAAATGTGGGTTGGCTTATTTGTGGCAATCTTTCGAAAATGCACGAATTGACGTTAATTGCCAATGATTCGATTGTGAATAAATATATTTTGGACAGCGTTGATGGTTCTGAGTCGTTGAAGATTCTAACCATTGAATTTAACTACAAAGATGAAGCCTATCTCCTAAACGTGGCAGAGAAGCATTCAAAATCTCTTAATAAATTAGACCTTCGATACTATGAGGGAACGCCTTTAAATTATTTAAAATGGGGCAAGCTCTTTGAGAAATTAAAACTAAGCGAATTGAGTCTCCAGGGAAATTTCCATTCTGATATTATAACTCGTGCTATAGAAACTCAAAAGTCACTGCGATCGTTAGACCTTACAGGTTCTGTTGCAGTGGATGACAATTATCTTTTTCGAATCGGAAGAAAACTTCTGGAATTAGAAAGGCTAATACTGGAATATTGCGGCAGAATCACCAACAGAGGGGTTAATCAATTGGCAACTCTGTCGCAGTTAAAGATTCTTGATCTCACTGGCTGTAACAAACTGACGTCACTTAGTATTCATGGTATTATCGGTAGAACACCTAATTGCTCCTTAATGGAGTTGCATTTACAGGATGTCACTATAGACGAATCAGATGTATGCTTCTGTGCGAATAATTTGCCAAACCTGAGTATATTTAACCTTAGCGGATGTGGCCAAGCGGTAACAGATAAAGCGATTCAAGATATATTTGACTGTCAGAGAAAACTGAAATCTTTGAAGATAGATAGTTCGAAAGTAACAGATGAAGGAATCATAGGACTTTCCACTGGTAACTCAATACAAAATTTACAATTTCTTGAAAAGCTCAGTTTAAGATGCTGTAAAGGGATAACAGATTTTTCATTAAGAAGTGGTCTGAAAATTCCGCAGCTAAAATTCCTTGACATATCAAATTGTGTGAAAATGACTTCTGTAGGACTAAAATCTTTGATTAAAAACTGTCCGACAATTGAAGAAATACGCATAAGTAGTGGGAAAGATATGGGCCGTGAAGCTGTACAAATGTTAACTAGTGGACTGGGGAGATTAAGACTACTAACCTTCGAAAATTGTCGAGATTTATCACAGATCAGTGCCGCAAATTGGATACAAACTAAGTTCCGACCAATTGCCAATGAAGTAACATTGAAGAGACAGATAGAACATTGCTGATTAGTGATTAGCAACTGCATATAATTTTTTAAAAGTTTAAGTGTTTTAAGTGCAATGACTTTTTAAATTGCAAAATTTTTACGTTTTTTTTTTTATAGATTTAACGGTAGGTAAATAATATTTATCATCTTTATTGTATGTATGGAAGTGTGTATGTATGTATTTTTGGTCAAAACTATATGATATGTATAAATGTTTATATGGTTAAGAAAATGAAATGTGTTATCACTGAGTGAAATAAAATGACATTTATTTATTATCATGTAAAATTCTCTATTTGTTATTTATTCAACAATAATGCTGATAAAGAAGATTGAGAAATTGTCAACCGGGTTATAGAATCCGACTCCATCCGCAGCTCATTTATCGGATTCTGTAATGATGGTGTGTATTTAAAATGCACTACTTATTTTAAAAGTTGTAGGTATGTACAATTGTATTAAATAAGAAAGTAATTAAATGCCAAAAGCTGAAAAAATGGTTCCGGTGGATTTATTGGTAAATATTGGTAAAAAATGACTTGAAATGAAAAAAAAAAATACTAAACAACGGCAACACTTACAATGAAGTACTATACGGTTTTGAAAGCCAGAAATCTGTTTTTTAATCCTAAATTTAAATTAAATTATTTAAGTCAACAGTTTTTGAAAAATTCTCATACAAACTCAAAATTTTAATAAAAAAAAGAAAAAAAGTTTAAACCAATTTTTTTCAAAATTGCGAAATGAAGTGCTCAATTGGCTTTTTGTAGTCAATGCTAATATCAATTCTGAATTAAACACAAAAATGGTTTTATGTCTTCTTGTTCTTGAGAAAATTGAAAATTAATAAAACTACGTTTTTATGAAAAAAAAGTTTAAACCAATTTTTTTCAAAATTGCGAAATGAAGTGCTCAATTGGCTTTTTGTAGTCAATGCTAATATCAATTCTGAATTAAACACAAAAATGGTTTTATGTCTTCTAGTTCTTGAGAAAATTGAAAATTACTAAAACTACGTTTTTATGATTTTTGTTTTTTGGTATTTACGGTGATTTCATTTTGAGGATAAGGATGTGGATGATAGGTTCATCTTTGTAAGTAAAGTACAGCAATTAATTTAGCATCACAGAAAATGAGATCTCCGAGATCTTAGCAATCTCAGTTACCTGAACAGGATTCCTCAGCAAAATTTCTCAACTTTGCTGTCAAAGTTCTCAGGAAACAAAATCTTGGATTCGCTTGCTCACTTTTTGAGTGAGAAAAATCTCTGAGATCTCATTTTTCTGAACACGCTAATTAATTAAAAGATTAAATAATTCCAATTGTCAATTTGACATAAATTGTAAATTATAATTGTCGTTTTTAATACAGGTTTTGGTTTGGTCCTCCAAAAAAAAATCTCTCTGAGAGCTCAATGACTGAATAATAGGCGGAATAATTTCATGGAACAAGATTCTCCGCTCAAATTGTATAAAACACATGTCTTATAAATCTTGTATCAGAATTTCAACTTTGCTTAAAATACCTAATTTTTAAAGTACACACATTGGGATGAATGAAAAATAATTACAATAATTGGTTATTCAGTATTCACATGTTATGGTTCTACTTAGGAAGCTCTAGTTAGAACTGTTTTAAATAGACCGAATTGTAAAGCCATGAGGTTTAGGATTTTTATCTGATCTGAAAGGGAATATAATGGTTGTTGATACAATTTTTGTATCATATTAACCGTCAGTAAGTCCACTGTATATCCAACTCGAGCTATAAAAAAAAAACCTAGTCAGCGCTTTCAAAACAGGGTTGAAAGAATGATGATATTAGTCGTTGTTTATTATGACCCATGATCCATATGGATCATCCTGCGAAAATAATACATCACGTGGTGAGAATCAGCAGCCTGTTTTCGGATCATGAAACGTGAACCCGTTAAAGAGCAGGTTCATATATTATGTTGTTGTTGTTATGTATGTTATTTGATGATCCATATATGTACATATATCAATTCTGATAATAAAAAACGGCTATTTTTGTAGCGTTTACTATAATATATTATAGTTTAAGATATTTTTATTCACATAAATTGAAGTTTTGGAAAAAACATGCTAAAACATAATGAATTTAGTATTGACTTTTTTTAAAATAGCTATTGCTAGAAGACATCATTCTAGCTAGAGCTTATTTTTATTCACCAAAAAAGTAGTATTCCAGAAAAACGCATTTTTGTCTACAATCTGTAATAACAATTAAGGTAAATTTTTTTTTAGGAATTATAAGACAGCGAGTTATGATTTCAAAATGGGGATTGGACAGAAAAGTAGCTCTCAAACTGTGGACTACTAACAATCGAAAAACCAAAAAATCGCTTTTGTTGCAACATAAGCTACTTTGTCTTATTGCCACAGATATGTATGTAGCTAGTATAATCAGTTTAGAAAAAAAACCTGTGAGTTACGGGACTCGCGTGTATAAACATTCAATTTTGTCTAGGGGAACGGGTAGATCGTGATGGCAAAAAATAGGAATCCCCATCCCATAATCCCTAAAACTATAAACTTCGAATATACTTAAATCCATATGCTCAAATAGTTATCACTCATTTCAAATTAATGGTTAAAAAGAATCTATGTGTAGTACAAGCTCAAATTGCGTTTCACCTTTAATTGAAAATGTTCATATCGTTTCGTATCCTCTCGGTTCCGGTCAAACTGCAGGCGAATAAATCATAGGCAAAACAAGAATGAATTGCATTTTAAAGCAAAAATAATTCTTTATAGGCATGGTCAGGGAAATGAGATCTCGATTCATCAGCAAAATTTCTCAGTTTTGCTGTCAAAACTCTAGGAAAATAAATATTGGATTCGCTTGCTCACTTTCTACGTGAGAATAAATCTCTGAGATCTTATTTTTCTGAATACGCCATTTGATTACGTTTTCTCTTTATTCGAATCCGCCGGCGTGGTCCCTACCCGGACCGTGGATTCGATAACCCAGTATTATTTAGAGACAACAACCATTCGCGTAAGATCTTTACCCATATTTACGACCACTTCCGCTACATTTATCTATATTTTACGACCACTTCCGCTTCATTTATAGTTAAACTTATTTTCATTTTCCCCATGCCGAGAGCATAAATGTTTACACATCAAAAATTCCTTATGCAAGTAAAAAGCCGACCAACTATAGGTATTTTCGGTTTGGCGAATCTTTTGTGATTAAATTATTTAAATTGTCAATTTAACAAATGAACTACTTAACAATTTTTTTGGTGAAAACGAATTTATCAACATGTACGACAATTATTAAGAACTGAGATTATTTCATTGTAGAGATAACCCACCTTAGAGGAGAGGAGCCCTGACACTTGCATTGCCTTGGGGTCTCTACATGACTTGGCCCCTTGTATATATATATACCAAGCCTATGCATGTACATATTATAAATTTTATCGAAATTAAAAATATTGTTTACCTTAATACCTTGGCAAAACGAGAAAGTTCAATACAAATTTAAAAAATTTTAATTTTAGCAAATTTTTTGTAACACACGCAGTGAACTTACAATTAAATTTGTTTAAAATAGAATTACTTTATTTATTTGGGTCACATAAGTACAACTCGAGTTGAAATTTCGTAAACCATCGCATTATACAAAGGTACCTACATATGTATGTATATATGTCGAAGCAGTACCTATCTATAACTATTGATGTTTAATGCACAAGGTTACGAAGTAATATCGATATAAATATGCAGGCTTTGTAATTGGCACGGAAAATTAACAATAAAAAGAAAAAAAATGCTTAATGTGCTATATTTGCATATAGCGGTTTCCTTGTTTAAGTTTCAATATAGAAATGTTTTCCCACGACGACGAGTCTTATTTCAAAACCGAATAAAATAAATATATATTTTCTGATACCAAAATTAATTGGTCATGAAAAGTTCCACTAAATGCAGGTAGTACATACCTATATACATAGATATTCACCGCCTAATTGCCCTTCGTTTAATTGTTTTTTCAAAAAAAAAAAAAAATTTAAGTTGATTTTTAAGTCCCACTTAAATAATAAACCTGCTTAATTGATTTAAAAATAAGGAAGCCAATATTATGATCATTCCAACTTCTGCTTATCATGATTCACACTTTTTTTTTGAAAAAGGTATAGGTAGTAACGAAATGAATCCACGAAAGAAAGCGACACCATAAGTAAAAAGAAATTATTGTTGTTGATATTTTTAAAATCTAAAATAAAATAAAAATACAAAAAAAAAAAATTACATCTACATTGAGGTTAGATTTTTCTTTTGGCAAAATAAAAGCGTTCCATTCATCATCTAATTTGAAGTACTGAACAGTACTTTGCAAGGTCCAACGGAACACACCCAATCATCTCTCTGCAAACTTTTACATTGAAAAATTGGGTATATTACTATAGCACCAAAATTTCATGAGAAAACTTAATTTTTATTCACTCTATTCCTATTCTATGTTGACAAAAAAATTCTATAAAATACCTTGATTGCACTAAAATGTTTGCTCTAGATCTAAGATTCATTCATCTTTGCAAAAGCTTTGTCATAAGTATCACCAGATAGTTATTGTTTATAATATGTTAACTCGTGCTTTACTACGATATTATTCTTCAAGATACAAACTCATTCAGATTTAAATTTTTACCGGCAAATTCATTTGACATGCGCCGCAAAGTAACTTACATTCCACCATGTGCTGCGGCTGGCTACACCGCCTCTACAAATATTTAAGATACAAAGTCCTTTATTTTGTAACCAAATGTAAAAGACACAGCATTCATTCAATTCCAAATCGAAGGCAATTTTTAGTTTTAAAAAATTCGTTCGTATAGAAAGCTTGCACTTGTCGTCGCTGATTTGTGTAACTTTACGGATTCTATGATTCAGTACGACTCGAACGCGCCGGCCGTGCTGAATAACTTCCATCGAATTAAAGCGGATATCGTTTAATTTTGTGTTTCTCTTGCAAAAATAAAAAAAAAATCACACGATATACGAGCACGGGTAGGTAATGGCAATAATGTGAAAAAATGTATCTTAAAGTTAGCATGTCATGATCGGTTCGACTGAGTTGACAATTATAATTTTAAATAATAAAATAATAATACAAAAAAAAAAAAAAATACATAGTGGATATATACTAATTAAAGTGCTGGGTTTTTAGGCATAAAAAAATATCGTATATTTATTTATTTTTTTTTAATGCGGTGGGTACTCAATTGCATAATATATAGGATAAAGATTTACTGCAAGAGTCACGGAAACGCAGTATATATATATGTTTGCTGTTCGTCGTCAACAGGTAGGCTATTTCCCTTTAAATTTAAATCTTGATGCAAACAATTTTAACAGCCTTGACTGGATTTATGTTTAAAATAGAAAATATCACACAAATCTATCATCATGTCATAAAGCTTGCTAAGGGCAAATTAAATTGTTTTTTTTTTTTAGATTTTTTCTCAGAGGGTATTCAATCCACAAGATTAATTTTGAGTTGAATTGTGAGTGTGTGTATGTGGAAAGACATTAACAATTTAACGATTTATTTTTTTAAGTGTGATTATTAAAGTAACGGTTAAATATGTTGTGAAAAATCTAAACGTGGATACATTTATATTTTTCTTCTTTAACACCTGAGAAATTTTAAACTATTAAATAATACGATTATTGATACTATTTTAGTTTTTACGTTGCATTTTTTGAAACCTTCGAGTTTTCTTCATCGAAATATTTTCACATTTTTAAATTTCAAATTTTGTATTTCACAGAATTATATTGTAGGTGGTTTATGTAGGTACTTTACCTTAAAGTAGTGACCATACATTACTTAGTGTAAATTTTGAATTATGTGTCAATTTAGAAAGAGTTAAATTTTTAAAAATTATTATTATATACATACATACATTGAAATATGCCCTGGAATAGGCTCATATTTTTTTTGGAAGAACAGTTATAACAGAGCATATTTAAAAATAAAAAAATTAAACTCTAGTAATAATTTTGTGATTCTCTTTTTGAATTTGTTTTGTATCGGCGTAAGCTTTTTTTTGGATAGTTAAGACGGAATTCTAAACTATAAACACTTTTAGAATTATCAATTTGGTCAATTTGCCTTAATATTTAGACAAATTAAATGCGCGCACTTGAACTTGTGGTTCAAGGCTATCAAATTTTGCTAAGTATTTTTTTTAAGGAAGAGTGAGCTCCGATTTTAGTTAGCTAATTATTTCGGTGAACTTTAGAATATTATGGAGATATACAGGGTGTCCCGAAGTCACCGCCTCAGAAAAAAACCATAAGTTCCTGAGATAATTTTAAGTCGAAAAACTTAAGTGGTAATTTTCTCGTTTTCGCTTCGTTTTCGATTTATAACGGTTTTTATGATTTGTATTCTTTTTTCTCTTGACTGGCTCTAGCTTTGCCAAACTACAACCGAAGAACCAGTTAGAAATTTGTATCTACTAGGTATACAAATATTTTCTGTATGGAAAATGGTTTTCCCGCAATTTATTATCAAGCACACTTTTTAAGCATTTTATTCGTTTTAATTCGTTTTATTCAAATATTCATATTTTCTTGATTTTCCTTTATTTTTGTTTTTTGTTTTTTAATAATTTTATATGTATTTTTAGGTAAAAGAATGTTAAGTATTTTTAAGAACACATACCGGGCTTTCATTATAATAAAAAAAAATTATACTTAATTACTTTTTTTTATGAAAAAAAAAGTCAAAAAATTAACCTAAAAATGCTTAAAAAATGTGCTTGATAATAAATTGCGGGAAAACCGTTATCCTCACAGAAAAAAGTTGTATGTTAGATCCAATTTTCTAACAGTTCTTGTTTAAATAAAAAATTCAAAAGTTGGTTGTTGGATGAATATATTTTTCCTTCGGTTTTCTTTTTTTCTTTTGCTTTAATCTTCTTAATCGGATAAAAATTATTTCAATAAAAGGAATCAAAAAGTTAATTCATGTTTTCCAATTCTTATATTACATATTTTGCTTAGTAATTGAGTCACTTTCGATATACATACATACATTCATATGTATGTGGGGAAGTTTAAATTAAGTTTAAATTTATTTAATTAATTAAAAAAAATAGGTTTAATAATAGGCATTTTTAATTTTGTTTAAGTCATGAGACTAATTTAAATAGCTTTATGTTTAATAAAGTTCTTAATAAAAAACTTAGCAAAAGAAAATAAAAAAATTCGTGGCTTCGTATCGATTTTTCGATTTTCGATTTTCAAAAAAAAATATTATTTTTCTCAAAAACTACTTAAAAGATTTTGATAAAAAATTACGTGGGATGTCTATTTATAAAACGAAGAACCTGCTCAATATAGTTAAAAAATTTCGGAACAAGTTCTCATAGTTTTGGTATATATTAATAAAATTACTGCCTCTTGAGACGAATTAACAAATCCCCTAAGACTATATCTTGGCTCTTTTAAAATTACATACAAAAATATACAATAAAACAAATATTTCTAATTTTTAAAAAAATATTTAAATATTTTTTTGATAAAACCTTAATTTAAAAACGGGTTTTGAGATTTACTGTTACAGAATAACATAGTAATTTTTTTTATATTTTAATTTATATAAACCTCAACAAATATTAATTTATTTAAAATGCATTTAACATAAATAATTAAAATATACGACTGGGTCGCACGAAGTAACTCTTATATATTCGATTACACTGTGGTTTTAAAGTCTGAATATTGTTTTATTGAAATAAATAATTTATGGGAGCCTATGTTTCATGCCACCTACCATAGTTTCAGGTAGTATAAGTGAGTATATAAAAATGAAGAAAATAGCACCGTTTTGCACATTTATGCATCATAGCACCGAACTTTGAATTTAAACTGAAAAATTGTTAAAAATCAACATGATAGAAATAAATTGATTAATAAACTTCTGAAATTGTTTTGACATCAACTAGATGTATTTTCTGATTTCTTAAGCCAATTTTAATTTACATAGGAGACATTTTTTTAAAAATTTTCGGGGCGGTTTTAAAAAAATATAAATTTTGTATGCATATACATATAGAGAACGAATTATCCTTCGTCATCATCAATACCAAAAAGGTCTACCCCCCACACAAATCACTTTTAAAAATATCTATGTTGTTTATTCAAATTCATAATTTGAAAAGGTATGTACTCGTATTTACGTACATATAGGTACCTTACCTATATGACACATTTTCATATACATATGTACATATTTCTACATAGTATATTGCTAGTAGAGTCTACGATTCAGTCCGTGTATTTGAAAAACACGGGTACACGGACTCCGTGTAATTATTGCACGCAAATAAAAATCCGTTCTCTTAAAACACGTGTATTTATTTGCTTAATATCCGTGTATCCGGATATTTAGCATACACGGATCTTTATTACACGGATTCTTAATACAATGGTTTTTGATTTTTATCTTTTCAAGGGGTGGGCTTACATACAAGTTCAAAATTTTGAGGGATAATGGATATTATAGATTTTTATTTTTGGTGATTTTCCAAAAAAAAAATCGATTTTTAAAGAATAAATTAAATATGTAATTCTAAATTTAAATCCACTGACAGATTCGACTATAACCAAGTCGCTCCAGTGATGATTGGATTATTTAAAATACACGGATCTTCGTATACACGGATACATGGACGCACGGATGCACGGATACACGGATACATACATTCAAATCCGGATATTATAAGAACACGTGTATCCGTGTTTTTAAATATCTGTGTAATAGGGAGCTCTAATTCCAAGTCATTTTGAAAATATTATCTTATTACTTTAAACGAGTTATTCTTGTATATTTATATATATTTGGTTTCTCGGAAATGGCTCCAACGATTTTGATAAAATTTTCAGAGTTTATTACGATAAACGAGAAAAAAAATAAAAAATTAAATTTAGTAAAATCCGCCCACCCCGCGCCCACTTTTCTTACTTTTAATTATGACGGAATCGGTCTGAAATATCTTTATTACTCGGAAACGGCTCAAGCGATTTGAATAAAATTTTCAGAGTTTACTTTCATGGGTAAGAAAAAAATTAAAAAAATAAAATCAGTAAAATCCGCCTACTACCACGCCCACTGTTATTAGTTATTGGCTATTCGAAAACGGCTCCAACGATTCGGATGAAATTTTCAGTGTTTATTGTTATGATCGATAAAAAAAATAAAAAAATATATTTAGTAAAATTCTATGACTGCCACGCCCACTTTTATCATTTCTTAGTTTCTCTTAAGCAATTCAAACGATTTCAATGAGGTTATAAGAGTTTATTCTTATAACAAAAAATTGGAAAATTCTTTTACTAAAATCCACCCACTGCCACGCCCACTTTTACTATTGCTTGCTTTCTCGGAAACGAAGCTAGCCATTTTAATACATTTTTCCGAGTTTTTTTCTCCTCAATTAGAAGAAAAATTTAAAGAAAAATTTAGTGAAATCCGCCCACAGCAACGCCCACTGCTCTGTCCACTTTTGTCGTTTTTAGTTTATCGGAAACGGCTCCGACAATTTGCATAAAATTTTCAGTGAGCGTTCTCTTTTATAAGTAGGAACAAAATTTTAAAAGAAATATGTAGAATTCGCCTACTGCCACACCCACTTTTATTAGTTTTTGGTTTCTCGAACACAATTCGAAATTTTCAGTTTATTTTTAGATATGAACAAGAAATAAATTGAAAATTGATTTTAATAAAATCCGCCAATGTCACGACTACTTTTATTATTTCTATTTCTCGGAAGCTACTCAAACTATTTCAGTAAAAGTTTTAGAGTTCATTCTTATGAGTGAGAAAAATTGAAAAACAAAAAATATCCGAAACGGATCCAACGATTTGCATGAAATTTTTTACTTCTTAGGTTTTTCGGGAACGGTCAGATTTGAATGAAATTTGCAGTTTGCATAGCTTAGCGAGAATTTTTTTTTGGAATTTAGCGTTATTTAAATCCGCCACTGCCACGCCCACTTTTGTTATATATTGGAATCTTGTAAATGGCTTCAGCGATTTGGATGAAATTATCAGGAAGTGTACTGATAAGCAAGAACAAAATAAAAAAAAATTGGAAAAACCGCCCACGCCCTTCCATGCCCACTTTTGTTGTATCACCCAGGCCCTTAACTAAAGGGGCGCTAAAGCAACAGTTCTAACTATCTGGAGGGAATTTTGTATTTAAATAATGATTTAACTTTCAAAGCTAATAAAAATAAGTATCATCCAGACCTTATAAGGAGGTGCCAAAGGATGCTGAATTCTATTTTAAGTCTAACGATGCAATTTTATTTTTAAAAGTGGAGCTAAGCTTTAGTTTTTTCAATTTTGATGATTTTGTTTTCGACTTAAAATGACCTCAGAAACTCTTGGTTTTCTTCTGAGGCGGTGATTTCGGGACACCCTGTATATGGGAAAGGAAGAATTATTGTATAATTTTCGAAGAAAATGTATTTTATTATGGGTCACTTAGACGTATGTGGAACATTTTTTTGTTCGACAAAATTATAAAATTTGTACATTATGTCAAACTGTCTACATATTTATCTCCACGTACATAATATGGAAGCATCTCCATTGAACGCATTTATAAAGTGAACAAATTTAATGGATGACATATGTTGTTTTCTATTAACTGCTATGTCTATATTTCTCATACATATTGCACTTTTTTCAATTAGAAAAAGCCGAGCGAAGCTCGGTCTCCCAGGTACTAATTTATTAATTCTTTTATAAAAAAGAAAAAAAAAAGCATGTCTCCCAGGCACATGGGGTTGGTTGGTCGCCGCGAAATAACTTAAAGCTATAGCTTCTTATTGTCAACCTTGTAAAAGAATGCAATCTTTTGTGAATGCAATCGTTAATGACTTTAATAATATAATTGCATTCAACTATTTCACTTTGAGACTTCAGACTTCAAACTATGCACCATTCACTTTAATCAAAAAGATTACAATCATTTGTATTTACTGCAATCAATTGAATGTAATCTTTTGGGAATTCATGCATTATTTGTAATCTTTTGCATTCTTGCATTCTTTTACATTCTTTGCACTCTTTTGCATTATTTGCATTCTTTTGCATTCTGAATGCAAAGAATGCAAAGATTTCAAATTATTTATATAATTTTGTATGTTATCTACAGAATTTTTGTTAAATGGTTTTAGGATTGCTTTTTTTTGTTTATGTTTATGAAATGCAGCTTAAAACCTGATCATGTATCCATTTAAAGTGTTTGTTTTTGAATGGTTACTAATTTTCTGTCTGTAAAAATCTAAAGTCAAATAAAAATTCAGTAAAATCTTAAAAAAAATATCCTGTTCTTAAGTGATCCTCAAAATATTAACCACTTTCTAAATAAAAAAAGAGATTTAAAAATAAAATTCTATTTTATCCCGTTCCATGCTAAAAAGGAGCAATTTTGAAAATATCTATAACCTTTCTTAACTTGATCCTTGAAGTTCATTCTGTCAAGATAACCTTTCAATAAAAGATGATTTTTTTTAAATCAAATTGTTTTTTTTTTACCTCATTTTAATCTATAAATATATTTTTAAAAATATTAGAATCTTTCAAATTCATAAAGCGTTATTAAAATCGAATGTTATTTTTTGTTTCTTACTAGGTATAGTTTTTCACAAATCATTTATTAATTTCGTTTTGACCGAAAAAAAAACATTTTCAAAACATACTTTCAAAATTATTTTTTTAAATTGACAGTTTAACAGAAATTTGTTCATTGAACTGCAAAAGTTTGTCTTTCCGAAAATTCCAGAACAGCTTCATATAGAACACACTTTACACTTAAACGAAGTTTGATGCAAAAATCCTCAACTTTCTCAAACTATTACATATATACAAATCTCTTACAAACGTCTGTTAATGAGTATAAGATTTAATATTCTAAGAGCATTTTTCGAAAACAATACAAATCTTATTGGGAAAGGGTTCATAAAACAAATAGGTACATAATTGAGATAGGAAAACTTCCGTTGGCAGTTAGCACCTGCCACTTTACACTAACTACGTGATTTATATAAGTAATTTATCTAAATTATCAGATGTTGTTAAATCATGTATGTAAGTAAGATGTGAAAACACAAGGTGGCAATCAAACTTATAGATGCATAAGGAAAAACAAGAATATAGTCCATATAGACAGTTGAGTTTCTTCATTAAAGTTTTGCATATACCAAGGATCTATTTTACATAGATGAATTTTTCGTTCGTTCCGTATCCATTGAGACGCAATCACACTAAGCCTTGTGAAATGAATACAAAAAAGTCTCCTCAGTTCTCATGCTCGACGTGATAAGAAATGCTAAGAATCTTTCCTTATTTTTTAGGCGTAAATTTTATGAGATTTGATAAAAGTAGGCATACCGTAATACAGTTTTTTGATTTGGATTGTTGTTTTTATTTTTTCTGCACGTTTCAAAAGTTATATTTAGATATACAATCATACTGCATACACATACATACATATAAATTATGTATACAGCTTCATATATTTTTATTTTTACATGATTTTCCCTGTGCTTCGTTTGATGAGGTGTTTTTTATTTGGATTTTTTTTATGTGAAATGAAGACATTTAATCATGTTGAAATATGGCGAAGTCGGAAGTACCTAAAGGAAATTCTTATAAATTAAAATGCAGATCAAGTATTTTCAAAGAAAATTGATAGTATTTCAGTATATCACATTTATACTCATAAAAAGAGCTTGGCATATCATCATGGATTGCTGAATTTAATGCTGACCCACAGACAAAAGAAATATTTCTCTTGTCTGTGGCTGACCATAGATGAAGAATTTATCATTCTATTCAAAATACTGCACGTAGGAGAGGGCAAAAAATTAAAAGACATTTGTTTTTAAGTTCTGTCCACATTAATTGGAATTATGTATAGGTATCTATAAAACAAAGAAAGATACCCAGGGAAAATCAAAGTTGGATATAAAATATATTTGTTATCTTATTTGAAAGTTATTGTATGTGAAAGGTTGGGCCGAAATGGAAAGTTTTTTTTGGATAGAAATAATAACTGAGCAATAACCTTTATATTGGCATCAAAATATTAACTTATTTTTCTTTCTAGACGCCTTAAAATTAGCAATTAAAATTTTTCAATGATCGTTTTCAATGAAAGCTAGAACTGGCACCTTATGATTCTTTAAAAAAAATAGATAATAGTAGATAATAACAATTAAGTCTGTTTGGTTATATGATACTAATATTACGTTCTGAGCTTGGGTAGGTATAATTAAAAATCAGATTAAACTTAATTAAAAAAATATTGAAGGCTATTAAACGTATATACTATATAGGTTCTACAATACCTACACTATATGATAATTTATTGCCATACATTTGGAAAACATTGCGGTGTGAGGGTAAATCAAAAATATTTATTGAAAAGGTAGTTCCCCGCTTAATTGAACAAAATAAATATCATAAAATAATTATCATAATTAAGTTATAATTTTTAGGACGTGCAGCTAGGCCTTAATACATGTTTTATAAAAAAAAAAAAAAAAACTATGTAGAGCATACGTTTCTCTAGGGGCGATGTTCCTTAATTTTTTTTTAATTTTTTTTTTTATTGAGCTTTTTTGAGCATGAACTTAAAAGGAAATACAGACAAGTTTAGACGCTTATAACTTCGGATCAACGAATGGTAGATACAAAAAAATTACATGCACAAATTAGATTTTCCAAACTCTAGAGGCGATGTTTGTTTTATTTTTTTTTATTTCGTGCTCTTAAGCCTTTTATTCTTGCCTAACAACAAATTATAACAAAATGGTAGTAACAAAAAAAAAGATACACAAAAATAACTTTTTTTTCTATGTTTAGATGGTGCTCATTTATAACATTTTATAACCTATATCTATTATTACATTATATTAACGTTCTGTAAAGCCGATTTACATTTCAAGCTACAGTTGAGCCTTATAGAACTAAAACAAAAATATTTTCATATTAATTCATGTTATAATTTGTTGTTAGGCAAGAATAAAAGACTTAAGAGCATGAAATAAAAAAAATAAAAAACATCGCCTCTAGAGTTTGGAAAATCTAATTTGTGCATGTAATTTTTTTGTATCTACCATTCGTTGATCCGAAGTTATAAGCGTCTAAACTTGCTGTATTTCCCTTTAAGTTTTAGGCTCAAAAAAGCTCAATAAAAAAAATTAAAAAAAATTAAGGAACATCGCCCCTAGAGAAACGTATGCTTTACATAGTGCAATTTTTTTTTATAAAACATTTATTATGGCCTAGCTGCACGTCTAAAAAAAAATATAACTTAAAAAGTTTAGAAACTCATTTAAAAAAATATAAAGAGGTTCAATTCAAAACAAGTAACGGACCTCGCCCCTGGAAAAACTTGCCCTCAACATTTTGGTGTTTAAATTTTTTCAATACCATTGATACTTATCGAGAGCTGCAAGTCTAAAGAAAAAAAAACTTCGGATGCAGCGATCTTCAACTTCATTGATGTGTGGGTACCTATTGGGGAAAAGGAGGTCAAAGTGGGCAAACAAACCATTTGCTCCCTACGTATAACAAAAAAAGGGAATTTCTACATATATTAGTAGATTTTTTTTTAAGATTTTAATTAAACGTCAGTTTGCTATTTTACGAACTTTTTGTCTTTATTTATAAAAATTAACTAGGGGTTAACTCCTTTTCCATAGTTTGGTAAACTCGTGGATAACAGGTAAATTAGTCGTTTAAATTAACACTTAGTTCTAATTTTTTATTTTCATCAATCAATAGAACAGATAAGATATTATTATAATACATATTACGTGTGTTCCCGTCCTGTCCAAAACGATGTATTTTTACGAATGTTAATCAAAATTTTAGGATTTTATTTTAGGAAGAGTTATTTATCTTTCGAAGAATGTGTTAGTATTCTGAACGGAGATTATGCTCAGCAAACATTTTCATTCAGAACTGTATCATAAATGATTGACATAAGTGAACAAAACCTTCGAATCTGAATTTATTTCTTAATCGATTTGGGTCCAAACTCCTGGGTAACGAAACACACATATGAATCTTTTAAATGAATCATAAATGATGAATAAATACGAATAAAAGTGAATCCACCCAATTTTCTTGTTTGAGGAATTACTTGTGTACGTTCACTTTTATTTACCTGCAATGAAGGAGAATCGAATCATCATTTTTATACTGCAAGAAATTCCGCACAAACCCCCTCTTCCCTTCATAACGAAAAAATGATGGGCTTTTAAAACATTTTCAGATTTCATTCACTGAAAATGAGCATTCATCGGAATGTTTGCTGGGTGGTTGGAAGTTATTGATACAATATATTGCACACGCAAAGAACTACCGAAATACATATTTGAACTATTGTCGTGAGTAATACACACATAAAATTTTGTTTTAGCTTGTTGCAGTTTTTTTTAGTAAATTTAACATTTTGTGAAATATTAACTTTCAGTAAACTTACTATATCTTTTAATTATTTTTGATTAGAAGCAAGATAATAATCTTTCTTTTCTAGAAATTGAATTATTATATAGTTTTTATTTTTTTTTTCTTAAAAAAAGCAATGTTTAAAACTTATTCTTATATATTTATATTTTATATATTTATATTTGGTACTTTATTTTTTGTTTCCTGAAAATCAAAGTATATATACTTAAAAATGTTTGTAATCTTTCAAAGTAAAATTAAGAAAGCGGCAGACGGCTTATAGCCATGCTTTAAAATCTTATAACAATTGTATTATGGATTATTTTGTTTTAATTTTCAATAAAGAGTCATCTAATCTAATCTAATATCTCTATACCAAAATTCAGCTTTCCGGTGATTATTTCCTAATTACGCTGTTTTTATGGCCTTATTGACTGGATTATTATGTTGCGTTTAAAATTTAATTAGTGTTCGAGTATAAATTTTCTTTCTTGGGGATGGTTCGATAAAGAAATTTTCATATTCGAACATTTTTGTTGTTATAGTTTTTTTTTTCATTGAGGAACTTTATATTTAGCTTTAATAATAAAACAAAAGAATATCTATCAAATAAAAAAAAACCTCGCAAAATTATTTTTTCAAAACTATCAAAACTGCCTTAAATATAGTGGAAAAAAAACCTTCTAAACCCCAAATAATATGGGATGGGTTTTATGTTTTGCGTCGATTTCATTTGGCTGTTGTGGAAAAACAATCAATCGATTAATTGTAAATAATTTCTCGCTATCTCCACTTGATTTTAACAAAATAAACAATTACTAAGGTCGTCACAAGCACAGTGGAAGCTCTCATAAGTTGACACTCATGAATCATGATCCCGTAATTTGTGTACGGTTATGAGGGTTGTCCGGTTAAAAGAGAATAAAATAATAAACAGCGTTTTAATTAATGGTATATTATAAATATTTATTAATTGAAAAACTATATGAAATTAAAGTGGATTTCAATATGTATATGTATAGGTACCTACATATACATTTATATGTTTTTCACGAATGAAGAATATTCTCTTCTGTCCAATACTTTAATATCATCCATATTTAACAAAACAATACATAAATTTCTTAATTCATCGCACTCTTTTTCAATTTGTTGAAATTACACATTTGTCATAAGATCAAGACTCTGGGAATCCCATATTAAATTAACAACATAAGCAATTTTATATAGATTTAAAAAACCTAACAATTAATAAGCTATATCATACTTACTTACTTTGGTTAAATCCCCTATATTTTAACACAATGCAACAATTTTTTGTCCGTTTATTTAAGAATTTTCGTCCGCTTTATCGGTGATTTTCCATCAATTTTCTTGTAAATTAAGAAAAATGAAAATTTTAGAGAAAACAGACCTTTGAAATCGTTTTGATTCAATTGTTTTAAAAACACAAGAAAAATATCTACTTCATATTATGTATTTAAATTTTGCTTACGAGTTAACTTTATAAAAGGTTTCCAATTTTAAATAAGAAATGGAAAATTCTGCGTTCGGTACGTTTACGATTTAAGAAAATATAGAATGAAAGTTTGTTCCCGAACAATTGCCAGTCAATTGCATTTTATTTATTCTTACCCCATAGAGTAACTATAGTATTTAATAGTAAACTATTAGTAAGCGATCTTCGAAATTTATCCTCTAAATATTACCTTTCAAAAACAAAAATAAAATTTAATGTTTTCGTTGTTTTATCTCAGTTCACCTTATAAATGGCAAAACTTAAAAAAAATATACTAAGCCATAAAACAATCCCTTAAGTAAAATTTTCCAAACGTATATATGTAGAGATTTTTTTAAATCGAATGCACATTTTTGTATTAACTCCATTTTAACCAATAAATAATAAAATGTTGAGCAAGTGTTGTTCTCATTATTTTGAAAACAAAACTAAAAGATTCTGTTTTGAGACTGCTGAGATTTCAGTATAATACGTGTGTTGAGTTTACGTTCCATAGATGGCGCTTTATTTACATGATATTAATATTATTTCTGTTGCATAAATTTATATTTATTCAGAATTCAGAAATTCCTTTTACTAATATAATTAATTTATTCTGTATGCATAGTATACACATATATAATTTTTTAAGTTAAACCACTTAAATATATAAGAGCACCTATACATACCTACACGTGCATTTTATTTTTTTTATTTAATAAATGTGTTTTTTTTATTTTTGTCGTCTTCGAAACTATCTGAATATTATTAATTTAAGGAGCAAATATGTAATTTGCAAACCAGTGTTCAATATTTTAATTGTTACTATTTTATACATATATATGTATAATGTATATACAATATACATACATAATATAGTATAAAAAAAACAGAAAATGTATTTAGAAATACCAACACACAATATAGCTACATCAACATATGAAAACGAATAAATCACACTGATTGCATTTTTAATACCAATTATTTTTTCTTTTTAGGTTCAAATCTCACATGTTTCACTTAATGATATTTGTATTTGGTATATGATATGCTTACTAATCGATGTCATTCTATAAACTTACATCAGAGTATAAAATCAAAAAATCATCGAATTCTTGATTCACGTACCTAAGTAGATTTTTTGATTCATGAATGAGATTTTTTTGTTCTTTTAATTTAAATAAAATGAGTTGCTATTCACTTATTTAATAAAATGTAGTCTATTTTTTAAATAAAATACATATATCACATATATCATAAGCTGTTTTATCGAAAAAATTAATATTAGCAACAATAACCAAAAAAAGACGCGATTATAAAATATGTACTTTGTATAATGTTTTCTACACAAAACAAAAATCAATTTTTTACTGGTTGATTGTGAAATTTTGCTGAGCTGGCTATTCATCATATATATATACAAAAAACCTATGTATATCAAGCAATGTTGCGTCACTTTCAAAATTAAAACCGTGGTAGAAAAATAGTGATATAGATTCAGATTTTGCGTGGTAGATTGAAAAACTATTTTTCTGCTGTTTTTTTTTGGTATTAATACAAAACACTTATGACATGTATATAAAAAATGAAAAATGTTGTCCAATTTAACATAAAAATTAAATATTTCTGTTCTTAGCCATAAACGATATCTCTTACATAATTATCTCAATTTTTTGTGCGATATTATTTCCCATGTTTATGATCCAATCCAATTTCTCATGCACAAGAAATTTAATAGAAAAACTAAGTAATATTATGTTCGGCATATTTTCAAGGAAATAATTTGTAAGATATTTAATTTTGTCTCGATTTTTTGACTTATCAAACATTGTCTTTCTACTTACTACAGATTAATTTATTTTATAAAAATGTCAATTTAAAAACGAAAATAAAATCAAAAATAATTCTTTTTAACTCTTCTCAATTTTACATACATATATTTAAGAAGACCTAAGGCAAATCTTTTGTTTTTAACATTTCATTTGAATATTTGTTACATTTTCCATATTAAAATAAAAAAAATTAGGAAACACCGTAAATAAAAACTATAAGTAAACGGACAATTTGTGAAAAGAGAACAGAGCTTACTTTTTTTTTATTTTTTTATTTTTTTATTTTTTTGTTATTTATTTATTTTATAGAAATATTTACCTTATAAATTAAATGTATGTGCATTATATTTGTTACATTTTCCATATTAAAATAAAAAAAATTAGGTAACACCGTAAATTAAAACTATAAGTAAACGGACAATTTGTGAAAAGGGAACAGAGCTTACTTTTTTTTTATTTTTTTTATTTTTTTGTTATTTATTTATTTTATAGAAATATTTACCTTATAAATTAAATGTATATGCATTAAACTATTTTTAAAACATTTTTAATACATAACCTCACAAAATTTGTAAAGTGAAAAAACTTTTGAATTTTCAATTTTTCAGACTATTTTTGGGTAAAAGTTTTTCACCAATTTTAAATAGAACTCCGCATTTTAATTGGTATTTTGCAAAGTAAAACTTAGATTTGTGAAATTTTATTTTTACTGCTAAAAAATTCGTTTTCAAGTTTTTCCGGTGACATTAATTGTAACGAAATATTCGATTTATGACAAAACATAACTTGTCATTGAAGGATGACATTTTTCATTTTTTGATTGGGGCGATATTTTATATATATTATATAGGGATATATTTATTTGGGACTTATTTTTGTTCAAAACTCAAAAATAGCCTTTCAATTTATAAAAAATTAGTGTAAGAACTACACAAATGAAATTGAATTTCTTCTTCTTGAAATCTTGATGAATTGCACTTTATACATAATTTAACATAATTATAACATAAAACACCGGGAATAAGTTGCCAGAAATTGATGGTTAGGTAGGTATAAGCTCTCTAATTTCTCTCGTTCATTTCAATTGGTTTTATATTTTTTTTATGAGAAAATAGCCTGGTCGGGTCGTCTATCTTCCATTTAGCAGTCGTGCGTTTTATATTTTGTGTTAATGAATACAAATCTTTCTTTCCTCGGCTGTTGTTGTTTGTTTTTTATTCTGTACAGTTTCTTGATAAAGTCCAAGTAATAAATTCTTCAGAACCTTCAACTTTTTATTAAAATATTCTCTGTAGAAAGAAGAAATTTCAAATATTTCTGTTAAATCTTTTATATAATATAGGTATATACCTAACCTACATAATGTATAACTAGCTACAGCTACTTAATAAATCTGTCTTTGTCGATTTATTTCATTTAAAAATATTTCCAAGAAGTATGGTTTTTATTTTGTTTTTGATCAGAATTCAAGGAACTTCTAAATCAAATCTCACCACACCATGAAAAAAAATACTTTATAGTACTAACAAATTCATATTACGATTAGAATTGAGTTCTTGCTGAACTTTTTGTCCCAAACCAAAAAGTCTACAAAAAACATAAATCCTCAAATTTAATATTAGGTATACTGAACAAATTGAGAAATAAATTTAGTTCTATATCCGAGTGAAAAGTAGGTAGGTATTAATGTTGAGAACCCAAAAGTTATTTATTTTTTTTTGCACCTTTAAGTCCTTGAATATAAAATCGACCACTGAGACTTTCTTTTAAGACATCATGTTCTAGAAGATTATATCTTGCTGTGATGTGTTTTTTTTTTTTAATTAAGTTTCCTTGTTTACCAGAGGTACTCATAATCAAATTGAAGGAAGGAAGCAGGGATATAACGATAAGGATTCGCTCTTTCTTTTTTTGTCAAAAATTAACTCAACGAGGGTGCGTTTGAAATAAGATTATCGAATTAACAGTAAAAGAGGAATACACGAAAACAGAGGTCATCACCGTGTAATGAGTAGGCTTTCTACCATAATAACTTCTTTTTCTCATATAAGTTGATGGTAAGAGATGGTGCTATTATTTGCTGTCAGCTTAAATTTTTTTTACCCAACAACAAATCTTTAAAAAAATTATGAGATACAAACAGGGCTGGGCTATAAGGTAGGAGTGGTTTTGAACCCCTGAACCTTACAGACATTCTTTATAAACTTTAAGTTTTTTTTTCTTACTGTAAGTCTTACTTTATGGCAAATGAAAAAATTGAACACGAGATTTTGATCAAACTTGAAAATATACAATTCAATTATGTCCATCCGTTCGGCTAAAGCCTAAATGGATTAATTTATTTTATTTAAACTTAATATATTGATATTTTTAAAGTCTCAATTTTTTTCAGCGGTTTTTCAATATTATATAAAAAATTAGTTACTAGTAAAAATTATCTGAAAAAATAGCAAAAAAGTAACAGTATACCTTCCAAGCAAAAATTGTATTTTTCTCTAAAACTATTTCTACGATTTCGGTTACAATTTGTCTGATATTAGTCCGATGTACAATAATACTGGGAACAATTTTACATTAAGTCATTATTAACGGTAGGTACTTCTCATAGAAATATTTTTTTGATTTTCGACAATTTCATTATCTTTTCAATCGATTTTAATTAATTTGTATGGAAAAGCTTGTTATAAGTTTTAATAATATTGCATGCCTATTAAATTTTCAAAAAAAATAAGTTTTGGATCAATAAAAAATTATTTTTAAGAAATTCGATTTTTCTAAAAAAAAGGTAAATTATTTGTTATCGAAATAAAATTTTAACTCAAAATTAATGTATTTATGTACTATTAATTTTTTTAATATTATTTTTTTCATACAAAAATGTAGGTATACAAAATTTTATATATTAAAAAATATTTTTTTTTAAAACCGCTCCAATGAATTTTTAATTTTTTTTTTCTGTTATAAGTTGTCATTAATTTTTGTGTCACTTTCTAAAATGTTTAGTAAACGCGTAAAAAGTCTACACTTTTATTAAAATTTTTCATATTTAAGTGTTGAAATAATTAATTATGCAGCAAAACTTAATAAAAAAAATTAACCTATATAGAAAGTTTTTCAAATTAACAAAAAAGTATAAAATAATTTCTTCTAGCCCCATACAATAAAAGAAAAACATGCGTTCATGCATGTTACTATCCTTATCCTTATATTCTTACTATTATCTATTGTTTTACAATTTAAGTGCATGTGGCTATAGCAAAATTTTTTTATCATTTTTAGTGCATTTTAAAAGCATATTTATTAAAAAAAATGTCCTTATGTCTTCAAACTCCCTAAATTTTGTGAGCCCGATTAAATATATTTCATAAAGCGGTAAATGCGATTAAATTTTAATTTATGTTTACCATGGAACGATAACGATTAGGTCTGAATTTATAAATATTTGAACATTACATAGGGAGAATTTTATATTTTCATCAGAAGGGACTATGTATTCCAATTCCATTTAATAAATCCATACACACTGTATTTAAATTGGGGTGCCAAAAAATTAGGTGAATCCGTTTGAACTTTGCTATATATCAGGTCAATTTCATTTCCCTACTTAGTTTTCATTTTTCTTATTTCTCCATGCTGAGGGAAGATATGGGTGACTTAAAAAGAATTTCCAATTAATTTCATCACTTGCAAGGACATTAGTCGACCTGCACAGTAATCTGACCTTAAAGATTGTTTGTTTGGTGAAGGAATTACCTAAGGATATCTTTTTCTTTTGGGGATTTTCATAAAGGTGATTCCATGCACACCTTTAACATATTATAATTATACCATCATAAAACTTTAAGACGAAAAAAGAGGTCGATAATAAATCTTATAACCCAGAAGATGCTTAGCTCTTGATATAAATATATTATATGAATTTTAATCTTTCGCATTTGTCAACCTTAATGTGAACTCTTTTTCTATATATACTCTTCCTCTCCAATATAATCAATAGACCTTAAGAATATTTTCATGGAGCACCAGACACCGTAATAACTTCAATTTGTCAACTTACGCGTATATTCAATTTAAATATAATATAAAAGAGCTATAAAAATGTATGAAAAAGGTAAAACAAACAAAAGGCTAAATCATCAGGTGAACCTTAAAAGAGTTTTTTGTTGTTTTGTTTTTTTTGTTTGTACTTTTATTGGCGGGTTAAATAGGTGTCATAAAACAAAACTGAAGATTACAACATAATTGAAAAGCTTTTTTGTTTTGCGTAGGATAAGCTACACGTATATGTAATACCTACTAGGTATATAACTATGTAGTACACATGTATATATTATATAGCCTAATCAAGATTTAGTTTGTAAATTATTCTAAGTTGTTGAAGAATTTTTTTACGAAGAAGAAGTTAAGAAAAACAGAATTTTTACACAACCCTTTTTGCCCTTAGGTTTAGACAAAAGCTATTTATATTTTTCATCATTATATTTTTTAAACTTTATATAGCTTTTGACAATACGATTTATGTTGAATTCATGATTTATATGAATTCATAACGCGTAGAAGTTTAAATTTCAGACAAAAACCTTTTTTTTACTTAAATATAAGGCTTAAATAAATTGAACAAAGTCTACTGATGTTTATAAGTAATGGTTGTGGTATCTATTTTAACAGTAAAGCCTTCAAAATATTAAAAAAAAAAATAGCAAATTGCCAAATGATAAAAAAGATACAGCAATACCATTCATTGGTAATAACTAATAACAAACGCTTCTGCTTCTGTAACAACAAAGAACCAAATTTCCAACCAAGTTAACCGTAATATTGAATCTATATTTATCTTTGCCAGTTCAAGAATTGGTTAACATAACATTAAATTCAAAATCTTTCAACTGCTACCGGTGCAAAACAAGAATGAGTGACTTTACATTACGCATCACTTGATTGAGGTCTAATTTCATTGATTAAATTTGACGAGTTGGCTTTTTATATGGTAGCATAATAAAGTTTTGTTATCTGGATTGAAAATTCTGAATGAAAATAATTCTGTATATAATATAAGCAAATTCAAATCCATAATTCTGTGTTTTAAAAATCTATTTCAATTCTTAAAATTGCAAGACTATAGACTCAACGAAAGGCATTTGCTTTTTATAATCATGAATTATAAATTATACATGGACGTGACAGAGGGCTGGAAAAATTCAGTAATAATTTTTCTAAAAAATAATATTTTTTAGATTCTAGAGAGCTCAATTCAAAATTTTTGGTTTCTATGTGACATTGTTAAGAAAACTCAAATGTAACAAATTTGGACGGGACAAATGGTGAATTACAAATGGTGAATTAAAAAAAAAAAGTAAACATTTTATGATCAATTACAAAATTTCAATTGCGTCAAATACGTACCTACTTATACAATGCAATAAAGAAAATAAAAATAGACTGGTGGTAAGCGGATTTCAAATTACCTAATATTTATAGCTTTAAGTTAGAGAGAGCTAAATTCCAAAATGTCTTTCTGTTGAAAAAGGATAAAACTCAAGTATACAAAAAGTGGACCCGTCAGTTTGGTCGCTTTTAATAAAACCACTTTAAAGGCCGTGGATCATAAAAAAGAATAACGCAAATCCATCGTTCGAATTGTGAGTCATGTAAGTGAGTAATATAAAAATTCGAATTTTCCAAATTTTACTTGGGCTATTACAAAAATTTAAAAAAAAGAGCCAAATCGGTGCACCTGTTCTCAGGGTTGTCAGATTGTGCGATTTATCGCCAAACAGGCGATTTGAAATTTCATTTGGCGACACGAAAATCGATTTGGCGATGTATCACCAAAAAGGCGATATGTTTAGTTTTTGGCGATTTAATTTTTTATTTGAAAAATATCTAATGTACAACAATTGGATACATATACATTGAATTTATTGAGGAAGACAAGGTAAACAAAAGCGTATTGTTTTCTTTAATTTTTAAGTTTTTGAATTGTTTTCTTTTGTTTTTTTTTTTAAGAACGGTTTTTTTATGTAGAATCTAAAAATTGTGAAATTTTATTTCATTTTAAAATTTGGTGATTTATTGGGTTTGGCGATTTAGACTTTACATTTGGCGATTTCGCTTTTTAAAACCTGACAACCCTGCCTGTTTTCATCACTAGAGCTTACTAAAATAATAATATTTCTCTTTCGTAACACTGCACAAACAAAAATTGAGGTAATTTACGAATCAATTCTGGCAAACCTCACTGATACCTCACAAGTCCCAACCTCACAAGGTGAGGTGGACTTAATACATCCCAATTCTGGAAAAAATTATTGAGTCAAAAAACCTCACAAAGTGAGGTGACCTTGATTTTGTGAAGTTTTCGTATTCTGGGAGCACCCTCACAAAAACTTTCGAAATTGTTATCTCCTTTTGAGGAGCTCAAAACTCACAAGTTTGACATTTGAAACACAATTGTTCTATACCCAACTGATCTTTTTTCTCTTTGATTTTTTTATTTGTATACACCCGTTGTCTTTTTTCTTTACAATACTGACGACATTTCCAAATTAAGGGTGTGTGTTCAAAATGGATTCGGAAATCCCATTTCAAAAAAAAGTTGTATCCTTTATTATGTCAAGTTGATAACTTGCTACAAGTTGCTACTTGTCAATTTTTTCAATGGGGTTTGACAGCAAATTGTGCTATGTCGTACGACGTCGTACAACGTTTCGAGTTACGAAACAGACATAATCATGTCGATTACGGAATCCGCAATACTAGATCCGCTGTGATTCGCAGTGCAGTTCTCTCTTTTCTCTTTACCCATGTGTCGTGAAAAGAAAAGAGAACACTGTACTGAGAATCACTGCGGACGCAGTATTGCGGATTCCATAATCGACATGAATACGTCAGTTGGGTAAGTGCAACTTCTTTCTATTGTTTGCTACTTGTCATTTCTTTTCTATGGGATTTGACCGGACACAAATCTAAGGTAATATATTGCGCAGGTTGTCAAAGTTGAAAGTGTCAAAAAATTAAAAATGGCTGTTCGAGTGCCCACAGTAACTCAACTCGCTTTATTAGAAACAACAACAAAATATGGAAATTAGACAAGTAAAGGGACACTGGATCCATCATTTTATCACCATAATACGTTGAATTTGACATATGCGCAGAACTGAACAAAAATGAAAACGCTAATGATATTGCTTTATGTGTAATGTGCACACCATCTAAAATACTCGGGTATTCATGTATGTTTCTGAACGAAAGTCAGCTGTTATTGACATTTCTCATAGGAACGATGAGTATACTAGAATTTTTAGGATGGCTTGAGAATTATTTTTGGCAAAAGCTGTTTTTATATCAGCTGTGTTTTTACAGGGAATGGACGCGTTCGGGAATCAATCCAATGCTTTCCGGATAGGTTTGAGTTGTTGTAATTCCTTCTGACAAAACAGCTGATGCAACAACAACCCAACGTATCTGAACATTTTTGGATAGGTGGATAGCCTATCTGATAGTTTACCGAACGCAAGGAATTACAACAACACAAATCTATCCGGATCGCTTTGGATACAAATCTTAACGTTGCCAATGTCGACATTGACAATTCATTGATGATATTTTTGGTGACGCGACGTTAAGAAATCTAAGCGTCCACTATTAACATTGACCGTCTAACCATATTTATAGAGTTAGACTGATTTATCTCTACCTCGCAAGTCAGTATCCCTTTCCAAGATGGCGGAAAAATGGGGGCCGAAAATATATTTTGTACTCACATTGACAACCCCCTACAGTCTATCAAACAAAAATCTTCTTCTGCCTGAAATTCAGTAACATTTCAATATTAGTAAAATGAAAAAATCTCCAACACGCCCTTGTTCTTGGAGTCGTGATAGAGCCGTCTGAACGAACAGGTCACAGGTATCGTACAGCGTTCCAAGAAACTGTTATAAAGTGGTAAAGTGAAGTGACACAGAGTGTGATACGTGTGAGTGTTTCTATACGCAAATACAACAACTAAAGTACATTCATTGATCTTTGGTGATTTTTTTTTGTCATGAAAATCTACACGACTTCGACCTCTTTTGTGTTCAAAAATCCGTGATAACAAATAATGTTTTCCTAAAAAAGAAAAAAAAAATTTAACACCACCTGGCTATACATATTTTGGAGCCATAGAAAACTGCTCAGCCGTGGGCAATAAGAAATATTCCAAATTCCAATACCCTTCGTTCCGGAATAAGGTGCGAGAACACATCAAAATATGTAATTTAATCAAAATGCGACAAAAGCCGTGACAATGAAAGCCGTTTCATCCACAGATAAGGTCACTAGTTTAGGTTAAGTCGTCAGGATGTTGATTTGACTTGATTTCCGTCTTAGCTATATTTATATATTCAAAATGGGGGTTCGGGTCGGGTCGGAAAGAATATTGTCACGGGTATATCTTTTGGGTAGTTTTAACGTATTCCGTCCGGAACATAGATTTCCTTTTAAACTCTTTATTGAAACCTAGCCCAGCTGCGGGTATGCGATAGCCGTGGCCTTAGTGCCTTTAGCCACGTATTTAGTTGTATTTTGTGTTCATATTATACTGAAACTGTTACTTTTCTCAAACAATTGTTGATGTGCTTCTCTCCTTGAAAAGATGGCGTTGGCGCAACAGTTATTAATGAATGAATAAATGAATACTTCCATTTTGATATGAAGAAAATAAATAAGCGTAACGTGGCACTTTAAGAGCTTTGTCGGTATTAAGGTGTAGGCGTGTTGGAGCGAAGTTCAGTAGAGCAAAAAGATGCCTTAGTTACAATTTAAGTTAAAGCACGCATTGTTCTGGGCATATTATTATAATTTATTTTCTGTAAGACAAAGCCAAAGGTATTCCAACTATAGCTAACACGAGGCAGGTTGGTTCTCAAATGGAACCATTTCCATTGGCAATATTATATATGTACAGCCAGCAACCCTTTTTGAGACGTGACACACTTCTATAAGAAATCCTTTAATGCTTGTAATTAAAGTCTACGACACGGCAATGATGGGGATGTAAGTAGCTCTAGATAGGTGTGTATTTTTGGTTTAATATTTACAAATTTTTAACCATTAATGTAAAATTTAAGCCTTTAAAATTGCATATTTTTAGGGAATTTATATGAAATTTAAGTCCATTAAATACAATGGGAATGTATAAGATCGCTCGCGTTCCGCTTTATTATTTTCTAGTATTTCCCCGGTTTTGATTGGAGGGGCGAATTGTCATTTTGAATCAAAAGTTTTATGTTACCAATTCCAATTATTACAGCTTCTTAAGGTTTATTTTGTTTAGATATCGTAATTAAAAATACGAATTGTTTATGCTCTTTCCAGAACGATATAATCAGAAAAAGTAAATCTGAAAACCAAAGTGCCGAAATGAATCACTGTTGAACAGTTTCCTCTAAATATTCTAGTGTAGGTCAAATCATTTTCAATGTTCAATTATTTTCAAACGCATTACAGCGAGTGCATAAAGTTATACACTTCTTATAATGCCTCTAAACGCGAAAATGTTATTTTTAAAACTTATGCAGCGTTGAATAGAGCACTATTAGCTAAACGCGTTTGAGGGTTGAATAGAGCAATATGATTTAGTTTAGTGGGCTTTAGGTCAAATGAAAGATGATGAGCATAATCATGCTCGAAACGTCGCTTAATAATTAACATCTTTCATTTGACCTAAAGCCCACTAAACTAAATCATATTGTTAAATACAAAGGTCACTAAAATAATCATTTATTGGTTGAATAGAGCCTTATATAAGGATATTTTAGTATCGAAATGTCCCTTTGACTGACACACAACAACATAATAATAACATAGATATTAAGGTAGCTTGTTTTAGCATTGTTTGAATTTCTTTTTTGTCTCCCCTTAAAAATGATTATTAGGTACTTGTACAATGTAAATACAAAATTGTTGTGTAATTTTTTATAACGCGGCTAACTTAGTCACGTCGAAGGTCTATTAATAGTGATCGAATCCCAATTCCCAACCTGTTTGCACCTTAAAGTAAAATTAGAAATTGTTGGCCAGACACGTAGATAATTAATAAAATGCGGCTAAAATAAGTTAGTAGATGAAAAGTATAATAACTAAATGAAAAAAGTTTTTTGTTAAATAAAACTAAGAATTGTTATAAAGCTGAAGTTTAAAATAATGTATGTTTTGTTTTTGTTAAATTAATTTAAAAAGTGTTAGGTATTAAATAATATATTGAAATGTATATGTAAATATGAAGTGTGAAAAAATTTCAGTTTTTGTTTTAAGTATTTTTTTTGTTTAATTAAAATTATATTTAATTAAAAAAATATATATTTATAAAAATAAAAGTTCATTTTGAAATCTATTATGATCTCAATCTACTTCACTTTTTTGTTCAAATCTACTTCGACTATTTTTCTGGAAGTGGTAACGCTGCTCAGGCCTATAAGGAGCGGCTTATCCGGCTCCCCATCCTTTGAGTTATACTACGGGCATGGTCCTTCAGGTTGGGGTCGTGTCGTCGGGGGGTGACTTCCCGGCCACGTAAAGCTATCTAGTTGCGATGTAACAAAATAGTACGAGTCAACAAATTTGAGCCTCTTCTCATCAACAACTAAAAGTAATGCGACCCTGGCAAGAATATACAATTTCGACAAATGAGACCCTGCTGTTTCACGTGATTAAAGTATATTTTTATTTTTAACCAATTTTCTGTTTTATAGCAAAATGCTGTGAAACATCAATTGAAAAATATTCTAGGATAATGTGGATGAACTTCACATTAATTTATGTGTATACAGTACACACAATCAGCCCATGTAATGACGAAAATTGTAAACTCCATACTATACTTAGGTGTTTTTACACCATTTAACGCAGCACCGCATATTGTTTTATATTTTTTTGATTAAAGTAGATATTGCAAGAATTCACTATAGGTTAACTTTTATTTCACTTTTGTATTTACTTTGTTCCCTATTTTAACGTTTTAAAATCTCGAAACAATTTTTTATATAGCTCGGCAAATTGACAGGTGAAACCATTTTGGTTTTTATTTTGGTGCCTCCCTCAAATACACTGTATATGGCGTATATACACCTCTTCCTAGTTCCTTTCCTTCGTATTCTTATGCCGATTTCCTTTCAACAAAAGAATCGAATTTTTTTCGAAACGAATCGAAACGAATTTTCGGTGAATTTTATAGTAAATATTTGTGCGTTGTTTTTCAATTAATAATAATAATAATTTCCAAATTGAATATTTTCTGGATATTTTACTTCAAAATTTGCTGCTGTCAAGTGCCACACACACAATCACAAAAAAAATCGATTCTTTTCGTCATTTTAGTACTCCTTTCAACGACAGACAAAATTCGATTCTTTTTAGAAAAAAAAAAGATTCTTTTGTTGAAAGGAATTCGACATTAGACTAATTCTCTTTCTCCGAGCTAAGCACTGTCTTCTCTTTTTCACTTACATAACCACACAAAGCAATCGAAACAAGATTTATTATCCGACCAGCAGCGTTACCACCCAAAAATAATTTATGAAAAACCGTGCCAATTCAGTGTCATATGAAATAAACCCCAAAGTCTTCTATTTTGTTAAAAAGAAACTATGTATATTCAATATTATTATGGGATACGTAATAAAACAAAGAATATTATTATCAAGAAATAAGAGTTTCTCACACATTTTTCGCCATTTGGAGAAATGTTCATAAAATTTCGTTAAAATTCATTGTTAAGCAACAGTTTGAAAAAAATAATAAAGGTTGAGAAAAAAATGCACGACGTGTTAATGTTTGGTGTGGATTTTTGAAATGTAAAAATGTTAACAAAACAAAAAAAAAATAAAATTTTTAATTAAAATCCCATGTTTTCTATCAAAATCACTTATTGTGAATTTTGGGACACCCTTTATAAATCACAAAAAGATTTACAAATATATTAATTAAATTATTTAATGTTTGTGTCCTATTATTTGTGAATTTGGAATTGGAAAAAATTGAACACTTTGTATCTTAAATATAATTTAATTTCATTTATTTATATTATTTCTCATCGTTATTATCTTGAAGTTTTTCTTTTTCATTGACAAAGGATATGGTTTTATTTCCAATATTTTCTCTGACTCTCATGATGGTTATATTCAATTATATCAAATTACTTTCTGTCAAGAGTCTAACATTTTTCTGATCAGGGTTTTATTCTGTCTAGTGTTTTTGTATTTTTAAGATTCCACTTAAAAATAAAAACGATTATACTTTTATCAATTTAAACCAAACAACTCGCAACAACAGCTGCTGTCCGGGAAAAAAGTATTTAAAATCATGTTCCAGACATATTATAACAACAGAAAATACTCGTAAAATGTTCTATTCAGGAATCATGAGTTTTTAAGTGCATTAAAATTAAATGGAGAATTCCCCTTAAGAGACTTTTTTTTTTTATTTTATCGGAATGCACAAAGTCGATAAGCTTGACAACATTTTAAATACCCCAGAGAGGTATTATAGCGATTTTCAAAGGATCCATGCTTTCCAGTGGTTGGTTTGTTTACATAGTATAACCGAAAAGACTAAACTCATCATGACCGTAATTTTCATTTAAATCCTTAGGTCCGATAAAGTTTTAAGTTAAATACCTAACCAACAGGGACTGGTTCTTTTATAAAATAACAAGAAAAAAGAGTTAGGTATAAATGACAATTTTACATGTGAAGCTTATATAAATACCTATATATTTGCTGGAATTAGCTTAAGTAACATGGGTATAGAAATGAAGCAGTTTTGTGAACAGGACAAGTTGAATATTAAAATTGTATTTATGTGTAATTCGTAATTCTCTTAGCTCGAACAAACTTTTTTTCTCTAACCATCATCAACTTTTGAAAATAATCTGTGGTCGTAAGGTTTGTGTGGTGTAGTAATCCCTCCGTTCCCTATACAATATATAATGATTTCATAGAGACTATACTGTATATCCCAGTTTTATATGGTTCAGTTATCTTTTTTCTCAAAAACTTTTTCTTAACAACAGATGTATTATGTTACTTAATTATAATAATCCCAAACATTGAAAAACACAGCTATAGGGGATTATAGTGAATTAATTTTATATAATATAATTTAAACAGTGAAGGTTTTACCGCAAATTTACTAATAGGCCCTTCGTTGGCAGTTTTTTCTCTTTTAATTTTACTTGTCATTGTGTAGATTGTAGGTATGTACATTCAACATTCTAGAGAAATCTTTAAATTATTAAATTTAATTAAAATAATAATTTCACTCAGAAAAAGTTGTAAGAATTTTTTTTAAATTAAATCGAATGCAATCATTTCCTTTCCAAAGCTTACGAACACACCCAAGTAGAATCTATTAAAATTGGAGTTCATTAGAAATGTAAAAATTTGATCTATAAAAAACAGAAAGAGCAAATAACAAAAACAAGTGATGAACGGCAAAATCAAATTCAAAATCAGAAATATATTTTATGTACTTTGCGAAATTACGCCATTGCAGCTTAACATAAAAAAAAGTATGCATTCGGAGCAGACTATAGAGTAAAGAACTTGTATCTTGTCATTTTGATTTGGCATTCCATTTTCTTAGCTTTGCGAGTAGAAAAAAAAGGAAAAATGGAATTGGATTGGAAAATTAAGATTTACACAATGGCACATATTTTTGTATCCAACTAACTACCAGCGTCCGCCAACGGTTTTTGCGAACTAACATAAAATTACCCATATTCTCTTTCCAAAACAGTATTTTTATAATGTTTTTTTCACTTCCATATTAAAAATGCAAAATTGAATTTATTTACTCACTCTTTTGGTAATAAAATATTTAAATAGAGCCAATAGTCTCCGCAGCTAGGTTCTATAAATAATAATATTACCTTGCAATTTAAATTACATGTTAATAAAAAATAATAATAATAAAATATTTAAATATGTAATCTGCATTTTTTTATCTTTAAATAAACTTGTGTGGCTCAATTTAAAGTCTTTTTTGTTTGACGTTATAAAATTCACCTTTGCTGTGGTGAGTTTTCTTGTGAGGATTGGACGAGGATTCGAAAAAGAATATTATCGAATCACAACAATTCTCCCAAGTACCTAATAGTCATAAGAGCTTGTGACTTGTGAGTTGTGATTTGTGTCTTTTCACAAGGGGGAGAATCGGGCTGCAAATCTAACTATAAGTTGATTTTCGTCATACCCCTTCAAGCAAACGAGTCCGCTTTGGATCCGCGCACGTAGTAAACAACGTATGGATGACTCCGTATACGGATCCAAACATGGAAATTAGAAATTAGAATGTAGTGTGAGAGAGAGAGATTCCCATTTCACCATACTCAGCGAGAACCGAAACAAAATGGAATCCAGAACGGATCCAAAAAAATTAACGAACGAGACAGGCGTTTTGTGGTTGAAGAATATTATGCAATTTATTTTCTTCTATCGTTTGTATATAAATGAAACATCACGATGTATTTTGTAATTAATAATTAAATAATTAACTTTTGATTTTAAATTGATTTTCTTTCTCGAGGGAATTTTTTATTAAACTGTTGCGCTGGGCACGAACGTGAACACATTGAAAAAAGTTAATTGTTTTTGTTGTCTTCTCCTTTGTTTTCAGTCCATAAAAAAATACTCACCATTAGGGTATTGCATACATTGTCTCCTTCCCAGTAAAAAAAAAGTACTCTCGATTTTCGTTCTTTTTTTGCATGCATATACAAAAAATGTGCTAATGTGTGTATGACACTCCGTTTTGAAATGATCCAAGAAAGACCGAAAAATTTGGGTCAGTGAATTTGCTTGAAGGGACGTCCGTCATAACGTCGATCTGTTTGTCTGAATGTCTACGTTTCTAACTCCCGCATCGATAAAATAGGTCGAGAAACGTTGAAAAATGGAACAAAACTAATATGATTTGGTTCAATTTTCATGAGAATGTAGGCAAAGGTGTACATACATCGAGTAAGAGAACAGATGAAATGATTTTCTTTAAACTTTTCAATTCCCTAGAAAAGAAATTCAATTTTTTTTAATTAGATTTGACAAAAATACTTCATATAAATCTTTCGTACGTTTCAGGCTCCCATTTGAAAACATTGTTGTTTTTGTAATTTCGTTTCGTCTCGATGAATAAATGTGAATTGCAACAAAAATGTAAAGTGGTGAGTTTTTTTTTTTTTTTTTGAGATTCCGAAGATTTTATATGCATAAAAAACGCGGCCATATGAAAATATATTTCAACTTACTAACTTTTCACCAGAACAGTGGCGATTGTAAGGCAAATTACCTACACACATTGAAGGTAATATCATAAGGCCAAGTAATTAAGTAAGTGTTACTTAAGTGCCATAATATGGTAAACGATTGTAGACTTATCGGAATAAGTGAAACTTAAGTCGTGCTCTTTCCAGAGCATTTGCCATTACTTTTCTGATCTGTGGCTCGTAAACCAATATGAAAAAAGGTGTAGTCCAAAGACCGCCTAGATATCACCAACAGCTGCTAAGAACGTGCGTCGGTCGGTCGCTTGGTGGAAGTTTCGGGTTTTTCTCAATACTTGCTTGTACCCCAGCAATGTTCACATCATTTCGAACTGCACGAGGTCTTTCAGCACACGGAAGATCACCGACAGCCCCTTTGTTGCTGATAACGCTGAACTTTTCCAATAGGTAAATTGTTAGAGCACTGCGCGCATTTCGAACATAAAAGAAATTTTGATATAATCTTTGTCTCTCAATAATTGAATGTCAACTTTTAAAACAAAATTGAATAACTTTGGTTCATTTTTCTGTGCTGAGTCTTTCCATCATTAATTTCCTAAGTTTTTCAAAGTTAATTCTGAAAAAAAATTATACGTAAACAAAACAATTATCAATAATTAAATCAAAACGTTACTTATGCGCCAGTCTTATGCATGTCTTACGCAACAACTCAATGTCTGAGTTAACTCTGAGTTAAATGATAGTTAGTAAGATACAAATTGTACATACATTTTAACCATGGTTTAAGAAATTTTAACTCACCGATTTTGGTGAAATAATTGAGGATTATCGGCGGGCGGTTTAGAGTTGAAATTAGTGATACTAGCTAATTAAATGCTTAAAATCTGAATGAACTTCAGTTATTGGTGAGTTTAAATCTTGAACCAAGGTTTAACCACGTTTATATAGTTGTATTTTAGACATGCAGTTTCTCAGTGTAGGATTAACTTAGAACCTTTAGTTGTCAAAAATCTATTGCAATCAAACTATGGAACTATGGAAACTGACAATAAGAGAGGGCGACACTATATGTAGAACTATGGAAATGGTCATTTTCAAAGTGCTGCCCTCTCTATTTGAATAGTGGTTACAATTGCATGTCAAAAATATTTATTCGGTTAATCCAGAGTTAACTTACCGATTTCGATGAGTTAACGCTAGATATAAATTGACAAGGAATTAATTCGGGTTTCACTCCGACTTGAATTTTTAACAATTAACTCTACAACTATTAGAAATAAATTTCAATTGAAAGAAAAATTTTATCTGTCTTGTAAAAAATTACTGATGTCAGCTGATAAAAAAATATCTAAAAAGTCATCTTAAAATTTGTTTGATAGTCATTTAGCCTACCTATCCTAAAAAAAACGCACTAATTTATCTTACAGAACTATACTTTCCCTCTGTTTCGATAAATCCGGCACTCTTTTATACAACAAAAAGAAGAAATAGATGATGAATTAATGAGAAAGGGTTTCAATTACCTGCCTTTACATATTTTGCTGATTTGCTGAAAAAGAAAGAAAGTTCCTTACGTAAATTATAACCAAAAATAAATAATAATATTTAATCATAAAGGGTTGATTTCAAATCTTTTGGAAAATATAAAATTGCTCTCACTTTTTTGGAAAATATAATATTGCTCTCACTTTCCTGCCTGTAAATATATAAAAATATATATACATTATCAATTATCCACATTTCACTTTAAATATATACATATAAAGGGTGTTTAGACGTATGGGTTTCAAGAAGAAATAGAACGCATATAATTTAATGTTATGGCCAAGAATTTAGCTTTATTATAAAGATAAGGGTTTTCCATTATGTTTTAAAAATGATTTCGGGCAAGTGGCCGCAGCGGCTGGCTCGAATAAATTCCAGCCGAGAGGCCCAATTTTCGAATACTTTTTGCAGCAATTGGGGCCGTATGTCAGCTGAACAAAATTTTCTTGTGAAAATCGGGATGCGTCGCGCGAACTCAACCATTATTTTGGTAACAAATTTGCACAATTTGCAAACGGTGTTCAGGAGTAAGTCTATTCATTATGAAATTGCAAACCAAACTGAGCATAAATCAAGTGACAGCTGTCAAAAAGACCAACTCCGAAAAAAGTATTGCCAGATTGAAAACCACACGTCTAAAAAAAACACCCTATATAATATAGGAACCTATTCATAAATTGTCTTATGAGTTCATTAAATATATCGTATTTATTCATTGCTGGATGACGTCCTATATACCTACAATTATTTTTCCGGTATCTATTTTGGAGCACATCATTTGTCGGACGTCAGCAATGAATTTATTATTGTTCTATCTTGGTCCAAACAAAACTTATTAAAATTTTAAGAGTCCATTCCGCACATAGATCTCTAATGTAATAATAATTGCTTAAGGTTATAAAATTTCTAACTTTCACTATATATATCTAGTCATTTTTTGGTTTGTTTTTAATAAACACTATTTTAATGAGAAATAATTTCGGATGTTTTGATTTATTCAAGGAAATTTATTTGAAGACATTTGGTTTAATTTAAGGCTCATTAACACATTTGTTTGTTATAAAAAGTAGGTAATAATAAAATAGTGACAGATTATAAGTGTGATAAGATTTGTGTGATTTCTGGGGAGGAAGTAAATAATTTATTAGTTTCAGTCCAAGCTTTTAATTAATTTGTATTTCCTTTTAATATTTCCTTGTTTATCCAAATCATTACTTAATTTTATTTTCAACGAGAAAATAATTTAGTCTCTTTTTTTGTGAGACAGACAATTTTCAAACATGAAAACATTTTAACAAAATTTTATGATAGATGAAGAAAAGGTCATTGTATATACAAGACCATTTTTGCTCAATGAAGTTGAAATATAAACTCAAATTAATAGCTTTTTTATTATGTCTTTAGTGAAAATGGAAGTCAAATTGAGGATTGAGTGATCAGCAGGTTGGCAAGCGGCAACGCCAACGCCAACGGACAATGACATGATGGTTTTTATTTCCTTTTTTCTTTTTAATTTTCCATAGTGGAATGCTTTGCTATATCCCTCATGCTGATACCATAAAACTCAATGTTTCCTGATTAGTTTTTCTTTTTATTATATTATTCAAAAATAAACACTTTAATTATCACTTATCTATATCTATATCTATCTATATATATAAATAAATAGCTTTAAATAAATTTTGTGGTACTATTTTCTCAAAAAGTATTTGACCAATTTCGATAAATTTTGTATGGTTGGAAAGCCATTTCGATAAATTTTGTATGGTTGGAAAGCCACAATTGTGGAGATGTGTAGAGTATACTTGAGACACGCATTTACACACTGTGAGTCATTTTTGTTTTTGCACTGTCGAGCACTGTGCATATTGAAAAAAATTTAAATTAAAAAAAGAAAAATGTCGAATTTCGACACAGGGCGATACTAGTATTACTTAATGTTTCAATATATGTAACAAATCCTATTAAGATTCTAAGTGCCGAGCTGGAAGGTTTCCAAACATATTTCAAACACAAAACAATTAAATTTTATTAAACGATGTTTGATATATAAAGTTTAAATTCGGAATGAAAATAATAATTAAATTGAAAATTGATAAGTGATAACAAAATTTGTAATGATTGCTTGGTTTTAAACACCCTCACTCAATCGTACCATCCTATATCAACTCAATTCAAGTTTTTTTTCGTAATTTCTCGAAGTGTGTAGGATCAACCGCTTTTGTAAAAATGTCAGCCAGTTGTTCTTTTGTTCCATTAGCTTGAATTTCTATTAGTTCCTTGGCGATGTTGTCTCTTATAAAATGATATTTTATATCAATATTTTTTGCTCGTTTGTTTTACCAGTTATGAGCCATTCCAATGCATCCTCTGTTATTTTAAAATATTGTAACAAGTATGTTTTTAATTTCTTTTAGGTCCTGCATTATTCCTCTCAATCATATAGGTATAGCTTCTGCGGCAGTTGAGCTTGCTATGTACTCAGCTTCAATCGATGAAGTAGCAACAGTGGTTTGCTTTTACTACACCAGGACAAAGTACTGCCATAAACTTGAAAAACGTATCCACTTACTGACTTTCTGTTCTACCAAGTCAGTTGCCCAGTCAGCATCAGCATATCCAAGAATTGATTGGTCATGATTGGGATTAAAGTTTAATTTTAAAAACTTGGTACCTTTTAAAAAGCACACAATTCTTTTAAGATGCTGCCAATGTATTTCAGATGGGTATCTCTCCATAAAACCAACTGCATAGCAAATGTCTGGTCTTGAGCACAGCATAATGAACATGATACTTCCAAGAAGTTCACGATAAGGCTTTTGCAATTCTTGACCTTTGGGATTAGCTTCAAGTTGTAATCTTTTCTCCATAGAACTTTTGACAGTATTGCAATCTATCACCCCAAATTTGTGAAGAAGTTTTTCTATGCTTATTTCATGTGATATTTGTAAGCATCCTTCTTTAAAATCTATTTTCATACCAAGGAAGAATCTCTAGGTTTTGAATTGATGAAATCTTATTACCCAGCAATCAGTAAGTCATCAACGTAGATTAACACAATTAATACTCCTTCTTCCTGTTGGTTAAATTTTGTGTACAAGCAAGATCTTATAAATTCAAATAAAAGCAAATATTTTTTAAGCTTGTGGTTCCAGCAACAAGGTGATTGTTTCAAACCATAAATGGATTTTAAAAGCTTACATGCCTTATCCTCTCTGGCTTATACACCTTCTGGTATCGACATATGAAATTCTTCCTCAAGATCACCATGTAGAAAAACAGTTTTTATATCTAACTGATGAAAGTGATATTTTCGGTAAAAATCCACTGCCAATAAAATACGTATGGTGGTCAACTTCGCAACTGGTGCATATGTCTCTGTGTAATCTACACCGAACTTATGTAGAAAACCTCTTACAACCAATGTTTTACACTATGTAAATATCCCTTTTGACTTTAGTAATTTTGTATTTGAAGGTACATCGATGATTTTCCAAACATTATTCTTGTTCATGAAATTCAGTTATTCATTGACAGCTTTCTTTCATAGATTGGAATCACTTCGCTCAAAAATGTCTTTATGATTTTCAGGTATGGAAATGTTTACAGCGGCAGAATTTGCTCTTGACCACATCCATTTGGGGCATATTCAACCATTACCGATTTTCTGTTTCTTTCATCATTGATTAAGAACAACAAATACATCGGTACTTGTTAAAAAATAAAAAAAATCTTATTTTCTAAAAACGGGCCTTCAAATTTTTATAAATAAAATGCACGACTCGGTCACGCTAACTTGCTCTTACGTACGCAGTACGATCACACTGTCGTTTTAAATTCAGAATATTTTAAACCTATTCATCTGATTTTAAAATAAATAAATTAGTTATAGGACTGGGAGCTAGAACCATTTTTACCATAGCGACTGAATGGACTGTAAAATTGGGTGTAAAATTTTAGAAGGCAGAAAATCTTGAAAGTCGCAAATTTTCAACAATGCTGTACAAAGTTTCAGCACATCAATCATATTAAAGTAAAAAACAACCCTGTCTGCTAAAATTATTTTAAAGGAAAATATTGTCGGAAGAAATCTAATTTCTTCAAATTCCGACCCACGCAAACATAGCCAGGATAGACGAAACCTGTTCTGGAATGGCCAATTTTAGAGCATTCGCCGAAGCTAGGCATTCCCCATAATTTCCACTGTCGTGACATTTCGTAGCTGTGGGGACCAGTTGGAAAATGCAATAGTCGTTAATTTCCTCTGTAAATTCCCCGCTTTGGCTCGAATGAGAGAACAGTAATTTGGTAAGGCATTTTTAAACGACCTCGTCTAACTTTCTGAGCTAAAGATCAAAGACTTGACTTCTTTTCTCAACACGATGCAATGGTTCTAAAACGAATACCTAATAGCAACCATAACTTAAATCCGCTAAATTACTGTAAGGTTGAGGTCTGGTTCCAGGGGCATATAAAGACATTCTTTAAAGCCTTGTTATGCGGAGAAATTAGACAGTGTTCTCATAATTGGTCACATCCAAACATGAGAGTAGACAATATTCTTAAAAGATCAAATCATATGCGTCTCTGAACAAGCCAACAAATTGTCTGTCTTGGCATAGTGCTGCAGAACTCAGAGCGCTAATGTTGATCCACAAGGACCAAAATGGGCAACATCCACAAATATTTCTTTTACAATTTAAACTAAAAAATTGTTTAAAAATGTGTATAATTATGAATACATCCATTAAACAATTTCTGAAATTGTTTTGACAACAACCAAAAAATGTATTCTATGAGAGATATCGTTTTAGTAAAAGATTATTGTAAAATTTGTTGAAATAATATGGTATGATCGTACTGATATTACTATATTAGCTCACATAAAAATTCTAATCAAAATTTTATAGTCGTTTTCGAGAAAAATAAGATTTTCATTATTATTATTATTATTAAAAGCTATATTCCCCAAATTTATGTTTTTACAAATTAAAAAATGAAATATATATAACTTAGGTCCGTTTGCTGATACTACACATAACGATTTAAGTTGAACTTAAATTCTTAAGGGGTACTTTTTCCATGTCATAAAGCGATACTTAAGAAATTAAGTTCAACTTAAATCGTTATGTGTAGTATCAGCGAACCTCCCTTAATTACTTAAATATAAAAATTAATAGTTGTGATTAGTCAATAATATTTAATTTTACATCAGTTTTTTTATTTCTAATTATTTTTATCCGGCATCATTATACCAGTTATGGTTGAACTGGTTAAGATCGTCAACCCATCTTTTTAAGGACGCGTCCTCTGGTCTTCTCTCGTCATTACAATTTACAAGTCCATTTAATTGCTATTTTGGTCCATCTTTGGGCTTCAATTCTAGATATGTGACCTGCTCCATTTTAATTGTTTTATTCGTTGAATCACGTCAACTATGTTTGTTCTTCTTCTTATTTCATGGTTACTAATTCTTTGTATTTGTCGTATATTTAAAAGTTTCCGTTCCATTTTTGTTTGGCATATTCTCAATTTGTCATGCTGATTTGATGTTAGTCCAAGGGTTTGCAGCCCATATGTCAAAACTTATAAAATTGTAGAGTCGAATACATATTTTCTTGTGTCATTGCTTAAGTTCGACTTCATTATTTCGTTTAAGATCCGGTTTTTTTTTTCATCCATTTGATAATCGTTTATCAAATTCTTTATCTTCTTGTTTTTTGAAAAAAATTTATTTGTCCTAAGTACACAAGTCTATTTTATTATTATCCAATATTATGTCTTCTTTAAGATGATTTGTCATTACTTTTGTCTTGGCCAAGTTTTTTACAGGCTACTGAGAGTTTATAATTCACCATCGACTGTATTTGTGCTGCAGAATTCGAAAGAAGAACAATGTCATCTGGAAATATTAAATTATTCAAATACTCCCTCCGGACTTGTATACCGTATTTATTTCTCCATTTAAGCCTTTAAAAAATGTCCTCTAGGACGATAGAAAACAAGGGTGATGACATGGGGTAACCTTGCCTTACTCTTCTTATTAAATTAAACTGTCTCCCCAGTTTGTCCATTTTTACTTTGGCGGTGTTATTGCTGTAAATATTTTTAAACGTCTTAATGAGGGTGGGATGGATATTCTGATTTCGTAGTGCCGTCCATATACTGCTGTGTTCCACAATGTCAAAAGTTTTTTTGAAGTCAATAAAACAAGAGAAAAGTGGTTTTTGGAATTCGTTATGTTTTTCGATGAGCTGGTTTATTGTTTAAAGATGGTCTGTGGTTGAGAAACCTTCTCTAAATCCTTCTTGTTCTCTTGGTTGTTTGTCATTAAATGCTTCTTTAGTTCTGTTATATATTGCTTTCGGGAAAAGTTTGTAAAATGGTGGAAATCAGGCTTTTTGGTCTATAGTTTTTTATATGTCCTCCTTGTCTCCTTTCTTATATAGAAGTGTTATTGTACTCTGTTGCCATTGTCTAGGTATTTGTTGGGTTATCAAAATTGTATTAAACATTTTCATTATTACTGGTGTCAGAGCATCTTTTCCATATTTCTCATTTCAGCTTCAATTCCGACGCTACCTGCGCTTTTGTGGCTTTTTAGACTGTCGATAGATGATGTGATGTCATTTTCGTTAAAAAGAAATATGTTGTCATTTTCAAAATTGTCAAGGACGAAAATTTTCTTTGACAATTTTGAAAATGACAATGATTTTGTGTCAGATCCAGATAATATATCATTTGTGGGTGGATTGTGGGTTTTTTAAATCTCTTTAATTTTTGTTTCACTAAATTTTTGATATTGATATTTTGATATTTTTGCTTATGTTTTTTAATTCTCCTTTTTCGCTTTCTGTTAGATTATTTGTATTCCTTAGAATTTCTCGTTTCTCGGAATCGATTGAATTCGAAAAGAATAATTTTTGGCGGTTTCTACGTAAAGTACCTACTATAATCAATTTTTGTTTTTTTTTTCTCAGCATTCTGTGGTCGTTATCAAATTCAAATTTGTTACTATTATTTTAATCAACGGTTTTTAAACACTTGTATGGTAGGCACCGTTATTTTTCGGTTCAACTTATCTGATAGTAATACATTTTTTATCTGATAATTTTTTAAAATGTTTGAAAATTTTTGGTTTTAAGTTGAGTTGTGGTAAGATTTGATTTGAAATATTACTGGGATAATATTGGTAAAAAAAGTTAATTTAAAACTAATACAAAACTTAAAATTAGAGTTGGTTCATTTATAACCAATAAATAACACTCTCTCATAAAAATTAAAGTAATTAACAAAAAAAGTCATTCAAAATTTTGTGGCTAGAAATGCGTAAAAAGATTAGCAAAATTTGAAATAGATTTAAAAATTTGTTGTCTTTAAACCTTTAAACTTTATGATCAAGTGGTTATTAAATGCAAACAAAATTTTAAAAAGTTTTGATAAAGAGAACATTGTCCAGTCGTGGAGAAAGCAAAAGTGAATCTAACTCACGCCGCTGTTTCGGTAATCGGGGAGATAAATTTTAATTAATAGTCGATGTGATTTCGTAACGTACAGACTTAAGTTAAACACAACAAAAAGACGAAGTTCGTTGCCGGGGACCGTGCAAAAAAAACAATATTTAAACTGATTTTTTAGACAATCTTCTCAGAATAATTTGGCTCTCTCTGAAACTTCTACACGAAATATTAGCAAACTGTGTTGTTTTCTTATTTTCCTAGAAAATCGACAAGATGTATTTATATGTATAGATATAAAATAGTATAGGTAAGGTACTCTGTTTTTTATAATCTGACATCTTAATATCTTTGTCTTTCGCGTAAGCTGTCAGTTTTAATTTTATATTAATAATAAGAAAATTTATGGATAGACAAAACATAAATACATAATGTAGATATCTATAACCTATCATCTCTTATACAAAAAAAATTGCTAACCAAAGTTTCTTTTTGAACTTATTTAGCACCTATTACATAAGTTGCTTTATTTCACAAAAAAAAACTTTTATCTGCGTCATCGCCAAAAGTAAAGCAACTGCGTTCACTTGGAAAGTTATTGATAAGATTATTTACAACAAAATATTTTTCGATTGGGAATGGTTTGTTCAATACCTCCCATTGAGTTACTAAAGAATATCATGCTTCTAAATCATCTGACAGAAAATATAGGATCCTAAATAGATAAAAAGTAATCAACCAACTTAATTAGTTTCTCGCACATTTAAAGGTTTTTTTTTGCTTTTTGTTTTCTATCATCTTTTTAATGATTTTTGTTTTTGTATACACTAATTATTTGTGATAAGTTCAATTGGAAAGGAAACCTAACCCTATAGAATTATTGTGGCCTTATAGAAAATTTCCTGCGCAGTTTTTTTTCTTTTAAATTTAAATGACTTTTGATTTGAAAACAAGTTTTTTCATTCATCTCGAAAAGTCAATTAATTTTCGTATCTATGAAGATGGTCTTAGAAATTAAATACTGCACAGAAATATTTCTTTTTCGGATATTGATGCGAAAAAAAAGTACGATTAGATCATTTAATTTTTTCATTTTAGTTCTAGTGATGTCTTCGATTTTTTGTGATTATAAATACCTAAAAATTAACCAACACAAAATGTAAAAGACACTAAAGCCTTATAGGTCTTATTTATAAACGTTGTCTAACTTTAGAAAACTGTTAAACTTTGGAAAATGTGTTCAAAAACCTTGTTTATTGTTATCTTACAGCTGCCTAACTTAGACACAAGAGTAGATTGTCTTAACCGTGCATAATGTGATATTTATTTTAATTAAATAAAGCATATTTCCACAAATTTGAAAATAGTTAGACAGTGTCTAAGTAGATAAAAATCTAATAAATACGACTTTTTGTATTTATTTGAAAAACAAGTTAAGTAAAACCCTCTTATATTTAAAAGGCACAGCTAAAAAATGTGAATATAAGCTGGATCAATTGCTCTTAAGCGATGTGCTTATAAGCCGTTTATTTTTTTATGATAATTCAATAGTTGAACGTAACGACTTTTTCCTACCAACATTTTATCAGTTCTCAATTGGGAATTTTGACTAATTGGTCATTTTCACTTTTTTCGTCAAATTCCCCTCTGACTCTGGACCTTGACCGAATAAATCCCTAAGTTCTATCGTAAATTCGACTTTTTTAGTCTGCTTGTTCATAATGGTTCATTACTCGCCGATACTTGAACCAGTCGCAAATATTTTACAGGCAAGACCAGAATTTTTTAAGTGTAAAAAATCACATCATCAATCAATGTTGAGAATTCTTCCAAAACGCTTTTGGAAACAATTGAAAAATATTTCAGTGAATCATGTATTGAATTGAGCTGCCCGAGGAGTCACCGATCAAACAATCCTTCGTCCTCACCCGAAAACTATTTTTTTAGAACATCAATTTTCGTCCCTGACTTGGATTCTTTGATAATGTCCCTTAAAGAGCTATTTTTCAAAAGAAAATAAATCCGCATATTACGCAATATTTCAGACGTTTCCTAAAAGTATGCAAAGCATAGACTCATTTTTTTTTCAATTTGATTGTCCAAAAGAGAAAGCTGATAAATATGGATCCGTTCTGGATATTTTTTCTGCCCATTCCGTTATGTGGTTTAACCACAATAAGATGAATATTGGTCAATAATTGTACCAATAAATCTGATATGTTGAAAAATGCGAAAGAATGTTGTCTTTCGGTTTTCGCAGCATTATCTACATAAATAAATATAGGACACATGTACGGTCTTTCAGTACATTTAGAAACTTGGCTAAGGTTAAAAATGAGCGATGTGTATTTAGTTTGACCTCCCTTGCCCTTGGGAAAAATCCTAATTACTCAAGTCAGTCAAAAAAGCAACCCAGAATTGATCATTTTCTGACCAAATCAACATGCAAATCTTGCCCGACCACCTGCTATGAGTTAGGTTATCTTACGGTAGCCTCCCTTAGATATTATAATAATAATGTTTTTATTGTCAATTTAATTAATAAGGAGTGAAGAAAAGAAGAAAGGGTAATTTTACCATTTTAATTTTTCTTGGATTCTCATTTTAATTTAATTGATTTACGGGTTTATAAGGAGGAAGCACAAATAAATAAATATCTTAGAAGCACGTTCAACAAATAATTGCTTAAAATTACGGTTGCCAGCTTGCCTAAGTTCTTTTTAAGATTTTATAGACTCCAGTTTCATAGTGCACACTTTCCCTTTCGTGGAAAAAACTGGCCCCAAGTCTCGCATATACATAATTGGCCACTTACTCATACTCTGAACTGGGCCCGATTAAAACTTGTGAGAAAATAATTGCAACCTGTTTGCCTTTGAAAGATTTCTTTTAAAAATCGTATCGTGCGTCGATGCATATTGGGCGGCCTCCGGGTACAACAAAATTAAAACATTTCAACGAAAATAACTCAAAAAACTTTTTAAATTTTTTTCCGCGAAAAAAAATGTTGAAGCTCTTTATTTTTAATATTAATAAGAAATATGTTAAGAGAAGTAAAAGTTTTATTAAGTATAGGTATTCATTTTCCGTACTCACGAATTCCAGACCTTTTTTATGTTTGAAATTATTACAATTTTTTTTTTTCATTTTGTGATCCACAAGAAAATTTTAATTATTGTGTTTACCTCAATCAATTAAAATTAAAAAAAAATGTTTACAATGACTTTGTTTTTTGTTCGCAATGTTGTTGTTGCTGATTTATATGGTAATGTTCTGTATTTTATATTAATATAAATATGTAAGTAATGTAATAAATAATGTAGATACAGTGCTGTGCATAGAAATTGGTCAAATGGAGTTTTTTTGATCTAGGAAAGTCAAACTGACATTTTTGATAGTCTTTTACCCAATGGGCAGACATTTTTAGGAAAAGTTAAATGTTTTAATCTCTCTTGAGGTAGTGAGTGATGTGTTTAGCTCCAGTTACATGCAAACGAGAAAATCCCCATCCTCCTTAGTATAAATTCACGGCTCGTTAATTTAAAAAAAACGCAAAAACTAAAGCAACTATTCAAAGATAATAATTTGTTAAATAAACCAAAAATATTTTGGAAATGTGTAAATTATAAACGTTACAGCACTGACTTTCCTACAATGAAATTTTGTGATCGGGTGTCAATTGTGATCCAAAACAAATTGGCGATATGTTGGCATATTACTTTCAAGGTCATACATCAAATGATGTATGTTCTACGACTACAAATGATGATTACTTTCATTCATTAGCTTCCGTAATTATTTGTAGTCTGATTGGGCCATCACACACGAGAGCAATTCTACCTAGGGAAATCGAAGTTTGTGGGTGAGGGAGCTGAGGAAGGCGGAATGAAACGAACAAACCGGTCCGCTTTGTTCTGAGTAGAATAAAAAAGTTTAATTACTAATACAAACACAAGTTGTTTGCTTCTATGCGAAAAAACAATCTGTTGTCATTTTTCTAAAGCAAATATTTTTTTGTTGTCCGAATTATCAAATTGAAAAAAGTTAATTAATCCCACAATTAAAGCCGCTACATGTACCCAACATTTTCCACCAGCTTAGTTTATTCTGTGTGCGATTTGAAGCAAAAGTAACTCTGGGTTTAGTCTCGCTCAAAATTAAGCCAGTATGTGATGGCCCATTCAATTGAATGTGAATGAAGTTATTCATTCCCTGATTAACATAACACCTTCAGCTAAACCTGGCATTTTGGGTATTCATTCCAATGTTTTGAAATACTTCGCTTCATCACTTTGTGTGCCTCTTCACATTTTGTCTAATAAGTCTCTCGTCAAGTGGAATATTTATTGAAGGGTTGAAAGTTTCGTGTATTAACCCTATTTTTTAAGAATGAGAATAAAGATAATATTTCGAATTGTAGACTAATTTCCAAGCTTTCGGTGTTATAAGACTTTGGATGAATTAGTAGTAAATAAACTTAGAAAAGAAATAACTTGAAAAATTATTGATTGCCAACATGATTTTCTTTCACTAATTTAGTAGAATCCTCTAACTTATCTATAAATTCCTTAGAACAGCAACATATACATTCAGTTTACATCGATTTTGTGCAGACAATTTGTAGTCAATATTGATGTGCTACTCAAGAAACTTAATTCTTTCGGTTGTTTTGGTTGAATTCTTAAGTGGTTAAATTCAATGTTCATAAGGTCGGAAGCAACCTACGACTATCGGTGACATCTTTTCTAGACTGATAGTGGTTATTCCGGGTGTTCCCAAGAGATTAGAGAAGCCATTTGGATCCAGTTCTATATTTTTTACTCCTTGTAAATGATTTGCCAGAAATACTTACATTTTGTCGATTTTGAATGTACATATGCGGTTGATATTAAGTTTTATGCAGAGAAATCTAATATACATGACTGTTCTAGTTTTCAAATTGATCTAGATGATTTTGCAAAATGGTGCCCTTTTAAGGATATGTAACTCAACATACATAGATAAGTGTGCATGTATGCTCTTCAATAGAACTCTTTTTCATATTGTTCATTCATACACTTTTTTAAATAAGTTATTGTTAATGATTTTAATGACTTAGGAGTAACTTTTGATAGTAAACTTTCTTTTGATTGTTGTATCGAAATCCCACTCAGTACTTGGGTTTATGAACAGAAATTTTTTGGAGTATCAGGATCCATATTCTTTAAAAGCTTTGTTTTATTCATTAGTTCGATCCATTGACCATTCTGGAATAATGTTGTGTCGTATGGAATCATGAATCTGTTAAAACATCAATAGAATTGAAAAAATTTAAAAAAAAATTACTGAGCTTTGCTCTATGTCTCTAAATGTCTATTGCTTGCCAATATAGGTATGCAATCTTTGGAAGTTAAACGTAAAATGTACAGTGTCACGTTTTTTTTTCTACCATTGATTCTGTGAATTAATTGTAACCTTTCTTTATCTATGCACCTCAGAGGTCACTAAGATCAAGACTTTTTTTATGGGAACCTTCACAGTACCTCCTATGGCTCACGTGATCCAGTCTTTAGTAATTGTACTATTTATAGTATATGTCCGAAGTTTTTAAATCTGAGGTTGCCTTGAGTTTATTGAAATTTGTATGTAAAATGTACATAACTAGTTTAGGACAAGTATTAATATCTGTGGATATATAATATATCGTAGATGAATATATACATAAATACACAAGTTAAAATAAAGCAATCTCAGAAATCTGAACGCAATGCCTCTTTGAGAATCCTTACTTTTGCGTCAGAATGGCTAAGACTGATATTTTTTTGGATTTATTAGCTCAATTATTTTTGTCGTAGCTCATTTAAGCTGTCATAATTTATTCCTTGAGATTTTACAATTGGTTAGTTGATATTGCTGTTGTGTTGTGATGTAGTGTTTGTTGTATTAAAAAATCCAAGAAATCCGGTTAATCGTACCCAACCATTTTAATTTTTACTAAAAATATTTTCGCAGCACTGTTAACACAATTCGTATTTTAACTGAATGTCCAACATGATTTTAATTTGAATGTCATTAAAAAAATTCCACGTAATGAGTATGCCAAGTGTGTATATATATAGAGAATGGTTTTAACGAGGTATCCATTTGATTTATAATTATTATAATTTATGAATGCATCTGTCAAAGGTGTAAATTTGATAACTATCTCATCAGAATATAGTACCAAATATCGCGACACAAAGGCCGTATTCAAAAGAAATTATTCAAGGGAGTGGGGGTGATTTCAGTAGATATATTATTAAGGTATAAATATTTATTATTATTTCGATATCTTCTACGACACGTGCGTTTTAGAATAAAATATATAATTTTTCAGCAAGATTTGTAAAAGTTCTTAATGTTTCGTTTTATAATTCATATCGGACTTTTACTATCATGTTTTTGGCAAACCAAGGTTCATATTATATAAACAATGGGACATATTCACAGTTCTTCGATAAGTTCTGATTTTATATTTGCTAAACTAAACAGTTTATGTTATTCATAGAGAATTTAAACCCATTTTTAAATGATAACTTAGTATAACTATTAACACGACAGAAGGTATGTTAAAGCTGTTCTGCTTTTTTTAGCTCATCAAACGACAGCAACAATTATTGGCCAAAGATGATTTTTATGAGAGTTATCGATACATTAAAGAAACTGCTACATTTTTAACTGAGTTGATAAGTACTGAAGATCAACCATCAAATAGAGGCTTGTCAATATCTGGAAGCCGTCTTAACTGCGCTGAAATATTCATCAAAGTACCCCAATAAATGCCCACGTACCAATTTATGAATTGCATTTCCTTTTCTGATTCCGATAAGTTTTGTTCCCTCGAACTTTTAAAATTTCCCTTTTCATTACTCTGCTGCAATTAAGTAATAGTTTTGTATTCGATGTTGTTGATGTTAATTTGTTTTTATTATTAATTATTTATTTATTAAGTTATTTATTAAATTTTTATTTTTGTATATCAAAAACATGTACATATATAAATTATTTTATTTTGTTTATGTTTTTCTTTACGAAAAGACTGCACTACAGCAACAACGGTAAAGCTAAGTACAGACGATTGTCAGATCTTATCTGATCTGTCAGTGAAAAAACTGTTCCAAATGTCTTACAATCGTCTGAACACACATTTTTGTCTAACAATATTGTCAAAAACGTCAGACGTTAATCTGACAAAAAATTGTCAGGTATCTTACAATCGTCGGAACACACAATTTTTATCATTGTCAGTCAATTAGGACATTGTCAGACTCATTGGTCATTGTCAGATGGTTTCATTGAAAACATCTTACAATTGCTGACAATTTCTTCATTGTTCAAAATGTCAATGAGTTGGTTAAAGAGAGATAAAAAAATAGCTGACAATCAAATTGGGAAGAAATATACCAACCGTGTGAACGGATAATTTTTCATTGTAAGAAATATGTCAATTGAAAGCTAATTGTTAGCTATTGTCGGACCATTGACAGTTCTGACAATATTGTAAGATCTGACAATCGTCTGTACTTAGCTTAACAGTGTTTTTTTTTTGACAGATTCAAGAAAAATTGCAGTAGAATTGTAGTAGAATATCCTTTGATATGTTTCTAACTAAAAAATGCTGTCAAATTCTTTATGAAAAGCAGCTGTTTCTAATCTGGGTCTTAAATTTATACTCCAGTTCAGTTAGACTTGGGTTTAAATAAGTCTATGAATACATATACCCAAATGTTAGCAGAATGAAAGAGCTATTGAATCATGTTAATTTAGACTGAAAGAATTTCCATATTATAGGATTATAGATCTTCCTCTTATTGATTTGTACAATTCTTCCATCACACTAATGTTCTTATTATTTCTTATTTGACAAACCATCATGAATATCAATGTGTGTGGTACCCGAAGGATGTTATAATTCCTACATGCAATATCTCCCAAGAAATTGTTAACTGATTACTAGAATTAGGCACCATCAATTGAGGAGATGTGATGTTTTTATACCGTATGCTGTTAAATCCCATATTTAACATTCCCAATAAAGATAAAATATTTATAATTCATTGATTCATTTCATTCCTTATCGTTCTACATAGCTCTTTCCAAAAAAACACCCTCACCAAACCATTGACTTTGCTTTGAGATTTCGATTTCTCCGATGTTTGCAAAAAAAAAAATATACATATATTGCAAACAACATTCATAAATCATTCAAATGATTTTGGGAATTATGTTTCATTTGAAAATGAAATTATAAAAAGATGTCTCTCCAAGCGACTTAACAAGCTTCTTCTTCTTTATTCAGATGCTTTAAATATGAAAGAGAAAGAGGGTGGCTAAGCTCCTATATTATATTTGGTTACGGCCTTGCATGAATATTATCGATTTTTAACGAATAACTAAATCCCGGATTTCCGTATATAAAATAATATAACGTTGCTTACATTCATATTTGTATTCACCATGTGCTATAATAATATGTTATGGAATGAGAGGATGATTATATTGAAGCCAACAAAATTGAACTCATTTTGGTTCTTCTTATTCGATTGAATTGGAGTATGTTCTTTTTTTTTATCGAATCGCGTCTTAGTTTGATTTATGGCGAACCAATTTTTCAGAATTATCTTAAGACAGCTTTGGTATTTGTATTTTTTTTTTTGGTGAAGAAAAATAAAAATATTATACGATATCATATTTACAGAAATGGATATCGATGTTGTTTTTGAAAATTTTAATTTGTTTTTTTTATTTTTGTAACATTATTCTTTTATGCAAGAACAAATGTTTACTTATTAAATGTGACATTTATTTATTGAACAAATGAGGTTTAGCAAATAATTAGAAACAAGAGAAAAATTAAATTAGATTTGTGTAATATGTGTATGCTACAAATGTGATATGGTTTACAATTTCAATTTAGATACATTTTGTTGAAGCAGCATCTTTTTTTTATTTATTTCCTGATCCTTTCTAGTTTACATTTATATCGTAAATGATTGTGGAGTTTTGACATTTACCGAAAAAGGTATGGGAAGGGAAGAGTACAGTAATACTAGCTGAATACAACGCGACGGAGACGCAGCCGGAGTCGGAGCTGGAACATCTTTCAAATAAGAATATTAAATTAAATACACACAAAATTAATGCTGCGCACAGAATGGAACACAACTGCAGACCGAGCTGCAGTCGGTGCCGCAGCGCAATGGTTCGCGAACTTTTAACTTTTCACGTACAGTACTTTTGACGTTTCAATTTATATGAATAAATAAAGAGCCGGAAAAAAATATTGAAGTTTTGGTGCTTATTTGTATCGCGAAAAAATTATTAGATAAAAAAAAACAACTTACAAAATTTTTTGAAAGCAGTTGCAGCTCCGGCTCTGATTCCAGTTTCAGGAGGGCATTTAGTTCAGCCAGCATTAATCCATTATCCAACTTAAGTTTTGAATAAAAGACGCCAAATGGCTAGAGTGTGTAAGTAAAGCTGAAGAGGAAATTTACTAACAAAATTATTTTAAAAAATTATTAAAAACAACCGCAACACTTATTTTACAATATCATCAAGTGGCTATATTACGGTAGTAGTTTTCAAACACAACTTTTTGATGAAAACATTTTTTTATTGAAATGACCACATCCGGAACATGCGTTTTCTGCATTCTATAGGAAAAGCAGACCAAAAAATGTAAAACTTTCCCACAGAGATGAATTTTGAGGTAGAAAGCCTTTGTCGAAATTATATTCTTAAAAGTATCCTAAATTTGAATCACTCATTATGATTTTATGAGGTGTAAGGTGCAAAATTAATTAATGAAATACACAATTATGTAAAATAAACACCCTTAAGAATTATTCTAACTCGTCAACAAAAGATCTTATTTTAGATTAAATAATTGTTTTTTTTTTAAATCGAAAAAGAAAAATATTTTTTGACAATAAAACTTAAGCAGCCTTATTTATTAGATTTCACTAATACTCGTTTCAACCTCGGAATAGTTAAACCGAGTCGAAGCACTTACTACGTGCGTCTCTACGCCACGTCAAACAAATTGGTTTTTTTTGATAATATATTCGACATATGTAAGGAGGGTGCAGCTAAAACCGTTTGACGTGGCGTTAAGACGGAGTAAGTGCTTCGACTCGGTTTAACTATTCCGAGGTTGAAACGAGTATTAGTGAAATCTAATAAATAAGGCTGAAGAGGTTTGAAAATAGAAAAAGAAAACAAATTTTAAAAATAATAGAAGTTTTTTCCAAATAATCAATAAAAAAAAATAAGGTTCGGTAAAAAAATTTAAAGGGTTGTCACTGATGTCCAAAAAAAACAAGCGCTTAGTCAAATTTTAAAAAATTAAGTTTTTGGGGGTTTTTTAAAGTCGATTTTTTTGGTTATTGTGAGTTATCAAAAAAATGTAATGGATTGTCAAAAATTGGTGATCTTTTACAAAACAAAATTGGACATATTTTGGGGCCAAAGTAACAAATTGCTCTGCCAAAGAATTATCAGATATTTGAAATTTTGAATTGACAATTCAAGGTGGTTTTTATCTTTTTTATAATTTTTTTTTTTAATTCATCCGATATTTAAAAAAATTCTCTCCTCCATAATCTTTACAGTTTCAAAATTTAATAAAAATTGATGAACTCAACTGTGATTTTCTAATCACAGGAATACCTGTGAATGTGATTTATGTGCCAATGTGATGTGAGTTTAACCTGTGATTGTGATTGGTAAGTTTAAAATATTTTTGGAGGCCTACATTTTTTGTATCGGTCAAATAAAAAGTAATTACATGAGAACAATATATAAGTTATTTAAGGTACCTCGGGGGACATAACCTCGAATAAAAAAAATGCTAAACATCGAGTCCCGAATTCCAAATTATCGACTAAAAAAATATTTGAATAAAGAGAAAAAATGTAGGCGTGGCAGGAGGCGGATTAAAATGAAGGTAACCAATACTTTAGACTTAGAAAGTTCACATACACAATTTCAGCCTTTAATTAAAGAGAAAATTGATTTTTAATAAATAGTGGGCGTGGCAGTTTGGCGGATTGAAAGTATAAACTTAATGCTTAAGAGTTCAAATATACAATTTCAGCTTTCTAGCGCCTTTGAATACCTATATAGAAAATTGAATTTTAATAAAAGTAGGCGTGGCAGAAGGCGGATTCAAAAGTACGTACCCATTGCTTTAGAGAGTTCATATTCAAAATTTCAGCTTCCTAGCTCCTTTGAATAAAGATAAAACTCAATTCACTCTTCCTTGTTCTGTGTAAAAAATCACGACATGGTATCACAATTCAGTTCTATTCTACCTTCAATCTCCTAAACTATTTAAGAATAAAACAGTTTTTCACATTTTCGTAATGAATCATAAAATTCATAAAAACTTGTGATTTTGTTCAGTTGTTTAAATAATAAATAAACTACAGTGCTCGTTCTGTTTCATTTTACTCATTGTTTTGACTTGACTGGTCGTGATTTTGTTCACAAAGTATAGCACGACCACAATTCATTTTCCGATTGATTTAGTAGTGATTTTTAAAAGAAAATAATTACTTTAATATTAAACATTTTTTGTGTTATATTGATTAAAAAAATTTTTTAAATCATATTCCGTGTTTTGCTACCCCGTTTCGCCCTATAAATAGCTAAAGTTTAAATAATTTTTTTTTCGTCAGTATTTTAAACAAAACTGTGAATTTTTGTTAAGAAATCCTGTTCGCGTAACTTATATTGCTGAGTAAGAAAATTCAGATACTACTTTTTGTTTTACCATATTTCACTCTATAAATAGATAAATTTAAAAAGTATCTTCGAATTTCATCCACGTAATAATATGTAGGTACATATATAACCTTTCAAAAACATGGCATGTTATCGAAGAAGCACATTCACAATTTATTCCACCTATTCGAAAAAAAATAACCCCGAATTTATAGTGAAGGTCGACTGAAGTAAGCTATGATACTCTTCGATGATTTTGAAAAGTTCCTAGAATTTTACCGCATTTATTAGTTTTTTGTTCAGAAAATTAACAAAGCAACTGCATCTCATAAAATTTTGCCAGCTTTAGATTTTCCAGAGACCATTATGATGTCATATATGGTTTCGGTACATTTCTAAAATCATAAAATAACGCACACTGTGATTGTTCGAAACCACAACACAACATAGCCCGGTGGCCGGTAGGTAAGTATCGGACTATATGAAAGAGATTTTCCAAGAAGACATTGCTGCTGTGAAGCATTTAATATCCAAAAGCAGTCATGATGCAGATGAATTGCAAACTAAAATTTCAAATGTGTGTATATCAGTGTTGCCGCTGAGAAATTTTAAAAGGTCGCATAAAAAGGGGTCACGAGATAAAAAAGGTCGCATTTTGAAATTTTTTTAAAAGATAGCAAAATCAAACGAAATCCGTATAAATAAAACATGTTTTGGAGTAATTTTAGTTTTACATACATATATGTATTCAAAAAATTAACCAAGCAAAACTAATCAGTTTACAGTTGATACTAAATGTAAAATACATTTTTATTCAGATAATTATTGAATTACATTTATTTGTATACTTAGTATGATTTATTGCATTTCAGTATCAAACATATTTTTTAAAATATACATAAGCCTAGTACCTTCACAGATCGAGCAAAACTAAATTTTATTTTTTTTTCTTAAAACAAGTTTTGAATTTGTTGAGATAAAAATAAAATTCAAATGAGGACAGTAACGTAACGTAATATTAAAAAAGCAAACGAATCAGTACAAAAAAGGTTTGCAGCCTTTACTGCGAGTTTATTGTCATAGAAAAGTCGTTTCTATGAAAATTTAGTATATTTTCATGCTTTTAAAAATGTCGCCGCACTAATATGAATACCGCTGTTTTATATAATCTATTTCCGTTATTTTTTTTCATGTTTTATGTTATTATTTTTGGTCATCATCAACATGACACCTTTCAATATTGAAAATGCTAAAACCGAAAATATGTTTTTGGTGGATAAAAATCGTGATATTCATGAAACGTCGACATTTGTCCAGCAAAATAATGCATCGAACATTTGTTGTCTTGGAAAAATTATGTGGAGACTTTTGCATATACAGTTTAAAAAATTTTTTGGATTTTGGGTTTGAACTGCATACTGCTCAAGAAAAATCCGAGACAAAAATTGGCCTGGGAAAGATTGTATATGAGAAATTAAATTTTTCCGAACTCCGTACTAGGCTATAAGTTCAATTAAAAAAATTTCCCAATTAATGAGACGTTTTACACTCAAAGGTCAGGCTTATCAATGGGATCGTCATCAGAACAAATCTGTGCTTATATTTATTTATATTTTTTATTATTTTTTTTTCGGCTGAAATTACAATATTTATGTAAATTTCCAATTTTTTGATGACTTTTTAAAAAAAAAATGTAACTTAATAGTCCACCTAAGAAAATCCTTTGAAAATGTTGGAAAGTACCCAACGAAACGTCGGGAACATTTAAAAAATAGATTAGTTTTAATCGCATAAAAATGGAACAACTAATCTTTTCCATGCAAATTTCTAGAGATGGTGTCAGAAAAGCCCCAGAATTTTAAAAAGGGTCAAAATAGCCAATTTTTTAAAAGGTCGTATCATAGTCGCATGGGGCAAAAAAGGGGTCAAAATGCGACTAAAGTCGCATAGCGGCAACACTGGTGTATATGGTTAAAATCACCTCGGGAAATTTTCAGATTCGAAGAACGTTTTGCTATATTTGAGCATATTTGCTTCTATGTACATATATATAGTTCGAATGACAACACTTAGGAGTTATGGCAAAGAATTCGAAAAACTGAGAACAAAGCTATATATATCTATGACTATTGGCCAATGGCTGTAGTGAATTGCATATATAGAACTTTTCCTAGTTATAATTGCAAAGGACTGGATGGCTAGAGGTCTGGGGATCGGTTGCAGTGTCGTCCACCTAAAAACTATTCTGTTTTGAAAAACGTGCGGATGAATAAATGGAAAAAGGTAGACAAAAAGGCACAAATTTCAAAAAACAATAGAAACGAGAAACATGATTTTCTAGAGTCTAGATAGATTTTTATTTCGTTATAAATTTTACAATGGATTGTTACCGCACATTTTAAATGTAAGAGATTCGATTTATACAAAATATCTTCCAACTAAAATTTTATTTTTAAGGGCTTCTATAAGTACATTTTTTAATTTAAATATTAAATTTGGAGGAAAAACGACAAAACCTACATTAGAGTCTATTGCGTTTTATTATTAAAGAAAAAAACTACTATGTGCCAACTACAAGAATAACCTAAAGGATAAATATGGAATACATATGGTGTCGGCTTTCTTTAATTGACATTGTAGGTATAGTCAAATGCAAATAAAAATTCAAACATTTGCTGAAACCATACAAAATGATGATATGATAATCTTCATGAACATTGAAAGAAATCCAACTAACGAAATGAACTCAGGGTCAAAGTTCTTTTATATTTCCTTTTATCTTTGATGAATATAATAATTAAAAGTACCTTTGTCTAAAATTATTATTGTTTATGTTTGATATATTTTTACATAACTTCTAGTGAAGGAATTTGCTTCGCAAATAGTTTTAAAAAAAATTTCAACTTCAAAAAAGATTTTTAAACTTTTGTTGGGGTAACAGTATAAAACCATAATACCATACGTCCGGATAGCTATATGTACGTAGAAGACAATGAAGAATTTTGAATCATTAAAAAACCCCAACCCCTACGGGACCTGAATCCCCAAAAAGAATGTATCTAGTGAGTAGTGCGAGATACTTTCCCCATGGTTTCTATACCATTTGACTTTCCTACACTTTCTTGAAACTATCCAATGTGGTCCAGTGCTCATTATGGAAGGCGGTTAAAAAGTCAATAAAAATTCTATCGAATTGGATGAAATTTTCAGGCAAGCTTATCTTTCAAAAAGGAGAATGGCAAAAATTTATTTTTCAACATTAATGTGTAATAAGTCGTTGAAAAGGTGTATTCTATGTAGTTTATTTTATTGTATATCCGGTAAAGTGTAGGTAATTAGGTTTGAGAGATATTTAGCAGAAACTAAATAAAGTTAAATTATGTATAATACATTATGTATAATCATTAGATTATTACATCATTATCATCATCATTACAATAATATATATGCAGACGAAACAATTATTTGGTTTGTCAAGCGTAAACTCAGAAAGTATTTAACTGATTTACGTAAAACAAATTTTATAATATTCTTTATGTTAATAAGGTTGTTTAAGACTATTTTTGTTTGTCTACTAATTTGTTTATTACATCAGAATATTAATTTTTTGTCAACTTTTTCTTTGACACACATTTTCGCTTCTAGATTAAAACCTATTTAGTGCTTTAGAAAAATAGGATTATTTTATAAAGTCAATATTAGCTATCCTGCAAATTTTAAGCCCAAAATCTTTGCTATTTATTAAAACTGAGTAATTATGTTTTCATACAAATCTAAAAATTAAATTTTTTTGATTTTTTTTATCCAGAAATTCGATTCATGTGCTTTATTCCATTTTATTATCATTTCAGCTTTTTTGCATTTTCACTTCCTGCTATTTCTACTTGCTTTCTTTATTGTTCCACTCAATTGTTCGCTGTCGCATTAATTCTTCACCATTTTTACTTGGGTGCGATGTATTATATGTATATGTATATATTTCTATATGAATAATAATATTATATGTATATTACAGGTACAATATACATAATACATATATAGATATAATATATAAGAATTGTAATGAGGGGCGAGGGCAGATTAATGGATTAAACAAAAGTGAGTCGGAGAGCACTAAAAGGTGGGTGCTGATTTGTGTGTATCTGTTATCTGGCTGTCAAATGAGATTTGACGTGTGGAATAAATTATTTTATATTTTATATATTCGTCTTAAACGGCGAATGACAGAAGGAAGAAATCACGTGTGTCGATTGTCCTATGTACATTTTTGAGAATTTTATCGTTGCCGGCATTTTTTGTAAAATAAAATTTAATGGAGTAAAAAGAAAATTAAAGAAGAAAGATGAGTGATAAGAAAAATAATCTTAGGGCCTGTTTCACAGTAAAGTATGTGTCACTTAAGTGCCAGATATGGAAAACTAATGACCAATTTCACAGTGTAAACTTATCGGAATAAGTGACACTTAAGTCTCCCATATTGGCCACTAAGGTTCCACTTACTCAGACAGTAAAACTGCGCCTAAAGTGCATAAATGGGAAAATTAAGTTCCACTTATTTTGTTAAGTGTGCACCATGAAACTGGCCCTTAAGCCTAGTACGCAGATCGCGCTAAATTTTAGCTGCCACTTTTCTCTCCAAACATCAGCTAAAACCCTAGCTAAATTTTGACATAGGAGAGTTGTGGAGAATATGTGATTGAAATAAGTGGTCTGTTTGGTAACGTGAAATTTCTTGCGAATTCGCGCTAAATTTTGACAGATTAGTGATGTACAGTAAGAAGCAAACATTTGATTTTTTAGCTGGAGCTGCGTACCTCTCAGATAAAATGCTTTGCTTAATTTTAGCTTGGCTAAATTTTGGAGAGAATTTCGTATGGAAACTAAAATTTAGCGCGATCTGCGTACTATATAGGCTTTAGTCTTAACAAAAACAAACTTAAGTATAACAAAAATAATAAAGTACAGAATTTTGAATGGTTTATTACTTTGTTTGGTCTTGAAAATCGCACGTGCGGTTTACAATACCAAAAAATAATAAGCCATTCGGAATTCTGTAAATCATGATTCTTTTATTCGATATTTGAAAAGTAATGATATGTAAAATGAATCTTATTCGGGATTTAATTCCCAGTTCAAAATTTTCAATGTTTACCAATTATTGAAACTATTTGATAACTGACAATATGTATGTTCGGTTACTGCAACTTCTTACTACAAGTTGCTACTTGTCATTTTTTTTCTAACGGATTTGACAGAAAATTGGGCTTCGTCGTAAGAAGTCGCACAATGTTTTGAGTTACCAAACACACATAATATAGGTGAGTACACTTTCTAGTAAACTTCGAGAAAAACCATCGTTTTTTTTTCGGAAAAATAATTTAATAGTCAATTATATTTGTTTTAAACATTTGTTAAGAGGATTTTAAAATTAAAAAAAAAACTTATTTGTGTCCCAAAACTGTGTTCAATAGCCACCCTACATTAAATGCTTTTTGTTGCCTGGCCTGATGTCCATTGTCCCTGTTGAGTGTAACCAAATTGTTGGAACAAGGATAGGCAGATTCTGAAAAATTTAACTTGGGAAACGTTTTTTTTTAAATGTTGATAAATATTTACCACCTCAAGGTAATAATTTATCAGATGCAGCTGAATTGCGAAAAACCCAACTATCATTGGGTACCCGGGCCCAATAAAAAGACTTATGAATTTGTTCTCCCCATTGCCTATAGCCTAGGCTAGCGCTCCCTTTCCGGTCAATGTATTCATCCTTGCGTTTTCCTAGATGATCAATAACAATATGGGTTCTATCAATGCAACCTGTAAATAAAAGTAATGTGTGCGGAAAGATTAAATGAAAACAGAAAACAAATTTTTATTTACCTACTTACCAAACGCTTTGGTGAGCCACTTTTTAATTTCTCCTCTTCAGTTGGCCACTTGATAACTTGTGGGCCTAAACCAGTCAGAAATATTGTAAAAATGAAATGGTAATAAATAAACATATTCAAAATCTATAATTGCATTTTCATTTTATTGGCTTTTTATACCTTTCTATGATGCGCGATACTGAAGGTATCGAAAGATCAAACCAATCCGAGACATCCCTAAAACTACAGCCTGTATGCTCTTACGGGCACTGCATTTTTTAGTGTGTGCAGCTTCGGATATTCATCGGATTACAACTTGTAGGAACATAGACCTCCATTCTGTCTATAATTGCTTGGATTAGGGATATTTAGGGGAAAGTTTTAGGAAGCCTCGCACACCCATGCAGCAGCATTACTTATTACTTATTCAAATTGCTGACAGGGAACTTAATCCTCGTGCCAGTGATTGTTTAATTAAAGTACCGTCGCGTCGTTGGCAGAACTATTAGTCAGCTCAACTCAATATTGATATCCATTTGAATTAATAATTTTTAAATGAACCACTGTCCACTGAATCTCTTTTTCTTGTTTCACCAGATTTAATTTTTATCTATGCGGGTAAAATAAACTGATTTGTTTAATTTCCTTTGCGTTGTTTTTTTATTCAGATACTACGTGATTTTTGTCCAAATTAATTAATTTCACTTGCAGAGATATAGCAAATCCACATAGTCCTCCTGACGAATTAATCTTACGCATAACTAATTCTACTAAAAATTACACATTTCATGGACGAAATTTAACTACACAAGATATATCGATCGAAAAAGTACGAGTGTTAATATTATTTGGTTTGTATAGAAAAGTATTTTGCTTTCTTTCTCAGAATTATAATAAATAATTAAATTTATTAGTTTATATTTGCCAAGTTCTTCGATACACGTCTTGTAATTTATTGAACAGTTTTTCAAGCAAATTTTTTTTTGTTTTCATTTTATGAAGCCAGACAAACACATGAGTCTGCGAATAAATTTAATAAAACTATAAGATATATTGAACCTTTTTTTGCGTTTGATATAGAAATATTTTCGGAAAAATAGAGCGGTTTGTTTTGGTTAAGTTATGTAATGTTATGCTTATGAGGGGAAATTTGCCGATACGGACCTAATTTTTCTTTAAACATGTTTAATTTATCATTCATCTAAGAATTTGCACTAGACCTTACTCAACGGGCTACTACGTGACACATGCACGATTACTTGTTATTAATTCAGACTCTTTCTTCAACTGTAATAGGTAATTTAGACATTTTAAGTTATTTTCAATATTCGTGTTTGTTTTTTTGAAATAATGGGTGATTCATTTACGTGTACTGTTTATATACTTTTTTAAAAATTATAAATAAGTAAAAAGTTTTAATTTGTTCGAGAATTTCGAGTGCTATGACGTCATACGACGTTTCAAGTAAACAAACCTTGTGCGTTTACTTCCAAAAACTGCTCTTTGCTAGCATTTTTAGTCCAAAAACTGTCAAAGTCCAATATACAAACAAAAAATTGGTATGAATCTGGTGGTTTTGGGCAAGTAAAAACCTATATAAACTGCCAAGCTATAAACTGTCAAATTCCGTTAAATGATGTCAATGTATCAAAAAACTTCTAAAATATCAGAAATGTATGACATTTTATTCTTTGCTCCTAAAAAATGCGATTTTAGGGCTTTTAGGTGATATTTGGAACGAAATATTCATGTTCAGCTAACATGACATGATACATATTTAAAGAAATCGTTACTATACCCGTCCAAATTATTTATACATAAGTCCTTTTGAAAATATATAAATCCTTTTGAAAATAATGTAAATTTTTTTTTTTATAAAACAAAAATTAAATACATTAATTCATTAATATCTACATATTATACATATTATGTAGATACAAACAAAAAGTATAATACAATAAAGTTTTAATTTTCATAAAAAAATCAACATTCAAAATGTGTTTTTTTAAGTATCCCCGAATAACCGATGGAAAGAGCCCCCCGGGATATAATTGTATTCCAGTGGTAACTCTAGTTGTTCGGCACACAAACTGGCCAAACGGAGCAGACTCACCTCATGCAATATAGGCTGCACAAAATCCAGCAATACCACCAACAGCAACGACATCAACTTACAATCCAGCTTCCAATAAGAAAAAAAAACCAATGTATTTGTGGTTTTAGAACTTCCAGGTTCAATTTTATTGTACAAATGTACAACTTTAAGTAGTAGTATAATTTAGGTGGTTATTTTTATTAAACAATTTATTTTATTTAGTATAAGTTACAATGCAAGTAGGTTTAAGTTAATTTTAGGTTTTACTTTTAAGATAATTTTAAACGTTTAAGAACATTATGCCGACTTGGGCGAAAGACAAAACAAAATTAGAATGACAAAAGTAAATTATGACATAGGAAAGGCCGGCAAGGAAGACAACAGAAAACCAATATTTTAGAATACTGGGTTTCCCTTTCTTGTGCCGGAAACACAATGTGTTTGGGGTTTTCGTGCACATTACGCATGGCCGCGCTGTGGATCGAAGCCACGTTGTGTGGCATCGGCCACTGAGCGGTGACAAGTCGTAATGCGCACGAACACTGTTTATAATAACGTACAAGTTATTTTCTCCCTACGTTCCCACATTAAAACTGTTAGACAGAGAAGAGCTGATCTTTATTTTTCTTAATTAGCTCCTTTGACTTGTAAAGAATGTTTGTCTTTATTTTATTTTTTAATATCGTTATCTACTCGGGAAATAAATATTTTTAATTCATGTATTTTTTTAAAGCATGTCTTTGTTTATCACACAGTAATGATGCCGATGTCATCATCTACTTAAATTTCATTAATAACGAATACAATTTTTGACCATAGTCTACGAACAAACCCCTCCACTTCTGTTTCATTTTACCTTACCTTTTTCGGTTAAGGAGGAAAAAGGAGTAAAAGCTAGATACACCGCTTAGCCTCAAAATAACTCATACAAATTTTTTTTCATAATATTAAACTTAGTTTATCTAATTAAAAATACGCAATTAAGCTTTTAAGACAATGATTATCTATAATGCACACACAAAATTATTTGTGTAATGCTCCTGTCATTTGACTGTTAAAAAATAATCACGCATAGGTAAAAAGAAATTGCTTATATTATAATCCAAAGTTAGTCATAATAAAACACACACTCACGAGTCACGACTCACCTAAATGCCAACACTTTTACAACAAAAAAAAACCTCATGTTTTTCTTTTCCTTGAGATCTATTAAGGAAATATTTTATTACCCTCAAGGGATAAGATGAAAGTTTTTCTTATCTTTAGAAGACCATACTTTTGGTCATAAAAATGACAATCAAAATTGACCGACCACCTATAAGACTATTGAATTTAATAGTTATATGGGAAAGGTATGTGTTAATTCAGAAAGTTATAAACGAAATAAACTTTAGTTAATAGTTTGATTTTAATAAAGTTATAAGTGGACATCAACGTTGCAGGTTTAAGAATGACAAATAGAGTTCAAAACTTAATTTTACTACTTAACAGGTTTGAATACTTTTTACTTCGACGATACACCATGAATCGATATGTAATGTGAAATCTGATAGAAGGGATTACTTCTGTGACAGTGTTGAATAAGTGGGAATATATACAACACTATATCTTAAGAAAAAATGTTTAGTTTTCTTCTAATTAACAAATCAACTAAAATGTATTCATGAATTCAAATATTAATTAAAAAAACAATTAACTGCAGCTAACTGACGTTAACTAGCAAATCTTAACGTCCTAAATTTTATGAAAATCGCTTAAGTGATTAAAGCTGTAGGTCGAGGCGTCGAGGTCCAACAGCCACAGAGAACAACACCTAATTGCAGGTCACACTTCTTTTCTTATTCTCTAGGTACATATATCATCGTGATATCAGGTTTGATAGAATCCCGAAATCGATTTTTTTACGATTCCAAAATTTGCCTGTACCTAGTACCTTCATATATCACATTTACATCTGATAGTTGAGTATCCTTATAGAAGGGATCTTTATATTCTTTGATTTAGGAATGATTTTTTAGAATGTAATCAATCTATCATTATATATTATATTCCGACAAAATTTTATTAGTATGCTTTGAATAGTCTATATACGCTTGACTTTATTATCTGTTATTAAGTAAGCGTTTCCCAAGAAATTCATAATTTATTGTATACAATTTGTTTTATAAAAACGTCACGAAATGATAAAATATCTATTCAAATATGTATTTAATATGTAGAATGTATTTAAGCTCCCACAAATAAATCATTTCCTGGAACCAATTTAAGAAAGATTACTCTTCAGCAAATTTTTAACAAAATACCGCAGTTTTGCTGGAAATACTGCGAAAAATATATTTTATTTTTATGTAAATATAAAAATCCATATTTTTCTTGAATAATTCCGAAACCATAAACATGTCTTCATTTTAATATATGTGCTTCTTAAATATGTGTACCATAATCACAACTCATCTGTAATGCTTTTATTCTTAATGAATAAATGTCTTATAAGAACACATTTGTTTTTTTTTCTATATATTTGCCTCAATAAAAGACCTAGACCCTTAAATTATATTCTTCACAAAATATAATCGTTTCAGCTCTTAGAACCATTTTTATTTTCGTATATTATGCCACACATTTCAATACATACATCTAAGTACATATATCTTTGTTATATACGTTTCTAAATTCCCATAGCATCATGTGGGGAAGAGTGATGGTTGTGTGGAAATCTTTAGGATCGCTCGTCTTACAGGTGATTCCATAAGGACATTTTCAAATACCTACGCTAAAAAAAAACTTGCCCCTACTTCAGCGAAAAAAAAAAACTTTCAGCAAAGTTCTTAAGTGGGCTTATTGATAAGGACTAGTTAAACAAAATTAACCAAAGTTCACTATAAATTTAAATTAAGAAAACAAATTTGAATATTATTATATGCTCTTAGGCGAAAGAAATTTTAAAAAAGATAATAAGCTGTAATTTTTGTGAATGGTCGAGAAAAAAAAGGACAGTCATAAATTGAGGGCAAAAAAAATCAATTCAGCGAAAGAGAACTCTTGGTTTATTGTCACTTTCAAACAGACAATCAAGAAGGACAGTCCAATTGGTGATAGAATAATGGAAAAGGGTCAGGACTTTTATTTATTCAAAAACCCAATTGTAAACAATAACCCAACACTTTGAATACATCTCAGAATTCTTTTCTTTCCGTATAGGGTGCAGAGTTTTATCAAATCGACTATGTCAATGGAATAAACAAACCATTGCAAAATACATTGACAAAAAAAAAAAAAACATCACAAATCCAGGGGGTTGACTTAATTTATTAGGACTTCCTTCTGTAATGATATCCATCCAAATACCGCAATATTTCACTTTTGTCCCTTAGAATCTTTGTTAATAGGTGCTGAAGCCAAACCAAGTTGAGTGCTTCATCTACGAGTAAATCAATTCAAATTAATAGTCCTGATAATAATGTTGAATTTTTTTTTGTGACGATAATATTAAGTATACGATAAAATTTTATTATAAGATGTGATAACAAAAGCTTATCGAAGCAATTGTGTAGTAACGATGACCGCCATGTTTTTAAGGGTGAAGTGTTTTGTGAATGTCCTTTTTCTTGCGTGAGTATTTTTTTTTTTAGTTTTATAAATAAATAAATACTTAGGTAACCAAAATTAGAAAACTAGATTTCTGACTGGGAGACTTCTGGTTTTTGGCGGTTGACTAAAAATTGATAAGAGTATTAAATATTAAAAACAAAAATATGTACTACTTAATAGCCGCGTTTTATTATCGCCAATAACCCATATGGTTCACCCCGATATAATAAAACGATACGGATCCTAATGAATGTATGCTCATCTCTTTTTGTCTTATGTTTGTTTATTTTTCATGTAGATACTGTCTTTTTTCCTCGCACTGAAGTTTGTACTCTCTACTGACTGAAGAGCCGTCTACCCGCCAGAGTAAGAACTTATTTCTGGTTCCATAAAGCAAACCCCGATAGAAACCTAGATCCAAATTTGTTTTTGTACTACGTGTTGAAAGATAACCCCGACCCAGACCCATAGATAATAAAACGCGGCTAATAATGTTAAACTTTGAAAAAATTAGTTCCAAAATTTTGTTTTTATTTTTTTTTCAAAATTGTGAGCTTGAAAAGTAATAATGTCAATTATTGAATCCGCAATACTGGATCCGCATTTTTTCACCCATTTTTCATAAAAAGGGAACACTGTACTGATAATCCCTGTGCGGATCCAGTATTGCGTATTCCATAATCGACATGGAATGTTTCAAAAGCTATTCATTTAAATGATTTGATTTAAAAACAAAATTGAAGAATGGTTATCTGGCTTTAAAAATGATATTCATATGTAACCAGGCATTGAATGTGTTGCAGTTGTTCTAACATTTTTTTTTTCCTATTTTAAGTTAATTTTTTTAGAAAATTTCCCTCCCGCTTAAACATGGGAAGGAAGCCTAAGATCAGACTAAATTAATCATGGTAAACAAGTGTAAAAATAACAATATGAAAAGTAACTTTACGTTTCATATATATTGTTATTTTTACACTTGTAAAAGCTTTGCAATAAAATTGGAATATTCAATTAAAATAACTCACACTTTATGAAAATTAAAATTGTGATCAATAAAAATATAAAATTCTATATTTACAGGAAATTCATGTTTAAAAAAATACAATGTTTTAAAAAAACTCTTGTTAATTTTACCATGAAATATAATTTTATTGAAATCTTGTAAGTTTCTGAGTTTTCTGCGACACTATAATATGGGAAAGTACTTCTATTTGCACTTCTGTTTACCTAAATTTATAAAATTTTGTCGTTTTATTTGTTTTCATTAAATAGTTTAATAAACGGATTACATATCCGTTGTAATAAACTCCGAATAAGACTAACTGTAACTTAATGTAGTATCCTAAACTTAACTAATAATCATTTCTGCTATCCCACGATTATTTGCTGATTCAGCGATCTTCAAAGTTCCCGTGCATTTACTTCAGCGCTTCCGATATATTATGATATCCACCAATCGTAGGAAATCATACTCGAACATGATCTGCTGAGCAGGAAATTAATGATAAGAGCGCAAGTAAATGCAACGTGTTAACTAGTTTATAAATTATAAACATGATTTTGCAAAATAAAAACATGTTACACAATGAATCAGTTAAAAGTGGGGCACAGTGAACCACTGATTGAGACTCCAGAATTCAAATATTTCATTAAAAGCTTATAGCAATTATAAGCAACTGTTAGTTCAATTACGAGTTTTACGTCTTGTAGTTTAGTTCAAAAATTAATTTTTGTGATTTTTTACAAGCTGAATTGTTAAGTTTTTTATTTATTTTTTATTAATACTAAAAGAGTTTTTGTTTTTTAGTTTAAAGTCTAGTACGCTGCTGATTTGATTCCGCCAAAAATTGTCCGCCAAAGTAAGGGACGTAAAAGGTTATTCACTGTTGATCAGTTTACCCTACCTAATATGTTGACGTCTAAAAACCGTCACTCCCAAAAAAAAATAAACATTATACAACATTCTGATTGTTTCATTTAAAACGCTAGGTACCACCCAGACTATATAAATATACCTAGTATTTTTATTCTTCGAGGCATAAAGTTGAAATTTTATCTGTTGTTTCTGTTAAATTAACTTCGGACTCAAAGTCAACGATAAAGGACTTTTCATCCGCAAAAGCAATTTCTCGAAGTTTTTCCTCTCGTTTGAAGCAGATTTGGCTTAAATAAAATTTCTCACCGTGAGTCGTGTCGGCCATGTGCTAGTATGTAGAAATTGTCGTCATCGACATAATGCCGCCAACAATAAACATAATATATCACTTCGGGCTCTTCATTTAAGATATTGTTTTCAGCAAAGAACTGAAATGAAAGCCTTATAGAACACGTATGTTGTACATCCATAAATGCTTCAGAATCAGGAACAACAAACTATCAAAGCCATAATCGAGCTGGCAAAGTGGCGGAATGTCGCATTTGTAAGCGTATACGAACATATTTCTCCCATAAATATCTTTAAAAACACAGCCCTACAGGATGTATAAATATTATTTAGTATTGCAATAAAGAACTTAATGCACACACCACACAATATATATATAAAAAAGGGGAGGTTTCAGTCGTGTTGAGAGCCTAAATAATAAAAATGGAATGTGTAATAAAAGTTGACACGATTTGAACTTACACACCACAGAAAATAATATATAAAAAAAAAACAGGCTAAAATATGTATATGTACTTCGGCCGGATATAGGCAGCAAACTCAGCTAATCTTCGTTTATTTATTAAAATAGGATCCTTCGAACTGTGTAGAGTAAATAGCAGCAAGCATTCATGGTTCATTTACAGCGAAAAGGCTTATTGCTTTGGCAATTAAATAAGAGTTAATGCTGGTTGTTATAAGAATGAGATAAGAAAATTGAGATGGGCTTTAAGTCTTGAATTTATGTAGTATCTAACACATTATGCTCAACGTGGGAATGTCGTGGAGTGGATATATGTGAACTGATAGGGTTTCTTAGGCATGTCTTCGATAACTAATATACGAAGGGATCGGATGTATAGCTGTAGATTAATTGAGAATTTGAAACATCTAATTATTTATACTCAAATGACTTATTACATCTAGAAGATGTTTTAGATTGTTTGTTAATGTTACTACTATAAAGAAAAATTGTGAAAAAATGCACAATTTCAACTAGTATGTATATATTATGAAATTTTTTAAAGGTGTTTTAAATATTTAAAAATGTAAACATTCAATAAAAAATCAACGTTCTTCATTATCAGCTTGATTTATTAGCCTCTGGAATTTTGTTCACAAACGATTGTGCAATAAAATAAAATAAAACATGCAGCGAATAAATGCAGAATAGGATGTGGATATTAATGAAAACAGTTGCTGTTTGTCCACATTTGCTTTCGAGTAGAGTAAATAGAGCTCCCGATTTTGCTTTCATGATTAAAAAGATCTCTAGAAAAAGAGACTATACTGCGCAAAAGACGATACAATTGTACTTTTTCGACAAATTCTTCTTTTCCAAAGAACGAAATATAGTTTGCAGATGAAAACACAGAAAAGAAATAGAATTTTATTTCGATTTGCCTTACCATACATAGGTATGTTATATTTGTTTAACTGAGAAAGCCGTGGAAGATTTGAAAATTTTTGAGCCCTTCAGCTATAAATTAAACAAAAATTTCCAATTTTAAATTCCTTTTAAACACAAAAATAAATTCTAAAATCTGGTAACCATTTGTTGGTTTTTATTCAGCCTATAAACAGCTTATTTAAAATAAACAAATTCTGTATGCAATATTATTGTTGAGGTGAAAACACAAAGCGCGAACCTCCAGATCACTTTTTAGACCCTTTTTTTTGCAAAGGAGTTAAAAGTCGCGTTTCTTTTGCCTAAGTGTCGATTTGTAAGAAAAAACAATTTTCAATAAAACTAATGCAACGGTAAAAATTACTTTAAAATGTATATCCTATATTTTCTTCATTTCTGTAATACAGTTGTCTCAAGAAACTTGTTTTTTGAAGGCGTTTTTCCACTCTTATGCAATACTTGCGGTTGTATCTCGACGATTTTTTTTAGAATTTTCTTCAAAGTTCTTTTGTCATGACTGGAATAAATTGGTGGCCTACTAGTTTTTTCAGTGGGTGCACATTTTTGTTGTTTTTGTTTTTGTTTTTGTTTTTGTTTTTGTTTTTGTTTTTGTTTTTGTTTTTGTTTTTGTTTTTGTTTTTGTTTTTGTTTTTGTTTTTGTTTTTGTTTTTGTTTTTGTTTTTGTTTTTGTTTTTGTTTTTGTTTTTGTTTTTGTTTTTGTTTTTGTTTTTGTTTTTGTTTTTGTTTTTGTTTTTGTTTTTGTTTTTGTTTTTGTTTTTGTTTTTGTTTTTGTTTTTGTTTACTGATGACCATGAAATTTTCAGTATTTTTCCGAAACGTTTGTATTATTTCGTTATGCATGTTTTCCGATAACCATTTGCATTTTGAATATTAACTGCGATGCGATTGAAATCAAGGTATGCTTCTCTTAAGACACCCATACTTTAATAACGCAATTCAAAACCGTAAATAACAAGAAAAAGAGAAAAAAACCAAGCCTAGGAAAACTACATATTCTATGATGAAAAACTACCGGGAAAACTCTTTTGCAATACAACAAAAATAAAATTAATAAAAGCAAAACTAAATTTATTTGTTTTAAATTGTTATATATGTAGTTAAATTAAGTGCCAAAGGCCACATATTTATGTTTTATGAACCACACTATATCAACTTTTTTATTAATTCTGTATAATAAACAAAATTGGGAAATAAGTAGTATTAATTTTTTTAATATTAGGCTAACTGTTTTGTGTTTGAACTCGTATATATCGCACCCTTAGAATGAAAGTGACCTAACTAAAAAATTCGGCATCTTTTTACAACCTGGTTTTAGAGTTCATTTCACTTTTAAAGGTCAGTTTATTGAAAAATCTGAAGTTACAGAAATTTTGAGTGAGGTCACTTTCATTCTAAGGGTGCGATATGTAGGTATACTAAACGATACCTCTCTCTTGAATCGATATTTTATGTTTGGTCATATCAGCATAATACTACAATGAGTTGAGAGTTAACGACCAGATAGGTACTTCAAAGGCTTAGAGTTGATTCCCCTAGAATACTTAGCTGACATATTATTTCCCAACATACAAAAACGACCACCGATCTAATACCCTCGATCTATTAATATTTTATTGTTTGTTCTTTCAATATACAATTGCCGCTTTCGAGCACAGAGTGTGCCATTCGGGTAACATGATACTTTTGGTTGCTCGTTATTTGCTAGCATGATATTTTATATAGGAATTATTTTCACACTAACGTAAGAGGCGAGACAATACTGGAGGGAATTGCATTTTATGAGAACTAAGTGTCAAGTATCGATTGAGGAATTTTGGATTACTTAAACGGTAGCTAGTGTATTTCCCTTACAGAAATACGTGTAGTATGATACTTTACGAATTTGAAAATATATAAAACTTGAACTTGGCTTTCTAAAATTGATATGTTCATTGTACATTGTAGACGTGTGGTTTTCAATCTGGCAATACATTTTTCGGAGTTGGTCTTTGTGACAGCTGTCAACTGATTTATGCTCAGTTTGGTTTGCCAATTCATAATGAATACACTCCTGAACAACGTTTGCAAATCGTGCAAATTTATTACCGAAATAATGGTTTGGTTCGCGCGACGCATCGCGCGCTGCGTCCATGCTTGGTCTTACTTGATCAATTTAATTTGAAAAAAAATTTTTTCCGTCAATAAAAATCGAACTAGACCAAGCTATCTTCAGAGCCATATGCACTACGCATTGTGTTACCCAATTTTGGTTTTATTGTAGTGATAGTTAACCGTGGTTATTGTTTCTTTCATACCAAAGATACTGAATTATAAAGATGTGAATCCTAGCAGACATTTTAAATTACCTGCCAGCTACAACTGTCAGACTACGGATATGAGAAATGAGATAGTATGCGTGAAATCATTGAAAACCTCTTTTATTTTATTGTTGGATTTCACATTCATATGACACGAAAGGAAATTACAAATACAACAATGTAAACAAATGGGTATTGGAGAGTGATACGTATGAAAGATTCATATCCTTATAATTCATTATCTTTGATTTTAACCTTCTGTTAGGGCATTTGTTTCAAATTTGCAAAAATTGAACAAAATACAGCTTAACTTCTTTTTTTTAATGACATTAATGCCTAACTTCACGCTTTAACATTAAAACGATTTGTTTTTATAAATTGGTACAAGTTTGGAACATCTAGCTTCTGCTTTACAGCAAGCAAATAAGTAGTGTGAGGCGGTTTAAAAAAATAACCGTCTCAAGTTCGCAAATACTCATATTCGGCATCAATATTCCGATTTACAAAAATGTATTTCTAACATTATTTTTCATTTTAATTAATTTTTCCTAGTTATTTTAAAATGCAAATGATTTGACACAAAATTATCCTCAATCAATATCATTATATCCTACCGTTTTGCACTCATTCTATAATGTGCTTTATCGCAAAATTAAATTAAGGGTAAAGTTTAAATTATTACGTTAAATAATTGCCCTAAGTAAGGTCATAAATTAATAAAATCTTGGTATAAATTAAAAAGCTAACAACATTTAAATGTTCAGGTTTAAATATTCCTAATATATTACAATTTATCTACCCATTTTAATGAAAAGGTTTCATCATAAATCTCATTGAAATTCATTATTCCTATCCTATCCATTTTTTTTTAGAGTATAATCAACCTAATTAGTAGCAGTATAGTTTGACCCAAAACTAATTTAAGTTTTTTCCTCATTTCTATTTGAAATAAGTTTTCTAAAAAAAAATCAAAGTCTCCCATGCTAACTTATTTTTATTAGAGAAACCTATTTTTTTTTACATAGCATTAGAAATGATAATTTTTTGTTTTATCAAAAAAAACATCTGCTAAAACTTAAAGAACAAAATTATGATTTTGAAGGCGATTGCCAATTAAGATTGTACGTGCCTTATTTCCTAAATAAAAACGCACTCAAATGCAAATATGTATACGTTATAAGGGGTCCCTAAGAAGAATAGGTTTATGGGTATTTTTTTTATTTTCATCAGTAAAACTTTGCCCAGCAGACCGACCCATCGAAACGAACTAAGTTCTATAATGAATGGAATAGTAGCATTCATACCTACACGTAGGGATATAATTTTTTACGAAAAAAAAGGCACAATTGTGTGTTGTCAGCAATGAAAGTTATTATGTCCCTTTTTTTTACTCCTATATTCGAATATATAGTTAATTTATTATAAGCCAAAGGGTTCAATGAAAAAGGAGTATATACGTATAGTTTAGTTACATAACCATTAACTATATACTGCTACTGGACCCTTTTTGGATTAGAAATAAACCATTTCAAATTTGAAACTTAATATTCTTTCGAAGAAATCGATTTATCTTTCTAATGTTATGTAATAGAAGGTAAATATATACCATTTCTTAAATATGTATTTCAACTGTTTGTGAAATGAAGTAAAATTATTCCTGAAACTCGTACTCGACTTCTTTAAAAACAAAAAATAGCCTGAATTCTTCTAGAAAAGTAAAGTTAAATAAACTATATTCTATCGTGTAACGTGCTGGATTTTTATAATAGAAATTGAAGCACATCGTGATTCCTATGGGATTCCCGTATTTATAACGAGAGATTTCCAAAGCCTTGTAAGGTATGGTTAAATAAGAAAAATGTTAGGTTAAAAAGAAATTGAAAGAGCCTTATCGAAGAAATGCTGATTTAAATCGGTTTACACTATAGAAGTTGACCTAACCTAAATTCCATCTTATTTACAATGTAACAGGTATAGGATATGACCATTATTTTATTGGGTCAAACTTATTAGCATTGATTCTTATCCAATAAATGGATTGGTTGGAGGTTTTTGCCTTTATCAAGGGACTCTTATATGTGCCTACTATCTTTTTCGATGGAACGATTTTTGATGAAAGTCGATCATCAAAATTAAATCATCATAATTATTTTTATAGTAACTCTAAGCTATTCACATAGCTATGGATACCATCATCGCTAAAATGTTTATGAATGTCAAAATGGCGCAGCAACATTCAATTATCAAAAAGTAGTTGAGTGCATAATAATTAACCACTGTGATAACTTCGAATTTGTCATTCAATATTTTCAATATTTTTTATTTTTCGCTACTTTTCTGAGTTCATATATCTTTTTAGAGAAGTACCACCTCAAAATACGGTAAAAAAAATTGTTATTAACAAAATTGTTATTATCAACTAACTAATTAATGACTGATGAACATCAAATTAATATGCAATAAAATTTCAAAATAAATCTAACTCCTTGTGGAAAGGGGACTTCGTAAACTTCATATTAATTAATCAAAACATTCAACAAAAACATATAAAATATATGCACAGCAAAATTGAAATTGTCGTAACTAATAAACGGCAAATTATTAAGCAATCAACTATTCACTATAAAAGAGATTCTACTGGTTTTTGAAGGAGGTGCTTGGTAATCTTGGTATCAACTTAGAAAAGCAGAAACACAAAAAAAGGTTGAAAACATTGAACTGCAAATTATAAATTAAAAATGAATTAACTTTTCGATCGGCAAACATTAGTTCGCTTACTCGATATTCATGAACTGTCTGATGCGATGCGATCGACTTTTATCGCATTGATATCGCGCAAAGAGGACATTAATATAAGTGGGTAAATTGCGAAAATCGGCTGGCCACTAAAGGAAACATTTAAAATTCTTGTCTCGGTATCAGCTTAGTCTCGTCAAATTTTTGTTTGTGTTTTTATGGAAGAAATTTCAATCTTAAGTTCAAATCAAGAAGAGCTTAAACCTTTATATGTTTTTGCCCCGAGCTTTGTAACGAGACCAAATTTAGTTACTTTAGCCAAAGAAAATTCGTTTAACATAAATGTTTGTAGGCATTTGATGTCATTTTCATTTACAAAAGTAATAGCACATTAATTTAACATTATAAATATACTTTTGCCCCAATTTATATTTACATATAGAGTAATTTAAGATTAGCCGCGTTTTATTATCGCCAACAACGGCCCGTATGGTTTACCACGATATAATAAAACTATATACTGATCCTAATGAAAACAATGTTGTATGCTTATTCCTTTTTGTCTTATGTTTGTTTATTTTATATTAAGATTCGGTTTTTTTTTATGCTATACAATTTGCACTACCTTACCATTTAAAAAGCTTGAAAAGCCATCTACCGGTGAGAGTGAAAACTAATTTCTGGTTCCATAAAACAAACCCCGATAGAAACCTAGATCCAAATTTGTTTTTGTATTACGTGTTAAAAGATAACCCCGACCCGTAGGTCGAATAAAAAAACGAGGCTTTTATTGTTTAGAAATATATTTAATTTATTTTTAATCTTTTCTTCTGAGACTATTTACACCGCTAAAACTCTCGATAAATTTCAGTTAAAAAATATAGTTGCATCTCTGGTGGCTTGGGAGTAATATCGTTTGGGTATTGCAATTGCGATACGAAACCCAGACGTTTCTTGTCTCGTGGCCATCCCTAATGTCTACTAAACTCTGATTTTAAATACAGTTCGAAAATAAATTTATTGGCAGCTTAGATGGTATTAAAATGATTTGTATGATGGACAGAATGGTGAGCAATAATTTATACCTTTAACTGATCAGAGAGTCTTTTATATAGACTACAGACAACCTTCGAATGTATAAAATATTATTTAAAAGAAATCGTAAATAGTTCACTCATGCTTAAAAGCTATCAATTTTGTGGTAATGTAAGGCAAAACTCGATATGTTCAAAAAATAAATGTTTATTATTTATTCATAATTCACAAGTTAAGATTTATGTATGAAAAATGCCTTGGGCGATATTCTGTTAATCCCCTCAATTTCCAATAAGTATTTGAATTATGATTTAAGTAATGTAATTTTTGTAATGTATCACTGCAAAGCACATCCTTTCAAATTCCAGGAATATATTTTAATTAAATTGACACCACTCTACACATTATCAGCTTATAAGAGTGAATCCCAAAGAAGTTATAGTCGATGAAAGTTTCCCTTTGGAGTTATTGCGTGTTTGTTAAATTTATACAGCAAATTGTAATTTACTTTAGGCCAGTAATTTTGATTAAAATTAGTACGAAAATAGATATAATGAAATCAACATGAATACAAGGGATGGCTTAAAATTAATTTTTTAGTATTATTTTTTTAGTCTTTCAATATTGTCGAAACCTAAACCTAAATCAATTAATAGAATTTTTTCAGATATTTATGAGGAGATTTATGAGTGCTGAACGTCGGTTTTAATGAAAAAATAATTATTAAATTAAAAAAATAATTATTAAATTATTTTTTGTAAATATCTCGAGAAATATCAGTTTTTAAAAAAGTCACACCTTGATAAAAAAAATTGTAGATAAGGGAATTCTAAAAAAATACTTGTTAATTTTTATTCGTTGAAATAAAAGATATCAAAAAAAACTTGTACAACACTTACAATATAAGTTTTGTGTGTTTAATGTACAATTTTCCACACCACCGCCGCGCCGATGCACTGCACATTTGACAGTGCCTAGTGGTTCCGGTTGTATTAAAAGTTGGTCTTAATTAAATAAAATTTGAACCACTAAATCGATTGAAATGAACCTTTAAACACAACAACAGACATATGAGAAATTATACAAAATTAATTTCCGTTCACTTCACATTGCTAATAAAGTTTTGAGAAGCCATTTTTTCACTCTGATTGCGGAATACCTTTGAAACATGCATTTTGAATGCATCACGTATAAGACAAAAGGCTAGGGGGTGGAGGTTGGGATCAAAAATCGTATGGGAGAGACAATTTTCTAAAAAAATCGATTTGAAATAGACAACAAATCATTAAAAAATCATCAGCAACAATATCACAATGAAATGTTATACCTTTTTTTTTCAAAGCCAGAAATACATTTTTAATTACGTTTTAAATCAAATTGTTTTAGTTAAAATTAAAAAAAAAATAAATAATTTTCATAATCTAAATTTTTAAATAAAAATTAAACAAATTTTGTTTAAACTAATTGGGGCATATTTATAGATAGTTTTTAAACTGCTGCTAACCTGTGATTATGCAAGTTTAAAAGCTATTCATAAACAAATTTAAACCTATACTTAACACTGACAAAAAAATCGTTTATAATATCAATAAACACCGTTTATTGACTGCTTTTTCATTGTCTCAATAAACTTTTTGTTGATACTACGAACATTTATTGTTTCAAAAATTTCTATTCAATAAACGATTTGTTGGCTCAATTAAACTCCGTTTATTGAAAATTAAAATTTAAAAATCAATAACAATAAACTCATACATTGCGCCAAACAATTTTTTTATAAAACTTCTTTTTTTACTTTGATAAATGCGTTTATTGGCGCAATAAACAAATTATTAAATGTCAATAAACATTTTAATAGATTTTCACATTTTTGTGTATTATCGTAATAAACTGCGTATTGGCCAAATAAACTATTTATTGACCCAATAAGGTGTTTAAGGGTATAGCTAAATATTTTATTTTTTTCAAATTATGATTGATTCTAATAAAATTCACAGTCTGTTCATGCTGTGATTTTTATTTAGAGTCGGTAAGCATTAACCATAATTTGCATCTTAGATGGGTGCGACAGCATAATATTACGAAACGCATTCTGGAGTTGAGGTGACCTGAATAAAAATTAAAAGTTCAAGTGACCTAAACTCCAAAATGCGTTTTGTAAAATGCTGTTGCACCCTTCTAAGACGCAAATTATGTTCGATGCTTAACGACTCTTATAAGAATCACAGCATTTACCCAATGTGAATTCTATAACAGTCAATTATAATTTAAAAACAAAATTAAACTCATTAACACTTTATAGGGACAATAAATAGTTTATTGGGACAATAAATAGTTTATTGGGCCAATAAATAGTTTATTGGGCCAATACAAAAAGTACATTGCCACAACTCACCATTTTTGTAAAAAAAATAAATAATTCAATAAATAATTTCTTGTCTCAACAAACGTTTATTGGGCCAATAAACCACTTTTTCTTGCATCAATAAACGTTTATTGGGACAACAAACTACTTTTGCTTGTATAAATAAACGTTCATTGGGTCAATAAACGTTTATTGGGTTAATAAACAGCTTTTGCTTGTATCAATAAATGTTTATTGGGCCAATAAACTGCTTTTTATTGGCCCAATAAACCAGTTTGTTGGACGAAAATTGATAAATAAATTTGTTGTCCCAATAAACTTTTTTATTGAATCTACGTACCTTTTTGGTTCAGTGAAGAATTAACCTGGAGTTTATTTTTAATCAGAGGTGATGCTGTGTTTAAGTTGCTACTACGCTTTTAAATGTTAAAATAATATTTGATTAGCTCCATTATTGATATTGATAAAATCAACAAAATTATTTGTTTAGTGAAAATTGTTCTTAAGTTTTTGCTTTTTTGTTACCTACATACAAAAAATGTCAATTGATATTGATATTGAAAAAGATTTCAATGTCCTGGAAGACATTGATGTATATCTATGTAAGTATATGTAGTTGTGCAGTTCAGCTATTTTGTTCTCTGCTTATTTCCAATAAATTAAAATTTATTTATTTATTTATTTATTTATTTATTAACTCAGCTAATTGCTAGCTTTAAAGGTTATAATTATATGTACATGTTACAAAATTGAAAAAAAGTTGATTTAAATTTAATTGAAGTATTAACAGTTTGGTTGAACAAATTAGTATATTTACTGTTGAAAAAATTAAATAATTTAAACATTTTATTGAGAGGAGAAAATCGTTCATAATTAGTCCGATAATTTGAAATAAATATGCATTCAGACAAATTCCTCAAACTCCTTTGGGGAATATTAAAGTTTATACGAGACAGAAGGTGCAAAGAGTCTATGTTTCCGTTTATAAGTTTCACAATGAAGACAAAAGATAAATACAAGCGTCTGCTCTCAAGACTAGGCATGTCTATCAGTTTCAGTCTGTTGTTATAAGGCGGGAGTTCGTAAGGATTTTCCCAACCCAATCCTCTGAGTGCAAACCTCAGAAATCTTTTTTGCACTTGTTCTAATCTGGCTATGTGACAGTCATAGTGGGGTGACCAAACCTGACAAGCATATTCAATAATGGGTCGCACAAATGTCACAAAAAGCTGTTTGATAACAAAAGGATCAGAAAACTGCCTTGACTCTCTCTTTATCCACCCAAGAATTGAATTAGCTTTATTAGTTATGGAGTTGATGTGTTGTATAAAGTCAAGTTTTTGATCAAATAGGACACCAAGGACAGTTAAATCGCTAACTCGTGACAATAATACACCATTAAGAAAATAATTTGCAGGAGATACAGATAGCTTTCTCGTAAAAGTAATAGTTTTACATTTATCAATATTGAGAGTCAAACAATTACGAACACACCAATCGAAAAAAGAATTAAGATCACACTGAAACTCTTCACAATCTCGAGTATTTTCAATAGTTTTGAAGATTGTAACATCGTCCGCATAAATGAGACAATTGGAATATTTCAGAAGAGACGGTAAGTCATTAATAAATAAAATAAAAAGTACGGGTCCTAAATGGCTACCCTGTGGTATTCCAGAGTTAACCTTAAACTTAATTGATTCACAGCCATTGAAAAGAACCGAATAAAATCTATCAAATAAATAAGACTGGAGCCACGATACAAACTGTTCGCTAAACCCCATCTTCCTCAATTTTAATAACAAAACTCGATGTGAGAGTTTGTCAAATGCCTTACTGAAGTCGGTGAAGACACAATCTACTTGTTTTCTTTTTTTAAACGAATCAATACAACTTTCTGCCAATTCCATTAAAAAAGTCACAGTAGAGCGACCTTTTGTAAAACCATGTTGATTTGCAGCGATAATTGATTTAACATAAAAACATAGTGATTCGCAAATAATAGCCTCGAAGAGTTTAGGAATAACGGATAACTTAGCAATTGGTCTATAATTTTTAATATCATCTTTTTTACCTTTCTTATGTAAAGGGATTATAAAAGAATCTTTCCAAGTAGACGGAAAAACACAAGAAGACATAGAGAAGTTAAAAAGAATAGACAAAGGAAACGACAAGTGATTTACACAGTTCTTCAAAATAATGGAAGGTATACCATCAGGACCTGGTACACAACTTTCATCCAGATTAGATATAAACTTTTTAATGTTTTCAGAATAAATATTAAAGTTTATATCAGTCAAGTAAGGAAAAGATTTTAAAAGGTCAAAGTTATTGTCATTTTCGTCAAGTTTATCACAGTTCGAAGTATCACAGTTTAAAGTATCACAGTTGTTAGTATCACAGTTGAAGGCACTTTGAAAAAAGTCAGAAAAAAGTTGCGTTATAACTCGAGGGTCATGACTTGAAATGCCATTCGACTTGAGAACAGACGGGTAAGGACAAGACTTTCTTTTACTGTTTATGAATTTCCAAAAACATTTCGGATTCATTTTAAGATCTCTTTGCACCTTCTGAAGATAATTAAAATACTTTAAACTTGAAATTCTATTAAAAATATCTCTTGATTCACAATATTTTTTAAAATTTGCTTCACTTTGAAATAGCTTATAAGCGGACCAAAATTTATTTCTTCGATTTTTAAGACTTTTTAATTCATTATCGTACCAATCAGGAACCGAAGATCTCGATTTTTGAATAGCAAGAGGTACTGATTTAAGAAAACAATCAAACAAAATATTATAAAATTCAAAGACCATTGAGTTAACATTTAAACAGTTATTTAGACAAGACCAGTCTACTTGTGATAGCAAAGTATTTAGTTTTAAAAAATTAGTTTTTTTAAAATTAAAAGCGTATGAATTTTCTAAAATTTCATTATTAAAATTATCTGAGTTAAAATAAAGTGAAAAAGTCAGCGCTGGATGATGGATGTCTTCAGACACTAGAGGCTCGCTTGATTTTTCCAATGTAATATCGTCTTCAATAGTGGTAAATACTAAGTCCAACAGCTTTCCATTTGTATTTAAAATATCGTTACGTTGTCGAAGTCCAATAGAAGTTAAATCATCAATTAGTTTTGAATCGTCCGATTTCAAATTTCCAGTTGGCAACATAACATTTGTATCTGGACAGCGTATCCAAGCAACGTGGGTAAGATTAAAATCGCCCAAACAAATAATTTCATCCTGATACTCCAATAAATCGTTGATGAAGCTCAGGTACTCGAAGGCTTTTATATAGACATCACGAGGACTTCCAGGTACGATATATAGCGTTACAACATATAAGTTTTTATTTTTTAGACTGACTTTAATGCAGATAAATTCTTTGTCAAGTGCTACAGGAACATGAATTTGCGTGGTTATGAAACAAGACTTTATGGCTATTAAAACTCCACCTCCCACAGTATCAATATTGGGATCAGCGTATCTGTCACGCCTAAAAACATTAAAAGTGTTGTCAAAAATTTCAGAGTCATTGATACCAGCATATAACCAAGTTTCGGTGAGGGCAATAATGTCAAAGGAACAGATGGATGATGAATAGTAGACCTTATTGGTCTTAGTCCGTAGTCCTCTAACGTTTTGATAAAATATATACAATACCTTCATATATATACCTACCTATAGTCTCTACCATTATCAAAGTGTTTTAAAAAGATTAGTGCCTGCAGCCCATCCACATTCAGCCACACCACAACAAACCTAAACGCAAACAGAAAAATACGTATCATGTGTAAATATGTACCTACATATGTATGTACATCATCATGCACACGCAGAAATAGATTTGCAAATAATTTGAATAGTTTCTGACAGTTCTTATATCAAATTTCGTTATTTGAAGTAAAATTGTAGTAGATTTGTTCCTTATATTCCAGTTCCGTTAAACAACACCAGAAATTCGTCTATGAATGGCACCTGTGTTTATTTAATTAACTTGACTTAAACTGTGGACTGTAAAGTTATGACTTTACTAATTTTTTATGAATATGCCCCATTTTGTTTAAAATTTCAAGTTATTGAAAATTATTTTTCTTTTTAATATTCAATGCTGTTACCAATTTTTATAGCCAAACACTCAAAACCAGATGCTTGAATGTATTCTATTTTTTTTTTTAATTTTGAGTTTGAAAATTAATTTTTCCAAAACTATTTACTAAAATAATTTAATTTTAAAACAGAATCAAAAATATGGATTTCTGGCTGCAACATTGATTTAGATTTATTTATTTGTTATTATTTACTCAGTAAGATACAATACCTTATTAATTAGAGCAAACATCTGTATCTTAATAGTAGATTAATAAAAATTAAAGAAAAAGAAAAGCTTATTCATTGCTATCTAAGCATAGTAACATTTTGAATATCAAAAGAGAAAAAAAATAAATAAATTTAAATTATCCTTAAAAAATAACATACATAGTTTAAAATTAAAAGAGAAAAAAGAAATATAATATAATCATCACCAACATCTTCAAGATCTCTCAAAAAATTCTCAAAGCATCTTTGATTGTCAGTGTTGCCGTTTCTTTTAATTAATTTTATTTTTTTAATTTCAAGAAAATTTCTTTTCTGTCTAAGCAGGAGGAAATAGACCCCCTTCCAATATGATTTTTCGATATATTTTGTCCACTGCCACGTCGACTTTCCTCATACTTTCAAATAGACTAAAATATCAAAGAAAAAAAATCATTTTTTATTTAGATATATTTTTTTTCTACAAGACAGGTCTCTTCGGAGGCGGAGCCAGGAGGTAATTAAATTAAGTAACATTACGATCCTGTTGAAATTAGAAATAGAATATTATTTCGTTGTACTTTATAATAAGAAATGTACAAAAAACCCGTGTTTAAGGAAAATAAATAGCAAATCTAAAAAAAAGTAAGCATACGCCACAGGGTACCTTTGTTTCACAAAGTCAAATGTTTGATAGTTCATTATTTTAATCAGGAATATTTAAAATTGTATTCTATATGCCATAAATTTTAAAGTATTTACTTTATACTTAATGCTCTTAAATATTTTCAAAATTTTAAGTAATTTTGTAAAAGAAATATAGCAAGACGTTGCTACTCAATACACCGCAAGTAGTTTATACAAAACAATTGATGAATGTATAGTAGTAACTCTGAGTTTGCAAAATGGAAAATTAACACTACTTAGCCAAAACTACTAATGTTCGTCTGGTGTATAATATTGATTTCCATAAAAGTCATAATAATTCTTTTAAGATTTAAATTCAAGCAGACTTTTTCCTTTCAGCTCTTTTATGATATTAATAAGTCTTGTTGTACAAAATTCAAACCACAAACGACGTAGACTTTAATGTTTTACACAGGATAATAATTGACAAAGGTTGAAATGAAAACTTAAGTAAATGAAAGTAATACATATAGCTTTTAAAAAGTTACAAATGTAAGATGTACCTAACATACAAATAATACAAAGGTTGATATTATGCAAGTCCTATGCTGAAAAAAGAATTTATGTCTGTTTTTTAAGAATCAACCTTTATCAAGGTGTTTTTGGCATATTTGTGAAAAAAAACGAGGGCGAGATTTAATATTAACTCTCAACATAAACACCAAAAAAAAGTAACAGTCGCAGCCACAGCAGCGGTGGCGGTGGCGGTGGCGGAGTCGGGGAGCATGGTGTGATAAGAAGATTTAGGAGCCAAAACCCTTATTGAATGAGATGAAGAATTTTCATTGGTATACTGAGTAATAAATTCACGAGTAATGGTAGTATGAAGTATATGAAGAAAGCGGTTGCTTTTGATGATTAATTTTGTTTCTGAGAAAAACTTATACAAACTTGAGGAATAATATTTTGGCGACGAGTCGAGTCGCTTTGTGTATAGTCAATGTTAATGATCTTTTTGCTTAATGTATGGTTTCAAATATCAAGCCTCAACGTCTTTGAATACATTCCCTTGTTTCTCCATAACCGAAAAGCAATTGGAGAACAACTTAAGATAGTAAAGTAGTCGTGCGTGACGTTGACGTACGGTTGGAAAAACAGAGAATCAAAGTATTAAAAATTACAACACGTGGGATATACATTTGTTTTACAACACTTCAGGCACCTTTAAAGTCGAAGAAGCTTGGTTTAAGTGGTTGAGGTTATTGAAATTTTATTTTATGTTTTAATATTAATGGGAGAAAGAAATATGTCAGTATATGTAAGTACCTACATATAAGGTGTGTTCCCTTAATCTGAATTTCTGTTGGGTGGATTTATACACATTAATTTTTTTTTTTTATTTGAACTTTGACAGAATTTTGTGTAGAAATTCACACAGAGTTTCAAAGTAAAAGAACTAGGCGGGGTTAAAGGATAACATTTTTTATATCAAATAGTAAAATCAACTGATTAAATGTCATTGACATGATTACTGTCAGTGATATGATTCTCTCACGACGCACTGACAGGCAACAACGAACTTAATAGCTTATATGAATTAAATTTTTTTTAATTTATAAGTTAGTAACTAGCTTATGAATTCAAATTCTTTTAATTCATAAGTCACCAACTACTATGTGAATTAAAGTCAAGCTTAAGCTAAGAAGTGACTTAAGCTTTTGCAATCTTGGAACTAACCCTTCTGGTCTGCATAAATTGGTTTGGTTTTTCTTTAATTTAACCAAAATTTTTGATTGTTATTGTTTGTTTTATTAACACAATCTTAATTTAAAATTAATTGATAAATTAGAAAAATTGTCAATCAGTGAGAGAGTTTAAAATTTGCTTAAAAAAATATATCTTCACTTCTAATAGTTAGACCTTCAAAGTTTAATTGTTGAAACAAATTTCTTAAAATATATTATGATCCAACCGAATAAGTACAAAAGCATTTTGGTGGAATTGGTTGAGTGTGGGCGACCGTTTTCGTGCAACAAGTGCACTCCCTTCTATTCAAGTGAATCATAATTCGATTCAACCATTTTCGATTTCCTTTCAATCTGCTTTTGGATTCTGCTATCCATCTGGTGAACCAGATTATCGCAAACAAATTTGTCATTCATGTTAAAAGTTCATGTGAAAATCTTGAGAAATTTGGATAAACTGTTGTGGTTAATCATCAAAAAAAAAAAAATATGGATAGACTTTTTTACACTTTTTTCCATTTTCAGATAATAATATTTAATCATATTAATATTTTATTTAATGACTTAAATTTGGCGGTTCACTGGTCAAGTTTTCAAAACGTTTTGAATTGTGAGTAAAAAAAAGAAAATTTACCAAGTAAACCGCCAAATTTAAGTAATTATAAATAATACATTTCTGGCCCTTTGACACCGCACAGAATTACCGACTTACTTGGCGGAATTTATTAATGACATCTTTTCCAAAAACGAACACTACACGATGAGTTTTCGTACTAAAATGGCCGCCAGAGAACTCCCACAACCACCTAGTACCGGCAACCTTGGAAAACAATATTTTCACAGGTCATGGGGGCAACAGTTATCTTACTTTCTGGATGTAAAAAATTCGAACATTTTGAAAAGTAATTTTATGATAGAAATTTATTTCCTTAGCTCTCATTTCAAAAAGTGAGAATTTTTCAACAACAAAATCTATTCTATTGTTTTTAGAAAGCGTCAAAGACGTTTTATCTGCTTCTGAAAAGAAAAGTATCGTGTTTAATAAAAAAAGTTAAAGCTTTCTTCTTCAATTATACTTCAAACCATCATTGCAATTTTTGTTTTTTAAAAAGCAATTTTTGTCAATATAAAACAGAAGTAGTTTTCTAAATTTCTTCACCTTTATTATTAAAGCTGGTGACTTATTTAATAATTCGTGCCAAAAAAATTTAATTTAGGTCGAATTTCATTATTCAAATGATTGAACTACCTTACATTGATCATTGAAATTTTAAAAGTTTGGGTCACAATTTTTTTTTTTGCTGGAAATTAGGTCTGTTTCTTTACTTCCCAAAAGTATTACTTTACCCATTAAGTTCTTTAAACTCCATGAACAAAAAATAAAATTGAACTAGATTTGGTCAAAATTGGCAGTTTTGGGAAGTAAAGAAACATGACCTATAATAACTTGGTCATCAGCTTTTTATTGACATCAAAATAACTGATTTTGCTTTCTAACCACTCAAAACTTGCAACGAAAATTTTCAATAAAGCATATAACGGGCGCCTTAGAAGCATATTTGCAATTATTTAATTCTATTTACTTGTTTTAACACCGATTTATATTTAATGTGTAATCAAATGATATTATCTCGAATTAATAGAATAGATTTCTTGATTCCTGAATTTTTATATCTTAAATTGAATGACCAAAATTATCAAGAATAAATCTTGTTAAATTAAATTGATTGAAAAAAAAACATCACTTTGAAATTACGTCTCTTAGAATAACCATTTTTAGGGTATAGTAAAAATCACGTCTCCTAGTAATTAAATTCACCCATAAAAATGCAATTGTTTACGACTGACTCTGTTCATGTTTTAATTTAAGTGCGAGAGACACACAAAACAATTCCCAACCACATAAAACAATTCTGATGGAGGGAGCTCAGCTATATAATAGGTACGGCCGGGAAAAATGTGATAATGTTATTTCAGAAGTTTTCTTAAATTCATTAGGGCTTTGTTTGCTTTCAAACTAACTTAATTTGCTTCAGATGACGTTCACAATCCAGAATGAACCACTACCTTCCTTAACCAATAAGCATCTACCTATATAATTACCTGCCTCTAGTTATACGCACAGCAAATTTATTGAGTTCGTTTTCCATGTTTTAAAAAAAACCATTAAAAATTATTTACGAAGTTTCTCGTGTTAATGGAACAGCCAAACCAGTAGCCATGATGGAAATTGAACTAAATTCGTAAAAGGTATTGACATTTATTCAATTGTAGATCGATTTCTCTCATGGGAATCATGTCGACAAAAAATAAGAGTTTTGCTTTAAGACGAACCAACCTCTTGCTTTTAACTCTTATTACTCCATGCATTCCAACTGGAGAAACTAAATTCAAAAACCCAATTGTTAACATTTAAATCGTGTTCTTGTTAATAAGAAAAGGTCTAAATATTTGAGACCATAATGTCAATTGGGTAAAAAAAAATCTTCAAATTTAATCTGTAGTTTAATTTTTGAGAGTAAATGGTAACAGAAATAAGCTTACGGATTAAATTTAATCAAAATTATCACACGCCCCAAAAAATTTTATTTAATATTTTACCTCATTCTACCGTCTTTTTCTTGGGATGAGAGATACTATCCTTTTCTTCCTCTCAAGGGGCAGTGAAAAAGGAAGACATTTTTCTTAATTGGCGTAGGTGGCGTAGGATTCTATCCCAGTTCCAGAGCTCCAGCACGACACAGTATAACACCCTTAACATTTTGCCAGGGGACGAGGGGCGTTCAATATTATATTTTGCTTTAAAACATTTATTATCTTTTAAAAGTCACCGAAGTACTTAAAGCTGCTTTGAAAATTATTTTAATGTTTTTTAATGAGCACATTATATTTATCAGATAGTCCTCAAGTTCGTTGAGTTTTTCATTCATAAAACCATTTTATTAATTGTAAACAAATTTTGGATATTAAGGCAAGGTTATTAGAAAAAGGTTATGAAAACATAAATTAATTTATTTAATCTCCTTAAAGCATAAAGAAAACCCATAAATAAACATAGCTGAAATAGCTATCAAAATATTTAATACACACAAATTTAATCATTCGAACTCAACACAAGGGAACGCAGCTGCAATAGGAGTATAAGCTTTTCTCGTGCTGTACGAGACGTTGACATTTTAAATTGTATGAAAAAAAAGAGCGAAAATTATTGTTATATTAATAAAAAAAGTGGATACTAAGCCCGTGATTTTTTTAATATACAAAAAGCTGTACAACTGCATTGTGGGCACGTACAAAATGGCATGTATACGACACTGTTTCATAGCTGTTCCACTCCAGTTCCAGTTGAACCACTCTATTGTGCTCACCCAAGTAACATCGTTGCAGTTTTTAGGTGCAAAACTGTTCTTTTACAGCTCTTAGCTAGTAATCTGTAAAAGATTATTTCACAGCTTCTTTCATTTTATTTAAAAAATATGTTCTATAATTGAAGTTTGAGAACACTTTTAGATCTATTAACTTTATAACGCTTCAAGATTTAAAAATATGCTCCATAACAAACTTTACATGTTTACTATCGAGCAACCTGTCAATAGACAATATCAGACAATTTAGAGACGTTATACAGCTGCTAGCATCACATCCCCAAAATACTAACGCATTATCTTCTGAAATGTATTGCATTTACAGAGCTGTACAAAAAGCGGCTGTAGAGCCGAATTACTAATATTTGCACACAAATACTTCGTGAAGCGCATGCGCATTTTCAACTTTAAAAAAAATTCTATAACAACTCTCATGTTATAGGGTGTTCCATACTAGAATACGAAGAAAATAATTATTTCAAAAGAAAAAATTAAACCAGTTTAAAATAAATTAATTAATTTCATTCTGCATGATGTGTCGTTCTCGTCATATTGGTTGTTAAAAGGAATGTTTTTTCCAAATGCCAAATGAGTTATAAAAACTTTATTTGATGACAATTTCGTTTCTAAAAATAAGCTTTGAAAATTTTATTACGTACATAAAAAAATATACCGAGGACCTAAAATACATGTTATATGTATATTTATATTCTTCAAATAAAAATCTTCGTTCATAGAAATAATTCTTTTTTATTTATTACCCACTTGCCGAAATTAAAACGTTATTAAAACCAGAAAAATTCCATCTTGTTAAAACGAAGCTCCAAAAGTAAAAAGAGCAAATCTTTAAGTGATATAAGAGCTCGATATCAACAGTAATTAAAATTGCAGCTATATAACAATCAAAAATATAGCTCAAAGTGATTTAACAGCTGTATTGAAGAAACCTTCAATATGGTGTCGAAAAAAAAAATAATGCTCTCACTCCGAATCAAACTAAATTGTATTTTTAACCAAAATAAATTTATTTCGACTTTGAAATTTTTTTTTTTAGAATTTTAATTTTTTTTAGTTATTATTTATTTTTTATTGGACAGCTTAAAATACAAAATTTCGTAGGCGCGTTGTAATTTAACAAAGTACCCGCATAACGCAATTGTAATTGTAATTGTAATTGTAATTGTAATTTTAATTTTAATTGTAATTGTAATTGTAATTGTAATTGTAATTGTAATTGTAATTGTAATTGTAAAAAAACACAAAGAATAATTCTTAGCTCGATGCGTACAAAACAGAAACAGAAAACAACAAATACGAAAAATTCGATTTATCGTTCTATTCAAATTCAAATTAAAGTGAGCTCTCTAGTTTCTATTTAAATGAAAAGGTAGTTTTGCTTTGCAATCAAATATTTCTCGCAATTTTTTCAATTTGAACATATTTCTGTTCAAAGAGGTTTTATCGATTCCATTTGCAATCATCTAGTGCGACATAAATCACAATCCCGTATTCGAAAGTTTAGGAAATTTTAGGAAAATTTTTACTTGTTTACTTTTTTACTGTTTTTAATATTTTTCAGTAACTTTGAAAATTTTATTTTCGTTTTATTTATTTCTTAAAAGTTTTTGTTTACTTAACTTTTAATCAAAAAACTCTAATAAAAAAAAACTCAGGCAATATGATAACTGACAAGTGGAAATTTTTTTTGGGTTACTGCCTCTTGCGAGGAATTGACAAATCCTCCAAGATTATCTGTTGTCATGAAAAAGTGTTTCTCAACTTAGCCGTTCGAGTTCGTCAAAAAATTTAGGTCCACTCAATTCCGGCCAATAGCACACAGGAATAGTTGAAAGTTTAAATTCACTATAGGTCCTGGTTTTATGCGAGCCGCCACCCAATTTTTATATCCATTTTTGAAACCATTTAGTTCGAAACCAGTTCGTTGAATATCGGCCTTGATTTCCAAAAAAATTTCCAAAATTTTTCTGTTCGTTATGAATTATGATTTTTGTAATAAAATTGCACACAAGAACACGCAGAACCCCACTTCTTAAATTATTATAATAACTCTGTCTCGACCAAAAAAAAAAATAACTAACCTTCTTTTCAAAGCCCTTTTTCCGTCCCTCTTTCTTCACTGGCCCTATAGGCCCTTCCCATTAGTTACAAATTACAATCTTCTCCTATGTAAACAGACCAACCAGGACATCTATTAACACAAAATACATACACTTTTATCTAGGTCGACTATAATAGGAAGGAAGTACACTTACGACTTCTGCCCAGCACGTTCCTATAGTGGGTTATTTGTGTGTATACTTGCCATTCCATGACTCGGCCTAAGATTCGATGTTATGCGCCATGTTGGACTTGGGAATCATTTATAACTCAAGTAAGTTTTGTTATTATTTCATAAAAAACAATTTTTTTTTTTGCCAGTTCATTTCCTTCTATATGGTCCTTTTTAATGTAATTTTATTCCCCCTAAAGGCTAAAGCCGACAATTTTTTAACCAAAACTGCAAACTATTTAGGCAAAATAACATCCTTTGGTCAATGTGTTTACACAATCTAAAAGGCATGTCATATCACACCCAAGCAATGGTAAAAAGGTTTTTCATTTCAAAATGTAAACAAAATTTAAAGAGACCCACAGTTCCGAAGAAGGAAAAAAAAAAAAACAGTATGGGAAACATGTCCTGTTTCCCATTTCTACCTTTATGCCTTGTGTCATGTCCTCCGTATAGAAAGTTAAAATGATATATGGATGACATTAAATTATGTCATTGGCGTCTTTTTCTTATCAATCTTTTCAAATTTATTGCACATCATTATGTAAGGCACATAATTTGGAATCCTTAAATAAATTCAACTTTTTTTCTAAACATCAATGTATACGAGTATATAGGCTTACAAAATGTTTAAAGGACCACAAAAATTGTTGAAATGTTAATGGTGTTTTTTTTGTGTAAATCGATGAGAATATTCTATAATAATAAGGCAAAAAATGGCTATCGTTCTTTTTTTATGTGACGTGCTTAACTGTCAATGGTTTATTCTGTGCACGTGGTACAGGATTGTTTCATCAGATTTATAGCTCATTTATTGAGGGTTCCTTAATTCTTTTTTTTTATCTAGGATAAAATTAGCTCAAAGGTAGAATTTCACGGAATCGGATCTGATTTAGTAATAACATTTTGGATTTAAACACTCAGAGAAAATTGAGTGAAAATGAGTTTTTTCCGTGTGCATCTGAAAAATTTATAAAAATAACAATTAGATAATTGAAAGGTCAAATTTAAATGCTGGAGGACTTTATACGTATATGGTTAGTGGGTAGGACTGCTTTGCCGAAGGTCTTGGGTTCGATTACCAGCCTTTGCCACCTAAAAATAGGAATTGCCTACAAGTTAGATAACTCAACACCGGTATTACGATTATAAATTATCAATTGATAGTTGATAAATACTGAAATTTGGCCCGTTCAAATTCAATTTATCTTAAAACTGATCAACTATTGGGTAATGAATATCAGTTTTCAGGTAATTCACGACGGCCTGCACCATTTCTAATGAACCAAATTTGTGTAATGTTGTTAAATACTAATTGATACTTAGACAATGTTTATAAATACAACCTTAATATTTCTTTTTCTAAGACCACGATTAGACGGTCAATGGAATATGTTGAATGGCTTTTTAACGTTAATTTATTATTGAAATCTCTCAAGTCGTGTGATCGTCAACGCCGAACGCTGTTAATACGTTGACAACTACGATACCACTCGCAGGACTTTTATATAGATGTGCTCCCAACATTTCTCGCACTTAATATTGGTTAAATGTTAAATTTAAGGAGCGGGGATGAAATGCTCTCAAAAAAAAGGAAATGTGTCAAAATATCGGGAATGGTTTCCGCACTAATTGAGGCCATATTTTGCTAGAGTTGCCGTAGATCAGTTACAAATCTTAATAAAAATTTTCAAGAATCACAGCCCAAGAAAACAAAATGCTTTACAGAGAATAAACGTACCACCTTATTTTAAGTTTATTAATAAAAAAAACAAAAAAAATGTTTAGTTAGGCATTAAATGAAGTTTTTCTTCAAAAATCACTATATTATATATGAAATACTCAATTGTCAATTCTAAATTTCTTCGTATGAAATAGATTTGCTAATTGACATAATTTTTTTTAATTAGTTGATTAGTTAATTAGATTTAAAAATTGAAAAAAAAAAATAAAAAAAAAAGCTTATCTATCAAAACTAAAATAAAAATAAATTTAACACTTGGGCAACCCTTGGTCGACATTGATATTTGAATTCAACTGACCAATTCTGTCATCTAACAGAAATCAATCTGGGATTTGACAGCCAGCACAGAAAAAGCTAAATCTGGCGGTCTGCAACTAAGTATGGAACAGAGTTATTTTCGTTGATATTGCAATCACCTGTCAGAGAGTATGCTCCTGGGGAACGAAGCATGTACGCGTGTTTTATTGTTTATCAATAAAGTGCACACTTTTAGTTTTTGTTGGTCATTTCGATTAATAAAGAAAGATAATTGAAGCGTCTAGAGTGAGAAGGGGTCAAGTGACATTTTCGATTTTTTGTTTTTTTTTTTTATCAATAATGGTGCTAAGTGACAACTTAAATTTTGGTCTTATTCTTGTGTTTCTATTGTTATTACTTACAAAGTTAGCTTCAGATAAAGGGGTTAACTACACGTTAGTTTTGAAGTTTTTTTTAGGCAAGAAGGGGTTAAGATTACTTTAAGTGCACTGCACTTAACCCCTTTATGCAGTAAAATACCAAGCAATATATTGTTTTTTGCATAAAGGTGGTAAGTGCTATAGACCAAGATTTCTTCCCAAGAGAGAAGAAAACCAAAAAACTTTCTATTGAAAAAATTAATAATCTCGATGACCAGATGAAATTTGTACCCCAAGAACACCTAAAACCAAATTTTAAGAGACCCAACTTTCACTTGACCCCTTTTTCATAAAAAAATAAATTAAACTCATTTTCGCTTAAAGGGGTCAAGTGCTGAATTTTGTCTAAAACATCAACTTCTAATGAATTTAAATAAAATTGGTTGATATACTAAAAATTGTACATTTTTTTTCATTTTTATAGCTTTTTTATAATTTTTCCTCGATTTCAGGAAATCGCTTATAACTCAAAACTTCAAAAATGTCACTTGACCCCTTCTCATTCTCAACGCTTCAATTATTATTTCTATTTTCACCGTCATTGTCAGCCTAAAGGAGCTTTAAAAAAGCTTTTATTTTATTTCAGTGTATTTTTTAAAGGAGAGGTTATAATGCAATAAACGAAACGTTTTGTTGGTGTTTCATTTTTAGGATGTATTTATTGGCTTTAAAAAAAAAGACAAAGATAAAAACCTCCATTTGGACGATACAGAGTGCCTTTGAAGCGGAAGAAAAATAAAGTGAACACATATCTAATACAAAATCAAAAGTTCATTAAATCTTCAATGCAATTAATTTTACCTTTATAGGTATTTATTTGAAGATATTTCTTACCATCGATGTATATCCTATGTTGTTATTTTCCGGAAGACACTTATTTTATTGACAACTAATGTTTTTTTTTAATCATCTATACAGACCTATATAGTGAAGGGGAAAATGGATTTGAAAGCTATATATTCAAAATTTTAAGAGAATCCGTTCAGTGGATGTAGGTTGACTTTCAGAGAGACAGACAAACGGACTTGTGAGACAGTAATCTAGTAATCTTAAAAGCCCTTCCCTTAAGGCCTGGGGACTATTTCACCAAACAGTTTTCACTTTGCAACTTTGCACTTTTACTTTGCAAATTTTGTTTCACCAAACGCAAATTTGCAAAGAGGAAATTATTGAATTGAAAAGTTTTCCTCTTTGCAAACTCTTTGCACTTTGCAAATTTTGTGAAACACATTGCACTTTTACTTTGCAGCAAATTTTTTTTTGCAAAGTTGCAAAGTGAAAAGTGTTTGGTGAAATAGGCCCCTGGTCAAACAGAACGCGGTCTGGCGGGACGGTCAGAACGCTCCGCGCGAACGCGGTCAGCTTTCGGAGTTCTATTGATTTAGTTGATCGTCTTGCCCATCTATGTCATGTCGAGTGTACTTTCACCAAACATACAACGAAAATACTTTTCAAATTTATAAAATCTGAATTAAAATTGAAACTTACTTATTGATTTTCGTAACAAGAATTCACCAAATAAGAGTTTTTTTTTTAATATTTTTTGTATTCTTTTCAGTCTGGAACCAGCTCCAAGAAATAAACACATTCAACAAAGTGCAAAGAGCTAGGGATTTTTTTGATTTTTTTTTCTGTAAAAATCTAAAACTTCAATTTTACCGTGGCGTTCCATATTTTCCCGCTCAATTTGACCGAGTTCTGTTTGTGCAACAACGTATAATTCTCTAGAAGACAGAGAACGCGACGGGCTTAATTAATCGCGATTCTGAGAAAGTAGGCGGATACCACGCCCACTGAATAGAAAACCTAAAATTTTCGATTTTTTCTTATGCGCCACAAGACCTTATGCTGTGCGAAATTACAAGATTCTGCGATGCCGGGAAGTGCTCCATAAATTTGATGGTCTGATGAGTCAAGTTAAAGATGTCACTCCCTACAGAGGCCTTGCCGATAATCTTCTGTTTCCGACTATTATCGGAAAGTAAAGTTCAGAGTTTGTTGACTGAATGGAATCCCTTTAGATACATCATTTAAGACTTAAGTCATTGTTATCAATCATAATTGACAATCGTAATAATGGTGAAAGTAATAATTTCTTAAACAAAAAGCCATTAAACTAGAGAGTTGTATGACCCATCGTCAATTTTCCCTACTCTATAGTTTATGGATAATCCAGCACTAGAACCCACTAGTTCTATATCCATAATTTTATCGTTCCCCACATAAATTTCAGTCAAACGTAAATATTTTCCTTTTTGTATTACCTATGTCATTAAATTAAATCACTAAAGTATAAAAGTCGAACATTAATTTAATTGAGTATTCGGAGTATACTGATGGCTCTATCCCTTTTTTGTCTACAGAGCTATACTTCTATCTATTAAATGAATTTGTAAACAAAATATTGCACCAGTTCCATGAAACTAGAGCTCCGTTGTTGGGACATCCATAAAATGTTTATGATAAACGAGGTGTAAGAGTTACCTACATATACCTACATAGTTGTTTATATCAGATAGATTTATGAATGCATAATTTATTTTTAGAACGAAATGGCGACAAGGCTTTGGAAGGTATTAAAAATTGCTTACGTACTAAAAAATAAAAAAATAATAAATAATATTATGTAAAAAGGTTTAGAAACAACCTTCCATGTGGAATAAAAATAAAATTATATTTCGCTAACGAAAGCAAAACAACTCACAAATCAGGTAAACTACGATTACTTATGCCACCATAATAAAATAAATGTTATTGATAGATCCAGAGGAACTTGTGATTACAGAAAAAAAATAAACAAACAATTTTAGTTCATTTAAGATTTACCGACTTAAGTTAAGCTCCCTGGAGTATATATACGAGCAACTTAAGTAATAAAGTTTTATTTTGATCAAAACAGAAAATAACTAGGTACTCAATTTTACTCAAGGTAAAATGAATGTCAGGAAGTTTCAAAGAGATTACTTTTTAGTATGTGGGTTTTTTTTTTGAACAATTTTTGTTTTATTTATGATAAGACTTAATTTCCTCTATTGCATTATACGAGTCATTCATTTCGTGGTTTCAAGTTGGAAGCGCTGGCATTTGACACCTGCCAAACTCAGCTGTCATTTGAAGTGTCATAATAGTTGAATGGTTGCCATTTACAATATTGGATCGCGTTTAAATTATTAAAACTTACTTGTAGTAAGTTCAAACGAAGCCACTTTTCCAACAAGACGGGGCACAGTGGAAAATAATTGTGTGTTTCGGATCAAAAATCCATAACTTTTTTGTTTTTAAAGATAGAGCGTTGAAATTTTGCATAAATAAAAAGGAATGTATAACGTTTCCAGTGAAATCCTTCTAATATGAATAATAATAACATTAATAAATATTTAAAAAAAAAACTAAAAAAATTAAAAAACTCCATGGAATAATATACAGGGTGATTTGCATAAGGTTTAATAAAAGACTAAAACGTGTAGGTTTGGTCGAGATAAGACATTAATCGCATGGAAGGGAGGGTCTATTTCCCCCCGTTTAGGTGGGAGGGGCAATTTTATAAAAAAAATTAAATTTAAAACAGACAAAATTATTAAAAAACAATGACAACACTTAAAATATCATGCAATAATTTTTTTGAAAATCCATTCCTTAATTTGCTTTTTAATTCGAGTTGCTTGAGCAAATAGTTTTTGAGGAATTAATTTTCAAACTCAAAATTTTGAAAAAGAAAACTTAATTTTTTATTCACACTGATTTTTTCAAAATTTATCGTTACTAAGTCCTGATTTTAATTTCAAAACTCAATGCTCTTATCAATTTGAAGTCAAACACTGAAAACCAGAAGGTTCTAGTACTTATACTTTTAAAGATATAAAGGAAGAAAAAACTGAACTGACCCCAATCATACCGTAGGGTAGCTGAAATGATCATATGAATTGAATTGAAGTTGTTTAAGATATTTGCTTATATCTTTTGAAGTATAAGTCCTAGAACCTTCTGGTTTTCAGTTTTTAACTTTAAATTGATAAGAGCATTGAATATTAAAATTCAAAACAGTACCTAAAAAGGTAAAATTTTCAAAAAATTTCAGTTTGAACAAAAAAAAATTTTTTTTTTTTAATTTTTAGTTAGAAGATTAATTTTTGAAAAACTATTTGCTCAAACAACTTGATATTTAAATCACATTAAAGAATGAATTTTTAGCTCTAAAAAAAGATATAGTATGACATTGTGAGTCTTGCCATTATTTTTTAATATTTTTTACAATAGCTGAAATAGCGATTTTTAATTGTATCGCTTTTATCACTATTTTGCTGATAACTTTTGAAACCGCACGTTTCCGCAGCTGATTCTTATAAATGTTTTTTTATAAGAACTTAAGCTTTTAATCAAAACTAATTGCAAAGCGTGGTAAGGCGTGGGTAACTACTAAAAGTCTCGGTGAACTTAAAAAATATTTTTTTTAAACTCTATTTTATATTTTAATTAATCACTTGTGAACTTAATAATATAATTTAAAACTTCAAAATTATAATAAATAAGCTTTTCAGAAATGTATAATACTATATACCTATTCCTACAAAGTCTTATAGAAAACTAACTTTCAAAGTGATGAACCAAACGGACTTGAATTGAAAACCCAAAAAAAATAATAAATAATAATGCTCAAAAAAATTTGTTCTTGCACATATTATGTAAAATTCTTGTATTATCGTAAAGATTGACAATTTAGCTTTAAAATAAAATTGAAATGTAATGTCAGTAGCAACTTTGGTAAAAACCATTTATGATATGCTATTGTTCTACCATTTTCCACTGTGCGGGGTAACAATTGCCACACAACACGACCAATTATGATTTTATTGCGTGAGAAGTTTCCTGGTCGCATAATTTCACGTTTTGGCGACGCACGTCGGTTGGCCACCAAGATCATGCGATTTGACAACGTTAAATTTTTTTCTGTAGGGCTTCGCAAAAGACCGTGTTTACGTGAATAATCCCCGAACTCTAGACGCATTAAAAACTAACATTACTTAAGTTATGGGTCGTATTAGTTTCTTTAGGTTTCTTTAGTGAATGACACAGTTATGTTCGATGGTTTCATCACAAGCTGCGAATTTTTAAAATCTGGTTCAAAAAAATATAAAAACAAATATTCACCGAGTTGCTCCTTGCTTAATTTATTACATACTAAACTTCAAAATATGTAAGTATACAAATAAGCGTGTTCAGATTTCGAAGATATTAGTTTCGTTCGTTCAACTTTACCCAGGGTTGACCCAGGTTTTCTTGACAACTCCAAGAACTGTCAAAAAATCGTTTTTCGGCTTTAAATTGTGTTGTTGACATTAAACGCAATAATTAAAACATAAAATGTGTTGAATTTAGTTTAAAAATGAATTGAAACAAAATGAAGCGTTTTCCTTTTCTATTTCTACTTGTTAACTTTCAATTTTTCTTTTAATTTCTATTTCAAAAATAAGCTTTTACCTGCAACCAGCAAATCCACAACAAAATAATTGCCTCGCCATAAAAAACCTAGAATTTGATTGTCAGGGTGAGTTCAGGAGTGACATTCTGTATGGCAAAAGCGAGCAATCGTTTTCGTTTCTGCTTATGTTCGTTTATGAAAAACGAACGATCGCTTTCGTTTCGTTTATTACAGAATCTGGCCCAGGTTTTTCAAAAAACGCAACCCCAGGGTGACTTCAGGGCTCAACGAACAAATCTAATTTTAAATGGAGAACCTCTCCCAAACCAAACTGAAATCAGAGGCGAATGTCTCGGAACGGAAAAAAATGTAAGATACACGACAATACTCAGGTTTTTTTTAAGTCTGACGGGAATTATGTAAATGAGAAAACGATTTTGGGGCTAAATGTAGAACTGTAAGGGGCCAGTTATAGCTTTCATTGAAACTCATCATTGAAAGTTTTAATTGTTAATTTTGAGGCACTTAAAAAGTAAAATCAGTGATTATTTTAATGCAAAAAAAAGCTGATAACTCAATTATTATTTCTAGTCAAAAAAATATTTCATTTTGGCCCAGCCTATCGCTGGAAATGAATTTCTTTGTTTCAATGATTTAACTACCTTATCATTGATCATTGAAATCTTAGAAATCGTTTTAAGTGAAAGGTAGGGCCAAAATGAAATATTTGTTTGACTAGAAATAATAATCGAGTCATCAGCTTTTTATTGGCATCAATATAATCACTGATATCGCTTTTTTAGGGCCTCAAAACTGAAAATTAAAATGATCAATGATGAGTTTCAATGAAAGCTATAACTAGCCCCTAATAGTCGCAAACTCACAGCAGTGATCGAAGAAAATGAGCGAATACAAGAAAAATCGTATGTGTCTATAATGGCGGAAATCTTCTTTTCCTTCAGTTTAGTTCACCTTCGTTTTGGGTAGTAAAAAGAGGAATCAAAAAAATAATTGGAAAATTGTGTAAATCATTTCTCATACAAAATTTGATAGTTCATTAACAAAATCGTAAACTTAACCAAATGGTAAATGGTAAACTTATACCTACCCTTTTTTTTTTTAAATTAGTTAAACTCATAGGGGCATATTCATAGTCACTGTTTAAGTTGTTACTAAAAAAATACTGCGTTTATCCTATCTAATTTATATTGGGTAAACTCCAGGCTAAGATAAACTGGGGTCTAAAAACGACAGTGAATATGCGCCATATAATTTACCAAAATGAAATATCTAATATTATTCAATTAAATTTTTTTGTAGCTAAATGCTTTCTTTTCTAAATGCTTTCTCTTTCTTTCATGAATTTGAATTATCTATTTTACAATGTACATATACAAAAATTCCTTTTCTAAATCATTTATTAGGCGTGTTTTTTACAAGTCCATATAGAATTAGTGGAAAAAACGACATCGGGACTTACCAAAGTCATCCCAGCAAACAAGTCCATCACTGTTACAAAATTTCACCATTGCTCATTATTCCCCTTAATGAAATTAAATAAAAACGTAGAACTTAATATCAAGTTGTTAATAGGCAAAAAAACACAACTGCGGTGTTAATTACATATTATCATTGTATATACGAGTATGGGGTATCAATAATATATGATTTGTGCTCAATCAGTCACATAAACGCCTTAATTGCTTTTGCGAGATGTATAATTAGTAATAATTTTAATACAAACATAGCACCTTCATTTTAATAAATTATATATTAGATATAAGTGGTATCTATAAGATTTCCTTATAACATTCCCGGACATTTTTTAAATAGCTGGACATCTTCTTATTAATAAAACCATTCCAACAGTAATGGTTGTCCTCAATATATTCACTCACATTTATTAATATGTCAATTTTTAAAGATAGACAACTTTCCAACTTTGGAAAATGTGTTCAAAAACCTTGTTTATTGTTGTCTTATAGCTGCCTAATTTAGACACAAGGGTAGATTGTCTTAACCGTGAATAATGTGATATTTATTTTTATTAAATAAAGCATATTTCCACCAATTTGAAAATAGTTAGACAGTGTCAAAAGCTAAGTACAGACCATTGTCAGGTCTTACAATAACTGTTCCAAATGTCTTACAATCGTCTGAACACACAATTTTGTCTGACAATATTGTCAGAAACGTCATTGTCAGACGACAATCTGACAAAAAATTGTCAGGTATCTTACAATCGTCAGAACACAAAATTTTTATCATTATCAGTCGATTGGGACATTGTCAGACTCATTGGTCATTGTCAGATGTTTTCATTGAAAACATCTTATAACTGCTGACAATTTCTTCACTGTCTGAAATGTCAATGAGTTGGTTAAAGAGAGATAAAAAAAGGGCTGACAATCAAATTATCAGACTTTGGGAAGAAATCTACCAACCGTGTGAACGGACAATTTTGCATTGTAAGAAATATGTCAATTGTCAGCTAATTTTTAGCTATTGTCAGACCATTGACAATTCTGACAATATTGTAAGATCTGACAATCATCTGTAGCTTAAGTATAGACAAAAATCTAATAAATACGACTTTAAATGTATTCGAGTGAACTTTGGGATATTATATTCAAAGAAAATAAAACATTTCATAAATTTCAAAATAATTAGACGTACCCACTTTATAATAGGTTTGGATAACCAAAATAATTGCAGTGTTTCATTTAGGGCCAGTTTGTTCACTATGGGTTAAATTTGAACGATGACTTTCACAGCTTCTAACTAAATGGCGCTAATCAACCAAAATCGGCACATCAGCAATTTCCATGATTAACAACTTAAAGTATCGATTCCTTGAAGAATAATTTTATTACCTTGCACCTGCGATGATTTACCAGTTGCAATAATCCTTGATTGAAGATTATCATCTGTGAACAAACTGGTCCTTAGACAATCCATGGAAAATATTTATTGTGGGTCATCAGTGTTTGGCAAAATTCAATTGGCATTTCATTGTTTCGCTTAAGTCGGTAAATATTTCGCTTACCTATTCGCAATCCTTAATTGGTAATTTACAGTTTCTTTTAAGTAAAAGATACACAGAAATAGACCATAATATACAATTTCGGGGCATAAATCATCATCTCAGCTAAAAGTCTGTCTTTCAACTTTTAAATTACCTATAAAGTAACTTAGTCGTGGTTGAAGCAAAAGTGATTAACAATATCAAAATCATGTTGACTACGAAGATTTACCACACCACCACAACAACAAAAAAATAAGGAAACATCGAATTTATACAACCCTAATACATGTATGTAAATAACAAACAGTGATTTTGTTGTTATAACATCCTTGTAGACGCTTGTGACTTCGCATAAATATTCAATAAAAAGTCTAGCTTTCACTTCCTCTTATGTCTTCCATTATTATTCTTTTAACACAAAATATATATAAATACATGAAGATACACAACATATGTATGTATGTAGGTTAAGTATAAAATACATATACTCGTAAAGAAATTTCCAACTTTAATATGAGAAAAAATCGGTTTGCGACAGTCAAACAAATTATCGTTTCCATGCTTAAGGATATTTCGTGGCCTATTTTTGTTTTGCCAAAAACTCACACAAAGTAGGTAAATGGATTCTTATATATTATATGGGAAAAACTTTTTCTTGAAGGTCTTAGCATTAGCACCCGGCAATCAGGATGTTAAACGAAGTTATAAATATTCGGAAATCCACTTAATCTACAACAAAATACTAGGTATGTGGTAGTAAGTTCGTAAAAAGTAATTAAACTAAAACAAGAGCAAAAGGCGGAAACAATCTGTACTTTGTGATGTTTTTGGGCATATGTATTTGATTACCACCAACCAGCCGAAGGCGGTGGACCGCGCGCCGCGCCGACCGCAACGGCATACGTGGTGGCGAACATGAAAGTTGGGATTTAATGATGTTTTGATATAACATCAAAACATCATAAGAGACATTTTATTTGCAAATAAATTATAAACAAATAGATCTTATGATAAATGTGCAAATATTATTAAAATTCAAGAGACATTAAGATTAATAGACAAATAAAACGTTTGGCATGATAGAAACGTATTAGAGCTTAAGGCAAAGCATTATAGTTTAATTATAAGCTAAAAACTGGTGCATCGTTACCGAAGTATAAGTAGAGACTAAATTCAGCGAAATAAACTCAGAAACCCATCATTAATTAGTCCTTTACGGCCCTATGACATATAATTAATATGGAAATAAAAGGAGTCAATGAACGGCTTAAAATGTGGTCCATCGTAGAAGAATTCATCAAATTTTTTTCAAAGCTGCAGCACACGACGGTACCGAAGTATCGAAAATTTCTAAGAAAAAGATACTATTATCGCTGTGGCTCCATTGGCAATATTTGAGGCAATGTCAATTTCAATGTTAATTTCAATTTATTACATGGGTTGGCCAGGTAATTTTAATTGTCAAATGTATAGAAATAAATTGCGACTATACTGTCAAATGTTTTAAATTCAATATTCTTGATAATAAAAACTTTTATTCACTGAATACCTGTTTCCCTTGGTCACGTCATCACTTGTGAATTACTTTACTGATTTCATTCATTTTTTTTTAAAAGTTTTCAATGCTTTTGTAGAAGGTTCTTACGGAAAGAAATTTTACAACTGCCCAACAGACCACGGAATACGGAAGATATTAAATTTGAATTTGTGTCGTTCGGTGACTAAAAAAAATTATGTGAACTGTATAACAGGGTGAAAAGCTTTGATAGAATAGTCAGATGTCATATTGGAAGATGTTTTTGATTTTGACAAATGTAATTGTGAAAGATGTCATTTTGACAGATGTCATTCTACAGGTGATGGGCATCATATTGAAACAGTGCCATCTGTTGGGCATACAAGCAACACCCGATATATACTGTGATATCAGCAATCTCAGAAAAATTTCATAGTTTTGCTGTCAAGAAATCAAATTTGAAGTTTTCTTATTCAATTTTTGAAAGAGAGATGGTGTCATATTCGTGTCCTGAACGATAGTGTGAGTATAGTGTTTTTTTTGTCTATATAAATAAAAATGTAAATGTTCGTTTGTTAACCTTCACCGATTGCTTTGAAATTTGTACACTTTACTTTTTGCATCGGAGATTGCTGGTGTTTTTATGTGCATATATTCTTTTTAAAAATATCGCCATCTATTGACTATAAAAGCAACACCCGCAATATCTAGATATCAGCTACCTATTTTAGGATAAGGTTCCTTGTTGTTGTAAAAATACTGAGGAAAGCAAATAGGAAGTTGAAAATATTCATTATAAAGCCTAGTACGCTGCTGATGCGAAATGAAAATTTTCTGTGATCTCCAAACAGACAACGAAACGCTTGCGAAAACACAACGGAAAGTATCCTTGGAAAGTTTCACTAATTCCAAAAACAAAATCAAACATAAACGCAAAAAATCAGAGAAAGCCATGATGTAAGATAATGACAAACAAACACAATAAAACTCAAATGTCATTTTTCCGCACACAATAAATAGTATGTATAATTAATTCAGTGCGAAAAAGGAGCGGAGACTTCTCCAAATAATCTGCTACAATTATAAATTTCGCTCTTCGAACAGCGTACTGCAAAACGAAAAGCAGAACGAAATTTTCCGTTTATGATTTCGTTGTGTCATTTTTGTATGGGATTTTTCGTTTCGCATCAGCAGCGTACTAGGCTTAAGGAATGACAAACGCTACGGAATTGATAATAATCGGCAAATTTTTTCCCTTTACGAAAATGGGATCGCCAACATAATATGGTGTAACGTGCGCAGACTTTTACATTTTTGTATAAAAATGATTACAGCCAAAATTTCATTGTAAAGAGTTTTTGAAGCCCCTATACATTTCACTTTCTGAAATGCTTAAATTGATGAAGAATTTCGTGCGAATCCAGGCCGTCCAGCTTGTTTCTCATATTCTCATATTTCAACTTTAATTTCAAAACGTAGCAAAATTTAATTCGAAATCACGCAGAGAAACCATTTTGAAAATGGTGAAACGTCGAAATTTATCAGCGATGAAAATCAATTCTTGTCTTTCATCTAACGAACAATATTGTCATTATAACATCCAAATCCTTTCTGTTGATAACTTTTCTGAATGTCTAAAAAAAATAAACAATAATTTTCGGACAACTAAACTTTTAATATATGATTAATTTGAATGGAAATAAATGGAAAGAATTTACCTATTTTATCTTCTGGATAATCCAATACTACTGCATTTACGTATATATAGAGACAAAACAAAGAAAAGTTCTATTTTCTGGATTCAAATGTACGAAATAATGTTCTTATGTAGTATTTAGAAACTTCAATGTGAATGTAAGTTCAACCTTAAAATCCCCATCCATCACTTTTATGTAAATGTAAAAAAAAAAACAAACCTATGTACATAGGGTTCGTTTTGTTTTTCATTACAAATAAAGTTGCTTAAACTTTGCCTTCTTTCGCAAAATAATCTGGACACCGGATGTGTAACAAAAGACAACATTCTGGCCTTGAAACATTAATCATGATCATGATTGTTTTTGCACTCACGTCTTCGCTGGTCCTATAGAGTCCTAGTATTTTTGTGTTCTATATACATACATTATACATATCATAATGACAAGCGCATGGCCTTTTTGAGGCGATATTGAAAATCGATTCATTTATACTAGTATTCCACGAGGTAGAGCTGCAAATGATATCTGAGGTTTTTTTCGACCATAATTTAGATCATTGGAGAAAACTTCCAAAATGTAGACCTCTTCGAGATAGTTTGAAAAATATAGGGTTGTCTATTTTAAATTTGTCGTATGTACATGGCAACCCCATTTGAACAAAACCAGTATAGAAAAACACATTTTTCATAACAGTATTTTTTGGTCGTGTTTCAGGATTTATTATTTTATTTTCAATATTTTATTTATTTATTATTATTTATTTATTTTATTTTATTTTATTTTATTATATTTTATTTTATTTTACTTTATTTTATTTTATTTTATTTTATTTTATTTTATTTTATTTTATTTTACTTTATTTTATTTTATGTTATTTTATTTTATTTTATTTTATTTTATTTTACTTACTGTTTATTAATTTACTTAATTTTATTTATTTTATTTAATGTGCATTATGAAATCCAATTTATTACAAAAATTCAACGTTACCTTCTATACTACAGGTTTGTTTAAACCAAAACATTTGAAGTAGTTGAGAGTTTGATAGATGAAGACGAAAATGTCTTTGGCTATAATAGAAGGTAATCCATAGGACCGCAAAGTTTTTTATGGTTCTTTAAGATTCCCTGAAGATTATTTAGTTGTTAAGACAATATTGTTCTAAGGATCTGTATAGATATATGGTTTTATACCATGAAGAACGAGTTGTGAATTGTTTCACTATACGTATACGTCTCGGTATCTATGTGGACAATTGGTTTAAGGTTTATTATAGAGGCTTAATATTATAGAAGCCATTAAATAATGACAAAAAAGAAGAGGGTCTATATTGATAAAAATGATTTTGTGTGGACTTTTTCTGTTAAAGTGATTGATGGCTTAAAATAAAATCATTGTCAAGCGTTAATTTATCAAAACTTGAATCGAATAATTGTCTATATTTTTCTTGGTATAGGTTGGAAGGTATAATAGAACTTTGACAAGCATTAGTGGTAATTTAATTTTGATAGGGATAATCTATGGAAAAGCTTATGAAATTTTGGATGATTTTGAAGCAGAAGCTTACTTACGAATAATAAAAGAATATTATTAACCTAAAATATGTATAATTTTGGTACTGGAGATATTATATAGGACAGTAATTAAAGTTTTTATTTGGAATAATTATAATTAATAACACTTGTGGGTTACTATTAGAACTATAACTATTAAAATTATAAATAAAGCTAATTATTGACCAAGAGCCCACAACATGTGCTTATAATTTTAATATTCAAAGGGGCACGTGAAAAGGTAATAAATTATTAAGAATAAACTATTCGCTTTGTTATTAAGGCATACGTTATCGTTATCAAAAGATAAATATAACTTCCTCGACACTTAAAAAATTAGAGTTTATAAATATAAAATTAAGTTAGGTAATTGAAGTGGCAGCACCCATACACTCGGCCATTCATATATAAGATCTATTGTTATTCATGTACCACATGAATCAAGGAAACGGTAAATCATTTAGAGCCGTTTACTGATACTTAACTTAAATTTTAATGTTCAACTTAAACGTAATGTTTTGTTTTTGCAAATGGACCTTAGAGTGAAGAAATAAAATGCCTTACTGTATATCGCACGAACGATTTAGTACGATGTTAAAGCATTTTTAGTATGATTAAAAAAAGAAATCTTTTTAAAACAAAAATTTGATTTTTTAAATCAAATTTTCCCCGAAAACTTTAAACCATTATTTACGTTTAGCTAATTTGTTGGTTTAACCTGAAATGCAACATTATTTAAAAAATTGACAAACTGACCGACGGATGGCAGTTACACTTTTGCGCACTCTATAATCATCCTAGGAGTTTTGTTTGATAAGAAAACAAATGTACTTTCGAGCAGATAAAAAATTGTATAACTTTTTTAGTAGAAGCAATATATTTCTAGCAAAATCGCAAACGTTGAAATATCAGTATTTTTTAGTATAAGTAAGATAAGAATTAATTTATTGAAAATTTTAGTTAATTAAATTTAAATTGATTTTTATGAAGTTTTAAGAATTGGATGACGGAAAATCATCTCAACTGGCAACACTTAAAAACTTTAATGAAAAAACTAAAAAAAACTTACATTTCTATTGATTTTCATTTGATTTATATGTACGCATAGGTACTATTTTTATTAATAAATTATGGTTATACATATTCAGTTATTAGCAGTGTATAGGTTTCTTTCAAAAAACGGGCAAGTTCTTTCCACTCAGATTCATTTAATATATGTTTTGTCTCCTCCATTATAAGAACATATTTTCCAAAGAATTAAAATTTATTTAAATATTATTTTTTACATTTTTTACATAATGCTCACTAGAGTTTTCTTTGGCTTTCATGTTACATAGAGTCTAGAACTCATTAAAACTTCTATTGTAAGGACTTCCGTCTTTGCAGCTAAATGAATCTGTAAAATAATTTGTATCACAGAGATTATATGCTCAAATCTACTGTTTAGTATTCTGCTTTCCGCCTGACAGGACTCTTCAATTTTGAGATTTCGAACAGTCTTCTTGCTTTTGTATAATTTTTTAAAACTGATCCTTTATAAGTAAAATGTTTTTTTTTTTGAGTCGAAATTAACTTCTTCTCCATAAGTACTAAAGCAAAATGTTGCCACTTCTTCAACCATCAAAAAAGTTTTGGTAAGCCTGTTTCTAACTAAATTGCTTAATTTGAAGTTTTTATCGGTAGGTAAAACAGTTTTTTTTTTTTATTAAATTTCCAATTTTTCAAATTCTTCATACTCCTTTATCCCTCGAAACTGTGCTAAGATTTTACAACAGAATCAAAGATTTTGTATTTTACAGAGACTTTTTTGTGTGGGTTAAAATATACCTTGCTATCCTTATTAGATTGATGAGACTTTGCGAAGCCCTAGATTTTTCAGCGAGATATTTTCTGATTTCCGTTAAAAATGCAACAATATTATATCACTTTCCTCTGATTTCATTGTGAGAAAACCATAACTTTTGACTATTCAGTATTTATTATAGCTATAGTCACCATTTTTCATAATATGCTGCAAAACTATTTATCAAGAGTCTCAATTTTTCTGGTGAATCTAACAATATAACTAAGTCTTCAGCGTAAAGCCTAGTACATAGTTGTGAATCATGTCGTGAATCCATACAAATTTGCATTTTTGTTCACCCCATGAACGTGCTCGTGAAGCCATGACAAAAAGTGTAGAGTTTGCGTTCACGAGCGGTGAACCATATTCACGCGCAAAATGTACGGGAACTCTTTGATTTTTGGTGTAGCTTTGACAATTTGACCATAAAAGCTGCAAAAGTTAAGCAAATTGTGTCAAAAATTCACTTTCTCCACTGATGGCTGTTCACTTCACGAGGAAGTATGTACTAGGCTTAAAGCAGAACCATCATTGAAATACTTTTGCCTTCTAACAGACATAATGTTGTTGATGTTCTCAAAATCAGATCAACTGTAATACAGTTTAAGTACAACGGAAGGATAAACAATAAACATATTGGCGCAAAATTTTAAACAGTTCTCGTTTAAGCAATAAACCCGACTCTAGTTAAAATAGTTCTTTATTTAAAAATTCTTGTTTAAATTTTTCTTAATTCTAAACACTTTAAACAACTCTTCTAACTAAAGAACGTGTTTAACAAAACGTCAGCAAACTTTTGTGAAACACGCCTAATTTTAACAGCTGAATAAATCAAACAGAACGAAAAATTAAAAAAAAAAAACAAAAAGAACCCAATCTGTAATTTTGCCGAGCTATAGGAAAGTGTTTCGAGATTTAAATTTCGAGTTAAAATAGTGAAAATACTAAATAAAAAAGTGAAATAAAAATTAACATAGTGAATAATTGCAATATTTTATAAAAAAAAACAAACAACATGAGGTGCTGCGTTAAATCGTGTAAAAACACCTATAATATGGAGTTTTCAAATTTTTTCTTCTCACGGGCTGATTGTGTCTCATATTCCATATAAATTAATGTGAAGTGATGTTTTTTAAGCCTAGTACGCTGCTGATGCGAAACGAAAAATCCCATACAAAAATGACACAACAAAATCATAAACGGAAAATTTCGTTCTGCTTTTCGTTTTGCAGTACGCTGTTCGAAGAACGAAATTTATAATTGTAGCAAATTATTTGGAGAAGTCTCCGCTCCTTTTTCGCATTGAATTAATTGTACAGACTATTTATTGTGTGCGGAAAAATGACATTTGAGTTTTACTTGTGTTTTTTTTTGTTTATCATTTTCTTACATCATGGGTTTCTCTGATTTTTTGCATTTATGTTTGTTTTTGTTTTTGGAATTAGTGAAACTCTCCAAGGATATTTTCCGTTGTGTTTTCGCAAGCGTTTCGTTGTCTGTTTGGAGATCACAGAAAATTTTCGTTTCGCATCAGCAGCATACTAGGCTTTAGGCTAATACATTATCTGAGAATACTTTTCAATTGATATTTCGTAGCATTTTGCTTTAAAAAAGCTCAAATTATTTGAAAATAAAAATACACTTCAATCACGGGAATTAGCTGAACCCCATCTGTGAAAATTGAAATTCTCGTCCAGGGTAGCATTAGTTTTTGTTGGTGATGGCAAGGCGTTCAAATCCATTGAGCGCCCGTAGTGCAGAGTAATTTTACTTTCTTTATGTGGAATATGAGATACAGCTTACCTGTGAAATGAACAAAAATTACACTGCTTGTTATAGGTGTTTTTAAATATAGGTGCAATATTTAACGCAGCACCGCGTGTAGTTTTTTATTTTTGTACATTTTTGTATTGCATGTAATCACTTTAATTACTTTTATATTACTTGTTTCTTTAATTTACTAAGCTTTTTTACTATTTTAACGATTTAAAATTTCAAAACAATCCTAAAACAAAACAGATCAAAATGCCTTTGGGTGCATTTAGCTGTCTAACTGCACGCCTTCCCTGTGTGGATGCATTTGTTGCATTTGTGTTGTTGAAATTGACGGAATAAAGAATGGTTAAGTCTAATAAACTGACATTGAAGTATGAATAATACAATAAATAATAATAATAAATAAACATATTAATTTTTGTCTATCAGTTTTACTATACAACAATTTCCTGGAGCTCAGCAAATTCGTAATAATTCAATCACTACATCCACCACTTGAGCGTTCTTTTAATGAGGTTTTAATTGCAGGAATTCAATAAGATTTAAATCTATTAAAATAACTTATAAATTTACTTGAATTTTCAATGGTTACATGTTTCAAAGAGGAAAAAAACCTTCATAAGATTTGATAAAATAAACAAATTCTACAAACATAATCTTACTTTTCAAACTAGAAACATGCTAAAATTGTATACAACAATTGGTAATTAATGAGCTGACGACACCTAATTCTCAATTTCTTAGTAAATTTCTAACACATGGATCATTTTGAGAAAGTGGCATCCCTGGTAAACTATAGTAGGTGCTGTTGATCTAGTCCAATTGCTTTGACGTCTATTGGCAGCATAAAGTTTTTTACAGTCTCAAGTCCAAACGTTTGCTGCTGCTGTTTATTTTTTAAATAAAAAGATTTGCATTCTTATTCATTTTTATAGTTATATTGATAGTTTATTGTTGGTATTCTTCTATATTCGAGTAGAATTTCTTTTTAGGTGTACAATTTTCAACACCTCCACACTGAAGTATAAAAAAACTGGGCACAGTTTTTCAACGGCTTAATCCCCGTTGAAAAATTCAAAGTTCAGTTTCAACAACTCAATCTTTAAATGTAACCAGCAAAGATGGTTTAAATCATACTTAATATGCTAGGTTAAAGAACAGAATTTTCCAAATTTAGCATGTTATTAAAGTTAAGATCCCCAAATGTCTTCTTGTTTGCGTCAACTGTTACGGTTTTAGGCGTGTTCAAAGAGTTTTTTTTAAGAAAATACATTTAATATGCGTTGATCTTATCGAATTTTTGACATCAATCAAAGGCATCGGTAAAGTCTTTGTCGAAATTGATGGATCACCGTGTCTTCATCGTCATCTTGCACAAACGGACAAGCTTTGCAGGAATTTCAAAACAAGACTCTATTCTACTAAATTTAATAAGTTCGCTAGCGACCTTGAAATTAATAAAAAGGTGGTGGGTATGGATTTGAAGTTCCTTGTGTTTTTCCAAGATTTATTGTAATGTGAATATTTTGTCGTATGTGAACTTTTTTAACAGTGCAGTAGCGGTATATGTTTTCGTTATGGCGAGTTCTCAGTGCATTACCCCTTTCCCGAACTTCCCGAACGATATAGACAAGTTATCCATGTTGAAACAGGGTTTTTCAAATATGGCTGTCAGGATCATTTAACCATTTTAAACAAGCAAGGGTGGTTTCAATTTTTAAACCATAAACAAACAAAATTTGATAGGCAACTCAAGTACTGTTTTCCATCGGTATATCCTTATCGATTGAGTGGCATTCAAATTTCAAACCTCTGGAGCTTAGTGATTTATGATTCGACAGTTACCTCCTAGGGTAATATGAAATTATTAAATTTTCCAAGAAACATTCATATTCGATATATATCAATACATAAACCATCTAAACCCTAAAGTTAATCGTTGATATTAAACTAAACTGCAGCATGGTGTTACGCCTAATTTGAATGTTACATTCGAAATCATTTCAGATGAAATACCTCTGACTTCATGCAAATTTCCAAGCATATATAATGCATTCAGACTGGTTTCGATATAAATATTTCTGAAGACGCAATCATGTAGAAATCTAATCCTTTTGGTGGCTATGGCTTTCGTATGGTATAAGAGTTACAGATGTGTACAACGTCAGTAAAAATATGGATTTGTAGACCTGGACCTGGTAGGAATGCAATGATTTGAAATACTTGAATTCTGGGCTTTTAAAGTAATAAAAACTAAAAATTACATTTTAATTTTATAACACACAATTTTTTTTATTAAAGTTAAAGTTAAGAAGACTTCTGCTATACAACATGCCTATACATCAGCAATATATCTACGAGAACATATCTGTAAAAGAAAATAATTATTATCTGCATTTAACCATTCAAAACATATGTACAATACTTCAGAATTCTTCTTGCAAACAAGTAGCGGTTATTTTGTACAATTTTGTTTAATATTACAAAACTTCAAAGTACTTTCTTAATTCTCTTGAAACCTTCTATTCTATGAAAGGAGTACTTATTGTATAATATAAAATTACACCTGACTTGGAATTGAACCATATGAAATAAGGAAAATACAATTCCAGTATCAAGAATGTACTTTGAACAAAGAAAACGTAAAAGGTGTTTTTGTTGATTAAATAACACTTGTATGGGTGGTTGATGGCGAGGAACAAAACACAACCACTAAGAGTTATTGATTATAATTATTTTCAAGATGAAAACCCATATTGGTATGAACGAGTACATATTTTCAGAAGGTGCCAATCAATGTTACGAACAGCCAAGGTGGAAAACGCTATTTGATCCATTAACAAAGTATAGTAATTACTTATTCCCATCAAGAATGTGTTTAACTTTACAATTAAATTGCCTTTTTATTTTCTATTGAAATATAAATAAAAAATAAAGTTGATTGGAAAATATGTTTTCCTTCGGCTGTTTTGGTCACAATAATTTTAGCAATGAAACAAGATTTGTTACATTTACTTTTCCCGACGTTTCGACAGGGGTTGCTGTCTTCTTCAGGGTGAACTTTATTACATATAAAATAAAAATATAGTTAATCACAATGTTATGCAACAACAATATACAGTGAAAAGTAAAACTTACACTTTAAGAGTTATAAACGTAGTTTAAATTTTACATAGTAAACTTAAATAATTTATAAAATACAATTTATGAAAACAAAACAATGAGACTTCCGATGAAGAAGTTGAGTCAATAACTGAAGAGAGAGAGGTAGATTACGCATTATTTAATTTGAAACGAGGGAGCAGTATACCGCTGAAATATTCTGTGTGTCCTGTTTTCGATTCATGTTGTTCTTGTTATTTAGAATATGAAGTGTCTCTAAAGTGTACCGCTTGGAAGTGTGGGTTTCTCTTTGGAGAACTTGGACACCGTCAAAGTCGGGAGAGTGGCCACTTTCAATTACATGGCTGGCGAGTGCAGTTTTGGCTGGATTATTGGTGTTTATGTCGGACCTATGATTTGACATTCTTTGACGAAGAAATTGTTTTGTCGTCCCAATGTAACACAAGGGGCAAGGTTCACCAGTTTTGCCTTTACAATTGATCTTATAAATTACATCCGTACATTTGTCCTTACCAGGTTTTGCCTTCAATTTGGTGAAAAGATGTCCAAGTGTTTGGTTGGACTTAAAAGCTAAACGAACATTTTTAAGATTTTTGTTGACCATCTCTTTGAAGTTCTCGGTTAAACTTTGTACATAAACAACACTTTTGAAGAAACCATCCGTAGGAAATTCGCATTGTTGGCGGGGGGTTTTGTAGTTGTATTTTGAAAACAAACTCCGAATAGCTCCAACAGGATACCCGTTATCATTCAAAATGTTGAAAACTCTTTTTTGATTAGCGGAGTGGAATTTTACATCACTCAACGTAAACACTTTGTTAATTAAGTTGGAAGCCGTGTTCATAATAATATGTTTGGCCTGACTGGAACGAAAGTTGATGAGTCTTCCTGACGCTGTATTTTTTTGATACCAGTCAAAGGAGAGATGATTTTCTTCTCTATAGACTTTTACATCTAGGAACGCTAGTGTGTTATTCTGTTCCCTTTCGACGGTAAACTGTATTTTTGGGTTGAATCTGTTTAGGGTCAACAAAACATCATCAATTTTACTCCTATCCATCACCGCAAATAAGTCATCCACATATTTTACTATGAAGTTTGGTTTTTCTTTTGAGCCAATAAAACACTCATCAAGCAAATAATCCATCACAAGGTCAGCAATAGTCGGTGAAAGGGGGTTGCCCATAGGCATTCCAAATATTTGCTTAAAGATATCCTCTTTAAATTGTAGAAAATTGTTTTCTTTTATGCAAAAATCGAGAATTTCGAGAAATTTGCCCTGGTTGATTTTAGTGTTTTGACTAATAATTTCCCATTTCTTTTTAACTATGTTGACAGCTAATTGAACTGGGATGTTAGTAAATAGTGATACAACATCAAAAGAAACCAAAACATCATTCTCTCGTATTTCCACTTTTTTTGCTTTTTCCACAAATTCAAGAGAATTTCTTACAGTGTAGAGTGATTTGTTCGTCACACATTGTAAAATCCTACCAACAAATTTAGAGAGTGCATAGCAAGGCAAATTCGTTGATGATACGATGGGACGCATAGGCATATTGGGCTTGTGTGTTTTCGGCAAGCCATATATCGCGGGAATTTGGGCAGTATATGTTGTCATCTTTGCTTTTTCTCTATCATCTATGAATTTGTTGTTGTTAAGCCATTTCACTAACTCATTATTGCGGGTTTGAAGCGTTGTTGTTGGATTATTTCTTATTCTCCGGTAAGTGTTGCGGTCTGACAATAGTTCACACATTTTCTCCTCATATTCTTTACGCTCCATAGCTACTGTGACATTACCTTTGTCAGCTGATAGAATAATGATGTTCTTGTGCTGCTTGAGAAAAGAAATAGCTTGTTTGTTCACACCTAGTACATATTTTGCAAAAAGATCATTGTGTTGATGACGTTGAAATGAGTGCAACATATAGCTATATTGTGCTCTGATATTTTCTTGATCTCTTTCATCTTGAACGTTGCGTATAATTTCTTCCCCATCGGCTATCAACTGAAACAATGGAAAGCTTTTTTTGTCAACAGGTAGCGCAAACTTTTTACCCATCGATAACAGCCATTTGATTTCAAGAGGAAATTCAATGCAGGTTCTATTGTCAAACCATCGTTCATGCATAATGATGTTAAATTGTTTCCAAAGAGCTGATTTTAAATGGTCTATTTTTTGATCGAGTATTTGTTGTTTTTTATTATATGTGTCTCGAAATGTTTGTTTTTGTTTTGTTATGAATTGTTTATATTCATTTGACCTAAGATTCTCCTTTATTCTTTGGTCGTGGAATCGAATTGAATTATTGATGCGTTTGATTTTGTGGTGCATTTCACATATTTCTAGGTTAAGAACTTTTTGATGAAATTTTAATGCGATTTTATCGAAAACGTGAAATGATTCTTTGCTGGAAAGAAGTTGTTTAGTGTTAATAGAAGAATTTTTAATGTGATTAGGAATAAGTCCTGACTGTCGGCATATGAGTAGAAATTTAAGAGATTGTTTGTGTGATGCTAATTTTCTTTGGGAGTTGCTGTATTGTTTTAGGTTGTCGCATACTTGTATACCGTATTTATATTTGATGTGTTCATAATAGTTCTTCATGTTGGTGTTAAATACTGCTCGGCAGGCCGTCCGACGTTGATATTAAGATGTAGATTTATTGACCAATTTGATTTGTATTATGTTGATTGGAAAATATGTTTTCCTTCGGCTGTTTTGGTCACAATAATTTTAGCAATGAAACAAGATTTGTTACATTTACTTTTCCCGACGTTTCGACAGGGGTTGCTGTCTTCTTCAGGGTGAACTTTATTACATATAAAATAAAAATATAGTTAATCACAATGTTATGCAACAACAATATACAGTGAAAAGTAAAACTTACACTTTAAGAGTTATAAACGTAGTTTAAATTTTACATAGTAAACTTAAATAATTTATAAAATACAATTTATGAAAACAAAACAATGAGACTTCCGATGAAGAAGTTGAGTCAATAACTGAAGAGAGAGAGGTAGATTACGCATTATTTAATTTGAAACGAGGGAGCAGTATACCGCTGAAATATTCTGTGTGTCCTGTTTTCGATTCATGTTGTTCTTGTTATTTAGAATATGAAGTGTCTCTAAAGTGTACCGCTTGGAAGTGTGGGTTTCTCTTTGGAGAACTTGGACACCGTCAAAGTCGGGAGAGTGGCCACTTTCAATTACATGGCTGGCGAGTGCAGTTTTGGCTGGATTATTGGTGTTTATGTCGGACCTATGATTTGACATTCTTTGACGAAGAAATTGTTTTGTCGTCCCAATGTAACACAAGGGGCAAGGTTCACCAGTTTTGCCTTTACAATTGATCTTATAAATTACATCCGTACATTTTATGAACACATCAAATATAAATACGGTATACAAGTATGCGACAACCTAAAACAATACAGCAACTCCCAAAGAAAATTAGCATCACACAAACAATCTCTTAAATTTCTACTCATATGCCGACAGTCAGGACTTATTCCTAATCACATTAAAAATTCTTCTATTAACACTAAACAACTTCTTTCCAGCAAAGAATCATTTCACGTTTTCGATAAAATCGCATTAAAATTTCATCAAAAAGTTCTTAACCTAGAAATATGTGAAATGCACCACAAAATCAAACGCATCAATAATTCAATTCGATTCCACGACCAAAGAATAAAGGAGAATCTTAGGTCAAATGAATATAAACAATTCATAACAAAACAAAAACAAACATTTCGAGACACATATAATAAAAAACAACAAATACTCGATCAAAAAATAGACCATTTAAAATCAGCTCTTTGGAAACAATTTAACATCATTATGCATGAACGATGGTTTGACAATAGAACCTGCATTGAATTTCCTCTTGAAATCAAATGGCTGTTATCGATGGGTAAAAAGTTTGCGCTACCTGTTGACAAAAAAAGCTTTCCATTGTTTCAGTTGATAGCCGATGGGGAAGAAATTATACGCAACGTTCAAGATGAAAGAGATCAAGAAAATATCAGAGCACAATATAGCTATATGTTGCACTCATTTCAACGTCATCAACACAATGATCTTTTTGCAAAATATGTACTAGGTGTGAACAAACAAGCTATTTCTTTTCTCAAGCAGCACAAGAACATCATTATTCTATCAGCTGACAAAGGTAATGTCACAGTAGCTATGGAGCGTAAAGAATATGAGGAGAAAATGTGTGAACTATTGTCAGACCGCAACACTTACCGGAGAATAAGAAATAATCCAACAACAACGCTTCAAACCCGCAATAATGAGTTAGTGAAATGGCTTAACAACAACAAATTCATAGATGATAGAGAAAAAGCAAAGATGACAACATATACTGCCCAAATTCCCGCGATATATGGCTTGCCGAAAACACACAAGCCCAATATGCCTATGCGTCCCATCGTATCATCAACGAATTTGCCTTGCTATGCACTCTCTAAATTTGTTGGTAGGATTTTACAATGTGTGACGAACAAATCACTCTACACTGTAAGAAATTCTCTTGAATTTGTGGAAAAAGCAAAAAAAGTGGAAATACGAGAGAATGATGTTTTGGTTTCTTTTGATGTTGTATCACTATTTACTAACATCCCAGTTCAATTAGCTGTCAACATAGTTAAAAAGAAATGGGAAATTATTAGTCAAAACACTAAAATCAACCAGGGCAAATTTCTCGAAATTCTCGATTTTTGCATAAAAGAAAACAATTTTCTACAATTTAAAGAGGATATCTTTAAGCAAATATTTGGAATGCCTATGGGCAACCCCCTTTCACCGACTATTGCTGACCTTGTGATGGATTATTTGCTTGATGAGTGTTTTATTGGCTCAAAAGAAAAACCAAACTTCATAGTAAAATATGTGGATGACTTATTTGCGGTGATGGATAGGAGTAAAATTGATGATGTTTTGTTGACCCTAAACAGATTCAACCCAAAAATACAGTTTACCGTCGAAAGGGAACAGAATAACACACTAGCGTTCCTAGATGTAAAAGTCTATAGAGAAGAAAATCATCTCTCCTTTGACTGGTATCAAAAAAATACAGCGTCAGGAAGACTCATCAACTTTCGTTCCAGTCAGGCCAAACATATTATTATGAACACGGCTTCCAACTTAATTAACAAAGTGTTTACGTTGAGTGATGTAAAATTCCACTCCGCTAATCAAAAAAGAGTTTTCAACATTTTGAATGATAACGGGTATCCTGTTGGAGCTATTCGGAGTTTGTTTTCAAAATACAACTACAAAACCCCCCGCCAACAATGCGAATTTCCTACGGATGGTTTCTTCAAAAGTGTTGTTTATGTACAAAGTTTAACCGAGAACTTCAAAGAGATGGTCAACAAAAATCTTAAAAATGTTCGTTTAGCTTTTAAGTCCAACCAAACACTTGGACATCTTTTCACCAAATTGAAGGCAAAACCTGGTAAGGACAAATGTACGGATGTAATTTATAAGATCAATTGTAAAGGCAAAACTGGTGAACCTTGCCCCTTGTGTTACATTGGGACGACAAAACAATTTCTTCGTCAAAGAATGTCAAATCATAGGTCCGACATAAACACCAATAATCCAGCCAAAACTGCACTCGCCAGCCATGTAATTGAAAGTGGCCACTCTCCCGACTTTGACGGTGTCCAAGTTCTCCAAAGAGAAACCCACACTTCCAAGCGGTACACTTTAGAGACACTTCATATTCTAAATAACAAGAACAACATGAATCGAAAACAGGACACACAGAATATTTCAGCGGTATACTGCTCCCTCGTTTCAAATTAAATAATGCGTAATCTACCTCTCTCTCTTCAGTTATTGACTCAACTTCTTCATCGGAAGTCTCATTGTTTTGTTTTCATAAATTGTATTTTATAAATTATTTAAGTTTACTATGTAAAATTTAAACTACGTTTATAACTCTTAAAGTGTAAGTTTTACTTTTCACTGTATATTGTTGTTGCATAACATTGTGATTAACTATATTTTTATTTTATATGTAATAAAGTTCACCCTGAAGAAGACAGCAACCCCTGTCGAAACGTCGGGAAAAGTAAATGTAACAAATCTTGTTTCATTGCTAAAATTATTGTGACCAAAACAGCCGAAGGAAAACATATTTTCCAATCAACATAATACAAATCAAATTGGTCAATAAATCTACATCTTAAAAAATAAAGACTCACTCAACTTCAAACGCAAAGGACTAAATCATAATAGCAATTAAAGAACCACTTTAACTATGTGCCCATTAATTTGAGTTAAATATTTATTTGTGGTTGAATACCTACTTTGCAATTCGCTTCTCAGAATAAATTAATTAATAATATACCTATTACATTTAGCACTTGTTCTAAAGGACAAGTATTGGTATCGTGTAAAATAGGATTTTAGTAAAATTCCTATCGCCTGTGCATCGGTCTGTCCATCCAGTGTCTATCATCGAGTAAGAAATTTTTGACAGAAAGACCAGTTGACCTCGAATTTGGTAAAGGACATTCTTAATGCGACTTTTTTCAGCAGAGCTTCCATTTATTCTCTTAGATCATCTGGACTTCTTCTAGAATTCCTACAATTTTTGAACAATATTTGCGTTATATTTGCCTTTTCAAATTTTCACATTTTGTCTTTAATAATAATATTGGAGTAATCAAAAATCTAAATAATTAACGACATTTATTTACAGTTATGAAGAAATTATAACAATATCTACATCACGAAGAAGTTGTTTTAATATTCCACACTGTTTTTCTAACATTTGCGGTGAATGAGGCTAAATTTTTTTAAAAAATTGGTGAAAGAATTCTTGAAAACAGCTTATTTTGATTATTTCAAAATGCAAATGTGTAATTTAAAAAGTATGTCATATCTCAAAAACAATAAAGCTGATGGATGAAAATGGGTTTCATTTTCAGGTTCAGGATGTCGATTATCTACACATATATAATATAATTATTTTCCCGGAAAAATATCTTTGTTGTTATGTGTTATTAACGTTGCCTGATGTCTATAACCGTAGCTTAATTTTCCAAACCAACACATTTTGGTTCTGATGAAAACAAAGCATAAACATTGAAAAATATCAACGAACGCATCCTTAAATGCCAACCTTCAATATATAATACCAGAATTTTAAATTACAGATAGTAATACATATTTTTCTTCTTTCACTCATCCAATGGGTTATTAACAGTGGGCATTCTTTACGTCAAATTATTCATTTATTGAATTATTTGAAATTGCCGTGTGGTGTTGTGTAACATAAAGTTTTTGAGCAATGTCATCGCTATGTGTTTAGGTTAGGAGGGGCGTGCCCAGCTCTGAGGCTGTTGCGTACACGGGGGCCTATATTGGTCCATTGTGATCCCCTATAAACAGAGATAACACCTAAACTGGTTCATTTACGAACCAGCCCGTGCTTTCTATATATTTTCTCATGTTTGCCATTGAGACCTGCGCTAGATCGTCCAGTTCTCCAACAAACCTGTTTCCAAGGTAACGGAGGCGATTTGTTTGGAGGTTAGGGCAGTCGCAGAGCAGGTGCTTAATGGTTTCTATTTTCTCAACATCCTGACAGCTCCTACAGAAATCGGGTGCGTATGCACCCAATCTAGTGGCCATTACGCCAATGGCGCAATGTCCCGTTAATACACCTATCAGGGTTCTAATATTCTTTTTACTCAGTTAATTATCAGAGTAATCCGTGGGTAAAAAGAAATCCTCGTCGCCACTGTTGGGTTTGCGGATGCGAAGGATAAATTAAACAATATTTATTTTAAGGAAAAACTACTTTAATATACTTTTAATAAGTTGGATGGAACAACAAACTCTTAAGACTATCAACAGGAAGTAGAAAACAATAAAAGTGTCAAAATGACATTATATAACAGATATAAAAGATATAACAGATTACAAATAATGTTAGGGTTCGTGTAACAGATAGAATATACCGAGTTTCTTGTTCATAAATTCTAGGCTATAAACTTCTAGAGATAACGCAATCGTTCCTGGATATCCAGGAGTTGTTGATTTGCTCTTTAGTTATTAGGTCTATCTTCATTTTAATCACGCCTATCGGGACGTTTGGTCTCGTATCTGACTGGCTACTACTGTTTCTATTTGACATTGATCCTTCCCTTGCCAGTGCATCTGCTATGTCATTCCCTTCTATATAGCTATGTCCAGGAACCCAGCAGAGTTTGACTTGGTTAGAGTTACAGATATTGTTCAGTGTATTTCGACATTGTGCTACTGCCTTGGACCTTATAGTCTCACTGGCTATTGCTTTGATAGCAGCTTGGCTGTCCACGAAGAATGTGATCTCTGAAGAGCTCAGTTCCTTCCTGAGAACAATTTCGGCTGCCTTTTCAATAGCATAAATATCAGCCTGAAAGACACTACACTCATCTGGGAGTTTATAGGATTCTCTTATATTAAGAGCTTCACAAAACACTCCAGCTCCTGTTCCTTCTTTCATTTTTGACCCATCAGTGTAAAGGGGTATGTTATTTTTAGTTCAGTATATAAACAATCAGTACTTTGGTAACTATTAAGCAAAACACAGAATTCATTTTGGTGACATCAAAACTACTGTTGGTTGTCAAACCAATTTCAGGCAATGAAAGTATTTTAGAGTATACACAGTAAAGCATTTCTCGTCGCTCCGTCACGTCACGTCAAGAGTTCGAAAAGTTGAAAAAAGATGCAATGTTCGAACGATTTTCATTTGACAAGTGACAGAGAAAGAGAACGATAACGCAGAAAACTACTCTCCATCTATTTTCTTTATTTGTAATTGTTTTTCCTTAAATTTGGAGTTTTAAAAGTCTTAACCGAAGTTTTTCGCCGAAGAATCTACCTCAGCAACAGCTTCGACAAAACAGCATCACACTATTTAAAAAAAAAAAAAATATCTTTGTGGACTAAAAAATTAAAATTATATTTTTCAAATTATAAAAATATGTAATAATAATAGTAATTTAATAATAAGTTCATATTTCAAATAATTTTGTTTATGACGATTAATCAAGAGACGGATGTGTTTGAAGAGTTTCTATCAAATTCTGATTTTAAACTTATCTAGCTCATTCTTTATTCAACACTTTTATGAGAAAAACTTATTAAGAAATAAGATTTCAAGGAAAAATGCCAAACAAAACCCTGATAATGCCAATCATAGGGTTTGGATTCAAAGAAAAAATGGCAACTCCACCATTTTAAATAATGGCTTTATTAATTTCTATCTTTTTTTTTTTTGTGTTGCGTTAGCATACCGTTAGAGACTAATCTTCCAACTTTTAATAATAAGAAACGTAAAATTTTATTTTTATTGAAAAGGGCCCCATTCAAAAGTTTGCCATTATTCCACACAAAATGCTTATCTTGTAATAGACCTTCACTAATATTAATGTACTTCTTTTCTTTCCAGATATTCTTTACTTTTCCCACCCGCCTTTTAAATGGATGAATACGCCAACACAACATGGGATCTAGAAATGTTTTGGAATTCCTATAACCGTGGTGCAAATGAATCCCTGAATCACTTTCTGGAAATGATAAACCTTACCACCGTTGCTCCGAATATAACAGACATCTTCGGTCCCACAAGAGACTCACTTCATGTTGTGATACCAGTAACAATAATCTACTCTCTTATCTTTGTAACCGGTGTAGTGGGTAACATTAGCACATGTATAGTGATCCGAAAGCATCGCTCAATGCACACCGCCACAAACTATTACCTCTTCAGTCTAGCTATATCAGATTTCCTACTCCTAATATCGGGTGTTCCTCAAGAGGTTTACTTCATTTGGTCCAAATGGCCGTACGTGTTCGGCGAAGTATTCTGTGTTGGCCGTGGGGTATTGGCAGAAACTTCAGCAAATGCAACAGTCCTTACAATAACTGCTTTCACGGTAGAACGTTATGTCGCTATATGTCATCCATTTCTTGCACACGCCATGTCCAAGCTGAATCGTGCGACAAAAATTATCCTCCTTATATGGCTGATATCCTTGCTGACGGCTCTGCCGCAAGCTGCTCAATTTGGGGTCAATAGCTTTTTCGGAGTAAAAAAGTGCACAGTAGTCAGGATAATCGTGGAATATTCATTCCAATTATCGACGTTTCTGTTTTTCTTCGCTCCCATGACCATAATATTGGTGCTGTATTTGCTGATTGGAGTCAAATTGCACCAAGCAAACTCGTTAAAGTCGAATGGAAATATTCTTTATCGATCCGGCAATGGAAGTAGTGTGAGGAGCAAAAATCAACAGGGGACCAAACGAGTATTGAAAATGTTGGGTAAGAACTAAAGAGTTTCACCTTTTCAAATGGAAAAATAAAAAACAATTGTGTTTAGTAAAACACAAAAAAAAAACAACAGATAAAAAGAACGCTAAGGGAATTCATGAAAAAGAAATTACGTATATACATAGTAAATGACCTTTAAATTTGTATAGATTTTTTCATATGAATACTGAAAAATATTTGCATTTTGTTATTGACATATTTTTTATCGCAAATTAAATAAATTTAAAAACGTCTCTTGTAATATAGGTATTGCCACTCTTTAGAGTGGGCCAGTGTTCTTAATATATTTTTAATGTAGGTATTGCGGTGGTTAATATATATGTATATATAATTATATAAATAATTATTTTAAATTTTCGTCTTTTGGTGAAATCTTTCATGAACGTTCCACATAAATGTGGCTGAATATCATTGATACAGTGCAGCGTTCAATTCTCTTCTTAAAGTTGTGGGCTTATGCCACCAGTTTCTGAACCCCAAATGCGACAATTTTGAAGATTAAAGCCATTAAGTTGAAAATGAGCCTTATCGCTGAAAATGATTTTTTGGAAAAATGTTATAAAAACTTCAAACGTCTTCAATCGACTTTAGCGGAATTCCCTTGTGACCACAGCTATATGTGTTCAAATGTTCATAATAGAAGATCCCCCCTGACGACCTACTCACAGTCACATCAAGTTACCAGATGAGGAGTACACAGTTTTTTTAGCTAGTGTCTAAACAAACAATTTGCGCATGGGCTGCCTGGCGAAATATGGTCAAGGCTTTAATGGTCGATTGTTGAGTTTTTTCAATTATTTACCCAGCTAATGTGGCAGGTTTAAGTTATAAAAAAAAATATCATGTGAAAGAAAAATTTATTTCAAAATTTTTAAAATATGTACATATTATGTGGAATTTTTAAAATCGGAATTTCAGTAAGGTAAATAAGGGTAAACGAAGACAAACGTCTAGATTCTTTTTTATAAATAAAAAATGATAGAGAATTTGTTGGTTGTCGTCGAAAGATCATATTAATACAAGAGAGTCAAAACACATAAAAGAAAATTCTAAAAAAATCTAGAACTCGATATAAATACATAAACATTTTTAAGTCAAAAATAAAAAATAGACTTTTGATAAAAAAAATCAGCTTAAATCAGGATGATGTTTTCTATAAATAAGTTTTATACTTTCGAGAAGAAAATAAGAAATTAAAAGGCCCATGTTTGCAAAATTTCCTACTTAAACATTCAACTGATTTTGATCAATTTTTATATAGATACAGCCGAATTTATAAACGCATTATAGCGAGTGCATAAACCTATACACTTCTTATAATGCCTCTAAACACGAAAATTGTATTTATAAAACTTTGCAACGTTGAATAGTGGCATTATAAGCTGAACGCGTTTGAGGGTTGAATAGTGTCTGTATAGGGATATTTTAGTATCGAAATGTCACTTTGACTCACACACAATAATATAATACATAGATATTAGGGTAGCGCTTATTTTGGCAATGTTTGAATTTCTTTTTTATCCTCCCCTAAAAATGATTATTATGTACCTGTACAATGTACATACAAACACGTAGTGCATTTTTTTTTTGGAGGGGCTAGCTTAGTAACACCGAAAAATAATTATACGGATTGAATCCCAGCTTTTTTTCACCTTAAAAGTAAAAAATAGAAATGTTTTTTTATTGGATACTACCTCTTCGAGGAATTAAATTCTTGCACACTTAATAGAACTTCAAATTGATGCCAAATTACTTAAAATGTGTCAAATTTGGAAATTTTTTATCACTTTTAGGAAAGGACTTAGAATAATTTAAGACATTGTGAACAAAAGAGCCACCCTAATAGATATATTTTCTTTTCAATAAAAACACCACCGTATAGAGTGAAGAAAACACAAATCTTCTAATGAATCAATAAAAATGATTTTTTTATTCCAAAATATATTACTTTATTAAACAACACAAAATGTATGAGTGAGCTAAAATGTTTGTTTAATGAAAGTCAAAAATATATAGTCTAGAAAAATAAATTTTTTATTAAATCCGTGGGTATACGCAATATCACACTCATGTTTTTTTAAACTAAGTATTGACAATATATACCTAATAATAATTAAGAAGTAGGTAGGCATGTTACTTATACATACATACCTACATAAGTATGTACAAATATCTATTTAGAATTAAAAAAGCGGTGTTATTCGTTTTTTTGGCAAATTTACCAAAAATATCATTTATTTCAAACTAATTCAAACTCTTTTTTTTATTCAAATGATAAAAAAGAAAAATTTCGCAGTAGTTGATTTGTCTATTCTCGAAAGGGCCGAAAATGATGATTCCTTCACCAAAATGTCTCGACAGCTTCAAAGATGCGATACGTTGTAGGAAAAGCGCTTTTAATCCTGTTAACGTCAACGTCTGAAGTATATTTTTATTTTACAATCCAGAGCTATTTCGTTGAGCAAAAAAATTTCATAACTAAAATTGCTTCGTGTGAGGACAATACCAAAATTTAATTCCATCAATGATTTTATGTCGTTGTAGTTTAAATTTTCACTCAAAAAGTCTGTAGCAGATTCAACAGCATTCAGTATGTTATTATAATGCTCAAACCGTTCATTTTTCTCTGAAATAACTGAGTCGATCAAACAATCTGCTGTGTTCAAAAACTGTTGAAATGATTCAACAAATTCTGTTTTTTTTTTAAATCCCCAAAATTATTTTTTGAAATTCGATATTTCGAAAATGGGTAAATGATTTTTGTTCCAAATTTTCTTTTTAACTCCGCATTAATAAATGCTTAAAAAATGCGTATACCAATTTTTTTCTTTAAAAATGCACAAAGTTTTATATCTTAAAATGTTAAAAAGCCGCTCCATAACAATTTTTAAATTTTTTGACTCATAAATTGAAATTTGTTTAAGAAATCAGATAAATTAAATCGCGTTGGTTTTAAAATAATTTCAGAGGTTGTTTAATCACTTTATTTCTACTAATATTGATTTTTCAACAAAATGTTCAGTCTTGACTGTAAGTTCCAAGCATATGTGCATTACGGTCCTATATTTTTCATATTTATTTATTTTAATTCAAAGTAGGTAGTACAAAAAGAATTTAATTCTTAATACTATCTATAGTATACAATTATACAATTAAAAAAAAAAAAAAAATCATGAGTATTTATGTACTCATATCTATCTTAATCTAAACTATACGTGTTTGGCTATTTTAAGGTTTCAAAGGAAACAACTACAATTTGTAAGTTTATGCTAATAATTATTCGAGTATAAAATAAGATTCGTTCTCTCGTGAAAAATTCAAAAGAGAATTTAAGTTTTGATTCGATCGAGAATCTAATTTTTTAGTACCTTTTAAATAAAGTTCATTTTCACGATTGAAGCAATTCTGTTGGGACCTGTAAAATACCCGAATTTATCACGTGGGAACTATTGAAGATCCATTTACGAATAACGAACCGTACAAATAAAAAAAACTGTCATTTTACATAAATATCATTTATTACATTAAATAAACTGGTTTTTATATTATGTGTATTAAAATATAGAAAAAATATTGTTCTATTACAATTTTATTTACAACCTTAAATCTGTTTATCCTTATATTAAATTCAATTCATTGTATCTTTTAAAACGGTATTTTTTTCATTTTCTATAGAAAAATTAATAGCTGCATTATATGGATTATGTTTTATCTTTTTACATGCTTTTGTTCAAAATCGATTTAATATTGAAATCTTATATTGCCAACAGCTTATATAAAATAAAACTCATAAAATGAAGAAAAAAAAAACTACTTTAACGTACAAAGGCTCTGAAATGAATGAATGTAAGAAAAAAAATACAGCATACTCATAAATATCTTTATGTACAGCGAGTAATGACATTACTCTCACACTATATATAGGTACATGTCTTGAATACTTATTTTGTTTGAAATCAAGTAAAAATTATTGCTATCAATGTAGTCTCGAATATTATTTATTGTTAATCAAATTCTATGTCTTATTTATTGAACATTATTGAATTATATTTTCAAGAATGCATCCACAATTGTTGCATACATGTTCTTTTTTTACAAGCCTGGTGGATATTATACAATATCGTTTATCGATTTCATTTTAATAAATATTAAATAAATATATACACCTAGTGAAAGGTTCATTGCAACCATAATTAGACTTATGTCTTGGACAGTTTAAAAAATCTCGCTGGCGCATTCTTCTTTATGGGACATATATTTCAAATATATTTAATATTACTGGGCTTTTGATTCTGTAGGAAAAAAACATCATGAACAAACAATAAACACTGAACAGATCGTCTTTTTTGTAGGGAATCAAGACCGATTAAGGTGCATCTTGAATAATACGATGGAGTATCAATATTCCATCGTAATTGTTTTACAACTAACCTGGTAAAAGCCTTTTGAACTCTTTTAATTCGATTAATGCCAACAGAAGTAGATGGACTCCAAACGATTGAACAGTACTCTAGAAAAGGACGGACTATAGACATATAAACAGATTTCAAAGCGTAAGGATTTGTAAATTCATTACAGTTTCTTTTAAGAAAACCAAGCATAGAGTTTGCTTTCGCAACAACATAATCTAAATGTAAAAAAATTTTGGATCAAAAATGACACCCAGATCACGAATCTCAGACTTACGCTCAAGATCTTGATCATAAATACCATAATTGTGAAACATTGGCATTAGAACGCGATGAGCAGTAAAAACGAAACATTTTTTTATATTAAGTGGCAGTTTATTTGTTTGACACCAGTCGGCTAAAACATTTAAATCATTTTGAAGATTAAAACAATCAGATGAACTTTTTATTCGCATAAATAATTTTATATCGTCGGCATAAATTAGACAAGACGCATTTTTTAATAAAAGAGGAATTTCATTAATAAAAATATTAAATAAAAGCGGCCCAAGGTGACTTTTTTGTGGCACACCAGAAAGTACTCTTATAATCCTAGAACAATTACTTCCGAGCTTAACGCATTGGGTTCTATCCGTTAGATAGCAGCATACCCATTTAAGGATCATACCATGAATGCCAATAGTTTCAAGTTTTTTTTATTAAAATTTGGTGACCAATGCGATCGAAAGCCTTGGTAAAATCCGTAAATATCGTGTCAACTTGGAATTTTGACTCAAAGGCATCGGTAGTAAATTTAGAGTATAGCATAAGATTGGTAGCAGTTGACCTTCCAGGAGTAAATCCATGTTGTTCATCACAAATTAATTCTTTAATATTAAAATACAAATGATCTCTGACTATAAGTTCAAACAGTTTCGGAATTGCTGATATTTTACAAATAGCTCTATAGTTTTCTATCAAATTTTTGGAACCCGACTTATAGATCGGAGATATATATGAAAATTTCCACATAGGAAGAAAATCCCCTGTTGATAATGAAAGATTGAAAATAATTTGTAGTGGAATTGCTAATGAATGTTGGGATTGTTTAATATAATCAATGATGGGATGCCATATCAGGACCTGGATTAACATTAGATTTAAATTTTGATATGCCACTTAAAACATCAGAACAAGATAAAAATAAGTGTGATAAATTGACATAATGAATATTACTACAAGTTTCTATAAAATTAGATTGGGAATGATTTACATATACAGATTCAAAAAATTTTGCAAATAATTCACAAGTACCTGGTAAAAATTATATTCCATATTTTGCTGCAGTGCAACACAGTTTTTTTTGCTATTTAAAAAAGTCCAAAAAGCTTTGGGGTTGGTTGAAATATGTGATTGAGTGTTCAATACGTATTGCCTGTGAAGATATTTATTCAAAAAATCATACTCTACGAATTTGATAAAAGTAATTTCTATCAGTATCAGAATTTGTTTTCTTGAATTTTTTAAAAGCTTTATTTTTAACATTTTTTAGATTTATTAATCGTTGATTTGACCACGGAACTTTAAAAGATTTTCTTTTATTTTTTTTTGGGATAAACTTGTTAAACCCAATCTGTAAAATTTCAATAAGTTTATTATACACAACTTCTAATGACAAGCCAGAAAAAATATGCGTCCAATCAAATGAAAACAAATAATCATTAAGTGCAATGAAATATCCCTTACAAAAATCAAAATTTGTTTCCTTAGGAACTAAGAAAGAATTTTTAACAAAAACTTCAAATTTTAAAGAACAACAAATAGCTACATGATGAACTGAATTTTTTAACAATGGAAATGGAACTTCAAAAACTTCATAGTTCATATTATTTATAAAAATTAGATCTAAAAGTCAATTCAAAGAATTAAGAACATGATTGATTTGTGAAATATTCATAGAGTACATGGAATCAATGAAATTATATTCTATATCTTTACACATGTTAAAAGGAATAATGCAATTATCTTCATTACAAAAACTCCAAGTTACATCACCCAAATTGAAATCACCAGCAATAAATGGACATTGATTTTCTAATAAATTATTCATTATAAATTCAATATTTACAACATGTTTTTCATACAGTTCAATAGAACTTTTTGGTGGAACATAGCTTAAAATAAACATTATTTCATTATCAAAAAATTTGACATTTACACACATTTGTTCAATACAATCTTCAGTTAAAGGCAAATTAACACATTTACTAGGATATATAGATTTTATTGCAATTAATATTCCACCTCCACGTTTGAGGGAATTATTGTAAATACGATCTAAGCGATAAACATTGTAGGAACAATCAAATAGTTCAGAAGATTCAAAAGTAGAATTTAACCATGATTCGGTAATTAAAATAACATCATATTCATGTAAGGAGCTTGAAATATATAATTGATTAGTCTTAGTACGAAGGCCACCAGCATTTTGATAGTAAACGTTGATTGAAGATAAATCTCTTAAACTTGATGATTTATTGGCTTTTTCATAGTGTTTGTAAATGTTTGATCGTTTTTTTGCAAAATTGTTGAACGATCTCACTACCACATTTTTAGGCCAATTCAAGGGATTCAAAGCAAGATTGTATAATTGTGACGGAAATCCAATTTTAAAATTAACAAACTTCAGTGTGGAAACATCTTGGTCCTTTTTTATAAGCTTGTAACACAAAATGTCTTTCTCGTCGCATTTTAATTTAGAAGCAACATAATTTTTAATCGATTCCCACAGTTGTCGTTGTTGTAAACTTAGACAAATGTAACCATTTATTGCGAGCAAGAACACCAATGTCTGCATTAGAATTTTCATCGTGATCTATACCAACAACACGCATTCGGTTTTTTTTTGCTTTAAATAATGGTCAATCAACAACAACAAAATCAGAACCATGATCAACAGCATTGACAGCATCAGCAACAACAACAGCAACAGCAGGAGTAGTAATCTCCGAAGTAAGATCATCATTTGCAATTTGACGATGTGTAGAGGGAAGAGAACTATAGTTGTTTTTCTTCTTGACACCTTCTTTTCCACCAGAAGCTAAAGCAGCAAGATGAGCATCATTTTGATCATTAGAATTTAGCGCGTTGGAATTGTTTTTGTTCTTAACACTGTAACTAACTATGCAATTACTTAAGTCTTTCAACTCAGTGTCCATTGCATCAATTTTTGTGAATAACACCAGATTTTTTGTTATTTTTGCTCATTTTAAAATTGATCTTCGATCAACTGCTGTTGTTGCCCTATTTTAGCTCTTTCAACACTATTTAGAGATTTTGATCTACCCATCTTCCTTAGAATTAAATTCGATTAAATTCCACTTAAAACACTTTAACTGTTGATTTAATGTGTAAATCATTTGAGAACGGTCATAAACAATGAAGAAAATGACCTTGTGTCTATTCAGTTGACGCAAAAAAAATCTGCATTTTTGAATATGGAACGCTTTGCAATAGAGCCAGAGAAAGAATAACGGTACTTTTTTCATTGTTCTTACTGATTTCTTTTCTCAACATCATAAGCAAACAGTAAGAATCATCAAATGATAGGTACATTAACGCATAAGGTTTGGAAAAAATGAACAACGTATCTTATAAAATGTTTGTGCTTATTCAGTTGGAGCGGAGTGTATGTAGGATATTATTTTGTCCCTCTAGGCATTTAACACAACAGCATATCCTACATCTAGATGAAGTGACAAGCAATATGCTTCCGGGGCAATTTTCTAAGAATGGGATGAATTATATGTGCTGATGTAATATAGTATTGTGATTGTGTTGTGAAAATCATGAAATTATTTCATGAATCACGATAGATACTAAATCAAAGTCGAATATATAGTAAAAGAAGTTTTCCTTTAATCCAAAACTATATACACATTCTATCAATTTGATTGGATTGAGGGGATAAAGAGGAAATCTTTTTTTCTTTTCTTTTATTCTTCAAGGACTAATTTAATTTTGTTGATTGACTTCAGTGGTCGCAATTTATCTTCAATTCTTGAAATTAATTCTGATACTATTTGAATAATTTTGTATTTCAAGTTATAGGTACAATCTAAAACCAAAAATAGACTTATAAGTTCAATGGCATTTGACTTGTAAAGTATATAAAATGATGTCGATTGTTGATGTCATGAATTATCCCTAATTAATGTCAGTTGAGAAATAAATAATTATATCAATTTATTCTAACTTCAGATTTGTGTATATAAATTCAATATACTTACTCTCCATACTGGTTAACGGAATATTAGGGGAACATTCCTGTTCCAGGTTTTGATATTCAAACAGAGTATTACAATCTAATCGTTGATATATTTATCGGAGAAATATGACAAGCAAAGTTGACAAAATACTCATTTTCATATAGATTGAAATTTATATATTTATTTAGAATTTTCTTGTTTATGTTACATTACAAATTTAGTTTACAAAAAACGAATGGCAGTAGGGCTTCGACGTCTGCCTGATTATTACATATTATGTACGTATGTATATAATTTTGAAAACATTTTTAAGAAAAGAAGTAAGTACCTACGCGATTTTTTAGTTCTTATAAAAAATTAATTTCTAAAAAAACCATCAACCCGTTTTGGAAAATATCGAATTTCTTGATTTTCTTCCAAAATTTGTGTTTTAACTCAAAACAAGGTACGTATCGATACATGTGGGACAGTTCTCTGCAAAGTCTGTTTATCTACTAGCAAATCGTTTAAGAAAAGTTGGCCGACTGTCGTCTAGTGTTCGCACTCACCACCAGCCTGACTATATTTAAACAGCCCAGTGTGGCATTAGAAGCCCAAACTGACCAAACTATATCGGCCGATAAATAGTCTGTAGTGTGCGGGGCTCTTAAAGTCGTATGCAAACTTCGAAGTAGAGCTTATTTATCAGTTGATGACTCAAGAAGAAAAATAGGCGTTAGATAAAATTTAATTTGAGGGTTTCTTAGACAAGCGTGTAAGGGTCCAATGGTACACAGAAAATCATCTCACCAAATCTATGAACTATAACGATATGTCCGAATAATTTTTTGAAACTACTGTTTCGAGACAAATTCCATTGCAATATTTACCAAATCCAAAGAAATATTTACTTTTCATTAAAAATAAAAATAACACAAAATATATGTACATATGTAGGTATAATATTTTAATATATTTTAATTGATTTTTCCATTTGAAGTCGCATTAAAATTATAAATTTATTTCCAAAAACAAATAAAAAAAAAACCTTTGTGTGTGTTCTTTTGGACATATTTTATACTAATTACAGTTGCAGTCGTTATTGCTTTCTTCCTATGTTGGGCGCCATTTCATGCACAGCGATTAATTGCAGTCTATGGCGGTGATGGCTTGCACAATTCTATAGTAATTAAGCTTTACAATGTCATGACGTATATCTCAGGTGTGCTATACTATCTATCAACATGCATCAATCCACTGCTGTACAACATAATGAGCAATAAGTTTCGGGGAGCCTTCAAGGTATGTTTGTGTCGTTTGTGTTAGAGGAATAAAGTTATAATATTTTTGGTTTATTAAAAATGCATATACTCGTATGTACCTATACCTACCTATATACTGCATGTTGTGTGCAGGAGCAGAAAGTTGTTAAAATAATTATGAAGTCTATGTATGTGTGTGTGTGAGTTTGTGTGTTTTGTGTGTGTATGTACAATGTGCATATATGAGTTACCTTTCAAATGGATTCAAAAATTATTTCATTTACTTTCAGTCTTTTTTATTTAGGAAACGTTCCAGTGTTTCGGTGGGCGGATCATCTCATCGTCGTCGTTCGATGACGAACAGAGCCGCCAAAAACACGACCAAACAAGGTCGCAGCGATTTCGAACAGCACTCCACGAATCAGATTTTACAAGTGAGTTTATTTTTTTTTAAACATGCGGTTATTTTTCCTCACTGCATCTTGAAAGAAGGATTGTTTAATTCATTGGTTTCAAGTTTAAAAATATGGAAAAATTCCAAGCCATAGTTCCCTAGAGTTATTCTTTATATCTTTCTGCAGCACTTGGAGGTAAATTCTAACCATTAAACTTTTTTTTCCAAATGTGAGAATATGTTAAACCACTTAATTAGGCTTTAATTGCACCATTTTTTTTTGCAGGCAGTTCTCAACGAGAGGAAAGTAACCAGTCAACTACTTCATGGCGGCTTAACCACCCCCTAGCTCAGTGTTCGGTCGGCGAAGAACAGTCTCTAACCAAATCATCACCCTATTGTGATAGAAAAGCAACATGTGTTGCATCGAAAGAGTGGGTGACTATTAGAGATAACATCATCAAGATCGATGAATTCGATTTACCGTCCAAGGAAGCTAGTTTAAATGTTCTATATGGCAGAGACGGAGAAATTGAAATAAGACTTATGCGACACAAAAAATCAGCAAGCGAACCAGTCCGTAAAATTTGGTCAAGAATCACACAATTCTGTCGATCGAATTCGGTTAAGTCGTCGGCAAGAGCTGGATTTTATACACCACCTATTGATGAGATCTATTTGAATCGATTTGATTTTACAGTGGCATTAAAATCACGACCAGATAAACACCTTCATCATGGGATTTATGGAGAATAGATCCGGCTAAAGTATTTGGTTTAGGTGGTATGTACATTGTATATATAATGAGTTTTTAATTATTTTCTTTGTTTTAAGTGAACCTTTAAAATAATTGTGTAATTATAAACATCAAGCACTTAAAAACTTGCTTAAAGAGCCCAAATTTAATGTTTTGTATTACAAACCGTTATAGGTGGGCGTTAGGTTAGACACAAATTAAAAATGTCATAGTGTCCAAAACAACTTTATTAACTTTTTGTTGTTGTACGATTACCGAGGGCTTGGGGGTTATGACATTTTGCTTGGGTATTATGCAAATAATAAAAACTTCGTAGCCCCCAAATGTTTACATATGCGCCCAAGAACTTTTTCAAAAAATGCCACAAAGTCAAAAATAAATGTCATATAGTGCTCAAAACAATTTTGAAATAAAATAACGCCCAAATTATTAACTGCCATATCGCCCAAAAGGTGTCATGTGTTTTAACTCTTAGACACTATGACAAAATTTTTGTTTATTTTTTGCACTACGACGTTTTTGAGTTTGAAATTATACAGCCCCAACTCATGCATGAAAAGTAAAAAAATGTCAGATCGCTCAACAACTCCCAATGTCAAGATATCGTCACAAATTTTAAATGACATTTTTTGATCTGGGTTTTTAGACTGGGATATGACTAAGAACGATAGAAATTAAAATCGTCATAAGAACCCAAACAAAAGTCAGAAAGCCCAGGCAATGCCTATGTCATAACACCCAAGTTCAAAATTTTAGAATTTTTTGGGCGAAATGACAATCCACGATTTGGGCGTTCTTTGATTTCAAAAATAAATTGGGCGTTTTGACATTCGATTTTTGTCAATTTTTGTTAAACTTTTTTGACTTTATGCCATTTTTCAATTGGGACTTTAAGGTTTTGGACAACAAGACCTAACGCTTTATGGGTGTTGCAATTTTTTCTCAAAAACAAACTGATTATTATTATCTCCAGATAGCCTACTGGGGAAACATGTTTCCATTTTGATTCTAGAAGCAATTGTTTGTTGGGAAAAAATGTACTTATTTGTACGAATTCAGGCTGGAGTCACGAGTCCCGATAAATGCAAAATATTTTTGTTTTGTTGAACTAAGATTGCATAACATAAAATTACAGCAGTATTTCAAGAATTTTTAATTTACAAAATTTTGAATTATAGAATCCCGGGCTGAATCCCAAAATCTTAAATTCTGAAATCCCAAGACTCTGAATATCAAAAAAGTACGTGCGATCTAATTGTGTATGTATCTATTGTCATTTTAATTTTTTACCTCAACCTGAGATTACACCGGTGTTCCTATTTTTCTGTGGATTCCTTATCAAGTATCATCTCGATCTTGAGACTTAGTAAAACAAAACAACATCAATTCCAAAAATACCAGCTCCAAGTCAAGTTCAAAAATTTATACAATAAAACAATTTAAAAGTTTTAAGTCCTTTTTCTATTATAGTTGCAAATATTTCATACCTATGTATGTATATTAATGTTGTGAACCATTATCGTATATTTAATTAAATCCCTCTGAACATTAAACTAACATTCAATTTAATTATAAAGTACACGTACTAAATTACAAGTTGCAGTTGCAGCAAAGATAAATAAACAATGAACGTAAATTGTTCTCATTTTTAAACTAATATTGATTTAAGGATTGACACGATATATCAGTCATAGTCATAGTACACTATATTAAAGGTAATATCATTAGCGTTTTCATTTTTATTCAGTTCTGCACATCTCATCGAGTGCCTCTTTACTTGTTTAATTTCAATATTTTGTTGTTGTTTCTAATGATGCGTGCTGAGTTCCTGTGGGCACTCGAACAGCCATTTTTAATTTTTTGACACTTTAAACTTTGACAACCTGCGCAATATATTACCTTAGATTTGTGTACTGTGAGTCATAGTAACCAGCTATCATACTTTCCAGATTCCAACAAATGCAATATACACAAATTTACAAACTGGGCACGAAAGAGCTCATGATGTGAACAAAGGTATTTTCTGCTATATTTTGTGGTAACAAAATGTGTCATTTGCACAAAATTGTGGCTTTATTTATTCAAAATAAATAATTAGTTGGTTCGTGTAGAAAAAAAATAAATAAAGTAATGCAGATTGACTCAGGCAGAGCTTTTTAATTATAAAATTAAACCACTTTTTCTTTTGTTGTTATATTGACTGCTAAAAGATTCCTTGTATAGATAGCATAGGAAATATGTGCAAAAATCATCATCAGAAATATTTGACAAAGTGTTTTTCGAAATCGTTTGCGCATAAGAAGTTTTTAAAGCTCAAATGTCGAAAATATCGGTTTTACCCACAAAAACTTTCCAAGATAAATATTAAACTTAGAAATAATGCTATTTCTACACGAAAGATTGCGAGAAATAATTAGTTAAAATTTAAATTAAGTCATTTACTTTTAAATGGAAAAGTTGGCATCCCTCAGCTGTCACCGAAAAGAATAATTACTATTTTTAAACAAATAAAAATATGTATAAAAATTGTGTTTTATTCGGACTATAGCTTTGTTTATTAAAATAGGTATAGTTTTTATGTTAATTTAAAAAAAAAATGCGGAAGCGCTACTGATTTTAGAGGAAAGACAAAGTGTAACGTCAGTAGTTGATTTGATTGATTGAATTGGACGATGTTGACATTGAACTGTCTCTGCCATTTTTTTTTACGTCTCTGTACTCTTTTTCGCTCCCACATCATGAAGGGAGGTGCCTTTTTTGGGCACCTCTTTCTCGCCATGAAGTGGGAGTGAGATAAGTATACAGAGACATAGTTAGTTAGTTAGTTCGGAAAAATTTTACAAAATTTGTTTTCAAAATTCGCTTTATTTCAAATAAAAAAATGGATATAAAAAGAAACATACGTGTGGGGAGAAGGAAAAGGGAGCTTAAATTATAAAACGTCCTTATTTTTTAATTCAATTAACATATTTTATTCAATGTTTCTTCTTTTTTTTTTTTTAACTTTTTAAAGATAAGAAAATAAAAAGTAGTTTTAAGTGATTTTGTAAGTAAGTTCTTTTAGTTTTTAAATTAAACAAATTAAAATAGAATAATTGTGACTCGTGGCGTTCATTGCGGAACAGACATTTTGTCGTTGCTCGTTGCGGAAACTTATCTGATCTCTTCTCATTTGTTCTGTTCTGTTCTTCTTTTTTGTTAAAAACCGTTAGCTTTTGCTTTTTGTATGTAATAGCACCGTTGTTCCCTCGATGTTGTTTTATTTTATGGGACGGAATCAGGGGATAGATTTTGGCATTCTAATCCCACATACATAGTGTAAAAATATAATATAAAAATTTTTAAATTATAAAATGTAAACAACACAATCAAAATCCATTCCTTTGTACTTTTTATTTTTGATCACACTTTCTTTTTGACGATATAAATTACAACTTAATTTAGCCATTGACATAAATTTGGAATATCAAGCCACATTATAGTTTTGAACCGCAAGTTCGTGCTATCACAGAAGTGGAGTTTTTCTTTATAAGTTTTGCATTTGTTATATTTATTTATTTATTCAACTATCACGTTCATGTTCATTTTTTAATTTGACGATTAATTTAATATTACTTACAAACTTAAAATTCCAGACCTCTAAATATTTATACGTATATAAATCCTTGAGACATTAAATTAAGTACGTGCTAGTAGGCTCAGTTGGGTACTTGTATGTGTTTTGTATTTAAAAGTGCTAAAATTATATTTTATTAGGCCATTAGCGCTCCTTGATGTCTCATAAAAATAAGACGTATTAGTAGATCTAAAGCTGGGTTGTTTTATTTTTATTTTTTTTTTTGTTTTTCAAATACATAAACTCAATAATGTTTCAAACAATTGTTTTTCTTTTAACTATATATACAGATACAATTCTATAATTATCTAAGAAATAATGAAGGCTATATAAGACAACATTTGCATAAATAATGAACACCATCAGACACAATTTATAATTTAATCGTTAAAAAGGATTCATTTTCAGGATCTGAAATAAAAAAATTACAGTAGTATCATCAATTCATGGAAAAGGAAACTCATGAATTTGAATGGCAATTATTATCCATTATAAAAGAATGGAAATGTCTGTTTGGACACAGATATAGTTGCATTTATTACCAATATCCTACATGCATCGTAAAAGTCCGGAATGGAATATGGATATTTAAGACTTTCTCATTTTTTGCTGCTAAATCCTAATATAAGTTTTATCGGCCAATCCTAGGTTTGTGTCCAATTCGATGGTTTGGTTGACAGTGACAAACATCAATGGGAGAGATTGTGTATCGCGAACAACCAAAGATTCATTTTTACAGAATATATGTATTTCTTACTAATAGGTTCTAAACTACTTAATGCTAAAATATACTTGTTGGAAGTAGAGTGCCACCATATTGTTGTAATTTCATTAAAATAATTTAATATATTTAATTTTTTCCGTTAAAATGAACAAATATTACGGAAAACTATTGCCTGATGCCAATTATAAAATGCAACACGAATTTTAGGTTTTTAAAAAAGATATATTTATTGAACCTTTCGTTCTTAATGCTGGGTGAAGACTCACTCTATTGTGATGCTGCTTGATGATCTTTTTGTTTCGATGCTGTGTCATGATTTTTTGTGAAATCAATCTGGATGATTATAAGAAGAATGTATCCCATTCTTCTGTGGTGGTCCCTTCTTTATTAAAAATTGCTGTATATTTACTTTAGGATTTCCGTCTATATAGATATGTGGGAGAATATCAACGGATCAGTGGTGTTTGCTGCTGTTATGTTGTGTGTGGGAAGCTCAAGTGTAACTTGCCCTCCGAGCTAACGGTCAAACGTAATTCTCTGTTTCAAAAAAATATTATAGCTACATATACAAGAAAATAAATAAATTGAAAGTAAATAATTACAGCTAGTAGGAAATGTTAAAAAATAATAAATTATCGCCGCGACAGCTCGTGGAGATCTTAATGGTTCTATAAGCTGGTGTAAGGTGTGAGACAAAAAAACTCTTGAACGAAATTGTTCCTTGCTTCCTGTGATGTGACACTCTGTTAGTCAATGGATGGATGTATGTATATTTTGTTATTCTTTTCCTCTTCGAATAAATATTTAAATTAAGCTCAACGCCAGCATTTTCTACCTTTATTTTGCACCCCGAAAAGTACGGGTCGGGTATTGGCCAAATTAATTCCATATTCATTTTCATGAAAAAAGGAATTCGGAGAAATGTTTAATTATCTCATTAGTGAATGATTCGTAATTACTAATTAGCATATATTATATTATTAAGTTCGGTTTCCCGGTAGATTGAAAAGAAGGTCATGTCTCATGTGTTACTTTATTCCTTCACATTAAGACTATAAACAGTAAACCTGTGAACTAGATTTTTTTTTTGTATTCTATTCTTATACATATGTATATATAGAAAAAGCATTACCTTATATGTGGTCATACCTTATACTTCAAATTCCTTTACGAATTTGCATTAGGGTGGTCATTATTTTGCTTTTTATTTATTGGTGTGTTTAATCGTCTTAAAATGTCATCCTTTAAAGTTTAAATCATGAAATGGAATTTAAACATTTATGTCCAACGTGGGCCAAAGTACAACATTAAGCCTTTAAAAGCGGTATTCACCAAGCACTCATTAAAAGCTCATAAATCAAATAATATTTGTGCTATTCACAAAACACTCATAAATATTTTTCGTAGTACGAAAATGAGAGCGACTCTCTCTTAACCAGACATATACATTACAAACTTTGAAATTAATTTTTTTTTTCGCACAAATGCATCTCCAAGAACAGAATAAATATGTTATCTAGGTAACCGACTTCAGGGGTTTTGTCTCTTTTACCCTACAAGCTACACTGAGAGATTTCCTCCACAAGGATGAACATCAGCGTTGCCGGAAATTATTTTTTGTAAGTGCCACCGCTGTCAACAAAAAGTGCCATTTTAAGTCACTGCGTGCCATTAACAGAAATAAAAAAAATGTCAGTGTATTTGGAAAAAATTTATTAATCTACATTACATTTACTTAGTCTTTATTATATTTTCCAAATAAGGATGTTCTTCGCATTCAATGTGGGACTTCCGCTACATTTTTTTTCTTTTGAACGTCGCGTCGATGGTGTGTTCTCCAAAACTTTTGCACTTTTATTGACAAACACTTAGACACATATTGTCTTAATACTTTTTTAGGCACAAACACAATTTTTAAAGAAAAACAAATCAGGAATGATCAATTTTTCAAACAAATACAATTAAATCAAAACAGATAATATTTGAACAGATGACGATTAGTAGTGTGGGTTCGTTAAGTGAACCGCACCAACAAAATGACACTGTTCTGTATTTTGCGTTTTTAGTATGAAACTTGGAACGGTGTTGAAAAATGGTACAAGCCTGTCATTCTTTAATTTGAATTTTGAAAATCCAATCATTGTGTTTAAAGATATAAGCATTTAAAAGAACGCAAATCGGGTGTTTTTCAATTTTTCATCTTTTTGAGGTATACTGGCGCCAATTTGTTATTGTATCAACAATTCACACGTATTCACGGACAGGGAATTTAAGACAGTTTTCTCTTACTGTGCTCAAATAAAATTTGCGGTGTTTTATTCACTCTGGATTTAAATTGGATTTAAATTAATTTCTGTGAACAAACTGGCCCTTAATTGCGTTGACAGAGTGCACAAAATAGTCAATGCGTTAACCCCAAAATTCAGGTCAAGAGAGTGTCAACGCATTGACAGTGTTCTGCGTTGGCGATTACACGTTTTACAACTAATTGACTAAATTTGACGTCTGAGAGTCAACGCGTTGACTATTTGCGTTGACCGTCTAAAGCTCAGTTTGATTTTCTGTAATTTTTTGCGTTTATTTTTGTTGCAATTAGTGACACTTTAAATGGCTATTTTGTTCGCAGTGGTTTTCTTAAACTTTTCTGATTTCGCTGACCAAAGAATGATGTTGTTTCCCAACAGCAACGTACCTATTGGGTTTAGATAAAAAAAGAATAGTAGGCGTGTATTCTTCAAAGATTTATAGCCAGCTTATCAATTTTTTGTGCAAAACAAGGAAGTTTAAAAATTAAATTGATTCTCTTCGGGGAGATTTGGGACGGAAATTTTATGTACATTTTAATGTCCCAACTAAACGCCATCTATTAGTCTGGGAGAAAAAAATTGTATAATTTTACTTTTGACTTTTTACGACTTTTTACATTATCTATGTAATTTCTTTCATAAAACCAACACTTTTTATATTCAATGGTTAACCACAATAGCCTCGAACTAAAAATAGTCAATGAAGTACTTTGGATCCAGTCATTCATTTTATTGGTTCTAACTTATCCAATAATTTTTTAACTCTTTTCTGTTACATGCAGTAAATCCCTTGGGCAAAGAAGGCTTATTATGCTCATTACAACTAGAATCACGTGCTAAAAGTTGCAGACTTTTGGTTTTTTTTTCGAATAGAATCGAATTTCTTGACTTATCTATTTCATGTTAAAATCAATATTCCATTATAATACAAATAAAAAAAGGCACCCCTCAAGCAAATCGACATAAAAAAAAGAATAATCGAATACTGTTTCAGAGAGCTTACCAATCTCTAACCGTCAATTTGTCTGTCAAATGATTGTATCCACATATATGTATACCGATGATAGATGACGATGCATCAAAATGTAATAAATATGTGGGACTAATAAAGGATGTTTCTTTTCAGGCTTTTTTATATTTAATAACTTAAATAAAATATTAACACAATCGTAGGCTACATGAAATTTACAATATAAATTGGAATGCTCTTAAAATATTGGTTTGGTGCAGAAAGAAAATGGAGGTTTAAATCAAACTTCACATTACGATAATGGAGAAGTGTAAAAAGTACTTTTCAATACATCTTCCGATATCGGTCTGTGTGTCGGTGATGCTTTTGCGTTTGTAGGTCCAATATATATTGAGCTATAGTTCTTAAATGGGTGGACCGATTTGGTACAAATTTGGTTAATCATTGTTTAAACTCTTCCACGCCTAAAATAATGGCATTTATGCAAAAAATCGAACCTTTCACTGGAGTAAACTGAGTTGCCAGAAACTTTCAGTTTTAGGCGAAAAGGGCACGAAGTAAGGCGAGCAAACGAAATCTCTCCGGTCAACGATTTGAGGGTTTTTTGACATTCCTTCCTATCATAATTCAAGTATGTTGCGTTCAACCAAGATACTTTAGAAGGAAACTACAGAAAATCTCTTGCGATTGTAATTCCTCGTGTGAAAGGAACAAGAAATTTCTGAAGAAATTAAAAGAAAACGTCAAAAATTCTTCAGAAACTTGTTTCTTCGTTTGAAAAAAGAAAAATTAAAAGCAAAAATATCATTTTCACATTTTTAACTGTCAAAGTGACATTTGGAGTTAGTACGACATTGAAAAGATAAAAAAAAGGAATTTGGTGCATTTTAACTTTGGTGAAATAATTAAAAGATATTATTATGCTAACTCCCTTAAAATGTTGAAAACTTTTATTAAAATATCCTTAAAAAAAATATTGCATCCATTCTTTACTTTGAAATACCTTGCAAAAGCAACTTATCTAACCAAAAACAGCAGACAGAAAACACCCTTTTTCTTTATCGTTGTCGTCGTAATGTGAAGTTTTTTTTTGCTTTTGTAAAAAAAAGTGTCTTTTTTTAAGGTGAATTTGATATAATATAGTCTATATTCTGCAAACAAGATGTTTTTTGGAAATTATTTTTATCAGAAGCCTTTATAGCTATACACACGCATAAGTGAATTCAATTTTTATACAATAGCATTTACCATTATATCATGTAGGTCTAGGTACCATAACTACCTTACCTACATATACAAACATTGCTTTCTTGAGGTATCAAAATTATACTGTGTATAGTTAATTTTTTTCCCTCACTTCATAAAAAGGATATAGATGATACCAACATCCATTCTCTAAGCATTTCTATAAAAGAATGTTTTTCTGAAGTCTTCACACCAACCAACAATCGTATAACTTTGTTTTCTTAACTTTTTGCGTGTCACATCGATTTCAAGCACTGAATTAATGAGCTATTATTTTCTTGGCTGTGGTGCAGGACTTGTTTGCAAAAATAAATTGATAAGAATAATTTTTGTCTCCTTGTCGTATATATACAGGTAGGTACATATTTATGTACGTAACGTAGTAACAATAATTTCTAGACAATTGAACTTATAGTCTGGGAGATAGATTTGCAATTATAGATACAACAAAATAATTATTTTACCGCGAATTTTCTTTGTGCCTACTGACGAGGTGATAATAGGTTCTGGGTTTATCTACCATCATTCCTCTGAAATCAGACTATCAATCGTACTAAAACTTAAGCGATTGCGGAATTCAAAGATTAAAGGTTTTTTAAAGAAAACAAATAATGTCTTTCGAAAATCGAATTATTCAACGCATTATTTCCTAAGGCAGCGTGGTGCGGGTATCGTAAATCTACAGGCCAACAGTACAAAACGAACATATAGAGCCACATGAGTAGGTTAACTTTTTTGGTCGTTCTCCAAATTAAGTATTTAAACATTCAAAAACTGAAATTTTGGAAAAAAAGAAATTTTTACATACATATTCATCATTTTAAGAAGTTTTGTTTTTATAGAACTTGGAAATACAGAATTTTGGTCATACAGAATCTTGGTCATATAGAATTTTGAAAACTAGAACTTCGAAACTTTCCAATTAACGCAGTAGCAAAATTAAAAAAAACTCTTCTGTTCAAATTGGACCTTAGTCCTTACCAGACCACGAAGAGTTAAAGAAATTTTCTTCTGTTTATTGAATAGGGAGGAAAATATAATGTTCGAGAAAAGAGAAACAGCTTTGTTTAATAAAAGGTTGCAACCCATGACTCTTTATTAGTATATGCACAATTGATGTGACGACACGCAACTCCACAACAATAAACTGTATGTAAGTGTAGAAAACTTCTGGATTGCTGAAACTTTCAGAGTTTGTTTTTTTTTTAGTGACAGGGAGGTTCAAAGTGGTTTTAGTGGAGCCGTCCACTTATTTCAGTTTTTTTTTTTAATCCAAGTCCTTAAAGAACGCAAAACTTTTATAATTATAAAAAAAAAGAAAATTTACTGACACGTGGTCGTACCATAAACATATCGTGGATCACCCACAAGGGCAGTTTCATAAAAATTTGACAAGTGTGACAAGTGAATATACTTAAACTTTGTAAAGTTAAAAATTGTCCGTTCACACGGTTGGTAGATTTCTTCCCAAAGTCTGACAATTTGATTGTCAGCTCTTTTTTTATCTCTCTTTAACCAACTCATTGACATTTCAGACAATGAAGAAATTGTCAGCAATTATAAGATGTTTTCAATGAAAACATCTGACAATGACCAATGAGTCTGACAATGTCCTAATCGACTGACAATGATAAAAATTGTGTGTTCAGACGATTGTAAGACATTTGGAACAGTTTTTTCACTGACAGATCTGACAATTGTCTGTACTTAGCTTTATACATATATAGTACCTACAGGTAGATAATACATAATTATTGTGATAAAATTGTATTGTATCAAAACGTGATATGATGTAAATAAAAGCTAAAAGTTTGAAATTAGGTTATAGACAAGATTTGAAAACCTGTATGTATCTTTGTCCTAATTGTGAATTGTCAACAATTTACGGTTTGAGTATACATATTTTGATTCAAGGAATGCAATTAAAAATTTTAAAATGTATCAGGGGCCGTGGAGCCCACAGAAATACTAAAAAAAAGTATAATCTTCGCTTATAATCAAATATGGACAAAATATATATATATATAGTCAACTTTGAATATGCTTTACCTAAACAAAAAGTAAGTACTTGAGGTTATGGACAAAATTTTTAATTGAGTCAGGGGTTTGGGAATCATACAACCCCATAGAACTTCTGATTTTCAAATTAAATAGACGAGTAAGGAAATTGAGATCTCAGAGACCTCACCTAAATTTCTCAGTTCTGCTTTCAAAATACTGAAGACGAAAATTTGGATAACAAAATCTCTAAGATCTTATTTTATTGAACGTGCATATATAATTTATATATCAATTAGATATTTTTTATATTCTTTTTTATTTTTAATATAGCTACTTCTTTGATAAATTTTAGCTTTTTATTTTCTCAAACATCTAACTTAAAAGAACGGGTAGCAAATGTACTAAAATGTTCTAGACAACGAAGCTACAAAATATCACTGAAACAGTTAAGGGCAATCCTGTACTTTTCTGATGCTTTCTGGTTCTTTTTTGTTCAGAACTGACTATTTAAACGCACCATATTTATACATATTCGTATAGTTACTATTTAGTTTGAAGTTTTGAAAGATAATTTAGTTTAGGTCAAATCAAAGTGTAAAAAGTTAGCGAATTAAAATGTGTAATTATGTATTGTGTTATGTGTAGTAGACATAAAGTTACTTTCAGTTTGTTCAACGAAAAATTTCGGGTTCGAAATCAACTGCGCAATTAATCATTACAATTACAATTACAATTACAATTACAATTACAATTACAATTACAATTACAATTACAATTACAATTACAATTTCAATTACAATTACAATTACAATTACAATTACAATAACAATTACAATTACAATTACAGTTACAATTACAATTACAATTACAATTACAATTACAATTACAATTACAATTACAATTACAATTACAATTACAATTACAATTACAATTACAATTACAATTACAATTACAATTACAATTACAATTACAATTACAATTACAATTACAATTACAATTACAATTACAATTACAATTACAATTACAATTACAATTACAATTACAATTACAATTACAATTACAATTACAATTACAATTACAATTACAATTACAATTACAATTACAATTACAATTACAATTACAATTACAATTACAATTACAACCCAACTAACAATTTAACTTGTGTAAGGTCCATTTTTTTGAATTCGATAAGCTATAGCTAGCATATACATTTTATAAGGCTTTATTATGAAAGTCAACCATTTTATAAATTATGTTTTTAATAGTAACTTCTTTAATACCTTTTAAAAGTTGGTACACAGGTTCTATAAAAGGCTTGTATACTAAAGCCTGTACAAGGCCTCCCAAATTGTTTCAATGAAAGTGAAGCTTCTATAGAGCTTTCAACTGAAAGAAATTAACAACATTTTCTGTATGGCTTGCTTTAAAAAACTTTATAAATATTTAATCTTAATACTGCTCATAATTATACAGATGTCAACAGAAAGTGTAAGTACATTTTGTATAGGGCTTACTAATAAAATAATTATATCAAATTTGACAATTCACCGCTTTTCATTTAGATTAGAAATATGTAGTTCAAAAAGGGAAGTTTTTTTTCTCACATTATAAGAAAAACTAAATATACCAATAGAGTAAATCATCTAAGCCTTTACAGACAATAGTTAATTCGTGGAAAAAGTTTAAAAGATCAGGATCGCCTATTTGGTTCATAGGAATATTCTGTACTGACTTGGTATAAAATGTTAACAGCAAACTTATGGAAATGATTGCCTTCTTTATTGAACTATTTTACCTTTGTGTAGCAACTATTAATAGAGGGAATTTATTTGGATTAAAAAGCGTCCATTTTGGTTTGCTATTGGCTTCTGTAAGATAAGATATAAAGCTTTTATAAAATGTTAATAGCAAATTCTACAACCATTACAACAAGCGTCCATTTTGTTTTGCTATTGGCTTCTGTAAGATGAGATATATAGTTTTCATAAAATGTTAATAGCAACTTCTACAACCATTACAACAGCGTCAACCATTACAAAATATGTCGCTGTAGCAGATACGTGAAGTATCAACTAATAAACATTTTAACATCCATCTCCTGTATTGCAAATTAGCCTGGTGGGTAGCGTGCTGGGTCTTTGATTGGAAGGACGCGAGTTCAAATCTCGGAGAAACCATGTATGTAAGTAAAAGTGAAGTTTTTTTTAAATTAATTTAAATTCTATACATTTCAGATAAAGAAAAAAGCTATTTACAAATCTAATATGAAGAAACAAATTCAGATAAATAAATAAACTAAAAATTTGAAAGGACGCATTTTTTTTCAATTATACAACTTCATTGCTTAGCATAAGGCCTTAATGGAAAATTTAATGTGAGCTATTGCTTTCATAGCAGGGCAATGACTTTCTTAAGTTTATCTTTATAAGACCTTATTACACTGTTCGTTGGAGACTATATACTTGCATAGCACTTGTGATGAAGTGTCTTAAGGAACTTCTATAATGTGCGCCAAAGTGGTTTGCATAGGGCCTTCTTCTATTACTATACAAGCCAGAAAATAGCTTGCATTGAACCTACAACAAGCTAAATTGTTAGTTGGGAATTACAATTACAATTACAATTACAATTACAATTACAATTACAATTACAATTACAATTACAATTACAATTACAATTACAATTACAATTATATAAAGACAAAACAATTATGTTTTTGGTTTGTCACACGTAAACTCAGAAAGTATTTAACTGATTTACGTAAACCAAATTTTATAATATTCCTTATCTTTATAAGATTGCTTTAAACAATTTTTTGTTTGTCTAATTTGTTTATTACATCAGAATATTAAGTTTTTTTTTAATTTTTTGTCAACTTTTCCCACATTTACGCTTTTAGATTAAAACCTATTTGATACTTTTATGAAATAGGAATTGTTTTATAAAGTCAAAATATTTTCCTGTAAATTTTAAGCCATAAATCTTTTCTTAATTTATAACTGAGTAATGTTTTACCAATTTAAAAATTATAACTTTTTGAATTTTTTATCCAGAAATTCGATTCATAGTTTACGCAATCTCGGGGATTCTGCTTTGTTCCATTTTATTACCATTCCGCCTTTTTTGTATTTTCCCTTCCTCCTTCTACTTGCTTTCTTTTCCAATTTTCAAAACAAAATGTATGAATTTTTTTTTCTTATATAATTTCAATTTTACTTCCGGTTGTTTTGAAAATGGTCTGGGATATTTTCTGATATTTCGCGTTAATTTTTGTTTCCAAAATCTTGCGCATTTACCAAAAAATGTTTCCAGAAAAATTCCAGCTTTTTTCTAAAAAAAAGCAACTTTACCTCCCTCAGTATTAGCAATTGTTTTGATTAAACTTCGAATAAGATCAATACTCTCTTTATGAAGCGTGTATCTATTACCATATATAATATTATAAGGCTGTTATAGGGCGTACAAAACACTAGGTTTGAACTGAATTCAGAGGTTCACAATGACTTACATAATATATCATACTTTTTTTTTCGAGTTCATGGACAAGAAAATCATTGTGTTGGTTTGAATCAAAGATAATTAAATAATTATGTATTTTTCTTATACAATTGACTACACAGGATATATTCTTTTCAATTATACATATTGTAACATGTAATATGTAATTTCAAATCTAAGTCAATGCTGACTTAATTTTGTATTTTATTCTTTTTATTTATGTTGTATTATTATTTTATTATCATGACCACAAAAAGGATATTGATAGTTGTTTAATGTTCTTGTCTTTTTGGGGGCGGTATTCACGTTTTACCAATTGATTGTGGGATGTTTGTTGGACATATAATCTTCTTATTATGTGCTTTATTATTTGATATGTTTTTTTTTGTCATTATTATTTGAAGAAAATTAGGAATTCGTTTTAACATTTTCATGGGAGTTTCGATAGTTTGCCGAAAAGAAAACAACATATTGTCTCTTTGTTAACCGATAAATTTAACTAGGATTACAAATATTTTTTTTTATAAAGTCTATACAAAAATTGAAAATGTATAAGGAACTGAGTGGTAAAAATCTTCGGAACAACCTTTTTAAACTTTTGTGCCTACTTTCCTCACAAAACCCAAAGAATATCTAAACAATAAATCGTTTATCGAAGATCCAACTCATAAACACACACTAACTGGCTGAACACAATGCCCTGCTGCAAATGGAATCGGAGTCGCAGCTGCAACTGCTTTCGAAAATGTCGTACGTCATTTTTTTATTTGCCCACAGTGAGCTGAACAAAAAAAAAACAGACACGTTTTTTATTTCCAATTTATTCTTTTAATTAATAAATTTTTTCGCGACCCAAAAAAGCAAAGCAAAAAATCTTCAATATTTTCTTCATATAAATTGAAACGTCAAAACTCGAAAGTGCTGCACGTGAAAAGTTAAAAGTTCGCGAACCAATGCGGTTCCGATTGCAGCTCCGTCTGCAGTAGCGTTCCATTCTGCTCGTATCATTGATTTTGAGCTCCGACTCCGTCGCATTGTGTTCAGCCAGTAAAGCGACTACCGTTGTTGTTATCATATTTATTTTAATGGAGAATCAAAACTTATAAAAATTCTATAAATAAAAAATTGATGTATGAGTATAATACAAATGTTGTTTCAGACTGATTACACCTATATCTTTATGTATAGCATGTTCCCAAGAAATTCCAATTTAGATATAATTTTAAATTGTAAAATCAATCTTTCTCAACTTCATACCTTCATGTATGTACCTACGTATGTTTTTGAAAAAAAAAGAACATAGATTGAACTTCTTGAATCTCATATGAAAACATTTATCCTTTTCCATACATAAATGGTTTGATTTAAAAAAAAAATCTTTTCTTTCTTTTTTTGTAGGTTTTTTTTTTTGAAAGAATAAATCAACTGCCGTAAAATTCCATAGCGTTTTTCTTATCAAAAGGCATTTCAATTTCTTTAGACCCCAATTGTTAATGGGGGACACAAAAAATACTATGAAAAGTTTATATCCATTTATTTGATTGATTTCACTTTGACAAATTGCCTTTTATTTAAAATATGCTATACATTATGCATATGTGAAACAGAAAGTAAACATTAAAAAAAAAGGTTTTATAAAAAAGGTTACATTGTGATATCAGTTGAAATTCAAAAAATACTATACTATATGGTATATCCTCCCAAAAGGAAGACGTTGAACTTTGCACTAAAATTATCCATGCCATCATTTAGGATTCTTGATAATGCAGACAATATAGCAGACAAACTTAAATGTTTTGGGTACCTATACTGAAATCTACAATGCAAAAAAAGACATGAAGAAAACAAAACATGTTATCTTCTAAAAATAGCTAATGTCCAGTGGCGTAGCGTGGCAAGGAGGGTAAAGACCCCGGTCGGCACTTTGCTTGGGGGCAGCAATTTTACAAATTTTGCTGGGGGCGGCAATTTTTTAAAAGTATTAATCAAAAAAGACGTTAGTGTTAAATTCTTCTTTTTTTTTTTGGTTCCATTTAAGGAGCGCAAAATTTCCTAAATATCCGGGAGGCATGTTTGCTAGGGGGCCGCAATTTTTTTACAATATGCGTATTAATCAAAACAGATGTTAATGTAGTAGTGTAGTCGCCCGTGGCGTAATCGTAAGTGCGTAGCACTGTCACGCCGAAGGTCTTGGGTTCGATTCCCAGTCTATGTCACCTAAAAACAGAAATGTTTTTTCACGGGATACAGCCTCTTGCGAGGAATTGACAAATCCTCCAAGAGTATCTCTTGTCATGCAAAAGTGCTTCTCACCTTAGACGCTAGGATTCGGCAGAAAATTTTAGGTTTCTGCTAAAAACGCACTCACACTGGAATGGTTGAGAGTTGTTAGTCACTAGGCCCTGGTTCTACATGAGCTGTCGCGCCACCCAATTTATTTTTTATTTTTTTATTTATTTATTACTTAGACGTTAGTGTAAAAGATTTTTTTTGTTTTTATAATTTCATTTGGATCCATTTTTCTTCCAATTGATACATTTTATCAGTCCAAAGAAATTATTTAAAAGTTTGCGAGAGATAACACTGCTTCACAGTCAATAATCGCAATTTTCCTTGTGTTTAACACTTCCTGACAATAAAAGGATATAAAATACTGCTCTAAAACTGCATAATTATGTGTTTCAAAGAACTCTAAAGCTAAATGTTACAAGAGAGCATTGAAAAGCTAATTCAAATTACTATCCAACCCAAAAAGTTGCACCACATTTATGTTATTCAGGAACAATGGCAATCAGAAAATCTTAGTTAAGTAGCTATTTAACTTGGAATTTTTTTTAAACATCAAACAAATTAAAGATGTCAGAAAAAATTTGCTAGGTACTGCAAAAATTGGCTCTGCCCCGGGCCGCAAAAACCCACGCTACGCCACTGCACTAATGTCCTATTATAAAAATAAGTTTAAGACTGGACCGCACGTTACTTGCTTTTATATCTCAGAAAAGTGACTGAAAGCTATAAAAATTAAACATCTTAAATTATACATAATTTACGTTTGTACATATTTTGTATATCCACATATGTAATTAAATTTAGTAAAGGTACCCTCATGAAACTTGATGAAATCATTTCGATTGCCATGAGACTTAAGAATCGAGAAGACTCTATAAATAAAATTATCATGGTGAAAGAGGTGTTTTTAAGAGGGAGGTTGTGGTGCATCAAACCGGGTAATCTAAGCACATGATATACATGACTCATGATTGCAATGGGTTTTTGTTTACTATGCATCTAATGACACGAAATCCAAGACCATACGTCGTTAGCTTAAAAAAAGTTGCATTCCTTTTCACGATTGGATGATGATATTTCTAATAATTACTCGTTTATAAAAATTTGCATAATTGGAACCAAGGAACAAAAGAACAAAAGAGCCCATAGAAATATCCATGGTTAAAGAGTATTTTTGATGAGGAGGCCGGGCGGGGGTGTTTGTAGGGAACTTTGGGATAATTCAAAAATATTAGGAACCTTGATGAAACTTTCCAACCAACAATCAAAAGGTGTCTCTAAAAATCAATGGTCAAACGGTTGAAGAGAGTTTTTTTAGGGGAGAGAAAATTTAAGTTTTCAAATTGATATAAAAGAGGTAATGCAAAAAAGATACTTGTTTTAAAATTTTCAACATCAACATAAACTTTAATGAAAGCAAAATTATGACGATATAACAAGATCTCAAAAAAGTTATATGTAAAGGCTTTTTTTTAGATGAAGATGATTGCATTTTTTATCAAGAACCGATAAAATAATTGCAATGAGTGCAATGTTTTCTAGCAAATTTAAATAGACTTTTTTTCAATCATGTAAACTAATTCACCAATTCATTTGTATATAAACATATTCATAGCAATCCATTTTTCTTTAGTTGTAGAACTTGTGAGAGAATAAATTGTTTGTGTATCGGATCAATATACATTGCAAAGATAATAGCTGCATAGCTAAATATAAATACTATCGACTAACGGCAACATCGTCGGAAATTATCATAGACATCTACATCAGAGCGAATTAGTAAAACTGTCTACATATTGTTCTTATCTTACCCTGTCAAACCAATATTATTATTATAATGATGCAAATGTTATGTAGCAAATTATTAAAATGAATCAGGAAATTTACCAAAAAAACGTACTTAATATTTGTTTGATCTTTTTGTGCGTTAAAAAATAGGTATACGGTCTTAATGACTAACATTTCCACAGGCTCCAGCGGCAAAAAAAAACCATGTTGTCACGTACCTCTTTTCATCTCATCTCAACAGTAACATCGGTTTTCAGCAGACTGCTTCATATACTTTTTGGATATATTGAAGACTACCTAAAGAGTCATCAAAAAAAATCAATCTATGTAAAGCGTGAAATGGCTTCAACAAAAGTGTTGATATTCGCACACTAGAGGGAGCTATATGTATATGTATATCAAACAGTATAATCGATTTCATAAAATTAAATGTCTTAAAATATGATTTGAAGGACCCTGAATTATTAAAACTTTGCTCACAGATGCAGATCCTTCTATCAGCATCTCAAGAAACACCATTAGAAGTAATTTTTTGTTAATGCATTTGCAATAATCAATAATCATCATTTAAAGTGTTCTTAAGAGTTGAATAAACTTAAAGTACTTTTAAGCACTTATTTTTAGATTTACTAGGTTCTTTTCTATGCACAGTTATAACGTGAATTTATTCCTTCAAACTTCCTTTCAAATCGAAAATTCACTTCAATTTTATTTAAATCTAATGTAATTTATTTTCCTTGTAGACAACAAAGTAACATTCATTTTTTATTTACAGTAAAAGGTTTTTTTTTACAAAAAAAAATCACCTCAAATCGTTTTCGTTTCCTTGAAAATTTCTTTAAAGAAAATTTTCAATTTTTATGAACGTATGTTAATGGTATGTAAATGATGTAGGATATTTATACATTAAATAATATAGGTACACCCAAGACGAAAGTATCACCCACCAGTCAATGTAACCACACACACACAGACACATCCATCTTGGTGTTAATAATAATATGGCAAACCCACAATTTTCCGATGATGTGGCAAACACATCATAATATACAAATAAACCTCCATAAACTGACTTTATACCTACAAATATAATTTTGTGATGCTTAAAAAATGATTGCCTTTACGTTGTAAACATTAACAATAATAATGCCAAGAAAATAGAAAAGCAGTCATTCAAATGATTAACTTTCGACTATCCTTTTCAGACTTCAATTTCAGTGTTCAGAAACCTATCAAATTAAGTACCATCACATAGGAGTAAATAAAAAGACCGCAGACTATAATAGGTACATAAGTATGTATTATATCGATGATTTAATTTTATTATTTTGCCGTCCTATAGACCAGCACATATTATTCTATGCTCTTTTGATGATGACTATACCTTAAATCATTAAAGCTGGCCAAATTGAAATCAAATACCTAATAATAAACAATTGATCAAAACAAGTTTTTATTCATATCCAGGAAATGTTGGTGGTAAACAAACATCCTGATACGTGTCCACCACAATATCTTAGAATTTATTTTTCATTGAAATGGAATTTCCGCAAGAAGAACCGTATATTCATACGATATACATATATGTATGTATATGATACGTGTGCGTGTTCTTACTGTGTCACACGTGCATCGATAAAATTTTGTGTCTTTTTTGGATTTAGCTACTTAAGTTAAGTGCTATCACGAGTAAGGCAAATTAACAATTTGCTTGTCACATATAAGTTATTTTATATGGAAAGTACTGCCGCGTCTTTATGGGTATAAATTTGTAACCTTTATTCTGAATCTGAAAGATGTTAAAATCTCTGGTAGAAAATGTATTCTTGAATATATTCTGGACTGAAATGTCGTTATGATAGACATAAAACACAATAGAGTTAACAAAGTTTTAACATCTCCATATTATATAGATAAAGATATTTTGTAGCTAAAAAATATGGGTATAGAAACTGGAGAAATCGATCGATGTTAATACGGATATATAAAATCAGAGACATTTCTACAGAGGCGAGGCAAATTAAATTAGACTGGTCAACACAATTTTTGTAACAGAAACCGAACTTCTTTTTCGAATGTTTTTGATTTTCTGAAAAATTCCTTATTACGACATTCATCCCAAACAAAATCAAACTTTAAACATCTCTCCTGAAAAATAACATAATTATACACATTGTTATATTTCATAAAGAGACCATTCCACCTCACAGCTTGCTCACCCAAAATATATGCTGTTTTTGGAAAATGGCCTATCACCATTATTTTCTTATATAGATTGTGTTTGCATTTATATTTTGTAAGAAATATTATTACTTCTCAAGAAAACACTATAGTAAAAGTATTGATGAATAGGTTAAACAGAAGAAAACTACATTTTTTTAAAGATGTGGATAACTTATCACAGCGATACAAAAACAAGATATTGAGTTTTAAAGATGTGAATCCTAGCAGCCTACAAGCCACAACTTTCAGACTGCGATTAAGAAATGAGAAAGTACCTATGTGTGAAACCAGCAAAAACCTCACACATAGACAGTAGGGATCCGCATACCGCCTTTTATATTGTGGTTGGATTTCACATCTATTCATAAGATAAGAAATAAAATTACAAATACAACAATGTAAACAATTGGATTTTGGAGAGGATGAAACATACGAAAGATTCTTATCTTCATAATTCAGTATCTTTGGTTTTGATTATGTTTTGTATTTTCGTATCTACCATGTGATTTTAGTAATAAATATATTCATGTTTCAGCTAAATAAATGAGGTGGTGAAAAAACAAAGTCTATTTATTTCACTACATAATTTTAATCAGATTTTTCATCAAAAATGAGCCAGTTTCACTAATTAAGTGGTTTCTTTGTGGAATACCCATCATATTTTTAATCGAAATCCAGTTGGTGAATAAGCACCCCCACAATAACGCGAATCTGTCGCGGCGAAAATGAAAACAATAATAGGCGTGTTTTTTTGCAAGCCCGGGGGGAATTGGTTGAAAAAAACGACAGCGGGGATTTGCGACACCATGACAGTAAAAAACATGGAGTTTTCATACAAACTATCGATAACATGTATGCAATTCATGCCAGTAACACAGTTTTTCTGTGCGCTTAAGTTAAGCCTCGAGAATTCTCCGGGATTAGTTGTTGTTGCATTTAACATGTTAATTGTTTAGCACCGACGTCGTTTTTTTCATCCAATTACCCCCGTGTTTGCAAAAAACACGGCTAGTAACAACGTGTTGTTAACAACGTGTTGTAATTACTGTTTTAGGCGTCACCGCTATAGATTCGCGTTGGTGTAGGGAAACCTTTAAGCTTTTAAAAACATTAAAAGTGTTTGTATTAGGACTGAAAAGGAAAAATTTTAATTTGAAAATGATATTTTTAAAAGTCAAGCATCGAAAAACTTTTAAAACACATTTTAAATTACTATAATATCAAAATTAAAAATTGTATATTTTGAAATCCATTTGAAAACGTTCACTGTAAAATTTAAAGTGTATTCAAAACTAATATTTTCAAATTTCTAATTTGTCATTTCTCAAAAATTTCCTGTCTTATTTTGTTAAATTGTTAAATGTTCTTATTTAGTTCACTTCATCTTACATATTATGTAGATTTCATGACGAATATCTATATTGTGAACTATATCCTACAAGATTAGAATTCGTAATCATTAAAGCTGGTAGTTTTTGGTTTTTGGCCCGTGGCCCGGCATTGTGTAAACTACATATGTACAAACAATGTTCAGAGGTTGAAAATGTTTCTCCTCTAAATAAAAGCGTTCACTTTTAAATCGCGGTGTTAATTTTTCTTTTCAAAGTTTTTGTTTCAAAAACGTTTAAATTGAAACTAAACTAAACTAAATTAATAATTAAAAGTAAACACTTTTAAATTGATTGTTTGAATTTTCAACTCAATAGCTTTTATATTCAAATTCCAAATTTAAATGAAAAATTAAACTAAATGTAATTTTTTTAATTTAGATGACATTAATTTTAAATCTTGAAATTTAAAAATTAAATGTTTTCATAATACATGCGAAATTGTTGTGTTTATACATATTAAAAGCAATTTCTTTTAATTTAAAAGAAAAAAATATTCAAAACTTAATTTTCTCCATTATATAGTTTTTCTTTTTCTTTTGATTTATTGTCAGTTTTGTTTTTCCCCTTTTATCATTCAATTATTTTTATAAAAAGTATAATAATACTGAATCTGCAACTAATTTAAAAGATGTTGTATCTTAATCTGTAAAAAATTATTACTAATAAATGATATAAAATAAAAGCTAAACGTTTTAAAACGTAAATTTTTCCTTATTACTTTGGATTTTTTTATTTTTCTCATGAAACACTTTAGATGTGCACAATTTAAATTAAAAAATTCGAACTATTGATTATTAAGTGCACCTTTTCCCTCAGTGGGCAGTTGTTTTCGATTTCATATACGAAAAAAATGTGTTGGGGCAATGCAAACGTTTGGGGGAGCAAAGCTCCTCCTAGCTAATGGGTTGCTACGTCACTAGTTATGTACCTATAATCTATATATATTGGATGATGGTGTAGGGTGATAACGGTGATTGCGGCGCAGCGCTTCGGAAAAATGAATTTAAAAAACGATATACAACCACAACATTTACGATAAAAATATATATAATTTAAAGTTTGCCTCTAAACCCCACCCCATATATTTCACAACGAGATGTTGCTTTAAGTTTAAATATAGGTAAGTGAAGAAGTAGATACCTGTTGTATGAATTATGATCTTATTATAGTTATGGAGTCTTGTGTGGGATGAACTTGTATGCCTCACTTCTCATGGCATTGTTTTAACGACCTGTGGAAAGAAAACGTGGAAAATGATTAAATATATTATTCAAAGCTTCAAAGGTTGAAAAACTTCTTGTTTAAGAAGGGAAATAAAAGAATAATAATATAAGCCTTCATTGACTATAGCAAGTTCATGGTAATAAAAAGAAGACTTAGACTCTTTGCTGAATCATTTAAGATTAGTTCTTTTACCCCACAAAAACCTTTTACTATTTACGGTCAGAAACTTTTAAAATAATTGTTTTAAATAGTTTTTGTTAGACATTTTTAAAGAAATAACAACAATTTAATTCTCTTACTGCTAAAGTTTTAGACTGCAGTTACCAGAGATGGATAACTTCTTCATTGCAGACCCCTCAAGAAGTCTTTTGTCTGTAGGTTTTATCATTTATCAAATACATTGATGTAAACTGGAATTTTTATTAGCTCCCACAGTTTAACTATTTAACAGTTAAAGAAAAAAAGAAGAGATTTTCCAACGAAGAATACAGATCATATAAAAAGTATTTAATATTTATTCCAACTTTAATTAAAATCTCAATTAAAACGGACAATATAAAAGTAAATAAACCTGATCCGACTCGTTTTCGCGTTTCCGAGATTAAACCATTTTGCCTTCAAGTCCCTAAGGACTTGGCCATCTTCTCTCAAACATCAAATGTTAAAAAAACAAAAAACAAATAGAAGGTGTTAAATTAAAACAAAGTAATTTTTATACTTGTGACCTTCTTTGTTTCCGTTCCGAATCATCAATATCCTTAAGCTTGTTGAGGAGAAAACTTTTCTTAAACTATTTTCTTTTATTTTTATAAGACCTAAATCAAGTCATTATGTGTACATCTACCCTTCTTTCTTTCTCTCTCTCCTCTCACCATTTCTCTTGGTTTTGTATTGAATCAGATGTTTGAAAAGAAAATCCTTGATTTATTTATATTGCTGTGGATCCCAGATTTTTCTTGTCACTTTAAATTCCAAAACTAAGGAGGTTCTCAATTCTCACCCTTTTAAGTCAATACCACATTCAAGACTATCTATAAAATAAATGATGTTCATAGGGAAATTTTATGTATGTATAGATGTTGTTGACAAGGAAATCCGAGCCTAAATTATTCTTTAGAATCACGTTTGAAATGTAAAACCAAAAATCAACTGTATCACATAAAAATAAGCGATTTACAACAAACCGAGAAATCTGATAACCAAATCCATATTGCACAACAGAAATTGACTGGAACACAGAAGGACAATATATGGGGGTAGATATTTTTTTGTTTTTTAACAACAAGAAAAAAATAGCAAAGGAAAAGGGGTCACCATCATATGGAAACATAAGAACTTTTTATATATGTATATTTCATATGAAGAGAATATGAGAGAAAGAATTACATCCTTGAGTATTTTTATATAGGCATAGTTATTCGGGATGGTTATATATTTGGATGAAAACATCTGTGATTTCTATAAATTAAAAAATGGTATAGAATTTAAAGTGGAATCGATATCAATATAGAAAATAGTAAGAAAAGTTTGTGATGTTCATAAAAACAAATATAGCTTCAAGCTTTTGTCACGCACGAGGGGTTTCTCGAGTAAATATTCATCGAATATTCGCGTTTGTCTTCTATGCTTTTACGCATCGTTAATCTGATAGAGTTGAAAATTTCAGAGTTTTTTTATTTCAAACTGAAGGAAGTAGAAGGAAGGAAGAAAGTATGGTAACTTAAATCGGCTCATTTTCTTTTTAGATATCTGAATTGTTTATAAAAAATTGAGCATTTGTTATTTGTGCTATTTTGAATTTAATGAATAACATGTGATACTAATGTTTTGGAAATGCGCCTGATAATTTGCGAAAAATAGTGAGTGTTTCAGCAATCCCAAAAACAAAAAAAAAAAAACAGTTACTTATCTGCGGCCAATTATTTCTGTGTGAAAAAATACTGAGTTTTAACGCATAGCGAAATTTTTCTCTTTTATAATTTCGTTTTTCCAATTTTGTATGTGATATTTTATTTGCAATTTTAATATTGTTTAATATAATTCCCATTAGATTTTTGTTAAAAAAAATCCACGAAAATTGAACTGAACGGGGCAAGGTCACTAATTCACAGGGCAAAAGTACCAAATGGACTTTTGACACTCTTGGGTGGGTTAGAAGTCCACAACTCAACTGTGGATTTATAACCCACACTGATGAGACGTTCACCAACAAGTGGTTCAATATTCCATAATTTTAGAAATAAATTAGGTCATAATTCCTCAAAAATTTTAATACTTTTTTTTGCAAAATCGCGGAAATTGAAGTTTCATATTCAAAATCTTGTCTTAGGAAGTCTTGCATTAACAGAATAAAAAAAATGTTGAGAAATTTGTAATACAGGAAAATTCTGCATATTTTTTTTTCTTGTTACAAATGTATTCATGATTTTTATAATTTCTGCTGTATTTTAGACGTTAAAAATCTCCAATATCAAATCACTTTTTTCTTAATTTCTATTTTAATATATAACAAAATATGATAATATTATTAATTAAAAAAAAAAACATATTATTTTTTTAATATTTTTAGAAACAACTTGAGGGCAACAAATTTACTAATAGAGCAATGGAGATAATGAACATAGTACCGTATTTGATGTTCAACCTACTTACATATACATAACCAACAACTTAAATTAAGTTAACTTGTTCTTCTTGTACAACGAAATTCAATTTTTTTTAAACAAAAAAATAAAGAATATCTCAGATTTTTGTAAAATATGTACATATTATGGAAAATAAGTTTTATATCATAAGAAAAATTAAAAAAAAAATATTGTACACAATAGGATTTTACGAAATCCAAATATATGTTTAATTAAAAATATGATATACATATGTTATGTTTGGAAAAGCTTTTAAAATTTTAATTGTATCATATGTTCATTATTCTGCTTTAATAAGAAAGAATATTATAATTATGTACATATTTATATATTAAAAAATTGCTTTTGAAATCGAATTTTTACTAATGTGATCCCAATTACAATATTGGTATATATTATTTAATTATGAAACAATTAGTTTAAGAATATATTATTATATATTTAAGACAAAATAAAATATTATATGCTAAAAACTTAACAAACCAATATTTTGATTTATAAATAGGTCTACATTTATGTATATTTAAAAAAAAATTTATTTTTGAGTACGAACAAAATAAACACACAAATAAAAAGAAGGAAGGAATCGAGTCCAACTAATTATACCTAGTTCATCTTGGACTTGCTTAGAAGACTAAAAGAATCCACAAAATTTTATAGGAGCTGGGAACACTTGGATGACGATAGACAACTTCAGATTTTTTCAAATTGTCTTTTAAAAATATTAATTTAGGTAATTTTATTTCTTTTTTTTTCTCTACAGGTGGAAATCTTCAAAAGACACTTGGTAATATTCGGTAATAAGTAGTGTGGGACTTGTACCGCACTAAAACCACTGGGATATCAGGACCAATCTATGAAAGATCGACAAAAGATTTTTATTTCTTAAATAGGGGAAGTTTAAAGTTTTAATACTTTCCCATTGCATTTAGACCATCAGCTCATGAGGCTTGGTTCTTCTTAGTCTTCAAACATTGTCACGTACATTTAATACAGTCTCCATCTCGGAGTTAGAATGACTATTTATTTCCTGCAATTAAGAATTATTTCATAAAGACAACATTCTTTATGTTCATCTATTTACTTCTATACTATAATCTTCATATAAATAGCTATGATGTAATAAAATTTTAAATTATGGTTCCTGTCAGAAAAATTTTACAAATAACATTTAAGCATTTTTACATTTTCCAAATCATAATTCCCGACCAAAAACTAAAAGCATGTTTCAAATTCAATGATAGTGCTATTGAATAACTGACATACATACTTAACAAATTCTATGCAAAAGAGAAGCTATTTATCTTAATATTCCTTTTGTTATTTCCCCTACGAAAATCGAACAGTGTTATATTGCATTCAATTCAAATAAACGAGCGTTCAAATTCAATACACAGGAACATATGTATATTTAGAAGGGTAAACAGGCTTCACAGTTGGCAAAACCATGATGCAAATTATACAATACCTATTTCTGCTTCTCACTTTTCTTTTTTGGCTAATTAAAGTTGGTTTTGCTTCTCACTTTTCTTTTTTGGCTAAATCAGGTTGGTTTTGCTTCCATTCGATCCAGAATCAAATATAATGCGTAATAATGATAAATTGTACGAGAATCAATTTATTTCCCCCTCCTCTATATAACGTACAGCCTTTCACCATATATATCAAAATCTATTTAGGGGAAATTAGAATTACAAACATATCTCAACGGTTAAAGTGTAGGGCCACGTATAGTTCGAAAAATTTATAAAAAAATATGAAGGCAACAAAATCAGCAGAATCAGAGCCACCTTTGGCAATTTCAGCGTAACAATGTTGTTCTGAATATTTTGAATAAAAAAACCAAAATTCAAAACCTCTTATTCATTGATGGTCATACAAATATGGCAGGTTTTTTTTTGATTTCTGAAGAAAAAAGATTCAAAAACAATTTAAGAGGTTCTGCACTTTAACCGTCGACATTTAGAAACAAAATTTGAATATTTTTAAATACAAAATTGAAAACAACACACAGATTAATGTTCGATTTATTTAAAATATTATTTTCAAGGGAAATATTCGTTTGAATCAAACTTAACATAGCGATGAAGGAGAAATCAAAAAAGTTTTGTTCGACATACCCTAAATATGGTATAATAGTTCAAACAAGATATTTCCCAAAGAAGAAATCTTATATATTTTAAGTGTGGGTTTTAAGTTTAGGGGTTTTCTCCACAGTTTAAGGGTTCTTTTCTTTTAAGGATCCTGGGGATATTTTTTAAAAAGTTAAGAAAATCAAACTTTTTTAGCAGATCATCTTGGCAATCTCAAATGTCTGCTTATTTTTCGTTGATTATTTTCTGTTCGCTGTAATTTTCGTTTTTTTTTAATTATCAAATTGAAAAGAACTAATTAAAACTTTATTTTACGTGTCGCAGAAAAAAGAATTAACTTTCAATTGAGTTAAACAATTCTAACATTTTTCACACATTCATTTCACGAGTTTTTATTTTTTATATCATTCTTATATCAATTCTTTATTTATTTATTTACATTTATTTATTTGTCCCTGGAGACTTTTTATGTTATTTTTATATTCGTTATTATAAAGTTAAAAAAACAAGAAGAATTTTTTTTATAACAAATTAACTCTTTATCCAATAAAACTTATTTTAATAAATTATTTTATGTGATGTGTCACTTTTGGGTAAGGACTTTCTCACTGATGGAGTAGGTAATAACTAATTGGTATACCAACAATGAGATAAAGTAGGTAAATGTTATACTAATTTTAAGTAGGGTCAAAAGAGCAGAAATAATGAAAGTACCTTGAATACTTTGTTTATATATAGTCATTTGAAAAAAGGGTGTTTAAAAAAAACACATATAAATAATAAATGTCAAAATGTTTGGTGTTCTTAATTTTTCTAAGGGCAGATTGTTTTTCTTCTGGCAACATTCTTGGCAAAATTTAAATGTTTTAATGAAAAAGTTTAGTTCCTTCTGAAATCGGGTCTTGTAATTTGTAAAGCTAAAAAACTTGTATTTTTAATTAAAAAATCTAGGTTTTGCGTGAACTTAAGCTATAGCTAACAAAAGATGTATTCTATAGATTCATAAAGCTTCAGCTTATTTTTTCCGTTTAAGCTTCAATTGATTAAAAATAGCTTAAATTAAAATTCTTAGTAAAAAGGTACAAAAATATCAAGATTCTTTCACTTCCAAGGAGCTACCCGTCCTAGATAAGATACCACAATAATTCAACTTTGTTACATAACCTTAAACCAGAGACAAAACTGTAAGGACTAGCATCGAAATATAAGGATAAGTAAAAGGAATATTGGAAACATTCAAACTAAGTTTTGAAGAAAAAGATTGGTAAGTATTTACGCACTTCCAGAAATTATTATAAATTTTGCTGGAAAAACTTACTTCACGATTTTACATAACAACAACAAATTTCGGAAATGCATAGTTTAGTTTTTACAAAAAAATATAATTTTGTTGACCAATGACAATTTAAAGCACACAGCCAGGAATATATGTATCTTATAACATTCATTAAGAAAATAAAAACTGAAATAATAAGTGAAGTCCGAATTCAAAAAATTTATATTTTAAGCGTAAATAGTTCGTAAATAGAAAAAAATTTCCAATTAAGTTTACTCGAGTTTAACAAGGAAATTAATGGTGCGAGAGCTTGTGGAGAACAGGACCTTAATGTTTTACATATATGGCTAATCCATTCTTGTGGATATGTTGATGGTTGCTAGGAATAACTATTAATTACAAAACGTACGATAACTGTTTGATATTTTCGGTATAAAATTTTAATTTACGTTATCTTAAAATTTTTGTTATTTTTTATTTTATTTTATTTAATGCGAATGTGTTAACTTCAATTTTCACAGTTTAAGAAACACTTTGATCTGTTTTGTCATAAATAATAATAATTAAATAAATAATTTATTGGGAAATTTAAATTCAAGTTATAAGTGAATTTATTTGCGCTTATTAATATATTCGTTTGCTAAATTGCAATTTATGATCTATTGGATCAACGATTATTATTGGTCCTATCTTAAACCACAATCCATTCTGTATTTATCAAAATAGAAACTTATTGAATTGGCTTTAAATAGTGTAATAAAACTGTCATAAAAATCAATATTCTTTGATTATGAAAACGGCTCATTTTGTTTAGTAAAGAATATAAAACTTGATTTCACCGTTTTTTTTTTAATTTGTTTAAGTACAATAATTTTTTTTTACAATTTATGCCATTGGATCAACAAATTTTGCTTTCCTTTCAAAAACTTTGCGATAGGTGTACTAGTAAAGGAAAATCTGGCAAGCTTGATTTCCAACAAGAAAACAGGACGAAGTTTTTCGTGTTTAAAATGCATGTTGTTGTATATAAATAATGTTGTGTATCTTAAAAAATATATCTAAAGATGTTTTAACTGATAACACACTTACGTATATACAAATTTAAATGTACCTAATGAAGTTATAAGCCACGTCGTTGACTGTTAGTAAAATTGATAATATTTCGATTATATTAATACCCAAATGAGAACAATTTTTCATGACAAGAGATACTATTGAAGGATTTGTCACTTCCTCGCAAGAGTTAGTAGCCTTGAAAAAAAAACATTTTTGTTTTTAGGTGGAAAGGTTGTTATTCAATATTCAGACCTCTGACATGACAATGCTATACGCACTTAACATTACCAAATTCCTGCTTACTATATTATCAACACGCACACATGAATTTTTAAGAGTTGAAATTCGCTATAGACTCTGTTTTTATGAATTGTCATGCCACTTAATTTATTTTGAACCCTGCAAATGATATGAGAAAAATGTGAAAACTAAGTTAATCATTAGATTGTTAATGGTGGATTGACATTTATCTTCATCTGCAAATTTCAGGAAAACTAGAGCGGGACAGATTCATGCCGAAAATACGAATGTGTGAAAGAGTACATATATAGAGATGAACATGTTCATCTTTATATCTGCAGTCATGCACTATGACATCTTCCTATAATCTGCATTCAATGAAGATCTCTACATTCTGGTCTTCTCATCTCTATTCAATAAATGTAAATTTTATATCTTACCTCCCTTTTTTTTACAGAACTCGTTTGAAGATGAATGTAAATCTTTATGGTGGACTAAAAAAATAACACCTAAATTAAAGAAAAGAGTTTTAAAATAAAATCAATAACATAAAATTACTCATACGCCCGAGTGTACAATTTACTGATATTTCACACATCTCCTATTTTACGAAAATAATGTTAATGATTTTGATTTTTAATAATTTAATCGTGGCAAAAACAAAACTGTGCGGTCGGGCCAACTTGACATAATGTAAAATATTTAATTTAATTTTGCGGTAAATTTTACTCCAACCAGAAATTATTATTTCATAATTGGTCATTCCGAGAGAGTTTTTCTGATTTTTTATCTGATTTGCCTACCTCAATTGATTGAAATTTATAAAAACATAAACATAAACATAAACAAACTTTTAAATAAACAGCAAATTCATAGTATTAACGAGCTTATGACTTCACTGAAAAACGAATTATATTTGTGTGATAAAAAATAATAAAAAACAAACTTTCAGCTAACATCAATACATACATACATATGTACACCGTTGAATTAATGGATAAAAAGTTTATCAACGAGTGTTAAATAATACTTGTGCAAATTGTCAGTAACATTTCTCTTAGGTATTTAATCTGACAAAAAGGACAGTAATTTTAATCCTAACTCAAGTACTTATAGCTAGATATGTCTTTCTATTTTTCAAGTCCTTTGTACCATAATTAATGTGCAATTGTGAAAAGGTTCTCATATATATTATATATTGTCTGTCCTTCATGTAAAATGAAAAATGGTTTAGTTATTCACACATGCGACTTGCCTTCAGGTGTTTTATTATAAATGTGATTGCATTTTCTTCATCCTCAATTGAGGTTAAAATGTATATACCTAAATTTAATATTTAAATTTTATTCTTGGGACATACGTATATGTATATACATTTGTAGCTCAAGTACTTTATTGTGTTATTTTGGAATTTAAATTGAATTACCAATAAAAAAAAAGAGAAAAAAAAACTAAAGATGAATTTCAAAATGTCAGTATCATTTATTTTCCCAGGTCTTCTGTCGTAAGTTTTGTAATTTACTTTCCATATACCCACGAAGATAATATATAATTTTCCAAGTGAGTAAACAAATTAAGGAGAGGATGAAAATATTAGCATATGTACGATTCATACACACTACACAGTTAAACAATTTATAAGATTTTAATCCTGAAATCCAATCAAACTTTAAATATACCTAAATTTTATCTCATTAGGAATAGTATATACTTTTAGAAAAGAGATTTTGGAGACTTTAATTTCTATTAATCCTTCTTTCGTGAGGTTTTAAGTTTAATAATTTTATTTAACTTATTTCTCTAATTTTGTTCGGTAAAATGGGGAAAGTTACTGTTAAAAGTTACCACCACATTTTTTAAGGAGACAGTAGACATTTTCGTTCATGACACGTGTAGAAATTGTTGGGAAATCCATTTTCCTAAGGTAGGGGAAGTGGGGGCAAGACCGCACATTTAGTGTTTCACTGCCTTAAAAACCATTAGAAAACGTCTTTTGATAAAAATAAATTCTTTATTCACTTAGTCTTACATTTCTTTAAGGAACTTTAATTATAATAACAGCAAAATAAATTACTCAAAAAAAGATAATAAACTTTTAAAAAACATCGTTAAAAAACGGCCTTGCCCCCATGTGGGAGCAAAACCACCCTATCAAAGTTTGTTGGGCGCAAGACCGTTTTTTCCTTTAAAATGCAACCTATTGACAAAAGTCACGGATATAATGACGCCAATTCGTCTGCTCCAACTCCAGCGCAAGCTTCGTGAGCTCACCCAGGGGACGTGGTGTAATAATCCAGCCATCAGTTGCATTCCATTGGATTTCGTGCCATATTTGACTATAAAACATAGTAAAAAGAAAAAATATTAAGGAAAAGTGAACACATACTAAAACATGGGGGCAAAACCGCATACGACATAGGGGAAGACCGCATAGGGGCAAGACTGCATAGGAGCAAGATCGCCCATATATGCGGTTTTGCCCCAATCAGATCTTACCTGAATTTCTCGGAGTTTCTTATGATTTTTTTTTCTCTATGTTTTTTTTCTTTCACAACAAATAATTTTCAACATCCACTTTCTAGTAAAAAAAAGAAAAAGTTAATAATTTAAAGTATTTTACTGGTAAGAGCGCAACTTAAATTACATCCAAACGATAACGTTTTGCCGAAAAATCACAAAAACTACCGAAACTTCTCGTCATCTCAACCGAATTAGCTCATACTGGAAGAAATGATCGATCATACCAAAAGCCACGTGTTTTTCATTTTAAGTGTTGCCATTTCTAATTTTGTTCATACAACATAGTACAAAAACGGTCTTGCCCCCATGTGCGGTCTTGCCCCCACTTCCCCTATTCATTTATTGTCTCAAATATTGACTTTAATTGACAACCCGAACGTGGACATCATGTTTAGATCCAAATAAGTTATAGTGTACAGAACGTATATATATACATCCTTTAATCCGATTAAGTTTTAAATATACGAGTACATAGTAGATCAAGTAGATTTCTAGCAACTATGAAGCAAATATTAATTCCTTATTCCAATGAAAATAACATTATTATATCATATTTTAAGATGTACAAAATTTAAGGACATAAATATTTAAAGATGGCTTAAAATAATTAATATTGTAGTACTTTATATTTGTTCATCGTAATACGGACAGTAAGCACTTTATTATGAAATAATTTAAAATCCCATTCTAACTGCCCAAAGCTATTAGCCAGGCTCCAGCTGAACATACAAATTACAAGCACAAAAGGCTTAATACAAAATTCTCACAGTCCAGTTAACTAACAGCAGCCTGCAGCACCTATGGCAAAGGCAAAGAAATAACAAATAGTCACGACATATACCAACAACACGGGCGGATTTATTTATTTTAGTTTCAGGAATTGATGTTGATGTTGGCTTTTAGACTAAAAATTATTTAAGAACAATAAAAACTGTGCAACATGTCAAACCTAGTATTAAATAACATAATATAACGGAAATTTATATGTTAAAAAAAATAATTCAATTGTGGGGTGAACCGTGAAATACAACACAAAATTAAATCAAATAATTTGCTCTATCTGCGAATTGTCGAAGAATAAGAGTTTCTGCCAGTTTAGGAGCAATTTTCCAAAAAAAAATTAAAAATTCACTTATTTGAAGTAAAAAATTGATTTTTTTTTGATTTTCATGCACCGTGCCACGGCAATGCTGTGACGAAATCTAACGCTGCATGCATAAAAATCAACTTTGCTCTAATTTATGAAAGAATCGTGAAAAGTGATTCTTTGCTTAATAGTTCAGTTATTCAAGACATTTGACTCCGAAAAAATCGCCTGAAAGCTGGATTTTGGTATATGTATATAGCCTCTTCTAGTGTTCTTAAGATACCGTAAAAAGTCCCCATCGATAGGAGTGCCAAACCGCTGACAATTTTATGGGGTCCTTTAAAATAGTTTTTCAGGAAAATAAAAAAAAAAAAATTAATAAAAATTACAAAAAAAAAACAACGGCAACACTTTAAGTATTATGACTCTGTGGCAAAAAGGAAAAACAGCATAAGTCACTTTTTGCAAGTTTTCAAGAGAACAATTTAAATGTTTCTTTTGCGATTACAAAAAGGGTAAACAAATTATGGACGAAGTGTTACAGTTCATAAACCGTAAGAGATATAAGTACAAACAAAATATGACAGTATAGATTCGCATATTGCGCATCAAATACTGTAATAAACTCGATTTCGACATAAGTCGACTTATGCTGTTATTCCTTGTCTATTATGACTTTTTTTAAAGCTACGAACTTAATCTTTAATTATAATTTAATTTGTCCAACTTAGGAGTTGACAACTCGACTCTCATTTATTAAGTAACTAGAGAAAACTAAAACATTATCTTTAAAATTAGTCCAATTAATAGGGAAGTTTTACCTTAAAAACCGTTAAATAGTTATAAATCATTGATGTTATTTAATATAAAAAAATAAAATTTCCACAGACCCTTTTGTTTGTTTTTTTGTTCATCTACTAACTATAAAATAACCTAAAAAATTTAGAATTACGTGACGTTTTTTAGGTTAAAACTTCCCTACTGATTGAGTTGTAAAAAGACGAACACGCATTGGCAATAGACATAGCCGAAAACATTTATCTCATTTATGCATGTACATTAGGGTGGTCCATTTTTTAATTTTTTATAAATTTTGGGGGCCCACCCTAAAATTTTGTTACATAGGTATATTGCATTTACCATGTGAAATTTAAGCTTATTTGTTCAAGGGCAACCTGGTGCTCAACGACTGTAAACGATTTGCCTTGACTAACGTCAAGTTAGTATTGGATGTTAGAGCGACACTTGTGGTACCTATCTGATGAGTTAGTATTCTTCGCATGCCTATTTAGTCAGTTCAGGTTTCTTATAAGATCTCGTAGATTTCAGCAATCTCAGAAATCTGAACGTAATTCCTCATTTTTGCTGTCAAAAAGACTAATATGTTTTTATCTCCCTGATAAGATATTTTTTAATTCGCTTGCTCAATTATATTTGTGGCAGTTGATCAATTTTTAAAAAAGAGATGGATAGTGCTTTTGACTTCTAAAGGAAAAACCTTGTTCAGGTATCTCCTTCTGTTCAATGAAGCTGACAGAATTTTCCTCGGTGAGATCTCGGAAACGTGGACTGGCTAATAATGATTCGAAATCAATTAGTAGGCAGTAGTAGAAATTTGTCAAAATTTTTGTGACACTTTTTGTACCGGTTGCTGACGGTTCATAAAACATCAACTATTCACCTGTCACACTTACACATTTTTAACTTAGTTAAATAGACATGTTCAGGAAAAATTTTATTTGGAGTTCCATATATTAACACGATTTAATAGTAAAATTAATCAATTAATCAGATTTTCTGTCAAATACTGAGGAAACAAATTTTGGATTGTTGCTTACTTTTTGACGAAGGTCTGCATGTATTATCTTGTACCACAAAAGAACTTACCGTTAACCTTATTTCTTGTCTTATTTTTCGAAGGCTTTTACGTTATATGGAGTATGAGACTTGGTGGGTTTAAAGCCGATAATTGCTATTCGGATCCGAGTCAAGAGTATATACAATCAGAACGTGATATGAGTACACAAAATTTTAAACTCAAGGGCCCTTCATAAATTTAAAATGCGCTCTTGGAAAAGTGTGCATGTAGTATTATAGATGCGATTTCAACAGAATTCAAAGTGACTCAAAATGCATCGTTTGTTCCACATATTATGCATGTTATCGAATACTTTGATAGGTACACTTTGATTTAATTTGTTGGAGCCTCACTTAATTGCTTTTTAAAGGAGATTACTATTTGTACTTTTGAAAAAAAAAAAAACAGCATGACGTGTCTATGTGTGTGTTCATATGTGTCCTACTTGTATAAAGCTTTATTATTTTCAGCGAAAAAATAAAAATGATTTCATATTTTATAAATCGAAAACTTTATTTATTTAATGTTATACATAGAAGTGTTCACGAACATTTAATTTATTTTACCCCAAAAGGTAATGGTGGAAATTAAGCATATTTAAAAAAAATTGACCTTGGATAAGTTAAATACAAAAATATTTAATAAATTTACACCGAACTTTTTCCCAAACTTTATTTTAAACAAATTTAAGGTCAACACTGAATTAATCGCAGTTCAAATTTATACAAAGATTCGTAGGATGTTCTTCATTAGAAGGTAATATAGGTAAACGTGTTAAATAGCCATGTTATCCTGGTTGATTACATTATTTTTAGGGCGTTTTTCTACTTTATATCGAAAAAATCCCTACCAAACGCACATAAATTTGAATCCTGTTTACGATATTCTTCAATTATGTATCTATGAAGCTATATGAATTTTTTTTTTTTTTATTATATGGAGAAAAAGATTAAATAAAAATATAAAATTATAAGAGAGAATAAGGAAGTGATTTGAATTTGAAATTGAGGCGTTTTGCTGTGGCATGAAAGGATGAATATTTTCTATATTGGATTTTTTTTTTTTCAATGATTTAACTTAATATTATAAAGTAAAATATAAAATAAGCATAACCAAAACATATTTTTAGATATCCGAGAAAAATTTACAGACATTAAATTTTACTATATCTACTTATATCTACTTGATACCATAACATAAATCTACCTACATATACCTACTTACTTACTCAATGCCTGCGAAAGCTTTCTATAGTTTCGAGAAAAAATGCTGATAGCACATCGCCCGAAATAGAGATATGTATGATGAACTTCTCGAAAGGAATGGTTTGATGGGATGATGACTTATTGTCTTGGTCTTGGATTTACTACCATATACAGAGTCTTGTTTTTGTGATTGAGATAATAACCCGGGAAAGATAAATTATATAGGTTCAAAACAATTTGTTCTTACAATCGATATAGAATCTCACCTTTTACAACTTACCATAGCCCTATTTCAAAGAGAAGAGGATTCATTTTATCAATATGAAATTTTTATTTTGGAATAATATGTAGATATATATGTAGGCATATGATACATGATGATTTTGACTGTCAAGGACTGTTTAGTATAGGATCTCACTTAAAAAAGGCGACACATTTTTTTAGACAAAAAAATGTAACACCAGTCGCAGTGCAATTAATACCCCAAAATATTCATTTAACACCCTGTAGTGTATTTAACAACATGAACAATATAAAAGTTTTCGTATCTGCCAAAAGTGACAGGCATAATTTTGTGACAACTGACAGATGCAAAATTTTAAAACGAAAATGAAAACAGTTTTTTGATCTTTAAAGTAATTTGTTCTAAATGTTGGTATTAAACATTTACAATTATCTTGCTATTTATATATCGCTTTCAATATTTACTTCCAAAAATGTATAAACAATTATTGTCAGTTGCCACAATATGTGATAACTTTGACGTTTTTTAAATAAACGAGAGATAAGAAGAATAAAAACAAAACAATAGATGTTTTGTTTTTGTTGTTGTTTAAACGATTAGGATTATACGGTAGACGAATTAACTTAAAGACCGCGACTTAGGATGATACGAATCCAATATTCATGTCGATTATGGAATACGCAATACTAGTGATTCTAAGTGCACTGTTCTGTTTTCTTTTCATGACAAATGCAGGCTAAAGAGAAAAGATGGAACTGCACTGCAAATTACTACGGATCCAGAGTTGCGGATTCCATATAATCGACATGATTATTTTAATAAACACAAAACGAATTAATTAAATAAATTGTGCAACCGGCACACGTCGAAATAAAGATCGATATGATGAACTGTCAAATCGATCGAGGAAGGATAAGAGATAGAGAAAATATTGCAACAACACTGCCTGCAACATAAGTGGTACCACTTTACTTCAATTGAAGTAGATCTACTTCTTTTCTACTTCCCACTTCGCACCGTCACCAAAATATTGAAATCTATTTCATTTTAAAAATCCCTGTTTCAACGTACTTCAATTTTGCAGAAAAAAGACCAAATGTACTTCTTTTTCTCCGTTCCGCCGCAGCCAGACAGCAAGTTCTCTGAAATGAGCTTTATCCAATACGAAACCCCCAACAAACTCTCTCCGTGGAAATGTGGAAAGCATTACGCTCTGCAAAGAACCCATCAAACAAGAAAATGCTTTAAAAAAAAACAACAAAACTCACCGAAAAATATGTTGGCTTATTTTTAAAATATAACTATAATGAAAAACCAATGCCAACTTTTTGTTTGTTTGTGTCTTTTCAAAGACTGAAATATTTTGTATTAATTAATTAATTGATTATAATTAAAAAATCCACTTCTACCACGAAAAAAACAAAAAGTAAACAACAGCCATTTTGATTTTTTGTTGTTGCTCTTTGTCTTTCAAACTGCCTTCTGACACAAGACAGAACTTACCAATTACTGCCCGAAAAAATTCCTCGGGTAAAATTTGTCAAGAAGGGGAAATTATTTTCTCTCTCATGAACGCTCTCTCCTACCAGAAACTACCCAAAATTTGGTTACGGGAACACCTTCGGACTAAAACACTGGTAAATAATGGTAGTTTCTGGTAGCTTCAGATGAGTACGCGAACGGACCTATTGTCTCAAAAGTGAATGATTTTTCTCACTCTAAATTTTGACTTTTGAGATTTTGGTTATTCCAGATTTTATGAGTTCGATATTTTAATTTTCTTAATTTTTTTAATTCGAGATTTTGGCATTTCTAGTTTTCTTGGTAGACCCAAACCAAGTACTTAATACAATTTTTTAATGTCCAATACCGGATTGAGTCTATGACTTATGGATTGCAAGCTTTTTTCAACATTATTAAAAGTCCCTTTTAAAGCTAGAATCAATTTCATGAATTGAATTGATTTTTTAATCGTATACATACATATTATGTACTCCCGTATAAGCTGCCTCAACAAAATGTTGGAATTGCGAGAGCACAAATATAAATATTAGATCCTTTCCAAAAAGTGTTGAGAAAAAAGGACGATGATGAAGTTTGTCGTGCTTTCGGAATTAAAATGACATTGATTTCACTCTCACCCAGAAGGAATTCCTATAGGTAATGTTCAGACATCCACAAAAATAGAATTGAACCAATTATGGCTATACAGCTTTAAAGTATAATCGGAATTTTTCCATCAGACCCTATAGAATATTATAATATGTGAATGTTGAGAAGGAGACACCCACGCCACCTTCGTATTGAATAGGTACTGTCTATGCGATATGTAATTACAGACATAAAACATTACCCTACGTCCCACGCATTACTTTTTTTCCTCTTAATGTCAAAATATTTTTTGATTGCTTGGTGTGTTAATGAAATTGGTTGATTACAAAAAAAAAAACAAAAGCATTATTTTTAAAGATTTCTATTGGAATTATTTTGTATCCCCAAAAAAAAGTATATTTATGATAAACCTATATTAGAACCTCTTTCCATCAACAAAATTCTGTAAGAAATTCACTTTGTATACCAAATGCATTATTAAAAATTCAAAAAGGGTACAAATTGAATTATTTTTTTATAACTTACCTATATCAACAATAACCAAAATAAATTCCCTGCTGTAGATAATTAAGGTCATCATAACAAACAGAACAAATATCAAGGGCATAACTTTCTACTCCTATTAAAAAAAAATACAAAATCAGCAATATCGTAGGAAAAATGATACAATGACCTAAAGGAATGAAGGTCCATAATATAGTCCCACACAAATGGAAAAGTGTGAGCATAGTCGAAGGAAAAAATACATAAGAATTTTTCTTCTTATTTTTTTTTTCTTAAATCAAAATTAAATTGTGTAAAGAAGTTATTTCATTGACTGAGCTTATAGTTGAATTTAATCAAGGAGCAAGGAGCAGAGTGGGAAATGGAAATACGCTGTCAATAGAAATAAAAAATTCTGTGATGACTGTTGAGTCATAAGCGGTAAGCCTTAAAAATACTTTAATATAAATTGACGTCCAATGCAATGTATATTTCAAACGTAGGACGAAGGGACTGTTTGGACTACAAAAGGTTGAAATAATATACAGACGGTTTGCTACGTATAATCTACGACCATCACTCTGGCAACTGCTGTCCATTGTCCAATGTACAAAAAATTTTGTATTGTTGTAGATTAAAGCTCAAATGTGTTGAGTTTTTCCTTTCGAAGGAGGTGGTCGTGGTTTGAATTCACATCTTTACGAATGAATGATATTAAAATATTACAGTCGTATTGTAAGCCTGTAGGCTAAACTGTTTGACTTTCTTTTGGTTACTTGTGGAGGAAAAAAGTTTATAACTTACAAGTGTTATAACCTTAGGCGGAAGGTATAAATATATGTATTTATATATTTTCATTTTGGGCGAAATCTTAATTAGTTTTAATAAAATAGCTCAATAACGGTACATCATATAGCTTTCATTACAACTCATCTTTTTTGTTTCTTCCGGGGGTAAGTGTTAAATCTTTCAAAAGCATCTAGTGAGAAAAATACATTTATTAGTTTTCTTATACGTAAGGTCCTTATGGACTGATTTTAGTTGGTTGTCTGCCATGTTTTTTTTTCATTATTGACATTATCAAGAATAATTCCTAATATAATTGTAGCTTCGTTTGATCGTTTTGCCCAATGATAGTATTACGGTGTCGTCAGCAAACGTGGCTAAAATGGTGGCTTCCGTTTCAATATAAGTTAAGCTAAGTACAGACGATTGTCAAATCTTACAATATTGTCAGAACTGTCAATGGTCTCACAACAGCTAACAATTAGCTGACAATTGACATATTTCTTACAATTAAAAATTGTCCGTTCACACGGTTGGTAGATTTCTTCCCAATTTGATTGTCAGCTATTTTTTTATCTCTCTTTAACCAACTCATTGGCATTTCGAACAATGAAGAAATTGGGCGGGTTCAATAAAAATAGCTTAACATCTGAATTTTCAGATTTCTGAATTTATGTCGTTGAACGCAAAAAAATCTGAAATTTCAGTCGAAAGTCATTGTGTCAAATTCCTGCATTTACCTAAAGGATTTACATTGAAGCGAAATAAAATAGAACTTTTATTACATTTGTAAACTAAACATTGAGAGTGAGTAGTTGTGAGGATGAAAATGTATGTAACTAAATCAGCTACAGGTTTCATTACCTTCATTAAAAGTCCTTTTATTGATATGTATGACTTACAAAAACATAGAAAAACTTTCCAAACATCAATTAAAAAATTGTTGATTTAAAAATTCACTAAACAATAAACAAAAAGTTCGTTCATTTAAATAAGTATTGAATTTTCATGACAAAAACTAAAAAAATCAACCACCAACAAGACGAAAATTATAAAGTTCAGCTTTTATGTGTGCTTTTGGCACTTCCCCCACCACAAACAACTTTCATCTGAAATTTCAGATGAGAATTTCTTGTCTGAAAATTCAGATGAAACGTAAGTCACTAAAAGTCATCTAACTTTTTATGACAGCTGGCCAATCAGAAGCTCCAAAAATTCAGAAATCTGAAAATTCAGATGTAAAACGTAATCGATTGAACGCACCCATTGTCAGCAATTGTAAGATGTTTTCAATGAAAACATCTGACAATGACCAATAAGTCTGACAATGTCCTAATCGAATGACAATGATAAAAATTGTGTGTTCAGACGATTGTAAGACATTTGGAACAGTTTTTTCACTGACAGATCTGACAATATTGTAAGATCTTGACAATCGTCTGTACTTAGCTTTACAAAATTAGACCTAGAACACTTTTTTGTTGAATTGCAGCCACTATTTTTTTGAAATAGAAATATTCATGCATGTCTTACACGAAAGAAACTATATTCTCTAGATATTGTTAAAAAAAAAACGCATAAAGCCCTTCCTGCAGAAATCAAAATCGAAACCTTGCGAAACATCTATGAAGACTGCCGACAAATTTTCTTCTCTTCAAAAGCTTTCTAAAAGACGTAAGTAATATGATCCTGTATACCTACTTTAGTCAATTATGTGGAATAGTTGCTTCTAATACCGAACTGGTATTTAAGTATTAAGCGTTTTTCTTCGTGGGATTTATCCCTTTTTGTGGGAATTTCACGTCTTTATCAAGCTATAAGGGAAAAACGGATTTTTTGAACCCAACAGTACAAAAGAAAGGGATTTGACGCTTTGCTCAATTTTTGCTTAAATTTCTCATTTTATTGAAAAAAAAAAGGATTCGGCTTTGATGAAATAAAACATTAGGTGTTTTATTCATTGCTGTATAGCCAGCGAAGCGGAAGTCTGAATAAAATGATTACTCACTCTATACGTTCATTTCAATAATTCAAAGTTCTATTGCCGCAAAGCTTTTATTTTTTGCCGACTTCTTTTGCGATAGCAATCAAGTTGTTTTTGTTTGTCAAGGGAAATTTTGCTGCGCTGGCTATGCACCAATGAATAAAACACACCTATAGTCATGCATATAGAAAGAACCCATTTTAAATATCTTAATCCTTTCATTTCTATTTTTGCATTTGATCTACTAAATCCTACTACGCTGCTGATGCGAAACAAAAAATTCCATACAAAAATAACACAACTAAACCATAAACGAAAATGAAAATGAAAACAATCGTTCTGGTTTTCGTTCTTCAAACTATGTATGCTCTTTGAAATCGATAATACAAGCAGAATATTTGTAGAAGTCTGCAATCCTTTTTCGGACATAATTAATTAATTAATGACATTTGAGTTTTATTCTTTTTTTTTTTGTTGTTCATATTGATATCTGTGCTATAATTTTTGCCTTTTTTGCAAATGGTTAAACTCATGCATTCAATGTTAATGTTCAATGTTTATATTTCTTTGCCAATGCGGAATGCATATTTATTTATAAATTACAATGAAATACATATATATTTTTTTTTTTCAATTTATTTTGTCAAGGGAGAATTGCGGGATATTTATTTATCATAAAGGCGTGGAAAAAAAGGGAATTTTTGGGTATAACTATGGGAAAACCAGCTCCCAAAGTCTGGCATCACTGCTTTAGTGGCAGCCTCTCTCAAAAACTCTCGATATATATAACGGGACGAAGAGCGAAATGGATCAATAAGATTTTAATGCGGAGCTTTTTTGCCGAATATTTATCAAGCAAAGCGAACAAAAGAAAAACGCGAAAATTAAATATATAATTTAAATAAACTTTATTTTAAATGAGTTCTTAATACGTTGACTAACTATAATGGACTGTGTTCTCTTGCTTTGCTACCTATTTGTTCCTTTATATGGCACATGATATACTTTCGTATATAGTTTCGTCTTACGATAACTTGGGCGCCGAAAATTGATAACGGATTTTTATAGAGGGGTCAAATACAAACATTTTTTTACTACGGAAGGGGGGGTCTATCTAGCCCCGTTTAGGAGGTAGGGGTGATTTTCGAAAAAACGACTTAAATGGAAAAACAAATACCTATTAAAAAACAACGGCAACACTCAAAATGCAAGTTTTGTTCTTCATTCAAACCTTCAAAACTGGCTTTAATTTTTATATAATTCTATTATTTAATAAGAATTCAGAATAATGTCTATGATAAAACACCCCACAAAAGTCCACCCATCAACCAAACCAACTAAGAATTCCTATATGGTAACTCTAACACCCAAATAACTATACCTATACACATTATGATTGATCGAAACACTTCAAAGAATTTTAAAGCTTAATTAAATCCTTTGGGTTTTCAATGACGACGCGACGCGTCGTAAAAGGTGCATTTAGTTTCTACTTATACACAGTCACAGTCGAATAATAATACGATGAGACTTCAAAGGAAGACTATCACCTGTTATAGTTATAAGTTGGACAATTCTAGACGGTTTATACCTAATTGATAATGATTTATAACTTTAATTGTGGTTGAGGCAGGGCCGGCCTCAGCCAAACTTGCGCCCTGTGCAAGATTTTAAGAAAGCGCCCCTTTTTTATATTGGCACAAATGCAAAATTGGATCTATTTTTTGTTTTCGGCCTCAACAAACCTTCGCTTTTTTCTAAATTCTGCCCCCTAAGGCTTTTATTTGTACATATTGGGAAAAACGAAAACACAACTTAGAAGATACAATTTATTTTTCTCTAATAAACACTTCCACAAAAAACACGTCACTTCTATTAAAAACTGATATTTATTAATCTTAACCGACATAGTGAAAAAACAATTAAAACAATCTGCACTAGACCAGATACAACGAAACAAACTGCCTGCGCAAGAACGTTTCAAATATACATTCATCCTTCGTACCTTTAATTATTTCACTCTATTCTTCTTTTCCATTCTATTAAAATTTCCATCTTTTATTAGGTGTGTTTTATTCATTGCTGCATAGCCAGCGCAGCAAAATTTCCCTTGGCAAACAAAAACAATTTGATTGCTGGCGAAAAAGAAGTCAGTAAAAATAAAGATGGCTGTGCTGGCGATAGAGCTTTCAATTATTGAAATGAACGTATAGAGTGAGCTTTCGTTTTATTCAGACTTGTGTTGCGCTGGCTATGCAGCAGTGAATAAAACACACCTATTATTTGATTTTGCGTTAATTTCATCTTTGAAAAGAAAAAGATAAGTATCAGTGGAAGTAGGTGTAGATTTTAATATATGTACACAGCTGACAGCCACGTAGTACCTACTTGTTGCATTTAAGATCTAGTGGGATCTTTAGTTTTACGATATTTTGAGTTAAATTCTCCTTGAATGTAACAATGAAAGTGATGTTAGTTAGTGTGCAAGAAATAACTTAGCACAGTTGTCATGGATGATATTTTGGGATTATTTGAATAAATTTTGTGGTTAAAATGCAAACTGCACTACATATTTGTTTGCGCAAGATCAAATTACATCTTCTTGATACTGGTAATGTGCCCCCAGGATTTTGCGCCCTGTGCGTTTGCACATCTTGCACATATGGTTGTTCCGGCCCTGGGTTAAAGTTAGTTATTGGTTTCATTAACTACATTGTAATTACATGTCACACACTTCACTTCAAATAATTGTTGAAAAGACTTTAATTAGTTGTCATTCTTTTAAAGGAGATGCGTTGGTTTTATAAATTTCTTCAAATGATACGTAATAGCTGTGATTTATGCCATCCCTTTTTCTTAATGTAGGTAGGTAGGTATATAAAGTTCTGGGAGTAAAATAAATTTAGTGTCGCGACAGCTCATGGGTCTATAGAGTTACAACCTTCAACTATTCATATGTGTGCATATTATCGTCTGGAATGGAGGGGAAAGGCATTTTTTCTTGACAAGAAAATATAGAGATATTTTTAAAGTATTTGTCCTCGCAAGGAGCAGTATCCGTGAAAAAACATTTCTTAGACCCTGTTTAGATTGGGAAGATTGAGTCCGGACAGATGAGTGCTTACATTCGAAACTTTGAGGCGCCTCAAAATACATTAAGGGCCAGTTTAAATAAAAAAATTTATTTCATGTGAAACACTGGGCCAAAATAAAATATTTTGTTGACTATAAACAATAATTGAGCCATCAGCTTTTTATTGGCATCAAAATAATTACTGATTTCGCTTTTTAGGTGCCTCAAAATTAAAAATTAAAAATAAGTGGCACTTAATTTTCCTATTTTGGCACTTTAGACGCAGTTTTACTGTCTAAGTAAGTGGAACTTAAGTGGCCAACATGGGAGACTTAAGTGTCACTTATTCCGATAAGCTTATCACTGTGAAATTGTGCATTAGTTTTCTATAATTGGCACTTAAGTGACACTTAATCGAGTGTGAAACTGGGCCTAAAACAAGGCTCAGGTTTCCATTAGGAACATTAAAACAAAAATATGAAAAAATATGTTTTGGACGCCAGCTGGGCCATAAAGCACGAAAATAATAATTATTTTGTGCGGAAATGATTATTAACAAAGTAATAAACAATTTAAGTTTGCTTAGGTCCTTCCCATTAAACTACTTACTATACGAAACAAAATATGAAAAAGGCTGTTTTCCTAAAAGTATGCAACCCTTTTGATATCATATTTTCTAGTAGGAGAGCTACAGTACTGTTTATTACAAAAAAATTGAAAACATACCAAACTGACGAAATAGGCGCCTGCCTGGCGACTGAACATACCCTAAGCGGAGCAACGGAGTTGCGTGAGCGGGACTGTACCTTAAAAAGGGAGTTAAAATCCTTTGAACCCGCGAAGCGGGCCACCCACAGTACTGTTTATTACAAAAAAACTTGATATCAACCGAACTGAAAACAAAAACATTTTCACTGATGAAATTATATCAGAAGCGTTGTATACTTTTTGGTGAATACCACATTTGCTTTTAAGTTAGTATTTTTAATCTGTCAATCGCATCCACTTTTACTTCTTTAATTATGTTAATTGTCTATAACTTTTATATTGTTTTATGATTGTTTTTAATTAACTGGAAATTTTTCTACACAGAAAATCGCAAATAACCATTTTGCAGTGCATTTATGAAGTAAATTAATCTGTTTTCATGAAGCTATGGTGCAAAATTTAATTGTTTATATCTTTGTTAATAACTATTTCCGCACAAAAAAAAAATGTTTTTCTTGTTTTATACGCTATTTCACAACATTAAAAAAAAATTTGTTTTGTTCCTTCAATGTTCGTAATGGAAACCTGACCCGGAATTAGAAAATTTTAGAAACAATTTTCTGAGCTTTAAACATAAACACACTTAATTAAATATAAAATCCAAGTTCTAAACATGTTAAAGTATTAACATTTACATATTTTATCAATAACTTCAACACAAAGTAGATGCATGAGTCCGGTTTTTATGTTTTCTTCGTGCCTCACTAGAGTCCTCACCCCACAATTCTCTTGCCTACGAACTGCCGTGATAGACTCAATCTTCCCAATCTAAACAGCGTCATACGCACTAAATCATTTCACCACGTTCTATTACACTACACTACTAGAAGTAATGAAGATTAATAAAATTAACTTTAACGCCCATATTATTTACTAGATACATCCATATTAAAATTTAAAACTGGATGTATTTACTTACATTGAATTTGTATGATTTACATCTGGATTTAAGTTTTAATCTGGATGTATCGAGTGAATATGGCGGTAAGACTTAAGCTATGAGCAGACGGCATATAAAAAGTCGCATACGTAAGCGACTCTGACGTAACGTAAAAGTCCCAAATTTGTTGCAAATTCTATGCATACATCAGTGCTCGCAAACTTGCATATAAGGGTGTTCACACGATATGCAGAAACTGTCCCAAAAGTCGCAAATGCATTTGCGATCAAGATGCTCGCATATCATGTGTCCGCGAATGTAATCGCATATGCTGTGGTCTATATGCGAGGTGTTCAGACGATATGCGACAAAATCCGCATATCACCCATTTGAGATCATATGTAGGTTTGCGGACATTACATAATTTTTGAAATTTGGTGGTTAAAGTATGTGTTTGTGAATATTGCTCGTTTCGAATATTTAAATTATTAAAGTCCTGAAATAAATTCAAAATGTCGATAAGAATTTGGGGTGGTTATACTTTTTTCGTAAAAGAAACAACGAACAAGAAATAATATAAAGAGTAGGATTTCCGTTATATCCCAAACTGTTTTTTTATCATATGCCCTAAAAATGTTTGACCATACCTCTGGCCATATTTTTCCCCAAACAAATTTGTAGAAGATTTGTTAACATTCTATGTTTTTTATTTGAAATTTCAATATTTTAGTTTTGTCTTCATTTTTATTGTGCATTCGGCGTTTAAAAGACCTAATTCAAAAATGTGCATACAAAAAATCTATATAACTACATATTTCGATTAACCCTTTTGGTACGGAGGTGATACACATCCATATAAAGTTCCATTGTTCTGTAACGTACCGTACCGAAAGGGTTAAGATATATGCATATGTGATAAGAATGGCTTTCGGGTTAATGACATCAGAAAAAATTTGTTTGGTCAGTAATTTTGTTTACTAATTTAAATATAACGGACACCCACTAAGATAAATAATTTCAATTATATTTTTTTTATGTTCCTTCGAAATTTAAAACCCTTATTTTTTTTTACCGACTGTTCTACTAGTAAAATGAGGAATTAAAACAACTGATTTGCTCGCATATGTGAGTGATATGCAATGTTCTGTTTTCGTCCCATCGCAAACTTGCATACGGTCGCATATGCTCGCAAACTGTCACAAATTATATGCAAGAGTGTTCACACGATATGGAAGAAAGTCGCAAACTTATATGCGACCTGGGTGTCGCATATAGTCCGCAAATCATTTGCGAGCATATGCGGACTGTCCCAAAAGAGTGTTCAGACGATATCCGACCAAAGTCGCATATGATGACGTAAAATGACGTCAGAGTCGCAACCGTATGCGACTTTTATATGCCGTCTGCTCATAGCTTTATGGATTGTATACAAGTTTTAAATGAATTCATGTTGATTATAAACTAGAATGCACCTCACACCTGGCTCTGCTCGAGTAAGTAATACGACGTAATTTGAAAGAATTAAGGGCACCTATAATTTTTTGACGAATTCGAACGGCTTAAGCAACGGCAATTTTTCATGACAAGAGATACCTACTCTTAATTTTTAAATTATTTAACTTAAGAAAAAGGAACAAAAATGATTTTAAGTACTTTTGGCTTTTTGTTTGTTCATTATAAAGCCATTAACATACATCTTCAATGTTAAGCCATTGCCCTTCATATATTATAATAACGGAAGTTTAAAGGTCTGCGACCTCCAAAACATAAATAATTCGAACAGACCTCTACTCCACATTTCCATGGATTTCTTACTGGAGTCACGTAGTTGAAATATATATTATTTTCCCATTTTTATGACAAGGCCACATATCTGCTATACCTACTTTACAAGGACTCATCGAAAGTATCACGTTGTCAACATAAATTTTTATAGCTCTTAGCAAAGAGCCTCGATTCTCCAGAATATTATAAATAGCTTGGCATAAATTATAACTATACCAGTACCTATTAGGTAGCATTTACCAGAAACTAAAAAAGGCAAATCCGTCAGGAAGTCAACGCCAATAAAAATGAAATAAAATTATATCTAAATTAGTGACACAGATATATTGTATAGAGCTGTTGCAGATACTTTTTCTTTCAATACTTTTTCCTTTCGATACAAGTTAAAAGACCTAAATAGACTTACATTCGAGGTCTTTGTTTTAATGTCTGGTAGTTTAGCGTATATCATGGATATACATACATATATGATGGTCTATAAAAAGCAGCAAATAATATCATAGAAAAGTTTTGGTTAGTTTCATTTTTTTGTATGGTATTCCTCTGATATTTGACGAATATTTGGTTGCGTTTTGTCGTTTTTTATTTGACGTCTTATAGACCAAGATGTGTTATCTTGTTTTTTTTTACATTCTTTTGTCGATCTATCATAGATTGGTCCTGATATCCCGGTAGTTTTAGTGCGGTACAAGTCTCGCACTACTTGGTACCGAATATTACCAAGTGTCTTTTGAAGATTTCCACCTGTAGATAAAAAAAAAATAAAAAACTTTCGTGGGATTGATTTTTTAGGCAAAAGATGAAATATAATTTTCTTAAGAAGGCTACAGGTCAATTATGTGCCACGCTTCGTCCATTAATGCGCTTTTCATTTAGGTATTATTAAGAAACTTATAACCACAGCATTTAACCAAAATCAGTAGGGCTATTCCAAATACGCGGCGGATCGTATTGCTGGTGATACCTCAATTTCGATCATCTTCGCTTTCGGTTAAGTCGAAAGGAATACTAATGGCCAGTTCTACAATAGTGGTTCAGCCTCGGTTCAAGATTTTAACTCACCGATTTCGGCGGATTAACTAAAGTTTAACGCTGGTTCAAATATGTAATTGGTTACTATCACACACTTGAAGTTACTGTTGAACCACTGCTGCACCACGGTTTAAATATTTGTACAACTGGCACTAAAAGAATCGAAACTCGGGCTCTGCCACCAAAAAACCTCTCGTGAGGAATTGGCAATTACTTCAAGAGTGTATCTTGTCGTGGAAAAGTGTGTCTCACCTAAGACGTTCGGTTTCGGCGGAAAATTGTAGGTAATCCCCTCCATTCCTCCGATAGTACGTACATATGAATGGCTGAGATTAATTGTCCTCAGTCCCTTCGGAATGAAGTGTCCTTAGTTTCGGCAGGGCCTTTATAAATTGGCATTTCTATACTCTATAGTATTATTTCAATTGTTTAAGATATTACATGATCGAAGTTAAATCAAAACAGTAACAGCTATTTTTGAAAAAGTTGAAAAATCCGAAATCGTTTAACGGTTTTTAGATGAGCTTATACAAAATTTGAATTTTTGTTGGAAGGTGTCAAACGTTTTCTTGCCGTAACCCATCTGAAAAGGTTTTGAACTCGACAGATGGAACTGTCTTTAGTAGAACAAAAACAATTTATCAATTTTAGACTTTTATTTTATTGCATTATTGGCCTTAAAGCTACAATACAAATATTTTCTAACGTCACATCTCTGTTAACATACGACCGCAATGAAGTAGTGAACCCGTGCTTTCTCAGGTACTCGACTCTGCTGTAATCTAGAACTCGTTTGCACTGGAAACCTATTTTCTCTCGTTCTTTCACCGCAACATCATCAACTGTTGTATCTCCGTTAATTGATTCCTCGTCAATAAGCTTCCTTCGTTCTCTACTGAAGCCAGTGCCACATATCGCCCAGCTGGCCATTTTCGTAATCAAAGCAAACTCCTTTTGACTCAATCCGTTCTCAAGGAAGAACTCCTTCCCGACAAATGGATTCCATTCACATCGATGATGGCAGCAAAGTGCGATCAGAATGGCCTCGGTTTTTTGTGTTTCGTCCTGTAAAATGCATCGAATGGTCAGATCTGTTGCTGCGCCACACAAATGTTTGCTCACAGCAACGATACTCTTGGAATCGTGGAGTAAATCCAAACCGCACATCCTGAAATCGGCAATGTCTGCCCGAATTCTATGCACAATGTTTCGGTCTTCTATTTTATTGTCCTTTTTGTGGCGATGGGACATTCTGTCGATGAGGATGACCTTGGATTTCTCATTACCAGTGAGAGCCTGAGCCAACCAGTACGAAAGGTGTCCCTTTCCAGCTCCGAATTCAACGAAACTCGTGGACTTTTTAAAGAAACCATTCTCGTCCAAACAGCCAAGAAGAGAGGAAGTCTGTATCAAGTGCTTCCTCGTTTCGAAGCCGTATTCTTCATTCGCAAGTTCTGCCTTCAGAACATCGTGCGAGTGATCCATTTGAATGATTTGACCGTCCACATACTTTGTGCAGAGTTCATTCACTTTGTCAATTATTGCTTTCAGTTCGTCCGGTGGAACTTCGCTTAACTTTGGACATTCCGTCGGAGAACTCTCATTTTCTCCGTTATCGCCACAATTCACACCACGAACGATGTATGGAGGGAGATTTTCCATCGGCTTTGCATTGCAAATCTTCAGGTGCTTCCGAAGATTCTTCTTGTAGACAGAATGTTTGCCATCCAGAGGACAAGGTATTCGTGCATTTTGTGATACTTCTACTTCACTGCCGTCGATGGTGATCTGCTCTAATTGGGGTTCATGCTCACCGCAATATTCTTTGCCTTTGGCAACAGTCATTTTGCAGAACCGTTTTTTTCGTTTTACGAAATGTTTGCATGTGGGTTCTGCAGAAGATGGAGCTTCGCCTTCGGCATTGTTAGTGGTTTTCGCCTTTTTAACTTCGGGTTCCATTTGATTTGGATTTCTTTTCGCGTGGATAAAAAAAGTCTAAACACTTCTAAGTTAAAAACTGACAGATAGAACTGTCATTTTTCAGATGTCATAAGAGATGGTACGTTTCAGGTTTTTGAATACAAAATAGTTTGTACAGGGTGTTGATAGTTTTCTAATAATAGCCGTGTTTTTTTGCAAGCCCGGGGAGAATTCGAAGAAAAAAACGACGTCGGTGGTAAACAATTAACATGTTAAATACAACAACAACTAATCCCAGAGATCCCTCACACCAACGCGAATATTTCTTGGCGAATACGAAAACAATAATAACAACGTGTTGTTTTCATTGGAGGGTGGAACCTTAAAAGGGTTAATATCAGGCGTGTTTTTTTGCAACCCCTGGGAGAATTGGTTGAAAAAAACGGCAGTGTGGATGTCAGTAAAAAAACATGGAGTTTTCATAAAAACTATCGATAACATGTATGCAATTCATGCCGGTAACACAGTTTTTCTGTGCGCTTAAGTTAATCCCCGAGAATTCTCCGGGATTAGTTATTGTTGCATTTAACATGTTAAATGTTCAGTACCGACGTCGCTTTTTTCATCCAATTCCCTCCGGGCTTGCAAAAAAACACGGCTAATGTCAATATCAATGGCAATGACAATTTATTGCCTGGGATGGTCTAATTTCAGATAGCTAATTTCAGTTGTCAAATGTCATTGTAGAAATTGTCAATTGTTTTTTGCTCTTTAAAATCACAATTTTTGATAATAAAAAACTATTTTTTGTTTGAGAAATCTCCGGCAAAAAATTTCATCGATAAAAAGATCTCTTCATCTTTAATCAAGGATTATTTTAACTGGTAAATCATCGAATGTGCATGGAAATCAAATTTTTTTTCAAGGAATCCATAATTTAAGTTGTTAATCATGAAAATCGTTAATCAGCCGATTTTAGTTGAACTGTAAAAGTCATTGTTCAAATTTAACCCACTGTGAACAAACTGACCCTTATGCCTCATTTACACGAATGGTAAAATGCCATTATAGCTGCCAAATATAAGCCATAAGCTCTAAATACTGACATATTTTTTGCCATAAAAAACTGGCAGAGAAAATTTGGCATTGAATGCTGCCATTAAAATGGCACTGTGTAAACACTTTGCTGGTACCATTTTCCAAATTATGCCATATTCGAAAAAGAATGAACATGTTCATTCTTTATTGGCAAAATGCCATTTAAAAAGTCACATCTTTCAACTTTGAATATTGACGGCGTTACAAGGGATTATTTATTCAACAAAACTAAATTTGTAAGTAAATAGAAAATACAGATTTAATTTTTCAATAAATATACTAATAAATTAATATTTAGGAATTTGAAAAGACATGGAACAAGTGATCTTGATTAAAAAGGCAGCTCGCAAAAGGAAAGTCGTGAGGAAGTGGGTACCACAAGAGGAGCAATTGCAGTGGTCGGACCCAATGTGCCCGAGTTTTTCTTTGTCGCCGGATGGCTTGGGACTGCATCTCTTCTTCCTCATCTTGTAGTACCAAGAATGCTCCTAACAAGGCAACAGTTTTTGATTTTGATTCCATTTTATTGTATTAAAAATTGATATTTGTTGTGCAACTTTCTTTCGACTTCAACAAATTTAGTAAATATGGCTCGTTTATGGCAGTCATGTAAATACATTATTTTTTTCCTTGCCATTTAATACTGGCAAAAATAATGCCAACATTTAATCAGCCTTTTTTTTACTTGTGTAAACGCATGCCATTATAATTTTATTTCGTCTATTATTTTGCCAGTTTTTTGGCAGAAATATTGGCAACTTTGCCATTCGTGTAAATCCGGCATTATACTATGTTTTCATTGGAGCCGAAATGAGCTAATTTCGTAAATTACAGAAAAGGTGTTTTCATTGCAAATTTGCTAATTTCGTTTGACAAATAACTTCATTTTGAATTTGATTTGGGAGTTAATAGCTTCTTTTTCTTGTGTTCTCTTTCTGTTTCTTATATATCAAATTTTGACAATTTCAATGTTTCCACTAGGTTTCCACTGCGGATGCATTCAACTTGGGTGTGTTCATAAGGTTTTTACGTAATTTCCAACCTAATTTCGTGCAAATTTGGTTGAAATTACCTCATTTCGAAATGTGAATTTGTATGGGAAATGAGATAATTTGGAATCGAATTTGTAAATTTTCATCGTATTTACCTCATTTGGCCCAATGAAAACGTAGGAGAGAAAACTGAGTTTCGCAGCAACTTTCAGTTTATGGGTGAGAAGGGCAAGAAGTAAGAGGGGAAAATGAAATATCCCCGGTCAACGATTTGTGGAGATTTTTATTGACATTCCTCTTCACATACACAGTAGTGTGTATTTAAGTCCCCTTTCACAAGAGGAAACTGAGTTTCCAGCAACTTTCAGTTTATTGGTGAGAAGGGCAAGAAGAAAGAGGGGAAATTGAAATTTCCCCGGTCAACGATTTGTGGAGATTTTTTTGACATTTCTCTTCACATACACAGTAGTGTTCAAGCTACTTTAAAAAGAAACTATAGAAAATTTCCACGATTTTGTTTCTTCGTGTGAAAGGTACAGGAGATTTTTAAGGAAATTAAAAGAAAACGTCAAAAAAATCTCCGGCAACTGGTTTCCTCGTGTGAAAGGGGACTAACCAAGCTACTTTAGAAAGAAACTACAGAAAATTTCCACGATTTTGTTTCTTCGTGTGAAAGGTACAAGAGATTTTCAAGGAAATAAATAGAAAACGTCAAAAAATTTCAGGCCTCTTATCGCTCGGAATTTTTTTTTTTTGGAACACGGACTATTCAGTCATGAAAATGGGAGCTTTCACGTTGCACTAGTATGTTTCTGAACGCAAACAGCTGTTAATGACATTTCTAATATAATAGATGAGTATCGCAAATTTTTTAGGATAGCTTGAGATTTATTTTTTGGCAACAGCAACAAAGCCATTTAGATCGCATTGGATACAAACCTGAACGCGACCAATGAATCCACTAACAAAATTACTAATCTACTACATTTAGAACTGAATGTTCTAAGAAATCTTGTTTATCTGTAGTATGTGGTTTAAACTGGCAACTGTCACAGAAATGTCAATTTGCTAACAAAAAAAAGGAAGTGGCGTGTGTATTCAAAACGTTTTGTAGTTTATCACTCGAGGCATTTTATCATAAATTCATAATTTATTTTGTGTTATCCATAAAACTATCACTGAAATATGTAATTATACACAATTAGTATTTATTTCGATTAAAAAAAATTGTTTCTTATTTTTTACTTTCCCAGGGCTCTCGTCAAACCAAAATCTGAACTCACCCCCGAAGAATTGGCCCGTCAAGAAGAGGAAGAATTCAATACGGGACCATTGTCTGTGCTAACACAATCAGTCAAGAACAACACTCAGGTCCTCATCAATTGTCGCAACAACAAGAAGCTCCTCGGACGCGTTAAAGCTTTTGATCGTCATTGCAACATGGTCTTAGAGAACGTAAAGGAAATGTGGACAGAATTGCCGCGTACCGGCAAAGGTAAAAAGAAGGTTAAGCCGGTAAACAAGGACCGCTTTATCTCGAAGATGTTCCTGCGTGGAGATTCTGTAATCTTGGTTCTGCGTAATCCTCTGGCAACAGCAGCTGGAAAGTAAAAAATAAAAAATAAATACAAAAAAGTCATGTTAAGTGCGGTCACTCTAGGTCTTAAGTAATTTCACTGATTAGTTTCTTCTTTTGTAATACAAAACAAAAAACAATAATCACAAATTTACCAAATGGTTTTTATATTGAACTACTTCTAGAAATCAATCTTAAATTAAGATTGGCCGGGGTTCTAAACACGACCCCAGTTACGGGAAGGCTGGAACCGGAGTCGAGAGCGATCGTTGTATTACATATTATAAGAGTCTGTCTAAAGACCCGACAGCGCGAAATTAAAAGCTTTGCACTTCTATGTTTTTTTTGCTTGCTTACATAAATACAGTGCCAGCATTAAGGCGTATAAACAGTGAGGTATGTATGGAGGGCATGTTACCCCCCCTGCTTGGGCACACTATAGGATTTGGGGTTGGATGTATGCAAAGTTTCTTTTGCATTTATAGAATCTGGATTTAAAGCCAACCTCGCACCTACCCCAAATCCTATAGTTTCGCGTCAGGTCTTTAGACGGATTGTTATTATAATTATTAGAAGACTAGGATTGAGGTTGTTCATAAAGGACTAAAGAGAACCCTCTGGTGGGCACCCCGATTTTGTTTTCTAGTCACGGAAAGTGTTAATGATCACCCACTTTAATGGTGATAAATTGTTACATTTTCTTCAATCGTATAAATGGTAAAAAATTATTAATAGTCTATGGATAAGATACTATCGAAATACAAACGATGCTTAGCCAAACACTACCGTCTGTGTATCGGTTTTTTTTAACCAGGTTGTTATCGTTACCGATAAATATTTAAGATCATATATAAATGCTATGCAATTAAAAAATGGAATCCATTTATTATTTTGCAATTTGTGAACTTTAAATTATGGCTATTGGTTAATCGGATAGTTCCGGCATAAGAACTGGATTCAAAGGCATATAAGCTCGACTCGAAGTCAAAAGAACGCGAAAACGCTTCAATTGTTGAGACAAAGGAACGCTTAAGCAATTTAACAGGCTTTTACATCCGCAAATGATATATGTGTAGGTAGGTACTTGCATGTTTTAAGATTATTTACTACAAACGTTATCTTAGATGTTTCAAATGTTCAGTTAAAATGGGACGTGGTTTTTTTATTGGATTACTTGCAATTGCGAACCTCAAGAGTGTTTTGGGCTGATACTGAAATATCTGGGTTCTTGAAGTACATAGAGGTTATACCGGATTGTGTTGCTGTAGACGCAGTTGATTTTCTAGAGGTCTGAAAACATTTCAAATTAGCATATTCTTACGTTTTGAGTATTGTAGGTAAATTTTGACAGTGGCGTATTTGTAAATAAAGGAAAGGAGCTGACACCTACGCAAGTTAAAAATCCTCCAACTGTGTATTGGGATGGTCGCGAAAAATTCTTTAACACTTTGATGATGGTCCATTCTGACACACCACCCAGCATCAAAACTGAACTCAAGTATCATTAATTCCATCATTGGCTGGTGGTTAACATTCCTTGAAAAGATACTAGCTCAGGTGACATTATCAGTGAATATCTTAGTTCTGGTCCATCAAAGGTTCTGGATTACATCTCTATGCTTTTCTTCTCAACAAACAACCTACAAAAATTGAGTTTGAAGAAAAATTCATTAATAGATAGGAAGGAAGATCAAATTTTTCAGTTGCAGAATTTGCAGCCAAGTACGACTTGGGATTGCCTTTAGCATCTAATTATTATGTAGCTAAGTGTGATGACTATGTACCAATTGTTCATGCTCAGATTGGATATTAAATTACCTATGAAACTTTATGGTGTGAAGATTTTAAAAGATAGCAAAAAAATTAAGACAAAAACGGAAAACCGTTTAAGCAAAGAAGTCGGATTACGAATACAGTAAATTCGCGATAACGTGGACAATTAAAAACTCGTGCCATTCAGGTTTGCACTTGTTGATATTTAAATTAAAAAAAAAAATAAATAAAAACTAGACTAAAGATTTAAGAACTTCTCACTAAAACTTTCAACAATATCAACAAGTACAGTTTTTTCAATGAAATTAATTGGGAGCGTAGCGGAATCCCGCTTTTTAAAATCATGTTTTTCGAAAATCCAGACAAAAAATTTAAAATCCCGTCTACTAAAATACCGTTTTTTTTAAATGCCGTCTTCTAAAATCCCGCTTATTCATAATCCCAATGTATTAAAATCTCGCTTTTTAAAAACCCCCATAATACCGCCAATCCTGTTTTTCATAATTCATTTGGGTACGAAAAATTATAAAATTTCAAAAAATAAAAAATTACTCGAATAAAAGAAAATATGTGGGGGTATTTTTGATTTTTACTGTACACATTTGTTTTTGATCACAAAATCAAAATTATATACAATTTACTCATTGAAAAAATTGGCCCTGGAACTAACTCCGAAATGAACTAAGTCCCAATGCACATAACTCCCACTAAAATTGGGACTAGGTTCATTATGAACTGATTCCCATTATTTTGGAAGTAATTCTCAACATAAAAGTAACTAAATCACAAAATGCAAATGAAGGGTTATGTCGCACAAATAAAAAAATACCAAATGATAAAAAGAAACTTTGCATACACCCAACCTCGCACCTGCCTCGCACCTACCCCAAATCAAAAGAACTAACTCCCAAATTTATGTACCTACTAAGTCCCAACGAAATTTTGGTGGGAGTTAAAACAAGTAGTTGTAATTGCAAAAGCTGGATAATAAGATAAGAAACGGGATTATAAAAAATGGGATTGTAAGAGACGGGATTATAAATAGCGGAATCTCGAAAAAGCGGAATTATAAAAGACAGGATTATAATAATCGGGATTTTAAAACCGGGATTTTAAAAAGCGGGATATCGAACCCAACCCAAATTAATTTTCGTTGGAACAAATCGTTAAGGTAACTATAAAACAAAAAATGTCATCAATTGAAAACATGCAGTTAATGTAAATATATAGAAGATTATTATTTTTTATTATGAAAATTTTTTAAATAATGCAATTCTTAAAATCCGCCTACTGCAAAGGAATTTGTTATTAAAATTGATTTTTGTTTACAATTTTTGAATAGAATTTCACTTAAAAAAAAAACAAAAATAGTTTCTAGGATCAAATTAAAAGTAAATACATATACACTTTAGGCCAGAGCCTAAATCAAAATTATACCCCCCCCCACAAAAGTTGTATATGGTCTTAAAACTAATTTTAAGATTTTTTTTTTAAATTTTTATTTCTACCACTAGGAGTCTTGCAACGCAGAATAAAAATTTATGAGTTATTGATTTTGCTGTGTTTTTATTTTTTTTTCAGGATAACAAATTATATTATCTTTGTTTTTAAATTAAAATGCTTCCTTATACATAGCTCTTGAGTTAAAAGCCCTTGGGTGGAATCGGCTAAGGTGATTTGTGATAATTATGACAGTCACAATAAACAAATTCGGCCTGTGTGGTGGGTGAAATGTGTATGTATCTAGGTATTAAAACAAAATTTTTAATAAATAAATTAAAAAATAAACCAAATAACAAATGCTACCAAAAAGACAAAATATTGGCAAACAAAAAAAGGAAAGAATGCAGATACAAAATTTAAATGTTCGTATAAATATTCAAAAAAACCTGAACGTATTTTTCACTATTGAATCGAATTGCATTCGAATATATAATCATGAATTAGTGATGACATTGACATTGTGATGAATTTAAATAAAAAAATAAAAGTCGTGGAATATGCTTCTCAAATGGGAAAGTTAAATTGTAAGAATTAAACTCTCCACCAGAACTACTCACATTGGATTCATATAGGTATATGCAATATGTATGTATGTAGTAGGTGCATTTATTTCGGGTGTTACAAAAGAATCATAACATTTGATGCAACAAAAATTATATACAATAATTTCATGGCAACATTCAAATTTCAGGGGTCTCTTTTACCGTTACAAAATGTTGATAGTCTTCAAACATAATTTATGGGAAACACAAATGGACAAGTTTTATCCCTGTGCAAACAATACAGAAAATTGATTAAACTAAATAGAAACAAAAAGTTAGTTTTTATTTATTAAAACAGTCACTAAGAAGCGCGGCAGGGTTCAGCTAGTTCAAAATTAAATAAAAACAACATTCTATAAAGTTATTCCCCCAAATCTTTTTTTACAATTTATTTGTTAGTGGTTTTAAAATATGGGTTAGTCCTAGATCCCTTGCAGTTTTTTTCTGTAGACGCTTACTTTTTTGTTATAAAAAAAAACTGTAAAAATTGTATTTCAAAAATTAATTTTCTAAATGAATATTCAGAAACTATAAGAAATTTTAGAATTATCTAAATTATTCCGATTTTCAAGCAAACTTATTGGAAAAACGCTCTAAATGGTTGTCGATTTAGAATTTTTCGGTCTTAATCATTGGTTTCTTTCTAAGTTCCATAATTTCCGAGGAATTCCGAAAAGGTGTTTTTTGAATCACTCTAATACACATATAGGTAATTTGATTTCTATATAAAATGTCATTTTATTGCCTATAGAATGGCTGGTAGGGCCTATAGGACTCGATAAAAAAATAGTGAAAATTTTGGCCAAAAGACTTAGGCCTTCTGCACACGAATCGTCTCGTCATATGACACGTGTAAGATGCGGCAGCAACGATATCACTACGGCTAGACTTCTGCATATGAAGCTTAACGTCATAGATTAAACACCATTGCCAGCCAATTTTGTCATGTAAAATTTGAAACTGATACTTCCCAAAATGTTTTAATTTATAAGTTCAAGTGACGACCTCAACTCCAAAGATTGCGTTTCGCCCACTTAAACAAAAGTAATTTTCTAATTTTCTTCATCTATACGTTATTCTTCACCAAAATAGAGCAAGTGATGTTCGCGACGAATGAGTGCAGCTTACGCTTAATCTCAAAAAAGGAAATCGGGTTGGGTTCGATATCCCGCTTTTTATAATCCGGTTTTTAAAATTCCGGTTTTAAAATTTCGCTTTTTTTAATCCTGCTTTTTCAAGACCGCGCTTTCTATAATCCCGTCTCTTATAATACCGTTTTTTTATAATCCCGTTTCTTATTATCCCGCTTATTTTAAAAAAATCGCGCGATTTTTTTTAAATCAAACAACTAGTTTTAATGATGATTGTCCGGCGCACACAATGGGCGGGTTCAATAAAAATAGCTTAACATCTGAATTTTCAGATTTCTGAATTTATGTCGTTGAACGCAAAAAAAAATCTGAAATTTCAGTCGAAAGTCATTGTGTCAAATTCCTGCATTTACCTAAAGGATTTACATTGAAGCGAAATAAAATAGATCTTTAATTACATTTGTAAATTAAACATTGAGAGTGAGTAGTTGTGAGGATGAAAATATATGTAACTAAATCAGCAACAGGTTTAATTACCTTCATTAAAAGTCCATTTATTGATATGTATGACTTACAAAAACATAGAAAAACTTTCCAAACATCAATTAAAAAAATTGTTGATTTAAAAATTCACTAAACAATAAACAAAATGTTCGTTCATTTAAATAAGTATTAAATTTTCATGACAAAAACTAAAAAAATCAACCACCAACAAGACGAAAATTATAAAGTTCAGCTTTTATGTGTGCTTTTGGCACTTCCCCCACCACAAACAACTTTCATCTGAATTTTCAGATGAGAATTTCTTGTCTGAAAATTCAGATGAAACGTAACTAAACGTAACTAAAAGTCACTAAAAGTCATCTAACTTTTTATGACATCTGGCCAATCAGAAGCTCCAAAAATTCAGAAATCTGAAAATTCAGATGTAAAACGTAATCGATTGAACGCACCCAATAATACTAAACAATATAATCTGGCTCAACCTCAACTTGTTACAGCATCAGTAAATCATAGCTATTAAAGCCTAGTACGCAGTTCGGGAAAAAATTTATTTCTCATAAAATTTTTTTTCCCAGGACAAATTTTGTCTCGGATTTTTTTTGTGCCTTTTTTTCAAACTGAAAATGTAAAAGTCTCCACATATTTTTTCCAAGATAAATAATGTGCGAAGCATTATCTTCCTAGACAAAATGTTGACGTTTCATGAATATTACGATTTTTATCAACCACAAACATATTTTCGTTAAGTATTTCCAATATTCAAAGATATTTTGTAAATGAAGTTAGGGAATAGATTATATAAAACAGTTGTTTTCACTTAGTCAGTGGCGTAGCTAATAGGAAAGGGTTCAAGAGGGCCAAATATTAGTACAGGAACATTTTTTAAAGTATGAAAATATAAAAAATTTTCATAGAAATGAATTTTGTTGATCGCTGTAAAAGCTGCAAATCTATACAACTTCAAAATTTGTCCTGTGAAAAAAAATGTAGAGATAAAATTTAGTTTTGCTCGATCTGCGTACTATAGGCTTAAGCAAGAGAAAGAATTTTGCTGTACATATAGAATTTTTTGAACTAACTCCCATCAAAATTTCGTTGAGACTTAGTTCATAAAGTTGGGAGTTAGTTCATTTCGGAAATAAGTTCATTATGAAATAAGTCCCAAGGAATTTAATAAACAGTGAGGTACGTATGGGGGCAAGCTACCCCCCTGCAACTACCATGCTTGGGCACACTATAGGATTTGGGGTAGGTGCGAGGTTGGGCGCTTTGTATCATTTGGTAGTTTTTATTTATTGGGACATAACCCTTCATTTCCATTTTGGGACCTAGTTTATTTTATGTTGGGGGTTAGTTCCAAAAATAATGGGAATTAATTCATAATGAACCAAGTCCCAATTTAAGGGGGAGTTAGTGCATTGGGAGTTAGTTCATTTGGGAGTTAGTTCGTAGGGCCAATTTTTTTCAATGAGTAAATATATATTAACATATATAATTTTGATTTTGTGAGCAAAAACCAATGTGTACAGTAAAAATCAAAAACAGCCCCACATACATATATTCTTTTATTCGAGTAATTTTTATTTTTTGAAATTTACAAACACGTTATTAACCAAATGAATTATTAGCTGTGTTTTATTTTCCCCAAGATCCGAACCAGATTGGATTTGCTTACAAAAATACATGTATTACAAAAACAACACAAGATCCAACTTTGTTCTGAATTTGGATTTCCAAATCCATTTTGAACACACACCCTTAATTTGTAAATGTCGTCAGTAGTGTAAAGAAAAAAGACAAATGGTGTATACGAATAAAAAAAACAAAGGAAAAAAAGAGTTGGGTATATAACAAGTTGTCACTGAGATCCTGGATTGTTTTATTTTCATGATCTGATCTGGATTGGATCTGGGGGAAAATAAAACGCAGCTATTGTAAAAAACGGGATTTTAAAAAGCGGGATTATGAATAAGTGGGATTTTAGAAGACGGGATTTTAAAAAAACGGTATTTTAGTAGACGGGATTTTATAACTTTTTTTCGGGATTTAAGAAAACCGGGATTCCGATACGCTGCCAAAAAAATCCACAGTTAAATAAGAATTTTTCTCTCAGTGCACCTTTGTAGCAGGTTTCAATTGCTATATAATCACTTAATTTACCTACCTTGTGTATGAATAAATAAAATTCTTAGTTGAATTTATATTCCTGTGATTATTATACACAATCAGATTTGTGTTTTTTGTTGCATCTATAATTTGTGCGAAAAATAATTTTTTTTTTAATTAAAAAAATAGTAATGAATGGGACAATATAAAAACCGATAATATTTTATGTCACGTTAGAATGCAATTACCTATACCTACCTTTTTTATAAATATCTTTGGTTGGAAGTTGCATGCCTCTATCTACCGCCTACAATTTGCGTATACAACAATTCCGTGTGCCGATGACTTATGTACATATTATTTCAAACAGAAAAAGCCGGTTTCGTGCGGCAACAACAAAATCAAAAGACAGAACGAACGCACGTCCGATCTAAATGTTGACAAACGACCAGTTTGTCTAAAAATGCATTAAACCACATTTCAAAATCAAATTAACACACAAACACCATGTTGCAGGGGCAGTATAACGAGTATATTCTATATAACTTAATATGCCTCAACAAAGTGTTAAGTGGGATCAGAAAGTTCACTTGGCCACTCGTCTGCCCAGCTGTTTATTCATTTCTCTTCAAGCATTGATCTCAGACGGAACGTGGGTCGCAAAATGAAGCTTTTCTATTTTGTTGGATTAGTTGCGGTTGTAACGGTTGGAATAGTCCACGCGGGTGATTCCGATGTAACTAAGTTTTTGAAACATTTGGAGGTTATACCAGACGTTATCACCGAAGGTGCATCCGATTTCCTCAAGGTTATTATCATTTGAAGCAAATTTAAAATTTTCATCACGTCCTCTATAACTCATGAGAGATATGTACATATTTTAGGTCAGCTACGATAGTGGAGTGTTTGCAGACAAAGGAGTTGAAGTGACACCTACACAAGTGAAAAATCAACCCAAAGTCGAATGGAAAGCTCAGAAAAATGCATTCTACACCCTGATTTTGACCGATCCGGATGCACCGAGCAGAGCTGAACCAAAGATGCGTGAATTCCATCACTGGCTGGTGGTTAACATTCCTGGAGACGATATCAGCTCTGGGGAGGTTCTCACTGAATACGTCGGTTCGGGTCCACCAAAAGATTCTGGTCTACATCGATATGTTTTCCTACTTTACAAACAACCAAAGAAATTGCAGTTCGATGAGAAACATATCTCGAAGAACTCCGCCGAAGGACGTCCTAATTTTTCAGCTAAGAAGTTCGCAGCCAAGTACAAACTAGGAGCTCCTCAGGCTGCTAATTTCTACCAGGCTCAGTACGATGACTATGTACCAACAGTCCATGCCCAGATTGGGTTTTAAGGTGTTATGTGTCAGTTTTGTTATTTAAGTTATTGTTTCTATTAAAGATGAATAAATTTGCAGAAATTATTCAAATGGCTTTGTTTATATTTGGTATACCTACTCGTATATTATACCTTTTAATGTGAATTTTAATTTATATTTCAACTTCAACTTCAACCGGACTTTCTGATTTCATCGTACAGTTATGCAAGCAGTGTTTTAAATTAAGGTGCCATATTAGTTTCGGTAACATGAACTGAGACTGGTTTGACAGAAAGCTTATTGGATTTTGCTTTGATTTGATTTATGGTCGGCTTTTTTTTTTTGTTGGTGCAACATGAATAATATGAAAATAATACTTTCCGTTATCTACTTGTTGTATATACGGACAGTATGTATGTACCTTACTAATTGTATTCACCATGGAAAAATAGTAAACTAGAACAGAAACTCGTCTGAAATATACATATGTATACATACCTACATATAAATATGTTGAATTTTTGTTGTATTGTGTAAACTTGTTTGCGACAAATGTTTGACCTTGATATATTTTTATTAGTCATTTTATTTCATTTCTTGTCATGTTTGTTTTTTATGTTTTATTGTTATAGATATCTGTGGCAAAAATGAAAAACAGAATTAAGTAACTTTTTGCAAGTTTTCAGGAGACCAATTTAAATGTTTCTTTTGCGATTACAAATAGGGTTCACAACTTATGGACGAAGTGTTACAGTACATAAACCGTCGGAGATAAAAGTACGAACAAAATATGACAATAAAGATTCGCATATTGCGCATCAGATACTGTAATAAACTCAATTTCGACATAAGTCGACTTATGCTGTAATTCCTTGTGGCCACAGATGTATTGCAGTTTAATTTCATTAGGTAGATACCTATAATATTATTTTTGTTGCAATATAAAATACAAATATGTATTATGGCATGTTCTGGATTTGTAACAAAAATCTAATGAAAAATTTTGATCAAACTTGGGAAATTTTGATCAAACAGGGAAGACAAAAAAGTGAGTTTCACAATTCTGTTCGTCTGTCATGTGTTTCGGCTAAATCCTCAACGGATGGTTCGATTTTCTTTAAACTTAGTACCTTAAGTTTTTGGGACATTCCCCCAATACGTTTTTTTTTTTTTAATTTTTTTAGAACCAAAAATAGTAAACTAGAACAGAAACTTGGGACATTCCCCCAATACGTTTTTTTTTTTTTAATTTTTTTAGAACCAAAAATAGCGATAGGTACCTACCACCTGAAAATTTTTGACAGCAGCTAATAAAAATCTTATTTTTTTAAAAACGCACACACAACTAAAAAAAAATCAAATAAATTTGAATAGGTATAGCCGTAGGTTTGTACTAGGTAGGTATAAGGTATGTTTTGGTAAAAAAATTTAAGAAAAAAGTTCTATGAATATCATTGCCACCTCCTATTGATTTTCGATTTTCTCGATTTGCTTCCTTGTTTTAGAAATATTGCGTTTCTAAAAAACAAAACCTCATTGAATTTTGGAAATACGCTCTATTTACCTTTAAACGAATAAATCGTGAAATTTTTTGTTCAATTTAACATAGATGAACCTGGAAATCCACGATGCCGTGAACGTGATGGCATCACGATCTTAACGCCCATATTATTCCCTCAATACATCCAGATTGAAACTTAAATCCGGATGTATTCACATTGACTTTGTATACTTTACATCTGGATTTGAGTTTTAATCTGGATATATCGAGTGAATAATGTGGGCTTAAGTGATTGAATTGCCTTACGCTACATACCATATCTTCATCTTAAGACATTACGGGAAGGACATAATGGAAATTAGTACGTTACATTGAACATTTTTGTTTGACTTTTACACCGAAAGTTAGATGTAATTCTGTTGCCGAAACCAGATTACTTTCCTACTTTGGCGAAGGATTTAAATGTTATTCAATATTGTCCCTAGAATTGCTCAATTTGTTTAGATTTTCGACATCTTTTAATCAGTTCAAAAAATGTTTCCATGGGGTGGCATTCTGTATGACAAAAGCGAACAATAGTTTCGTGTGTGCAAAAAAACGACATCGGGATTCGGGACTTACCAAAGTCATCACAGCAAACGCCAAACAAGCCCATCACTGTTTAAAAATGTCACCACTACCCTTTCAGCTTGGTGGAAAGCATACAAAACAAAAACTAATCAGCCACGCAAACTATAAGGGGCCAGTTATAGCTTTCATTGAAACTCATCATTGAAAACTTTAATTTTTAGTTTTGAGGCCCTTAAAAGCAATATCAGTGGTTATTTTGATGCCAATAAGAAGCTGATGACTCGATTATAATTTCTAGTCAAAAAAATATTTCATTTTGGACCTACTTTTCACATTAAACGATTTCTAAGATTTCAATGATCAATGATAAGGTAGTTCAATCATTGAAATAAAGAAATAAATTTCCTGCGATAGGCTGGGCCAAAATGTATTTTTTTTTCTAGAAATAATAATTGAGTTATCAGCTTTTTTTGGTGGTAGCACCTTAAAGTTGTTGTTGTTGTTCAGAAATTCAATAATAGAGTTATCAGCTTTTTATTTGCATTAAAATAATCACTGATTTCACTTTTTAAGTGCCTCAAAATTAACAATTAAAATTTTCAATTATGAGTTTCAATGAAAGCTATAACCGACCCCTAATATATAGAAAATTATTCCCCTTTATAAAATAAAATTAAATAATAAAACATAAAAATTAATTTCTATTCATTGATAAACAAACAAACTAAATTCCATAAATGATCGTTATTGTTTCATCCCATGATTCAGATAATTTGACGTTTCCATACAAACTGTCAAACTGTGTATTTGAGCTTATATTTTTATTTTATCATTTTAAACTTAAATATTTTTCAATTAAGTAGTATATCCAGCATGAAGAATTGGAACATAATCATCATATTCAGCACGATAAAAGTTGCCAGCTACGGGAATGCCCAAATTGTATTCCCTTATAAGATCACGTGCCTTTGTTTTAGTACGTCCTTCTCTCGTTCTGAAATGTTTAAATAAAATAATTTTAAGTATACATACTTATATTACTTACATTAATGTTAATAATATTTTAAGCTCATATAAAAAAAAACTTACGTTTTCGAAATATAAACATTAGTTTTGATTACATTGGGTTGTTTGAATACCAAAAAAATATAACGATGTTTGCCAGATCCTAACGGTGGACCCGATCCAACGTAATCCACAACCGATTGTCCTTCTGATACCTTATTACCAGGAATATTTATAACTAACCAGTGTCTAACTTCACGAAATTCAGCAGATGCATCTGGATCAGTCATCAAAACTGTGTAAAGTTCATTTTCATTCGCATCCCAGTTTAGTGTTGGTTGATCTTTTACTTGAGTTGGTGTAAGTTCATTTCCTTGATCTACAACTACTCCACTTGGATATTTCACCTAGGTTAAACAAAACATTGAAAATATTTGTATTTATTTATTTTATTCATTTATTATTATCAAACAACTATAACGCACACATTATTCACTCGATAAATCCAAATTAAATCATAAATCCGGATGTATTTACATTGAATTTGTATAATTTAGGTCCGGATTTAAGTTTTAATCTGGATGTATCGAATGAATAATATGGCGGTAAAGGAACTTAATTTTAAGATAAACATCTTTCAGCTAATAAAGCTTTCCGTAGGAAATTTAATTTTAAGTTAACTAATTAAACTTTGAATACATAAAGGTATATGTGCATAATTCTACATTTATAGGCAACTGCATATGTTTTCAATCGATCTTAAATCATATGATATATTTCGTTTTTCACAGAATGTACAATCTTAAAACTATAAAGCAATGAATTATAACATAGCAAGTTTAACAGATTTGCATTTGTTTTTTTTTCAAATCCTTAAATCCCCTTTAGTTTTTGTATGATAGAAAAAATAAGTAAAATTGTATACAGTATATGATATAAGAAAATAAACTTTGCTTCGCTGTCAAGATTCACTGTAAATACCAAAGATTCAGAAAGTAAATACCAAAGATTTGTTTGTTTAAACAAACAGCTGTTTTTAAGACTCAAATTTAAAATATTAATATGTAGTTTAATGTTTTTGGAGGTCTTAGAGGTCTACTCAAGAGTATAGCATAGCAATGCAATGTTTTACAATATGCAATTGCCATTATTTCTGTTGTGATAAAATTGTTTTTTTTTGTTAAACCTGTACACTTAAATGGTCACAAAAGGTAGCTAAATTCTGTAACTAAACATTGAAATTGACCGCTTTCTTCACAAAATGTATTAACTCAAATTACATAGATAAAAAAAAGAAACTACATATTGCATGCCGAAATGCCTCTAAACTTATTTAAGAATAAATGTACTGGTAAGTAACTAATAAAAGTAGTTTTAGAATTTTGTAGTTTTTTGCAAATTAACTATGGTGGTATCATATTCTCACATGAACAATTTTAGTTGGAGCAACATCAATTACGTCAGGAATAATTCCAGCCTCCTGCATTTTTAAATTTTCTACAGAATTATATGCGGCCAAACACCTATAACGATAAATTTAAACTAAACCTGTGAGTTGTGACTAACGTAATCATTACTATTTTCTACTCATGTTGTAGTTTTACCGTTTACGTAGGTAATCGTAGGTACACTCATTGTTATCTTCATTAAAGCCCATTAGAAAAAGAAGGCAAGTAAAACTTGTCAGTAGTTTAATTGCGAGACTTTGAGTTTCAACAATATACAAACACTCAATCTCAACTGAGTGAAACTAAATCATCGTATTACTTTAAGGGCACCTGCACATTTATCTACACGTCGTAATGTTGTGTATTTTAATTTAAATGTTAAGATTAAAAAAAATAAATTAAGTACCTATTTCATATGTAATCTTCATTTTTAACGCTCATACGTATCTCGCAGAAAAATAATAATTGATAAGACACAAAGCTGGGGAGTGTATTTAAGATCAATGCAAAAAGAAATTAAAAACACGCAAACCAACCCGATGGCGGTGGCGATCACGATAAAAATGTCGATACCGCACATATAAATCAAATGAGAGGTGCCCATCAATCGCGTAGATGTGTGTCTCTCCTTTGATTTATATGTGCGGCATCCACATTTATATCGTGATCGCCACCGCCATCACGTTGGTTTGCGCGTAGCTTTACTATAGTCTCTACTTACTGCTTATATCGCAAGTAGAAAATAACGCTTCTCTGTAATAAAAATTTAATGAAATCTTCTATAAGCGTTCGTTTTAATTAGCTCGTTTTTTTGGTTATTAAATAAATTCTAAAAATAACCTGCAAAATATACAAAAAAAAAGAATTTTGGGCCAGTTGAAAATTTTATTTAAAACTATTTTCTAAGATTAAACAAAAATTTAATATCTATTGAATTTTAATTTTCTATTTTAATAACATAATAATTATTAATACATATTATAATATTTAATTAATTAAGTTTGGAATGCAAAATAGGAACGTAATCATCATATTCTGCGCGGAAGAAATTGCCAGCTACTGGAATGCCTAAATTATATTCCTTTATCAGATCACGTGTCTTCTGTTTAAATCGTCCTTCCAATTTCCTTAAAAAAAAAATAGATAATTTTATTGATTGAATATACCTACAATATTTAAAACGTTCAATACAAATATCTTACTTGGCCGAAATATAAACATTAGTTTTGATTACATTTAATTGTTTAAAAACCAAAAATATACAGCGATGTTTGCCAGATCCTAAAGATGGTCCTGCACCAGCATAATCAATTACAGACTGACCTTTGGATATGTTATTTCCAGGAATATTGACAACTAACCACAAAATGGCTTCACTTATTTCAACACGTACATCTGGATCAGTCATTAACACTGTGTAAATAGCATTTTCATCGGAATCCCATTTCAACGATGGTTGATCTTTAACTTGAGTTGGTGTTATATCGTTTCCTTGGTCAACTGTTACCCCACTTGGGTAGGTTACCTGGGTTAAGGTGTTCAATGTTGAAATTCGATTAAAAATATAATTCTTATAAAAATTCGAAAAATTAAAAATTGATAAAACCAATGTTAAATAAATTTAAAATTACAACAATTTATTCATGTTCAAAAAATTCACTCTGTCATAATATTTTATTGAAATAGTCGGAAATGCAAATTGTTACCAATTGGTATTTATTAAATAAATTCAAAAAATAACTTGCAAATTTAAAAATTTTATAATAGCAATAAACATACATTTTAATAATATCTATGTTCTCTTTTAATTTATATTTATTAAGTCAAAAATTTTTAAAAAAGTCAAACATTTTGAAAAGTCAATTATTTTGAAAAAAGGTACAAAATTTGAAAAAAGTCAAAATTTTGAAAAAAAAAGTCAAAAATTTTGAAAGAAAGTCAAAAATTTGAAAAAAGTCGAAAAAAGTAAAAAAAATTAAGAAAATTCAAAAATTTCGAAAAAAGTCAAAAATGTTGAATAGAGTCCAAAAAATTAAAAAAATTTGAAAAAAGTCAAAAATTTTGAAAATAGTCATGCTTTTTGAAAAAAAGCAAACATTTCGAAAAAGTCAAACAATTTGAAAATAGTAAATTTTTTTTTGAAAATTTTGGCTATTGTCACTGACAATTTGTCAGCTCATTTCCAATTAATATTGTCACAGCATAATATTGACAGATCTGACAATATTAGAACTTGTCCCAATCTCAACTCAACTGAAATTTGGTGAAAGAGGAAAATAAATGGTTCCTTTCACTTCGATCTCGGTGATAATTCGGAAAGCATAACAAATACGAGTAAAAGCATTTACTTTTGTTAATCCATATGGCCCATTATATGGATTTGTGTAAACAATGCTGATCAATAATAGTCAGAAAATGTAGACGCCCTAATTATTTTTTTTTGTATAAACTAAGTTGTTATTCACAACTTTTATCGCAACTAATCTCAATGCGATAATTATTAATTACAGAACACGGGCAGAGTTTTTTTAGTTATCTGAGATACCTAATATATCACAAAGGGTGCTTTTTTTAGACGTGTGGTTTTCAATCTGGCAATACTTTTTTCGGAGTTGGGCTTTTTGACAGCTGTCACTTTATTTATGTTCATTTTGGTTTGACATTTTATAGTGAATAGACTTACTCCTTAACAACATTAGCAAAATAATGGTTCGGTTCGCGCTACGCATCGCGCGCTGCGCCCAATATTCGGTCGACATAATCACCCAGCAGAGTAATTCGAGCAACCATGAATCGGTTTCGCACCACGTTTACTCAAGTGGATAATGCGCATTCTCAGAGACGCCGTACAGTGCGCACCGAAGACGCTATTGCTGCTGTAGAGCAGAGTATCGAAGAAGACTTGAATGAGTCCATCCACCATCGCGCGCAAGAATTGGAGCTAGGACCTATTGGGCCTCTCGGCTGGAATTTATTCGAGCCAGCCGCGGCGGCCAATTGCCCGAAATCATTTTTAAAACATAATGGCAAACCTTTATCTTTATAATAAAGCTAAATTCTTGGCCATAACATTAAATTATATGCGTTTTATTTCTTCTTGAAAACCACACGTCTAAAAAAACACCCTTTATTTCTGAACACGCTTAAATCTAAAAGTCACAATGACGTTTGGTTAAGTTTACCGAAAACATTCGGTTAATTTTCCGCAGCAAAACTGTCCCAAATGTAAGTTGTACAGAAAAAATGTTAAGGACTAATTTGTAGCCTAGAAAATTTCCTACAAAAAAGATTAACATACTTTTTTTCATAAAAATAACCTTTTCCGAAATTAATCAATCGGAAGAGTTAAGGGTTTTATTTTTCTATAAACTGGGGCTGCTTAATTAAAAAATTGTATAAATGTATACAAAAAATTGAAATTGAAATTGAATTGAAAATTGAAATTGATTTTAAGATGTTGGCCCACTTTATTTGTGTAACCCTTTAGGTGGGAGGAGCAATTAAAAAAAATATTGAAAGTAGAAAATGAATACAAAAACACAACGGTAACTCTTACAATACTATGTTATAGTTTTATTTAAATTAATTAATTCTTTAGTTATAATATTTAATTAAGTTATTTTAGTGCTTAGTTTTATATACAAAAACTTTAAATTTGACTTTTACACGATTCATTTCCCAAGAACAACACATGAATTTCGCAGTAATAGATCTACATACACGTGGGTATTTAATTTTACTTCATTTCCAATATTTACAATATCAATTAAAACAGATTCAACTATGAATTATTATCAACTAATTAACACACGCCAATTAAATTTACTACCTCTAGAAGTTTAATGGGTCCAACATCAATTACATCGGGTACAATTCCAGCTTCTTGCATTTTCGATTTAACTTCAAATAAAAAGCACAACAACTTTTGACGACAAACACAAAAAACTAATCTCTTAACTAGAATTTATGTTGACTTTAATAAAATACATAGATCTTCCTAACAGCTATCCGTATTTATTGTTATCTGAAGTCGATAGAAAATATTTATAGATAAGAAGAATATTTTGATTATTGTTTTTGTATGTATAGGTACAATTAGGAATGTTTTGTACATACAAATACACATTTTTGTATATATACATTTTTGTTTATTTTCGAATATTTAAAAAAAGAAAGAATTTTGGATCGATGGAAAAAATCCAAGTTAAATTTTTAATTCTATTCAATTTATTTTGTTTTATAATTGATTAAAATTTTTTAGCAATTTTTGAACGTAAAATAGGAACATAATCATCATATTCTGCACGGAAGAAATTGCCAGCTACTGGAATACCTAAATTATATTCCCTTATCAGATCACTTGTCTTCTGTTTAAATCGTCCTTCTATTTCCCTGCAAAATAAATCACCAAAAAGATAATGCAATATATTAAACATTTTCAACAGAATATAATGAATATCTTACGTGTTGGGAATATAAATATTAGTTTTTATTTCATTTGATTGTTTAAAAACCAAAAATATATAACGATGTTTGCCAGATCCTAGAGGCGGTCCTGCACCAGCATAATCCATTACAGACTGGCCTTTGGATAAATTATTTCCAGGAATATTAACAACGAACCAGTGTATGGCGTCTTTTATGTGGACCGGGACATCTGGAGCAGTCATTAATACTGTGTAAAACGCATTTTTATCCGTATCCCATTTTAAAGATGGTTGATCTTTAGCTTGAGTTGGTGTTATATCGTTGCCTGGGTCAACTGTTACTCCACATGGGAAGATGACCTGCGTTTAATTAATGTGCAATGTGGAAATGTATAATTAGGTATAAATATGTTATTATGTATAATATAAAAATCGTCAAAATTTAATTATGATAAGATAATTTATATTTTTTTATAAAATCATTAAAATTAAACTATATGATAAGATTAATTTAAAATACCACTTTTTTGTTCATGTTCTAAAATTTTACACTGTCATAATTACAATGAAAATTGAAATCATAGAACTTTACTTGTACTTGTACTTTTAAGATTTACATATTAAATAAAATCTTCATCAGAGCTATGTTTACCAGTTGTAATTTTAGTGATTTATATGATCATGACATTTTAATGCAAAAAAAAACTTTTAATTTTAAAAAGAATTCTTAGTAAAAATAGTTAATTTACATGTCGACCGCGACGGTTAAAATGCAGAACTTCATAAATCTTTTTTTCACGTTTTTCAGAAATTAGCAAAAACCTACCAAATTTTGGTCGATCTATTGTAAGTGATTTTGAATTCTGTCTTTTCTAGAAAATGTTCAAAACAACATTGTTATGCTGAAATTGCCAAAAGGTGGCTTTGATTCTGCTGATTTTTTGGCATTGAAAATATTTTTATGGAATTACGAATTACTTTAACCGTTAATACAATATAATATGTATTATGTACCTATCTCTAAATTTAAATTAAATTGTTAACAACCGATTTCTATACAAAAATTCAGTTTTTTGCAAGAAATTGACGGAATAAAAATTATTTATCTTCAAATCGAATCGGTATACCACTCTGAAACTTGGCATGTAGTATATCTAATGTATGAGCATCATTTTGAAACTTAAAAAAAATATTTTTTTTTCAATATTTGACACTTAATTGACAATTATTTCGAATTTGAAACTGGGTCTTAATTTTTCTTTATAAACTTAAAACTTGGATTGAACAAATAGTTGAAATCTTCTTAACTATTTCGGGAGAAACATTTTGTTCAAAACTGTCTAGGTTCTTTTGATCAATACTTTCATTTACAACAAAATTATTAAAACATAGACAGAATATGCACAAACTTTTAGTTTCACTAAAGTTAGATTAATTTCAAGAAAACAACATTTATTTTGCGGGAATAGATTTAAAAATATGTACGTTAAATTTAATTTTAATTTCCAATAATATTTAAAATATTGTCATTAAAAAAACCTTCAAGTGAATTCTTATCATCTTATTAAAAAATGCACATTTTAATTCTTACCTGTAAAAGTTGAGTGGGACCAACATCAATTAGTTCGGGTATAATTCCAGCTTCTTCCATTTTCGATTTAACTTCAAATACAATAAACTTTTGACGAAAAACTAACAAAATAAATTCTTTACGTAGAATATGTTAACTCAAATAATATATTATGTAGGTATAGATGTTCTTAACTATTCTTGTTCATTAATCATTATTATATGAATTGTTATCAATTATTATCAATTATCGATTGGAAATATTATTTAGATAATAGGATTTTGTATATTTTAGGACAGAAGGCCAGCTGATATAATTAAAGATTTTATTTTTCCAAAAGCTTTATCCAATTCAAGATAATTAAAAACAGCTGTAAAATAAATCATATTAGAACGCCAAAAAAAAAAACGGTTATCTATAGTTAGCAGAAAATAATAATAAAACTTTTTCAATTCTGATTTGACTTTAATCTTATTCAGTCCTATCACAGATCGTAATCGGAAACTTGTTACAAATATACATAGTTGCAAAAAATTTTCAATATAAATTTCCCTGACTTTTCCTGACCAATTTTAGAATAAAAAAACGTAATATTTTAGACGACTTAGAACGATGTTAAGGCATTTTTGGTATGATGTAACTTTCAGTTTTTTAGGTGAGAAATTGGCACCAAGTAAGAGGATTGAACAGTCTACGATTGTTGGCAATTGGAAATTTAAAGAAAACCTTAAAAAACTTCCAGCTGTGAAGATGCATGAACTGTCTGTTTTAGGAGTGTTCAGCTAGAGTTTATTACAAAAATAGGTTTAATGATAGCTACTATAGTTTCTTAAATGTTTGGAATTAAGAACATTTTAGAAAAGAGCTAAAAATGCCTAAACATCAGGTTGTTTAAAATTGTGCTCCAGTTATTCTTTGAGAAACCTATTAAATATTTATTTTTTAACGATAAATCATACATAAAATGTTAACAATCAAAGAGAGGCTAAACAAATTGAACATAAAACTGACTAAGAGAGCAAAAACCTATAATTTTTAAAATAACTCAACGCAGTAAATTTTGTTTGATTTATGGAAGTTTTGGGAAGTTTTTTATATTAAATTGACTATAAAAATAGTATTAGACAATTTTTTTTTATTTTCGGCAATTTTGTTGGATAAAAATGTATACCTATGTACTTTTCACATTTTAAAAATAATTTTTTTTTAATGTTTTTATCTCAAACGAAACATTTAAATATTAGGCGTGTTTTTTTGCAAGCCCGGGGGGAATTGGTTGAAAAAAACGGACGCCATGACAGCAAAAACCATGGAGTTTTCATACAAACTATCGATATCATGTATGTAATTCATGCCGGTAACACAGTTTTTCTGTTCGCTTAAGTTAAACCCCGAGAATTCTCTGGGATTAGTTGTTGTTGCATTTAACATGTTATTTGTGTAGCACCGACGTCGTTTTTTCATCCAATTCCCCCCGGGCTTGCAAAAAAACACGGCTATTAATTTTTCTTAATTACCTCGATTTTCCACCTGCTGGATAGCTCCTTTTGATACTCAGACTCCATATACTGAAAAGTGACTTAAGCACCGAATGTATATTGTTTTTGGCGTAAAATTGCGGGCAGAGTTTAACGAAATATTTTATTAATTTTATTATGAAAAAAATCAGCACTGACAAAATTTTTCTGACAGCTTCAGTAATTCCTTGATTTTTCCTGGCTTTCTCCGACCAAATTTTCGTTCCGTGACTTTCCAGTCGGGTGGCAACTATGAATACCGAAAAAAAACTATCATAGAATCCATCGTAGTGGAAAATCTCATACAAATAATTGTCAATACGTAGGGGTTCGGTGAGAGTTTTTTTCGGAATTCGGAAACGTTTCCGCTATGGAATTATCTATGACAGGGCTGATTGTGTTATGAGCTCATAAACTTATATCTGTAGTTATTTTTGACCATGGTAAGCGAGTTTCCTCATTTTTCCCTTTTACCAGTGTTGGTTTAGAAAAATTCTTAGTCTATAAGTCCATTTTTTTTATTTTTGAAACATTTGCTTTATGTTATGGATCTTTGACTGATAACAACTTGAACATTTTTGAGTTTAAGTAATTAAAAATTTAGAATTAAAACAACATAAAAGTTGAGACTTATGTACATAAGTTAGCTCTTGATATTTGATTAACTGTGGCGTATTTAAGGAGAGGTATCGCACTTTCGAAAAAAATGAACAAAGGCAGTTTTCATAGAACAACGAAGATATAGGAGTATCACAGTAACTATGAATATACAGTGGCAAAAATTTTCCGGGGCATTTTGGTCAAGTTAATTATAAATGGTCCTTTGTAATATCAAAGTGAACAAAATAAATTTGTATAAATATATTTTTTTACATGATCGATTATAAATCATCATATATATTATTTCTGTTGTCAAACTCCTTTTTTCTCATTTATAAAATAGTGAAATCTACTAAATAGTAAAATCTAACAAAAACTTTATGTTACACCACACTATTTTCTATAAATTTCGGCAATTTCAAATAATTCAATAAATGAATAATTTGACATAAAGAATGCCTCACTTTTAACCCATTGTATGAGTGAAAGAGAAAAATAAGTATTACTTCTGTAATTTAAAATTCTCTTTTTTCGCTTGCACATTAAGTGAGTGGGGAGAAGAAACATATTTATTTGTCACTTCTGATTTCATTCTTACATCAAATATTGTTTAATAAGAAGTTTTGTAAAACTATGTAATATGTTCATATCAATAAAGACTTTATTTATTTTGTTCAAACATTCTATTTAAAAATTTGATTGCAAAACCTTATTGAATGTGCGAAATTTTCGCACGGGTCTTCTGGTTTAATTATATTTTATTTATAATTTGCGAAATTTGGCTCCAGGAAATAATACTCCAAAAGTTGACCCAAAATGAAATTATGCCCCATGCAATAAGAAGCCAACGAAATGAAAAAATATGAAATAAACCCCTAATTTTTGTTGTCCATGTATAAGTTAACACGATCGCCTAGCATCCGCCGCCAAGCCACACATCGTCGTCGTCAACGTCGAATCATGCTGACACAGCTAATTCTATAAACGAATTAGACTAGTGTCAACAACCCACCGCTTCCGACCGATGTGAAGGATGAAATGCGATATCTTGCACAAGCTGCAAGATATCCAATGCATTGAGGTTCTAGCTGTTAAGTTAGTTTTAAGTAATCCAGTCTTTAACAAGTCTCAATAAAGAGTAAACATTGAATATCAAACGAAATTCATTACTGGCGCCCAACTTGGAAGAACTTTTTGGAAATCTAAACAATATCAACCGGAATAAACCAACTGAAAAAAAAATCATCATCATTCATCAATTACGAGCATTAAGAAATATTTTTTTTTTTTAGAAAATGTAAGAATTTGTCTATACTTTGAATATTTTTATTATTTGTAAAGCTTGCAAGTGTTATTTTTTTTTTTATTTATTTAAGTGCTTCTATTGATTGACTTTTTTTAATAACATTGAGATTTATTAAACTACATATAAATATTCTTTACGGTTAATGAGTGAATCATCTGAAAATATTGAAACACTATTAGAAAAGTTTAATTACTTACGCATAGGGAAAGCAATAGAAAAAAAAATGAATGCTACAGATTTAAAAGTATTAGTGGAATCCGCAGTCAGTGGTGCCCTTGAAGCACAAAAAGTGGATTTTGAACGAAAGTTAAGTGATGCAGTGAAAAATTTAACGGTGACAAACAAACCTGAAGTTGAAATTTTTAAAGAAATTGAAATTGTGGAAGGTAATAGATGTGAGGAGTGTCTCGACATAGTCAAATCTCTCCCGGAATTTGAGGGCAAACAGGGCACTTACGTCTCTTGGCGTCAAGCGGTTCACTCCGCTTACAAAGTTTTCGAAAAATACGATGGTAGTTCTAGACATTACCAGGCAGTTGGTATAATAAGAAATAAAATAAGAGGCCCAGCCGATGCTGTTCTGGCTTCATTTAATACAGTTTTAAATTTCAAAGCTATCATAGCTAGGTTAGATTTTACGTACGCCGATGTACGTCCGATTTATTTAATTGAGCAAGAGCTCAGTACATTGCGGCAAGGAAACCTTACCGTTCTAGAATATTATGACGAGATTGAAAAAAAGCTTACCCTCCTTACAAACAAAACCAATATGTCATATGACAGTGCATTAGCCATTGCATTTAACGAAAAGTACAGAAGGGACGCCCTTAGGGTTTTCATATCTGGGTTAAAAAAACCATTAAGTGATGTTTTGTTTTCGGCCCGTCCTTCTGATATGCCTACTGCTTTGGCTTTGGCTCAAGAAGTTGAAGCAAACAATGAAAGGTATTTGTTTGCGGCGAGTTACGCGAAAAATTCTGAAGGAAAATCTCTAAGGTCCGAGTTTAAAAGATCGCCAAACCATTATCAAAACAATAATAATAGTAATAACCTTAATAATTATAACAGCCAAATGAATAAGCAGTGCAAAAATCCATATTTTAACAAAAAGCACAGTTATGATAATGACAATCAATTGGAACGTAACAGTTGTAAAGTCCCCAGCAGTTGTGAAAAAATGGATGTTGATCCGACATCATCACGTTTACGGCAATTTAATGGCTATCAACAAAAAAATAGTAACGATACCTATGATCAAGGGCAAGAACAAAGGAATAAAAGGCCAAGTAGCTCTCAAAGACAGTCGGGACAGCGTCGCCAAAGAGTAAATTACGTTTTGCAGGAAAATCCTCCACGGAATAATGAAGGTGACTATGAAGCCACAGCTGCGTTGCAGGCAGATGAAGTGGAAGCTGAGGTACATGATTTTGACTACGTTAATTTTTTAGGGGTAACTCCCAACTACCGTTTATTCAAAAAACAGTAGGAGGGAGGTTAGTAAAGTTTTTAATTGACACAGGAACCTCGAAAAATTACATCAGGCCATTACGAGAGATTAAAGGTTTAGTGCCAGTAGACACACCCTTTTTAGTAAAATCAATTCATGGTTTTAATAGTATTGAACTCAAATGTTTTATAAATATTTTTGGAAAAAAAAGAACTTTTTTTATTTTACCCAACCTGTCAACTTTTGACGGAATTATTGGTCTTGACCTGTTAACACAGGTTAATACCACAATTTGCTTAAAAGAAAATTTAATTCGCTTTGATTCAGGGTTAGAAACTATTCTGTTCCATAAATGCGACAATGTGAACTTTACGAAAGTAGAGGACATTAAGGTTCCATCATCCGTAAGCATAGATTTTAAAAATATGATACGTAATAGAATAAAAACATTTGCAGACCCAAATGAATCTTTGCCGTATAACACCAACATCGTTGCCACAATTCGTACAGTAAGTGAAGACCCCATTTACTCAAAATTTTATCCATATCCTATGGGTGTGACAGATTTCGTAAATAATGAAATTAAGGATCTTTTGAAAAATGGCATTGTTAGACCGTCAAGGTCACCTTACAATAATCCCATTTGGGTAGTTGACAAAAAGGGAATAGATGAGTTGGGTAATAAAAAGAAACGTTTAGTAATGGACTTTCGAAAGCTCAACGAAAAAACCATAGACGACAAATATCCTATCCCAAATATTACAACGATTTTGTCAAATTTAGGAAAGGCACGATTTTTTACAACCCTAGACTTAAAATCAGGGTTTCACCAAATTGAATTAGCGGAACGGGATCGGGAAAAAACTGCTTTTTCCGTTAACGGCGGAAAATACGAATTTTGTCGCCTTCCGTTTGGGTTGAAAAATGCGCCCAGTATTTTCCAACGGGCTATAGATGACGTCCTTCGTGAACAAATTGGAAAAAATTGCTATGTTTACGTCGATGACGTAATTGTTTTCTCAGAAACCGAGAATGAACATGTCAAAGATATTGACTCGGTTTTAAAAAAATTGTATGAAGCGAACATGAGGGTTTCACGAGAAAAATCAAATTTTTTTAAGACGGATGTAGAGTACCTAGGCTTTATAGTATCTAGGGATGGTATAAAAACTTGCCCTGCTAAAGTGGAGGCGATTAAAAATTATTCACAACCTTCTACACTCTTTGGACTAAGATCATTTCTAGGTCTAGCCAGTTATTATAGATGCTTTATAAAAGATTTCGCATCAATAGCTAGACCACTTACTAATTTATTAAAGGGTGAGAATGGCAAAATAAGCGCTAATCAATCAAAAAAAATTAAAATAGAATTAAAAGAGAAAGAACTCCAAGCATTTAATAAATTAAAAGAAATTTTGGCGTCAGAAGACGTCACATTGTTATATCCAGACTACACGAAGCCTTTCGATCTTACGACGGACGCTTCATCACATGGTCTTGGAGCGGTTTTATCACAAAACGGAAAGCCTATAACAATGATTTCAAGAACACTCAGAGGTAAAGAGTTGGAATTTGCAACAAATGAAAGAGAACTTTTGGCCATTGTGTGGTCATTAAAAAATCTACGTAACTATCTCTATGGAGTGAAAACTCTTAATATTTTTACAGATCATCAACCTCTTTCATTTTCAGTTTCAGATAAAAACACAAATGCAAAAATTAAGCGCTGGAAAGCTTTTGTAGACGAGCATAATGCTCAAATATTTTACAAGCCAGGAAAGGAGAATTATGTCGCTGATGCACTTTCGCGACAAAATATTCATGCATTGGAGAACGAGGCGTCTTCTGATGCCGCTACAATTCACAGCGAATTATCCTTGACTTATGTAATCGAAACAACAGATAAACCTTTAAACTGCTTCAGAAATCAAATAGTTATAGAGGAAGACCCAATCGCTTCAACCCGTACATTTATAATATTTGGTAAAAAAACTAGACATTTCATTAATTTTTCAGAAAAGAATACACTGATAAACACTTTAAAAAACGTGATTAAAATAGATGTCGTCAACGTAATTCATTGTGACCTGCCAGTTCTAGCTTTTATTCAACACAATTTAGTAGAGTTATTTCCATCAACTAAGTTTTGGCATACTCATAAATTTGTGCTAGATATATTCGACCCGAATGAACAAAAAGAAATTATAATTACTGAACACAACCGAGCACATAGAGCAGCTCAAGAAAACGTTAAGCAAATTCTATGTGACTATTTCTTTCCAAAAATGACAAAACAGGCAAATGAGATTGTGGCAAACTGTAAAATATGTTCAAAGTCGAAGTACGATCGGCATCCAAAAAAACAATTGATTGGCGAGACACCAGTCCCATCGTATGCTGGAGAAATGCTTCATGTTGACATATTCTCCACGGATAAAAAATATTTTTTAACTTGCATTGACAAGTTTTCTAAATTTGCGGTTGTGATGCCAATACCATCACGTACAATAATAGACGTAAAAGTTCCAATCCTGGAGATAATTAACATCTTCCCAAATACAAAACAAATCTTTTGTGACAATGAGGCTTCTTTAAAATCCGAGACAATTAGGTCAATTTTGCTCAATCATTTTAATGTTGACATAGTTAATGCTCCACCCTTACACAGTACATCTAACGGTCAGGTAGAAAGGTTTCACAGCACTCTATTAGAAATTGCAAGATGTCTAAAACTTGACAGAAAAGTCGAAGATACAGTCGAATTAATACTATTAGCAACAGTAGAATACAATAGGACCGTCCATTCTGTCACGAACCAAAGACCAATTGATGTAATACACTCGTCTCCGACAGATTTTAGAGAAAAAATAAAAAATAAAGTTCAAAAGGCCCAAGAATTACAGTTGCAAAGAGAAAATGAAACAAGGCAGAACAGAATTTTCAGTGTAGGAGAAAAGGTATTAGTAAAGACAAACAGACGATTAGGTAATAAGTTAACTCCATTATACGCTGAAGAGAAAGTGGAAGCCGATTTAGGGACAACGGTTCTAATTAAAGGGAGGGTGGTCCATAAGGACAATTTAAAATAGAACCTTAATTATTTTATACTTTTACAATTAATCTTTCAGGATTCGTCTATTATTGATGATGACAACAGTCGTGGCTAAATTAACGGACTACACCAGTTCTAACTATATTCCAATACTAGACGGGGATGTCATTGTTTGGGAGGTTAACGGATACTTACGCCACACAACAAATTTGACTGCCTTTAAGCAAATAATAAACGAATCAAAAAACATGACTGAGCTGTTTCCCCCACAGTCTCATATGCGAAAAATTTTGGATATAGACCTTAAGCACTTAGAAACACTCTTCAAGAGTATAAGTATCCACCATAGAAACACAAGGAGTTTAAATTTCTTAGGCACAGGTTTGAAAATTGTAGCTGGCACACCTGACTTCGATGACTTTGAGAAAATTAAATTCAATCAAGCCCAATTGACCGATTCCAACAATAGACAAGCTGAAATAAACACAAAATCTCAGGAGCAAATTAATAGGTTAACGGACACCGTAAATAATATTTTGGCTTATTCGAAAAAAACGCAAATCGACACTGGCCATGTTTATGAAATCTTGTTAGCAAGAAATAGAATGCTCATTTCAGAAATTCAAAATCTAATGTTCTCTATAACACTTGCAAAGCTCAGGGTCATAAACCCAGTAATTTTAGATGATGATGACTTAAAAGTCATAATAAACGAACAATTTTTTAATGTAAGTGTTACAGAACTTATGGAAGTGTCAAATGTAAAGGTTCTGCAAAATGATTATATTTTACATTTCATAATTAATTATCCTAGACCTAAGTTAGTTTGTAGGAAAGTAATAATCTACCCTGTTGCTCATAACGGCAATATTTTATCCTTCAACGGAGATGATGTGGTAGCGGAATGTGGAAGACAAGTACTGGCTGTTGAGAAATGCAACGTAGCAACAACTTTAACATTTTGCAAGGAATTACCGAGCAAGACATGCGCTCAACAATTACACTCTGGAGGCATGGCTCATTGCAACACACAACCGGACCATCGGGAATCTGTGTTGGTTATCGATGATGGCATAATTATAATAAACAACAGAAACGCCAGAATAAGGGAGGCGAATGACTTTGCGACGAAAATCAACGGGACGTATTTGCTGACTTTCGATGATGCTGTGTGGATCAATGGATCCAAATTTATCAATCGAAATAACATCCAGAAAAAGCGACCCGGTAGTGCAACATCTACGCTCCTCAATATCACCGGTCATAAAGAGATATTGAGCCTACCATTCCTTCATAGAATGAACATGGACAATTTACGTTATATTGGTGAGATAGAGACAAAACTTACTACTCATCCATTTATAGCTTGCTGCGTGACACTCGCATTCATTACAGTTTGTTATACCATCGTTAAACTAAAGCAATGTCAAAAGAAGCAGCGCCAAAATGCCGACCTTCAAAAAGTCATCAAGGCTCTCAAGAAGCCCGAGGACGGTCTTCATCTAAGTGAGGGAGGAGTTAACACGATCGCCTAGCATCCGCCGCCAAGCCACACATCGTCGTCGTCAACGTCGAATCATGCTGACACAGCTAATTCTATAAACGAATTAGACTAGTGTCAACAACCCACCGCTTCCGACCGATGTGAAGGATGAAATGCGATATCTTGCACAAGCTGCAAGATATCCAATGCATTGAGGTTCTAGCTGTTAAGTTAGTTTTAAGTAATCCAGTCTTTAACAAGTCTCAATAAAGAGTAAACATTGAATATCAAACGAAATTCATTACTTATATGTATTTTTTGCAAAAATAATATACAAAAAAAATAATTTACTGACCTAAAGCCCACAAATAAGCCAACAAAATATCTTAACATGAAATCGGCTAATGCTTTTATACATAATAATATATTATGTAGCTATATCGTTATCGTAGTGCTGTGCTTCCGCTTCTGATCGTGATACTTAATCAATAGAATAGTTGATAATTACTTTATTTATTTCACATCTTATGGAGCTTTATTTTGATATAAAACAAAATTTTATGGTTTTTGAAACTGAACGTCCAATAAGTTACCTGATTAAATGAACAGCAAAGCTTTAAAAATACAATGATATAGATTCTTTGTTTAATATAAATTCGAATCAATTTTTTTTCAAATCAGTTTCTTTAAATCTTCTAGTGAAACGAATGTGTTTAATTTTGCATTAAATATGGATAGTAATGGAATTGTTCCGGATGTTCTTGACATTGTCCCAGAGAAAATCGCAACTGTAAGAATTTTTAATAATATAATGAGATAAAATAAAATAAATTTATTTAAGGTAACTTATCCATCAGGAGTGGTAGTTGAAGTTGGTAAAGAATTAACACCGAGCCAAGTTAAAGATATACCTCAAATAACATGGGACGCAGAAGCTGATGGTATTTATGCTGTTTTGATGGTAGATCCCGATGCACCATCACGTGAAAATCCAAAACTTGGGGAAGTTCTTCATTGGTCAATTTGTAATATTCCTGGTAATGATTTGTCAAAAGGACAAACTCTTTTTGAATATATTGGTGCTGGACCGGCAAAAGACACTGGTCTTCATAGATATATCTTCTGGGTATTTAAACAACAAGCTGTTTACCCAACTGATCAATTTGTATCTAAAACGTAAGTTATACATATTATATAAATTTTAAATGTTGTCTGATTAAGTTAAAATATTTTATTCATTTTATTCAATATAGAACTGTTGAAGGAAGGGCTAATATCAAAAGCAGGGATTATGTTACAAAATTCAATTTGGGAAATCCAGTTGCTGGAAACTATTTTCTTGCTCAATATGACGAATATGTTGATACTCTTCTGAAGTCACTGACACCATAAAAATAAAGATAATATAATTTATTAAAAAAAAAAAAAATCAAAGTCAATATTTTTAAACTGTATTTAATTTATAGAGTGGGCCACGAAATGAAAAAATCAAGGTTTCCTGTAAGGAAAGATTTAGGTGGTTTAAACAGAAAAAGTAAAAAAAAACATTGCATTTTTGAATGTATGAAATTGCTTAGCAGCTTATAAATAAGCTACGTCGAGACGAAAGTCTAGCAAGGGACGAGAAAAGACGACAAAACATTACGTTAGATCCATTTACATAAAAAAATTAACTATACGGTACACACCACACACGGTACACCACTTAACTGATTAATGACATTCCAACAGCGTTAAGCTAAGTACAGACGATTGTTATGATCTTACAATATTGTCAGATCTGTCAGTGAAAAAACTGTTCCACATGTCTTACAATCGCCTGAACACACAATTTTGTCAGACATGTCATTGTCAGACGACAATCTGACAAAAAATTGTCAGGTATCTTAGAATCGTCTGAACACACAATTTTTATCATTGTCAGTCGATTAGGACATTGTCAGACTCATTGGTCATTGTCAGATGTTTTAATTGAAAACATCTTAAAATTGCTGACAATTTCTTCATTGTTCGAAATGTCAATGAGTTGGTTAAAGAGAGATACAAAAATAGCTGACAATCAAATTGGGAAGAAATCTATACCAACCGTGTGAACGGACAATTTTTCATTGTAAGAAATATGTCAATTGTCAGCTAATTGCTAGCTATTGTCAGACCATTGACGGTTCTGACAATCGTCTGTACTTAGCTTTAAGTTGATTTGAAAATAACTGTCTTATAATTTCCAAATTGATTATGTTTTTGACGTTTTGCTTCAAAGTTAGTACCACACACACAATAAGCATGTTCAGGAAAATGAAATCTCAGTTTTACATGAACAGCATTCCTCAGCAAATTTTTCCAGCTTTGCTGTCAAAATTCTGAGGCAAAAAAAATCTTGGATACGCTTGCTCTGAGATCTCATTTTTCTGAACGCAGCAATTCACAAAAAAAATCGATTCTTTTCACCAAAGATACTAAATTATAAAAATATGAATCTTTCGGTCGTTTCATCCTCCAAAACCCATTTGTTTACATTGTTGTATTTGTAATTTTATTTCGTATCTATGAATAGATGTTAAATCCAACAACGATATAAAAGAACGTGTGCGGATCCCGCAGTCTGACAGTTGCAGCTGCTAGGATTTACATGCGATCATCTTTATAATTCAGAATCTTTGCTTTTCACATTTTTTGGTTGAAAGACATAAGTTTCATCTCGTTTTCGGTTTGTTCTTATATCAGTCTCTGCTGCTAAATACTGAAATTGAAAAATTCAACTTTATAATTTAAAAATGCATTTTTTAAATTTTTTAACACATATAATTTTCAACTTAGAACAGATAGACAGCTGAGACTCTGAAAATGCAAAAACGACAAACCGGAATTGAATACAAAGTTAAAAATAGATTTGTTTGTAAAGAAATCAACTCTGAATGCTTTTACAAAAAAAAAAATCTAAATTCAGTGGTGTACACTCAGGTGTATACGTACTTTTTAGTACTTTTTCCCATTGTTTGTGAGCGTCATTTGTATATTTTTAATTTTATATTATAGTTGGTTTAAACGAGAAAGAAAACACAATCTAATAAAAGTTTGCGTTTTTTTAGTATATTTTACCCACAGTAGGGTGTTCCGCCAAAAGTTATTTTTTTTTGAGTACCTCAACAAAATACCCCTCAAAAGTTGCGTATTGAATACTTTATTGCTGGGTACTTTTGGGGCTCTACCGATCGTTGAAGATTTAAAAATGAAACGATAAATATGGTTGTATTTTCGGCACTGCCTCTACTACTTTTATTATCGATGAGTAAAATTCAGTTGTTAAGCCTAGTACGCTGCTGATGCGAAACGAAAATTACCTGTGATCTCCAAACAAACAACGAAACGCTTACGAAAACACAACGGAAAATATCCTTGGAGAGTTTCACTAATTCCAAAAACAAAATCAAACATAAACGCAAACGCAAAAAATCAGAGAAACCCATGATGTAAGAAAATGATAAACAAAAAAAAAACACAAATAAAACTCAAATGTCATTTTTCCGCACACAATAAATAGTCTGTATAATTTATTCAGTGCGAAAAAGGAGCGGAGACTTCTCCAAATAATCTGCTACAATTATAAATTTCGATCTTCGAACAGCATACTGCAAAACGAAAGTCAGAACGAAATTTTCTGTTTATGATTTCGTTGTGTCATTTTTGTATGGGATTTTTCGTTTCGCATCAGCAGCGTACTAGGCTTTAAATATAGTGATGACAGCTATCCCCGTAATGGGTATGTTCACTGGGTTGAATTTGTGGTGCGTTCATTATGTAGTTGTAGCAGCTACAATAGCTGCATTTTATTATCCACATGCGATCTGATCTTTATTGGATCCTCATAATAGGGGGTTGGTTGAAAAAAACGACAACGGGGATTAGCGACGCCAAAAAAACATGGAGTTTTCATACAAACTATCGATAACATGTATGTTATTCATGCCGATAACACAGTTTTTCTGTGTGCTTAAGTTAAGCTCCGAGAATTCTCTGGGATTAGCTTAGCCCACAGGGGAATTAGTTGTTGTTGCATTTTACATGTACATTTTTTAACAACGACGTCCTTGTTTTCATCCAATTCCTCCCGAGCCTGCAAAAAAACACGCCTATTATAACCATCTCTTTTTGCATTGTGTTTGTTTTTTTTTCAAGTTCTTGTTGGCTTTTTGTCTGTGCACTACAGATTACACTACCTTACCATATTAATAATAAAAAGTACTAGTTTTTGGATCATGAAATAGATCTAGATAAAAACCAGGATTACATGTTGTTTTTGTATTTCCGTGTTAAAATTTGATCCAGATCAGATCATGGAGATAGTAAAATGCAGCTAAAAAGCAGGATTACATGTTGTTTTTGTGTTTACATGTTAACATTTGATCCGAATCAGATCATGTGGATACAAAACTGCAGCTAATATATTATAGTTTATAATCACAAGAACAGTCGTGTATTTTATGTTATATTTTACTGTCCTAACTTTAAATCATGAACCAATAACTTACCTTAAGTTAAAACTAGAAACCTGTTAATCTGGTATTACATCTTGACTCGCTCAATTATATTGAAATGTTTGAGTGAATATGAGATTTTTTTTTATTTCAGCTGTAATGAAGTTCATAGCTGAGATTTAATAAATTTCTTCAACATCAACAGTTGCATTCGGTTTTATCGTCGGTAAAGATGAAACATATAAATTTGATTTTGTGTGTTTTTTTGTTTGGCTGCAATTTTTGTAGTGGAAGTTTGGTAAAATCAAAAATGGAAGAATATGGTGTGGTACCTGATGTAATTGATGAAGCACCAAATGAAGTTCTTCAGGTAATAATAATTTTATGGACGTACATATGTAATACTAAATTATTTGTGTTTGTTCAAATTAAAAAAAAAGAAGACATATTCGTCGGATGTTTTTAGATAATTTAATTTTGTTTTGCTGTCTTTGCGTTAATCAATAATAAATATACGTACATAAATATGAGAGGAGTGACTTAAAAAAAACATGAAGTAAGTAAAGTTAATATACAAAAATTACAGTCCCTTTCTGTTTACGCTTCCGCTTCTTTTTATGCGAATTTCTATTTACTAAGGTACGATATGCTTCGCATAAGATGCGAAAAAAAGCTAAATCGTAGGTGGGAGAGGTGTCTTTTTAAGCCTATTTCCTCCACTTATATTGCTGAATATAATCAAATATTATATAACGCTGATGAAGAACATAAAAAGTCTCGATTCTGTCTGTCTGCCTGTACCTACATCATCCTAAACCAATGAACCGAATATCTTCAAAATCGGGAGTCTAAGTTTTACGTAGAAAATTGAAGGTTTGAGGGTTTATTTAATTTTTTAATTTCTCCTTAACGGCTTCACCGATTTGAATAAAAATTTCTTTAATAATTTTGACCTTTTACTTTTTATCTTTAAAGCTTGGCATTGATATAGCCTTATGATTCATAGGAGCAATTTCATGCGAGGCAGTGGAGCATTTGATTTTTTTTTGATAACATAACATTTATTTTTATTTTGCATTTAAGGTCACATACACTAGCGATGTTAAGGCCGAATTAGGAAATGAACTCACTCCAAAGGAAGTCAAATTTATTCCAAGTTTAGATTGGAATGCCGATGAGAATGCTCATTACACAGTTCTTATGACAGATCCTGATGCACCAGCTCAATTTAAAGAATTTCGACATTGGTTGATAATTAATATTCCTGGCAATGATGTTTCAAAAGGAAAAATCATCTACGATTATGTTGGTGCTGGTCCTCCAAAAGGAACTGGATTACACCGTTATATTTTTCTGGTTTTCAAACAACCAAATATTATTGAAAATAATACTTTTGTTCCAAATACGTAAGTGACGATAATTTTTTTTGACTTTCTTCAAAATAAACTTTTATTGAAATGTTTTTCTTACACAAACCACAGTTCAAGGGAAGGCCGTCCAGGGACTAAGACACGTGATCTTATAAAGGAGTACCAATTAGGACTACCTATTGCTGGGAATTTTTTCCGAGCTCAATTCGATGACTATGTCACAGTTCTTCATGCTCAACTTGGTGGACCATTACCAGTAACAAAAGCAGTTTAAGTTAAATTTGTCATACGAAATTCTTAATTCGTTATTATTTTCTCCGAACTTTTGTTCTTAGGAAACATCTTTGATATTATAATTGTAATTTTGGCAAGCCTGGTAATTAAATAAATAATACAAATATTTTGTCTATGGATATATCGATTCACGAAATCCACCATTTTAAGAAACGGGAATGTTGATTTATTTTTATTTATTATTTTAATTTTTAGCATTTTTCTTATTCACTGAAGAGCATGGAATTTCAAATCCAATATTTTGATTTAAAATAAAATCACAGTCTAATTTTATAGTTTTGAAAGTGGGCCACGTAATTTAGCTAAAATTTGATACAAATCCTACAAGAATTGTGGCGAAATGGGTGTTTTTGGAAAGATGATGATATTTTAATAATGTTTGACTGAAATATTCAGTCCTTTATATTTTGAACGATGGCAAAAATTTACATAAGCTTTTTAGAGAAAAATAAAAAGTAGGAAATAAAAAAAAAATAAAAAGACATAACCTAGAAAATATTTCCCACGCAGAGAAAAAAAAATATTCATATACATATTATATGTAGTAGTACCATATAATCTCATTATTTATAATTACTTTATCCTTTTAATTACTGTATATGAATTCACTTAGTTTATCTTAATCAATTTAACATTTACTTTTATATTTATATTTTTTCTAAAATATTCCTAATTTATTATTTATTCTCGATTCAGCAGTCAATTGAAGTTGTTATTTAAATTTTATTCAGCAGTTCTTTTAATCCTTTTTTGTAAATAAACTTAATTTCTTTTAAAAGAAGCGTTTGTCCTTTAATTCACTCCTATACATATATGTATGTAAATAAATAATAAAAGATCATTTCAATGCATACAATATTGGTCCTAACAAGTTTTTGCTAATACCAATGGGTTCGGAGATATTTATCGATTCTCGTTTTCCAAAATGTCAGATTTTGTAAGTGTCTTGGCGTCCCGAAAACCTGGACTCAAGCTTTTCTTAAAGCACTCATCCATCTACTAAAAATGACACGACTAGGGAAATGCTTACTTACAACAATTGCAACACTTTATACACATTGAAAGTAGGTGAAAAAAACTCTCAGACACAGTAGACACCTTTAAATTAAAACGACGATACCAATACGGAGATTTTTACGGGTATTTTTCAAACTAAAAAGAATTAGATAAGACTTACAAAAGTTTTGTCTTGTTTCGTTTCGTAGCCACTCCTATAAATCTCTTCCATCGTATGCATGTTTTTATGTTCGGACTTACCAATTGAATTGTCTTGTATTATGTATGTGATTAATATAGTGAATTGAAATAATCGAGAGCTCTACATATTCTGCTGCTGGTGCATCTGTATCTGGATTTAGTTTGATGTTTTTAAATTGCTTTAAAATTGATTCCGAAATTACAAAACTACAACACTGACAAACCGAAATTAAATAAGAAATTCAGAATAGATTTGTAAAGCGTATAAGAAATCTACTCTGATTAATGCTTTTAACCAAGAAAATGTAAAACATAGTTGTATATACACTCGGGCGTATGCGTAATTTTTTTAATTATTTTTTTTTAATTCTTATGCGCGAAACAGATTGAACCAGCAACTTCACCAGCAAAAGCGGCCGCGTATATTTTAGAATCAGTATAATATTTATAATATTCATCACAGAATAGACCAGCACCAGCAACGTCGACAGCGCCGTTCGGCGTTGGCCAAAGTTCTAAATTTGCTGTTGCTGGTCCATTGCTGAGAACTTTCATTTCTGTCATTGTTTGTATTGTAGCCATATTTAAAATTTATATTGAGTTTTTTTTAGAAAATAAAGTAAATATGTAATGGAAGAAAAAATAATTGAAATGGTCACGGAAAATTTATTTAAAAAGTGGAAAGAAATCGCCTACTCATTGAGTGTACAAGGTTTTATGGGAAATGTCAAAACAAATGAAAGGGCATGTTCAAGAAAATGATATCTCGGAAATCTCAGCAATCTCATTTTCCTGAACAGAATTCCTCAGCGAAATTTCTCAGCTTTGCTACCAAAACTGAGAGGAAAAAAATTTTGAATTCTTTTGCTCACTTTTTGTGAGAAAAATGTCTGAGATCTTTGTGTTATAACTTTGTGTTATAACTTTAAAACCGGACACTGTTAGGAAACGTATTTTTAAAGGACATTTTATGCAGTTTAAAAAAGGTCCTTACTTCTCGTCTAATTAATGTACTTCTTACAAAGTTCTTAAGTCTTTCCACAATATACATATATCTATACAAAAAAACCTGTTTTAAACATTTAATTATTTTGAATTTTTTTTTTAATATTTTTGTTAAATATATAAATTCATTGTTTAAGAACAAAATTTAACAAAATAAAAAACATAAATAGTAAACATTTAAACAAAATTAAAAATGGCACATTCTTATTGTTATTTACGGTTCATATATCAATCAATTCGATGGAAAAAAAAACACTTTTTTCATAGAAATTGATTTGACAAGCAGTTCCACTGTAGTATAAAGTGTGGTTTTGTTATGAATATTTTCAACTCATAAAATTGTATATTAGGCGTGTTTTTTTTGGGAACCTATACATAGTAGAATAAAAAATTTCACAAAAAACACATCGGCAGTAGCCTTGTTTTTATATTCACATTTAGTACTATTAAACAATTATAACTACTCCATCAAGATACAATTCAATTATAATTAATCGTACGAACATCTAAGAACAAATCTAACAAAATCTAATTCGAAACTCGAATAAACGTCAAACTATTAACAGTAGGATTCTACTTTAGCTTTTAATCGGTCCTTATACTACTTGCGATGTTGTAAATACATATTTGTATTGCATGTAAAATCTTACTATACAACGGATAGTTTTACCAATAAAATACGCCTATTATAGCTTACAATTTTTAATATGCAATCAAAAAACTGTAGAATTAACAATGCATTCCACTTTGACCAGCTATAATAACTTTGACAGAATGACATTAATTAAATAAGAAGAAACAACATAAAATTTCCTTTTAAAATACGTTTCGGTCATTACCTAACAGTAACCGGTTCTAAAGATATAAAAATAGAACCTATAAACAAAAAATGTTCTATACGATTTGTATGGAAAAAAGAATACAGTGATGAGCGACCCCTTAATTTGAATCTAAAGGGCTGAAATTTTTACCAGGCTCATTTCAATAAATTCAACTAAAAAGCTAGTGGCATTGAAAATCGGAGACATTTTGATTTTTCTAAATCAATCTGGTGTAGATATATAAAATAAACTGATGGTAGCTTAAACGAAATTTTACTTTTAAGAAAAAACATACAAATATTAAATGCATTTAAAAAATTTTGTATTAATTTTTACATTATTTCATTATTCCATCACATACAATTTATGATTTACGATGTAACTATTGACTTGCTGTAAATTTTCTCATCATACAGCATCTCCTTATATTCGGAAGATATTCCTGAAAAGAACAGTTTGGGGCTTTTAATCCCTCGTAAAATTTTTACCGGCATCGATGGGGATTACATCCCCCCACATGGAAACGCCACTGCTATAAATATGCCTAGATGACAAATTCAGCTTTCCGGTGATTTTTTCGGAGTAAAAAAGTCTTGAATGACTAGACTGTTATGGGTAATCCATATTTCTAATCGAGTTAATTGTTATACTTTGTCAAACTCGCGTCTCAAAATAATATAGATTAGATGACACGATTGTTAAACTTTAAAATGAATGCAATGATACAAAAGTTGGCAGTGATTTCTCACGATGACGTTTCAAAAACTTACTTCCTATCTAATCAGCCGAATTTCTTGAGTAGATAGAGACTATATAAAAACTCAAATTAATTATTCACATATTAGTTTCGTTAGGCTTCCAGTGAGACCAAGACGTACATATAATTGCAAATATGGATAGTAATGGAATTATTCCCGATGTTATTGACTCTGTTCCCGAGCAATTGGCAACTGTAAGAATTCTATAGGTTCTTCATAATTAAATAAAATAATAAATAAATGCCTAACTTTAATTAAGGTAACTTTTCCTTCTGGAGCAACAGTTGAAGTTGGTAAAGAATTAACACCAACCCAAACAAAGGATGTCCCTAATGTCACATGGGAAGCGGAAGCTGATGGTATTTACAATATTGTGATGGTCGATCCAGATGCACCATCACGTGAAAATCCAAAACTCAGGGAACTTATCCATTGGCAAGTTATTAATATTCCTGGCAATGATTTGTCAAAAGGACAAACTCTTATTGAATATATTGGTGCTGCACCACCGAAAGATTCTGGTCTTCACAGATATATTATCTGGGTATTTAAGCAAGCAGCCATTTTCCCAACTGATAAATTTACTTCAAAAACGTGAGTTTAATTATTAAAAATTACTCTCGGAACTTTTCAAAATAATGTACAAAATTTATTCTCTATGTATATATTTATATAGATCTCGTGAGGGTAGAGCAAATAACAAAACCAGGGATTTTATTACAAAATACCACTTGGGAAATCCAATTGCTGGAAATTACTTTTTGGCTCAATACGATCCCTATGTTGACGTTATCATGGAAGGCATCCAACCAAAATAAAATAATATGTTAAAATTTATTTTATAAAATAAAAGTAAAAATATTCATTTAAAAAAATGTTATTTTTAATGTCATACCTGTTTGGGCGATCTCAATTTTGAAGGTTTCAGGAGTTTAGGCCATTAGGACGAGGTACCAGACAGGGTTATACATTTGAGTCTTATAAGATTTATTTTAATCTGTTAGTAGTTGTACAATTAATGTTAACAAAATATGTTTAATATTGGAATAACTTTTATTTAAATTAAAAGATATATGAGTTATAAATTGGTTTAGGGAGAAAATATTTCAAAACTTAACACTAAAGTATAAATTTTATATAATAAAAATAATCAATATTCAAATTGAACACCACGGATGAATTTTTTTGGCAGCAATTTTTTACCAAATTGATTATTACAAAATCATAACAATTAGAAATCAGATTGCTTTCGTTCATATAAAGCTGAAAGATTTTGCTTTGCTAAGAGTTTAATTCTGTAAAAGATAGAATTTACAAAAAAACACAATAGGCAATGATAATACAAAAAATTTAATACCTATCTTCAACAATACCAAGTGGCTGTCGTGGTACAAGATGGCAAGTTGACTGTCTATAACATGAAATATATAAGGTTTAATTTCTTTTGTGATCTTAAATAAAAAATACTCACCTATAAATAATCTTCTCACGATCAGCCCAAGGCCAAGCTCTCTCTAATTTTTCCATCTATACATAATTAGATTGGAATGTGAATTGTATAAAATATTTCAATTGAAGATTCATCGATAAAATATTTTAGTGTCTGAGTTAACTCTGAGTTAACCAGTTATAGTGATAGTTATATAGTTAAACAGTTAAAGTTAACAAATAAATTGAACCCGAGTTGACTCGGAAGCAGTTTTTCACTCTACAATTTTTCATCTGTCAGAACTCTATCGAAATATTTGTAGAAATACACTTTCATTATCGAAACAGAGGGGGCAATACTATGATGCACATGGAAGGTCGATTTTCATAGAGTCGCCCTCTCTATTCCGATAGCGTTGTGAAGTGACACTCAACTGTCAGAAATATCTATTCATTTCATCTAGACTTTTGATTATTATTTCAAACTTTCTCTTACAACAAATTACTCACCTTTTCTTGTTTTTCTTGTCTAACTAAGTCCTCTTCTGTTGGTTCTCTCTCGTCTTCAGTTTCTTCTTCGATATTAACTTCAGGCACATTGCTTGAATTCCAAGTGTATTGCTGTTCTTCATCGCTGTCGTCATCTTCATTAGTCTCCGTTTCATTTAAGTTAAAATCATTAGTTTCTGAAACATAGTCTGATTCAGGAGTTAAATCTTTGTATTTACATCCCAGTTCCAGACTATCAGGTTCGGATAAAATCTCTTCGTTTTCATCGCTCACCGATTCCATTTCATCGCTTTCGTAAGTCCTATTATGTTTGTATGAAGTTGTTTCAGGAGGGAGAAATTTATCGAAAGTCTGGGATACAGTTTCAAGGGTTGATGAGAGAATTTTGGGAATTTCAGCAATTTCTGAGAGCTTACGTTGCATTTCACGAAGGCGTTCTTCAATACTTGCTATATTATACACATTAAAAATATAAATTAAGTATACAGTTACGAAAAGGTTTATAATGCAATGTTTTTGATTTTTAAATAAATTTTATTAGTAACATTTAGAAAGCGTTTATAAAAAAAAATTCCAAAATAATAAATTTATTTATTTTTTGAAGCACCGGGCAAAATTAATAGCATATCTTCAAGAGTACGGCTTCTCAGATCGCTGTTATCTTTATTTTCAGTAAAGAAACGTCTTATGTTTCGAATAATTCTGTGATGTGGAAGCTCCTGTTAAATAATGGGGAGGGATATAAAAGTTAAAATTGTTAAAAAAAGGAAATTAAAAAAAAAACAAAGGAATTTATTGACAATCACCTCCTCCTCCTCCTCGTCGGAACTTTCTTCTTCGCTTAATTCAATCACAACTTCTTCGCCATCGACTATTTCAACTTTGGTCTTGTGTTTCTTCTCCTTTGGGGGCGGCGGAGGTTCTTGCCACATAATAGGATGCCAGACTCTTGTGCCAAGCAATGGGGTAGGGGTAAATTCTAAAATTACAAACAAATAATAAAAAAAAAACAGAAGCATTATTTACAGAGTTTGGAGTTTTGTTTTATGGGCATTTATTATTAAATACAACATTCAACAAATAAATAAGAAAACTAATAAATTCTATAAAATTTAATATTTAAGGTCAGTGATTAGATAGTCCGTCTTCATTAGATTGATTATATTGATTATACCTAGGTATCTGGTATACTAGAAACAAATTAAATAAAGAGGCTTTCTAAGAAGAAAGTCTTTTTAATTTCGTACTTAATTGTCGCAAAGAAGATTATTTTAATCTAACACGATCTATACGCCCAGAGATAAAAGTAATTTAAAGTGTTTTTTTTTTTAATTATGACATATTTTTTAACTATTTAATAACCTCTCTTTCTTATATCGTAAAACTGCACTGCTATTTTAATTAAAGACAGCTGGAACCACAATACATTTTTGTTCAGTTCTGCGCATCTGTAAAAATCGAAGAAAATGGTGGACCCTCACCCCCTTGTTGTCTTATTTCAATATTTTGTTGTTATTTCTATTGATGCGGTGAGTTGTTCTTTTGGGCACTCGGTGATCTGGAACAAGCAGCGAATGAAAAGCTTGATTTCCTTAAGGTGACAGGATCCTGAAATGCATGATAGTTGTGTTCATTGAACTCACAGTGGCGAACGATTTGTCGATGTTTACAACGCTTACCACCTCGTGAGAAGAGTTTGAAATCTAAAGATGAGTAAGACAAGGAATTGATGTACTGTCATTTGTCACTAATACTTTTTTTTTGCTCTTAAAAAGGTGTCTAAAGAACTTCTTAAGGATTTTCTTGCCAAACCATATTTCCATTACATAAATGCAGTAGATTGGCTTTACGCATCGAAAAGCAATTGATTAGATTGCAAGCAAAATTAGACAATTCAACTGACTGGGTTGACCTAGAAGAAGATGGGGGTAGAACTCCGAAAGAAGAACCAGCACAATTGTTCAAGAATTGTGGAAAGCTGAAATAAATTTCAGAAGAAGTAATAAGTGATCAGATCACATCCATTGAAATGTTACAAAATTTTGACCGAACCTCGCATTTCGGATAGGACGAGGTTTTGTTTTTTAATGTGTATATAGGGTGCGTTGAGTAAGTGTGAGCAAAGAAGTGATTTTCGGGGCTGTAACCCCCCTCCCATTTAGAGACTGGGGGGGGGGGGGGTTAAAAGGCTATTCGCCATATCTATAGAGAACCATAAGTTTCACAAAAAAAAAAATTTTATTTTTAATTTGTTGGTAAAAGTTTGTATGGTAAACCTATGGAGAATTAAATTTTCTACAAAAGTAAGGTAAACATTTGTTTATGAAACTTATGGTTTCAATTTCACTGTCGTAGCCAAAAGCAAACGGAAATAGTCCTTCATTTCTTTTTATTTAACAGAGTATGCTGGAGCTGCATTATGTGAATGTATCAAACAATAAACTCATGACAAACGATTCGAGCGGGCGTCTTTAATACTTTTTTTCCGGCATTGTCGATTGGTTTTTTTAAGAAACTTCAAAAGTTCAGTGTGAAAAGTTACAATTGCTTCTCAAAAAGAAGCGAGAATGTCCGAAAACACACGAACGCCTTGAACCAAAATATTTTCCACTTTTTAAACGTCAACAAAAAGGAAACAAAGCGACAACATATTAAAAAAATTTATTATAACTTCATATTCTTGATTGAAAAATTCAACAAATCATTTTTTTTATAGAAATAATTTAATTTAAATGTGAAAGAAATAAGAAAACTCTTCCTTCTATCTACCAAAATAATAAAAGAAAAGTAAACAACAGCCATTTTGTTATTGTTCTTTGACTTTCAAACTGGCTTCTGACTGAATACAAAACTTATCAGTTTCTGCCTAAAGAAAATTCTCCGGTAAAAAATGTTACGAAAGGGGAAATAATTTTCTCTCTCATGAGCGTACGCGAATACGTTTGGACTAAATATAACAGAAAATGGTAGTCTAAGAATTGGTATAGTTTCGGACGAGTACTAATTTCAGCAGCTCGTCTGAGCTCCGGCTCCCACCTCACAGCTCACAGTTGCATTGGCGTTGTGTTCGTAACATTATTTCTGTTTGGTAGCTCGATCACAAAAACAAAATGACAAGTAGCAACTTGTAACAAGAAGTTGCAGTGACCAAATAGAAATATTATTGAATTTGTGTCTATTTAATATTTTGATAGCTATTACGGCTCTAGTTCTAGTTGCAGCGATTAGTGATGCCTTCGCACACAAAACTTCACATTATCTTATCCACAATATCCATACGCCCTACAAAAGAACGATAACTAAGAGGTAATTCACCGATAACACAGTTTTCTGCGGTTTAAGAGCTATTAAGATCGGAAAATTCTGTGGGGTTTAGCTATAAGCCTACAATTAGTACTTAGTAGCTCTTGCATTTAACATGTAAATTGCTTTGCCCAAAATCGTTATGTCGGATAAACTAGTTACATGCCTGAATTATATTTTTCATTTCCTTCTTAAAGAAAATGCTCAATTTAAAATAAAATAAAAAAAAACGTTTAGTGGACAATAAGCATTACAGGACACACCGTCATGACCTTAAATAAAAAAGTTTAAAATAAAAAAGAATTTAAAAAGATTTAATTTCATATACTCAGCGTCAGCAGTTTTATTTTGATTGTTTATTATACTAAATACAAGAAAATTTATCATTTACAGTACACTACAGCAAGCTTTCTCAATTGCGTATAACATATTCGCTCTATTTATTCCAAGAAAGTGACATTTCTCTTTCTGGTTCGTTCGTGGGTATGTTCCTATACGTATACAACTTATTCCTCGTTTTGATCCCTACAATAACTTTTGACCTTTCTACTTCAACTTGAAATATCTTTCATCCTATTTCTACCTTTCTGATGTTATTTTTACTATAGAAATACCAAACACTTAGAGTCAATTTCATTTCATATACTAAATTATATTTTTTAGAAATATTTTTTAATCACACAAAGCATTTTTATGTTATTAAATTGAAAAAAAAAAACACATGAATCATAGTAAAATTTCACTTACCTTTTGGAGGTGGTAGAGGTTTTGGAATTCTCAAAACAATAGATTTCTCTTCCTCTTGGGGATTATCGGTAAACTCTTCGTCTTCCATTCTGAAAGATGACATTCGATTACTTCTAATTCGAATTTTGAAATTAAATATTTTTGAAACACTTACCCTCTAGCAACCAAGAAAATTTTCTTAGCCGAAGAATCTATAATTTCCTGCACTTTGGCTAATGGTAAATTTGTAACGTCTATCTCGTTGATTTCGATAATAATATCGCCAAGTCGAATGCCGCCTTTGTCAGCCAGACCACCGTCTGTTACCTAAAATGAAACCGGCACAGAAATTTCGTAATTTTTTGTTGGCAAGAATATTAAAAAAAAAATATCCGACATTTATTAATCGAAAGACATGTAATGTCGCAATATTGAAATTAAATATTTTACCAAGAATTATATTTTTTCTTCAATTCCTAAGATGCGAACGAGTGTTGTTTTCAAAAAGTCTAGAAGCGAACTGACCAGCCAGCCATTAGCTAGACGCAGAAAATAATGAAAATTGAAAGATTTTCAGTCGAAGATCCCCCAACAAATTGTTCTGATCGTCATAACCTACTTTATGGGGCCTTTTGGATCGGGGCATAATTCTTGAATACTTTGTTTTTTTTCTTCACTTTGAAAAGAAGAAAAATGTTTTGAAATGTTCGCATTTATTAGTTATTTTTATTTATCTTGTTTGGCTGCACTCTCCTAGGAGCTGATGCTGAATGAGGTATTAGGGTTAGCTATATCTACTAAATTTTGCAATATTTACCAAGTTGTAGTTTCCTGTTTCCGAACAGGTGTGAACGACCTTAGAAACATCGGTGATTGAACCAATTAGTGTTTTGAAAACGAAAGTAGGTAAGTAGCTATACCTACATTATAAATTTTGAAAAAAAAATGAAATGTTGTTTTGGTTTTCATTCTTCAAATTTTATTTATTTTGTTTGCTTTTTTATTTCTTGTTTGCCAAATAGATTTTTGAAAATAGATGGCTGCAGTTTCTTTGTTTATTAGTTAAATGTGTTTTTGGTTTTAAAGATTAATGAACGCGTTGGTTATTCCAAAAACGATTTTGAAAATAATATACATACATATATGTATCTATATACACATGGATACTATTTCGGTTTCGAATAAATAAAAGATGTCTTTTTGAAATTATAGGTTTATTTTAACAGGCGGCCGGCGCAACGTGGCGGGCATGTGGTTTCTCGATATTTTGATGTGATTTCTTTATTTTAACATCACCATTGGCGTGTGTCTGAAATATAATTTGTATTTGTATTTTTATTTTATTTCGTTTTGTTTTGTTTTGAATTTTAAAATAAAAATTGCTAATTGTTTCGACGTTTGGCATAAATATTTTAAAATAGAATAATCTAGCTATAGTGGCTGTTTGCGAATTTTTGAGAACGAAGTGCCTTCCTTATTTAAATATCTACATAATTTGTATCTTACATTTCGTCGCTCAGTTTAAGTGAAAATAAACATTAAGGAGTTAATTTATAGTAAGTAAGTACATATACTCAATTATTATTTTCTAAAAGCTTTTGTGGGATTTAGTCAAGTTGTTTGGAAAAATTTCATCTTCTCTAATTTAGTATTATTAATGTTTACAATTTGTTTTTATTGTGTTTTTGATGAAATGTAATTCAAGAATATTTACGTCAGCAGATGCTACATATGTATATCTACAATACCTGCTCTATCAGCCAGTCAAATTTGAACTAAATTAAATATAATGGCTCAAAATTTTAAACACCCGATGTTAGGATATTAGCATGATACTACATACTTAATAATTTCCTAACTTTAAAGTTTTTACTAAAATATTCTTAGTTTTAAACAATTTTTAAGTAGTTATTTTCTTAATAACATTCAGCACGCCTTAAAAAGTGACAGTTCGTGCAAAAAAGTAATTATTGTATTGTTTTCGTCGTCGCCACCGAAAATTCGCGTTGGTATGGGGGATCCTTAAACATACCATTTTCACATTTTCAATTGCCAAAGAGACATTTGTATTTAGTATCTATGATGAAACTAAATAATTAAAACAGACATTTAGTGATTTTAACTTTAGTAAAATGTAGAAAAAGATAACAAGATGCCAACTTGTCAAATTGATGTCAAAGTGACATTTGAAGTTAGTATGATATTAGACATGTTTAGGAAAATGAGATCTCAGAGGTTTCAGCAATCTCAGTTAACTGAACAGAATTCCTCAGCAAAATTTTTCAGCTTTGCTGTCAAAACTCTGAGAAAAAAATCTTGGATTCGCTTGCTCTCTTTTTGAGCGAGAAAAATCTCTGAGATCTCATTTTTCTGAACGCGCAAATTAAAAAATTAAAATGGGCATTTGGTGATTTTAATTATAATTATTTGTCAAATAGATTACACTATGCATATACTCATATAAAATTTGGAAAATCGTATTTTCAACCTACCATCATACTAAAATAGCTGTAAGATCGAACTTAACCGTCTAAAATATTGCGCCAATATGATTAGAGTTTTCATTTGTGCATCTGTCAAAATTGAAAAAATTTGCATCCAATGCCCTTTCAGTTGTCTAATATCAATATTCTGTTGTTGTTTTTAAAAAGTATTTCGCCCGAAGATGGAGAAGCACCTCCGAAACGCGTCGCAGTAAAACTTTATTACAAAAATTATAAGTTGTGAAATTAAAACCAAAATAAGAATAAAATCAAAATATATAAAAGCAAATTTATTAATATAGTTTTTTTTTTTTTTTTTCTTAAATTCTTAACGTATTTGAACCAACAACTTGGAGGCAAAAACCCACATCATGTATTTTTAAATATTCCAGATGTGCAGTTTTTTTTACCAAAGAAATGAAAAGTAATGAAATTATGAAAGATTTTACAATAATTCAAATTCAAATTGTTTAAATCTACAAATCGGATTCAAAGGAGTAATTTATAATTGATTATCATTCAATCAAAGAGAAGTCAACTTCTAAAAAACATTTACTGATTCTACATAATATTCTATTAACTGAATATGGTGTACCTTAAGGATAAGTTTTGGGATCATTTTTGTTTTTTATTTACAGAAATTCTATATTCAAACAATATTTTATCAGTCTGATGTTGATGTCGCGTAACCATAAAAATTTTTTTGAAAGAGAAGAACTCACACTAACAGTCAAATTCTGTTTTTTTTTTTAGATCTGATGGGATCGCCCTAAACTCTCCCTGAAGTAGTCCTAGTCTGTGCGAGTTGAGGTAATGCATAAACTACAAAAGTAAAATGATTTGTGAGGCTATTATGAAATAAAGGGTGTTTTTTTAGACGTGTGGTTTAAAATCTGGCAATACTTTTTTCGGAGTTGGTCTTTTTGACACCTGTCACTTGATTTATGCTCAGTTTGGTTTGCCATTTCATAATGAAAAGACTTACTCCTGAACAACGTTTGCAAGTAGTGCAAAATTTATTACTAAAATAATGGTTTGGTTCGCGCGACGCGGTCGACATAATCGCCCAGCAGAGTAATTCGAGCAATCATGGATTGGTTTCGCACCACGTTTACTCTAGTGGATAATGCGCATCCTCAGAGACGCCGTACAGTGCGCACCGAAGACGCTATTGCTGCTGTGGAGCAGAGTATCGAAGAAGACCCGAATGTCTCCATCCACCATCGCGCACAACAATTGAAGCTGGGGCCTCTTGGGCCTCTCGGCTGAAATTTATTCAAGAAAGCCGCGGCAGCCACTTGCCCGAAATCATTTTTAAAACATAATGGCAAACCCTGATCTTTATAATAAAGCTAAATTCTTGGCCATAACATTAAATTATATGCGTTTTATTTCTTCTTGAAAACCACACGTCTAAAAAAAACACCATTTAGAAGTTAAAAGAATATGAAAATTTAGCAATAGAAACGGGAAACGCTTGAAATTGGTTCAATTCATTTTTAAAACTTACTTATGTTTCAATTATTGAGCACAGAACTTCTTGTTTTTTACTTTGAACGTCAACAACATAATTTACTGCCCTCGGGTTTTTTTTGAAAACCGAAAAACCCAGGATTTTTGACAATCCTTGGGATTGTAAACTATACCCAGGGCAGTGGCGTTTAGCATGGGCTTTTACCGCCCAGGGTAGAATCAATTTTTTCCGCCCGTATCGTTCAGATTTTTCCAATAAACCATTATATATTTAAGGACCTCGTAAAGTATATTTTTTGTTCACGAAGCGGTTCAAATTTATACAGCTGTTTGAGAGTCAGTGTGGCTTAGGATTTTTTCAACGCTATTTTATAAATTAGCAGAAGAAATAAGAACATGTTCTGCTGAATTGAGAATTCTGGCAGCTTAGGTCTCACATTGGCACTTTTGTTTGACAAAAGATAATTTTGGAGGATTTTTGTAATTCCTCCCGTGAAAAACATTGCTGTATCTAGGTGGTAAAGGTAGCGCAGATGGACAACAACATAGGCTGAAAAACCTATAAATTAGCAGACAAAAGTGACTGCATATGCATGTACCTATGTAGTTAAAAAATTTATAAGGAAAAAAAATATTTCTTAAGATGTCAAAGATGTCAAACTTGGAACTTTGCTTCAAATCTTTACATTCAGACATAAGAAGGAAAGTACTTATAAAAAACACTTGACTTATAGAGCAAAAATCAATATTATTTACATTTTTAATTAAATCCTTTCTATAATATAATATAATATAATATGCTAAAGAACCACTTCCCCCAAAACATTATAAAAAAGTGAAAAAAAAGTTACAGAAAAATTAAGTTCAGCTTGCTGGTTAGTGATAAAATATAATAAGCTGCTTGACTTGAAATGAAGGGAGATATTTCTTGACTAGTTTTCCAGTCAACTTTTTAATAAAGTTGCCTTAATTCGAAGGCAGTTTTTTGACAGCTTACCAATCAGCGACTAGAAACTTGCTTTACCTTCATGTTTATACTTGTGCTTCTGAACGTAGGTACCCATTACTTTCATGAAAACTATAAGCACGTGGAGTGAATAGAGATATAATTTACTCGTATATATGACAGTAATTATGTCTATAAATTTGCTGTTTTGCGTCTCTGCCGCAAGGGCCCCCCTCCACTGGTGGATAAACATTGTTTTCCCTGAACAAAAAAACAGGAGTCTATGCGTAGTTTTTTTTATTAGCCTTCAATTTAACCCTTATAGTATTGATATAAATTTTGTTGTTTTTTTTTTTATTAATATTTTGCGAAATTAACTCATAAAATTCTGGCAATTCTTGCTCATAAGTCATACCCACCTGAAAGACCGTGATCGGCATGTGGAATTGAGCACCACCAGTAATGCGGAAACCCCATTTGGGATCATCTGGCGCCGCATAATTTTCTGACTCCACATCGAATGCTGGAAATCCATCGGTATCACCGATACCGCTTGAGGCTTTTAAAATTGGCAGATGTTTTGTTGCTTCCACAGGTGCATGTGCATACAGACCAAAATAAGCTTCCGGCATGATTTTAGATTGTAGTTTTTTTTTTTGTTCCTTTTCAAAATTCTATTTTCACTTTGTTGCACAATCCAAAAATATCTTTATATGATGCTCTAAATTTAGAACCGAACTTCCTTTATAGTTTTCTTTTTATTTATTAAGAGTTTCTCACTTAAAAAAAAAGTTTTCTTTAAGCACTTTTCCTTTTAAAATTTTAAATTATATAACAAAGGGTATGATTTATTCTTATAGGTTAAACCTTATTTATTTTGAAAAAAATGCATTAAATGTATAGCAGTGTCGTAGGTACATTTAAAAAAGTGTCACACAAAGTTATTAACCAATTTTCGTTGATATGATTCTATTCTTTCTTTTAAGAGACCAAAGAAATATCAAATTAAAATATTAGAAGATTCTTTTCACATTCGAGTGCAACAATTATGTTTTTTTTTTTGATTTGGCACAGGCAAATGCAATCGCGCGACTAGAAACTACTTTAGATATATTCAACCGCAATCAGTGAGGCGCTGATCTTTAATTAGTTACATTTCTTACAAATCATTTACAGCAGAAACTATAAAAAACGAAAAGTTAAAACAAAACAAAAATGTCTCATTTAAAAAAAAAAATAATTAAAGAAACAAAACGATATGTATAAGTATCTCTGCTTGATGTCTAAAACTAAAGAGATTTCAATTGATTATGTGGAGCATAGCTCGAGACATACAGTACGGAATTCAAATCAGAACGCCCATCGTTTTCGTCACGACCGCGATATTCTAATTTGTTTGTTGCGTGGACGCTTTTATAGAGTTTCAACATCGAAGATGTGAAGAAATCATGATATTTTCAAGGAGAGTTCGTGTCTTGGGAATATTTTATTGTAGTTCAAGACACAAACCAATTTGTTTATTGAAATTGAATTCGCCTCGCCAAAGTGTGCACAGAGAGTCAGAAAATGTTTTTTATTTGTGTTATATTAGAGGGATTACTCCGTACGTTGCTTTGTCATGCTTAAAATAATGCTATCGAAAAGTAATTCATAAAAAATGTGTAAATCATAAGATCCATATATTTTTAGTTTAGTCTTATAGCGTAAAATGATCAACATTGTTATTAGCCGCGTTTTATTATCACGGATCTAGATCGGGATCATCTTTTAACACGTAATACAACAACAGTTTTGGATCCTGCTCTGTATCTTGATCTATTTTAAAGATCCGAAAATAAGTTTTTACTCTGGCGAGTAGACGGCTCTTTAGTCGGTAGGGAGTACAAACTGTAGTGTAAAGAAAGAAGACAGTTTCTACATGAAAAATAAACAAACATAAGAACAAAAGAGATACAAGCGCATACAACACTGTTGTCATTATGGATCCGTATCGTTTTATTTTCATGAGATGACCCTGATCCAGATCCGTAGATAATAAAACACGGCTATTATATACAAAGTTTGTATACATTATGTAACCTTCTACATATTATATTTATACATTTTAAAATTTTTCAAATAAAAAAAAAATGAGAAACTCAAGCATAATAATTAGTCTGAGATAGCAGATGCCACTTTCTTACAGACTCAGAAAACAGACGTCGCATTGTATTACAGTCTGAGATAGCAGACGCCACTAAATTACAGTCTAAGATAACAGACACCTCTAACTCATCGTCTGGGATAGCATACCTAACTGAATTACAGTCTGAGATAGCAGACGCCATTAAATCACAGTCTGATATAGCAGACTTACAGTCTGAGATGGCAGAACTTTCAAAAGCTCATTTTGGAATACAGAATTTTAGATTTATAGAATTTTGGAATACAGAATTTTAGAAACCGAATTTTGGCACTTACAGAATAATAACCAAAATGTTTGACTTTTATTGAAATTTTTTATATTTTTCAAAATTGTTGACTTTTTCAAATTGTTTGACTTTTTTCAAAATTTTTCACTTTTTTAAAATTTTTGAAAGTACCTACATTTTTCAAAAACCTGTTGATTAAAATAACTTTATTTGAAATGGGGTTTCTGGCTTTAAGAAATCTTATCGGATTTTGATGCAGATGGTGCCGTTATTTTTGTATATGGTTCTTTTTCTATTTTAAGTTTTTTTGTTAGATAAGTTGCTCCTCCTATACTAACTTTTTTTCTTCTTTTGACCCAACCTATACACTGTACTAGTTTGATGCATATTACGCCAAGGACCAGTTATTTTATAATTTACTGTTTATTGTATTACTTTTTGTTATAAAGTTATTATTGCTAAATTTTGGAAAGCTGTATTTTGAAGACTACATTGGCGGTTTTGGGCTCAAATTGAAGAAAATGTAGTTATCTTGAAATCGTAGAGCGAACATATAGCCGAAAATTATTCCCCTATAGTCGCGTAGTTTTTAGAGTTTTAGCAATGTTGCGTTCGTCGCTTGAGGTCGAAAACTTATTCACAAACAACTCAGACAAAAAATAGAACTACTGGATCTGTCGCGAGCGATATTTTACGAACCGTGATTTGAATACACTTCACCAGAGATGGTTGAAGTTGAAGGAATTGCTTTAAATGCAGATTGATAAACGGTGACGAGAGAGAAGGCGTGTAATGTGTCATTACAAACTTGGTACCTAACGTTTTTTGAGTATTACTCTGACTTTGACTTTTAGGACAAAAAATATGTGTACCATCATTACCAAGTGTATCTAGAGATTCTTTCTTTAACCGCACTACATAAATGTGTAATGCTTTACATTTCTCTATTTTTCCCTCTCTTTGTGCTGTTGTTCAGAAATTCAAAATAAATTAGCATCGCTATTTCCTTTTAATATCTCTTCCTGTTTCCCATGGACAGAAACTTAAATATTATTATTTTTGCACAGTAAAGATAGTTCATATTGTATTTTTTTTATCGTGGCCACGAATGTTAGGGTTTTTTCGAGACTTAAGGCCTTTAAAACTCATTTTGATCTAAGTAATTTTCTTTTGTATTCATATCTTTTACGTATATGACTCTCCGGAAATATAAGTACTGATTATTACTTTAAACTTTAAAGAATTGAATTTATATGTAAATTATTTATCTACTATTAAAAAATATAAAATTTTGAAATTTTATTAAATTAGTTTTTGAATAAGTAAAATTAAATATAAAAGAATGTCAAATAAACACATATTAAACAATTCAACTTTGTCATTGAGTGCGGATGCCATGAAAATTTCTTTCGCACGAATCATTGAAGTAAAACAAATACAATTGTTTATTTATAATCTAATTGATTAATGAGAACTAAGTTTAGATGACCTTGGACCTTGATAAATCAACATTGAAAAATAAATAACATCGTTTTTTTTTATTTTTACATATGTAGAAAACTTTTTTATTCACGTGAATTATTATAAGAGCAGTCATTGTCGTCTTGTCGATATTTCTTAAACCTAATGGAATCGAACTTATACTAAGATTTGATACAAAAATAGTTCCTTACGGAAGAGCCTCTCACGAACAAAATGTTAATGCAGTTTGGCTATATTATATTCTCTTTTTTTTTATATCATGATGGCAATCTAAGATCTAGGTTTTAGAATGGTATTTAAGAGATTTTCTCCTGGCTGGTTGGCAGGGCGTGGAGAAGGCGTCAGCGATCTGGTGTGTGGAGTTCCAGGTTCTTTCTTTCCAATTCTTGATGTAACTGCACGACGGGCTCTAATTTTCTCTTCCATTCTGCTGTAAACCATGAAGCAATTTGACTCTTTATATATAGGTTTTCGTCTATCGTTCCACGGGAACACCCATTGGATGGGTGTGAAATCGCGTCTCCATGGTTTGCGGGGTTTGAACCAAAAGTCAACTGTGAACTCATCGTCACTATCAGCATCGTCATCGCTATAAGGGCGGAAGTAGAAATGGATTACGTAATGTTAATTATATATTCATAGAAGAAAATTCATTAATATAAAACTCACCCTCTCACATATAACCGCAAATATCTTCCTGACTTTCGAAATAAGGCTTGTGCCTCATTAAAGGTTAGATTTTCAGCAGGAGTGTCATTGATTTGAGTTATTACGTCACCCAGGCGGATACCAGCTCTACGAGCAAGACCCGATCTGGTCACACCTATTACGGTAAGTGGCTCGAATTGATCGGTGCCCCCTGTTACCTCAATGCCCCATAGGTTATCGACAAAGCTCATAATCCTTCGATCTGTTTCAAGAGTGTACGTAATTCGCACCTCGTATTCCACATTATCAAAGGCATCAGATGTATACTTCGGAACCCTCATTTTTGAACCAAATTAATCTAGAAAAAAAGACAAAATTATTTTTATTTACAAAAAAAAAAAGAGTTTGAGTTTCAAAAATTCTTACTTTTTATTTTTTTTTAGGAATTTAAAGGATCTGTCTTCAAAAATCGGTCCAACAAGAGGTTTCACGCAAAAATTTAACTTTTTACAATTTATACACCCGAAAGCAAATTCTGTATATTGCTGATAATCGCTTGTTTCTAACAATTCGATTAAAATTCAATTAAACAAATATTGGTCTCGTTCGAGGTATTTATAATGTGCAAATTCATGGTCACTTGTTTTTTGATTCGATTCGATTTCGTCATCAATGTCAATGCTAAGCTAAAATGCATTCTTGATGGTGTTGACCAAAGTGAAATAGTGAAGTAATTATAGTAAATCAGGGGTGGTGAGTATTTTATTAGCGTATAGTTTGGCTGTTTGTAAATTTAAGTGTTAATCATTATTTTGCTAGTAAATCTTTAAATTAAATAATTGGATGTAGTTCTCTAAAACTGCAGTACATATAATCTCTTCTAATTTCGGATTGGGTTGGTCACTTGAAATTATTATTGTAGAACAACAAGCTTAGAATGTTAAAGAATTTATATTTTAAAAATTTGCCCAGCTGGATCGCACGAAACATTGCCGATAAAACAGCCCAGTTGCTAGAAAAGTAGACTTCCAGAGTTTTCAGCAGTCGAGCTAGACGAAGCTACCATATTCCCGAAATAATTTTTTAACAAAAATTAACTTAGAATGCCAATAATGTGGCCATTTGCATTATATATTTTTAAGTTTTATTTAATTTAATTTTAAAGTTTGAAATTCTCTTTATATTTGTTATGACTAAAAAGTTCAAAAAGATATCTATATAAGTGTGCATTTAATATTAAAGTTGTTTGGTTCGAAAGGTTCGAAAGAGAATGCTTTATAAAATAAAAATAGCAGAAGAAATTGTACATACTAAAAATTGAAAATCTATTATTTAAACATAATACAGAATATAATGTAACTTTGAATACACTGAAAACAAAATATCAGTTAGTTGTCTTTAACTATGAATTCCTCGCAACAATTCAACTGCCTATAAGTTGCATCTGATTGTGGATCGTAGTAAGCTGTTAAGAAATTTACCCCAACTGGACTGCCTAAGTTGTATTTTTGGGCAAAATCTCGAGCTGAGAAATTCATACGTCCGTCAAGAGTATATTTATCTACATGTTTCTCATTGAATTCTAGTTTTCCTATTTGCCGATAGATGAGGTAAAAGTATCGATTCGGACCCATATTTCTTGGTGGAGCAGCGCCTGTGTATTCAACTAAAACATCTCCTGCATTAATGTCTTTTCCAGGAATATTTCCAACCAACCAAGCAAGACCATCTCTCATATAAGGATCCTGTAGAGTTGGTGCATCTGGATCAACAATCATTATAGTATAGTAAGCATCCTTATCAGCGTCCCAATCTATAACAATGGGTTGGTTCTTTGATTCTGTTGGTGTGATATTTTTGCCTAGATCCAAAAATGCACCACTATCGAAGACAACCTTTAAAATAATACAAAATTTCTTTATATAATTGAACAAAACGGAATTAAAATCTTTTATACAAACCTTTACAATTTCTGGAGAAACTGCATTAATACCCGGAAAGGCGTCATTAATTTCTGAAATCACCTTATCATAATCTAAACCGGCAGCAGAACTTAAGGTAGCAGCTAATAACCCTAAGATAATAAAGGACTTCATATTTTTTTTTTTTTATTTTAACAAACAAATTTCAAGTTTTTCTCAGTCAAGTCCTTTTGTGTGCGGCTCCAAATTGGAATTGAAACAAGAACAGGAAAATCGGTCTTTTATATAAATTTATGTACTGTATACAATTCGAGTGTTGATGATGACATTTTAACCTTGAGTTTGTTTGAACAATTTTTATTTATTGACAAGTGCACATTTTTCTTAAAAAGTTGGTATGTACCTAAATAAAATACTTAAAATTATAAATAGAAACAAAATATATACAAATAAATAATATTTAAATATTATTTATGTACATGGGTAAAACCTTACACCTGAACAATGTTAATTGAAAACCAAATAAACGATTATTTCGAAATTTATTTCTCTTATAATTTGGAATTGTTTCGACATTTCTTTACTTCGGGATCTTATAGCACCTTATACATATGTATATGGGATATTCGTAAAAAAAAGTAAGCTACTTTCAGAAATTGTTCAGCCATAGCCAATCAATTTTTAATCAATCGTTAAAGTTTTTCAATGGTATAATAGATTTTTAGCATCTCATTTGCGGGATATTCGTAAAAAAGTAGATATCCCATCTGAAAGGTTAGATAATCGTCATAAAAAGTCAACTAGTTTCAGTAATTTGTCAGCCATAAATTTGTTTAGCACCTCATTTTGAATTAACAAAACCAGTATGCAGTGGCGTAGTGTGGCAGGGACAAGGGTGACAAGAGTATCTTTTGTCATGAAAAAGTGTTTCTTACCTTTACCGTTCGGATTCAGTAGAAAATTGTATGTCCCCTGGAAATAACACACACACAGGGATGATTAAGAGCTGTAAGTCACTAGGCCCTGGTTCTACATGAGCTATCGCACCAACCAATTGTTTTTTAATTTATTTAATATGTTTTATCATAGACGTTTGTGTAAAAGATGTTTGTATATTCTGTTTATTTATTTGGATCCATTTTTCTTCAAATTGATACATTTTATCAGTCCAAAGAAATTATTTAAAAGTTTTCGAGCAATAACACTGCTTCACAATCGCAATTTTTCTTGTGTTTGCCACTTGCTAACAATAAAAGTACATAAAATGCTGCTCTACAACTGAATATTATGTATGTCCAAGTTCTCTAAAGCTAAGTGTCATAAAAAAAGCATAAAAAAACGAATTCAAATTATTAGCAATTTCGTTTGGTAATCCGGAAGAAGTCTCCGGAACTCTCCGATCCGGAATGCCAAACGAATAAGTTGCACCACTTTTTAATTATGAAGTTTGTATTTCGTTGTATTTATGAATTTTTGTTAAGACACCAAATTTTTCCAAAGTTCTAATAAATTGTTGCTGGTTGGAAACGAAGACAGAAGGATCTTTCGAGAAAGCCAAAGCTGACAAAACTCGGATATACTTATGTAAATTCTAATCAAAAAGAGTTCTGAAAAAAAGTACATTTTATTGGTGGATATTTGAAATAAATATATGTTATAAATAATTAGAAGTTTCGATCTCATCTAAGATTAGCTGTGGTAAGTTTACCACCTTTTATTGAACTACAAAAAACATGCGAACTGTTTTCAAAAGATAAAACCAGTTTTGAGTACTTAAATTTTATATGGGCTGTTGTAAAATATGTTTAAGTTAAAAAAAAGCTTTGACCAATATTTCTGATTCTTCATTTAATTCAAGAAAAATGGAAATCAGAAAATCTTGGTAAAGTAGCTGTTTAAAGGTGGTTATCAATGAATTATTGTTTTCGTTTATTATTGTTTTCGTCGTCGCCAACGAAAATTCACGTTGGTGTGGGGAACCTTAACTTAGAATTTTTTAAGAAAGCAATCAAAAAAATTAAAGATGTAAAAAAAATTTTCTAGGGTTGGCAAAAATTGGCCCTGCCTCGGTCGGCAAAAACCCATGCTAGCCACTGCCAGTATGTAACATAACGGTATTTTTTAAGTATAAACGAAAAATTGATTTTTTCTGACATTTTTATTTGTGTTCTGGGTGTAAAAATTTGGTGTAGTGCCCATATTTCTGTTTTATTATTAATCTTTTTCACAAAACCAAAGTATAATCGAGTATCAGTCTTTTACCAATCGGAGAATTGTCAGGAATTTAAAAAATAAAGACCAAGAAAATTAGATACTAAAATACGTGCAAGGTTTTCAAGGATTCTGAAGGCTAATTTAACAAGCTGTAGCCCTCTTATGTCTTCACTATAGAATTTCTGAACTGGTAAAGACCTCAAAGCAAGAAATGATAAGTTAGTAAGAATGTTTCTAAAAAATGTTTCAAAAAAACTAGATTTTTTTTGTTTTGTTTTTTATTTTTTATTTTTACTTATTTATTTATTTATTTATTCTTCACTGTTAACTTGAAATAGATTGTTATGTTGATGTGCCAGTTTTTTTAGTTTATAAATACTCTGCAGTTGCTACAAACATTTGAGTTTTAATTTAAAGTAAAATACTATTTCAACCCTTTTTTAACATAAAATTCTGGAACAACCTATTAAACATTTTTCTTAAATTTAATCAGCACTAAACCACTTTATATACTCTCCCAATAGCTTGACTTAAAATGTACCATTCAAATATATTGCACTCTAATGTGCAGCAAAACAAAAAAAAGGCTTTTGATACATCTGCAAAAATATTTAAAAAAAAATATCTTTCGTTTGCTTATATGTACCACTGTGCCTGACATTTATACATCCTGTTTATAATTCAGTTAAATACTTTTGATAATTTTTGAGCTAAAATATTAATATTATTATTTCCTATGGGAAGAAAGGCGTATTTCAGCAGAATATTTTTTCTTTAAATTCATAAAATTTATAGCCTTGGAAATTTCCTTCAAGCAAAAAAAAAACTGATCGCGATATCTTTATTCGTTTAAGAGCTATGATTTTTGCAACCAAAAAAGTCAATATGACCCACTGTGCGCGGGAAATAATCGGAACATGCGATGATTAAAGAATGTTTATTAATTTTGACAGGCGAAAGTTTCGTTGTCGTTCATATATTAGCCGTGTTTTTTTGCAAGCCCGGGGGGTAATGGGATGAAAAAAACGACGTCGGTGCTAAACAATTAACATGTTAAATGAAACAACAACTAATCCCAGAAAATTCTCGGGCTTAACTTAAGCGCACAGAAAAACTGTGTTACCGGCATGAATTACATACATGTTATCGATAGTTTGTATGAAAACTCCATGTTTTTTACTGTCATGGCGTCGCTAATCCCCGCTGTTGTTTTTATCAACCAATTCCCCCCGGGCTTGCAAAAAAACACGCCTATTGTATTGAGGAGCCTAAATAACTCTGAACTATTGTTTTTTTCGCATAGAATTCTGATTTTAAAATTACAGAATCATTCCATTGACACTTCATTTGAAATTTGACAGATGATTTGTGCTCAGTAAAAAGTATTTTGTAATTTTAACCGTTTTTTATTATCAGAATTGATCCATATGGAACATTAAACAGCATACGTAACAACAACAACAAAAACAGACTCCTGCCTCTCCTCACTGTGAGGCTGTTTTATTTTCGCAAGATGATCCATATGGATCATGGGTCATAATAAAAAACGGATTTTATTCCAAATTAAAGGTGTGCCTTTACTTTACTATGTTTTTTAATTGTATGAACATTGAAAGACTTTTCTGTAGAAATTCACACAAATGCACAAAGCTTTAAAGTAAAGGAACTAGACTCATATGTAATTACCGATATATTATATATATATATATGCCTATTATCAGTTGATCGAAATACTGGTTCAAAATTGGACTTCCAGTTTGCTGTATTTTCGAACTAACCACGAATATAGGTACTTATGTATTTTAAATCATTTTTGAGCACTCAAAACAAATAAATTGAATGGTGTGACAGCTCGCATAAAACCAAGCCCAAGTTTTACAATTACACCTCTCTACCATCAAGGGGACCTATAATTTTATGACGAATCCGAACGACTTATGTGAGAAGTACTTTATCTGTTTTTAGGTGGCAAAGGCTGGGAATTGAACCCAAGACCTTCGGTTTCATTGGCCTACTCACAAACCATTACGCATCTGGTTCTGGTTATCAGTCAAAAACGCATGTTGTCACTTGTCTAATACCAATATTTTCTAGTAGTTTATTATAATGTGGCTTACGGTTTTTGTGGGCAATCGAACAGCCAGTTTTTATTTCTGACACTTTTGCCTTTGATAACCTGTGCAATATAATACCTTAGATTTGTGTTCTATATGCTTTATAACTTTAAAATTCAAATAGGTATCGTTTCCATTTATGGATATGTAATGTAATCAGAGCTGATTGGTTCGAAATGGTCTTGCAAAAAAAACACAGGAGATTTTATTAAATATTTTAATAAAACAAATCTAATTATTTAAAAAGTACAGAATATAATGTAACTATGAATTATTTTTAAACAACATTTCTTTAACTATAATAAATCCTTGCAGCAATTAAGCTGCCTATAAAGGACTTCCGTCTGTGGATCGAAGAAAGCTGTTAAGAAATTTATTCCAACTGGACTGCCTAAATTGTATTTTTGAGAGAAATCTCGAGCTGAGAAATTCATACGTCCGTCAATAGTATATTTATCTACTCGTTTCTCAATAAATTCTATTTTTTCTAATTGCCGGTAAAGGAGGTAAAAGTATCGATTCGGACCCATATTTCTTGGTGGGCAGTACCAACGTATACAAGTAAAACGTCTCCTGCGCTAATATCTTTTCCGGGAATATTTCCAACCAACCAAGTAAGAACTTCTCTTAAATAAGTATTCTGTTGGGATGGTGCATCTGGATCAACAACAATCAGAGTATAGTAAGCATCCTTATCAGCATTCCAATCTACAATAATGGGCTGGTTCTTTGATTCTGTTGGTGTGATATTTTTGCCTAGATCCAAAAATGCACCATTATCGAACACAACCTATAAAATAATATAAAACTTCTTAATATAACTGGACCAATCGAAATTAATACTTTTTCAAACCTTAATAACTTCTGGAGAAACAACATTAATACTCGGGAAGGCTTCATTAATTTGTGAAATTGCTTTTTCATAATCTGAACCGGCAACAAAACTTAATGTAGCAGCTAATAACCCTAGAATAACGAAGGACTTCATGATTTGTTTTCAATTTTTTAGAGTTTTGAAATTGTTTTCTTTCTATCAAATTATCCTGTGTGCAGCTTCAAGAGAGAATTGAAATGCAACAATTGAAAAATTGGGTTATTAAATAAGTTTAGGTACACAGTACAATATGGTGTTTTAATTCGACCTTGAATTTGTTAAGACAATTTTTATTTATTGACAGGTACACATTAAGTCAAAATTTTTGGTAAATAAATAAAATACTTGAAGTATTAAATAAATATAGAACAAAATATACAAATAAATAACATTAAAATATTTTGTAAATATACATGGGAAAAACCTGACGCCCATGAAATGTCAACTGATAGCCAAAATAAACAATTAATACATGTATCACACATTTACACCATTTCGAAAACCAAACAGTGAAGTCGAAGTGTGGACTGTGGAGTAGATGTAGAATTTTTTATTTGCATGTGGGCTCGTTACGCGGCGCTAAAATTGCCATAAATTTGAAATTGTAGAATAAAAGTAGAAAACAAAAATAGAACAAGAAGATGGTTCCATATTATATTGATTCTGACAACAAGACAACAATAGGGGGAAATAACTAAATCAGAAGTTTTCACTATGACAACGATTATTTTTTTGTGTTTTGTTTATTTTTTAGGTATATACATCTTCTAGGTATCTACATATATACATAAATAAAAATGTAAATGTTCGTTTGTTCCTAATCGCAAATCTCCGAAAGTTCTTCAATGATTTCTTTCTTTGTTTTGTCATCAGTCATCACGTTACATTCAAATACGCGCGTGCCCTACTTTTTTTCTTTAAAAAAAGCGCCATCTGTTGGGCATGAAAGCAACTCCCGCTGGAACAAGGAAGGGGGCACTGAATCCACCATTTTACCACCATAATACCTCGATTTTGACAGATGCGCAGAACTGAACAAAAATGAAAACGCTAATGATATTACCTTTAATATGTGTACTGTGGTACTGAGATCTCAGCAATCTCAGTTACCTAAATAAGATTCCTCTGAAAAATTACTCAGTTTCCTGTCAAAATTCTTAAAACCAATTTCGAATTCGCTTGCTCTAACTATTATAAGGTGAAATGCGTAGGAAAATAGAATTCGATTTAATTTTTTTGTGTTTTAAAGGTGTGACGGAATAGTAAAAACCATTCAAAATTTCATCATTTAGAATTTTTAGGTGAAATGGGGTGAAGGGAAAAAATAACGTCCGATTTTTTTTTGTAATTAGAATTATTACCTTCTGAATTAACAATTATTAAAAGTTAAAAGATATTATTAAAAGATTGGATAAAACCTAAAATTATTATGTACATATTTTGAAATACATAATTTTGTTGAATACATTTTTTTTTTTAATTTAGCTGCGATTGGCAACCTTCAAATTTCTGCTGTTTTTGTGGGAAGTAAAAACTGTTAAAATCAGCAACTGTCACTTTCTTTCACTTTTTAACTATAGAAATTGCTTTATTCTTCGTATCCTATTCAGTACTATAATTGTGAGGAATGTTTGTTTGGATTTTTGGACTTCCGCCAACGAACGACTGGACAAATAAGGTTATAAGATACTATTTTAAGACGCAGACAGAGGTTTGGACTCTGGAAGCTCAGTGAAGCGTACGGGTAAACAGTTATAAAAAATGTAATAAAATTTCTAGTCATGAATAATTACTTAAATACCGATTATGAAATTCTCAATATTTGGCTACCGGGGAATCGAAGACTTTTTCACATTTATTTTAAGGTGTACCAAATTAATGATTTGTTTTTGAAGTGCAATACTTTTGTTGCGGATATAATAGGTAAATAAATGTATGCAGAGCGAATAGTGTTGGATTCAGTGATTCTAGAGTTACGAATTTAAAATAAGGTGGCAAATTTAGTCATTGGGTAAATTTCTTACGTTACGTTACTTGAGTTTATCAACCCGTGCAAAGCTGGAAGGGCGAGCTAGTACCTCTGTTCATAAATGAACAGGGATTACACAGATGGTGCGCAGATGCGTTGTGTCGCAAGACAATAAATATAAATACAGTCCACTCAAACACATCAAAGGAAACAATCTGACTTGGGATAGCGCACATCTGCAACTACCTATAATAAAATAGACGGTCATAAATTTTAATGACCCACCACTGACCATAATAAGGACGAAGCGATAATGTTTTGTGCTATAGATTTAATATAATTATAGTTTTGTAAAATACATGTAAATATTTTTGTTATTAATAGGAATGTAAAAATAAAATATGATCAGATACTTTTCTGAAGCGAAGAAGAGTGTTTCATTCAACCTCTTTATAAATGTATTATAATCTAAATTAGTTGCAGAAGATTTTATTAAAAATTTAAAATCTATTATTTAAACATACACAGCCTTATTTAATAGATTTCACTAATACTTGTTTCAACCTCGGAATAGTTAAACCGAGTCGAAGCACTTACTCCGTCTTTACGCCACGTAACATTTTGTTTTCTGACAAGAGCTAGTCGCGCATTATGCTTTATTTTAAATGAATTTGTATAGAAAATTGGCCCTCCCGCATAAAAGGAGGGTAAAAGAATCATTCTTCTATACAATTTCTTTATATAGTCTCAAACCAACCGACATGCTCTAGCTTGCGAATCATCTTGTATAGCGAATTTGTCAACAAAGTTAAAAAAGCAGTCTTGAATGAATCGCAGATTCTTCCACCTCCTGACTGTCTTGAAAATTCCAAAAAATAATTATTTTATTTTCTTCAGCGGCTTATAAAGTGAGACTAAACTTAAAATGATGTAAGTAAACTTCCTTACTCTCAATGTCTTCTAAGTTTTAATTTTTTACACAAAAAAGAAAAAAATTACATATTTTTATCAAAAGAATACTAATCCAGTTTAACTAAAAATAGAACCTACGTACATATCTATATTTAATCTAGCTTTCCTTGCTTAAATTAGTAAAAGTCATGTTTTGCAAGATAACGGTTATAATAAAACTATAATTAGTCATTTTTTTAAAGACACCTGGTAAACAAATAAACATGATGCAATTGATTGGAATTCTTATTAATCATTGTGCTTAAGTTACTTTGTCGATAATAATTCAACTGTGTGAAACAATATCTTTAAAAGCCTTTTCATTTTATGCTTTATCTCACTGAGTATTAAATCTCAAATTAAAAATGTGAATTAGAATTCATTGCGAATTACAAATTTGTTTGATTGAAATGACTTTCATAATTTGCTTCCACACTGTTTTACTTGCGATGCAATAAACCTATGTACATATATAATGTATGTAGGTAGGTGCTACATGGCAAGTTACGGATTCGTAAAAAAAAATCGAACTCGAGATTTTGATCAAACTTGACATTACGATGATAGCGAAGTCGAACAAATTCGTCTTGCAGTTCTGTCCGTCTGTCTGTCTGCAGTATGTCAGTCTGTCTGCAGCCTAAACGGGTGAATTTTCTTTAAAGAGGTTTTTTTTAGGACCAACAAAATGCTAGATACAATTAGATTCATATTCCAAGTACAAATATATGGACTTGAATATCTCAAAAATAAGGCAAATTCAAGAAAACTTTTTTCTCTAGTTTATCAGGAAGAAAATCGATTACATATGCATACATACGAACAGGAAGGATAGCGGTTTAATAAAAACGTTTAAAATAATATACTTGTGAAGTATAGCTGTATCTCCAGCCAAATAATTAATTAAAACGAATTATAAATTAATTCGTATACAATTGATGGTAGCACCTTTAAGTTGTTGTTGTTCAAAAATTCAATAAATTATTTTAATAAAAAAAAAAAAACTAAAGTTTCTAACAGTAACTGCGGTAGTTAGCTTAGAATGGGATCAAAGATTGTGTTCTGAATAATTATCCCGTTTTCAAAATAAAAAAATTTTATTAAACTTCTTTCGTTGATTGATGATCAATCATCATTTTTTATTCTGGTTTGTTTAACTCAAAACAACACTTGAGCATAAAGTTCTAAAACATATTTATCAAACTTAGAACGATACAAATTTGCCGCTTCAGGACCACCCAAATGGTATTTCGATGCGAATTCATGTATTGAAAAATTCGATCGCCCTGTGATTGTATATTTATCAATAGGTTTTTCATCAAACTGTATGTGTTGTGGTTGTTTGTAAAGTAGAAATACATATCGATTTAAATCTGCTCCTCTTGGTGGTGCAGATCCAACATATTCAACAAGAGCATCTCCTGAAAGAATGTCTTTTCCACGAATATTTCCAACCATCCAAGTATTGAGTTCACTTAAAAAAGGATTATCTGGACTGGGTGCATCGGGATCAACACAAACTAAAAAGTAGAAAGTGTTTTTGTCAGCATTCCAATCAACAGCTGGTTGATCCTTGGCCTGGGTGGGGTAAATAAGATTTCCCATGTCCGCAACTGCCCCACTATTGAAAGTAACCTTAAAAAATTATTGAAGTTGTTATAATTACGGTGTATTTTAGAATTTCAAATAATGAACAAGTTTCAATTCAATTTTAAATTATTCTATTTAATTAAAAAATATCTCCATAAAAATGACTTAACATAAAAAAGAGAAGGTACAGAAATCAGAAATTCAGTTTTTGTTTGCATAAAACTTCAACTTAAAAACCAAAAAAGTCTAAAAGTCTTATAAATAAAAAAAAATTAAATCAAAATTAACATAGGAGGTTCATTTTTACGGATTTTGATATTTTTTGAAGAATAAATTTCCTTCACTAAGTCCCCTTATTGTTTTTTTTTTTTTTAATATTCTTTGAACTCTAAACAACTGAGTTCATAATTGTATTAAGTTATCAAAATAGATTTCGCAGTTTCGACCTTCATTTGGTTTTTTTTTCATTTGCCCAAATATTATTTAGAATAGAAAAAAATCTTTCTAATGGAGCATTTGACAAAATAAAATTGTACTAGATGTCTTGTTCATTCTTTCAAGCGGTTAGGGTTTGTTTTTGCCATTAAATTTTGCTTTAATATTTATGTTATCGTTTTTTAAGAATTTGTACAAAATACAGAATAAATAACGAACAACTTCTGAAATACATAACATTTATGTGTTTTTATTCAACAAATAATTCATAATGAACATCGTCTTCAAATACAGAGCTGTTCATTGTTATAATAAACGGATGTTCACCGTAGTTTTAATCAATATAAAATTAAAAGGTTAATTTTTTTACCTTTAAAGTCTCCGGTACATCGTCAGTTAATAGATCTGGTATAAGTTTAAATTGCTTTAAGGCCTTTGTGATGTTAGATTCCTTTTCTTGAGCCAAGCTGATTGTGAAAGTAGCCACCAATAGGTAGATCAGGAATGTATTCATGGCGTTAGCAGAATTATCAGAATTCGCCTATTCACGCTGTTAAACGATCTGTTACCGAGGACTGTCAGACGTGAAATATTTTCTCAGATGGAATCAGTGCAGCAATTTATGCATATTTTTTTTAAGAGGAAATATGTACCTCGCAAACTTTTATTTGATTTAAGTTATTAAATGTTTTTTTTGAACTCGTGTTGTTATTACCCTATAAAAATACAAATTTTACAATCGAAATGTTTATTTTTATCTATATATAAATAGGCTTAAATAAATTTTGTGGTACTATTTACTCAAAAAGTATTTGACCAATTTCGATAAATTTTATATGGTTGGAAAGCCACAATTGCGGAGATGTGCAGAAAATACTTGAGACATGCCTTTGCACACTGTGGGTAATTTTTGTTTTTGCACTGTCGAGCACTGTGCATATTGAAAAAAAAAAAAATTAAATTAAAAAAGAAAAATGTCGAATTTCGACACAGGGCGATACTAGTTGTGTTAATTTTATTTACGTACATACATATATAGGTAGGTACCTATTCTGATGTATATATATTGATTTTAATTAAGAATTACCATAAAATTTAGAGACAATGGAAAGGTTAGCCTGCCATTCTAAGTGTCTCTTTCTTTGTTTGTTCTTCCATAACAGATAAAGTCTCAACCAGTTACACTTTAAACCTCCGAACTTTTAGAAAAATTATTTTGCTCAAACTACGAATTTCTGGTTACACAAAAAAGAGAAATATATCTTTTACCGATGTTGGTGAAATGTTTTACAGGAAAATTCTAGAATTTCCACATTTATGAGTTTTTTAGTAATATATCCAGTATGTTCCCATAGATATTTGTATTAAAATCAAGCTCTTTTCTAAATATTTCTAAATATTTTTTGTGATTTTTTATAAACATTTTATATTATGTTTTGGTATAAAATATTTTTTTTTTCAAAACCCGTTATTAATTTTACATGCAGTAGACATTTTTCATTTTTGGACTTTTTTCTAACGGTACGATCGATTGCTATCAGCTCTATTAAGGCACGCGAGCGTCTTTTTTGGCACGTTCATTTGGTGGCTCTTTATGAGAACCAAGAATATGAATGTGTGCACAAGCGTCCACGAATAAAGGTGACCATGCATTGTCTACCAGTGGATTAAGTTCCGTAAATTACTTAATTGTGGCCATTTTAAAAGTTAAAAAAAAAATCTGGTTTTTGTCGTAGTGATGAGATTTTCAAGATTATACGGTCTTGAAAGTCAAAATGTCAAGCAAATATTTTGTAAACATACAAATTCTTGTGGCAGTAACGCGCCAGAAAAAATTGAATTCGAATTATGGCATTCTAAATCAAAAGTTGATTTAAACTTCAATAATTAATTTTGTTGCACTCTCTGGCCAAACATTTATCTATTTATCCTATAGAAGCCTCTGACAATTAATTTTGAGTTTGAAAATTAATATAAAAAAAACTAGAACAAATTCCATTGTTTTCAAAAAGCATACAATATTGTAAGTGTTACAATTGTTTTTTTAATAATTTTTTTCCGAATAAAAACCCTAAAATTCGATTGTTTTTCTTTTATTAAAAAATCGCTTGCCCGACGTATTTTTCAATGTCTGGCACCTGCCAGACCTGTCTATTCTTGTTGCACGCAGTTTTTAGAACGAAATGAAAAAGGAGCCAAGTCTGTTGAATTGAATTTTTTTTGTCAACTTTTAACGCTCACAAAAGTGACGCGTACAAAAAAACGCAACCAGCCAGACCATCAAAATATCACTCGAGGTAGTGAGGAGGACAACATATTAAAAAATCGTGACTGTTGAAATGAACTTTTTCTCGACGTTGCATAGCTCTCGTACTATTTGTTATTATAGCTAAAATACATTATTATTCATGTTGTTATAGGTAAATTTTCAAAAATAGCTTCCTCAGACAAAGAAAAGCAACATTAAAATACTTCCAAACTGAATTCTTTAGATTCGAATAAACAAATAACAAAGTAAGCAAATTTCATTTATTAACTTTATTTATATAATGTGTGTTATAAGGTGTTTAATTAATTTAAAATTTATTTAATTCAAAGCAACATTGTAACTTACCATAAACGTACAAAACATAAAGATCAAATTGAGTCCGAAAGAAATTGACAGCTACGGGACAACCTAATTCATATTTGGATGCAAATTGTTCGAGTGGAAATTTTTCACGTCCTTGAAAATGGAACTCATCTATGTGCTTTTCATCAAATTCGAGTTTTCTTGGTTGTTTATAAACCAGAACAGCATATCGGTTGAATCCTGCTCCTTTTGGAGTTGCAGCTGGAACATATTCAAATAAAACTTCTCCTGACTTAACATCTTTTCCAGGGATATTTCCAACCATCCATGTGTTAAGTAGTGCGTTGAAAGGATCATCTGCACCAGGTGCATCTGGATCAACAAAAATAAGTGTGTAGAATGAATTTTTATCTGCATCCCAATCAAGGTTTGGTTGATTTCTTGTCTGGTATGGTGTAATTTCATTTCCCAGGTTTGCTGTCACATTTTTTTCAAATGTTACCTTTGGAAATTGATAAAATGTTTTTTAATTTGTGTTTTAAATAATAACAAAGAATAATTATAAGATAGTTTTTTACACTCATTTGTTTTTTAAAGCATTTTGGAGACATTTCTTATGTTTGTTGTTTTTTTTTTCATATTAACAATATTTTGTTACGAAATCTAAAAGTCTCTCCCTTCAAAATAATTGTTCAACCCTTCTTCTCACAATTTGGAAAAATATATGAGTATCATTTTTGTGCCAACCAAAATAATTTTAGAACAAAAGAAGAATTTACCTTTAACAATTCTGGAACTGAATCACATTCCATAATGACATCTGGAATAATTTTAGACTCCTTCAAGGCCTTATTTAATTCAGAATCATCTGCTTGGACTATGCAAACAATTGCGGAACATAGCAAAACCGAGATCAGAATTTTATTCATTTTGCTTTCAATATGGCAGAGACACAAGAACTGATCCATATGTGATGTCAAAATGTTTTCAGTTTCAAGTTTTACACATTATTTATACCATTTTATTTGGAACTCGTGCGAGTAATATAAAGTTTAAATCCAATATTGATACAGTAGGTTTGTTTTATACATATTATGTGGGTTAGAAAATGCCAAGATAATTTATGTGTAGTGTTTACCTAATTTAGGAACAGAGCAGCAGCATATAGAAATAAAAAAAAAATACAATATGTTTTAGAAAAGGATGATTTTTTATTATTTTACTGTGCTTATCTAGCTTAATGGATATATTTTTTTATAGACTTGCTGCTTTTCTTTAGACTTGGTGTTTGGGTTAAGTATTGGTTTCATGTCAACAAAAATTCAAGGTTTTTATCAAAACTTACATTACAATAATGGAGAAGTCAATATATAAGGTTTACGGTATGCCTTCCATGCGTTGCTGGTCATAAAGTGCATTAACAAAAATTCAGGAAAATTTGTTGGGCGTACAGCCGTTTGGGATAGGGAAAATTTGTCAGGAGTTCCACAGAGATGAATTCTCAGTACAATTTTTTTTTTCTCTGTTTTTTAATGTTGTTCGTGTAATTAATTGTTGTTGAAACTATGGTGACGACTTAGTCCTGTTAACCGCGGATATTCCATTTTCATTACAATTTCAAATAAAGAGACTTCAGAAATATTTTGTAATGTGAGGCCTGCAAAATAATTCCCGAAAAACTAAAATTAGTTAGCATCTTAACCGTAAGCGAATTGAAGTTGTAAGCCAGTTTCAATATCTAGGAGTATTGATAACTGCAAACTTGAGTTTTGGCAAGCATGTGAGGGAGGCCAAGCTGGCTCTAAACCTGATGTGGTTATGGTGTACACGTTTTTTGGTACGCGCTATTCGAGGAATTTGAATCAATTCAAAGGTATTTTTTCAAAAGATTATTTCGGCTAGAGCAGCTTTTTCAGAGACCAAAAATATTTATAAAACTTAAATAAAAAAATTGTTAACTGCAAATTAATATTTTTGCACTGAACTTTCCGTAGAAGCTATAGGTACCATTTTTGGAGCTAGAGTGGAATTATTCCACTTAAATTATGTCTTATAGGTCAGATCTCACTCAAAATTTGAATCTCTGTAATAGAAAAAAACTTGAAGATTGTTATCATTTCATCGCGGTTTGTTCAATTCTATACAAGAAATTTTCCAACTTTATTTCCAAGAAAAACCAGCTTATAAAATAAATTAACACAATTGGAGGACAACTTGTTAAAAAGTGTATAAAAAAAGTGCGTATACGTCCAGGTGTACACCTATTATATCGTTGTTTTTATTTATGGCTTAATGTTAGGCTGGTCTCAAGTAAAACCTTAAAAATGTGGTTTGACTTCACATGAAGTTAGAAGAATGAAAAGGTTTAAAAAAACAAAAAAAATTCTTCCATAATGTAAATACAAACTCCATTCAAAGATTTTTATTTCAAATATTTAGATCAATAAACACTAAACGTGCTTTTTCAATATATAGTTGCGAACAATTTAATTTAGTCTTATGATTCAACTACTCTCCTTATGTCTGCCTCTGCAACAACAACAGGTGGACGAACTTCAATCCCTCTAACTGGTGACTTATCCAAGTGATGAAGTATTTTATAAACTTCACTTTTATCCAAATCGACTTTTTTCTCTGGTTTCTGGTATTTCATGAAGTTAACTCTATATAACAGAATGAGAAATAATGTTTAATTCTTACTTACATATTAATTTAATAGAGTTTTAAATATTTTTTTAAAACAACAAAAAGGATGATCAAGTATAAAACCTATAATAATCATGTAATACAAAATTTATTTTACCTTTTTTCTTGCTTCGTGGTCACCGAGCTACAATTATTTTCTCTAAAAATTGATGAAAAAAAAAAAAAAAAACAATAATCATGCAAATGGCTTGTGAGCACAGAAATGACAATTTCTCAAAAATTGTTTTACCTGAAAAATGTTCGGGACAAATGCCTGTCATTGAAGCATCGGTTCCAGAGTGCAATCTAAAACCAAACAACAAAAATATCGGATGTTAGTCACAGGGGCTGTATGACGTATATTGAAGGAAAATAACCTCAAATGGAAAATAAATCTTTACATTAACTCAACTTTTATTATAAAAAGTTATTTCCCATTTACAAATTTGAATTCCAGGGATTCCTTTCCAAAATTAAATTGAATTGAATGACTCATTTTTAACAAAAAATAGGTACGAAGAAATAATTTTTTGTAAACTTTTCGACGGTCTTATTGCGAATGTCGTTCGTTTTTCTATAAACGAAAATTAATCATTGGAAATTAAAAATATCTTAAACCGGTATTGCATTACGTAGACGACATCAGCTATGTTTTCACAAGAGATTACATTAACATAAAGCTATCCAGTAAGCGCGATATTCATAATAATTTGAACGCAGCCAATTTTTTTGATGAGATCAACTTTTGTCGCATCGAATGCTGAACAACAATCGCATTAAAAATCACAACGATTAACCACAAGTGAAAAGTGGACAAAATTTGTTTTATATTGCATCAATAAAGAAGCTGTTCAAAGTTGATTGGATTCGTTTTGAATTAATGTTTGTTTTGTAGCCCTATTATGGGTTCAATAATTAACCAATTGAAATGGAAAAAATTCCCACTGGAGTTTATTTTTTTAAAGTTATTATTTGCACAATACAAGAATATTGATGTATCGAAATGGAAAGAAAATAAACAACATTCATAAAGCAAAACCATAACAAAGTGATACAAGGTGAAACAATTATCAAAATTAAAGACAAATGACTTAAATGTGAGAATACCTTTCATCATAACCTAGTAGAGGACTTTCAAATTTATGACTGCCAAATAAAGCGTATATAAGATGCATATTGATGGATTCGATTGAGTGATGATGGTAAAAGAAAAAAAAATAAATAAATGCAATGATTGATGTTTCAAATTAATGCAAAAAAGCTATAATGAATACATTAAGCTAAAACAAAAATTATTTAAACAATTATTACCCTACAGCCGTGCCAGCAATAAGTTCTGCCTGAGCAGTTAAGGTCTCTGCAATAAATTCATCATTATAAGCATCCTTGGGGCGATACCATCGTCTGCCCCCTGGCAAAACTAATGGTCTCTCTTGAGGTACCAATGGACCGAACATGCGTTTTGATTTTTTACGTTTTTGGGTTTCCTTGTGTTGCATTTGCTTTTGGAGCTCTTCAATAACACCATTTTCCTGAGAAGTATTTTAAAAATCAAAAAGCAAAAGAACCAAGATTTTTCGCATTAAAAGAAATATTTTTTGTTTTTATTTTTCAAGGTTTTTTTTGTTGGAAAGATTTAACAAAAGTATTATTTTGTTTTATATTTTTTTTATAAAATCAGCTTTAAGTATTTTACATATTAAAGTGCACGGAGAGATGCTGAAAGAAAAGTAAAATAGCCTTTCAAATGTATGAAGTTTTTTTTATAAATTAAAAAAAAAATATTTCCAAAACTAACTTAGGGTTTTGCCACGTAGTGAGCGATAAAAGCAGAGTGACTATACAATTTACACTACCTTACCATTTGCAAAACTAAAACGTTATCTACTCGCCAAAAAAACTAAATTTTTTGATTTTTGAATGAAACTTAGATATAAATTTAGTTCCCGAATTATTTTTGTATTACGTGTCAAAAAATAACCCTGACCCCCGTGATAACAGGCGTGTTTTTTGCAAGCCCGGGGGGAATTGGACGAAGAAAACTAAGTCGTTGCTAAACAATTTTCCCCTGCGAATTAAATCCCTGCGAGCTAATCCCAGAGAATTCTCGGGGCTTTACTTAAGCGCGCAGAAAACTGTATTACCGGCGTAAATTACATACTTGTTATCGATAGTTTGTATGTCCCCGGGATTGCAAAAACAAAAACACACCTTATGAGTGTTTCAATTATTATCAGTAAAAATTTCAATAATTACAAGCAGGAAAACCACTTCCGCCGATGAGCCAGTTAGAAAAAAAAAATAAAACAACTTGTTGATTGCATACGAGAAACCAGATTCTCTTTTTTATAATATTTTCAATATCCTACAAACTACATTTTTTGGCTAGTTAAGCTGTTGTGGCATGTGGCATTGTATTTAGCGTTGACTTTTAAATTGCTTCAATATATGTTTTCTGCATATACATATGTTCATTAACTAAGCACCACTAATACTTTCCAACTCTTTGGGCAACATTTCCCTCGCGTTATTATCTTCAAAATCAATCAAAGGAATTGGCCATTTTGGTCTTGGACTGCTTAGATTCTGCTGAACAGCTTGTAAGTATTGCCAAACCTGAGAAATAATATTTGAAGATAAATTTGGAAATGTTGCCAGAGAGTTTATTTTTTTTTTTAAATAACGCTTTGAAAATTTGCCATCTTGCTAAAACTGAACAAAGATTGAAGATTTTAAATTAAAACAACAACAACAAAATCTGCGATATATTAATTTGGTATACCAAAAATCGAGAAGTTTGTAAAATCCATCGCGTCGTATGCAAGATAATAAATTTCAATTAGAAGACAAAATACAAAACATTGATTAACTTACTTTCTTCCTCTTTAAATTCTGTTCTTCTTCCATTTGTTCTTCTTCAATATTTCTGTAGCTAGTTTCGATTTGCTGAACTGTGACTTCTTGTTTGATTTCGCTTTCCATTTTAACAGTTGTTTCCTCGTGATAAGATTGTTTTACTTCAGTTTCAATAGTTTCAACAGACTTTTCATCAACTTCGAGTATTTCCTTTTCAGTAATTGAAGTTTCCTTGAGTTCGTCAGTTATAATTTCTTTTCCTAAAAATAATTGGTTTTGTAAAAAATTGTCTTATTTAGTTCAAAAGTTGTTCATTACCTTCTTCTTGTTTAATTTCTTCTTTGATTTCTGGAGTAGCTTCCTTCACAATTTTCGTCTGTAATTTGAAAGTTGGCAAGAGTTCACTCAATTGTTTGGTAACAGCATCAAGAGTACTTTGAATCGTAGAAGGAAGATTGGATAAGGCAAGAAGTTGTTGTTGCACATTAGCAAGTTGTTGTTCAAGTTGTATTTCTTCCTCGGTCTTTTCTCGTTGCGAACCACTCTCTGATGGAGATTTTCCTTCACGATCGACTGATTCGATGACACGCTCCTCTTTGGCAACAGATTCCTCCCTGATAATTTCAACTTCGTCAACTTTAGTCTCAACATTTTCTTCAGGCTTATCAGCTTCAGATTCTTCCGGAGCTTCATCCAATGGTTCCAAATTGGGCACCTCGGTATCGGTGGGTGGTTCTTCTTCAATTTCCGGGGGAGGAGTTTCAGCTTTTGGTGGCTCGATTAACTCAGGTTCCGATTCGGGCTATAGAGACAAATTATTCCATACTCAATGTATACAAAAAATATGGTGTCACTTACAATTGGGGTAGGGGGACGCACGGGTTCAGGTTTCTTATAGTTCTTAACGATCTTCACTTTATAAGCATTGGCAGCTCTAGCCTCTGCTTCGAGTTGTGCCTTACTCTTGGGTATAGGCCTATTCGGTTTTTGCATAAAAGTTGTCCATTTTTTCTTATCCATGTCCTTCTCTTGTTTGGTCATAATGGCTTCTGCATTAAGCTCGCGAAGTACTTCACTACTTCTACAAACTACTGGCTTCGGGAATATTCTATTAACATTAACACTAAAAAATTACAGTTAAAAAGCTCTTTATTTGTATTTGAATGTAAATCAATAAAATACCCGACAACATTAGGTTCATCCAAAACCTCTGCTTCTTCAGACAATAAATTAGCAATTTCTTCATCTTCAATTTGACTTGCAGGTTCTTCATCCAATCGTCCTTTGTTTTCTTCTTCTTCTACAATAGTCGGAGGAGGGCTTTTAGATAATTCGTCGATTTGGCTTTGAATAGATGTTTCTATAATTGGTTCGGGAGTTTGAGAGCGTATGCGTTCTGGATTTGTGGTTATAGGAAAGAATTTTTGTGTTTCAGTTTCCTCCTCTTCTCTATATAACAAATACAGTCATTGAATTTGTCAATAAATCTTTTTTATGTATTTTGTATTACCTTTGCACTCCTAAGAAAAAGACGTTACCGCAACTTGAAATAACCCTATGAGCTTCATCATGAGACATAGGGCTTGTTGGATCATCGTTAATACGAACAATAACGTCATCAAGTTTAAGTCCAGCTTCCTCAGCTACACTACCTTCAGTTACCTGAAACAATATTATTAAAAAAGCCAAAGAAATCGAAACGGGGTTCAGAAGATGAAGTTTAAGGTTATTTTTGAACAATTACAAAAATAAAAAACAAAGCAATAATGGCTACATCTACACCCTTTTTGAATTTTTGTAGCTGTTATCAGCCCGTTTTATTGAACCCACACACTCAGCAACCCCCTGCCTTATATATAATTGTATATTTCAACCTTATCTGTTCAGCCGTTCAAACTGTTTTCGAAATATTTTAAATGGCCGGGTTCAACCCATGACAATTTGCATCGGAAAATTCAGATTTTTTAAATTTTTGCTGGCTTCTGATTGGGCAACTGTCATAAAAAGTTAGATAACTTTTAGAGTTATTTGACAGCTGACCAATAAGAAACTTGAAAAATTCATAAATCAGAATTTTCAGAAGTAAATTTTAATGCGTTGAAACCGGCCAATACTTTATTTTAATTTTGAAAATTATCTGGCTCGAAAACCATTCTCTAAATATTGAATTACAAATTTTAAATATCACATTTCACCCTGTGAATAGTTAAATTATAAAAATTAAAAGAGTCTCACAATAGCCGTGTTTTTTTGCAAAACCGGGGGGAATTGGATGAAAAAAACGACGTCCTAGCTAAACAATTAACATGTTAAATGCAACAACAACTAATCCCAGAGAATTCTCGGGGCTTAACTTAAGCGCACAGAAAAACTGTGTTACCGGCATGAATTACATACATGTTATCGATAGTTTGTATGAAAACTCCATGTTTTTTCCTGTCATGGCGTCGCTAATCCCCGCTGTCGTTTTTTCAACCAATTCCCTCCGGGCTTGCAAAAAAACACGCCTAATATACCCATAAAAAATATTTTTGAAATCTGATGCTTACAGTTTACACCTGCATTTTGGCCGTACAAGCTATCAATAGCAAACATTTAATTAGTGCCGCTATTACAATTTTTATCGGGACTAATACAAATTAATTTTGGTTTTTGATTTGATTTTTTTTTTCCACAAGAACTGTGAACTGAGCTTAAAACAGAAAACAGTTTATTAAATGGTGTATTTTTCCAATCCCTGAGAAATTTTGTTCAAAAACCCGACATAGGGGAGTACACCCGACATAGGGGAGTAGCGATGCCATCACAAAAATATACAAACTATCGAATTCACGCCGGTAAAGCAGTTTTACTGTGAGCCCAGGGGCCAGTTATATCCTTCATTGAATCTCATCTTTGAAAAATTTAAATTCTTATTTTGAGACACTTTGAAAGCTGATGACTCAATTATTATTTCTTGTCAAAAAATATTTCGTTTTTGCCCAACTTTTCACATAAAATGACTTCTAAGATTTCAATGATAAATGGTAAGGTAGTTCATTTATTGAAATAAAGAAATGCATTTACGCGTGTTAACAAAATAATCCCTGATTTCGCTTTATTAGTGCCTCAAAATATAGAATTTAAATTTTCAATGATGAGTTTCAATGAAAGCTATAACTGGCACCTTAAGCTAATTATCCCCAGGGGGTAATTTGTTAGTTCATTTGACATTTTATGTACCGTAAGTAAAAATTAAGCACGATCCACAAAGTAATAACCGTATTTATTACATTTTTGACTAGTTGTTTTTTTATAAGCCCGAATTGCACGAAAAAACGACTTTGGGGCTAAACAATCACCATGTTAAATGCAACAACAAATAATTTCCTGCCAGTAGTTTGTATATAAACTCCATTTTGTTTCTGTGAGGGCGTCGCTAACCCGCATTGTCGTTTTTTTTTCAAACAATTATCCTCGGAATTTCAAAAAACGCACCCAGTGCTTTGATAGTACGAAATAGTTGGAAATATCTATGCTTTATTAAATAAAATAAAATAAAATAAAATAAAATAAAATAAAATAAAATAAAATAAAATAAAATATGCCTTTAGTCAAGATTTAGACAATACTGATTCCGTTGTTTATGTTAGATATCTTTTAGACAACAATTAAAAATGGTTATTTATTATTTTGACGCCTGTCTAAAGGAAGAGTAAGAAAACGTTTAAAAAGCCGACAATTCCTTTCTAAGTTCCTAAGAAACCATAGATAGAATCTACATAGCTGAAGCTGTATAGTTAAATTTATGTTGTTTTCTCTTAATGTGGCGCTAGTGACTGCATCTTCACCTTCAATAGTTTAATCTATATAAATTATATTTAGATATATGAAAGCGAAAGTCTCGTCGATTAAGAGAACTGTTCTCTTAAATCTTATAAAGACCACATGTTTACTTGTCTTTTATTGACCGACATTTATAAACAATAATGTTCAACACCATATCTCTGTCTATACACAAAATAATGTCTTATCTGGGCCAAGAGTTCACTGAATTGTCGATATCTTTAGATTTGCGAATTAAGTCGATAAATTAATTGTTTCGAATGGCACTATTTTTTCATCGAGTAATTTGAATCACTGCCAAGTTGAAAGAACTGGTAATAGCGAGAAAATCTATAGAACTTCAAAATTTTCATGGAACAAAATAATAATAGGGAATTAATTGCACGTATACGTTTCCAAGCTCAAAAATATATTTTCTATTAACAAACACAAACCAGAAGAGAATATTATCAGTTAGCTTTTTTTTAAATCGATATAATAAAATTATGTATGTAGGTATTTTAAATGGCTCAAAGTCATTTTCCAGCTGGATGAAATAAGGGGAAGAAATCCGAAATAATAATAAATTAAATAAACAATAAAAAATATCGTTAATGTTTAATACAGATTTCTTGATAAATTTTAATTTTTCATTCACTATTACGCAACACTTTTTTTTAAATAAAATCTTTGATTTATTTTAACTACCAATTTTGTTTTGTCTAAGAATAAAAATACTGTTGTTTTTGCAATAGATTTTAAACATTCGATATTTTTAATAAATTATTTTTTTTTTTAAAGAAATCCTTTTGTACCTTGACGACCGTTAAAGGTATTTCAAAATCAGCTCCACCGACTAATCGGAAGCCCCAAGGGACATTATCAAAACGACACATTTTAATATCAACAACCATTTTTATAATTAAATAATTTTGATTTAAACTTGAGAAAAAAAAATTGAATTAATTAAATTATATTGAAGAGGATGTATTTTTTCGAGATGCTTCGCGTTATCCAAATGGTGCGAATGAATTTTCTAAATAAATTGATTCCTGATCGATTGCATCTAATCGAAGAAGATTATTTTTGCTTCTATTTTTTGTTTTTTTTTTTGGCATGAGATACATTTTAAAGAAGAAGAAGAGCAATTTGTTTACCGGTGAAACGTGAATGCAGCGGCGGGTACACAAATCACGATCGCATGGAGTTGCGTTAAATAAACAAAACAAACAATATAAGACCCTGAATGACTGCACGTTTTTTTTCGAAACAGGTGTGTTATTGTAAACAAAATATTAAAGAGAAAAGATAAAATGTGATTTCTCAGGTGTGAATTTGATTGAGATAAAAATAAAGATTTGCTTAAGAGAAGGAAATTGTAATCCAAATAAATGCAATCAAGACATTTAAAAGGGTGCACCTTTTGAGCGATGGCCAAAAGATAGGGGCCAGTTATAGCTCTCATTGAAAACGATCATTGAACATATTAATTTTAAGTTTTAAGTGATTTAAAAAGAAAAATCAGTGATTATTTTGATGCCTATATAAAGCTGACGACTTAATTATTAATTCTTGTCATCAAAATTTTCATTCTGGCCCAACCTTCCACAATCCACACGAAATAAATTTCTTAGAAACAATAATTGAGTAACCAGCTTTTTATTTGCATTAATATAATCACTGATTTCACTTTTTAAGTGCTTCAAAATTAGCAATTAAAATTTTCAATGATGAGTTTCAATGAAAGCTATAACTGGCACCTAAATCATTGATTGAACTACCTTACCATTGATCATTGAAATCTTAGAAACCATTTTATGTGAAATGTTGGGCCAAAATTAAATATTTTTGTGACTAGAAATAATAGCAGTGTTTTATTTTCCCTGGATTTGATCTGGGGGAAAATAAAACGCAGCTAATATGTATTATAAAAACAACACAAGATCTTACTTTGGTTTGAATTTGGATTTCCAAATCCATTTTGAACACACATCCTTAATTTATAAATGTCGTCAGTAGTCGTTTAGTTAAGTGTGCTTAAATATTTAAATTGCCTTCAAATGACCTAATTTAAATTCTTATCTATAATGGTTTTCCCATTATGTAATACTTAACTAAACAACGATTGTGTCACGGAACGTAAATGAATCTACAAACTGCATAATTCACGGCTGTTTTTTGATAGCTTACAAAAAAATCCAAACTTAAAATGAGCTCATTAACAAAGAAGGGAGAAAGATAAGCAACGTCTTGATGTACATAGGTATAATTTAAAGAGATTTTACCAGACTCCCTTTTGTTTTATGATGTTTTTTGTTTTCATAAATTTTACAACTCAATTTATTTAAGAAAACCGCAATGCCTATAACATATTTCTCTAAAAGATACATAAATTCTTCTTGGATGTCAAAATATTATATTTAAGACGGCTTTAAGTAACCTAACGCGGTATGGATGGCGTTTAAGTTAAGAGGCCTATAAGTAACGTTGTTTAAATATGAAAATTGATTATAGATACCGATTTCCCACTTAAGAGCTATTTAGAGGCATTTTAAGAGGGCCAGTTTCACAGTGCACACTTAACAAAATAAGTGGCACTTAATTTTCCCATTTTGGCACTTAAGCCTAGTACGTAGATCGCGCTAAAATTTAGCTCCCACTTTTCTCTCCAAACATCAGCAAAAAACCCTTACTAAATTTTGACATAAGCATGCCTTGTGGAGAATATGTAAAAGAAAGCAGCTGTTCTCCAAGAAGAAATTGTTTTCAACCATTTCAATAATCTTTTTTTTATTATTGCAACTAAATTTTATCAATTAAAATGGATTCTTTTCTTCAGCTAAGACAAATCGTTTATTCCCAAATATTCCTCCATTTTAATTTTTATTTTCACAAAACACAATTCATACATAATTCATTATTTACAGAATCTGTTAAAATTTAGCTTGAGAATTAATGTACCGAACAATTATTTCGTGCGCTAAATTTTGACAGATATGTGATGTACAGTAAGAAACAAACATTTGAATTTTTAGCTGGACTGCGTACCTTTCGGCTAAAATGCTTTCCTTAATTTTAGCTGAGCTAAATTTTGGAGAGAATTTTGTATGGAAGCTAAAATTTTGCGCGATCTGCGTACTAGGCTGTAAGCCGCAGTTTTACTACCTGAGTAAGTGGAACTTAAGTGGCCAACATCGGAGACTTAAGTGTCACTTAGGGATAGTTTGTTCACAGTGGGTTAAATCTGAACGATGACTTTCACAGCTTCTAACTAAATGGCGCTAATCAACCAAAATCGGCTGATTAGCGATTTCCATGATTAACAACTTAAATTATCGATTCCTTGAAAAAAAATTTAATTACCTTCCACATTCGATGATTTACCAGTTGCAATAATCCTTGATTAAAGATGATCAGCTGTGAACAAACTGGCCCTTATTCCGATAAGTTTACACTGTGAAATTGGGAATTAGTTTTTCATATTCGGCACTTAAGTGACACTTACTTCACTATGAAACTGGCCCTAAAATTTGTTTATATGATACAGCTGTAAATTTTTCAACGACTAATTTCAAAGAAAGCTATAACTGGCACCTTAAATGATTTTTAAGATTTCAATGACCAATGGCAAAGTATAGTGCAATCATTAAAATATGGCTAAAACTAGTGGTGGTTTTTTAAGATAATAGTTTGAAAAAAAACGACATCGGAGATAAGCGAGGCCAACATAAGAAAAATTGAAAAATTGTTTTTCTTTGCAAGCCCGGGTGGAATTGGATGAAAAGAACGACGTCGCGTCAGTGCTAAAAATTTTAATGTAAAAGGCAACAACAACTAATCCCCTAAGGGCTTAGCTAATCCCAGAGAATTTTCGGGGCTTAACTTAAGCACGGGGAAAAACTGTGTTAGTGATAACATACTTGTTATCGATAGTTTTTGTGGAAACTCAATTTTTTTTCTGTGATGGCGTCGCTAATCGCCGATAGCGTTTTTTTTCATCCAGTTCCCCCCGGATTGAAAAAAAAACGACCTACAGAAGTACGAAGAATCTACAATACACCAAGTAAACTGTTCATGGCGGTTTTTTTTTTTAATATAAACTTCGTTATCGACACATTTTACCAAAAATCACTGAACGTTTCAAAAATTGCTCACCTCACCTCACAACTGTCAAAAAATTATTTCTCGCATGCGATAATTCAGTCAAATGCACATCTGTCAAAAAAATTTCTTATCACTTCAGAAAATTAGAAAAAATCAAAAATTATTCCAAAATAAAATTGGTTTCGCGAAGGTTGTCTGTTTTTTGTCTCTCAACTTCATTCTTTTAAGATAAACTCTGAGCATTTCCAATACCAGTTGATCAAAGTGCAAAGTCTATTTATCAGCTTTTAATTGAAAAACATCCAAATTATTTTTACCGGCATTGGAAAAAAACAAGGTGATTATTACAGTGCACAACACTCATCAATTTAATTGACATGCAAATTAACAATTATTATTGCTATTGAATTTTAGATCAATTAACAAAATGCTTCCAATAATTCGCAACTGTGCCAGTCGAGCTCTCTATCAAAAAGTAAGAAGTAAAATTTTGTTCGTATTTTTAACATTCACTTATCAATCAAGAGATTTTTATTAGGTAAATTCTGTCCCGGTGCGCTATCTTAACCTCTTGGAATATCAAAGCAAAGATCTCTTACAAAAATACGCGGTATCAGTTCAGGAGTTCAAAGTTCTCGATGAAAAAATCGACAGTGCTGTGCTGAAGGAGTTCGGTAAGTTTTTTTATTTCTTAAATGAACAAAACAATTTAAAAGTTTGAGTTAAATAATTATTATAGTTCCTTGTTTTTGGTTGCATAATGACTTCTCGATTAACGATAATTTATAACATGCTTTCAATTTGTTTTTTTATTCATATCATATGAACTGAAATGTTATTAGCCAAAAAAATTTATTTTATTTAAAAGAATGTGGAGTGGGAATGGCATTATCTAATGGAGGTAGAGAATTGGGGAAACGATTTGTCCAGTGTTTTTGCTGCTCCAAATAAATATGTAATTTGTGTCTGTTGAAACGACATGCTATCAAACTTAAGACGTTTCCACAGCTCTATGACCAACTTAAAGCACTTTCAAAATCCACAAATAGTTACAGAAGTTAAAAGTAGGTACCTGCAACATACAAGCCTATTGACTGAAGATGCGACAAAACACGAGGGCGGGTAGTTTGCCTTAACCCAAGATTTTCTTGGGTATTATAAATGGTAATAGAAATTCGAAATTTCTAACTTTCTGCTACTGAATATCTATGTTTTGTGAAATTTAATAAGAAACCACAACCAGTGCATTTTATCAAAAGGCATGTAGTGCCTGGCAAAATGTTTCCTTTTTACAGGAACAAACAAATGCCATTTTCGATCCCAACTAAACTTGATTACCAATAAAATTAGAAACTTTAAACATATTTACAACAAATATTTGTTGAGTAAGCCCTATTCTATTATTTGTTCCGAAAGTAAATCCTGTTGGAAAGTTTTTGAATTGTTACTCTTTAAAGAACAAAATTATTTGTTTTTATAATTTTTCCACGTACGGAATCATTTTTTCTAATCTTGTATTATTACTTTTGTGATCTATCAAATTAAGAAACCAAACCAAAAAATTGTTCTAAGATACACCTCGAAGAGAAAAGGAAAAAAAAAACGACGTTGTACGCTGTCGATTCTGGATATATGAATTTATTTGTAAGGGGACTATACTTGACAGGCTTCAAGGAGGGGCCAAGGTCTCCAATATTTTGAACTGTGAGTATGGGTTGATTATGGAAAAAGTACTGGCGAGACGGGGGGGGGGGGGGTTGTTTTCGGAGATTTAATGCGGTTGCGTGAAAAAATAGAAGAGTCATCTGGAGAAGCAATTTTCTTTAATAACTTGGTATCGTCGGTCAGCGTACAGTGAGATAAAGGAATGTTTGATGACCATTTCAATATCATTAATAGTAAGAATGAAAAGAAGTGGACCTAAGTGGCTGCCTTGAGAGACACAGGAGCTAAGAAGGGCTTGGAAAGGGCAGATCTGAAACGAACGCTATATAAAACGGTTTTCAAGGTACGAGGAAATCCATTTTAACAAGGAGGGTTCAAAGCAGAGAGTGGTATTAGTTTATGCGATTTTTTCCAAGACTACAGAAATCAGTTGTTACAACATCGGCCTTGCAGCCTGTCTCTAAGGCTGATAAGGTAAACGATACAAATTCAATAAGATTATTGGTTGTGGATCTACATTTAAGAAAACCGTGTTGTCTAGGGGAGATTTAAGATTTGCAATGAAAACTTAAAATTTCATGCAGAATACTTTCGAATGTGGGAATCTTAGCAATGGGACGATAATTGTTAACATCGCCTTTTGGACCCTTTTGTGAATTGGGATTATGAAAGAATTTTTCCATATTTTGAGGAAATTCACCTTGAGTTAGGATTTTTGAAACAGGTAAGGTAGTTGGAAGCGCATTTTCTTAGAAGTATGGGAGGGAGACCATCAGACCCAGGATTTAATTCATCATTTAAGTTCATTTAATTTGTTTTCGTTTTGACAAGGGTCTGATTGCTGTAGAATAATAAAAATTGGTTTAATGGTAGAACTTAAAACACATACAAATTTTAGTTTTTCATTCAAGATACATATCCACACATTGTCTTAGAATTTTCAGTCCTATGGAGATCTTTATCGTAGAATTTTGAAATTTGGTAGAGCTCCAAAATGGCCAGTTGTCAGAGATCAATGTTATCTCCGAGAATATCACCAGATTAATAACTTAATTTGAAAATATTTACCATATTCCTGATTGGAAACACTTCATGTGATTAGAAACATTACAATTGTATTTCATTAAATCTGCTTCCAAACCATGGTTATCTCTTATTTATTAATCATTGAAGCAAACTGATATTTTTGTTTTTGTGATGATGATGTATTTTCCCCTTGTTTTTTTTTTTTATTTTTAAAGTACATTTTTGTGTCATCTGATAATGAATATCTCTGTTTTCCTATTTACCTTACAGAATGTCCAGAATATGTTGTTAAAGCACAAATTTTAGCCGGAGGACGAGGAAAGGGTCATTTTGACAATGGATTCAAAGGAGGAGTGCACATAACAAAGAAGTAAGTAAATATTCACATAAAAGGACTGCGTACCTTTCGGCTAAAATGCTTTCCTTAATTTTAGCTGAGCTAAATTTTGGAGAGAATTTTGTATGGAAGCTAAAATTTTGCGCGATCTGCGTACTAGGCTGTAAGCCGCAGTTTTACTACCTGAGTAAGTGGAACTTAAGTGGCCAACATCGGAGACTTAAGTGTCACTTAGGGATAGTTTGTTCACAGTGGGTTAAATCTGAACGATGACTTTCACAGCTTCTAACTAAATGGCGCTAATCAACCAAAATCGGCTGATTAGCGATTTCCATGATTAACAACTTAAATTATCGATTCCTTGAAAAAAAATTTAATTACCTTCCACATTCGATGATTTACCAGTTGCAATAATCCTTGATTAAAGATGATCAGCTGTGAACAAACTGGCCCTTATTCCGATAAGTTTACACTGTGAAATTGGGAATTAGTTTTTCATATTCGGCACTTAAGTGACACTTACTTCACTATGAAACTGGCCCTAAAATTTGTTTATATGATACAGCTGTAAATTTTTCAACGACTAATTTCAAAGAAAGCTATAACTGGCACCTTAAATGATTTTTAAGATTTCAATGACCAATGGCAAAGTATAGTGCAATCATTAAAATATGGCTAAAACTAGTGGTGGTTTTTTAAGATAATAGTTTGAAAAAAAACGACATCGGAGATAAGCGAGGCCAACATAAGAAAAATTGAAAAATTGTTTTTCTTTGCAAGCCCGGGTGGAATTGGATGAAAAGAACGACGTCGCGTCAGTGCTAAAAATTTTAATGTAAAAGGCAACAACAACTAATCCCCTAAGGGCTTAGCTAATCCCAGAGAATTTTCGGGGCTTAACTTAAGCACGGGGAAAAACTGTGTTAGTGATAACATACTTGTTATCGATAGTTTTTGTGGAAACTCAATTTTTTTTCTGTGATGGCGTCGCTAATCGCCGATAGCGTTTTTTTTCATCCAGTTCCCCCCGGATTGAAAAAAAAACGACCTACAGAAGTACGAAGAATCTACAATACACCAAGTAAACTGTTCATGGCGGTTTTTTTTTTTAATATAAACTTCGTTATCGACACATTTTACCAAAAATCACTGAACGTTTCAAAAATTGCTCACCTCACCTCACAACTGTCAAAAAATTATTTCTCGCATGCGATAATTCAGTCAAATGCACATCTGTCAAAAAAATTTCTTATCACTTCAGAAAATTAGAAAAAATCAAAAATTATTCCAAAATAAAATTGGTTTCGCGAAGGTTGTCTGTTTTTTGTCTCTCAACTTCATTCTTTTAAGATAAACTCTGAGCATTTCCAATACCAGTTGATCAAAGTGCAAAGTCTATTTATCAGCTTTTAATTGAAAAACATCCAAATTATTTTTACCGGCATTGGAAAAAAACAAGGTGATTATTACAGTGCACAACACTCATCAATTTAATTGACATGCAAATTAACAATTATTATTGCTATTGAATTTTAGATCAATTAACAAAATGCTTCCAATAATTCGCAACTGTGCCAGTCGAGCTCTCTATCAAAAAGTAAGAAGTAAAATTTTGTTCGTATTTTTAACATTCACTTATCAATCAAGAGATTTTTATTAGGTAAATTCTGTCCCGGTGCGCTATCTTAACCTCTTGGAATATCAAAGCAAAGATCTCTTACAAAAATACGCGGTATCAGTTCAGGAGTTCAAAGTTCTCGATGAAAAAATCGACAGTGCTGTGCTGAAGGAGTTCGGTAAGTTTTTTTATTTCTTAAATGAACAAAACAATTTAAAAGTTTGAGTTAAATAATTATTATAGTTCCTTGTTTTTGGTTGCATAATGACTTCTCGATTAACGATAATTTATAACATGCTTTCAATTTGTTTTTTTATTCATATCATATGAACTGAAATGTTATTAGCCAAAAAAATTTATTTTATTTAAAAGAATGTGGAGTGGGAATGGCATTATCTAATGGAGGTAGAGAATTGGGGAAACGATTTGTCCAGTGTTTTTGCTGCTCCAAATAAATATGTAATTTGTGTCTGTTGAAACGACATGCTATCAAACTTAAGACGTTTCCACAGCTCTATGACCAACTTAAAGCACTTTCAAAATCCACAAATAGTTACAGAAGTTAAAAGTAGGTACCTGCAACATACAAGCCTATTGACTGAAGATGCGACAAAACACGAGGGCGGGTAGTTTGCCTTAACCCAAGATTTTCTTGGGTATTATAAATGGTAATAGAAATTCGAAATTTCTAACTTTCTGCTACTGAATATCTATGTTTTGTGAAATTTAATAAGAAACCACAACCAGTGCATTTTATCAAAAGGCATGTAGTGCCTGGCAAAATGTTTCCTTTTTACAGGAACAAACAAATGCCATTTTCGATCCCAACTAAACTTGATTACCAATAAAATTAGAAACTTTAAACATATTTACAACAAATATTTGTTGAGTAAGCCCTATTCTATTATTTGTTCCGAAAGTAAATCCTGTTGGAAAGTTTTTGAATTGTTACTCTTTAAAGAACAAAATTATTTGTTTTTATAATTTTTCCACGTACGGAATCATTTTTTCTAATCTTGTATTATTACTTTTGTGATCTATCAAATTAAGAAACCAAACCAAAAAATTGTTCTAAGATACACCTCGAAGAGAAAAGGAAAAAAAAAACGACGTTGTACGCTGTCGATTCTGGATATATGAATTTATTTGTAAGGGGACTATACTTGACAGGCTTCAAGGAGGGGCCAAGGTCTCCAATATTTTGAACTGTGAGTATGGGTTGATTATGGAAAAAGTACTGGCGAGACGGGGGGGGGGGGGGTTGTTTTCGGAGATTTAATGCGGTTGCGTGAAAAAATAGAAGAGTCATCTGGAGAAGCAATTTTCTTTAATAACTTGGTATCGTCGGTCAGCGTACAGTGAGATAAAGGAATGTTTGATGACCATTTCAATATCATTAATAGTAAGAATGAAAAGAAGTGGACCTAAGTGGCTGCCTTGAGAGACACAGGAGCTAAGAAGGGCTTGGAAAGGGCAGATCTGAAACGAACGCTATATAAAACGGTTTTCAAGGTACGAGGAAATCCATTTTAACAAGGAGGGTTCAAAGCAGAGAGTGGTATTAGTTTATGCGATTTTTTCCAAGACTACAGAAATCAGTTGTTACAACATCGGCCTTGCAGCCTGTCTCTAAGGCTGATAAGGTAAACGATACAAATTCAATAAGATTATTGGTTGTGGATCTACATTTAAGAAAACCGTGTTGTCTAGGGGAGATTTAAGATTTGCAATGAAAACTTAAAATTTCATGCAGAATACTTTCGAATGTGGGAATCTTAGCAATGGGACGATAATTGTTAACATCGCCTTTTGGACCCTTTTGTGAATTGGGATTATGAAAGAATTTTTCCATATTTTGAGGAAATTCACCTTGAGTTAGGATTTTTGAAACAGGTAAGGTAGTTGGAAGCGCATTTTCTTAGAAGTATGGGAGGGAGACCATCAGACCCAGGATTTAATTCATCATTTAAGTTCATTTAATTTGTTTTCGTTTTGACAAGGGTCTGATTGCTGTAGAATAATAAAAATTGGTTTAATGGTAGAACTTAAAACACATACAAATTTTAGTTTTTCATTCAAGATACATATCCACACATTGTCTTAGAATTTTCAGTCCTATGGAGATCTTTATCGTAGAATTTTGAAATTTGGTAGAGCTCCAAAATGGCCAGTTGTCAGAGATCAATGTTATCTCCGAGAATATCACCAGATTAATAACTTAATTTGAAAATATTTACCATATTCCTGATTGGAAACACTTCATGTGATTAGAAACATTACAATTGTATTTCATTAAATCTGCTTCCAAACCATGGTTATCTCTTATTTATTAATCATTGAAGCAAACTGATATTTTTGTTTTTGTGATGATGATGTATTTTCCCCTTGTTTTTTTTTTTTATTTTTAAAGTACATTTTTGTGTCATCTGATAATGAATATCTCTGTTTTCCTATTTACCTTACAGAATGTCCAGAATATGTTGTTAAAGCACAAATTTTAGCCGGAGGACGAGGAAAGGGTCATTTTGACAATGGATTCAAAGGAGGAGTGCACATAACAAAGAAGTAAGTAAATATTCACATATATTATTTTAAAAGAAGGTTTTTTTAATAATACAAATTCTATATACTATACTACTGAAATACATCAGCCAAGTAGAAGACTTAGGACTATTTTAATGGACTTTGTTGAATTATTGATTCAAAATAGCTTTTAATGGCCTTTAAGTCCTACAAAAATCGTAATTAATAATTGCGTATTGACAAAGGCCCTCACTATAGTCAACTGATGAGTCCAAGTGAGATCGCCGGGACGAAACGCCGATTTTTGTAGGACTTAAAGGCCATTAAAAGCTATTTTGAATCTATATTATTTTAACTGTTAAAATGTTGAGCTACATTTTCTACTGAACTGTTTGAGGCAACAGTTGTAGAACTGTGGTATATTGCAACACCATCGACAGTGGAATTCAAAATGACTCAATAGTTTCAAAAGTTATTTCTCGTATCCTATGAGACGCGAGGCAAAGCATTCTTCAATCATTTTTTAGTATTAAAACCTCCGGTAACAGTTACATCGCCAAAATTTTAGTAATAAAAACTACAGCTGTCTTCAAAACAAGTCGCGCAAGTACCAACATTCCAAAATTGATTTTGCGGCATATGAATGAGGTACGTTAAACCTTGCTACTCTTTTGTTATATTTCCAACTGCAAATGGCTCCATATTACGAATGCCAATTTCGTTGCAGGTTTTAAGCTATTTGTTTATGTGGATATTTTAAGCAAAAATGTCGAAGGTCCATCTTTCTAAATAATCACCAAAAATCATTGAAAATTATGCGCAGGGTAAAATAATATCATTTTTCTTTTTTTATAAATCGTTTTTAAACATTTTCAAAATTATTTAATTTTTGCTCAGAACGGCACCATTTATGAAAATAGTTGCATATCTGACCTAAACTGTGTTTTCTTTTTATTTAATATGATATGTGAGTCATTTATGGTAATTTTCAGCCTTCAATTCTGATTTTCGTATCTCATTTAATTATAAAACCTTAACTATAATTGTTTACCTAAATTACTGTTCAAGATCAATTGACTCAATACATATAGATCTAATCCATAACCAAATTGGTACATAACTGTTTATTAAAATGTATGTACTGTGTTATTTTTCTGTACAAATAGCTTCAAATATTGATATAACAAAACATAAGAATAAAAATTAATCTATTAAAGTTCAAATAAACTACTGTTTACTTAGCAACGGTTTTAAAAATGACGATAAATACTCCCCTACACTGCATACATAATATGTATATTTAAATGTGTGAGAACAGTTTTATTGTTATTATTTAGCAAATGTATTTAAAAATAATAATAGTAAAAAACACAAATTTTTTTCATTCAAACAGAAAAGATGAAGTTCTTGATTTGACGAAGAAAATGATTGGACACCGCCTGATCACAAAACAAACACCAAAAGATGGTATTCAAGTAAAGAAAGTGATGGTTGCCCGGAGTGTAAACATTATTCGCGAAACATACCTCTGCATTCTGATGGATCGTGAACACAATGGTCCAGTGCTTATAGCCTCCCCAGCTGGTGGCGTTGATATTGAAGCAGTTGCCGAACAAACTCCCGAAAAAATACTCACAATTCCAATAACCTTGGATACAGGTCTGACACGAGAACAAAGTCTGAAGATCGCCAAATTCCTTGAATTCAAAGGCGATCTGGTCGATAAGTGTGTGAAGGAAGTTGAAAAACTGTGGGAACTCTTTAAGAATGTCGATGCCGTTCAAATTGAAATCAATCCGTTGGCAGAGACAGATGCTGGGGAGGTGATCTCAGTTGATGCCAAATTGAATTTCGATGATAATGCTCAATTCAGACAAAAGGACATCTTCGAAATGGAAGATACTAGCGAGTCTGATCCCAGGGAAGTTGAAGCCGCAGCACACAGTCTGAATTATGTTGCCATGGATGGTAATATTGGTTGTTTGGTAAATGGTGCTGGTCTCGCCATGGCCACAATGGACATAATCAAACTAAATGGAGGTAGTCCAGCGAATTTCCTTGATGTTGGTGGTGGTGTCAAAGAGGATCAAGTTCTTCAAGCTTTTCGAATTCTTTCATCTGACCCGAATGTCAAAGCTATCATGGTGAATGTATTCGGTGGCATTGTTAATTGCGCTACGATTGCTAATGGTATTGTTGCTGCATCGAAGGCACTTGATTTGAATGTGCCACTCGTGGTACGTCTCGAAGGAACAAATGTTAACGAAGCTCGAAATATTCTTAAGAATTCTGGTCTCCCCATTCAAACGGCTTCAGATTTAGATGATGCCGCACAAAAGGCCGTGCAAGCTTTGAATTAAAATGACTGTTTTTTTGTGTTTTAATGTTGTTCATTTTTTGTACCCACTAATATTTTGTATGAATAACTTACAGTGATTATTTTTACTTTACCTCGAAATTAAATTTATTCGGTTAAGATAAAATTGAAACTGGAAAGTTGACTTAACCTACTTAACTTTTGGTATCCTCAAGTAAGAAATATACGTACTGTTAAAAAATCCTATTTTTTTGTTAAATAAATTAAGAAACAAAGTATAAAAAACAACAGGTTTTGTATTCATTCTTTATTAATTTGAATAAAATGGAATTTAGGTTTCTGTTTCCAGTTTTAATTCATTCCACGGGCTATTCAACATTCTAATTGAATCTAGCAATTATAAGGTTTTTATAGCGAGTAGGATGATAAGAATTGAATATTTTATAGCCGATTGTCCACGTGACATCAATCTTAAATGCTTTTCAGTAAAAAAAAAGGTTTGGATTTTTGAACATTTAACTTTTGCATTTTCCAATTGCATTTTTGTTTTGACGCAAGTGACGTTTTCGAAAATGGCCTTTGACAAATTTCGACAAGGCGTACCTACACAGCAATGTTTGATTCTCAAAAAATACAAAGAACTCTTCAAGGAATGGATGAAAGATGTCGGGTGCTCGAAACAAGATTCGGAATGCTAGGTATCCTAAACGAGGAGTTCTTGAGAATAAACTTTAATGTTCTATTCTTTTCCAAATATTTAGTGTTTAAATTCCATAATTATGTATTTTCTGTTTACTTGAATCGTTAATATTAGAAAGAAGAAATAACTGTAAAAATGTTAACGTGCCTTGTTCTTTAAAGAAGCTCTAATATAAACTAATCGATTGGGTGTGTTCCTTTCGGCCTTGAAAAGAACTTTTTAGTAGGTACTTCGCAGCTAGCGATTAATGGAATGTTTTAAATCTTACGATTATAAGCTAATTAGCTTCTATTACTCCGGTTAAACGGGCTCTGTATATTTGTGTATTTTGCCAAACGAAAAATGTATACTCAATGTATGTAGATGTAGTTGTTGTTTGTGTAAACATTTATGTTCTCGGTATGGGGAAAATGAAAATAAAGGTAAATGTAGCGGAAGTGGTCGTAAATATGGGGAAGAAACTTACGCGAAGGGTTGTTGTCTCTAAAAAAAATACTGGATTATCGAATGCACGAACCGGGTACTTTATAATTTACATCATTCGTTCGAGAGAAATATTTGAAAATATTTCGGTTGAAATTTGATTTTAATTTCGTCTGTGCGTTTTTTGATGCTTATGTCGTTTTCCATTGGACGTTTGGAAGCGTCCAGAATCAAAAAGAACTCTTCTGAAACCATTCCATTGGCAAAAAAAACGGTCAACCGACGCTTCTCAGAAGAAAATTTCGCTTCTCGATTTAAAATCAGAATCCACTCAAGAAGCACTAATACTTTTAAGCTATAACTTCAAAACAAACTCACTCTAATGTCAAAAGTAAACATCGGACTCTGTTTGATTGTATGCCTGTTCGATAACATGAAATGTTCACGATGTTTCACCAATATAATGCCAAATTTTCCTATTTGAGTAGAAGTAGTTAGTATTGTTCCATTGGATGTTAGAATGAGTGAATCCCTGAGTGAAACCAATGGAAAACGACATAAGCCTAGTACGCTGCTGATGCGAAACGAAAAATCCCACACAAAAATGACACAAAATCATAAACGGAAAATTTCGTTCTGCTTGTCGTTTTGCAGTACGCTGTTCGAAGGGCGAAATTTAGAACTGTAGCAGATTATTTGGAGAAGTCTCTGCTCCTTTTTCGCACTGAATTAATTGTACCGACTATTTATTGTTTGCGAAAAAATGAGATTTGAGTTTTATTTGTGTTTTTTTTTTGTTTAACATTTTCTTACATCATTGGTTTCTCTGATTTTTAGCGTTTATGTTTTAATTTGTTTTTGGAATTAGTGAAACTCTGCAAGGATATTTTCCGTTGTGTTTTCGCAAGCGAATTTCGTTGTCTGTTTGGAGATCACAGAAAAATTTCGTTTCGCATCAGCAGCGTACTAGGCTTTAGTAAGGAAAAGAAAACCGGCCCTATCGAGGAAATCGTCGGAGCGGAATTCTCTCCGATATCCTACAAATCGGAGACATTTTGCTTCGAGGTAGCTCTGCGATCAGCTGATCGGAAATTCTGTCCGTTTATATGCGATGAAGTACTTCTAAAGGTTGTATTTTTGACAGATACAAAAAAAATTTCTACGAAGTCCTCCGACAAGTTCTTGTTGCGGAAAGTGGTGGTGGTGGTTTTTTTTTTAAAGAAATATTTGATTAAAATGTAAGTAATAAAGAAATAAACTTTATTTACGATAACTTGTTATATTTGTACCTATATAATGGACTTTTTGTTTTCAGGCAGAACGAAAAAACAAGTCCACAGCAATTTGAGCGGATGGTGAATCTGCTCAGCGAATATCCCGACATTGCACAAAATTAGAAGATAAAAATTAGATTAGAAGATAAGTTTACTTACGCCGCGTCAGATAGTTCAGATATTGCTTTCGTTTCGCAATGTTCTCCTTTTTTCTTTATTTCGTGCCCTTAGCTCGTTATTTTCGGCGTCCAAAAATAATTCTACAGTATCCATTTATTATTTAATGGAAACAAAAAACATATATTTGGAAATAGGGGGGGGGGGACTTTATTCGATAGTTTTGATTTAAAAATCGGTGCATCTGATTACATTTCTGTAAAATTTCTTCCGATGAAAGCTACCTCCAACTGAAATTGATTTTCCGACGAAGGTTACGTTGCGGAGGAAATTCCGCTCCGTACGGTTACCTCCATAGGGCCGATTATAATCACAGTACACATATTAAAGGTAATATCATTAGTGTTTCATTTTTGTTCAGCTCTGCGCATCTGTCAAAATCGAGGTATTATGGTGGTAAAATGGTGGATTCAGTGCCCCTTTCCTTGTCTAATTTCAATATTTTGTTGTTGTTTCTAATGGTGCGCGTTAAGTTCCTGGGGGCACTCGAACAGCCATTTTTAATTTTTTGACATTTCCAACTTTGACAACCTGCGCAATATATTACCTTTACTATGTGTAATGTGGATTATAATGGCAGTGCCAGCGGAATCGAATATAAAGGAAACGAAATTAAAGAATCATTTTCGCCTTAAAACGCCATTTGTTCTTGTTTTGCCTATCTTTTGTTCCCCTCCAGTTTGAAAGGGACCAAGAGGATAGGGCACAAAATGAACATTTTCGCTTTAAGGTGAAAACGCAATTCATGGTGAGCAGAATTTGGGATTTTAGTATATTCGGATATTGTGGGATGGGGATTTCTAATTTTTGCCATAGCGATCTACCCGTTCCCTGAGACAAAAGTGAATGTTTACACATTTTCACCACGAGTCCAGACTTCCGGTGCTCACACAACAAGGTTACGAATGGTACATCCTACAAAACTATTTTTTTTATTTTCGATTTTCTCAAAAAAGTTCACCTCAATTTGATAAATTTTTTTTATAGAGAAGGTTTTAAAAGTATTACGTACCAAAATTTTCAATTTTTTTTTTAAACTTTATATATTATCTATAATTCGAAAATGTCTTGATCGATTTCTATTAAACTTGATGATTTTTTTTCAAAATTACTTTTCTAACTCAGTATTAATTATTAGTCTTTCTTAAAAATGTTCAAAAAATAATATATGAACAAAATTGTTTTTTTTTTAAGAAACCATATTTCAACGATTTTCGAAGTTTTTGTCTCATAAATTGAGATTTTTTTATGAAATGGGATGGTGTAAAAATAATTTTAGAAGTTGTTTATCAATTTATTTCAAATGTTTTTCATTTTCTTATAATTTTTTCGGTCTAAACCTGAAGTTCCATGCATATTTGAAACAACGCGGTGCTATATTGTTCATATTTATGTATATATTCTCATAATACTTCTTGAAACTTTTCTTATATCAAAATAAATATGTATACATACCTATGATAGTATTTTGCTGAAAAAAAATTCAAGAAGTAAAAAAAAAAACAATTCGAATTTATTGTACTAAATACGTTTATCTCCTAATTTATTTATTTTTTTTTGCATTCTTTACAACATTCTCATCGAATTACTGAATTTTTTTCATTATAACACTGTTTTTGGTTTATAGTCTCTGGTGTTTAAGTATATTTTTCTTAACTTTTATTTGTTTAAAATTACACCTATTTTATAATTTACAAATTTAATTTCCTTATTCTAAATTAACTTTATTTATTTAAATTTTGATTCGGATATTACCGTTACCGTACCTACTATTTTAATTATGTATTTTTTTTTTGTTTAAAGAAAATAAAATGTAAATGTAAAATGCAAATGTATGAAAGTATATAGACAGATTATATACTTCCATTGCTTCATATTTGAACACATTTTGACAAAAACTTGGACATAATAATATTTCCATAGTTATAATAAAAATGCGAAAGATATAATATCAACATGAGTGAGTATCTAATAAATTTTTCTTTATTTAACATTTAAAATTACGTTCTTCTGCTTGGGGCTCATATTTAAAGCAGAAGAAGTAATTATTATTCTGAATGTTGAGTGCTAGAAATTTGTCTAAAATTGTACTTTTTCACAGTTAGATTGGAAATTGGTGTACATATAACATTGAAATTGTATAAGGAAACTATTAAACACAAACCTATAAAGCATTAAATTTAAAAAGAAATTATATCCATTTTTCGTTATTTACATAACTGAATTCAATTTTTCAAGTGCAAATTTATTCAAAATTATTAATTTGCAGTCGAAAAGTAAAATTTCGATTTAAAGAATGTTTTTTTCCAAAAAATCAGAGGAATAAGAATTTATTAAAAAAAAAACAAAAATTCCAATCGAAATGAGAGTAAAATAAAATCAATTAAAATAAAGTTAAATCAAATAAAATTAATACAAATGTAATTAAATTAACTAAAACAGCGTTAAATTTCCAATATCTGTAATAATTATTTATATATTATACATAACATTTATTTCAAGATCTAGAAAAGAACATTAACAGCTTGAAGTTAATTAAAAATAATCATCGAACTAAAAGCTTCCATCTAACCATTTATTGCACAGAACTTTTCTGCACCAACGTTCAGAATTAAAAACGAAGCAATATTTTTCATGTTTTTACAACTAAAATAAATTTTAAAAATTCTTAATAAATAATATCACAAATATATAGTTATATGATATATATTATTAATTCTTTTTTAATTTTCATTATTATTTTAATATTTCTTAGCTTTTATATTTTATAAATATTCTTATATATATAAATGTTTATCTTAAAGTGCGAATAACCATTAACGTGTTCTTAATTTTAAATCTTAATTTTTGGTTTTAATTGTCTGTAGAAAATACTTGGCTTTTTTCTAATTATAATTATAATAATTAATTTACTTATTAGAAAAAAAAGTTTAAAATTTTATTGTCTATTTTTTTTGTTGAAAATATTTTATATGAGTATCTATAGTTAAAAATATTTTATATTCAATATTTTATTTATAATAATGTTTTTTTCTACAATTTAACCCTAAAAATATATTTTTGATATTTCTTTTTGTTTTTGTTTTTTTAATAATAATTGCATGTATGTATGTATATAATTTTATTAAATAATTTTTTAGTTTAATTTTTCAAATTGACAATTGACTTGATTATTTTATTCCAAAAAAAATTATAATAATTTTAACATTTTTTTTTTTACTTGGATATGTTAAAAATGTGTGTATATTTGTGTGTCGTTTACGTCATGTGAAGGTCACCCTTAAGAATCCTTGTGAAGGTTTTCTTAAATTGCTGATTTGCAAGGGCATAGCAAAAGGGATTCATCGGGCTGTTTGCGTAACATAAAAAGTACGAGAACATGTAAAGGTGCTCATTTGTGCAAGGTGGGTTGGAGCAAAAGCCCTCAACCAGGGCTAGCACGTGATATGGTGTCCAACAGGCCACAAATGCTCCGAGAATGAATGAGATTGTGCGGAAGGCTTTGCGTGCTCGATTCTCCGATTTGGACTTTTGTCTACGGATGCTGAGTGGGATTTTCTTTCTGCCCTTTAAGTGCTGACCTATGGAGCGGATGAAATCCCGCTTACTCGAAGTTCGATTGGATTGGATGCCAGTGGCAGGTGACGATTCATCGGTTTGTGTCAGCTTGCCTCCCATCGAGGTCGAACCGGAACTCGTGCTGGGCGCAGCCTTTGAGGGTTCCTTGTCGGTATTGCAGTCTATTTTATTGGTGGAGGTTACAACCGGCTGGGGCTTCGTTGCAGTTCCTTTAGAGACCAGGGTTGTTGTGACTGTCGTTGTCACTTCTTGGACATTTTCTAAAATCTTGACGCTTGTGTCCTTGCTTGATCCTGGATGTGAAGATAAATCGTTATTTTTATTAGTTTCAGCTTCGATTTGGGACTGGGGTTTGGGGCTCTGATTCTGATGATGGGGTGCATGCTGGCTTTGGGCAGCCGCTCGGATGAGTGCCTTTTGCAGGAGTGTTGGGTTGGTGACATTTTGATTGGCTTGTGCAGCTGCATTTACGGGTGCAATCTTATGCGGGGGGAAACTGTAGGATGTTGAGAGACTTTCTTGGTTCGGTGAAGGAAGGATTATGGAGCTTTCGTCCATGTAACGCAGGTCAGCACCGTCCATGCTCTTCATGGCATCGTAGTAAGTGGCTGTAAGGTCACTAGTAGCACTGCCTAGTTGCTTGTCAGAGCCTTCGGATAGTGGTGAGTTGCATTGGAAGCCTTCAGGTGGGGGAAGGATAGCTTGGACCAGGCATGGAATTACGTTTTCTTTGGGCACTTCAATCGGATCAATGTCGACGGGGGAAAGTGGAGAGCCTTTATTGTCATCACTTTGAAAATTCTCTGGAATGTAGGATAGAATTTCTGCATCCGATTTTAAGCGGATTTCCTCGGGTAGAGGATTTGAAATAACGTTACCTTTACTTCTGGTGGCAAGGAGAGCTGCCTGCGCTCCAAACACAAGACCAATTGACGAGCGCTTTCGCATCATAGCCAATTGCTGTTGCTGCTGTTGTTGACTACAGGCTTGGATCTGGTTAACCGAACTTTCGTCATCCGAGTCAAATGCTGGACTACTGGAGCGTTCGCTTTTCTCAGCCTCGGCAACATCGCGTTTCGTCTTGTCTTCATTTTTAGCCCCAAGATCGCTTGAATGTTGCATTTCTGCGGGAGTTGACTCCTTACGAGGAACTGGTGGAGCTTCTTTCTGGTCCGAAGAAGTCGATGAAGTCTGATTAGATGCGGGTATGATAGAACTATCGGCAGCAGCTGCTTTGACTGACTTTTGCCCGGCACACCCATCAGTGATACCAATTCCTGCAGCACGGCCGGCCATGCCGGTCATAGCACCTGCACTCAATGCCACCATTGACTGCATCTTTCGTTGCTTGGCCTCACTGCGCTTCTGCATTTCGTAGGCAGTTTTATAAATACCACCGTACAAGATGAAGAGTACGACTAGAGTCGTCCAGTAGTAACCAATGATGAGGGCAGTATTGAAGACAGGATCTTTGAGAAATTGCACAGCACATTGGCCAGGCAGGAGGTCACGTTTGCCAGTAAAATGCTCCCAGCCAAAAATCGAAATAAAGAATAGTAGTGCTGGAATGATCCAAGTTATCGTGACCATGAAAATAACTCGGTTCTTAGTTCGCCAGCTGCGGTATTTCGCTGCAATCTTCACCGAACAAAACCGATCGATCGTAATCAAAAGAACTGTGTACTGTGACACCAAACAAACGGTATAGTCCACGGACAACCAGAGGTCACACAGCAGCGGTCCCAGATCCCAGTAACCCATCAGAACGTAGACAGTGTAAAACGGCATAGAAACCGTACCTGCAAGGACACCGAAATAACAAAAAAAAAACTATAATTTTCAAGGCAAAACATAAATATCCTTCAATAAATTCATACCAATAAGCATATCCGTTGCTGCCAAAGAGGCAATAAAATAGTTACTCGGCTGTCGTATACTGCGGTCGACTATAAATGCCAAAAGCACCAAAATATTTCCGCCCACCGTCAGTATAATGCATATCGCCAGGCACACGGCAATCACTATCGTCTGCCACAAATCAAATGGTGGCAATACCAATGCAGGTCCATCATCATCGGATGAATTATTTTTTCCTGTCACCGTAGTGGCATTTGCTGATTTATTGTCGTAGAGGGTATTGTCGTCGTCGGAGCTGCTCCAACCTGGAATTTCATTGGCGTTCTCGAACAATGAACGATAGAGAGCCAGATAGTTTTGACATTCGGTGTGTTTCACTATTCGCTGGTAAAAGGATTTGCAAATGTTTTCACGTTCCTTTTGTATTCTCCTGTGGATATACAAAAAAAAAAGTTTTTGAATTTAGGATTAGGAATAATTGATTGAATATACAATTATGTAGGTATACCTTATAAAAATTGGGTAAATATTTTTAATTAACAAAATTTGAGTAAATTATAATTTTAGATGGATCTATAAAGTGGCTACAAAGTTCTATTATGATGTATTAGTGGAAATATAAGGACACGATAATACAAATATTATATTTTTAATAAAATATCATTTTTTAGGTTTTTGTCTAAAAAAATTTAAAAGTAAATTTGGTAAATTTTTGTATGCAGTGAACTGGCTGCTTACTTAAAAAGTAAGAGAGGAGTAACGGTATATAAATCAAATTTCAATCCAACCCTGAACCCACGCAACGACAACACTCATTAAAACGAGATGGAATGGAGAAGTTAGTATAAGTAGAAGTAAGAATAAGTGGACTGGGTTCTCTAAGGACTAAACAGGTTAATGGTTATTCAAGTTGCTTCGATTTTCGAATACGAACTGAGATCGGATCAAATCTTGGAATTTTTTTCCCTGCTTCTAATTCTTCTAAGCCAAAAACAAGAAAACATGAGTAATAAGCAATGCATTTATCGATTCTAATGATAAACTTGAGTTTAATTTCAAAAAATGTAATTTTGATCTTCTTTCTAACTTATTGCTTGATGTAAACTGGGATCAATTGTTTCTTAACTGCACTGTGAATGAAATGTGCCTTAAATTGTATAGCCTACTGTTCGAATGCTTGTATAAAACAACTCCCTCACGGAATAATTTTAAAAAATCTAATAATCCTCCATGGTTTGACCACTACATAAAAAATCTGAAAAATAAAAGAAATAAAGCTTGGCTAATTTTTAGTAAATCTAGAGCTGATGAGGATTATATTACATACTCTGAACTAAAAAATATGTTTGCTGAATAATCGAATGCTTTATATTCTAACTATTTATCAAAAATTGAGAGCGAATTAAAACTCAGCCCAAAAAACTTTTGGAACTTTGTTAGTAGCAAAAAGAATACTGATGGTTACCCCAACTCTATGTCATTCAAAAATGTAACAAGTCATGACTCCATTGAAATTTCAAACATGTTTGCAACATTTTTCAAAGATGCATATTTGGTCAGTAGTTACGATGAAACCGAAGAAAATTCTGGTCCGCAACAAAATTATTCACACCTTAACATGATAAACTTTACTATTCATGAAGATTCAATAGTCCAAAAAATCTATGAGCTAGAAAACTGTTTTAGCTCTGGTCCTGATGGTGTACCGTCATGTGTTTAAAAAAAAAATGTGTATCTCAATTATCTTACCCTCTTTGTTTATTATTTAATGAATTTCTTAAGTACTCAGTCTTTCCGGCTTTGTGGAAAAGTGCTTTTATAACACCAATTTACAAAAAAGGACCAAAAAATGATATCACCAACTACCGCCCCATTGCTAAACTTTCTGTTATTCCGAAATTGTTCGAGTCTCTTATATGTAACGTCTTATCGTTCAATTGTAGATCTATTATTAGCGATAATCAACATGGTTTCGTGCAAAATAAATCTACAGTTACAAATATGTTCCATTTCACGTCTTTTTGTATTGATTCCTTTGAAGAGCGGAAGCAAGTTGATTGCGTGTTTACTGATTTTAGCAAGGCTTTCGACAAATTGTGTCACAAAACTCTCTTAATTAAACTGAAGGCCTTGGGTTTCAGTGAACGTTTTTTGATGTGGATCGCTTCCTACTTAGATAATAGAAATTATGCTGTTATTTTTCGTAATGAGCCTTCGGAACAATTTTATGTAAATTCTGGTGTTCCACAAGGAAGCCATTTAGGTCCTTTGTTATTTACTTTATACATAAATGATGTGACCTCAATCATTAAAAATTCCTCTGTTCTCATTTATGCCGACGACATAAAAATTTTTAAAAAAATATCCTCTATTAATGACTGTTTACAGCTGCAAGAAGATCTTCATAATTTCAGGGAATGGTGCAATAAAAACCGTTTATTTTTAAATATAGACAAATGTAAAACAATGAGTTTTACACGCAAAAAGATAATAATTACGTATGATTACATGTTTGACACAAGCCCTTTAACTAGACCTTCCGTTTTTTCTGACTTGGGGATTATCCTTGACTCTAAACTTGTGTTCACAGACCACTATGATTACATTTTAAAAAAGGCCAATAGAACTCTAGGATTCATTAAACGATTCTCCCTTGATTTTCATGATCCATACGTCTTGAAACTTCTTTTTATATCGTTTGTTAGGCCTGTTCTTGAATACGGATGTGTTGTATGGTCACCATACTATTCAATTCACATTAATAGAATGGAAGGTATTCAGAGAAGATTTATGCGTTTTTGTCTTCGTTTTCTTACTTGGTCCCCCAGAGTGTCACTACCCCCCTATGTTCAAAGACTTAAGCTATTGAATCTTCCACTCCTCTCAAGGCATAGAGAATACTTACAGCTGTGTTTTATTATTAAATTAATAAATGGGTCGATTATATCACCATCAGCTTTGGGTCGATTAAATTTTAATTTTAGCCAAAGTAGCATAAGAAGACAAATACCTTTATGTACAATATTCAGTGGAACGAACTATGGATTAAATAGTCCTTTAAATCAATGGATTTCAGTATTTAACAGATATTATTTTATGATCTTTTCAGTAAATGATAATTTTAAAAGTATAAAATTTAAAATTAACTTTTTTAATGCAATATTGTAGTAGAATATAATATAATATAAATGTACGTATTCTAAAAAAATATTGTAACGTTAGTCTTTAACGCATTAAATAAAATAAAATAAGATAAGCTTTCAATTTTTGTAATTTCTTACTTCCTCTTGTTATAATTACTGTTACGACATAGTGTGAACTATAAAGACGTCAAAAAACAAATATTTTTATTTTGAATGATAAATTGTTTATATAATGCATTGTTCTATCGTTGGGTTGTGCGTGGCGTGGTAATCCCCTTCTACGCTAACTCAGGATAAACTTGTTACAGTATCGCAGATAGGTTTATTTCTCGTTTATGTACCTGCATATTATGAACTATGCTTTCAAACGTTTCGGTTGTATTTTAGTATTGACAAAAAAAAAATCTAAATTATATAAACATCAATAAAAACCACTTACCACTGCGTAATAAAATCAGGTTTTATTGAAAATATCGGATTTGTTCTATTGTTGACATCCAATGTCGAATTAATATATCCCTCGGAGCTTTCAATGCCGCTTATATCAGCATATCGATGATCCATGACTTAGCAGCAAGAGGCAGGATGATTATGTCTTCTTCTTCTTTGACTGTAGAATTATTCAACTCTCTGCTATCTCTCACAAAAAAGAAAAAAACAACTTAAGCCAACAGCTACATCATTCCACCATTCGAATTTGTTTTTCTTCACCCTAAATCGTTTCGGAATTATTATGAAAATTGAATTCTTCGTAATTTGTTCGAACAACCCCGTAAGATATGTTTTCATCCATTTGATAAGTGGTTACAGTTAGGTACGTAGATTATGTAATCGGATATGGTGGTGTGTATAAGTATGATATCTGAAATGAATGGCAAACATATAATAATTCATTAAATTACATTTTTGATTTTATGATTCATGGTTTCGAGTAATAATTATTGACGACATAAGAAACGAGAAATTTTTCGCTGAGTCATAGACTTATGTACACATATATTAAAAAAGGACTATTTTCCAATTTGAACAAAATAAATAGTACACAATCAATCAACCTTCAACTTTCTTTATGCCATAAGAAAGCCATCATCGCTCTTAAAAAGGGAGGAGTGTGGAGGGAGGGTGGTATGATGAACTCATAAAACATACAAATGACTTTGTCGAATCCTATATTCTTGAACTCGCATTTTATTGGTGGTATGTACATGTTAAAAACAGAAACCTGAATAAGCATGTTTTCTGAAGTTATAAAGTAGGTAATCCTGGGGTTTCACTCAAAAAAATCGATTAAAGAGGGGCTATACATATAAAATAATACAGAGTTTTCGTACTTATTTGCTTTTGTTCTGCAGAAATCCTATTGGAAACTTTATAAAAACGTCAATTATATATGTTTAAAAATAAATGCCTATCGCACCGCAAATGTAAGTAGGTATCTTTCTACCTATGTTTGTCTGCCTTTTCATATCACCTTATGCGATGACGATCCCGGGCTAACAAAATACCATCAAGGACGATGAAAACGCAAAACGCAATCGATACAAAAGCTTATTGAGCTATGAAATCAAAGGCACTCTGATATCTACCTGTAGCTAGATGAAGTTGAAGCAAATTCACGCGAACCCATTGAACAAGATACTTACAATGGATTTAAATTCCAAAGCTTTAAACCACCCCACCTATCGGTATAAAAAATCTATACCTATACATACATATGTAAGTGACAAGTGGGGTATAGGCCTATAGGCTATATGTACACTTGAAGAAAAAGATTTTTTTATAAAGGTCATCACACTGACAATACATGGTTAATCAAGGAAGGTCAAATTCTCCATCCTTTGCAATCTTTTGGAAAAATGCAAAAGAGATGATTTTAATTTAAAAGGTCACAAACATCGAAGAATTTCGCATTCGTCTTGTACGGAAAAAGAAAAAAAATGTATTTATACTCAATAGTATATCCATTTTGTTCATAGGTTAGGTTTACGCGACTGTCAGTATAGGTGCTTGACACACTTAGACCGTCGGTTGGTCCATTGTGATACCACAAGAATCTACGAAATTTTCTTCCTACTCGTTGAACCACTTAGAGCTTCTTACGAGGCTCGAGATACTACTAAAGACATGATTTGCATAACATGATGATCATTGTAGTGAGGAATCCATTCTCCCTTTTCTGTTCGTCCATACAACTTCTGCAGAAATCGTTAGAAAATACTCCAAACCTAGTTGCGTGCTTTCCTATTAGACAGTGTTCGGTAATGACACCCATAACGTAGCTATAATGTCCAGTCTGCTTAGAGATATCAAACTCTTAGAGCGCTTCAGATCCAGAAGATCTGTTCGGTGGTCTCTTTTACACAAGAAAAGTGCCACAGTGCCTCTTTTAACTCTTTCATGTATATTAGGTTTCAAATTTAACTTCTTATCTAGAAAACGTCCTTAATTTTATGCTTCGTCTGAGAATGTTAGTGGCTCATCTTTTATAGAACGAGGGTCTTAATGGGGAATTTTGTATTTTACTCTGTAGCTCTCCCCTTCCAGGCATGTTAGAAGCTCATTTATAACCAAGATCCAAAGAAGGGGAGATAGAACACTGCCTTGCGGCGTACCTCTCCTGACAAATCTTCTTGCAGAAGAGATTCCCAGTTAATAGACTCTTCTTTATTTAAAATTTTTTTTTTGAATTAAAAATGAAAAGAAAAATATAAAAATATAAAAAGATAAATAAAAAAATAAATTAATAATTAATTTATAATTTACAAAACTAATCAAAAGTTGGAAAACAAAATAAAAAAAAAATATCTAAAAAAAAAACAAAAAAGCTTAATTAAAATATTGATATTGAAATATAAGCCTAGTTCCTTTACTTTGAAACTCTGTGCATTTCTGTGAATTTCTACACCACAGTCTGTCAAAGTTCATATAAAAAAAAAAAAAAACAAAATGACGTAGAAATTCACACAAATGCACAGAGTTTTAAAGTAAAGGAACACACCTATTGAATCATTAGGATTTTTGAAAAAAAAAAAATAACTTTTTAAACAATTTTGAAGTGATTTTTAATATAAAAAGAAAAAAAGAAGATCAATTTTTAAAAATATTTGATACATACAAGAATTTTCCAATTTTAAAATGATTGAAGACACAAAAATTAATAAATAGTTTTAAACAACGTTAAGTGTCATTGTTACAGTTTTGTATTTATAATCTTGATAGTCAGATCAAAGATGAAAAATCGTATTTCAGCAATGTATCAAAAGTTTAAAAAAAGTGTATCGAATTGTACTCCTTGAAGAATACCAAGATTTCTCATAAAAATTTATTTCGTTTTTGAAAAAGTTTGAATTGATCATTAAATGATCGCCATTTTTTACGCATACATATATTGCTTTCCTCAAATATGCAATCTTCCTACTAGCACAAAAATCAGTTTAATAAATTTTCTTGAATTCACATTTGTCAATTGTCGTTTACGAACCTGTCGATAATCAACACACATAATTATGCATAGTGGAGATATGGAAACAAGAATACTTTGCGAACACAGCCACAGCAATAAACAGTGTACCTAAAAGTGGCAAAAGCGTTTTATATGTACTTGTAGCAATAAAACGCAGCTGATATTGTTCTCGACAACACGCCTTTAGTAAATTGCATTATAGAAAAAATGCTTTTGCATGCTTTTTGTTTCCAATTTGCGTTTATGATTATCTTGCAATTGCATTTTTGACGCAAATGAAATATGAAACAAAATTTGCATTTTTAAAAGTAGTGTTTCAGTAAATCTTCTTATTTATCTCTTTGTGTGTTAAAATCTAAACGTGTTTAACTTTCGGGAAACATAGTAAACTATGAATTCTTTTACCAAAAGGTTAACACGATTTTAAGTCTTCTTTTTTATCAGCAGGTTTTTTACTGTCATTGAATAAGGTCGTTTTAGTAAAAATAAAAAGGCTCTTCTAGGCGACATGGAAACAAGCCGATTACAAAAAAATTTAGCTTAGTTTTCATTTTTGTTTTAAATATTAAACAAAAATAAAATTTAGTCTAGATTATTTAAAAAAAAAACATACATATGTTAAAAAAAATCAATAATTTCTATTACTAACTTTAACTGTATTGTAATGAATTAACACAAAATAGAAAAATTGTATAGAATTTCATAAAAGTGAATTTGTGTACTTTAGCCTAGTCGAATTTATCAAAAAAAAGTACAATTGAATCGAATTTTGCAACCGTGAGTCAGATAGTTTTTAAATGGATATCAATCAGTCGTTCGAAAGTTTTGAGAAGGAATGATGATAAGCTGATAGGTCTGAGATCTTTCAGGTTTACATGGAACATTAAGGTACTAGCTTTGGAAATAAATACAAACAGTACTTCTCTGCATGATAAATTAATTTGAACCAGTTCCAAACAACTATTAAACAGCATTTCCAGGATTGGCAGAATGATGTCTAAGATCATTTGGAGTCCGGCTGGTACTATACCGTCTGTTCCAGCTGACTTGTATGGTTCAAAGCCATTGATTGCCCATTTCAGCTTGTTTTTTGTAATAAGACCTTATATGTTATAACTTATTATTGGAACTAATGTGGTCAGTGTTATTCACAGTTTGGTAGCTATCTGGGAAGTGAGTATTTACTTTTTAGTAACAGGTTGAGTGATTCTTCGCAAGAGTCCATGAGCCATCAGCATATTTCAGGAAGTTAGGCATAACTGGGTTAGTTGAGAAGATTTTTCTTTGTCCAGACTCCAGAGACCAGATACCTCAGAGATTTCTTCCATTTTGCCTCTGGAAAGTCCTCCAAGAATATCTTTTCCATTTCCTCAATTCTTTCTTATATGATTTTAGGGATTTCTTGTAGGAGTCTCACTCTGGCATCCTACTTCGGATGTTCCTCAAGAGAGTTACTTCGGACCTTTGATTTTTGCCTTAACAATAAATGACGTTATCAATGTGATTAATGATTCAAAACTCCCTATATACGCTAATGCTATGAAAATATAATTAATTGATGTCATTTCTTCTTCTGTTGACTCTATTTTAACTTCAAAATGACCTTCATTTATTCCAAAACTGGCGGAAATTTAACTTTTTAGATCCTAATGTTGCTAAATGTCAGTCAATAAGATTTACCCTTAAACCATTAGTCTATAGAATTTTTCTTCAGTGTATAAGAGTTTGATTGAGAAGGACCTAGATACATGTATTTTTTGAATGGTATGGTGTTAAATCAAAGCCTTCTTCTTATAGGTATATACCGCCTTCAAGTACTTTTTGGGGCAAATAGTGTGGAAGTAGGTTGGTTAAGGATGACACCAATACACGATTTCGGCGACTGTTACATTTCTAAAAAAAATATCAAACAAGTTTAAATTGAAAATAGCAATGAGGATGGTGATGCTGTCAACTTGAATTGAGTCTCATGCAACTTATGCTAAATGAAAGCAACAGGAGTAATCAATGAAAAAGCGTTTTTTTATATATTTTTTGTGCCTTTGTCTGTTTATAAGAAAACCATCAGCATCAAAATGTAAAGATGAAGTGAAGAAAATTTAAATGGAAAACCTATTTTTTCAGCCATTAAGTTATTGCGTTGGGGACAAACATCTATTGTATTATTGTAGGTATATTTGTAGGTAAATATGTATATAGGTATAGGAATACCTATCCTACAAGTAAGGTTAAATGTGGAATCCCTGGATAAGAAGATGAAAACCTATATTTTTCTTCTCACAACACACAAATTCTTATAGGTATGCGAATATATAAAATGAAAACTCGGATATTGCTTTTCATTCTTTATTTTTTTTTCTTCATTTTGAAAAGAAAATGGTTTTGATTTGAAATGAAAGCATTTGTCTTGGTTTGTTGTGTTAGCTTTATGAAGCCTGCTACTTAAATATATATATTTTTTTTTTTTGAGGGAAAATTCAATATTGAGTGGGTTGGTATTTGGAAGCACAGTGTGTTTTCTACGATAGATTTATTTAATTGATTTTCTTTTCAGGTGGGAAGATAAAGCAGGGCTAGAGAAAAAAAGGACCTTCGTTTTGCTTATAAGATACATCAAAATATATAGGTATCTATACGTTTTGTTAGACAACATTTCCATATGCCTACATACCTACATAAATCAGGGATGAAATCCGCTGAGGAGATAAGTGGTTATCTAATTTTAGCGCTTTATAGGTATACTCGATTTTCACTAAGTTGTTTTTCTGCGTGAAGTAATTAAAAATCTTCATGGAAATTTTATCCAATTACATAATTATGTGGAAATTCAGAAAATTAATTGTTGAAGACGAAGAAATATAGAAATATACGAATTCAAAGCTATTTTGAGTATTCTAAGCTAAAATAAATACGAATTTTTTCTGACAACTCAAAATTATTATTATGGTTATTATTTTGTTTTAAATAAACTTGTTCTCTTTTAATTTGTTGTCTTGTTTATTTTGATGTTTGTTCCTGTTGTTGCTGCGATTCGATTTTTACTGTATGCTCTTCACACATTTCATATGATTTTGCCTATTCTAACAACTTCTGAAGAGTTGGCTTTGCTTGAAATGCAAAATCTCTGAGTCTATGCGATGTTGTTGTGCATATAATTTGAGATTTTATTTCTTTGTCCCTATTAGTGAAATCACAGTTGGATTGGAACTCAATTTCAATAGCCTGGCGTAAAATTGACTTAGTGTTTCATTTGGATTTTGTTTCGCCTGCCGAAATGAAAAGATCTCGAACTCGACGTTTGTTTTGGGCGAAAAGTAATCTAATAGCTTTTGTTTTGCTATCTCATAAGAATTCATGTTTATAGTTGTTTGAGCACCCTTTTCGTCGATTGTTACCTTTGTTGTTATGGTCAGTTCTGGCAAATTGTGGAAAATCTCGAAAACATCTTCACCCGCACAATGCAATAAGAATGCTTTTTGCCTGTCGATGTTAATGATATCGCTCGCGATGAGAAAATTCTCAAACCGAGCAATCCATTTCTTCCAACGATCACCAGCGTTGGTGGCGTCCTCATTGTAGTTAAAAAATGGAATTCTACCACCTTCCATATTGATAATTATTGTTTTTTTGGATGATTGAGGCGGTTCCGAGTGTTAATTTATAGCCCTTTAAGTGGTAAAGGGCTATAAATTAAAACCATATTTACTATTAAAACAATAATTCCAAAAAAAGGTCTATCTACACCCAAGTCATTTAAAATTTTTTGATTTAAACATGTGAAGGTATAATGTTTTTATTTTCAAAATAACACGAATCTATTCAAATTAAAATTATTAAAAATAAAATTCAAAATTGATTAGCCTAACGCGTTGTCGTCTCACAAACTCCTTGTTTTCGGACATAAATTCCAGCAAGCGGTACCGAACCTGTAAGGTAAAACAGGCAGTTGCCTGGGGCGCCACTCACCGTTGCTTGCACGAACTGTGCAGCGTTTGTATAGCATCAAAATATAATCATTGAAGTTGGCCATGTAGGCAGAAAGTGCAGAATTGATGAAATTTGTTTTGTCAACGATTATTTGGAATGAGTTTTTAGGCAAAATAAACGTCATTTCAAAAATTCTTCAGTCAAAATCCATGGACTTTTTAACATGCTTAGAACATTTAGATAAACAGCGGCAGTACTTTCAGGCAAACCGTTCTGAGGAATCTTTATTTGAAGCATTATACAAGAACGCTATAGATATTGCTACAAAGATGAATATGCATGTATATTTCATTGTGTCCGATTCGATGAGCTTACGTTATCGCCGTTATCAGTTTGAACAATCTCAATCAACTGATCCAAAATTTAAATTTAAAGTTGATTTCTTCTACCACGTAATCGATGTGACGTTATCTTCTCTACACGAGCGTTTTGGGCAGTATCAATATCTGAACGAAAACTTCGGTTTTCTCTGCGATATTTCAAAGAATGTGGACTTTAAGGATTGCGAGAAACTTGAAGCAATTTTAACAGCAAGAATTGACGACGAAGTTCAAAAGGATGTAATAGCTAGGGATCTCTTGAGTGAAATTAATAGATGCAATCAAACGTCAAAGCTTACTGATCTCAAACCGCTATCAATTTAAAATTATTTAGCTTCAAACCATTTGCTTGAATTGTATCCAAATTTAACAACTGCGTTAAAAATTCTCTTAGCGTTTCCTGTAAGTGTTGCTACAGGGGAAGCTAGTTTTTCAAAACTTAAAATAATAAAATCATATTTACGCTCAACTATGACTGAAGAGCGATTAACAGCCTTAGCAGCAATTTCCATTGAAAAAGACATGCTGAATCGTATTGAAGAAGAAGAATTCGCTACAAGATTTGCAAAAATGAAATCGCGAAGAGCAGCATTTTAATGTCAATATTTTGTAAACTTATTTTATCGAAAATCCTTAAAATGTATTAAATAAAACTTTAAAATATTAATTTGTACGATTTTCGTTTTTTTAAAGTTTGGGGCGCCAAAATTGAATTTGCCTGGGGCGGCAAAAGTCCCAGGTTTGGCACCGCCAGCAAGAAATCTTTTTGGGCTCTGGTGAAAAATATGCAAACAACTCAAACGTATTTGTTATCTGACTTTTTTTTTCAATGACCAAAATATTAATTGACTATTGTTTTAACGTGGCACTTATTTATAATTTAATTTGGGATATGATCGCTATTATGGTACCAACTTAATCTACTTTTTAAACTACCCAATTTGATGTCTTACTGATGTTGTGAGTTGTAGGTATATTAAACGAAATTAAGTAAAATAATGTCCAATTAACTTTCTATAACTTAAAATCTAAACCTATGTATAGGTATATTCTTTAAAGGACAAATAATAATTTGCGTCTGATGTTTCCTCATCGATTTCCATTTAACTATTATACAACGAATTTCTATATATATGGAGTTAAAAAAGAAAAGAACAAAATCAGCATTTTATCTCCCTCAAGTCCCTGCTTATAAACCCTTTTACACCATTATATGTTTTCAGATTTAAGTCAATAGCCATTTCCAGCTCAAGCAATATTCTCAACGGATATCAGTTTTTGTTCGTATATCAGCAGATATAAAAAGGTTTCGTTTAGAGTTTTACGTTGTAGGCGTTTCGTAAGAGCCAATAATTTCCCAGATCGTTAAATTGACTGACATGCCTTGGGGCTGCCAAGCAAATAAGATTATGTAACTTATACAAACGTTTCCCATCATCCATTTCATCGCATGATGATGAGAGACTATTTTGAAACAATAATAAGGATAATCTTTGTCTATGACAATGATGTGATATTTTACTTATGTTTATTGTACCTACTTTGAATGGCTGCTAAAACAAAGAGTCTCCTGATGGCAAAGTTTTGCCTAAGGATTAGGTAGGTACCTACACTACAGAAGGACATCGACCTGCCTTGACAAAAGGGACAAACAAAAAAAGAGACGACGAAGAACGATGACGACGACGACTACGACGACGCACGTTCCAAAATGAATGGCAGTCAGTAGGCGACACTTATTAAAAAGCCGTAGGGAATTCCTTTGGTAAATGTTATGGTGCACAATTTTATGACATAAAGCTTATGGGAATGGGACAACAATGAATAGAGGGGGTGCGATGATGGTTCAATGTTATGGCCACGGGATATTTCGAGAGTATCCAAATGTTTGTCCTGGTCCTGGAAATTCATTATGTGCTTTTTGTGTGAAGTGCTTTTGTTGCAAGTTCTTTTTGTTTTTTTTTTTGCTCAACTTGGGAAGTCGATGAAGTTACATATACCTTCTAGAATAAGAATTTGTTTCATAAGACTCATGTTCATCTTTTCTGGTACCACTATATCTATCTATATACATTTATAGCTTGAAGAAAATGAGCCCTGTATATGGATATGTACATATGTATACGTGTAAACCTATGCCTACACAAAAGGGTGGGAATGAATTCTTATATTAGGCTGAAATAGCTCAAGGCATTTCTTGTTTAAGAGGCTATATACATGAGGGAAAATACCAACATTTAGAATTTGGTTTAGTCTTGTCTGGGAGATCGTGTTTAAGAAAAATGGTTCAACAGTTATGATACATTTTTATATTGTGTTATTATAATAATGTAAGCTATATATAGGTAAATGTTATGTCTTAATGTTAAACAAAACAAAACCAAACAAATATATTCACCTGCAGGCCACAAGTTCTTGTCATATCTTATACGGCAAGAGGCTAATGATATTGGCTTGGAAATATATAAATTGGTAGCATAACAGCTACCAATTTAAAGAACTAGAGTGTGGTTAAGTTTTCAAAACATTTTAAATTTTAAATAATAATTGAATAATAAAAATATATTATATAATACTATTGAAGAAATATATATTACGCAAAAGTACTATATTTCAGTTGGGTTAATGAATCTAAATTCGAAACCTAAATCTTTGTAAGGGCAGGCCCGGCAGGTAATATGGGTAGTGTGGGTAGTAAAACCCACTCGAGATTTTTCTAGTGGGTAAATTACCCACTCGAAATTTCAGTAGGTACTTTTCAGAAAAGCTTAGACATTTTTAAACTCATTAATAAAAAAAAAAATTACCTAAATAAATTTCTGATCGGAACGGAAATTTCTCCGACTCATTCAAAAAGTTTTTTTTATTTTTCATTTTAATGATACAAATTTCTCATATATTGGTTACACATCCGGAAAATTAACGTGCGGTTGAAAAGGGAAAAATTAAAGTGATATTTCTTATATTTCTAATATTTCTTAAAATTCGGAGAAAATTCCGTTCCGATTAGATACTAAGATAGGGTTATTGACCTTTGACTAATTGTAATCTGGTATTAAATTTAAAGTTTATTTGCTCATTGAATTTTGGAAGGTACATTTATTCTTTTTCAACAACCAGGGTGTTTTGCGTTCTAATTTTAAAATATTAAAAAAATAGAAAAGGGGAAAAATTAATGTTGTCCTTTTCTATCTTCATCTTCAACAACTTCTATTGAGCTAGCCATTTCTGTTTCTCTTTTGTTTTTTCCATCAAGACAGTGAGAGCAATCTATGCTCAGCTGATGCAATTTTTCTGTGATAGTTCGGTAGATCAGGAAACTGACAGTGCGGTATCAGTCAAAGCGTCAGGTTTTTATGAATATACATGGAGTCTTTTAAATGCATTTTCTATCTGACATTAATGATTGAGATTTTCGACCGAATTGAAATCTTAAACAAAGATTTGCAGAATTCAGATCTCCAGTGTTGTGGAATCGCTTCAAAAAGTAGAAGCTGTTATTGATGTGCTGGGCGCTTTCCGTGATTCCAAATTTGAGGCAATTTGTAAAAATTCCATAACAGCGGTTTTTGATCTTGAAATTGAAGAACCCCAAATTCCCTGTCAACGAAAAGCACTAAAACGTACCGATGAAGGTACCACAAAAAATTACAAATTCAACACAACGAAAGATTTTTACAGAAAATCATTTTTTTAAATATTTGAACAATTACTATTACTAAATGCAAGATTAATAAACGATTCTTCTCGTTTCTTCAAACTACTGGCACGATTCGCTGTAGGCCAAAAAGTAGATATCGATGATGTAGTTAAGTTCTACAAGATGACTTTGATAAACAAAGACTTATTAGCGATAGGGATATATTCTTATAGCTTTTGAAAAGACAGAATAAGCAAGCAAACAACTTGAGAGAAGTACGCCTTGAAAGAAATACGCCTGGAGTCGAGAGATTATTCCCGAGTTTATACGGTTCGTCCAGTTGCTAATCACAATCCCAGGATCATCATTCTCCGTTCTTCATCGTTTAAAATCTTACCTTAGGTCAACAATGCTGCAGGATCGGCTCAACAATATTGCTATATACATGTTTATTCCCACCACACCGAAAATTTAAATTTGGATGAATTATTAAATAAATTTATTTCAAAACACTCCAAACGAAGTGCGGTTTTCGCATTAAGAAACTAGTGTTTCATCAAAAGAATAAATAAAAAAACTAAAAATGAAAAAATGGTGTGACTTTTTTTTTGTTAGTGAATTTAAGCTTTTACATCTTACACCAACTACCCACTCAGGCTGAAGCTGTTCTGCCGAGCCTGTGTAAAGGAATGTAGTAACTCTCAGATCTGTATAGTAACTCTGCTGATCTCTGGGTGAAAGAATATTATAATCATGAATTCAAAATGAAAAGACGAAAGAATCAAATCGAGTTTCTCATTAATAAAAACCAACAGTATGATCTATGTACATATTATATAAATTTGAAAATTGATTGAGATTGCATTTTTGACACTATATTTTATGTTTGCTAATAAATTATTAGCAAACATATTTTTTTTCTTTTTTAACCTTTTTATAAAATACTATATTTTTAGGAAGTGCACCTACTTTATTTTTTTATAGTTAGTTCTGAAAAGTACTATAATCCATCGAAAATATGTTGGAAACCCTAAGTGAATGCGGTTTATTGCTTAATAAAAAAAAAACATAGAAAAAATCGCACGAAAAAATTGAAACTTTAACAAATAATTAAAGACTAGCTAATTACAAATTATTAAGACTCTTTTAAGAGCTTCTTGAAGAGGAGCTTAAAGGAACTAAACGATCGGAAGTTCTTGTAGAAGCACTTTAGTCTAGCACACAAACTATAGGGAACAAAATGGTCTGGTCTTCACTGTCTTCGAACTCCAGATCCAGATATATGCGCCTCTCTTATATAATGTTTTTGAATGTACATTTACCAGAGCAAAAGTTGAATGATCTTTTTCGCAGCTGAAATTAATAACATATTTCTTGCGAAGAATAATCGAATAGAACAAGAAAGGCTTAGCAATTTATCATTGATATTAATTGAACGGCAAAAAGATTTGTTTTAAAGATTAGTTTAATTCTTTCCAATCCAGCTACAAAAAAAAAATGTACGTAAACTTTTATTCTTTAACCAACTCAATAAATATAGATAAACATAACATATAAAGAATTTTGTCGTTGAAATTCATTTAACCAAAATTTAGAAATTAATTGAGAAGTAGGGTCCCATATTTGGTATTTTTCCGGGTCCCCACCAGCTCAAGCTACGGCCCTGGATCAGTCATTTAAATAGTGTTGCCAAGACTTGAACTGTAAGCTAAATTACGGTTTAAGCCCTGTTTTTGGTGACGATTCCAATTTTTTTGTTCACCCTAATGTGTTTAATTAAATAAAATTACCAAATTTTATATCATGCGAAAACCAATATTACGTATTCAACTTACGTATGTACTTGAGTTTTTCTTCATTGAATATCCGCCTCACTTCAAACAAATCCAGCTACAAAAAAATTTCTCTTAAGATCCCTACTGACCGTCAATAAAATGAGAATACAAAAGAACAACCATAGCATTTCTTTTGAATAAACATACATTTAAAAGCTTTCTAAGAGGCCATCTATCAATACAACAAAAAAAGAAGGAAACAGCTACACAAGCAGGATATAAGGACCGACAATGTCTGAAAAGAAAACAGAACAGAACACAGGGATATACAAAAGGCATAGAGGAAAAATAAACTGACAACCTGTCAATTTGCCCCTTCATTGAATGTACTCAACTGGCCACGTACTATACAAACATAGAAACATAGATGTCGGTATAAGGCTCACACAATAGCTGATCTACATCAACTACTGGGGTATCGATTTGAAGGAGATTAACTGAGTCTGCATGATGTAGACCTACATAAATAACATACAGATACTTTTCAATCGAAACAAGGTAACCGAGTTATGATGATGTGAGCCCCAACTCTCAGGTAGCTCTTTTACTGCATATACATAGCACTAAATCTATTTTGCAGAATCGACATTCACTTCTTTCTCCTCTTAAAAAAAAAGTCTATGCGGCAGATTAACCATAGAAACTTCACCCTTTCATGATGGAATTGGAAAGGTAGCTAATCTTGCACCATCCATTCCATATACATTCGTCGTCATTGCTACATCGATCTCTCCATATACTCTGCAAATTATCCTTTCACGTTTTATGTTAAGGACGTTGAAAATGCAGGAGAAGTGGTTTTTTTTGTCTTCTTTTTTTTTGCTTGGGATAATGCTTTTTCCTTTTGTTGACTCAAAAACTACAAACACACAAGGCATGCAAAGCAGAAAATAATATTCTCGAAAATTCTTCTCCATGACGTTGTTGTGCCAACAGTTTTCTCTATTTATTACGTAGGTACATAGTACACAACAAACTTATGTGTGTACATATATTTGAGCTTCGAACGTGCCCCAGTTGAATGGGCATCTCTTTGTGGTGCATAGGTAGTTTGTGTGGAACAGTCATGGATGACTCTTTTTTTCTTTTTTTAATTTTAAACTTTTTCTGCAAAATAACAATTGAAAGCTACACAAAAACAGCAATATTTGAATGCACTCGGTAGAACCAAACCAAGTACTTCATTATGAAAGACCACGTCGAACAACGACGCGAATCGTGATGATACGATACCATAACAATAAAGAGTCAGGACCGCATTTAAGAATCATAAATCGCGGTGGCACGCGGCGGTCATCATTTAGGCAATATTTTTTAAAACCAATAGGATAAAGGCTGGTAATTGTAAATACACTTTGGTCTTCGAAAATCCAACAAATCATACGAAGGTAGCCCTAGAACATTTATTCTGGCTAAAAAACACCTAAAAGCTTTTTTGTGTTCTAAGAGCACTAACTTGATCTGACAATTTGCCAAACTTGAATACAAGAATGCTGATAATTTGTTTCGGACTTCAGCGTAACTGGCGTGAGACAAGCAGTCACGGCCAAAGGAAGTACGCGTGCTTTTCTTCGTATACTTTTCAGAATTGACTATCAAATGTGTAATACACTTAAAAAAAATAAAGTATGTTTTATATAAAAAGGGTCAAAAAGGCCCTTAACATTTTTGCTAATTATAATTTTTTTTGTACTTCTAGCATCTTTTAACAATTTTTGTTCACAGTAAAAATGCCTCAGGCTTCATAACGACAAATTTTTAAATTTATATACATACATACGTAGGTCAAAAGTAAATTTTTTACTTGGGATATATACATATGTAGGTACTATATGGCAAGTTATGGATTCGTAAAAAAACCGAACTCGGGATTTTGATCATAGTTGACATTACGATGTTAGCGAAGTTGAAAAAAATTTGTCTCGCAAATCTGTCCGCAAGTCTGTCTGTCCTTTCGGCTGCAGCCTAAACGGGTCGGTCGATTTTCTTCAAAGTTGGTACCTAGCATTTTTCGGGCATTCCCCTCACAGGTTTTTTCATTTATTTTAAGACCAAAAATAACGGTACATGCCATTCAAATTTTTTTTCGCAAAAAATGAAAATCTTATTTTACTCAAAAACGTGCCCACAATTTAAAAAAAAATCTAATTTTTTTTACAAAAAGTCAACCACTTTATAAAAAAAATTCCGAAAAATGGTTAAAATGGTACCTCCCACAGAACCATTTTTTTGATTTTCGATTTTCTCATAAATAGTTCAACTGATATTGATCAATGTTTTTATGGAGAATGTTTGAAAAAGTTTTAAAGGTTTTGTATATCAAAATTTTCAAATTTTTTTTTTTGATTTTTAAAAAAAGTTTCAAATTTTTTTTCTGAGAACTTAATTATTCAAAAAACGAAATAAAGGTTTCTCCTACAATTTGATCACAAGACTAAGGCTTTTTTCACAATGTCTGAATAAAGTTCTGATTAGTTATTTGACACATAAATATTGTCAAAGGGTCATAAAGCCACAATCCGCAAAAAAATATTTTATGGTTTTATAAACTTTTCAAATCAAAAAAAAAATAAGTGTGATTTTTTTCCTATATGGACTTATGACTATGTGCCAATATTTATGTGTCGAGTAACTAATCAAAACTTTACTCGGACAGGCCTTAAGAGTAATTAAAAAACTTTTCAATAGATTGAGATTTTAGGTTCCCCAACACCAACGCGAATCTATCGCGACGACGACGAATGCAATAGTAACTTATAACAACGTGTTGTTTTCATTGACAACCACGTGTTGTTATTTTTGTTTTCGTCATCGCCGCGACAGTTTCGCATTGGTGTGGAGGAACCTTTATTTCTGATCTCCACAGAAAGTTTCAGCAGGAAAAACTTAAATGACGATTTCAATTTTGACATTTTGAAAGCAAGATTCAGGCGCGTTCGGATACATACATAAAATGGAACCTTAAGGCGCAATTAAAGTGTGTTTGCTGTTTATTTCATATGATTGATGAATCTAACTGAAATAACACTAAAACCAGCTTAAGAGAAACCCGCTTAAGAGAAAAACCCGCTTATCTGAAACAATTTTTTCATCCCCGAGTATTTGTCGACCAATTACGTTTATAACACTCCGCGAAACTCGCTTAAGTGAAAAACCTGGATACCTGAAACATATTTTCAGTTAAATTTAACATTAATTGTCATTAAAAAAACCCTCTTAAGTGCAAAAAAAATTTAATAGAAAAGAACAAAAAATTTGCTGAACGCTTTTACTTCTTTTTTATTTTTCACCTCCACCAAATTTTCATTACGAAAATGACATTTAAATTTCTGATATGTCAGAATCCTTTTTGGAATTTTTAAATCCGCTTAAGTGCAATTTTATTTAACTTATCCGGACTCCGCTTAAGCAAAATTTTTTTTCACTTAAGCGGGGTTCGTTTAAGTGAAAAACCCGCTTAAGTGAAAGAAAGACTGTAACATTTTGCAGTTTCTCTTAAGCGGGTCTTACTGTAGTACTTTTGCGTACTATATATTTGTCATACTGTATATATTACACAAACGCAAAATTTAGTAGAATACTAGATAATATATTACGATTGAGAACCCTAATCTAAGGATACTCCACAACTACACTGTATTTCAATATAAGATACATATATCATATATCAGTATAGGCTGGTTTTCAAAATAAATTAATCGATTAAATCGTAATTTATTTATAACATTGTTCAGGTGTTAGGTTTAACCAACATAATGTAGATATTTTAATATTTATTTGCACATATATATTTTTTTCTATTTATCACTCCAAGTATTTTTATTATAATTCAACCAACGATTTTTTAAATAAAAATTGTTCAAACAAATTCAAGGTCAAATTCTCATCCCCCCAACACTCGAATTGATACTGCGTATACATTTGATAAAGCTATTTAAAAGACCAATTTTTCAGTTCTATACATTTCAATTCTCATTTGGAGTTGCATACAAGAAGATTTGAGTCATTTGACTGAGAAAATACAGAAAACTCAAAAAGTTTCAACAAACAAAAAAGATGAAGTGCTATATTATAATATTAGGACTATTAGCTGCTAACTTTAGTTTTGTTGCTGGTTCAGATTATGATAAAGCAATTTCAGAAATAAATGAAGCCTTTCCGGGTATTAATGTAGTTTCTCCAGAAGTTATAAAGGTTTGTTTAATTTTTATTAATTCTGTTTGGTCGAATCTCGAATTAAGAAGGTTTTATAAAAAATAATTTCAGGTTGTGTTCGATAATGGCTCATTTTTGGATCTGGGCAAAAATATCACACCAACAGAAGCACAGAACCAGCCCGTTGTTGATTGGAATGCTGATAAGAATGCTTATTATACTCTAATAGTTGTTGATCCAGATGGACCATCCCGAAAGGATCCATATTTGAGAGAAGTGCTTCCTTGGTTGGTAGGAAATATTCCTGGAAAAGACATTAGTGCAGCAGACGTTTTAGTTGAATACGTTGGTGTTGCTCCACCAAGAAAAATGGGCGCAAATCGTTTTTTTTACTTACTTTATCGGCAATTAGAAAAATTAGTATTCGATGAGAAACGAGTGGATAAATACACTATTGATGGACGATTCTTTTTCTCGACTATAGATTTTGCAAAAAAATACAAACTGGGAAGTCCAGTTGGAGTAAATTTCCTAACAGCTTACTTCGATCCATATACAGAGGTCATTTATGAGCAGCTTAGTTGCTGCAAGGAATTCTTGTAGTTAAAAATAAATAATGTGTTTTTTTTTGGAAATTGATCCGAAGTTACAACAATTCATTTTGTTTGTTTAAATAAAAGTTTTCATATACTTAAGTTTTTAATAAAATCTTCTCTGATACTAATAAATATTTTAGAAATAATAGTGCTAAGTCTTCTACTTGGCTGCTGTATTTCAGTAGTATAGTATATATAATTTGTTTTATTAAAAAAAACTTCTTTTAGAAATATGTTGTTGTTTCATAACCAACAAAATTTTATGACATTACATACAATATCTGAACTTACATTAGGACTGTTTCTTAACTTCCCTAAACTTCAAATTTTGACCAATTCTAGTCCGATTTAATTTTTTTTTATATATGGACTGTGACAGAACTTTTGGCTAAAAAGCTGGAGATTGAGGAAGTAAAGAAACAGACGTATTATGTCTGTTTGGTAACATCTTTGGCTATCTTCTTGCTACTTTTTTTCAATGGGATTCGATCAGGGCGGACTGGGAGTAAGGCTTTAAGAAAAAGGGCTTCAAAATAGCAAAATGAGTAGAAGAAGGTAAAAAAGAATAAGCTTATTTCTGTTCTGTACTTGATTTAAGTTAACAAAAAATGTAAGTTTATGTTTGAAAACATTACTGCAATAATGCAAATTTTATAATTTTATAATTCCTACTTCTATCGAAATTTTGAAAATACTCACAGCAATCAAAATATCTTTTTGTTCTTTTCTATTCTGTTTCTTGGCCCTGTAGTTTTGTGTTCCTTTAAATGAACTTTCAGTACTCCAAAAACCTATAGAAAATAAAGATTTATAAGAGTATATTTTGGGACCTCATTAGGTTACCAATGGGGCCACAGTAGCTTAATATTTAGTATGGAAGCCCAAAGTACATATTCATTTAAAGTGTCTGAGAGTAATGTGAGGACACCCTTGGGACTTTTTGTTCTCCCAGGATTCAAGAACCCATCGAGAAAAATGCCGGTTGCCCGGTGGCCCAGTCCGCCCCTAGAATTAACAGCAAATTGTGCTACGTCGTTCGACTTCGTGTAATGTTTCAGGTTGCCATCAGACATTTAATCTGAACTTTCCACTCATAAAATAAATAAATAGTGTTTTTCTATAACTTTTTCTTCCATATTTGTGACAACACTATCGAAATAGAATCCTCGCCTTCCATAGTAGCGCCCTCTCTGTTTCGATAGTGAAAGCGCATTTACATAGTTTTGTCTTTTGATTTAAATAGGTTTTTGATAACTGAAATATGACTGCGGGTTTAATTTATTTGCAGGATTAACTAACTCTGATTTAACTCTTAGTTAATTCAGGAACTGAAAAACTGGCCCTTACTTTCTTACTAGCACAAAAAGCAGCTAAAGTAAAAGTGAATTTTTTTTGTATCAAATTAATTTTTTTTTCAATTAAGAATTTCCTCGATCCTTCCGCAATTATATTTTAATTAAAGCCTTCAGAAATCTTAAACAAAAAAGAACCAAAAACTATACAAATGCGACCCTGGTTCTGTGTCAGGTTGTGCATGTCATGTTTATAACATACTACGTATGTGTTGTTTATTTTATTTTTTTTGTATGCACCTGAACGTTTTTTCCTCACAATAACACGATAAAAATTCAACTGGTGATGGTCCGGATGGATATAGCAAAGATTTCCCGCATCCACTCTTTGCCATTGTATCGGCACTTTCATATCACCATGTGGGGCACTTCCCACTTCCCAAAGAGGCCGCAACACAACACATCTAGATTTGTATTATTTTTTATTCCTTTATAGTGGGGCTGAATCCTTGCTATAGAGAGTCCTGATGATGCCGTGCAAATAACCTTTCTCTCGGCACAACTCGGAAAAGGAGGACGAACACATTACCGTAATATGTTGACAATTTTCAACCAAAGCAGGAGGTGGTATACATCCATCCCCCAGGATGGTGTATTGGTGTATGGAGTGGGTAAGGGATGGGGGTGGAGGTGGGTTGGTTGGTAGTTGTGTCCCCATTTAAATGAATACCATTATGAATACTTCAATAGCTATAAAGGCGGCCACCACGTTACAAACAATAACCCCAGCAACACATTTGTTTGCGAGATGATGTTGATGATGATGATGAGAGCTTGCACCTCACCTCACTTCTGCGTGCGTCGGGTTTGGGTTCGAGTTCGGTTGCCATTGCCGTTGCTGGTCGTGCTATTTGTTGCAATAAGGCAGCATCAGCACTGCGGGTGTCCTTTGAGGGGTTGAGGTAGAGTGTGGTTGGAAGGCGTGTTAGTGGTCGTATGAAAATGAATATTTGCTCACGGAACATGAGGCTTTTGGGCTCATATATGTGAGTGGGAAATGAAAATGTACAAACATCACACCATTCTCCTTGAAACCACACTGTTTGTTGGATGAGAACGACTACCAGGACCATGATGACTAGTAGGAGTGTCAATGGGTTAATGCATCTTCTTTTTCACGAAAAAAAAAAAAAATAAATAAATAAGTAAAAATTTCAATGTTTTGAGCCTTATTTTTCTAGCACACATAATATGATGCCATTGTTTGCTTTCGAAACAATATTAAATGTTAGATGCAAACTCATACTGATTCAAGTGGGTACATTTCTCGGACTTTAGAAAAATATGAGGAGTGTATATGTATGTATTTTTGTTGCTTTCCACATTTAGTTAGCCGGCAGAGAAGGGCTTCATCTCCATGGAACTTTCCTTAACAAAATTCTGTACTTGCGGATATAATATACCTACATACATATATACATATGCGGCGGTAGAAGGAGAGATGAGAGACCATCGTCGTAAAAGCAAAAGATTAAAGGATAAAAGGACGAAGTGATGAAGTGAATGCATTTTAACCAGAAATAGGAGGTTTTCCTCTTTAGTTTTATGATCTTTTTTTTTTTGTTTCGTTGTTTTTTTTTTTTCTTTTATGATTCTCTTAATGAAAACTCTGATTTGAATGGCCAAATGGGAGTGTAGTAACCCCAAATGGTCAGAATTTTAATCCCTTCAGAGAAATCCGCACAGTTTTTATGCTGAAAATCAAGTAAGAATATTTGTGTGTATAGAGATTTACCCATTTATATACCTACATCACAAGAGAAGGGTTTTTGTTTGGTGTGCACATCATCATGAAAGAGTAGGTATTGGATATGTATTCCTATTTTTGGGTAAGGTAAGGGAATATATTTTTGGAATTTATACAAGCCCAAAGAGATTTAGTGGAAAATGATATTATTTTGGGTGATTTGTTTATATGTATATATCTATACAAATATGGACAAGGAGATACATATGTATGTATGAAGGTGCCCACAATCCTATACATAATATTGAGTCAGCAACCTTTTGCACTTAGACCAAATCCCAACCTACTTGGGGTTTATGTTATTTTATTGAGTTATAGAATCGTTCATGTTTTATTTTTCGACTGAGGTTGTTTGGTTAATTGGACTTGTTTTCCTTTGAGATTTTTCAGAAAGTAGGTAATCCTAATTGTACTTATAACTTTTGAAAGAGAATTGTGCTTTTAAGAAATTTTAAATTTGATGTAAGCAAAAAGCCATGTATTTCAGTTTAAATGTGTCTATAGTCCTTCTTATGCAGTGAACGTTACGAAGTCTAAGGTTTATAAAAATATAGCTATAGGTATATACCTACTTACAAACATTAATTTTCATTCAATTTTCCCTACATTGCCATCGTTCTGTCTGCGTTATGTATACTTTTGCTAAAGGCACTCATTCAGTCTGACTACTTTTTTGTTTTTTCTGTATTAAGCGAATTAATTTTAAACATCTTTGGAATAACTGCCTACCTACTTGTATTTGTGTTCTTTTTTTAGAAAAACATTAATATTAAATGCATTTAATATTTATTACTGAAAGATTAAAGCTTTAAAGATATTAGACGAATTTTGCAATAATTTAAAGAATATTCAGAATAATTTTATAATTTGAAATTGAGCAACTTCTTTTATACCCAAATATGTCCATAATCCCCAACTTGTCATGCAAAATATAAGAAATAAATTTTGTTTTAGAAATAACACCGATCCAGTCCAGATCCGCAGATAATAAAACGAGGCTATTGCTTTAAATCTTTTAAACTTAAATGTTTTTTTTTATTTTCATGATCTCCTTTTATGCTTTTGATGAAATATTTTCCACTGTTGTTTGATTTTTTTTGAGTTTATGTTGATTCGTCTTAATTTCATTTATGTTTATACAAATACAAATTATTTTTAAGTTAAAGGGACATTGGAGAACAGTTTAATTTCTATTTTTCCAAACAAAAGCAAGTAGTGAATTAAGAAATAAAATTGCACTATTTTGTTTTCAAGATATTTTTTCTTGCGGATATTGTCCTTACTAGGGCCGGACCAACCATATGTGCAAGATGTGCAAACGCACAGGGCGCAAAATTCTGGGGGCGCATTACCAGGAGCAAGAAAATGTAATCGGCATTAGGCAATAACGCCTAAATCGATTTGGAAATATCGCCCAAAAAATTCTGAACAATTGTTGTTGTTTTTTTTTAAAGAAAAGAACGCCCAAAATAAAAATTTAAAAAGTCAAATGAGAAATAACGCCCAGAATTGGAAATATCACCCAAAAAAAAAATCCAGAAAAACCTCGCTGTTTATGCGCCGCTATTTTTTGAAGGTTATCTAATCATTGAAATTTTACTTTGGAAATATCGTCCAAAATTTAGGAAAGAACGCTCAAATTAAAAAAAAATTGGAAATATCGCCTTTACAAAAACAATTTACGTTAAAAAGATAAGAGATAAAGATAGATAAAATAAATTTGGGCGATATCCATTTTTTTTTGGGCGATAAAAAAAAGTAAACTGATCTTGCGCAAACAAATATGTACTACCATTTGCCATGTGTATGCATGTGTGTATGTGTGCAAATATAAAAAGTGGCGCTTTTTACAAATCTTGCACAGGGCGCAAGTTTGGCTGAGGCCGGCCCTGGTCCTTACTATAGGTTTTAGTTTGTTTTAGTTTGGGCCAGCATGTTTGACAACTTGGTTTGACAACCATCAATGTTTCATTAGAGACAACAGTTTGACACACCATGTTCTATGGTTTTAAAAACATTTCCAAAAATTGTTTCAATTTCATTAAACCATGTTGTCAAACAAGCTGATCCATGTAAACTCAATTAAAGGTATACAATATACATCCATCAAATATTCATCGTGCCGTGTCTGTCAAACTCTTATTGGGTGTGCAGGGTGATAAAAAAAGCAAACGGGACATTTCACATCGAAAAATTTAATTTGATGATACAAAATGTAAAATTAATGTCGTGACTCATGACAGGTCTTGAAGAAGTAGGATCTAGTGACTTATACAGTAAATTACTCTCAACCATTCCTGTGTATCCTACCTATACCCAGGTATTGTTAGTTTAAAGAAAATTCAGATTAATGATAATTAAATTTGATTAATAAAAACTTACTGAAAAATAACTTACAAACTATATGAATCTCAAAACATAAATTCTCCCTCCCCCTCCATCAAATGCATAATTTAATATATTGAATATTTTTTGTTGATTGATGATTTTCTTAGAATTCCCATTAAATTTCTCAAATAACAATTTGAAACACCATTAATTTTTAACAAATTGTTTCCATAAGTTATAAATCCATTAAAGATTTGTCTTCCAAAGAATACACCACCATCCAACAAGTGTCAAATTTGGATGAATTTTTCAAAGAGCCTTGCTTTTGCAAAAAAAAGAAAAAGAAAATGGCCTTGTAATTAGACTGAGTCTGTTGTAAAATGAAAAACGAGATAAAACCATTCAACAAAAAAAAAAAAACAAAAATAACAACAAGTCTCTAATTTTTATCGTCGTGCTCATTATTGCAATCTGTATTCACTTCGTACAGTGGGGTAGATGATAAAAATGTTGAAATTAGTTTAAAATTTAAAAATTTTTAAAACTAAAAATATGTACACTTATTATGAATGATTGGGAATGATTTATATTTGATTGCAATTTAAAAGGAGTAAACTTTCTGAAAATTCAATTGAAAAAGACATTACGTGTCCTAAAAATACTTATAATTCTGTTTCTGCATTAGACTTCAGGTTTTAAAGATTGCCTGAATTCTTGTCTTTAAATAAGTGTAATCTTCTTGAAGGGATCATTGATTTTTCAAACTTTGCAATTTTTTGTTTAACGTTTTGCCTTTTTAACTCTCTAAGTTTGGCGCAAAATCATAGAACACTTCTTGACGAGATAAATTTAGTACGCCGCCGATAACTGTAGGAATGAATCTTCTGACTTGGTGCGATAAAATAGAAACCGCTTTAAAAATCGCAGAATGCCCTTAGGTAACTTACCTGCAGGCAGGGTTGGCCGAATTAACACTACATTTTCTACATCATTAACTAGGCGTAGTTATTTGAATAAAGTACACGTTGTATTTACTATAAATTGTTACGTTTGCTACATACATATAGTAAATTAGAGAAATAATAAAATTTCAATAAAAATTTGACAGCTGACAGATCATTTGACATTTGAAACTATGTTTGATACAATTTGTTGTTTATTCCAAAAAGTGAAAGTTCGGCCATCCCTGCCTGCAAGTTAAATAAACTTCGTTAACTTTATTGCAATCAGGAAGGAAGAAGTGATTCTATTGAAGTAAGAATCTCACACTCCTAAGAGCACTCGTTTTCATTTTAAACATTTAAGCAACTACTCACGGAAGAAAACAGTCAGACAGTCTTTCCGCCATTTTGGATTTGTTTTAAGTTTTCTTAGCAGATTATAGTCTCAGAATGTCTCCAAATATCCCATAGAACGTGTACGAACTATGAACATATAAAGCATAGTTTTGATATTGATCCAAAATTTAACAAAAGCATTAAGTATTAAAAAAAAACTTTTTAGAGACAGTTAAAAATTTATAAAAAAAGTTCTGAAAAGTATTTTTGCTTATCATGTAAATCATGTTTCAATATGTATGGACGGTTCAAAAGTTGGATGAGGGGGTAAGGTCAGGGAAATTTTACACTTATATAAACATTTCAATTTACAAAATTTAACAATTTATTATTATTTAGATTAATATATTATGAATATACGTATTACAATCAAAACTGGTTGATCATTGTGAGTTGAAATTACTCAGTGCAACAAGCTGAGACACCCTTCAATAGGTCCCAGGATGCGAAACGATAGAGAATTGTCCAAAATCGATTCATCAATCAAAATCGATTCAAACTGAGTGTACGCTCGTGTTATTAGCCAAAAGCATTTGCTAAAGATTAAACTTTCAAACACTGAAAAATATTTCAGCCTTATTTATTAGATTTCACTAATACTCGTTTCAACCTCGGAATAGTTAAACCGAGTCGAAGCACTTACTCCGTCATAACGCCACGTCAAACGGTTTTAGCTGCACCCTCCTTATGTCAAATATATTATCAAAAAAAAAAACAATCTCTCTGGTTATTATAATATGGGATTAAACGAGTTTTGTACTGCAACTAAAGCGTTTAAAGAATTTAAATCATTTATAAATGCAAAATAACAATCCATTTTGCCTTACAATTAGTAACAAACGGATAAAAAAAACTTCTTTTACACTCCTTTTTAGTTACTAAATGTCATGTCATTTAGATACTAAAACGGCTTTACTACGGCTTTAATCCTACTATGTACCAGTTTTAGCTTACTCCGCCTCTAATCATCGTTTATATTTTTATTAATAAGTTTTTCAGTATTAGAGGTGAAGTAAAGTCGGAGTAAATTTACTCCGTCGCTAAAACGACCCAATAAATAAGAATTTGTTTGACGTGGCGTAAAGACGGAGTAAGTGCTTCGACTCGGTTTAACTATTCCGAGGTTGAAACGAGTATTAGTGAAATCTAATAAATAAGGCTGTTTATGTTTAAATAGTAAATTCTACCTAATTAAAATTATATAATGTCGTTTTAGTCCAGTCAATAAAGCCATAAAACCAACTCAATTAGGAAGTAATCACCGGAAAGCTGGATTTTGTTATATAGAGTCCTCATGGTGTTTTTAAGAAACTGTCAAAAAACCCCATCGATATGAGCACCCCTAACAATTTTACGGGGAGTTGAAGGCCCCCAAAATGGATTTTCTGGAAAAACTCCCAAATGGTAAGTTGTAGAAAAAAAAATGTCAAAAACTGATTTGTAGCTTGGAAAATTTCCTACAAAAAAAAATTAAGATTCTTTTTTTCGTAAAATAACCTTCTCCGAAATAAACCAATTGGAAGAGTTAAGGGTCTTACTTTTCTGTATAGTTGGGTGGCTTAGTTAAAATATTGTGCATTTTGTGATAAATGCATCAATTTGTTTTGTTGTCGGTAGATTCTATGAACATAATTTTAAGATATCGGCCCACTGTATTCGTCCTCCTCTTTAGGTGGGAGGAGCAAATTAAAAAAAAAATATTGAAAATAAGAAAATGAATATAAAAACAAAACGTCAACACCTAAAATATCACGCTATAACTTTTTTTAAAGCCATTAATTTATTTTTTAATTATGTATGTTTGAAAAATATTTAGCCCTAAAGTGGTCCAAGTCAATACTCCAAACACTACGTTTGAAAAACAAAGAATTCTTTTTTAATCGGGTACCATTTGAATGAATTTTTTTTACCATTAACTTACATTCTGACCAGGGTTGCCATTTCTTCTAGTTCGATTTAAAAATGTTTGTGGCCCAAAATCGGAGCCGAAAAATTAGCCCAATACCAATAAAAAAAATGTTCTCATAACTTCAATCAGAATTCATTTCTACGTAAGTACAACAGAGAAACTGAATGAATTTAAAGTGAAGATTGTTGATGTTGGTTTTAAATGTCAAAACCAATTAGTAGAGTATCTATTATTTTTAGTGTGTAGTGAATGGATTAAAGGTATGTTTAGATGGAGAAAAGTGTTTTATTTATATGATTTATTTGTAGGAAAAAAAATATCGCCCAAAATTAGATTTGGGTATTTATACCCAATTATGATTGAACTGTCATACTAAAATTGTTGTCGGTAATTTTTGAAAAATATAGTCTAATTTGCTTAATTTATTAAAGGCCTGAATAGAGTTTAACTTTGTGCACAAGTTAGAACTAGTCTTAGATTTTTTGTTATTATGACTTGGTTCGGTACAGCTGTGAGCCCTCCATATACATACAATATACATAATATGTATAGCTCGATTTTTAAAAATATTATCGCTTTCAGACTCAAAACGGTTTTTTAAATAATTAATTTCATCAGTAATTCGACAACAATACTGAGAAATATGCAGGGAATTCTGTTCATATAACTGAGATTGGTGAGAAACAATAATTTCAAACCTGATGCTATTTTTTTTGTTTCCCTATTTCATTCAAATGTTTTTTTCCTTAGTATTTTAACACTAAAAGTGAGGAAATCTTTTCTGAGATTGCTCAGATCTCAGTATAGCGTATGCTGTTTTTTTACGCCCAACAGATGGCATAAAAAAACACTTGTGCATTCAAATGCAACGTTTTATGTCAAAAACTGAAAGCAATCGATATAAGAAACTGCCAGAGATTTAGGATTTTGAACAAACAAACATTTAATTTTTTTTTATTTATTAAGATTTATTCTGGTTTCTAGCGTAACTATGTTTGATCAAGTTCCAACCAATTTTTCAAATATTCTACCCCATAGTACACAGCGCGTAGTGAATACACTATACATACCTATATAATAATAACAAGCTCCAAGGCTGTATATCATATAACTCCAGTGTGCTGCTATTTGCCTGTGACATTCTATCTTATCCTAGAGCGTTCTGTTCTGGGTGCCGTTATTTCTGGGATGTTATATGGGATGGGTATATATCTAAGCCGCGTGATGCGATAGGCACTATACACCATCATCGGTGTTTTATACAGGAGGGAATTTGTGCGCTAAATAAATCTGTCGTTCCCCATTTCCCATTGAACAAGTTAAAATGTGTATATACACAGGAAGATGGATGGAGAAGGATAAGTCAGTCGAGCGGCAACAATGACGTCGCACTCGTCCCTGATAACGTCCTGGCGCAAAAATAAGTGGGGCTGATTGTTGGTTATGCTAACTATATACGATAGGAGAATTTATACACATACCTATACTATATTTAATGCAGAGAATATGTTTGTGTTGGTCGTTGGATGAAGGTAGTATACGTAGATGTTATAGCTTGACAGTGGTACTATTTATAAAATGACCTCGAAATTGAGGAAATAACAATGTTTGCGCCGGCAAGTCAATTGGAAAATGGTGTTAAGGGTTGTTACGATATTTAACTCTATTTCACTGGAAGCGGATTTTCCTGTTTCGATCTTCAGGTGTTCTCTGCTGTGCACTTCCACTATTCATTCAAATTCATTCATCCATTGATTTAACATCAAGAAGAAGCTATATACGTACCTACGATGCAAAATTGCAAAGCGACCATGACGAAATGGTTGGGCTGCTGCATCTACATCTGCATATACATACCTGTCAGATAGAATTATTTCCGACTACTTATAGGGTGTGAAATGGAAGGCTATACAAGCCTTCAGCAAAGTTTCACACCTCCTCGAACTTGGCTTCGAAAATCATCAACAACACACAACCTTCTCTGAGGATATATCCCGAGGTGTATAACTGGTACCACTGTATTCCAGGAAAAGAAGGAAGGTGGTCGATGTAATTGGGAAATGTTGAAAGGCATTAAAATCAATAAATCAATTATTATCAAGTTTAGATTAAGCAACGGAATTTACTCAGGCATCCAGCTCGAAGCCTGTTACATTATAAAAAGTGGAAGAAGATATTGGTTATGATTATAGTTGTATAGGTTGTTATATAACCTATGTATATTTAAATTGGAATTGACTTTAATGCTGATTGGGAACTTGTGATTTTATTCTCCTTGAAGAAGATTTATTATTGGTTTACCTTTTTGGCTGTAAGCAGATTTGTAAAATCAATTGATCAACAATAATTGGTTGTCAGGTTATATGATGTTGAAAGAGTTCTACTTTATATTGCTATTAACTTAGGTATATCAGGAATGAAATATACCATTGCAATAAGGACCTATACACAACACGTATGTATGTGGTTTCTCTATTGTGTGTGGTTCTTTATTTTTGGTCATATTTCAATAAATTTTATGAAGTAGCCCGATAAGGAATTTTCCATTGCATGATTGAACAATAGCTCTGCCATTTGAATGCATTTTTAGGGTTATATGTATGTAATATACCTAAGCTATGTATACTATATATTCCTTTGGGGTGTAATTTCGAATGACATGCATGTGGTTTTCTGTGAAATGAATTGATTAATTATCTAACACTTGAGGCGATGAAAATATGTACATATGCAAATCTTCATTATGTATACTATGTCACATGTTGATTAGAAATTTATTGATACAATAAATTCTCTAGAAGGATAATCTAAATAAAACTCATGTGAAATCATCTATGTTTGAAAATTTCTATTTCTACATAAATGTACATATATTACTATGAAGTCAGAATTTGGTGAAGTACTGGTTGTATATTAAAGTGCTATAGGTATTGATTATTTTGGTTGAGAAACTTTAATTCAGAAAATATTATAAATTCGGAAATAAAAGTTAAAGCATAGTTTCATCATCTCTTTCTGAGCGTCCCTTTTGAAAAAAAAAACTTATTATTTTCCTTGAGCTTTTTTAGAACCAAATTTTGTGAGCAGCGTATCTCCGACTTAGTTAACGCAAAGGAAAATGCTATCGAAGCTTCCGAAAATAGCTCCTTCCATTCGTTGGCCCATGTTGAATGTTTTTCCGAATAATAATTTCCGATAGTTTCCTGGGTATTCTATAAATCGTAGTTTCATGACTCTGGCTATACGAATGCAAAATGCAATTTGGGCTTGTTCAAAATGTTTTTGATAATCCTGCAGTTTCTATATGTAACACATACTTTGGAGTAATATTCGAGAGCAGAAAACACCTCTTCAGGAAGAAACTTTGATGTTTTTCCACTTGAATATGTTCCTTAAATCCCCAAACTTGGGCAGAGTATCGCATAATTGATCTGGAAGCGGCATCGTATATTTTAAGATTTTCTGAGTGAAAAACCAAATTATTTCTCAAAGACTTCGACGATGTTGAATTGATAGAATTTTTAGAAGCAGAAAGTCTATTATTGAGATGTTCGGTCCAAGACATTATGTCTGGATTTAATCAAATTTCCTTAGAAAACTCACAGTAAATTCATGCTGAGAGTTTTATAAGAGTCGGTAAGCATCGACCATAATTCGCGACTTAGACGGGGACGACAGCATATAACTGATTATCCCAACTGTCGTACCTGGGCGAAACGCAATTTTTGGAGTTGAGGTCACTTTGAACTTAAAAATTGAAACATATTGCAATTGAAAATAATTCCCTGGTACTTATAGTGGTTTGAAACGGTTGTATCAGCATCTTTAATAAACCACTTTTCATAGGTTAATCTTCGTTCACCACCATTACGAAAAATCACAGTTTTGGATTTATCCAAATTTATCCAAATGGTCAATTTTGACCGTTAGTGTCCATTTAACAATTTAATAGTACTTTCAGACAGAAGAACATTATCATCCGCATATAAAAGAACGTTGATTCTCATCATCTCCACAACGATTCCGGAAGGATTGGGAATATCAGCGTATAGATCGTTTAAGAAGAGGTGAAAAGTAACGCGCTCGGAGCACACCCCTGCTTATAACACATTTAGTTGTTGGAAAAAATTCGGACCTAGTTTTACCATATCAAACAGCTGCTGTGGTATCTTGATAGATTGATTTTAATATATTAATTATTTTCGTGGGGACACCAACTGACGCTAATTTATAAAAAAGAGCGTTTCATGTCGACGTTGTCAAAAGCAGCTTTTAGATCAACGAAAAAGGCGTACCTATAGTCTCTTCTTTTGATTATTAGTTGCAATTGGATAAGACAGGTAAGGTTGTTTATCTGGTCGACAGTCGATCATACATACTTCTGTATGCAGCTTGATGTTCATTTAAAATGTTATTTTCTTCAATCCATCTAGTTAGCCTTTTTAGGAACACCGATGTGAAAATTTTATACAGTGTATCTATAGAACCCATAATCTACGATAATTTGTCACTGCATTAATGTCGCTCCTTTTTTAGTAAAGGATACATTATTGATTTTTTGAATGAAGTGGGAATTGTCGCGGTTTTAAAAATATTACTCAATATAACTTGTATTTTTTTTTGTCAAGCTCTGGCCGCAAAAAGATGGTTAATATAGCTCTATAACAGAGATCATTGATAGTGCAACGGTTTCTCTTTTTCTTTTTTGGTTCCAAACTTTTGATTGTGAATGTTATTCTAGACTAAAGCACCACATAAAATTATATCCTCATAATAAAATTTAAATGGGTATACCTACATTCGTATTCCCGCAAACCATCAAACACAATTTACCAGATGTATTCTTTGAAATAACATTGATGTTACATTAGGATATCAAATCACTTCTTCTCAGAACAAACATTTGAAAAGGTTTAACCTTTTTTTTTTAAATTTTATATTTTTAAGATGAATTCAATTCTATGATGATTTATCTTCTTTTTTGTTGTCTGTCAAAGATATACTCTACTCATCCATACTAATGTAATTACAATTTAATAAAGGTGTATATATATGCTTACACGTTTGCGGAGTATATGGAGTAGAAAATTCTCAAGAAAATCCTTCTTACCTTAATCTGTCTAACCCCAAAGTCAATCCCAAACAGTTTGTTCTGATAGCAAAGTATTTTATAACTCCTGTGAAAAAAAATCCTTTTTAATGGGTTTTACTATCTTCTTTAAATTATCATGCAAAGAGATTTTCATCAGTTAATTGAGAATTCATTCTTCAGTTTTGTATTTCTTTGATACTGTTTTTTTTTGTCACCATCTTAACAACCAACAGGCATTTGACTTTATCAAATTCAGTGATACCAGCTTTATGTTTTTTGTTTAATGAAATAAAATGTAAGACTGTTTAGCACTTATACCTATATAATGTATCACATACCATATATTTTTGGAATGAGAAAAATGTGAAATGTGTGTGTGAAATGTGAAAAATTTATATAAAATGGTAGAGCGAGCTATTGGAGTGTCATTGATATTAGCCATGATTTTTTTTTCAGATTTTTCAATGAAAACTTCTCAAAGTGGATTAAATTTCCACATGAAGAAGATTTTTGTGGAATTATTTTTAGGAAATTCATACAAGGAAAAAAAACTCGAAATGAGTTGAGAAACCAAAAGATAAAATTAAGAATAATGCGAACCTGTTACGGAAGTGACGCAATTTTTAAACTCTAAGTTCTGTATAGTTTTGAGTTTCAATCAAATTTTTTATTATTATTTTGGATTACAATTTTCTTTTTTTCTATCTTACCCAAATTATCAGAATGATAAATACTCCATTATTGTTGAATAAATATATTTTATGTCCCAAGGACGTACACGTAGCTTGTGTTGCTACCCAAATTTTAGTTAAATGAATTTCAAAAAAAAAGTCTTAATATATTAATATGTATGTTAATATTTATTAAGTCGATAAAATTATTTTCAAAAAACAAGAATGAAGAAAATTATAAAATAAATTTTGTTTTAGTGGAGCGATTGTGATAGAAGCATATAATTTTGTTCACTGTTAGTTCATACATATATGAATATGATTTTAAGATATTGAGCAACTTTATAATATGTTAGCCAATTTTGGAGGCCAGTTACCCCCGTAAAATTGTTAACGGTGCTCATATCGATTGGGATGCTATATACCAAAATCCAACTTTCCGGTGATTTTTTTGAGTCAAATACTTTAATAACTGGATTACTGCAAATCCTTGATGCATCTTTTATTCCTGTAATGAATGAACCCATTTCGAACTTTCTGATATTTGGCAATCCATTTTGAAGCTGATCTATAAGCAAAAATTAGATTGATATTTTCCGAATGTAATTAACGATTAGCAAGAATTCATCTTTAAGAACAAGCGAGAATACAAAATCAAGTCTCAATTTTCTTTCTTATTTTTAACGCGTCGTAAAAAAATTATTGTGAAACACCCTGTGAACAATTAAATTGCCGCAGACTTTCTTTTAACAAAATTTTGTAAAATTTTTAATTTTAATTACTTTTTCTTTTAATTCCTTTTTCCTATGAACAAATTTTCTTAAAAATCACCATTTTTGGTTGCCTTTTGTAGCGGCATATTCATGCGTCATGCGTTGTGGACCACAGTGCGTCGTTTCTCTCAGTAGATCTGTTTGTTTTCAGTATAATTTGGCTTAAGCTTTTGAGAGCATCACAGATTCGTTATTTCAGAGCATTAACGGCGACATATCTCCCATAACAAAAGGTTTTCAAAGTGGATGCACCTCCCTCATGTTTCAAAAAAGACTCTACTTTTCCATTGCACGATACTGGATCTTGCAGTACAAGATTCAAGTTATGAGAAGCGCAATGGTGTGAATTGCTGGTGTAAAAAAAATCGATACAAAAATTGGCATTAGCCAATCCGATGACACATTTTGACAATAGAAATGTTTTTTTTCTAATGTTGATTGTGACGGCCCGTCAGGATTCCTTCTTTTCTTGTTTTCTATTTGCGTTACATATTTGGTTGCATATTGCAAAACAAACAAAAAAAAAACAAAAAACTTAAAGATTATTAAAAACTTAAAAATTTGTTTATTTTTTTTTAATTTTAAAATTTTGAGTTTTCAGACAAAATTTTGAATTACGGATAAATAAAAAAAACATTCTTATTCTCTATATTTAAATTAATAATAAATACATATGTATATACGTTTCTGAGACTTCTTTATCAAATGTACATTTGTATTAACATTTTCCAAAAAATTGTTTTTTGGAAATTTTAAAAAGTTTCAATTTTTTTTTTTTTGAAACTTAAAAATTTGAAAACAACTTGATAGATTTTGATCAAACTTAGCACCTAGCAGTTTTTTAATATAATCTAGCAGATTTTAAATAAAAATCATTCTTATGACCAAACATAACTGTACCTCATATAGCTCATACCATACAATTAGTGTTTAAAAACCAGCAAGGAAAATCAAATTTTTTCCAAAAGCGACTCCTACAATTTTGACTAAAATTTGTATGTGAGCTTTTCATAAGTTTAAATAATATTGGCAAGAAAAATTTCAAAATTATTTTTTGTTAAAATTCTATGTTTCGGAAATGTGTAGATAATTAGTTTTCGAAATTTATATTTTAACTTCGCATTAATAAACACTAAAAAGTGGCCTACAAATTTTGTTTATTAAAAATGTTTTCAAAATTTGATATACATATGTACATATACAAAATTCATTTTTTAAAAAAGCGCTGCAACAATTTTCTCATTATTTAAGAAATCAGATGGTGTACATAGTGTTAGCGTTAGAACAATTTAATTAATTTATTTCTAATTTTTACCAATTTTTCAGTTTAAAGTTTCATACAAACTTTATGTGCACTGCGAAGCTATATTGTTAATTTTGTATTCTCACATTATACTAAAATGCGTTTTTAGCAGGTGGAATAAGATTTAGCCTCCCGTAACTTATATATTTTTTTTTAAATCAGGCTAATAGATTTTAATTACTCAGACTTTAAAATCACAGTGCATTTTATTTTTTTTTATGAAGAATTGCATTTTTGCTGCAATTTAAATATTTTACACTTTTCAAAAAATTAATATGTATTTATTTATATGTATTTACAAAAACTTATAGTAAGTTATTGTTTAATTTTAACAGAAACTTTGTAATAAATTTTTTACTTCGCTTGAAGAAGAAGAAAATCAATTGAATTGAATTTTTTTCTTAAAGTAAAAAACCTTAAAAAAGAAAAAAGAAAATAATCGTCAACTTTTTAAACAATTCGACCATAGAATTTTTTTTGCCACGTCCTTATTGGAGGTGTTTTGTCCCAATTATTGTGTTTTCTCTTTTTTTTAAACAAAATTAAAGCCTGTGTTGCAAATTGTTAGAAATGACAAACAAAAAAATAAAAGGTTAACTTTAAATGGACCTCAGTTAGTTTTCATTATAAAATATTTTTATTCTTTCTTTTTTTTTATAATGGGTTATTTATTTAGAGGTACTTTTTTCAAAAATTATAAAAAAAATTTTATCAGGTAAAATTTTGTCCCTTAAAAAAAAAGGATCAAACATTTCGGTTTAATTTTCCACAAAAATACTAAAAACAGACCAGAGTTACCCTATGCTCAAAAATATACGGTTCAGTTTGGTATTTGTTTTACGAATGAAACATATTAAAAGGACAATGGGCAAAAATGTATGGAGCGCTGGCCCAGCTCCAATAAGAACGACCTTCATATCATATATAGGTACGTATTCATAAATTATTTATCAGTTAACCGTGTGCCTAAATTCGCTGTGTTATTTCATTTTTAGTAAAATGAGTTTTAGGTTTCCAAATCTCTGTTTTCATTAATTTCCTTTAATATTTTGTGGTTTCTTTATGTTTACTTATGTTAACAAATAAATGTATGAATACGTACCTATATCTGATATAAAGGTCGTTCTTATTGGAGCTGGGCCAAATTTGCCCATTGTCCTTTGAGATCCTTTTAACGAAATTTTCCCTTACTATGTCTATTTGTGTATGTGTGTGTTTATATACGGATCTAGATCAAGATCATTTTTCAACACGTAATACAACAACAGACAAAATTTTTAATATATTATACATTACGAATGTTTCGAAAAAAATATTTCTTTCAAACATATTCAAATATTTCAGTTAAATAAAAAAGCGCCTGTTAAAAAACAATTAATATTTTAACTCCCAATATATATAAATAATGAAGTAGAAAAATATTTATTAATTTGTACTTTGAAAAATGGCAAAAATATGTATAAAAAAAAACAATCAAAAATTAATTGAAATGTTTTTGTATTTAAAAATCTCTTTAATATCGATCTTCAGACCTCATCACATAGTATGATGGCAATTCCTTATAAATAAAATTAAAAAAAAAACAAATTCCATTTTCCTACACACACACCCAACTAGCAGCACTTCATAACAAACAAACCTTTGTACCTACTTTGTCCTTCTTCATATCCTTTTCGATAGAGCAGAAAAATTATGAGCTTTTAGCTTGTACAATACAGTTTTCAAAAATATTACTTCCATGGTTATACCGAGCCAAGGGCGTTCTCTATCTTTCCACATAGGACCATTATACCGTAGGGTACACTGTCAGGGGGAGAAATTATGTTAAGAAAATGAGATTTTTCATGAATTTTCGGTTGGCAAATGGATGATACGAAACACAAAAAAAGATCCTTCAGGTTGCATACATGAATGAAATCAGGGCAATGGATTGTTAAAATTTAATTTGTTAAGTATCTTGGTTTGAATGGGGGAAATCTTCATTCTTTTTGAGTTTTCTTTTCTAAGCATAATAATTTTTTTTCTCTATAATTTCTTAGTTTATACTTTGTCCGTGTTTATTTTTTTGCATGTATTTATATTCATGTCATACAAATCATTTCATTGAAGTTGAGGGGTCACTCGTGCGTATACGTAATTTTCTAGAAATAACTATCTCTCGCTAACATGGAATGTCGTTAAAATATTTTGAAGTACGTATTAATTGACTCATAATTACAATTGTTTGAAGCAGTACTTTTAAAACACTTAGCACATAGTTGTTTGCAATAATTGGAAGTAGAATTGTTCTTTTTTTTATGGATATGGAAATTGAAGAGTTGCGTGCCATTTAATTTCCGTGATGTGATGGTTTAGGTTTTTCTGTTTATGTGATTTAAAATTGTTCAAAATATTTCCCTATGCTATTATCGTGATTAGGTGATGTGTATAAAGTTAAAGGGTTAAAATAAAAAAAAGGTCTTTTATGCTGTTTGTGCTGTAAGTTGTTGAAAATATTTTGAGTCAAAGTATTATAGAAGATTTGTCAAACGGTCTTTTGTAGATTTATTCGCATGATTCTTTCTTTTCATGGAAAAGGGTAGTTTATTTAAGTTATAGAGATTGAAATGTTGTGCTGAATAGTCGAAATGATTTTGATTTTATTTCATGTTAAAGTAGTTTTTTTGGTTCCGCATTACATGATGTTTTTTTTTTACATGTTTACGATAAAGATCTCAGTGACAATACAATAGTTTAGTTTCCCTCAGATGCAGTGTATCCAACATCCACAGATAAGATACCAATTTTAACTTGGAATATTTTCTAAGGACCATTTTAAAAAATGATTAGATTATTGTTGTATGTTTACTATAAAATAATTTTTAATTTTTTAAGCGGTCTAAAATTATGAGAAAAACTTGTAATAGCCGTTTGCTGATGCTTAACTCAATTTATGCACGTATTTGATATGTCCAATTTATGTATTTAATTTTCAGTTCGGTTGGATTTGAAATTAAAAGTGAAATTTCGACGAGCCAAGGAATTTATTAAGGTATGTCACCACTCACCAGGATATATAAAGTTGGTAACTTTTAGATCCAGCGCTTGAGAGTAAAATTCAACATTTTAAAAGGGCTTTAAATTAGTACTGTAGGACTCACTTAAATCATTCGAATTCGGCAGAAAACTGTAGGTTCCCTGTCAATGAAACGCACACAGGAATACTTGAGAGTTGTAAGTCAGTAGGTACCGGTTCTCCAGTTAATTTATTTTTCTAATTTAAATTACACTTAATTATTAACAATAACCTATTAATTTAAATAACACAAAAAAATTTAATGTTCAAAAAAGAGCCAAGTTCTTCTTTACCAATAACAAGTTAGCAAAGAAAAGTAATGAAATTTAATAAAAACAGCTAGTTCTAATTTTTTGTAAGTGTAAAATCAAATATTTTAAGTAGAATAATATCGAAATAACTCCCAATTTGGTATCAAATAAATATTGACTAAAACTGATTCGGTTTCAAAAAGTTTAAAATAGTTTAGTTAAGTAATACAAAAAAACTTGCTACGGGGTCAGTTATAGTTTTCATTGAAACTCAGCATTGAAAATTTAATTTTCAGTTTTGAGGCCCTAAAAAAGCGATATCAGTGATTATTTTGATACCAATAAAAAGCTGATGACTCGAATATTATTTCTAGTTTCAATGAAAGCTATAACTGGCGCCTAAGTTAACCTACCAAAATGTATGTATGTGAACAAAATTCAATTTGCTATTCATTTCTTATGTTTTAATGATCACTGAAATTTTGCAGAATTTTCTAGGACTTTTTTCTGGAAATCTGACTCATTTGGACCACACTATATTGAAATTCTAACAATACCATATTTTTTCTAATAATAAGGTATTTTATTTCAATAAGAACATAGTAATACAAATTTAGCTTTAAGGTGCTTGCAGTTCCGGAAGACATTTGACGCATACGACATTTGTGTGGCAGGTGGTTCTGCTTTTCTTGTCTGCTACTCTTGGGCAAAGGTGGCATCTGCCCCTTTTACAAAAAAGCCTCTGGGGAGAGTTCAGCCGGTCTTACACCAACACCGGGTGAAGTCTCCCCATAATGCGGAGGGCATCCAAAGCAGTTTTTCCAACTGTGTTTTCTGATGCAGGTCTCTATCAAATTCAGCTACTCTGCCAGTTCGATAAGCTTATCGTTTCTGAAAAAAATTTTGTTGATTGGTGGATTGAAATTTCGAAAAATTATGACGGTTGAAATGGTTTTTCATTAATAACTAAAAAGTGTTAGACGGAAATCCCTATCGAAGGCAGATCTGCGAGCGCTAGGTGACTTGTGGCAATTTTCATCGATTTTTAAGCAAACAAATTTTTTGATGACCTATATATCAGGCTTTTCGAGTTAAATTTCAACTTCACTGTTTTGAAAAATGTTTCCAATAATTCATTCATACATTAGTTAGAAAAATTATAACTGAATCATATATCAAAGATATCCAAAAATTTTCATAGAAAACATTGTGGGGTCCAAATGGACGTTTGCACCGATTTTTTCCATGTTGTAAAGGAGTTTTAATACAAAACATTTATTCCACGAGTTAACTATAACAACGGAATAAGAGTTAATCTGCGGGTTAAATTTACCAAAAAAAATATAAGAAAATCTACTACAATAAGTAAGTTGCAAGATGAAAAAAAAGTTCACTTTACCAAACACATCTTAGAATTTTTTTGTTGATATCATATTTCTAAGAAAATTATTATCATTTTTCAATTTTTGTTGTTGTGTCCGTTGCTTTTTTTTAATTTTGTTTTTATTTTAAAAAAGTAAAATTTAAAAAAAAAAAGAAAAAAAGTGAGGACTGGAGTACCGACGACAAAGTAAGTTCTTAAAAATAAAGCAGACCATTTCAAAATAACGTTTTCCATTTTATTCTGCAGAATTGAGTCAAATCATTGTGCATGGACAAAATAGGCACAATAGAAAATAAATCTCTTGACACCAACACAAATCAAAAGAAAACTGTATTTTTTAATTTAACACGTAGTAAGTTCTTATTCATTCGCTAAACAACCTTATTCGGTGGTGTAAACGTCATTTAGTAAAAAAAAATTGTTTTAAAAAAAGTTCACAACAACAACACAAACATATATATGCCAGTAAGACCTAGGGTCTTATAAATTAGGCAAAATGTTAGAAGGAATATAGAAGGATAGGATAGATTTTTGTTGGCACAGTGGATTGAGAAATTAGGTTTTAATTATCTCATTAAATCCCAGGGGTGGCGTTCAGTTGAGGGAATATAGAAAAGAATGCTGCCTAGTCTGGGGATCGAACCCACACATCCAGGTTAGCTGTCAAGCACTTCTTCCACTGCACGAAATGTTGACTAACCCAACGCTACTCCACGTTTATTAATTTGGCTGTTGAAAAATTGTGTTTGTTAGTAATAAAACAAAAAACAGTAGTTTACTACAATTTCCGATAAATTTTAGTATTAACTTAGATGAATTAAGTATCTACTGAAAGTATTTCACCAGTAAGTATGAATTTAATTTTATGCAAACGAAATGAAGTAAATACTTTTGGTCTTATTTATGAATGTTGTCTAACTTTAGACAATTGTCCAACTTTGAAAAATGGGTTCAAAAACCTTGTTTATTGTTGTCTTATAGCTGCCTAACTTAGACACAAGAGTAAATTGTCTTAACCGTGAATAATGTGATATTTATTTTTATTAAAAAAGCATATTTCCACCAATTTGAAAATAGTTAGAGAGTGTCTAAGTAGACAAAAATCTAATAAATACGACTGTTTAAGTCTTAAACCTTATACTTGTAATTATTTCCGTTTTATGCAAAGTCAGATTATGCATAAGAATGATCTGTCAGTCAGGGAATTAGTGATTCAGTTAGTTGCCATTATAACGATTTTTTAACTCCTGTATCTCAAGAACCAAAATTTGAGGCTCGTTAATCCAGTTATATTTTTTTTTAACTTTGAATAGTGTTAGTTTTGAATTTACGTAGCTACATATATATATTATATACCAATGCAATTTAAATGTAAAAAAAAATAGTAATAAAAATATGCAAATTAAATGTAAAAAAATAGTAATAAAAATATGCAAATTAAATGTAAAAAAAATAGTAATAAAAATAGAAATAATAGTATATTTCGGAGGTCGATAATTATTTTTATTTTTTCAAATTTGCGAGTATATATACATGCTCGTATATACTGATTACAGTGACATATACATAAACGAGTATATACATACCTATAGTTCGAAGCTATAAACTAGGTATGAATAAAAAAATCTCTGTTGTTAATTATAATTTTTTATGTAAACATTTCCTCTGAAATAAGCCTAAATAAGTTTTAATTGTGATTTTAAAATAAACTCTCCTTAGCACGCGGAATAGCTTTGGCTATTAACAACAAACATCAAAAAATCCCCTAAGAACATAAAGTGGCGGGCGTTAATATTTCTCATTAATCTAATAAAATGTCAAAATCAGACACATCTTGACGACCTGAAAATGCAAATAATATAATTTAAATGTTTTTCTTTTTCAAAATTTTATACCAGCATTGCTATATCGAAAAAAAAAAAAAACTTTAGTGGTTTACCATGCAAATCAAGAATTTTAAACTTCCATGCCACTGATTCCGTAGCATCGTTTTTCTTATTTTTTGTTGCCTATTTGATTTTTTTTATATAAAGTCACACACAGTTTTTTGAAATAAAAAGAAATTAAAATTTTTTTACTGCAAAACAGAGGCTTAGAGTTCCCCTCAACAAACAAATTAAATCCATAAAAAAATATAATATACCAAATATTACATCTTCACATTTTTTTTAAGAAGAAAAAAATAAAAAATAAGAAAATTAAGTAAGAAATTATATTTAGAGAAAGGCAACAGAGAAAAAGGGAAAGAAAAAAAAAAATTATAGCAAAAAGTGACATCCCCACAATCACATTAAATGCCATCATAGCCCTCCTTCTTCAATGCGGTTATGGCAGTGATTGCACGTAATTAGGACATTCAGGGTTTCACAGAAGTTAGAGGCCAGTAGCGCGTGCTATGGACTTTGTGTAGCCGGCTATATTATACGCTCTAGGGACCAAAGGAAGAAGAATATTATGAACAATAATATGGAAGACATGAATTATGAAATCTTTCTGTTAATATCAAAAGAAGGCCAGGGAAATAAGCCTTCGAATCGGGGTAATTGGCTGAAGCGATGTTAACCAACTTATACATATACAATATATATATACACTATACAGCCAGTGTGAGTGTAGTACATTTCGAATTTTTATTTCATGGGATCTAAATGACTTACGACCCGCGTTGAATCTCATTTAACTATTGTAGAAACACCCCCAAAAAAGACCTTATATATAGTCTAAATCATCATTGAAACAACACCTACCCCCCGGGCTCGTATAGTAATAATGCATTGTTATCGAAGAGCCATCATTTTAGTTTTATTTTATGTGTGTGTCCTTGGCGGGCGGTAGCATTATGGGCGTCAACAGAGACGGATTGGAGTTAGATTGAAAATAAGAAACAGTTTTAGTTTTAGATGTTCGTAATTTTAAGGAGTTCGAACCTCAGTAGTAAAATTTCGGAGCAGATTTGTAAAAAAAAGGGAGTAAATCGAAAATTTCCGGACTCCAGAGTAAATTTGAAAACGAAAGAATAACTTGAATTTTCAAAAACTGTAATTTTACAAAAAAAAAAGTATTTGAAAAAAAAAATTAAATCACTAAAGATACAGAGAATATAGAATTTTATGTTAAGAGTCATATTTGTTTTTTTTAAATAACATATTTATGAGTGTTATCCTTTATACTTTCATGTGGTTTGACTAAATAATGTTTGAATTTTTCAGTGTGAAAAAAAAGTAGTTTGGATTTAAAACAACGAAGTGGCGGAGTAGATTCATTTTATTTCTTAAAATTGGAGTAAATTTACTCCGATTAGAGTAAGGTTCTGTGGCTGCTTATAAGTCATTATATAAGAAGTAAAATTGTTGCAATAACTCTCCACAGAACTTTGTTTGCCAAATTACGTCTTTTAAAATTATAAATACGACGGTGAACATTGATTTAATTCAATCATAATAATTTTTTAATTTGGAAATTTTAAATATTAATTGAATACATTTTTTCGAGCTTATAAAAAGATTCCACTGCGAATAAAATATTATTACTGCACGCTCAACTATACAAATAATGTTTTAAATTCTCAAAGGGTTAAACCAGGGTATGGAAATGCTTGGTTAGGAGCTGGTCGTGAGTTTGTAATATCGAATTAGTACTTATAAGAAATTCTCGATATTAATTAGGTGTGAGCATTTTAAATTTTACTCACACTCTCAACGTACAGTATATTGCTCACGCTATGTGGACCGCCATATAATGCTCGCTAACGAAACTACTCGCTCACGAGTGTGATACAATAGTGAGTCGATTTCATGTTCGCGAGCAATTAACCAAATTTTTTTTAATTGATTTGAATTTCAAATTAAAGTTTATGAATCAGTTATTGTTTCTAGCCCAACCTTCCATATAAAATTACTTTTATTATTAAGTCAAAGATTAAGCTATGTAACTAACCAATTATTACTGAAATATTAAAAAAAAATTTAATGTTGTGACAGCTCGCATTAATGCACACGTTCTTATGAGAAGCGACCCATAGGCAACAAATGCGCCCAAAGCAACCCAAATAGTAGTTGAACTTTTAACTTTTTTCTCCGGCAGGTCCGCTTGAAAAACAAAGTGACATAAGTCGAAATTTTGAGGTTTTGAGTTAAGTATACAGAACGAATTGCAAAAAAAATTCTATTTTTCTATCTTACCGCCATAACTATAGGTCTTAAATTGACAGTTTAAGGGCTTGAGTGTCGTTTCGTAAGATCCTTGGTCTTTTTTCCAGCAAAACGGCATTTTGTCACTTATTACTCTCATTTCAGGCTTTTTCGAACATTATTAAAATAATTTTTTCCTAATTTGATATTGGAGATTTTTAACGTGTTTTTTCATGAAATAAATAAAAGATATTATTATAATATAACTTAAAACACTTATTTTATTTATTTATTTACTTAAATGCATTTCGGAAGCTATGCCTCCATCGTCAGTAAGTTTATACTTACTTAATTAAATAAATAATTTTTTCCTGCTAAACAACACTTTTGTAAGTCATTTCAAAACAAAACAACACTTTTTAATTTTTGTTCTTAAAATAGTATGCAATTTGGATGCAAAATAACATAAATCAGTGTTTTTTTTGTTTAAACTAACCCTTTTTTACTCCACGAACTTTTGATTTTCATTTAAATTATAAATGAAAATTAATTTGTTGAGTGACGAAAAACTTAAAATCGAGTTTTTGAAAAACTATGTTTTTTGACTTAAGACAGTTTGCTTTTCAAGCGACCGCGACGTCTGGAAACTTTTGGGTGTTCTATTGCGTTCTGATCTCGTTCTGTTGTGCCCTAGTTTAATTGTAATCAGTTTAATTGCTTTGAAATTTGTCTTTTCCGAACATTTAGTTTTTGGATTTTTAAAACAAAACAAATAGTAAATTCCATTGAATATTTAGATATTTACTTTTGTTTAATCGAGAGAATGTATAATATAATTAGTTTTCAAATACAACTTCGGGCCCATGGCCGGATCTAATGTTTACTTGCGAATATAGAAATCGAAATGGAGAAAAATTTGTAAAAAAAAAAAAAACAATTTATTTTTCATCTTTGATTTATTTTTTTATTAATTTCACTTGAAATAATTGACTTTACATTTTAAAAATCCAAAGAAATTAAAGTAAAACACTATATGGAAATTAAATTTCACTATCGAAACCGAAAAAGGGCGATACTATGCGCCAAAATAGAAGGTGGGATTTTCTTAGTATGGCTTTTTGTATTTTAATAGTATTTTGACAAACATCTTTTAGTAATATCTGTTCTCTTAATTTAGAGTTTATTCACCAAATTCGATAATTTAAATTTAGTCGGGTTGACTGAAAAAAACATTTTTCAGAAGTTATCTCGGTTATCTCTGAAACTAAGAAACTGCTCTGAAAAACTGGACCTTACAATGTTAAAGAATGGCTTTGGTTTAAAAGAACATACCGATAATTTAGTAATTTCTAAAAATCACAATTACAGAGCGAAAAATAGAACATTGTAAAACATTGCACATTCGCGTAGTGCAGTTAAAGAAGGAATCTCTGAGATTGAGCGATCTTCCGAAATTGAACTCATTTTATTCATGGAAGAAATTCAACCAGTGATAAAACAAAGACACGAAACATAAAGTTACGATATTGCTCTAGAAGTTGTAAAGACTAAAGTGGGTTGAAGGAGCACAGTGAGTTCTACTCAAGCCTTAGACTAATGCACACCTTTTACATAACTGCCGCATCATAAAAGGAGAAAACTTTCGTGTTGAATGAAGCCTAAGTCATATGATGTAAGCCACGTTAAATCTCTTGGTAGACAATACACATACCCAGAAGCTGTTCAGTGCCTTTTAATGAACACTGAAAGGGATAAGGTTACGCTTTAACGACACATCATTGAAATTTTAAAGCATTAAATTCTACACGTTTAAATTTTCTTGCAAATATAGTTTCAATTTCCACTGATGTGAAACTCTCGTATTTTTGCGCCAAAATCCGGCCTGTGCGTGGCGTGCCTAACTCATAATCCGTCGCTGGGCATCGTAGAGCGTGTGGTGTTCTCTATTCGTCAGAAAGAATGTGACCAGCCCGTGATAGCGCAAAGGCTACTGATAAATATCTTTGCAATATAGGCAAAGTTTTTATAGTCAATTTGGGGTTTGTTCAAATTTATGCAGCCGAAAGAACTGGGTGCGACGTCGACGTGAGAGATGGAATTCAAGAAGTATTCTTCTTCCTTCGCCCTCACGCCCCCGTTTAAGATCTATCTTCAGAATTGCTACCGCCACCACCGCCGCACCGGGCCTTGCTACCACAGTTCGTATATATACGTAAAGTGCCATACTCATTTAAGTTTCCTTTTTTTCTGTGTGTGTTCTTTTGGGTTCGCCATTTCTTTTTCATTCTTTCCTATCATTTCCGGTTCTTATCAAACATGAGAGGGTAGGGGCTGGTGGTGGCATTGGGGCACAAGCACAAAATTCCTTAAAGGGATGGCTATACAGTTAACGCGATGCATGTAAACAAGGAATTGGGGTTGGTGTTTGGTTTGGTTTGAAAATAAAAAAGGATGCCTGAACCTTGAATTTCTATCTGGAGCTGATTGTAAAGGAAATTTTAACTTTCATCACGGAAATAAACAAGTACGGTGGTGGTGCTGTTAAGTGCGTCGTCGGTCTTTAGTCGTCGTCGGTGTGATACGAACATTTGTAAGTTCTTTTTTTTTATACCGAAATTGGGTACTAACAAGCTTGTGTTTTTTTCTATCTTTCCATTTTATCATTCATTTTTTTTTTCTCGGGATTTTTTTCATTCCTGATGTTGAGACTAGGCTATACAGAAACAATTTCCGGAGTTTTATATTGCGCGAGAGTGTGTGGGTTATGGGAAAAGAAAGGCTGAAAAGGCTTAACTTCTTTAAATTGAATGAGCAACACAACACAAACTATACTGACGGGCTTGGCTGAGTTGATTCTTGAATTAAGTAACGGAAGAGATAAAATGTTTTTCCTGGTTGGTTTGTGGTGGTTTGGTTATATTTTTGGAGAAGAAAAATAAGGATTAAATTGTTTGTGTGTTTTCTTTTTAAATCTGGAAGTTTTGAAGGTGTTCTTGAGTGAATTTTCTTTTTAGTTTTATTTTTTTTTTTAGATGGAGATTTGAGAAACCGTTGGTAAAATTTAATTAAATAATAAGAACGAAGTTATGATGCTGGTATATATATGGCTGAATTGAGTTGTACATTATTAAATTAGTTATCTCTATTAAAAGAAGGAAGGCAAAAAAAAAGTATTTCTTTTTTTTTTTACATCCGACCACATTTTTTCTCTCTACGAGCTTTTAGATTCAAAGAACCGCAATGCCTTGGTTAATTATATCGTTCTTTTTGTTTTTATTTTAGTTGGTTGATTGATTTCTAGTATAGCACGTGAACAAGAAAAACTCATTTTTTTTACTAAACAAATTTTTTGTAAACAAATTTTAGAGTTTTTGCATTCAAATATTGTCAATTATTTCAATTTTGTTGTAATTGTTTTTATTTTAATAAATTTTTTTTCCCGATTTAAAATAAAAAAATAAAAAGCAGTTTTATGCCAAAAGGATCGGTAAATTATTTTCATTCTATCTTCATTCAACTAAGAATTGAAAGAAATATCGCTTACTTGTGTTATAAAAGTACAAGAGGTGGAAAAAGTTTGAGACAAGAATCTAACAATAACGAACGCACTACTAAAAAATTAAGTAGTTACTTTCGCAACTCTTCAAAATCGCGAGTATGTACCTATATTTGAAATATTTTTTAAGATTGTGGCATCATCCGCATAAATGAGATAGTTTAAATAATTTGAAACAGAATTGATATGTATAAATAAAATAAAAAGGACAGTGCCTAAATGGCTACCTTGTGGTATTCCACAATTAACCTTATACTTTCGTTTATTAGGTTAGGGTTAGTGTTATAGTGAAATATAGAGTTGTATAGAGCGAACTGCAGTCAACGATCCAGAAAGTAATCGATGAATGAAGAGAATGTCGGAACTTTCTCTACGATCTTCCAGCGAATTCAGGTAAATTAGTTTAAGGCGGTGTAAATAGAGTGTTGGATCAATGGATTGTTCCAAGATAGATCCCGAAGGGCAAGGTGATGAAATCGGCGTTGTACGCTCTCGATTGTAGAAATATGAAGATCTTGGTAAGGGACCATACTTAACAGGCATATTCAAGGAGGGGGCGAACAAACGTTGTGTATAAGAACCAGGTCACATGGAGGTTGGAGAATTTTGTGGACCAAAGCCAAGTGCTGAATTAGCTTTTAAAATTATTTCGTCTATATGAGTAACGAACTTGAGTTCTTGGTCAAAAAATATGCCAAGGTCTCAAATATTTTGAACTGCGGTTATGGGTTGATCATGGAGAAAGAAGGAGATTTGATACGTTTGTGTAAAAATGTGATTGGAATTTGGAAATGTTAAACCCCGAGCTGTTTTTGAGGCACCAGACTGAAAAACAGTGAAGAACGCTTTGAATAGAGGAAGAGTTATCTGACGAAGAAATTTTCTTGGTATCGTCGGCGTACCTACAGTGAGATAGAGGAATGTTTGATGACTTTTTAAATATCATTGATAGTAAGAATGAAAAGAAGTGGACCTTAGTGGCTGCCTTGAGGGACACTAGAGGTTGCTAAGGGTTGGAAAGGGCAGATCTGAAACGAACACTAAAGAGAGAGGTGAGTAACAAATCAACAGATAGGATCCTTTAAGGATCAAAACGGTTTAACTTTACTGGTACACGAATGCACCTAGAAAAGTTACATGAAGCTATTGCATTTAATACTTCGAAAACAAGAAAATCATGAGTCGTTAAGCTTTCAATTATTGAAATTTCTTACGTTTTTTTTTTATATTTTCTTCTACCACATATGTAGTTTGAAATATATAAATGTGACAAAATTGATATAATTATTTTGAGTGATGGTGTCAACTTTCGTTCAATTGTGTGTATCATGCATGCATGGTGGATAGTGAATGACTGATGTATGTTGATCGGATGATTGTCGGTTAAAATAAATTTTCGTATAATGGTCATGCGATGTCCTGGGCTGGAGGTCGAAAACTTGGGTTATTCATAAGGCCAACATCATAAACAACTATGCGAAAAATCAGATCTATCGGATTTGAAGCAATATCACCCCCATTCAGTCGACAAGGTTACTGTATTGTAATAGAAGTAAATCAAATGTTATAATTTTCAGTTTTTTTAAACCAGGAGATATGTTAGCAACTGATTTTTAATGTTTGATTATAAAGTCTAGTACGCAGCTGAAGCGAAACGGAAATTTCTCCAAATCGATAGCAAAAACGTAATCGCAACGACTACGAAAAAAATGTATGCCACCGAATACAAAAAAAAAATCACAGAAATCTATCCTGTAATCTAAGAAACAACAAATAAATGTACAAAAAAAATTCGAATGTCCTTTTCCATACACAATTAATGGTTCGTGCAAATAATTCAGTGCGAAAAAGAGTGGAGACTTCTCCAGAACAAAAATGAAGACGAAATTTTTCGTTTATGATTTCGTTGTTTCAGTTTTTATATGGAAATTTTCGTTTCGTTTCAGCTGCAGAACATTATAGGTATTTAAAACAAAAATAGTACTTACTAACGTTAAATTAAAAAAAAAATAACTAAATAAAAACTAATTTGAATAAGGTTTTTTTTTTAATAATAAAAATTTTATATACTACTGAAATACATCAGCCAAGTACAAGACTTAGCACTTTTTTATTGGATATAGTTCACATTACATATTTGTCACGAAATCTATAGTAAGATGAACTGAACTTATCAATTGCGTATTGACAAAGGCCCTCACTAGTCAACTGATGAGCCCAAGTGAGATCGCCGGGACGAAACGCCAATTTTTGTAGAACTTAAAGGCCGTTTTACTGGACTATTAGAAGAAGTAACAAGTTTTAAATCAATTTTTTAAGATTTTCTCCATGTCCAATTGGAGTACAATTTAACAGTTTCCCTATCAGATACTTCTATGTTACTTATTTTTTAAATTACATAATAATACACTGTTTAACAGTTTGATATAAAAAAGTCGATCCATTGGAAACAAAATGTATATTTTTGCTGAAGTTTAAAATTTCCGCAAAAATGATTTACTCAATTTGCGAACTATTTAAATTGTATTTTGATTGCAATTTAAATTCGCGTTATATTTTGTCACAACACAACATAAAGTTTCGCTGTATACCCTCTTCATTTTATTATTATATTTCATGCCTATATAACTGAATTATTCACCTTATACCTATAACTGCCTGATTAAACAGCCAATATAAAGCCTCCAATCAAAAGTTAGGACTTTATTCTCAATTATACATTTATGTTCCTTTAACGATTATTATTCACGATTAATAGGTCAGCTATAAAAATTAATTGAAGACTCAACTCATCATTGAATGAAATTGTGAGTGGGACATTTTTATGTATATCCTCACATCTCATTAATGTGACGAACAAGCTAATTACAAGGAAATCTCTCCATTCTTTTTTTTAGGCGGCATAGTACGTGACTACTTTCACACATCCGGTGCTTTTATTATTAGTTTTTTTTTCTTGTTGTTGTTGTTCACTTAAATACTTTGTGTAAACGTTTGTTTCTTTTTTTCGTATATATGTGAACTTTATATTGCATGTAACTTTTACTTTTACATTTTAATTATATTTAGAGTGTGATGTGGATGGCTTGATAATACAAACAAAATCAGAAATGATTTTTTCTGAAATTGTCCGTTCAAACAGGGATATTTTCAAAAATAAAAGAACGATTTTAAATGGAAAAATTTACTCCAAACACTTTCTTATCAGCTTTGTTGGTGATCAATGAGCCAAAGAATTCAAGTTCTGGGTGTAAGAAGAAATTTTTTTTAATTCAATTTTAGCTGAGAATTAAATAATAAAAAAAATTGAAGTCACACCTGAAAAATGGCCAAAGCAAATGTTAACAGTATTTTAAAAAAAATACTCTGCCTGGCAAAAAGGAGAATGCAAGTTAAGCTTACTGTCCAATTTTAAAGAAATTATTTGCCAGCAAGAGGAGAATACCATTCTTTTTAAACTTTTTTCTTTGTTTCAACTTTATTTTTTTTAAATTGTTTTGTCCTTCTAATCGAACATAAAATAAAAGTTCTCAACAATATAAATTCTATAAAAGAAAAAAACAAAATTCTACAAACTTTGAACTCTCCTGCGCTCTCTTAATCACCTTTTGAAATCTGATATCCTTTGTCCTTTGAGCTCACAGACGATTCTGCACAGAAAATACAGGAAGAATCATTTCGCATTGCATTATACCATCATTAAATCATTTAAGTTATAATAAAATTAAACAAAAGAACAATTTAAATTCGAAATAAAAACACTTAAATGTAAATTAAATCGCTTTTCATTCTTTTGACAACTTTTTATGTGACGTGACGTGAGTAAGTAGGTATTTAATAACAAAAAAAAAACACAAAACTTATTACAAAACAGTTTTCGCCAACATTTCCTACTTTGGTTACAATTTTACAAGTGTACACTTGTGTACACCAGCAGTTTAATTACTTCGAGATAATGTAGAAAAGTGCTAAGAATTGTTTGCAAAGTTATATTTGGTCCTTGTCTACGCTTGTTTACCACCGTAAAACGATTTAACTTTGTTCATAGGGTGCTGAAGTTGAAGCTGTAGCTGATGCTGGCTTCCTGCCTCCAACGATACAACTTCACTATACCAACAACATATTATATTAAGTCGATGTCCCATCTCACTCCCCACATCAGAATAAAAAAGTTTTTCGTTGTGAACGAAATTAAAGCACCTTATTTATAATATTATATGCCAAAGGTAAAGGATATTAATTAAGCCTTAAAGTCGGTTCGCCTCTTTAATGAAAGTTTCCGCCATGATGAGTACTGTGTGAATCTATATGGACAGGAAATAAGGGATGGGGTTGGAGAGGAATGTGAAAAATCCATCCACACAGCCAAAACAATTAATTAGACTTGGATGTTGAGCAACTAGGATTATTTTTTGTGATTGGCGAGCCAATCAATGAAGCACAGCAGTTCCTAAAATTGGAATATACCTATCTAGAAGTTTGTGGAATTTATTGTACCTACATATAACAGATACTATAGAATGTTTCTTAACTAAAAGTAAGAAGGCAATACATTCTTATGTAGAAACCATTAAAATCAACATAATGACCCTTATCAATATTGCCAACAGCATAAGAAGGGTAAGATTTTAGTATTTCAGCTGAGTAGGGTTACCATCAGTTCGATATTTAACGCAAAGGAAAGTTATGTTATTAAAGGCTTTGTGTGGTAGATATAGTTTTATTTTTCCATTGGAAAGTAATTAGTCTTCTGAAGTAATTATTGGAGTTTGTATGTTTTTTCTATGATAAAATATTATTGGAGAAATAGACTTTATCTACCCAAAACATCAGAGAGTAGAACCCTTACTTATAAAGATATTGGGCTTGTTCTATTGGGATGGAATTTGTGTGATGTATAAAATATATGCCAAGGTTTTAATATGAAGATGGTATTTTTGTACCATATATACCATCAATGGGTATTAGTACTATGTACAATATAAATCAGTGATTTCAGACTTTGAATACAGGTTTCCCCACATTTATACCCGAAAATTCCCTTTTTTCCCTTGCCTTTGTTATAAATATCCCATAATTTTCCCTCGAAAAAAAAAAACACAGAAACAAAAATTAAAAGCAAAGAAATCAATACGAACAACAAAAATAAACCCATATAAAACTCAAATGTTACACAGTTAATGATCTGGGAAATTAATTATTAGCGAAGAAAAGAGTGTAAACTTTTGCAAATATTTTGCTAATAAATTACAGACTGATAGTCTTCATTTATGATTTATATCATTTTTGTATGAAATTTTTAGTTTGGCAGCGTATTGGCCAAAAGTTTAGTTCAATACATTTTTTTTTCTTATTTAAATGAGAAACAAAGGAAAAAATTGAGCAAAAAAAAAATCCGTTTTAGCTTATTTTAGATGTGCAATGCAATTCGCAACAAAAGGGATAAATCCCAAGATCTGGCATAGTTGATGTACATTTGTGCGTCTGTTAAGCTACGATTAGACGGTCAAATATGTTGACTTCTTGACGTCACCAAAAGTATCATCAATATTATCAACGTAGACTGTGTTAACGCATGAAATGTGAACGATAACTGTGTCAACGCATGAAACCTTGACGTTGAAAAGCCAACAACACTTTTCAGAACAAATATAAATATTTTTTTCGCGTTGGCAATAACACCACGTTGAAATGATAAATAAATAGATCTTTAAGCTATATAAGCTGCCTAATTTAATTGAGAGATGTCTACGATTTTGATGGATTAAAAAACCTCCTGAAAATCCTAAATTTGTATCTGAATTTGTTCCTCATGAAAAATGCGTTTTTAGCGCTTTTGGATGCCATTTGGATCAAAATATTCAATATATTGTAATTGCTACCTATGTATCTGTCAAAGCCATAAACTGTCAAATTCCACTTTATATCCATGGAGTAAAAAACCTCTACGAAATCAAATGTTTTTGAAATTTGGTCAGTTTATATTTCAGAGTCCTCACTAATTTTCCTTTGACAAAAATTAAGATGAAACGTCGCGTCGCCAAGCAATTTATTTCCTCAAATATTGAAAATGGAGCCACTGGGATAAAGTTAACTCAACATTTTCGGTGAGTTGAAGTGACTGAAATTTTTTTTAATTGGTTAAATCGTGTTTAACTCTGAAACTGGGATAAACTTGCACTAACAACTGGTCCTGGAACAGATTTTTACATGATTTAACTCCGTTTTAACTTCGAAATAATGATGATCTCGTATTGAAACACTGATTTAGCCCTTTTCAATTGAACGCATTATTATTTATTATTTATTAGATATTAATTATTTATAATTGGTTCCAAAATGATATTAACGGTTTTGAGTCTAAAAAAACTATGTATATCGTTTCACTCGTGAAATCTCAATTAAAGCTAAGTATACAGTTCTTCTAAAAAAAACCAATGCATTTGTTATGGGAGAGATTTTTCCCGAAAAAAATATTTTTCATTCCACCACAGTCATCCGAGCTGTAAACCAAAATCGAAAAAGGAAATTTTATACTCACCACGATTTTTTTTTCGCGCAAAACAATGTGCATCCCATTGTTTTGGCGGAAAAAACTTACAATTGTCATTTGTCTGTCAGTCAGATATCTAAGTAGTGTAATTTTTTTTCTCTAAACTGTCGGAGGATAGAGAAAATTGTAGTTCCACCACAGACATTTTTTTCATGAAAAGAAAATTTTTCACAACTTATTTTTTTTTATCAAAAAGAACTGTACACTTAGCTTAAGTAAAGTTTTTCTGGTTTAACTCACCTCAGTGTGGTGAAAAAGAAGTGAAAGGGTTTGAAGAGTCCAAAATTTCTTTATTTTAGGGTCTATTATTGAATGTTCGAAATATGACAAAAGATTAATTTTATCAATTTCACATTCTAAACTCTTCGACTTCATCTCACATATCGAGTTTTCGAATTTCGTATTTTTGCATTGCCAGTTCCTAGAATTTTTCTCTTAAAAAAAAAAAAATAAAAGTTATATGTATCAATTTATTTCAAAAAACAAATTAAACCGCCTATTAAAGAGAGTTTCCTTTGATTCTTCGAAATATGGTCACCGTTTATTTTGAAAATAATAATAAAAAAAAAATACATAAAATGGAAAAGTGTCAGATGTTTTTTCAAAGGAAATTGAATTTTAATTTTCTCAGTCAATTTCAAACAATAGTGTTTTATCATTCAACCGTGCAACTAGGTCAATGAAAAATAAAATAAAAAATTAAAAAAAAACTGTTGGTACAGGCTGAAATTTAATTCAACAGGCAAAGCCACAAGCCATCAGCTTGGTGCGAAAGCATTTTTCTTTTTTTGTTTGTTCCAGAGTGGTTGCGGTTTGGTTGGAAACATTAATTGTGATTTAATTTGCATTAGGTTAATGCTTTAAAAGTATTTTTTCGGTATCCATTCAAATATATGCTGGGAATGTGGCTTTTTTATCGGAGGATTTGTTGCGATGGAAGATTAAATTTCAATGAAGATTTGTTTTTTTTTTTTTGTAATTTATTCATTCATATTATTCGATTTATTTTTGAGTGAGTTGAGATTTAATGGAATTTGCTGTATAAACTAGGGGTTTCTATATTTCAAAATCGCGAAACAAGTCTTTACGTTGTATTTTAACATAAAAATGTTAAAAACCAAAAATAATATGGCAACCAAAATGAGAACTAAAAAGAAACCTATTTAAATTTATTCGCGGAATAACGGTTTCTGGAGAAAAAGTTACTATACTGCATCCCTCCTTAACTCAAGAAATGCTTATTTTGGGCTTCATGTTTTAAAAATGTTGTAAGAAATTATTAAAAAATTGAATAAAAACTATTTTGTTTAAAAAAAAAAGATTTCGAACGCATTTTGGAGTTGAGGTCAATTGAATAATTGAATTGAATTAAAAAGTTCAAGTGACCTCAACTCCAAAATGGGTTTCGTATAACATGCTGTCTTCTAAGACGCAAATTATGGTTGATGCTTACCGACTGCTATAAGAATCACAACATGCACAAACATACTGTGAATTTTATAAAAGCAAACTATAATTTAAAAAAAACATTTGGCTTATCGTAATAAATACTTTATTGGGACAGTGAATAGTTTATTGGGCCAATACACAGTTTATTATGATGATAAAAAAAAAAAATTCAAAACAAAAAAAGTTCATTGCCGCAACACACCAATTTTGAAAAAGATAAATAATTTACTAAATAATTCATTGAATCAATAAACCAGTTTATTGGAAGAAAACACAAAAAACTTGTTTATTGTATCTACGTACCTTTTTGGTTCAATGAACCATTTCTGTGTGCGTATTATTATGAGGAATTGAGGAGACCTACAATTTTCTACCGAATCCAAACGGCTAAGGTGCAGATAAGTACTTTTTCATGACAAGAGATAGATAGAAAGATTTGTAAATTCTGCGCAAGGGTCTGTAACATGTAAAAATACGTTTCTGTGGTTATATGTGGCATAGGCTGGGAATCGAATCCAAGACCTTCGGCGTAACAGTATTACGAAGATATACATATGTATATTTCAATGTCTCTTCTCCTGATTTGCTTGATTTTTGCGAAAGCGCATTATATAAGTAGGTACATATATTTTCGTTACTTTTCAACAACAAGCAAGCAGTAAGCAGTTTGGTATATTTGCCACTTGCGGTACATGAAAAAGCGACGTCTACATTCATACTTAAATGGAATATTATCAATTTAAATTCTATTTTTGGTGTTTGAATTTAACAAGATTTACTCTGACAGCATAATATATAATATATATAATAAGTGAGGCAATAATAACGTCAGCGGCAGTGTTGGAATCTTTGCACACAATGAAGATATACATTCATCTTACCTATAAAGGTTAAAAAGATTTCAGATTTTATTCCCCAATTGCTTTAAATCAAAGAGAAAGAACAAAGGCATAAATATTTAAATTTTACAAAATTATGTATTCATAATATTTCAATTATTCACAAGCAACGTTTCCACAAAAGTGGATTTGAATCCGTGTATTTCGTGTATCCGTGCATCCGTGCGTCCGTGTATCCGAAGATCCGCGTATTTTAAATAATCCAATTATCACTGGAGAGGGCCAAATTTATGGTATTTTTTTGATAAAAATACTACAACGAATGGTAGTCGAATCTGTTAGTGGATTTAAATTTAGAATTATTTAATTTTTTCTTTAAAAATCGATTTTTTTCGGGAAATCAATAAAAATAAAAATCTTTAATATCCATTATCCCATATTATTTTGAGCTTGTTAGCCCATCCCTTGAAAAGATAAAAATCAAAAACCATTCCGTGTATTAAAAATCCGTGTAATAAAGATCCGTGTATGCTTAATATCCGGATACACGGATTTAAGAGAACGGATTTTTATTTGCGTGTAATAATTACACTGAGTCCGTGTACCCGTGTTTTTCAAATACACGGACTGAATCGTAGGCTCTAATATATACATATATTGGACCTTCATACATTTATGTATATGGAAAGTTATGGATTCGTAAAACAATCTAAACCGAGATTTTGATCAAAGTTGACATTACGCACTTCCCATTCAAAGTGTTTAAAAACCAATAAGGAAAATCTCAATTATCGGCTCTTACGATTTTTTTTTAAATTTTTATGTGAGCTAATATCAGTACAATACATTGGAAAAAATAATTAATCTATCGATTAAAAATGGAGTTTCTCATAGAACCATTTTTTTTGGTTTTTGACTATCACACTGTATGTAGAACAGATTTTACGGAAAGTTTTTACACAAGAGCTTATAATGAGTTAAAATAATATTGCATATCAAAATTTTCAAAAAAAATAAATTTTAGATAAAAAAAAAAATTCTAAATAATTTTTTGCCAATTCGATATTCCGAAAACGGGTACATAGATGGATATTTGTTTTATTAAAATGTGCCTTATTTTTTGTCCGAAAAAATGGATTTCTTTATACCGTCCATAGGACAGTGTATTGTTGCGTCTGTGGGTACGTGAGTGTGCAGTAATTTCAGCTAGAACTTAAGCGGGTGAACCGATTTTTTACAGAACATTTTTATTAATTTTTTTTAGATAGAAATTCGAATTTTTGTTTCAGCTCATCAAAACCGGGTATGGGGTAGCTGCGATACAACGATTTAAAATTTTTAATATTTTCGCGAAAAGGGCTCCAACGATTTTGATTAAAATATTAAACTTTAATTATTAAAGTGATTGCATGAAAACTGCGTTTTATTTTTTTGCCAAAAAAAAAAAAACATAGATACCTTCATATAAGGATATTGACTATTTTTTTAGAAAATTGCTTTATTTTCAGATATTCACAATACAAATTTTAATATCTTGACCAATTTTTTTAATAATTTTGCAATCTGATGCTTTTTACAAATAAAAAAAAAAAACAATTTTTTAAATACAGTCGACTCTCCCTAAGTCGTATTCTCTCGAATTTCTCTCTAAATCGATTGTTTTCGCCATATTTTATCATTCCCTTCAATTTTCCATACAAAAACCATTCTCTTAGTCGCACTCCCTATCGCGATTATTGGCATCTTTTTTCACCCAATAAGTCGAATTTTGTTTAGCACTAAACAAAATAAAAAATATTACCCCTTCGGAATTCGTATTTGGGTATCAAGTAACTACCTGCACACTTCAAAATCCTTAATATGTATGTGTACCATCGCGTGTGCCATCATCGTCAATTCTTCGTGTTTCTTCCTATTCATATCCTTAGTACCTCCATAAAAAAGATACAGTTTTTTTTAAAGTTACAACGCAAAAACAAAAACAACATTGTTTTCCTTTTCTTTATGTTGTTGGTTGCATTACATACATATATTAAACTTTATTTATTAAATATACCTGTAAAAAAAAATGTTTCTCTCTATAACTCGAATTTTTCCAAAACTCTCTCTAACTCGAACAAATCTTGGTATCTCGTGAAAATTCAACTTAGGGAGAGTTGACTGTATTTTTTTGTCAGCAACAAAATATTTAAACAAAAATTTCTTTTACTTACATTAGATACCGTACACAAGCCATATTGGAAAAAACCTACAGCCTACCGTTATTCTGTATAATAACCCACTAGGAATTATCAACACCGATTTCATTAGGTGTGTTCTATTCATTGCTGCATAGCCAGCGCAGCAAAATTTCCCTTGGCAAACAAAAACAATTTGATTGCTGGCGAAAAAGAAGTCAGTAAAAAAAAAGATGGCTGTGCTGGAGATAGAGCTTTCAATTATTGAAATGAACGTATAGAATGAGTGATCGTTTTATTCGAACCTGTGCTGATGTGCTAATGCAGCAATGAATAAAACACACCTATTGTAGAATATAAAAAAAAGAATTTACAAAAATTAAGTTAAACATGTATTTTGGAGTCTCGAAAGACCTTTTCCTTTTTTTTAATACTAAAGTTTTAGTTAGTATCTTCTTTAGTTAGACCGTATATAAATCCGACGATTGTACCTTGGTATTTGAACCCAATCTTTTTGTCTTATTTACTATAAGCTCCTTAACGAAAGAACTAAATATAAAATAAATAAAACAAAACGACGCACGACGAAACTTTCGCCATAAAATCCATCAATCTGGAAACACTGCGTAAAATCTACAAGAAGATTAAGTCGAATGAAAACGAAATTTAAATGTAAATCAACAATAAAATATAAACCCGAATAAAATGTTTTTGAAGTTATCTTTATCTTTATTCTGAATAACAGGTCCATCCATATTTAGGCTTGAACAACTTGGTTTAATAGTTTACTTAATATAAGAATAATAAATCATAAATCATAATATTAAATGAATAATTGTAATGTACCTAGGGTACGTCCTTATCTTAGCTTAAACCCATCTATGCAACATATATAACAGCAGGCCCTTGTTATTTTACAACAAGGAAATGTAAGTTTATTTATACTTCTTACAGATTTATCGTCTTTTTTGTATAAAAATAGAAGTAGATTGTGTACATACTTTAGAGAAACAAAAATATTGATTTTAATATATGTACATACAACTCTTGAATGTTAGACAGTTGTCAGATAAGATATTTGTGTACTCTTTATTTACTAAACTAAATCAACACATCATATTATCAAACAAATAAATCCCTTACCTCCGCCCGTATAAATCAGCGTTGTGCGAATTTCGTCTCTATACACTGAAAATATTATTAAAAAAAAATTGTTAACACATTTTTAAAAACATATCTAGAATTTAGTTAATTTTTTTTGACAAATAAATAAACATTTTGTCTTCTTTTTCTTTTTCTTCTTCTTCTTTTATTTTTAATTGAATATTTACAAAATGAGTTTTAGTATGCTAAACAAATATAATCCTACTTTTCTTATTCCGTGTAGCTATGTACATACGAATATATGAGGGATTGGGGTGGGAAAATTTGTAGAATTCCAAGAAGACACGCTTACGCTTTTACTCAACCACCCTCTTCTCGATAATCAAATTCAAAACCAGCAGACAGAAAAAGTTGTAGAATTGCCTGTCATGTTTTCCCTACAACCAACCATAAGAAGCAACGGAAGTGGTTGGTATTAAGGTTGCGGGCGTTGGGTATATATGCCTCGGATGGTTGGGTATAATTTTTGGCACAGCTTATATTTATTCGAATTTGAAACGACAAATATAGTGTTTGTAAATTGCTTTGTAGACAGAAGTAAGACAAAAGAAAATTTTGTTTATTTTTACCATTCCTTTCTTTTTTTTTTTTTTGGCTCAACTTTATTGTTTGTATACCTACTGAGAAGGTTTTATGAAGCTATTTGAAATCGGATTTGAATAAACCTAAAACGAATCGATATATAAGAAATGTCAAATGAATGAACAACATAATTTCAATGAAGTTTGTTCTACTTTATAAATTTGACACATTGGATTCATTTTTGTTATAAGAATTAAGTGTAGGTATTCCTTAAATTTCAATCAATTTATACCTTGGTGTTAACTGAAGGAAAACAAATCGTTAATTCAACATTAAATTTACAATACCTACGAGAAACGGGAATGGATCAATAAGTATCCGTGTTTGAAGACAGGTGGCTTTGCCAATGAAATATGGCATTATTAGGTATAACCATCTATCATACTGATTTATAGATAAATTAGTTTTTATTTAATAGCTATTTGTATTTAATTGAATGTGCTTTTAGTATTTTTCGACACAATATGGAAAAAGGACAATATCGACCTGAAATTCGTCTTTTATTTTTGGATGGAATAATGCGGCAAGAAATACAAGCGATACTTATTGTTTCTATACAGTTTGAGGGTCTTGACTTTTGATAACCTATTTTGACAACGTATATATTATATAATGTAGATATAACAGCAGTGAGGACAACTTTGGTTGATTTGGAGATTTAAATTTGATTCTTTTGTGGGGACTTCTTTCATGCCATTTTGAGTATTTACTTCATTTATTGAATAAGAAGACATATTTAAAAATGCGAAAAATCTCCGATATGGGGAGTTATTTCAATGACAGAAAATAGTTTTTAAAATAAAATTTGTCAAGCGCAAAAAAAAAGGAGTCTGATGATCGGCTAGATGGCAGTCGTGAAATAGCCAAATGGACACAAATGACTTTCTTGTGGTAAACCAGATAGAATATCTATGAAATTGAAATGTGAGTAGTATATTCATCAATTTTAACCACTTGCTTTCTATCAGACAGATAAGAACTTAACCATTTAATAAAGTTCAAAAGAAGTATACCATGGTGTAGCTTTCTAGTTTCTTATGGAAACATCTAATTCAGTCAAACCCTTTAAAGTATCATCTTGATAAAACGGAGTCAGAGAAAGTTAAAAAATTAAAATTAACAAAATCTCGAATCTTGATTTGACAAAAGACGAAAAGTACGCGGTACGGTACGGTGACTTTGGTGGAACAACGGGGTTGCATGAGCGGAACGGAGGACCCGAGAGATGGTCCAAGACACTGGGTGGGTGGAAAAAAATAACAATTAAATATGAAAATGTCGACATTTTAAAAATAAAGATTTTGAAAAATCGTGCATTTTTTTTAGTTTTTTGAAGAGTCGAACTTTTAGTCATTTGATTATCCTATATTGTACCCAATTCAGAATCAACACTACGTGCTCATTTTTTAAAAATCATGTAATGGGCCCATAATTGTGGATTATACCTTTTCGTCCAGTTTTCGTTTAATTTGGCTTTCGTGAGTATAAAGATTGGTGAGTAAGAACAGCTCGATACATTTCAATACATTTGGTTTAGCTATTTATTATTTATTTATTTTTTCTTATCATTAACTTATTAAAATATAATATTAATAACTATAGTTAATAAAAGTACTGGGCTAAGCTTATTTATGCTAAATATTTGTATGCATCATGGGTAAGTCGGAAATTTATATAGATTTGGCAATTGTGAATATGACCAAAAGTGAGCCAATTTATTTTGTGTCAATCTCATAGATATAAGTATATGTAAATTTAAATCATTAATAACCATTTATGGAGTCCAAGCTAACTTTTAACAAATATCAATTCAATTAAATTTTTCTTTTTTTTTAATTTAATTCAAATTTAACAAAAGTATTCTTGTGAAACTAACAACAATATCAAACCTTAAACTGTTTCTCAAAGTTTAAACTTTTAAACACAATGCCTAATATTTAGAAAATAAGTTATTCTTTAAATGAGCATTAAAAAATTTTTTTTTAAAGTTCATCTTGTAAATATTATTACTTATAATCGAGGATTCTAATGATCGGCCTGGCAGTCGTGAAAAAGCTATAACTCCAACCTTTAAAAACTTGGTGGTAGCTCAACCAAGTGTTTGTTGTTTCATTCAAACCTTCTGCATTTATTTTGATTTTCCTATTTTGTTTGTTGTTTAATTTCATTTTAAAAATATCTTCGAAGTCCATCCTTTTAATGATTCAAAAACCAGAAGAATCTGACTACAAAAATATAGTTTAATTTTGAGCTAAAGATTAAAAAACGTAACTTTCTTAAAAGGGTTTTGGTGTCTTTTGAGAAAATTTTCTTATTTTTATTCAAATATAGTTAGAACAATTTTGTTATTATTTTGCAAAATCTTACAATTTAAAATTCGTACGATCCAGTTGTGAATTAAGTACAACAAAGCTTTGCGTTCCTCACAAACTTCACAGTTCAATGAATTTAATAAGAATCAATAAATATCAAAGTTAATTTCTTATTATTCCAAAGAAAAATTCGATTCAATTGAAATTTCAACTGCACAAAATTTATTATAAAATACAGAAGTTGCAAAAAAACTGCTTCGTTAGAATGCATATTTCAACCATTCTAACGAAGCAGATTTTTTCCAACTTATGTATTTTATAACAAATTTTGTGCAGTTGAATCGTCAATTGAATGGAAATTTTGTTTTTTGAAATTTGAAAAATATAAAATATTTAAGAGAGTTCGTATAATTCGATTCAAACAAAGGAAATCAAGTTGTTCATAAGTAATTCTACAGCTGTACTGTAATCCAATTGTTCCAATTCAAAATAAAAATGAATTTATTCGAAAGCTTCCTTTTAGTGTTAAAGATTAATTTAAGAAGTATTACCATCGTTACCTATTTTCATATACCTATAATGAGCAGCAAATGAACCAAGTACAAACCAAGGAGTAAGTTGCTGATGTGTTTGAAGAATAGATGGACGTTTTCACTTTTTTTTTATTTGTATTGTCTGTTTGTGTGGTTACTGGTTACCCTCCTATCTATGGTGATGCCACAAACCGGTGCTTTATATTATAAATCAAACACTCACACTGCAATATACATAAAACTTTTGTAAGTAAAAATATAAAAATCTGGGTAAAGCTTCATTTTCAAAAAAAAAAAACAATCAATGAATTTTGTTTGAATTTTTTATAAAATTAAAACGTGACGAACTGAAGGAATTCAAAGACCTTTCATCAACACTCTTTTGCATCAAAGGATCTCTGAAATCACCATCATTATCATCATCTTCACCAATAGACTATGTTTATGTTTCTACAGAAAAGAAATTTACTCCGCTGATGAGTTGTATCTTCTTACTTATATTGAATTGGCTTTATATTGACATCAAAATTATCACTGACTTCTTTTTGTAAAAGTCTCCAAAATTTAAATTTACAATGATGGTTTTTCAATGATAGCTGTATATAACTGGCACATAAGATTAATATTGGTGCATATAATATAATGTACGGCAACTTACATAACTAGAACGGTGTTTCATATAATAAAGTCCCTCGAGCACGCAACCTGGGAAACAAAATGGTCAGAAACTCTCGGAGGACGACCTTGTCCAGCGGGTTCCTAAAAGAAGAGCATGAAGGAATAAAACGATGATCCTTATTGGAAGCCCTATGTCCTATGAGAACCTTTGAGTGAGCTTCTTGAACAGAACCCCAAAGGAATTAAACGGTCGAGATTCTTATAAAAACCCTTGTCCCTTGGTCGGGAACAAAGCGTCGAAATTTTTGGAGGAGAAGAGAACCTTGTCCAATGAGCTACATACTTAAAGAGAAGCTCAGAGGAAAGAAACTGTCAGGAATTCTTATGGAAAAGCCTTATAATAATATAAAAAATAATACCAATAAAAATAATTGCCCAATTTAATTCAAAAAATTTAGATAAGCTTCTCAAACAGAGTAAACCACGCTAATCAATATCTAGTCTATATCTGTCACAGAAACACTTTATCAACACTTTTGTTCCTCGTGCCATCTTAAATTCTTTATACTCTAGATTGGTACCCACACTGGGTATAGAAAATAATTTAGTAATTTTCTTTGCCCCATCTTAACAAATTATTTTTTACTAACAATAACAAAATAATAAATATTTATAATCATTTTTTTTTGTGATTGTTTAGCGTGTACGAAAATTTACAAGGTTGCTATTTTGTTTTTTATTCTTTTAATTTTATGCTCATTTAGTTTTTCCAATCCTGTTGATATATTTTAAAAGTAATTTTTGTCATTTTTTCATATAGGTAGATATATTTTTATCTATATTTTTTTCTGTTCAACGTATGATATTTTCCTTATCGGGAACAAACAAATTTTGTTTATTCCATTCCTATTGTATAATTAACTGTACAAGAACCTATTTTCATTAAAGTTGAACAAAATTAAAATTCTTAAAACTCCATACAATTTTGTGCTTCCTTTTTTTCAGTTCACATTGACTCATAGCCGCGATTTTAACATTGTTTGTGTGTAAAAAATTTAATGAATTGCTAAAAGCTTTCATCAAAACACGGCTGTTATCATTCAGCGAAAATGAATAACCTTAAATATTTTATAAAAAAAAACTTTCATGTACAAAAAATCCAAATTCGAAATTTTAAAGACGAACGTTATCAGCAGTTATTTTATTTTTTCTTTGGAATAGAAGGCTTTATGAACCCATAACTTACCTTAAAAGTAGATACTATGTATTTAACATATATATTTCAAGTAAAAATGATGTTTTATAAAACATCCATCACTATACCTTTCAATGTCCTTGCTTATTTCGACCTTCTTTTGTCTCGATAAGTAGGTCGAATTTAAAGTAGGAAAACGCACGAGTCTTACAACTACTATTCTTTTGAGAAAATTGAATCGAAATAAAGACAAACTTTTTCACAAAAAACATAGCAGTTCTCTTACAAACTTATTGTTCTTTTATTTTTTTTTCTGTTGTTAAAAGGGTTGATGTTGTCTATCTATCTCTTTATAATTTAAAGGTTGAATAGAGATTCTTGACGAACGACGACCGACGACGAATAGACAGGCGGTATAGGGTTTCATTCGTCTGTGTATTTCTTCAATAATTGAATATAATGTAGGTAGGTATATACGGTTTTACTTATACAAAACATCCCTAAAGTTATAACAAATGTATTTTTCCTTTTTTTTTTCATTGTCTTGTACCTATACTAAAGGGATATTTTGGTTCATCTTTGATTGAATATAAAATTGATAGCTAGGTATACCTAAATTGGATTTATAATATTATGTATGTAAAAAAATGGATATTGTGCAAGGATTTTTGAAAGAATTCTTTTTAGCATAATTTGAAATGATGTCTTGTTAGTCTCAATTTTATTTAACATGTAGGTAGATGCCACATGGAATATGGACAGACATATTATTAAAATTATCAATTATTGTAAGTTTGGTTGACTTTTTCTGATGTTATCATTAAAACGCGAACACATAAAATTGTTGTACTCTTTTCTTTGTGTTTTTATAATAAGCGCAAGATTTCTGAAAGAAAGAAGAGGGTTGATTTTTAAAATAATAGTGAGTTTGAGAAGTAATAATTAAATGACACCCAGGTCTAGAACAAGTTGCATATAGCCAAAAGCGGCCATGGGTGCCACAGAATCTTCCCGAGTACTATCGTTAGCTTAAAGATAGCAGCTATAAAGAAACGAGAACCAGGAACATATAACCAGCAGCAACAACCTGGAAATTTTGCCGCCCTAGGCAAATTATTATTTTGCCCTAGGCAAAATGTATACTTATGCAAAGCGCTCATCGAGAGGGTAACATCGAAAACGTAAAAATAACAGAAATCAGCTTTAAATTTCAATTTTGGACTGGTTATAGTTTAGTTGTTATTTACCACTTAATTGAACTTATTTACTTTAAAAAAAATCTTGTGATACTGAAATGCAATAAATTATAATAAGTATACCTACACGGTTAAAAATTCTGGGGTATTTTTTAATACAGCTCTTGTATTACAGCCGTATGCAATACAGCAAATATTACATTTTGATACTAGGGAAATATTAAAAAAAAATTCTAATCAATTCTTATTACATGCTAATATTTTTGTATTAAAATATCATTTATAATACAAAAAAGAGTCGATTTTAACCCAAAAGAATAAAACATATCCCTTGTAGAGGGGAAAATTTCTCTCTCAGTTGCTATTTCAAATATGAGAATTTTTCTAATAATTTTTGATTACATTCTAATACCTCCTCGCCCTTTTTTTCCTTCGATGCTCTTTTTTGTCAGCCATATTGAATAAGAACATTTTGAACAGACTGCGTCACTTTTTAATACACCCAAGATTAAAATTTATTAATATTGTATTAAAAAGCAAGAATAATAAAAATAAAAAAATTTAAATATGCATTATTTTGAAGGCGCTTTGCAGTTTTTCGAGGCACAATATGTTAATTAGTAGACAAAATTTCAATCGCAATAAGATTTCTATTCTCATTTCTGAAAAACGATGGAGAAAAGAATGTTATTTTTCTAATAAAAATAATAAGAATAATTATTCCCAAATGGAAATAAATTGACATACAAAGATAAATAGGTACTCTTGCAAAAATACACATTCATTATTATAGCTATTACGAATTACGAGTATGTATTCATAATATTTTCTGTGTTGCATTAATTCTCAAAAGAAATATCCTTTTGAGAGCAAATTTTCTTGTGAGAAATTTCTTTGTGAGAAATTTTCTCAATTTATTTCCTCTCTTTTTCTAATAAAGTTCTATTAAAAATGTAATAATTTTTGTATTAAAAGTAAAAATGTAATATTTGCGATGTATTAAACTTTAATACATTTTTGGTGTTGTCATATATACAACCCTGAAAATATTAAAATTAATGCCAGAATTTTTAACCGTGTACCTAAAAATAATCAATTTAGTTATTATCTGAATTAAAATGAAAACTGATTGAAAAAGTGTGAAAAACTGATTTCTTTTGCTTTGGTATTTTTTTTTTAATAAAAAAACTAAAATTACTCCAAAACATGTTCTATTTATACGAATTCCGTTTGATTTTGATATCTATTTCTCAGCGGCAACACTGGTGTGAGGTGGTGCAGTCTGTAATAATTGGAAGTGATACGAATGAGTTCAGAATGATCAAGTGGCTAATTTCGTTGTTGGTCCACTGTGAGGAAGCTTTAAGACGGATGTCTATGCTTGCAGTTGTTTGGCAAATTAGCCTTGTTTTTGTACTTTCCTTGTAATTTTCCTGAGCTAAATGATTCCTCGTATTGAAAGAAAAGCAATTGATATAATATTTCTTGTATTAAATATTACAATCTATAAAGTGAGCATAAATTATTTTTCGAAAAATCGCAATTTTAGAATTCAAAGCAAAACATACCGCATTTTGGACTGTTGACAATATTGTTTAGTTATCTAACTAATCGCGCATAGATTATTTGTCGATACCTTCTATTCGACATTTAATATTAGGTTTATGTTATGTTATGTTTTTTTTTGTTTTTGGAATTAGTGAAACTCTCCAAGTATATATTTTTCATTGTGTTTTCGCAAGTGTTTCGTTGTATGCTTAGAGTAAATATACCAATTTTTGAAAATAATGATATTTTTAAAATGATCGATATTTAGGAAAAATATGTGAATGTTTTTGTAGAAGGTTGCATAATAAACAAAATATTTTTTCGAAAATACTTATACAGGGGTATTTATTAGATTTTTTACTAGTTTAGCATAGTACGCTGCTGATGCGAAAAGAAATTTTCTGTGATTTCCAAACCACAACACAACGGAAAATATCCTTTCACAAAATCCAAAAACAAAATAAAACATAAACGCAAAAAATCAGAGAAACCCATGATGTAAGAAAATAATAAACAAAACAAAAAATCCAAATAAAACTCAAATGTCCGCACACAATAAATAGTCTGTATAATTAATGCAGTGCGAAAAAGGATCGGAGAATTCTCCAAATAGTATGTGCAATTAAAAGTGTCGCTCTTCAAACAGCGTACTGCAAATCGAAAAGCAGAACGAAATTTTCCGTTCATGATTTCGTTGTCATTTTTATATGGTATGGGATTTTTCATTTCAAATCAACAGCGTATTAGGCTTTAGACAGTGTCTAGATAGTTCGAAATAGTTGGAAATATATTTTATTTGATTAAATAAAATGCTACAGCCAAGGTTTAGACAACCGAATCCCTTGTCTAAGTTGGATTACTCTTAAACATCAAATCTATCTATCTATAACTTGGAAAGCTGTCCAAAGTTAGACAACGTTTATAAATACGATCGTTATCGTTTAGGAGTTATATGCTAAGAACCGACATTTCCGTCTTTTTACGTTTTTTTTTAACGACGATATCTTCCCAATGGTTTAGCTTTGGAAAAAAGTGTCACCTGTCAAACTCAGCTGTCATTTGAAGTGTCGTAATATAAGTTGAATTTTTGCTATTTATGGTAATGGATCACTTAACAATCGAACAACGCGTTAAAATTATTAAAACTAATTACTACAAAAGTGGTGATTCAAACGTAGCCAATTTTCGCGTACATTTCGAACAACATTTTCTTCAGCGATGAGCCACATTTCTCACACGGTGGGTATTTAAACAAACAAAATTTCCGCATATAGGGCTCAGAAAACCCAGAAAAGTGATCGAAGAGGTGCCATTGCACCCAGAAAAAGTGACTGTTTGGTGTGCTTTATGGTCGAAAGGTGCCATTGGTCCGTATTTCCTCGAAGATGCCAATGGGCAGACGGTTACAGTCAATTCGGAGCGATATGGACGACTGAAAACCGATGTTTTTGGCCGCCCATTGAAGATCATGACTTAGACGATATGCGGTTCCAACAATCGCATGATGCGAATCTTCCGGAGGCGGGCAATTCAATAATATTAGCTGTGTTTTATTTTCCCCCAGACCCAATCCAGATCAGATCATGAAAATAAAACAACCCTGGATCTCAGTGACAACTTGTTATATACCCTACTCTTTTCTCCTTTTGTTTTGTTTATTTGTATACACCCGTTGTCTTTTTTTTTACACTACTGACGACATTTACAAATTAAGGGTGTGTGTTCAAAACGGATTTGGAAATCCAAATCCAAAACAAAGTTGGATCTTGTGTTGTTTTTGTAATACATGTATTTTCGTAAGCAAATCCAATCTGGTTCGGATCTCGGGGAAAATAAAACACAGCTATTGTTTTTCACACTTAATGGCAAAGTCCAAACTTTATAATGAAATAAAATGTTCATCAAAAATGTATCGCTTTGTGTGTTTTATATAGCTTTACTTTCGAAACCGAAAAATGAATGACCCTTAACATCACAAAAAAAATTTAACAGTCATAGAGTCAGCGTAAAATTCTTTCTTAAAAAGACATTCAATTTCCATCTATGTACTTCATCACTAATCATCACTACTTCTTCACTAATTAAAATTCTTTTCTCTTTTGTTTCTTGTCACATCGAAAAACGTTTTCTAATAGTCGGTCAACGGCAAATCAATAATAAAGAAGTTGGAGTCCAAAAAGGCTCGAAACTATGGTGTATTCATAGACTACATTATAAAGTCCGATCAAACCAACTTATTTGAATGCGAGACCCTTCTCTTTGCAGCCTACTTATCACTTCTCGGTTTTGTAGACGATCAAACAGAGCAGCAGACAATAAACTGTTCAAATGGAATTGAAAGGAAAATTGTAAGCTTCTGCACAAGATGCAGAAACTGATATCTCCAACTCCCCTATTCTCCGGCAAAAAATTGGTCATTTTATAGAAGACTTTGATGTCTTCTAAAATCAATTGAAGTTTTTTTTTCAAAAAAAGGAAACAAATAATCAAATAATTAATTATACTCAATACCCTTTATAGATTCAACAATTTAAACCCTTTGTAGTCTAAAAAGAAGCTTACAACAATGAAAATAGTTTTCCTTTGAATCTTCTCTAAGACGCCACAATTGACAATACAGCAAACTATAAAAGGTTCACTAATGAACCGTCGAGTGAATAAGGTAATAATGAAAATGTCTGAGCAAGATGATAAGGTAGTGTTAGTTTCAACAGAAAAAAAAAAACAGAATATACAGCTTACTTAAAAATGTCAAAGAAACTTTATAATTAATTTAGGACTCTGCAGGTATAAACATTCCCAAAAAAAAAGCTAAATAAACTTCAACAAAACTTGTGGCTATGTGCTTGTTTAACATCAAAATATAGATAGGTATATTTATCATATAAACATTTTTATCCTTTGAAGTGGCTTCTCAACGAAACAAAATAAATAAAAAAAAAAAAAAAAAAAAAACAAATCCTACTTGTGGCCTTCAACTTAAGTCTGTATTTTAAGTTAACATATTTGAATTACGAGCAATTTGGTAGTCTCCGAAATGTCCACAAAAATTTTCTTCATCCACTTTGTAGGTATACTTATACATATGAAGGTCAAATCGTTTGCCTTTTGATATATGTATGTATATGTAAGTTTAACTTTTATCTCCACTTAACAAAGTTTAATAGTGTTAATCCTTGCCACAGAAGCACTTTAAAACAAACTTAGGCCAACCCTTTAGTTGACGTCCTTAATAATATTCTCATGTTTAACCCATAGAACCATATATGTGCAAGGGTGTGCCGCATCTGTTTTTTTGTTCGTTCCTATACACATGGCCCTTTTGCTGATGTTACAACATTCTGCTCTCTGTAATCATGTATAAGAGTTTCAACTCTTTGTCATCGTAAAAATAAATTTTGAATACGTAATCTATATGTAAAATTATTCAGATTTCCCAATGTCCTTGTCTCACATACTTAATAGTGGTTATATAGGAGGACTGACTGATTATACAAGGACATGATTAAAATACAATCTACATCCTAGACACAACTAATGAACACAATAAAGGCAGGTAACATTTTATATAGGATATTGGTATTATTGCCACAATTAATATTTATCCAATGTTGAAACCATCATTTATTGCTTTCAGAATGTATAGAAACACTCGAGACTTTCTTTACCTACAATATAATCAGTTTAATGGGTTTTCTTGGATTGGAACAGTTTCGGAATTGGAATTAGTTCGTACTGATACACATACTAAATTATATACGATGATGTTGTGAGTTTGCACGTTGTGTTTTACCTTCATCGTTGTTGGTAAGGTTACCACTTTAGTCAATCTCGATCAAATTTTGTATAATTTTGATTGTTTTTGTGTATTGTAATCAATATAGGTTTGTGTTATTGTCGTTAGGTATAGACCCAGAGTCTACAGTAAAATTATTGTCATAACAGACTGCAAGACGCTAATATTAACTTTATCCTTTACCAGAGATGTATATACAAACTGCAGTCAATTAACTAGGAATATTTGTTTTGTGAGTCTTTCGACTATTTTAAAGTTGTACAGCCCTATTCTCCTATCTGATCCGATCCAAGTTTTCAATTCACGTGAATTGTTCACTTAATTTGACACGTCATGTTATTCTTTAAACTCTTCAATATTTCGAGATGAAAGCTCCAGCAATTATTATTTTTGAAGTTCTTGAGAGAATCTAATTGTTAAAATTTTATTTTTATCCCAATTTATATGCTTTTTGTAAAATTCGTTTTCCTCCGACGGATAGCAGAATCCGAAAATTCACGTGAACGTTTAGCAGAATAGGGTTGATATAGTCAACAGTCAACAGTCATATTTTGTTGTTTTCTTATTTGGAAATTTACTTAAGAAGTTAATGAACTTTTTGACTGTTTCCACTTTCAAGTCTTAAACTTCTCTTTAAGTTTTAGTCATTTCAGGCAGTCAGTAAGTCATTTGACTGCAGTTTTTTTTTAACTAAAAGCAAATTAACATCTTTTAACAAGGGAATTGAAAGTTTTCTGAATAAAACCATTATTTTTGTTTATAATTCCATTTTTTTTTTTAATAATTATCATTATTAATTTTACATGAATTACACTGAAAATAAAATAATTAAATTTATTAATAGTTTAGACTGCATTCAAATGACTAAAATTACTACGACTTAAATATTACTTTTAATTGAATAATGAATAAGAGATTGGAAACAGTCAAAAAATTAATGCAGTCAATTAACTACTAGTCAGAAGTTAGAATAATAAAATTTTATGCTGACTTTATAGTTTTGAAGTTAAAGTAATAAGTTAATGTTTGAACTATTGTTCAAAGGTTTTTCGTCAATTGACTGCAACTTTACTGATTACGGTCTTTAATTGACTGCAGGTTTAGTTAGTTATACTGCGTATTAAATTTTTTTTTTTTTAAACTTAATAATTGTTATAGCAACTTAAAAATCATTTCACGTATAAAAGTTAAGCGTTGACCTCGTCATAGCAAATAATATGCAATTTAGCACTCGATGACAATTTGTTACCTATCATGTCATCTCAAAGAAAGCAGAAATTATTGAATTTTGATTATGCTTTTAGTGGTAGTGGTAGTTTTTTGATATACATACTGCAATTCAAATGCAGCAGTAGGTGACAGGTGCAACAGTAGGTGGACTAAATAATTGTCTATGATATTTATCAAATATCTCGGAAAAAATTCAATATGCACGTTGTTATTCTTATTTCAAATGTTAACTTTAAAGGGAACTTTGAAAAATGTCCAGAAAAAAACTCAACTTACCATACTTGAATATAGAGCAAATTATTTTTTCTAATTTTTTGTTGTATTGCACCCCACAATTGAAATATGTATGTACATTTTTTTAATACAGGAATTTGGTTTTTTTCATATGGCACGAAAATTATATACTATGTATTAAACATTAATTAAAAAAAAAAAAAAATTTCAAAGGTTGATTAATCGCTTTATTTCTAATTACAGTAGACGCTCGCGATATAGTGAAGTAATTAAAACCATCAGGCATGTTCACTATTTCGAGATTGTTCACTATTTCGAGTGAGAAGCTTAAAAGGTTTTCCAATGTATTTTGATACAAAATGAATATTATTTTTTTATTAAAGCGTAAACAATTTTAATTGGGTAAACAAAAAAAACATTTCATAGCATTAAGGATCCCCCACACCAACGCGAACCTGTCGCAGCTACGATGAAAACAATAATGTTTTCATTGACAACCATGAACCATGTGTTTTTATTGCATTGCTGTGGGGGATTTTGTTCACATACTTAGAGTAGTCTGTATAAAATTATTGTGTTTTCACTATACTGGATAAATAATATATATTATTTTAAATAACTTAAAAACACTTTTTTTTATTTATGTTACTTATAAATGCATTTCGGAAGCTATGCTTCCATCGTCAGCAAAAATATCAATGTCAATTATTTTATGCTTGATAGTCTACTCAACTGAGATTCCCTATATATCGAACTCTACTGCAATATTGATTTTTAAACAATTATTTAGTCTAAATTGTAATTTCTACGCATATTTGCCACACGGTATTCTTTTGTTCATATTTATGTATAACTCACATATCTAATACTGCACATTGAACAAAACTACGTTTTTTTGCAGGTGGAATAAAATAAAGGCTCTCATGTTTAACTTATTTCTTTCATTATGATAAATAGTTTTTAAAATATAAACACTCTTATGCCTTATTTAATAGATTTCGCTAAACAGATGAATATCCACTGGAAAAGATTTTATGTAGCCTGGCTATATAACTTTGCATAAATTCCCATTTAAAAAAACATTTCCCTACTCTGTATAATTATACAGAGCTTGTGTCAAATAAAGTACCAAAAAGAGGAGATCTATTACGTTTTACTTCCAAAACTGACAAACCAATCTCAGGTGTTCATATAAAAAATAGTTCCGTTGCGCCCCGATTGAATTCTTTATAATTTCTTTTATTATTATTCCGATTATTGTTTTTTGTTTATTTTTGAGTCTTTTGGAAATAAAGTAAAATATTTTGTAACGAAAAAACGAGAATTGTGTATTTCATTCACTCATAGTGTGTTTTTATTGAGAAGAGTTATCTATCTATGTATATTAAGCTGGCTCTCATTTTCGCAAAGTCAGAAATTATTCTACGTTCTTTACACATCTTAAGTATACTATTATAAAGAGTGTAAAAATTCAAATCCTACCATAGAGGTAGAATAAAAAAAAAACATTTCTGTTTTTACTTTTAAGGTGCAAAAAGGTTGGGAATTAGGAGTTAAAAAAAATTACACAATATTTTTGTATTTACTTTGGGCCTTACCATAACAATCATATTTAAAGTTCACTTAAATATTCAAGTGATCTCTAATTAAAAAGTCTTACTAACAATCGATTTAATAATCGACTTATAGTCAAACATCAACTTAAATTTTAAAGACATGAAACTCATCTTTAACCCCCTTACTACGATTGTCGAATTTAAGTTGGTAGTAGTAATTGACATTTCGATTTCGATGTTTTCACCGCCTATTAGCGATTTTTTTCTCCGTTTGTTGATAAGGGTGTAAGTAAAAGAATATCAACAAATTAAAATAAATATATATGTATTAATTTCCAAGTATTCATACATTTCAACCCTGGAAAAAGTATTTGGATATGGCTTCGACATCAAAAAGAAATCGTTCCTCGAACTGGACACCAGCCATGAAGGAGTTTTTGGTGGAATAGATGAAACCACATTCTGAATCATTGACAGCAAACTGAATGATGGAAAACAGGGTTCGGACTTTACTTCGATCGAAGTAGATCTACTTCGATTTTGAGAAAAAAATTTAATCTACTTCTCTGCTCCTCTTTTTTAGGATTTGCTTCTCTTTGAAAAAATTCTAAACCAACAAATTTAAAGACAGCGCTGGTCAACAAAACATTTTAAAATATTATATTGCTTTGTGTACTCAAAACAAATCAATTTTTATCTATGTTTAATTTGTTTCTATTGAAGTCTGGAGTTTGTGTTATAGTTATATTTTTTTTAATTTTAAGTTTGACTTTCTTGTACCTTATAGTTACTTGTTCGCAATTAATTATTTATTTATTAATGAAAAATAATCAAATAATACTGAATAAACTTTTGTTAAGAATTTAATTCGAAAATTTTTTTTTAATCTCCTAAAACTACTTCGAAAATTTTGGATCTACTTCAGTTTTTTTCCGTATTTACTTCGAAAATTCAAAACCTAAGTCCGAACCCTGATGGAAAACCATTAAAAACGAAATTTCAAATTTGACAAAATATCGCAAGGACTCTTTTATATAATTTTTTTCTTTTCGGCGAGCTTGTGCCACATCATTTATAATTTCCAGGTCAAGAATAATACCTTCGTCCATGTTCATTTTGCTTTTCAATTTTTCTATTTTTTAAACTTTAATTCAAACTTTTCAAAACAAAACAACTCAATTGACATTTCAGCAATTCTCAGCTGTCATATTTGACCACGAATGTAGTAGATTTAGTAATAGAGTGGCAGTTAGTAAAAGACGTGTTTGATTTGATTATTGGTAAAGGTGCAAAGTAACTGGTCCTTAAAGTTTAACTCGGCATTTAGCTAAACGCGTATATTTAGCGATTTATTATTGGTAGGGCCCATTGTATAAGCACATAATAATGATTTTTAACGGGGGACAAAAAAGAAATTTAAACAATTCCAAAATAAGCGCTAATATCTATATGTTATATTGTTGTGTGTGAGTCAAAGTAACATTTCGATACTAAATATATCCTACAGACTCTATTCAACCCTCAAACGCGTTTAGCTTAAAGTGCCTCTATTCAACGTTGCATAGGTTTTATAAATAACTTTTTCGTGTTTAGAGGCATTATAAGAAGTGAATAACTTTATGCACTCGCTAAAATGCGTTTATAAATTCGGCTGAAAGTCTTTAAAACCGCACAGTGTGATCGTACATAAAGGCAAGTTCGTGCGACCCAGTCGTTCATTTTATTTTTTAAGTTGTGATTTTTCTAATAAGAAATAATTAATTTTTAAGTTCGTCTGAATGACACAGATATTCATTTTAGGGGAACAAAATAGACGTTATAATCAAACCAACATTCCGATTGTCAAGAATTTCAAAAGAGTTTTCGCTCTATGCCGTCAGTGTTTCTAAAAAACATTACCCTTATAGAAGTTTCAATTAACGGAAAAATTTGTCTGTTCAAATATCTTAAATATCTATACATAACTAAAAATAGTATTTTTTTAACTGAATTTTCCAAACTATGTATATTTGAAAAGTAAACTTAAATTTGTATTCTTTTGAGCTTAAGATATTATATAATAATATTACATCCAGAACAATTTTCTGCCTATGGCAACCTTGTTCCTTGGCCTTGGAAGAATGAAAGCTAAAATTATAGCTTCCTAGAATTCCAACCAACCAACCAACCATAAGCAACCGAACAGAACCAGTCAGTCAGTATGTTTTCTGTGTTGTTTATAGTTATGGGAAAATTTTAATGGCTATAATTCATTGCGTGAGTACTGCCATATTAAATATGCAAATTTTCGAATTAACTCTAACCAAAAGCCGGAGTTTTCTTATACTATATCTACTCTTATAATATACGGAAAGCTTATATATACCGGAGAGGATGAGAAGTTTTGTTTCACAAATTTAATTATTTCCACTAAGTGCTGTGTGAACATTAAGAATTATAATCAATGTTTGCCTTTTTTATTACGTATATACGATAAATTATAAAACGGTTTTTTATTCAAATAAATGTAAAACTTACGAGTGCTTGACAAGCGATGAAAGGATTTATAAAGTGACTGGCATGAAGAAACTCACTGACTTATTGTCCTATTAAAGAAAATATTTACGGTCGTGAAAACATAATTCAGAAGTTTTTTTTGTGTTTAAAAAGCGTTTGAATATTTATAAAAGATAATTTTGTTGTTATTTAACATGTAAAACGGTGATGGTAGTGGTGGTGGCGTTGAACAGTCAAAATCTAGTATATGCATTTTGTTGAATGTTGAGGTATAAAATGATCTACAGGGTGATTCGCATAAAGTTTGACAAAAAGCTAGAGGGGTTGTCTATTTTTCCCTGTTAAGTCGGGAGGGGCATATTATTGATGTGCAAACTAAACAAGTAATAAGCCATTTAGAAGAATGCCAAATACACAACTGATCACATACTTGCTTTTTAAAGTTGTTTATTTTTAAAGTTATTAAGTAATAGGTTTATTAATTAATTAATTGTTTAAACATTAAAAAATCGAAAGAAAAGTTGTTTCCGTCATATCCTCCACTTGTTTGACATCCTTTACGTTAAATATACATTGAGCCTAAATGGACAAACCTATGTATTTGCTTTAGAGTATTTTTATTTAATTTCGTAAATTCCGATAAAAGAAATTATAATTTTTATTTAACCTCATCAAACATGAAAAAATCGCATTCTTTCAGGTACATTTATGTTATAATATGGTATGTTTCGCATACGCCACAGTGTACCAATTATTTATTCAATATAATACAAACTAAATGCTGAGAAAATATCCTTATTGGTAAGTAGGTACATTACTTGAGAAAGACTGGACTGATTTAACTCATTCTTTTTTGAAGTGTTCGTAATAGCCCCAAAAAAATGTCTCATCTCTGGCTCTTCTTCTTCCCTCTAGCTCACATTCTTACTCTTTCCTCCACCCTTCCTGTTAAGCTCATAAAATATCTTTTCCATTCCTCTTCATTAAACCCTTCCCCCATTCCATTTCTCTTCTTTCTTTCTCTATTAATTATTATTTCCCACACTATGTTTTCAGTATTGGCCTCTTCAATTTCTCTTATCATCTTATCCTGTTCCTCTTTTTTCCTTTGCTCAATAATCGCTTGAGAATAATCTTTTTTTCTCCCGGTATTTTTCTTTCGTACCGCTACCTTTCTTCCGTCTCATTAACACCTTTATTATTTCTTCTTTTTTCTGCCTGCATTCTTCATCCCACCATCTTCACATTTTTTGTCGCCTTTCTCTTCCCCCTACCTCCTCACTTCGTTCAATTTCTCTCTTTATCTCTTCTCCTATCTCCTTTTCTGCTTCCTTTCCTCCCTCTAGTCTTACTCTTCGCATTTTCTTCTCGTATTCCCGTTTCATATTCTCTGACCACCTTCCTGTTTTTATTCTCTTGACCTCCTTTGCTTTCTCTCTCTTTCTTCTACTTCCTTTTTTCATCGTGATCTCCAATGGATGATGATCTGACTCTACTCTATCTACTACTTCCATCCTTTCTAATAAATAAATACACAATGTAAAAATGAATTAATTTATTTAAAAATAAATAAATAAGAATATAAATAAATACAAAACTAAATAAATATGCAAACAATAAAATCTTATTTAACATTGAACAATTTTACACAAATACAAAGGAAAGTCAAACTACATCATTTTATATATTATTCCATTGTGCCTTACGGAATCAAAAGCTTTTGGTGCATGGTTCCGAAGTCTTTTAACCTAGTGTGATGTGCTGGCGAAAATCAAATTGTATGTCGGGGAAAATATCTTTATTAAATAATGTTTATACTTATTTAAATTACTTAATTTAATTATTTTAATCAAAATCGTGATAGGTACTTGTCTTCGATTAGATATTTCAAAAATACTAAAAAAAATTACATTGCACGTACCGTCATTTTGAGTCCTAAAAAAATGAAAAAAACCCTTCCCGAGAATATTCAAACAACGCTATAGGTACCAAGTTTAGGCTGCAGCCGAACAGGCGGGGTGTAGGGAACTAGGTCCCCAGTTCGCACGTACCCCAAATCCTATAATCTGCCCAAGCAGGGGGGTTGCTGGGGGCAGCATATCTCACTTGCACAGGCTGCTGGACAAAAAAAAAAAAACAAGTTCCTTCTTTATATTTTTGAGTGTGTACTAAGTTCCCATAAGATAGTGAAATTCGTTCCCACCTAGCATGGGAACTAAGGCCACTTTATTAAAGTGGTTTTCGTTTCCACTGAGTGGGAACTAAGGCAGATTTTATTCACTCAACGTTGAACACAACTTGAGAATTTTTATTTTCAACTTGTGAATTTGTTTTTATTCACTCAAAGTTTACGTTTTCAACTTTCGATTTTCAACTCTAGAGTTTATCAAATTTTGATTTCTCAACTCTTGGGAAAAGTAGAAGTTGGTCGAGCAAACTTGGGATTTTTGTTTTTTTGTTTTTATTTTTTATAATGTGAGCGCACTCAAGTCTACTCATAGAAAAAATAACTTTGCGAAACTTGGTAAAAGTTATCATCAAAAATGTATATTGTTTGTTCATATTTATACCCTTTCATTTCAAGGATTTACTTCCAAATGTTTGGCAAGGTCGGGTGCAACCCTTTACGAATTTTCATATTTCTGAATTTTTGGAGCCGATTTTTTGTCAATATATTGTACCATTTTTAGATTGGTGAAAAGGTCTGTGAATTTGTCAATACGGCACTGAAAATAACAACCACAAGACAAGACTTGAATGCGGAAATATCGCCATCCAAACTTTTTTTTTCGAAATAAAGTAATATTACTTTGGATGGAAATATTTCGAGAGCCAAATCTCATTAAATATTTTGGTTTTCAGATTTAGAAATATGTACATACATACATATATTGAAAAATAATAAGGAATTTTTAAATTTTAAAGCACTTACGACTTGAATTGTGGAAATATCGTGATTCGGGTTGTTCGGTTGGTATCTAGGCGATTTCTGGCATAAAAGTTCTGCTTGGTGAATATGACCAATGGATCATAGGTTTATAATTTAACACAATTTAAGACAACTAGTATCGCTCTGTGTCGAAATTCGATATTTTTCTTTTTTTAATTAAATTTTTTTTTTCAATATGCACAGTGCTCGATAGTGCAAAAACAAAAATGACCCACAGTGTGTAAATGCGTGTCTCAAGTATATTCTGCACATCTCCGCAATTGTGGCTTTCCAACCATAAAAGTTTATCAAAATCTGTCAAATAGATACTTTTTGAGAAAATGGTACCACAAAATTTATTTAAGGCTATTTATATATAAAAATTTGAACACAAAGTAACACACAAATTACATCGATATGACTAACAGATTCAAATTTTAATTTGAAAATGACAGTTTTTGTTTTAAAAAATATCCCAGGAATATTTTTCAAACTGGAAGTTGGCCAACTTTAGATCTCCAAGTGGGGAGTTGAAAAAAATTTTGTTTTTTTGTGTCAAATTGTGCTAAATTGTGAAAAAATAATTCAAAAATAATGGTTAAAAAAAAAAATAATTACTTCGACATATACATAAGTATTTTTTTAATATATATTTTTTGTGATAACTGAAGCCAACATGCTTTTGAAACAATAATAAACAAAACAAATTTTTGTTCGTAAAACCTCAAGTTTGCTCGGTCAACTTCCACTTTTTCCAGGAGTTGACTAATCTAAAGTTGATCAACTCTAGAGTTGAAAATCGAAAGTTAAAAACGTAAACTTTTAGTGAATAAAAAGAAATTCACAATTTGACCATAAAAATCCTCAAGTTGTGTTCAACTTTTAGTGAATAAAATCGGCCTAAGTTGACCAACTTGAGAGTTTGCCTCAAATTGAGCAATAGTGGCTCCAAGTCCCTCAGTTGATTTGGTACCCGTGGACCAGGTTTCCTGTACACAACAGACACGCGGACAAAATTTGAAGACCCACCCCTACCAGCGTAATGTCAAGTCCTTCGTCGAATAATAAATGCCTCTTAGAATATAAGATACAACGATTTACATCTTGATCTACAAAAAGAAATGGTTAGAAACCAAGCCGTATAAACAATCAGAAATGACTTCAAAGTCACACTAAATCCGAAATGGAATGGAGTACGAAACACAAACAATGTTCGAAGAACTAAGCCTCATTAGCTGATTAATTTCAATAGATATGCTTGTATTTAATTGTAAAAGCTTATAACATACCATATAAAACAATAAACTTATTCCAATAAATCAACTATAAAAGGTATTGCATGTAGAACTTTTGAAATAGTTTCGAAAGAACTCTAATTATTTCTATAAACAATTAATAATGAGTCACAAGGTTTTTTTATTTATCAGCATCATTAAACAAAAATTCAAAATATTTAACATTCAAAGCTTTTTTTTATCATTCTCATTTATTCCTTTAAACTTCCGTTGCCTATCTTCATTCTTCATTCAAAAACAAACAATTTCCAATAATTGCTAATCATCTTTAGCATATTTGCATATCTGCATTAGTTAATTTCTTCATTGCCAGGGGTTTTTTCGAAAACCATAAAATTACCATTTTCTAACTTCTTTTGACTTTTCTTTCAGATTTCTACGTGAAACTTCATTAAATTAATCCTAAGTGCGATTAAATTGGTATGGTATAGCCCCAACGACCACCTTGAGGCCATCCTTACCTATAGGTAGGTACCTATACTATGTGCTTCCATCAGAATTTCATTTTGACTATTACCTAAATTTGTGAATCATTGATGAATAATTAATTTTATTCATTGTACATAGACATAATATAGGTAACTGCAATAACAACTCCTCCTGCCATATCACAAGAAAAATAAGCTCAAAGTAATAAAATGGAAAAAAAGTAACATCAACAACAACACACAAAATCAACATAATCAAACATAAATTAGAATTCTAAGTTTACCTCAATAGTGCTCCTGCATTACAAACGAGGTACTCTTTGCCAGGTTAACTACGGCCATAAACCCAGTATACAAGGATATTTATATGCAAATGCTAAATGTGTCTGCATTAACAGCTGAAAACGTCAGTGCCGTTTCCGTCGCCGAAGCGACTTTTTAAAACACTCAAGCTATATGCAACGAAAAAAAAAAAAAAACTAACCGAAAGACAACCACACTCGACAGACCATCAGAACTCGAGAACCTATATGATGATGATGAAGACCGAGGCCGCCAGGCAGTCTGGTGCATTTATAAATATTAAATTCCTTTATTGCAGGACGCGACGTTCATAATACTATACGACTTGCATTCGCCACTTCACTTTTTATTATTTTTTATTTATTTTTTCTGGGTTCACAACATGAAGGACATCAATAAAATTGCATTTCCACGCAGACATGCAGAATACAATGGACAATCATTATTTTTGTTGTTGTTTTTGTAATTATACACTGATTCACTATATGTAATAAAATGTTGAATAAAGTGTAGAAGGCCAAGAGAAGAAGCAAAGTTAATCCTGATGTCATTCACTCTATAGCCACAGCAGGGTATAATGCGCCACCTTATATGCGAAAGCACCGATTGCTAAGAGCAGCGATTGCCTCAACGCACGACAGTCAACTGTCTTCGACACCAAAGTTAGCAGGTAAATGTACCAAGGACCCAACAGCCCAACACATTGCAGGAGATAGAATCGAAGAACCAACATTAAAGTTCCCGCTACGAGCTGCCGCCTTCCTCAGATTTCTGCACTACGAAATCCAAGCAAAAGTACCAAACTGTTGGAATTTCGTACGGAAAAAGGACATTTCCCCAGGAGTAACTTGTGCATCTAGCATCGAGTGCGCATGAGCTAATTCTCGCAATGAAAATACAATACATATGTTTCCGAATTTGTTTAAATATCCTTTTACTTCTCTGAGCGATAGAACATATACAGGACACAGCCACCATGCCATCAGAGCCAGCCAGCCGTGTGCCATCTCCACCGACCAACACACTGGATTGCTAGGCTTTTTGCATTAAGTAAGTCGTCCTGTCATAACACTACTAACGCGACGCCATGCCAGTACCAGTGCCACACGCCGCACGCCACCCCACTGCACTTTACCGCCCGGCCACTTCACTTCACTCTCGCTCGAGTGTGGTAGATGGGAATTTTTTACTGCTGGCATTGGGTTCCTTTCCTATCCTATATTGCGGAATGAAACGCGTCAAAGAAAAAAAATTGCGCTCGCTTGAAAAAAAAAAAACAAAAAAAAAAAATAGGCAAGGACATAGAAACAGGCATTGATGTGCTAGCGCAAGGATCCTATATGGTATGAGCAAGTTATTGAAATTTATTTTCTCTTTTTTGTTTTCGCTATGTAGGTAACATGTAAACGTGTAAAGTAACGCTGTTGCATGCTTCTAGCTGTAAATTTGTTTTGTTTGACTTTATAGGTAGGTATATACCATATAGGCTATCATATGAATGTATGGTGATTCTGAGGCTCATGCACACATATTCTGACACTTTAATTGGCGATTTAAAGCAAGCGGAGCGAGTATACTTATTTTGCAATTGTATCAGCCTCGTTCATTTATTTTGCTTCACTATTTTACACGGTTAGAAATTTGGAGTTTTATATCGAAACAAAAATTGAATAACTATTTTATTTTGTATTATTGGACATTAGGGTGACTCAGAAAAAACACTAAATTCAAAATTTACCCTTCGTTACACTGGCATGAATTATACAGCTTATATACTACGTTCCCATTGACGTACCTAAACAATGATAAATAGATACATATTAGCTATGTCTTAAATTAAGTGGCTTTTTATTACTATAGGAATAGTTTTTCTTAATTGTTAGGGATTGTTGTCTTTTTCTAACTATTCATTTTAAAATAATTGTTTAATAATTTTAATTCTTTGTTTTTTATAAAAGTTTATTTGTGTACTTTAGCCAAGTCGAATGTATCAAAAAAGTACAATTGTATCAACTTTTGCAACCGTAAACCATAGTATTATGCTGAAGACGGGTCTCCTGACTCCTTAAAATGCAGATTGATTATTACATATTAAGAACAATCGAATCGAGGACATCCGTTTACTAAAACTGATAACAATACTGAATATCAGAAAGAAAACATCATGGCTTCAGTCTTGTAGTAATTTAGCCCAGTACTGTGGACTTTCACTATCACTTCAAGATAACAATGTACATGTGGAAAAGCGAACACATATCGCTTAGTTAATATAAGTTTTCTAGATTAACAAAAACGCGAAAATTATGTTGGAAAACCCAGAAGCTCATTTCACAGGAGCATATATATGCGCAATCTTACAACAACTTGGTAGCAAATAATTATTTCATGGTGGAGTACTTAACCGACCTCATACACGGAAAGAAGTCGGAGCGCATATCACGACAAATGGACGCAAATTCACGAAAATTATGTGCAGTTTCGTACCCTCGACTCAATTTTTTTTGTAAATCACAACTCTTTGTTTGTAATAACAAAAACATCGCAAAAATATGACATTACAAATTAAAAGTACTGAATTACAAACCAAAAGTTTAAATCCAGAACCCGAGAGAAAAAAACGATTTCAATCAATTTGTTTAAAATTGCAGCTCATTTTTTTAAATTTGCTATTAAAGGTACATATTTAGAAATTAAACGATCAGGGAGAGATTCAAGAGTTGAAGAACGTAGAATTTAAACTATTTTGTTATAATTTGCAACTGCTTGGTCTTAATTTGCAAATAATTATTTTAGATTTTAAAACTCCTAGTGGAAATTTATTCAATCTGATGGAGGTATATTTTCGGAGTTTATAAATCTTTCGATAAGTTTACAACATTTTGATTGCAAATCACAAAAAAACATTTGTAAATTAAAACTATTTTGGAAACAACTTGGAAATGTCATTCCCCGAGTTAAAACAGCAGTTTTATATTTGATCTTGCTTTGTTTTAAATCACCACATCTTTTTTTTTTGTAAATTGCAACTTGAAAGTGTAAACTTGCGAATTACAAACTATAGTTATAGATTTTAGCTTTCTGTTGTGATGAATCACCAACAATTTTTTGTAAAATACAAATTGAAAATGTAATCAAAGAATTTAAACTTTAGTTTTAGATTCTATATTTTGGTTGGGATGAATCACAAAATATTTTCTTTTGTAAATTACAACATGAAAATGTCATTCCCCGAATTAAAACAACAGTTTTAGATTTGATCTTGCTGTTGTTTTGAATCATCATATCTTTTTTTGTAAATTGCAAATTGAAAGTATCAACTTACGAATTACAAATTATAGTTATAGATTTCATCTTTCTGTTATGATGATTCACCACTTTTTTGTTTGTAAATTAGAAACATAAAGTGTTAACTACTGAACTTCTCCCTTTAGTTATAGATTTGATCACTCTATTGTGATAAATTTGCAAATATTTTTCGTAAATTACAATCTGAAAGTGTAACCAAGAAAAATGTCAACGAAATCTAAATTATAAGTCGTAGATTTGCTTCAAAATGTTTCTTTTACTGATTTACAAAATCACAAATTTTGTAAATTATCGTGACTTGAGTGCCAATTCTAAACTTTAAGTTATAAATTTAAGTTAAATGAGCGTTAATTCTAAAAAAAAGCGCATTTTGTAAATTTAAAACGAGAAATTTGTAATCGGTAGTTTCGAATTCTCTCCGTGTGGCACTCATTTCAAAAGCACGACGTTACTTCCCCTGAACTATTTTATTATTCTTTAATGTATACTTACTTCCAAAATTCTGTAAATTATAAAAGCGTCTTGGAGTCTAAGTGCGCATTTTTTTTTTCATTATCAAAATATTTTTTTTTTATAATTTACAGAATTTTTAAAATTCAGCATTTGGAGTTCAGAATATACAGTATTTATAATTTTCCAGAATTTTCTATTTACAGAATTTTGATATACAGAATTCTAGATTTACAGAATTCTGATATACAGAATTCTGGATTTACAGAATTTTGGAACACAGAATAATGAAATACAGAATTATGATCATACAGAATTTTCAATCCATTTACATATTCTTGGTCTTATAGAATTTTGTAATACTGGATAACGACCCTTTCCCACAAAAATGATATTTTTATTTTTTTTTTGTTTTTTTTTTTCAAATCTTCAAGCTTGCGAAGCAAAGGCCAAATTTGTATATTGTTTTTAAAAATTGTTTAATTTGCTAAAATGTTATTAGAATGATTGATCACTTTAAAGGGTTCGTAAAATATCGCTCGCGAATCATAAAATACGGATCTTTATCATTTTCTTATCGATCTTCTTACGAACCATACAAAATATAGTTGGCAAAGTGTCAAATTTTTGACCTATAAATTTTAAAATTTAAAAGAACCAACTAAATCGTTTTTTTTTTTCTCTCTCTTGTTCGTGAGAGATTGGCAAAATGAAATTCAGGTAGAAAATGGTTCCGAAAAGATCCTTAAAATAAATCATTCTTCATCAAGTATTCATTCAGTGAAGTGATTTATTTTTTTAAATAATTTTTGTTGAAATGGGAAAATAAAGACATTTGAGTTAAATAAATATGTTTTTATTATGAAGAAACTGGCGAATCAACTTGCTTCCTTTGTGAAAAGAAATAAAAAGGAAAAGTAACAGGAAACATAAAAAGACACTATACAACAGTATATCAGGAAGTGGAAGTGTGTCAGTTCGAATAGACAAAAGTAAATCGGTTTTGATGTGATAAAAATATGGTTTTTTGAATTTTCGACGAGGAACAATTTAATACATATATGATATTTTTTTTACTTATTTGAACAGTTCGTGAATGGACCTTCAGTAGTTTCCACGTTATAAACTCGGGAACGAACCATATTTTACAGATCCCAACAAATTTGACTCGATCTTGAAAACGAATTTACTTAGGAACCAAAAAATAAGAATCACGATATTTTCACGAGAGAACGAGTCATATTTTATCGTTCTTCGAACGATTTAAACTGCCAACTATTTTTAATTTATCATCAAAAAAGATAAACTCAACAATAATTTCCTGAAAGAGTTTAAACATCTTAATATTACTGTTATATTTGTTTCAAGTATAATAAAAGAAAAGTTATAATAAAAGAAAAGTTGTTCATTGCTTTAGATTTGTTTATTAACTAACCTAATTAAGAGTATACATTGTCATTATTCAAAGTTAAGAGAGAGTTAGATTTTACAAATTAAGTATACAACAGTTACATTACATCACTTTAACATTTTCCACAAACTTAGTCTAAATACAATCTTTTTGAATCAAATTAAATAATTCCTTTTTTTTCGAGAAGAACTAGCCTTATTTTATTTGTACTCAAAACAAAACATATCCACTATTGGTCGTATTTATAAAACTTTTGTCTACTTAGACACTGTCTAACTATTTTCAAATTGGTGGAAACATGCTTTATTTAATAAAAATAATTATCATATTATTCACGGTTAGGATGATCTACTCTTGTGTCTTAGTTAGGCAGCTATAAAACAACAATAAAAAAGGTTTTTAAACACATTTTCCAAAGTTGGACAGTTGTCCAAAGTTAGACAACTTTTATAAATAAGACCATATAAGTTTAAATCTATGTTTAAATTAACAATTTTCAGATTTCATGCATATATTTTTAACCGTGTATATTATATATTTACCCTACATATAGCAAACCATAGCTTAAAGGACCTTCACATTCTACACACTCGATTCGGTCGGTTGGTGGTCGTATGCAATCGGATAGAATGTAGGACACATTTTTAATCAATTATCCTGCGTACCCTGGGGCGAGATTTTCTTTTATGAACAAGGAAAGGAATTAAATGGTAAAATCGTGAAATCCCTTAAAGAGTGCTAGCGGCCGTATAAAAGCTCGCAGTTTATCCTTTTTTCCGTTGTTGGTTTTGTTGTTATTGTTGTTGTTATGTTTGTAATGTGGTCTGTTTGTACTATTTCAGAGCTGCCGCTTTCATTTCAAAAAATATCTCAGATTCATAAATGCAACTTTAATTTCATCGTCGTCGTTGTCGTTGTCGTTCGTTGTCGTCACCATCCTTATCATCGTCATCGTCCTTGAAAAAAAGATGAACAACCCGCGAGGCTTGACTGAAATATAAAGTGCTTCTTTAAGGTTTGCGTGTTGGATAATTAAGTAAGTATATATGTACATAGTGTGTGGCCAAAAGGATGCGTGTTAAGCGGTTAAATAATGGTTGTGTACACACCTTAAATATCGGAAGAGCCGATATAATGATTGAGATTTAATAAAAGGACGAGGAAATGGTAGTTTCATATAGGTAGGTATACCTCGATGTCTGTTTCTGTATTGGATTCCTAATATGTTTGTGTTTGTTTTTGTGTTATATTAAATAAGATTTACTCGCCTTGGTTCTTGGTTGTGCTATTTGTAGTAGATACGAGCATGATAATCCTTATAAGTAGCTGAAATCGTTGTAATCCCTTATCATGCAGCCGGATTATGTGGTGTTAAGTCGCGATGTTGAAACTAGATAGAGAGTCCTGATGATGGTTGCGAGTGAAAATGTGTCTGTATTTTCAAGAAAAGAAGAGGTTTATAAATTTAATGTTTTTTTTTCGCACGAGAAATGCTTATAATAGAAAGGATGTACCCTATACTTAAACGTCCCTTAATGAATATGGGTAAAGGTAGATACTCCATGGGTATCAGGGGAAATACAAAAACAAAATAATTCTAGGGAGTGAGAATTTATTGAAAATTCTCTTTTTCTGAAGGTTATTTATTTTTTGACGGAGCTTGTCTACAAAAAGTAATCGACTTTTTTTTGTTGGAGGGTTTATTGTTGTTTTTTTTTTTGCTCCTAAAAATAAATGGACAGGGTGCTGAGTAATGAATTCACAAGGTGGATTCATTTTCAGTGTTGTCTGATGGTACCTACTACACCTTTTGGTAAATATTTCTATGCTACAGGTACACGGTACCGCATCAGTATGATTTTCACACCTGGGTTCACGCAAGAAGTTAAATCAATCAGGCCCACAATGCTGTCAAACTTTGGGTATATAGAACAATGATTAATGGGGGTTTGTTCTTATGTGTGTTGTGTAAATAGTAAAGAGGTGAAAGTTTTATTTTTAAAAAAAGGAAGAATTTTGACGAAAATGCGTGAACGACTGGTATGAAGGTCATATATGTTTTGGAATGTGCATTCTCACGAACAACAAACAGGATGAATTACGTTTCATATTATAAAAATTATGAACATTAGTTCTGGTCGCGTTGATATGGTTGAGAATAATTATTTGTTATTTTTATGTATACATACATAGGTACATAATTACATATGTCTTGTATATTTTGTATACCTACCGTGGCGTAATGGTTAGTGATTGTAAGACGTGGGATCGAATTCCAGGCTCTTTTCATATGAAAGTGCTTCTCAACCTCAACCATTCGGATTCGGCAGAAAATTGAAGGTCCCCAAACATAAATGGTTGAGAGTTTTAAAGACGAGCTGCCACAAAATGTATTTATTTATTTTGTATGTACGTCAATGACTGATTAAATTTATTGAATTTCTGTTTAATTCGTGGAAAAAATGGAATCAAGATGTGTCATAATTTCTTCTTTTCCCCATGGTATAGGTGATAACATGAATGGCTTCCGACGGCTACCGCTTATCTAATTTCCTCAAAGCAATTCAATATTTGCA